>OX494447.1:30000-5028750 GCA_950381575.1 Plusia festucae
TAACCTAACCTAACCTAACCTAACCTAACCTAACCTAACCTAACCTAACCTAACCTAACCTAACCTAACCTAACCTAACCTAACCTAACCTAACCTAACCTAACCTAACCTAACCTAACCTAACCTAACCTAACCTAACCTAACCTAACCTAACCTAACCTAACCTAACCTAACCTAACCTAACCTAACCTAACCTAACCTAACCTAACCTAACCTAACCTAACCTAACCTAACCTAACCTAACCTAACCTAACCTAACCTAACCTAACCTAACCTAACCTAACCTAACCTAACCTAACCTAACCTAACCTAACCTAACCTAACCTAACCTAACCTAACCTAACCTAACCTAACCTAACCTAACCTAACCTAACCTAACCTAACCTAACCTAACCTAACCTAACCTAACCTAACCTAACCTAACCTAACCTAACCTAACCTAACCTAACCTAACCTAACCTAACCTAACCTAACCTAACCTAACCTAACCTAACCTAACCTAACCTAACCTAACCTAACCTAACCTAACCTAACCTAACCTAACCTAACCTAACCTAACCTAACCTAACCTAACCTAACCTAACCTAACCTAACCTAACCTAACCTAACCTAACCTAACCTAACCTAACCTAACCTAACCTAACCTAACCTAACCTAACCTAACCTAACCTAACCTAACCTAACCTAACCTAACCTAACCTAACCTAACCTAACCTAACCTAACCTAACCTAACCTAACCTAACCTAACCTAACCTAACCTAACCTAACCTAACCGCGGTTTTGAGAGCGAAGCGGTTCTGCTTAGCCTGGTGGAGAAAATTAAAGCGCATGCAATGATAGCGGGTCCGAGTCGCGATGGTACTGCGTACAAAAATAAACGGCAGAAAGATAATTGCATCTGGTTTTTATGTGAAACCAGAACAATTAAAACAGAAACCAGACTCACCATGCCGTCGTGGCTCGATGCATCATTTGCAAAGCAAACCCGAGCCAGAGCTAGGAGAAGATCTTGTAATGATCTTCCCACCCGCAGGAAAGTTGACTCCCAGAGTAAATTGGAGCATAATTGCAGCAGAATGGAGATCTCATCAGCGCCAATGCGTATGGCTATGCAGGGGGGCAACTTAGTGCAATAGCGATAAAAAGGGGTGCATGATAAACATGAATCTACCTATTGCATGACGGTTTCTTTGTATCTCACAGATTCTTCACCTGAAACCTGAAACATACCACACGCATATTACAGTAAGGATAAGAGAAAAAGTAATGTAGCAGGAGGCCCTAAAGCCAGAACCTGCCCAACCCCTATTCCTACATTAAAAAATAACATCCATATCTTTGCACTAATGTGACCGCCGTACCCAAGGTCTCTAATCATGTTAGAGGGACAAATAGCATAACCACAACCCAAAAAAAAAAAAAAAAAAAACCTAACCTAACCTAACCTAACCTAACCTAACCTAACCTAACCTAACCTAACCTAACCTAACCTAACCTAACCTAACCTAACCTAACCTAACCTAACCTAACCTAACCTAACCTAACCTAACCTAACCTAACCTAACCTAACCTAACCTAACCTAACCTAACCTAACCTAACCTAACCTAACCTAACCTAACCTAACCTAACCTAACCTAACCTAACCTAACCTAACCTAACCTAACCTAACCTAACCTAACCTAACCTAACCTAACCTAACCTAACCTAACCTAACCTAACCTAACCTAACCTAACCTAACCTAACCTAACCTAACCTAACCTAACCTAACCTAACCTAACCTAACCTAACCTAACCTAACCTAACCTAACCTAACCTAACCTAACCTAACCTAACCTAACCTAACCTAACCTAACCTAACCTAACCTAACCTAACCTAACCTAACCTAACCTAACCTAACCTAACCTAACCTAACCTAACCTAACCTAACCTAACCTAACCTAACCTAACCTAACCTAACCTAACCTAACCTAACCTAACCTAACCTAACCTAACCTAACCTAACCTAACCTAACCTAACCTAACCTAACCTAACCTAACCTAACCTAACCTAACCTAACCTAACCTAACCTAACCTAACCTAACCTAACCTAACCTAACCTAACCTAACCTAACCTAACCTAACCTAACCTAACCTAACCTAACCTAACCTAACCTAACCTAACCTAACCTAACCTAACCTAACCTAACCTAACCTAACCTAACCTAACCTAACCTAACCTAACCTAACCTAACCTAACCTAACCTAACCTAACCTAACCTAACCTAACCTAACCTAACCTAACCTAACCTAACCTAACCTAACCTAACCTAACCTAACCTAACCTAACCTAACCTAACCTAACCTAACCTAACCTAACCTAACCTAACCTAACCTAACCTAACCTAACCTAACCTAACCTAACCTAACCTAACCTAACCTAACCTAACCTAACCTAACCTAACCTAACCTAACCTAACCTAACCTAACCTAACCTAACCTAACCTAACCTAACCTAACCTAACCTAACCTAACCTAACCTAACCTAACCTAACCTAACCTAACCTAACCTAACCTAACCTAACCTAACCTAACCTAACCTAACCTAACCTAACCTAACCTAACCTAACCTAACCTAACCTAACCTAACCTAACCTAACCTAACCTAACCTAACCTAACCTAACCTAACCTAACCTAACCTAACCTAACCTAACCTAACCTAACCTAACCTAACCTAACCTAACCTAACCTAACCTAACCTAACCTAACCTAACCTAACCTAACCTAACCTAACCTAACCTAACCTAACCTAACCTAACCTAACCTAACCTAACCTAACCTAACCTAACCTAACCTAACCTAACCTAACCTAACCTAACCTAACCTAACCTAACCTAACCTAACCTAACCTAACCTTTTTTTTTTTTTTTTTTTGGTAAGGCGGGGGAATCCTCATGGACACCCACCCGCTCGGGGGAGCGAGTGGGTAGTGTCGGACTCTTACCGACTAAACCTGAACCGCCGTGCAACGTCATCCGCGTTTCGTGTTGGTGCGTGGCAATGCAATAGCAATTCATCACGCACCAACCGCGGGGATCCGCCGGCCAATAGGGGCCGGCGGCTCACTTTCGTGATTGTTTGGAGGCCGACGTGTAAAGAGCGTCGGCCTCGCCGCCTCGTATTAGGGCCACACCCGAAGCACGAAATGTGGCCCTCCGTCGTGGGTCCTATAGTCGGTCGACGGACACCCCCGTGCCCGTCGCCCAGGACCCTAGTCAGGGCGGAAGGGCGCGCTCATGCGCGGCCCTGCGTCGCCCCACTCGACGTCGGCGTATTTGGGGCGCGTCGGGGTCGTCCTCCCGAGCGCGCTCCTCTGCCTCCTTCTGGGACATTACAGTCTCGCAGAAGGAGGACAGTGCGTCCCACGCCGTGCGACTGCTGAGCGCAGCAGCGACAACAGCCGACAGCGCGGAGACGTCTACGCCTCCTAGCGCCGCCTGGAGGTCGGCGCGAGGCTCGGCGAAGGCGGGACATACGGCCAGCGTGTGCAGCGCGGTGTCGTCACCGTCGCCGCACTGGTGGCATGCCGTCGTCCGCTCCCTCCGGGCGACCAGACACAGGTAGTGGCCGAAGGCCCCGTGCCCGGTCAGGACTTGCGTGAGGCGGTAGGTCAATAAACCGTACCGCCTCTCCACCCACAAACGGAGATGTGGGCGGATCGCCTCCACGGTCCTCCGCCCCGCCGTCGGTCTCGCGAGCCGGAGCTCCCAATTCCGTAATACGACGAGACGGGCCTGCCTTCGCCAGACTTCGCGTTGTCTCGGCAGGGGTTCCTCGCCCCGGTACCGGAGCTCGGCGTAGCGGGTGTAAAGGCCCGCCAACGCCTCTGCGTCCAGATCCCAGGGCGGCGTCCCGGCCAGGACACACGCGGCCTCGTGACCGACGGTCCGGTAGGCCCGGGCTATTCTGTTGGCGACAGCGCGTTGTGCGCCCAGAAGAACCGCCCGGTTATCGGCCGTCAGTCTGTCGCTCCAAATGGGTGCGCCGTACAACGCCATCGATCTAATGACCGACGCGTACAGACGGCGACACCCGACATCGGGGAACCTAACCTAACCTAACCTAACCTAACCTAACCTAACCTAACCTAACCTAACCTAACCTAACCTAACCGTCGACAACTTTTTTGTTAATTGCTTGATTTTGGTCGGGTTTTCTTTATATACACTCTCTTTTTGACTATACTTTAACGTTCCGCGCTTTTACACGCGGAAAAACCTTAACATTTTCATAATTTTCATGAAAATTGATAATTTTTAACTGTGTATATTTTCAATCTGCTATAACTCTGTTGTTTATCAGTGGTTGTTCCTGATTTTTGCGTTGACGCGTAGATCTCGACGAGATCTTTCTAACGACACCCCGTTTGGCTCTTAAAATTCATAAATTTTCAAATTTTTTATAAAAAATCACATTAATTTTCATTAAAAACATTTTATTACTAAATTTTCGCATTAAAACTATTCGACATTATATTCAAATTGAAGGTCTCTTAAAGACCTATTCAACGATATAGCACACGTAGGGTGTGACTATACAAAATTTTTAAAATAATTCGATTTTTCCGAAATTTTTCCTGTTTTTCGCGGTTTTCCCGGAAAATTTGTTCCCGGAGACCATCCGTTATTCCCGTCGTTGAATAGAGGGCGTCGAGCCCAATCTGCCGACACCACTCACGTGGTGCTCCGACCACCAGGAGAACGTGAAAAAATTAGTTACTTGTTTTCTCATACATTTGTATTGAGATAGTCTACAAGTACCTAAAATCCACCTAACCCCGACACTTATTACAAAGAAACGTCGACAACTTTTTTGTTAATTGCTTGATTTTGGTCGGGTTTTCTTTATATACACTCTCTTTTTGACTATACTTTAACGTTCCGCGCTTTTACACGCGGAAAAACCTTAACATTTTCATAATTTTCATGAAAATTGATAATTTTTAACTGTGTATATTTTCAATCTGCTATAACTCTGTTGTTTATCAGTGGTTGTTCCTGATTTTTGCGTTGTCGCGTAGATCTCGACGAGATCTTTCTAACGACACCCCGTTTGGCTCTTAAAATTCATAAATTTTCAAATTTTTTATAAAAAATCACATTAATTTTCATTAAAAACATTTTATTACTAAATTTTCGCATTAAAACTATTCGACATTATATTCAAATTGAAGGTCTCTTAAAGACCTATTCAACGATATAGCACACGTAGGGTGTGACTATACAAAATTTTTAAAATAATTCGATTTTTCCGAAATTTTTCCTGTTTTTCGCGGTTTTCCCGGAAAATTTGTTCCCGAAGACCATCCGTTATTCCCGTCGTTGGATAGAGGGCGTCGAGCCCGATCTGCCGACACCACTCACGTGGTGCTCCGACCACCAGGAGAACGCGAAAAAATTAGTTTCGGGCCCGCCCACCCACCCTAATCTCATTGGGTATATAGATTCCAGAGGTTTTTGCCCGTCCCGTTTTTGGTACCTACCAACTTTGACGGGCTATATCTCTGGAACCAGTAGGGCTAGAGATCTGAATTTGGTGTCGTTGGATGGGCCGAGGATTGTTCTGTTTGATGATCTCTGCTTGAGAGGTCTCAGTCTTCAGACTGCAGTTTGACACGAGTACCTGTCAAGCAGATACCAAAAATTTCTTCTTAAAAGGCCGGTTTTGGACACTTCTTACTTAGCAAGAAGTGTTTCCCTGCTAAGTTGGCTACAGGGCAGAGCTAACGCGTCCCCCACAAGCAGACCAGCGTGCAGGACCCACCCGAACAGCTTTCACAGTCAATTCGACCAACTTTTCAAATTATATTTTAAAAATTTAAATTTTTATAAATTTTTTACATTTTATACTACATTTATATTTACAATTTTTACAACTTCTACAAGATTACCTATTTAACTGAGTTTACAACTTCTACAAACTTACTTTCACAAAAATTGGTTGGGTTTGGTTGATAAGTTTCCCACCCCAGATCGCCTGAGACACCTGACCCCCGAATCGTCAAAATGTTCCGCACCCCCGCTAAACAGTCCACCAACCCCTCTCCACCAACAACCCCCCCCAAACTGGCGACGAAGTCCAGCGCCTTTCGTACTCAAACGAAAGTGCGGCGGGAGACGGAGGAGCGAGAGGCGGGCAAGGTCCTCTTCCCCGAGGAGACTGCGGTCAGCTTGATGCAGCCTAGTAAGTTACGGGAAGCGAGGGCTTGGGTGACGAAGGCCAAGATAGCTCTCAATGCATCTCGCAATTTGAAGACGGATATAAAGGCCTCCGTCATCCAGGCCATCGATGGGCTGTATCAGCTTATCAAAGAGGCCGAATCCGAGAATCCCGGGTGTTCGCCCCCACCAGCGCCTTGCGGTGTGGATGTGGACGGAAACACGGAGGACTCGCAGCCACGGGAACGGGAAAGGGTGGCTGACCAGGCGGGGGTTACTCAGTTGCTCTCCTCCATAGCTGAACACAGTAAGCTGATGAGGGAGAGCAACGAGAAAGCGGAACAGTTAAGGGAGGCTCTCCGATTAAAAGAAGAGGCCGTGGAGGCGACCACATACGCGAGTGTGGCGGCGAGTGCAAGGGGGTGCAAACGCCCGGATCCTACTGCACTGCACTCTGTTGTGGTCGCTTCCAAGGACGACATGCACACGGGAGAGGAGGTCTTGGATAAGGTTAGGAAAGCGGTAAGCGCAAAAGAGGGGGGTGTCAAGATCGAAAGGATAAGAAAGGCGAAGGATAGAAAGATCGTCATCAGTTGTAGAACTGAAGAGGAGCGAAACAGGATACACACTCGCATTGAGGCAGCTGACCACCAGCTCGACGTCCTGGTCGTCAAAAACCAGGACCCCCTCATCATCCTCAGGGACGTCCTTAACTTCCACAAGGACGAGGAAATCCTAGGGTTCCTGAGGATGCAAAACAAAAACCTGTTTCGCGACCTCACAACTGATGACGATCGGGCTGAAATCCGCTTTCGCAAAAAGGCGGAAAACACGCTCATGTGCCACGTCGTCCTCAAGGTGTCCCCAACTATCTGGAAAAGGTTTCTCGAGGCGTCCGAGGTGTACCTTGATCTCCAGCTCATCAGAGCGGAGGACCACTCTCCGTTGGTCCAATGCTCGATGTGTCTGGGGTACGGGCACACCAGGCGCCTCTGTTCCGAAACTGAGGAGAAGTGTGGACACTGTGGCGGCCCTCACCATAGGAGAGATTGCGCAGAAAAGCTCGCCAGCGCACAACCCACTTGCCGCAACTGCGTCAAAGCTAGCCTGGAGAAGACGGGGCATGGTGCGTTTAGCATGGAATGCCCCGTCCGGCGCAAGTGGGAGGCGCTGGCTAGAGCCAAGACAGCGTACTGCTGAGGGCCGCCCGGGGGACATAGTGGCAACATGCGACAGCGGCTACATGAGCCCAGCAGCTCTAAGAATGGTGTATGGAACGATCGCAGGTCCGAGTCGCGATGGTAGTGAGTACTTAAAAAACTGGCGGAAAATTAATTGCGTCCGGTTTTGTATGAAACCGGACAAATTAAAGAAGCAAAACCAACTTACCATGCCGTCGCGGCGCGATGCATTCTTTATAACCTGTAATAGATCAGAACGTAATCCCTCCAGTGACCCTCCAGCCTTGGGGAAGCATGTTGGCGTGCATATTATGATTAATAAAAGACCCAGTCACCAGCAGCAAAACGGACCCAACGTCTGTTCAAGGCTTACTGGTCGTAAAACAGGTACTGAACCGCACAGGTAGTAAAAGGTAAGGGCATGATAATCATGGACCACCTTTTAAAAGACGGTCAATTAGCGGAATACCTGCAGCAGAAGCAAGAATGATAAGTTAAAAGGCGCTGAAGCAGGTGGCTTACCAGCCAACACTTGCCCTACACCACCCCCCTTCCCCATATCATATACCCAAATTAAAACCTAGCATATGGAACCAAAGCAACTAAAGGCTCTGATTATGTCAGAGGGATAACGGCATCCCAAATCATAAAAAAAAAAAAAAAAAAAAAAAAAAAAAAAAAACCTAACCTAACCTAACCTAACCTAACCTAACCTAACCTAACCTAACCTAACCTAACCTAACCTAACCTAACCTAACCTAACCTAACCTAACCTAACCTAACCTAACCTAACCTAACCTAACCTAACCTAACCTAACCTAACCTAACCTAACCTAACCTAACCTAACCTAACCTAACCTAACCTAACCTAACCTAACCTAACCTAACCTAACCTAACCTAACCTAACCTAACCTAACCTAACCTAACCTAACCTAACCTAACCTAACCTAACCTAACCTAACCTAACCTAACCTAACCTAACCTAACCTAACCTAACCTAACCTAACCTAACCTAACCTAACCTAACCTAACCACTCACTGCGCGAGCTGAGAGAGTCAAGGAAGCGAGAGCCTGCGTGACGAAGGCGAAAGTCGCGCTTAATGCGTCCCGAAACCTTAAGACTGACATTAAGGCGGACGTCACGCAGGCAATCGACAGGCTCTATCAGCTCGTGAAGGAAGATGAAGCCCAAAAGCCTGCACCCCCTTCCGTGCCTAAGACAACTTGTGTCGACATTGAAGGGGATGCAGGTGACTTGCGCCGATCGGTGGAAGAGGAACAGGGAAAAGAGTTGGGAAAGGAAGGGTTCTCTCATTTGCTCTCCTCACTGGCGGAACATACCAAGCTAATGAGAGAGAGCAATGAGAGAGCTGAGGAATTGAAAAGGGCTCTGGAGACTAAGAGGGAGTCACTGGAGGCGATCACCTACGCGAGTGTAGCGGCAAGCGCAAAAGGGCGAAAAAGTCAGATTCCGAAAGCGCTGCACTCGGTGGTGGTCGCTTCCAGAGATGAAATGGAGACTGGAGAAGGGGTCTTAGGAAAGATACGGGCAGCGGTCAACGCAAAACAGGGTGACGTAGAGATCCACAGAGTGCGCAAAGCCAAGGACAGAAAAGTCGTCATCAGTTGTCGGAGCGAGGAAGCGCGGAACACCGTCCAAAGAAAAATTGAGGCAGCAGACCCACAGCTAGAGGTCCTGGTCGTCAAAAACCAGGACCCCCTCATCATCCTCAGGGACGTCCTTAGTTCCCACAAGGACCATGAGATCCTGGAGTTCCTGAGGATGCAGAATAAGAGACTGTTCCGCGATCTCCCGACTGATGACGACAGAATAGAAATAAGGTTCCGGAAAAGGGCTCGAAATGACCTGCTGAGCCACATAGTAGCTAGGGTGTCTCCAATTCTCTGGACTCGGTTGCTGGAGGCGTCTGAAGTCTACATAGACCTCCAGCACATCAGGGTAGAGGACCAGTCCCCACTGGTCCAATGCTCGATGTGTCTGGGGTACGGACATAGCAGGCGCCTCTGCACCGAGACAACGGAGAAGTGTGGCCACTGTGGGGGCCCTCACCTGCGAAAAGACTGCGCCCAGAAGCTCGCCAACGCAGCTCCCACCTGCTGCAACTGTGTTACAGCAAAACTAGAGATGACGGGGCATAACGCGTTTAGCACAGACTGCCCCGTCCGACGCAGGTGGGACGCGTTGGCCCGAGCAAAAGTAGCGTACTGCTGAGGGCTCCATGACGCATGCCGGCGCGACAACCTCCACCAATGAAGCGAAGTCGTACCCGATAATCCAGGCAAACCTCCAGAGGAAACAACTGGCAACCGCTGAGCTTTTTCAGGTAGCAAGGGACCGAAGGGCTGCGATGGCTCTTATTCAGGAGCCATATGTGGGGGGCATAAGAAGAATGCGAGACCATCGCGGTTCTAGAATCTACCAGGCGACGGAAGAAGGAAGTGGCACTGTAAAGGCTGCAATTGCGGTCTTTAACCAAGACCTAGATGTTATACAGTGCCCAGAACTCACCACACACAACATCGTTGTGGTGAGGATCCGTACCAACGCCTGGGAACTTGTGGTGGTTTCAATTTACTTTGAGCCGGATAAACCCATACAGCCCTATTTGGAGCAGCTTGGAGAGGTTCAGCGGCGGCTAGGGTCTCGAAACCTGATTATCGGAGGAGATGTCAACGCGAAAAGCTCTTGGTGGGGGAGTAGGGTTGAAGACGCGCGCGGTGAAGAACTCTGTGGACTTCTGGAAGAGTTGAACTTGCAGGTGCTCAACAGCGGCATCACACCAACCTTTGACACCATTCGTGGTGGTAAAATCTACAGTAGTCATGTAGACATCACGGCTTGCTCAACGGACCTTCTCGGCCAGGTGGAAGACTGGCGAGTTGATGAGGGTATGACGGGCTCGGACCACAACGGCATTGTCTTTAATTTAAAACTAGAAAGATCTAAAGGAATTTCAATCAAATCAACTACTCGGAAATTTAACACAAAGAAAGCCAATTGGACCCAGTTTCATGAGAAACTGGGGCAATTACAAGCAGAAAACAAAATAAACAAAATTGAAATAGATAAAATAACGACTAAACAGGAATTAGAAACTACGGTAAATAAATACATAGACATAATAAACCAAACATGCAAAAGTACCATACCAGTAAAGAAATATCAAAATAAACTTACCATGCCGTGGTGGTCCGATGAGCTCGCTGCCCTCAAAAAGGGTGTCGCTACCAGGAGGAGAAGGATCCGTTGCGCAGCGCCAGTCCGTAGAGATGGTGTCGTTGCTGAGTACCTGAAAGCAAAAGAGGAATACGAGAGTAAGGCAAGATGCGCGCAGACTGAAAGTTGGAAGGAGTTCTGCACGAAACAGGACAGGGAGGGGGTCTGGGAGGGTATCTACAGAGTAATAGGGAGAACCACCAAGCGACAGGAGGACGTAACTCTATTAAAAGATGGCGTTGCCCTAGACCCAGCACATTCGGCGGCCTTCCTAGCTGAAACCTTCTATCCGGAGGATCTGGAAGAAGAGGACAGCGAGGACCAGAGGGCTATCAGGAACCTCTCGAAGCGGGTAAACGAACGGGTCCATGGTGAGGTACATGACCCGCCGTTTACAGCGCACGAGCTGAAGTCTTCGGTCCAAGCTTTTAACCCTAGGAAGGCGCCGGGTGCAGACGGCTTTACAGCCGACATCTGCCGTCAAGCCATTTTCCAGGACTCCGAATCGTTTCTTGCCCTGGCCAACAAATGCCTCAGTCTGGGACACTTTCCGAAGCCCTGGAAAGAGGCCACAGTCGTGGTCCTGAGGAAGCCGGGCAAGGACGACTACCGATCGACAAAGTCGTACAGGCCAATCGGCCTGCTACCTGTCCTCGGTAAAGTCCTGGAAAAAATGGTAGTAGCAAGGCTCCAGTGGTACCTGGTACCGCGACTGAGTACTCGCCAGTTTGGCTTCATGCCCCAAAAAAGCACAGAGGACTCCCTCTATATCCTGGTGAACGAAATTAAAACCGAGATTAAAGCTAAAAAGCTGGTAACGGTCGTATCGCTGGATATAGAGGGGGCCTTTGATAGTGCGTGGTGGCCGGCCATAAGAGTCAGACTGGCTGAGGAACAGTGTCCGGTCAATCTCAGGCGACTACTGGACAGCTACCTAGACGGCAGATGTGTCAAGCTTCGATATGCGGGGGTCGAGCATAATAGGGAAACCCAAAAGGGCTGCGTCCAGGGGTCGATTGGTGGACCGATCCTGTGGAACCTGCTCCTGGACTCTCTCCTCAAACTGCTGGAGGCGGAAGGAGTCCGCTGCCAAGCATTCGCGGATGACGTGGTTCTGCTGTTTGCCGGGTATACAGCGTTAGAGGTGCAGAGACGTGCCAATGTCGCGCTCGAACTTGTTCGGAGATGGGGTGTTAAAAATAAGCTCAAATTTGCGCCACATAAAACCTGTGCCATGCTTCTGACCAGGAAGCTACGCTATGACACCCCACTCTTGAGCATGGGCGGGGTCGACATTGGCATGTCCCGGGAAATTAAGATTTTAGGGCTGACCATTGACGACAAGTTGACATTCAACAGTCACGTCGCCAACGTCTCTCGGAAGGCCCTAAACATCTACAAGCAGCTCCAAAGGACGGCGAAGATCAGCTGGGGGCTGCACCCGGAGATAATACGCACCATATACACGGCGGCAGTGGAGCCAGTCATCTTATACGCGGCGGCAGCGTGGGCACCTGCAGCAACGAAAATCGGGGTCAAAAAGCTCCTTGGGACGGTGCAGAGGGGTGTGGCACAAAAAATCTGCAAGTCTTATCGCACAGTCTCCCTAAACTCGGCTCTCATACTGGCCGGGATACTACCTCTTGACCTTCGTATACAAGAGGCAGCTGCCCTGTACGAAGCGCGCAGAGGGTCATCCCGGTTTGTGCTGGGAGACCGGGAGGTTGAGCGTGTGGTGGGCTTTGCGGAAATGCCGCACCCGGCCCGGCGACCTGAACTCTGTTTCCAGAGTCTGGATAGCCAGAGCCTGGTAGACCGACACAACGTGCAGACGCGCCGTATCTTCACAGACGGCAGCAAAATAGGGGGCAAGGTCGGAGCTGCGTTGTCCATATGGGACGGCCAGTCCGAACTGAAAGCCCGAAAACTATGTTTGCCCGCGTACTGCACAGTCTACCAGGCCGAATTGCTGGCCCTCTGCCGGGCTACGGACGAGATTCTGAAGTGCGGAGAGAGGAGCTATGGTGTCTATAGTGATTCAATGGCCGCGTTGCAGTCGATCACCAACCATAGTTCCTTGAATCCACTTGCGTTCCAGGCGCGCCATAACCTCTGCGAGGCTCTGATCCAGGGCAAAGATGTCTCCTTGTTCTGGATCAAGGCCCACGCCGGTTTCGAGGGAAATGAGCGCGCCGATACCCTAGCAAAGGAGGCGGCGGCTTCGGGGCGGAGAAGACCGGACTATGACCGGTGTCCGGTATCATTCGTCAAGAGTCAACTTCGTAGTGGATCTCTTGACGAATGGAACCGAAGATATCTGGACGGGGAAACTGCCTCCGTCACGAAGCTGTTCCTGCCAAACGCAGTGGAAGCCTTCAGACTCGTCCGTCAAATTGCACCCCAAGGAGTAATAACGCAAATTCTTACGGGGCATGGCGGGTTCTCCCAGTACCTGCACCGTTTTAAGTGCAAAGAGAGCCCGTCATGCGTCTGCGACCCCGAAATACAAGAAAGCGTCGTGCACATTCTGTTTGAGTGCCCGATGTATATAAATAAAAGAGTTGCACTACAGCAAGTCATTGAGGTGGAAGTGAGCGCTGCAAACGCTCAATGCCTCATAGCAAATAAAAAATTACGAAAACCATTCTTGAAGTTTGCGCTGAGCGTTTGCAGCGTCACTATAAAAAGAAACGCCTAACAAACCAATACAATGTATTGAAACACTAAAGCAACCTAAGGTCCCTGACCATGTCAGGGGGACAAATAAGAATTATACAAAAAAAAAAAAAAAAAAAAAAAAAAAAAACCTAACCTAACCTAACCTAACCTAACCTAACCTAACCTAACCTAACCTTTTTTTTTTTTTTTTTTTTTTTTTTTTTTTTTTTGCGTGTGGGGAATCCATTTACGGACTACCGCCGCCCGGGGAGGCGGCGGGGCGTGTCGGACTCCACCCAGAACGGGTGACTACCGACTAAACCCCACACGGGTGTTACGCCTCTCCACTTTATTGCCGGGGTTACGGGAGCGATGAATCATTCATCCGCGACCCCGGCAGTGGCGGACCGCTTTAAGGTGCGGTCCTCGGCTCCTGAGAGAGGGGGGCTGTGTAGTCCCCCACCTGCCAATCCATGAGTGGGGCGCGGCACACTCCGACCGCGCCTCCATCCCGGGCCTACAGCTGGGCGGACGGACTTCCCCAAGTCCGCCGCCCGTGGCCGTCTACGGTGGTAGGAACAGGGCGTTATATGCCCTGTTCCTGCGCCCAGTGCGTCGGGCGCGGATTGGGTGGGTGGAGGCAGCCTCCCTCTCTCGTTCGGCGACCTCCTTGGCGGCGATGACCTCCTCGCAAAACGAGGCCACCGCCCGCCACGCGGATTCGCCGCCGACCATACTGGCGGTAACGGTCGGCAGCGAGAGGTCGCCGCCAATCTGCTCGGTGAGGACACGGCGCTGCTCAGTCCAAGCAGAGCACTCGGCGAGCGTGTGCTGCGCCGTGTCCTCTAAACTCCCACAGTGGTGGCAGCAGGCGTCCGGCTCTCTCCCGGCTATATGACACAGATACCTGCCGAAGCAGCCGTGCCCCGACAGTACCTGCGTCAGCCGGAAGGTCAGCACGCCGTGACGCCTGTCCATCCACTGTGCAATGACCGGGCGAAGGGCCTCCACCGTACGGTGGCCGGCCCCCGGACGCGCCAGACGCTCCGCCCATTCGGCGACGGCCGCACGCTGTAGGTGCGCCCTGCACTGGTCCACTTCCCTCGGGACCACCGTCACTCCACGACCCCACAGATCCTTGCGCCATGTAAAGAGTGACGCAAGGACCCGGGCGTCCAAGTCCCAAGGGAGGGACCCCGCAAGAGCGCACGCCGCCTCCGCCGAGATTGTGCGATATCCGCGGATGACCCGAACGGATATCGCACGCTGCGGCCGTCGCAACATGGCGGCGCCTCGGCTCGTCACCTCGGTGGCCCAGACAGGGGCTCCGTAGAGGGCCATAGAACGAATGACCCCCAGGTAGAGCCGCCTGCAGTTGATATTTGGGCCACCAAGACCTAACCTAACCTAACCTAACCTAACCTAACCTAACCTAACCTAACCTAACCTAACCTAACCTAACCTAACCTAACCTAACCTAACCTAACCTAACCTAACCTAACCTAACCTAACCTAACCTAACCTAACCTAACCTAACCTAACCTAACCTAACCTAACCTAACCTAACCTAACCTAACCTAACCTAACCTAACCTTTTTTTTTTTTTTTTTTTTTTTTTACGGGGGGAAATCCTCATGGACATCCTCCGCCTGGGGAGAGGCGGAGGGGCGTGCCGGACTCCTACCGGCTAAAACCACCCCGGCGTTCCCTCGCCCATTATAGTCGGAGGTCGCGGGAATGTTAAGTGCCTCCGCAACCTCCGACCGATGGCCGGCCCGCTGCCGCGGGCCCCGTCCCGTCAGGGGGGGAGTGAGGTGTTGAACTCCCCCCGTGACTCATCACTTTAGAGGCGCGCGCGAGGAACGCGACGCGCCGCCTCCTCGGGTCCAGTTGGTGGTGGGCGACGGATGTCCCCGGATCCGCCGCCCCTGGACCGATTTATGGGGGTTGGAGGAGGGCGTTGTCCGCCCTCCGCCGACGCCCGGTGCGCCTGCTGCGGCTCGAGAGAGAGGTCGCGATCTCCCTCTCCCTCTCCGCAGCCTCCTTCTGCGACATGACTGTCTCGCAGAAGGAGATCACCGCGTCCCACGACTCTGCGCCACCGACCATAGCTCGGATCACGGCCGGCAGCGACAGGTCGGCTCCCACTTCAGCAACGAGGGCACGGCGCGGCCCCTCCCATGCGGCACACTCTGCCAGCGTATGCCGCGCCGTGTCCTCCCCGCAATGGACGCAGTGATGACACCGGGCGTCCGGCTCCCTGTTTATGCGACACAGGTACTTCCCGAAGCAACCGTGCCCCGAGAGCACCTGCGTCGCCCGAAACGACAGGGAGCCGTGCCTCCTCCCGAGCCATTCCTCGAGCACTGGTCGGATCGCCTCGACGGTCGCGAGGCCGGCGGTAGGGCGCAGAAGCCTTTCCCGCCATTCCGCCACCAGGACCCGGCGGAGCTCGTCCCGGCGCCGCTCTATCTGTCGCGGCGCCAGTCCTTCGCCCCGCGTTCGCGCCTCCTCGCGCCAGCGATATACTGACGCGAGGGCCCTCGCGTCCAGGTCCCACGGCGGGGATCCGGCCAGTGCACAAGCCGCCTCGTAGGAGATCGTGCGATACCCCCTGATGACCCTGACGGCCATCGCCCTCTGCGGCCGTCGCAGTACTGCGACGGTACGGGCCGTCAGGTCACCCGCCCACACTGGGGCCCCATACAGGGCCATGGATCGCACGATCCCCACGTATAACCGCCTACAGGCGGTGCTCGGGCCCCCCAAGTTGGGAAGCAGCGATGCAAGCGCACCCGCCGCGCCCATCAACCTGGGCACCAGCCGCCGGAAGTGGGGGCCGAAGTCCCACCTGCTGTCGAGCACCAGACCAAGGTACTTCATGGTGGGCTCGACAGCTATCCGGGCCCCCCCGACCACGATGTGCAGTCCCGGCGGCGGCGCCCGTCGGGGGCCATGAAAAACTATGGCCTCCGACTTGTTGAGGGCCACCTCCAGGCCCAGGCGCCGGATGCGGCCCACCACCTGTGAGACCGCAGCCGTAGCGAGCATCGCTGCCTCCCTGTGCGAGCTCCCCCGAACGGTGACCAGCGTGTCGTCCGCGTAACACGTCAGGTCCACCCCCGGGAGACGCTCGCCCCTCAGCACCCAGTCGTACCCGATGTTCCACAGGAGCGGCCCAAGTACCGAACCCTGTGGAACACCGCACGACATGTCGCGCCGGCCTCTGCCGTCGCGTCCCACGTAGGTGACACACCTTTCCGCCAAATAGGCCCCAACCACGCGGCGGAGGTAGGAAGGCACTCGATGATATCGAAGTGCCTCCCTAATACAACTCCAGGGCAGGGTGTTAAACGCGTTGGCGATGTCCAAGGACACCGCCAGCACCACCCCACCCCGGGACACCGCATCCTCCGCCAGGACTCTTACCCGCATGATGGCGTCAACAGTGGAGCGCCCTCTGCGGAACCCATACTGTCTGCCGTCGAGGTCCGGCCCATCCCCACTCAAGTGGCTGACGAGGCGGCCCGAGACTATACGCTCGAAGAGCTTGGCCACCTCGTCCAGCAGCACAATGGGCCGGTACGCCGACGGCGAGTCCGCCGGGCGCCCCGCCTTCCTGAGCAGGACCAGTCGACCGGTCTTCCACAAAGCGGGAAACTGGCCCCGCTCCAGGCACGCGGAGTAGAGTCCTCTCAGTTGGGGCTCTAGAGCCTCCAGAGCGAGAACGAGAGCGCGGCCGGGTACCCCGTCGGGCCCCGGGGCGGTATTCTTTGCCCGGAGCCGCTTCACGGCCGCGCTCAGCTCTGATTGTGTCACCTCAGGGACGCTGGCACTTTCCTCCGAAGTCTCCGAAGCTGCAGGCACAGCCATCGGCGGCGGAACGTGTTCCGCCCTTGCGGGGAAGAGCGTGGCGACCACCTCGTCCAACAATTGGGGCTCGAGACCCTCTGTAAGTGGGGGGCCCCAGGGACGGAGTTTTCCTCGCACCCTCCGATAAGGGCGCCCCCACGGGTCCCGGTCCAGGGTCGCCAACATCTCCTCCCTCGAACGCGTCTTCGCCTCGCCGATGGCCAGCTTCAGAGACTCCTTAGCCGCGCGGTACACCCCATACAGCGCGGCCTCCTCCTCAGGAATCCGTCGACGCCGCCTCCGGTATCGGGTGAACTGGCGTCTGGCCGCGATACAAGAAACGCGCAGCTGCGCGATCTCGCCCGACCACCAGTACACCCGGCGCCTCGCGGACCGAGTGTGGACCCGGGGCATCGACGCGTCGCAAATCTGCGTCATCGCCCCGCGGAACCACCGCGCCCCCTCTTCGACGTCGACGGATTCGTCCATTGCCGACTCCCGGCTCCAGGCCTGGACAATAGCAGCCTCCTCGAGGATCTCCCCGTCGATGCGCTTTAGCGCCCAGCGCGGGCCGTCCCTTTGCGGGGCCGATGTGCGGCGGCCCCCCGCGGTCTGGGTGGAGACGTCGAACCGTATGTAACGGTGGTCCGACAACGTCTCCACCTCCACGGCGACACGCCAATCACACACGCGGCGCGCGACAGCGGGGCTAGCGAACGAGACGTCCACTATGGACCCACCCCGCTGCCGCACGCACGTGAAGGCGGTGCCCCGGTTGAGGACGACCAAGCCCGTCGTGAGCGCCCACTCCTCCAACACCTCACCCCTGCGGTCCGTGACCGGGGACCCCCAAGCCGACGACTTGGCGTTGAGGTCCCCGAGCAGCAACACGGGGCGAGGATGGTGCTGGCCCACGACGGCCCCCAACTCGACAAGGAAACCCTCGAAGTCGGCGAGACTCTTGTTGGGCGAGAAATATGCCCCGATGACGACTATGCCGTCCGCGAGGGCGGCCACCCAGCCGCGACCTCGGGACGGGTTCACAAGAGTCCCGCCGATAATGGCCACCGAACCGTCAAGATCACCCGCCCAGTTGTCTCCGGGCGGGATAGAGTACGGCTCAGCGACCACAGCCACGTTGATCGACCACTCTGCCATCGTCTGGAACAAAAGGTCCTGAGCCCTGGCAGAGTGGTTGATATTGCCCTGGAGGAAATGGTAGTGCGCCATTATTGGCACTCCATTTCCCCGGCAACCTCTTCCCCAGGCCGGGAGTCGGCCGAGGGGCAGCTAGACCGCGGGGGGTGTACAGATCCCCCCGCAGCCGCGGTCCCCCCCGTCTTTTGCGCCCCCTTTTTCTTGCTGGTGGGGGGTGCGCGGCAGGCCTTCCCACCTGCACGGTGCTCCGCAGGCCTTCCTGCAGCTGTACAAAGGCTGCAGTTTGGTGCCGCGGAGCACTGAGCCGCCTTGTGGCCGGGCCGACCGCAGCGAAAGCACTCCCCGCTACGGTCGACTTCGGCGGTGCATTGTGCCCGGACATGCCCGTTGCCCAGGCATCGGTAGCACCGCCATGCCCTGGGTTGCAGCAGCTTCACCCCAGCCGCAACCCACCCCACCTCCAGAACCCGGCTGTCGGCGACTTTTTTGGCCGCCGCCACCGGGCACCGCACCCACACCGTGCCAATGCCGGAGGCGTCGGCACGCACCTCGCCCGACCGCACGTGAGCAGGCGAGCACTCTCCGTCCTTGGCTATGGCCGCCACAACCTCCTCCGGGGTCACAGAGTCATCCAGACCGCCCAAACGGAGCTCCACCGTCTTGACGGGTCTGGAGACTCTGACGTCTTCCGACCCCAGGACTTCCAGCAGTTTGGCGGCCAGAGCATCCGCCCGCTCGCTGCTCGCCTCGCCGTCGACCTCCATCAACCGGGCACCAGTAACGGCCGCTTTTATGCGGACGTTTTTGATGCCCAGGTCGCTGAGCCTAATTTTCTCCCTCGCCTTTGTCAGGACCGCCTTGTAGGTGACGCCCCTTTCTGCGGCACCGGGCTGCAGCGTGAGTACTACAGCCGCGGTGCGAGGCGTGCGGACCTTCGGCGGCTTGGAGGTCGCGGCTTTGGGGTGCGGAGCCTGTTTTGCCGGTCCTTTGCGACCGCCCTTTGCGGCTTGCCGCTCCACCACCTTTGCGGCTTGGCCGGGGGCGCGCGCCGCTGCTGAGGCCGCCTTGGCGGCTTTGAGGGCCTTCTTGCGGCCCACGACTTTAGCCCAGGTCTCACCCTTAGACCCGGCAGTCGCGGGCTGACCGCTCGATGGGGCTCCCTCCTCGGGCCCCTTTCGAGGCGCAGGTCTCGGCGGCTCCTCAACCCTCCGCCGTGTATCACCCGCCAGGGGCGGACGAAGGATTTCCGGAGGGAGGCGCCTCGAGATCGCCTCTATGCGGGCGTTTACCATGCTCCCGCACTGGAGCATACAGATCCGAACCTAACCTAACCTAACCTAACCTAACCTAACCTAACCTAACCTAACCTAACCTAACCTAACCTAACCTAACCTAACCGACAACTTGTTTGTTATTTGCTTGATTTTGGTCGGGTTTTCTTTGTACACAATTTCTTTTTGACTATATAATAACGTTCCGCGCTTTTACACGCGGAAAAACTATAACATTTTCATAATTTTCATGAAAATTGATATTTTTTAATTGTGTATATTTTAAC
Organism: Plusia festucae; assembly: GCA_950381575.1. Lineage (NCBI taxonomy): Eukaryota > Metazoa > Arthropoda > Insecta > Lepidoptera > Noctuidae > Plusia > Plusia festucae. The sequence continues at coordinate 49,848 of OX494447.1, forward strand.
CATTTATAACTCTGCTGTTTATTTGTGGATTTTACTGATTATTGCGTTGACGCGTAGATCTCGACGAGATCTTTCTAACGACACCCCATTTGGTCATTAAATTTCAATATTTTTCAAATTTTTTATAAAAAACCTTATTAAAATTCATTAAAAACATTTTCTAGGTAAATTCTTTTTCCAAAACTAGTCAATATTATATTCAAAGTAAAGGTCTCTTAAAGACCTACTTAACGATATAGCACACGTAGGGTGTGTCTATACGAAATTTTTTAAATAATTAATTTTTCCGAAAATTTTTACTGTTTTTCGCGGTTTTCCCGGAAAATTTCTTCCCGGATACCATTAGTTCTTCCCGTCGTTGGATAGAGGGCGTCGAGCCCGATCTGCCGACACCACTCACGTGGTGCTCCGACCACCAGGAGACGCGAAAAAATTCAGAAACTTGATTTCTCATACATTTGTATTGAGATTGTTCATAAGTACATCAAATCCACCTAAGCCCGGCACATATTATAAGGAACCGTTGACAACTTGTTTGTTATTTGCTTGATTTTGGTCGGGTTTTCTTTGTACACAATTTCTTTTTGACTATATAATAACGTTCCGCGCTTTTACACGCGGAAAAACTATAACATTTTCATAATTTTCATGAAAATTGATATTTTTTAATTGTGTATATTTTAACCATTTATAACTCTGCTGTTTATTTGTGGATTTTACTGATTATTGCGTTGACGCGTAGATCTCGACGAGATCTTTCTAACGACACCCCATTTGGTCATTAAATTTCAATATTTTTCAAATTTTTTATAAAAAACCTTATTAAAATTCATTAAAAACATTTTCTAGGTAAATTCTTTTTCCAAAACTAGTCAATATTATATTCAAAGTAAAGGTCTCTTAAAGACCTACTTAACGATATAGCACACGTAGGGTGTGTCTATACGAAATTTTTTAAATAATTAATTTTTCCGAAAATTTTTACTGTTTTTCGCGGTTTTCCCGGAAAATTTCTTCCCGGATACCATTAGTTCTTCCCGTCGTTGGATAGAGGGCGTCGAGCCCGATCTGCCGACACCACTCACGTGGTGCTCCGACCACCAGGAGACGCGAAAAAATTCAGAAACTTGATTTCTCATACATTTGTATTGAGATTGTTCATAAGTACATCAAATCCACCTAAGCCCGGCACATATTATAAGGAACCGTTGACAACTTGTTTGTTATTTGCTTGATTTTGGTCGGGTTTTCTTTGTACACAATTTCTTTTTGACTATATAATAACGTTCCGCGCTTTTACACGCGGAAAAACTATAACATTTTCATAATTTTCATGAAAATTGATATTTTTTAATTGTGTATATTTTAACCATTTATAACTCTGCTGTTTATTTGTGGATTTTACTGATTATTGCGTTGACGCGTAGATCTCGACGAGATCTTTCTAACGACACCCCATTTGGTCATTAAATTTCAATATTTTTCAAATTTTTTATAAAAAACCTTATTAAAATTCATTAAAAACATTTTCTAGGTAAATTCTTTTTCCAAAACTAGTCAATATTATATTCAAAGTAAAGGTCTCTTAAAGACCTACTTAACGATATAGCACACGTAGGGTGTGTCTATACGAAATTTTTTAAATAATTAATTTTTCCGAAAATTTTTACTGTTTTTCGCGGTTTTCCCGGAAAATTTCTTCCCGGATACCATTAGTTCTTCCCGTCGTTGGATAGAGGGCGTCGAGCCCGATCTGCCGACACCACTCACGTGGTGCTCCGACCACCAGGAGACGCGAAAAAATTCAGAAACTTGATTTCTCATACATTTGTATTGAGATTGTTCATAAGTACATCAAATCCACCTAAGCCCGGCACATATTATAAGGAACCGTTGACAACTTGTTTGTTATTTGCTTGATTTTGGTCGGGTTTTCTTTGTACACAATTTCTTTTTGACTATATAATAACGTTCCGCGCTTTTACACGCGGAAAAACTATAACATTTTCATAATTTTCATGAAAATTGATATTTTTTAATTGTGTATATTTTAACCATTTATAACTCTGCTGTTTATTTGTGGATTTTACTGATTATTGCGTTGACGCGTAGATCTCGACGAGATCTTTCTAACGACACCCCATTTGGTCATTAAATTTCAATATTTTTCAAATTTTTTATAAAAAACCTTATTAAAATTCATTAAAAACATTTTCTAGGTAAATTCTTTTTCCAAAACTAGTCAATATTATATTCAAAGTAAAGGTCTCTTAAAGACCTACTTAACGATATAGCACACGTAGGGTGTGTCTATACGAAATTTTTTAAATAATTAATTTTTCCGAAAATTTTTACTGTTTTTCGCGGTTTTCCCGGAAAATTTCTTCCCGGATACCATTAGTTCTTCCCGTCGTTGGATAGAGGGCGTCGAGCCCGATCTGCCGACACCACTCACGTGGTGCTCCGACCACCAGGAGACGCGAAAAAATTCAGAAACTTGATTTCTCATACATTTGTATTGAGATTGTTCATAAGTACATCAAATCCACCTAAGCCCGGCACATATTATAAGGAACCGTTGACAACTTGTTTGTTATTTGCTTGATTTTGGTCGGGTTTTCTTTGTACACAATTTCTTTTTGACTATATAATAACGTTCCGCGCTTTTACACGCGGAAAAACTATAACATTTTCATAATTTTCATGAAAATTGATATTTTTTAATTGTGTATATTTTAACCATTTATAACTCTGCTGTTTATTTGTGGATTTTACTGATTATTGCGTTGACGCGTAGATCTCGACGAGATCTTTCTAACGACACCCCATTTGGTCATTAAATTTCAATATTTTTCAAATTTTTTATAAAAAACCTTATTAAAATTCATTAAAAACATTTTCTAGGTAAATTCTTTTTCCAAAACTAGTCAATATTATATTCAAAGTAAAGGTCTCTTAAAGACCTACTTAACGATATAGCACACGTAGGGTGTGTCTATACGAATTTTTTTAAATAATTAATTTTTCCGAAAATTTTTACTGTTTTTCGCGGTTTTCCCGGAAAATTTCTTCCCGGATACCATTAGTTCTTCCCGTCGTTGGATAGAGGGCGTCGAGCCCGATCTGCCGACACCACTCACGTGGTGCTCCGACCACCAGGAGACGCGAAAAAATTCAGAAACTTGATTTCTCATACATTTGTATTGAGATTGTTCATAAGTACATCAAATCCACCTAAGCCCGGCACATATTATAAGGAACCGTTGACAACTTGTTTGTTATTTGCTTGATTTTGGTCGGGTTTTCTTTGTACACAATTTCTTTTTGACTATATAATAACGTTCCGCGCTTTTACACGCGGAAAAACTATAACATTTTCATAATTTTCATGAAAATTGATATTTTTTAATTGTGTATATTTTAACCATTTATAACTCTGCTGTTTATTTGTGGATTTTACTGATTATTGCGTTGACGCGTAGATCTCGACGAGATCTTTCTAACGACACCCCATTTGGTCATTAAATTTCAATATTTTTCAAATTTTTTATAAAAAACCTTATTAAAATTCATTAAAAACATTTTCTAGGTAAATTCTTTTTCCAAAACTAGTCAATATTATATTCAAAGTAAAGGTCTCTTAAAGACCTACTTAACGATATAGCACACGTAGGGTGTGTCTATACGAAATTTTTTAAATAATTAATTTTTCCGAAAATTTTTACTGTTTTTCGCGGTTTTCCCGGAAAATTTCTTCCCGGATACCATTAGTTCTTCCCGTCGTTGGATAGAGGGCGTCGAGCCCGATCTGCCGACACCACTCACGTGGTGCTCCGAACACCAGGAGACGCGAAAAAATCCAGGTTTTCGCCCGCCCACCCACCCTAATTTCATTGGGTATATCGATTCCGGAGGCATTCTGCCCCTCGGTATTTGGTAATCACCAACTTTGACGGGCGGTGTCTCCGGAACCGGTAGAGCTAGAGACCTGGGGTTTGTGTTGCTGGGTTGGTCTTGAGCTGCTCCTTAAACTTCTCTCTTCTCTTTGACGACGAGCTGAGGTACTTTTTTGGAAAACCAGTACTTGTGTAACAGGTACCCAAAATTAATATTTGGGAGGTCGATTTTGGACACTTTTTTCGAAGCAAGAAGTGTTTACCTTATAAATTGGCTTAGATCTGGAGCTGCGCAGACATATTCAGCTGCACAACGCGTTTCAAACGCACTCCCGCTTATCATAATCACATTAAACAGGCCAAAATTGGTGATATTATTTTATAATTTATTTGTTTTATTGATATACAACTTTATACACTTTTTAACTTATACAAGATCTAGTTTTAAGTATTGAATTTACAACTTTTACAAATTTACATTTTTAAAGGTTAGGTTAGGTGTCTGGAAATAAAGTTTAAACGTTTCAGACGTATAAAATTTTAACATTTCCACAAAATTTTACTGCTTTGGGTTTTGTTTGAAGTCCCCCGATCCCAAACTTCCTTCAAAATGTTTCATACGCCCGTGAAGCCCGTCACCGTTACCTCGCCGCCACCACCTACCACTCCTCCAAGAGTAAAAATCATGACCACCATTACCAAGACCCAGACAAATGTCCGGAGGAGCATTGGGGAGTGGGAGGCTGGCAAGATCCTTTTCCCAGATGACAGCCAGGCCTTCTCGCAACAAAATGCTGACGCTACTGGAAATATAAAAACGGCTCCTAAGACCTTGCCGGAGGCACCAAAGGCCCAGGCATCACCCACTGGATATGCTGGGAGAGTCAAAGAGGCGAGGGCCTGTGTGACGAAGGCTAAAGTCGCTCTCAATGCGTCGCGTAATTTGAGAACCGACATCAAGGCGGACGTCACGCAGGCCATCGACAGGCTCTTCCAGCTCGTAAAGGAGGATAAAGCCAAGAAATCTGCATCTCCATCCGTGCCTGAGACAACTTGTGCTAGCAAGAAGAGAGATGCAAGTAACTCAAACTGTCAGAAGGAAGAGGAACAGGGTAAAGAACCGGGAAAGATAGAGGTCTCTCAGTTGCTCTCCTCATTAGCAGAGCATACTCAGCTGATGAGAGAGAGCAACGAGAGAGCTGAAAAATTAAGAAAGGCTTTGGAAGTAAAAAAGGAGACGCTGGAGGCGATCACTTACGCGAGTGTGGCGGCAAGTGCTAAAGGGCAGAAACGGCCGGTGCCAGTAGCGCTGCACTCGGTAGTGATCGCTTCCAGAAATGAGATGGACACTGGAGAAGAGATCGTGGCAAAAATAAGGGCGGCAGTAAATGCCAAACAAGGTGATGTCCAGATTGACAGGCTGAGAAAAGGAAAGGATAGAAAGGTCGTCATCAGTTGTCGGAGTGAAGAAGCGCGGAACAGAGTGCAAAGAAAAATCGAGGATGCTGACAAACAGTTGGAGGTCTTGGCAGTCAAGAACCAAGACCCGCTGGTCATCCTCAGGGACGTCCTTAGCTGTCACAAAGATGAGGACGTCCTTGACTTTCTGAGACAGCAAAATAAACACCTGTTCCGCGACCTCCCGGCTGATGGCGACCGTATAGAAATCCGGTACAGAAAGAAGGCCCGAAATGAATTGTTGTGCCACATAGTGGCCAGAGTATCTCCAACTCTGTGGGCTCGGTTGCTGGGGGCGTCTGAAGTTTACCTGGACCTGCAGCACATTCGGGTAGAGGACCAGTCTCCGCTGGTCCAGTGCTCGATGTGCCTTGGTTACGGTCACAGCAGACGCCTCTGCACCGAAACGACGGAAAAATGTGGTTACTGTGGCGGCCCTCACCAGCGTAAAGATTGCGCAGAGAAGCTCGCCAACGCCAACCCCACCTGCTGCAACTGTGTGAAAGCAAAATTGGAAATGACGGGACACAACGCTTTCAGCATTGACTGTCCCGTCCGACGCAGGTGGGAAGCGTTGGCTAGAGCAAAAATAGCGTACTGCTGAGGGCTCCATGGTGAATGTCGGCACCACAACCTCCACCAGGACGGCTTACCCGATAATACAGGCGAACCTCCAGCGAAAGGAACTGGCTACCGCTGAGCTGTTTCAGGGTGCTACGGATCGAGGGGTTGCAGTGGCTCTAATCCAAGAGCCATATGTGGGTGGCATAAGAAGAATGCGGGACTACCGCGGGTCGAGAATATTCCAGGCGCTGGAAAATGGAAGTGGCACTGTAAAGGCCGCAGTAGCGGTCTTCAACTCGGACCTGGACGTCATGCAGTGCCAGGAACTCACCACACACAACATCGTTGTGGTGAGGATCCGGACCAGCGCCTGGGAACTCGTGGTGGTCTCGCTCTACTTTGAGCCAGATAAGCCCCTGCAGCCCTATCTTGATCACCTCAGAATAGTTCAGCGGCGGCTAGGACCCAGGAACCTGATTGTCGGAGGCGACGTCAACGCCAAAAGCCCTTGGTGGGGGAGTAGAGTTGAGGACTCAAGAGGCGCAGAACTGTGTGGCCTTCTGGACGAGATGGATTTGCAGGTACTCAACAGCGGCATCACTCCAACATTTGATACCATCCGCGGCGGCAAAGTTTATAGTAGCCACGTGGATATCACGGCATGCTCAGCGGACCTTCTCGGCCTGGTACAAGACTGGAGAGTGGACGTAGGAATGACGAGCTCGGACCACAACGGCATTGTTTTTAAAATTAGCTTAATGAAATCTAAAGGAATAGCAGTTAAATCCACTACGAGAAAATTTAACACCAGGAAAGCAAATTGGTCCCAGTTTCGTGAGAAACTGGGCCAATTAAAAATAGAAAACAAAATAGAAAAGAATGAAATAGAAAACATAAACACTACAAAAGATTTGGAAAAAACTATCAATACGTATATAAACATAATAGATAAAGCATGCATAGAAACTATCCCTAAAAAGAAATATAAAAATAAACTTACCTTGCCGTGGTGGTCCGAGGAACTCGCCGTCCTAAAGAAGACGGTCGCTACCAGGAGGAGAAGGATCCGTTGCGCTGCACCCGTCCGGAGAGATGGTGTCGTTGCTGAGTACCTGAAAGCAAAAGATGAATATGAAAAGAAGGCAAAATTGGCCCAAATTAAGAGTTGGAAGGAGTTCTGCACCAAACAAGATAGGGAGGGAGTCTGGGAGGGGATCTACAGGGTGATAGGTCGAACCACAAAGCGACAGGAGGACGTCGCCCTGCTGCGAGATGGCGTAGCTCTTGACCCCGCGGACTCGGCTGCCTTTCTAGCGGAAACTTTTTATCCAGACGACCAGGAATCTGAGGACAGCGAGGACCAGAGGACTCTCAGGAATCTCTCAAAGCGGGTAAACGAGCGGGTCCATGGTGAGATACATGACCCGCCGTTCACAGCGCACGAGCTGAAGTCCTCAGTCCAAGCTTTCAACCCTAGAAAGGCGCCGGGAGCTGATGGCTTTACAGCCGACATCTGCCGTCAAGCCATTTTCCAGGACTCCGAATCGTTCCTTGCCCTGGCCAACAAATGCCTCAGCCTCGGCCACTTTCCAAAGGCTTGGAAGGAGGCCACGGTGGTAGTACTGAGGAAGCCGGGCAAGGACGACTACCGATCGACAAAGTCGTACAGGCCAATCGGCCTGCTACCTGTCCTCGGTAAAGTCCTGGAAAAAATGGTAGTAGCAAGGCTCCAGTGGTACCTGGTACCGCGACTGAGTACTCGCCAGTTTGGCTTCATGCCACAAAGAAGCACGGAGGACTCCCTCTATACTCTGGTGAACGAAATCACAGCGGAGATCAAGGCTAAAAAGCTAGTAACGCTCGTTTCGCTAGATATAGAGGGGGCTTTTGATAGCGCATGGTGGCCTGCCATTAGGGTCAGACTGGCTGAGGAACAGTGTCCGGTCAATCTCAGGAGACTACTGGACAGCTACTTAGACGGCAGATGTGTAAAGCTGCGGTATGCGGGAGTCGAGCACGTCCGAGAGACCCAGAAAGGGTGCGTCCAGGGGTCGATTGGTGGACCGATCCTCTGGAACCTCCTCCTGGATTCCCTTCTTAAGCTGCTGGATGCGGAAGGAGTCCGCTGCCAAGCGTTCGCCGATGACGTGGTTTTACTATTCGCCGGGTACACAGCGTCAGAGGTGCAGCGACATGCCAATGTCGCCCTCGAACTCGTTCGGAGCTGGGGTGTTCGAAACAAGCTTTCGTTTGCTCCGCATAAAACCCAAGCGATGTTGCTCACAAGAAAGCTTGTTTATGACACCCCGATTCTAAGGATGGGTGGGGTTGACATTGGCATGTCCCGGGAAATTAAGATTTTAGGGCTGACCATTGACGACAAACTGACGTTCAACAGTCATGTCGCCAACGTCTGTCGGAAAGCCCTAAACATCTACAAGCAGCTCCAACGGACAGCTAAGATCAGCTGGGGGCTGCACCCGGAGGTTATACGCACATTGTACACGGCGGTGGTGGAGCCCGTCGTCATGTACGCAGCGGCAGCTTGGGCACCCGCGTCCAAAAAGATCGGGGTAAAGAAGCTCCTTGGGACAGTGCAGAGGGGTGTGGCACAAAAAATCTGCAAGTCCTATCGCACAGTCTCCCTAAACTCGGCTCTAATACTGGCTGGGATACTTCCCTTGGACCTGCGCATTCAAGAAGCAGCAGCTCTGTATGAAGCGCGAAAGGGGTCATCCCGGCTAGTGCTAGGAGACCGGGAGGTCGAGCGTGTGGTGGACTTTGCGGAATTGCCGCACCCAGCTCGACGGCCGGAACTGGTTTTCCAAAGTTTGGATGACCAGAGCCTGGTAGACCAGCACAACGTGCAGTCGCGCCGTATCTTTACAGACGGCAGCAAGATAGGGGGCAAGGTCGGAGCTGCGCTGTCCATATGGGATAGCCGCTCCGAACTAAAGGCCCGTAAACTATGCTTGCCCGCGTACTGCACAGTCTACCAGGCCGAACTTCTGGCCATATGTCGAGCCACGGACGAGATCCTGAAGTGCAGTGAGAGGAGCTATGGTGTCTACAGTGACTCAATGGCAGCACTGCAGTCAGTCACCAACCATAGTTCCTTAAACCCACTCGCGTTCCAGGCGCGCCAAAACCTCTGCGAGGCCTTGACCCGGGGCAAAGATGTCTCTTTGTTCTGGATCAAGGCCCACGCCGGTTTCGAGGGGAATGAGCGCGCCGATACCCTTGCAAAGGAGGCAGCGGCTTCGTCGAGGAGGAGACCGGACTACGACCGGTGTCCGGTGTCATTCGTCAGGAGCCAACTTCGAGGTGAATCTCTTGGCGAATGGAACCGGAGATACCTGGACGGGGAGACCGCCTCCGTCACGAAGCTGTTCCTCCCGAACGCAGTGGACGCCTTCAGGATCGTCCGAAAACTTGCACCCCAAGGAGTGCTAACACAGATGCTTACGGGACATGGCGGGTTCTCCCAGTATCTGCATCGTTTTAAATGCAAGGAGAGCCCGTCGTGCATCTGTGACCCCGATCAAGCAGAAAGTTTGGTGCACATTGTATTTGAGTGCCCTGTGTTTGCCCAGCAACGGACTGAGCTGGAGCAACAGATAGAGGTGGGAGTGAGCGCTGCAAATGCTCACTGCCTCCTAGCTGATAAAAAGTATCGCAAAGCATTTTTGAAGTACGCGGTGAGCGTTTGCAGCGCCACGATTAAAAGAAACGCAACTTAAATGAAAAACCCCTCGCAAAATAAAATGAAACTGCAAGACCAAAGTCTCTGATCACGTCAGAGGGATCCCGTTTAAAAAAAAAAAAAAAAAAAAAAAAAAAAAAAAAAAAAAAAAAAAAAAAAAAAAAAAAAAAACCTAACCTAACCTAACCTAACCAGTTACGCTCGAAACCGCGCTGAGAAAACACTATTTACAAACGCTCCGTCAACTTTATAGCGAAATTAAATCTTAATAAATTCATAGAAGTGGCATAAAGTGTGATAGGAAGTTGTTTTTTATACTAAAATACGCGCAAAAGTGTCGTGCATACAGTGACGTAAAATTCCTGAATCGGGATCTATTCCTGGAACCAGGGATTAATAATAACGAGCGTCGGAAGATCGCGAAAACAGTTTTTAAACATAAATAAAATCATAACTTTTTCAAAAATAGTGCTACGGACCTTGTTTAAGTGTCAAAATCTGTGTCAAAGTACTGTGCATACGAAACAATTGTGATCAGGAGCCGGACATTTTTCCCGGATCCAGGAAACCCCTGAAAGAGGGACATTGACACCACAAAAAACTGTTTTTTGACAATATCTCGAAAACTTGAGTGCGAAGGTATTTATTTTATTTTATCAACTTGTGTGCCCTAGGGGTCCCTAACCCCCTGCCGAGTTTGCCTTCCTACAAGCCTGAAACCAGGAAGATATATCAAAAATAAAAAACTTGTTTACATTGTGATCTCCGAAACCTGAAGTGCGAGACTACTTCTGCAACTTGATTTGGGTGTCCCCCAGGACCCCTTACAACAATCAATAAACCTTTTTTAGAAAACCCTCCCCTAGACGTCGAAATCAACCCTTTATTGTTCCGGCGCGACGAACGACCGACTTTGAAGCCAATTTTGACCCACTTCGGATCTGGTAAGGTGCCCAGGAAAAAATAGCAGTCGATAGCCCAGCTCAAGACCTTCAATTTGATACCCTTAAATTAATTCTACCATAAGTTTTCACCTAATTAACCATAAAAAACCAGCGAACCACACGCACGGTACTAATTTATAATATTACGCATAACGTGGTATCATCAATTTAAATTATTCATTTTAATATTTCAAAATTGTTTTAAACATTGTGCTTAACTTAACCCTCCTGGGTATTCACTGTTTGTTTTGTTTAAAAATAGAAGTAGAACGTAACTATTGACATAATATTATAAAGATTGTACCTACAGTTCGTCTGTACGGATACAAATATAGTAATTAATTAATTGTTCCTGTTTGGTTTACCTCGTGGAGTGCATTAACATATAAACTTAAATTTAATATAAACTATTCATAACAATTGTAGTCCAATTTATCTTAACGCTGTACTTATATTATAAAGTTACATCTTAACTTAAATAATAACTGAACAATATTCAAAATTTTAATTTTTTAAATTACAAATAAACCTAAAACTGCTGTTTTCCTTACTAGAATAACTACTTTATTATTACATTTCAAAATCACAACAATAGTAATTCTTAATCATTAAATATTAATTCATAAATTCTATAAATATTTTAAAACTTTGCAATTTGAAATAGTTAGATACAAATCCTAAATCATAGCGAACCGCCGCCGCCGGTTGAATACCACGCGGTTCGTTGTGCGCTGCATACCGGAGCGAGCCGGGTTTCTAGGTCAAGCTCATTAAGCGAGGCGAGTACATTGTATCACGCCACCGCCGCGTGGGCCGGGTTTCTAGGTTGAGCGAAGCGAGTTTATTATGATAATATCACCGAACAATTGTTGCAATTGAAGCCCTATATCGGGGGTATTATTTGTTGTGTTTTGACTTATTATTATTGTTTCTCTTGTATGTTTACTGTCTATTGACACCCTCCCAGTGAGGTGAAGTAATTTATATACCTAATTTATATTCGCTCCAAATACCTAGCTACTTTACAACTGACTAAAATACTTTCTACATAGGTACTTTAATTAATTGTGCTGTTATTAATATATTGACAATTCTAAATATTGACACCCGCTATTGAGGGGTATCCAGACTGTATCTATTTAGTGAATACTATACGTCTATATATTCATAATAATTGTACTTACTTACTTACCGTGTTTATCCGAGCCACGCATAGCACACCAAGGTCAACCGTCGAACGGCCGACCATATTGGTGTAGGTACCTGCCTGCCTGACACCAAATAAGAATATATATACAGTATATACTTTGTTGCATAATCATACACATCTTATAATATATAGTAGTTAGGTATTAAATATAGAAGATAAAATACTAGAACCATCAACATTCAAATTATATTTTCGACCTTATATTATCATATTTAGAGTCCATATTTTATAGAATCTCATACACCTAAAACAAGTCTTGAAACAAAGTAAATACAATAATAAATCTAATCATAAACACCTTGAAATTAACCTGAACTTAGTATTAAAATTTGGATTAAAATACCTATCGAACAACCAATAGGTATCTACTAAACAAATAAATTATAAGTAAAATCTGTTTGAAATCTATATACCTAGCTATAATATAATAAGTATCTTCAATACATCAAACATTGTAACAATTTAACTCTGCGGTCTCAGGTAGGCACGGTTTCCGAGAATCGCGCCCGGCCCGTTGCCGCGAGCCGCATTCCTGCGACGCAGGTGTTCAGTCAATTAGAGGTTAAACGAATCTCATTACAATATTAGAAAATAAGTTTACTAAATCGTTCTTACTGATACTATAGATACATTCTATTGAGGTATATTCTTGTATGTTTGTTTGACAACTTGATCTCCTGTTAAGTAAATAGTATAATTGTAATAACCGTACTTACTTAATTACCGTGTTCATCCGAGCCTCGCATAGCACGCCAAGGTCAACGGTCGATCGACCGACCACACGAGTGCAGGCAACACCAAATAAGAGAATAAGTATATATATTATAATTCCATCATACATTGTTGTTTAATTATATACACTAAATTATATATATAATAAGTATAATACAATAAGTATCCTCAATACATTGAACATTTAAATAATTTAACTTTGTTGCGGTCATAGGTAGGTACGATTTCCGAGAATCGCACCTGGCCGTCGCCGTAAGCCGCACACCTGCGCCGCAGGTGTTAGGTCAAACGAAGGATAAACAAATCTCATTGTAATATTAGAAAATAAGTTAACTATATTTGTTCCTACTGTTATTATTGATACCTTCTATTGAGGTGTATTCCTGTATGTCTGTTTGACAACTTGATCTCCTTATTAAGTAAATATTATATTCATAGTCTATTGACACCCTCCCAGTGAGGTATTGTAATTATATAAAACATAATCTGCTAAATTGTGCATTGATTAATCTTCCGTCTAGTGAGGTAGATATAGGTATCTACTCGTTGTTGATATACCTGAGAACAACCTTAAATATTTATACCTCTGAGAAGTATCCACCTTCTCAAGTTAATTAATAAATAGTAATCAATACCTATATTGTACTTGACTTTAACCATTTAAGATAATTATATATTTGTAAACCATAAAAGAGAATATAGATACTAGAAATATTGATATTGCACACCAAGGTCAATAGCCGGGCGTCTGGCTGGTGCCTGTTTGTGTACCATCTTGTAAACATTTTATAAAACTGTTGTATTAATCCAAATTCACGTTGTACCCATGCATCTTTCTAGCTGCTGCTCAAATACCGAGTAGTGTAAATAGGTGCCTACATAAAACAAAACAATTTCAAATTTAATATTAACTTAATTCCATAACGTTAAAGGAAATACTCATCAAACAAATTTCGACCTTATGTCAATATCTTAAGAACCAAATCAACTTACTGATTGCATTCCGATAAATCGTATTAGTGAATAAACGCCTATCCATAGAATCCACACAAAAAGTATAACATTGAAACTCAAATTTGTCTTTATTGTTTAATTACCAATTCTTACATACTAAATAACTAATACAAATATTTCATACTAATAATATTTAATAAATTCTAAAATTAACATAAACAATTAATTCTGTATAAATATATTGAATGTTTATATAACTTATATTAGCATATTGTACTATATAAAAGTGCATAGGTGGGTGCACAGTACATACTTACATAAAATAACAAGCATTGAGTTCATTGAATTGTTTACTTGATTGCATAAATATCAAACTTACAACAAGCCGTGTCGCCTTAACATACTTACGTACTTGCTGCTTTGTGGAACTGTGTCCTTCAAAATAACGGGAAATCTGTGTACCTATTATAGGTATATGCAAGTGCGAGTGTATAGCTAGCTGCTTGATAAGTGGTACAAATCATTGTAAACACTGTTTCCGTGCGCCAAGGTCAACGGTCGAACATACATTTTTAAAACTATAACATCTTATAACTACACTATAAAACAACATACAGGACCGGGGTTTTCGCTGAAATTAGTTTCATTGTCAGTCCAATCATTTGCGATAAATTTTTTATAAAATTAATAATAGATAAAAAATCAAATTTCAAAATCAGATTACGTAAACAACATATAAACAAAACTTTAAATTACAATAACTTGGAAACCAATTGTCCGATTTGAAAACGGTTTTCACTGTGATCAACTTTAATAGATTTTCCTTCACCCCACATAATATAATATCATCCCTTAAAAACTACCCTAAAATTTTATTTTTGTTTTTAACATATTTTTCCATATTGTTTTACATACATTCTAAAGTAGTGTAAACGCGACTAACATCGTAAACACAGGAAAGCGCAGCGATCAGTAATATCTGAAGTGACTGAGCGACGAACAGCGCCCCGGACACGCACGCACGCACACACACACACTTACACTTACACTCTTCAAGCACATAATACATAAGCATATACATATCAAACACAAAACACGAAGACACGAAGCACGTTGACACGACGCCCCAGCAGCCCGGCAGAACCTGAAACAGGGAGAAAATAAAGTATTAAAATATTGTTGTCTTGGATTGATAATAGTAATACTATTGTATTGCTATATTGTTATATTGTTATAGGATTACAGTTATTCAAGACTACTAAATATATATTTTATTTTTCTTTATTATTCTTTTATACAATTATATTTACAATTTACACATTTACTTTTACTTACACTTTTATATAACGGTACCTTTACATACCCTACGACGATCGGACTTAACCGGCAAAATGTTCGGTATCCGCACACCACTCAAGAAAGCGACGGAGGGCCAACAGGGCGATGTTTCAGGCAAATTGACACCTGAAAAACAAGCTAAGGCATCCACCCCCACTCCATCCCCCTCGGCACCCTCACAAAGCGTGAGACGCAGCGTAGGAGAGTGGGAAGCGGGGAAGACAGCCAAAAAAGATAGCCCTGCAAACAAGGAGGCTCCAAAAGCGGCAATTAAAACGGCGAGGAGTATATCGTTTGAGGTGACGAGTCCACCTGTCACCAAAAACCGAGTAATGGAAGCACGATCCATCCTAGCAAACCTTAAGGGCTCCCTGTGTAAAGCCAAAAACCTCAAGAAAGAAATAAAAGAGGAGGTAATGGAACAGGCAGACAGGCTCTTTAAAGTGGTAAAAGAAGCGGAAATGGATAAAGGACGAGCTACTCCCACCCTCAGACCCATGGCCTTAGGAAAAAAGAAGAGCCCAGAAAAACCGACCGTGAATGCACTAGCCGCCGGAACGGACCTAGAGTCGGAACGGCTAAGGAAAGCGCTAGAAGAACACTCCCAAAATCTGAAGGAGCATGCAGAGGAGATGGGAAGGCTGCAAGAGGCACTACGCGAGAGTCAGCAAAGTATTGGGGAACTTAAAGTCCAGACCAGTACGTATGCTGAAGTAGCGGCCAGCAGACTCCCCACGAAGGACGCCCCTCAAAAAACAGCGCTGCACTCAATCATTGTTACGTCGAAGAAAGAGACGGACACAGGCGAACAGATACTGGGTCAGATAAGGGAGGCGGTCAATGCCAAAGACGGTTGGGTAACCGTGGACAGAGTCCGAAAGGCAAAAGACCGTAAGATAGTCCTCGGCTGCAGGACGGAAAGCCAGAGGGATAAGCTGAAAGAGAGACTGGTTAATGTGGGCGAGCTGCAGGTTGAAAATATAAAAAATAAAGATCCATTGGTAGTCCTGAAAGGCGTCATGAACTACCACACAGATGAGGACATACTCAAAGCTGTCAAAAATCAGAATGGCGACATATTCACCGGGCTCAAAGAGGATGAAAGCAAGATGCTAATCCAATACAAGAAGAGATCTAGGAACCCACATACCAGCCATGTTGTCCTCAGGGTCTCCCCGCAGGTATGGAAACGGATGGTTGCAAAGAAAGCGGCACATGTGGACCTTCAAAAGGTACCAGTAGAAGACCAGTCGCCGCTAATTCAGTGCTCACTGTGCCTGGGGTACGGGCACGGAAGAAAACTTTGCCTCGAGAGCGTCGAAAAATGCAGCCACTGTGGGGGGCCACATATGAGCGGGCAATGCGAGTTGCGTCTTGCTGGAGCAGCTCCGACCTGTACAAACTGCGCACAGGCAAAGTTCACTGAAGTGAACCACAACGCCTTTAGCAACAGCTGCCCAGTGAGACAGAAATGGGACGCTATAGCGCGTTCCAGAGTAACGTATTGTTAACGCTGAGGGCAACAACAACAGGGCAGGCACACCAACCAGAGGATACGCAGTAGCCCAAGCCAACCTACAAAGAAAGGAACTGGCAACCACCGAACTCTTCTTAGAGGCCAGTGAGCGGTCAACCGCATGGGCATTGATCCAGGAACCCTACGTGGGAGGAGCCAGGAGTATGAAGAGCTACCGAGGTGTGCGAATCTACCAGTGCGAGCGTGATGGAAGCGGGAGGGTTAAGGCGGCTATTGCCGTCTTCGACGATAACTTAGACGTTATCCCCTACCCAGAACTTACCACAAATAACATCTGCGTGGTGAGGATCCGGACCAAAGCCTGGGAAATCGCAGTAGTATCTTTTTACTTCGAGCCAGACCAACCATTGGGGCCATACTTGGATCAACTGTCCAATATCAAGTTGGCATTGGGAACTGGAAAACTGCTGATA
The DNA here is from genome assembly GCA_950381575.1 of Plusia festucae. Taxonomy (NCBI): domain Eukaryota; kingdom Metazoa; phylum Arthropoda; class Insecta; order Lepidoptera; family Noctuidae; genus Plusia; species Plusia festucae. Next base: position 66,597 of record OX494447.1, read on the forward strand.
GGAGGCGATACCAACGCCAAGAACACCTGGTGGGGAAGCACCATAGAAGACCACAGGGGAGAAGATATGTCCGGGACCCTGGAAGAGTTAGAGCTTCAGGTACTGAATACTGGCAACACGCCTACATTTGACACTGTCAGAGGAGGCGTGTCGTACAAGAGCCACGTGGACGTCACGGCATGTTCGCTCGACCTATTTGACTGGATTGACAGCTGGCGGGTCGACACAGGAGCAACGTCCTCGGACCACAATACAATTAAGTTCACAATAAAATTAACTAGGGAAAAAGGCTTTAAAATTGATCGAACAACCCGGATATTTAACACTAAAAAAGCCAAATGGACCTCTTTTAATGAAAAACTACGTGAACTCAAAACTAGTTACCACCTAAATATTGATGACATAAATGGGATCGGAAACATACACGAACTGGAAAACACTGTCACTAAATACCAGAAAATAATCAGGAAGGCGTGTGAGGCCTCCATTCCTAAAATAAACAACAAAAGGAAACTTACCATCCCATGGTGGTCCGAGGAGCTCGCAGTCCTGAAGAAGGAGGTCGCAAGGCGGAAGAACCGCATCCGCAACGCTGCACCGGTCCGGCGGGCAACGGTCGTCGACGAGTACCTGAAAGCAAAAGAAGACTATGAGTGCAAAGCCAAGAAAGCCCAAATCAGCAGCTGGAAGGACTTCTGCGGGAAGCAAGACAAAGAGGGAGTCTGGGAAGGGATATACCGCGTCATCAACAGGACCACCAGGAGACAGGAAGACACGACCCTATCTAAAGATGGTGCATTCTTGAACCCACGAAAGTCGGCAGCCCTACTCGCGGATACATTCTATCCAAAGGACACAGCGGAAGAGGACAACGCATACCACAGGCTCATCAGAGAAACCGCAAAACGGGTAAATGAGTGGCAACATGATGAGCATCATGACCCACCATTTACACCATTGGAGCTGAGAGTAGCCGTGGAAGGTTTTAATCCCAAAAAAGCTCCCGGTCGGGATGGATTCACATCCGACATATGCAGTCGAGCGATTCTCCAGGACCTGGACGCTTTCCTTGCCCTGTACAACAAGTGCCTAGAACTGGCACACTTCCCGGACATCTGGAAGGAGGCAACGGTGGTGGTCCTCAGGAAACCGGGCAAGGACGATTACACGAGCCCCAAGTCGTATAGACCGATAGGTCTCCTGCCAGTCTTGGGAAAGGTTCTGGAGAGGATGACGGTAGCGCGGATTAAATGGCAGCTAGTGCCGAGGATTAGTACTCGCCAGTACGGCTTTATGCCCCAGAAGAGCACCGAGGACGCCCTCTATACGCTAATCAAACACGTACAGGACAAGTTGAGGCTGAAGAAGCTAATTGTCCTGGTGTCGTTGGATATAGAGGGCGCCTTCGATAGCGCATGGTGGCCGGCCATAAAAGTCAGACTGGCTGAGGAAAAGTGCCCGGTAAACATAAGAAGGCTACTGGACAGCTATCTCGACTGCAGAAAAGTAAGGGTTAGATATGCCGGGGCAGAATGCACTAAAGAGACAAACAAAGGCTGTGTTCAAGGGTCAATTGGTGGTCCAATACTATGGAATATTCTTCTGGACCCGCTGCTCCACGAACTGGAACGAGAGCATTTTATCCAGGCGTTCGCAGACGACGTGATCCTGGTGGTGGACGGTGACACAGCGCTGGATGTCGCAATAAGAACAAATGCGGCTCTAGCCCGTGCTCAGAGCTGGGGGGTCAAGAATAAACTTAGATTTGCACCGCACAAAACGACGGCAATGGTCGTTACAAACAAGTTAAAATATGACACGCCAGCCCTAAGCATGGGAGGAGTAAACATAGAGATAGTAAAACAAATGAAAGTGCTGGGCCTTACCGTCGACCACAAATTGACCTTTAATGAACATGTTAAAAACATTTGCAAAAAAGCCACTACCATCTACAAGCAGTTAGCTAGAGCGGCTAAGGTCGATTGGGGTCTAAATCGCGAAGTTGTAAAAATTATATACACTGCCACAGTGGAGCCCATCGTCACGTATGCAGCCGGAGCCTGGGCCCCAGCTACGAAGAAGCTGGGGATACGGAAGAAGCTGAGCTCACTCCAACGGGGATTCGCGCAGAAGCTCTGCAAATCCTACCGTACAGTCTCCCTAAACTCAGCACTGGTACTTGCTGGGATACTTCCTCTAGACCTGCGCATACAAGAGGCAGCCGCCTTGTATGAAGCCAGGAGAGGGTCATCCCAGTTTGTGCCGGGAGACAGGGAGATTGAAAGTATGGTACGGTTTGCGGAAGCTCCTCATCCGGCCAAGTGGATGGCTCTGGAGTTCGAATGCCTGGCCGACCTACAGCTAGTTGATAGCAGGAACGTGCAGACGGTGCGAATCTTCACCGACGGCAGCAAGATTGAGGGGAGGGTCGGGGCTGCATTGTCCATATGGGATAGTGCTGCTGAGATCCGAAACCTCAAGCTTAGCCTCGCCGCGTACTGCACGGTGTACCAGGCGGAGCTCTTGGCCATCTGCAGGGCTTCGGATCTTATCCTCAATCGCGCTGAGACGAGTTATGGCTTGTACAGTGACTCAATGTCCGCATTGCAGACGCTTGCAGGCCATGGCTCTCTCCATCCCCTGGCAGTGCAGACGCGAAAAAACCTGGCTCTGGCATTGGCCCAGGGCAAAGATGTGTCCTTGTTCTGGGTCAAGGCCCACGCCGGCCTGCCGGGGAATGAGCGCGCGGATGAGCTGGCTAAGGAGGCAGCATTGTCGTCGCGGAGGAAGCCGGACTACGACAAGTGTCCGATTTCATTCATCAGAAGACGTATTCGCATGGAATCGCTCGATGAATGGAATCGGAGATATGTGTCGGGCGAGACGGCCTCGGTGACGAAGATGTTCCTTCCCGATGCCATAGCGGCATTCCGTATTGTACGAAAGGTGGAACCGGCAGGGGTACTAACGCAGGTTCTGACGGGGCACGGTGGATTCTCCGAATACTTGCATCGTTTCAAGTGCAAGGAGAGTCCATCGTGCACCTGCGAACCCGATGTGTCGGAGAGTCTCCCACACATCATTTTAGAGTGCCCTGCATTCGGCACGCTTAGGTACAATTTGGAGCAGCAGCTAGAATTAAAGCTAACGAGAGACAACATTAAAAATGTAATGAGCGGCAAAAAACGTAACTTACTGCTAAACTACTGCGTAAATATAGCAGAAATTGTAATTAAAAGAAATAAAAATAGATGAAACTACTATGTTTCGAAATATATTGTATCTATATTCACGTAAACATAGGACAACATAGCAAAACTTGTAATAATTAAGTAGAATGTAAGTGAATAGTTTAACAGCACATAATAAAATAAATAAGGTAAAATATAAGATAAGCATTAAATAAGTTTAGATCATAAGATATATTGTAAAAGTAATTAAAGCAAAATATGTGTGTCATCATTACCCCTAAATGAGTTAAGTAAATCAATAAAGTTAGCAGAAATAGAATAGTTAATAAAATGGGAATCCCACCCATACACATAGAATAAAAGATGATGAATGATAGAAAGAAACAGGATGCGGAATAAAAGTACGAGAGGCATAAATGATAGAACTGGAGTGACAAAGAGAATTAGCATAAAAATAGGCTCTAATAACGTTAGAGGTTAAGTCCGTAAAAAAAAAAAAAAAAAAAAAAAAAAAAAAAAAAAAAAAAAAAAAAAAAAAAAAAAAAAAAAAACCTAACCTAACCTAACCTAACCTAACCTAACCTAACCTAACCTAACCTAACCTAACCTAACCTAACCTAACCTAACCTAACCTTTTTTTTTTTTTTTTTTTTTTTTTTTTTTTGGTAAGGCGGGGGAATCCTCATGGACACCCACCCGCTCGGGGGAGCGAGTGGGTAGTGTCGGACTCTTACCGACTAAACCTGAACCGCCGTGCAACGTCATCCGCGTTTCGTGTTGGTGCGTGGCAATGCAATAGCAATTCATCACGCACCAACCGCGGGGATCCGCCGGCCAATAGGGGCCGGCGGCTCACTTTCGTGGTTGTTTGGAGACCGACGTGTAAAGAGCGTCGGCCTCGCCGCCTCGTATTAGGGCCACACCCGAAGCACGAAATGTGGCCCTCCGTCGTGGGTCCTATAGTCGGTCGACGGACACCCCCGTGCCCGTCGCCCAGGACCCTAGTCAGGGCGGAAGGGCGCGCTCATGCGCGGCCCTGCGTCGCCCCACTCGACGTCGGCGTATTTGGGGCGCGTCGGGGTCGTCCTCCCGAGCGCGCTCCTCTGCCTCCTTCTGGGACATTACAGTCTCGCAGAAGGAGGACAGTGCGTCCCACGCCGTGCGACTGCTGAGCGCAGCAGCGACAACAGCCGACAGCGCGGAGACGTCTACGCCTCCTAGCGCCGCCTGGAGGTCGGCGCGAGGCTCGGCGAAGGCGGGACATACGGCCAGCGTGTGCAGCGCGGTGTCGTCACCGTCGCCGCACTGGTGGCATGCCGTCGTCCGCTCCCTCCGGGCGACCAGACACAGGTAGTGGCCGAAGGCCCCGTGCCCGGTCAGGACTTGCGTGAGGCGGTAGGTCAATAAACCGTACCGCCTCTCCACCCACAAACGGAGATGTGGGCGGATCGCCTCCACGGTCCTCCGCCCCGCCGTCGGTCTCGCGAGCCGGAGCTCCCAATTCCGTAATACGACGAGACGGGCCTGCCTTCGCCAGACTTCGCGTTGCCTCGGCAGGGGTTCCTCGCCCCGGTACCGGAGCTCGGCGTAGCGGGTGTAAAGGCCCGCTAACGCCTCTGCGTCCAGATCCCAGGGCGGCGTCCCGGCCAAGACACACGCGGCCTCGTGACCGACGGTCCGGTAGGCCCGGGCTATTCTGTTGGCGACAGCACGTTGTGCGCCCAGAAGAACCGCCCGGTTATCGGCCGTCAGTCTGTCGCTCCAAATGGGTGCGCCGTACAACGCCATCGATCTGATGACCGACGCGTACAGACGGCGACACCCGACATCGGGGCCCCCTACGTTTGGCAGGAGCCTTCCGAGGGCAGCTGCGGCGAGCCGAAGCTTCGGCGTCAGCCGCTTAAAGTGCTCCCGGAAGCTCAACCGCCCGTCGAGGACCAGTCCGAGGTACTTCATGTGGCCCGACAGTGGGATCCTCACGTCCTCCACTGTCAGGCACGAGCCGGTGGTTGGTCGGCTCCGGGGGCCGTACAGCAAAAGTGCCTCGGTCTTCCCCAGAGCGACGTCAAGTCCAAGCATCCGGATGCGACCGACGACGAGATGGACGCCGCAGGTCGCACGCCGGATGCACTCCTCCTGGTCGGTCCCTCTGACCAGCACCAGGGTGTCGTCTGCATAGCAGACGACCTCCGTCCTACTGAGCAGGGCACCGCGCAACACCCAGTCGTAACCGATGTTCCACAGGAGAGGTCCTAAGACTGACCCCTGCGGAACACCGCGACCGGTTTGCTGCCGCTGCGGGCCCGTCAGTCCGGTGTACTGGACAAACCTGTCGCGAAGGTAGTCCGCCACGATACTCTGCAAATAGAGCGGCACCCCGTGGTGCCGGAGCGCCGACTCAATGCATTGGTGCGGGAGCGAGTTGAAGGCGTTGGCGATATCGAGTGACACCGCCAGTGCCAGCCCGCCCCGCGCCGTGGACTCCGCGGCGAACTCCCTCACCCGGCTCAGTGCGTCCAGGGTCGACCGGCCCGCCCTGAACCCAAACTGGGTGGCCGAAAGGTCGGGACCCGTGCCAGACAGATGCCGGACGATGCGAGCGGCGATGACGCGCTCAAAGAGCTTGCCCGCCTCGTCCAGCAAGACGATAGGCCGGTATCCCGAGGGCGAGTCGGCCGGACGTCCGTCCTTGCGAAGGAGGACGAGCTGCCCCGTCTTCCAGACTTTGGGGAATCTCCCCGCCACTAAACAGGCATTGAAGAGACCCCGCAGCCGGTCCTTCAGGGGACCCACAGCCAAGGCAATAGCCCGAGCCGGTACCCCGTCAGGTCCAGGAGCAGTCGTCTTAGTCCGGAGGCGCTGGGTCGACGCCTCGAACTCTCCTTCGGTTATCTCCTCCAGCTGAACGCGCGAGTGCGCGGTGCCCATAGCTGGAGGGATATAGTCAATCCGGTGTGATGGGAACAGGGACGAAACAATGTTCCTGAGGAGCCGAGGTTCCATGGACTCCGTGAGCGGGGGCGCCGCGACGCGAAGTTTGTTCCGCGCCGCCAGGTACGGGCGACCCCACGGATCCCGGTTCAGCTCCTCGTACATCTCCTGCCTCGCTGCGGCTTTCGCGCGCAGAATGGCCAGGCGAAGATTTGATCTGGCCGTGCGGTAGGCCTCGTAAAGAGGGGCCTCCGCGGCCTCGTCCCTGCGCCTAGAGCGGTGACGTGTATAACGGCGTTGCGCCTCGACACACGCCCGCCTAAGCCCTGCGATTTCGGGCGACCACCAGTAGACTGCCCGCCTATTGGGCCTTCTCCGGACCCGAGGCATCGCTGCGTCGCACACCGCTGTGAGTGTTCTGCGAAACAGCTCCGCCTCGTCGTCAATCGAGAGACCCGACGGGGGTGCACACCAGTCACTGATGATGGCCGCCTCCACCAGCAGTTCCCTGTCAAGCTTTTTGAGGGCCCATCGTGGAGAGCCCGAGTTCGGGGTCGGCCGAACCCTGGACTCCACCGAGGGAGAGACGCTGAACCGAATGTACCTGTGATCGGACAGCGTCTCCATCCCTATAACTACTCGCCAGTCGTTGACGCGTCCGGCAATGGCCGGGGAGCAAAACGACAGGTCCACAATGGACCCACCGTTATGCCGGACGCATGTCTGGGCGCGGCCTCGGTTTAGTAGGACAAGGTCCAAACCGAGAGCCCACTCCTCCAGCATTTCCCCGCGTCGGTCTGTAGCCGGTTCTCCCCATGCCGTGCTCTTAGCATTGAGGTCACCAAGCAAAAGGACCGGGCGGGGTGCCAACGTCCGAACGAGGGTCTCAAGCTCGGCCACGAATGACTCGAACTCGGCGAGACTCCTGTTCGGGGAGAAGTATACGCCCACGACGGCGTAAGGCCCCCAAAACGCTGCGATAAAACCGGAACCCCTACGGACGACTTGTAGGGGTCCGGAACGGCTGCCCGTCGCGGCAACGATGGCTACGGAACCGTCACGGTCCCCCGCCCAGTTAGACCGGGAGGGAACAAAGTACGGCTCCGCCACTGCCGCGACGTCGATCTCCCACTCCGCCAATGCTTGTAGGAAAAGATCCTGGGCACCAGCGGAGTGGTTGAGGTTCCCCTGGAGGAATAGATGAGGGCGGACTTGGTCCATTACGGCTCCATCATCTCCTCCGAGCGGGGAGCAGCCTCCGCTCTCGCCGCGTTAGGGGGCCCTGGTAGGGCCCTCTTCTTCCTGTTTGGGGCCGGGGGAGCACATCCCCGACTACCCATCTGGTGGTCCGCCCTGCGTCCACGCGACACGCAGATGGCGCACTTTGCGGGAGCCGTGCAGGCCGCCGCTTTGTGGCCGGGCTGCGCACACCTGTAGCACAGCCCGCTGCGGTCCGTTTCGCTGGGGCACACGGCCCTAGTGTGTCCGATCTCCAGGCATCGGAAACACTTCATGGGCCGCGCCGCCAGTTGCACCACCTTTACAGAGCTCCACCCGACGAGGAACTTTTTTGTCCTCGTCGTTATGAGCCTCGGGGCCACGGCGAGGGGGCATTTCACCAGAGTGGTGAACATACCCCCAGGACCTATTCGCAGGTCCGCCACCTTAACTGCGGAAGGAGGGCACTGACCCCTCTCCGCGACGGCAGCGACCAGGTCCTCCCTGGTGACGGAGTCGTCGATGTCGGTAAACCGAAGCTCCGCGCACCTAATGGGTCTGTGGACCCTTACAACCCCGTCGGCGAAGAGGGCCTTGAGGCGTTCAGCCATCAAGTCTGCCCCCTCCTGGCTCACGGTTCTAGGCAGCTCTAGGACCCTTGCCCCGGTCTGAGCCCTTCTGATCCGGATGGGGTCGACCGATAGGTCTATCCCCATCTCAGCGACGTTTATTTGTCGCCGCGCCGTCTGCAGGACCTGAGCGTACGACAGCCCTTGCTGCTCCGCTTCAGGTCCCAGGGTCAGAACGACGGCGGGCGTCTGGGCAGCGCGCCGCTGCCTCTGGGCCAGCTTTCGTCGCTGCTTCCCACTCTGCTGCCGGACCGGTTTGCTGGGCCGGGTCTTCTTGGGGGGCTTGGGTTTGGAGGTCGGCTGCTTTTTGGCAGCCTCTGTCGCGACCTTCCTCGCCCGTTTGCCCCGCCGTGTGACTTCAGTCCAACCTTCCGCAGCTTCAGCGCCCGTTCCCGGCTCTGGTGCAGCCGGTTTGGGCACTGATTTTGGGGCCGTTCTCTGAGCCTCCCTGGGAGCCGGCTTCGGAGCCTTCCTGGGAGCCGGCTTGGGGGCCGGTCCAGGTGCTGGCTTCTGCGCTGGTCCAGGTGGCTTCGGAGCCGCCTTCGGAGTGGGCCTTGAAGGAGGCTGTTTTGGGGCGGGCTTGGCGGGCGGTTTGTTGGCTGGCTGGGGCCCTCTGCCCGCAGCCTGTGCCGCGTCCGCGCCGCGTCGCCTGTCCGCTGCCAGAGGTGGGCGTAAAACCCGTTCCGGCGGCAACAGCTCCTTCACGGCGGCCAGCTTGGCGTCCATCATGGTCCCGACCGACAGCATGATGGACCGCTGTAACTCCGCCTGGTCGAACGCTGCAGGGGCCATTTGCTCGCGCACCGCAAGCATCTGGCCCCTGAGGTCTTCGACTTCCTTGCTCAGCCGAGAATTCTCGGTGAGCAATTTTTCGACGCCGGTGGTGCTCGTCAGGTGGCGAATGCCATCCTGGATATGCTCCACCGCGTCTTTGAGCCTCTTCACAAGCGATCCCTTGATATTTTTGGAGGTGCGCGCTACCTCCAAGATCGACAAGAGACTTGTGTCGATGCTCTCTTTTACTGAGGAAGGGTCGGTTGGCCGCAAACCGGAACTAATGAGGCCCCGGACGGCCGCCCTTGCATCCCTCCTCTCCCTCTCCTCCTGCTCTTCCGACGCACGGGTCTCAGGAGATTTCGCCGCCTCAGCAGCAAGCTTCCTGTAGAGCTCCCTTTGTCGGTTGAGTCCCACGTAACGACCGTGGGTAACCCGACCGCGGGACTGCGTCGACGATGCTAATGAGGCATCGCTTTCGCAGCCCGAAGCGGCGTGGGAACCCACGTCGTCTTCGACCGAAACATCCCGTCTGGGACGTTTTCGATCGGACCTCCCGATGGAGCTGCCGCGGGACCGGCAAGGTGCCGGCTCCAGGAACTCCATCCCGTCCTCGCTCGTAGCGAGCCTCTCGAGCACAACTCGAGGCTCCATCGCCACGTGCTCCTCCACTGCCCTCGATCTGCTCGCAGACCGAGTCAGCCTTCCTCCAACCTCTTCCCCCCCCGAGTGAGTTGCCTCACTCCCCGAAACGTTTTGAGGCACCACCAAATACTTGTGCCGGCGATCTACGTCCGTAGACGTAGATCGGCGGGATTCCCCTGGTACGCCATCGGCGCCCATACCCGCTTGGTGAGGTACTATGTTATCCAACGTTTCCATGATTTTCCTTTCTAGGGGTGCGGTCCCCGTTGTGATGCCCTAGCATACGGAGCTCCCCCTCCGTTATGCAGCCCTGCGCCGGGCATCGGAAGCGTAGGCTTCAGGGTAATTTTTAGAGTGGTTTTCTTCCACGCAGCCCCCTTCCCGGAAAGGAAGGCGGCCCCCGGTCCCGTCCTGAAAAGGACGGAGGGTTCGGCCGACGGTGACCGAAGTCCCGCCCGACAAGCACTCGCGTGCAGAGTCGGGCCCGCCGCCCGCGACCACGTCCCCCATCCCTCAACAGAGAGACAGGAGAGCAGTCATCACACCCGTCGCCGCGTTTCGGAATACGTCCGAGGCGCCGACAGGCCGCGATCCTCGGCCAACAAGAGACGCTGACCAAGCTCGCCCAACTGCCCCCTCAAAGAGGGAGCACGCCGCCCGCTGCCGCTACCCGGAATGAGTCCAGGACGCCAGCGGGCCTAAGAACGATCGTTGCGAGTCCGTCAAGCAAAAACACTATCCGAACCCGCACGACCACTCAACTCCCCCCCGCCCCCCTCACGGAAAGCGAGAAGAAGAGAGCACCCCGCCGGCTGCCGCTGCTCGGAATATGTCCAAGACGCCAGCCAGCTGCGATGTCCAACCAGCAGTAATACTAGTCGAACTCGCCCGACAGCTCCATCTTCCAGTCCCCGCGCGCATGGGGAAAGGAAAGAGAGCTGGACCCACTGCCGCTACCCGAAATAAGTTCGAGACGCCAGCAGGTCCTCGACCACTCCCATCAACCGCTCCTCCTCAAAAGAGGAGGTAATGGAGAGGGAGCCCGACGCCCACTGCCGCTACTCGGAATGAGTCCGAGACGCCAGTAGGTCGTCCACCACGCGGCGGTCTGGACAGAACAGACCCCGCCGTCTGACCCACAGGATGTGGGCAGACTCACCGCTCGCCACCGCTACTCGGAATACGTCCGAGACGCCGGCGAGCCGCGATGTCCAGCCAGCAGTTGACACTGGCCGGACTCGCCGCGGCTATCGCATCCTCAGGCTGAGGAGCGATCCCGCTGCTGGAGCCGTCCGCGCCGGGTAAACCCGGTACCGCACATATCTGTGCGGCGTTCCCTTATCCGCGACCTAGGGACGCGCCCGGTAGGGGTCCAGCAACCCCTCCCCGCAGGATGCACCACTCCCGCGGGCCCGGGAACCTAACCTAACCTAACCTAACCTAACCTAACCTAACCTAACCTAACCTAACCTAACCTAACCTAACCTAACCTAACCTAACCTAACCTAACCTAACCTAACCTAACCTAACCTAACCTAACCTAACCTAACCGTTGACAACTTTTTTGTTATTTGTTCGATTTTGGTCGGGTTTTCTTTGAACACAATTTCTTTTTGACTTTTTAATAACGTTCCGCGCTTTTACACGCGGAAAAACCATAACATTTTCATAATTTTCATGAAAATTGATATTTTTAATTGTGTATATTTTTAATTTGATATAACTCTGCTGTTTATTGGTGGATTTTCTTGATTTTTGCGTTGACGCGTAGATCTCGACGAGATCTTTCTAACGACACCCCCTTTGGTTATTAAATTTCAATAATTTTCAAATTTTTCATTAAAAATCTTATTAAAATTCATTAAAAACAATTTCTAAGTAAATTCATTTTCCAAAACTAGCCAATATTGTATTCAAATTAAAGGTCTCTTAAAGACCTACTCAACGATATAGCACACATAGGGTGTGACTATACAACATTTTTTAAATAATTAATTTTTTCGAAAATTTTTACTGTTTTTCGCGGTTTTCCCGGAAAATTTCTTCCCGGATACCATTCGTTTTTCCCGTCGTAGGATAGAGGGCGTCGAGCCCGATCCGCCGATACCACTCACGTGGTGCTCCGAACACCAGGAGACGCGAAAAAAATACAGGTTTTCGCCCGCCCACCCACCCTAATCTCATTGGGCATATCGATTCCGGAGGGATTTTTCCCGTCCGATTTTGGTACCTGCCAACTTTGACGGGCCATATCTCTGGAACCGATAGGGCTAGAGAGGTGTGGTTTGCGTTGCTGGATAGGTCACAGACTGCTCTTTATAGATTGACACAGTCCAACATCGCTTTGTTGTCGGACTTCCTTTAGGACCCGGCACTTGTATTCAGGTGCACAAAAATTTAGCTCGGTCGGTCAGTTTTGGACACTTCTTGCATAGCAAGAAGTGTTTACCTGCTAAATTGATCTTCCATCGAGCAGCTGGGGCCTCTCTGGTTTTGCATTGGTTGCGCGGCGTACCTGAAACATAAAAATATTAATTAGTAGCCATTTTAAGACAGCGGACAAAACAAAATTTTTGATTATTTTAAAATATTAACACAAGTACTTGTGTTATTTAAACCTACGACCAAATTTGACATTTTAATTATTTATTATCTTATTTATTCAATTTTATACAATTTTAATACCTAAACAAATTTTTACACAATTTATTCTTTACACCTTTTACATTTTTTACAACTTATACAAAAACTAGATTATAAGACTGTGTTTACAACTTTTACAAATTTAATATCAATTCGTTGGGTTTGGTTAGGGGGTTATTCCTTTTTCCTTCCAATATGTTCCACACCCCCGTTAAAAATGATGTCAACGCTCACCCGCCAAACACCCCCCCTAAATCACCGCAGAAGTCTAGCGCGTTTTTGACCCAGACGAAAGTCCGGAGGAACATGGGGGAGAGGGAGGCGGGAAAAGTCCTCTTCCCAGAGGAAAAACCGGCTGCCGCCTTGATGCAGCGAAGCAGACTGCAGGAGGCGAGGACATGGGTGACGAAAGCCAAAACAGCTCTAGGCATGTCGCGAAATTTGAAAACCGACATTAAGGCTTCCGTCACCCAGGCCATCGACAGATTGTTCGCAATAATTAAGGAGGCAGACGGAGGAAAGACCGTGGGCTCCCCTTCACCGGTGTCTTGCGAGACTGGCGCAGGGGAGCGTACGGAAAACCCTCAAAAGGAGGAGGAACGGGCTCCCCAGGTGGTGGGATCTGCAGAGGTCTCTCAGTTGCTCTCTTCATTGGCTGAACATAGTAAGCTGATGAAAGAGAGCAACGAGAAAGCGGAGGTTTTAAAAACGGCCCTTCAAGAGAAGAGCGAGTCCCTGGAGGTGGCTACTTATGCAAGTGTGGCGGCAAAGGGGCGAAGACGCCCGGAGCCGACCGCACTGCACTCAGTGGTGGTCACGTCCAGGGATGAAATCGAGACGGGGGAGGAAGTCTTGGGGAGGGTGCGAAAGGCAATCGACGCGAAGACTGGGGGCATTCGGATTGACCGTGTCCGGAAGGCGAAAGACCAAAAGATCGTCATCAGCTGTAGAAGTGAAGAGGAGCGGAACAGGGTCCGGACCAGGATCGAGTCTGCAGACCAGCAGCTCGTAGTCCAAGAGGTGATGAACCAGGACCCCCTCGTTATCCTCAGGGATGTCCTCACCTTTCATAAGGATGAGGACATCGTAGAATTCCTGAGGATTCAAAACAAGAGGTTGTTCCGCGACCTCCCAGCTGGTGACGATCGGGTGGAAATCAAATTCCGGAAAAAAGCACGGAATGCCCTCATGTCGCACGTGGTCGCCAGAGTGTCACCCTCCCTCTGGAACCGGTTGGTAGAGGCGTCTGAGGTGTATATCGACCTTCAGCTCATCCGAGTGGAGGACCAGTCACCACTGGTCCAATGCTCGATGTGTCTGGGGTACGGCCACAGCAGACGCCTCTGCACCGAAACTGCAGAAAAGTGCGGGTACTGTGGGGGCCCTCACCAGCGGAGCACTTGCGCTGAAAAGCTTGCCAACGCAAGTCCCACCTGCTGTAACTGCGTCACCGCAAAACTGGAAGAGACGGGGCACCATGCTTTTAGCATGGATTGCCCCGTCCGACGCAGGTGGGACTCGTTGGCTCGAGCGAAAACAGCGTACTGCTGAGGGCCCTCCCGCGAATTGCTCGAAATTGCAGGTTCAAGCATTTCAAATGGGCCTGACCAGCGGCGGCACTACAAAAATGCTCAAAAGTAAGTGCACAAATAATTGGGTCCATTTTTTGCTGAAAATGGGCAAATTAATGGTGAAAATGGCACAAAAATGCCGCCGTGGTCCTAAAGAACTTCAGCGCCCAATGAAAAATGCGTAATCGCTACTATTGACTGCGGCATAAAGGGAGTCAATGTTAAAACATTGGCACCTTTTAAAAAGGCACACAACCTTACTTACAGGTACAGATAGCGTCAACACATACATGCAAAGTACAGCAGCATAATATATGACATATAAGGCACAACCCCAAATTTCCCTACCATCAATTTTTCTTTTTTGCCAAACTACATCGCACATACGTACCTCGCACTCAAGGACTCTGACCCCCATGTCAGAGGGATAAAATGCATCCACAAACCAAAAAAAAAAAAAAAAAAAAAACCTAACCTAACCTAACCTAACCTAACCTAACCTTTTTTTTTTTTTTTTTTTTTTTCGGGGGGAAATCCTCATGGACATCCTCCGCCTGGGGAGAGGCGGAGGGGCGTGCCGGACTCCTACCGGCTAAAACCCCCCGGTGTCTCCTCCACGCACGTGCGCGGGGGGCCGCGGGAATCCGAATTCGTCCGCAGCCCCCCACTAGTGCTGGCCCGGTCAGTCCGGGCCTCGTCTCGTGCGCGAGGTAGTGAGGCGTTCGACTACCCCGCGCACCGCCTCAGAGGCGCGCGCCGACACCCGCGCGCGCCGCCGCCTCGGGTCCGGTCGATGGGGACGAGGACTTCCCCAAGTCCGTCGCCCCTGGACCCGTTCATGGGGGGCGGAAGAGGGCGTTGTCCGCCCTTCTTCCGCGCCCGGTGCGCTTTCTGCGGCCGGGGAAGGGAGTGGAGATCTCCCTCTCCCGTTCCGCAGTCTCCTTCTGCGACATCACGTCCTCGCAGAAGGACACCACCGCGTCCCACGACTCTGCGCTACCGACCATCCTCCGCACCACGGCCGGCAGCGACAGATCGCCTCCTACTTCGTTCGTGAGGACACGGCGCTGCTCCTCCCAAGCCACACACTCGGCGAGCGTGTGTTGCGCCGTGTCCTCCCCGCAATGGACGCAGTGGTGGCACCGAGCGTCCGGCTCCCTGCCTATGCGGCACAGGTACTTGCCGAAGCAGCCATGCCCCGACAGCACCTGCACCACCCTGAACGACAGGGAGCCATGCCTCCTCCCGAGCCAGTCGTCGAGTACTGGCCGGATCGCCTCGACGGTCGCGAGGCCGGCAGCAGGGCGCAGAAGCCTCTGCCGCCATTCCGCCACTAGGACCCTACGGAGCTCTTCTCGGCGCAGCGCGATCTGCCGCTGCGCCGGTCTCGAGCCCCGTGCCCGCTCTTCCTCGCGCCATCGATACAATGACGCGAGTACTTTCGCCTCTAGGTCCCAGGGCGGGGATCCGGCCAGGACGCAAGCCGCCTCGTGGGAGATCGTGCGGTACCCGCGGACGACCCTGACGGCCATCGCCCTCTGCGGTTTACGCAGAATGGCGAGAGTGCTGGCCGCCAGGTCCATCGCCCACACGGGGGCCCCGTACAGGGCCATGGACCGCACGATCCCCACGTACAACCGCCTACAAACCTAACCTAACCTAACCTAACCTAACCTAACCTTTTTTTTTTTTTTTTTTTTTTTTTTTTTTTTTTTTTTTTTCGGGGGGAAATCCTCATGGACATCCTCCGCCTGGGGAGAGGCGGAGGGGCGTGCCGGACTCCTACCGGCTAAAACCCCCCGGTGTCTCCTCCACGCACGTGCGCGGGGGGCCGCGGGAATCCGAATTCGTCCGCAGCCCCCCACTAGTGCTGGCCCGGTCAGTCCGGGCCTCGTCTCGTGCGCGAGGTAGTGAGGCGTTCGACTACCCCGCGCACCGCCTCAGAGGCGCGCGCCGACACCCGCGCGCGCCGCCGCCTCGGGTCCGGTCGATGGGGACGAGGACTTCCCCAAGTCCGTCGCCCCTGGACCCGTTCATGGGGGGCGGAAGAGGGCGTTGTCCGCCCTTCTTCCGCGCCCGGTGCGCTTTCTGCGGCCGGGGAAGGGAGTGGAGATCTCCCTCTCCCGTTCCGCAGTCTCCTTCTGCGACATCACGTCCTCGCAGAAGGACACCACCGCGTCCCACGACTCCGCGCTACCGACCATCCTCCGCACCACGGCCGGCAGCGACAGATCGCCTCCTACTTCGTTCGTGAGGACACGGCGCTGCTCCTCCCAAGCCACACACTCGGCGAGCGTGTGTTGCGCCGTGTCCTCCCCGCAATGGACGCAGTGGTGGCACCGAGCGTCCGGCTCCCTGCCTATGCGGCACAGGTACTTGCCGAAGCAGCCATGCCCCGACAGCACCTGCACCACCCTGAACGACAGGGAGCCATGCCTCCTCCCGAGCCAGTCGTCGAGTACTGGCCGGATCGCCTCGACGGTCGCGAGGCCGGCAGCAGGGCGCAGAAGCCTCTGCCGCCATTCCGCCACTAGGACCCTACGGAGCTCTTCTCGGCGCAGCGCGATCTGCCGCTGCGCCGGTCTCGAGCCCCGTGCCCGCTCTTCCTCGCGCCATCGATACAATGACGCGAGTACTTTCGCCTCTAGGTCCCAGGGCGGGGATCCGGCCAGGACGCAAGCCGCCTCGTGGGAGATCGTGCGGTACCCGCGGACGACCCTGACGGCCATCGCCCTCTGCGGTTTACGCAGAATGGCGAGAGTGCTGGCCGCCAGGTCCATCGCCCACACGGGGGCCCCGTACAGGGCCATGGACCGCACGATCCCCACGTACAACCGCCTACAGGCGGCGCTCGGGCCCCCCATGTTGGGAAGCAGCGTTGAAAGCGCGCCCGCCGCGCCCAGCAGCTTGGGCGCCAGTCGCCGGAAGTGGGGCCCGAATTCCCATCGGCTGTCGAGCACCAATCCTAGGTACTTCATGGTGGACTCGACAGCTATTCGGGTCCCACTGACCACGATGTGTGATCCCGGCGCCGGCGCCCGTCGGGGGCCATGAAACACCATGGCCTCCGACTTGTTCAGGGCCACCTCCAGGCCCAGGCGCCGGATGCGGTTCACCACCTGTGATACCGCAGCCGTGGCTATCAACGCCGCTTCCCTGTGCGAACTCCCCCGGGCAGTGACAAGCGTGTCGTCCGCATAACACGTCAAGTCGGCGCCCGACGGGAGCTCGCCTCTCAGCACCCAGTCGTAGCCGATGTTCCACAGGAGCGGTCCCAGGACCGAACCCTGTGGGACACCGCACGACATGAGGTGCTGACCGACACCGTCACGTCCCCGATAGGTGACGCATCTACCTTCAAGGTAGGCCCCTACTGTACGGCGGAGGTAGGGAGGCACACGATGATATTTAAGGGCCTCCCGAATACAGCTCCAGGGCAGGGTGTTGAATGCGTTGGAGATGTCTAGTGACACCGCCAGCACCACCCCGCCCCGGGACACCGTCTCCTCCGCCAGGGCCCTCACGCGCATGATGGCGTCTATGGTGGAGCGCCCCCGACGAAAACCAAACTGGTTCTCGTCCAGGTCCGGCCCCTCTCCGCACAAGTGGCTGACGAGGCGATCTGCGATAATTCGCTCAAAAAGTTTGCCCGCCTCGTCGAGCAGCACTATGGGCCGGTACGCGGACGGTGAGTCCGCCGGGCGCCCCTCCTTCCTGAGCAGGACCAGCCTCCCCTCCTTCCACACACTGGGAAACTGACCCCGCCCAAGACATGCCGTGAAGAGCCCCCTCAGCTGGGGCTCTAGCTCCTTCAGAGCCAGGACGAGAGCTCGACCAGGAACTCCGTCGGGTCCGGGTGCCGTGTTCTTAGCCCGGAGCCGCGACACGGCGGCTCTCGTCTCTGCTTGCGTCACCTCGGGGACATCGGTGCTCTCCTCTTCTGGAGAGTCTGCGGCTGAGGGCGAAGCCATCGCCGGCGGAACGTGTTCCGCTCGCTCAGGGAAGAGGGCCGACACCACCGCCTCTAGCAGCCGGGGCTGCATGGTCTGCGTCAGTGGGAGCGCCCAGGGACGCAACTTGCCCCGTACCCAACGGTAGGGACGCCCCCACGGATCCCGATCTAGGGACCCCAGCAGCTCCTCCCTGGCAAGCGACTTAGAGTCGCCGATGGCCAGCCGCAGAGTCTCCTTGGACGCGCGGTACGCCTCATACAGCGCGTCCTCTTCGGCGGAATCCCGTCGACGTCGTCTCCGGTATCGTGTGTACTGGCGGCGAGCCGCGACGCACGCTACGCGCAGCCGCGCGATCTCGTCGTTCCACCAGTACACTTGGCGCCTTGCGGACTGTTTGTGGACGCGGGGCATGGACGCGTCGCAGATCTGCGTCATCGCCCCGCGGAACCAAAGCGCCACCGCCTCGACGTCGACGGGGCCGTCCGTCGTCGACTCCCAGATCCAGGACTGGACCAAGGCAGCTTCCTCGAGTAGTTCCCTGTCGATGCGCTTGAGCGCCCAACGCGGGCCGTCGTTGATCGGGGTCCTTGGACGGCGGCCGCTCGCGGTTTGGGCGGAGACGTCGAACCGGATATACCGGTGGTCCGACAGTGTCTCCACCTCCACGGCGACACGCCAGTCGTGGACTCGGCTGGCGGCAGAGGGGCTAGCGAACGAGACGTCCACTATCGACCCGCCCCGCTGCCGCACGCACGTGTATTCCGAACCCCGATTCAGGACGACCAGACCGGTCGTCGCCGCCCACTCCTCCAGCACCTCGCCCCGAGGGTCAGTGACCGGGGATCCCCACGCCGAAGACTTGGCGTTGAGATCCCCGAGCACCAGAACGGGACGAGGGTGGTAGCGGCTTACGACGGCGCCCAACTCGACAAGGAAACCCTCGAAGTCGGCGAGACTCTTGTTGGGGGAGAAATACGCCCCCACAACGACGATGCCGCCCGAGACCGCAGCGACCCAGCCGCGGCCCCGAGACGGGTCGATCAGAGTCCCGCCAATGATGGCCACCAAGCCGTCAACGCACCCCAGCCAGTCACACCGGGCGGGGATGAAATACGGCTCGGCGACCACAGCCACGTCGATCGACCACTCCGCCATGCTCTGGAGCAAGAGATCCTGAGCTCTGGCGCAGTGGTTGATGTTGCCCTGGAGGAAATGGAGTTGTGCCATTATTGACACTCCATTCCCTCGGCAACGGTCCTGGGCCGGGAGTCGGCCGCAGAGCTACCAGCCTGCGGGGGCGGCGAGATTTCCCCGGCAGGCTTAGAGCTCTTCTTCTTCTTCTTCTTTTTCTTGGCCTTGCTGGCAGGCTCGCCACAGGCCCCTCCGCCCACTCTGTGTCCCGCGGGTCTCCCAGCAGCGGAACAAAGGCAGCAGTTGGGCTCCGCGGAACACTGGGCCGCCTTGTGGCCGGGCTGACCGCAGCGATAGCAGAGATCGCTACGGTCGACCTCAGCGGTGCACTTGGCCCGGACGTGCCCCTTCTCCAGGCACCGGAAGCACCGCAAGGCCCGGGGCTGCAGGAGTTTAGCGCTCGCTGCAACCCAGCCCACCAGCAATTCACCGCTTACGGCGATCCTCTTTGCCGACGCCACCGGGCACCGAACCCAGACAACGCCGAGTCCGGCGGCGTCGGTGCGAATATCGCCGGCCCGCACCTTTTCCGGCGGACACTCCCCTTTTCGGGCAACGGCCGCCGCCACCTCCTCAGAGGTCACGGAGTCGTCCAGGCCAGTAATCCGCAACTCTGCAGTTTTGGTTGGCCTGGAGACCCGGACATCCTCGGGGTTGAGGACCTCCCTCATTTTGGCGGCCAGAGCGTCCGCCTTTTCGGCATTGCCGCCAGCGGCACCAGCCACCTCAAAAAGCCGCGCACCCGTGGCAGCCTGCCTGACGGTGACGGACTGGAGGCCAAGATCAGATAATTTGATCTTGGCCTTGGCCTCGGCAATCACCGACTGGTACGTTACGCCCCGCTCCGCAGCTCCGGGCTGCAACGTGAGCGTTACAGCTTCGGAGCGCGGGACCCGTACCGTCGGCACCTTGCTACCACCTTTGGCAGTCCGCCGCGCAGGCTGCACAACCGCCTTTGTAGGCCGGGCAGGGGCACGCGCCGCTGCCGGCGCCTCCTTGGCGGCTTTGCGGGCCTTCTTGCGGCCCACGACCTTCGCCCAGGTCTCGCCCTTAGACCCGGCAGTCGCGGGCTGGCCTCCCGTTGGGGCTCCCTCCACGGGCTTTTTGGAGCCACTCGTGGACTTCCCCTTCTGCGGCGCAGTTCTCGGCGGCTCCCCGGTCCCCCTCCGTGTATCGGCCGCCAGGGGCGGACGGAGGATCTCCGCAGGGAGGCGCCGAGAGATCGCCTCCAAGCGAGCGTTCATCATGCTCCCGCACTGGAGCATACAGATCCGTACGATGCGCTCGACCTCGTCGTCGGCGCTCGCCGGTCTCAGTGCGGGAGCCGGGGCCACCACAGTTGAGGCCTCCGTGGACGTGCGTCGCTGCTGCTGCTCGCTCAGCGCAGCGACCTGTCGACGGAGGTCCTCCAAGCCTTTTCGAAGGCGGCCGTTCTCCTCCCGCAACTTGGCGACCTCGTCTGAGGCCGTCCTGTTGAGGAGGGTGCCGACCGCCTCCTTGATGTCGGCGGCAGCCTCCTTGAGACCGCGGGTGAACGTGCCCTTCAGGCTGCCAGATTTAGTGGCAACCTTCAGGACCAGGTCCACCCCGTCCAAGGCTAGCTGACTGAGGGCCACCGCAGATGGCTCCCCTTCCGCCGCCAGAGCAGCGCGTCGCTCGCGTGCGCGTCGTGCCATCTCCGACACTTCGTCGGCCGCGACGGCTTTGCGCTGCTCTCTTCTGGTGGCGTTGAGCTCCGCCTTTGAGCTCCCCAGCGAGGCACAGCTCTCGCCACCAGGGTCCTCCGTGGTGACCCCCACGTCACTTTCTGCTTCGCTGGCCGCCGGAGTATTGGAGCGCACGAACCTACCCTGTGCGTCCCTCCGTGGCCGCGAAGCAGTCACCCCTCTCGAAGCCTGCCGACCTCTCTTCGAGGTTGGCAACTTCGGGGCCAGCAGACCATCCTCCTCTGAGGACGGATCCACCGACCCATCTCCCCCCAGTGCGGGGTCACGTTGACGCTTCCTAGCGGAAGCTGGTCCACGCGACTCACCCTCCTGATGCGCTGCATCCTCGTTTTTTGTGGTTTTATGTAATTCCATACTGTTCCCACGAGTATGGGGGAAAAACGGTCCACCCGGGCAGTGCCCCCTGTACCCGGGTAAGCCTACATACACTCAGGGTTTCGGCCGGTACCCTGAGGGGGCCGCACTAACGACTGAACCTCCCATCAGCCATGCATCCTCTCGCCGTGCGGCGCAACTTAGGATTCGGGGTAATTTTTTATCGAGGTTGTCTTCCTCGCAGTCCGGGCGGCTAAGCCGAGACCGACGGAGGACACCCTGCGCTGAGCCGCGAGACATGACCACTGACACTCAGCATATGCAAGGTATCCTCCGATTTTCCGACGGTGGCAGAGGAGACAGAACTCCCGCTGCCTGCTCGGCGGTAGGGTGAGTACACGCCGAGCCCGCCCCTGCTCCTCCACTGTGTCCCCTCTGATGAACAGAGGGATACGTGGAGCAGCCCGCCGGTGGCCATAGAATGGCCCCGCCCCGTCAGACATTCGCCACGAGCAACAAGACTCCCCGACTGGAGAGAGTTATTGCCCGTGCCCAGGGTGCACCGGCCCCACGACTGCTGTTCCCCCCGGACGTATCCAGAAAGGACCAGCAGCCGGGAGCACACGAGGAGGTTGTCTGACCTGCACCCCAACCTAACCTAACCTAACCTAACCTTTTTTTTTTTTTTTTTTTTTTTTTTTTTTGCGTGTGGGGAATCCATTTACGGACTTCCGCCGCCCGGGGAGGCGGCGGGGCGTGTCGGACTCCACCCAAAAGGGGTGACTACCGACTAAACCCCACACGGGTGTTACGCCTCTCCACTTTATTGCCGGGGTTACGGGAGCGATGAATCATTCATCCGCGACCCCGGCAGTGGCGGACCGCTTTAAGGTGCGGTCCTCGGCTCCTGAGAGAGGGGGGCTGTGTAGTCCCCCACCTGCCAATCCATGAGTGGGGCGCGGCACACTCCGACCGCGCCTCCATCCCGGGCCTACTGCTGGGCGGACAGACTTCCCCAAGTCTGCCGCCCGTGGCCGCCTACGGTGGTTGGAACAGGGCGTTGTATGCCCTGTTCCTGCGCCCAGTGCGTCGGGCGCGGATTGGATGGGTGGAGGCAGCCTCCCTCTCTCGTTCGGCGACCTCCTTGGCGGCGATGACCTCCTCACAAAACGAGGCCACCGCCCGCCACGCGGATTCACTGCCGACCATACTGGCGGTAACGGCCGGCAGCGAGAGGTCGCCGCCAATCTGCTCGGTGAGGACACGGCGCTGCTCAGTCCAAGCAGAGCACTCGGCGAGCGTGTGCTGCGCCGTGTCCTCTAAACTCCCACAGTGGTGGCAGCAGGCGTCCGGCTCTCTCCCGGCTATATGACACAGATACCTGCCGAAGCAGCCATGCCCCGACAGTACCTGCGTCAGCCGGAAGGTCAGCACGCCGTGACGCCTGTCCATCCACTGTGCAATGATGGGGCGAAGGGCCTCCACCGTACGGTGGCCGGCCCCTGGACGCGCCAGCCGCTCCGCCCATACGGCGACTGCCGCACGCTGAAGGTGCGCCCTGCACCGGTCCACCTCCCTCGGGACCACCGTCACTCCACGATCCCGCAGATCCTTGCGCCATGTAAAGAGTGACGCAAGGACCCGGGCGTCCAGGTCCCAAGGGAGGGACCCCGCAAGAGCGCACGCCGCCTCTGCCGAAATTGTGCGATATCCGCGGATAACCCGAACGGATATCGCACGCTGCGGCCGCCGCAGCATGGCGGCGCCCCGCCCCGTCACCTCGGTGGCCCAGACAGGGGCTCCGTAGAGGGCCATCGAGCGAATGACCCCCAGGTAGAGCCGCCTGCAGTTGACATTTGGGCCACCAAGGTTCGGCAACAGTCGCCCAAGGGCGCCGGCCGCCGCCATCAGCCGCCCCGCGAGCAGCCGGAAGTGGGCCTCAAACCTCCAGCGGCCATCAAGCACGAGCCCCAGGTACCTCATGCATCGCCCGACATCGATGCGGACCCCACCGATGTCGATGTGGGATCCAGCAGGAGGCACCCTGCGGGGCCCGTGGAAACAGACCGCCTCGGTCTTGCTGAGCGCCACCTCCAGCCCCAACTCGCGGATCCGCGCAACGACCTGCGCCACCCCTGCAGTGGCAAGACGGGCAGCCTCTCCGAACGATCCCTCCCGGGCCATCACGAGCGTGTCGTCAGCGTAGCACGTTACGCTGACGCCCGGGAGTGTGGCTCCCCGCAGGACCCAGTCGTAGCCGATGTTCCACAGGAGCGGTCCGAGGACGGACCCCTGTGGAACACCGCACGACATGTCCCTCGTACAGACCCCGCCACGGGTCGTGTACGTGACACACCGGCCGCGTAGGTAGTCCCCGACTATCCGACGCAGATGGGGCGGCACCTCGTGCCAACGAAGCGCCTCCATGATGCAGCCCCACGGCAGGGTGTTGAAAGCGTTGGAGATGTCCAGCGACACCGCCAACAACACCCCGCCTTCTGCAACCGCCTGCTCCGAGTGGGCCTTGACGCGCAAAATGGCGTCTACGGTCGATCGACCCACTCGGAAAAACCTAACCTAACCTAACCTAACCTAACCTTTTTTTTTTTTTTTTTTTTTTTTTTTTTTTTTCGGGGGGAAATCCTCATGGACATCCTCCGCCTGGGGAGAGGCGGAGGGGCGTGCCGGACTCCTACCGGCTAAAACCCCCCGGTGTCTCCTCCACGCACGTGCGCGGGGGGCCGCGGGAATCCGAATTCGTCCGCAGCCCCCCACTAGTGCTGGCCCGGTCAGTCCGGGCCTCGTCTCGTGCGCGAGGTAGTGAGGCGTTCGACTACCCCGCGCACCGCCTCAGAGGCGCGCGCCGACACCCGCGCGCGCCGCCGCCTCGGGTCCGGTCGATGGGGACGAGGACTTCCCCAAGTCCGTCGCCCCTGGACCCGTTCATGGGGGGCGGAAGAGGGCGTTGTCCGCCCTTCTTCCGCGCCCGGTGCGCTTTCTGCGGCCGGGGAAGGGAGTGGAGATCTCCCTCTCCCGTTCCGCAGTCTCCTTCTGCGACATCACGTCCTCGCAGAAGGACACCACCGCGTCCCACGACTCCGCGCTACCGACCATCCTCCGCACCACGGCCGGCAGCGACAGATCGCCTCCTACTTCGTTCGTGAGGACACGGCGCTGCTCCTCCCAAGCCACACACTCGGCGAGCGTGTGTTGCGCCGTGTCCTCCCCGCAATGGACGCAGTGGTGGCACCGAGCGTCCGGCTCCCTGCCTATGCGGCACAGGTACTTGCCGAAGCAGCCATGCCCCGACAGCACCTGCACCACCCTGAACGACAGGGAGCCATGCCTCCTCCCGAGCCAGTCGTCGAGTACTGGCCGGATCGCCTCGACGGTCGCGAGGCCGGCAGCAGGGCGCAGAAGCCTCTGCCGCCATTCCGCCACTAGGACCCTACGGAGCTCTTCTCGGCGCAGCGCGATCTGCCGCTGCGCCGGTCTCGAGCCCCGTGCCCGCTCTTCCTCGCGCCATCGATACAATGACGCGAGTACTTTCGCCTCTAGGTCCCAGGGCGGGGATCCGGCCAGGACGCAAGCCGCCTCGTGGGAGATCGTGCGGTACCCGCGGACGACCCTGACGGCCATCGCCCTCTGCGGTTTACGCAGAATGGCGAGAGTGCTGGCCGCCAGGTCCATCGCCCACACGGGGGCCCCGTACAGGGCCATGGACCGCACGATCCCCACGTACAACCGCCTACAGGCGGCGCTCGGGCCCCCCATGTTGGGAAGCAGCGTTGAAAGCGCGCCCGCCGCGCCCAGCAGCTTGGGCGCCAGTCGCCGGAAGTGGGGCCCGAATTCCCATCGGCTGTCGAGCACCAATCCTAGGTACTTCATGGTGGACTCGACAGCTATTCGGGTCCCACTGACCACGATGTGTGATCCCGGCGCCGGCGCCCGTCGGGGGCCATGAAACACCATGGCCTCCGACTTGTTCAGGGCCACCTCCAGGCCCAGGCGCCGGATGCGGTTCACCACCTGTGATACCGCAGCCGTGGCTATCAACGCCGCTTCCCTGTGCGAACTCCCCCGGGCAGTGACAAGCGTGTCGTCCGCATAACACGTCAAGTCGGCGCCCGACGGGAGCTCGCCTCTCAGCACCCAGTCGTAGCCGATGTTCCACAGGAGCGGTCCCAGGACCGAACCCTGTGGGACACCGCACGACATGAGGTGCTGACCGACACCGTCACGTCCCCGATAGGTGACGCATCTACCTTCAAGGTAGGCCCCTACTGTACGGCGGAGGTAGGGAGGCACACGATGATATTTAAGGGCCTCCCGAATACAGCTCCAGGGCAGGGTGTTGAATGCGTTGGAGATGTCTAGTGACACCGCCAGCACCACCCCGCCCCGGGACACCGTCTCCTCCGCCAGGGCCCTCACGCGCATGATGGCGTCTATGGTGGAGCGCCCCCGACGAAAACCAAACTGGTTCTCGTCCAGGTCCGGCCCCTCTCCGCACAAGTGGCTGACGAGGCGATCTGCGATAATTCGCTCAAAAAGTTTGCCCGCCTCGTCGAGCAGCACTATGGGCCGGTACGCGGACGGTGAGTCCGCCGGGCGCCCCTCCTTCCTGAGCAGGACCAGCCTCCCCTCCTTCCACACACTGGGAAACTGACCCCGCCCAAGACATGCCGTGAAGAGCCCCCTCAGCTGGGGCTCTAGCTCCTTCAGAGCCAGGACGAGAGCTCGACCAGGAACTCCGTCGGGTCCGGGTGCCGTGTTCTTAGCCCGGAGCCGCGACACGGCGGCTCTCGTCTCTGCTTGCGTCACCTCGGGGACATCGGTGCTCTCCTCTTCTGGAGAGTCTGCGGCTGAGGGCGAAGCCATCGCCGGCGGAACGTGTTCCGCTCGCTCAGGGAAGAGGGCCGACACCACCGCCTCTAGCAGCCGGGGCTGCATGGTCTGCGTCAGTGGGAGCGCCCAGGGACGCAACTTGCCCCGTACCCAACGGTAGGGACGCCCCCACGGATCCCGATCTAGGGACCCCAGCAGCTCCTCCCTGGCAAGCGACTTAGAGTCGCCGATGGCCAGCCGCAGAGTCTCCTTGGACGCGCGGTACGCCTCATACAGCGCGTCCTCTTCGGCGGAATCCCGTCGACGTCGTCTCCGGTATCGTGTGTACTGGCGGCGAGCCGCGACGCACGCTACGCGCAGCCGCGCGATCTCGTCGTTCCACCAGTACACTTGGCGCCTTGCGGACTGTTTGTGGACGCGGGGCATGGACGCGTCGCAGATCTGCGTCATCGCCCCGCGGAACCAAAGCGCCACCGCCTCGACGTCGACGGGGCCGTCCGTCGTCGACTCCCAGATCCAGGACTGGACCAAGGCAGCTTCCTCGAGTAGTTCCCTGTCGATGCGCTTGAGCGCCCAACGCGGGCCGTCGTTGATCGGGGTCCTTGGACGGCGGCCGCTCGCGGTTTGGGCGGAGACGTCGAACCGGATATACCGGTGGTCCGACAGTGTCTCCACCTCCACGGCGACACGCCAGTCGTGGACTCGGCTGGCGGCAGAGGGGCTAGCGAACGAGACGTCCACTATCGACCCGCCCCGCTGCCGCACGCACGTGTATTCCGAACCCCGATTCAGGACGACCAGACCGGTCGTCGCCGCCCACTCCTCCAGCACCTCGCCCCGAGGGTCAGTGACCGGGGATCCCCACGCCGAAGACTTGGCGTTGAGATCCCCGAGCACCAGAACGGGACGAGGGTGGTAGCGGCTTACGACGGCGCCCAACTCGACAAGGAAACCCTCGAAGTCGGCGAGACTCTTGTTGGGGGAGAAATACGCCCCCACAACGACGATGCCGCCCGAGACCGCAGCGACCCAGCCGCGGCCCCGAGACGGGTCGATCAGAGTCCCGCCAATGATGGCCACCAAGCCGTCAACGCACCCCAGCCAGTCACACCGGGCGGGGATGAAATACGGCTCGGCGACCACAGCCACGTCGATCGACCACTCCGCCATGCTCTGGAGCAAGAGATCCTGAGCTCTGGCGCAGTGGTTGATGTTGCCCTGGAGGAAATGGAGTTGTGCCATTATTGACACTCCATTCCCTCGGCAACGGTCCTGGGCCGGGAGTCGGCCGCAGAGCTACCAGCCTGCGGGGGCGGCGAGATTTCCCCGGCAGGCTTAGAGCTCTTCTTCTTCTTCTTCTTTTTCTTGGCCTTGCTGGCAGGCTCGCCACAGGCCCCTCCGCCCACTCTGTGTCCCGCGGGTCTCCCAGCAGCGGAACAAAGGCAGCAGTTGGGCTCCGCGGAACACTGGGCCGCCTTGTGGCCGGGCTGACCGCAGCGATAGCAGAGATCGCTACGGTCGACCTCAGCGGTGCACTTGGCCCGGACGTGCCCCTTCTCCAGGCACCGGAAGCACCGCAAGGCCCGGGGCTGCAGGAGTTTAGCGCTCGCTGCAACCCAGCCCACCAGCAATTCACCGCTTACGGCGATCCTCTTTGCCGACGCCACCGGGCACCGAACCCAGACAACGCCGAGTCCGGCGGCGTCGGTGCGAATATCGCCGGCCCGCACCTTTTCCGGCGGACACTCCCCTTTTCGGGCAACGGCCGCCGCCACCTCCTCAGAGGTCACGGAGTCGTCCAGGCCAGTAATCCGCAACTCTGCAGTTTTGGTTGGCCTGGAGACCCGGACATCCTCGGGGTTGAGGACCTCCCTCATTTTGGCGGCCAGAGCGTCCGCCTTTTCGGCATTGCCGCCAGCGGCACCAGCCACCTCAAAAAGCCGCGCACCCGTGGCAGCCTGCCTGACGGTGACGGACTGGAGGCCAAGATCAGATAATTTGATCTTGGCCTTGGCCTCGGCAATCACCGACTGGTACGTTACGCCCCGCTCCGCAGCTCCGGGCTGCAACGTGAGCGTTACAGCTTCGGAGCGCGGGACCCGTACCGTCGGCACCTTGCTACCACCTTTGGCAGTCCGCCGCGCAGGCTGCACAACCGCCTTTGTAGGCCGGGCAGGGGCACGCGCCGCTGCCGGCGCCTCCTTGGCGGCTTTGCGGGCCTTCTTGCGGCCCACGACCTTCGCCCAGGTCTCGCCCTTAGACCCGGCAGTCGCGGGCTGGCCTCCCGTTGGGGCTCCCTCCACGGGCTTTTTGGAGCCACTCGTGGACTTCCCCTTCTGCGGCGCAGTTCTCGGCGGCTCCCCGGTCCCCCTCCGTGTATCGGCCGCCAGGGGCGGACGGAGGATCTCCGCAGGGAGGCGCCGAGAGATCGCCTCCAAGCGAGCGTTCATCATGCTCCCGCACTGGAGCATACAGATCCGTACGATGCGCTCGACCTCGTCGTCGGCGCTCGCCGGTCTCAGTGCGGGAGCCGGGGCCACCACAGTTGAGGCCTCCGTGGACGTGCGTCGCTGCTGCTGCTCGCTCAGCGCAGCGACCTGTCGACGGAGGTCCTCCAAGCCTTTTCGAAGGCGGCCGTTCTCCTCCCGCAACTTGGCGACCTCGTCTGAGGCCGTCCTGTTGAGGAGGGTGCCGACCGCCTCCTTGATGTCGGCGGCAGCCTCCTTGAGACCGCGGGTGAACGTGCCCTTCAGGCTGCCAGATTTAGTGGCAACCTTCAGGACCAGGTCCACCCCGTCCAAGGCTAGCTGACTGAGGGCCACCGCAGATGGCTCCCCTTCCGCCGCCAGAGCAGCGCGTCGCTCGCGTGCGCGTCGTGCCATCTCCGACACTTCGTCGGCCGCGACGGCTTTGCGCTGCTCTCTTCTGGTGGCGTTGAGCTCCGCCTTTGAGCTCCCCAGCGAGGCACAGCTCTCGCCACCAGGGTCCTCCGTGGTGACCCCCACGTCACTTTCTGCTTCGCTGGCCGCCGGAGTATTGGAGCGCACGAACCTACCCTGTGCGTCCCTCCGTGGCCGCGAAGCAGTCACCCCTCTCGAAGCCTGCCGACCTCTCTTCGAGGTTGGCAACTTCGGGGCCAGCAGACCATCCTCCTCTGAGGACGGATCCACCGACCCATCTCCCCCCAGTGCGGGGTCACGTTGACGCTTCCTAGCGGAAGCTGGTCCACGCGACTCACCCTCCTGATGCGCTGCATCCTCGTTTTTTGTGGTTTTATGTAATTCCATACTGTTCCCACGAGTATGGGGGAAAAACGGTCCACCCGGGCAGTGCCCCCTGTACCCGGGTAAGCCTACATACACTCAGGGTTTCGGCCGGTACCCTGAGGGGGCCGCACTAACGACTGAACCTCCCATCAGCCATGCATCCTCTCGCCGTGCGGCGCAACTTAGGATTCGGGGTAATTTTTTATCGAGGTTGTCTTCCTCGCAGTCCGGGCGGCTAAGCCGAGACCGACGGAGGACACCCTGCGCTGAGCCGCGAGACATGACCACTGACACTCAGCATATGCAAGGTATCCTCCGATTTTCCGACGGTGGCAGAGGAGACAGAACTCCCGCTGCCTGCTCGGCGGTAGGGTGAGTACACGCCGAGCCCGCCCCTGCTCCTCCACTGTGTCCCCTCTGATGAACAGAGGGATACGTGGAGCAGCCCGCCGGTGGCCATAGAATGGCCCCGCCCCGTCAGACATTCGCCACGAGCAACAAGACTCCCCGACTGGAGAGAGTTATTGCCCGTGCCCAGGGTGCACCGGCCCCACGACTGCTGTTCCCCCCGGACGTATCCAGAAAGGACCAGCAGCCGGGAGCACACGAGGAGGTTGTCTGACCTGCACCCCAACCTAACCTAACCTAACCTAACCTAACCTAACCCAGTAACAGCCTTATATCGGTACGAATAACATCACAGTCCGTTTAAAAAATTCGTGAAAAATCGCCAATTGCGAATATACGCGTGTGAGTTGCATAGCGAGTGACAGTGTAGTCCAAATATCAAGGATTAGTGTGGGCAAGGTCAGAGGTCACAAGGTCTGGCTCCAGGAAGAAGAATACTTCGGGAGAGAATACCGTTGAGGAGGTTAGTGTGTTTGAGTTGAAAATACAGCCTGTCGATAGCCGCCAAGGAGACCTATCTAACGACGTATTGCACGAGAATATTGGTCTTCTGGCTGAAGTGACACGGGCTCCACAAGTTCCCAAAAACACGTGGTTATAACCTTACATTTCACACGAGGCTCGCACACTATAACCTCCAACACGCCACAACGCAAGACGTCACTGAGATCCTGACGTCAGTTAGAGAAAACAGCCGCAAGTGAAGACTCCGGAGCCGGACCGAGGAACAAGCAGCCTTCGCTGAAGACATCGCAGCAGCCCACCAGGTACCTTCCGAGGGAACTCCTCAATAGCAAGTCGCAGGATAGCCGTGTTTGGTCTCACCTACATCTGGAAGACCAGGACTTGCCACCCCCAACCACAACCCCCCCCCCACATACCCCCCCCTCAACCAATACCCCCCCCCCCACCTTACCCTACCCCCACCTTACTTCGGCATCCCCACCCTCAACCCTCAAGGGACCTACGGCCCCCCCCCCCTCATACCTGACCCCCCCCCCAGTAGTCACCCCACGAGACCCCCCCCCCCTCCCCCCCTTTCCTCACCCCCCCTCAGTTGACTCCCCACGAAACTTCCCCCCCCCCTCCCCTCCCCCCTCGGAATACCTCACCCCCCCGCAGCCTAACTTTGGAACGGCAAGACATAGACCCACCGTGTTTGGTATCTTTGGAATCAGCGCGGCGAGCTCTATCAACTGGCTCCAATACAATTCCAATATATCTGCCGAATCAAAATACCAGGACCACACATCTTCGCGGGGACACTTCGCATCGCAGCAGCACGCAAGGCTTACTCCGTCTCGACGCAGCGAACACCAGCGTCGTCATTATTATTAATATTTATATCAAAGTCCATCACCACATAAGTAAGTTATTTAAATTAATTGTTTTAAGTTAAGTATTAGGATTTTTTTTTTTTTTTTTTTTTTTTTTTTTTTTTTTTTTTTTTTTTTTTTTTTTTTTTTTTTAAAAGTACAATGTCAGCCCCAAACAAATCCACCACCTCCCAGAAATCAGTCACCGCCAAGTCGACACGATCGCTTCGCGAAAAGGTGTTGTCAAAGTCGGCAAAGTCTGTTGCCTCCGAAAGGATGGCGCAACCATCGCTCGACAAGGCAGCGGCCCCAAAACCGAAGGCGTCATCGGTGTCAAACGCGATGGCTGCGACATGCGCGGACGATGTCTGTAGTCCGGCAACGGCCTACAGCTCTGCGTGCTCGGAAGTCTCCGAGCAGCTAGGAGCTGCAGAGACTAAGCGCGTGTCCGAGATAGTCATCCAGTGGGAGCAATGTCATATCTCCCCCCCAAAAGCAATCAGGTCTGACGAAGAGGAGTCCAACGCCTCAAGCCAGACCGATGCGCCATCTAGCCGTCGAGCCAGCATCCTATATAGAACGCCGAAGAGAGGAACGGGCGTCCATATGGATCTGGCCACAGAGGAGGCTAACACCCTCCTCCAACAAGGAAAGGAAGCGCTGGAGGCCGCCGGAAACATGAAGCGGGAATGTAAAGCAACAGCGCACGAAAGTCTTCAGGGCCTGTACGAGACAGTTCTGTCTCTGTCAGACTCCAGAGCCCGGCACAAATACAACCTGGAGAAAGAGAGGTCGCGTCATGCACACGAGCTGGTGCGAGCAGAGAGAGCACACACTCGTGAGATGCTCGCTCTGAAGGAGACCCTCGCCACTGAATTGTGCCGGGCCCGGGAAGACATCAGGGACACCCTGAAGACTTCTAAGGAAATCAGAGAATGGCTGGGAGCTGAGACCCTGCAGGCGTTTAAGGATAACGCCGAAACCAAGAAAGGGGTCTTGGCGCTTGAGACGGTGATAAGGAAGGAGCATGACAAGACGCGAAAGGAGATTGGAAGAGGATCGGGCTCTCCCGGAAGGGAAGTCACGAATCCGATCCTAATGCGCCTTGAACTCAACATAGCCAACATTACAAACCAGTTGGACATGCTCCGGAAGCAGGTGGACCGCCTCAAGCAGAATCCACCACCACCTACCCAGCCAGAAGCGCACAAAGGTCACGAGTGCTGTATTCCAGAGGAACTAGTGACGGCGGCCTCCACGATGGCAAAAATGGAGGCGGAGATAAAAATAATCAGTAAAAACTTGTTAACACACATTAACACACCCCCACCCCCACCACCACAACCACAAGACATAACGCCGCACCTCGTGCCACTGCAGCGGAAGCTCGAGTCGGTGTCCTCAGACATCCGGGACATCAAGGAAAGGCCTTCACCAGCGCCCCCGGCGCAGAGCCTAGACTCAGAGATGGCTGTAGTGGAGGTTAAAAGGACTCTGGCAGAAATTGTAAAAGGGATAGGTCATATCAAAGAGAGACCGGCCCCCACCCCCCCGCAACCAAAAGTGGCAACCTCCACAGTACAGCCACCACAGTCAAGCCACACTCTGATTGTGTCCTCGACGGACCCGAAAGACACGGGAGAAAAGGTCATGGACAGGGTCAGAGTGGCGCTAGACCTTCAAAACTCGGGAGCACAGTTAAATAAAGCCAGAAAGGGTAAAAACCAGAAGGTCATCTTGAACTGCGCGTCTAAAGACGATGTAGACATCGTGAAGCGCCAGTTCCAGGGCAAGGATGGCCTGAAGGTCCAAGAGCCGAAGCCTTCTAACCCCCTGGTGTGCATGCGAGGCGTTGAGGCATACCACACTGACAAGGAGCTAGAAGGCCTACTACTGGCCCAGAATAAGAAGCTCCTGTATGGCGTCGACGTGGGGAGCCAAACGCTGAAGCTGCGCTTCAGGAAAAAAGCGAGGACACCCCTGTTGTGTCATCCCGTCTTCGAGCTCTCCCCAGAGCTATGGAAACGGTTCACGCAAGGAGAAGCAAAAGTCTTTCTAGGGCTAAAGAGGGTTCCCGTGGAGGACCAGTCCCCCCTGGTACAGTGCAGTAAGTGTCTCGCATACGGCCACACCAAAACCGTATGCACAGAAAAAACACAAATCTGTAGTTACTGCTCAGGCGAGCATACCGGGGGAGACTGCTCCGCCAGGAGAGAATGGAAAGAGCCCACTTGCGTGAACTGCGTCAGGGCGAAGAGGGAGGGCGCGGACGTGGCACATGTTGCATATAGCGAAGCCTGCCACGAACGCCAAAAATGGGATGGTATAGCGAGGTCAAGAGTGGCGTATTGCTAACGAACAAGGCACCCCAACAAACGGCACAATGGTCACAACTCGCAGTGGCCCGACAGGAGGTCTGCGTTTCATCCAGGCAAACCTCCAAAGGTCCAAGCTTGCGACAACAGAGCTTTACCAAGCGGCTCATCAGACAGGCGCGAAAATTGCTCTCGTTCAAGAACCATACGTGGGAAGAACGGGCAGCATGAAACAGCACCCAGGGACGCAAGTCATCCAGTGCACCCTGGGACGCCAAAAGCCAGTGAAAGCTGCGGTAATCGTTTTCGGTGACGAACTGGAGGTCATTCATGACCCTCAGCTGGTTACCGAGAATGTAGCAGCAGTCACAATAAAGGTGGGCTCAATCAAGTTTGGAGCACTGTCGGTCTACTTCGAGGGAGACCAACCACTAACACCATACATAAACACAATAAAAAACACACTCACAAAAATACACACATACACACCCAACACAGTTGTCGGAGGAGACATAAACGCATGGAGTCACTGGTGGGGAAGCAATTCCGAAGACCACCGTGGCGCAGAGTACAACTCGTTTCTTAACGAAATGGATCTCCATATACTCAACAGAGGACAGGTCCCCACTTTCGAGGTGTGCAGAGGGGACAGGCTGTACAAAAGCATTGTTGATGTAACGGTATGCAGCCTGACCCTTCTGGACAGAATCGAGAGCTGGAAAGTAGACAGAGGTCTCACCTCATCTGACCACAACGCGGTAACCTTCACGATGCGTGTGGAGAAACCCTTAGAATCTCTGAGGAACACGTCAACACGCATCTACAACACCAAGAAGGCGAAGTGGTCAGAATTCAAGGAGCATTTCACAATGCGCCTTGAAGAGATGAACTTAACACCGGCCAGAGTCTCGGAAGCCTCGTCCTCGGGAGAAATGGAGTCTATTATAAGCGAGTACACTGCGGCAATCCACCAAGCTTGTGAGAAAGCAGTACCTAAGCTTGGTGTCAGGAAATTTAACACGAATCCACCTTGGTGGTCCCCTTCTCTGGAAGAACTCAAAAAAGACGTTTTGAGAAAGAAGAGAAGGATCCGGAATGCTGCCCCCTCACGAAGGAACCACACAGTGGACGAGTATCAGGCAGCCAAAACCACCTACACCACACAAGCCACTGAAGCGGCCACGGCGAGCTGGAAAGAATTCTGTTCCACACAGGAAAGAGAAAGCATGTGGGACGGAATCTACAGAGTGATAAGGAAAACCGCGAGAAGAGAAAATGATGCGCTCCTTAGAAACACCGGTGGCGAAACCTTGAGCCCAGAGCAATCATCGGACCTTCTAGCGGAAACCTTCTACCCAAAAGACATCACTCACAGCGAAACACCACACCAGAAACACCTCAGAAGCCTAACTCAGCAAAATCCCCAAGGCATACAAGAACTGTCACCTGACGACCCACCGTTCGAACCGGCGGAGCTGGAACTGGTTTTACGAAACCAAAATCCGAAAAAAGCACCTGGACCGGATGGGTTGACAGCAGACATATGCACAACAGCTATCAGCTGCAACAGGGAAGTATTTTTGGCCTTGGCCAACAAGTGCTTAGCACTGTCATACTTTCCAAAGCAGTGGAAAACAGCGCACGTGTGCATTCTCAGGAAACCGGGGAAAGACGACTATACCCACCCGAAGTCCTACAGACCAATCGGACTCCTACCAGTTATGGGTAAAATCGTCGAAAAGCTGTTAGTGACAAGGCTACAGTGGCACCTCCTCCCGACACTAAACACACACCAGTATGGTTTTATGCCACAGCGTGGCACTGAGGACGCCCTCTATGCTTTGGTGACGCATCTTCACGCAGAAATTAAAGCGAAAAAGATCGTGCTTTTAGTGTCACTGGACATAGAGGGGGCGTTCGATAACGCATGGTGGCCAGCCATTAAACACCAACTCATACAGAAAAAGTGTCCCAAAAACATTTACAAAATCCTGGCCTCGTACCTAGAGGATCGAAAGGTACTAGTCAATTACGCTAGAGCCGTAAGCGAGAGAGAAACCACGAAAGGATGCGTCCAGGGCTCCATTGCCGGACCGACGCTATGGAACCTAATTCTGGACTCTCTCCTTCACAAAATCAACGGCACTGGCGTGTTCTGCCAAGCGTATGCAGACGACGTGGTCTTGGTCTTCTCAAGTAAAGATGTCAGTACCCTACAGCAAACGGCAGAAAGAATGCTTAACAGCGTGGCCGACTGGGGCGCTCAGAACAAGTTAAACTTCGCAGCACATAAAACCAATGCCATGGTTCTGACGAAGAAACTCAAGTACGACGACCCAGTGGTTCACATGCGCGGCGTTCGGCTCAGTCTCGTCAACGAGATTAAGCTGCTAGGACTGACAATAGACAATAAACTCACCTTCAACGCACATGTCTCCGCCACCTGCAAGAAAGCTGCGGACATATATAAACAACTAGCATGTGCGGCGAGGGTGACGTGGGGTCTCAATCGAGAAGTAATCAGGACCATCTACGTGTCGGTGATAGAGCCAATCGTGTTATACGCAGCAAGCGCATGGGCACCCGCAGCGGAGAAACTGATGGTAAGGAAACAGTTAGACTCCCTGCAAAGAGGTTTTGCGCAGAAGATCTGCAAAGCGTATCGCACGGTGTCTCTAACATCGGCGCTGTTACTGTCAGGACAACTGCCTCTAGACCTTCGGGTAGCAGAGGCCGCTACTCTTTTCAAAATCAAAAAAGGATATTCCTGCGAGTTCCTACCCCCAGGTAGGGAGTTGGAGCGAAAAGTAGGATACCTTCAACATCCACACCCATCTACACTAGTGCAAACAGAATACCAGCAACTGGAAGACTTCAACTCAGAAACCGTAGAAGCACACCATGTAGTCGGCCCTCACATATACACCGACGGCAGCAAGATTGAGGGCAAAGTAGGAGCTGCCTTAACGTGGTGGAGCGACGGTAAAGAGGTGAAGTATCGTACTTTCAGACTAGAGCCGCACAACTCAGTCTTTCAATCGGAACTCTACGCACTGTTCAGAGCCATCAAACTGGTTAAGGAGAGCCGAACGGGCACAGCCAGCATTCTAAGCGACTCCAGATCTTCGCTAGACTTGCTGAATTGCCCCATGGCGACACACCAACTGGCACACAACATAAAGGAACTTGTGCGTGAGATCCGTGAGGAGGGCAGGGAAGTGAAGCTCTTCTGGTTAAGAGCACATGTAGGGACACCGGGAAATGAGAGAGCTGACGAGTTGGCCAAGAAAGCTGCACTAACAAAAAAGACAGCACCAGACTACGACAAAGTTCCGATCTCATTCGCCAAGAAACGCATACGCGAGGAAACAGTCAAGAGATGGCAGCAAAGATACGAATCCTCCAGCACGGGAGCAGTCACAAAGGTGTTCTTCCCAAACGTCCTAGCGGCGAGAAGAATAACCAGAGACTCGACTCTCACCCCTGCTCTTGTCCAAATACTTACAGGACACGGGGGATTCTCAGAATATCTGCACAGATTCCATCTCAAAGACAGCCCCTCATGCGTGTGTGATCCAGCGGCGGATGAGACAGTCTGGCACCTGCTTTTCGAATGCCCAAGATTCGGCCTGGACAGATTGAAGCTGGAGAGCGGGTTGGACATCAGTCTAAACATGCCCGCCATGAGCTCTATAATCGAGGAAAAGGCCACCAGAACACCATTCTTGGCATTCGCACAGAAGGTAGCTGAAGCAGCAGCAAGGGCCAACTCAACCAAAACACCACAGCCACCACATAACACACCACAAACACCGATTACGACACAAACACGAACACCAATCACGACACAAACACAAACACCAATCACGACACAAACACAAACACAAACCCAAAACCAACACACAACGACAACAGATACCACCATAATGACACAAACACAAACACTGACACCAAATTCAGAAATGACTCAAACAACACAATTGACAACCATTCAGCCAACGGGCTCCGGGGTCGGGACAGCAACTATTTTCCTGACATGGGGAGCGGTCGGCGAGCCAGGACTAAGACTCAGAGGAGTAGCCCTGTTCATGAACAGGGCACAAGAAAACCTCGGCATTAGCTTCTGTAGGACTAACTCAACAAAGAAAAAAGTGACAATACCACCAGGTCTCGCGGCCTTAGTCAATGGAAGCACCACGAAGACGAGCATTAGAAGCGAAAGATACTACAGCTTACCGGAAATGGATCTCTTCGGTATCCGATGCCGGGTGATGCAATTTAAGAACAAAAAGATTGCGTTACTCGAGTGGAGAGAAGAAAATCCATTTGTTCAAGCAAGCTCGCTGCTCCAAAGACTGGGGACGGAAGGTCAAACGGCTCGTGTACTCAGCGTAGATGCCATGACCATCGATGGTATCAAAGGCGACGCAGCTGACCGTCTGGGATGTCTGAGAGCTGCAGAGGTCCACGAGGTGATTGTGTACGAGGACAGAGGGGAAAAGCTTAGCTACCTCAGATCCTCGAAGAAAACACAAACAACACCGGGGCAACAGCCCTCACCTCCGGAAACTCTCAGCGGATCGGAGCAGGCGCAAAGGAAAATCGCCGAGGAACGAGACGCAGCCGCACAGTCACACAGAAGCTCTCCAGAACAACAGGAGCAACAAAAGAGCCGGCTCGCCAGGTTTAAATCCTTCCTTAACAACATCTTGAAGGAGCGCCGGAAGGGAGTAATCCACTCCGGCCTATTCGACTCGTCCGTAACTCAGGAGGCGGCTGCTTCGGCATTCTTTAGGGAGTCCCCGACGGAAGTGCCTGAGTCATCGCCGCCTAAGACGAGAGCAGAGCTTGGACAAGTCAGTCCTCCTGAATTCGTACCGGTGTCTAGACCCGCCGACCATGTGCACAATGCTTTCCTCGAGTTCCTGGGGGTTGTGAGGGCGACCAAACAGGTAAACCTCATAACCTGCAGGAAAATCATGCAGTCCTTCAACTTGGAAAACAAAGGACTGCTAAGAGTGCAACTTGAGGAAGCCGAGGCAGCAGTGTATGATAACTCCACGTCCCAGGTCATCGTTGGGAAAATGGCGGAGTCGTACATGGCTGCCTACAGTGCAACTGGCGGTTTCGTGACATTGGACCAGGACGAGTCCAAAAGGAAGGGTAAACCAGTCTTCAAAACACCAGAAGACGACCCCTTGGTAGTTGTTGCCCGATGCACGGAGATAATGCTGGACGACAAGTTTCTCGACATGGCGCAAACCATCTCGGGGACTTCCGAGACATACGATCCAGCAAAGTGGCATCTTGACGACATAAAATGGGTGAACGGGGTGCCGGGATGCGGCAAGACGACATGGTTGGTCAAGCACTTCGATGAGGAGGGCGAGGTGGTCGTCACCACGACGACAGAAGCTGCAAAAGACTTGAGAGAAAAGCTATCGCACCGGCTGGGAGAAGACAAAGCCAAGAAACAGGTGCGGACTATGGCCTCCGTGTTGGCAAATGGTTTCAGGAAGGAGGACAAGTGCCGCAGGCTCACTGTGGACGAGGCCCTCATGAACCATTTTGGGGCCATAGTCATGGCAGCAAAGTTGTCGGGCGCCCGCGAAGTCGTCCTCATCGGAGACATCAACCAGCTACCATATCTGGACAGAGAGAACCTATTTCCACTCAGGTATACCCGTCCAAGTATGGTGGCTTCCGTTACGCAGGAGCTCCTCTGCACTCACCGCAACCCCATGGACGTCGCGCTCGCCATGAGCGAGATATATAATGGAATCTACTCGTCAAAAACATCGGCGAGTAATATCCATTCCCTGAAAGTGGCTGGATATTCGGGTGCGAATATACCAAGAGAATCCCCGAACACGCTGTTCTTGGTCCACACACAGGAGGAAAAATCCTCCTTGAGTGGCCAGGGATACGGATCGGGAGATGGTTCCCGCACCTTGACCATCCACGAATCACAGGGTCTCACGTACGAGCGCGTCATCATCATAAACACGCGGAGAAGGCGGATCCAGATTCATGACAGCGTCCCGCACGCAGTGGTGGCCGTATCAAGACACACCACCAGCTGTGTCTACTACACCGATGACGCTAGCGACGCAATAGGCCGTTTTGCCAAAAAAGCGATGGATGCGCCATCGAGATCAGTTGTCGAATATAACTTAAAAACGGCAATGAAACACCGAGACATGGCCATCGTGGAGGCTCTGGCAAAGCTGTCAAGATCCCTACCTTCTCATCCCTAACCCATCTTCCCCATAGTTTAAGTCATTTTTGTAAAATACCCATTTGACAAAAGAAAAACATATAAACAAGCTGACAAAGAGAAAAAAAAAAAAAAAAAAAAAAAAAAAAAAAAAAAAAAAAAATTATATATATAAATATACTCAAACATATATGCGCAAATAAAAGAATTCACAAAAAAAAAAAAAAAAAAAAAAAAAAAAAAAAAAAAAAAAAAAATATATATATATATAAATATGAATTTATTTAGACAATATTGTAACGTAATATATACAACTTAAGATAGAAATTAGATTTATAAGTACATAATAATATTAAAAATGAAATAAATAATAAAAATATGGTGATGGACTTTTGCTATCAATAGCAAAACTGACGACGGCTGCCTTAAAACCGCAGCGGAGTAAGGCCGCAAGGCAAAATATTTTTCGCAATGAATTTTTTTTTTAAAACAAAATAAATGAATTGAAAAGAGCGCGGACCAAGCGTCTGCGGTATTGTAGTTTTCTTATATAAAAAAAAAAAAAAAAACCTAACCTAACCTAACCTAACCTAACCTAACCTAACCTAACCTAACCTAACCTAACCTAACCTAACCTAACCTAACCTAACCTAACCTAACCTAACCTAACCTAACCTAACCTAACCTAACCTAACCTAACCTAACCTAACCTAACCTAACCTAACCTAACCTAACCTAACCTAACCTAACCTAACCTAACCTAACCTAACCTAACCTAACCTAACCTAACCTAACCTAACCTAACCTAACCTAACCTAACCTAACCTAACCTAACCTAACCTAACCTAACCTAACCTAACCTAACCTAACCTAACCAGAGAAAATGCTGGAACATGGGAAGCAAATAGAGCGAAACAGAATAGAGATGGAAAAGCTTAAAGAGGTCCTGGAGAAAAATCAGGCAGAGCGAGAGGTCCAGATGACTTACGCAAGCGTAGTGGCCGCAACTCCCAAAAGGCAACTCCCAGAGCATGCGACAATGCACTCAGTAGTCATCACATCGACGGATGAAAAGGAAACGGGGGACCAAGTTATGGAGAAAGTAAGGAGAACTGTTAATGCTAAAGAAGAAGGTTACCAGATTGACAGAATAAGGAAAGCTAGGGACCGCAAGATTATCCTAGGGTGTAGCACAAAAGAAGAAACAAAAAGGGTTATGGAGAGGATTAAATCAGGGAGTGCGGACCTAAAGGTCGAAGAAATAAAGAACAAAGACCCCCTAATAATAATAAGGAATGTCAATAAAAGCAATACGGAGGAGGATATATTGAAGGCCCTGAAAAATCAAAACAAAAATCTGTTAAAAAACCTAAAAGAGGATGAATACAGAGTAGCCATAAGGTACAAAAAGCAGGCAAGACATTACCTGCAAATGCACGTAGTACTCAGTGTCTCCCCGCAGGTGTGGAGCATCTTCACGGCAGCAAAGGGCGTCCACATTGACGTACAAAAGCTTAAAGCTGTGGACCAGTCACCCTTAGTCCAATGCTCGCGATGCCTCGGATATGGCCACAGCAAGAAAACCTGCAGTGAGACGGAGGATCGGTGCGCCTACTGCGGGGGACTGCATTTCCGCACAGAGTGTGCCGAATGGCTGGCAGCGACGACGCCGACGTGCATAAACTGCCAGAAGGCAAAAATGGCAGATACGACACATAGCGCCTTCAGCTCTGAATGCCCAATAAGAAGAAAATGGGAAACCCTGGCGAGATCTACGATAGCGTACTGCTAAGGTGGAATCAGCAGAAAATTCAAATAGCAGGGAAACAGGGGCAGGCACACGCGAGACCCAGTATCGTGTCATCCAAGCAAATCTCCAGAGATGCAGCCAGGCTACAGAGGAACTCATTGTGGAAGCTGTGAAGCAAAGAGTATCGTTTGCGTTGCTGCAAGAGCCTTACACTGGAGCCGCTAAGAAAGTCAAGACCTATCAAGGTACACGGGTGGTACAATGCACTTCAACAGCGAACAAGACCGTGAAATCCGCAATTATACTATTCGATGACACAATCGACGTTACCCAATACCCAACACTTACTACGGAGAACGTAGTGGTGGCACGGTTGAGAACTGAGGCATGGGAAGTTATGGTCATATCGGTGTATCTGGAGGGAGACGGAGATATTGAGACCGATATAGACCTGATACAGAAGATGGTATACAAAGCGGGAAACAAAAACACGATACTGGGAGGAGACGTAAATGCCTGGAATATCTGGTGGGGCAGTGCCGGCAACAATAGAAGAGGAGAAATCCTGGGTGATGCACTGGATGAGATGGGAGTGCATATCCTAAACCGGGGTACTGATCCCACATACGACTACCATAGGGGGGGCAGAAGATACACAAGCTGCGTGGACATTACGGTGTGCTCAGCGGACATGCTGGACAAAATTGAAAACTGGCGACTCAATGCGGATTTGACAATATCCGACCATAGAGCAATCCAATTCGAAGTGAAGTTAACGAAATCAAAAGGAATTGATATAAAGAGGACAACCAGAAAATATAATACTAAGAAAGCAAACTGGGTAGACTTCCATCAAGCACTAATCCAGAACTGGGAGAGACATAACGTTAACTATATAGAAATAGCAGGAATTAGCACCATAGAAGAATTAGACAGCAAAATTGAGAAATATACTAATAGTATAATTGAAGCCTGTGAAAAACACATTCCAAAAACTAATGATAGGAAGCGAAAAGGATTGACTTGGTGGACGGATGAGTTAACGCACAAAAAAGCAGAAGTCAAAAGAAGGAAAAGACGACTAGCAAATGCAGCGCATGTAAGAAAAGAAGCAGTACTACAGGATTACCTGCAAGCCAAAACCGAGTACGCGCAGCTTGTGAATAAGACTAAGACAGAAAGCTGGAAAAGCTTCTGCTCAAAACAGGAAAGGGAAAGTATGTGGGACAGTATATATAGAGTGATAGGTCGAACAACTGCCAGGCAAGAAGACATCCCACTTGTCCTGGGTGGCAGAATTCTGGAAGGCGCTGAATCAGCCAGAGTCCTGGCGGAGACCTTCTATCCAGTGGATGAACATCATACGGATACTGCAGCTCATAAAATTATAAGAACCCAAGCCGAAGCGGTGAATGAAAGGGAAGGTGATGACTCACCGGATCCTCCATTCACAATGGAGGAGTTACAATGGGCTGCAAACAGCTTTAACCCCAGAAAAGCTCCCGGGGTAGAAGGACTTACCGCGGACATTTGCAAGGTAGCTATCACCCATAGCCCTGAACTCTTCTTGGCATTATTAAATAAATGTCTGTGCCTATCGCACTTCCCCACGTCCTGGAAGGAGGCGGTGGTGGTGATCCTGCCAAAACCTGGGAAAGACGACTACACGAAGCCAAAGTCATACCGGCCGATTGGTCTATTGCCGGTACTAGGCAAAATATGGGAGAAAATGCTAATGAGGAGAATCAAATGGCACACCACAGGTGGTTTGAGCAAGAAGCAATACGGCTTCACACCACAGCGCAGTACCGAAGACTCCCTCTATGACATGATGACGCACATAAAACATGAATTGAGAGGAAAAAAGATCATAGTGCTTGTGTCTCTGGACATAGAGGGAGCCTTTGACAGCGCGTGGTGGCCGGCGATTCGGTGCCGACTAGCAGAAACAAGCTGCCCAAAAAACCTACGGAGAGTAGTCGATAGCTATCTCAGAAATCGAAAAGTTTCAGTAAGATACGCAGGATCCACATACTCTATAAAAACTGAGAAGGGATGCGTCCAAGGGTCAATAGGAGGACCTACCTTTTGGAACCTGCTGCTGGACCCGCTGCTGAAAAGTTTGGAGGAACGAGGAGATTACTGCCAGGCCTTCGCGGATGACGTTGTACTGATTTTCTCCGGGGAGACGGCACAAGAAATCTCGAGACGGGCAAATGACGCCCTATCGTGGGTGCGGGAGTGGGGACTCGTTAATAAGTTAAGATTTGCGCCACACAAGACCAAGGCCATGGTTATTACAAACAAACTTAAGTACGACACACCACACCTACGTATGGGCGGGGAGGACATCGCAATGTCCCGAGAGATCAAGATACTTGGCCTGACTATAGACGAAAAGCTGACATTCAACTCACACATAAAGAATGTATGTAGAAGAGCCATAAATGTCTATAAACAATTGGCCAGAGCGGCCAAGATCGAATGGGGTCTCTCCTCGGAGATAGTCAGGACGATATACGTTGCGGTGGCCGAACCGGTAATCCTGTATGCGGCGAGTGCATGGGCGCCAGCTGCCGAAAAACTAGGGGTAAGGAAGCAGTTGAACGAGGTGCAGCGTGGTTTTTCTCAGAAAGTGGTTAAAGCCTATAGGACCACGTCACTGAATTCAGCCCTGATACTGTCCGGGTTGATACCACTGGACTTGAGAGTAAAAGAGGTGGCCGCTCTTTATGCAATTAAGAAAGGACACTCCCGGAGAGTGATAGGCGATCGAGACGTGGAGACCCCGATACCCTACACGAATACACCACATCCAGCGACACTTACACACTTGGAGTTCGGATTGATTGGGGACGGTGCAGAGATGGCCCAACAGGAAACTGTAGGACCACAAATTTTCACTGATGGCAGTAAAATTGAGGGCAAGGTCGGAGCGGCAATATCCATTTGGGATAATGGCGTAGAGACCAAAACTAAAAAACTGAAATTGGAACAGTTCTGCACCGTCTTCCAAGCCGAGCTCCTGGCACTAACACACGCCACACAGATTGTCAAATCGCACAGATCCGGTGGAGTCTTCACCCTGTACTGCGACTCTAGGTCAGCACTGGAGACGGTCACCCGCGGTGTTTCCTTACACCCCCTTGCCGTGGAAACTAGATCCAACATCAAAGAGGCCAGAGAAAGAGGCATAGTTATAAAATTAAACTGGATAAAAGCCCACGCGGGGTTGGAAGGAAATGAGCGGGCGGACGCACTCGCTAAGGAGGCAGCCTTGGGCAAGAAGACGAGACCGGATTACGATAGGTGTCCCGTGTCATTCGCGAAACGTATAATACGAGGAGATACGATCCACGAATGGGATAAAAGGTACCAGAGCGAGAGCACGGGTAAAACCACAAAACTCTTCTTTCCGACTGCGACTGACGCATTTAAAGTTGTCAAAAGCTTAGACCTCAGCCCGTTACTAGTGCAGGTACTGACTGGGCATGGCGGATTCTCCGAGTACTTGAACAGGTTCAAGTGCAAGGACAGTCCGGCGTGCCCATGCGACCCAGACGTAAATGAAACAGTAGAGCACATACTTACTGAATGCCCTATTTATCAAGTGGCTAGATATAACTTAGAAAACGATATAAACATTAAAATACGAGTAGATAACCTCGCAGAATTGATAACTGCAAAAGGAACAAAGGATAAATTTGCAAAGTACTGCACGAGGGTTGCAGGGCTTGTTGTAAAGAAAAATAAGCAAACAAATTAGATCAACATACTATATAATGAGTATATACATATGGTGATCACACAAGAAATGTAAAAATAAATTTAGCACTTAAAAAAGTTATCTAACTGTCTAATTATAAGTAGCAATAAGATAAATGTAGATTTAAGAAAGTAGAATAAAAACAAAGAAAATAAAAGCATAACGTAGTTTTAAGGATAGGGCACATAATTTTGTGCAATAAAAATGTACGATAGATAGGTTCAAAGCAGAAATAG
Organism: Plusia festucae; assembly: GCA_950381575.1. Taxonomy (NCBI): domain Eukaryota; kingdom Metazoa; phylum Arthropoda; class Insecta; order Lepidoptera; family Noctuidae; genus Plusia; species Plusia festucae. Next base: position 111,507 of record OX494447.1, read on the forward strand.
AATTGTGAAAAGATTGATTTAAGGGTAGGGCACAACAAAGTGCGAAAATGTAAGATAGAGATTATGTAGTTAGAAGTACTGGTTTACTTATAAATAAATATAAGTAAATATGCAAAAATTGTAAACCGCACAGACGGTATTAAATACTAAGATAGATCATAGGCACTGGTCCCCCATGCCAGTGGAACTTAAAAAAAAAAAAAAAAAAAAAAAAAAAAAAAAAAAAAAAAAAAAAAAAAAAAAAAAAAAAACCTAACCTAACCTAACCTAACCTAACCTAACCTAACCTAACCTAACCTAACCTAACCTAACCTAACCTAACCTAACCTAACCTAACCTAACCTAACCTAACCTAACCTAACCTAACCTAACCTAACCTAACCTAACCTAACCTAACCTAACCTAACCTAACCTAACCTAACCTAACCTAACCTAACCTAACCTAACCTAACCTAACCTAACCTAACCTAACCTAACCTAACCTAACCTAACCTAACCTAACCTAACCTAACCTAACCTAACCAAAACCAAATCAAATGGCACACCACAGGTGGTTTGAGCAAGAAGCAATACGGCTTCACACCACAGCGCAGTACCGAAGACTCCCTCTATGACATGATGACGCACATAAAACATGAATTGAGAGGAAAAAAGATCATAGTGCTTGTGTCTCTGGACATAGAGGGAGCCTTTGACAGCGCGTGGTGGCCGGCGATTCGGTGCCGACTAGCAGAAACAAGCTGCCCAAAAAACCTACGGAGAGTAGTCGACAGCTATCTCAGAAATCGAAAAGTTTCAGTAAGATACGCAGGATCCACATACTCTATAAAAACTGAGAAGGGATGCGTCCAAGGGTCAATAGGAGGACCTACCTTTTGGAACCTGCTGCTGGACCCGCTGCTGAAAAGTTTGGAGGAACGAGGAGATTACTGCCAGGCCTTCGCGGATGACGTTGTACTGATTTTCTCAGGGGAGACGGCACAAGAAATCTCGAGACGGGCAAATGACGCCCTATCGTGGGTGCGGGAGTGGGGACTCGTTAATAAGTTAAGATTTGCGCCACACAAGACCAAGGCCATGGTTATTACAAACAAACTTAAGTACGACACACCACACCTACGTATGGGCGGGGAGGACATCGCAATGTCCCGAGAGATCAAGATACTTGGCCTGACTATAGACGAAAAGCTGACATTCAACTCACACATAAAGAATGTATGTAGAAGAGCCATAAATGTCTATAAACAATTGGCCAGAGCGGCCAAGATCGAATGGGGTCTCTCCTCGGAGATAGTCAGGACGATATACGTTGCGGTGGCCGAACCGGTAATCCTGTATGCGGCGAGTGCATGGGCGCCAGCTGCCGAAAAACTAGGGGTAAGGAAGCAGTTGAACGAGGTGCAGCGTGGTTTTTCTCAGAAAGTGGTTAAAGCCTATAGGACCACGTCACTGAATTCAGCCCTGATACTGTCCGGGTTGATACCACTGGACTTGAGAGTAAAAGAGGTGGCCGCTCTTTATGCAATTAAGAAAGGACACTCCCGGAGAGTGATAGGCGATCGAGACGTGGAGACCCCGATACCCTACACGAATACACCACATCCAGCGACACTTACACACTTGGAGTTCGGATTGATTGGGGACGGTGCAGAGATGGCCCAACAGGAAACTGTAGGACCACAAATTTTCACTGATGGCAGTAAAATTGAGGGCAAGGTCGGAGCGGCAATATCCATTTGGGATAATGGCGTAGAGACCAAAACTAAAAAACTGAAATTGGAACAGTTCTGCACCGTCTTCCAAGCCGAGCTCCTGGCACTAACACACGCCACACAGATTGTCAAATCGCACAGATCCGGTGGAGTCTTCACCCTGTACTGCGACTCTAGGTCAGCACTGGAGACGGTCACCCGCGGTGTTTCCTTACACCCCCTTGCCGTGGAAACTAGATCCAACATCAAAGAGGCCAGAGAAAGAGGCATAGTTATAAAATTAAACTGGATAAAAGCCCACGCGGGGTTGGAAGGAAATGAGCGGGCGGACGCACTCGCTAAGGAGGCAGCCTTGGGCAAGAAGACGAGACCGGATTACGATAGGTGTCCCGTGTCATTCGCGAAACGTATAATACGAGGAGATACGATCCACGAATGGGATAAAAGGTACCAGAGCGAGAGCACGGGTAAAACCACAAAACTCTTCTTTCCGACTGCGACTGACGCATTTAAAGTTGTCAAAAGCTTAGACCTCAGCCCGTTACTAGTGCAGGTACTGACGGGGCATGGCGGATTCTCCGAGTACTTGAACAGGTTCAAGTGCAAGGACAGTCCGGCGTGCCCATGCGACCCAGACGTAAATGAAACAGTAGAGCACATACTTACTGAATGCCCTATTTATCAAGTGGCTAGATATAACTTAGAAAACGATATAAACATTAAAATACGAGTAGATAACCTCGCAGAATTGATAACTGCAAAAGGAACAAAGGATAAATTTGCAAAGTACTGCACGAGGGTTGCAGGGCTTGTTGTAAAGAAAAATAAGCAAACAAATTAGATCAACATACTATATAATGAGTATATACATATGGTGATCACACAAGAAATGTAAAAATAAATTTAGCACTTAAAAAAGTTATCTAACTGTCTAATTATAAGTAGCAATAAGATAAATGTAGATTTAAGAAAGTAGAATAAAAACAAAGAAAATAAAAGCATAACGTAGTTTTAAGGATAGGGCACATAATTTTGTGCAATAAAAATGTACGATAGATAGGTTCAAAGCAGAAATAGAATTGTGAAAAGATTGATTTAAGGGTAGGGCACAACAAAGTGCGAAAATGTAAGATAGAGATTATGTAGTTAGAAGTACTGGTTTACTTATAAATAAATATAAGTAAATATGCAAAAATTGTAAACCGCACAGACGGTATTAAATACTAAGATAGATCATAGGCACTGGTCCCCCATGCCAGTGGAACGCGTAACAAAAAAAAAAAAAAAAAAAAAAAAAAAAAAAAAAAAAAAAAAAAAAAAAAAAAAAAAAAAAAAAAAAAACCTAACCTAACCTAACCTAACCTAACCCCCGCATAAGCTCATTATGGGAGGAGACGCCAATGCCTGGAGTATCTGGTGGGGCAGTAGAGAGACGAACAGCAGAGGCGACGAGATGCTGGGAGCTCTCGACCAGCTTGGACTGCAGGTACTGAATAGAGGGGAAACTCCAACCTTCGACGTAGTCCGTGGTAACAGGCGTTACACGAGCTGCGTCGATGTCACAGCCTGCACGGCGGATATGCTGACGGTGACCGATGGCTGGCGAGTCGTCGATGACCTGACGGGGTCGGACCACAACGGCATTGAGTTCAAAGTACACCTCGAGAAGTCTCTGGGTATCACGGTCAACCGGACTACCAGGATCTACAATACCAAAAAAGCTAATTGGACGCAGTTTCTTGCGAAACTGCGTCAGATTAAGCAGGATAATCAAATCACCGTAAGTCTGTTCGATAATATCGACAGCAGGGACAGAATAGACCTGGTAGTCGAGGAACTTACAACGGCAGTTCAAGACGCCTGTACTAGCGTGATACCCAAGAAGAAGAACATAGAGAGGCCAACCGTGCCGTGGTGGTCTGATAAACTCGCCAGTCTAAAAAGGCAAGTGGTCACCAAGAAGCGAAGGATTCGCTGTGCAGCGCCAATCCGGAGACCAAAGGTTGTAGAGGAGTACCTGAAACAGAAAGAAGAGTACGAACGCGCCGTAGTCAAAGCACAGGTCGAGAGCTGGAAGGGGTTCTGTGAGAAGCAGGAAAAGGAAGGCCTATGGGAGGGTATCTACAGGGTGATCCGCAGGACGGAGAAAAGAGAGGAGGATTTGCCGATGGTAAGGGATGGCAGGACTCTGGACGCAGGGGACTCGGCGAGGTATCTAGCAGAGACTTTTTACCCGGAGGACCGTTCGGAGGGAGACAACGAGGAGCACAAAACAGTGCGGCAACGAGCTGAAGAGGTGAATGGGGGCAACCAAGGTGAACCCTGGGATCCCCCCTTCACACTCGACGAGCTGGAGCGAGCAGTCTCCTCGTTCAACCCCAAAAAAGCTCCCGGTTCCGACGGTCTAACGGCGGACATATGGGGCCACACGATCCGTCAAGACCCAGACCTAGTTCTGCGCTTGGTAAACAAGTGCCTGGCGCATGGATACTTTCCGCGGTCCTGGAAAGAGGCAACTGTCGTCGTGCTCCGCAAGCCCGCTAAAGACGACTACACCACCCCAAAATCGTACAGGCCGATTGGGCTACTGCCTGTCCTCGGCAAGATTTTTGAAAAGATGGTCGTGGCCCGACTCAAGTTCTATTTGCTCCCCAGGATGAGTACTCGCCAGTACGGCTTCATGCCCCAGCGAAGCACCGAGGACTCCCTCTATACGCTGATGGGGCGCATTCGTGGCGGACTCAATGCAAAGAGGATCGTCACGGTTGTGTCCCTGGATATAGAGGGGGCCTTCGACAGCGCATGGTGGCCAGCCATACGGGTCCGTCTGGCTGAGGAAAAGTGTCCTGTAAACTTGAGACGGGTCATGGACAGTTACTTGTCCGAGAGGGTGGTGAAAGTCAGGTATGCGGGAGTGGAGCACAAATCCAGGACCGAGAAAGGATGCGTCCAGGGGTCAATCGGTGGTCCCATAATTTGGAACGTTCTGCTGGATCCTCTGCTGAAGGGTCTCGATTCCAGAGGTGTCTACTGCCAGGCATTTGCTGACGATATTGTCCTTGTGTTCGATGGGGAGACCGCACTTGAGATCCAGAGGGATGCCAATGCCGCCCTTGAGTACGTGCGAGCGTGGGGGGTCACGAATAAGCTTCGGTTTGCACCGCACAAGACAAAGGCAATGGTGGTCACGCGGAAACTGAAGCATGACACCCCATGTCTCAAAATGGGCGGAGTGGACATTGGCATGTCTGACGAAATCAAGTTGCTCGGTCTCACCATCGACCACAAGTTGACGTTTAACACCCACGTCGCAAACGTCTGTTCCCGAGCCATCGGCATATACAAGCAGCTGTCGCGGGCTGCAAGGGTCAGTTGGGGTCTCCATCCAGAGGTTATCCGCTGCATCTACACGGCTGCAGTGGAGCCTATCGTTCTGTACGCGGCGAGCGCCTGGTCGCCGGCCGCTAAAAAAGTCGGGGTGCAGAAAAAGTTGAACGCCGTCCAGAGGAGCTTCGCGCAAAAACTGTGCCGAGCCTACCGAACGGTCTCCCTTAACTCAGCACTGGTGCTGGCGGGTATACTCCCTCTTGACCTGCGAATACAAGAAGCAGCCTCGCTATACGAGGCCAAGAGGGGGGTGTCTCAGCCGGCGTTGGGGGACAGGGAGATCGAACGTGTGGCATCGGCGCTGAAAATGCCGCATCCGGCTGAGCAGAGGGCAATTGCACTGCGACGCCTGGTAGATGAGGATCAGTATAATGAGCACCGCAACTATGCGGTGCGTATCTTCACAGACGGCAGCAAGATTGAGGGCAAAGTCGGTGCTGCACTATCGGTGTGGACTGGTGATGCGGAGGTCAAAGCCCTCAAGCTTGCTCTGCCGTCTTACAGCACCGTCTACCAGGCTGAGCTTCTCGCCCTCTGCAAAGCAGCAAAGGAGGTCCTCCGAAGATCAGAGACGGCGTTCGCTATTTACAGCGACTCCATGGCAGCACTCCAATCAGTCGTGAACCCCGAAGCCCTTCACGCCCTTGCAGTGGAAACAAGGGACGCCATCCGCCGCAGCAACACCCAGAACAAGAGCGTCTCCTTGTTCTGGGTAAAAGCTCATGCGGGGCTGGAGGGTAACGAGAGAGCCGACTTGCTTGCGAAGGAGGCTGCCCTGAGGTCGAAGCGGCAACCCGACTACGACAAATGCCCGGTTTCATTCGTCAAGCGCATGATCCGAATGGAGACGCTGGGCGAGTGGAACCGGAGGTATTGTGAAGGAGAAACGGCGGCCACCACGAAGATGTTCTTTCCGTGCGCGATCGCCGCGTACAGGACAGTGCGTAAGATGGAGACCACGAAAGAATTGACTCAAGCCCTTACGGGCCACGGCGGGTTCTCCGAATACTTGACCCGTTTCAAGTGCAAGGAGAACCCGGCGTGTGCCTGTGACCCCGACAAGCAGGAAACAGTCCTCCATCTCCTGACGGACTGCCCGGTGTACGCCTCCCTGAGGTGCGACCTCGAGGCTGAGATCGGAGAAAAAATTGTGCTAGAAAATCTCTGCGTGATAATAAAAAGCCAAAAACATAGATCGGTGTTTACCCATTTTATCACAAAAATTGTAAAGTCAGTGAATAAAAGAAATCAAACTTAATTAATTGACACTTTTATAAAACTGTTTTACCTATTGACGCTCCTTTATTTACTGACCAAAATTTTAATAATATTATAATGAAAGAATTTATTGAATTTAAAAATGGAATTTATTTATAGGAAATATTTATAGAATTTATTACTGAAATTATTTATATAATAGAAACTATTTATTGATTAATGATATTTAAACAAAAAATGAAACCGTATATGATTTATAAACAAATGTAAAAATTTATTGTAATGGAAAATGTATCAATATGAAATAAAATCATAGAATACACATAAATGTAGTAAACGCCTGGAATAGACGAAAGAAGCCTGCAGCCCATCAACGTCCCTGCGTTCTGGAATGGCAGGGGGCCTTTCGCATGGCAGGAGTGGGGTTTTAGCCGGTAGGAGTCCGGCACTACCCAGCCTAGCTGGGTGTCCATGAGGATTTCCCCACTCCTGCCACAAAAAAAAAAAAAAAAAAAAAAAAAAAAAAAAAAAAAAAAAAAAAAAAAAAAAACCTAACCTAACCTAACCTATTCTTCTTCTTCTTCTTCTTCTTCTTCTTCTTCTTCTTCTTCTTCTTCTTCTTCTTCTTCTTCTTCTTCTTCTTCTTCTTCTTCTTCTTCTTCTTCTTCTTCTTCTTCTTCTTCTTCTTCTTCTTCTTCTTCTTCTTCTTCTTCTTCTTCTTCTTCTTCTTTCTTCTTCTTCTTCTTCTTCTTCTTCTTCTTCTTCTTCTTCTTCTTCTTCTTCTTCTTCTTCTTCTTCTTCTTCTTCTTCTTCTTCTTCTTCTTCTTCTTCTTCTTCTTCTTCTTCTTCTTCTTCTTCTTCTTCTTCTTCTTCTTCTTCTTCTTCTTCTTCTTCTTCTTCTTCTTCTTCTTCTTCTTCTTCTTCTTCTTCTTCTTCTTCTTCTTCTTCTTCTTCTTCTTCTTCTTCTTCTTCTTCTTCTTCTTCTTCTTCTTCTTCTTCTTCTTCTTCTTCTTCTTCTTCTTCTTCTTCTTCTTCTTCTTCTTCTTCTTCTTCTTCTTCTTCTTCTTCTTCTTCTTCTTCTTCTTCTTCTTCTTCTTCTTCTTCTCTTCTTCTTCTTCTTCTTCTTCTTCTTCTTCTTCTTCTTCTTCTTCTTCTTCTTCTTCTTCTTCTTCTTCTTCTTCTTCTTCTTCTTCTTCTTCTTCTTCTTCTTCTTCTTCTTCTTCTTCTTCTTCTTCTTCTTCTTCTTCTTCTTCTTCTTCTTCTTCTTCTTCTTCTTCTTCTTCTTCTTCTTCTTCTTCTTCTTCTTCTTCTTCTTCTTCTTCTTCTTCTTCTTCTTCTTCTTCTTCTTCTTCTTCTTCTTCTTCTTCTTCTTCTTCTTCTTCTTCTTCTTCTTCTTCTTCTTCTTCTTCTTCTTCTTCTTCTTCTTCTTCTTCTTCTTCTTCTTCTTCTTCTTCTTCTTCTTCTTCTTCTTCTTCTTCTTCTTCTTCTTCTTCTTCTTCTTCTTCTTCTTCTTCTTCTTCTTCTTCTTCTTCTTCTTCTTCTTCTTCTTCTTCTTCTTCTTCTTCTTCTTCTTCTTCTTCTTCTTCTCCTCGGCACCATCTTGGGTTCTAATTCCGACAACAACAAATTGCCAAGATTCGGCCCGAGTCGTGAAGCGTCCGACAGATTTTCTATAATAATGATAGAGGATAATAAAAAAAAAAAATTACAATATAATTAAAGTCTGTAGAAGTACACCGTTGAAGTCATTTTAAATAGTTATTAATAACATTTCTTATTTCACTTTGAAATATTGCCAGTACTAAAATAAAATAAAGGATACGAAATTGTAGTTGCAAATCGAACACTTGATGTAAACTTATCTTGTTTGCTAATGTCAAAAAACTGCATGTCTCAATGTCGCTTACGCTCTCTAGATTGCGCTGTAAGCATTTTAGTTACTGATATTAAACAATGTAGTTTGATGACTACACTAATGTCTAGTCTTCTCAAAGGAAAACTTAAAAAATACCCAAACAATTATTCTTTAACTTAAATAAACTATTCTTCAAAATCTTAGGGTAGAAATAAATTATAAAATTATCAATAATATTTGATACAAAATACAAATGATAATATCAAATTAAATGTAGATAAACTAAAGTATATTTTCACTATAAAAACATATACAGTATGTAACAAAAACCCTGTCCGATCCAATAAAGGCGTATCCGTGGTACAACATACGTATAAAAAAAAATGTTATAAAATTGTAACGCGTTAAATCCAAAAGTTATTGGTTTTTTATTTTTATAATCATTGCGAGATTTAACACTGAATATGGGAAATTTTCGTAAGCTGACAACACTCCACCCAATGGCAAAATGCGTTTTATTTTTATTTATTTCTATTACAAAAGCCGACAAAAGGCACCGCCGAGTTGTAGGCACTCTTTCAACTAGCCGCCGACTCTTTGATGATACCGCCGCCGCGCCGGCCCGCCGCCGCCAGGTTACCTACCGACTATTAGTCTTTCGTGGAGATAGCTTTCGATCGGACGTCCGCACGTAACGCGTGCCGCTCTTGTTTCGCAAACAATATCGTATTCCAATCACGAATATTGTGATATAAGATCATAATAAGAAATTATGAGGTGCGCCAGGTGTGACAGTTCCGTCGGAGTGAGCCTTTCAACGCCTGTATAACTGCGCACACCACATGCAGTGTCCTTGGGTACGAGTCATGCCATGGATGCTGGAAGACCACGAGAGAAGAAGACAACGAGGAAATCGAGGAACAAGTGTCGTATTAAAAAAAAAAGGTGTGTGATTCGGAAATCGAAGTCTTAAATCGGACACAAGTGCGCTGTTAAAAGTACCTACGTGCAAATTTAGTAAAAAGGTGACGAATGTGCATTAGTGTTGTGGTGGACATGTGGAACACGATCGCCGAAATGTGCAGCAACAATAAGTGAATGTTTTGATGAATAATGATACCTGCAGTCAGTTGGTAGGTAAATTGCCAAAAGCAAATCGCTTTTATAAAAAAAGCCCTTTTCAGGGCTACAATTAATTCAATTATTTGTTTCTTTATAAAGAGAGTCAATTATAAAATCCGGATCACTACGCCTAATATACACAAACCAATATCAGCTGATACCTACGCCGCGCGCCGTACGCGTAGGTAAAGGTATAACGTGTCCTAGGTTTATTTCGTTATAGGTAAGTTTGTTTGGCGGCATGCGACAAAGCAAGTTCATGCACCGTCTCGCACAGGCGGCTTCTTTGACCTAAAACTGTAGGTAGTAGGTACGGAACTTTGAGGAGCGGTCAGTGTTGCTGTTGCCTTGGATCAGTTTTTATTTTTATTTAATTATTTTCACTGGGGAAAAATAATAATCTCCAATCCATTTAATGGCTACGTATATGTGTTAGCAGTACGATACCGAATAATACTCTCAGGGATCGGACAGGGTTTTTGTTACACACTGTATAACTATAAACGAAGATAAATTGCCAGAATAACTAATTTAATTAATAATTTATTTGTTTATTTCATGTTATATAGTTCAAATCGGAAGTATTAAGTGGTCAACTTTAAAGAACTGTAACTTTTTTTGGTCAAGTTCTACTAAAAAACTAATTATACTATCAAATTCTATAATTATTTTCCTTTTTAACGATATATGGTTCATCTTTGTTGGTTCGGGCCACCTCTTGTAGGAAACCTTGGCATTCTCCTTTTACTCGGCACCATCTTGGGTTCTAATTTCGATCAATGTGTCGATTGCGCATGGCGACGCGTAGTTATTTTACATTAGAAACAACATATACATCGTAATTAAGATTTACCTTTGAAAATAGTCTTTTTTTTTTGAGTAACTGATTACATATTCTTTACGATTTCATTAATTGTATTTATGAATCTTTCTTAGCGGAGAACTTTCGCGAACGAAATAGTATATAAAATAATTATTTATTATTACTTGATTTTTTTCCAATGATCTGCACTTCGTTGAGACTTATTATCAACAGTTAATGTTTATTTATGTAGTTGAAGTATATAAATTGATTTATATAACAGCAAACTTTATACACCGTATTAACACTTACAACACTGTAACTTAAGAGCACAGCTGATGGCTGACGGTACCGATCTCTCGGAAAATTACTATCTGACATTCAACTCTAAGGCCCGAGTCACACCGAAATGGCAGCGGTCGGCAGCGGCCGCCAGCGTTGCCGCTGGCAGCCGCTGGCGGTGGCTGGCGGCCTCGCGTGACCTCCAGACCTCGCGCGCCTGGTATCTTATAGGAGCGCGCAGCCACCCGCGGTGCCGCTCGCGGCCTCGCGTCGCCGCTGGCAGCCGCGGGCGGAAACACCAACAAGGCGCGCGGCCGCTTGCGTCACAGCGGGCGGCCTCGGGATCTTTTCAAGCTTTTCAAGCGATACTGGTCTTTTAAGTATGTAGTCAAAGTTTAAAATTATTTAACACTGAAAGTGCTCGCCGCGTCGCTGCCGGCCGCTGCCATTCCGGTGTGACTCGGCCATAAAACCGCGCGCTCATTCATCAAATCGAATAGTGCGCGCTTTCGCGACTTCCTGTTACACACTTCCGTCCAATTTCACGAAATATTCCCACAAATTGCAGGAAAGCGAGAGGAAAGATGTAACACATCAATAAATAAATTATCAAGGTATTTATGTTACCTAGAGGTATTGATCGAAGTTTCCACCACCACAGTCTAGCACAACGTCGCTGATTTTCTTTCAACTTACACAACTCTAAAACATTCGTTTTTTAAGTGTCAAAAGCACTAATCACTTTTGCAAATAATTTTTGCTCACTTGCGATTTCTTCCGTGTACACATTTTAACGTATGATCTATATTATTAATTTCGTTCAGGGGTACGGTAGACTCGATCGAAACCTTATATGAATAACAAAACATAAAAAAATATTGATTTCGAGTCGACAACATATATCCGCAAAATTCAGATTATGGAGAATTTCATTAAATTCTAATGGCACTGACAAACAAACCGCAGTCGCCATCTTGGGTAGTTAATAAGGCCGCGTTCTGTAACAGATAATTCTGCTCAAAGTGATTCAAGGAGTTTATTATCATACAACCTTCTTGAAGTGATTACAGTGCTGACAAGGCGTATGACAGTTGCATGATAGTTGGGACTAGAATCGTTTCGGAACGCGTTTGAAATAATTGTTCAAGAATATTTATTTCACTTTTTTCACGTTCCGTTGCATACTAGCTCTATACGCCTCGCCAATCAACACGTCGCGTCCGTTGCGCCAAAGAAGTATCCATCACAAAGAACTGTGACTCATTTGACTGTGTAAAACGAAACGTCTTGCCGGAAACATTGAGTGAATCTTAACAAATATAAACTTTTCTTCAGTCGTTGTCGTTTCGCGAAAATATTAATATTACACACATCAAAAGTGTCTAGGGATCAAGCATTTTTATGCGGATTTCTTGAGATTGAGATGTGGCTTTGTAATAAATTTATGATTTTATAAATTTATATGGATCCTTTTTGGTGCATTTCATAATTCGAATCAGGAACTGTGAATCAAATTCGAGTAAAAGATGAAAATCAGCTGTCAATATTTTCCCTATAAAAACATACAACGCATTGAAGACATTATTAGTGCTACTGTTTCCCTACTACTGATTAAAACCAACGTTATTATGGAGCGGCGACGTCATTTAAGCAGGGAAGAAATGCTCAGAGCCGTGGGAATGATAGAAGCTGGTTCCCGGCAACGTACTGTGGCTTTAGCTCTGAATACAAGTCAGAGTGTTATCAGTCGACTTTGGACACGTTACCGAAGCACTGGTACCGTGGCTGAGCGCCATGGAGGACGGTATCGCTGCACCACACGGAGACAAGACCGATACATTCAAATCTTAACTCGAAGAGCTCCAACAATAACCGCCATGATGTTAGCCGTGAGGCTTCATCACTCTTCAGGGAACTTAATTAGCGACCAAACAGTCAGAAACCGCTTGCATGAAGTGAACCTTCATTCCCGAAGACCGCTACGGGTACCACCTATAGCAATGCACAATCGTAGGATTCGATATCAATGGGCTCTTGAACACAGAAATTGGGCAGAAGAACAATGGCGTTTCGTGTGCCTTTCTGATGAGTCTCGTTTTGGTATGAGACCGGATACAAGACGTATACGACACTGGAGAACCCCTGGACGCCAACAGCGATTAAAATCCTGCCAGGAAGTCCATCCTTATAGTGGTGGAACCATCATGGTATGGGCGGGTATTTGGATCGGCGGAAGAACTGAGTTGATTTGGATCAGAAGCAACCTCAACGCTCAAATTTATGCTGAGACGATTGTATCAGACGTCATCGTTCCTCTACAAGTGCAAATCGGTCCCTTATTTCAGTTAATGCATGATAATGCACGACCGCACACCGCAAGAGTTGTAAGACAGACTCTCGCCGCAGCTAACATCAATGTCCTGCCCTGGCCTGCTCAGTCGCCAGACTTGAACCCGATTGAGCATGCATGGGATATGCTACAGAGAAGAGCTCTGCCGAATATGGAGGGTATCCAGTCGCAAGAAGACCTTTTTTTGTTGTTGCAACGAACATGGGCGGCCATTCCACAGCGTGATTTGGATGAACTCATTTTGAGTATGCCAAACCGATGTTCTTGTGTTGTTAGTGTTCGCGGTAGAAACACGGATTATTAATTGTTTAAGTTACCCAATAAAATTTTAAAGAAAACTGTTATTTCAGTCTTTTTTTCGAACTTTTGTGTTAGTGGTTCAAATGTCAAAAATCCCTTTATTAGGAAAATGGCAAATTTCTTTATTAATGCAAAGGTGACTTGGTTTATCGTTACTGTGACAAACGAAAACACTTTATTCGATGAATCCTTAAAGAAAATTTTAATTAATATCAATCAGGAGAAAAGTTATTGCAAAAATATATGTTGATCCTATTGTTTTTATTCTAACTAAATATTAAAAACGCTGCAAGTAGCGCCATCTAGTTTAAGCTATGTGTACTTACCTTTTATTCTAATAAAAGTCAGTTAGTCTGTTTCAAACTACTATCCGTGCGTTTTATTAGGTTATGGGCCCAGCCCATAATTCGCGATAAATTGAAGTTTTACTCCGGATTATTTACTTTTCGTGGACTATCAGTGTACTGTTTGATATTGAAATATAAAATCACAGTGGAAATCGCTTCTTTGTGGACTTATATCCTGATTGACTGTCGGTTACCTCGTGGCGTAGTGAATCTTTTGCAAAATGGCTGGAAGTTATATAGTGAATGTGCCTAAACTAAAAGGGCGAGAAAACTACGACGAATGGGCATTTGCAGCGGAAAATTTTCTAATGTTAGATGGTGTGGATATTCATAAACAGGAATCGACTGATGCAAGTTCCGTTGATGAAAAAAAGGCAAAAGCAAAACTTATCATGACAATCGATTCATCTATTTATGTTCACATCAGAAATGAGCAAACAGTTCAAGATGTGTGGAAACGCTTGAAGGGTCTTTATGACGACTCTGGTTTTACGCGTCGCATCAGCCTACTTCGTCAGCTAATTTCTATTCGATTGGAAGATTGCGAATCAATGGGGACATACGTTACACAAATGGTGGATACTGCACAGAAATTAAAAGGTACCGGTTTCCAGATCACTGATGAATGGATTGGTTCGTTGCTATTGGCGGGGCTAACAGAAAGATTCGCTCCTATGATAATGGCTATAGAGCATTCTGGCATTGTTATCAGTACGGACATTATAAAGTCGAAATTGTTAGACATGAGTTCGGAAGTTGATAGCAATGGAACGAACAGCGTTTTTTTGTCGAAAGGCCGGCAACACAGTAGCAAGAAAGCCAACATAGCGGATACACAAAAATCGAAAATGGCGTCTTCGAAATCTGTCAAAACGATACGCTGTTACAAATGTAAACAACTCGGTCATTATATGAATAAATGCCCGAATAATCAAAATAAAAGTGAAACAAATGTTTTTAGTGCGATATTTATGAACAGTACTTTTCAAAAATCTGATTGGTATATAGATTCCGGGGCAAGCTCGCATATGATCACAGATAAGAGTTGTTTAGAAAATGTTACACTCGGCCACAAAGTAAAGGAGATAGTAGTTGCAAACAAGGAAACAGTACCAGTTATATGCTCAGGAAATACAATGATTAGAACCATAGTTGATAATTCAGAGTTCGACATTACAGTTAAGGATGTATTATGTGTTCCTAACCTTTCAACCAATTTGCTATCAGTAAGTCAACTTATTCAAAATGGCAACAAAGTTATTTTTGAAAAAGAAGTTTGCTATATACGCAATAGACAGAATGTACTGATTGGAAAAGCAAATTTGGTGAATGGAGTGTACAAATTGAATTTAAAGTCAGGGAGTTTGGTGGCGTGCTCAGCTGCAACAATGACAAGTGAGATATGGCACCGTAGACTAGGACACATAAATAGCAAGGACCTGAATGCTATGAGGAATGGCGCTGTAGAGGGAATATCGTACATTGATAAAGCAGAAATTAATAAATCTAACTGCATCACATGCTGTGAAGGTAAGCAGGCAAGATTACCTTTTTCACACAAAGGCAAAAGGTGTGAAAATGTGCTTGAAATTGTTCATGCGGACCTTTGTGGGCCGATGGAACAGGTCTCTTTGGGTCAAGCGAGATACTTTTTGCTTCTTGTTGACGATTTCAGTAGAATGGCTTATGTCTACTTCCTCAAGGCCAAAAATCAAGCTTTAAAGTATTTCAAGGAGTATAAAGTTCTAGTTGAAACACAAACAGGAAAGAAATTGAAAGTTTTAAGAACAGATAATGGTGGGGAGTTTTGCTCTGTGGAATTTGATGACTATTTAAAGAAAAATGGAATAGTGCATCAAACAACAAACCCATATACACCAGAACAAAATGGTCTTTGCGAACGGCTAAATAGAACAGTTGTGGAGAGAGCTCGATGTCTTTTGTTTGAAGCAAATCTTGATAAAAGATTTTGGGCAGAAGCAGTCAATACTGCCATCTATTTACGGAATAGAACGCTAGCTTCGGGTCTACAAAAAACACCATATGAGCTATGGAGTAATAAAAAACCAGATCTCAGCCACGTTCGGATATTTGGAAGTCGTGCAATGGTCCATGTTCCCAAAGCGAAGAGGACTAAATGGGATAAAAAGTCTGAAGAATATATCATGATTGGTTATGCCGATAATACCAAGGGCTATAGACTATATAATCCAAGGACAAAGAGTATTACTACCAGCAGAGATGTTTTCATTATGGAGAAAAAGAACTTGGATATAATACAAGCAGTGGTGGAAGACACTAAAAACATTGAGCCAATTATTGAAGATGAAGAAGAAGAACAAGATACCATTTTGAGTCCAGAAGAAGATAGCTTAATCTCTGAACAGGATGCTACTTATATACCGGATGTGACTTCTAGCACGTCTAGCTCAGAAGAATTCTGTGATAGCAAGTCTCTGTGTGATGAAGCGGAAAGCCTAGAACCAAAGTTTGCTGACATTGGGAAGAGAGCAAAAAGACAACCAGATAGGTATGGTTATAGTAACATATGTAAAATTGATGAGGGCTTGGATGAGAACAATTTCACATATGAGGAGGTAATGAGTGGACCTGAACGAGAGCAATGGTGCAACGCCATGGAGGAAGAGCTCAAATCCTTTGAAGAAAACGAAGCTTGGGAGTTAGTGAACAAACCAAGTGATGCCAAGGTGGTCCAGTGCAAGTGGGTGTATAAAAAGAAATTAAATGTTGATAACACTGTACGATATAGAGCAAGATTAGTTGCAAAAGGTTTCACACAACGTGAAGGCATAGACTATAAAGAAACTTTTTCACCTGTGCTTAAATATTCCACTTTAAAATTGTTATTTGCTTTGAGTGTTAAATTAGATCTTAACATATCCCATTTAGATGTAACTACAGCCTTTTTAAATGGCCACTTAGACGAGACTGTTTATATGCAGTTACCTCAGAATTTTAAATGTGATATGGATCAGAATAAAGTTTTAAAATTAAAAAGGGCCATATACGGGCTAAAGCAGTCGGCTAGGGCCTGGTATATGCAGGTCGATGATTTTTTACAAAAGTTAGGCTATAAAAAGTCATTGTATGAACATTGTTTGTTTGTAAAATCATCTGAAAATGTTAAAACATTTGTGGCTTTGTTCGTTGACGACTTTTTCATATTTTCTAACTGTAATAAAGAAGTAGAATATTTAAAAAGTCAATTAAGTAAAAGATTTAAATTGAAAGACCTAGGTCAGTTAAGACAGTGTCTAGGTATGGATATTAAGATACAAAAAGATTGTATTTTTATTAGTCAAGAAAGGTTTATTGATAAATTATTGTATAAATTTGGTCTGGAAAACTGTAAAAATGTAGAAACTCCTATGGAAATTAATTTGAAATTAGAAAAAGGAGAAAATTTAAATTCCAAATTTCCTTATCAACAGCTGATAGGAAGCTTAATGTATCTCTCAGTTTTGACTAGACCTGACATCTCGTATTGTATTAGTTATTTAAGTCAGTTTAATAACTGTAATACAGAAACACATTGGAAACATGCTAAAAGAGTTTTAAAATATTTAAGTTGTACAAAGTCATTTGGTTTAAAATATGTTAAAGATAATTTAGATTTAATTGGTTTCGCTGATGCTGATTGGGCATCTGACAATTTAGATAGAAGATCTTATACAGGATATTGTTTTGTATACTCAGGTTGTTTAGTATCTCATGAAAGTAGAAAGCAACAGACCGTTGCTTTGTCAAGCACCGAGGCCGAATACATGGCTGTATGTGAAGCTAGCAAAGAGGCAATTTTCTTAAAAAATCTATTATGTGAATTAACTAACAGACAAAATAATATGCCTATTCTGATGTATAATGACAGCCAAAGTGCTCTAAAACTTACTGAAAATTCTGTATATCATAGACGTAGCAAACATATTGATATAAAATTTCATTTTATACGGGAAGCAGTGTGTAATAAATTTGTTAAATTAGAATATTTAAAGAGTTCTGAAATGCCAGCTGACTTATTGACCAAAAGTCTGTCTAAAAATAAACATTATTATTTTATGAATAAGATGGGCGTTGTAGCATTACACAAGTAATAATTATACTTAAAACATTGTTTTGTTTAATAAGTGTTTTTAGATTATTTAGTTAAGTGGTGGTATTGTTTTTATTCTAACTAAATATTAAAAACGCTGCAAGTAGCGCCATCTAGTTTAAGCTATGTGTACTTACCTTTTATTCTAATAAAAGTCAGTTAGTCTGTTTCAAACTACTATCCGTGCGTTTTATTAGATCCCTAGACACTTTTGATGTGTGTATTTGTGTGTAAAAAATAAAAATTATTTGTGTGAAAACTATTGCAATTTTAAGATGCGCGCGCATCTGTGACACAAAATTAACAGTATGAAGTTGTCTGCTTAACCGCTCATTAAGTTTCGAAAAAAAAGCTACCAACAAAATAGAAATTGAACCTCGATAGAAGTCGCTAAAACGATTATGGGGTCGAAATTAGAATCCAAGATGGCGCCGACGACAATTTGCAAATTTTTCATCATGTGTGTCATTTTCATGGTACCCGAGGTCGCTAAAAACGATTATGGTGTCGAAATTGGAATCCAAGATGGCGCCGAGAAAATATTCATTTTTTTCATCATGGGTGTCAATTTTATGGTACCCGAGGTCGCTAAAAACGATTATGGGGTCGAAATTAGAAGTTTAGAACCCAAGATGGCGCCGAGGAAAAATTGCAAATTTTTCTTCAAGGGTGTCATTTTCATGGTTCATGGGGTCGCTTAAAACGATTATGGGGTCGAAATTGGAATCCAAGATGGCGCCGAGAAAAATATAAATTTTTTTCATCATGGGTGTCATTTTCATGGTACCCGAGGTCGCTAAAAATGATTATGTGGTCGAAATTAGAAGTTTAGAACCCAAGATGGCGCCGAGGAAAAATTGCAAATTTTTCTTCAAGGGTATCATTTTCATGGTTCATGGGGGGGTCGCTTAAAACGATTATGGGGTCGAAATTAGAATCCAAGATGGCGCCGAGAAAAATATGCATTTTTTTGTGATGTCATTTTTAAGATATGCGAGGTCACTGAAAATAAAAATGAGGCTTTCGCGGAAATGTCTATCGCGCAAGAGTTCCTGATCCAAGATGGAGGACATTTCTCTAAATGAAATGACATGTGTTCGTCTCAATCTCAATCTAGAATTTTTGCATGTGAGACCAAAGACGAAGCACATTTGCATAATAGATACTGTTTTACAAATTGTGTATCTCGCTATTGTTAATTATTGTAACAATATTTATTATTTATTTTAGATAAACGTTATTATTCTTCTTCTTTTCGAGTCGATGGTACACTATTCTAAAAAATTATTTAAATTTGATGCGCCCAGTAGTTGGCCACATTAACTGCGGCGTCATTGGCCTGATTCAAATCTTCCAAAGTGCAGGTTTCCGGACACTTTGGGCACTCCAGTAAGTGCGGCATTGTCTGGTCGGGAACGCGGCACTCGTACTGGGTATCCAAAGGGTCTATGATCCCCCATTTTGCCAAATTGTGTCTGCAGCGACCTACCTGGCTTCGCAATCGGTTGAGAGCTTTCCATATAGGCCACTGCAGATTCCCTCGTTATTATTAAATAATAACTATTAAGTAATGTTGATCAAAAATAAATTCGATTTTTTTATTAGGTATATATTATTATATTTTTTTATTTATTTTATATCAACATTATATATACTTATAATATTATTAAATAATAATATTGATCAAAAATAAATTTAAATAAATATTATTAACTTGAGACAACCCTGGCTGTTACGACAATTTCTACACATTGTCGGCATTTACAAGGAGATCAAAGGCGTCGTCCTACTGTATGTTTTTATACTGTGCTTATAGTTTATGTGTATATACAGTGTGTAACAAAAACCCTGTCCGATCCCTGAGAGTATTATTCGGTATCGTACTGCGAACACATATACGTAGCCATTAAATGGATTGGAGATTATTATTTTTCCCCAGTGAAAATAATTAAATAAAAATAAAAATTGATCCAAGGCAACAGCAACCCTGACCGCTCCTCAAAGTTCACGTACCTACTACCTACAGTTTTAGGTCAAAGAAGCCGCCTGTGCGAGACGGTGCATGAACTTGCTTTGTCGCATGCCGCCAAACAAACTTACCTATAACGAAATAAACCTAGGCTACGTTATACCTTTACCTACGCGTACGGCGTAGGTATCAGCTGATATTGGTTTGTGTATATTAGGCGTAGTGATCCGGATTTTATAATTGACTCTCTTTATAAAGAAACAAATAATTGAATTAATTGTAGCCCTGAAAAGGGCTTTTTTATAAAAGCGATTTGCTTTTGGCAATTTACCTACCAACTGACTGCAGATATCATTATTCATCAAAACATTCACTTATTGTTGCTGCACATTTCGGCGATCGTGTTCCACATGTCCACCACAACACTAATGCACATTCGACACCTTTTTACTAAATTTGCACGTACTTTTAACAGCGCACTTGTGTCCGATTTAAGACTTCGATTTCCGAATCACACACCTTTTTTTTTACTACGACACTTGTTCCTCGATTTCCTCGTTGTCTTCTTCTCTCGTGGTCTTCCAGCATCCATGGCATGACTCGTACCCAAGAACACTGCATGTGGTGAACGCGCGGTTATACAGGCGTTGAAAGGCTCACTCCGACGGAACTGTCACACCTGGCGCACCTCATAATTTCTTATTATGATCTTATATCAAAATATTCGTGATTGGAATACGATATTGTTTGCGAAACAATAGCGGCACGCGTTACGTGCGGACGACCGATCGAAAGCTATCTCCACGAAAGACTAATAGTCGGTAGGTAACCTGGCGGCGGCATGCCGGCGCGGCGGCGGTATCATCAAAGAGTCGGCGGCTAGTTGAAAGAGTGCCTACAACTCGGCGGTGCCTTTTGTCGGCTTTTGTAATAGAAATAAATAAAAATAAAACGCATTTTGCCATTGGGTGGAGTGTTGTCAGCTTACGAAAAGAACAATGGCGAAAGCTTAGCTCAATTTAATTTGTGCGTCTAAAAGTGACTTATATACGAAGGCAGTTCTATTATTTTTCTACGTTTTTTCAAAGTATCACATTACCTAGAAAACTCCGGATAAAAAAAATATTTTAAATGAAAAGTTATTTGATTTTTTCATTGACAATTAGTGATGCCATTTTGTATTTATTCTGCCAAGTGACAGTATTATTGTAATAAATCCAGTTTTAGTTTGTTAATGTAACAAAAAGGAGTAAATGAATTAACAATAATGTTTTATATGTGGAAGTGTTCTTTTTAGGAAGGTAAAAATATTGTAGTGTAAAAATAAATGAATTACTTTCAAATAACGACTGGCAAAAAGACTATTATCCCAAGTCGAAAAAAAATATAACTTGGTTTGACAACTGTTGATTGATTTGGATAATTTATTAGTAGACTAGTTGTTTGCTAACTACCGCTAAGATGGAAGGTCGTCGTGGCAGACCAACACGAATTCTGTGTATCAACTGTAATATATGCCTTGGAACTTGATACTAGAGTGACTTATAAGAGAGGATATCGAAGAATAAATATTAATGTAAAAAAAACTTGTTTCATTGGTTCTTACCTACTTACTCAACATATCCCACACACGCTCTAGGATTTTTAGGTACTTATTTATCTGAAAGTTAGCAAGTATTTGTAAAATCTCAGAATACTATTATAACCCTATTACTTCAATATCTAAAACAATGCTGACGGTGACTGGCAGCCTCAGACAGACCTGTTGTACAAACCAATTATATACCTAAGGTAAGGCCTACCAAAGAGCTATTTATAACCACTGGGATTACCTACCTTTTACAAGACATTGCATTCTGAAATAACTGGGTAAGGAAGATACTAATGCAATATTGCCCTTTTACTTCCTTAAACATAACCTACAAAAGTTCATGACTGAATTTCTATTGTTCTCGGACTTCTAGAACAAAAATTCTTGCACAAATTAATTCAGAAGTTGACGCCGAGTTAAACAAGATATTTTTCATTTAAAGACGCAAGAATTTAATCTCAGCTAAATTAATGTATGGGTGGCTGCCATTGTTCTTTCCCATATTCAGTGTTAAATCTCGCAATGATTATAAAAATAAAAAAAACAATAACTTTTGGATTTAACGAGTTACAATTTTATAACATTTTTTTTTTATACGTATGTTGTACCACGGATACGCCTTTATTGGATCGGACAGGGTTTTTGTTACATACTGTATATGTGTAAGTGTCATGGTGGCCTAGCGGTTCAAAGAACGGATTCGCATGCACATTGTTGCGGGTTCGAACCCAGGCAAGTACCAATGTGACTTTTTCAAAGTTATATGTACTTTCTTAATTATTCTAAGACACTATTGACAAACGGTGAAGGAAAACATCGTGAGGAAACCTGGATTACAAAAATTGGAATCTGAAATCGCCAACCCGCAATGAGCAAGCGTGGTGATCAATGCTCATTCCTTCTCTATATGGGAAGAGGCCTGTGCCCAGCAGTGGGACGTTTATAGGCCGGTATTATATAGTTTATGTGTAGGAGAAGTGCAGAACGCTAATATTTTTCAATAATAATGCTTATAAAGTACATTAAATCAATAAATAAAACATTACCCACACTACCATGCATTTCACACACACATGTTTGTTTTGTTTTTCATTTACTGTACTGATATTGACATATAAAAAAAAAACATATTTTCTTTTTGTCTTATTTCTGGTACCTATATTAACAAATTTTATGTATAAATAAAAAAAATATATTAATTGTCTATACTTGTTACGTTAATAAAACCTTTTTTATTTAAATAAAATCTTTTTTATCAATTTTAATATTTATCGATAATCACTACTGCATTTTAGTTATTTTTTTTCCATACGCCCAAGAAGTATAACTTCTAACGCGTGTACATAAGTACACACACTCTTTTCTTTTTTTTACTATATTTATTAAACACAATGAACGAAGCTATACGAATCTATGGCTTGTGTGCCGGCGCGGCAACCAAACTATATGACCGAACGCGCTGGCACGGCGGAGCGGGTAGGATATGGGTGGTTCTTTCTGGTTATCGAAGATGAGAACGAAGGACCAGCAGTGAACTGCACTGCACAGTGGATCCCTAGGAAGGGCGGGTTTCGGGAGTTTAGCTGGCACTGAATTACATGCAACTAACCTGAACTCTAGTCCTCAGCTTCCTGCAGGCGTCCCGAAGCACTTCACTAGGGTTGGCGGCAAAACACGTGGCAGCCGTGGATCTTGGAGGCGAGGCGAGTGACAATCAGTGGAGATTGACGGAGCACTTTTTACGAATACCTAGGTAGTTTTCGCGAGCGCGGAGCGGTGCGGTTTAGCGGTTTTATCACTCAACAGGAGGATGAGTGTCCAATATTTAACAAATTAGCGGTGAATCTCGTCCACGCGGGCGCGGTGCGAGTGGTTGTTGCAAACTACTCGACAATGGCGTCGAATAGATATTCAGTGCAGCGGAAGTGGGAAAGGGATAGAAGATATTACGCAATACGGAAGCGGGAATATTTATATTAACAGCTTGGTTACCTTTAATATTCCTTGAGAACCGATGACTACAGAAATATTTACCTACCTACATTGTGTATCGTGAGTCACATTTCAACCGAGCGGAGCCGGGTTTTCATCTAGTATATTTATCATTAATACCTATCTAGATAAATAATCTCCATACAAAAGCGTACCTAGCTAATAGTGAAGCAAAAAATAATAATTATTGTGTGCATCGAGATTTCTGTTTCTATTTTCATCGCCGTACATACCTACATAATTTTATTCTTATTAGGTACATTCTGACACTCATTTACCTACCTAATACTTAAACCGCCATTAAACTTAAAATTTGCACTAGTACTTACTTGACCTTGACAACAGACGGTACATTTGGTCGTACCAACTGTGTTGATTAGGAGTTTAAACGTAGTTTAAACTTTGAACGGTTTCACAATTCGTGCGCGTAGGTAATCGCTTTCTAGGCGATGAAAGAGAAAGATGAAGATAATAATTATTACTTATAAAATATGATCACTATACTTACGTCAAAATGGTCTTCACAACAATAAACTGTACTTGTATCTCCAAATGAATCTAACCTCTTCATGGTTTTTATCCATTTTTTTCGCATTTTAACGTCTTTTGGAACTATAAAAACAACTCTTCCGGCGTATTGGTATAATATTTATTATTAACTTAATACGCGGACGTAAACACAACAAAATACTGCGCAATCTATTACACCTACTACCTAGTCTACCTACTATAACCGCTGGTTACTTGATTGATACTAAGCGAGCCGCGGCCCACGCGGCGCGTTGTGAAATGACTTCACAAGCGGTCACGTGACTGGTAGCGGGATTCGATATTTTTCGAAACTTTAAATGCCGATAAAATCAAAACTACTAGGTATTTTTGACTACAACAAAAACTAGAATATTTGTATACATACAGGCTTTACTGAGACAACAATTTAAGCGATTTGGTATACCTAGTAACGTTCTTCATTATGGCATACATGCAGACCATCTCTACTAACTCAACATTGGAATAAGTTCAGTCTGTCATGTTTGAATGCTGATTTATTTATTTATTTATTATAAGGAAAACCAACAGCTACACAAAATGTGAAAAATCAATAAGTAATGATATCGAAGATGATTGGAATTTTGAATACCTAGGTACCTACAATAACGAACAAAGGTTTGCGCTTGTGTTTTTTTAAAACTCCATACGCTTGGTATTTGTGTTCCGGGATATTTACAGGTGCAATGAGACCTCCTCTGTGAAAAAGTTGGACAAAGCAGTAAGGGAAAGAATTCGAAGAAATCCTGTCCGAAAGCAAAGAATTTTATCTCTGGAGATGAAGATTGCTATCTTCATCTAATTTTTCGTCATGAGTGTCATTGGCGCCCATTTTAATTAAATTATTTTATATTTATTATAACAAAAAGAACTAAACTGACACAAGATAGCCCTGAAAGTTTTCTCCCAAACTACTAACACGGTAGTGTATGCAGTTCGGGAGCGCCCTTCCTCCGTCTCGCCCCTCACGCCCCGCACGATTGCCACGGCATGCGTCGCGTTTTACGTGCGGATATATTATGTAGATGTTTCACATCAATATCAACACATTTCAAAATATAATAAAACTCACGTTAAATGATTTAATTTTTATTTATTTCATCTTTCATTATAATCAGCATAGAAGTCGTGAGACCTGATAGATATCATGAGATACAGGTTGTTTGATTATGCTGTCTCGACGTATCTGTTATCATCATCATATTAAAAGCTCGAGTTATCTGAAATAGAGCTCAACTAACACTGGGAGATAGATAGTGTAGTAGTGTAGTACGCTGCAGCTTTGTCTAACTGTCAATATAAAGGTATTCAAACTGTGCATCGAGCAGGCACAAGTTTACATGACAGTATCGTCTACCGTGGTTAGCGTGTTACATTCAAGTCCTACGAACAAGCGACGACTCTAGCCATCTGATGTTTAGCGTACTGGTGAAACCCGGTCAGACCGAGCGAAGAGCGGCGTCTTGCGCATTACCAAACATCCCCTTCGTCAGACATAGGCACGCTCGAACTAAACTCCGTTCTTAAGATTACTCGGCTTAACCTGGACTCAGATGAAGGTAAACCTCGCCAATATAAATTTTATTTAAACTATTACCTTACGAACGAACTTTAGTGGCACACTTGACATGTAATAAATTATTTACACTATAAGAATATGACTACCGACTGTGTCGTGAGCAACGATTAGTTTTTACAACAACGACGCGCAACATGCACGCCGATGGCTGCACCAAAAATAATCCTTAAGCAGTAACAATACTACTTGCTGAGCTGTGGCTTGCGACTCGAAACGGGACGGGGCCGCTCACATAAACAACGCAACTTTTATTATAATATGCACTTATCATGCACTCGTAATAGTTTGCTTGAAAATACTGCAAAAGTAGTAATGTTATTACTTTGGGACCTCTGTCAATTCCTGTTAGAAGTACAGATGTTCTATATTTACAGAATATCAATAATAAGTAAGACTAGGAGTAGCGGCGAAGGTTCAGGTGGGCGCGGCGAGCAACGCGCGGCCGGCCGCCGCCAGCAGTACGCTCGCCAGCAGCGCGGAGGACCCAGCACCGCGCCGCGCACCGCTCGTGTTCCGACTCAGCGTGGCAGCCATCTTGTCGCCTGCAACACGCGCATACTCGGTCAGGTGGCTGGCTCCGGCGCCACTACTGGCTCGACAGGCGGGCTCTTTCACTTACTGCCTTCGGACACGTAGACGTAGATGTGCGCGGGCTCGGTGTTAGCGGCGCAGCACGTGTAGTTCCCGGAGTGCTGCGCGCCTGCCGTGCGGATAGCCAGCGCTGACTGTGTTTTGGGCCCCGGCTCTGTGACCACGGTGACTCCGCGTGCTGCATCGTAATTGATCATGCGCGAGTTGTGGTACCAGAAAACGTACTGTGGCGGCACCGGACTCTGCTCATTTAACAAACACTCGCATTACAATAGTCAATTGATACCAAATAAATACATAACTAAGAAACAGCGGTGCCCACCTTTTCTATAATGCAGACTAAGTTGATGGTAGAGCCGGCGTCGACGTGGTGCTCGTCTGCGCCGAGAATGAAGGCCTCGGGCACTGCGATGTGTAGGTGCACTAGACGCGACAGCGTGCCCGACCCCGTCGACACCTGCCACACACACACGCGCTCACTTAGATCTGCATCAATTTGCTGCCCAGACCACAACGTAGAGGTGCACGTACCTGGCACTCGTAGGTGCCGTTATCTCGTTTCTGAACGTATTTGATTTGAAGGATCCAGTCATCGGAACCTTCATTGTGTAGTACCTGAAACATGTAAATACCTTGCTGAGGCTACAAATTACAAGTCATTAATTATTTATTTATCAGGTTAATTCTGACAGCGCGCCACAAACCCTTAATGGCACTTCTGACTAGTCTTTTCCCAACTATTTCTGGTTCAACTTCGTTTCGTAACAAAGACAGCTGGTTTCAACAATTTTACATGAAGTTAATGTATAACTCACTTCCAAGGCGATTGTTGACGACTATGTACAGTCAAGCACAAGTATGTAGCACAATGAGATTGGTATTATAATGACGTATAAATATAAACATATTTTATCTGTTCTGTGCGTACAACACGTCAGGCTGCTACAGCTGTACGTGTGCTGTGTTATACAACACTGCTAACACTTACAGCTGTAGCAGCAAGTGTTAGCCGTGTTCTATAACACAGCAACGTAAACAAATCGCACTTCGCACAATATATATTGGTCATTGCCTACTCACGTCTTAACGCATGAAACTATATTTCCATCGTCAGCTCCGTTCTCGTGTTCATACGATTGCTAAATTTAAGTAGGTATAGATAACAATGGGCGTTCAGCATTAAAATCTTATTCATATCATATCAT
The DNA here is from genome assembly GCA_950381575.1 of Plusia festucae. NCBI lineage: Eukaryota > Metazoa > Arthropoda > Insecta > Lepidoptera > Noctuidae > Plusia > Plusia festucae. The sequence continues at coordinate 138,469 of OX494447.1, forward strand.
AGCGGTTTCATTCATAGAGGCATAATAAATACTTTTCCATATGTGTTTTTGTATTCTTTATTTATATATTTTTTTGATATATTTGTGAATATTAGTTTTATTTATTTATTTAATACTTTACGCAGTGTATAGGCGGACTTAAAGCCAGAAGGCATTCTCTACCAGTCGGATTACTTATTTTTGTGAGGGTATATTTATGTATAATTGTTTAAAATCATTCAAATACTGGTATCGATATTTTTAATCGAGACATAAATTTATTTTTAATATTTCCCGTCTTCCAGATTGTGTATATTGAATTGACTTTGCAATTTCTATTTATATTTTGAATCAGAAAACATAAGGTTTTATTTAAAACCATATCTCAAATTATTACTTTATCATAACTATGTTTATGTGAAAATGTGTGAAATAGATTTTGAGATACTCCACGTATCTCAAAATCTATCAAAACAAATGTTGAAATATAAAAAAAAAAATTAGTTATTTTATTTAACTTAGCATGACACGCTGCCGCTTGTCTAGATTAAACCAGGTTGTTCTGTGATGCACTTCATGCAAGTAATTATATAATTTCTTGGGACAACTCAACTGGCAACAGACCAAATGATTAACAAACATACATACATATTTCTAAATACATACATATTAAAATAGATAAATTATACCCAGACACAGGATGTGGTTGTGCTCATCACACACAGTTTTATCCTGGGTGGGAATCGAGCTCAAGACCTCCAGTTTAGCAGTCACTGTCACTAACCACTAGACGAAAGGCTAGAAGAAAGTTCCAAATACGCATAGCATTAAGATTCTTATACCTGGAACCGCTCGTCGTTAGTGTACATCAGCATGCCGGAGCTGATGATGTGCCAGTCGCGGCGGCGCACCCAGGACACCTGCGCACGACACACACGTCAGCTAGAGCATAGAGGGCGCGGGCGGCCGCGGCAAAAACTACGGACTAAAGTATTTTTTACAGAAAGTACATTTTTAAATTTACGTGCTAGTACTACACTTTTTTCATGTGATTTCTTCCATTAAGTAACCAAATACTTTCATGATTTTTACAATATCGTTTTACTAAATTAGATGCAAAAATAGGTAAATATATTTTCTATTCAATGATTTTTTAAAGTAATCTTCATTGCGTTGTTTTAAACTTGTGAAAGGGGAAATTTTCAGGAATTTATAAATCTTTATGCAAACAATAAAATCTTAATTTGACCCTGATTAAGATTTTATTTGTGTAAATTTTATCGTTAATTTAGTTTTTTTTTAATTTTATTTATTATATATTATTTAGTGCTAGGAAAAACCCTGAGTTACTGACGCCGCGCTCGCCAAGGTTGCGCACTGGGCAGTGCAGGAAGGCCACGGCGCCGAGCTGCGCCAGCACGTCCTCCTGCGTGTTGTTGATGGTAGGCTCGCGGTGCAGCGCCTCCAGCGAGCCGTACCACAGCTCACGCCACGCCGGCACCTCCGCCACCTCCGCCATGTCCAGCTCGGCTGCGTCCAGCGCTGAGTCACCGCCCGCGCCCACGCCCACGCCTGCAGGCGCGTCCACGGCGTCGGCGTTGGCGTCGCGGTGCACGCGGCGCGCGCGAGGCCCGGCGGCGGAGGCCAGCGCAGCCAGCAGCGCCACGGTGAGCGCGCGAGCCGCCATGCCGCGCTACATCACGCGCCGCCCGCGCCCTCTCACACACCTGCATTACATCAAGGCTTTACTCTAACGACATTCAACATTTAACTACCAGAATCGAGATGAATTAATCCTTAGGCAGGCTTGGTTCGACAGGACTTAACATTCTACAACATATTTAAGTAGTTGAATGTGCAATATAATTATTGCTTACTAGTTATTACCTGTAGCATGTATAAGTATAATATAAGCCTATACTCAGGGATGATGAGCATTTTAATCAAATGATTTATTACAGCCACCATCTTGAGACAGTGAACATGTAAGAAATGATTATTCTACCAGTCAACAAAGGCCTTGCGCTTACGAGTGGCGAAAGGAAATGCTTTGCCGTGGGAAAGGACTCTGGATCGAGCTGTGAAGGTAATGACCTCCACAGCTAGAGCCAGAATGGCGGCGGAGGCCTTTCCTTTTAAGGGAGTAATGACTTTTTGGATGATAGACTCCCTCGCACTATTATCGTCAAATTTAAAAGTGTAGGAAAGCGTGATGAATTCTACTCAGCGGTTTACAGATACAATAAGGCAAATCCAAATGATAAACTCAACACCTCATTATTAGGTATCGGAGGAGATAAGAAACCTGTTTATGTGTCGGAACATTTGTCGCCTAGCAACAGGATGCTTCATGCAGCAGCGCGTAAAAAGGCAAAAGAACTCGGATATAAGTTCGTATGGATTAAAAATGGACGTATCTATGTTAGGAAGATGGTAGACTCTCAATATATAATCATAAAAAATATTGAGAGTTTGAATCTTATATGCTGAAACTTGTAACTTACATTATGAACTGTTTAGAACTAATAACACTTAAAAATGTATCTGTCAATCTACTACCAAAATGTCAGGGGTTTGAAGACCAAAACTTTGGATGTTTATAACACTGTTTTATGTAATAGTTTTGATATAATTTGTTTTACCGAGACCTGGCTGGATGAGTCTATTTTGTCCTCAGAGCTGTTTCATGACAGGTATTTTGTATTGCGCAGAGATCGTGACGCTAAGTTCCGTAATCGGTTTAATAAAACCCATGGTGGAGGTGTACTTGTCGCATACTCAAGAAAACTTCAAATTACTAGGAGGGTTGACTGGGAGTCCGAATACCTGGAGGATCTTTGGTTGCAAATTAAGATAACCGAGACTCTAACTATTAGTCTTTGCGTGGCGTACCTCGCTGAATATCTGCCTGCAGGTGTTGTGACTGACTTCATTAACGGTTGTCAACGCATACTTGGCAAGTCATCAAATCATATGACTTGTATTTTGGGTGACTTTAATCTGGGAAACCTGGCTTGGTCGGTTGAAACGGGTTGCCCCTTAAATTATAACTGCGAAAAATCTAGGTCTTTATATGATTTATTTCACCTCAATACTATACGACAGTTAAACTTTAATATATTAAACCAAAATAATCGAATACTAGATTTAGTCATTACAGATAGACCGGACTTATTTACTATCACTTCGGCAATACCCTTAAGTCGGCTCGACGCGCATCATCCGCCTTTTGAGCTTATTCTTCGCACCAGGTCTCCCTTACTTTTGCATAATGCGTCCATCTTAAAACTATGCTATCGCAAAACTGATTATGAGACCTGTAAGCGGGAGATTGATCTCATAAATTGGGAGCAGCATGCCTTGAATTTGGGATGTGATGACTTCGTGCAATTTTTCTACAACAGTATATATTCTATAATTGAAAAAAACACACCGAAGACCAGGGTTGGAAATGAAAGGTACCCATCATGGTTTTCCAAAAATTTAATAAAATTACTCGTAGACAAATATAAGTCACATTACAGATTTAAACGATATGGTAACCCTAGAGATTATGACACGTTTTCTATGCTACGAGCTAGATCCAAAATTACTGCGAATCTGTGCTTCAGAGCATACATTGACCGTATTGAGGATGACCTAAAGGTCAATGTCAAGGCATTCTGGCGCTACACAAAAAGCAAACGCGTCACCAATAGTATACCAAATCGTATGCGTTATCAAGACAAAGTCAGTGACTCAGGTAGTGATGTTGTAAACCTATTTGCAAATTACTATTCGTCGGTTTATTGTTCTTCCACATCCAATAACTACAGTCCTGACTTTCAGCCGTCTAGTTTATGCACCAGTAAGTTGCACATACCCAAAGAAGATTTACTTATAAAGTTGAAAAATGTTGATCTCAATAAGAATGGTGGTTTTGATGGCATCCCCCCAATATTCATCAGACTGTGTGCAACTGCACTTGTAACACCTCTGTCCATAATTATTGAAAAATCCTTGACTGAAGGTATCTTTCCTGAATTATGGAAGATATCCAAAGTTACGCCAATATATAAGTCTGGAGATAAGGGGGACGTATCTAACTATCGTCCAATCTGTGTACTTAATTGGTTTGCAAAAATATTAGAAGGATTTATATACAACCATATTTATAATCATGTGAAACATATATTAAGTCCACATCAACATGGATTTATAACGGGTAGATCAACCAGCTCTAATCTGCTAGCTTATACGAGTTATTTATGCAAGTCTTTTAATAGCAATGTGCAAGTCGATTCGGTTTATACGGATTTTTCGAAATGTTTTGACCGTGTCGATCATTCGGTCCTACTCTCGAAGGTGCAGCACATTGGAATTCACGGAAATCTGTACAGATGGCTCACTTCTTATTTGCTGAATCGCTCACAGTTGGTTACTTTGAGTGGCTATGAGTCTGCTCCCTATCTGGCAACATCGGGCGTCCCTCAAGGCTCTAACTTAGGCCCGCTTCTGTTTTTAATATTTGTTAACGACTTACTAAGTAGAATAAATAGTAAATGTTTGGCTTATGCAGATGACATAAAAATATTTAGACGTATTTCTGACCAAACTGATTGTGACATCTTGCAAACAGATATTAATATTATCGTTGAATGGTGTGAAAAGAACTTAATGTCCTTAAATATCAAAAAGTGTCAGGTAATCACGTTCACTAAGAAAAAAAACGCACTTTCTTTTAACTACCATATTAAACGCGCTATTATAGAAAGAGTTACAGTGGTCCGCGACTTGGGGGTACTGTTTGATTCGGTTATGTCCTTTAGACCCCACTATGACCACATCTGCGCTAAGGCCAATAGCATGTTGACATTTGTGATACGTAATGCTAGGCCATTTAGACAAATTAGCTCTCTATTAATATTATACTACTCCTTGGTAAGAAGCATTTTAGAGTATTGTTCATCTGTGTGGTGACCAATATATAAAGTACATATTGATCGTGTTGAGGCAATACAGAGGCGGTTTGTTAGAGCTCTTTGTTCAAGATGTGGCTTAAGGAGAAAAATACCCGAATATTGTGATCGTCTTCATAGGTTTAATATGATGACTCTCGAGCGGAGGAGATGGTTGAGCGACTTGTACACCCTACATAAAATAGTCAATGGTTCACTGGATACTTTTCTAGTGCACGAATTATGCTTAAAGGTACCAACACGATCTGTGCGTATACCTCAGTTGTTTAGCATACCTTCAAGTGGAAATAACGTATCACATAATAACCCTCTGTATAGAATGTGTCACCAATATAATGCAATTTGTTCACGGGTGGATATCTTTCACGCCACTTTCCAGTCTTTCAAATCTTTCCTGCTGTCAGCTGGCATGCATGATATGTCATCATAATTGTAGGTACTTTAGACTGATAATATATGTTGAAATTTATTTGTTTTTATATTATTATTTTAGTTGAAGCTTGTGCATTGTAAATGTTGTGTACAGTTGTAATTGGACTTCAGATTTATATATTGTTAATTGATATAATGTTATTTGTACTTTTGGATCTGATCTCTGTAATTGTACCCATTGAATAAAATAAAATAAAATAAAATAGGGCGTGGCAGCTGGAGTAGATACTCCAGGAACCAACCGCTCCAGGAAGATTCCTGGAGCGGTTCTCAAGACTGTAGAGGCTGTCCGTCCCTTCCTTTCTTCCTTTTGAATGAGTTGGCGGATGCTGTTGCGACACGGCTGCTTTTGCAGTTAGGTACCTGTTCCGTGATGCCTGGAGGCAACCCACTCCTCGCAGTGATGGTGAGGACATTATACAGCATAAACTCGAGCATTGCGCTGATTGCGCGGTGCAACGCCAGTCCCTTGCTGCGATATTGGGATAAGATCTTTCGCTTCCTACTGTAGTAGTCTCTATGGCCGGAAGCGAAGAATCTCTGAACGTTTTCACACTATTTATGATTAGGTGATGACACTCAAAGAGGATGCTGAAAGGGAGTGAGAGCTTAACACTGAAATTACAAGTCACGCCCGGCGCATGAGAACTAGAAGGAAAGCCACTCCAGCCATCATAAATGGGTTCGGGCAGCCGACTTATGAAAGTCTGTTACTACAACACAAAGGCTAAATAATAGCAAGCGTGGTGCTTCCGCTCGCCTTTTTAATAAGTGAAGGAGAAGGCGGCGTCATTCCCCACTCAATGTTGCAGCTCAAGAAAGGAGCCTCCCTGTTGCGGTTCGCGGTAGCTTGCCGCGAGAGTTAGTAACAATTTGGCTAATTAAATTATGCGGAACATTGTTTAGGAAGTTATAATTATTTTTTTTACACATTCTATGTATGTGTGTACACGGTAAAATTTAGACTTTGTTTTCTATTTACATTAATGGTTTCCTAACATCATCAAATTATCCTATGACAATGTTTGCAGATGATAGTACCATACTTTTAAATAGTAACATTGAATCGGTTTTAAATTGGTTAAAAAACAATAATCTGTAATGACGAAATTACAAAGACGCCTGAAACAAAATTTGAATTTGAATTTTGAATACAATGGCAAAATTATTAATGAGACTGAAGTGACCAAATTTCTAGGATTAATTATAGAAAAAACCCTAAAATGGAAAGAGCATATAGACAAAGTATGCAATAAACTCAATCAATACTCCTATGTGCTCACCATGTGTACAATAAAACCGGAAAATAGTGTTAACGGCATATCATGGACTAATGGCGTCAATATTGAGTCAAACAGATTAACTTAACAATTGAATATTATATAATTATACCTAAGGTGAGTTAGAATTCAGTTTATTTTTCGCTTTTAAGTGGTTATGTGTTTTTTAAATCGGTGTTTAATTGTTGTTACAATGTTTGTTTATGATTATGTACCTATATGTGTCTCCATATTTCTATTACTATAATACCGACCTTCAAATGTCCCACTGCTGGGCACAGCCACTTCCCATATTTTACTTAAACTAATTAACTTTAAGTAAAATTTAACTTCTATAAATGACTAGTAAAATAATGGTATTTCAATACACAAATTGATTTTCTGTTAATATAGTTTTAGTGTTAGTTAAGTACAACATAATTTATAATAGTGGCTATTTGTTTACAATTTCAGCTAAATTTTGACACGAGTTACATTTTACACGTAGGGGCCTTATTCACGAGGCCTGAGCAGGTACCGTTCTGTTACGCAACACTTTTAAGTAAAAAATCTGTTAAATGGTTGAACAATAATCAACGTTATGCCACATGTGTTTTGGTTGAAGAGTAATCCGGGACTAAGCTAAAAAAATAAGCTATGTATAAGTTTACTGCTTGAATGCAAGTAGGTAGATGCTAAAAAGTAACCACCACGCAGTGAGAGAGTGGCTTACATAGAATTTAACAAGTGGTTCGGATAGTTTGATTCAGATGCTTCTTAATTATGTCTGACTTTGTTATATAGATATAATAATGCTAATCAAAATAATCGGTTTAATTAGCACCGTTTTATATTTATGAAAACTTATTAGTGACATTTATGTATACTTAGGAATAATATTGTGTATTTGACATTAGAATAGGAGACCTTCATGCACAGCTGACGCAGGGTCGGCGGGAACCAGTGCGGGCGGCAGTGCCCGCTAAGGCCAGTGATTGATCACCGCTCTTGCGCTGAGATTGGTGCGTTGTTCCGAGCGCACCTGTCACACGAACTCGCTCATGAATAACAATCATGGTATTTTGGTATATTTCGCTGCGTATGCTCATAATTAGGTAGGTATATTCCCAGTGTCTTCAAAATCAAAATGTTTTATTTCTTATTTAATGAACCTATCGAAGGCGCGAGTTTGGTTTTAATTTTGTAAATTATTGGGTCCGAAGAAGCAATTATCTTCTAGCCATAATTATTCGCTATTGAAATTAGGATGTTTTTTAATCTCAATAGCCTCACAAAACTAAAATCAAAATAAGCCGCGATAGAATCCGTTTAAAAGTAGTTTTATTTTAACCTCTAACATTCGCGTAAACCTCAGAAAACAATAAATAAAATACTTAGTTATTGTGAAACATTAGTAAATCTTATCTTACGAGTATCTATCTATTAGTTCAATGAACGGATTTGTGTGAATAAGGTACGCGGGTGTACTTCTTTCCATATTCACGCGATAAATAAGCTTGGAGCTATAATTTTTTGCAGTAATATAGGTAGATAATTATAAACTAGTTCTATGCCCCTATTTTCCTTTTTGTCGAAAAATTATATTTAAAATAACTAAAACGATCTAAAAATGCTCATTTAGATTGCAGTTTTCAGAGGCGTATTGTATAAATGTGTTAACTATTCCGTTCTAAAAATAGGGGTATAGTCTTCTGACTCAGTACCTATATGAAATTAAATTGGTCCAAAAAGGAATAAATAGTCGAGAGCCAAACGTCGTTATTACGCGGGACATTTAGTCGGATGTATAGTTGTCGTTATCACAAACCTATGTAGGTATGTATACAGCGCGACAGCGATACTTACTTCAAACCTTAATTGTCTTTCCGCCCGCCTCGCCTCTTAAAGGCTCGAACCCATTACAGGCAAGAAGGACCAATGTGACTTGGTATACAAATGAGACATTGACCATCGCTGCGGGAAAACATCGTAAGGAAACCTGGATTCCAAAAATTGGAATCTGAAATCGCCAATCCGCAAGGACCTAGTGGTGATCAATTGAACTGAGTTCTAACTTACTTGAGGTTATTCATGTGTTAAGGTACTAATTAATACGTTGTTAGAATTCAGTTTATTTTTCGCTTTTAAATGGTTATACGTTATACCTATGGGTTTTTAAAGTCGGTGTTTTTTTTTAAAGTTTGATACTTAATTAGCCTTCAAATCAAACTGTTGCACTTGTTAATAACAAGTGTAAGTATAACCAATAACTCTATCTCTGTGTGTTATTTCGACATTATGTTGTTATGATAATAAATAAGTCAACGTAAACATAACGCTGGACTCTAGCGTCGACCTATAGGTACCTACCACGTCACAAGTTATCACTGTTTTAAAAAAAGGTTCTTATTCTACGCCAAGACAGCTCCCACATTTTTATTTAGACTTCATTGACACTAACAAGCTTTGACCAATTTGTTTACAAACTTAGGATACATTTATACGCTTCATAAATCACAATAATATTCAATAAGTGAAAGTTTTTTAGTTAATCTTTTTAACTATACTCTGATGACAATCGGCCTGAAGAACCTTCCCACAAGCCTTTCCGGAAGCGGGTTTAAAACCAACATCTAATTAGGTAATGGCTTTAGCGTGACACTTTTGTGCTGGTTGGTGCATAAAGGATAAGACGGTATTTGGATAGAAAAACAGAGGAAAGAACATCTGCACATTTAGTGCAGATGCTCGCTGCTCGTCTAGTGGCGAGTTGGTGTTATTTTTCTCTCTGCCTTAGTAATCCATATACTTAAAAATACTTTTAAAAAGTGGACATTCCCGTTAGTATTTTCACTGCTAACAGCTATTTGTCACTATTATTTTATACATGAGGTGATAGCGGCAGTTGCTATGATACAGTCGCAATAACCTGTGTGACCGTGACGTACTCATTAGAAACCGAGTCAGCTGGGACGTGGTTGCATGCACTGCTTGCTGACAGACAGACACACGGCGGACAGACGGGCGGCAGTGAGCTTGGCGGCAGCCAGCCAGCCGGTGCTCACATGTCCTCACGCACTAGTCACTGCACAGGTATCGCCACCAGAGGGGAGAGCGCACGCGTGTCGCGGTCGCGGATGTCACGCGTCACGATAACCAGCGAGCGGACGGAAACGAGTGGTCGCGACGGCGCGCGCGGTGCTACTGGAGGCGGGCGGCGGGGCGGCCGGGCGCGGCGGACACTCGCCGCCGCCACCAGCTCACAGCTATACACCGGGAGCTGCCCTACTCAATATCGAGTCTGGGGCAAATAACAATTTGATAATAATAATATAATTCTAGTAATATTTCGGAACACCTCTCACACGGTTATCTGAAACCAAACTAGGCAGAACCTGTACCAGACAACCGATCAACATACTTATACAACATGTAACAAAACCCCTGTGCGATCCAATAAACGCGTATTCGTGGTAGTTCATGAACCGTCTCGCATAGGCAGCTTCTTTGACACAAAACTGTAGGTAGTAAGTACGTGAACTTCGGAGCGGTCAGTTGTTCAGCCTGTTGCCTTGGATCAGTTTTTATTTGTATTTAATTATTTTGACTGGGCAAAAATTATAATCTCCAATCCATTAAATGGCTACGTATATGCGTTCGCAGTACGACACCGAATAATACTCTCAGGGATCGAACAGGGTTTTTGTTACACGCTGTATATATCGAAATACATACATAATATAGACAAATTACAACAAGACACTGGACAAATGATCATGCTCATCACACAAAGATTTCCTGGATGGGAATCAACCCCACGACCTCTAGCCTAGCAGTCAGGCCCAGTCAAGTTGATCTTATCTACCTGAATTTTAAATTTATAAACTCCTCCTGTCTTTCATATTGTTAAAAAAACCCGTAATCTCTCAACTTTATACTTAAGAGTTATAAAGCTTTGCTTATGGGCCAAGCTTGCACAAATGCCAGTGGGCATTTAGTTTAATCCAGCTCGCAGTTTCCGATGAAGCTCAATTTTGCATTGTTTACATTCAGTTTGAATTTAAATGCATGGTTTTTACTTCGAACTGTTTCCGTACTTCAAAAGCAAAGCCAAACCCTTAGAGCTCTTAAATATAAAAGTCAACTAAGTTAAGAAAAAAATAGTATTCGGCCGATCCTAAATGTCGCCCCAATAAAGTATCAACAGTTCAAGAGCAACAAGAGTATCAACAATTATTACAAGAATTCTATTACAAAATCTATTACAAAATCTATTACAAGAATTAAGTTATTGCCGCCATATGTTTAGTAAAAATTTAAAAATATAGATAAGATAGTTGGAAAATCCAAAAGTGCACGCCTCATAATCTAATTTTTTTTTAATATTTATTTTATCAGAACTTTGTCGCTGAGCGACAATACCGTTCCATAAAAAACAACAAATAGGTTTATACTCTACACGAAAAACTTGAAAAAAAACAATTAAAACCTCCATACTAAAATAAGGAGGTTTTCATCTCATTTTTTTGACATTTTGTCATGTCAAAATATAACCTCATTTTAAAATTGCGATTATTTGTAAATAATAATTAAACTACATCGAATTATACCGTGAAAAGTAATAGGCTTCTATTCCTCAAAATACTAAAGCCTATAAAAAAAATCCAACTCGATAAGTGAAGTATTTCGCTCGTTATCGTGACCACAAGATACGGGATCCGTACATACAGACACACGGAGTCCAAGACAGAACTTTTTTAAACAATTTTTTAATTAGTTTAAATAATAAAAAGAGATTTAAAAATATCATGAGTGTTAAGAATAGTGTTTTTTCTCAACATTTGTCTATTTATATTCACTACTAAAAGCAATAAAGAATAAAAAAAGTGACATTTCAAGTTGGAGAATCACTCGGTGTGCGTAAACTGACAGTAATACGTAATACCCACCTCAACGCTTCGCTTATGAGGCGTGCAATACAAAACAAAACAATTTAGTGAAAATGCATAGAACCTCATTGTGTAGATCGGGCGGGAGCTGGTCGCTTTAAATACAGCTATAGTTTGTTCTGTTTGCATGTTGTAAATGTATCTTAAACAACTTTGAGATGTTTTATGCTTTTGTGTTATATTATATTTTATCTTTTTTTTTGGGACATATTTTATGAAAATGAAAATGAAGATGAAAATTTTACACAAATCGGTCCAGCCTATTCGGAGGAATTAATAACAAACATCGCGACAGTAGAATTTTTTTACCCACTATGTACTAATACCATATCTGTTTACTGGAGGTGTTCCTAGCACACATAATCATATATTAGCATAACATAAGATACGATTGTACCCTTCCTTTTGGCTTCGAAGCTTAAGGATCTTAAGGAAAAAATACATTTGTAATTAAATCCTAAAAAATATAGTCTTTGAATGGAACTCTTGGTGGACGAGTTCGACTCGCACTTGCCCGGTTTTCTAACAACAACTAGTTTGGTATTGACGAATGAAAAAAAGGTTTTTATTTTAATAATATTCATTTATTTTGTACGATACATAAGCCTTTAAAAAGTCTTTCTGTTTGTTGTTGACTTAACTTTAATGTTTTTTTGTCTAGGCTAAAGGGGAATGCCAGTTTTAGGCCCAGAGATGCACATGGTATTGGTTTCCCTAAAAAATATGTTTATATTTTTCCCACGTCATCCACATATTCATTAGTCTGTGCAAGTCCGCAACATTTTTTTGAAAATATAAAAACTGAAAACGACTAAACTAATATAACTTGAATAAAAATGTTGCCTTTGCAAAAAAATGATGGCAGGTAATTGGAATAATCAGTGATCATTTTCTTCACCGTTAATTTTCTTCCAAGCAAACATAAAATAAACATTATAAATCATAGAAATCCCCTTCTGTAATTATTATTATTTATATTTTTTAAGATTACTAACGATATTTAAAAAAAACCTTTTTTGATTTGATTGATCCATATATCGTTTTTTTTTCTTTTTATGGCAACACCAAGTCTAACTTTTCAGCTGCCGGAAAGCGTAATTGTCAAAATCATTGCGTGTTTGTCAGATTGCGGCGACTTGTGTGTGTTTATTTTTTGCGGATTTAATTGACTACTTTTGCCCATGAATACTACTGACTCCGACGATTCTCCTATACCTGACGACATCGGCCTGATTATGGATTCTGCTCCAGCTACTCATGACGACATTGGCAACAACTTGGATTTGATATTAGATGCTTCGACCGACGAACCCGGATGATGATTTGGAATTTGGATGATGTTTTAGTGGTGTATGAAGATTAAAACTACTATGTGTGTTATATTATTTGATTCCCAGTTAATTATGCTCATTAATATATTAAAATAATGTAATAAGTGATATTTAACATAATCGGTACTAATGAAATTGAATCTTAAATAACTTTAAAATGCCAAGTTTTTTTGTAATCAATTCGTTTATTAATTAGTTATTTGAATTGCCCCCTATTATAATCATGAATTGTTATATGTGTGCACACTGGGCCTAAGTTACTATGGCGACTTGGCATTCCCCTTTTATCCGTGAAAATTTAGAGATTGTATTATAAAAATTCGATGGAATTATGGACGAAGTCCGATTTTATTGGAATTATCTTACGGGCTCAGCTAGTTCTCAATATTATATTGATACTATTTTCGTATAATACATGAAATGTTTAGTTTAGGATCAGCTCCCGGAGTAGAGCGGTACTCTATCGACTGTAACGCTGAAGTGTAGGGCGGGGGGTTGCGAGGTGCGGGGCGTGTGACGTCACGCTGCCGCCGCGCCGCGCGCTTTAGCAGTCGCAGGCCGAGCGCGCGCTGAGCGAGCGCCACCGGCACAGCTACAACCTTCGTCCCAGACGTTGGATATACTAATTATGTGGCCGGACATATGTACTAAGCATGGGCGGCGATGCAGCCAAATGCCTTGTTACTTGTATTAGACAACAATCGTATTAGACAATCTGAATACGTTATTAGATGACTAATAATAAGATCGGAAAGTTTATTATTTGATCTGCATAATTATGAATTTTAGACTGAATTATATTGACTTAAGATATTTATTTCAATGTAAGCTAATAGTGACCCTATACTGACACAGTATTAATTATAATAATGTAGGAATATAAATTAGGTACTACTCAATTATCAAAGCTACGTTTAAGATTCCAGATGAGTATTTGATTTATTAACGTATTGAGTCTGTGCGTTTTCATCGCCACTAATAATTATTAGTATTTTTATTGACTGTATTGTGCGCTTACTTTGTCATGAGCTCTTACTCCAGGATTTACGTCACTACACTGGATTCTTGTTAAATCCTGATTCAGGCTGCATCTCAGATTCATCTTGGTCAGCGGCGTTCCTAGCTGCCTTGTAAAGTCTCACTTTATGACGCTTACTGCTAACTACGAAGATATGCTCTACAATAGTTGTTTATTTAAATTAGTAGTAGCTAGCAATACACATGTTTAGCAGTCCGCGCACGGTACGAGGCAAATAGAGACAAATAAAAAATCTTAATTTAAACGTAGAAGATCATTAGCAATGGCAATGCCTTTAAAATAATTCGAGCTGAATGTAGAGCAGGCAGACTGTGTCTGTGTAACATTGATCACAGATTGCGGTGTCACCATCACAGACTGATACAAGATACAGCTGGAGCTATAAGGACAGAGTTTATTTTATTGTGTTTGCGTCAGTTCGAAGGTTCTCAATCAGTATTGAATTAACTGTTTACACTTGTACGTCTTCTTCTTTCCTTGTCTCGGTGCCACGATAGTTTTCTAGACAAATCTAGAACACAATAGGCATGTGGACAAGGTTTTTTTTCTTTGACTATCAGGTATTCAAAAAGTATGGGAAACGTAATTTTTCACATGTTCAAAAAATTACGGAGATATATTGAGTTGAAATGTCGCATGATGTCACGCCTAGGTAAAATTTATAACGAGTAATGACGTAGTGAGCCCCACTCCCTAACTTTAATGCGTTTTAACTAAGCCATTATTTGTTAATTTGATAAAACAAAAAATATGGAACAATTTTTTTCATAAGTACCTAACTGACGGACTTAATAGAATTACGTTTTCTTTACCTAGTCCATATGCCTAGTGTTTTAATTAAAAAAAAAACTACATTCACGGGATTGTTGGTGTCAGCACATAGGTCACTTTGGCTGCATGTTTAAGGGTACACGAGGTAAGACAGGAAGTAGAGTATGGTTTGTGTTTCAGTTCCACATCTAAAACTAGCTCCCCGTGCTCTACCGACCGGGCGTAGGTATGTTCGCAACCATTCGATACTACTATATTCGACACCACTAGTCAGAACTCTTTGCAAGTCATCAGTATGGTTGTTCAGTGCAGAGTACTCAAGGGAAACCAATGTGCACAAACTGGCTGCACTGTTGGTGTATGTAGAGGACCGAGAGGCGGCGGGTGAATTTCCCTTTCAGTTCGGCTGGAATTTAATTAGATAGGGGCGGTGAGGAGGCGCCGCGAGCCGCGGAAGTTGTCTCGAGCACGCGGCTGTCGCGAATCTCTGCTGTTTATTAAATATAACGACACGTTAGTTACGCCGCGTTGGCATTCATTGAACGTCAATCGAAACTCCTTCGTGTGTTGACACTGTCAGACGAACAAGTAAATACCCTAAATTGTACAATCACCTTCTACAGGCACTTGTTGATATAATATTAAGATAATAAATGTTACAAGTATTTTACTATAAATATAGGAAATAACTGCATGGCAGCATGTCTCAATCTTTGGATAATTATATTAGTATAATCACGAATACTTAAATGTTACAAACGCAGGTGCATTTATGTAGGATGACTGGTATATACAAACAGTAAGACGATGAAGGTATATACTATAATATAGGCAGTTACCCCCAAAAGGCAGAATAACTTTTATAAGCGGTTCCAGGATGAACAACATCACTTACACATCCTATATTGCAGTGTTAGGAATTTATTGTAAATTCGTAGGTGGTTTCTATTTCCCTATTGTAGTCGTTGTGTTTGTTAATTATTAGAATATGTTAAATAAAAATTTTATAATTCAATAATGACGATTGGTTATTTTGATTTTTATTAAGAATTTCTGCAGATGATTTAGGCAATCGTACAAATATGAACTCATATCATCATCATATAAGCCACAAGACGATTGTGCCTTGCAGCCTCCCTCAATGATTTTCAGATCGGCCGATTGGAAGCCACCTGCTTCCAGCTGCTCCCTGCGACGGGCGGAGGTCCTGCGTTACGCTCGCCGGTACGAGGACCAATATTAACTGACATGCAGCAGCTGAGAGGGCGGGCCGCCTTGTTACGCGTTCACTTTGAACGAACACTTCGACAACGCTTATTGAAGAAGTTCCCGAGCTGTGCGGATATGACTACTCCACGCATCTGCGTCAAATTCAACATTTTCGGCATTACTGATATCAAACAATCGCGGCGCTATCACCGGCAGCGACAACTGTTTTAATATTACCTAATAGTTAACCGCATGTTGAAACTGAAAAGCATGCTCCACCATCCTTTGCACTCACCACCGAAACAAAAAACGACATTACACTGCTACGAAAGTGCTACGTCGTAGTACACAAACTGTTTTCAGTTTCAATTCAGAGTAAAATACGGGCGAAACGCAGGTTGAAGCGCAACCAACTGTGGAACTTACTACGACACTTCTTAAATAAGTCTTAAATAGCATGTTAGCTTAGCACGAGGGGTTAACAAGAATATTATTAATGCGACCCACATATACCTAGCATAAAAAAGGCCAAATGCGAGTAGGACTCGCGCACGAAGGGTTCCGTACCATTATCTATAAAAAGGAAAAAAAATGCGATTTGTAGTATTGGAGGCCCTCAATTAATATTAATTTCCTTATTTTTTTTTGTATTTATTGTTATAGCGGCAGCAAAAATACATCATTCATGAAAATGTCAACTGTCTAACTTTCACGGTTCATGAGATACAGCCTGGTGACAGACGGACGAACAGCGGAGTCTTAGTCATAGGGTCCTGTTTTACTTGATGCATTGCTCTTTGAAAATTAGTAAATAGATATTGCTTGATAATTAAAGAGACCCTTTACGTGACTGCGCCAGAAGGTCCGATGGTTCAAGGCTATGGATATTACACGTCTGCACTAAATACCTACTTATACCTATGTTTTCTGGTTGTATTGCCTAATCGTAACGCTTCTGGATTATACGACGTTATAATAGTATTTCAACACAAATTTTATTTTAGACTCGGTCGTACCTGACCACCGCACCGGGCACGCACCTTGAGAACAGGTCTGCGCACCGTACGCGGCGGCGCGCCGGCGTGGCTCCGGCTCGTGTCCGGCTGCGGGAGCGCGCCGGTGCGGTTGCACGCGCGCACGTCGTGCTGCATCACAGTCGTATTGAATTATTCAGAAGTCACAGCTGCGCTATCTTTTGATTACATGTGTAAATGGCGTGGATACGGGCTGACTGCTGATATATCAAACGGACGTCGCATTCTGTTCGCTTGTCGCGATATTGGCGTCTCATACTCGGTTGGCTACCAGCGTAATACTAAAACCCTAGGCGAGGACCTCACTGTATAAAATGCAGTTAATGTCGACATCTAGGTAGTGTTGTCGATATAAAAAAATGGTATACTTATATCATCGAAAAAAGAATAGGATAACATTAGCGCCCTTGTCCGTCGCAAAGGGACTTAGTATGTTCCATTCACAAATTAAAAAAACGTAAGCGGTTTGCAAATATAGTTTTACTTTGCATAAGGTTTCGTTGACATGGTTATATGTAGTATATAATAATGTGTTGCTTTAACTTTGTGCACAAATTTACAGCACTACCATTAATAACAAGTGGACAGCAGGTTAGGGTAGGGGGTGGAGGGGGAGGGTGCTATAGTGTTGTGTGTCTGACCGCGACCAATGTTCACTAATAAATCGAGTCGCTTATACGTGTTTAAATATGACAGCAGCTGGACGAACTACAAATTATAAATACAATAAGAAAATTGAAATGGACCTACAATGATTACTTTTCAATAGATAACACTCAATTCCCAGTAAATCAAGCAAAACAATTACAATCTTAGCAGTTTGGAGTAGTCCCAAGCCGAGCCGACAGCGTCGTTCATGAATCATTCGTTCAACGATTGGTACGCAATCACTAGAACCCTGAAAGTATACTGGTCAGTACACAGTAAAGTACTTGACTTTGTTGCGATTCAACATACTACTTGACTTATTATACTAAAGACTTTTTGTTAATAGTTTGAACAATTTCTCAATGTCATTGATAAAGTTTTTTAATTTTAACTACTAAAATTAACTGACATTCGTCAGCTACAGTCTACAAAGGAGACTGCCCCGCAGGCGCAGCGCGCGCCCGACGCGCACCACGCTCACTGCTCGGACTGGTCACGAGCGAGCGGAGCGCCCGTAAATATATCACGCGCTGACACCTATATATCAGTGGCTTACACCAAACGACAACGACCTGTGTATGATGTATTGTGCTCGTTGACACTTATTAGCGCAGTAGCAGCGAGCTCCCACGCGGTGGCCGGCTGTATGGGACGCCCCCATATCTATACACGCACGGGGTGGAGTTTTAATGCCACCTGGAAGGAAAGTACCTCTAATACTAGTGATAGCATACTATATCTAAATCACAGGATTGATGCCTCGCTGGAAGAAACCATTCGAGAAGGTTGTTGATTGTTATGACACAGCTCTAGGTTAGCGGCGGTTACACAAACAATTTTTTGTTTTAATATTAATTTACAAGTTTATGCACTTCACAAATAACAGTTGCACACAACAATCGGGCAAAGATGTGCACCCCTCCATCTTCCCACTTCCTAAACGCGCCCCCTACAATTCATTTGTGTTGCAAATCATTTTCGACACTGAGTTGAATCGGAGCGTAGCTGCAGACAAGTTGCGCCGCATTCATTTACAGAGTTTTTAAGTGTTAATAGATGCTTATTACACCGATTTTATACACACCATACAACTTGGTTGTGTCAGTAGGATATACTAATATTTGATAAGTTTCCGCATAGAATATTGCATATTATATAAATATTATATGCCCGTAATAAACTTTATTAAAATATGACTTAATAATGTCGATTCTATATAAATGTAATATTAGTTCCCGGTAAGCGTACATTTATTCCAACGCTGACAATAGTTCGCGTCGCTACTGAATGATATATCCAGCTCGTAGAGGATCGCGATTAAGCCGACATTAGAGGAACATATTCGCTGCTCAATATAATGTAACAGTTGCTGCCATTACGGGAGCGCCTGCGTGGCCTCGCCGCGCCATTTACATTCAAAGTGACGCGACTCGAGCGTCGCCGGCATTAGCGACATCGGCAGTAATACCTTACTCAAGTGTCGCTCGCGCGTAAAATACAAATAGATCTATGTTAGCCTTATTTTCAAAGTAAGAAGTATGAAATTTCATTATGAAAACACTAAGTAAGCCCATTTAGGAAAATTACGGATTTCCATACAACCGTTCATCCTCTTTTTAATCCCCTTAGTGGTGGAGTTTCCAAAAATCCTTCCGTTATGGATGTTTTCAACATAAAATAATGTTATCAGATGTCCAAGTTTACAGTTTCCGGTCATGTGGTTTATATAAAGGCAAAGGTGACTGAGTGATGTATCAACGCACAGCCCTAAACCTTTAAACTGCGATAATCACCACGAGTTTGATATAAAAAAAGGTCTTGGCGAGAACATTACAAATACAAGTCCTGAAATGCATACTTAGGTACAACATGGTCAAGATAGGGCCGTGGTCGGAACCGCTGGATACAAGTATATAAGTACTATGAGTCTATGACACAAGATAAGGATTAAAGGGGCCTTGAACATTTTGAGCAAAGTTATTATTTTATCCTGTGGCTATTGTAAATACGTGAGCCTCGGTAAACTCAACCACACCAACGCGTCGGTGAAATGTAGCGCACGAGCCTCGCGGCCGGAACTCCGCCATTACCGAACTATTTCCACTTTTCCTCTGTTTGACTTAATGTAATCAAAACTCGTAACTCAGTAGGTAAAGACAAAGGTAAATGAGAATGTATCTCGTCTAATGAGACAAGTTCCGGCGATAGGACATCAAACATGTACTTTAACAACACGAGATGCCTTCTTAATACAACAGACAACAGAACAGAAGGTGTGAGTTGATGTTGTTTTTGTCGAATGTATATTAGTCCTCACTTGTGTAATAATAATCTTAAATCAAAGTATTTCGTAAATGATCATCAATTTCATATTGTAATAATTATTTCATGTCAGTTTATACTACACCTTATACTTTTTTGGGTTCCTTACCCCAAAAGGTAAAAACTTATAGGATCTCTAGTGTCCGTCCGTCCATCATGACTAAATGTCTCTTAGATGGCTGCGTCTGTAGTACTTAAGTCCAATTAATTTTTAACATAGGGACCACTCTTGGGGGTAAATTGGTAAATTATACAAATTTTGCATATCGTTCTATTATGGGACATATTAAATGAAAGCACTTGTTTTGCTGATCTCAAAGTATATGTTTTATTTTTACTGAATTTTTCTAAAGTTATATTATGAGAAATTTTTCAAATAACTCGTTCTAAATTAAACTCCCAACCCTAAACTGTAAGTTGTGAGAAATCACGAAGTTGAACGCCGCCGCGTGGCACCCCTTGCCTTCCTAACAGTGCGTGAGGACGCAGTGCGCCGGAGAAGGTGCAATGCGAGTGAGAACCGCATCAGAACAAGTCAGCGCTCACTTGTATATCATTAAGGGCGGATTCGACCAAACAAGAATAAATTTTATCCTTAGAATAAATCGCTAGATAACCGAGAGTAAACCCATTTTGCATTTTACCATCTACTATTCCAAGAATAACGCGCTTATTCGGGAGTAATTCTTATACCCACCCCCATGCGTGGAATAACAGAGCTATCCCAGAATATTTTAATGGCGTCCGCTCGCCATAATTATGATTCTATGCTAATTTTAGGTTATGTCTAACGTCAGCAGAAGCTGTCATTCATTGATAGGTTGTTTGTTTGTTGGTCGTTACTTCGATACGAATTATTGTGAACCCTGATAATAATGCAGCGCTTAAGAAATTTGATTGAGGATAGTGATGGTGAGGATGAAGTTACACTTCGACATCCAAGGTGGTTAAAGGAAAGGACTGATTTATTTAACCTTTATGATGATAAGGACTTCGCAACCAGGTTTCGTTGGAGCAAAGAGGCAACTTTGTGTTTGTTAACGAAAATCGAACATAACTTGGAATATATCTCCGACCGGTAAGAATATTTACGTACCTACGAACTTTAATTATTGTACAAAATTATTAACTAAGAAGGTACACCCTGCTACACATCAAGCTATATATTTCCAGTATAAGCTGACCTCTCATAGCACGGAAATCATATACAATGCGATTTCAGCATAAACTGGCATTCAATCATTCATTCTGCTATTCGCGTTTAGTTATTCCAAGTTTAGTTATACTTCAGATTGCGTCGAAAAATGACTTTCAGTTACTCGAGTATAAAATCGTGGAATAAAATTACCCCTGGTATAGTTACGCGCGAGTAAATCTATGTTTGGTCGAATCCGCCCTAAGTAAATAAAAGATACGGTGCAAAAACAATGCATCCGGCAAATAACCAAATTGTCATAGCTTAAGGTCAATCTTGAAGACTAGAGCTGAGCCATTAACGTGATTTTACTCGCAACGAAATTATATTGTGCTTGAGCACAAATAATTCTGCATGACACATTTTTTTATTAGATAAACGCTGCACCCCAGTCTGCAATTGCGGCTCGAAACCAATCAGTACGTACTAACAATACACGTGGTTATTATTAACAGTTACTTATTGAAATAAAACGCATGGATATACGGCTCTTTGGATCCTAGCTCTGACCTGTACACTAATATTATAAAGAGGAAAGCTTTGTATTTTTGTGTGTGTGTGTATGTTTGTAATGAATAAACTCCAAAACTACTAGGCCGATTTCAAAAATTCTTTCACCGTCAGAAAGCTACATTCACCCTGAGTAAGATCCTACTAATATTATAAATGATAAGTGTGGATGTTTAGATGTTTGAATGTTTGTTACTCAATCACGCAAAAACGGCTAAACGGATTTGGATGAATTTTGGCATGCATGTAGCCTTTGACATGGAAAAGAACATAGGCGAACCTTTTATCTCGATTCCGTAAGTAGTTCCCGAGGGTAAATTAAAAATTGTTTACGAGCTAAGCCGTGGGCAGACAGCATACAAATTTGGGATTTTTTTCTATTACAGCGTTAGCTATAGCACGGGTGAAAATTTAATAAATTTTTTATTACTTTCACATTTTTAATTTCTTTTGGACCCAATTCTGAAGTCCACGCAGACGAAGTAGCGGGCAAAAGCTAGTAGGCTATATTTTTAACTAAAAAATTTGGTACCGCGGGCGGAATCGCGCGGAACAGCTATTACCACATAATTAAAAAGATTTTAAGTATAAATTAAATGGCATGAAGGTATTTATTAAATTAGGGTATAAAAGGGCCTAGTAGGTATTTAGGAGGCTCGTTTAACTGCCCATTCCGATTAGTTCCGCCGCCATGTTGGCATATACTTGTCACGCTACCGCAATTTTTTTTTTTTTTTATTTATTCCTTTAATTCAGGCAACAAGGCCCATAGAAAATATATTACATAAATACAAAACAATGTTTATAAACTAATACATAAAATTATATAAATAAATAACTAAAAACTAATGCACACGAAGTGTCGGCGTCGTGTTACGCTGCGTGGTGTCGCGTATCCTTCCTCGGAACTTTCGATAGACGACACCCTTCGGCCAAAACTCTTCCTTGAGGAAGGTCTCGACGTGGTGAGTTGGAACTCGCACCATGAACGACTTGAAGTTCGTGTTATGGCGCGCCTCCAACTTCTCCACCCTCAAGGTCCAGTTGGTCTTGGACCGGACATACTCCACAACCTGCTCCTCCGTCGTGGTGTGATGTAGACGGGACACGTACAGCTGCGTCGTTGGTACTGCAGGACGCAGCAGGATGTTGGGTCCAGTAGGTGCGGTACCGCACTGGTTCCTACAAGGAGGCTTCTTTTTCTTCCTCTCTACTTTTATGAAGCCATCCTTGTCGCACGTATCCTTCTTTGGATTAGTCGGTGGCTGTGGTTTGCCACGAGGTTGTTCTCTCCGTTCTCCGTTCCGTTCCGTCCGTTCTGTCAATCTCCGTTCATGTATCGTAGTGTTTGCTCTGCCGTTTCACCGTACCGCGGCCACTGAACCGTTCAGGCCTCTTACTTACTATACCCCGTGCTTATACACCGGCGGACAAAATGTTTAACATAACCGACCTTTGGAATCTTGCTTTCTCTGGACATAGTGCAAGATTAGCAATAGGTTTACGGTGGTAATTGGCATTGCTGCGTTTACGGTTCGTTATTATTTGTTTCTCGGGCGTCCTGTGGCGCGGACGAATACTTGTTTTTTGTATCTGTAGAACAATGTGAAAGAATTTGTGAGATCGGCTCACCGCGCCGGCAGACATACAATGAACGAAAAAAATGTAGGTAATAATAAATTCCGGGCGTTGCGCGTCGGCTCATCCCCGCCCCCCGCACCGGCGAGCCGCGTGCCTGCTAAACTATGTCCGAGGATGGTTCTATTTTAATTGTTTTAACTAGACATTATCAATAATTATTTCGGGAGTTAAATTTACATGAAGACTAGGCAGACCACATAAACGATGGAGTGACGACATCGCCACGATAGCCGGCAAAACATGGAGCAGAAGTGCTAAAGATAGAGACGTATGGAAACGATTGGAGAAGGCTTTTACCGATAGCGGTCTCTATACATGTGTCACCTAAACCATATTTTTTTTTTCTATATACAACTATTTAGTGAGTTGGCATGTATAAGGAAAAATAAAGCTTATTTATTAACTAGTTACAAATGAAACATTGTAAATGTGCCTGATGCGCACATTTACAATGTTTCATCTAACAAGTTTAACGTTAATACGTAGCCGCAACATACTTCATGACTCGGTTACACAACGGAGCGCCGATACACTGGCTGTATTGGGATTTTCTCACATCCGCTGTTGTGTGATGGAGTTATATTAGACAACAGCAGCCAACATTATTTAATAAATTGTACCTTTATGGTTTATACAATTTTAAGTAAAGTATATAACCGAAATTATAGCACGGCCATTAGCACCTCTAGCACACATAACTATGAACATCTGCGTGAGGTACTCGAGTCTGACACATGCTGGACTCGTTCCGTTTTGGCACCCTTGGCCTAGGACAAACTATGTAGTTGGTCTTAAAATCTAGTTTGGCCCGCAATACACATATAAATAATACGATGTAACAGTTACCGATATGAAGCGTTCTATGCTTCATTTATGAAAAATGTAGGTAGGTAATACACATATAGGTTCTACATCTTACGTAATACGCCAAAGAAAAGGAAATAAGAAAGACGCGGCCGGAGTAAAATTTCTTACCTCGTGAATAGCAAAGTAATCGATATAGAAATAGAGATTTTATGGCTCCTTACAAATTTGTCGCTGCTACTAAGCCACAGAGCACTCATACATATACCTCAATGATACTAGCAATGGTTTTAAAAGGTCGGTAACGTAAAAAAAATAATACTCTGTTTTCTTTCGAAAGATGAATATAATATCGTATTGATTGGTTTCAGTCAGAAACCCATTCAGTTCGTAAAGCTCAAGTGTTAATAAACAAAGCAAGGGTTATTAGACAAATAAACGGGTTTCAAATTGTAAGCACAATCAAATTTTCATGGAATTCGTTACGCTTCATAATCTGATAGGATTTGTGTTTATTTCCAGAAAATTTCAATTAATCGAGAGCCCTCTCGTTTAGGTGTAAGCCTTCATTCTCCCCAATCCGCATGTTGCAGGCTTGTATACAGGATTAATTTAAAAGGAGTGCGTATATTCAACGAGGTAATCAGGTGCATAGAACTGAACAACTTTCCCTTTTTTTTTAATGGAAAAGTTATTTTTTTTTCATAGATTTCGACCTATTTTCCTTGGGGAAAGTTTTTCAGTTTTATGAACCTGATTACCTCGTTGAATAAACGCATTCCTTTTAAATTAATTCTGTAGTGCTCGATCACGAGCTATGCATGCTACAACTTGTTTACAATCATTCGATATGAATGTAATTATGATATAAAACCGAAGCAACCCCATATTATAGTACGCGGAATGAAGTGTTCATTACACTCTGTAGGTATTTCAGTTTAACAGGAATAAAGAGCCATGTGTGTTTCCAGCGGCACCGGTCGCCTGCGGGCGGTTGGCTCTGCTTCATTTGTTACAAATAGCTGATAAATGGTCCGATGGCCTCTCGTCGCCGCAGCAAGAGGCTAGACCGAGCCGAGAGGAAGGCATGTGATTGATTTGTTTGGAGTTCTATATGTGCCAGCAATGACTCCGGCAGCACCGACAGTCTTGTGAACACAGCACGCCTTGTCTATTTCGTGAATTCGTTACGAAGTAGTAACTTGTGTGGTTGGTATTCTGATCAAGGAGATTGTCTTTCGTGGCATAAATATGGACCAATACAATTACACAGTAGCTGCACTACATACTTTCCATTTATTGTTTTAAAATATTCTGACAACATTATTGTTGTCGGAATATTTTAAAACATCGACTGATGCCGATGCTATTATTTGAGTACCGGATTCAAATCGTAAAATAGGTAATTTTGTCTGAAGATAATATCTTTGTATCTGAGTGGTATCTGCTCCATCTACGATAAATAAGGACGAGTTACCTAAGGGGAGCTTATTGATTTTGTAATCAAAGGAAAAATAAAAGATAAGAAAAAGGGCGACGTAGCGGGAAGCCGGCATGGACGCGGTAGAGGCCGGGAGATGTGATGACAGGTAGAGTACAATTGATAGCGACCGGTGTGGGCCTTCCTTACCTGCTCGCTACTACGTCACACAGTGGGCGAGCAGGGAGCCTCGTCCGCCTCATACACTTAATACAGTTGTATTATGTATGAGGACAATATATTATGATTGTTTTAACAGATGTAACTACAGTAATATACATGATATATAAGTAACTACAGGAAACAAAATGCAGTATCCAGGTAAAAAGCAGCTCTGCGTCGGCCTGACCGAGCGCCGCGAGTGAGCGTGCCAGGTTTGACTCCAACTGAGATTACGTTGAACTATACACTCTAATAAACTTTAAAAAGTAGGTATAAGCCTTCTGATGGATTCTCTTCCCTATTAATTAAAGAGCAAGATATGTTACTCCCGATATGGGGTAACTCATGATAGAATGAAATGGAAGGAAGAGAGAGAAAACTTTGAACTACAGTTTGTTCTCAAAATAAATAAATTGGGGTAGATGACAATGTCGGAAATATAAATAAAAATGTAAGAAAGGAGTAAAATAATTAATAAAATAAAAAAGTTAAAACGTTGTGTTTGTTCTTTTATTTTACAAAAACTCACGAAGAATTTTTGATGAGTGAATGAGATCACCAGTTTGTGCAAAAGCTTTACGTCACCAGCCCCGCTGAACTTTGATTCGCTTTAACTACTTAGGTTTATGCTATAAAAGTTTTTCATGTAGCTGGCGGCTAAATAAATGTATCTGTGCATAGACAAATGATTTGTGATTGGCATCTCCTTTTAAGCAACTATTGCCTATATTAATAGACGCCGCTCTTTCATAACTACAAGGTTACATTCGGTTTTTAACATTTCCTTTCTATTAACTCTATATATATGGAAAAAAGAGGCTCAGCAGTGGGAAATATATAGACCAGCTTTATTAAAAATACAATTATTTGTATGTAACTGTTTGTGGATATATATATATGTGTGTGTGTGTAGGTATGCAGTGTGTGTTTATGAAGCATGCGCACACGCACATGCTTCATAAACACACACTGAGTGAGCATTGTGTAGTAAATACCACGTCTGTGATCATATAAATCATATGCGATAGTGATCGTTGATCTGATCTTTTGCTAGGCGTTACAGAAACTAGTAAGTAGGCCGCATCTCTACCTACTCGTGCACATTGCCGGCGAGCGGCGAACTGCTGCAAACACTTTGGAATGAAAATATTAAATTAATGTCTCGTTCTAAGCCTTTGTTAGTTTGCTCGACGCTATTGCTGTTTGTTTTAAAGGCCTTATGTTATGTAGTTTCTGTATTTATGTAACGTATGCTGAATACCACTTTAACAAGTCTCTTTAAATAGCACACAACGTAAAACGTTAATATATACCGAATTGCCGTTAAAATTAATTGAGTAATCCTAAATAAATATCCCGGAATCAATGACGCGGCCACTGCGCCAGATAACGTTCACATTAATTATACCTAACTTCAGTTAAGCGTAAGTTGCAGTAACAACTGATAAAATACAACATGATGTGTCAATCGTACGAAAATAGTAATGTATTACTGACTTTACTTAGCAGAGTAATGGCTTTAGGGTCACAAGATCTACGCTAAACGTCTTAACCTTGAGACACACATAACGACGAAATTAAATCCTCAATTCAGATTAAAACCACCATTCGTCATCAGCGGCCGCCGAGTGTCGAATGAAACCCTCGGCTTGACCCAGTACACGCGGACGAACGTTAATAAATCGTCTGTAACCGCACACCACGCCGGAGTGGAATCGAGTGTTAATCGATTCATTAATCATAACTCGCATAACACGGCTCCTAGCGAGCACGCTATGTCGATATGCCAGCGAATTGCAACTCTAAATTTTTTTGGTGGCGTTAAACGTTAGCGCCCCCTCTACTCGAGTTCAGCAGCAAAGTGCCCGTAACTTAACGTCAATCAAATAACCTCCGTTTTAGCCGAAGACCTTTTACTGAAGTAACAAATATTATCGAAATTGAGAATAAGCTGAACTCTCTATTTTTGTTACACAGCAGAATAAAAAGTGAGGCCGCTCGCGTCTCGCACGTAAAGTACGAGTGTGTCGCCTGTGGCAGTCGCGGAGACATGCTGAATAATACATCTTGAACCTCAGCAATTGGCTTCAGCAATATGTAGATGTATTTGTTGCGTTATTCAATTCATCCGGGGCCATCGGGAGCGCGGCTGGTAATTGAATAGCGGCCCAATATCTCAATCGCGGCGCTCCTTCGCTCCCGCCGCCGCTGGGGCCGGGGGCCGCACGCCGCGAGATCCTCTGTTAATTTCCTATCGTTAACATAAAACATGACTCGTTCGCTTACACAACCTAAGGGGTGTGACGGCGGCGACCTGTTATGTATAATAAATGCTGCTATTGTTTGATCATTCGCAACTTCATACCTTGTTTGTTTGTGCAGCCCATCCTTTCTGATTTATGAGTTCGCAATCGGTGAAAATACGTCCATATATTATGCATTGTCTGACGCTACTTCTATACAAATACATTAGTCACGGCACCGTGGCCGGAAACAGGATCGTTACTCTGTTACAAGGGCATGGTGGAGGAGTTGCCGCGCGCCGCGGATGTACAAACTCCGGACGAGTGAGGGGGGCGACCCCGAGCGTGTAACATATTGCATGCAGTGCGACATACTAAGATGCACCGGTAGAACAAGGTAGTAGAGTAGAGGGCTTCTCGATATTCCGATCATAACAAATAACAGAAAATAAACACAAATGAGTAAAATAGCGTGTATGAGTACCCTTATTCTAGATAAGGAAGACATTGGTATCAGTTTAGTCACACAACATATTTCCCGAGAGACTCGCCGCCCGAGTGCGGTCACGCCTGACTAAAAGTAACAGATGGTGTTATAACCAGGTTCTCGGAACTATTGTAGACTACTGCAGACACAGCCACGTCAATATGTGACACATATAGTAAGCCAAATAATGTAAACTCACACAATTTAGTATCTGCATTCGCATTATTTTTTATTAATTTATTTAAATTAATTAAATAAGTTATATACGGTTTTAGAAAACAATTTTTAAAATATATACATACGCTTAGTAGATATATAAAAAAACCGGCCAAGTGCGAGTCAGACTCGCGCACCGAGGGTTCCGTACAAACCTGATGCTTTTCGCAATTTTTCCTTTATCTGTGTTATAAGACGTTGCTTCGTACCAAATTTCAAGATTCTGAGTTCACGGGAAGTACCCTGTAGGTTTTGATTAGCGATGGGCGATTCCGAGATGTTTTATCAATCGAAAGAATCGGAGTCGTTAAAATAAACCATCGAGTCAACCATCGACTCGCCGTTCTAAAAAACAATCGAGATGTTTTTCGATTGTTTCGAGTCAATGGAATTGACCGCTAGTTTTCGGTTGTTCGAATCAGTCACCAAGTATCGCTCGGTCACCGCAGGGGGAGTCGAGGGAGGTCAGTCGATTGCATGCATCTAGCCACAAAGATTAGAAATAACATTATTATTAGAGATTAAGACTTTTCTAAAAAGATTTTGTAATTGTTATTTGATTAAGATTGTTGACTATCCCGTGCCCGACTGATTTTAGATTTAAATTTTAATAATAAATAAAAAAAACAGTTACGATTCAATAAGAAACCTCGATTATGTTTTATTTATTTTCACGATTCCTCCTATCTAATTATTCGTACGTAAACCATCGAGGAACAACTATCGATTACTCTCGAATGAACGCGCCGCCGTGCGCCAGTCGCTATAGCAGACCGAGTCGGACTCGAGTCCAAATTGAAACAATCGAGTACCATCGAGATGTTCGAACAATCGAAACAATCGAAAAAAACCACTCGCCATCGCGCATCACTAGTTTTGATTCCCTTGCGAGTAGTGGCGAGTTTCAAAATATGCGGTTTTAATTCCTGTTTCTTTTGATTGCGTTGACATAGAAGTTTGATTTTGTTACAGCTTAAAGGTATTATAGATTTGAGTATTTGATATGAATTTCAATATAATACCTCTACGCGTTCATGAGGAAAGGGGTAGTAAGTTTAAAATTATTAAAAATATTTTTATTATATGATATAACTAAAAATGTATACTTTTCGCAATTTTTCCTATATCTCTGCTATAAGACGTTGCTTCATACCAAATTTCAAGATTCTGAGTTCACGGGAAGTACCCTGTAGGTTTTGATTCCCTTGCGAGTGTCGAAAATTTGCGGCATAAACGGGAGTATCTTTTGATCGCGTTGACTTAGAAGTTTGATTTTTTCACAGCTCTAAGAGACCATAGACTTGAGTATTTGATATGAATTTCAGCTTGATACCTCCACGCGTTCCTGAGAAAAAAGGTCTTGACAGACAGACAGACAGACAGACGGACAACAAAGTGATCCTATAAGGGTTCCGTTTTTACCTTTTGAGGTACGGAACCCTAAAAATACAATTAATGTCTTATGCAGCATAACAAACTTAAGCAGATAGCAAACAGAAGATATGAGACAAATAATAGCATTTCGGATGAATTGAAGTTACTTGCGCATAACCTGCATACATGCACCTGGAGTGTGTCAGCGACTCTGTTGGGTAACGTAGTTTGTTTTGTATATTCAAATATTACATTTTTAATCACAATTCGGCACTTATAGCAGCTGCAAGTGTGTGTACATTTAAAAATAAAACCACATTAAAGTGCATACATATTACAATACTAGCAACGGATTTGACACTTTGGAACGGCGCAACTAGAGTCATTTAACGTTTCGAAAGTACCTGAAAATGTGTACTCGAATTAAAAATATTTAGATTTGATTTGACTGGAGGGTAGCGGCGGGAGGCGGCGCGCGGCGGCGGCGCTCTCGTTTAAAAGGTTCAGCGGCGGCTGCCAGTCTGACTTGTATTAAGAATAAGAGGTTATTTATTTTGTGGGGACTTGGTTGTGGTGTGGGGAAACTCTACCGAAATAGATAGAATCTTCATTGCACAAAAAAAGTGTATCCTTGCAATTTTTAGTATGCAATGGTCTGATTCGTGCAGACCAATATTGAAATCACAGAAACTTTTTTTTTCTTTTTTTTTTCGGGGTGAAAAGCTTATGCTTTCAACCAAAGACTCCCTTTCAACCCAGGCCGAGGGCGCGACGTGGGGATATGTCGGACTTTCACCGACCAAAAACACTCCGGTCCCGTCTCTGCCTTGGCCGGAGTCGCGGGATCGCTCGCGCATTCTCGACTTGGTCGACTCCGGCTGTTTTAACTGTACCCTGCATGTATATCTATGAAATTGCCAGGTTCTTGCGATCTAACTCCACATTATTCGATCGCAAAAACAATTCTGATAAGAGGAAGGCTACACATTTAGACTTTGAGATGCCTGTTCCTAGGCTGGAACTTTTTAGACGACATTGTGTTTATATGGGTCCCCTTATTTATAATTCAATACCTAAATTATATTAATTAGTGTAGTAGTAATTGTTGTATTGTTTCATTTTGTTGTATAATATGTAATTTGACTGATCTGTTAAATATTGTGAGTGTATAGGATGTTTATTGCTTTTATAATTTGAAATCATAGTTGTAAATTTATATTATTGTAATGTTTGTATGCCAAAACTGGCGATATGTGAGGATCTTGCAATATTGTAACACCTAAACCACATTTCTTGCAAATAAAATGATTGATTGATTTAATGTTTTCAAAATTAAACATGCCTTATAGAATGCGAACAGAGACTAATGAATATTATGAGGCACAACACTACTGCTTACAGTTGACACACAGAAAGTTAGTTAATTTTCCGTCCGGCCGCTTAATGCCTCAACCGCCTTACCTTAGGCCTCCTGCGTGACGACCTGCCCTTGCAATCCTTAATTCGAAGTACACATCGGCTGCGATGTTGCAATACCTGCTATTTTCGCAACACTTGCTACTTAAGATCATGTGCGTTATAATAATGTCCACAACATAAACTGCAAGAGCCCCCGTCGCCGGCGGAGACCGTCGCCGTTATCACGGCCGGTACACATACTGTATTCTGATTTATTAGCACTAATATGAAAAATGTTTGACATTTTTCGCATTGATCTTCGAGTTACCTCTCTCTGACCCTCGCCTCCGCCTCCTCTCGGGGGCGCGCAGGTGTGAGTACCCGCTCGGTTAATACGGAATATACGAAGTCAATAAACTAAAGATTCAATAACTTGGTGGTGCGGAGAACAGACTCGGAGAGAGCTCGAAAACTAATATTTCTCATGGTTCCGGTAAATTTAACGGATATCCGGCTCAATGGCGAGATCCGGCGGCCCAGCCACCCGGTCGTCCGTGAAATTATATTATGCGGATATCGGACGTAGAATGTTTAAATTTTATCCTTCGTGAGAGGACTTACGTGAGCAGTGTGACGCGGGCACGGCGCACGCGTCCTGCTCGCTCTCGCGCTTGTTCGTGACCCGCAGAGCACCACACTCCTCGCTGCAGCTGAGTGTGCCTGCAACACCATCTCATTTATCTAGCTGTATGGATGACATACTCGCAGCTTTTTGTATGGGCAACAAAATACGAATCAGTGATTAGCGAGAGCGTCTCGGGTAGTGACGTTAACTGCAACAACACTACTCCACTTTTCACTATTCATTTACATTTGTTATGATAAAATGAATTATTTGAAATGCTGTTAGTGGAAATTGGAAGATCTTAAGAATTGTAAAACAATAATCAGCGCGCAGTAAGGACAAGACACAGTCTCGGCACTCGGGACTCCCGGCTGCTGTGTCGGCCGGCGCTCGCCACGTGCCGCGCAGGACTTAGCACCGCGTAGCCGTTTAAAAACTTTATCCACTGCATAATAGAGCTGTTTGCGAAGTTTGCGGTCCGAGCCGCGCCCGCTACAGGGTTGCCGCTTGCTTACTGTATATAATTATGTACAATTGTTTTATTTGAGCTGACTGATAGAATTTGCCCACAGCTGGGCAAGATCGTCTAGGATTTGTTTCAAGACTTATTGTTATTTATATACTATTCTTCTTTTTTCCATCATATTTGGGTACACATGCCTCATGGTGAACACATACCTCATGCCCATGCAAGAACATCTTAAAGAGACATGTCTTTAAGATGTTCTTGACGCGGCGATTCTAGTCCTGGTCGGCCCTGCCGCCTTATTAAATCGTCCTGCGGCGCGTTTACATGCTATATTTTTACTTATTACTCTGATAGCAGTTTTTATTTCATTGCATTAGTTATTGTACCCCATTATTTACCGACTACTCTCTGTAAAGATAAGCAACACTTTCAACTGAGTCTACTCTCACAATAGCTGTGAACAAAGAACAACCCCTTTAATTTCTTATCGACGTGTTTCTGGTTGCCAGCGGCGCTCACGTTTTTACGTTCTCATAAAATTACTATTTGTTGCAGTTCATGCAGCCCTAACGTCCGGTCGGAGTTATTGCACAGTGCGCACAGCTGCCTCTCTTTCCAAAGCGCCAAATTTCACACCTTAGTTGAACGCTAAAGTTAAATACATAAAGGCGATATTCCATTGCACAGCAAAGCGACGATATTAATGAATTTTCATCGCTTCCCGGTACACTTCGGTAAACTTGGTGGTAAGTTAAATGGGTATAGTTTTCATTCGATATGCTTTGCATTATCTATCGAAGTTCGAGTGAGAAGTGATTGTCTAATTAACTGAAGACGTTTACTAATGGCCGCGCTCACTATAAGGACTTTTCATTGTCACAACTCTTTCATGGCGAGGGTTCCGTGTCGAGCACCACTCGCGGACATGGTGATGATAAGAGAGCTGTACGAGGATGTCATGTGGTGACGTCATCAGTCGCTAGCGGCACTCCCGGCGGAGAGGATGCTCGCGCTGAATCTCGTTAGTATCGTAGTTCCGCCTCTTACGTTGTCCGCCAGTGTGTGCGGCTGTCGCACTGAGGCACGTTTCCAGCGCACGGCCCATCTTTAACTGACGATTATTACTTGCTATAATGTATAATGTAATAGATATACTTATAGGTTTTGCTTAGAAACAATACACATATACTTACAGGTATTGTTTGTAAGCGCTTTTGTGTATAATGAAAAACACATTACAGTTTTACTCAAGTAGACAGTGTGGGGCTGGCGGTGCACACCTGCAAGACGTGCCGACTGTCGACGCTCGTTTGTTTTTATGTCGCGAGATGGCGCAGCGGGCGCGGCGAGCGATGTCGACGCTCAAGTATATTTTTGACGCCAGAATAGGTAACAACAAGATAAAATTTCTTGCAAAGTGATTAATTAATTTACTAGACCCAGCGCCACAAAACCTCGCCAATACTAGTTCCGCGCTCACTTCGCCACTGTTGCTTTCATCAGCTTGTTATTTTTCCAATTTAAGTTGTCTAGTTAGTTAGTGTTAAAAGTTTTGTTAGTTTAGTGTTGTAAAGTGAAAAATGAAAATACGAATAGTGCTTTCGCCCAAAGTTTCGACAAAATACCGCTCTATTCAAGTGCACTTATACTGCATCAGAATTACATTCAAGCAAAATGAGAATTTTTAATGACTTCATTCGTTGGAGCAGCTGCTCAACTAAAATACTCTGTAACAAATTCAACATTGTACATTTAGCTTTACAATTCTGTAAATACTCGTAGTAAAAATATGTTTTGTAGTTTCCGTAACTCTCTGTAGAATAAAATGTTAATACCAATCAAAGACCACCAAAGATGCAGACAGTCGCAAATCACTTACACACGCACGCACACACTCACATTGTGCTCACAGCTCGGACTTGCAGAAGTCAAGCCACTCTTACAGTTTGATTAAACGGTTCGTGCAAAATGCGTTCACAACGAGCAAGTTGTTCGCGTTGATGTCAGCCATCAGTGACCATAAATATTTTGACTGCGATGACTTAATGCTGTATGTAATTTGTCCTTTTCCGTATGACAGAAACAAATCTAATTCAGGGTGTTCTTTATTTTAGTTAATAAAATTTATTTAAGCCATCGACAGAAGCATTTTGTTAACGGTTCTTTGTTCGCCGAGTGTCAACATTACCATGAGAAAAAGTTGCTCATTCATTAAGTAGTAATATTTAATACCGGCCAAGTGCATTATCTATAAAAACGGCAAAAAAAATCACAAAAAAAAAGGGAGCCGCTCTAATGGCGGAAAAACAGTCAACAGACAAGCGGTTAATATTTGTTTTATTTTAATTGAATTATTGAAGTGAAACTTCTTTATCGACGTATGGGAGAAAGTCACGTGATGAAAATCGTCACGTTTTTCGGTTACGCGCCATCTTGCTTTTTAGCTTGGTATAGTTTTGAAGTTTGGTTTGAAAAAAGAATAACAATATATTAATTTGAAAGTGATAAAATAAAAAGACTTGTTCAAATTTAAGTGAATTAACAAGAAAAGTGAGAGTGATTATATATTTCGTTTTATAAATTCAACACGTATGAGCATGATTTTAATATTTATTTGAGGTTAACCTCACTTTTTGATTGTAAGTATCAGTGAATGTATATAAATCTGTTAAAATTAGCAAGTATTAATAAATATGACTGTAAATCTAGTGAACATTATTAATTCTAAAAACAATAAAAAATATAAATTGAATAATAATTTAAAAATAAAACAAAAAACGATTAGAAAATAAAGAAGTTTCACTTCTTACCTGTGTACTCTGGTACACACACATATTTTTTTATTTTTAAAGTGAATATATAACTAAATGTTTTGTGAATATTTCAAGCGTTTACTTGTTGCCCTTATAAATATCGAGCAAAACTATAAGTATCCCTTAAATATTGATTTCATTCTGTGTTTTAGTATTTGTTGTTAAACCGGCCACAGAAATACACCATCTGTGTAAATTTTAACAGTCTGACTATCGTGATATATTCATTAGATACGGCCTGGTGTCAGACGAACAGACAGCGGAACCTTAGTAATAGGCTCCCGTCTTACCCTTTGGGTACAGAACACGAATGGTTAAAAATAATATAACCTTTTTGTATATATGTTGGTATTTTTAGGCCGCGACACGCCGGTACTCGGTAAACTGACTGCGATAAACAACCACCCGAGTAGATCGTGGCTCTCGTGAATAGCAATTAACTAAAATACATTTAAATGTAGCTTGCTTGTTCAGTGCACTTAACTTATATTTTGTCTCTAAATACAAAACATTTAAATATTTTAACAAATAATAATAAAAATAATTGTTGTGCTTAAAACGCAGAAAGGCGCAGATAACAATAACCAACAGATAAGTGACGTACCAGAGCGTAGCCCACAATAACCGGCCGCGTAGCACATCTCGTAGCATTTCGTAGCACGGCATTCAATTACTTTTATTGCAGAAAAGGGGTTTGCTCTTATTGCTTTATAATTTATTTATTTAAAAGGCACATCAACAATATAAAGACGAATGTTAATAACTTTATTTGTACCATTAGATTTGTAATTAACTAAAATTAATTATTAAAGTTGATGCATTTAAGATAATAAACAATCAAAACGAACTTGAGCAAGTACCACTTCGGGCTCATCGGCCAAGACTGCTTGCCTCAACCCCGTGTAAAGATAAAATAACTTGCACTCACCAACGTAATGCCCCAGTGCAGGGCAAGAGCTTATTTTCGACAAGAAATAAATGTATCTTTGGTCGGTGGTGCTTTAAATAAAGTAAAACTAGACTGTGCACAGTATTAATAACACAGCTATAAAAGGCCCGTGTTCAAACATGTCAAATAAGAATCACGTTTATGTAATGTACACTAATATTTATGACGTAGAGACGCCGACAATCAGGCAACAGGCGACCGACGTGACTTGCCCCTCCCCCCCTGCCCCTGCCCAGCACCGCCCCACCGCGTCTCACCCCCGCCGGCGCCCGGGCGACTCACTCGCACCATTAGAGCTGCCGTTATTTATTTGCGGAGCAGTTGAACAACAGCAAAAACTGTTTCTAAGTAAGTTTTGCAGGGCTTGTAGAGAAACACTAATTGCAATTTTACACTGATGGTTTCACAAGATGGGTCACTCCTCTAGTGAGAAGGCCACAGTTTTAAAACGTTGCATACTACGGCACTCACGTTACTCGGTAATGCTGCACAGTTAAATATTTATCGAAACTTAAACATCTCAACACGTTTAAGTTTCGATTTTCAAGCCGTGCCGTAGTCAACATTGCAACGCACAGCTTGACCACTATTACCGTAGTGTGTATCTAGTAGACTTATAATAATATGAGTACAATACAATTAAACGGTACCTTAAACATTATGGTAATTATGTAACTTAAGCGTTGTGTAGCACTTTAAATTGTAGCTTTGTGTAACAAAGCAGATGGTATTAATTGTTTGTGCATGACTAATTAACTTCTTTTATGTACGTACTATGTAGTTCCAGTGGTAAATATTGTATTGATGACATTGTATACTATATATACCTACATATGAATCTCATATATTTTGCTGTGATGTGATGTCGCTGTATATTTAAACGTAAATCATTTGAAGCCGACCTACTTATGCTACTTTACAAATAGACGCTAAAGCGATAGTAATCGTCGGTTTTTCTACCACAAATACTTCTCTCTTTAACTTTTAACATTATTTAAATGTCATCCATCTCCCGCCCACTCCCCTCGCCGGCACAGCAACGCGCGCTGCCCGCACGGCACCCGCACAGCGCCCGCACAGCGAGCCGCTCCTTCGAGGGCGTCACACACTTAGGATCACTATCTAAGAATTTCTGGTATAACTAAAGTTATAAACAGTTTTTCTTAATGGAGACGACAAAAGTTCTTATTAATTTGAAAACATCCGAATAAACATCATTAGATTAAAGTGCGCGTTTGGATAAATTGTGTCACGGTGGGTGCAAGCGAGGCAATGAAATGATTTTAATAGTAGTGTGAATTGAATCAGTGTTGCGTACCACTGAACACGTTACACCGAACGATCGCAGTATAATTCATTGTAAACTATATCTAGTTAACTCAGCGAACTGTGTCAAGCAATCCTTCATAGCACAAATAATCCTTCAAACACGCACTTGGTACAGGTATAGTTAGCGTATATACAGGCTGTATCGGCGTGAATGGAAACTACTCAACAAACTTCTACGCCTACCTACCTCATTTGTGAATATTTTAGAACATGTTTTATTTCAATATACTTTTTTAATTCGCGCATCAATTATCATAATAACATCATTCCAAGTCATGCAGCATTTATATTTCGCGGTGAATTTTAAACTTGTCATTGGTTATTTATATATTGGTAGCATTGGTATTTAAACAAGTCTTTCGACTACTATAGAACTTGACTTATTATTATAAAAGTTGGGTACACGACATACACGACAACACAATACATTATTCATGTGTGCGCGCTAGTAGATGACCACATTGACAGATAAGATTAAAAGGTTTCGCGCCGCGGTGAAGTTGAGCGAGGTAACGCGACGCATCGCGGTAGTATTGCGATATGCGTTCCCGTGTGATCCCGGCAAAAGGGAATGGAGAAGCACTCCGGTGGTTTTAGCCGGTAGGAGTCCGGCACGCCCCTCCGTTTTCCCCAGGGCGGAGGTAGTCCATGAGGATTTCCACCGGGCAAAAAAAAAAAAAAAAAAGGTAACGCGACGCCGACCACTCATTGTGGAGTCGCGCACTCCACGTGTCGCTCGGACCGCGTCTGTCGCCGAGCGCCGCGCACCGCGGCCTCTACTTATTTATAGAGCCGGTTGAACTAGCTTTTTAGTATGTCTGGATTTATTTCTGTGGAATCATTCATCCTAAACGAAAAAACATATTTTTTCACGACTTTCCCAAATTCCCATATCTGAATGAAACAGCTTATAGGTAGTCACTCCAATAAAAAAAGAACGTGCTGGATTCGTTTCGTTCTGATGATAATGTGGGAACTCGGGAAAACGTACCAACTATTTATGCTGGTATCTATTTAAAATAAATAAAACATTAAATAATGCATTCGATATGTATCGTATAATTTTTTCAAGTTGACACCTGTCTAATGTCAATCAACAAGATTTCAAATGTTTTCTTTTTCAGTTCAGGTTTGCAGCCGTAGCATTAGCAACCTCCTTAGAGGTCGCTACATCACTCCCCCGCCGAGACCGTTTACGGTCGATAGTTTTGAAACCGGACTATTCTACCACTTCTTGTAGTGATTATGGTCCTGCCGTCATCTCTTTCTTTCGTCGTAGCTGGAGATTTGGGAACAGCTTCACTTGCCAAATGCGCGGGCTTTAGACGGTCGATGGTAACGTTCATTTCCTTGCCCCTGACATCTATCTTGAAGGTCTTCTCACTTCTCTGTAAAACTTTGTGAGGACCTGAATATGGAGAGCAAAGAGATTTCGTAGCAGGGCCTTGCCGCAAGAACACATATTCAGCGTTTTTAAGGTCTTTGGGAATGTAAAATGTGGGAGAACCATGCCACGACGCTGGCTTTGGTGAAAGATTTGCAATATGTCTGCGAAGGCGTGAGGAGAAATCGGCAATATCAGCCATCACATTAGAATTGGGGTCGAAAAACTCTCCAGGAAGGCGCAGCGGCTCGCCGTATACGAGTTCAGCGGCTGATGATCCGAGATCTTCTTTCCATGCACTCCTGATTCCGAGAAGTACCAGTGGAAGTATTTCGGTCCACGAGGCGTTATTGTGACACATGATGGCGGATTTCAATTGCCGGTGAAAGCGTTCAACCATACCGTTACATTGCGGATGGTACGAAGTAGTGGAACAAATTTTGGCACCAAGAACTGAAGATAGGGCATGGAATAGTTTTGATTCGAACTGCTTCCCACGGTCAGTCGTAATTTTATGAGGACAGCCGAACCTTGAGACCCAACCAGCAATGAAAGCGGCAGCACAAGCTTCCGCAGTGATCTCTTTAAGAGGATACGCCTCAGGCCATCTCGTAAATCTGTCGATAATTGTTAGGCAATATCGGAATTCAGAAGAAAAAGGAAGTGGACCGATAATGTCCATATGTACGTGCGAGAAACGATCGGAAGTGATAGGAAAAGGAGTAAATGGCGAAGAAGTGTGACGAGTGATTTTGTTGCGTTGGCAATCTACGCATTGTTGAGCCCAACGTCTGCAGTCGGCTTTAACTCCAGACCAGACAAAACGTTGAGTCACCAATTTTATGGAAGGATTGGCGCCAGGATGGCTCAGTTGATGGAGCATGTTGAAAACTTCTTTCCGAAATGGCGGCGTGACGTATGGTCTGGCTGTGCCGGTGGAAACGTCACAGTACAAAATCCCGTAAGGAGATGAAATTTTCTGCAGTTTCAGTGATGAGCCGTTCTTAATCAGGTCTAACAGTTCAGGATCTTTAGCCTGATCTTCTGCAAGAGCTTGGAAGTCAATGGCAGCTGAAGTGGAGATGGCATCCACGCGAGATAATGCATCGGCAAAAAAATTTTGTTTTTTCCAGAAACGTGCTTGATATTGGTGGTAAACTGCGCTATGAAATTAAAGTATCGCAGTTGACGAGGTGAACTATTGTCTCGTTTGGTAGTAAATGCAAATGTGATTGGCTTATGGTCGGTGTAAACAGTGAATTCACGGGCTTCAACCATATACCTGAAGTATTTAATGCTTTCGTAAATAGCCAACAATTCTCTGTCGTATGGGCTATAGTTTTTCTGAGCGGATGTTAATTTTCGTGAGAAAAATGCCAGTGGTTGCCATTCGGACTTTGACTGGCATCGCTGCTGAAGAACAGCTCCGATAGCCGCGTCCGAAGCATCTGTGAAGAGTGCAAGTTCGGCTTGGGTGTTAGGATGCACTAACATGACGGCGTCAGATAAAGAATCTTTACATTTCTCAAACGCTTGAAGCAAGTCTGACGTCAAGTCTACGGGAGCTGATCCTTTCATGTTAGAACCACACAACGCGTCGTTCAACGGTCCTTGAAATGAGGCTGCTTCTGGAATAAATCTGCGGTAGTAGTTTACCATGCCAAGGAACCTGCGCAGCTCCTTGGCCGTTTTTGGAACAGGAAACTCCTTGATGGCACGGATCTTATCGCCCAGGGGACTAATGCCATCGGAAGAGACGTGGCATCCTAGAAAATCCACTTCTTTGACACCTAAAACGCTCTTTGTGGTGTTTATAATGACTCCATACTTCCGAAGGCGACCAAAAACAATCTCCAAGTGCTCCAGGTGTTGTTTTAAGTTCCCAGAAAATATCAGTATGTCATCTAAATATCCATAAGTGAACTCCAAGCCCTGCAATACTTCGTCGATAAACCTTTGGAAGGTTTGTGCAGCATTTCGTAGCCCAAAAGTCATGTATTGAAATTCAAAAAGTCCAAAAGGTGTAGTAATTGCAGTTTTAGGGATGTCATCTTCAAAAGTCGGAATTTGGTTGTAGGCTTTTACTAAATCCAACTTACTAAAAATTTGGGAACCAGATAGTTGATAGGTGAAGTCCTGGATGTGCCTTATAGGGTATCTATCCGGAATCGTTCGTGCATTCAGGGCACGGTAATCGCCGCATGGTCGCCAGCTGTTGTCTTTTTTGCGCGCCAAATGTAAAGGTGAAGACCACGGGCTCTCAGATCGGCGAGCTGTCCCATTGCATAACATATCTTCAAATTCTTTTTTGGCTATCTGGAGGCGATCTGGAGCGAGGCGTCGAGGGCGTGCAGTGACTGGAGGGCCTGCGGTCACACGTATGTGGTGCTTCGTGTTGTGTTTTGGCGCTGATGGCGTCCCTGAAGGTCTGGTTATCTCTGGGTATCTGCGAAGCAGTTCATGGAAAACCGAGTCACCAGGCACAGATTTAATAGCTTCGACTCCCTGTGTTGATCGGTGGGGAACAGTGATGGAAAGACTCGTCAGACCGTCTACCAGGCGATGTTGGCGGCAGTCGACTAATAAGTTATAGTGACTTAAAAAGTCGACGCCAATTATCGGCTTCGTGACATCAGCGACTACAAAGTTCCAGGCAAAATCTCGATGCAACGCGAAGTCTAGGTGTAAGGAGACGCAACCGTATGTAGGGATTATAGTGCCATTTGCCGCAAACAGCTCATACTGACATTTTTGCCGGCGTTCCCTGATCATCAACCTGGGAAAAACGCATAAATCTGATCCAGTATCAACCAAATATTCGATTTTAGTCTTGCGATCGGTAACAAAAAGGCGGCCTTTGCAAGTACGGCAGTCATTTTCCGCCACTACTGACTGCCGCTGGTGTTTCCCGACTTGAATAAACAAGGAATAGTACATTTCGTCGCGTTGTTGCCAAATCTTTTGTGATAGTAGCAGATACCAGGGTGTGATGACGATCTTGAACGAAAGCGGTACGGCTGTTCAGGATATTTTCTCTGTCGGTAATATGATTGCCGCTCACCTGCATTAGTCGTAAGAGCAGCTACTTGTTGAGTTAATGTAGCTATCTGACCGGCCATGACTTCCAAAGAGGCGGTTTGAGCCTCAGCCGCGTTGGAGGTTGACGGTGCCTGAGTGCTATTGCTTGGAGTAGACACCTCTGCAACTGAAGTAAGTGATGTCAAATCATTAATTTTATC
Source organism: Plusia festucae (assembly GCA_950381575.1). NCBI lineage: Eukaryota > Metazoa > Arthropoda > Insecta > Lepidoptera > Noctuidae > Plusia > Plusia festucae. The sequence continues at coordinate 180,718 of OX494447.1, forward strand.
AGCTAAATCAGCTTGCTTATCAAGAGACAAATCTGCCTGTGATGCCATTATAGTCTGCAGGGTGTGCGGAAGCCTACTGGCCCAAATAGTGTGAATGATATTTTCGGGCATGCTATTGTCAGCAAGGTGCTTCAAGTGACGCAAAAATTGCGACGGTTTCCTACTACCGAGTTCCTCATGCATTAAGAGTTGTTGTAACTTCTGCTCCTTCGATGGCGAGAAACGATGAATGAGCTCCTTCTTCAAAGCTTCGTATTTGTTCTCTTGTGGCGGATTGAGAATGATGTCCTCGATCTCTACGGCGTAAGTGTGGTCGAGCTGCGCTGCTACATATGCAAATTTGGTCTCATCCCTCGATATGCCGGAGATTAAAAATTGGTTCTCAACCTGGGCGAACCACAATGCGGGTCGGTCTGGCCAAAATGGTGGGGTCCGCATAGCGACACGGAATACTTCAGCCTTGCTTTCCTTGTGGTTAGACGTTTCTTGATATTCGTCTGACGACATCTTGCGTGCGAGTCTGGGGTCACCAATGTGGGAACTCGGGAAAACGTACCAACTATTTATGCTGGTATCTATTTAAAATAAATAAAACATTAAATAATGCATTCGATATGTATCGTATAATTTTTTCAAGTTGACACCTGTCTAATGTCAATCAACAAGATTTCAAATGTTTTCTTTTTCAGTTCAGGTTTGCAGCCGTAGCATTAGCAACCTCCTTAGAGGTCGCTACAATAAATAAAATCAAACATTATTAAATGAATAGTCCGTAAGCTATGAAATTTTATCATGCCAAATACACAGTTACTTGCTATCTTTACGTAAGTGATTGTACAATATGACCACTGGGTATAACATATTCCAGATATCTCTAAGATCAGGGCTCCCCAGCCCCGCGTGCGCTTAACAAATTTCACGAGAATCATCGCTTTTTGGCTTGACACACTACGGTAGGAGGCTCGCTCGCTAAACACAAATCCTGCAACCATTTGCCGCCAGCCGTTTTTAGCCAACACATTATAGGTATCTAATGAACCAACATCAAATATCTTATATTTAATAATTAGTATAATTACATATAAAATATTTTATTTGGAACCCCACTGCACCAGACAAAAGTAATAAGTAGGACTGTTTGTATAAAATAAGCAATTTACCTCTAATGAGAGAATTTCTAAAATATACAAAGACAAATAATGCCGTTAACTGCAAATTAGATTCCTCCGCGTCACTTTGAGTGCTAAGTGTGCAGAGGTCGCCCCCTCCACCTCCCCCGCCCCCGCCCCCGGCCCCGGCCCTGCGGCGGGCGAGGGCTCTCGCCTCGCGTCTCTATTTTTATTTGCTCACAAGGAAGCGTAACTTTCCAAGCCGCGGAAAACTTTTAATCTGAAAGTGGTGACGGGACTCTTGCCGCGATTGTGCGGGAGGTTCGTGCGACGCGACACTACTGACCGTCATCTGGTATCTAATCATGGTTGTTTAGTACTACAACACCTTACACTTGCTTCATGTATACTTTTTAACCGACTTCAAAAAAGTTTCTGAAATCTGAAGTCTTCGTTTTTGAAGTCGACTTTTATATAGGTAGGTATTTTCTCACATCTATTCTGTACTGTGATATTATCTATAATGTTACAAAAACTTTGTAAAGCCAAGCTCATTACTGTTTTAATAGAAAAGTAACACAGCTGAGTATAACATAGCAGTAACAAAATAATGAAACGTTTAGCGTAATAAGACGATCTGCAGATGCCAGAAGTTATCATATCAATGATCAATCTGTCCTTATCCGGTTCTGAAATTGAAGAACAACACCCTGTAGTTACAGGTTCTGACAGCGTGTAGCACCGCACCAGAATAAACCGTGCGCTCGTTGTCATCATTATGTGTTATCTGAATTGTGTTTAATCGTACGAATATATATCAGGAACCATTCATGATTTACATAATGAAATATTATAAATTGTGTCGTTAGTGGAGCTCGTGCTCGGTCCCGGGATGTCCCGCGGCCGCCGTGCACCGCAGCCGGGCCCACCCCGCGTGCCCGCCGAACCTGCACTCTATGATGCTCTTTATTAAATCTATTCGACAGACTTGCCGTACACACTTCGTTGCTTCCCTGTTGCGACCATAAAAATGGAAAATTATCGATATTTCCGAAAACATTTCACCCATCATGTTTACACTTTTCATATGTCTTCTTACTCACAGCTTAGTTAAAAAACCGGACAAGTGTGAGTCGGACTAGCGCACCAAGGGTGCCGTTCAAACCTAAGTTTAAAATTATTAAATATATTTATATTATATGATGTAATTAAAAACTTACGGTTTTAGCAACTTTTCCTGTATCTGTGCTATAACACGTTGCTTCGTACTAAATTTCAAGATTCTAAGTTAACGGGAAGTACCCTGTAGGTTTTGTTTCATTGCGAGTGTCGAAAATTTGCGGCTGTATCTATTGATTGCGTTGGCTTAGAAATTTCATTTTTCACAGCTCCAAGGGACAGTAGATATTTTATTTTTATTTTGAGATTTTGATATAAATTTCAGCTTGATACCTCCACGCGTTCCTGAGAAAAAATTATGACAGATGGACGGACGGACGGACAACAAAGTGATCCTATAAAGGATCTGTTTTTTTTTCTTTTGAAATACGGAACCCTAAAAATCGGACAATTGCGAATCAAAATCGGCCACTGGCAGTCGTACTAAGACTATAATTTGTATTATTTAATTACAAATGTATAGTTTTTATACTTTTTCCCGTACTGGTAGTATAAAATTATACTAGGTACTATATTAACTAAACAACAAAATAAATTACCAAAATATAAATACTTATTTTTAATGTAGGTACAAAGCAAGAAAAAGCATTTATAGTTTTATGATTTATTTTGATAAAAAGTATAAAATAAACTCCAGTTCGCCAATCGGCCATCGACATTGTCGTTGATACCCCACGTTAGTGTACCTCTCACTTGACGACAACACCGCGGCCGCACTAGGCGACGCATCCTTAACACTGTTGGTATCAGTTTGTGATACCAACTACCTTTATTCGTGGTTAAGGAGTAATGTATTTATTACAAAAGTAGTAATTACAGTTGCTTTGATACGTGATAACGAAAATAACGCAATTTGCGTTAGACCTATTTTATATTTGTTGTTTTTAACGTAATTAATCGTAATTATAGTCAATTACTCAGTAGCTGCTTATGCTTATGTGTTTCTGTAATTTATAACGTTTTTGTTTTGGTTTCGATTTTTCGGCGTGCCACTGAACAACTTGTCATTTTGATACTGATTCACGATGACGGTCAAAGGCTTACTAATTCGCAGTGACGGACATTTTCGTCGACCATGGGCTTTACGCTCACTCGTGGGACACAGACACGTCCCCTTGCCGCTCTTCTCCTGTAATTTATATTTCTGTGGTCGCGACGCCTTCACCTTTTTTTAAACAGAGGAATAGTGCTTTTGAGTGTTGCTATGGCACACTCCCCTAACGACCATCCATACGTCTAAGGCATACACAATTATATTTACGAAGCCAATTTATTGGAGGCGATTGCTCGAGCCTCGCGAGTCGCGACTTCATTCAAGCTTCATAGAAAAAAATTGTTCGAGTGTAGCACTATGTGGCAGTAGATGCTGGTACTCAGCGCGAGGCGAAACGTGTCGGCGCATGCGCCGGGCGTCGCGCTCCTAGATAAGATGGCGTGAGAACAAGGGGTTTAATTAAAACCAGAGCAATCTAAAGTTTCCCGAAGCAATCAGAAGTTGGCGCACTTCTTTGAGTGTAGTCGATGATCGCGAGCACGTGTTCCGGCCACAGCAGAGCTGCTCTTCGCCGTCAAGGTATAGGTTACAGTTAGTTACATACAATTAATGACAGTACTCATACTATAGTGACGTGGTATCTGTTATTCTGTACACACATGCACTGTGACTACTCAGCTGCACTCATCGCAGGTTCAAACCACGCAATACATTTACTTTTGCAAAGATAGTCCGAATCCGAACGTATACCTAGTTACAATATTATTATATGATATTCTCAGGCCAGGTTCAGCTACTAAGTTGGACACAAAGATTGTAGCTTTAATTGGGCTGTAATGTATGGCGACGTATCCAATCTAAAGTGTCAGTTTACGAGCACAGCGGAGACGCATTAGTTTGCTCATACAATGTGACGATAACAAAAGCGCGGCAGCGGGTGTACCTAATACATGATTATTACGACCGACACGTGAGGATAATGACCCCGTGAGCTGCCGGACCAATTGTATGAATGGGATACTCGCTAGTCTCTCATAAAGCACTTGTAGGAGATTGCTTGACCGACAACATACTTTATCATTATAAGCATTCTTTAAGTACATGGAATGCTCTCAGCAGGGGTAGAGCCTAATTAGTAATACCTGCGCTCCTACATAACTGTCACAAGTTAGCTCTATGCTCCAATCGCTGTCAACCAATAGTTAAATATTTATAAAGCGTTTAATTGTTAAATAACCCTTGTAAGAGTAACTTATTGCCATCACTACATAGTATAAAACAAAGTCGCTTCCCGCTGTCTGTCTGTCTGTCTGTCCCTATGTATGCTTAGATCTTTAAAACTACGCAACGGATTTTGATGCAATTTTTATTAATAGATAGAGTGATTTAAGAGGAAAGTTTATATGTATAATACATGCATAATATAGTAGAGAAACACTGATAATTTTAGAGGTTTCTAAAGAGATGTCGTAAATAAACGCATTTTTTTGCGCAAACACAGCAAACGCTGGCTGAACCCTACGAGATACATCAAAATAATGTACTACAGTATTGTACACATTAAAAAGGTCTACAGAAAACTCCGCGATGGTATATGTCTATCTCTTATGGATATCCCACAATAACATTTTTCGTCATTTACTTTTTACGACAAATAATGGCTAATTTTCCAAGCGATTTTTACCAATACAGCATTAATCCTTATCCAATTAAATACCTTAAATACATTGTTGATTTAATATAGATCTATATGGCCCTTTACAGCATATGATTTAAATGAATATTTTCGAAGATATTACAAATTTAAAAATTGCGGGATGTAGGTAGGTACCGTTTGCGGCCGTACGGTACCGGCCGGCCGGGGCGGCTGGAGCGTGCCTATAATTTTTAGATACAACGTTCACAGTTTTTCTGTAGTGTATTTAATATAAGCATTGTACCCGTGCGAAGCCGGGGCGGGTCGCTAGTCATTAATAATTGTATGTAATAAGGAACACCAAGTGAGGCTTGCGGCATAACTCGTGGAATCAAGCAAGCAATCATAAAGCGGGTCGGCCCTGCTTGCCCTTGTGCCGAACGGGGCCGCGCGGGGCCGCGGCGGGGGTCGGCACGCTTGCTGAACATCCTGTGTGCTGTTCAGCACGTTCAAGACGTAACAGCACACTTGAAGATCTATTGACACAGTCACGAAACTCGGGCACTCGGGTTTTTTAAACACCCAAATACGATCACGTGTCAGCTATTAAGAATGCGGCTCATTATTCAGACACGCGAGCTTACAATGCCACTCGAGCCACTAATTGGAACACATTCAATAAAGTAATACCCTCGTAGAGGCCACTCCAGCCCGTTGTATAAACTGATAAGTTTCGTAACGTTTATGGGGTAGTTCATCAGAAAAATTTTTGAGTACATAGTTATATAATAGTTGTCCCTCTGGCAGTGCACCACTCCTAAGCTGACCGTTGTCCGATTGTAGCATATCGTGGATCAAAGAGTAAGTTAATACAAGCCTGAAGTGAGCTCCACGCACTGCCGCTACGCCAGGACTGAGATCCGGGACTGTGTGTGTATCAAATGCTCAGCTTAACTTGAAATCGATTCTTCACTTAAAACACTTCACATAATTTTAGTTTAAAAATTCTTTATTTATTCCAGGAATAGTAACACTTACAAATAATTAATAAACACAAAGCTAATGATTTAAATTATTATAATATACTAGCTGACCCAGCAAACGTTGTTTTGCCATATTAAAAAAATCTGCGGAGGGCCACCCCTAACACTTAATAGGGGTATGAAAAATAGATGTTGTCCGATTCTCAGACCTTTTAGCACTGAAAAATAATTACCAATTCAAAATAAAATTAATATGAGAGTTACACTGAAAAATTATAATGACATGATTATGTATAGTTATTTCAGTCACTGTTACGATCAAGAAACAAATAGAACGAAAAAAACTCGGCTAAGTGCAAGTCGTACTCGCGCACCAAGGGTTCCGTACAAATCTAAGTTTAAAATTATTTTTATCATACGATGCAACTAAAAAATTACGGTTTCATCAATTTTTCCGTTATCTGTGCTATAACACGCTGCTTCGTACCAAATTTCAAGATTCTAGTTCACGGGAAGTAGCCTGTAGGCTTTGATTCCCTTGCAAGTGTCGAAAATTTGCGGCATAAACGGCTGTATCTATTGATTGCGTTGACTTAGAAGTTTCATTTTATCACAGCTCTAAGTGACAGTAGATTTGAGTATTTGATATAAATTTCAGCTTGATACCTTCACGCGTTCCTGAGAAAAAGGGTCTTGACCGACGGACGGACGGACAACAAAGTGATTCTATAAGGGTTCCGTTTTTTCTTTTGAGGTACGGAACCCTAAAAACGGGCAAAAACTGTATAAAGGGTGAGAGAAAGGAGGCAGGCAAAGAAAATGGGCCAAAACTGTATAGAGAGTGAGACAGCAGGCCGGCTTCTATCTCATCCGTACTCCGTGATGTTTGCTGGTTGAGAGGTGACAACGGTAGACACCTGGCGGGGATAACTGATCGATTGGTAGTTGATCAGTTATCGAACGTCAAGGGTTGAAGATTATTTTAAATTGAAGAAATAAATATTATATCGTAGTAAAATTATTACATTCGATTGCCATCTTGCGACCCTATTGCGGATGGAACAGAATAATATACTTTAATAATCGCAATTAAAAAACAGGGGTTGATCCTGGAGGGGTAAAAATTTAGGGTTGTATGTATTTTTTTATGTAGTATCATTAAAAAATAAAAACAAAAAATTTTGTCGAAAAAACTAAAAATAAAAATTTTGGAGCGGGCCACCCCTCTCATTTAGGGCTGTGAAAAATAAATTTTGTCCGATTCAGATACCTAACCAATATGCACACAAAATTTCACGAAAATCGGTCGAGCCATTTCGGAGGAGTTTAGCAACAAAAAAGCGTGACAAGAGAATTTAATATATAAGATTAATTCGTTCAAAATAACTATTAAACGAATCATGGATAATAATAATAAATATTCTTTACGAAAATCAACCATACCTACGCGAACGTGGGCTGAAGCATCGCTAGGAAAAAATAAACTGTTTATAGCAGTACTTAGTACATTGACTTAGTAAATAAAATGTAAGTGGCTCAGCGATGTCATTACCGGTTCGTCTCTGCGATAACACGGCGCGGTATCGTCAAATGTTTCTGTTACAGTAAGCAGGCTTCACACACTCACACTGGAGGCACAATAGCCAGGAAACACATAAGAACATAAAACGTCAGCAATAGTATTGTTTTCTGAGGTTTACGCGAATGTTTGACATTGAAGTAAAACTACTTTTAAACGGATTCTATCTTCTTGTTATCTGTTTACTTATGTATCACGATTACATTATTTTCTAACTTATGCTTACTAAGACGACGCTAGGTAAAAAATAAGTGATTATAATGTATGGTGCCCGGAAAGGTCAACAATCTTTGTCTCAATTAGAGTTTCTTCTTCTGGAACCTGCCAGTAAATTTTTGTCACTTAAGTATTCAAGATATTTTCAAGTATAAATAATACTTACATACAAATACGAAATGCTTATATTTCAACGTATCCCCATGACTTATTTTCTTAACTTGATGCGCTGTTATGTGTGCCCGTGCGCGCCGGCGAGCGGCGGGCGGCGGCATCCGATGTCCAGCACCACCACAAAGCACCACAAATGTGTCTTAGCTTTTGTTAAACACACTCACACGGTTACATTAATTAAAGTCAGTTCATTACACGGCTCGCGCACGCCACTATCGCCTCTATGCTAACGTGTTGCAGGTCGTTTGAGCGTGCATGGCGACTCTCCGGTGACGTCACCGAGCCGCACAAAAAGTAGCTCGCTAAATACCTGCGTGGTCGGTGGACGAATATTTACATGCTCCAGTTATTTCACAGGGATCGCAAAGTTATGTGACTACTAATTGTAAAGCAGTGAGCACGAATGGAATTACAATACTTTTCGCAGACTGGAATCCCAAATTGGTCCCGTCCAAGTTTGTTTTACAACTGGTTCTGGCAGATACCCGCGGCTTCGTTTGAATTTTTTTTTTATTAGTAGTAATGATAATTGGATGCACGGTAATCTGTGATTTTCAAAGTTAGGATTATTAAAGTACGTTCTGGTTAAAATATCAAGTTAGTTCACATGTGTGATTCGCGTTTAATTTTAGATTACATATAAAAATGTTTTTTTTTAATAAGTATGTACATATACCCATACAATATTTCTCACCATTCAAAACGTGCATCCCTTTTATCCGTAAAGATAAAAAATCTCTTACATATTATAATAAATGGTCAAGGTAGAGCCGCGGTTGCACCCACTGTATATTATACAAGCCATGTCTGTATGATGGAGGTACTCCTGGCACCCACAGCCATAGTAGGTATATAGCAGTCGTTTCAGTTATAATTCTTTTTCTTATGATACGGCGATGTAGGTATTGCACGGCTAGTGTATTATATGCCCGATCGAAAAACGGAAAAGTGATAAATAAAAATTACCTCATTATTTATTACTAAAACCCGACTACGTATAAAATTTCTTAATACTTTTCTATTTCCCTATCGGACATTCACAATACAATAGACACTGGCCGTGCAATACCGTCATATCGTTAATTGTAATTAATAAATTATTATAAAATCTAAAATTCGAACGCAATGTTGGTTTGTTATTTACTTAATTAAACGAATAAATAACTAAAGCGACTAGACCGCACGAACTGTACGACCGCATTTTAAACATATAATTATTTTGACTGTATTGATGTGATATACATACATATTAGCTGTAGCCCGCGACGCCGCCCACATAGGTTATCGCTGCAAAAAGTAGACTATGTTCTTTGTCAGGCTCTAGTTATTCATTACCCTTCCTTTTTGCTTCGCTGTAGTCGGGTAAAAAACCTCATAAATATTTTTATGTAACTTGAAACTTGTTTATAAAATTTAATCTCCTTACTCGCCCCTTTAGGGTTGGAATTTACAAAAATCTTTCCTTAGTAGACCTTTAAATCTTAAAATGCATCTGCCAAAATTTCAAGGATTTAACCCCTGCGGTGTAGTATCTGGGTTGGACAATCAGTCAACAAGCAATGTTTTGTAGGAATTTAGTTTTGCTAGAGATAGCCTACCTAGCTATAGCTAGCTATATACCACTTTAATAATCTTGTTGACGAGGGTTAAACAGAGCACATTTGTAATACTTTGAGAAATATTTTTAGGACTATTAGTGGAATTGTAGAATTGTAAAAAGTACGGAACAGCGGAAGCCCGCGTATGTTGGAGATGCTTTTCAAGTGTCGACATTCGTGTGGTGCTGCGAGCTAGCAGTTAAAGTTCAAGTTGTTTGTTGTTCTTTATATGTTTTATATATGTGATTGTTCGTCTCGTCGCGACATTGTTCGCACCGACTGTGATGCCAACTTAATCGTGCTTACGATCATTAAATTTTTAAGAGCTCTATTTCTGCAATAATCGGCTTGCTGTGTGTTAAATAATATGTTATTATACATAACGTATAGGCGCGTATCCATGTAAAACATAACTGAGAATAAGGCATCAGGAAAAATGTGCTTAATTAACTTTATTGCTACACCTTCTGTGATAAATAAACCGTAGCGTAGTGATACACTAGTGCATTGTTGCGTAGCTTTCTACGCCGTAGCATCGTAGCAACAACAAAGATAACAATAAAAGGATCATGAAAGCGATAGTGGAGGGGAGGGGGGGTTGCTTTGCTCCAGTGCACGTTACAGTCATTTACTTGCGCCGCGTAAAGTGAGACGGCTGGTAAGCGGTGGGCGGCAATTCGTCACATTTTGAGTAATATTCAATCACCGAATGTCGACCTCGTTCTGCCCTATTTCACAACTGGGGAATAAAAAGCGTTGAATCCTATTAAAACATAAAATATCATGTTTGCAAATAGTGAATGCGGTCAATATATTACTTAGATTCTTCCTGGTTATGGTGAGGTGAGCAGGTGAGCTATTTATTGATGGCAGGCAAAACTCCTACGGTATTAGTAAACTGTAAGGAGTCAGATTGGTTACGGGTTGCACCGGCCTCGGAACGGACTACCCATGGTGCTACTTAATAAATAATTAGTAAAGTTACACGAAGCTAAGATTATTTAAATAAGCACAAACATTTTTCTAAAAAGTCGGATCAGTTGGAGCCAGCCGTCAGCGAGTCTCCTCTCACCTCGTGCACAAAACTAAACAGGAAAATGTACCAATAAATTATTCTGAACGTAATATTTTACATAAGAGTTACACACGTCGTTACGCGCTTTGACTAGAACAAAGGATGCCGCCTTCATTACACAGTTAAACTACCTCTATAAAACTAATTTACAGCAAGGTTCCGTTGTTCCAAGGTCACAACTCGAGCTTCATTTGTTTCATAATAATAACGTTGATAACTTGCAACTATCAGGCACGAGCTGATATGGATCCTAATTACTTTGTCCATGACTATTCAATTAAAGTTTATTTATATTACATTACTTATTATTTATATTTATTTTTGTATAGAGTACGATATATAGACACGGCGTCGGATGTGGTGTGATGGCCGAAGAGCTTCACGGTATCAGAAACGCAGCAGAAGGTCCCGTAAATTATATGTTTAATATTTTCGCGGCGCTGTGCTAGCGGCGGCGGCGGGAGCAGCAGAGATACAATAATTATGTCAAGTGCCGATCGTTTCAATGCTTCAATTTTATTTAGGGAGTATTCAATAAGCAGAAGCGCTACATCACGTGTATCTTTCGTCTCGTAAACAAATGAATGAGGAAAAATGGAGGTTAGTTGTCACAAGTGTTGACTTTAGCTACAGTGGGTGAGTCACGAACGCGTGCAGGAAGCGCGGCACGGCGACACGTCACGGCGACCCTCGTCACGTCGCGTCACGTTGCGCTGACACCGTCACAGATTACACTCGTGAGACTCTCCGCCGCGCCCAACTCCCGCCAAGCACACACACACACACTTTACTCAACTGTCTACAACATGGTTATGTTATCCAAAAGAAAATAGCAATCCCTCTTCCTTAACATCACTCTTGTTATACAGGCCCAAACATTTACTTATTAAAAACCATAATTATCATTTAAACTAAAGTGCTCTATTATGGTAAACATTATTAAATCGATAGTAAAAACAAGTGACAACTTCCGAGTTATTTCTAATGTTTATATTTAGTTTAGTATGTAGGGCTAGCATACGCGCTACGGTAAAATTTTGTCGTGTCCTTTTATCGAATGTAATCGTCGAAATATCCTTAAATTGTCATATAATATCCTAACATGGCTGCCCTAAAAAATCGTGTGTTGTTGTCACTCAGAGCAATTTTTTGGATCAATTTCTAAAATTTATTTTTATGTGGGAATGAGTACGTCGACACTTCTTTTTTAATGTTTTTGAAAGTGAACTTTTATTAAAGACTAAAATGTTAATGATTTAAACTATCCATAATGCTTATGTTTTTTAATAATTTACAGACTTATTGTTTTTCATCAAATAATATTATTTACCTTCCTGTCTCCATTTTTCTACTAACTCTCTGAACCTTGCAGTATAAACTATTTTGATGTACCTATTTTTTATTTTAAATTAGTATTGATACTGGTCGGAACAGAAAAAGTAAAATCGGACGTAAAACTGAATGAATGACTATAAAAGTACCGATGTTGCCATATAGAAAATAATACATTTTAATAATTTGGCTACATCGGTATATAGTTTCGATGTTTCGATAAACGTATGACGTGTAGTAATATTTATCGAGAGAGTTTCGCATGTTAGAAATTACGATACATTTATGTACATTGACAAATTATGTCATATCTATCGATAAACTAAACGACGCTCGCATTGTAGCTAGCCCTGCAGGCCCCAACTGAAAATCAGCTCTGAACTGTGTTGGTCCATGTTGCGAGTACCACGGAGACTTGAGTGTGTCCTCCCAGACGAATATGAGGCAGCGTGTTCGTCAAAGTTTGCTAATTGTCGGCACCAGAACAATCAGCCCCCCCCCCCCTCCGCCCTGCTGGCTCGCCCCCCGCACCCGGCACGGCGCGCTCCGCTGCACACATCCTTCATCCGTTATTCATGACGCGGGCGCGCCGGGAGCGACGTTTTAAGTCCTAATGAGGAGGAGCTCCGACTGATGTCCTCAACTAGGAATCGCGTATAATATCATGAGTAATGTAGAGGAATGGTGCGAGGTCGATACCCACAATAAATTACACGACTAACAAATTAGGCCAAACTTTAAATGGGTACCTAGGTACTGCCATCAACCAGATTGACAGTTTGCTTGAGACTTACTCCAAGCCATCCAAAGCTAAACGACACGTTCACACAAATCGATAATTCCTTGAATATTTAAAGTTCATAATAATAAAGCTGCACGATTTTTCGATCGAACCTTTTGTTGTTTACAATCTTTCAAACTGTATGAGAGACAAAACTAAGTTGTGTCGATAAATAGCTCTCGGAGCCACCCTTACTTGTGAGCAGCCCTAACTGGTATGTCGAGACAAACTAGACTAGTAGGTTGGTAGATAGTAGGCTCATAAATTGGCAACTTCTATCTTTTATTTAGAGATCGTTAGCTCGCTATACATGAGTTTTTATATTTACTTCTTCCTGCTTTGTAACATTGCAAAAGGAAATGTTTTTCGAATCCACTTTGCCACGATTACTAATGAAACGAAATAAAAATCAGCCGCATTCTGATTCATTAACGGAGAGTCGTATGAGATATAGCTCGGGTACGCAGCACCCGGTAATGAGCAACCAGCGCAGCGGCTTGTGCTGTGAAGTAGGCTCTGGTCGGCTCGCAGGTACTGCGCGCTGATGAATGTTCGTGAGCAGCACATTACGTAGGTATGAGGTCGTCATATCAAACGGTTCCTGTCGGCGTCAAGAGCGCCCTGTAATAACTCATCCGGAACGTTAATGTGAAAAAATGGTGGAGTTCGTGTTGCGTCAGCTTGTGTTAACGTCACCAGATTATTTGCAAGTTATCAGTGTTGCAGAAAGATAAAACTTTAGGATGAAATTAATTAGGTGATAATTTCTAAGACCTTATACATTAAGTTTACTGCGGAGCTTAGTAGCAGACGTTGGCGCGGGACTCGTAAAAACAAGATCGACTGGTGAATTAGAACGCTTAGCGCGTGAACAAATCATCATTAATAACATGAAAGCGTCGGAGTACACGAACGTACTGCAGAGCACACACGGAGCCGCGCTAATGATACGGAGCACTTTATTTACACTGAGCAGATTAATTAGAGAGCTTTGTACGGTTATATAACATGTGTTTAATGAATCCACTGGTATCGCCTACATTGTTGTTCCCTCGTACACGCGCCACACACACATCAAATGGACTGATGTAAGTTATAAATGTGAGCTGTTCAAAGAAGAGCTGTTCTAATTCAAGAATGAATGCAGACGGCATGAAGAACACGCGTGCACCACTTACAGGCGCTCGACGCTACGAAGACGTATTGTTTCAAGCAGTAGGAGAGAGGGAGGCAACTCCGTGTATATGTATATTTATATAATACTAGCTTTAGCTCGCGACTTCGTCCGCGTGGAATCCATTGAGGAATAAACATTTTCAATTTACCACCCTTTTCTCCCCTTTGGGGGGGAATTTCCAAAAATCCTCTCTTAGTGGTAGCCTACTCCTCCCAACAAACACACATGCCAAATTTCAGCTCTTTACGATCAGTAGTTTCGGCTGTGCGTTGTCTGTCAGTCAGTCAGTCAGTCAGTCAGTAACGGAAGAGTTTTATATATATAGATGATATTTTTGTAGCTTTTCGGAAATCATATTTACCGCGAGCGCGCACGACGTGATCCGCGGCGCGCCGCATACATTACAATACAGTGGGCGGCTCTCACGTGTTCCCCACACCTACACACTTCGGCACAACGCCACTGGCTTCCACCATTACTAATGAGATTCCCTGTTACTCCACATTCAAAACTAGTTTTTTCCGATTCGGGGGCCAACCTAGTTTAGTAGATATAAAGCATATACTAAGATATGCACGCATGTCAGTTTACCTACATACATTTTGTGAGTGGTCTGTCTACACAATTTTGAACTAAGTTACAGAATTTTTTTAATTGAATACATATTATCTATGGTCGTAAGAATCAATTAAGCCAAATAGAAAACATGAATACGACAAAGCATAATGATACAACGATTTTGCCCGCGTGTTTCAAACGAATCAGTTTAATTCTACATTCGAACGGTTCTCGTAAAAGAACAAAAAAGCAAATGCAAAATTCCATTTGACTAAACAATTTAAGTAAAACCCGCGCTCTCAGCTCGCCTACCCCAGCTCCCCAAGCGCCCCGAGCGCCGAGCGCCGAGCGCCGAGCGCCGAGCGCCGAGCGCCCGAGCTGCCGGGCCGCGCGTCGCTCCGCTCGGCCTGAAGTGAGCAGGTCGCCCCGAGCTACGCACTACAGACAATTTCCTCAAAAAGCTCGACGCTTAGATAACAAGAAGTAATAACAACCGAGAATAATACAAAAGATTTTATGGAAACCACCTCACTGAGCCGTACGTCATTAATTTTTTACTAATAAAATTATGTATTCGTACTCGTATCTAAATACCGCAGATAAAGTTTAACCAATTCCAAGAATCGAATTAAAACTCAGCGAAACAAAAAACTCTGAACTTTGGTTATTAGTGAAATAGAGCTGAAAGTTAAAATGTCATGGCGAGAGAAAACTGTTAAGTTACGTTGAATCGTAAAGTTGATCTCAGTGTTGTGTAGCGAACGATGGTCAGCGTGGCGCGTTGGGTCGCTATTATTATCTTGTAAACTTAAACTATTTTTCTAGTGAAGATCAAACATACAAGAATAACTGTTTCATAAGGTGATTGCAATAATATTAACGGATCCTTGTGCCATATACCATTTTCAGCATGCAGTCACTTTAAATGTAAGTTAACATAAAAATGTACCAGCTGGAAAATCCAATACGGAGTAACATTTATTAAAGTAACATTTATACAAAAGTAGTACAGTTAGTTTCTATTTGAAAGTTAATACTGGTTCATCTTTTAAGGAATTATGAATGTGGTTAAAAATGGCCGGTGCCATATAAAAACACTTTTCTTCAACAAAGCTGTCCTATCCCACGAGATCACAAAGTAGGTACTTTGTGACTGCACGGATAGCCGAGTGGTATACTTGGGTCACCACGCTAATTACCACTGTGCGCGACGTGCTGTGGGTTCAATCCCCGCATGAGATAAGCATTTGTGTGATCCACTAATGCTTGTTCCAAGTCTGGGTGTTCTTTGTGCATGTGATTTGAATGTTTGTGAAACCCCCGCGACACAAGGATGAAATTCCTTAGTGCGGGTGTCGTTTTAAAAAAGAAAAAAAAAAAAAACGTAGATATAATGACGTAGTCGTACATACACAGTTGCACGAACTATATCGTTATCTCAGCAGCAGACTGCACATAGGCAGACATCAGGACACACGCTTGTGAAGCTGTTGGAGTCCGGTACGGAAAACGTAATCTATATAAGTATATAAAAATGAATACCTATTTCCCTTGCTCATCGCATCGCGCCTGAACGGCTGGAGCAATTTCTTTAATTAATTTTTATCGTGTTTGTTATTATCAGGAGGAGGTTCTTATGGACTAAAAAATAAAAAAAGCTTCCTTAATGACCAAATTATTTACTTGTCTAATGTAACCTTTTATGGCGTTTGACATTTCTCTGTTAGTTGTTTGACATGCTGTCAAGTCAAGTATTTAGTGTTTTAAAGTTTTTTATTTTGAAATAAGATGTACTCTTCTTCTCTGTAGAAGATACCAATAACCTATATAAAGGTTGTGAGAACTGCTTGCAATTAAAACAACAAACAAAAATATTTTTATATACATTATCATCATTATACACATCTTTTCTTATACATAACATCGACTTCACGTCACGACATTAAAAAATAATACGCGTTGATGTCATCTATTCTGTTATCATTTTGTTTTCAATCATCAAGTCCCGTACCCATAGGAAGCCAGCGATACACTATTGCTAAATACATTAATATATAGGCATGTCCTGCATTTACCTACTGTACGTTTATGCCAAAATGTTTAAAAAACAAATATCCACCCGTGCGAAGCTTGGATGGGCTACTAGTGTAATATAAAATAAAGTAACTGTGCAGAAGTACGAGCGGTTCGCTGCGGGGAACCATTTACAAAAGTAAACGTTTTCATTAGTCGCAATTAGAGTGTTTGGTCGGTCGATCAGACGCAAACGGACGCGCCAACCGCGGCTCTAATGAATACATGCCGATGGTCAACTGAAAGGCAATTAAAATGTATGAAGTGAACAAATAAAAAGCCGAGAAATAAAAGCTCGGATCATGGTAACAGAGTGGTAAATAAAAAAATAGAGAGGACCGGCAGCTGTGAGGGTGCGACCGGGGAAGGGGGAGGGGGGGGGGACTCGAGGCTAAAAGTAAACGACGATACAAGAGAGCCCCCAGCACCCGGAGAACGCTCCGTTTGTTTCTTTTTAATTAAGCGAGTGCGCAGTAAGCCGCGCGACATTCCGCGACACGACTCGACACGCGATACGCCGAGCAGGCTGCAAGGTTTGGAGGCAGACGACACTTATTATACCATCTTGTCTTTTGTCACACGATTGAAATTAAATCATTTTAAATATTTTTTCTCCATTAAAAGATTACTAGAAAAGTGGGTCGCATCTAAAGAGCCTAATGAGAAAGTACATAGTGTTTGCATCAAATGCATAAGCGCACATCTACTCAAACGTTCCTCACCGACACCGACGCGTACACGTACGTAGTGCCGGCCCGGGGGGAGGAGGGGGCGGGGTAAAGGGGGGGAGGCCCGCTATATCCTTTGAAGTATACCCTCATTGTGGCGCGCTTAATGCGGAGCGCGTCTCCCTCAGCCGCACTGGCAAACAGTTTAGTGGAGACACCGAGAATTTGTTTACAATTACGACGAACAAGTGAAATACAGCGAACGATGCCTGAAGCCCGGCAGGATACGTAACCTATCGCGCTAATGTCACATCTGCTTCACAACGTACAGTACGGCGGGCGGCTTACATCACGCGTGTAACGTCAAGGAACCCGCGCACACGTCTTATGACGCAGACGCGACAGTGTTGAGCTGCAATAGGAGGAAAAAATATTACAGAAACAACAATTGACATGATACAAATTGAGAGAGTTAATGAATAAAAAATTTCAAAATTTCATAACTGCACCAGTGATAGCAAAGCAAAGTATCATCACCTTTGTCTTCAGAGTGCGGATATATTTAGAATGTACCACACCTCCTGAAGTCCTGATTCAATATGTGCAGCATGATTTATTCTCGCTGCATAAGAAAAAAAAAACCACCAAATTCATCACTACAGAAAAGTTACAAAATAGGCTTAAGTCCGATCGTAAACTAATATAATATGCATATAAAAACTTAGATTTACTTACAACCTATGCACTCACACACTACACACATCGTTATATAGTTTGTAATGCATCCGCAGCGTGTGTTGGCAGCGCGTTGGACGCGGCCGGCGCGGCGGCTCGCGACGCTGTACGACGCGGTAAACTTCACCTACATATTAATTAACTCTAGGAAACAATGCCGCACACGTACTCGTAATGAAAACATGATATATGGCGAGGCTCGCGCCGCGCCGCGGGACTGGGCCGCGGCTGCACACGCGTCCCGCCGACCATCTTTGCGAGTACTTCGCGTATTCAGGTCACTTCACCTGAATTAGGGAAGCTTACAGTGCTTCCCTAATTTTGCTTGAAAATCAATCCAGCTTTATACCCTTACAAAATCTATTCAGGATAATTTGGTTCTCAGTACGCTTTAATCCCCTCCGAGTTCCCTTCACAAACGAAATAGATTACCTAGCGATAAGTAAATAGGGAGCGACTTACAAAGCGATTCAAACCGTTTTACATAATAAACTCTTCTTCTTCTTCCTGCCCTTATCCCAATCATATGGGGTCGGCGCAATGCGTATTTTCCTTCCATTCCTCTCTATTACTCGTCATCGCGGCATCCACTCCTTTCTTTCTCATATCATCTTTCACACAATCCATCTATCTCTTTTTCGGTCTCCCTCTGCTTATATACCCATCCACAGTCATACTTATAACTTGTTTAGTTATGTTATGTTTTGTTTATTCAGTTTATTATGTTTTACATAATAAACTGAACTCCAAATATACACAACAAGACAACATAGACCGTGTTTTTTGGAACCTGTTACTCCAGCTAACTTTATGTTCTTCGAGAACATTTAAATTTAGAAAATCGTGTTAACCTAACCTAACCTTCAAGTTTTAGTTCCTGCAGTGTAAGTGTGAACACTTAATCAAACTTATGCAATTAATCTCGAGAAGATTACTTGAGAGTAGACGTGGCTCAGAGCGCGGAGTGTACTGCGAACCACACTGCATTACTAATATGTATGGGTGCCTGGAAATACAGGAAAGCTTTTGTACATGAAATTGGTAAGGTAAAATAGGATCAAGTCGGAGTGTAGCAGGAAGGGTACCATCGTAACGTAAACCACTGTAAACATAATGAGCGCCAGAAAAATCGATCCTAGCACTCGTATATATATAGGCAAGTAGCCCTTCGATTGTTATATTCTATTTTTTAATTTGTTGTCACAGAAAACATAATCTGTCTACATCTAACACACTTTATGAAACACACCCCACAGAAAGACTAAAGTACAGCGGAAGCTTAGTAATAGCGTCCCGTTGGTAACTTTTGGGAATTAATGAACCTTGTGCTTGTTTAAACACAGGCAGGTATTAAAAACGAAAGCCCATTCGAACACACGAATCAGGATTGAAATAAAACCATTTGATTGTAGTTCCCAACGCTTCAAAGAAATTTTATTTAAATGTCTAATTCGCGTAAACCTCAGAAAACTTATTCGGGGTAGTAAAATAAATTATATAAGTACATATTGACTTATTCGGGGCTATTTCTTATAACTCAAGTACTTAATTGTAGAGACTATTGCAGACAAATCGTGCAACACGAGAGATATTAAATGTGTTGATAGTGATGTGAGCTCAGTGTCTATTTGAACACACTGCGTCCATCTCAGGACACTACTCAACACGATTACCTTGACGAGCTAACTCTCTAATGTTGCGCTACCGGCAGGTACAGTTAGCACACAGATTTATTTGATGCGCAAACAGACACAGATGAATACAAATACCGTTGCTCTTTAAAGGCGACTGTATAACATTAATCTACTGCCTTAAACTTCACAAGAATATTAGAGTGCCTTTAGATTAACGAACGTAGTAATTAACATGCGACCGACTATTAAGATTTATATTTTAAATTTCTGCCTCTTTTGTTAAAGTTGTTTGAGGATGCCTTCGCTCTGTAACACCTTTTTATGTTATATTGTGTTTTGTGATTATATTATGATGTCTTCTTCTTTTTAGATTCTGTATTTAAAAAATATAGAATTAAAATTTAAAGCAACAAAACAGTTCAATTGCTTATCTATATGAAAAGGCTTTTAGTCCTAGCGTACCTACGCTCATTCAGAAATATGATTTACATAGTAAATTTTAACGGATTCTACAGTGCTTTTTCGCGAAAAGTTGTGATTGAAAGAATGCCAAAAGGATTATCAGAAGTTTTACGAGCAGGAATAGTAACTTTGTAATGCTCTCCGAGAATACGATATCACAAGGTTGGACTGGCCTGCCAGCTCGCCTAAGTTAAACCCAAAAAAGCACGCGTGGAATGCTCTTAAGCGATCTTTTTGGAATCGTTAGCCACGTCCCCAGACAGTGCCCGAGCTCCGGGAAGCCGCTATTCAAGAATGGGACAGGTTACCCCAAGAATGCTAGATAACTTGATTCTCTGCATGCCCAGGAGTGTCTCTGCATATGTTCTAGCCAGCGGAGGAGTTATATTACATTTAATATAGGCCTTTTGTTAATAAATAGTTGTTTAAGTTTGGTTAAACAGTCTTTTACTAGAAAGAACAAACTGTTAATTTTTTTAATCTATTTAACAAAAAAAAACGTTTGGTCGACGCTACCCATGACCAAAAGGCTGGCATGTTTTTGGCACAGCGAATCAGTATTGCTATTCAACGTGGCAATGCTGCCAGCCTTTTGGGCACGTTTCCCGTCATTGACAAAGATGACGATGAAGCTATAGGCTGCACACGTCATTTTGCGGTGCTAAATCTGAGCCGTAAATTTTGCGAACACTTGTAGAAGTACAGCGTCCGTCTTAGCAAATACAGCTGTCCCAACATTGCGTGATTATCTTATCAGCGCCTGAATATCCAATCAAGCACAAAGCCAATTTATCATTTATTCATCGTTAATCTGGTAGGCTTTAAAATGTGAAGAGGTACAAACGACTTCTAATATGTTTTATAGCTGGCACACACAAAAGAAAAAAAAAGTACTGAAGATTCAATCCCTGATAATTGAATTTTGTTTAAATTGATTTCTTACGAATGCACAAGTTACCTATCTATAGGTAACTGTGTATGTCACTCGGCTAAGCTACCGAGTAGGTAGTAATTTGTATAAACCCTTTTTACACATTTTGATTCATAGGTGTAAACCTTCAGAATATTAATAATGTGTGACGTTGTTTTAGTAGTATATACACCGTATGATATTATAAACAGACGAAAAGTACCCAGTTTATTAAAATACTCATATAAACTAACCATAAAAGTATTGCTTTGTTAAAGTTATTTGGAATGTTTTACTTTCTTCTCTATTTACCTGGAGACGAAGAGTACACGGTAGCCATCATCAGAAGGGTTTTTTTTAACCTTTATTTATGGGGACTCGGTCAACAATGACGATGTCACCCCATAAATCTAATTATAACACAATATTTATAGCTAGATACATCTTAATACTCTAAAATCTTATCTCAAATTAACTGGTGTTCCTCCTCCGTAAATGGTACTACATGGATAATGCACACAGCTTCCTGACCCTTTCCGAAAATGGGAAGACCAAGAGGCTGCTGCATGTGCCTCTATTAAACTCCGTCTCCAAGTGCCTGTGGCCGCGAGTTTCATTCCGGACACATTAGAGCAAAACATGGTGAACATCTATCGCGTTACATTATGTGCAATGTGTCATGTGGCAAGATGTAAAAACGTTGAGACAACTATTTTTATATGTCCCCATTCCCCAAGTAACATATATAAAATTTAGCTTTTATACTATAACGCAAGATAATTAATTAAAGTTTAATAAATAATAATTTATTAAAGTTAGAGCGTCTGGTAGGAGGTTGCAACTGACATAAGTGTCTGGCAATGGATGTCAAGGTTTCTAAAGTTATCCCTATGAAAAAAATGGGACTATAAAGAATTTAAGGTACTATATTATACACTTTTACTACCTATTACCTGCCCAAGTAACTACAACCCAAACTCTATAGTCGCTGGTTGTTTAACCAGTATAGGAGATATGCACAGAAAAACTTTCAGCTTTTATAAAATAACGAAGGTCTGGCCGTCGCGCATCGTGGGCTCTTGGGCTATAACATCATTGCATCCGACTGCGTCTGTGAACACTGTCAACTAAGATCATTCAAATTCTAGAAAAAATGATTAATTTCAACTGTTTCAATTTTAACGCAGTCGGGTTTTGTTTTTTCAAGAATATTTTTTTGTACAACTGTTCGTTAAGTTTTTTTTTATCTATATGCAGCCGAAATCAGAAATCACACTCCGTAGGCTGTCGACAGAGAAGCAGGTTGGCCTCTCATTATTTAATGTTATTCGTTTTTTAAATAATACCATTTGAATTGATTGCTAGCTTACACGACACCAGTGAAAAAGTTGTATTAAGATGAAATGTTCTATTTAAATTAGAATGTCGACATAAGCCTCCACCCGCGGTAAACAGCCTAAACAAACGCTAAAACATTATTATGTTTTAACAGTGTAGTGTAATCACTACACAGTTACATCACTGCTGTACCAATGCGTCAGTCTTTAAATATGCAAAAATAGTACATATTTATATCCAGCAAACAAAGAAGAATATGCAAATTAATATTTAACATTGTACATCATACAAAATGTACCGGTAACACTCCGCGACATGAATGCATAACGTGTCGTGTTTTTCCTTCGTCTGTGAACAAAATATAACTTTCAATATTCTTAGTACGTCGCACACGAAATCATTTTTATAACAAAACACCGGATCTATTCTAATTTCTTAAGTAATTTCGTTTTCATAATTATTACCTACACCAACAGTGCAGTACTTACTATCTTTGCAATAAACTCCACAACACAGGGGTCATTCGCCGCCGCCCAGGAACACGTAAGGAGTCCGCAAACTCTAAACGAACGAAACCCTTTACCTCCGTAACATATTATACGCGGGCGGTACTGGCCGGATACAGCACGATATAACTGTAGCCTCGCTCACAGCGGTCACCATGCCGCACACACATACATTATCAACACCACATCATCGTTGCCCGAGAGTATCAGCCCCAGGCAACATCCAGACACGCTGCACACTCGGGAAAAATTATCGTGATTATATAGACTTGTAAGTATACAACACTGCATTGTTTTCTAGCGTCTCATTTGTTTAACAATACATATAAGGTAACTTGTAATGTAGCTGGGGGTCGTTTGTCCCGTATCGGTCCAGCGAGCTCCCGGGAGACTACAATAAACCTTCCGAAGTTGTGTCCGAGCGTTGCGCCCCACGTCGGGCGCCAACACACACTAACTCAATGGAAA
Source organism: Plusia festucae (assembly GCA_950381575.1). Taxonomy (NCBI): domain Eukaryota; kingdom Metazoa; phylum Arthropoda; class Insecta; order Lepidoptera; family Noctuidae; genus Plusia; species Plusia festucae. The sequence continues at coordinate 203,903 of OX494447.1, forward strand.
CCTCTTTATTACTCCCGTTATACCCAGGTGTACAGGCATATAGGTGAAGCTTGCGAGTGTAATACTGCTGGGTCGGGCCTTGTTTAGCAATTTCTCGATGAAGGTGAGATACTCCCTCTACTTGAGGCAACGTGTAACGCTCACCCTCAGTCACTAACAACGATCAACGTTTGTAGAACATTATTTAAAACCTCTTAAAGCAGATTTAGATCGTCGAGCCTAATAATATTAAATTAAAACCATGACACTCGGAATAAGATTTCAGGAAAGAAGTTTCATTGCATGCCTTGATATGTCGGGGTCAAGTTTTGCGACCGCCGCCGCGCCGTGTTGACATCGCCGCCGCCGACAAATGCTGAGTCCGCAGAGCGCACACCTCGTGCGCCCCGCGGCCCCGCCGCCGCACTCGCCGCTCGAGTCACTGACCCGTTGCACGTGCCTCCTTCCCAAGCGAAATCACATCGTCAGGGTTTCGCGAGCGCAAGAAGCCTGTGCCTTAAAAGGAAACGAAGCGTAGCGACAATGATGGTATCATGACCGTGCAGAAGAAGAAGCGTTGTCAACGGACCGTGAAAAATCGCTGCGGAGCCCAGTGTGAAGTTCCGTGCCGCGCAACCGAATATTCCGGTGTACATCTCGCGCCTACACTACACCATTAAGCGTACACTATCGTTGAGTACGTCAGAAGACCAAATACAGGCCGCGAGTGCAGCTACTGGAGTCGCGCCACAACGTTAATTACAATGCGTTTAGGGTGTGAGTTCCTACGTGCTACCTGCATCTCGTGTTGGTAGAGGACTTCTGGCCAGCTGGCGTGGTGTTCCGTCGCTTCCGCGGACAAATAAATACCACCTGAACGCACTGCAACACAGTGTTAAGGAAGTGTTTACAACAGTGTTAACAAAGGATTACATTCATAAATACTAACACCAAATGTATTTTTAAAATATGTATGTTAGTCTGTAAGGAATATATCTATGGGTTTTATTATTATTTTTATATTATTTATATACTAGCTGGGCACAGCTACAGCGACTTCGTTCGCGTGGATGACGAAACTTATCAAAGAGTTTTTTGTGTAAAGTGCTATTTGTAAAACGTTATCTATCGAATATACTTCTGTCCCGGCGCGGGCCCTTTGTGGCTAATTACAATAGAAAACCAATTGTGTGTCATTCGCGGTGATTATGAGGGTATATGATATCTTTGCTCGAGGCATCGTTCGCGTTCTGTAAGTTTTTTGTAGTAGATTTCTACTTTGGTACCTGTTTAAAAGGATAACCGATAGTGAAGCTGACGTACACTGCATCGAATGCTCACAAAGATACATAATGGTAACGACAGATATTCACCGTACGACATCAATTGAGAGCTTCAGCATACACGACAGTCAGCGAGCCCGTCCGGAATATGAACCTAATGAAAAAATGAAAACTATGGGTTCCTTGGACTGCTCACACGGGAAAGAGCGACGTAATATAATAGCGATATTAAAAAAAAAATAAGTTTCATCGTTTCATCGGTAGTTTTTGCGTGATGCCCAAACAAACAGACAGACAAAAAAAATTTAATCACATTTTTCGATTCGGTGTCGGTCTAGTAACACCCCCCGCCATTTATTTTTTTGATATTTTCACAGAATTTTCACTTCTACAGATTTATTATAAGTATAGATTATGTAGCATTATGCGTAGACCGGTGTAATTTTCATTTAACTTTGACCGATAAGAAGTTTTACCTACCATCTTCAGCTCACCTGTATCACCCAAATTAATACCCTCTCTTTTCATCCTCATAATATTTTGTTAAGCAATTATCCTCCAACTATTAACTGTTACGGATTTATACCTTCCATCACCAGTTCATCAACTTGAGGACACCCAGTCTTAGATAACTCCTCCTTTTTGGAAGTAGGTTAAAAAGGGCTACTGTCAAATGGTAGGTAATTGTATGTTAATCTGTCCAAGTTTTCTAAGCGATGTGTGTAGACCTAAGCGGTAGTGATGTAACGATTGTAAAATTTTGGACAATGCAAATATCTGCTGCCAACATTCACGAATGCGAATGCAAATGCGAATATATACAGTTTTTGTTAAAATTTGGGCCATTTGTCTATGGCTTGGTGATCTTGGTAGCAGTCCCGTTGAACGAAGTGCGTTTCGTTAGTTTTTTGTAACAAGAATAGCCTAGTTGATATGAAAGCATCCGACTGAAGTCTCATTCCGTTTAGTGGTGCTGGACTTATTTACACGCCACATCGAAACATATGCGAATATCCGCGAATGCGAATGCGAATATTCGTTACACTTACATCACTAGTAGGTGGGCAAGTGGTAATTTGTGGTGTTACCAGCACCGTCACTCTGTTCACAACCGTGGCTTCAAAGTGAGGCACGTTAACTTCGAACTGAGCCCGCGCGCCCCACCATGTTATTAATTAAATATACAAATAAATCCATGTTCTCTGTACTCTGTTAACTAAATCACAACATCAGACATTAAAAATTGCCGGTTACGAGGCGTTTCCCTTGCAAATAAATTAAATATGAATACATCCGGCGAACGGGTAAATACGAGGCTCGGACGGGAGCGCGGCTGCAGGGCGCGAGGGGCGCGGGGGGCGCAGAGCGCAGGCCGGGGGGCGGGGGCGCGGGGGCGCGGGCGATACTATCGCCTTGTTTATGGAGCGCACCTCGCCATAACACACCTCGCCCATTTCCCGATACTCCTACCATGTATATGAATTTACACAATAACTTACTTCATACGTGTTCACTACACTAAGGGGCCCGCCTTGTATCTGATAATACCTACTTTCTAATATACATATAATACTTTCCGTCGAGCTTCTATACTGATAAAAAGATGTTCACTAAAAATATGATGTTTGGAAAATATACAATTTTTTAATATTTTGACTTTGATTATTATTTTACTAGCTTCTGCCCGCGACTTCGTCTGCGTGGACTTCAGAATTGGGTCCAAAAAGAAATGAAAAATGTGAAAGTAATGAAAAATGGAATAACATTTTCACCCGTGTTGTAACTTGCGCTGTAATAGAGAAAAATACCAAATTTTTAAGCTCTCTGCCCACGTCTTAGCTCGTAAACAATTTTCCCTCGGGAACTACTTAAGGAATCGGGATAAAAAGTAGCCTGTTTTTTTCCATGTCAAAGGCTACATGCATGCCAAATTTATTTAATATTATGTGATTGAGTAACACACATCTAAACATCCAAACATCCACACTTTCACATTTATAATATTAGTGGGAATCATAATTTTTTTTTATGTGACACAGCAAAGTAAAAGCTTCAATTTAAATCCACAAAGTTTGGTATAGAGCAACAATGTTGTTGAACCGAGGTGTTGTTTGGATACAATCGGCCCTCGAACGAGTCCCACGCGACCCGATCTCTACACCGCTACAGTATAAAAGTGAAATCTTAACATTTCCCAGCCACCGTTTCGGAATACATTAAGAGAATTGTATTACTTAAGTGAGCTTTATTCAAAGTAGATGCTGCGGAATGCCTCCGGCTCAATACTAAAGGGCCATCCAGATCTAACTGTACGAGTGACGAGTTCAACCGAAACGCAAATGAGTAGACAGCAGGGAGGCTGTGCAGGTGGAGCGGGACGATCCAATGTGTTAATGAATAGGCATCGCGTGGAGTGCAGCCGCATTCTCATCTCTCGCTGTAGTAACCAGAGCTCGTGACTGCCGCCGACTTCATAAAACACTATTTATATATATATATTACTAACATAGCAACACTAATTTACATGAGCCATAACATTTTATTGGCAATTCACGCGGACAAATACGAAATTATTAGGGATGGGCCGAATGTGGTTTGTACCGAATACGAAGTTCGGCCGAACATTCGGTAAAAATGAAAAATTCGGCCGAAGTTCGGCCGAACTTCGGTTCAATTTCGCCGCGCTTTTTCGTGTTGTGACTTGTTTACGCACTTGCTGCAATTATTGCTAGATGTACCCCGCCCGCACTCCGCGCTTCCCCGCGGGGCCGTTAGCCAACTAGTCATTTGTAAAGACGTCACCAGCTTGTCACGTGATATTGTCTGGTTAAAGATTTTTTTTAGACCAACTATTAAGGAGACCAATATAATTTAGTATTTTTATTAAGTTAAGTAGGACCTCCATGTAAAATACGGAATTCAGCTAAATCCGGTAAGATTGGAAGCCGACCCCAACATAGCTTTGGGAAAAGGCTAGGCAGAAGGGAATTAAGTTAAGTACCTACCTATGCAAAGATTTCTAAAATATTAAGATCTTCCATTGTGTGTTCTGACTAGGTAAGAGAGTTTTCTAATGGTTGGTTATTATAGTTTAGAAAAGTAGTTTAATTTTTGTTTTTTGATTAAGTAAGCGAGATCTCTAAGACTTGTTGAGAAGAGCAGTAAAATTTTGTTTTTGATTTAAGGTGCAAGTTGGTAGCAGGCGACATGAGGCAGCAGCAGACGACGTGTCGCAGCGACACTACTGGTTTCTATGTATTTCTATGAAATTACCTCGCTAGCTTCGTGTCGCTAACTACGAATGTCGCCCGCTTCCAACTTGTACCTTAAGAAAGAAAGATTTCTAAGGCTGGTTTGGTTAGAAGAGCGGTTTAAATTTGTGTTTTGTTTGATTAAGTAACCAAAGATTTTTGAGACTGGTAGTTTAAAAGACCAATTTAAGTTTTTTGTTTAACACGTATGACTTTTAATAATTCAAATAAATGACTATGAGTATATCAGACTTATTTTATTTCACTGTTACTACAGATATGTTTTTTCATTAATTTCTATTATGATAGTGCAAGTATATTTAGTGCAGAATGTTCGGCATTTTAACCGAAATTCGGCCGAATGACGAAGTTCGGTTCAAGCTGCCGAAGTTCGGTTAAACCGAATGTAAAACGAATTTCGGCCCATCCCTAGAAATTATATAGTCAAAATAAAAGTTTGGGATCGCGTCGGCGTCGCGCGTCGGTACAAACCGTTCGAACCCGAATTTCCCGCGATAAAAGTTGTACAATTTGTTTTTATTATTATACGTACTCAAGAGCGGGCGCGGGTCTTTTGCTGCCCGGTACCACGCTGGCAGCGGCCGGTAGCGACCGGTAGTATTCCGCCCACACTTGTTTTTGCCATTAATTATTAGTTAAACTAAGCAATTTTTTTACCATTTTTATTTTTCATTTTTACTTTACTACCAACGTGTCGTGCACATAAATAGTATATATACTTTTTAACCCGTCGTTACAAGGTTAAAAGGTTATGTTACGAGTGGGTTCACATTGGTAGTGCAATGGGTGGGATTCGAGACGCCAACCACATGACCGCTAGTCCGTGTTGAGTCTGAGTCTCATCACGTAGCTAAAATTACTGTCTGACATTGAATGGAGTTGTGTTGCTGGACCTCTAACCTAAAGTAAGTTGATACTAAAAACTAATTATATAAAAAATAGTATGTTTATTGTTATTGTCCTCTGCATAACTTTGATTAAGAAATTATGAAAATTTTAGGACACTCATCAAAAACTAAGAATTAAAAGCTAAACACGTATTACATAATATTATGCTATTACAACCGGGACAATCTATTCAAATATTGGCGTCGCCTGTCGCGGTTGTCACTGCATGCGAGGCTTAACAACATCTTTTGTGAACGGATAATTGTTAGATATTGGGACGGACAAGCAACTGACCGCTCGTTATGCACTGGTTTATTGGTTCAATTGGTTGGTAACAACAAGTGACGTGTGGCGGGGGTAGGCGCGCGGTACATACCTAACAATAATAAAAAAGAATAGTCGTCCTTACCAATTTTTCACAGCGGCTTCTCTCAAGCCACCTGTGCGGGACATATTTCACACTTTCTGTTCCTCAACCGTCTGATGAAGCGAAACCTCGACACAACCAGAGAGAGATCATGCGCAGGGCCAACGGCTTACCCACGTCACACGTGCTTTCCGAAGCACGGGCTGTCTCCGGAGTGTACTGAGTATTTCTAAAGAGAACATATCCTATCCAGTATCTATTTTAGACCCTAACTCGGGATTCAAACGCGAGATGCATGGCGGTCGCGCGCACGAGGTCTCGCGTTTGAATCCCGAGTTTGAGATTTCTAGCGAACTTTAGAACTTTAGACCAACAAGGCAGTCAAACACTCCGATGTGCACGGATACTGTACAACAGTGTACATTTTTAATCAATCACACTCACGTCTGCAGTTTTCACTTAAATATTGCGTAGACCCTCGATGTTGAAACAATGCTTTTAACACTTGTGAGAAAGATAAGTAACAAAATATTTACCTTTTCCCAAACTTTTTTGGGGTCTGCTTCCAGTCTTACCAGATTTAGCTAGATTTCGTCTGCCTAAGATCAACGTATGGCATTCGGAACCAACGTGCTTATCGAGGCACGGAGGGGTTTCGGTATGTTTACGAATGGTCACTCATCCAGGACAAGGCGCAACAAGCGCAACTTAACCTTTATTATCGGTCAAACCGTACGGCTTACATTTAGCCACGAACCCCCCTCCCCCTCTAAGTAAGAAATCTTTACTCATACGTAAATATTATTTTGCTATAGGTTAGGTAGGTAGTTATGTTCATTGTAAAAGTAAGTCGTACCTAATGTAAAACTGGAATCGATATTATTAATAGGATTGATGATGCGAACTGGCAAGTCGTAGAGCTGAGTCGGCAGGCGGGCGAGCGCGGGGGTGCGGTGCGGGGCTCGGGGAGAGGCGGGGGTGCGGCTCAGGGACGGACCGGACCGCTGTCACGGGACAGCCTCGAGCATAATTAATTGATTGCACGTTAATAAGTAAACAATTATTATTGTTGGCACTATTTTATAGTCAAGTGTGCTATGTACAAATATAGCAAATAGTTTGTGTTGCATAATAATTATCCCTCCACGCAATTCTGATATGTTGTATTATTTTTAGCAATAAATGATTTTAATAAGTAATTAAACATTTTTGCAGATGCCGAAAATATATTTGTTAGATCAAATATAATAAATATAACGCCAAGAAGAATAAAGTGCTTACGTCGTTGACAACCCTGGCGCCTGTCAGCACTCCACAATACATTTTATAAATTGCCTCCAATGGAGCAAGCGGGCTGCCCTCTTCAATGTTATAATATTCCCGATATAAATGGCACTCCCGGTAGCGGAGGTTACAAGAGAAGAGGTTTATTCGCCGCGTCACGTCTTTCTAACATCGTATCTTTACCTTTTTATTGCCGGAGGTCCGCTCACCGGAGCGCCACGGACCTCACAACGAGTGTCTGATACACGCACACACGACGACCAACTAACTACATCAATCTTTGAAGAAGGGCATTTCCATCTGGCATATTAAAACATGCTGATTTTTTTTACTTAGTCCTGGTCGATTTTGTCTAGTTTTTGTCAAATTAGTCACCGAAAGTTAACACATTGAGATTTATACTCGCGTGATTGACACTATCCATATTCTACTGAGCATTGAGGAAAAAAATGTATGAATAAAGAGAACGTGTTTGTTTGAGCCGCTTAGCACCGCACCTTATCGCGTCGCATCTCACCGCAACGTACAGCAGTCTGGCGCGCCGCCAGATATCGCACGAATCGCGCAAAAACTATAACACCAGAAGTCATAAAAACTTATCTTGAGGAGAGCCGCCGCGCGCCGACCTCCGCGAACCAGGACGTGCTGCGTATGTTGATTATAATATTCCTTTCAAGTGTTACCAAATAACATTGAATTTATAAGCAATTGTAGGTACGACCTTAAACAAACTATTTTAACTTTCAAATATGGACCGTATCGAACATTATTTGATGGTACCCAGCCACCACTCTCCGAAGAGCTCAGGCAGCTCAGCTTTATTATCAATTAAATGTACTATTATGAGCTGTTTTCTGCAAAGCCTCATCATTCAGTACAATAGCCGCGCCGGGTGATCAGCGGCAGCGGGCAGTGTGCGGCGAGCGGCACGTTAGCGCCGCGCTCTATTGAATTAGAGAGCGTCTGCACGCGCCATTAACTCTAAGCACATTAACTTATTTGGAGCGAAATGAATAGTCGGTGGAGAGCGACGGGCACGTAACTTTGTTACCTCGACGACCGCCACACGACACTACACTACTACGATGCTAGCATCTCAGTCACTTTTGTATTGCTCGAGTACGTAACAAGAAAACGGCCTAAATAAAAATGGAGACAAAATTACCTGTATTTATCTTGGCGGTAGGTTTAACTGGTAACTAGCGGAAAGATCGAAGTTAATGCAGTTGTGATGAAGTTGGAGTTTAAGCCAACACTTCCGTTCTACAAAACGTCGACGCGGGCAAATTTATACTCACTACGGAGTTAGAAATAGAATTGACATTCATTTATTTAGCAGGAAAGCGGAAAGAAAGTTAAACAAAACAACAAAAAGAATCTAACATGAACTCTGTCCGACAAGGTCGCCAACTCACCATGTGTTTTATTGTATAATGTACATACGAGTGCAATAGCTCATTATGGGGATTTACGTAAGTAAGTACCTAGATAATTTTTATTAATTGGAAAACACATATACAAATGATAAAAACTAAACTATCTAAATTTATTTATGCTATTTACGGAATAAAAAAAAACTAACGACTTAAAAACTGCGCTTGCCACCTATTAGGTAAGCATATGCTCATTCCTGGCTCCAATAGGGTATAATATTGTGGGGAAATAGTACAGACGCACCTTCGCTGTTTATATTACAAAAAAAAATACTGAATTTTTAGTAAATATTAAAGAAACAGAAAGTTGTGGCCCGCATTTTGTAGACCTTAAAATTCTAACTTTACCTTGCATCTACATTTATGAAATGGCAAAATTAGTTTATAAGCACCCTGACTTTGCACTAAACGCGAAATTATACAAAATAGATTTATACTTCGTCATAATAATAAACTTAACTTACCAACCTCTAAACTCACAATACATTCATCGAGCCCTCTCGTCATGTCTTTAAAAATATTAAATAAATTGCCCGATTTAATTAAAAAAGAAACGAAATTTTAAAGCTTCACAGAAATTAAAAATATTCCTTCATAATGAAAACTACTACTACTATTATTAACGAATAAAACTACTACTATTAACGAATTTCTTACGGATAAAATAATTTAGAATTATTACTTCGTTAAAAATAGTAATAGATTTATGTTACGATTGTTTATTTTATAGTTTGTCTTCTTCTTCTTCCTGCCCTTATCCCATTCATATGGGGTCGGCGCAATGCGTATTTTCCTTCCATTCCTCTCTATTACTCGTCATCGCGGCATCCACACCTTTCTTTCTCATAACTCATCTTTCACACAATCCATCCATCTCTTTTTCGGTCTCCCTCTACTTATATACCCATCCACAGATGTGACTTTCATCCCTCCTCATAAATGTTTATTTTATAGTTTGTACTAGCTTTAGCTCGCGACTTCGTCCGCGTGGATTCCATTGAGAAATAAACATTTTCAATTTACCACCCTTTTCTCCCTCTCCTTTTCCTTTCCAAAAATCCTTCAGCTCTTTACGATCAGTAGTTTCGGCTGTGCGTTGTCTGTCAGTCAGTCAGTCAGTAACGGAAGAGTTTTATATATATAGATTAATGTTAAATAGTATGTAAGTACCTTTTATAATATAATTTATATTGTTGTGCCCAACAGGGCCCATAATTGTTCCTAAAGTTAGCTTTAAGCATACCACCACCTCTGTACATAATGCAAAGACAATAAAGAATTGAGTATCGAGTATTAAAAGGATGAGATATAATAAGATAAAATAATGTGAGAAAATTGAAATTAGTTAATATCTATGAAAAGATTCATCTATACTAATATTATAAAGAGGAAACCTTTGTATTTTTGTATGTTTGTATTGAATAGGCTCAAAAACTACTGGACCGATTTCAAAATTTCTTTTACCATTACTTAGAGGGATTCTTCCGAATCCGTATAGGCTATATTTTATCCCGGAAAATAGATAGGATTTTTCGTAGTAGTGAAAATTGTGGAGTAAGTCGACGAAAAAACTGCCATACGTTAACGATTCTTGCGAACGCTGCCTAAATGGTTAGAGATGTATGGTTGACTTCTATAGAAAAGTTGTAGAACTCAATAATGCCTACAAAAAAGTCCGCGATAGTATAAACCAAACATTTATATTTTAGTCATTATAACCACTTTTCCATAGAATAAAAGTAATTAAAATTATTAGCCTATGTTTATTGATCATATTATCGTCAAATACTAATCCTTATCCTAATAAACTATTTATGGAGCAAGATTGTTTCAATAGCTATAAATTACTTTTTATTTTATTCCAATCGGACAATTCATTCAAAAGATATTACGAATTTAAGATTGTAATTGGTATTAAAATGAATGATGGCCGCCGGCCGATATATTGTGTCGCACGGCTCTCACGGCGAAACCGCAGGGGAGGGGGGTGCACATCTATGAAGAAATAAATGTCCACCCGTGCGAAGCCGGGGCAGGTCGCTAGTTAGCAATAATTGTGTTAATATTTAATTTGCGAATTTATCATAAATAGTTTTAGTGCAATCTAAAACTACTTAATGTTACCTACTGTTTGCTTATCTGCGTGTGTACACTGCGCAAGACTATAATGAGTCTGGTCCAGCCCCCGGATCGGACCTAAGCGTGCGTGTTGCGTATGACCACAGCTGCTGGTCTTTTGTGGACAAATCCATATTATTATATTAATTAATCTGTTTGTAGTTTAACGAACGTGTGCGTTTTTGTAAACCTTCTGAGCGTATTGTTACGAGTATCTCCGCCGGCCGGGGGGGGGGGGGGGGGGGTACGCGGCCTAATTACACCTGTCAGCGGCAGTTCGCCGACTATCATACATTAAATATGTCGGAGTTAAGTCAGTGTTCGGCGGCCAGCTAGTCAAGGGTCGGTAAATATTTAATACAGGACCGCTCTCACGTGCCGAAAGCGATCTTTAGTTGTGCATCTTACAAAATTAAAGAGACTCAAAGAGCTACTTATAGCAGTGAGTACTCGGTTATACAAGTGACAATGTGTGAATACGGTCAACACGAGAGACGGTGGTGCAAACCCAGTGGTGCAGACGTACGTTATGCGAGGCTCGCAGTGCACGTCATGCGAGTGTCCAGCATGTCAGCGCGGGATCAGTGCATCACCTTCACCCGTCCCGCACCCCGCACCCGCCCTGCACGCTGAACAACCACAGAAAATTTCAAATATCTGTATTAATTCATCTACCTAGCCTTTTCGCAATCTATGCTGCGTTCGGCTTCCAGCTTTACTGGATTCAGCTGTATATTTTACATGGAGTGACGGCCTAACTTACATCCACAACCCATCTAAGTAACAGTAAGATTGGTTGTCAGAATTTGAATGAATTAACGACTTGTTGTTTTTTTTTTCACTTTTATTTTCATTGTAATGCCTCAACAGCGTAGATAATATTTAATAGTATGCATAATCCCTTTCATGTACTGTATGACAGTCGGGAATAACCGCATAACGCACTTCTTGCCGAGAGACGGCCGGGTTTTGGTATGTTTACAAATGCTCACCCATCCACAAACCAACCGGCTTAACCTTTACTGTCGGTCAAACCGTACAAACCATTACACTTAGCCACGAGCTCCGCAAATAGTAAATAATGTACCTAAAGTATTATAAAACCGACCAAACAGCTACACAAGGTTGCAGGCTCGAACCCACTACAGACATGTGCCAATGTTCTTTCTTAATTTTACCTACTAAGACATTATTGGCAATCGGTGAAGGAAAACATTGTGATCAAAAGCTTGATTCCAAAAATTGGAGTCTGGAACCCGCAGCGAGCCAGCGTGGTGATCATTCGTTCCTTCTCTATATAATATGAGAAAAGGCCTGTGCCCAGCAGTGGGGCCTTTATGGGTTGGTATTATTATTATATCATATACTGTAAATGCAGCGTCACACCACACGATATTCTGGCTATAGTGCTACGTCAGGTTCGTGCTACAAATATCCGATATGCTGAGAGCTACGTCGTAGCTCCAAGTAAACTGCTACGTGAAACGCACAACGTCGTTGCAAAAAATGTAAGTAGCGCGCGGTCGCTGGATAGGGGCACGTCGTAACTAATACCGATGCCGTAATGTCGAAACCGTAATATATTCGCAGCCGCTCGTAGCACAGCGCTCACCACGTACACACTATATAACAGCTTATGGAAATGGTATTGCTTTGTAAAGTGCCAGCTTGGCGTAGCATACATTTTGAGCTCCAACGATTAGAACACGTGTCAAAAGTCATAACTCGCATGCGCTCGAGTATCATGCGCTTGTGTCGGATTTTCGTTTTTATTTTATAACTACCTGTACCCGCGACGTTGATCGTATTGATCAGTACATTTATTGACGTCAATAACTGAAAGTGAAATGTCGTGGTGCCCTAGCGGTTCAATGACCGGATCCGGAGTCGTGACGCTATAGTTGACTGGCAGCGCGAAACTACAATTGAGCGAAGTCGCGACGCCGCGCGCCGTTGTGGTGCGGCGTCGCGACGCTATAGCATCATGGCGTCACGACGCTTTAATTGAATGGCGTTGCATGTTCCTAGCTGAGAGGCGTCGTTACGCCTCTGCAAAGAGGCGTCGCAACGCTACAATTAAACGGCGTATAGTTCGGCGGTGCATTAGAATGGCGTCTTCACGCTATATTTGTATGGCGTCGCGACGACGCTATAGCTAAAAAGCGTCGTGACACCATAGTAAAGTCGCGTCGCTACGCTGTAACTGCAGCGTCACGACGCCATAGTTGATAGGTATTTATTTTTATTTCTTATTTCTTTATTTTTTATTTAAAAAAAAAAAACGACGCCCGCACTAAGGAATTTAATCCTTGTGTCGCAGGGGTTTCACAAACATTCAAATCACATGCACAAAGAGTTCGTAGCAGGTATTGCGACTTCGTAGCAGCGTGGCGTCGCGACTGGAGTCGAATGTTCTTCTTATATTCGCTTTCTACCTTTCTGTCTATCTCCGAAAATTGTGAACCAATTAATTTTTGTTTTATAATGTTGGTATGTCTTTGAGGTAGTTTTATGTTTAGAATTTCAATCGATCGATTCAGTAGTTTTGTTGTTAAATCCAAATAACTGGACAATGTTACCATAAATGTCATTTCGGTTAACAAAATTGAGCTAAAATGAATGAGCAGGGCAGCGGGGTGGTGAATCATGCAACCGGGACGGGAGTCAACTGACTGTCATACTGACGGTGGGCGGTGGGACCCGCTGGGCACTTCATAAGTAGGCTATATATGATCTTCTGCCAAGCCTTTTCCCAAGCTATGTTGGGGTCGGCTTCCAATCTTACCGGATTTAGCTGAATTCCGTATTTTACATGGAGCAAGTGCCTATCTGACCTCCACAACCTATAGCTAGGTAATACAGTATTCCATAGTAAGACTGGTTGCCAGAATTGTAATGACTTAACGAGTGTCAAAGATCACTGTATGACAGTCGGGACCAACGGCTTAATGTGCTTTCCGAGGTACGGAGGGGTCTCGGTATGTTTACAAATGTGACCCATCCACGGACCAACCGCGGCGAGGGTGGCTTAACCTTTATTATTGGTCAAACCGTACGGCTTACACTTAGCCACGAGCCTGTTTTTTTATTTGTAGGCCGTATACATATTTTTTTGTAATATTAAAAAGTCTTAGCTTAATTTTTTTCATTAATCTACACCAAAATCGCGGTGCAGTGTGCACTGGATTACGTATTCGAAACATTTGAAGTCTTTTAGTTAACTCACTCTCGTAAACAATTTTCCATGTCTAGCTACTAGCATGCAAAATTTCATCAAAATCCGCTCAGACGTTATTGCGTGATTGGGTAACAAACATCTAAACATCTTAACATCCACACTTTCACATTTATAATATATATATATATATTTTTTTTTTTTTTTTTTTTGTGAAAGATTACTAGCAATGTGGGTCGCACATTACTAGTAATCTCGTTAACCACTCGTGCTTAGCTAAGATGCTTGTGTTACGAGTGGGTTCACGTCGGTAGTGTAATGGGTGGGATTCGAACTCGCAACCACATGATCGCAAGTCCGACGCCCTAGCCATTAGGCTACCGCCGTTTATATATATAGTATATAGTATTGTAGTATATAGTATAGATAATCACTGCTTTATGCAGTATATGCTTAAGTGACTTGAGAAGTGTTTAAGTCGTGTATTGGAGGCAGTCTCTCACGCGGAACAGTCAGTGTCCTTCGATCCTTCAAAGTATTTATGCATAGTCGAAGTCTCTAGTGTCCGCCACACACAAAATCGTTTAGCAATACAAAGAAAATAAATGTCCAGAAAATGAAAGCTTTCAAAGAACTTCTCTGTATAATTCCGTTTGCAAGTAACTTTAATACTTAAAATAATTATTGAGTAATCGAAAAGTTCTTTCCGCTTGGAAAAGGTTGTTAAGTAGGGCAGGGTGGCACGAGAAGAGGGCGTCGTAGAATTTGCGCTCGGATTGCTTTAACATTGATCAGAGATCCACTAATTTATTCCAGAAGACGTATTAAGTCATCAAAATTTACTTATCGGGGATATCATAATCAGGATTGTTTATGGCTAACGAAATGGCATCGGCTATCTATAACCAATTGGGTAATGTTATTCCTCTGGTGTACAAACAATCTTTATGAGATTTAACATTAAAAGCTTTAAAGTAAACTGTGGCGTCGGAAAATTAAACAAAACGTGCAAAGTAATTATCAGAAAATGCATAATAGAGTGGTCGCGTGCAGCGAATGGATTAAGTTTCCAGAATTACCGTTGCAGAATGGCATTTTTTATGGAGTTCAGTTATAAATAGTTGCTGAGCGCCGAGGGCAGCTGGCCAGAGATCTCTGAATGTTTAATTAAGAAACCACTTTATACATAAACCTCCACTTTCGCTTCGATTACTCCTTCGAGGAAATATTGGTTGTCGTCGTTTGTCGTAATAATGAGAGTTGCGTATAATGGCCACTAGGCAGCACTGAGCTTAAGTTATTTTGGCACGCTTCAGTCAGACGTCAGCATGCAATATAGACCAAGATCCGAGGGACATACTTTTAGAAAATAATATCTATCAAGCCATTACTTCTCCAGAAACATTCTGAAAAACTTTACATAAAGTCACTACCGCTGACTTTAAGCTTAGATCTTTTAAACTAAACAACGGATTTAATGCAGTTTTCACCAATGGATAAAGTGATTGAATACGACGATTTTTTTGCATAAGCTTTTATTACTGAGCTACAGCAGTATTATATTACACTACCAAAATACTTTTTAGAAAGCAGAGTATTAGTGTTAATTTTCGTGATAGGTAAGTTAATATCGTAATTTAATATAGTTTTTCAAAGAATTATTGAAAGACTCCTCCCGACTCATTGCCTCCCGCTCGATTACTCAACTAACCAGCTGCTTGGTTTTTCCATATTAATTAAATAGGTCCATGCCAAATTTTAAAGCTACGGTGTCGTTTAGAGCTGTTAGGAGGTCATTTAGCAGACGTGGCAACATGACAACTTTATTTTTATTAAGTATATAAATAATAAAATCTCCGCAATTGAAGCATATAATGTTATAGATGATTGAATTTTCCCTGCCAAAGTTAACCAAAAACAAACGAAAAATTTTAAGATATCACGAGTCCGACAAGATAATAATTGATATGACGAAATATAATCTAAATTAAGTAATTATGATTATTATACAATATTGTTTATTTGTATGTGTCCTCGTTGCTATATTAGTTGTGATATATATAAAACCAATTAAAAGTACTTCAAATTACACTTATAATTTCTATGGCCCTAACTATAGCGTACAAGAGCAACTAGGACAATTTTAACAAAATTTTATTCGTAATGGCACCTTCCACCTGTATTAAAATCTTTTTTATTTTTATAATAATCTCACTATACATTTACATGAAACAATTTATTTCTGCAAGTGGCATAATATGATCACTTTTACATGACATATCTATATATGTATAAAATTCTCGTGTCACGCTATTTTGTAGCTAAACTCCTCCGAAATGGCTCGACCGATTTTCGTGAAATGTTGTGTTCATATTGGTTGTCTGGGAATCGGACAACATGTATTTTTCACACCTCTAAATTATAGGGGTGGCTCGCCAATAAGCAAATTATGGCCAAAGGAATCATGCGTTTATTTAACTTAAATAATAATTCTACATTCATATTTTTTTTTAATTATGCGTTGAATACAATGCGGAAAATGAGCACCTTGTATTTTTTTCAAAATCTATGCACACACGATAACGCACACACGACATCTGGTATTTGAAACCCAATACCAGATGTCGTGTGTGCATTATCCTGGCTAAGACTGGCGTAAAAAAAAATGCGCAAATCGGAACGCAAAATTAACGATTGGTTAGTCTGGTCCATGTCGCGAACTCTTTAATGATACCATTTTTTATTGCCTATAGAGTTTTCAAGGTCCTGATTAACTTGCCTTACGATATACATGTACGAAAGTCAATGCCAGTAATATTTCTAATATTTCATTGTGCACTTGCTATTTTGATATCTTTCTTTACCTAACTATAATAATAACTCCACTATCTACCTTCTTCCAAAAAAAATTATAGTGTTTGGTAACTGGCCGGCCTATAAACTATGAAAACAATAATAGTCACAATTTTTCCCCGGATCTCGAGCTACACATAAGACAAAAATTTTGTAATGAAAATAAATAAATTACGTCCTCGATTTATTTTTATTCAAATTATGGTCCTAGAAGCTATAAAGTAATAATGGTTCACAGTTTAATTCATTTCTTTTGAAATTATTTACATAACTGCAGACGACAATGTACGATATACATACATAGCTCGTGTGTGTACATGTATAGCTCGTAAACAATTTCCCTTATTTCCCTCGGGAACTACTTGAGGAATCGGGATGAAAGGTAGCCTATGTTCTTTTCCATGCTAAAGGCTACATGCATGCCAAATTTCATCCAAATCCGTTCAGTATTTTTTGCGTGATTGAGTAACAAACATACAAACTTGCTTGTCAAAATTGACTGCACGGATACCCAAGTGGTATAGGTCACCACGCTAATTACCACTGTGCGCGACGTGCTGCGGTTTGGATCCCCGCATGGGACAAGTATTTGTGTGATCCACAGATGCTTGTTCCAAGTCTGGGTGTTCTTTGTGCATGTGATTTGAATGTTTGTGAAACCCCCGCGACACAAGGATTAAATGCCTTAGTGCGGGCGTCGTTAAAAAAAATTAGGAAATTAGGAAAATTAAATTAGGAATTAGATTAGGAAACATCCACACTTTCACATTTATAATATTAGTAGGATTATTAGTAGGAAATATGTAAAATTCGACCGCAGGAAGGTTTTGCATAGTGCATGTTAGCGTCGTGTTTGATCATTATCTTATTGGTTAATATCTTGTTAAGGAATTATGCTAAATATGTGTGTAATAGCTTGAAGTAGCACGTCGTAGGCCTTTGCAGAACTCGACTGTCAAATGTATCTTTGTAAGATTGTCTGTTCTAGCGATCAAACTTTTAAGTTACGAATGTCAATTGCCTAAAATGAAAATGTTCGTCTGAATGACTTGATGTAGACTGGTACTAATCGCAAGTAATTACAAAGTTTTGTGTTTTGCCATCAAACAATTTGTAGAGTAATTTCCTTCTTGTAGTCGATAACATGAATAACAAGTTTAAGAGTAAAACTTTGCAATAAATATGTATGTCGCCAGTTGAAGGCGAACAGCTAAATATAGCTCAGATCCGAGCCGTGAGTGTCAGTCTGTGTCAGTGCAAAACAGGCGTGCGGGCGGGACGCGGTCAGCGCGGTACCCAGTCCACTTTTAATTGACTGTGTTTGTCAATACGCCTTTTTCTGCTTAAATTTCTTGTAGGTGTTATAAACCTCGGAAATCATAATAAGTGCCAGCCCTTCCTTTATTGACAACACGAGTGCACTGACAATCACCTCAGAACGCATCCATTGAACTCCGCCGGGCACGCTAACCTTATTTACCGCTACGCAGTCGTTTTCGACGTACCTACTCTAAAAAATTAGCTGCATGCAGAGTTTACAACGTTTTTGTTGGGGTATTGTTCGGCGCGAGGCGAGCGTGAATTGTCACCGCAAGTTCTGCCTAATGGCCAATGTCGGTCGCGTTCAAATTAAAATTTCCCCAGTTCCGCAGTAAAGATACAAAGCGTCGCGCGTCTCATATTTCACACGTCCATTGTGCATGCAGCGGCGCGCAGCGGACGCTTGACGACACGCCGCGCACCTCTGTTATTTACTTTTCGTAAAATTAAATGTACATAATGCGCAAATAGCTTTCTGTATTTTCTCATAGACATTTAATTATAATAAAGTAAGTAGGTATAGGTATTCTATTCTATTCTACATCGAAACTTTTATTTCTAGAAAACTTCAAAGGGTACTTTAGAATGTTTAAACCATTCAAAATGTCAATCATAATAATATGAATAGAAACCTAAGCTAGCTGAATGGCGCAATGTTTATATTGGAATAATTATTATCTTAATCCTATAATTTATTCATTGTACCTATCAAGCCTACGACGAACACCTTACTTAAAGTTAGTGTTTTTTGAGCTTTCCCTGGTGTCTTATTGTACCTATAAATATTACTTAAAGAGATCGTTTCTATTAAAATATGAATTAAAATATGAATATAAACTAAAATTCTTAATGAGGCGGAAGGTAATTCAGCATAATTCATTGACATTTCCCAACACGTCGGTCATCGCACTAACCACCGTAGGTATTACCAACTGTTACCTAAAATGGCGGGTTTAAAAGCCGGTTTCAGAGCTGTACCTACCTACACAACAAAGTATCCAAAGTCACTGCTTATTACTCGATCCGTTTGCAAGCTAGTCGGCTTCAAAATTGACAATAATAATTAAAGCAAACCGGTGAGACATCGGTGTTAACCTTACTAATAAAACTGCTATTAAAGAACATATCCACATATCCTACAAAACATGGGAACTATTGGTTATTTTAAGCGTATTATCTGCTAACAAAGTGCGCTTGGACCTACTTAGTTTGTCACTTCAGAAAGTTTTTCAAATCAATACAATATGATAAGGCCGGTCGGAGGACGGGACGTTGGTCAGTAAAGATTATGCTTTAGGTACTGACCTACGTCCCGACCTCGGACTGCCTCGGAGTGCCTGCGAGCCATAGCAGTGTTATGGCGAAGCCTCTAGTCACACTATAACATACCATTTTCATCATTGGTAATATACAACGTCACCTACCAGTTGATTCATTACCATGAATGCTGCTGTGCAATCTGTCCTTCGAAGTGTTGTGGTACCAACATTAGGTAGTCATTACTAAGCATCTTATAGAAACGGATTTCCAGACGTGTCACAGACAAGGACATAGGTATGCGACGATGTCTCATTATGTATTACCAAAACTCTGTCTTCGTCCTGCCAGGCTCAGTCTCGGATATCAGCATTTAAATTATCGATGGCGGACAGAACATGTAGGTACCTACTCGTAATACAATCGAAGACCTTTCCAGCTGACTGACGCTTTATATATCTGCCACATAAACCTTGAGTTACGGCCGCCGCGAGGCTCGCTCACACAAACACCTCTCTCTCTTGGTATAGTTAAACTGCCTCTCGTGATAGAATTCGTATAATAAGTAACTTTTACAATAAGTTTCGTACGTGAGGATAATAATATGTATATTGTACGTTACGTTAAATTGTGATTTGTCTCTACAAGTTATTGGAGGAAAGAAGGCGTTTCGTGAAATGAGTCACACTATCTACAAGCGACCACGGCTATTGCGGCAGGCCGTCCATACTAAACCGCGCAACTAGAGACAATTCTTTCACATGAGCTTCAAATAAATACATTTTGATTTTATTTGTTCATGGTGGCCAGCCCAGTCATTGGTGCAACACATGTCTCAAAGGTTAATTAATGAATGAAATCAGCAAAGTTATCGTATAAATGGATCCAATATAGCGGGGCGTGCAGCGGGCCGGCGACACCAGTCAGTCAGTACTGTACGCAGCCGAGCGCGCGCGACAAGTAGGCGCGCTATCTACGCGGATCCTCTAACGGGAATCAATCTAGCTAATAGCATAAGACGGCCCATCACACGCTGAGTAAATAGCGCCCAAAATATGTTTCAAAACATGATATAATACCAAACTTTCCTATTACACTTACCTAGTTACACTTTATTACTTATAGTGAAATACTGGTGTAAAGCACCAGTATTTCACTATAAGTAATAAAGGCATCATCTCACACCTTACTCTCAAGCCTTACTTTTATTGGACAGTATCACAATCCACAGACCACCAAAAGGTTTGACAATATACCAAAATTGAAAGCACTTTATTTTTTTTTCTGAGGTTGTCGCCAATGAGACATTGAAATAAAACTACTTTTAAACGGATTCTATCGCGGTTTATTTTAGTTTCGACGCCTTTGCAGGTGTCAGTCTGCCCGTTACCATGACACCTGCAAAGGCATCGAAACGTCGGGAACTACATAAACCGCCGTTTAAAGGTAGTTTTATTTCAATGCACTTTATTTCTTTTCGACCTACTTAAATAAATACTGTTAATTCTCATCAATCAGTCCGAAGCGCCTGCAGCAAGTTTGGGGAGACCTTTGCCCGGCAGAGGAACACCAAAAAAGTTTTACAGGGTGGATTTGAATGAAAAGAAGGGTAAAAAAATTTAAGCTATAATTACACAACTAGAAAACAAAGTTCTATGGTAAGTTAGTTATTGTTAAACTGTTTTAGGGTTTAAGTGGACTTGAAGTATAGTCATATTTCTTAATTTAATTTTAATAGGTACCTAAAATCGCTTTGGGGTTTAAGATTTAGGTAATGAATGTATGGACCGTAGAGTTTTGAGAACAATAGCTTTGGGGCTTAAGTGGAATAAGCCAAAACCAATGTTAAAGTTGTACACACTACACTGTCCGAAAGTTCCAGAAGAACGCGCACAACATTTATTCTTTCTTTGAAGGAAACTTTAAATACTTATTAGAATAAAAAGAATCCTCAACAGCAACTGAAAACACGGCGCTCACAGTTATACACAGAAGTTCGCAGGCAAAATTGTCAAGTAACAAGTTCAATATTAAACAAGTGGTCGCGGCTCCCGTAGCACGTGGCGCGACACTTGTCCAACTACGAAGAGCGCGTCGCGGTGTCACCCGGGACGCCCCACACGACCGCCGCCGCCCGCCGCACGCCTGCACCCTGCCTAACTGTAAGGCTGTATGAACCTCCTCCTTTTTTTGAAGTCGGTTAAAAATAACGAAGAATGTAAAAAACAATTATGTTGGTAATATTTGAAATGGACGGGCGTAGAGCTTTTAAACAGGCTTAAAGTTAGGCAGGGTGCAGGCGTGCGGCGATTTGAAGTCGGTAATTTTTTTGTTTAAAATGTTGCTTATGCAGGATTTTTTTTTTTGGAGTGCATTTATTATAATAAAATTACTAATAAGTAGTTTAAATATTATAGATTCAGTACTTATTTATCTAAGATGTTGAGGCTGTAAGATCAACATTGGGTCCGAGCGCGTTTCTTCCCGAACCTATAAAATTTTACTAATTAAGGCCATGTCATTATCCAATACCAATTACGTTTTTGTTAAAACAAGTACACGTCACAAAATTTTAAATTCATTCTATTTAAGAAACGGACAAGTTTGCGATCCTTAACTTCGCCGCAAACGAACGTAGGTAAGTTTTAGTGAGAACTTACAAAACAATAGGTACTTACTTCCTAAACCTGATATTCGACGAATTGTCAAACTTATAACGTATAAGCTAGGACTTATGATTAAATTTTTATGCGACAAATCCAACATCCTTGCTCACATGGCCGCGTAATGAGCCACTTTATATTCTACGCCTGTAACAGTGTAGTCCCTACTTTCTATTGTAGTCGTTTGATTTGGTCATGTTTGGCAAAAAGACAACGGAATTAGGTTAGTTCGGATTAGAGATGCACACATAACTTTTATGTAGGTATGTATCCTCTCCATACACTCTGGGTCTCGAAGTGCTAAGTCGAGGCAGTCATTGATGCAGTTATAACGCCGTCAGTTATAACGAAGCGTGTTTCGGTCGGATACTGACCATGCAACGTTCATCTATCCACGCGACAAATTTGGCCGATACGTCCAGGGGTGACAAATTTATCGTACCGCAACGTGGCGCAGAAAATAAAACCGCACCGTAAACAACTCAACACTATAATTATTAAATAATAAACGCGCGGCAGATGTTACGCATCGAGCGTGGGATTCCTTAAAAAAGTGAGGTCGTCATCGAGGCCTTTGTCGAAGAAGCAGTTGGAGGGCGGTCCGTTGTGGCCGGCGAGGCAGCGGTGCTGGCGTAGCAGCAAGTACAGCAGCAGATTGTACTCCGACGTGGCGTTCTGCACCATCTTCAGCGTTACCTCCAGCTGCTCCTGCTGCGCGTCCCACGCGCGCAGCCGCTCCACGCTGGCGCCCAGGTACTGGTTCAACTACACACCACATTAATTAAGCTGATGTTACGTCACTTTGTTAAACTTAGTCTTGACAATTAGAGTAATTAGCGGGGGGGTATCTGGTTGGAACATTTTTGTTACTACACGCCACCTACAAAGCTATAACACTTCTAACCACAACTCAGTACCTCAGACCAATGCGATCCAGTTACCGCATTTAAGCAAAAGATATAAGTGGTTACCTAATTTTATTATATTAAAATAGGACTCGTGACATGCAATTGCAACAATTGTACTAGACATCAATATTTTGACTTTGATTTTATTTTAAAATAAATGCATTTCTTTTAATAAATACCTAAACCCGCACCTAACAGACTATGTACCTACCCACTAGAAGTTATGCATCGGAATGCATCGTTTATTTAAGATTAAGAACTTTTGCGCACCTTTACAATTCTTTTTTCCATCAGCTTTCTCTGTATCCACTCGCAGAGATATGTTAATAATCCTAGGAGCAGTAATGTGACAGTGACGAACAAGTCCAGCGGTGGCAAGTGCACGAACGCGAGATCAAACCAGGCGAAAGCGCTGGGCGGGCTCTCGGGCTGCTCGGGACTCGTCAGCGGGTCCTCGACGCCGGCGTACAGGTCCGGCACGTAATATTGTGCTGGGAGCAGCAGCAGTGCCACCACCGCCGTCACCACCAGCCCGCTCGAACAACCATTTATCGCCATTTGTAACCCACATCCGTCCACCACGATAACAAAGGATCACTGTACTGTATTATGAACATAAAATTGTCCATTCATCTGTGGTTTTGTTAATTTTAACTAATTATTTACAGTCCTGTTATTGTGAGTTTATGACACAACCAAATTTTTCTTCTGGATTTAACAAGTTATGACATACTCTTTGGAGTATTCGGAGTTCTATGTTGTTATTATCGATAGTTGTAATTGTTATTTTGTCCTTTTACAATTATTGATTGTGTATGTGATCGCTTCTAGTAATGAGATCGACGTGTCGGTTTTAAAACAGAAAAAAAAATGATACAAAATTAATAATAAGTTCAATCGCAAATAGAAATATCGTTACATAGCATATTTAAGAAAAATAAATATGATATTTATATATCGCAGATTTCGCACGTCTGTCTTTCAATATCGATGAAAATCCATAGCAGTAACTAAACGGTGTTTATCACTACATTTGCATGAAACCCGGGTCAGCTGTTTTCTTTTTGGTCAATTTGACACTTGATGGCGATTCGTAAAATGTCTAGTTGCTTTGCTAAAGAATTGGTTTTTAAACAATAAAGCAATACCTAAATTATATATTTTCTATTCTATTCGTTATCTGGCATCATTTGCCTAGCTTTTGGACCTCAGAATAATAACTGGACTGCACAGCGCTAACGTTGCGGTGGTTTGTGATTGTTGGCCTCGCCTAGATTATTTTGTTAGTGTTCTGTGTTGTTGGCTAATTAGAACACTTGTCACACGAGTGTCTCACAGTCACACTGACAATTTAACGGACAGCTTAGAAACTAAGGGCTTGAAAAAAAACTTAGATTATCCGACAAGTGATAATAAAATCCTCAAGGCTTAATCGCCTCTCGCCTGGAATGAATAATTGTGGGTAAATCAAGGTCTAAACCAACAAGAAAACAAATGCGTCCTTTGTTAAACTGGCCAAAGTTCAATAGGTAACCTTGTTTTTATAATTTTCCATAGAATGGATAGGGATTAAATTACCTAATATGGATCAATTCATACAAAGTGCAGTCTTAAAATGTTTATCTTGATTTCAGACGCAGCTATTGTATGCTGCAAAGAACTTAATGGATACAGTTTGTTACTGGCATCATGAAGAAAATAGTGTTATTCAAGAGCGAGTCAGAAGATTATGAGAAAGCCTTTCTCGAGAAAAATTACAAGGCAGTATTCATTGAGCCACTGAAGTTCGAGTTTATAAGACTAGATCAACTTTCTGAGAAACTACTTTGTGAAGACTACACAGGCATTATACTGACCAGCCCGAGAGCCATTGAAGCAGTCTCCAAATGTTGGGACCCCACAAAATTTGTTCATTGGAGCACCAAGAAGGTGTACACAGTAGGATATTCAAGCTCTCATAAAGTTAAACTATTACTAGGCTTGGAAGCACTTGGGATGTCATCAGGGAATGCTGAAAATCTGGCCAAAATTATTGTTAGTGAAAACTCCGACAGCACAAAATTTTTATTCCCATGTGGTAATCTAAGATCAGAGACATTACCAAATATTCTACTAGCGACTGGGGTCAGAATTGATGCACTAACTGTATATGAAACTAAGGAAAATGTCAAGTTAAAAACAGATTTGATGGAGCTTAATGATTCAGAGACACCATGCTGTTTAGTGTTCTTCAGCCCCTCAGGGTGTGAGTACATCCACCGACAGCTGCAAACCTTTAGCAACAAGCTCTCCAATCTTCCTCATTTTGCGATAGGTAACTCTACAGCCCACAAAATACAGAACCTGGGAGTGGAAGTGGCTGGGGTGGCGGCCAAACCTCAAGCCCAGAGTGTGGTGCAGACAGTACAGAACTACTTCACTACTGTAAGCTAGTGATGGTTGTTTAAAATAAGACTAATAATTATTAAAACAGTAGCTGTACAGACACAAAAGAGGCAAATCAAAATGCAATCAACCTAGCTACGTTTAGACAGATATTTAAAAAAACCATCAAAGGGAAAAGAAGAATCTTAGCTTAATAGAAATTATTTTATGGTGTTGGATTTAATATTCTTTTTGTTACAAGTTAAATACGGTATTGTTATCAGTACAGTTTTATTTATTATATTTCTTATAGTAGAGTTATTAGTACATTAAAGTATGTGACATAGGCAGCAGCTCGGGCCGCAGTGACAGCTACACGTCGAGCTCGGCGGGCGCGCGGCGCGACGGCTCGCGCGCCGGCCGCGCCGCGTCCCACAGCCGCATCGCCGACGCGTACGTGATCACGGCGCTCGCCGTCACCATACCCGCGTTCACTACTGCCAGAGGCTGAAATTTTGCATACAATACTTCGTATAGCCGACAACAACTCTATAAGTTGTATCTATACATATAATGAATACTATATGTATAGTGGTTAATGAACTGTACTATTCTGTAAGCCCCCACTCAGGGCACTCGGAACTGATTATATATTTAAATATTGAACATAGTAGGTACCTAGGTTTAAAGTACCTAACTTGGCAAATTTAGTCACTGTAGGCAAAGTAGTAGAGTTATTTTTAATACTCACGCCATGCATGTAGCTGATGACGCTACTGAACTCGCAAACAGTCATGCTCAGCACCGCAGTGATCAGCAGCAGGATCCCCATCACCGTCGATATTATGATGTCCTGCAGCAATGCGCCAACAAAAGTATCATCACGTGAAAACATGTTTTGCATCTGCAACCCTTGCAGTTCGCCCTTGTGATACCTATTTTAGGTATTTTTTTTTTTATTTATTTATGTATTAGACGGATATCAGAAATCTGTAGGTACCATTTGCACTAAGATGGTTTTTAATTATTAGAACAAGTAGGTACCTACCTTTACTGGATAACATAAATAACAGTAGGTGTAGAGGCATAGGAATAAACAAATTTCGCCGATCGTAAAATACCTAGCAGTAACAAAATACTAAAATAGGTACATACCTAAACCTAATTTCCATTTATACATTTACATGTCCTGTTGTATAGTCTGTTCATCTATACTTGTCCAAACATGTAAACAAATATGGCGTATGTAAGAAATGTCAATAAAATTAGTGATGGGAAACTTTGTGTGATCTTTTCAGAATTGTAAACTAATTGTGGTAACATACATTGTGTGATTTTTGAGAAAAATCGTGATTTGTAATTGACGTCGGTTTGTTTACTATTTGTGACAAGTATAGATGAACAGACCTTAGGCTATAATGGTGGGCAGTAGTTGAAGTAAAATACTAACAGTAAAGAGATAGGCTTGCGGCGCGCAGTGCGGCACGGCCAGCAGCACGCCGGCGTAGAGAAGCGCGGCGGCGGCGGCGCACGCCAGCGCCACCGTCGCCGCGCCCGCCACCAGCGCCGGCGCGCCCGCGCACGAGTCGCCGCTCACGAACAGCACCGACGACACTATGCACACTATCTGAACATGCCAAGTGAAACTTCATCACTACTTACACATCATATGCATCTCCATCATAAAACACTTTGCAAACGCAAAAGCAGAGGGCCACGATTATTCTGGTTGGTTAAACCCCTTTAAAAATATGTATCGATCCATCTAATATTAAAAATGTGAAAGTGTGGATTTTTGGATGTTTGTTACTCAATCGCGCAAAAACGGCTGACCGGAATTGGATGAAATTTGTCATGCATGTAGCCTTTGATATGGAAAAGAAAATATGCTACTCTTATCCCGATTCCTTAAATATTTAAATTGAAAATGGTTGGACGCCTATTAGCTATGTTGTCGCAACTCTGCCTCTCAGCAAAGGCGTCGCGACGCTGATCAATGATAACGTCGCGGCGCCTTTCAGATACAGCAATGCGACGCCCCTCTATTTTGGCACCGCGATGCCAAAGCAGGAAGGCGTCGCGACGTTTTCATCTTTGGTGTCACGACGCTTCTCATCTATGGCTTCACGACGCTTCTCATCTATGGCTTCACGACGCTTCTCATCTATGGCTTCACGACGCTTCTCATCTATGGCTTCACGACGCTTCTCATCTATGGCTTCACAACGCTTCTCATCTATGGCTTCGCGACGCCGCTCAATCGTGGCGTCGCGGCGCCTCTTAGCAATAGACTATGGCGTCGCAACGCCGCTCTAATATGGCGTCACGACTCCTCTCAGATATGGTGTCGCGACGCCGCTCTCCTACTCACTCACACAGGGCATAGGCCTCTAACCATATAGAGAAAGAACGAGCATTGATCACCATGCTTGTTCATTACGGGCTGGCGATTTCAGATAAACAATTTTGGGCACCAGGTTTCCTCGCCATGTTATCCTTCACCGTTCGTTAATATTGTCTTAGAATAATAATAATTATGAAAGTACACAATACATAACTTTGAAAAAGTCATATTAATACAGCTGTCCCGAGTTTAAGCCCGCAGCCCTGTACATACGAATTCGGTCATTGAACCGCTAGGGCACCACGACTAAGATTTTACGAAACGCAACAGGCTTTGAGAGAAATAAAATATGTGCTCGCACCTCTCTCTCTCTCTCGTGCCAACATAAACAAGCTATTTATTATGACGACATATCACTCGACTTTAACCGAAAAAAGATTCATATATACAAATTCCTACCAATCGATCGCTCGATTAAAATCACAGAACACAATCTCTTTTAAATTGCAGATCACAGAGTCTATCTATCAATCTTTTGGTATTTGTTGCTAAGATTTCAGGTACAAACACAATATATGTTCTTTCTGAAACGTATTAGATATATCATACTTACACAAAGTATATAGGAAGGAACGTATCAAGTCTGACTTGAATAAAAAATTAAATAGTACCTCGCGACTTCCGAGCAACTACAAGTTTTGTTCAATTAAAATGGACCCGGACTCCGCAGTCAGCGTGGGGACCTACCTAAGTACACTAATATAACAAAGCCGAAAGGTTTGTTGTATGTTTGTAACGTATAAACTCAACAACTACAGGACCGATTTCAAAAAATCGTTCTACATAAGAATCCTGCATTATCCCTCAGCACAGGCTATATTTGATACTTTAAAAAAATGAACCTTATACGCCGAGTTATTGTGCGCATCTGCGCAATAAGAAGAGATAGCAAGTGCACCGTGCACTGTGCATAATTATGTAAAAATATGTATGAAAGAGAAAAAACCAACACGTGCTTTATCGTATAAAATCAGATAGATATTATATGGTTGTTCATGATTTCCAAACTAAAGTCGTAAATATCGTCGTCACATTATGATCGGTGGTAAAGAAAACCGCATTCAAATGAACCATTTAGTTTTGTATGTACCTACCTATCTATATTATTATAGTCATCAAACTTGATCAAACCAATGATAAAAAACAGCGGCGATTTCAAAGTACTAAACATGATAATAAGTTTGATTAATAGATATTGTGATTAATTATTTCGAATAGGTAGGTACTTATGCTAATTGTAGGAATGATCGATTACCATATAACCGAGTAAAAATTCATTGAAGAAATTTATAATGAAGTAAACGCGGAAAGGCTTTTGGAAATAAGGTAGGTACTTGAAGTAACAATCGCTGTCGCGCTATATACATGTGTAGGTTTGTGATAAGGACAACTGTAGGTTGTACATTCGACTAAATATCCCACGTATTAACAACGTATGGCTCTCGACTATTTACGTACTCCTCCAATCTTAAAGATATTTCATAATATACCTACTGAATGAGAAGACTACAGACTGTGCCCCTAATTTTTCTTTAGGTAGTAGGTACCAAATTTATACAATACGTCTGCTATATAACTGCAATCGATATAAGCATTTATGAAAGGTTCTAGTTTGAATATAACTTTTCGATAAAAGGAAAACTAGTTTTTATGTATAGGTATTATTTAATGCAAAAAATTATTGCTATATATATTATATAAGTTCATAAATCACGGAGAAACTAGAGAACGTTTGTATGGAAAAAGTACACCCGCGTTTCGTCTAGACGCATAATCTGTATTTCCAGCCGGCATACAGAACTCAGTTGCTGTTTATTAAAAGTAATATCTAGAAAAAATGCATACTGACCGCAGATAATACTTTCAAGAGCCCTTCTGGTGACAGAAAGTAATCCTTTTCCGTATAATATTTGAGAAATATCCGATGTTCAGAATGATCATCTAAGTCAGAGGAGCTTAAATGTTCCTGCGACGGCGTCTCATCCATGTCCCGTGAGGTGGCGGCTGCTGATGCAGCTCACTGACTGGTAAGCGACTTAAAAAGTTATTTAGCGGTTTTCAAAATAATAATAAACAACGGCGGAACAATGAGGTGATGGAAGCACAATAAATCAAACACTGAGCTACCATTGATAGTATCCTTATCTAGAAACCCAATATTATGACATGGATACACCTGAGATAACTTGGCGAATTTTTGATTAACTATTTTCGAGTTTATTATAATTAGTAATCGTTGCATATAATCGTAGCTAATGTCACTATCTAGCGTTAATGTTTAACGTAAAAAAAAAGTTTAATATCTAAAACCCGACAACAACAGTGTTCTAAAAAGTACGAAACATGAAAATATTTCACATAGAAAACAAGACATAGGTACAAAATGGTCAATATAAAGCCGCGGTTGCATGCCTGTATCCCATACGGGTGCGAGAACATGCAACCACGGCTGTACCTTGACCGTTTTGTACCTGCCTTGTTTCCTGTGTGAAATATTTTCTAATATATATATTTTTTGTAAATTTGTTTTATAAGTATTAGAATGATACTAGTGAACCCCTTTCCACTGATACCAAACACGGTATGCATATCTTAATTTATTTAGTATCTTTCCTTTTTTTTTTTAATCTATAATATCTATATCTATGATATATATTTCCAGTGTCACGATGTTTGTCCAGGATGCACTCCGAAACTACTGAACCGATTTTAATAAAATTTGCACACCGTGTGCAGTTTGAACCAACTTGAAAGATAGGATAGCTTGAATCACAAATATAAAAAAAATTGAGACCACGGGCGGAGCAGCGGGAAACAGCTAGTTATTATTTTTATTATTTATATCTACACTAATATTATAAAGAGGAAAACTTTGTTTGTATGTTTGTTTGGTTGTAATGAATAGGCTCAAAAACTACTAGACCGATTTTATATAATTATATAAAAGAAAGTCGTGTTAGTTACACTATTTTTACTCAAGAAAGGCTGAACCGATTTGGCTGAAAATTGGTAGGGAGGTAGCTAAGAACCAGGAGAAGGACATAGGATACGTTTTATCCCGTTCCCGTCGTTCCCGTGGGACGTGACATATAACGTGGTATAACAAAACGCAACTCACATAGAATAACAAAACACAACTCAGTCAAAATATATGTCAGCGGTTCCTCTGTTAAAAATGGTATAACAAAACGCAACTGAAAGCTGAAAAAAAAAATTTTTTGACCGGTTGATGCATTTGTTTAGTGTTTTTAATATTATGTTGCTTTTGCCGATATTATCATTAATAATAATACCACGCCGCGACCAAGACCTCTAAGGCGGAGGGGGAGGCGTAACAAAGTTCGCCAGGTCAGCTAGTAATTTATTACAAGTCACAACTAAATTAAAATTATATATATTCGTTGTTATAGTTTACGTACCGTGTACTATACTTAAAAGTTACCCCAGAAATAGATATCTAATAAACTGCGGGTAATAACGCAGGCCGTAGCTAGATGGAATTAAGGTGCAAAAATTAAAATATTTTTTATATTTGTATAAAACCATATAATTATTATCATTAAAATTTTTAAAGTAAAAATGACTCGTACATATTTTAGCTCGAGATCGTACAGTAGGTACACAATTAACATTAGATCTGTCACTTAGAGTGCAACTCGTCACAAGATCCGAAGATGGTGCGTGTGACGCAAAGCGGGTTACATCGCGCCGAGTCGCCGCGAGCTGCTCTGGACATCCTTTCGGGTGATATGTATAAGACATACAAACAAAATGCTGAGAAAACAAGTGTTACCTAGTGCGGAGACTGACGCCCGCGGATTGCGAGACAAGCACGTAAGGTAAGCTCGTCGAGAGTACCACCGGTCGGACTGTACAAAATTATTTCCTATTAGTAATAAGTAAACAACTTTCAAACATTCTCTTAATTCTAACTAAAGTACGCTTATTATTGTTTGAACAATAATTAAATACTATATCATATATTATATCATGCAAACGATTTGATCCATTACAAGCGTTACGAAGAAATAAAGTACACAACGCGACGTGCGCGTCGTTCATACAACAATTTTATTATTAGTAACGTAATATTTTGCTTACAATTAAAACATTACCCTTCGCATACATTTTGTGTATAATTAAGTATATGTTTCTTCTTAATATTCGCATAAATGTCGTATATTATATAAGATTTGTAAACAATACATAGTGGACGAAGAGAAAACTAGGACAAACACACGGACACGGTCGAAACGAACTCTAGGTAACGGACAACGACTGCTCCCGGACCTCGCGGACTTCTTTATAAAACACGACTAGATAGAATATAAATATTTGTGCAAAAACTAATCGAGGAACGGTCGTCGCTCGTCGGACTCACAAAAATTCCACGACTAACTCTATATGGACTAGAATAAAAATCAGACTCGCAGAAATGAAAGAGATCGTGCCGGCGTACAAAACTAGAAAAGGGGCGCCTCGGCCGGCCGCCTAGAAGTCGGTGGCCGCCGGCCTTCACTATAAGGGCGGCTCGCGCGACGTGGAGGGCGCGGGCGCGGGCTCGGGCGCGGGCGCCGGCGGCACGGCGCGGTACGCGGCGCCCGCCCACGCGCGCGGCCGCCGCAGCCCGCGCCGCGCCGCCGCCGCCAGCAGCGCCGCCGCCGCGCCCGCGCCCAGCAGCGCCAGCCCCGCGCCCGCCAGCAGCAGCCGCGCGCCGCCCGCGCCCTGCAGCGTCAGCCCGCCGCCCAGCGCCAGCGACGCCAGGCTCCATAGGCTCGTGCACGCGCCCTGCACACCGCCACACATACACACATCGCTCAACCTCTACAGGACTCACACAATTCTGGGTAAGTACCTAAACATGATTACAGAAAAAAATTACTAATGGTTTGACGAGTCACTACGTTTATTTATTTATTGATTTACGTAGGCCGAATGTAAAAAGTGGAGTGTGTATTAGTGCTGACCAGCTTGTTCCAGTCGAGCGGCAGCAGCGCGGTGAGGCGGGTGACGTGCAGCACGAGCAGCGCGGAGTGCAGCAGCAGCGAGGTGAGCGCGCCCAGCAGCAGCAGGCGCACGCGGCCCGGCTGCGGCACGCGCGCCACGCGCAGCCCCGCGCCCGCCCACACGCACGCGCACGCGCCCGCACTGCACACCTGCCGACCAATGCATAGTTCAGTCTCTCAAACCTACGAGTAAACTTTCAATAACATTAGGTCCGGTATCCACCGAAATAGAGACTAAAGCAGATGTGTTTTGAATAATCAATCAGAGCGAAGATGTGAAAGGCCGGGCGGCGTCCGCGCACACGACATGACTCGTCTTTCGTAGACAACACTTAACTGGTTTCCATCTCTCACAGCTTGCATCCCTGCTACGCACAGCTCACATCTCCAGTCCGCTTTGGTAGAAATAACCTACCAGCTTCGCCGCTCATCTCTCGTCTCCTATCTCAGTCGTTCAGACGTCGTTGAATGAATGAAGTCGCCAAGGGAATATAAATGAATGAACAACTATTAGACCAGGGCCGATAATTGTTAAAACCAAAAAAAATAATAGTAGGATGAAACTAATTAGAAAAGGAAGGGAATATGATAAAAATTAAAGAAAAAATAAATTACGGTCGATCCGAGTTCGGGAAGGGGGGGAGGGGGTGGTTTTAAGGGTAAAAAATGGTTTATCTTGATTTCCAGCAAAACTACAAGTCCTATGGAAAAAAGTCAAATGGCAAAGTTGTAGGTAATAAAAAGATCTACAACTTTTGTATTTACACTTTTTTCACATAACCTCAAAATGTATGTGAAAAATCCAAAAAACCAAGTTTTTGGTTTTTTATTTTTATCTCTTTCAAAAATATTTTTTTTTTCACGAAATTTGGTGAAAACTTACCTTTTTATGTCCCAAATACGCTGTAATTTATTTGATTAAAAATATTTATTTTTTCACCTTATTTTGAATTAATATAAAAAAAACACCCTAATTTTCAATCGAAAATTCACCCGTCAAAATATCAGCTTTTTTCAAAAAGTATGGGGGTTTTTTGTTCGTTGAAATCTCTACTTTATGATGGTGTAAAAAAAATATACATTACTATAGTAAATGTTCTCAGAAAATGCATAATCACTACGTACAATTTCATCAAAAAAATGACATTGCTTAATTTTTTTTTCAGTTTAAAGTTTATTTATTAAATTCAAATTACATTCATGTCATAGAAAATCTCACAAAATGATTCAGATGAAATTCTGGATGAAGAACCAATGCAGACTGGAAAAAATTGAAGCAGACATTTTTTTGATGAAATTGTACATA
Source organism: Plusia festucae (assembly GCA_950381575.1). Taxonomy (NCBI): domain Eukaryota; kingdom Metazoa; phylum Arthropoda; class Insecta; order Lepidoptera; family Noctuidae; genus Plusia; species Plusia festucae. The sequence continues at coordinate 237,783 of OX494447.1, forward strand.
GTGACTATGCATTTTCTGAGAACATTTACTATAGTAATGTATATTTTTTTTACACCATCAGAAAGTAGAGATTTCAACGAACAAAAAACCCCCATACTTTTTGAAAAAAACTGATATTTTGACGGGTGAATTTTCGATTGAAAATTAGGGTGTTTTTTTTATATTAATTCAAAATAAGGTGAAAAAATAAATATTTTTAATCAAATAAATTACAGCGTATTTGGGACATTAAAAGGTAAGTTTTCACCAAATTTCGTGAAAAAAAAACATATTTTTGAAAAAGATAAAAATAAAAAACCAAAAACTTGGTTTTTTGGATTTTTCACATACATTTTGAGGTTATGTGAAAAAAGTGTAAATACAAAAGTTGTAGATCTTTTTATTACCTATAACTTTGCCATTTGACTTTTTTCCATAGGACTTGTAGTTTTGCTGGAAATCAAGATAAACCATTTTTTACCCTTAAAACCCCCCCTCCCCCCCTTCCCGAACTCGGATCGACCGTAATTTATTTTTTCTTTAATTTTTATCATATTCCCTTCCTTTTCTAATTGGTTTCATCCTACTGTAATTTTTTTTCACTTTTTACAAATTTTGAAGGCTTCGGCCCTGGTCTATATGTATAGGTATTGAAATAGTACTGACCACCAGCAAGAGAGTGGCGGCGCCGGTGGGCGTGAGCAGATGGCGCAGGCGGCAGTAGAGCGGCGCGAGCGGGCGCGGGCGAGGCGGCGGCGCGCGCCGGTACTGCGCGTGCGAGTCCCAGCTGCGCTCCGTGAGCTCCGTGCCGGCCGGCGAGCGCCCGCCCGCGCCCGCGCCGCACCCGCTGCCCGCTATCTCGAAGTCCTGATCCCACACCCGCACCGCATGTTTAGTATTCTCTACTCACTACACTCGATACTCCTAGCAAACCTTACCCACTAAGTACATGCATATATACGAGTTGATGCTGTTATTCTCAAACTAAACTCAAATTACCATTTACGGAAATACCTTCAGAGTGAGACTAATTGAACGAAATCGCCTTAACCTTGTTCTTCTTGTCTACTCTACATCAATTTCAGCTTCTTTTGACATCTTTGAAATAACTGTTCGGGATATGATTAGAAAATATTTATTCCATGTGCATTGTTTTGTTTTTGTCAAGCAAAAAATCTCCGTGATCAACAAGTTTAATACCGGAACTGATCACCGACTTGTCCGAGGCACTTCTAATAAATATCGCTCATATAATGCATCTGTAGACGTTTTCGTCAGATCGTCAGACACAGGACTGGACCGGTCATAAAAACAGCGAGCACATCTCGTCTCTGCGCTTTGCCGATGACATTGTTGTGATGGCAGGGCGCTCGAACAATTGGGATGAATTTAGACGACGGTCAAGTTTCACATGCTTGTCATGCCTAGACCGATATCATTAAGGGGTGGGACCCAGGACTATCAAGCAAGCAAAGAAACCGACCGAAGGATTCGTTTGGGCTAAGCAACGTTTGTTAAACTTCGTTGAGTATTCTCGCCGCCACCACAGAGTTTAAAGACGAAAGCCTTCTACTAGTGGAAACTGACAGTAGGGATAGTCAATAAACTGAAGTCGCTCAGCGAGCTATGGAGCGAGCTATGCTCGGACTCTTTGAAGGATAAGATAAAAATGAGATTATCCAGAGCAGAACCGGAATGACCGATATAGCTTGCGGAGTTAGTAGGCTGAAGTGGTGGTGGTCTGGTCACGTCTTTCGAAGAATTTATGGTTGTTGAAGCAGACACTTCTTGAGTAGCCTAGAATAAAAAAACGTGGTTTTTCGATTAAGTGTAACTTGTTCAGTATGTGACGTGAATCCTACTAATATTATGAATGTGAAATTGTTGATGTTTGGTACTCAATCACGTAAAAACGGCTGAACAGATTTGACATGGAAAAGAACATAGGCTACCTTTTATCCCGATTCTTTAAGTGGGAAAATTGAAAATTGTTTACGAGCTAAGCCATGGGCAGACAGCTTTGAAATTTGGTATTTTTCTCTACTACAGCGCAAGCGATAACAAGGGTGAAAATTTTATTCCATTTTTCCTTACTTTTACCTTTTTGGACTCAATTCCACGCATTTATTTAGTTTTTATATGTTTTATGACTCTCTGATCTAGGATTGTGTAAAAGGGAAACACGATTCAATTAAATTTGAACTTCCCGTGTACTTAGAATCTTGAAATTTGTTGGAAGCAACGTGATGTAGCACAGATAAAGGAAATATTCCTAACCCCTAATTTTTTTAATTATTATTAAAAATAATTTTAAACTTAGTTTTGTACGGAACCCTCGGTGCGCGACTCACACTTGGCCGGTTATTTTTTTGTGATTATACATATAAGTTGTAGAATAAAAATAATCAGAAATAAAAAATTTGCATGAATAATGCTCGCTCTACTTGATTGTTGATGATTTGGATACAGATAAAAATAAGCAAAAAAATCACATTTGTTGTATGGGAGCCCCATATAATATAAATATTTGTTTTATTTTATTTAAGTAATTTTTTGGTGAATATTTCAACTACCAGTTGCTGTTAACAATATCAAGCAAAAAAAACATGTTTGTTTTATGGGTCTCCTTAAATATATTAATTTTACTTTTTTTTTAGTATTTGTTGATCTAACAGCAACAGATAATGCATCATCTCTGAAAATGTCAACTGTCTAACTATCTTGGTTCATGGGATACAGCCTGGTTACAGAGTGATGGACGAACAGACAGCAGAGGCTTTGAAATAGAGTCCCATTTTACCATTTGGGTATGGAACCCCAAAAAACACTACAGCTACAATGCAAACATTTTCTAATATAAATTAAGAGTGGTGTTTATTATTAAAACAGTCTTACCCCAGGATTACTATTATGATTAAGTATCTAACTATCTGAAATGTATGTCTTCAGACTTATTCATAAAGGCCTTTTTTAAAGCTGAGGATTTACGGACGTTTAGATAGATACGAAAAGTCGTCAGAGACAGTGCTAAATACCTGCACGTCTTCGCCGCGGCAGCTCGTGGGCTCCAATTCTCTTATTTCGTCAAGCAGCAGCTCCACTTCGTCTGTCGAGTACAGTTCGCTCACTGACACGTACCGCGCCGGCCCCGCTTGCATATCACCCGCCTAATCGCCTACCGCCGAGCGCCTTCGCCCCGGCACCTCCTGAAATCAACCAAGCTCTCGTTACGCATTTCTCATACCTTTCATTCAATTACAAGACGCTTATTACAAACCTTTTCCGCACGTTGACATTGAGGCTCCGTCCTCTTGTATGTGACCACATAATCCAAAGGCGTATAGTTTACGGCGACGTGACCACTGACCTAATAAACAAAATCCAATGACGCTCTCATGCCCGCCATGTTTGTTATCATATTTTTTTTCTTTCTAATCGCATAGCTCCATAGATAGTCCATAGCTCTTTCTTTGACCATTGACACCATAGATTATATACACATTTATTTGACACTCTTTGAGCTCTTTTTGCTTGCCTCTAGTTATGTCAGTAAGTACAACGTTTTCACTCTGTAGAGAAGAGAGAACTCAGATTGATTATGTTTATTCATCTAGGAGAGAGAAGGAGTCATCACCTTACATGAAAAGTGTCCCTCGAAATGCATTAGCATCAGGGAAAATTTTAAAGAAAGCTGATAAAAATTCAATAAACGTACTATTCACGGTTCACGAAATAACTCTAGCTTCACGTTTTCTCATAATAATTATGTACTTATATACATAATTATTATAAAATATAAATACTTTAGTCAACAATAATATTAAATTGTTGGGATGGATATGTATGTATGTATGATGGAGGGGTATGAAATAACTGTTGCGTTAAACGTTCAACGCTCCTGGGTAGGGGGAATAGAAAGAGACAGAGTGAGAGTGAATGCGTGGCACTCGAGCGCATGCGCCTAGTATACCAGTCGTAGATAGAGAATCATTCTCTATCTACGACAAAGACATTGTAATGTATATCTACGATGCGTCTTGTATTTTAAATTAGTATACAACCTCCTTGGGCCAATGATACCAGTTCACAGAACACTAATACTCTAGCCGAGAAGAATATCAACGTAGAACATTAAAAGTGAGGTCGAGTGGCACGCCTCGTAGCGGATCGCCCATATAACTAAAATTCGAAAAAGTATTGCGCGGGAATTTCAAATTTCGTATTCCCGTATATATATAATTATATATATATAGGTATTGAATCAAAGCTAATGAAATAAAAACAGTATTTGAGTACAATTACAATTTTATTTATGATAAACCTTCAAAATACAAATTCAGATTTTATGAAAGAATAAAAATAAAATTTGGAAATAAATATGTCAGAAACTCACAATTTTTGCATTACAGCTATTCAAAGTAAAATATATGTATACAGTATTTGAACTTGTACGAAATAAACAAAACTGTAGCATATTAAATATTAAAACTTTAAATAATTTTACAGATCATAATTACAGTTTTTAGTTTATTTTGCTATGTACATACTTAAACCTTTTTTACATAAAAAAACAAGTCATATTTGTATTTCACAATATTACATACTAGGCTAGGGCTAGCTCCCTAATGTAAATCGTTTCAGTATTAAGCTTTTTAATTAATTTTGTATTATTTTGTATTGTAATGTCATCATAAATCTTCACCGTATTTCGCCAAACTTCTTAAAACAGTATCAATATATTAAATGATAAAGCTTGGAAACTATACATATTTCAATTAACCATTTATTAATTTGCTAATGTAATTAATGTAATATTGTGCAAATCAAACTTGTTCTTCAAAGCTAATGTAAATAATAAAGTATACAGTATGTGTAATTGCATAAACTATGAAGACAATAAATACAATCTTAAACACTAGCATATTTTGTAAAACAATTGTTCTTTTGCAAGACTATGATTACATCAAATTAAGCAAAACTATTAAACAAGAGATGTAACATGTATTAAAAGGCAACACACTTTTAGTTGTTATGCTATAAATTAACAAAAATGTAAATCTCATACCTAGTCATAAAAAACAATTATTATAACTGAACAAAAAAGAAATATTTTTGCAACATATAAAAAATGAAATCAGATTACAGATAACTTGGTCCATTTCTTTTAAATTTATAATAATAATACTACTATCTATATATATAAAACTCTTCCGTTACTGACTGACTGACAGACAACGCACAGCCGAAACTACTGATCGTAAAGAGCTGAAATTTTTCATGTGTATTTGTCGAGAGGAGTAGGCTACCACTAAGAGAGGATTTTTGGAAATTCCCCCCCATAGTGGAGAAAAGGGTGGTAAATTGAAAATACTACCTCACGCGGACGAAGTCGCGAGCAAAAGCTAGTATTTTATACAATTATTACTTATCAAGGTATCAATTCTGATGACAACACAAATATTAAAATCTCTATAAATTACAAGCATTCTATTGGCACCTTTTTGTGTATTCCCAAATAAAGTAACTTCTACATAAATTATATATTGAGATGTGTTACTATATTACATTTCTCATACAGAATTAACTTTCTAGAATACATTTATTTACTACTATTTTCCTCTTTAAATGCGAATAACACATTTTCAAAATTGTTTGGTCTGTGTTGGCTTATATATTTGAGGATAATGGCTTTGTCCTTCTGGAATCTGCTGATAACAATCCTGAAAAAAATATTTAAATAAATACACAGTTAAATGTTACTGAATTTTAAGAGATACTGTATTGATGATTTTGGATGTGCTTATTTGTTGATGTTGTTGTTGGATTTTACCTTTTTCTATTAAGTTTCCTTGACGGGTTCATCCCTAGCACAATCACTGGATCAAATGTTTTGTGTGACCTGAAATGTATTAAGTCAGGATAATAAGATGATTTGTGCTTTTTTTTCAAAACATTTAAAACGTTTATATTAATGCCAACTCCCAATTCGAATTTGGATAATAGTGCCTGCAGAGTTCCTGGTGCTGGAAGACAAAGTATTCTTCTTAATAATTTATAGTAGGTTGGGGATAGTTTATATATAGCCTAAGTGCTATGATTTTTGTGTTTTGGATCCATCTACGGGTTTTTGACTTCTTTTAAAGTTTTGTAATTCTCCTTAGAACAACAAAGCAGAAGTTTGGGAAATGTACTTACTTAAAAAATTTTGAACCAAGCTGTCACTGCTGAACTTGTTCAAAAATGATTCACGTTTTAAATGTTTTTAACAATCTATAAGCCTTATGAACTTTGTGATCGCTTAGTCTGGTGATGCATTTCAAATGGATCCAGAATATTGGATGAAGTCTGAAACAGAATAAGTTTAAACACAACATAGTTAAAAGAAATCAAACAAGAACTAACACTATGGGATTATGTTGTTTTGTTACAAAGTTCCTTCACTCACTTTCTGACTCCATTATCATATCGGTTTGAAAGTACCGAAAAATTAAATTGTCATTGAAGTTTTAAAAAGTAGCAGTTTTATATGAATTTAAATTTATTAATAATAAGAAGAAATGGTTCTAATTGTGCTTGCCAGATTTGATCTAAACAAATATACATACATACACAGCAAGTTAAAGAAAAGCATAAAAATAATAATTATTAAAAAGAATGCTTCACTATTATTTAAACCACTTACCTCATCTAATCCTTTTGTTGGCACTGCAGTGCGAAAAAGTTTTTATCCCACAAAACATGTTGTTTTGAAATGTTTATTGCACAGCATTGCATGTTGATTGTATATTTTTTTGTGAAATTCTTTTGATAACCATGATTCATTTGGAAAACAGAATTTGGCCAATAATTTTCAACTGTTTAGTATTCACAAATACACGTCTAGTATTCGTTTAGCTCGATTTTGGAAGGGACATGAAGCATTTTCTTTAACTAACCGAATCCGACATAGAGAAAGTATTTTTTCACAACAATAAAATATTCACAATTCAAGCGCAAGAACGCTTAATTAAATGTAAATCCGTAATATAATGTATCGCTTAGTAACAAACGAGATATTCGAAATTTCCAATATTGCCTCAAAGAAAGAAAATTTGAAAGATAACGACCGCCATTGATGACAATGAAATATTTTCTCTGAAGTGTTTTCATTTAAAATAATTTAATTATCATAAGTTTAAAACCACTTGCTTATTTTACTGAATGCCCTAAATTATTTATTAATTTTATAGGGATTCTAAAAATCTTTTATTTTTATTTTATAAAGGCATTATTATAAAATTATAAATGAAATAAGTTTGAGTCAATAAGGATTATTTATAAGGGTAACATTTTAGCCTGAAAGACAGAGATGACTATACATCAACGTCATCAACGATCGTCTGTACTCTTTGCCCAAGAGCGCCCACAACAAACCTCACTACGTCCCATACATGTTGACACCCCCTGTACCAGTTACAAGCCAGCGTGAGCGTAAGCAACGAGTGGCGTCCAATATTTATTTTGAAGTTTCACTTCTTCCGCGCGGATGGACGCCACCTCAGAATAGTAACTTGCTTTGGTTATTATTCTGAGGACTCCACGCACTTTTTAAAGTGAAACTTTTATTACATCGTTTCAAATTTTTTGGTCTGTGTGTCGCATGTCGCGTGACGGTCGGCTGCGGAGTAGGGATAAAGTGAGAGGCGCCCGTCAGACATGAAGGTATTTTTCATCTATTCCTTCATGCTTCATGTCGTCAGAGCACCCGAGCCTCTATGGCGGCGTCTATCTATAGTTCCATCAGCTGCCCGTGTAGTGTATAGACTATTTACTCATATTACTTTTATACCCATGGAATATTATTCCGAAAATTTTTAGTTGGATATCTATAATGTGAAAAAAAGTTTCACTTTTACCGTGGTTTCATAAAACCACACAATTTTCTTTTTACGACTTATTATTGTTTTTTTTTTAAGGAACTTCAAGTTGGGCAAAAGCTTCCTCCTATGCCACCTGGAGGAAAGTACTCTCATTAATTTCGAGAGAACTTGCTGATTAAATATAAGTAGCTTTTGCCAGCGCTTATACCTGCGACTACAGCTAGTGCTTCAGAACCTATAAGGAACAACACAGGCTAGGTAACTTGGATATTAGATCTATCAAAAAATCTATGAACCGACCTTAACACTCAGATAGTCCTTTGCACTTTGATGATGATTACTTTTACGGATCAAGAAGCTCAGAAAAGCAATGTATTTATTTTAGGTATCCTTCACGGCTAAAACTCTCAACCGATTTTGAAGAAATTTGACACGAGACAAGCTCGGATCTCAATAAAGGACATCTGGCAAGCAATTAGAATACTAGGAATCCAGTACCCAAGCGGCAAGCGGGCCTACAATAATAGGTACAGTCAAACATCTTATATGCATTAGCACCTCAACTTCTGAACTCGGCAGTCTCAATCCTCTGCGCGCACATTTTGAGTTACACAATGGTTACACATTGAGTATTTGAACGCAAACAATTACAGTTTACCAGTGTGACAGGAGGTTTTCTATATGTAATAGAAAACTATCTCAGATCAAGAACTTATGATCTGAGCAAATTATATACCTACAATGAAAATCAATTATAAACTTAATAAGACACTGAAAAACTTTTGAATACGCTGTCACTGAGACAGCGTATTCAAAAGTTTTTTAGTGTAGAAGGTGATAAACAAGTGATAAAGGTGCTTATGCACCGATAATTATAGACTCTGAATTTATACATTGTCTTTTCTCTACATACCTGTTTTGGTCGGTTTCCACTCCTACAGAATTCAGCTGAATATCGTACCTATTTACCGGGTAAAATAAAACGTCAGTGATTTATTAAATTATCAACGAATTTTACTAGGTGATACAAATTTGAGGGAATTTGCCACGGGCCTCAATGGTATAGTACGCAACTCATAAAATGTATTGCTTTCTCCGTTTATATTTTTGTAACTATATACATATCTCCGTTTCTCCGCTCCGCAGCTTCGCTCCACCCAATGAACACGTAGCATGACGGAATATTTTTTTGAAGGTTGAGTCCAACATCTTACTAGCATAATGAACTAGTTCTTCCGATTTGACTTGTTTATTCACAGCCTGGTTTTAAGAACATTCTTGTTTTAAGGGTTCTTGTTCTTGTTCACAGGTCTTGTTTTAAGAAGATTCGATGAAGACACATTTTTTTTTAATTCAGTACCTACTTTTTCCTTTCTCTTTTGAGACATTTTGTTTTATATCAGACAAACTTCACAATCACAACCGCAGCAGCTGCGGTTGTGATTGACAACCGCAGCAGCTGCGGTTGTGATTGCAGCTAGCCGCAATCGCAAGCGCATCTTCATACACATGCACGTGCATATGAGCGCTTAAAATACCGTCGTGTAGCTAATTGCGAATATAGACTATAATTGCTCGCAGGATCTCTTTTTCTTGAATGGTGCCAATGAGCGTTATATATTGCTTCGACTGCTAAATCCAAATTAAATGGGTAAAGATTTATAGCTGCTTATTGATTAGTTCGACCATCGCCCTAGTAAATGTTATTATAGCATTAACGAATTTTTAACTGAAAAATGTAATTAACCAGATAGTTTGTTACTAACTACATTTGTTTTCTTTCTTGTAATAATTTAATTTTTTTAGTTTATTTTAGTTACTATAGTAATATTAATTTGGTAATTCAATGTAGACCCCTATACTAACAATGTACACCCTTTGGGTATGTTACGGAGATGCTTATTATGTACACTACCAGCTGTTATTGTTTTTTGTAACATTACCTGTAACAACATTTAATAAATATTCTATTCTATTCTATTCTATTCTATTCTATTCTATTCTAAGATTATTTTTCTGATTTGTTCGTCTGTTTCCCGCTTAAAATAAATACAGAGTCCGGTCGAACAAATCAGACAAAAAACACTAATTCGACGCGTCGACGATCGAACTACTTCATCAGAAAAAAAAATTAATGCCACCTTGAAGGCAAGTACCTACTTTAAATGCTGCAGATCACAAATTATACACAACGCGAAAATTTAACATCGATAGGGTAAGTCAAAAGAATCAAATCTCTTCACCAAACATGGTAAATTCAATGAAAGAAAACTCATGAAATCTTTTCTTTCCCTCAAAGTGGAAATTATATACTTGAAATCCTTTTAAAAACATTAAATAAAAGTAGGCCAAGGTCAAAGTATTTTTTTTAATTAAATGTCTTCTTCTAAACTTGATTCATTATTAATATCACAGAATCGAATAATGTTATTGTAATATACTTAAAGTATAATATGTCTCTCTATTTACACAACAGTGCTACATTGATGTCTTGTTGTTATACTTTTAGGTACTTGTCTTATATAATTACAAAACAGAAAACAATAATAAAACAATAATACTATCCTATATGGTCAGACCAAATGTCCTTAAAACTAGTTTTCAACATTCCTTACAGCTAATGATAACTAATAGTAGTCTTAGATACAAAATGTTTTTGGCTATTGTTAGCAGTTAAGATCTACGTAACTCGAGGTAGCAATAATAATAGCACGGCACATAAGTCACTTATTTTTTTACAATATACAAAATAGCTCTACGAGCCGAACCCCGGCGGCGGGCCGAATGGAACTGGGGGACCGTAAAAACCAGGCGGGACAAATTGAACTGGGGGACCTTGAAAACCGGGCTGACCAAAATATCTTATTGGACCTTGGAAACCGGGTGGGCCCATGTGAATGGATGGGCCCATGTGAACAGGCGGCCCAGGCAAAGTGGGCGGGCCGGACCAGCCCGGAGGGCCAAGAGAGCCGTCTGGTCCCCAGTGGCCCTGAGGACCACGTGGTCTGAAAGGAGCAGGCGGGCCCGGGTTACTTGGCCTTGCTTGATCTAGCTTGCTGGTCATATACCAGTGTGCCGCCGCTGGGTCGAGGGTTGCCAGCACTCTATATGTCGAGCACTCGGCTGGGCTCAACGTGACCATACCATACTGCGCCGGCGGCACCGGACCGGCTCCAGGCTGCGTCGACTGTACCGATTGTGTGGTCGGTTGAGAGGACTGTTCGCACGCCGATGGTGGGCGGCAGGCTTGTTGAGGGAGCGGTGAAGTCGGGGTAAAATCCGAAGTCGCAGGACACGGCGAAGTCGAGGGAAGGGGGCTCGGCGTAGACCGAGAATCTGAAGAATTGGATGATGCAGAAGGCGAGCTCGGCGGACGAGGCGGAGGAGGTGAGGGTGTGGGGACCGACGCCCTGGCGGGCCACAGCAGCGGCACGCGGGTGGCGGGCCGGGGCGGGGGCGCGGGGGGCGCGGGCGGCGGCGCGGGCGCGGGGGGCGCGGGCGGGGGCGCGGGCGGGCGCGCCGGCACGTCGGCGGGCAGGCACAGCGGCACGTGCTCGCGGTAGGCCTGCACGTAGTCCAGCGCGATGCCGTCGCGCAGGTAGGCATGGATCTCGGCGTAGTTGGGCGTGGCGCCGCTCTCCAGCGCCTCGAACCTCGGGTACAGGTAGCACTCCGCCGTCTGCAAGCATGCCGGCCGTGAGCCCACTGTGCGCGAATCTCGAGGCTCGGGCGCTCAACTGTACTACCCATCCCCGAAGTTCGAGCGCAGTGCTGGTGGCCTTATTACATTTACACGTTCATACAACTTATCTATTTAGTACAAAGTCAAAGAGTGTTCAAATAGCGTGGGTCTAACAAAATTTTTATTTAAGGAGACTGGAACTGTGAGTGATAAATATATATATATATATATATGTATATTTTTGTTTAACAAACTCCTGGGTAACGGTTAATTTCATTTTTGTTTAACAAATTTTAACTGAGTTCTAAGGGTGAACCACTTAGTACATATCTATGCACACGTAGTTATGTAAAATGTATGTTTTAAGAGTAATTTCGCCATTGAGGGCGGCGAAAATTCGAACAAATTAAATATCATAACAATCGGTCCAGTCTTTACTTTAAATGCTAAACTGACGACCTATTTTACACTTTATAATTTGTACTGTATAGTGTGAAGAGCATAACTTTCATTAGGTAGAATGCGTGCTCATTCATGTTCCTTACTTTATTGCTTTTCCGTGTTAAGATGTCCTTGAACATTAAAATTTAAACAAGCATTAGCCATGATACTTTTACTTCAATCTTTTCTATTCGTACTGACTGATGCTTAAGCTTTACTAAAATGACGATGCATCTAGATAATTGAGTTTTCAGCGTTTTGAAAATACAGGAGATCCAGGGCTGGTGCTAATATTAAGCTTATTGTTGGGATCCGTTTGTACCCGAAACTACAGCGACACTCGCATGGTCCGCGCGCCGTGCGTTGTAGAGTCTGGCGTTTTAAACTCATGTGACGATTATCGACAAAACCTTTCTATCAACCCCCGCTGCCATACGTCCCCCGTCGCCCGTACGTATTTGCGAACCTGTAGTCGAACACCTTCAGTTTTGCGGTAGTTCAAACGTAGCAGTTGTTAGGTATAGATGAAGGAATATCGTATCGAAAGTCCGGCGAAATTGACTTACTGTGGCAAAAACAACTTGTATTATTTTGATTTCTGTAGTAATAATTAGTGTAGGAAATGCAAACTTAGAAATAAAATTCGATGACATTCAAGCAACATTAATATTCAGTGGCAACTACAGCATTTAGGATTTAAGCAGGTTCAGCTTCAGGATAAAAAAATGTGATGATTTAAAAATAAAAGAATGATGTCATGACAATAAAGTTTTTCAATATCGTCCATAATATAGTTAAAGTAGCAACCAAAGTCAGATATGATTGTTGCATATCCACCAAACGTTTAACTATCAAGTTGGCGAAACTTTTCGTCTAATGCAAGTCGTCGACTTAGAATAGGGTTGGTGAGGGCGGCGGGCGGCGGGCGCGGCGAGAGGCGGGCGCGCAGCGCACACAGCGCGCGCAGGCGCGGGTCGCGCGGCGCATGCGCGGCGGCCGGCGCATGCGCGGCTGCCGGCGCATGCGCGGTGTCCGCGTCCCAGGCGCGCAGGCGGCGCGGCGCGCTGCCCACCAGCTCGGAGGCGGAGGCCGACACGTCGCTGGCGGCGGGCGAGCCACTCACCAGCAGCGCGGAGTCGGCGCGCGCGTCCGCGTGCCCCGCGCGCACCAGCTCGCCGCTCACGCAGCGGTCCTCCGCGCCCGCCGTGTCCAGCAGCAGCGTCTCGATCACGCCCTCCTGCACAGAGCGGCGGGTGAGCGCGGGCGCGGGCGGCAGGGGGCGGCGGCGCGGCACCCACCTCGGCGTCCACGGCCACGACGTTGGCCACGAGCGGGCGCGCGCGCACGAGGCGCAGGAAGTGCGCGGCGGCGGCGCGCGGCCAGCGCCGGCCGGCGGCGGAGGGCCGCACGCCCGCCAGGCGCGCGCGCGCCGCCTGCGCCGCCAGCCGCGCCCACTCGCGCCGCAGCGGCCGCAGCGCCGCGCTCGCCACCGTGTCCACCGTGCCGTAGTCCACGTGCCGCACCTGCCGGCATGCACACGACGGATGCTTGGTAACGGCCTCGCTCGGCGCGCCTCCGGTGGAACTTATTCGGCCGAGCAAGAGTATACGTAAGCTTGTAAACATAAGTTTCTTTTCAAGGCAAATATATATTGAGGTTTGTAATAGAGTGGCAGGCGACCTTGACGGTGTCGCTGTCCAGCACGCGCACGAGCAGCGCGCGGTGCCAGTCGCCGTCGTACAGCGCGGCGCAGTAGTGGCCCACGCGCAGCGCGCCGCGCGCCAGCCGCCGCTCGCGCCCCGGCCCGTTGTAATACCGCCTGCATCGGGTTCGTACACATTATAATTATGCACTCAACATTTATGGCGCGCGCTCTAAATAGTTATCACATTTATATGCCAAAACTATCAACAATGTTGAAAGCTAACTAAAATCAAACATTTAGCTTGCTTTTCAGGGCATGGAATTTTTAGGTCTTCTTCTGCCTAGCCTTTTCTCAAGCTATTTTGGGGTCGGCTTAGCTGAATACTATATTTTACATGAAGCGACTGCCTATCTGACCTTCACAACCTATTGCTAGATAATACAGTATTCCATAGTAACTGGTTGTCAGAATTGTAATGACTTAACGACTATCAAAGATCACTGTATGACAGTCGGGACCAACGGCTTGACGTGCTTTCCGAGACATGGAGGGGTCTCGGATGTTTACAAATGTTCACCCATCCACGGACCAACAACGGCGAGCGCTGCTTAACCTTAATTATCGGTCAAAACGTACGGCTTACACTTAGCCACGAGCCCCTTTTTAGGAGGAAGGAGGATTTTTTATGTACTCACGCCATGTCGTCCATCATGTTCTCCATGGCGATGTTGTAGTTGTCCCCGAGGCGTATGTACCAGAAGTGCGAGGGCGAGTAGACCTCGCCGACGATGACCTCGAGCATGGCCCCGGGCCGGCAGTCGGCCAGCGACAAGCTCGGGATGCTGTCTGCGAAGCTCATGCAGTCCTCGGGGAACACGTCCGGGTCCTGGACACACATCACTTTCGTCTTTACATCTCCTCGAACATTCCTTTTTATGTATCCCTGCATATTCAATTGTGTACAATTTTAGCTACTTTTCGTACATTACATAATCCTTAGACAGACAGAGTTACTTTCGCATATAACTCTGTCTGTGTGTTACTCTTTCACAGCAAAACTACTGAACTGATTTAAATAAATTTGGGTAAAGATAGTCTACAACCTGAGAAATAATATAGGCTACTTTTTATTTCGAAAAAAGGGCTGTAAAAGGTTGAAATAGGTAAAAGTTTGTATGGAATAGGTATATTGACAACGAATAATTGATCACAAACAGATGTTTGGGATCTCTTTTTTTTTATGTTCCTAGTTCCTAAAACTATATATTTTCTGTTAAAGAGTAATCTATGGAGTTTCCTGACAGTTCTTTTCCATAGAAATGACACTTTGGAACCGCGCAACTCGAGTCATTTATTTTTAAAGATAACGTTTCTAAAGCGCCTATTTTAAGATTACTAGAAATAAAAACATTTTGATTTTGATTCTCTTATGAGTTTTTTCTCATAAAGGTTTTGTAGATATCGGATACAAGTTAAGCTTGTAGAGAGCTTAAATTTACAGAAAAGGCAACAAGCATAACCCCCGTTCCGATGTTAACTAAATTACTCAAAATGTTTCAACTAAAACTGAGTATTTTGTGAATATTTCAAGTGCCTACCTGTTGCCCTTCTTTTGTCTTACATACCCATTTATTTTGTTTTTATTGTTTTTTGTTTAACGGCAACAGAAATACATAATTTGTGATAATTCAAGTGTCTGACTATCGCGGTTCTTGAGATTCAGCCTGGTGAGAGACAGACGGACGGACAGACTGACAGCCAAGTCTTAGTAATAGGGTACCGTTTTTACACTTTGGGTACGGAACCCTAAAAAAGACAAAATTTACAGAATTAACCACCAAACCGGGATTTCGTTTTGAAATTCCCGGTATTTATTTTCGAGTGGGAGTGGAGACGTTACTACTCATCATAGTGTAGCGACACTGCTGACACGTTAGTTTTATATGAGTCGCACTAAGTCATGCGCGCCAGCGCGCGACACAGCAGTCGTCTCCCCGCATCCAGTCAGTTAGGTCATATGTATAGTATTGTATCTGGTACCAGTAATTATATAAACCTAAAATATTATAACATTTTATTTAACAATAAATTACAACCCGACGTAAAAAAATAAATTACTCAAAAATAGCGTCCTGATGATTCGAATGTCAGTCAGTTAACTCCTGTCAGGGTTGCACAATTTACCACGCCGCTGTGTCCCCCGTTACCAGCGGGTCATGCGACTTTGTTTTCATTCATGTCAGCAACAAAACTACTGAATCGATTTTGATGAAATTCACACATATTATGAGACATACTCTATAAAAAATATTAGTACACTATTTTTAGAGATAGAGAGAATAAAAAAGAACTTTCGACTTCTGTCCTCTACGTAATACCGCGTTTAGTAATTGCCGTCAATAAATAGACTGATCAACGCGAACAACGTCGCGAGTACAGCTATTCACGCTACCTATAAGTCTATTATCTAACTAATCTAACCTAAATCGGATTTTATTGTTTGAACTTTTCACAAATTGATGGTGTAGGTGGGTTTAGCATATGGATAGTTACAAAGTCTATGCCGGGCAACGCGTCGTCTGGATCGGGCTCGCAGGCGAGGGCGCGGGGGGCGCGGAGGGCGCGTGCGGGGGCGCGGGCGGGGGCGCGTGCGGGGGCGCGAGCGGGGGCGCGGGCGGCGGGCGCGCGGCCGGGCGGCAGCAGCAGCCAGTCGTCGGTGTCGGCGGGCTGCGCGATGTGCAGGCGCGAGTCCAGCGCCGCGGCCAGCCCGCTCACAGACGTGTACCCAAACCGTGCGAAGTTCAGTTCCCTCTTATACTGATCCCTGACAGACCACAGAATAAACGTTTAAAACCTATAATTTTGTACATCGTAAACCAAAACTGGAATTTTTGGTTGGACACTAATAATAATATCCTAGCTTTAAAACAAGTACCTGTATAGCTTGATGAGATCTGTGCACCAGACACCCTGGGGTGCTGCAGTGACCAACTCCACTATCTCAGTTTTAAGCTCCTCAAACTGTAGAGCTTTTGCACTGCTGGTACCTTCAAATAAGTTATGTATGTTAGTAAATAAAGCCCTAAGAGCAGACAAGAAAAACAGAGGGTTTGCATAGACCAATGAAGTTAATAAAAACATACCAGCTTCAAAAAAACATCAAACGTCAATTCCCTACATCACTTCGAAGCCTAAAATAAACTGTCGTATTCATTTACCTTATTTTCTTCACAGTTAAGGTACATACTGGTCGGTTTGAAGTTGATGTTGAATACCTGTTAGCTTTGGCACCAACTTGAATGTGAAGGTGCCGAATTGAAGTCAGATTTGAAACCTATTTGGTATGGTGCCTTCTTCAAACCGCTCAATAGGTACTTAACCAAACAAATAAGTTACCTAAATAAATAAGACAGATTATTTTTCGCATACAAGTGATTACCTACTGACTGACATAGTGGTCTACTTCTCTTCCTTGTTAGACCACTAGGTCAGTCATACATAGACCACCAGTTCTGCTAAGAACCTATGAGGAATTCTGTTCCAACCTATATTCAGATCAAGACAACATTTTATCAGGACTGTTTCTGATTTAACCCCTTTCCAAGAACAGTAAGAATTTTGTAAATCTGTATATGTATGACAGTAGAGTTATGTCCGATGAAAAAAAGTTCTTAATATAAAACAAATATGTATTTTTAGTAAACATTCAAGTCCTCTCGGGTGGCAAGGCGCCAGAATCTGGCTCCTGTCAAAAAATCAGTCGTGTGGCAAGGAGCCAGTATCTGGCTCCTTAATGGCCGCCGTTTTGCATTTTTTTGCAACGTTAGCATAATGGCAAAATTATTATTGTTATCTTGCTCTAACTCATATGCAATCTATATAAGACTATAGAAAAAAGACAAGGACACAAATATCATGCGTCATACATAGTACGCTCCATATCACATTGTTTAGCATTCAACCGTTTTTGTTGACGGTTGCGTTCGGGAATTCCGAGAAAATTATCGCTCCACTTCAATTGTATTTTAAAATATGTTTTTGTTAGACAACATGCATTTTGATTGTGTTGTTTTACTTGTACGTTTCATTTTATTTGTAATATATAAATTATATTTAGAATAAATTCTAAAGATTTCTCTCTGTAATCCAAATTGTAATATGATACCTTATCAGCAGATTTTTTACAAGGTCATTCATATAAAACTATAAATATTAAACGAAACACTTCTTACAACTGAATCTTTGTTTCTGTAAAGTATTTGAACCACACTTTAACATAAACCGATAACCAAGGCCACTTGAGTCGCCGAGTTCGTAAAATTGAAGCTCACAGACGACCCTTTTTTTTGTGCGGTACTCGGGTTACGTCATAATTTGTCGTAATGTAAACAATGTGCCGAGATAATATAAACATAGTCGGAGACTTGTTTTTGTTATGGATTTGCATGTTACAATGTATTGTAATGAAAACAAAACCTATACTTTGTTTGATTATGTTTTGATTTCAAATATTTTTAGGGTTTAGTACAAGAAACCGGAAAAAACGTGTTTCGTATTTGGAATAATATTAATTAATATTTATGAAGGTAGAATTACCCCGAATTATTTAAAATATGATACCTTCATTCATGACGAATCGATTGATATACGTTTCTTATACAGGGTGTCCCAAAACTCAACGATAATCTGAGACTGGATGAAAGGCCAAGTTATACCAGTTCTGAGAAAAATTAAAAAAAAAATCTATATCACTCAGTTCAGCGATAAAAGACATTTATAAAAAAAGTTGAATTTCGACACCTTTGGTCGCATTTTCAAGTCCTGTGGTCACCAATGTCGCATTTTCGCTGTGATTTTTTTAATTTCGTGATCTTCATTAACGATGCTATTAATCGCAACTACAAATTAATGCAAAAACATTGTTAATTTAATAAAATGAGTTAAGTTTTAGTGAGTCATCGTTCACAAAAATATTGTTAGTTAACTTTGACACTTAATTTTGAAGAAAATATGTACTACACTACCCTTGGCAAGTTATTTCAAAAGATGGCGCATTTAATCAAGATTTAAAAATGGTGCAACACTTGCCACTGTTCTTGCCATTAAAATTGTATTTCTTATTTATTTCAAATTGAGCGTATTTCAAAAATAATTATTGATACTTTTTTGTATTAACAGATCGGGGTCTCGAGTGTGTGTAATGAACAAAAGTGATAGAATGAGATAGATAGTGACGCTGACAGTCACTCTAGAGTGAGACAGATTGACATTCGACTTTTAGGATGAGCGAGACGGATAGTGAGCTTGAGGGGGGTCGTCCGTTCACAACATTTAGTACGCATCGTTTCTTCGTCTACTACGCATCTCCCGTATTCGTGTAACTATCGTACTAACGACTTTGGCTTGTGTTACTTTGGACTTGATACTGCATTCGTACTGACGACAACAATTTCATTCAAAACTATATCGTCGTAGTCTCTTTGCGGTCTTCCACCGGACGTACGAACACTGGGCAATCGTCCTTCCGAGTATGACGCATGCACATTTTGAAATACACGATAATCTGGGTGACGCTGCACATTTGGGTATCTCTCGCGATACAATCTGGCTGCGGCAGAGGCATTCACCGTAGATAAGATGCATATTTGCATATTCTTCTGCTGTGTACAGATCTGGCATGTTGTTCACACACTATTTTCACAGCACAAATTCCAGAAAAGCAAAGCCAATGTCGTCAGTACGAATGCAGTATCAAGTCCAAAGTATCACAAGCCAAAGTCGTTAGTACGATAGTTACACAAATACGAGAGATGCGTAGTAGACGAAGAAACGATGCGTACTAAATGTTTGAACGCACGACCCCCCTCAAGCTCACTATCCGTCTCGCTCATCCTAAAAGTCGAATGTCAATCTGTCTCACTCTAGAGTGACTGTCAGCGTCACTATCTATCTCATTCTATCACTTTTGTTCATTACACACACTCGAGACCCCGATCTGTTAATACAAAAAAGTATCAATAATTATTTTTGAAATACGCTCAATTTGAAATAAATAAGAAATACAATTTTTAATGGCAAGAAAAGTGGCAAGTGTTGCACCATTTTTAAATCTTGATTAAATGCGCCATCTTTTGAAATAACTTGCCAAGGGTAGTGTAGTACATATTTTCTTCAAAATTAAGTCTCAAAGTTAACTAACAATATTTTTGTGAACCATGACTCACTAAAACTTAACTCATTTTATTAAATTAACAATGTTTTTGCATTAATTTGTAGTTGCGATTAATAGCACCGTTAATGAAGATCACGAAATTAAGAAAATCACAGCGAAAATGCGACATTGGTGACCACAGGACTTGAAAATGCGACCAAAGGTGTCGAAATTCAACTTTTTTTTATAAATGTCTTTTATCGCTGATCTGAGTGATATGGATTTTTTTTTTTATTTTTCCCAGAACTGGTATAACTTGGCCTTTCATCCGGTCTCAGATTATCGTTGAGTTTTGGGACACCCTGTATACCCACATAAATTTTTTTGGAAAAAAAAATATTTTAATGTGCGGGGGGCGTTTTCACGGGGACCACCCGCGGGGGGCCCGCCATCCGTGCAATTTTGAAAAAAAATGGCGTCAGCACCGGAGAGGATAAAAACATAACCGATTTCAAATAGCGATGATTGTACATGGAGTAGGTGCTGGTAAGAAAAGGGTTGGAGGCTGGGGCAAGGATTCCTATGAATTCTTGCAGTATATCATAAGACAATGAACAGTGACTTACTTGAGGATGTATGTTTTCCTGAATCATCATCTTCAAATTGTGCTTCTTCAAAATTATGTGTACTATTATAAAAAGGCAATCTCTTTCTTAAGAAATTCTTAACATCATCACTTGTGACTGGGGGTTTCTGACAGACAGTAGTATTCTCTTTATTATCATTTGTGATATCTGGAGCTCTCACATCTGGTTTGTTTGGCTGTTCAGGGATCAGTGAAACAGGTTTGTTTTCAGCAATAGTTGCCACAGGTTTCCTATACGTCCTTATGATAAGGTCTTGACAGGGTGGGTGTGCTATAGATTCTGGAATACTTCGTCTTTTTGATTTACTGTCCAAAAAAGTAAGCGGTTGTTATTACAATCATTTTTGTCCTTTGTCTTGGGTGAGTCAAAGAGGGCTCACACAGAGCCATCTGATCCCAAAGTAGGCAGAACCTGTACTAACAGGCAACCTGACCTCTGGTTTAGCAGTTAGGGTCACTAAACACTAGACCAACAGGCAGGTCAATGACACTGTTTAATCTTGTTTACTGTGGTAGATAGTTAATTGCAAAACTTGTTTTACTAACTAATCTCATCTATGCTTAATTAATTTAATAGTTTTTTAAAGCCAAAGAGTTTTTTTGTTAGCTCAATCATCCAAATCTCTGGAACTAAAAGTCGGATTGAAAATAAAACAATTTAAAAAAGACAATTTTACAAAACAATTCAGGGTTCTGCAATAAACAAGAAAAACCTATGGAACTTAAACATTTCAATGCTAAGAATAAGAATATTGGCTTTCAAGGGATGGCTAGAGTCCATTATGTGTAGTAGACAGATTCAGAAAGTACTGGGCTGTATGATCTAAAACTACGACACATAGTTGCAGCAGAAACTTGCCATGATTATGCGGGGTAAACAATATGTAGACCTAACTTTTAACTTACCATTTAGATGTAGAAGGTACTTTTTGCTTTTGAACAAATTTATCAATGTGTTTTAATGTATCTGGCACTATCAATGTAAGCACAGGGTTTGCAGGCGGCCCACTAAACTGTAACAAAGTAACAAACACAAAATATTAAATGATTATCCTAAATTTCCAGTAGCTATTGAATTTTAGAGAATATAAGAGCTTTAAAAGTAAGTGTAATTATAAGTAACAATTTTAAAAGCTCTATCTGTACATAAACCCATCTAACAATTTAAAACATATCTGCTAGCTCTCATTACAGGAATGTTAAGATATTTAGTAATACGCATAGTAGTGAGTAACACTTAGTTATCAGGACGGATGAATATTATGCTACTTAATTACAACTTTGATAAAATAGTCAAAACTACTATTATGTATTTTATATGTGCACAAATGAAATGTTCAACTTTCAAGGCAATACATGCAAAAACTGATACTTACTACAAAGCAGTCGCTAAATCGCTCTTTTAAGAAATCAAGAGCGTTCTTATGTCCGTACTTAGCGAGCGGCAGGTGGGCACCCACCATGTTCCTGTAGTCACGCAATAAAGACTTGAGGTCCATCTGTGTTGGACTAGACACCACCAGTGATCGTAGCACAGACTTCAATTCCATTAATTCGTCTGCCATGTTTTAAGTACACTAACTTAAAATAAAGATCGAGATTTAGATCCCTCAAAAGTAAGTAATAAAAGTATACAAATAAACTAAACTTTATTGGAAGTAATATCTAGTAATCCCACGACGCTAAAATAGTTTGTTTCTACATATCCGTTTTTCTCAGATGAATTATATTAAAAAATGCTGTAGTGTGCTGTAAATCTTATCCAAAGTTTTAATTACCACCCGGCACCCGGCACATTTACAGGAAGGTCAAAAAAATGATTGCTTGCAATTCAAAATATCAAATATCTGGATCACAGAGTACAAATATATCTGGATCTGGCTATTTTTTTTTTTTTTTTTTTTTCTTCACTCCCGCTTGAGATAGGGAGTATTTGGGCTCACACATGGGTGCACCTGCCATTTTCAAGTTTTATTTGATTCTTCACAGGATTCTTTAGCTTGTTGTAGGTGAGATATTTGTATTTACAAAGGTAGGGAAACGGAATGTTTTAAAGGTAATTTACAATCATTTAAAATTTGGAAATAGGATCAAGAGAGGTAAATAAAAAAAATTAAAAAATATGATAAATATAATAAATAAATCTACGACTATAACAAGGAAAAATAAATAAATAAAGAAAATAAACCGAGAAAGAGCTAGAGGCTACGTAGTAGATAATATAAACTAATAAAGATAATAATTTTACAACTTAATATTATTACATAGAATATATTTGGAAATAACGGAATACAATGTTGGGCTATTGGATACAAGTAAAGATTTTATACATGTAGGGAAAGGAACACGGAGGGAAATTAAACTATTTATAAAGGAGGAACGGTCAAATCTATTACAGGCAAAGAAAATATGATCCAGGTCCCCCACTTCAAACCCACACTCACATTTTGGACTACTGATAATTTTAAAACGAGCCAAATGGGCTGGACATGTAGTATGCCCCAGTCGCATTCTAATTATTATACTTGAGGCAATTTTGCCCAATTTTAGTATGGAAAACCATGGCTTATTACTAAGTTGAGGTTGTATATCAAAGTAATATCTCCCCTTCGATCGACTACTGTCTCTCCAGACTCTATCCCAGGAATCCCTCAGATAGAGTCCGGGAAGCACAGCCAAGTCCTGTGGATAGTTTATGAAAGGAAATTTATCTCCAACCACCACAGCCTCATTCGCAAGTGTGTCAGCTTTTTCATTACCTTTTATGCCGCAATGGCTCGGTATCCAAACAAAAATTATAGAACTACCCTTAGAAGTGCATTCAAATAATTTACTCCTCATTTCTATTATAAGTGTATGTAAAGATTTTGAATTAAAGGGAAATCTCTGTAAAGCCTGTAGGACACTCATAGAGTCTGTAAATATTATTGTATTTTTTAGTTTAAAAAGTGAGATATACTCTATGGCTTTAATTACGCCAAAACATTCACCCGAAAATACAGTTGCTTCAGAAGGGCATTTAATTTTTTGGACAATATTATATTGTGTATGATAAACTCCTACTCCTGCAAAACCGTCAGATCTGTGCTTTGAAGCGTCAGTATAAACATGATGCCAATCAGGCCATTTATCCTGTACTATGGAATTAAAACATGCGTTAGCATTGTGTTTATCAATATTGAGAATGAATTTTACCGTGGGTTTGTTTGTTAGGGCTTTGTATTTACAATCAAATAAACCAAGTTTCAGGGATCGATGGGTTGGAGCATGAAACGACTTAAACCGAATGTAACTTTTAACTAAGCATGGAAGTGATTTGTTTTGCCAGTAGTTTGATGACTCTATAAGTTCGAAGAGAGCCTGAAGTTTATAAATTACTGGACTACCTGAAAGTTGCAAAACACGGAAAAAAAGACGATCAGCAAGAAACTGACGTCTCAGACTAAGAGGTGGTTCATTGCATTCAACCTGTAAAG
The DNA here is from genome assembly GCA_950381575.1 of Plusia festucae. Classification (NCBI taxonomy): domain Eukaryota; kingdom Metazoa; phylum Arthropoda; class Insecta; order Lepidoptera; family Noctuidae; genus Plusia; species Plusia festucae. The sequence continues at coordinate 261,662 of OX494447.1, forward strand.
CATTTATAGGACTAGATTTCATAGCCCCAGTAACTATCCTTAAGGCTCTTGATTGGATGGAATCCAGCTTCCCCAAACCAGCAACACCACAAGGCTCTAGCAAGAAGGTTCCGTAATCCAAAACACTCCTTACCAAAGCATTGTAAAGAAGTTTCAAGGTAGACGGATCTGGCTATTGGGCATTGGCTAATCTGAGGTCAGGCGTATTACTAGTATTTAATCTGTGGTCTGGCGTCAAGTGGTGCAGTTACTTTAGTTATTATTCCACAGTATTATTCTGAGGGTGCAGCGTCTGCGGGTGCTGTTTATTGTACTGTGCACAGAACTTCTCTATTCTCTAACGGCCGAAATCAATATTCTATCCTATCTATCAATCAATTTGGCTCCTAAAGATATCTATTTGACATAAGCTCCATACAAAAAATATGTCAAAATTCTATCTCCAGTAGACAAATTCATCGATAGATAGAATATTGATTCCGCAATTTTATTAGTCGATAGGGCCCACATGCCAGGTAAGAGAGATTTCTGGAACGCGTGTCACAGGGCCCGCATTCGGGGAACCGTTTTCATTAGTCAATATGTTATATGGTCCGCGTGCGGGGTGTAGGAGAACCTCCATGTTCGTAGATAGTTACTAACAAGAGTGGCACATGCGTAGCATCTCTAAGTGGTCTGTGAGTGGCACTAACACAGACGTTCTTGCCATGGATCAACAAATAAAGATATGTGGAGCAATTTTGATTGTGTCTTATTGAAGAAGAAACTATTAGCCTCACTGAAGAAAAAGTATTTATTTTAACCTATCGATACTCTGTATTGATACAAACGATTATTTTGGACATCTTTGTTCGCAAGCTTTATATCGACCTATGAATTTCATTGGTCGATATCACGATCGGTTATGGACCAAGTGATAAATTGAGCAGTTTACATAATGCCCGGTCATTATGAAAAATGCCCAATATGAGAGTGCAATTTGACAATAATTATTCAAATTATCAAATGGGGTGGCACACTCAAAGCTTTGTGTAGATGGCGCTAAGATCGACCGTACCTTGTTGACTTTTCGTGATAAGTGTCTATTTGTTACAAAGACATTGTAATGTATTCTAGTTTGTTATATTTCAAGTTTAAGAAGCCTCCACAGATAAATAACAATACTTAAAACAGCATTTTATCCCCCACAGCCCATAACACACAACATTCACAAATAAACAGACTTTACACAGTTACTTATTTTAAATATCACCACAGCTTGGGTCCCACTAAAGACAAACTAATTCATTTGCGACTGAAAAAAAAAAATTGTTAGCCAAAATACGTCTCATTGTGCTTGCATTTGTGTAGAATAGGTCAATGTTCAATTCACGATTAAAAGCTTATTAAAACTAGATGTGCTTCTAGCCAGAAATGTATTACGCCTATAATTGGTGGTCGTTTAAAAGCGGACGATGACGAAAACCAAGTTGATTTGTTAAGAGCTCCAACTTCGCGACAAGCTCAGGACAGTCAATTGTGCTGTTTGCTATAGGAGTTAGATAGCAAATATCATTAATTTGACGTCTATTTTCGAGAGGCAGAAAATGGTATCTTAGACAGCGATGGTTGTAGTCAGTTGAATACTGACGCGCTAATCCAGATATTTTAAAAATTTCTTCTGTACACCCTCAATACGAGACTCGTAGATCTCGTATTGCGGGTTCCAGACCTGAGAAGCATATTCTAAGTGACCCCGAACGTAAGAACAGTATAATATTTTTAAAGGTTTTAAAGAGCGGAAGTCGGCACATGTTCTAATAATAATTATGAAACCCAATGCTTTAGAAGCCCTGTTTACTATGGATTCGATGTGCTGATCAAATAACAGTTTGCTGTCTTGAATAATACCAAGCTCACTAATAGCATTGACTTTCTCAATCACATGACCCTTCAACGTATATGCAGTGTCAATTATTGCTTTTTGTCCTCAGACTAAGGAATTTTTGAGAATTTTTGTCTCAGCTTTTTGTCGACTAAAGATGACATGGTAACATTTGGATACATTGAGCTGAAGTTTGTCACGGTTGCAATAAGTTTCGAATCTATGATCTTCTTGTAAGAGCTGCCTATCAGATTCATTATTATTGATGGATTTTCATAAGTATCTTCATATCGTCCACATAAAACAAAATATATGATTTTTTTTTAAACTTAAGGAGTCATATTTTAAAAAATATAACATAAATTTACAATGCAAAACTAAGTCCGCTTGAAGTCCGCCGCACGAGCCGCACGCTGAATGGTGGTCTCTGATTGGTCAGAGCGTGTCACGCCATGCGTACTTCCCTCCCCGCCCTCGCACCGCGTTAAATTATAATTATAGCTTTATTATCAAATTGCCCAACTATCATGTAGCAATATAATAATTACCGTGCAATGTGATAAATAATGAAGTTAAGATAGTAATTAATCACTTAGCCCGATAAAGCTAGACATTATTCATAATGCTCGTGCATTATAAATAATGCCCGCATTAATCACCTGGTCCATAACATATCGACTTGTAAAATTCATTGGTTGTTATCTCGCCTGCGGGAATTCCCCGTATGCAGGCTGTATACCGAACGAGTTAACGACCAATGAAATTGCGCCATTAGATATCTGAGCTCTAAGTAGTCAGTGGCACATAACATGGAATGATACATACAGCTTGGCAAAAAAGTCGTGTAATTAATAGGGGCGCCACTATCATGCATGTTGTAACCTTAAATTAGTACGACGAAAGAATACATTTTTGATACTTACGATTTTTTTTTTCCAATTAAAGAGGTAGTGGCAAGTTTAAAAAAAAACCTGAAAAGATGTTCATCCACCGCCTGGAAGGATAATATTAGCAAATATATATTTTAATTCAGTGACGGACAAGGAGTTTATATACAACCTCCTTGGTGACGGACGACATACGACAATTGACATCTGACATTTCCATATTCTTTGACATTGACACTGTCTTCTGATCTCGTCTTGTTTTGAAGAACCGAGTGTGTGGTTCGCGGTTGTTCGAATTCGATTTCAGTTACGTAAGGATATCATTTGGAAAAATAGTAGTAGCACAATGTCGTTTCTGTTTAAACGCACTGTTGGAAATGGGTATAGCTTAGGACGTAACATTTTGAGCAATGTGAAATCCCCTGCAGTACAGCGTGTGGCTACCAAAGCTGATCAAGTGGCTCCACCTACAGAGACGAGGCCGACTGTCGCTAAAATAGATCCACTACAAAAAGCTCATCTTGTGGATTTTGGAAAATACATTGCAGAATGTATGCCCAAGTACGTTCAGAAAGTACAGCTCACGGCTGGCAATGAACTGGAAGTCCTGATACCGCCAGAAGGTGTCATTCCAGTGTTGCAGTTTTTAAAAGATAACCATAGCGCTCAGTTCACAAACCTCGTAGACATTGCAGGCATGGATGTGCCTAACAGACCTAACAGGTTTGAGATAATTTATAACTTACTTTCATTGCGCTATAATGCTAGAATCCGAGTTAAGACATACACTGATGAATTGAGCCCAGTAGACTCTGCCAATGATGTCTTCAAAGCTGCCAATTGGTATGAAAGAGAAATCTGGGATATGTATGGTGTGTTCTTTGCCAACCATCCTGATTTAAGGAGAATTTTGACAGATTATGGTTTTGAGGGCCATCCATTTAGAAAGGATTTCCCACTCAGCGGTTATGTAGAGGTACGATATGATGATGAACAGAAACGTGTTGTTGTTGAGCCTCTGGAACTGGCTCAAGAGTTCAGACGCTTTGAATTGAGTGCTCCATGGGAGCAGTTCCCCAACTTCCGTAGTAATCCCGCATCAGAGGAAGTTGTTAACCCTGCTGAAGAGAAACCTTGAAGCTAGTTCAATGTCTGTTCTAATTTATTGGATACATATTATATTAGTAAGAATATTATGTATTCTTTTGGTTCATAAAGTGAATTAGTAACTACTTGCTTGTTTATAAATTCTAGAACATAATACTTTCCTATTATCCTTTAATACTATACTTTACAGAATAATTAAGGATTGTTTCATTATATACATTATCATTCTAGTGCAATTTTCATGAAATAAATATCAAAAAATATTACAACTCCTGGCTTACATGATATAAGCAGAAATATAATTATTTGATTGCTTAAATTATTTCTAAAATAAGTGGTAAAAGAGTAAATACATACTTGAATTTATATTTGATAATTGAATACAAATAAAAAGTAACAAAAAAACGATTTCAATAATAATTGGGTAATAAGCACGTTTTTTTTTTCATTTTAAATATCAGAAGTATAATATAAACCTTATTGAATATTGAGGGAGTTACAAGCATTTAAATATCACAAATTAAACGGAAAGATTTACTATAAAAATGTGACCCTATCTTCATAACAATCTGGAGCTGCCCCTTACAAGTCATCTTGTTGCGAAAAGCGATCTAATAGAACAAGCGTCCTCAACTAACTGATAGCTTATAAGTTTTTTATTGGCATATAAATTTATAATAACTTCAAAAATATGAGTATACTAGCGACCCGCCCCGGCTTCGCACGGGTGGACATTTATTTCTTCATAGATGTGCACCCCTCCCCTGCGGTTTCGCCGTGCGAGTCGTGCGACACATATCGGCCGGCGGCCATCATTCATTTTAATACCAATTACAATTTTAAATTAGTAATATCTTTTGAATGAATTGTCCGATTGGAATAAAATAAAAAGTAATTTATAGCTATTGAAACAATCTTGCTCAATAAATAGTTTATTTGGATAAGGATTAGTATTTGACGATAATATGATCAATAAACATAGGCTAATAATTTTAATTACTTTTATTCTATGGAAAAGTGGTTATAATGGCTAAAATAGAAATGTTTGGTTTATACTATTGCGGACTTTTTTGTAGGCATTATTGAGTTCTACAACTTTTCTATAGAAGTCAACCATACATCTCTAACCATTTAGGCAGCGTTCGCGAGAATCGTTAACGTACGGCAGTTTTTTCGTCGACTTACTCCACAATTTTCACTACCACGAAAAATCCTATATATTTTCCGGGATAAAATATAGCCTATACGGATTCGGAAGAATCCCTCTAAGTAATGGTAAAAGAAATTTTTAAATCCCAGTAGTTTTTGAGCCTATTCAATACAAACATACAAAAATACAAAGGTTTCCTCTTTATAATATTAGTATAGAAGTATAGATTTACGATGCCCGCACTATACATCTCAGCGTCAGCGTCGTTTCGACAAGTTACATGTTATAAAATCTAAAACTACATTATACAAGTAACTACTATGAATAGTATATTCGCAAATTAACAAAATATCCATATTTTTAAAACCAAATAGATTTCATTTTTAAAAGAAAAAAAACCCTTTACTCTTATGAGATATGTTTATGTGATAAAATTGATAAACTACATACACAGAGTACATTTTACATTTAAACTATTAGTTACATTTAATAATTTCATATTTTATTGTATGAACCTTACTTTATTAAAAACTTTTTGTACCCTAATTCCATTGGGGTACAAATAGTTTTTGCTACATAAATATTTTTAAGACCTTTCTGTATGCCTGTGTTAACAAATAAATATATTTCATTTCAATTAATAGTCCGGTCAATTTAGACATCCAAGGTTACATTAATTCGCACTAAGCTGAATTTTGGTAGGATTGTTCAACACACTATTATAAAGGAAATGTGAAAAGTCCCCATCGATCCGGCACGTGCAAAAAAAGTTACTCGGGGTCAAAGGTCACAAAAACGGGTTTTTCGCGATTTTCAGCAAAATGGTAAGTTTTATCATAAAATTAGCTCTGACAAAAATTGTAGATCAGATAATCTTTATATATATAATTCTTCTGTGAGTGTGTATGTGACTGAACTCCTCCAAGACGGCTGGACCGATTATAATGAAATTTGCTGTGTGTCTTCAGGTGGATTCGAGGATGGTTTAGATTCACAATTTGGTCCAATTTGAAATGTTTTTTTGTTTAATTTTTATCAATTATTAACATCGCGATTATTGACATTAACAACGAATAAACAATGCGGTAACCATGGTAAAATTAGTAAGTAGGTAGTTGCCATGACGACCAAATTTTGTTATTTTAAGTACGATTTACTATCCTACGCTAAAGAGGTTATTTAACAATTAAATAAACAAGGTTGTCAAAACTCCTTGCAATGATATTAAAACTGTTTTCTTCTTTAAATGTTAGGCTCGCAGACTATTATGTTTTTTTTTCGTTTGTCTATTTTCTATTTATTGTCTACTCAAAGAAAACATTCTTTTATTTTTTAAAAGAAATAAATCTGCATTAAATATTGATGTTTGAAAATACGCTTTGCGGACCGGGAAATGAATGGGCTAAAATGCGAAAAACTAGCACCGTGTACTTTTTGGCATCAATCGATATTATATATAATTTCAGTGTCATGATGTTTGTCGGGGATGAACTCCGAAACTACTGAACCGATTTTAATCAAATTTGCACACCGTGTGCAGTTTGATCTAACTTGAAATATAGGATAGCTTACATCACAAATATTAAAAAAAATTGAGACCGCGGGCGGAGCAGCGGGAAACAGCTAGTTATCTATAAAAAATGTCGAATACTTTTTTCCTAAGAGTCACCGTTTTTGAGATATAACGATTCAAAAAGTTGTAATCGTCATAATATGCACACGTTTCCACGCCACCTTTGAGGTGGTGTACTTAGCGCGTTTTTTTTAATGTGGTTTCCCCGGTAGGCCTATTCCACTGATCTTTTATGATTCTGTTTAATTTGAAACTATTGAATAATGGGATGTAGTGCTAAATGTGGTTGCAAAAAAGTTGGACTGTTTTGTTCTGTAGCTTCTTCTGCCTCTGCCTAGCCTTTACCCAAGCTATGTTGGGGTCGGCTTCCAGTCTTACCGGATTTAGCTGAATACCGTATTTTACATAGAGCGACTGCCTATCTGACCTCCACAACCTATTGCTAGGTAATACAGTATTCCATAGTAAGAATGGTTGTCAGAATTGTAATGACTTAACGACTATCAAAGATCACTGTATGACAGTCGGGACCAACGGCTTAATGCTTTCCGTGGCACGGAGGGGTCTCGATATGTTTACAAATGGTCACCCATCCACGGACCAACCGCGGCGAGCGCGGCTTTACCTTTATTATCGGTCAAACCGTACGGCTTACACTTAGCCACGAGCCCCTCACTGTTTTTTGCCACCACATTAAAAAAAACGCGCTAAGTACACTACCTCAAAGGTGGCGTGGAAACGTGTGCATATTATGACGATTACAACTTTTTGAATCGTTATATTATCTCAAAAACGGTGACTCTTAGGAAAAAAGTATTTGACATTTTTTATAGATAATTATCTGATCTACAATTTTTGTCAGAGCTAATTTTATGATAAAACTTACCATTTTGCTGAAAATCGCGAAAAACCCGTTTTTGTGACCTTTGACCACGAGTAACTTTTTTTGCACGTGCCGGATCGATGGGGACTTTTCACATTTCCTTTATAATAGTGTATTGAACAATCCTACCAAAATTCAGCTTAGTGCGAATTAATGTAACCTCACCCCAATTTTTTAGTCTAATTTGACCGGACTATAATGTTTATTCGCGGTTTTGCTGAAATTTACCACTTTATTTAGAAAAAAATAAATATAAATATCTTGGGACAAATAATAAATAAATATCTTGGGACAATCTCACACACGGTCATCTGATCCCAAACTAGGCAGAGCCTGTACTATGGCAACCAGATAACTGATAAACATACTTATATATTTCTAAATACATACATATTATAGATAGATTACACCCAGACACAGAACAAATGATCGTGCTCATCACACAAACATTTGTCCTGGGTGGGAATCGAACCCACGACCTCCGGCTTAGCAGTCAGGGTCACTAACCACTAGACCAACAGGCCCGTCGAAATATGTAAAAAAAAATATAGTCTGATAATTAGGTCTAGTGGTTAGCGACCCTGACTGTTAAGCCGGAGGTTGTTGGTTCGATTCCCACCTAGGACAAATGTTTGTGTGATGAGCACGATCATTTGTTCTGTGTCTGGGTTTTAGTCATCTATAATATGTACCTATGTATTTAGATATTTTTCTAAATACATAGGTACATATTTATTTAGTATGTTTATCAGTTGTCTGGTTGCCAGTATAGTACAGGCGCTGCCTAGTTAAGAATCAGATGGCCGTGTGTGAGCTTGTGCCAAGATAGTATTTATTATTTTGAAAAAAAAAAAATACATAATCAATTATAATACAGTAATCGAGTACCCAATAAAAATAAACAAGGAAAGTATGACACTCTACATTCTTGGTGAATTTGACTAATTATTTTGAGTTATAAATCAAACATGTTGAGTTAGAAAACAAATTGATTTTGATGAGATTAGTCAAATGCTAGAGGTTTAAAAAAATACAAAGAAAATTTTGAAAAAAGACAGTTGATATAGTATTAAAGATACAAAACCATACAGCCTGATTGAAAACCTCCTTTTGAAATAGGTTAATTTTGTAATTTAGGCTTAAAATGAAATAAATAATTACTAAAGTCACGGAATAAGTTTAATTTGATGTTGTACAAAAAACTTGTTTCATTACACCATGGATGTCTGCTGTGCTGTCCATGGATGTATTGTAGTGAGCACCCATCTAACGCCTGTACCGGTACCGCTTGAAGTGGAACCACAACTGAAAGATATTGTTGTGGAAATGGCAGCGGAAGCCGCGCTTGTACGAGTACTCCCATTCGCGGTTGACGATCTTGAACGCGATGTCCTCGTAGGGCGGGCCTGCGTGGAAGCGGAGTACGGCAAAGTCCTGATTCTCGGGACAAGCTTTCTGAAATATAGAAAAATACTATCAAATCAAGATGTGGTTGCAAGGTCCGGTATCCTCCAAAGCGGAGAGGAGATGTGAGCTGTGACATTTCCTCTCGTCCTTTCTGCTTTCATAGATACCGGCCTTAAAAATAAGTTTTGGCGAAGTAAGCAGATATTATATTTTTAATCCAACTAGGACAATACTACTCTACTGCAGATATCTTTGTTACTAGCAAGTACTAGTACACTAGCTTCGCAACAGTTATATTGTAATCAGCTTATGACACTAGATGTGCCATCCACACAACTGGACACTGACTGAACTGTGTAGTTGAGTGACTGACCAGCGAGAACTCGGGCGTGGCGTTCTTGTCGATGAGGTCCGGGTAGAATATGTTGAACTTGTAGCCTTGCACGATCTTTGGCGGCGGGTTGTCCATATCGTAGTGCGTTTGGTTGTACTTGTTCCATTCGAATCCCGTGTGCACTCTGGAGAGAATTTGTTTAAATCTTGTATTAGTACAAATTTTAATGTAAAAATGTTTTCTCGATTCATGGCAATGGGCTTCTTTTTTTTTACTTACGCTCTGGAGAATTAATTCTTCATTGCGTGGGTTCTTTTTACAAACATTCTAATAACGAATCTATCACGAAGACCAAAATCAAAATATTTTTATTTTGACTTTCAAAACGTTAAATTACTTTAGTTGCGCGTTTAAAATGTCATTCCTATGGAGCAGAACCGGCAAGAAACTCCATAGATTACTTTTTAAAAATGGTTGTATGTAGGTATACAATTAAGAGAAAGTAAGATAGCAAAAGCATATTTTTTGATTATTGCAAAACATGATAAATCAAAAGCGGAAAAAAACCGACTGTTCAATTGTGAAGCTTGTATCAATAACTTTATTCATTTTATTCCTTTGTAACAGCTATTATAAAGGAATAAAATGAATGCAGAAAAACGGGTACAATAAAGTTTGTCATACCTGTTGAAGTATCTGGGTTTCCTGGGCCGGTACTTGTCCGCCCAGAGACAGGGCTGGTCGGGCAGCGTGTGCTCCACGCTGAACTGCACCTCGTCCGGCGACGTGCCCATCACGCGGCGCGCCTCGCGCTCCAGCGCCTCGCTGCTGCTGCCCGCCGGCGCCTCCGCCTGCAACACGCCGGCGACAGTGGCGACAGGCTGAGCAGCGGCGGGCTCGCGAGCAGCGCGGCGGGCACTCACCTTGTCGGGCAGGGCGCGCGGCGCGCTGGCGGCGTGCAGGCGCGCGCGCAGGTAGGCCAGCCGCTGCGTGTCGTGGCCGGGCTCGGTGAGCAGCGTGGCGGGCTCCAGCGCGGACGGCGACAGCGGCGGCGGCGAGTAGCGCCCGGCGCGGTACAGCGCCACGCACGCGGCCTCGTCCTCGCTCGAGGAACCCTCGGCCTCCGCCTCGGCTTCACCAGTCGACGTCGACGCCGTAGCCGCAGCGGCCGCCGGCTCGGGCAGTTCCACTTCCGGGGATTGTGACCTTTTGGCAAAATGTTTGCGTTATACTCTTAAAGTTGATTCGAGTCTCACTGAATGAAACTCAATGAAACTTTGAAGCTGAAATAGGTACGGACCTCAGCTCAGTCTCCTGTTTGACGTCTGTTGCCGGGCCGGGCTGCACGCCCTGCTCCTGCTTCAGCAGCTGCAGCTTGCGCCGCAGGTTGTTCTGGTGGCGATCGCGCAAGCGCGCGCGCGACATATGGGCTACATAGTAAACAGTCTTACATGTTATACTAATATTGATATGAACTTAAAACTAATTTCGGGCATGGCAAAATCTTTTTGTAAGCCGAGTAAAGGCGGGAGTGCGATAAAAAAACCATTAAAAGAGAAAGAGAGAAAATAAGACGAACAATTTCAAAAATGTGCAATAATGAGTACGTTTGCGGCAATTGTAACTATAATTTCAACCAATTAACACAAAAAAGAATCCAGACAGAAAAGCTGTGAGGCCACAAACTGTCCATGTACACTGTTTGCTGACAACATTTCAATGATTTTATCATCTCCAATCCAACTTTACAAATCTAAACCTTGGGTATAATGAAGACACTTTTTCACATGCAGATGAGACAACATTTTTAGGTATTGTACTACAAGACAAACACATTTCGTGGAAAGACTGCAACAAGCTAAATAAATTTGTATTTTGTTCTATACAATATGTAACAAAAACTCTGTCCGATCCAATAAAGGCGTATCCGTGGTACAACATACGTATTAGAAAAAAATGTTATAAAATTGTAACTCGTTAAATCCAAGTTTTTTTATTTTTATAATCATTGCGAGATTTAACACTGAATATGGCAAATTTTCGTAAGTTGACAACACTTCACCCACTGGCAAAATGCATTTTATTTTTATTACAAAAACCGACAAAAGGTACCGCTGAGTTGTATGCACTTTTTCAACTAGCCGCCGACTCTTTGATACCGCCGCCACGCCGCCTCTTTGATGCCGCCGACTGGTTAGGTACCGAAGTACCGACGCACTAATGCCTGACATGCCTGTTACTCCTGTTAGTCTTTCGTGGAGATAGCTTTCGATCGGACGTCCGTACGTAACGCGTGCCGCTATCTTTTCGCAAACAATATCGTATTCCAATCAAGAATATTTTAATATTGTGATACAAGATCATAATATGAAATTATGAGTTGCGCCAGGTGTGACAGTTTTTTTTTTTTATGGACAGCTTACACAAGGTCATCTGATCCCAAACTAGGCAGAGCCTGTACTATGGTAACCAGACAACTGATAAACATACTTATATATTTCTAAATACAAACATACTATAGATAAATAACACCCAGACACAGAACAAATGATCGTGCTCAACACACAAAGATTTGTCTTGGGTGGGAATCGAACCCACAACCTCCGGCTTAGCAGTCAGGGTCACTAACCACTAGACCAAAAGTTCCGTCGGAATGAGCCTTTCAACGCCTGTATAACCGCGTGTTCACCACATGCAGTGTTCTTGGGTACGAGTCATGCCATGGATGCTGGAAGACCACGAGAGAGGAAGACAACGTGGAAATCGAGGAACAAGTGTCGTATTAAAAAAATTGTTTATAAAAGGAGTGTGATTCGGAAATCCGAGTCAGAGAACTTAAATCGGACACAAGTACGCTGTTAAGAGTACGTGCAAATTTAGTAAAATGGTGACGAATGTGCATTAGTGTTGAGGTGGACATGTGGAACACCACCGCCGAAATGTGCAGCAACAATAAGTGAATGTTTTGATGAATTGATACCTGCAGTCAGTTGGTAGGTAAATTACCAAAAGCAAATCACTTTTATAAAAAAGCCCTTTTCAGAGCTACAATTAGTTCAATTGTTTCTTTATAAAGAGAGTTAAGTCTAAAATCCGGATCACTACGCCTAATATGTATACATAAAACAATAGCAGCTGATACCTACGCCGTACGCGTAGGTAAAGGTATAACGTAGCCTAGGTTTATTTCGTTGTACTGTAGGTAGTAGGTACGTGAACTTAATTGAGGAGCGGTCAGTGTTGCTGTTGCCTTGGATCATTTTATTTTTATTTAATTATTTTCACTGGGGAAAAATAATTTCCGATCCATTTAATGGCTATGTATATGTGTTCGCAGTACGATACCGAATAATACTTTCAGGAATCGCACAGGGTTTTTGTTACATGCTGTATAACCGACGGAAAACTTCCTCACAGAGTACCTACAGTTTTGTCTGCTTACCATGGCTATGCCGCCTCGTCACTTTTGTACAGAATTATTTTGTGGGATAACTCCTCAGACGTAAATAAAGATCGGGTTCGGCGAGGCTTACTGTCTTAGAGTCTGAATATCGAGTAGTGTAATAAGAGTCTGACCGTTCAGTCTGCACTCGCGTCCGAAGGGAGTGGACGTGCGCGTACGTTACGTATTTGTAGGTATATTTTATTCGTATTCGGAGTGTCCTACCTTGTTATCTTTACCACAATGGCTGTAGTAAAGGAAAATACGGTCTGGTGGTTCCAAAAGGCTCAGTATTTACACACTCAATAACTTCTCCCGTAAAAGCAAATATTCCTTAACCCAAGTTTTCCTTATCTTTCGCTGCTTTAAATCTCATTGCAGTGACGGTAATATATGTATATATTTACTATGGCAATATGTTAAATATTTCTGCCATCGTCTAGTTTTGAGGATTTCACAAAGAAAAGGAGAAATTAAAAAAGATGAGAACTATGAAATTAATATTTAACTTAAATTAAGAGAAAAAAGACAGGTTCTACAGTTCCAAACTAAAATAATAAGGAAAAAAAAAAGAAAGAAAGAAAGAAAGAAAGAAAGAAAAAACATTTATTTACGTCAAAAATGCGACGCGTTCACATAAAAAAAAAACATATTTTAAATGAATTAGCAGGACGCGTCACATAGTATGAGCAAAACGGTCGTCGCTCAGCATATGCCAAGGTTCCTGCTAGAAACAGGGCCTTAGCGCTGATTTTCAGCGACGACCGGCGTTGACGAGTTGGCGCCGGTATGAAAAACCAGTTAAAAAAAAAAATAATAATAACAAAAGTAGAACAAAGAGAGAAAAATAAAAAAATTGTTATCTGTGCAGACTCTCGCTTTCTGTCAGCTTCCGAATTATAATTGACACTGACACAGTGACACTTGACAGCTATCACTCAAACTAGCCACGTGGCACGGTACCATGAGGCATGTACAACGTGGCAAAAAAAATTTTACAAAGATTATGTTTATTATATGCAATAATAATTATAATTCAGTGTTTTATCGTTATAAAAAAAAAAAAAAATCGCGAGGCGAGGTGAGAAATTATGTGAGGATTCTGCAGAGCTGGGTGAAATATACATGACAGGCACGAGGAACCTTTTCATGGGCTCGCGCTCATCAATGTTCACTCCACACAAGCTACAGCTAAATATATATATTTATAGTTATATTACAAATTATATTATATCCCTATCAAACACAAAGCCTACAAAACAATTAAACATTAAAAGATGTGTTTAGAGGTAAGTATTATATAAAATAAAGATGATTTAAAACTACATACTATGCATAAATCAAGTTATACATCTAATTAAATCAAGTTTTACAGATAATGATTACTAAAAAAAAAAAAAAACTGTCTTAATTGCGGATGACGGAGGAGAGTACCCTTAAGAAGCCATTCCACGGAATAGAATATAGTGACGCAAACAAAGTCTCAAAACAGCCCCCACACCGGAACATCTAAGACCAAAGCTGGCGTGCCATGACCCTTTAGGTATGTAGTGACTTAAAATAGTAAAATGTAGAGTATAAATACATAAACTAAGTATAGAGGATAAATACTGGTACATAGTGGAGGAGTTTTATTATATATATATATATTATAATTAAGTATTTATTTATATAGTTAATTGTATGTGTAGTAAGTATTTTTTTAAATTTTTAATGAATGTTGCTTTGGTTTCCAGGCTGCGAATTGGTGGAGGAAGATCGTTCCAACAGTGTGTAGCGGCATGTTTGAAACTACCCCTAAATGCGGCAGTCCTGTGCTTGGACATGGCCAATGGATTTGTTCCAGATCTAATTGTATACTTAGAATTTGTTTGACGCCAACTCAGTTTGTTGTAAAGGTATTTTGGTTTACTATATTTTATGATGCCAAAAAGTAACGAGGCAAGGTGCAACTTTCTCCTGGCAGCCATTTTGAGCATGTTATGCTTGTTAATGTATGGAGTCACATGGCTTCTCCTGGGAATATTTTCACAGAACCTGATACAGGCATTTTGAATACGCTGTATCAGTTTTGATGTTCGTGACAAGAGACATGGCCCATACACAGTATCACAATAATTTAACTGTGATAAGACCAAACTTTCCACTAGCTGCTTCCTAATAGTAACAGTTAGGTATTTCCTTATGCTATAAAGTATTTTGAGACGGTAGAAGCAGTTGCTCAAAATCTTGCCTATGTGGACCTCAAAATGCAGTTCAGGGTCCATATTCAGCCCTAGATTGCAAGCAGTCTCCACTCTCTGAACTACATCACCCATTATGAGTATAACAGGGTCAGCAGACAGTATGTTGTTGATTTGGCGCTTACTACCTAGAACCATATACTTTGATTTCTGGGGGTTCAGAACCAGTGAGTTCCTATTTGACCACTCCGCAACCCTAAGTAGGTCACTGTTAACTTTTTGTACTGCTGATGCAGTTTCTGTAGGTTTAAACGAAATGTAGATTTGTAAGTCATCAGCGTACATATGGTACTTACAATTAACAAAGGACTGAGCCACATCAGCACTGTATATTATGTAGAGAAGTGGTCCCAGTATTGAGCCCTGAGGTACCCCTCTTTCAACTGTAAGAGGCTTTGAGGTCTTAGTTGTGCCATCTTCCCCTCGAATCTCTACACATTGAGATCTATTGGATAGGTAGCTGTTAAACCACTTTACAGTTTCCACGGAGAATCCGTAGTAGGATAATTTTGAAAGAAGCAGAGTGGGGTTTATTGCGTCAAAAGCCCTGGAGTAGTCCAGTAACACCAAGATTGTTCCTTCACCTCTGTCACGCGCCTCCAAAATATTACCCACTACGTCACATAGAGCAGTAGCTGTTCCTCTTTGCTTGCGGAATCCAGATTGTAATTCGGGTAAAATGCTGTTCTCCTCTAAGTAGGATACCACTTGCGTATATACCACACGCTCTAGCACCTTGGATAGACACGGCAGAATACTAATAGGGCGCAGGTCCCTACAAGTGAGTGGGCTGCTAATTTTAGGGATGGGACGTACCACTGCATGACACCAAAGATCAGGAAACGTATTAGTAGTGATAGACGTATTGACTATGTTTGTTATAGTTTCCACAGTAGCTGGCAAAGTGAGAGATATCATGTCTAAATTGATTCCGTCAACACCCTGTGCATTAGAGTCTATTGATTTAATAATTTTTAAAATTGATTCCTTTTCAACAGGGTGTAGTTTGAATATACCAGGCCCGTATCTATGATGCTCAAAATAGGTCAGTTGCGAAATGATGACTTTGCACTCACCCGGTACCTCCAGAAATGCCTCATTAATAATATCAGGGTTATCAAAGTGCTTTGGGAGTGATTTTTCCACGTGGTTCGGGATCACATCCGACTTCAGGTTCCTCCATAGTTGTTTGGGATTTCGCGCATTATTATTAATATGCAGAGTGAAATATGCCTGCCTTTCTGACTGCAGGCTAACAGTTGCTTGATGTTTTAGGTCCAAATAGTATTTTTTATGGTAATCATGTTTAGTCTTACGATACCTCTCTCGTGCTTGGTCACGCAGTTTAAATAACAGACGGACGTTTTCCGTTATCCATGGCGTGGGCTTGGCTCTAACTACTCTGCTTTTGATGGGAGCATGTAGGTCAAATAAGGAGGTAATTCCATGATTCAATGCTCGTACCATAGTGTGTACATCACGCAGTCCACCAACTTCAGACCATGGAATGGAATGTAAATCAGTCTTGAAGTAGTCCTCCAGTATGTCCTTGATTGGCCTATACACAATTACCCTTGGGCTAGGTTTTACCCTCGTAATCATTGTCTCACATACCACAAAGGAATGGTGTCCAAGGTCACTATTATAGTCAACTATGACATTGTGGATCCTTACATCTGTACACAAAACATCTATTAGCGTACTGCTGTCCCCAACAAAATGTGTAGCCGTAGGAACTACCTGGTTCAAATTAAAAATATCCAGAAACTCTTTAAATAATTTTGTTTTAGTGTTACTAACATCCAGAAGATTAATGTTAAAGTCTCCCAAGATTAAAACACTGTCGTAAGGAGCTAATGCACTAATACTCTCGGTCAGTCCCTCCAAGAACCTAGTGACGTCAAACCAGGGTGGGCGGTAAGCAGTGCCGATCAACAATTTCTTACCATTGATTGTAACCAACAACCATAACTGCTCAATATCAAGCTGCTCAGGATGTGGTTTAATGCGTGCATTGACACCTGCTTTGATGTAGAAAGCCACACCACCCCCTCGCCCTCCACGTATAGTTGCTGGACGCGGGGCGTGTTTCATCCTATACCCAGGGACACATGGTGCACGCCCCTCCTCACCCGACCGCAACCATGTTTCATTTATAGCCATGATATCGACGGCATGTCGGTCCATGGCAATTAAAAATTCATCTTGATTTGTTGCAAGGGAACCGGCATTAAGTAGACCAAATTTAATTTTTTTTGATCGTGTCATGTTGGATGTAGCATCATTAAATTAAGTGGAAAAGTTTTGTAATTATTATTAGAGTATCGTGTGCATTCAAAAAAAGAATAATTTAGAATATTCGTATAGATTTTGAAAATATTAATATTATTATCAGGCTTCTGTATATATTTGACTAAAGGATAATTTAATATGTTTCTATATGCTTTGTAAATAATAATATGATTTTTTGGGCATTTCAGTATATAATATTGCAATATATTTGTAAATATTTGGTAAGTAGTATGTAGTATATAATTAGTGTAAATAAGATGTAAAAAGTAAAAATAATAATAATAGAAAAGTGTTTGAATATACCTGTACAATAAAAGTGTATTACATATAAGTAAGCTGCCAACGTTATACACAGAGTCTCCTAATGAATTATTAACCAATATACATGTAAAATTATCTGTTGTTAAATAATTAAAACTAATAATAATCAGGACATGCGCAGACCAAAAAACACAGCAATGCGCAGATACATAGCTATGTAGCCTCATTGGCAGGAGACATAGAGGTAACAAAGAGTGCTTGTATGTCCGTTTCAGAGCGAATTCTTCTTGTGGGGTCCCCGGGCTTGCAGCAAGCCAGTATTCTGCCATGCTTGGTCCACACAAATCTCCAGCCAGCCTGGCCAGCAGCATCCCGAGCCTGGCGAAACAACTGGCGGTTTGGCTTGGTTAGTCGCTCATTAATGTAAAAGCGCTTCGCAGGGCCTGCTATATCCAGGTCCGCAGTGGTTGCTCCGCGCCTTACTCTGGCATTCTTGAGTAAGTCATCTCGCAGGCCTCGTCTTGTGAGGCGCACCACAATAGGGCGCGGACGCGGCTCCGAGGGCCCGCCCGGACTGGATACGTTCAGCTGTCGCCTCCCAACCCTCTCCGCGCTGACAATGTCCCTCTCATCCAGCTTGACACCTAACTTCTGACCAATAGTCAGTATGACGTGCGTTGGGTTTTCCATGGTGGTCTCGGGTATGTTTGAAACCTCGATGTCGTTGGCTAGAAGTTCCTGGTCTCTGTCTTCAAGCTTCTGACGGAGTTCCGCTATTACACTATCCACCCTATTCGAGTCACAGGAACGTTGTTCTAAAGAGTCTACCCTCTTCTCAAGGCTCTCTACACGCTCACTGTAGCCAAGAACGGAGCCTTTCAGTGAGACCAGTTCCTCCTCCACATGCCTCCTGAAACATGTGAGCTCCTCTCGAACTATCCTCAACTCATCTAAGATAAGTTGGTATTCCGGGCGAATACCAGGCGACTGCCGATCCGTGGCACCCATGCGAGTGTCCGCGGCCGGGGGCAATGAGGAGATGTCGCTGGCGTCGGCTGTCACCTGTGTCAATTCGTCCGTGGGTGAGAGACTACCCGGTGTGCTGGCGCCGCAGGGGATGCACTCAAAGTCAACCTGACTGCGCGCACTTCCTACAGGAGTCTCCGCCTTGTTGTCCCTAGCAATGTTTTTTTTGCATTCAGGACAAAGCCAACCCTGCACCTTTCCCTTAACACCAACACACTTGTTGTGATAATATGCTTCACCGCACTTAGAACCGCAACACCTAACGCCCTCTGTGGGACTAATAAAGCGACCACAAGCTCCACACTTCGGCATTGTAATGAAGGTCTCTGTGATGGTCAAGGCAAGTGACGTAACAGTTCCGATACAGCCAACTAGATGGCGCTATTTATTGATTTTTAAAATAGTTCACACCATAAAATCTATGTGTTTGTAAACACCATAAGTATGTCTCACTGTCACTGATGGAAGTTTGGCTCACAGTATACGTTGACCCGAGCGATATTTCTACTATTTAGTGTTGTATATTTAGTTTATTAAGTATAGGGTAGTTTTACTGTCACTGTTAGTTCATAAATAGTTTTAAGATGCAATTATCGAGATTTAGGCTTTTTTACACCGATTCTACACTAGATAATACTTCTGTTTATGTGGGCAATTGTATTGATTGTTTTTATCACTATTAAATCACTTTCAACACTATGAAACTATTTTATTTTACTCTAAAGAACACAGGGTGTATGACCGAGTCCGGCGCCGTGACGTCAATTATATAGTCTAAAAAAGAAAACTTCTAAAAATTGTATCCCTAAGGGGCTGAACAGTTGTATGAAAATCCGTCATTTTTCTAGTTATCAGCAACGAACAATTTATTATTCGATGTTGATGATGAACTACGTGGTAATTTACGGACGCAAAGTTTCTGCTAAACCGAAAATATGGTTTTATGCCGAAACTTGTTACGGATACACTTAGCAACACTTTGTTTTCTTACCCTTCAGTTGACTGAGCAAGCTCTCCCAATAGCCGACGTCGACACCGTCATGACGACCGCTTATTTTCTGCTCGATTTGAGACTGTAATGCTTCCAGTTGCGCACCTGTCTTGCCTTTAAATATCTAAGGGACCGAACAAAAAACAATATCCTAAAAAAGTACATGTTTATTGTCGAACATAGCATAGTAACTGTCGTGTTTAGTCTGTTTCAAGTAAATTTTTATAAATAACTATAATTATGACGAAAGGTGATATTTCTTTTAAAAAAAATTCAAGCTCAGTCACGTATTTGCCTCATGTATAATTATGCAATTACCACTAATAGGGTTTTAACAGCGAACGGAAAAAACATGGAAGCATTTCATATATTTCTACGCAAATTGTGCCACGGTAGGCGGGGCTTGCCGATTGTGCCGCGAAGGAGTAATAAGTTCGGCTTTGGCGGCACATATCATCGGTTTTTTGTCCAATTTATCAGTGTTAATTAGGCCTTCTAGCGTAGTGAAATGATGCATAAATCGATCTAATCTGAATAATAAAAATGCTGGTATAAATTATAGTCGGCACATCTTTAATATACAAAGTATTCAAATCTTTCATAGCTACCTACGAGCACTTGACCTATAGAAACGTCATATAAGAAGACCCGAGCCTGACAACTCGTCCATGCAAACGCATTGATCTATTTGGCAACATCTTTCATTTCCGTCACTATCGACAAAAATTAGAACCGAAAAGAAGGTTTACATTGAAAACGTAAATCACCTGCAATTTACGATATTGTCCTATAGTGCCGTTAAATGGTGCAGATACAACGGTAGAACATATAGTATAACAACAAAGAATATTACTAAACATTGGCGATTCAAGCAGTAAGATTGTGGAATAAACTGCCTGTGACGATTCGCCGGGAGCAAACGACCTCTAAATAAAAAAAAGGCGTTGAAAAAATATTACTTGTCTCTATCAAAATCACTGTTATAAATTTGTGTTCATATTATTAATATTTTTAAATATTTGTTTTGTTTTCTTAATTTATTTAGGTCATAAGAGTTTAGATATAGCTGTATACTGTTTTTAACTTTTTATGTTTTCACCCAAACTGCCTTCCAATGGCTGCCTGGAAGAAATTGTCGTATGCAATAAGGGCGGCGCCCTTTGTAGGTACCACGTTTTTTATGTTTTCAATTTAATGGTGTACAATAAAGAATTATACAACATGTAACAAAAACCCTGTCCGATCCTTGAGAGTATTATTCGGTATCGTACTGCGAACACATAGGTATGTAGCTATTAAATGGATTAGAGATATTTTTTTCCCCAATTGAAAATAATTAAATCAAATTAAAAACTGATCCAAGGCAACAGCAACACTGACCGCTCCTCAAAGTTCACGTACTTGCTACCTGCAGCTTTGTGTCAAAGAAGCCGCCTATGCGGGACGGTTCATGAGCTGTACTAAGAATACGCCTTTATTGAATCTGACAGGGGTTTTGTTACATGTTGTATATTATACTAGCTGACCCAGCAAACGTTGTTCTGCCATATTAAAAAAATCTGCGGAGGGCCACCCCCAACACTTTTCGTTTCGGATTTTTTGTAGATGTTATTTACTACCTTATTATTAGTTTTAATAACTAATATAATATTTTATGATATTAAATATAATTTATTACAATGTCAGTTTGATTATTAGATAGGTATGATAACAATTTTATTTTATATATACTGTAAGTTTTTTCCATAGATTTCCAAAAGACGGTGTCATGAAAAACAAATGGATAAACGTTACATTAATAGAAAAATGGTTTCCATCAAAATCTTCAAAATAAAGCGTCATGGAATGGTCGAAAATGAATGAATGAAAACTGAGGATTGTTATTAATTGTTGTCGGTTAAAACCTTTAAAGTTATATTAAACAATGTGCCAACCTTTTTTCGCCACAGTTGACTAATAACAACATGCCTCATATTGTTTAAATTCTTGTTATCTTTTTTAAGTATTGATAAAAATATGCCTGAAGTACATGATCATATAGAATGTTTTTTTTTTCTATGAAAATGAAAAAACAAATATTTATTTTTCTATAAGCAAAATTGTTTGTATGAATTTGTACGACAAATACAATCTAGTCATAAAGACAGTTCTGTGCATAAACACGTTGAAGTAGGTAGGTAAATAATTCAAATGGCCAGTTTGATAATCATCAAGGAGTCTAGTCATTTCGTTCTTATTGTTTAAAGAACAATTTGAGAAAACTGGATTCTAAATGTTGAAGAGAACAATATTGTGAATATTATATTATTTTTTCTTTCTTTGTCCCGGTCCCTATAGAACAAAATGGGAACTACCCGATAAATTGACGTGGCAAAAGCTAGTTACTTATATATGTATGCATTTCAAAACAAATGCAAAACCTTTCATTGATTTTGATAGAACGCACAAAGTCATTACAACCCACGTCCTAGCGATCGGGTTAGAAATAAGTATTTCGGAGTACTTCGGACCGATCACAACACCCCCCCATACCTCAGCTAGTTGACAAAATTGTTTTCTTTTAAATGCCCACGTATTGCGGTTTCTCTATAGGGTAAGTGCTCGTAGATTACTACCTTTTACATAGCTCATGTACTTTGACAACTCTTGCTGCCCGTCAAATGTCGCACGTATTCATTTACTTTTTTAGTTACTATGCGTTGCTAAGCCAATTAGTAACAAGCGTCGTCATCAGAGCTAATCATTACTTCGGTGATGGTAATAGAGAACAAACTAGCTGTTTAAGAAAACAAACGTCGCGGGGCCGTTTATTTATGCGATATAGTGTGAAGCTGAAGTCACTTTTAAAACAAGACAAGTTAGCTTAGAATAATAGAAACAGTCGCGCGCGTGATAAGGCCAGTCCGTGTTGCGTGAAGTACCTGCGTGACGTCATCGGCCACGGCCTGGTGTACGCCGTCCCGGCGTGCGTCGGGCGCGGCCAAGCGCCGAAGCTTGTTGAGTTCGTCCAGCACGATGGTCTGCACGTCTTCCCAGTACGCCTGGTTCGCGTTGTTCTCCAACTCCTTGTACACCTGCAACCATATCACACCTGTGAACCCTGTGCATATTTACTCGAACATATTTATGTTGTATTATAATTATACAATATATAACTAAACCCCTGTCTGATCCAATAAGGGCGTATTCGTGGTACAGTTCATGAACCGTCTCGCGTAGGCGGCTTCTTTGACACAAAACTGTAGGTAGTAAGTACGTGAACTTTGAAGAGCGGTCAATGTTGCTGATGCCTTGGATCAGTTTTTTCTTTTAAAAACGACGCCCGCCATAAGGAATTTAAACCTTGTGTCGCGGGGGTTTCAAATCACATACACAAAGAACACCCAGACTTGAAACAAGCATTTGTGGATCACACAAATACTTGTATCGCAGCACTACATATTTCTATTTAATTATTTTCACTGGGGAAAAATAATAATCTCCAATTCATTTAAGGGCTACATATGTGTTCGCAGTACGATACCGAATAATAGTCTTAGGGATCAGACAGAGTTTTTGTTACACGCTGTATATGTATACCCGAGGTCAAAATAGAGGAAAATAAGTGCTGAGTTTGCCTTAATTCCCAACAAGCTGGACTTTTTTACTGGTCTAGATACGTAGTATAGTAAAGTTGTATTTGTAATGGTTTTTATTATACCAATCTACGCTGAGAATGTTATGATGATTGCCTATGACGCTAATAATAATCGAACTTCCTAATCACAATGTATCTGTGTATGTATGTTTTAGGTCAAATCTTGCAAACACAATTAGGTCTACTTCTTGGTATCTGCTTGAGTTTAAATTTTGCATCTTATTGATAATACATTATTATGGTAACTTCGAGCGAGTCAGAGGGTGGCCATAGGATATCTCTAACTAAGCTACACAATAGGGATGATGACTAATTATCTTCAATTCAATTCAATTCAATTCTTTATTGCATTCCACAATGTAGGCTTAGGTGGTAAACATTTATTTGGTAGGTAACAATCGTGGACCCTGTCGGGCACAGCAAAAGATATAATAAATAAATGTGGAGAGGACTTATCATTTAAGTATCTTAATATAATCCAACTTATTCTAAAAACATAGACACAACATTAACATTAGAATTAAAATTTAAAAAATACTGTATTTTTCAAGTTTTAAAGATTTATCACTTAAATATTCGTCGACACTATAGTAAGATTTTTTTAGTAATAATTTTTTTAATTTATTTACGAATAAATTGAGTTTTTTTTCTTTTCTTATTGTTTCTGGTAGCACATTATATATTTTTACTGACATTACCAGAGGACTTGTAGAATGTATTTTTAAGCGGGATGATGGTAGGTTGAGTCTTGTTTTGTGTCTGAGTGTGTACCTAGTTTGTATGTCTTCTCGTTTAGTGTAAAAGTTTTGGTGTTTGTGAGCAAATTTGCATATTTCAAGTATGTAAATACAAGGCAGAGTTAAGATATTTTGTTCTATAAAATGGGGTTTGCAGCTATCTGTCTGTTGTATATTTACTAGAATACGGATAAGTTTCTTTTGAACGGTGAATAGTGTTGGGGCATCTGTACTGTATCCCCACATAATGATGCCGTAGCTAAGCCATGCATAAGCATATGCGTAGTACATAGCCAGAGCAGTCTGTAAATTAGTGGTTTTTTTAACTTCCCGGAAAGCATATAAAAATTTAGATAGTTTTGATTTTATATTTTGTATGTGTAACTTCCAATTTATATTTTTGTCTATCGTTATGCCTAATAGTTTGAATTCATCTACTGTTTCTATTATATGGTTATTGAAGGAAAAGAGTACATTTAGAGGAGTTTTTTGGTGGGGATGGAAAGTTATGAGTTTAGTCTTTTGGAAGTTTATTTCAAGGTTGTGTTCATTCATCCAGGTTATTATTTTCTCGAGAGTTTCATTAAGGGTACTGTTTAAGTTAGTGTTGTCATGACATTGGGTGAGAATGGAGATGTCGTCCGCAAATAAAACGCAAGGTCCGGTTTCTGCAATAAATTTTGGGAGATCATTGATGTAGATGAGAAATAAAAGACATCCAATAACACTACCCTGTGGTATTGATGCGCTTATCGCCTTTAGGTCAGATCGAAACTTTTGAAGTTCATTTATAGTGTTATTGAAGTATTCTATCTCTACTAGCTGTACTCTATTTTCCAGATAAGATTTGAACCATTCGTATGCTTTACCGCGGATCCCTAATCTATATAATTTATTTAATAAAATATCATATTGCACTTTATCATAAGCTTTGGTCATGTCAAGCATTAACCCTACTGCGTATTTTTTATTATTTATTATGCTTAGGGCTCCCTGTATAAATTTATAAACTGCTAACGCTGTTGATCGATTTTTTCGAAAGCCGTTTTGGCATTCGTCAAATATTTGATATTTTTCGCAGAAAGTGTACACGCGATTGCACATTGCTTTCTCAAAGATCTTTGAAGCCGTAGGCAGTAAAGCTATTGGGCGGTAATTACTTGGCTCTGTTTTGTCATTTTTCTTGTGTAGAGGCTTCACTAACGCTACTTTCAGCTGGTCTGGGAATACGCCATCTTCAAAAGACTGGTTTAGCAATTTATAAAAGGGTAGTGTAAGCTCATCAGCGCATTTTCTGAGTAGACAGGGTGGAAGTTCGTCTATGCCGTGGCTTTTTTTATTTTTTAGTGTTTTTAGCATATACTAGTGGTCGCCCAATGGTCGAAATTCGACCTTATAATATAAATTTATATACATTATTACATATTGCAAACTTCTCTGCAAACAATGTTTTTTGTAAAACCTCTTTTATCGTTTGCTAAATGTCCTTGGCCGTTATATTCGGATATATAAAAACTTAAACCACTTATTTATGTCAATGTCAGTAAGCAGTCAATGAAAAACAAAACAAACATGTGTGTGTGAAATGCATGGTAGTGTGGGTAATGTTTTATTTATTGATTTAATGTACTTTATAAGCATTATTATTGAAAAATATTAGCGTTCTCCACTTCTCCTACACATAAACTATAAGTGTGCCAAATTTTATGCTCCTGCGTCCGCGCAATTTTCGTAAAAAGGGGTCCAAAGTTTTGGCATCACGTATTAATATATAGATATCTTTCGGCCTTATTAGTAAAAAAAAAACAATTACACGAGTATTTTTTGCTTTGTCGAAAGAAAGAATATAAGTAAGGGAACCAAAACCTAATATACTGGCCAATGAAATGGGAAGCCCTTCCCCCCCCCCCCCATGTCACTGACCCGTTTTGGCTTTTAACGCCATGCATTTCTATTAGATTTATCGCTGCAAGTTTTTGTCTATGTAAGTATAAAAAATATTTAATGCGTAGCCCTTATTTTTTCAATAATCTACCAGATGGACATTAAAAAAATCTTAGGTATACCATCCCCACAATATATTTCAACAAAGTATCAAACACTCTGTTTCATACCGCACAGAGGTTTTTGATATTTGTTTTTTTTTATTTTCTAATCCTAATTCCCGGTTAATGCTTCGCGTCTACTAGATATGTGCAGAGATTCTAATAGAATTGTTTTTTTTTTTTAGCCTAACTAAGCCCAGCTTCTGTGAACAAGGTATACCGAATTGAGGTTTTTGCACGTCCAAAATAAGCGAGAATGCTCGCAGTCACTAGACCGTATTTTCTAGAGGTATATCTAGGTATTCCTACAGCTACGTAGAAAGTGCGTACAAAATTCTATAGATAAAAAAAAATTATACAAATGTAGTTTAGTGATATTATAGCATTTTATTGCCATAGTAACATTACTCCTACCTTAATATCTTCAAGTAGATCTTCTAGATCCTGGGTCTGGAGCCCATTCAGGTAGGTGTAAGGCTCGTGCATCTCTAGAGCGTCTACGCACTCCTCGGAACTGACATACCACGCCAGTAAATCTATAGGTTTAGCTGCAATACGACAATTAATTTATCAGTACATGGATATAATTTACGGCGCGCCCACGTGTACGCCGCAGTAGTAGGAGGAGGTTGGTGTGGGTGTGAGGTGGCGGTGCGTACCTCGTCCGTCGCGGATGCGTATCTGCGAGCGCAGGCGCGCCTGGTGCAGGTGGAAGGCGTCCTCCTGGCGCGCCCACGTGTGGAACTGCAGCGCCGCAGTAGTAGGAGGAGGTTGGTGTGGGTGTGAGGTGGCGGTGCGTACCTCGTCCGTCGCGGATGCGTATCTGCGAGCGCAGGCGCGCCTGGTGCAGGTGGAAGGCGTCCTCCTGGCGCGCCCACGTGTGGAACTGCAGCGCCGCAGTAGTAGGAGGAGGTTGGTGTGGGTGTGAGGTGGCGGTGCGTACCTCGTCCGTCGCGGATGCGTATCTGCGAGCGCAGGCGCGCCTGGTGCAGGTGGAAGGCGTCCTCCTGGCGCGCCCACGTGTGGAACTGCAGCGCCGCAGTAGTAGGAGGAGGTTGGTGTGGGTGTGAGGTGGCGGTGCGTACCTCGTCCGTCGCGGATGCGTATCTGCGAGCGCAGGCGCGCCTGGTGCAGGTGGAAGGCGTCCTCCTGGCGCGCCCACGTGTGGAACTGCAGCGCCGCAGTAGTAGGAGGAGGTTGGTGTGGGTGTGAGGTGGCGGTGCGTACCTCGTCCGTCGCGGATGCGTATCTGCGAGCGCAGGCGCGCCTGGTGCAGGTGGAAGGCGTCCTCCTGGCGCGCCCACGTGTGGAACTGCAGCGCCGCAGTAGTAGGAGGAGGTTGGTGTGGGTGTGAGGTGGCGGTGCGTACCTCGTCCGTCGCGGATGCGTATCTGCGAGCGCAGGCGCGCCTGGTGCAGGTGGAAGGCGTCCTCCTGGCGCGCCCACGTGTGGAACTGCAGCGCCGCAGTAGTAGGAGGAGGTTGGTGTGGGTGTGAGGTGGCGGTGCGTACCTCGTCCGTCGCGGATGCGTATCTGCGAGCGCAGGCGCGCCTGGTGCAGGTGGAAGGCGTCCTCCTGGCGCGCCCACGTGTGGAACTGCAGCGCCTCGCGTGCACGCGCCGCCGCCGCCGCCTCGCTCTCCCGCGCCGCGCGCTCCGCCTCACGCTCCAGCCGCCGCTGCTTCACCTGCACAAAATCACACAGTATGTGCACTACCAACATTTAACACTTATTTATTTTATACTAGCTTTGCCCACAACTATGAATACATTGACATTCAACTTAGTACTAACTACTACTAACTACTTTATACTAACTGTTAAACAAGACAATACTTTGAAATTGTAATGACTTTCCAGACTAATTTCCAGGGTATAGCTAGTAAACACAAGCAATGACACACATTTTAGTACAAACCGTTCTTGTTCCACCTGATTTTGCGACTCTTTAGGATAAGCCGTACATATTAAGTAAAAAATGCATTTGTTTCAAATTGATAGCCACTTCAATTGGAGGACGTACTTAAGTAGCATTTACATTACATTGTATCAATTTTGTAACTGCAAAATTCACCAGTTTGCAATGGGGTGTAGTAATCAGGTAGGAGCAGATCTATCCTACCTATCAGCAGGTATACTCAAGGTACATAGGCAGACAAACAATATTATAACATCTTGGTAACTGTCGAAATTCTAAACCAGATGAAACAAGAACGGTTTATACTAAAATGAGTTGAAAAACTGGATTTTTCACACCCATTAATAAGTAAACGCAAACGGTCCCAGGTGCCAGACCTATCCTATCCTATGCTAAATTCTATGCCGAATAACATATTCAAAATCCAGCCATATTAAAATGCCTACTCGAAATTGTTGCCAGTAGCATACCATACCATACCATAAGTGCTATAAAAATTTAAACTTTGAAATGCTAGTCATTAAACTTAGAATATATCAAGCAATTATCAAGCAAGAGTTTTCCACATGAAAGTACCTTTTCCAACTCAATTTTGTTTTCCAACTGTTTCTGCCTGTTAAGTGCCTCAAGTTCTTCCCGAGAAACCGTTTTAACTCCCTCTTTTGCTAATTTCTTGGTCCATACAAAACTGTTGGTTAGTGCAGAATCTCCAAATGGGTTATCCTGATTTGTGTAGCATTGATACTCATTATCCCAACCCATTCGTTCACGCCTTTTGCGTTCTTTTTCTTGTTTTTCTCTTAAGCGTCTAGCCCTGAAAAACAAAATATGTTTAAATACAGTGGACCCTCCATAATCCGGCCCCTGTCTAGTCCGGACCCCCTAAAATCCGACATGGTCTATTACTTATTATGTATTGACAATCTTCACTAATGCATGATTGAACAAGTTATAACATGTACACACCACTAAATAAAGATTATTAGATTATTATTTGTACTTTAGAGAAAATACATATGTATAAAATATAGAATCTCATCATTGGATCTGTAATTTGTCAGATTACAAGGTATACAGGGGTCTTAGGCAGTACTCTATAATCCAACAAATTTGCTAGTAGACTCTGTCTCTCTGTCTTATTATATTTCCATGCCCCTACCAACCGTGTCTTACATAACCAATACAAATCAGGAAGTAAGGGCACGGAAATATTTGCGACTGGTGCGGTTAAAAGGTTAATCAAACAATCCTGAAATGTTTTACATTACAAATGATAATACTAAGAATCAATAAATGAAGCAATACAAAGTTAAATTTAATAAACTTAAATAAATAATGTAGAATACCTAACCTTTTTTCTTCAGGTGTTTCATTAGCTTTTAATTGCTCCTTTTGCTTTTTCTTTTCATCCTTCAGTCTAATGCGTTCAGCTTCAAGTCTCTGTAGAAGCTTCAGCTCCTCTTCATCACTGTCGCTGCTCGAAGTACTGCTGGATGAATGCCTTTTCTTCTTTTTACTTTTTTTATGTTTGGACCCTTTTCTTTCTCTGCTTGTTGATCTGTGTTTTGATGATTTTGGGGAAAGTGATCGATTTCGGTCACTGCTTTTAACATACCGATCTCTTCGATGCTCAACTGATCTGCTTTTAGAACGATCCCTCCGTCTTAACTCGTGTCTCGATGACCTGACACAAAGGTCCACAATTAGGTATAAAAACACAAAAATAAGATTTTTTTATACATAATCGATTGACAACAAGCAATACGCGAAATAATCACAGTAACTGAAGTTTTACGTTGCTATATTGTGAATCAAACACGCTACTCACATTTTTGTCTTAGTGATATATTATTATGTAGTTGGTAATAACAGGTTGCCGTCTATGATTTTTTGACTTAGTAAGTAATTGTAGACACAAGTAAAATATATGATTAACTAACTTATTCACTTTCTAATGGTAACGTTTTCGTCGTTAAAATTCACCAATTTTTCGCATTTATTGACATTAAAACACTGAATCACAGAAAAATTGGAACAATATCATTGAATGATTTCAATGATTGTGTGTGTGTGTCAACACTGTCAACCCTGTCAACTGTCAATTTGTGGTCAATTTGTGTCAGCTTTGAGGTTGTCAATTGTCTAGGTAATGGTTAGTAGAATCCAAAGACATTGTAATGTATGTTAGTAGAGTACAATGTCTTTGGCGATTATCACACGGCACCGCGCGCCGCCGCGGAAGGCGGTGGCGGTAAAGCGGATTTCGTAGCGGTACCCCGCGCGGTAAGGCGGTTTACGCGCCTGTCCGCGCGGTTGGATCTAACGCGGATTTGACCAGGTTGATCACAGACACTGGCAAGAATGGACTCTGAAGTGGTGGCAATAATCTGGCTTTTATGGCGTAAAAAGAAATTAAAAAGAAGATATTGGGTTCATCCATTTTTACGAAGCAGAACACTAAATAGGACAATAACACATCCTGCACACACGATGATCCGCGCGGTTATGCGGCGCCTAGACCTGTGACAAACCGTATGTATTCGGTACTGAGTAACGGGTGCGCCCTCTGGTACCGAGTAACGAAACGTTACTCTCAAATGTATTTCGTTATTCGCACGAATTCGTTCCTCGCATTTATTGTATAATGGGTTCAGTTCACGCAGGTCAATGGATGCGCGTATTGAATCATTTGCTGATCGTACGTTTGTTTTACATCTATTTTTTTTAAAACCAAAATAGATTTTTGTTGTATAAAATATGTTTTTATTTAATATGTCCAATTTCAGTTTCAGAAAGATTTTTTTGTTGAAATGTTTTTGTTAATAAATAAGTTTGACACATGTATTGTGTTGCTTTTTCATCAATCAATTTAGAGATTCCGTCAATAGTTCATTTGCGGTTCTACACGCGTCCGGCGGCGTACCAAACGATACAACATACGAATCGATTCATTTCGTTGGGCTATACTGAGGTATCAAAAGTACCGAGTAACGTAACGATACGATAGTAACGAGTACTCATTTTTATAGTACCGAATACATACGGGTTTGCTTTTTCTCGTTACTTTTACACCTCTAGCGGCGCCCCGTGTGTGATGCACCGCCCGGCGGTGAGAGCACCGCTCGACCGCGCGGTCAGGCGGTATACGTGTGTAAGGCATCGACGCGACGGATTCAATAGAGATCAATGCAACATGAGATCCGCTTCACCGCCAACCGCGGCGGTGCGCGGTGCCGTGTGATAGTCGCCTTCGGATTGAGCATTGACAGCTGACAGCACAGAACACTAATAAACTGGCGAGATTGACAATTTGACAGTGACACCAAGAGTGAGCGGAGTACGTAGCAGTCTCTTTAACATTTATTTATTTTAATTAAAATACAAATTCATTCATAAATTGCGCTGAATTGTTATTTGTCTAGCGAAAACCTTACGTTCACTATACGCCGAAGCTTCGAAGTAGTTCGAAGATAGTTAATTGTTGTTTATTCCTAATGAAATAGTAAAATATTGAGGTAACAGTATTGCAGAAACTTAATTTAAAAATGTCGTTTTTAAGAGGTTCTGAGAATTACGTTTGGTGCACGACCAGTGTCCTTGGTAAAGGCGCTACTGGCGCAGTGTTCCAGGGTGTCAATAAGAACAATGGCGAACCGGTAGCTGTGAAGACGTTCAACCAGCTCAGCCACATGAGACCGCACGATGTTCAGATGAGGGAATTCGAGGTCCTGAAGAAGGTAAAACATGAAAACATTGTAAAACTTCTTGCCATTGAAGAAGAGCAGGAAGGACGCGGAAAAGTAATAGTGATGGAACTATGCACGGGAGGTAGTTTATTTAACATACTTGACGACCCTGAGAACACATACGGCCTTCAAGAACATGAGTTTCTATTAGTATTAGAACATTTAACAGCTGGCATGAAGCATTTACGTGATAATAACTTAGTGCATAGGGACCTGAAGCCGGGAAACATAATGAAGTATATAAATGAGGATGGCACCACAACATACAAGCTTACAGACTTTGGTGCTGCCAGAGAACTGCAGGAAGAGGAGCAGTTTGTATCTTTATATGGCACAGAGGAGTACCTGCACCCGGATATGTACGAGCGAGCAGTTCTTAGGAAACCAGTAGGAAAGAGTTTTGGAGCAACAGTGGACTTGTGGTCAATCGGTGTGACCTTATACCATGTAGCTACAGGCCAGTTGCCCTTCAGACCATATGGAGGCAGGAAAAACAAAGAGACTATGTTTTATATTACTACAAAAAAGGCATCTGGAGTTATTTCTGTGAGTTTAAAATACCATAGCTATACTTTTTAAAACTGTGATATCTTTTAATTTTTTAAAAGTATAGCTATGGTTTCATTACAAAATATTGAAGTATAAACCTTAACATTTTCTGCTTTCTGATTACCCCAAGTATCAAGATAATTTTCTAATTACATTTGTCAGGGCACACAAACAACTGACAATGGCCCCATTGATTGGGCCCGAGATCTCCCCCCCCACTGTCAGCTTAGTGTTGGCCTTCGTAAACTAGTTACTCCACTTCTGGCTGGCCTGCTGGAGGTGGACCCTCACAGGATATGGACCTTTGACCGATTTTTCTCTGAAGTCCAAGTAACTACATCCACAACAGCTGTTCATGTGTTTCATGTAAACAAAGCTGCCAGCATAAAGGTAAGACTTTATGAAAGTAAATTGTAATGTTTTACTCATATTTATTTATTGATATAAAATATTGTGTTTCATCACTAACTGCTATTCGTATAATACTTTTGCTTCACTTTGAGTTATTAATTAGTCAAGGCTGCTGCAATAAACTAATTTTAAAATTTTGTGTATTTCAAGGATACAGGTACCTACTCTGTAACAGTACATTTATTTGTTTACTGTAAAAATTATAAATTATTTAAATGTGTTAAAACAAAGCAAACCATCATAATATAAGATTGATTGCAGCAATGTATTTTATCTACAATGAAAATTTATGGACTTCAGCAGTAGGCAACTTCAATTTAGACAGTCATTACCCATACCGAATTACATTAAGTTGCGCAAGACTCGTCACGCCGACCCGGATTTGCTCGCGAAACAATACCTACAAACAAGTTCTATTGTTTCAAATAGTGATAGTCGTTTATTTGCTTTTTTTTTTACGAAATGTTAATTCTCTAATGGACAGATTTTAAATGCTTTCGTGTTTAATAAATATGCTCCTACATGCACGCAACCTTATTGTTTTCGTTGAAATGTTTTATTGTAACGATATTGGGCATTGCACACGAAAGAATGATTCCTAATTTTGTGTTGTCTTATTAGTGCATGTAAAAGAACAAGAGTAGGTATGTTAAACCTCTTACTAGGGTGTGTATAAAATGTTTCATTCGTTACGTTAACTCTAGTTTATCATGATGCGTATTTTGTATGTATAAACGATTCATTATAGGTATTCTTGAAGCCGGATGAGAAGTACGAACATCTGCAGACATACATCTGTGAGCAGACGAGCGTGGTCGCTGAGTCGCAGATATTGCTATATAAGGACAAACTTATGCTCAATGAAATTAATGAGAACACGCTAGGTACGCAGCTCAATTAAATTCGATTATTAAAGTTGTGAATTCATTTGTTCACTTGCTTTTTATGATTTTTTTACGGTTGAAATTTTAAAACTTACGGCGATGGATCTTTAAAAACATTGCGAATACCAAAATAACGTGTTCAGGTAAAGATTACCCCGAGACAACAGCCGAGGAGCCGCTGATGCTGTTCAACAAGAATAACAACAACGTTAGCATGGCGCCGGAGCCTGAAATACCGAAGTTTCCCGTTTTCCCCAACATAGTGTCCGTCGAAAACGACGCCAGCCAGGCCAAGGTGAGGCACAGCACGTAACGTGCGCAGCGAGACAAGCGTGTCGATGTCCCGGCGGCGGCTGACGTAGCGTTCGGTTCGGCAGACGGCGTGCAGCGTGGGCCACGTGCTGAAGCGGCGCGTGGAGGCGCTGTGCGCGGCGTCCGTGCTGTGCGGCGCGTGCGTGGCGCGCTGGGGCTCGCTGCTGGGCGCGCGCCTGGCGCGGGTGGCGGCGCGCGCCGAGGCGCTGGCGGCGCACGCGCAGCTGGCGCTGGCGGCGGCGCGCGCGCTGGAGCTGGGCGCCGCGGCCGCGCGCGCGCCGGCCGAGAGCTGGGCGGCGCGCGCGCAGCGGCTGGCGCTGGAGGCGGGCTCGCTGCGCGCCGCCGCCGCCGCGCTGGTGGCGCGCCACGCGCAGCCGTCGCTGCGCGCGGAGTTCGACGCCGCCGCCGCGCCCTGCCCCAGCCAGCTGCGCCTGCACGTCAAGGCCCGGACGCTGGTGGAGCGCCTGCGGGACTCGTGGCAGCACCTGGTGCGCGACCGCGCCACGCGCTCGCTCACCTACAACGACGAGCAGTTCCACGTGCTGGAGCGCATCACCGTGGCCGAGACCGGCCGCCGCGCCAGGACGCTGCTGCAGAAAGCCTCCCCGCTGGCCAGGGCGCGAGCTGACGCCATAGCTGACTGGTCAGTATGCACATACACCATGTTCACATATTTATCAGAATCTTAAAGCACTAAACCTAATT
Organism: Plusia festucae; assembly: GCA_950381575.1. Lineage (NCBI taxonomy): Eukaryota > Metazoa > Arthropoda > Insecta > Lepidoptera > Noctuidae > Plusia > Plusia festucae. The sequence continues at coordinate 296,065 of OX494447.1, forward strand.
CACCAATATAAAAATACATCATGCTGTTATCTCTGTATAAAGCGGAAGTGCTCTTATATTGCCTTTGCATGGAAAACAGTGTTGCGAAAACTTAAATTTGCAAATTGTGCGGGGTGCACGTACAATGTGATCATGTGAGTTTCATCAACTTAATCGGAGCCTATCGCGGTCCACAGCTGGACATAGGCCTCACCCAAGTTGCAACACCCGGTCCTCCGTCTTCCGCATCCAGTCCGACCCAGCTACCTTTTTCATGTCATCGGTCCATCTGGCTGGGGGTCCTACTCTACGTTGGACCAAGCGGGCTCCACTCAAAAACTGGTCTGATCCAACGTCCATCAGTCCTTCGACAGACATGACCAGCCCATTGCCACTTCACCTTATAACTCTGCAAGCTATGTCGGTCACTCCGGTTCTTTTTCGGATAATTTCTTTCCCTCATTCCTGATGAATATCGGTCTCGGCACGACATACATGTTAAACATGAGCTTGGTCTTGTCTAACTAGAACTGCCCAAGTTTCCATGGAGTCGAAAGCATTCTCGTAGTCCAAAAACGCCATACACAGCGGCTAATTGTACTCTTCTATTTTTCTTTTGAATTAAACAGCTTCGAGGTTCTTCAGAAGTGGAGTACCGCCTGCCTTTTAACTTTCTGTCGTGATTCCGTCATCACCCGGAGCTTTGTTGTTTTTAAGTTGCTCGAGAGCCGCCTTAATCTTGCTCGAGTCAACGTCTGAGAGATCCTCGGTGTAATGGCGCGTGAGTTGGGCTCTTTGGTCATCGTTGCTGGAAACTGCTGGTCCCACCGTTTGCGATAAGTATAAGTTCGTATAGAATCATTCGACTTCATCGAACATCTCGATCTTAGAGGTCACGTTCCTGCTGTTCCGTTGGGTATGGAACCCTAAAAATTAACCAAGTTAATATTTCTGGTGAAACGATGCATTCCACTACATATTTTTTTTCTGATATGCATGATGTTCAAATGCATGATTTTTCTGATAAATTATAGCCTTCCTCAATAAGTGGGCTATCTAACTGAAAGAATTTTTCAAATTGGACTAGTACGTGTTCCTACGATTAGCGCTTTTAACCAATCAAACATACATTTCAGTTTTATAATACTAGTATAGATAATATTTACACTAATATTATAACGAGGAAAGATTTGTATTTTTGAGTGTGTGTATGTTTGTAATGAATAAACTCAAAAACTAATGTGCCGTTTTCGATTTTTTTTTCACCATTGTAAAGCTATTTTCATCCTGAGTAACATAGGCTTTATTTTTTACAAAAAAATGAGTCCGCGGGCGGAGTCGCGGATGATGAGTCGCGAGTGATGTAACGAATGTTGGATTTTTCACATTCGCGAATGCGAATGCGATTGCGAATATTTATCTTCAACATTCGCGAATGCGAATGCGAATGAGAATCTATATTAATAATTTCGTTCAGGGGTACGGTAGACTCGATCGAAACCTTATATGAATAACGTATAATAATAAACTCCTTAAAAGTGATTTAAGGAGTTTATTATCATACAACCTCCTTGAAGTGATTACAGTGCTGACAAGGCGTATGACAGTTGCATGATAGTTGGGACCAGAATCGTTTCGGAACGCGTTTAAAATAATAGTTCAAGAATATTTATTTCGCTTTTTTCACGTTCCTGTGAAAAAAGCGTAAACTGTGAATAGTACGTTGATTGACTTTTTTTTAGCTTCCTTTAAAATTTACCCTGACGCTAAAGTGGCGCCGCTAATTTATAGAATTTGACGGACACTTTTCATGTACGCAGATTACCCTCCTTACTTCTACCCTCCATAGTACAAACTTAATATTTATTTCTTGCTCCGCCGCCATCTTGTCAAGACGCGCAAGAGACGCGACGCACAAGCGACCAACACGGCGAGTCGCGCGATACTAGTCGCGGTCGCGTAGGATACCAGTAGCGTAGTGTGCTAGCCTGCATTCAAATGTATGTGAGATACTTGGCGGCGACTAGTCTCCGAGATTTGCAGGATACTTGAATCGCCTGTGCGTATCTTAATGGGAGAAGGGCCTAAAATAGGGTTTGGAATTTTGCATCGGCAATTCGTCATTTTTATATTTAACACATGAAATTTTATATTCGGGTTTTTGGTTAGTTATAAATAAACTGGTATAGCGTTTTTAGACGCTCCTGGCTAGAAATAAATAAGTTGCTCCCGCTGTTTATACGCTTAGATCGGGGCTGGTCTGCTAGTACCTACTGTTTATTAATGATAATGATGTTGCCATGAATAGTAATGTTGGTTTTAGGTACAAAGTGGCGCAGACGGTGTACCTGCAGACCCAGATCCTGGACAAGGACGTTTCGAGTGCAGAGCTGAAGCTACTGACGCTGGCAGCGCGCGTGCAGGAGTCCGAGCACGCCTTGCGGGAACACATATCCGAAGCGCACGCGCAGGTGAGAGCGGGCCCACGTGGCAACACAGCTTACCGTCCTGCCATACTTTGATTAGGTTGAAACCCAACATTGCAGTGACGGCTACTCCAACCAACATGGATTATCGAGGGATTTATGTTTTGAACTATACTTGTTCAATAATTTGAATACTGGAACATTATTTCATTTCAAACCTGTCGACTTTACAGTTAAATGCTACGAAAGTAACGACGGAGGTGGAGGAGTCGACGAAAGCAAACGAAGCCTCGCGCAGTAATCTCAACAAAAAAGGCGTAGTGGGCGCGGGTGGCGCCGGAGTGCGAGCATTGCTGGCTGCACAAGACGGGCTGGCCGCCGCGCTGGCCGGCAACGCCACTCTACTCACCAAGCTGGCCGACCTCACGCACACGCTGCAGCCCTAGCCACCCCACACGCGCTGCTGGCCACGCTGGCCGGCAACGCCACTCTACTCACCAAGCTGGCCGACCTCACGCACACGCTGCAGCCCTAGCCACCCCACACGCGCTGCTGGCCACGCTGGCCGGCAACGCCACTCTACTCACCAAGCTGGCCGACCTCACGCACACGCTGCAGCCCTAGCCACCCCACACGCGCTGCTGGCCACGCTGGCCGGCAACGCCACTCTACTCACCAAGCTGGCCGACCTCACGCACACGCTGCAGCCCTAGCCACCCCACACGCGCTGCTGGCCACGCTGGCCGGCAACGCCACTCTACTCACCAAGCTGGCCGACCTCACGCACACGCTGCAGCCCTAGCCACCCCACACGCGCTGCTGGCCACGCTGGCCGGCAACGCCACTCTACTCACCAAGCTGGCCGACCTCACGCACACGCTGCAGCCCTAGCCACCCCACACGCGCTGCTGGCCACGCTGGCCGGCAACGCCACTCTACTCACCAAGCTGGCCGACCTCACGCACACGCTGCAGCCCTAGCCACCCCACACGCGCTGCTGGCCACGCTGGCCGGCAACGCCACTCTACTCACCAAGCTGGCCGACCTCACGCACACGCTGCAGCCCTAGCCACCCCACACGCGCTGCTGGCCACGCTGGCCGGCAACGCCACTCTACTCACCAAGCTGGCCGACCTCACGCACACGCTGCAGCCCTAGCCACCCCACACGCGCCGGCAACGCCACTCTACTCACCAAGCTGGCCGACCTCACGCACACGCTGCAGCCCTAGCCACCCCACACGCGCTGCTGGCCACGCTGGCCGGCAACGCCACTCTACTCACCAAGCTGGCCGACCTCACGCACACGCTGCAGCCCTAGCCACCCCACACGCGCTGCTGGCCACGCTGGCCGGCAACGCCACTCTACTCACCAAGCTGGCCGACCTCACGCACACGCTGCAGCCCTAGCCACCCCACACGCGCTGCTGGCCACGCTGGCCAGCAACGCCACTCTACTCACCAAGCTGGCCGACCTCACGCACACGCTGCAGCCCTAGCCACCCCACACGCGCTGCTGGCCACGCTGGCCGGCAACGCCACTCTACTCACCAAGCTGGCCGACCTCACGCACACGCTGCAGCCCTAGCCACCCCACACGCGCTGCTGGCCACGCTGGCCGGCAACGCCACTCTACTCACCAAGCTGGCCGACCTCACGCACACGCTGCAGCCCTAGCCACCCCACACGCGCTAAATAAAATAAATAATAAAAAAAAAAAAAAAAGTCCCATACCGATAAGATTCGAAAGCAAGTAGGTATTAATATGTACAACACTATTTCCTTTCATTTGACAGAATGGAATCCAATTAACCTATTGATTATTGGAGAATGAAAAATGTGCTCTGATGACGAAAGAGATTGTATCGTTTTATTTAAGTCGCGTGTTTAAAAACAGGCTACTTCTTAATTAACCCGCTATACCTATATTATGAATTGTGCAGTACATACGCAATCGGCAGCTTTCATTGTATTCGATTTTAAAATAAATTAAAAAGCCACACACTTATTTAACTTGGTGACGGCGGCGTCGCTAATAGCACGGTAATATTATCATACAGTATTCCAACTTCATACAAACGGACGAAACGCGAGCTATACCTACGGGCCTCGATCTCGGGGTGCGCTTGCGGCGCAGACAGTCACGACTGTACCGCAGTGTCGAACGGACGGTGTGTTGTTTTTTTAACAATAACCGCGCGATTTTTTCTCTAAAAATCAGTTAATATGACGAGTAGGAAATATTGTGCTGTATTTGGTTGTATGAATTCGTCAATAACGCATCCAGAAATAAGTTTTTTTAAATTACCTGGAAGCTCTGAAAGATAAGACTAAAATAATTTTACTTACTAGTAGGTAGGTACATAATGTGTGTCTTTTTAATGGATAAGTATTTCCTTTTATCTCACAAAAAAAAGGTGTTTGGATTAATAAATAAAGCGAATAGAGTAACGGAAAGTTATTGAGACGAGTGAAATAGGTAGTTATTAATGGAAATTCATAAGCCCGATATGTTTTTCAAACAAAAACATGTTTTTTTAATTAAATCTACCAATCAAAAAACAACACACATTTTTATTGAACACTTCCTATTCAATATACAAAGTATTTTATTTATTTATATAAAAAGGATATTTACAATCACAAAACTAAATAGAAACAGAAAGTAGGCAAATGTAATTAAAATGCTGGAGACGGGCAGCCCTAACGCATGTTACGTACCGCGCGGCTGTAGGCATTTATTTCTATCATGCGGCCGAGTTACAATACTGTATTATAATATTACCGTGCTAATAGTGAATTCGTTATTCAAAATTTTAAAACCAAACCGACTTACCGATGACGATTTAATTAAGTATTTAGATCTCAAATTATTTTCGCGTACGATAAATTGTAATTTCGAATCAAAATTTCACACTACATTCCATTCTAATTTGTTAGCTCATTTAATTAAAAGCAACACGCATTCTAGATATCATGGACATTAAATATTCCTGGTATATTAAAAGTAATAGTTTAAAAAAAATTTGGACTATATTTAGTACTGTACGCCAGTAAGAAGTGTTAAATACATATTTTACACGAAGGTGCTAACATACTTACTAGAATTATGTTCCTAAAATCTTTTCATACAGGAATATTGAGTAACTCCTTTCTTGGAAAAGAATTTGTAATAAGTTAATAAGAATAAATGAAAGAAATCATAAGTATTAGCATAAGGTAGGTAAATGTAGTTTTAAACTTATTTTATTTATAAATAGAACATAAATTGAATAAAACTTTTACCATAATAAATTTAATATAATGTATTAGAATATTTGGTTTTATTAAATCACGCCTAATTAATGGAATGTGTAGTCAACAATAAACTATTCACAAAAAATTGGTGATTAAGGTACCGTAAACATTAGGTTCATATATTTTTATTGTTTGGTGTGTATTTTTTTCATCGTAATAAATAATTCCACTCAACGCCGAGGGCACGGCTTGAAGATATGTGAAACTTTAAACGGACGAGGACACCGACTAAAAACACCCCGGGGTGTTTTTGGTCGGTGTCCTTACATTGAGAGGTAGGATCGCTCGCGGATTATGTGCTCGATTCCGGCTGTTTATACGTAATGTTTACGGTACTTACTTTCGACATAGCTTGCATATTCTTACAAATAAAATTGTTCATATTTAAAATAATGAGAATAGTATCTTGGGACAGCTTACACACGGCCATCTGATCCCAAACTAGGCAGAGCCTGTACTATGACAACTGATAAACATACTTATACAACATGTAACAAAACCCCTGTCGGATCCAATAAATGCGTATTCGTGGTACAGTTCATGAACCGTTTCGCATAGGCGGCTTCTTTGACACAAAGCTGTAGGTAGTAAGTACGTGAACTTTGAGGAGCGGTCAGTGTTGCTGTTGCCTTGGATCAGTTCTTGCACCTATTGCTCTTTATCTATTTTGCTCCAATCCATTTAATGACTACGTATATGTGTTCGCAGTACGATACCGAATAAATAGTCTTAGGGATCGGACAGGGGTTTTGTTACATATTGTATATCTATACATATAATAAAACAGTAAAAAAACTGTGTCTGTACATTGAATATATTAAAAAAATAATAATTGAGGGGGGTTTACAAAGAGTTATGGAGCACGAATCCAAAAAAAAAATTCTGTCTGTTTGTCTGTTTGTCTGTATGTCTGTTTGTCTGTTTGTTTGTACACGCTAATCTTCGGAACTACTGGACGGATTTGAATGATTTTTTTTTGTTGTATAGGTATTAAGTCTGGGCAACATATAGGCTATAATTTATCTTGGAAATTTGAACACCTGATGCAGAACCGCAGACCAGCTAAACTATAAGAGATACAAAAATGGTACCATAGCAAAAATTGTTCCACGTGATGAGCATTTTCTGCTGAGAGAATAAATTTGAAGATCTGGAACACCTAATGTGGAACTCCAAGAGCCCAGCTACACCATAACACATATAGGAATGACGTCTCAGCAGAGTTGTTCAGCCTGATGAGCACTCTCAGTTGACGTATAAAAATTGAAGATCTGGAACACCTGTTGTGGAACTCCAAGAGCCCGGCTACACCATAACACATATAGGAATGACGTCTTAGCAAAAGTTGTTTAGCCTGATGAGCACTCTCTGTTGACGTATAAAAATTGAAGATCTGGAACACCTGTTGAGGAACTCCAAGAGCCCGGCTACACCATAACACATTTAGGAATGACGTCTTAGCAAGAGTTGTTCAGCTTGATGAGCACTCTCTGTTGACGTATAAAAATTGAAGATCTGGAACACCTGTTGTGGAACTCCAAGAGCCCGGCTACACCATATCACATACAGGAATGACGTCTTAGCAAGAGTTGTTCAGCCTGATGAGCACTCTCTGTTGACGTATAAAAATTGAATATCTGGAACACCTGTTGTGGAACTCCAAGAGCCCGGCTACACCATAACACATATAGGAATGACGTCTTAGCAAGAGTTGTTCAGCCTGATGAGCACTCTCTGTTGACATATAAAAATTTAAGATCTGGAACACCTGTTGTCGAACTCCACGAGCCCGGCTACACCATAACACATATAGGAATGACGTCTTAGCAAAAGTGGTTCGGTCTGATGGGCATTCCCTGTTGACTTATAAAAATCGAAGGTTTGAAACATCTGACTTGGAAATCAAAGCTATCATTAATTTCACTGTACCTATAATTATAAAATAACATAACCTTTAGGACTGATTTTCGATGACGATGGTATATCATTTATAATTCGACTCAACTGGCCAAAACTCCCAATTTTTTTTCATTTTTTTTTATCGAATATAATTATATGCCTTCGGGCTTATGTTATTTGAGCGTTTAATTTACTTTGCAGTCACTTAGATTTTAATTGATCAGGTATCTTCACAATAAAACTATAACCATGATGAAAGAGGTCAAATCTTTCCCTCTGTTCCAAAGGAGCTAAAAGATTGAGGATCATAAGATCCCAAGAATCTAACGAAGGGCGTCGAGAGAGACTTGATGCTGTTCGGGAAGATCAGGCTGCAACTCGCTCCGTGGAAATCTCTTCGGATCGCGAAGCACGCCTGCATTCTCATCGCATTTACGCATCTACATCCAGGTCTCTAGAGACCAATGAAGAATATGATGCGCGACTGACAGCTGATCGTGAGCAAAAGTTCTGATGGGCATTTCCTGCTATCTTACAAAAATGAAAGATCTGGAGGGTCTCGAATCGTCTCGCGCATCACGTTGTTTTCCCGTCCCCGGGCTCTTAGAATTTGACATCAGACGTTTCAGATCTTTTATTTTGACGACCCTGTTGTCGCTGGCATAAGCAACAGGATCCGCGTACGAAGTCGCGGGCAGAAGCTAGTTTCTAAATATTTACATATTATTGATAAATTACAGCCAGACATAGAACAAATTTTCGTGCTCAACACACAAAGATCTGTGCTGGGTGGGAATCGAACCCACGACCTCCGGCTTAGCAATCAGGGTCACTGACCACTAAACCAATAGGCCCGTCTCAATATAAAATGAAATTAATAAGTTACAAAAAAGTACCTTTAAAAGTTTAATATTTTGTCCCACGAACCACAGTTGGGCAAATACTAGTGGGAGCTTAAAAAAAAAGAGTCCTGGTTTCCTCATGTTTTCTACGATGAACAAATTTCCACATAAATAACTGATAACCAATGCTCATAACACAGTTAAATCAAGATAAACTCCGATTGTCGTTCATTGGTTATACGAGCTGGTGCCTGCGGTTTCGCATGAATGTTGGTTAGCCAATGTATACCTACAAAAACTTGACGAATTAAACAAACTTTCTTCGAGAACCACTATATCCATTGGTGAAAACTGCATGAAAATCGATGCAGGTAGTTTTTTAGTTAATCTTGAACGAACATAAAGGCAGACATGGCAGACTTTGTTTTATAATATGAACGATAAAAAACACGATAACAACATAAAATGAACTTCTTCACAGCTTTTCATTTACAATATTTGCTCGTTTAAATAAATATATTGATTAAGTCATAGCTCTCGCACCAATAAGGAATAGGTAATTGTTTTTTAAGATTTTATGATTTACATCATTATGGTATGCATAAACATAAATATACTCTTCAAAAATATCAAATTAAATTTTAAAATAACATTTAAAAGTTTGGTAATTTTACTTGTTTTCTAACGTCTCAGGCCACGCTCTGTTTTTCCCTATTAAACGTGTTACAGTGAAATACCAAAAGATACTTAATGCATATTTTATTCTCTTTTTATAAAAGATATATTAATTTAGCTAAAATTCATACGAAAGATCATATTAAATGAGACTTGAATAAAAAAATACCAATTATTGTTAAAATAATTTGTATTTTTTTTTATTAAAGTCTGAGGGCTTATACCTACGTATAAGTACGTGATGCCGCCACCTCGCCGACACAGCGCCGCCGGTATGATTTTATCTTCACCATACGGTTGTTATTTTAATACACTAGTAGTGACGTTCCTTGGCGGCTGGTAATGGAATATCAAATACGGCCAGGGGCGCGGCGCTGCGGCGGCAACCAGTACAGGGGCTATGAACATGTTTATTACATTTATTTCAATCACTGTAATGAACTTTTGCAAAGGCTTTCAAAATAAAGTAAGTACTGTGAAAAACGTAGACCACTTTATCGTATGCTATAAGATCCTAATTATCACGATTGTTGCAAAAACTTTAGAATTGTCTGCTTTAGGGACTAAACCCACTTATTCAGCTTAAGCTCATAGATAACAACGATTTTGTATGGAAACGCGTACGCACCCTTTCCGCGTCTATTCAGTTTTCGCAGTTTATAATGGGGATAAATGTGTTTTTGTCGTGCGAGTTCGTTCAGCCGCGTTCAGCGTCGAACGCAGCGAAATAGCGCTGTACACTTAATTTAAGCGGCGGTAGCCTAATGGCTAGGGCGTCGGACTTGCGATCATGTGGTTGCGGGGTTCGAATCCCACCCATTACACTACCGACGTGAACCCACTCGTAACACAAGCATCTTAGCTTAGCACGAGGGGTTAACGAGATTACTAGTAATGTGCGACCCACATTGCTAGTAATCTTTAAAAAAAAAACAAAACAACTGTAATGCATCAGTCCAAGAAACCTCGGGGCGCCAGATCTTATTTATCTTCTGAGCCTCACCAAGTAACCATGGTTTAATGTGTTAGGCCATTTAACAGATGTGTTACTTACAAATAGTATTAAACTAGTGTTTAGGACATCAGTGTTATAAAAAACCGAAATAATAAAAAAAATTACCCACATTTTGGTACTTAAGCTTCTGGTATTTGAATATTGGCCGTTGGTTGAAGTTAGCCGACGGTCGAATCATTTTACAAGTACCAGCTAGCTAACAACTCACTGAGATACATTTTGTTTCTTAATAAATCAAGATGGTTGTGCGGCCTCGAGATACCATTCTATTGCGAGGCCGTACGCAGTAGATAGAAGCGTTTCAGCGGATATAAGACGCTATGACAGCTTATCTCATTCGTATGAAGCTATACGCGGCTGATAGAATAAATGTGACCAAAATCGGTCAGCGACACGAGAACGGAGTTGAATAAATGTGTTTAGTCCCCTATGTAATGTACAGCGTGTTGTCAGTCATGCATGGGCTATGAGTACCCCTTGTCGAGTAGCTTGCCGCGACTCCGGTCCACCATCTTGTACTCGCGGTGCGCCGCCTGCACGCGCTTGAACTCTTCCAGAAGTTTGTCGAAGTCTATGGAGGGTTCAATGCCGTCTGCTTTGCTCGGTTCCGGTCTGAAAACAAATGATAAGTGTTACCGGAGTATCATCAGAATAGCTGGGATCAATGAGTAACCCCATGAGAGCTCTTGCCGCATGCTGAATGTTGTTGTAGCCGGTGGCTACGTACAGCGGCAGCGCGGGCTGGTGCGGCGCGCACTGCAGGCGGCGGCGCAGCGCGTGGAAGGCGTCGGACTGCGGCAGCAGCATCAGCACGCCGTACAGCGCGCCGCGCAGCGCCGCCGCGCCCGCCCCGCCCAGCAGCTCCAGCCGCAGGTCTGCAACACGCCACGCGTCACCAAACGCCCAGGCCTGGGACTGGGAGAAGCGGATAGTCATGGATATCCGTGCTCCGGGAGACTATTTAGAAGGACGATTTCAAGCTTGAAAGTAGATATTATAACATTGGACGCGCTACGTGCCACACCTTTGGTGGAGCTGCAGCTATATTTGGACACTCCGCCGTAGAACTCGTGGCGTCCTCCCGACGGTGGCTCATGTCCATTTGGTTTATCTAGTCGTCATATTATACTGTTTTTGCCGTAGCCAAATAGTGCCCGAAAGTTCAAAACAATTTCAGTGTTTTTTTTATTTTAAGCCATATGAGTTATATTATCCCAATTTGCAGCTGTTCAATAATTGCAACTGAAAACTAGTCATTTAACGTTTTGAAAGTACCTGAAAAGGTCTACTCAAAATAAAAATATTTTAGTTTTGACTTTGTAAGGTTTTTTTAGTAAAGATAAAAAAGGAACATTTCTTCATAGTAATTGGGGAACACCCTTTATAATCTGCATTAATATTATAAAAAACGAATAAAGCCAAAAACTTCTATATCTAACGAGATACAGGTTCGTAAATGCGGATACCGTCGATCCTTTTGAGAACCTGCACTATAAACATATGAGCTGTATATGTTGCTGCGCGTCTAGTTCAGTCCATTAGTCGACTATCGACGATTTTCAGAATGCCGAGCGTGACAGATTAATGGAAGGTGGTAAAAATTGTCCTTTTTAATAATGTGATACAGTCATTTGAGCGAGACGTAATATAGTAGCAGTACTCCCCGTGTCTGTTTTTAGTATTTTCGAAGACGTAGGAGAACACTTTCTCCGCCTGTGGAAGAACTTAGACCAGAAATTATTTCTTTTCATAGGTCATCCAATAACTCTCCACGACGTTCGCGTAAATCCTTTTTTGACGTCGTGGTCATCTACTACAATTAGTAACAACAATGGTAGTTGTCACAAGAATAAGCAACATGCAGAGGAAAAGTGAAAGCAAGTAGAAGAAAAAAAGAGATGGATGCATTGTGTGAAAGATGATAATGTAAAAGAATAGAGAGAATGCTGCAATGACGAATGGAAGGGAAATACGCGTTGCGCCGATGATGGCGACCTAGAGACTTATTGAATCTACGGACTTTATTCCGCCTTTGTATAAAAGCTAAATAGCTAATCATTTTATACACAACAAGAATTCTACCTGCGAAAAAAATAAATTTTCCATGAATGTCTAGATCACAAACAACAAAAAAGACAATTATGTCCCGAATTAATACAAAATATTGCGAAAATTGAAGTCCAATGCACGCGATTATCCAACTCGTTGTAAAACGTACTCGCGCCTTACACCAATGTCCAAAACAGCAAGTAAACTGCTGTGTTGAACGTTGACCAAAAGCGCAAGATACTACAGACGTCGTACTACCTGCAAGCCGACCTACAACATAATACTTACATACAACTCCAAGCAGCTATTGAAGATGAACACATCATTCAAAAACATTGCATATATTAATATCTTGCTTTTTGGGCAAATTTTTAACTCTTCATGCGTTACATAATATAGGACGCGAAGCAGAGGCATAGCGCATTGAATAAGAATAGAATAAGAATAAATTTATTTGCTTGAAATAGAGTTGTACAGATCTTAAAAGTTATTACAGTTCTTCTTATTTCGCCTACTTAATTCGGCATGCAAATTTAACAATTAGATAAAATCAGATTAATTATTACCTATTAATAATCTAAACAAGTTCAGTACTTGTTCAATAACTAAATAACAAGTAATACTACTTATTTAACATTATAAATCCAATTAATATTACAAATCTTAAAAACATTATACAATTTCTTCGTGAAGCGTCGATCTAAAAAATAATATAGCCTTAACCTTAACTAAACAACTAATATTTCTTACAAAATAAAGAAGACCGTGAATTCGTACGAATTCTGGAATTTCCTGTTTGTTTTATCGAAATCTAATAAAAATGTTTTTATGTCGAGTAAACCTAAGATTATAAAATCGCAAAAGAAATATATGAATTACCTTGTTGGATTATGTATGTATTTGCTAAATTTACTTTTAAATTGCCTCTTCGACGAGTTTTGCCTCTGCTATGTGAATGAACCCTTACTCAGGGTAATATTATTATGATACTCACAGGCAAAAATGGGGGACTCGATGAGTTGCACTAGCTTGTCTACTTCTGTTAGGAAGTCTACCGTGATCTCCAGATCTCCACTGTTTGCTGTTCAGGAAATATTTTCATTTATTCCTCAATAAAATACATTTAAGACAATGACGAAGACCTCTAAAACTCGTAAATTATTTATGTGAATATGTTACTTTAAAATATAATGAGGATAGACATGAGCTGTGTCTTGCAATAAGAATTCCAGTATTAATATTATGAAAACAACAGTTCTGCTACGAACTTTTAGCCGAGCCCAACACTTTTCACCTTGTTCCGTCACATATAGGTATAATTTTGAACAATACGGTTATTTTACAACGATTTACTACCATTCGCTAGGATGAAATTTAAAATGGGCGAAAGCTGGAACGAAATGTTATACCTACTTATATGATTCCGGTGACGAGTTTTTGATCGAGTCTTGTTCACGAGACAAAACTCTTACCCACTTTTATCCAAAAACAGCGTAATGTTAGTGTGTAATAAAAAGGATACAAGGAGGAGATGAGTTGGTTGCAGTGCGAGTAGTTGTGCGTGAGCAGACACAGCGCCAGCAGCGACACGGGGCTGTGGCACCAGCACGAGTACAGGCACGTGAACAGCGAGTGCGTGGCCTGCAACACGCCGTCATACACACGCCTACACCACCAGCCACGATACGTCTGGCGGCCAGTAGATACCGAGCGCGAGAACCGTTACAGTTTCGAGCTCCTAGTCAACATCACCTCGATGAACATGAGCGGTCGTTTCAGTCCGCAGACAAATTGACTAACTAAAACAGTATGCTCGGTGTTTAACAGTTTGTGTTGTCAGTCTTTCAAGAGTTTCTCATTGTTCTATAAGGCAACTATATTATATTATATAATGTGTTAACACAAATTTTCAACAACATAGGGTAATTTGAATATAACTACAATAATCAAATGTCGTTAAGACTTTTAGTTGTAATTCAACAGACATATAAAAAAAACGGCCCAGTGCGAGTCGAACTCGCGCACCGAGGGTTCTGTACAAACATAGTTTAAAATATTTAAAAATATTTTAATTATGATGTAATAAAAAATTATGGTTTAAGCAATTCTTCATCAGTGCTAAAACACGTTGCTTCGTACCAAATTTCAAGATTCTAAGTTCACGGGAAGTACCCTGTAGGTTTTGCTTCATTGCGAGTGTCGAAAATTTGCGGCATAAACGGATGTATCTATTGATTGCGTTAGCCTAGAAGTTTTAGTTTTTCACAGCTCCAAGGGACAGTAGACCTGAGTATTTGACATATTAATTATAATTTTAGCTTGATATCTTCATGCGTTCCTGAGAAAAAGACATGACAATGACAGACGGACGGACGGACGGAAGGAAGGACAACAAAGTGATCTTATAAGGGTTCCGTTTTTTTACCTTTTGAAGTACGGAACCCTAAAAAGGTCATAAAGTTCATTAAGTAGTACTCACGGGCTTGTCGAAGTGTCGCAGCTGCAGGCGCAGGTCGTAGAGCTCTGCGGAGGTGAGCAGGATGGTGCTGAGCACGTCCACCATGGTGGCCACGAAGCGCAGGTTGCGCTCCTGCTGCAGGATGCGCGACAGCGCCTTGTAGATGTCCTCTGCGTTCAGCAGGATGCACAGCTGTCTGCGAGACCGGAATACATTTGGTTCCTCGTTACAAACAACTTTAATGAGGTATTTTAATCATTCGTTTTCTGATGTTAGAATTACAAAAATAATGAAAAAGGTCTGTCAATGTTTCTACATGGTTATTTAAAAATAACGAAATATTAAAATGTGAATATTTTCAACAAATTCTATTCTGTATTGTTTTTGCAATATTTCGTTTCCTTCCAGTATTCATAAAGTGAATTTGACTTGCCTTATAATGAACGCTCCTCTATCTTCTAATAAATTTTCGTCAGCTGCCAACAGTCTCAGCAAAGCTTGTAGGAACTTGTAATAGTACGGGCTGGACTCCAGGTCTCCTGCGAATGGGAGGAAAATGATCGTCTCGATACAACATTCAGGGGGAGCTACCGGGCGTGGCGGAGCAGATCTCGGCCAGCACGTATACTAGGGTCGCGGCGGACGGGGTACAACACTCAGGGGAGCTACCGGGCGTGGCGGAGCAGATCTCGGCCAGCACGTATACTAGGGTCGCGGCGGGCGGGGTACAACACTCAGGGGAGCTACCGGGCGTGGCGGAGCAGATCTCGGCCAGCACGTATACTAGGGTCGCGGCGGGCGGGGTACAACACTCAGGGGAGCTACCGGGCGTGGCGGAGCAGATCTCGGCCAGCACGTATACTAGGGTCGCGGCGGGCGGGGTACAACACTCAGGGGAGCTACCGGGCGTGGCGGAGCAGATCTCGGCCAGCACGTATACTAGGGTCGCGGCGGGCGGGGTACAACACTCAGGGGAGCTACCGGGCGTGGCGGAGCAGATCTCGGCCAGCACGTATACTAGGGTCGCGGCGGGCGGGGTACAACACTCAGGGGAGCTACCGGGCGTGGCGGAGCAGATCTCGGCCAGCACGTATACTAGGGTCGCGGCGGGCGGGGTACAACACTCAGGGGAGCTACCGGGCGTGGCGGAGCAGATCTCGGCCAGCACGTATACTAGGGTCGCGGCGGGCGGGGTACAACACTCAGGGGAGCTACCGGGCGTGGCGGAGCAGATCTCGGCCAGCACGTATACTAGGGTCGCGGCGGGCGGGGTACAACACTCAGGGGAGCTACCGGGCGTGGCGGAGCAGATCTCGGCCAGCACGTATACTAGGGTCGCGGCGGGCGGGGTACAACACTCAGGGGAGCTACCGGGCGTGGCGGAGCAGATCTCGGCCAGCACGTATACTAGGGTCGCGGCGGGCGGGGTACAACACTCAGGGGAGCTACCGGGCGTGGCGGAGCAGATCTCGGCCAGCACGTATACTAGGGTCGCGGCGGGCGGGGTACAACACTCAGGGGAGCTACCGGGCGTGGCGGAGCAGATCTCGGCCAGCACGTATACTAGGGTCGCGGCGGGCGGGGTACAACACTCAGGGGAGCTACCGGGCGTGGCGGAGCAGATCTCGGCCAGCACGGCGAGCGCGCGGCGCACCACGTGGTCGGCGGCGTCGGTGAGCGCGGCCACGACGCTGACGAACAGGCGCTCCGTGTGCGCCAGCATGGCGGGCGCGCGCCGCGCGTACAGCCGCAGCAGCCAGTCCAGCGCCGCCGCCTTGCTGGCCACCGAGCTGTGCGCCAGCGTGCCCGCCAGGATGCCCACCAGCGCCTCCAGCTCCAGCTGCGCCGGCCCCGGCCCGCCCTCCGACACAACTAGCTTCGTCAGCTGGAAGTTCACGGTGGCCGCCGTCTCCCGAATACCTGACTTTCGCTAAGGGCTAATATTGAGCAAGGACGTTTCATACCTAAGCTACTACACAACATGTAGTTTCATTAGTCTCAAAGTCAATCTTCGACGTTGAAACAGGACCGAATAATGAATAGCCAGGTGTATGAACAGGCATCGATGTGTCGGCATTATCAGGTAGCACAGTCTTAGCAAAGGATACTCTTCCTGGGCTCGTCGGAGTAGGCGAGACAGGGCAGCACGGCGCACAGTATGCCGGACGCGTACGGCAGCATGCTTTCGCCCGCCAGCTCCACGAACTCCTTGATCCACGTTATCGCTGTCAGCTGGCCACAACACACAATCATCATTACTTGGAAGTGCACACACACCATAGCTTAGGACTGCGTCGGTAAATATAATGACACATACCTGTAACATCTCCTCGGGCGATTGCGCGTGTGTGATGAGGATGTTGATCATGGCCTGGAAGTCTACTCTAGATGGATCCTTCTTTATGCTCCTCAAGAACTCGTTCAATTGTACGTCACACCTGGTCATAGGAGTATAATTTAACTAAAATTAATCCTACCATTAATACTTAGTTTGACTCCATTTGACAGAGGCATAATTGATTTAAATATAGTATTGTGAGATGACGTACATTCTCCTGATCTCGGGGTTGGCATCGTCCAGCATTTTGAAGAGTCCGTCGAGCAGCTCCGGCAGGTGCACGATGAGGTCGATATCGGGCACGGCGTCCAGCACGGACACCCACGACACGATAAACTGGCGCGCGAACGCGTTGCGCGTGTAGATGCGCTCGCGCAGCATCGGAATGAACGCCGCCAAGTCGAACGTTTGGCTCTCGGTCACAATGTCCTACGAATACACATAATCAAAAACTAAATTAATGGACTTAAGTTGGGCATATATATGATGCAAACGCCATATGCACGACGGACCAAATTAATCTGTTATTAATGTTCTTTTTCAACCAAATATGTTCATAATTAAGAAAAAATACGTATTATTTACGGTTCCAATTATCTGTAATATAAATACAGAAAATACTTAGTGCTGACAGTGGAATTGCTGCGCCGAGTGACTAGTGATATTATGTAGACGTTTATGCATATTTTTATCTGTCGACACGTCACGATGCACAAATAAAGGTTCGTCTCGTCAATAAATAATCCTTCATTGATACACAAACATCCAATTCACAAATACATTACATATTTACATTTGTTATCATTATTTCTCTTGATGAACATTTTTTTAATGAACTTTTCATACAAAGTGACAGGTCACGTGACTTATGTTTAAGTATATGAAAAGATGATTTTTAATTTTATGATTTCGACTTATGCTCCTTGGGGAAAGTTGTTCAGTTTTATGCATCTGATTATCTCGTAATATCTGCACTCCCTTTAAATTATTCCAGTAAACACCTTTAACTTAATATAATTAAATAATTTAAATTAATTTTGGTTGAAGGTACAGAACCACACAATAAATTATGCGCGATATTTTTTATCGACAACATGTAGCGAGGGCAGTGACTGCACGCGAAGTAAATACCATTGTCAAGTTATTCTTATGATAATTGCTGTTTTATCTTTTAGCACTGTTTGGCCATATGCGTGTGAGTTTGTAACTCAATACGACATAACAATACTAAAATAGTGCAATTCTTGCCACTAGTTCAAAAGAAAACTAATTGGTATGTCGTTTTTGCAACTCGTGAGTTATAGCTTTTAATGTTTTTTTCGTTATGAAAACAATTGTATAATACTAATCTTTAAATAACCAATTAAGAAACCTTGCAGGAATTAAGTCCGATAAGTCTCTAAGAACAAGATTCGTTAAAACTAAAATTTGATGGTAGGTATATAAAATGTGGTAACCTTGACGAGTCGGTCGAGTAGCTCGGCGCCCTGCTTGACCTGCGGCTCGGGGTCGGCGGCGAGGCGCGCCAGGGCGTCGAACACGAGCGGGAAGTGCTCGAGCGCGGCGCCGCGCGCGATCTTCAGCACGTTGAACAGCGCCTCCGCCGCCTGGTAGCGCACGCGCGACTCGCTCTCGCTGAAGCACGCCACGATCGGGTGCACCAGCTCCGACAGATACTCTATACAACCCTGCAGTTATATACTATTTATAAACCAGGACATTACATGTACAACCACTTCTGTTACCAACATAGCTAAGTACTTTTTCATAGAAATGAATCTCTTTTAAATTTCAGATCTAATCAGCTTAAAAATATACCTGTAAGTAGCACTGACCTTTCCCAAGCCAACAGCTACTGATGTCAGTCCCATGAGAGCTCCATTCTTTACATTTGGATTAGTAGAGGACATCAGATCCTGGCCAAGAACCCTTATAAGCCTCTTAATTTGACTAGTGTTCTTGGCATCACTGAAGTCTTTCACCATTCTGGAAACATAAATTAGGTTAGTAGTAAAACAATAACTTAAAAACAAAACTAATTGAATGATGACTTCAAAAAAAGATTAAATGGAGAAGCTCTTTTTTTTCAAGTTATTTGCATGTTTCTACTATTAAATATAAAGAAATCACTTGCACAGATAGAAGGAATAGAATAACTCCAGTTTCTGAAATGCTGATGCTGATCAACATTATTATTTATTAATCATCCATCAAAACTCATGTTGAAAGCATCAATCACTGACATAATCAATAAATTGGTGAATATATTTTGATTCAGCCTTACCCTAGGGCTAGTCTATATTAATTATAATCACATTAGAACTTCATTTCTATAATAAACTTTTTCGAGTCTTGTATTCCATTTATTTGTTCTGAAGCTGTGAATGCAAGTCATTATACTTTTTGGACCATAGCTTGCATCTATATAGATTCATAATCACCATAACCTTCGTGAGACATGACAACTGTTAAAACTAAAAGCCCTGACAGTACTCACGCGAAGATATTGAAGTATTGATCCCGAAACTAGTCGGACTCCGATATGATGAGCGCAGACAATCGGTTTTGAGTTTAATTCACAATTACTAATGTATAAGAACATAAAAGGTAAGAAAATGGAAGCAGTTCTCTGTAAGACATGCTGTAGAAAATCCTTTATGCACCGAGTGAATATACACAAAAATGGGTGGTTCATATATGTAAGAAAATTGCTCTTACTTCTCTATTTCGACGCCAGCAAATTTCCGTTTGTCATAGATCTTGTCGCATAGCCCGCGGACGCAAGCTATGCTCAAAGGTGCGTAATCCCTTTCCGACATTATAAAATAAGTTTCAAACTTTTATTTAGCAAACACTTAGAGAGACATCAATGAAACCAACATAATTACACGGATGA
The DNA here is from genome assembly GCA_950381575.1 of Plusia festucae. Lineage (NCBI taxonomy): Eukaryota > Metazoa > Arthropoda > Insecta > Lepidoptera > Noctuidae > Plusia > Plusia festucae. The sequence goes on from OX494447.1 coordinate 315,938, forward strand.
AAAATCCTAACACTGTTTAAAACATAATCCTGTCTAAGACCTCTGTCTAACTTTACAAATCAGACAAGGATAGGGAAAATACTATGTTTTAGATGCTCAAACTTCAAACAATGTCTAACATCAGTCTGAATCTGAAGTCTGAGGCATCAGCTGATTATTTCAGTTTTGACGTTTTGTTGTTACAAGAAGACGTTCAGAAAAAAATTCCTTGTACAAACAATAATTATACTTGTAGTTATAATTATATTTTACCCTAAATCCATTTTTTTTTCAGTATTTCTATTTGATAAATATAACAATGAATAAACGTTGGTGCATACTTAGGGAACAGGAACTATTGTAAAAAAGTAGAGAAGTGTGATTTCTGAATTAGTAAGATAAGAATGATACCACATAAATGTTGAGAATTTCCCAAAATTATATTCACAATATTTTAAATTTCTAATAAAAAAGAGCATAGCCGCTGTTTATGCTTTGGTAAAGTTCAACAGGATTCTAATGTAAAGTTTATCTAAGATCTCGCCAGCACGAGCGAGTTGACCTTGGCGACCGTGACCGCTGTCAAACCGTTTTTAGTGCGGTCTTTTTTTGCAATGTTTTGTGTTGCAAGTAGTATCGTTATTAATAACATACATAACACCTGGTGGCTGAGTTGAAAACAAAACAGGCAAAACCTCAGCGATTAATGCTAACCTCATGCTATCCAATCCAATACAACTTGCTTGCAACATAATATTATTTTATCTGTGTTCGCGGGTAAAATCTTTTCGTCCAAGTGGCAACCCAGTCTATCAGTTGTAGTGTGCTTGATAAGTCGTGTCTACATATTTTGATAAAACTGCGTTTTAAAACAATCCAATGTCATTAAGTTCTAAATTGTGGTGTAGATTCAGTGTTTATTTGCCGCGTTAGATTACAATTGTACGTCCATCATGCCTGTGACACTCGTAGACAGGTTGCCCTTGCCGAATCTCAAGGTTTATACGGCGGGAAGTGTTTCGCTGCTTTCGATTGCTGTTTATTACGCGCTGAGTGTGACTAGTGATCCGAACTGGCGCATGAACGCCACGCTAGGGCGGCAAGAAGCGATGGAGTCAGGCGAGGGTGAGCCCCGGGCCGGACCGGCGCCGGTCGCCGCCAACGGCACCAGGAACATCACGGAGCAATTCGTGGACGTCATGACGTTCATGATGCAGGAACCGCTCTGCATGTGGGTGAGTACGCTGCTAGTAACTTTCATCAACTTAATAACAAATTTTACACACTTGGCAAACATAACAGCTGTTTGTTTGTTTGTAAAAATGGTATCTATGAAAAATAATAACAAACATGATAAATTTTATCAACAACTTCGTTTTGCGAGTGCTGTTTTATCACTAAACTTAATTGCTTGGAAATAAGCTGCTTTGATAGTTTTGTAAATTATTTGTTATCAGCTTAACTAAATTAGGTATCTAAATGCTCTCTGATACATGTGTATATTATATCTTTAAACGAGCAATTCTTGTATATATATATATAATCTGAATCTCGGAAACGGCTCCAACGATTTTCATAAAATTTTGTATGCAGGGAGTTTCGGGGGCTTTAAATCGATCTAGCTAGGATTCATTTTCAGAAAATGTCGTTTTATCCGTGTTTTCAGTAATCTTAAATCTTTAAACAAGCAATTCTTGTATATACGGCCATCAATACTGTTACAATTCAAAATAAACAAAATATTACATTTGAATTTGGAATCTATAATTTTTATATGATTGTTCATTGTGTTTTCTCATTTTGGCGCCAATACATTGTACAATATTTTGCGATATTAAAATGGAGTGGGGTGATAAAGAGAACCGAATCGCTGTGATTGCATTATACATTTCAGTAGGTATGGAGCCAATTGCAATTTTTAAAATCTCCATACGCTTGGTATTAGTAAAATGTGTGTCGGGCTATTAATAGGTACAATGAGACCTCCTCTGTTAGTGACAGAAAAAAATCAGACCGTCCACGTAGTATTCGTACGAAAACGGTGGTCAAAGCAGTAAGGGAAAGAATTCGAAGAAATCCTGTCCGAAAGCAAAAGATTTTTATCTCGGGAGATGAAGATAGCACCTAGAACCATGACGCGTATTTTAAAAGATAACTTAGGACTTGCAGCCTATAAGAGACGTACTGGTCATTTCTTAACTGATAATTTAAAAAACAATAGGGTGGTAAAATCGAAACAACTACTGAAGCGGTACGCAAAAGGAGGTCACAGAAACATTTTGTTTATGGATGAGATTTTTTTTACAATTGAGCAACTTTTTAACAAACAAAATGACCGTATTTATGCTCACAGCTCTAAGAAAGTTTCCCAATTAGCCGACAAAGTGCAACGTGCGCACTATCCAACTTTAGTGATGGTTTGGTGGGCTATTAGCTATGAAAGAGTGACTGAGCCATACTTTTGTGAAAAAGGTATTTAAACATCGGCACAAGGGTATCAAGATACCATTCTTGAGAAGGAAGTGAAGTCCCTTAACAATCTTCAATAACCAAGAATGGTCCTTCCAGCAAGACTCGGCACCGGGTCATAAAGCTCGTTCTACGAAGTCTTGGTTGGAAACGAACGTTTCGGACTTCATCAGAGCTGAAGACTGGCCGTCGTCTAGCCCCGATCTTAATCCGCTGGATTATGATTTATATTGTTAGATTTAGAGAGTAGGTACAGCTTGATTTAAACGCCATGATAATTTAGAGTCCCTAAAACAATTTTTTAATTTTAATGTTATTTTTTATTTATTGATAAGCTGTTAAAAAAATAAGTATTTGTTTCTTATAAAATATTAAACTAATTGCACTCGTGATTTTGATAACCAGTTCACATTTTTTTATTATTATGTCGGTAAGATCGAAAAATATTATTCATACTTCCTCGTTTCATCAGTATGTAATTCGTATTTAAATATAATTTCTAAAAAACACACTACCATAAAAAAACGAGCAAGGCTCGGTGATCCAGGTACTTATACTTAACAGACTATGACCTTGTTGTCACATCAAATGATAATTAGATTCAAAAAGATACTACCTAATATAATAAACATAAAGTTGTTTTAAAATTTTCGTCTTTCCAATACTTGTGTATACATAATATCAGATTTCCGAAATTAGGTTGTATTGCCAATCACAATTATACAGATTAGTTACCACATGCCAATCAAGCAACAAAGCAGTAAAATTAGACTTGCTTTGTAAAATTATTTACATTGAGAAGACATCATTATTTTACTAAATTTGTATGTACTTGCATCAATAATATTTATAAATTCTTAGATATTCAAATAATACTTTTAATTGGTTTATTTTTTGCAAAGAAGTAGTTTGACAAACAGGTTTCTTACTTCTTATTGCACTGCAGTACCACTGTACACCTGAGTGGAAATAGACGATAAATAACACCAAATTATTATCTCTACACAAAATAAGTATGTCCAACACTGAGAGCTCAGTGGCATGTAAGCCTTATTTGTAATGTGACCTTAATTTTGTCCAAAATTAATTTGATATAGATCCAAATTTACTTTTTCAATCATTATTATTCAAGTTTTGTTATGTCTAACTCATGCTGTACTGTAGCTATTCGTGGAAACCTGTAAATTGGCTTTATATTTTCTATCCTTATTGAATTTTCACATTTTGTGTAGCTGTTGGTTTTCCTTATTATAAATAAATAAATAAATATGAATATTTTGTAGAAGTATTTTGGTCTGGCTTTTATTATCTGTTCTAATTATATTATACAAATAAATAAATAACTTGCTGCATTAACAATGTGTTCTAATAACAATAAGGTTTTAAGCATTTATTTACATAAAAAATAGTATCAATGAATTCAGTTCTTATTCTGTTACTTAATTAATTTGTGTTTTTAAATTGCAATTTGTGTTGATTATCTATGCATCTTATTATATCTGATTATCTTATTGTTTGGCACATGTTTATTGGAAACACAGTAATATTAATGATGAACCAAATTATCACAAAATATTTTCAGTATAATCACAGAATATTACTTAATGTAAAATTTATAACTAAAATAAGAAGCAGGTTTATGTAAGCTTTACAAGTGTCATCAAGTATGCCAAACTATAGCCAATCAATCACTATCATTGATCCCACAGCACACACATTCACGGTCAAGCTAAATGAACAAATGTAGTATTTAACTCAAACTTTGTTAATTGATCTTATTCACAATAAATTGATATTATCACACACCCATCCTGCAAATTGATTGGCATCTTGGGTAATTTCTTGGGCTATCTAGAAATTATCTAGTTTACTCTTTTAAGAACAGTACTAATTGTTTTAAAATTTCTTTAAAAACAGGAGTTAGAAGTCACAAAATACTTCATCTGCTCTATATACATAATTATAGTAAAAGCCACGGCAAAGATTTCGACGTCTTCACGTATGACTGCGCCTTAACAGAGACAAGAAACAGCACTAAAGGACAGCCAGATGTTACAGCTTACCAATGTCATCTCATGCAAAACAGTATACTAACCACTGTAAACCCTACCTCTAATTTTTATACGGTTTTTTAGCTTCACCTGTAAGTATGTAAAAAACCTTCAGCTCGATATGACAACCAGTTCTAGTGCGCCCGTATCCATTACAAAATAATCCTTCTCACACTTGACTTAATGCCGTTTATTAAATATTTAAGTTAATGACGATAACACGGCCACAACAAGCCATGTTGTGTATGTCGGATAATATTGAATCGTGAAACTACAATATTCGCTCCGTTTAGTTTAACAAAAGGGTCACAGAGCTATCGTCCGCGTCGAATTAGCCTAGTATTTGTTACGGTAATGTTCACTTGTATATTGGCGTAACTTTCTTAAAGATTGGCCGTGAGTAGGTGGTGAATATTATAAAAACTATAATGTAACAATCATCATCCGCCAGTACCTACAGGTCTACTGCCGTACATGCAAAGCCAATAAACTCGGTCCTCAGCTCTCCGCTTCCATTTGCTTGCCGCCATCCTACAAACGTCGCAAAATTATCTATCTATTAGTAATACATAATTATATAATATAGAAAGAATAATCATTACATAGTGTAAAACAAAGACTTCTGTCTGTCTGTTCGCGATAAACTCAAAAACTACAGCACCGATTTCCATGCAGCTTTTACCAATGGATAGTGGTTCGCAAAATAAATTGCATTTTATGCTCATTAGTTTGCTCTTTTACACCAAATAATTTAAACGAATACCTTAGGAGTCAACGCAAAAAAACACGAGAATAAAATTCAAACTCGATAGTCGATATAGTTTTAGTGCTTAAAGGTAATTTTGATATTTGAAAGAAAAATGGTCAAATACCCAATTAGCAAGCGAAGATTATATACCTATCATATTATTATGAGCCTATGAGATGACTCCTGTGCCCAGCCGTGGGTAATTTATAGTCCGGTAATATTATTAGGTGGATATCTGCAGCATCGTACTTTCAAATGCATTTAAAACCCATTCATAATAATTAATTACTACTTTATTGTTAAAGGGAGGCTAATTATAAGTGTTGACTAGATGAAACTTATAATAAACGTTTTATTGTCATTTACATTAAAAAAGTATTTAATAAACATGATCTTATTAAAAGCAATCTAATTAGTCTTATTTATTTTTGTCTTTGTAACTAGGTACTATACTATATATTATATACTATTTTATTAATACAAACTTGAATTAAGTAAATCTCCACAAGATCTCCTGTAACACAGCTTTGGAGTAACAAGACATAGCAAACTATCGTGTTTTCCCGCCACACCAACGCGCTGAACTTTCAAAGCCTGACATGTTTGTCGAGTCAAAAGCGCGTAAGATCTCAGGTGAAAGTGAATATTCAAGTTCTGCAGAGTAGGTACCCGCCATCCTCGGCATCTTAACAATCTAAAAATAAACAATAATGATCGGCTATATTTATAACTTCCTATTAATTTACTTGTATTTCTTTTATACTTAATGCAACTATTCAGTTATCCTCATCATCGTATTTTCAGTTATATCGTAAAGATCATAAACACATCATTAGCTGCTATTAAGGATCATAACTTTTCCTTTCTCCGAGTAACATTCCATTCTATGACAAAATATTTTCGGTAAAATTGATAAGAGCGGCTATCTCAATCAAAGTGGGACGACGACCGCGCTGTTTTAGCCTTAGGAACCATTAAATCAAATTTATGCACATGTTTATTTGTTCGCAATGAATGTTAGGTGAACTGTTACAATATCAGAATCTGGCATCGCACACAACTTGGCGAGATTAACTCGGGAGCCGGACTGTTGCATACAGCTTTGCTTCAGCTATTAATACACTTTGAATTTTATGATTTCTATAAAAGCTTTATAAAATATGTACAACTAGCTGTTGTCCGCACTCCCTATACTTTCTGTTAAGAAATCAATCTATGTTACAAACTTTGCACGGGTAGTGCTATAAATATAAGAAAGAAGTATATTTTTGTGAGTAGCACTAATAAAATATAAAGCCAAATATATGAAGTATATGTAGATAAATACCTATACACAAAAACCTTTCTCTTGAATCACCTATCATCACCTATCGCTGAATACTGCATTAAAATCTATGGCGTAGTTAAAAGATCTAAGCGTACAGACAGTGCGAGCTACCTCGTTATTATGTAAGTATAGGTACTAAAAATAATTTATTATAGATTATTAATTACTTTACACTTTTTAAAAATAAGAACTATACACTGATGGTAGTCGCTTGACGGTAAATAAAAATATTGATCGCTATGTCTCACATTATCAAACGCGACGCTTCACTTTGAAGTCCCAACATAGGTCGGTACTGTTCTTGATATAAGTTTTTATAAAAACTCAGTATTAGTCATAATTCCCTTCATTAGTCTTGCCAGTGTCTGGTATGCTACTTCAAGCCTAAGTAGAGCGATCGAGCAGCGACCTTCGATCGAGCCCATTACCGCAGACAAACAGGTCGAACACGCACGCATTCATATTATTATGATACGCATGTTATTATAACGACATGAGGAACAGGAAGCCAGTATTCTAGAATAGACATTTAAAATCTCATCAACCATGATTAATATGTTTATATGACTAAGATTTCGTCGTCATCTTGTCGTCTCGGACTTGTGAATTATTGTGATACAATTGGATACAATACTTTAGATATCTCTATCTCTCTGGACGCAGAAATGGTTACTCAGCCCGGTCTGCAATTCTATTCTGCAAACAACAGAATAGTTTTACTTTATTCTGCCTGTGGTAATATTTCACTTTAAGATAAACAGAATCTTAGTTTCTCCTATCCTTCGCATGCACCATTCGCATTGGATTCCTAAAGGTGTTGTATTATGTAACAAACTTGAACATGTTAGCTTCGTTTTATAATATAAAGAAGAGTGTTCTTAAAGGCCGCATCGTCGGTCCAATCTCTCTCTGCTCATCGTTCTGTATGTCTCTTGCCGAATCTTACTAATCGCTATAGTTTATAATGCTTGTGCCTCAATCGCAATATGAGGTTATCGCTTTGTGACACTTTTTCGATAATTATAATTCGCATTTCTTGATAAAATTTTGAGTAACGAGGACAACTAGTTTTATAAACCCATGTAAATAATTGTACCTACTTGTTTTACTTCTGCGTGTAAAATGTAGGTACTTGTATTTTCTTGTATTTCATATCATTGTATGTTTTCCGTGATTATGAGAACATTTTTTCAATAAATATTCAGGTGACTGAATATTTATTGACAAAAGGATCGATAAATGCTGCTAATGCTAATGTTCAGTATGGATACGATGGTAACATACATGTAAACTATGCACCGAAAGAAACTTTCTAGATTTATTGGCAAAAAGAAAGAAGATAACATTAATTTCAATATTAAGCAAAAAAAAAACATGTAGTGCGGTTCGACAAGAAGCTCCATTGGTTCGACAAGAACCAATGGAGCTTCTTGTCGAACCGCGCACCTAGAGTCATTTAATTTTAGTTTTAAAGTTAACGTTTCTATAGCGCCTATGGTTTACTAGAAATAAAAACATTTAGTTTTCTTTTTCCAACCAATTTAAGAGTAAACAAATGATTTTCATTCGTGCACTAACTGCTTAAAGTGCTTTATCATCTAATCCCTTACATCATTTTGTTAATATTGAATGCTAAAAGATTTGTACGTTAGCTCACGTTACACGTTTCGGCCGACGACGAGTTGAATGGACATATCTTGTTGGACTGCGACTATATGGGTAATTCTACGATAAGAGGTTTCAAGTCCGTAGAGAATACGGCCACGGAGAAAACACGCTATTTTTTCATTAAACACTTATATTACGATTTGTATCCTTTAAATATATCTTTTCACTTAAGGGCAAGTCACTTTATGCACATTTTATTACTTTTTACAAGGCCAGGGTAAATACATTGGGCAGGGGAGAGACTTTGTGGCAATAAAAGTAACAAAATTAGTAAAATCAACTTTTATTAAACATTGTACTTAACATAGAATTAGACTATAATTTTTACCAATCATATTAAACATAAATAGGCTATATTATTTCAGCCTTTACTGAAAAAGTGTCTTTAGTGTCATTACGCAATTATATACGACATTGATAAGGCATTGTACCTACAACAAAATAATAAAATATTCTTTATTTATACTAATTATATAGACTAGCGTCTTTTCAGTAATATATTATATATTATTTCAGTGATCAGACTTGCGATAACTAGGATAATTTTCATATTACCTGTACCTATGCAACATTTCACTAAATGAACATGTTTTAATCATAAAATAAAATAAAAAATATAAATTAAAGACAGCTCTTGCATATATTAACAAAAAATAAATGCTTAAGCTTTCTCAAATACATTCACCGACTCTTTGAAACAGTTGAACATCCTCTTTCTTCTGAACGTTTCTTCGTAATCTTTTTCACATGTTAACGTTTTCCAGGGTGCCATGATCTGTAACATTATTAGACAATAATAAACATAAATTCACCTCCTTTATTTTTCAGTTTAAAGAATTTACCAAAATCATTTAAAACTGTGTTTGCTTGCACTAACATTATCTCCCCTGGTCAACAAGTCTCTCCCCTGACAGGTTATCTTGCCAGGGGAAATATGACAGGGGAGAGACGTTTTCATGATTAATTTTATTGTTTTAATTGACATAAGAAGTATTTCGGTAAATTATGTATCACACTTTAACTATTGCATTATTATTAAATTAGCCCAGTAAATGCAAATAAATTAAATGAATAATATAACTTTTATGACTTACCAGGGGAGAGACACAATGACCTCGCGAAACCACCACATTGAACCAAAGCTTCGTAACAACTGACAAATGACGGCGCTCTTAACGCCTCACGTGTTTGCATTGCTAACTACACGTCGATAGATGAACTTGAGCGTGATTTGGAATACGGCCGTCTTATATTTATGTTTGTAATAGCGGAATTAAATTTTCCAGGGTAGATACCCAAAAACAGTGGGACAAAAGTTAAGTTTACAAAATATTGCAAATAAATAAATATTGTTCTATTTTTCTTTAACAATACTTTAATATATTCATTGAAATTTGTATTTAACATACTTTAGTTTAATAACTGATACAAAGAAGGTATGTATCATTTGCAAATTAAACTGAAACCGACAGGGGGACAGGCCAGGGTAGAGACTTTTTTAGACTTTATAAGGAATTTCTGAAAAATATACTTTAATTAGGCATTTAATCGTGACGTTATTTAATAAAGTATACTTAGGTGATGTGTTTAATTGCAAAAAATAACAATATATAGAATAAAATCTATATTTTAAACTGATTGCCGCACAAGTTACCTCTTATCGTAGAATCACCCATATAACAACACAGCATAAACACAACTGTACATACAATATAAGTCTTTGATGCAAAATATTCGCATAACCAGAACGATTAGATAAATCCTAGATGGTGGATATAATTTACAAGCAAAATCAATTTTTAAGCTAATGGGGGTGTTGGTTGATTTGAAAAAAAATGAAAAAGTTTGATGCCATAACTCAGTAGGTAATTATTAATCCTATGACAATCGTCGAAGGTCAAAATTGACGTTGATGTTATTATTCAGAAAACTTTGAAATAAGCGGAGCCAAATCGACGTATTTAATTGTCTTGTTTACGCCAACATTTATAGATATTGAGGTCAATTGATTCTGTTCGTTATCTTGTAATATTTTTACAGACATTTTCTCAAATCTCTATCTTTCAAAATGTCAGTTGAATAACTACAATACTTACATTTGTGTCGCAAAATTTATGCAGATACCCCCGAATACTGAAACGTCAGTAACTTTAACACATTCGTTTAATGAAATTAAAACGAATTCTATCGCGTAAAAAAAAACAATAAAATCTAGGGAACTAAAATAACTATAAACCGCGATAGAATACGTTTAAAAGTAGTTTTCTTTCTAACATTCGTTTAAACCTCAGAAAGCATTCGTATATTTTTATCCGTCGCTACCCACAAACGCGGTTTCAAACTGATTGACGTTTCAGTATTCAGCCTTAATTATTATTGTCCAAACCCGCGAAATATTATTTCAAAAGGAAGCAAAGGTATGGATGAAATAAAATAACAAGAACGAAGAACGTTATAATATTAAATATGCAATTGTAACCACGTAATACGTCTTCAAATCGTATGATATTCGGGCAGCTCTGACTTATTTTTGTAAACGTGTTGTTTACAAAAATAAGTCGGAGATAGTAATGTAACAGACGAGGTGCCAATGCTATCGGCGTTGTTTGTGTACTAGACATAAACGTCACAGATACGTAACGCAGACACTATAACTATATAATAATACTAGCTGTTTCCCGCTGCTCCGCCCGCGGTCTCAATTTTTTTTTATATTTGTGATGTAAGCTATCCTATATTTCAAGTTGGATCAAACTGCACACGGTGTGCAAATTTGATTAAAATCGGTTCTGTAGTTTCGGAGTTCATCCCCGACAAACATCATGACACTGGAATTATATATAATATCGATTGATGCCAAAAAGTACACGGTGCTAGTTTTTCGCATTTTAGCCCATTCGATTCCCGGTCCGCAAAGCGTATTTTCAAACATCAATTTAATGCAGATTTATTATTTTAAAAAATAAAAGAATGTTTTCTTTGAGTCTAATTTGCTATTCTTCAGTATTGAGAGTACTTTCTCTCTTTCTTTCTGGTGGCAATAAAAAATTCATCCTGTTTATCATAATATAACCTACGACCTACTCTCAGACCTACCAAATAGACAAACGGAAAAAAAAACATAAAAGTCTGCGAGCCTGATATTTAAAGAAGAAAACAGTTTTGATATCATTGCAAGGAGTTTTGACAACCTTGTTTATTTAATTGTTAAATAACCTCTATGGAGGAGGATCTGGAGGATAGTAAATCGTACTAAAACAACGAAATTTGGTCGTCATGGCAACTACCTACTTACCATTTTTACCAAGGTTACCGCATTGTTTATTCGTAAAAATTAAACAAAAAAACATTTCAAATTGGACCAAATTGTGAATCTAAACCATCCTCGAATCCACCTGAAGACACACAGCAAATTTCATTATAATCGGTCCAGCCGTCTAGGAGGAGTTCAGTCACATACACACTCACAGAAGAATTATATATATAAAGAAGATGTCAGTGGTGGTATTCGTTGGCTAGTTAGGACACTGTCACTGCCGAGTACCAACATTACGGTATATATTGTAATGGCCGAATACTTCGAACGAAACGAAAACTTTCTAAGAAACTTCAATAAGATCTAAGTCGCCGTTAAGGCTTACAAGTTACAATGTATTCATCTCTTTACGGTGTACAGTAGCTACATACACTTACAGAACATCTTAATGTTTATTTACGTTTAAGTTATCGGAGGTAAGAAACGCAAGCAAAAATAATAGAACCACTTGTTTACTAAATGATAAAAGTTTGTTGTTGAGGCCCTCACTTCCGACCACTCAGTTTATAATAACTTTACATATGTGAAACATGTTTAAAATATGATCACAAATAAGAAAAAATATGTATAGGAATTACCCTACCGGTGCGCGAAGCGAAGAGCTTTCGTAAGCTATACCGCGGCTCCCGAAGGTAAGATTTGGACTGGTGCGTTTTCAGTCGGTGCTAGTCTAACACACCTCAGGTTGTGATCACGGAGAGGATTGACAATATAGCACACGACGTCAAAATAAAAAAAAAATGTATTTTTTTGTGAAAACGATATTCATTAAATCCTTCTCTTTAATCTTCCTCATAAAGTGATGTAAGATCATTCGTCGGTTAAAAGAAATCATAACAAGAACAATGAACTCTTCAGTTCATTCGTTACTAATAACTGTCGAAAATGAAATTTTAATGGGTTCAGACTAATATCACTCTCGGTTCGTTTTATGTTGAGTCTATTACTTTAATACATACTGTCATAATAATCAATAATAATGTTCTAGTACAAATGCCTATCTTCCAGGAAAAATGCGGGTCTTGATGTTAAACGTAGCTTCAATAACATTTCTTAATTACCATTTCTTATCGTTGTTGAAAGACCTGTAAATTTTGTTAGGACCGTATCGTTTGATGACGTGGCCGCATGACGTCAAACGTATCAATAATTGAGTGGGTGGTGGGTAAGTGAATTGATAACAAGTTATACGTTTTCACAACGAAGTGACGCAATTACTAAGTTATTTATGAACATAAACAGTAAACGTGTTCTTTTCCGTTAAAATCGTGTAATAATAGATTTATAAACGTGTAGAAAAGCTTCTAAATACTACTTGTTAATTTATCATAGACTATAAGAGCCTATTTCACCATCGTCAGATAACTTTATTCGAGGTATAATTTTGAAATTTTGACAGCTATTTCATACAGAAACTGTCAAACGTCAATTTTATTCGTCGCATAAAAGTTATCTGACGATGGTGAAATTGGCCCTTAGACGATCGAAAACGTATTTATGCCTGGCCTTATTTAAAAACATATTAAATCTCTTCTCTTAAACTTTGATAGTTTCTATTAAAACCAACTCGAAAGTAGGTATATATATAATTATATATTATGTGATCGTATATGTCCATCATAGAACATTAAGTGTTAAGTATAGTGTTAATGATCTAACTTAGCTAATAATGAGTGAACTGGGGCAATCTAGTCGTATTTAGTTACAGGTCTACCTTGAAGGCTTCGTCACCTTGCGGCCGGCCTAGCTCATAGCTGCCACTATTAACATAATACTTACTAGCTTCTTTATGCAACGTGATTCTTTAATTATAGCTAATCACTGATCTAGTCTTTGTCTAACAAAACGATTGAGGAATAGACAATTATCTCGTCATCATCGAGATCAAGACGTTATACCTAATGCTTAATATTAGAACTTTTTTTGTGTGGAACTGATTATACCTTATGTTTGTCAGATAACGTTGCTATTAGTAGGATTCATAAGTTCGTATTAATTATTTAAAAGTGTCTATTTTCATCATTTTTTTTATCATAGTGTTAAGGTTGGAATTGAAATTGGTTGGAACTTTGGGAGCACATACGACTCTTGCGATTTCTTTTGATACAGCTGCAAATAGATACAGGCTTAAATGAAAATTGGCAACGCGTTTATTGTGATACTTCATTACGTGTTAGTAACGAAAACTAACTTTATTATAACTCTTATAAAGTGTATTCCATGGTTTTAGTTTTTGAGGGTTCCTTAAAAGAAAAAAATACGGAATCCTGTTAATATCACTTTGCTGTCCGTCTGTCTTTCTGTCAAGACCCCTTAGATCGAGAATGCTTTCGTTAAAAAATATAGGGCCGTTTTATATCGCAAAAAAACGTATATTTTGACATTCTCAAGGGAATCTAAACTAATAGGGTATTTCGCGTTGACCTAGAACTTTGAAATTTGTGAAGTAATGTGGTCATAGACTACAAATACGGGAAAAAGTCTAAATACTATGTAGGTATGCAATATTTAATTAAATGGTAAAAAATATGGACTCTTACGGAACACTCTGTAGTCGAGTTCGACACGCACTTGTTCGGATTTTTTATACTTTTTGAGTTTTACAAATTTTGTGTTTCTCGTAAAAATCTTTTTCTGCACAGAATATTGAGTTGTGACATTTATTAAATAAATTATATTCATTAAGTTACCAGTATTATTGATATGTTTGGATTTCTTAATCCTATTTAATAAATACAAATGTAATCTCAATCCTCACAACCACACTTTATACTTTTACATGGCTAGAATGTAAAGTTGAATGACCTGGTCAGATGCAATGGTATTAAGTATCAAAGTTCATAACAAACACTAGACAAGCGAGGTCGTCTGTACCGTGTTAAATCGACATAGTATTGTGAAATAGGTGCGTAATAAACTAAGATGAAGCCGCATTAAGTATGTTAAAGTGATTGTAATACCCCATCGAGGACCCCGCGCCGAGGTGAGATAATATACGAATCGATGACCTCCTGTCTAATTACTCCAATCTTAATAGTACAATTCTAATACCCTAAAGTAAATTTTGGATGGAATATAGGTTTTAAAAATAATATGTTCAAAACGCACCTTTATCAATATATTAATTAAACGCAAGTACCTGATACATATATGTATGGCAGATTTATGATTATAGTTGTATATCGATCGAGTGCACCGGTGTATAATGTAAACATCATCATAAGTTCATTCCGCCGGCTGACTCACGCTAGCTGTTGTTGTTGGCGTGGCTCGCTCCACGTACTAACATTAATTTGAAGTGTCGATGACCGCGCTCATTAACAATCGCTTAGCTAATTAACGCAACGCTACAATGTGTGCCGTTACATCTAACCCAAAAACACTTCTAAGCTACGTTATTATTGTCCAGGTTATGACCTGCGGACTGGGTCACCTAACTCTAGATTCCCTTTGGGATATCACTTCGCGGTGTACTGGGTGAACCAAATAAAGAACTGTTATCAAAGTTGACCAGGTCAACATTAATATTATCTGCTTGAAAAAATAAAGTTGTTTGTTATAAGTGTTATTGTGATAATCGTATTTCGCTCACCTTTATACGAACATAAGTCAACGTGGTAATTATTAACCTCCCAAATTACAAGTAGCCCATATTCTTTTTTGGGCTCCAAGCTTACCCCATTCGTCTTTTCAGCGATTTAGCCGAGAAAGCGGAACAGACCGTCATATTTAATTTCGCACTTATTAAATTTGTAATTTCATTAAGTATGGATTAGGTTAGGCATTAGAAAGCTTTTAGTATAGGTAATAGTGATTAATGATTACTACAAAACTTACAGGTCGGTGATTATCATAAAATTTCTAGTGGATTCAGACCGAAAGTGTGTCCCACTGACCTGTATGTCACGTAATTGTCTAAAGCGAGTATACTTATTAATTTATTTATTTCAAGTGAATTAACAGCTGATAATTACTCCACTTTCACTCTATTGGAGCATACAAAACATTAGCAAATGTTATGTCTTAAATACTAGATACCATTATATACCATACCGTCATAGAGACTTATTAGGTTGCAAAGCTTAGATGATAAGAAGAAAAAAATGTTATATAATAATACCTTTTCATCGGTGGGGGAAGCGGCTATAGATTTTTAAATATGTAAAAAAATACTGTTGCATGGACATACTCGAGCGCGTCAGATATTGATAGCATCAATGTCCTACGTATTTTTAATAATGTACGTATGTTAATCTGATCATTTGCATGATGCGGGTGGTTGTACGTAAGGGTCAAAAATGAAAAAAAAAAAAATTAATCGAGCGCGTCAGGTTTTCTAAGGGGGTGTTAAGTGCACCAAAAAAAAAGCTCTCATTCAATAATCTGACGATTTTGATCTGACGCAAACTCGCGGCCATTATTTTAATGTGCAAAAAAATATCGCCATTTTGAAATACTCAAGCGCGTCAGATTAAGATATATATGGTTCATCTTTATGTTCTAGACGTGCTGTTTCATAATCTGACAATTATCTAAAGGGATTCGCCTAATCTGACAAAAAGAAATTTTTGTTTGACTATTTTTTAAATTATTGAACTAATTAATTGAAAAGCTCAGGAAATAGCATGCATATAAATAAGTGCATGTTTTTTAAGTAGAATACTTGTATTTATAAGAAATAATAAAAAAAAAAATGCCTAATAAAATTTTTTTTTATGTGTGTGATCTGTGATGGCGTCGTGGCAATAAAATCCAGAGTGGGGACGGAGTGAGAGAGTAATATATAGAGAAAAAGTGAGAGAGGAGTATAAACGCGGAGGGAAATATAGGCATCACCCAGCTGCACGCATTAAACTTTATCGACGATTTTTTATTATTTTGGCTTGCCGAAATCGTCAGATTATATATTTTTCGTTATCCTTAAATTATATTCTACAATATAAAAAAAAATTTGGCTACGCTCGAGAATGTCGAGATGACGTTTTTTTTTACAACTTTGCTGCCCTCCCCTTTCTTTACGTCACTCTCAAATTGTCAGATTAGTGGAATATACACTGTTTTATCATGTAATTAACTCGCCCTACCTTAATCTGACGCGCCAATTTCTAATGATCAATTTTTTTTTACTAATCTGATCCTTTATCCTTCACGGGCGGCCTTATATATGGGGCTCATATTTGGTGGAGGTACTTAAGCGGATACAAGGTATCGCCCTGTATATTAATCTGCCGCGCTTTAGTAAATCCCGAAATCCCCTCTTGGGCTCCCCTACTATTACGCCAGAATGGTTAAAAGACAAAAATTTACTGTCTACTAAAAAAAAATATATTATTTTATACTGTAGTACTGTTCAATTTATTTATAATTTCACCACGTTTCTTTTAAAAAAATAACCGTGACACCGGTTCCGGAATCTTAGGTTCGCAAGTTAGGCATACCGTACCGTTTTTTATCTTTTATAATTTATTCCCATTCTTACCCTGAGCCTTAAATGTTTCAAGCGAACTCTGCTTCAAAGTGAGATCTATCATATACAAGAGGAAAGACTTTCGTATGTAGCCCGCCGACTTGATTAAAGATACAAAAAATATATAGAGCCATCTACGTGCTCGTACCGCTGCACTATTGTCAAGGGTAACTAAAGACGAGTGGTTCTGTAGAGTTCTTGTTGTGGTGAGTTTGGAATTAATAGTAGGTGTGTTGTTCCAGACGCTGATCAACATCGCGTACTGCTCGCTGGCGGTGTTCGGGTTCGGCGTGCAGCGGCTGGTGTTCGGGCAGCTGCGCGTGGCGGAGGCGCAGCGCGTCAAGGACAAGTTCTGGAACTATGTGTTCTACAAGTTCATATTCGTGTTCGGCGTCATCAACGTGCAGTACATGGACGAGGTGCTGCTCTGGTGCTCGTGGTTCACGCTAGTCGGCTTCCTGCACCTGCTCGGCCAGCTGTGCAAGGATAGGTACGAATATGTAAGTACCATGCTTTTTGTACGAGTGCGACCTGTGCCCAGTACGCACATTGTACAGTTGTGGGCGATAACACGACTTGGGTTATTTTTGTTAAGTTAGTTAAGGCGTTACTCCCGCCTAGTTATCAAGGAATTACGCAACAAATACAGGATACGAGAAGGTAAGTTTTTTTATGTTTGTTATATTCTTGGTACCCTTCGTAGTAGGATACCAATACCATCCATACTTCTATATATCCTACTAATATTATAAATGTGAAAGTGTGGATGTTTGGATGTTTATATGTTTGGATGTTTGTTACTCAATCACGCAAAAACGGCTAAACGGATTTGGATGAAATTTTGCACGCATGTCGCCTTGACATGGAAAAGAACAAAGGCTCTCTTTTATCCCGATTCCTTAAGTAGTTCCCGAGGGAAAATTGAAATTGTGTGACAACTTTGAAATTTGGTATTTTTCTCTATTACAGAATGCTATAACACGGGTGAAAATGTTATTCCACTTTTCATTACTTTCATATCTTTGGATCCAATTCTGATGTCCACGCAGACAAAGTCGCGGGCAGAAGCTAGTCTATTTATCCTATGTATAGAAGTCATGTTTGTTCCCACGGAGTTGTCGTTTCGTGCACATACCTAGTTCAAATTAGCACTAGGTCTTTTAAAAATATAGGTTCCAGCATGAAGTAAGGGATTCCAAAACACAGCGGCCATAAAATAGCTATACAAGTTACTAGAGACCTGGAAGTGGGTAGGAAACAAGTGCTATAGTCTGTAGCCCCCATGAAGCCAAGTTTTGCTCATGGTTGAAAAACTGCAGAATAAGTTAACCCGATACTTATGAATAACGCTATACCTCGGTAATGTTATCTAATATTACCGTGGCTATACGGAGTACACCCTTTTTATCCGCTCATGTACCCGACCCTCTTTGTTATAGGAATGGTCGTATTTTACAAGCTGGAAGTAAGACGAAACCTGGCTTTTAAATTAACTAAATATACAAAGGCCACCTCGCAGGAGTAGATAACTAACGTCATAAGTAGACTTTTCATTATTCGTTAGTTTTTTTTTTCATACTCTAATGTAAGAGCGCTTAATTTGATAATTACTTAATATGTATGAAGTAGGTGTAGTCAAGAACAGACACATTCAAAAAAAAAATTATCCCTTAACCAAATAGGTATTCGATACCGACTTCAATAGGGCATGGGCACCGACTTCAGGTAGATCAGTTGGTAAATAAACAATTTAAGTAAATATGGTTAATTGTTTATTCAGTTTCCATTTGAAAAAGTTGTATTTTTGAAGTCGGTTATTTTTTGTAAGTTTGTCAATTCGATTACATTTTCGGATTTCTTACGAATCTCTCAACAGTGAGTTTATCTTAATAATTAAAAACAAATTATAATATTGTTTATGTTTATTAAATATAATCGGCGGCCTCAATTAATTTGTAATTAGATTTACTTCAACATTAATTTCAAAGACGATAACACGAAGTTCTTTCCCAAATGACTTAACCTTTTGAACGCCAGAGCGTAAACACATCGGCGCCCCTTCTACGCCAAGCCACAAATTCAGTACAAAAACCTACAAAAAAAAATAGTGATTCCAACATCTTAACGAAAAGTTATCGATAACCAATGAATCCGTGCTTTTCGTTCTATATTTTTTAAATAAATATTATTCGTTGCATTGGTCTTTTATTTAACTTGACCCTATTTGGTATCATACTATCATTAAACAGCAGTTACTAAGTTCTAAGCAACCTAAAAGCAAACAAATAGCTTCAAATTTTAATATTACCACCGATCATAATAATAAATGTAGTAAAGCACTAGCAGACTCCCGTAGCGCTAATGACGTCACCGCTTGACGTCCATTCCCGTCTGTGGCGTACAGGTAACTGTCTATGAGCTCTTACATAGGGATGCGCGAGAGTGGACAGTAAACTATCGATTTAAGGATATCAATTATAAGTTCTTTTCCACATTTTTTTAAATATTATACATTAGGAATATTCAGATACGAATATTTGTCAGTAAAAAGTAATTGTCAAAGTAATAGTAAGCTACTTTCAATAAAATATTTCATAAATTTGGAATATAAGTTACCTTACCTACCCATCACTAGCTGACGTGTCTTGACGTCTGTGGCGTGGGGAAATACACAATTTTACGGATTTCGATTAGCAATATTTGACGATTGTTTTTTCTTGTGAATTCAAATAATGAATATATCTTTGTGTCAATTTACAATATTTCACTAAAGTAGTTTGAAATAATAGGAAAAAGAAACACAGAAAACTTAATTTAGTATATTTATTTTGTATTTAAAAAATGTCGTTTTCTTGACGTCTATAGACGTCGGTGGCGTGTTTGGCACGATTTCGTTAGACGTCTATAAACGTCCGTGGCGTTCAAAAGGTTAACCGTGTTTGTGTATAATAATCTGACACGTAAACGATCAAATTCTGTTATTTACCATTTGATTTAACTATGTTTTTTGTACTCTCTCAAGATAAGAACATTAACATTTTTATAACGTCGGAGCGATAATATTATTATAATCCTCTAAGAAGAAGGTCAATGTGTCCGGCCATGCGACGACTTATATCTGTTTATCGTTTTCAGGAACACTGACAAGTTACACATCACAAAAAGTCGCGTGGTGGTACAATTTTGACGCGTTAATTTAAATCATTGATCATACAGTATGTTTTATATTAACCGTATTAGTACACAAAATATGTTATTGATTTCAACTGGGTACAAAGGAGAATGCCCGATTTGTAAGGCAAGCTGGGTCCCAGTCGAAAATCGTTGTGCCTTGAAGATTTTTATTTTACACTAGCTGTTGCCCGCGGCTTCGCTCGCGCGTAAAGTAAAGAGTAAGTAGTATTAAAGGTAGATATATTCTGGGATTTTCAAAGTAAGGAGAATGTATAAAATTGTTCATCTAATATTATGGCGTTAAAATAATAATAAAAGTAAAGTAAGTAGCAAAAGCATTTGTGTTAAGGAATCGGAGACAAAAAAGGTACCATAAACACCCAGACTCAAGACAATGTAAAAGTGATTTTCTACATGGACCCGTCCGGGGATCGAACCTGGAACCTTAGAGCTGGCGACACCTTAAAAACCGGAGTGAACGCCATTCGACCACGGGAGTCGTCATTATAGATATGTCTTAGATGGTCATTATCTTATCTATTTATCTTTTCATCTGTCTATCTTTGAGAATACTGAACTTCACATACCAACTATTTCAGCCCTTATTTCACCCCCTTAGAGGGTAGATTTCTAAAATCTACCCTCATAAATACATCTATATTGTATTTCTATATATATAAGAAATACATCTTATTTATTTCTAACTAATAATCCTTGTATGAAATTGAATGTATCTATTTTTGAAAACGACACAATTCATATGCCTACAAACTTCCAACCCCTTTTTCACCCTCTTATGGGGATGATTTTTAAAATCGCTGAAATCGACATTATTTATTTCTATCCAGAAACCCGTATACGAAATTTCATGTGTCTATCATTGAAAATACCGAACTTCCCATAAAAACTTTCAACCCCTATTTCACCCCCTTAAGGGATAGATTTCCAAAAGAAAAGTAGCCTATAGCCTTCCTCAATAAGTGGGCTATCTAACAATGAAAGAATTTTTCAAATCGGACCAGTATTCCTGAGATTAGCGCGTTCAAACAAACAAACTCTTCAGATTTATAATATTAATATTAGTATAGATAAATAATTATAGTATCTTAGCCGTGTGCAGCGCCCCTTAGTGAACTCCACTGCGGGTGACGTAACCTACGACAAACTTATTATTTGCGGTTGGTTCAGTATTCGGGTCTAGGGATCGAACCGCAAAATTAAGTTTGTTTTTTATTGTATATACTTTTCCGGGATAAAAACTACCCAGTGTGGTGCCCAGGATATTAAAGAACAATTATACCAAGTTTCATCGAAATCGAACCGGTAGTTTTTGCGTGATGCCTGAACAAACAGACAGACAGACAGACAGACAGACAGACAGACAGACAGACAAAAATTTTTTTAATCACATTTTTGGGTTCGGTGTCGGTCTAGTAACACCCCCCGCCATTAATTTTTTGGATATTTTCAATGTACAGAATTTTCACTTCTACAGATTTATTATAAGTATAGATAATAGTAAAAACATAGTATTTTCATAATCAGGAACCATTTTTCATTTATTCACCCTGGTTCAAGAGATATCATCGTTTTTCTGTTGTAAAAATCTAGGTTATAATTAGAAATTGACATTGACATTTCCTCCTGACTCTATAGTTAAGTACGCATACTACCTACCTAACCTATCCTTTACATCATTATGGAGATGAGAATATGTATACTTTATGTACTTTAAAAAGTAGCACAGTAAAAAGACTCAAAGATGGTGTAGAATTGACGTTTAAATATGATAAAAAATGTATAATTAGTTAACAGCAGTTCATGTATAAGTACCAAAATAAATAAAACAAATCAAAACTTGAATAAACCATTTTATTCTTCATAAAATATAGCATCCAAGAATTGAGCTGGAGCAAGTTCGTAAAAGAACTGTCATTTGCTCGTTCAACTCTTCAACTGTATACCGGCGAAAATTAGGTGATAATAAAATCGAACAGTTAATACGGATTACAGCGGCAGCGTCGAGAACGCAGACGCGGTGTCCGACGGAGTCCGGACGGTCTAGCTGGAGTAGACATGGCTCTGACAATAATGGTTCGGGAGTCCAATATCTCGCCAAGAATAGCACTAAGAATCAAATATTTCACAAAGAACAGCACTAAATAGAGTCAAATATCTGACTTAACGTAATGCACTCGAGGAACTTATTAGCTCAACTCGGTATTGATCGAAAAAGCACGTATCGTAATAATAACTAAGTAAAAGATTACGGAATTTAAAACTCAACGTACCTATCTAAACAAAGCAATTACGCACGTAACAAACCACGAAAGTCTGTGACATGTGGAAGTAAATGTTGCCAGATCAATATTTTATAATCTTATTAATGAATCGTTATCGATCAATCGATAAAAATATTTTTTTATTAAGGCGGTTTATAAATAAATATGGCTATGTTTTTGTCTATTGCTTTTGTGAACATCTATTATTTATCAATATAGGCTTATGAATTTAAGCTATATTATGAATTAAGCAATCTATTCTTGTAATTATTTCCATCGGTTTTACTCGCATCGACTATGAGCTCTGTTTATCCAATAGTTTTCGTCATCAAGAATACTTTACATAAACTCATATTTGGCGTACACCTATCTTTGTTCATTTCAGATAATTACATGGTACAATAATAATATGTATAAAAAGGACAGGGATAACCATCATTCTACCTCATCGTCGTGAAAACAAAATGCCTAACACAGTAGCGTGGAAGTTGTCAAATGTTGAGATCTTAATCTTAATGTCGTGATTTAAACTGCCAATAGGATATAAAATATAAATAAAAATAATGTTTTTTTTTATTGTTCATTTATCGTTTTAAATTGATATCGATTACTCAATTGATTAAAAGACGTCATTAGTTATTTAATTCTTTGATACCTGGCAACTTTTTTTGTATAACAATCAAACCACAGACTACATTGAATCAAACGGATGTCGACGTAATGTTTAACTATTAATTAACTTTAACTTTATTCCCAGGGTGAAAGAAATTGTATAAAAAATACCCTGTACACAAATAAATAAATAATGTTTTTAAGTTATTATTCCAATCAGGCACATGATACCACAAAAGGGACCTGCTCCGTGTCAATCTCCTTTCATGCATAAGTCATCATTTCGCCCTGTACATCGATAGGTCAGTGCTGTCCATTGGTATGCAAAGTAGGGTCGCACTGACCTTGGTCAGCACATCACGCGAAATCAAAATCACACACCAGTAAACAGAGGTGCCTACATGTTTATTTATACGTGACACCCCTGAAGTTCACCATTTTATTAATAAATATGCCCTTGACGTTTCATTTGTATTCGTAATTAGACGCAGTAATTTTAATACGACCTTTTAATAATGCCTAACATTCGGAACCATTCCGTTTATCGAAAAAGTTGATGTGCAATGTAATTGTTTAAGAACTTTTCCATAAAATTAAATCCAAGTAAAACAATTTATTAATTGCAACATTTGATACAGTTAATTTTAGTCTCGTCATAATATTCTGTTCGATGGTCTCAATTACGACGAATATGTAAACTATTAAAAATCCTTAGTAAATATATTAATCCTTGGTAAAATTATGTGTAACATAGACACAATAGGTAAATAGGATAACATGTTGTTTTATAGCAGATCTTGATACAAGGTTAATTAATTTACTCAAGTCGGAGGATAAAGTTGTTTGTGCATAATTTGAAGATAAAAGGAAAACTAATGACGGCAAAATTTGCCAAGATCATAAGGATGAGGTTGCAAAAGGGCGTTATTACATCTTAGAAATGGAAGCTGATTGATCAAAGAGCCATTTATTCTTGTAGTTTCCGATAAAAAATTGGCCCTTTAAAAAAATTGGTCCTTTTAACTTATTGCACCTGATATCGATTGAGTTTTATGATATTGAACGTAGTGTGAAATAAACATTAAATTAAAAAACTCGGACGCTAAAAGACCTTTAAATTTGAAAACAATATTTTGCTCCAAGCGTCGGCGCGTCGGGGGACCGCTAATTAATTAGAAAGTTTAAACAATAGATATACTAACAGCATTCTTTTACTGTTGTGAATTAATTGTATTTGTAGTTTATTCACGAAGCGGCCCCCCGAAGCGCACCCTTTTTGTGTCGGGGATTTTGAAAACTTTTTATTTAACTGGTAACCGCGATTCGATCTTTTAACTAGGTAGTCAAATATTAAATTGCCAATCTTACATTTATTTTACACGTCCATACACATCGTATACTAAACTACAAGTACTTTTCGATTGAAGGAGTAAAGGTAGCCTAGGATCCCTAACCACAGAACACTCATTTCTGTCGTTACCTACCACAAAGTTTTCTATAGACGACATAATTATATTACGTGTAGCAAGCAAGTAACCAATGGCAAGGCCTTAGCGCAGTAATCGCTAATCCAGTGTAACATATTTAACAATGCGTAAAACCATCACACGCGGTTGGCTGTGGCTTAAATCCAAAATGGCGGTTTCGTAAACAGTGACTCAAATCACTTGAGTACACAGTAGTTCATGTCCCACTGTGTAATATTGGTACTGGATAGCGGTTACCCAGTTGTTATTTATATTTCTGTGTCCAGACATCATTTTTTTTTAAATTTAACGAGGTCTTTTTTTTTTTTTTTTTTTTTTTTTTTTGTTTAGCGGCTATTCTGGGACTTTGCAGCCCCAGTATCACTGCGACCGTTATCGATCTATTGTGATCGCCGCTGCTATCTTTACAGTTCGCCACTAAGTCCTACGTCCACCAGGTATCGCAGTAGCTTTTGGGGGGCGATATCTTTTACGTCCTGTGGGCCAAGGATATGTTTGCCCAGGTGTAAGCTACGCTTGTGCATTAAAGGTCCACAGTCCGTCAGAATATGAAGCGGAGTTTCGTCTGACTCCTGGCACATTCTGCACGTTCTTGTTTCGGACAGTCCCATAGTGGACATGTGTCTGTTTAGACAACAGTGTCCAGTGAGGGCTCTAACTAGAATGCGCATTCTTTTCCTACTCAGTCCTATGATCAGCTTAGTGTATCTCTTGTCATAGGCTTTAACAAGAGTTTTGGAGTGAGTCAGTCCTGGCATGTCTGACCATGCCTTACAGGATTTGTTCAAATAGATGTTCTCCAGGGTCATTCGGGCGAGACTTTTCGGAATGCCACAAAAAGGTTCTGGACCATATAGCGTTTTTCCCGATCCCGCTCTAGCGAGTTCGTCGGCATTTTCATTGCCCACGACTCCCGCGTGACCCGGAACCCACCTAAGCGTTACTCTGTTTCGTTCTCCTAGAGTATTTAGGCGACTCATGCAGTCTGCTACCAACTTTGAGGTTATTAAGTTGGAGTCTAAGGCCTTCAGCGCTGCCTGACTGTCTGAGTTAATGTAAATTATGTGGTTGGCATAATTTTTTCGTAGGTTTGCTTCCGCACATTCGATAATGGCGTAAACCTCTGCTTGAAAAATGGATGCAAATTTGCCCAGGCTTTGAGATAGCCGGAACTTTGGCTGCTCTCCATATACGCCAAAGCCTACGTCAGTGCCCATTTTGGACCCATCAGTAAACCATATTAGGCTACCAGTTTCACAGGTGACTTGTTTGTCCAACCAGTCCTCCCTGTGCGGTATTTCCACTTTGTAGTTCTTTTGGAAGCTACAGCTTGGAACCATGATATCTGAAGTCATGCAGAGAGCTGGTGTGCTTCTTACGTCCTCCAGTACTGTTCTCATTCTCTGGGATATGCAATTGAAACCCCCCTGAGCGTTAATCCTGTAAGCACTTGCCCCCGCCTCCTTAGCAATATGCATACTTAGGGGCGTTAGGCATAGTAGAGCGTTCAGGGCCGCCCCAGGTGTGGTGGACATTGCCCCAGTTGCCATGAGACAGGCTAGTCTTTGCAGACTACTTAATTTGTTAATTACTGTCTTTTGATTGGCTTTGTGATGCCAAACCACAGAGGCGTACGATATAGTCGGCCTCACAATGGTGGTATACAGCCATAAGACAGCTCTGGGACTAAGGCCCCAGTTGTTGCCCATCATACGGCTACAGGAGCCTAAGGCAATTTTTGCCTTTTGTATGATGTTGTTAAGGTGAGTATTCCATGTTAGCTTCTGGTCAATAGTGACGCCCAGATATTTAACTTCTGTGGAAAACTCAAGCTCTTTTCCATTTAGAGAGGGTTTGACTAGCTTATTCAGCTGTCTACGCCTGGTAAAAGGAATAATAACAGTTTTGTCAGGGTTAGCTGATAAATTGTTTCTTTTGCACCACCCACCTATGGTGTTTAGCGCCCTTTGCATAATGGAAGATACTGTGCTCTGGCAGAAACCCCTTATTATAACAACAAGGTCGTCAGCGTATCCCTGTGTGTCAATGTTAAGGTCGGCCATTTTATAGAGCAGTTGGTCAACCGCCAGAGTCCAGAGAAGGGGCGAAAGCACGCCTCCCTGCGGGCATCCTCTGGTGGTTATAACTTCCATAGTGGTTTGAAGCAGAGATACCTTAGCTCTCCTGCTGGAGAGCATTGACTCCACCCATCTCGTGGTCGTTTGGTCAAGGCTTTTTGCAGCCATACCTTCGACCAGAAGTGAAGTGGGAGTGTTGTCAAACGCTCCCTCTATGTCTAGAAATGCGCAGAGCGCTATTTCTTTGTCTTCCAGTGCCTTTTCAACCCTGTCAATTAGGCTGATCAGGGCTGTTTCCGTAGACTTACCTCTGCGGTAGGCATGCTGTGTATGGTGAATAGGTTTCGTTTTTAAAGTTACGTCCCTAATATAAATGTCAATAACCTTTTCCATTACCTTCATAAGGAAGGATGAGAGGCTTATTGGCCTAAAGGACTTGGGCAAAGCGTAGTCCTTTCTGCCAGCCTTTGGAATGAATATGACTTTTACTGTGGTCCATCGTTCTGGTATATGCCCCCAGGCCAGACTGGCTCTGAAGACTTTAACCAGATGTGGAGTGAGGATTTCCACCCCCTCCTGCAATTGAGCAGGGAATATATTGTCCTCGCCACAGGCTTTGTATGGTTTAAAGGAGCTGATGGCCCACTTTACCTGGTTGGGTTTTATGATTATAGCTGCCCTTCGCCAGTCGTCATTGTTCGGCCTGTGCGGGGTGCCTCGTGTAGTAGGCGAGCAATTGTTACTCACCGATCCAGGAAAGTGGGTGGCTGCGAGCAGCTCCAATGTGTCGTTCTCACATGAAGTGAAAGTTCCGTCGGGTCTTTTCAGAAGCCCAATTTCCCTGTCAGGAGCTTTGGAGATAATTTTTTGGAGTCTTGCTGCTCGAGGAAGACTTTCCACATCCTCGCATAGCTTCCTCCATGATGCTCTCTTTGCTTTCCTGATTTCAGTGTTGTATTTGGTTAGAGCCTGCTTGTACACGTCCCATTCTTGGGATTTTTTAGCTCTATTGAAGAGTCTCCTGGTTTTTTCCCTTAGCTTTTGCAGCCTAGAGTTCCACCATGAGACTTTACTCGTAGTTGCTTTGGTCTTTACAGGGCAGCTGTCTTCGTAGGCTTTGGTTATTCCTACTGTGACAACCTCCACTGCTAGCTCCAAACCCTCCACAGTTCTGATGTTTTTTGGGATCGCATCAAGGTTTGTTTTTAACCGGTCCCTATAGTGGTCCCAGTCAGTGACTCTTGGATCCCTGTAGGTTTCGATTCGTCTTTGGAGCGATGCCTCCAGGTTAAATCGAATGTGTCGATGATCTGACATAGAATTTTCACTACTTACCTGCCAGTTAATGACATGCCTGGCTAAGGCACTAGTTGCGAAGGTAATGTCAAGAACTTCTTGTCTGTTACACGTTACAAAGGTCGGTATACATCCTAAATTAAGTGTATGCAGATTATTTGATAGAAGGAAGTCATAAAGTAACTCACCCCTTTTGTTGATGTCGGTGCTCCCCCACGACGAGTGATGGGCGTTGGCATCACAACCCACAAGCGATAACGAGGTCTTATAATGTTTGTTTATTTTACCTTTCAGGATGGCTCGCCAGCCTCCGCAAGCAGCCAAGCTAAGCATCATCATGATTGCTTTATTTCCTCCTTGACGATTACAACTCTTACAGCTTTTTGAATCGTTCTATATCTTAGAATCGGTGGCTCTTAGAAAAGAAAGTATTTCGATATATTAGATCTAATCTACAATTCTTGTATAATTTTATTATTTTCCAGGAATCGGATTGATAAGGATATTTTAAATTTAATTTATGGTGGTGTCTTTTTTATAATCTGTTTTATTATTAGATTTGGTGAGGCCCATGTTTAACATATTTTAAAATTATTTGTTTAAGTTACACATCCCTCTTTAGACCGCCGACCTAAAATATTATGTATTCGAACTTTTCAACTCTATCGGTCCATCGGTCGTTTCGTAGCAAATCGTCAGTAATGAAAGAAACGGACGTACACTAATGAACTTGGAAAATGGCCGCCACAATAAAATATCCTTATCGCCTTTCATCAGTTGATAATATTCATAAAAAGAAATTATTACAAAACTAATAATTGAAATATACTAAATTGATAATTTCTATTATTATGGTGAAACATTGATTATGTAACATAATTATGAAATCTAGTGTTTAATTATGTAACGTAATCAAATATTTGGAAGCCGCACAACGTGAAGCCTATCGTGCAAGGCAATCATAAGTAGTACAACCTACTCGCGCAAAAATAATAGTCAATTTAGTTGCGCGGCCGCTCACTTAAGTATTACCTACTTATTTATGTTTTCCGGCCA
The DNA here is from genome assembly GCA_950381575.1 of Plusia festucae. Classification (NCBI taxonomy): domain Eukaryota; kingdom Metazoa; phylum Arthropoda; class Insecta; order Lepidoptera; family Noctuidae; genus Plusia; species Plusia festucae. Next base: position 344,948 of record OX494447.1, read on the forward strand.
GACTATATAAAACAAATATTGCGGATTTGAGGGCCGTTTACCTTAATTATTTGATAATGTAGAGCTTAATAGTAAATATAATTATTTGTAGTACTACATATCATAGAAAGTCTGATAGTAGCATCAGTTGCTGGCTCGCAGGTTCGCATAGAGGATGCTCAGGATGCTGTTGAGATAGCTTTCATTTCGTGGAGACGGTGCGCATCCCTGTTGCGCAGTATTTGGGCTAGTTCCAATTCCAACAGCCTCCTGGCCAAAATTGCGGACAGGCTGGACTGCCTAGACATGAAATAGTGCTGTGTCATCTCCTATGGAGTACCTAATGGTGCACAGGTGATTCATTCAGTTCACAAACAAATTCATGTATTAACACTAAGTACGTGCACCGATCTAACTTTTTTTTAATCTTGTGCGTTAGGTACTAAAACAATACGACTCTGCATTGCTTCGAAATAAATGAATTATTGTTAAAGAAAAGTTAAGTCGGAAATAGTTTATCGTGATATAGCTATAGACCAAATCTTTAAAATAGTACCTAAACTGTTACAGTGACTTGTACAACGGAGTGAATACAGATGACTAGTAGTAGGAATGACCTAACGATGCGGAGTATGGAGATGGAGAGAGAAGAAGATAGATGGCTAGCTTCTGGATTTGAAGTGATTGAAGTGGTATGAATGAGTTGTTGTTGATTCCAGTTGTCGTCATCGCCGAGCTCGGGCGCGTGGGCGCACGTGCGGCTGGCGAGCCTGCTGGGCGGCATCCTGGCGGCGGCCAGCGCGCTGCTGGGCGCCGCCGCCGCCTGGGGCCTGCCCGCCGGACGCGACACCTTCGCCTTTATGGCCGCCGAGGTAATCTGCCAAGCACAACTTGTAGCTCTACCAATATTCTACCGTTGTAAGCAAAAATAACATATTATTATCTTGTGACCTTTACTAGAAGCTTGAAATCCAATAAATTAGGGTTACAGACAACTCTAGAAAAAATAACTATCATATTCTGAGTCTGCCTCACGTTTTTGAATGTAAGGCATTTAATATATTTTTGACGCATAATCTTGACCCGTGTGCTTCACATTTAATATTATCTAACTTTTAACCTTGAACGACTCTCGTTGGTCAGTTGAGAGTTATTCAATCGTACACTTAACCCATTCTTTTACTAGATCTCTAACTGAAAGTTAATGCCTCTATTGTTAACAAACACGTATTTATTAATGGTTCACATCACTTAACTTTCTTGGCTTTTTACGCGTCATCGCCATTGTTTCTGATTGTATTAAACGTAAAGTAAATATATTACCATTAACAAACACATTGGCTAAATTTAAACACTTTTTTTGTTACTGTAAATACAATAGTCAATAGGTTAAATACGTTGATACAATAGCCACATTATAATTTTAAATAAAAACTGCTAAATCAAATTGCACGGTAACGAGACGTGTGAATTATATAATTTTTGTGTGTGGCTGGTGTTTTGCTCTTCGCATTGTGCAATACCAGCGGCGCGGTGTTAGTAGACCAAAGATCCACATTACGATGATAAACATCAATGCCAAGGCGATCATTTGCAACTTCATTAAATTTTAAATTCACGGCTAGAAGGCGTCTGCCCTCTAATAGCAACAATTTATTACGGAGGTCAGACAGGTCTCACTGGTTATATTATACTGCCGGCTTTCATGTTCTTGAAATCGTGATGCATGTAGGAGTAAAAAGATGTGAAAAGATAGATGTGTGTATGATAACGAGAGCGTGGCGTGGCGCAGTGCCTGCTGGTGCTGGTGGCGGCCCTGCACGTGGTGGCGCGCTACGTGCTGCAGCTGTACGAGGCGGACGTGGCCGGGCCCGCCGCCTACTACACGCATCTAGTGTTCGACGTGAGTACATATATACCTACACTATCTATCTAACAGATGCAGATGCACTGACCTCAAAATCTAACCGCATTCGTTTTTTATTGGCGTTCCATAAATAAGAACTAGGTACTACCTATTCCTTCTGACCACTTTAATATTTATTTATCGTAAGGATAACAAACAGCTATACAATATTAATCTTTTCAAAAGGATATGGCATCATGCACATGTGATTGACTCTGAAGGCCATAAACATAACGTTCACAAGTGACAATTATAAATTAAAAAATAATTTATAACTAACGCATTTATTGGTTTGAAAACATTTCACAAATAATTAAGCTAGCCGTCTTAATAGAATTAAAACTGTTAATTTTATTATTATTATTATTTTTTTAAATTATTTTTAAAGTGAGTTGTTCAATGTAGGTATTTAGATATATATAAGTATGTTTATCAGTTTTCTGGTTACCATAGTACAGGCTCTGCCTAGTTTGGGAGAAGATGGTGTGGGGTAATAAAAAAAATGATTTTAGGCTGTCAGTCCATCACTTTATTAAACGTTTATTTCCTAACTTTATTATTTAGATGATGTAACTTATATTATAATGCAGCAAGTCGCGTGGTGATGAATACTCGTTCCTTCTCTATATGAGAAGAGGCCTGTGCCCAGTATGGAATATTTATAGGCCGGTATTATTAGATTAAAACTCTCATGGTGCACAATAAAGAATAATCTTTTCTATTTGACTACATTGAACTTCACAGTACAAACAATTATTACATTTTTTGAACCGTGTGCTGTAAGTCAAAGTGATCGAATAGAGATTAAGCCAACTAATCAAGTTCAACGCACCATCAGCATTGTTTTATCCCTTCATGTCCAAGTAGGTACCAAACGCCGACTCAAAAGAGACATAGCCTCGGTGTAACATAGTATTGTGTGCGGTTGCAGTCGGTGTCGCTGGTGGTGGAGCTGCTGCACGTGCTGCACATGGTGGTGTACAGCAACATGCTGGTGTCCATGGCGTCGCTGGTGCTGCTGATGCAGCTGCGCCACCTGCTGCACGAGCTGCAGGCGCGCGTGCGTCGCCACCGCCTCTACACCGAGCTCGCCACGCACATGAGCCGCAAGTCAGTATATAGCTGGTCGCACATTACTGCACGCCGAACGCAATCCTATTATTGGGGGATACCCGAAAGTATTCATAAATCGACGTGCTTGTTGTGTCTATAATGTGCGAGGTTTCATATATTACGTTTTCATACAACTCGTTCGTAAATGGGGTGGTCTCTGAACCTCTTTTGCCGACCTTAACATAACATTATAATTACGAAAACATTTATGTAACACAATAGGATTTAGATACCATACCATGCATGCATGTTATCATGCATATTTTACTAGAGAACCGAAAACTTACCTTTTTTAGAAAACACGTTAGTAGGATACATTTTTTTTGAGCTATAGGAACAAACAGACAGAAACGCGAATAACTAACTTTTAAACTATATTACTCGAACTCACTTAGCGCGTTTAACTAATGATATTGCATATTCATAGCAAAATTCTGGGACACAATATGATTGGTCATTGACACGATAAGAAGAAGAAGCGCGTTCAACCAAACAAACAACTCTTCAGCTTTATAATATTAGTATAGACACAGGTTTTAACTGTGAATAACGTTTAAAACAATGATGCGGATAACAAAAGTATCAATATATAATCTGACTGTTAAATTGCTATTTAAGGGTTAACATGAGTCATAATATGAAGCGGTTTCGCTTTTAATATTAATCGTGCAGTTAAATGTTGTGACAAATTACCAAACGACTAAGTATAATGTAAATGATCGTATTATTGTAGTCTGGAGGCGTGACCGGCTTTGACTGTACATTACCTTCTAATGACTAATCGATATTGTCATTGTTTTGCCATTAAAATGTACTAATCTAGCTATATACGTATTCTCAGATTAATTATTAAGTAATGACTTAAGTTAGCTTGTTTTGATTTGCGACTCAATTATGCGTTTTGTGTTCCCTACGTTAACTAAATATTATTGATCATATCTCAATGCATGACAATGACAGCTATTTAATAACAATATGGATGAGTAAACACGTTATAAATGTGCCAATATAATTGAGTGATCGTCCGTAACGAGTAATTCGTAAGAAAGTTTCAATTCATAGCTTGCGAAAATATTAAAAAAGTATCAATTCAACGTTAATATAACTACAATAAACAAAACCATGACTATGAAATAATGTCCGCATAATTAAAGTGACGTCATCGGTGACGCCACGTCTCGCCTATCGTGGAGTCACTATAGCTCAGGAAGCCCTCGGTTGGGTTCAGGATGATAATAGTCTGTTCAGAGTATGACGACACTGATATCAATTATAATAATATTAATCATAATTATTATTAAACTTATGTGGCAAAATATAATTCTACGTACTCAATAACCATGAATGCATTTTTATACATTTGATTTATGTTTATGTGCAGCTATCCAATGGCTAGCAAAGAGGAAGTGGAGAAGAACCAGGACAACTGCGCCATCTGCTGGGAGCCCATGAAGGAAGCGAGGAAACTGCCATGCTCACATCTATTCCACAAGTATGTAAACTACATACTTTAAATATAATAAATATACTGGTCAAAAGATGATGTGGTGGCCTAGCGGTTCAAACGAATTTGTATGCACAGGGTAGCAGGTAGTAGGTAGGTTCGAGACCATTACAGACTGTACCAATGTGACTTTTCAAAGTTGTATGTACTTTCCTGATTATTCTAAGATATCGTTGACAATTGGTACCTAATAATCTAATCTGAAAACGTCAACCCGTGATGAGCAATATGGTGATCTATATTGGTCTCTATATCTAAGAGATCTTCGGTCCATGTCCGCGAAACCGTATGGTTCGCATTCAACCATGTTTCGTTTATAAACACGACATTGTCCCAATCTGTAAAGGTCATTGGGCGTTTCTGACCCACTTTATGAAAGTTCGCGTACACAGACTCAGTAGTTTCAAATCGAAGAATTCAATCCCACTTTTCAAATATTTATTTTTTTAAAGGATTCAATGGGAGAAAAACGTTATTCCCAATTAAAAACTTTACTTTTGTTAATAAAACAGAAGTTTTTACTTTTAGCATTGTGGAAACGTGTGGTACAAGCACAGTGTGTATAAAAAAACCAACTCGATAAGTGAAGTATTTCGCTCGTTATCGTGACCACAAGATACGGGATCCGTACATACAGACACACGGACGTCCAAGACAGAACTTTTTTAAACAATTTTTTAATTAGTTTAAATAATAAAAAGAAATTTAAAAATATTATGAGTGTTAAAAATAGTGTTTTTCTCAACATTTGTCTATTTATATTCACTTATAAAAGCAATAAAGAATAAAAAAAGTGACATATTAAGTTGGAGAATCACTCGGTGTGCGTAAACTGACAGTAATACCCACCTCACGCTTCGCTTATGAGGCGTGCAATATACGCCCACACATTACATAGCAATTTTTTGCATACATTGTCGACTGGTATACTTTTGACCACAATTCTGGTTGGATTCCTGGGAAAACGGTATCTGGCTATTTAAATATATTTGGGTTTAATTTTACAAACATTGCTGCTTCCAGGATGTATAAACAAGATAATGTAAGAATTTTATATCTTTTAAAGAGTGGTTTACAGGATTCCCATGGTGGAATTCCTGCAATAGCCCTGACACATTTTTCTTGTGCTAGAAACGCTTTTTGTACATCGGTCGAGTTACCCCACAATATGAGACCATAACTTAAAACAGAGGAGACATATCCATGGCATGCTGCTAGTAAGATTATAGATAGCTGTTAACCGTTGATGTTTTACGAAGTTTGTGGAGTACATACCCATATCTATTGATTTTGTCACACACTTTGCCAATATGTGATTTCCAATTGAGGTGTTTATCAAGCGTTATACCCAAAAATGTCGTTTCATTTACGTCCAACAGCTATTGATCTCTATATTTAATTTTTAATTGTTTATGAGGACCTTCATACGTACTAAATTGGATGAAATTTGTTTTTGATAAATTAACCTGTAAATTATTATTATTAAGCCATTTGATTATTAATTCTATAGTGTTATTAATGTCAGTTATATAATTATTGATATCAGAATTTTATCACATGTCATAATTAGAGATATATCGTCAGCAAACAAGATACAAGAATTAGTAGTTATAGCAGAGAGGTCATTTATATACAACAAGAACAATAAAGGCCCAAGGACGCTGCCTTGTGGGACGCCATGTTTATTCTCCATAGATGTAGATGAGTAGGTTTTAAGTTCTTTACGTTCATCGATATTTGCAATTTCAACAATTTGTCGTCTATTTGTAAGGTAGGTCTTTAGCCAATCTAGTGCAGGTCCCCGTATGCCACATTTATCAAGCTTTTCCATTAGTAATTTATGAGACACAAAATCAAAGGCCTTGGTTATGTCGAAAAATATAACTGTAACTATTTTGCCCGAATTCAAGTTTTCTAATACTTTATTCACAAGATCGAAACACGCTAAAGTCGTTGATTTGCCCTTTTGGAATCCGTATTGAGTAGGACATAGGATATTATGTTTAAGAATAAAGCTCGTTAGCCGTCTATGCATGGCTGTCTCAAATATTTTAGAGAGTATAGGTACTAACTTTATAGGTCTATAATTATCCAGGTTCATCTTATCCCCTTTTTATGTATCGGTTTAACACAGGTTAATTTTAGTGAGCTTGGAAAACAACCATCTAAAATGACAAATTAATGAGGTGTGTTAAGATTGGAGTAATTTCTCTGGCACATGCTTTAATGATTTTTGTTGCCAGTCCGTCACAACCTTCGGCATTTGTGTTATTTAAAGCCATAATCCCTACTACCCCTATTCCCTACTAATATTATAAAATTAAATGCGAAAGTAACTCTGTCTGTCTGTCTATCTGTTACGCTTTCACGCCTAAACCAGTGAGCCGATTTTGATGAAATTTGGTACAGAGATAGAATAGACCCTGAGGAACAACATAGGCTATATTTTATTTTGAAAAAAAATAGGGTTCCGTAAGATATTTGGGTTTTTCGGACACAAGGTGTAAAAAATCAACCAGAAAAGTTACTTATTTTGCGTACGCTGCCTAAACTATAAAAGATAGAACGATAAAATGTTCTAATTATTTGTAGATCTTATAGATATCTACAAAAAAGTCCGCGACACACTATACCTATCTATGTCGAGTGAAGCACATCAACCATTTTTTTATTTAAAAATCTCGATTTTTTTTTTGGACTACATTTAAACGCATTTATTTTACTCATGCTATTAATCCTTATCAAAATAAATTATTTCATCACTAAGTACAGTTTATGTAGATATTTGGTCTTTGAATGATTACAATTGAACGTTTGGTTTTGAAGTTATGGCGAAATTAAAATATCACGATTTCTGCTGCAAACTGCACAGCCCGTTGCGAAGTGGGCGTCTAATAAATTTAGAGCGATTTTTTTTTTATTTCGTTCTTAAAACTACACCTACGCAAAAGTTCTTCTCAGAGCTAAACAACAGGTCTTTTCAGGGCTAACCAACAGTTCTTTTCATAATTATTATAAAGAGGAAAGATTAATTGTATTTTTGTGTGTATGTCCGTGCTGATTTCAAAAATTCTTTCACCCTTAGAAAGCTACATTCACCCTAAGTATCCTAGGCTATATTTTTACCAAAAAATTAGATACGCGGGCGGAGTCGCGGGGAACAGCTAGTTAGGAATAATATATACAGCAACATATACTATAAATAAATAGTTAGGAATAAAAAAAATCTAATAAAAATTGTGTGGTTTTATGAAACCACGGTAAAAGTGAAACTTTTTTTCACATTATAGATATTTAACTAAAAAAATTCGGAATAATATTCCATTAAGGGTATTAAAGTAATATGAGTAAATAGTCTATACACTACACGGTCAGCTGATGGAGCTATAGACGCCGCCATATTGGCCTCGGCTGTTCTGACGCGCCTCAGACTAAGGAATAAAGAGGACTTGGCATAACGAACAGTAGTTATAGGAATGTCATGTAGTTCGACGGCATAGTTTCTGACATATCGGCATCTCTTTTTAACTTATGAGGATAATCATATGTAAAAAAGGACAACTGTAGTTTTATCAATGGCAACATTATTTTGGTGACGTCACAAAATATCTCACTGCGGCCGGTCGCCATGTTTTGTCATAGCCAACAACAAGTAGATCAGTTGTCATTAGAGGTGTATTATTATATTATGTACTAGCTTCTGCCCGCGACTTCGTACGCGGATCCTGTTGCTTATGCCAGCGACAACAGGGTCGTCAAAATAAAAGATCTGAAACGTCTGATGTCAAATTCTAAGAGCCCGGGGACGGGAAAACAACGTGATGCGCGAGACGATTCGAGGGTCTCGAATCGTCTCGCTCCAGATCTTTCATTTTTGTAAGATAGCAGGAAATGCCCATCAGAACTTTTGCTCACGATCAGCTGTCAGTCGCGCATCATATTCTTCACTGGTCTCTAGAGACCTGGATGTAGATGCGTAAATGCGATGAGAATGCAGGCGTGCTTCGCGATTCGAAGAGATTTCCACGGAGCGAGTTGCAGCCTGATCTTCCCGAACAGCATCAAGTCTCTCTCGACGCCCTTCGTTAGATTCTTGGGATCTTATGATCCTCAATCTTTTAGCTCCTTTGGAACAGAGGGAAAGATTTGACCTCTTTCATCATGGTTATAGTTTTATTGTGAAGATACCTGATCAATTAAAATCTAAGTGACTGCAAAGTAAATTAAACGCTCAAATAACCTAAGCCCGAAGGCATATAATTATATTCGATAAAAAAAATGAAAAAAAATTGGGAGTTCTGGCCAGTTGAGTCGAATTATAAATGATATACCATCGTCATCGAAAATCAGTCCTAAAGGTTATGTTATTTTATAATTATAGGTACAGTGAAACTAATGATAGCTTTGATTTCCAAGTCAGATGTTTCAAATCTTCGATTTTTATAAGTCAACAGGGAATGCCCATCAGACCGAACCACTTTTGCTAAGACGTCATTCCTATATGTGTTATGGTGTAGCCGGGCTCGTGGAGTTCAACAACAGGTGTTCCAGATCTTCAATTTTTATACGTCAACAGAGAGTGCTCATCAGGCTGAACAACTCTTGCTAAGACGTCATTCCTATATGTGTTATGGTGTAGCCGGGCTCCTTGGAGTTCCACAACAGGTGTTCCAGATCTTCAATTTTTATACGTCAACAGAGAGTGCTCATCAAGCTGAACAACTCTTGCTAAGACGTCATTCCTAAATGTGTAATGGTGTAGCCGGGCTCTTGGAGTTCCTCAACAGGTGTTCCAGATCTTCAATTTTTATACGTCAACAGAGAGTGCTCATCAGGCTGAACAACTCTGCTGAGACGTCATTCCTATATGTGTTATGGTGTAGCTGGGCTCTTGGAGTTCCACGTTAGGTGTTCCAGATCTTCAAATTTATTCTCTCAGCAGAAAATGCTCATCACGTGGAACAATTTTTGCTATGGTACCATTTTTGTACCTCTTATAGTTTAGCTGGTCTGTTGCGGTTCTGCATCAGGTGTTCAAATTTCCAAGATAAATTATAGCCTATATGTTGCCCAGACTTAATACCTGTACAACAAAAAAAAAATCATTCGAATCCGTCCAGTAGTTCCGAAGATTAGCGTGTGCAAACAAACAGACATACAGACAAACAGACAGAATTTTTTTTTTGGATTCGTGCTCCATAACTGTTTGTAAACCCCCCTCAATTATTATTTTTTTAATATATTCAATGTACAGACACAGTTTTTTTACTGTTTTATTATATGTATAGATTTAATTATTTTTTTTTATTATGAATATTTGTACAAGTACAGAATATAAAGTATGTGCAAGAATATTTGTAAACAAAGATGGTTTTTCTAGCCTCACGAGAGCCCATGATAGACGCCAGTAGGTTGATGATGAAACGGTCGCCGTAGGTAGCCGAAAACGGCATGGAAGGATAAACCGCGAGAATCCGTTTAAAAGTACCTAGTTTTATTTCAACGCCGAAGAAAGCTAAATCAAACTCATTTTCGAAAAAATTTGAATTTTGTAAACACCGTGCAATTCAACTATCGATATTATAATGCGCGCAGCTCTACGGTAAGCCGCCATCTTTGTGCCAGACTCACATTAGGTATGCACATTTTTTTCGTAGGTATTTCATGTCTATTCTTTTTTCCTTAGTCTGAGTGACGCGCGCCTTTCACTTTATCCCAAGGAGGTTGTATACTTTATAAACTCCTTGCTTTATCTCTACTCCGCAGCCGACCGTCACGCGACATGCGACACACAGACCAAAAAAATTGAAACGATGTAATAAAAGTTTCACTTTAATTTCACTTTAAATACGAATAAATAAGATAAATTATATTTATTTATTATTCGAGTAATATAAATTTGATGGGTTTTTCGACAGTAGGTCGATTAAGAGTCGATTTCTAAATCGACTCTTAATCGTCCTTTTGGTTGTAAAACAAGGACGGCCTCTTCCAATGGTACTTGATCGCGGCTGTACGCTGCGGGCGTTGGGGTGTGGGCTAACGTGTTGCGTGGTTGCGTGTGCAGCTCGTGCCTGTGCCAGTGGGTGCAGCAGGACGCGTCGTGCCCCACGTGCCGGCGCGCGCTGGCCGCCGCCGCGCCGCCCGCGCGCGCGCTCGCCCGCGCCGCGCCGCACAACCACCTCTTCCACTTCGACGGTGCGTATACACCACTCCCGCTACACCCACATCATCCATATGCTGCTGCACTATCTGTTCATCGCCATTGCTACTTTAAAAATTAAACGATCGCGTTAAATTGTTTGGTCATTGAACTCCTTGCTGACAAACAACGACGGTGAAAAGAAACAAAAATTCAAACCTGTGACATTACTGTCACCGCCCGACAGTTCAGATCAAACAAAATTTCCGTCGGAACAATGCTGTGAATTTATGTGTCAATAAACCGGTGTGTCGTGCGTTACCGGGGGTATTCGTCGCGTGGATGACTATGAGTTAAATGAGACAACGGCTGGCTCTATACGCAGTGATTCTGAGTGCGCTGTGCTGTGCCGTGGTGTTCCTGCTGTTGCGTCTCAAAGTGCTGGAATGGAACCTGACAGGTCAGCGATACACTCGAGACAACCACATGACGATCAGCTGGCACGTCAGGGGATAAACTGATACCGTCTAGGTACAATGCAACATTCCGTACGAAGTACTACACCAAACTTACAATTGCCTTATAGAACCGGTGCTGATGTTGGCTATACATACAAAAACTTGTTTATTGATGTAGACTTGTAATGAAGGGTCCGGAGTCAACGCTTTGGCAGGAAGTTAATTCATCGATTAGGTGGATTGCAATTTATGCATACATTTAGTTCAAATAATACTACACTTCATTTAATTACTCTCATCTATCGCTATCGCTACGTCTTTTCACGAGTTATCAGCAGTGAGAATACCCGGTCCTTTGAGATGGGATGGGGCATCTACCAAGGGCCATTCATCTCTTCACTATGGGAAACAGATACGAAAAACCCAAGGTAGCTACAGAGAGAACTATTGTAAATTGTGCTATAACTACCGTACCTAAGTGTAGCAATTCCAGTACGGAGGCGGTCTTAACGTGTGAAACATTCTCTACCAGTTAACCATACATATGTATTAGCTTTTTTTCTGTCATGATAACGTCTTACAAATTGATGAACGCCGGTTGCACGCACGAAAAATTGTCACGTTTCAACTGAGCCGAGCGTGCAAGCGAAAGCGCATTGTAAGTGATAGAGAGGCACGATCGGCCAAAGCGTGCATCTTTGTGCGTCCTCGTGATGCATCTGTTTCTCTTCCAATACATCGGCGGATGTGTCCGAGTAGAAGAAAGACAGTATGCAATCTTTCATCAATGTTTTCTTATGACGATATTTCGTAAAGATACCTATCGGCCATACATAAACGAACTTTACAGACACACAATTTTTTTTGTTCTCAAGTTGAATATCGGGTTGATAATTACTTAGTAGTATTTATACTGGTACCAAAGATTTATAGTATTTAATGGCAAAAATATGTGTAAGTATAATGGTGTGATGTGTGTTGGCGCGCCAGGGTCGCGATACGTGTCGTGGCTGCCGAGCTTCTCGGTGGAGGTGACGCGGGTGCGGCCGGAGTCGGCGCTGGCGGGCGCGCAGATTGACGCGGCCGTGACGCAGCTGCAGCACATGTTCCCGCAGTACTCGCGCGCCGCGCTGGCCGGCGACCTGGCGCGCACGCGCTCCGCCGACCTCACGCTGGACAACATCCTGGAGGGCCGCGTGCGCGAGGCGGGGCCGGCGGCGGAGGCCAGGTGAGTGGCGCGCGGCGGGCGGGCGCGTGCCCGGCCCGCGCTCACTCGGCTGCGTGCAGGGCCGGCTTCCCGGAGCGCGCGGCGGAGCGCGAGCGGCAGCTGCAGCGCCGCAGGGCCGCGCTGCTGGCGGCCGCGCGCCGCCGCTACCTCTCGCGCCAGGGACCCGAGCCTGCGCTTAGTGAGTAGCCATCCGTATTCATTTACTGTACATACTTCACCCTTTGTGATATTTTAATTAGTTATAAATTAGTGTGTCCCCACATCGATGAGCCTAGCTGTACGGTTGTTATAGATAGAATACATTTCAGTGAAGCCGGCGGACGACCCGTCGACGAAGGGCCTTATTTAGACGCTTGTCGCGCCGATTTATTTTTCTATATTATCTTTGAGAGTGTATTTTTCTATTTAATAAAATTATATAAAATATCATCGTCCGTAGTTTGTAGTTAACTATTAAATGAACACGAACTTGTAAATTATTATACCACTTTGATCTCCTTTTAAATGTTATTTTATGTTTTAAATAACGACAATTAGTCGCGATGCTCTACGAAACATGTCCCTAGCCCGGGTTGGGCGTGCACTGAGTACTGACACAAAACAACATGTCCATATTATGTGAACAGTATAATAAAGCCGCCCTTTCGCCGACTACCAACATGTTTCAGCAAGTATCTGACCATCACTTTGTAATTTTATGTAAGATGTAAAAAAAATCCTACCTTCGCATAACCATTTTTCGATAGTTTAAAAACCCATGTTTGTTGTTGTAATTTTTTGTACTTAAATATGTTTTGTGTGAGCTCCCTACCTAACAATAAACTAAAATAAAAAATGTGATATTAGTGACTTGACAAAATGTTACGAAAATTAGGTGGCTACTGATTGTGTTTATATAAATAATAATAAACATAAGGTGAAGCCACGGGGAACATGGTGGAGACAAGTACTTATTTATAATAGTTGTTTTTAGTTTTGACATGGCAACAACGACGTTAGGTTATTGCTGATGCATATTATATAATAACTATGAAAATTGATTCATGACTAGTCAAAATAATAAATTGATATTACAAAACTGTGTGTTATTTTTAAACCTACCGAATCTTTCACACTAAAACAGTTCCATAAGAACAACGTATCTAAAAATAAAACCGTAGTAGCAGGCTAGCAGCCAGTGCTACCTACTTGAAAACGAACACGACCTGAGAACACGATTGTTTCTACGTACTGGCTGCATGCATGCCCTTTATCATTTCAGATCTGATTTGGAGCAAAAAAGCTCTGATCTCCGGGTTAGTAAAACCGCGGTTCCAGGCTAAGCGCGCACTACGAAATTTGTTCGTGGCCATATTAATTTATCCGCAATGCTCGCTTCTAGGGTGCAGACCGTGCCACCTACAAGGTGCAGATTCGCATTTTTAGAAAAATTCAGGAGCTTTTAATGCAAGACATAGATAATCAATATATAAATCACGGTACCTGGTCAATATTGAATACAGCTACTATTTTAAATTGTTTAAATTTGATAGTATTTTAGAATCATACGAAAGCAATTTCAGAATCACCATCATGCACACAGCGTGTCGAACACTAGGTACCTAAGCCAGGCGTCTCTTCACGTACCTACGATAAGTACGGCCGTTCTTCTGCTTCTTCTGCCTTGCCTTTTCCCAAGCTATGTTGGGGCCGGTCGAGTTAGGCAAGTCTAACACGTCATCTTCGTGTAGATCACGTGTTAGACTTACCTTACTCGTGTAATATATATGTAATATTATAACCGATAATATAGCTTAGATATGAATAATAATTTAACGTAGGAAGTTAGGATCTAAGTTGAGGAGCTGACACTCGCTCAGCAGCTGTAGTATGTAGTGCGTAGGTAATGATATCTCGTCGCGTTGTAGGTAAATTCAGTCCTAGGTATACAAAAAAAATTGTCGAGTTGATTTCCTTCGTACAGCTACCTATACTCCGTTTATTATAGCATTAGAAAAAAGAGGCTCGCAGAAGCAGGAATTGAAAACATTTTATTTCAAAGAAATTGTTTTAAGTACTTATACTCCATTTAAAATAGCATTAGACAGAAGTTAAAAAAGGTTATTTATAATGTACACTTTGTTGCTAAAGTACAATAAACTTGTTACAGTTACGATTGACGCCTATAAATTAAAATCTATTTACATACCAGCTGTGACACTTATTTGTAATCATGTTAACCATTTTTCATAACAAATTATGTGGCCTTCATTTATTTATAATATTTCATTCCAATCTAAAATGACAGTGTCAATGCTAAAAAGCTAAAAGAAGCAGTGATGAACAATACTGGAACGTTTTTCGTTTTACTATTATCCTACCATTATTTGTTTATTTATTATTTTATTATGACTAAATCCTATGATGAAGACGAAGAAGTTTCACTATAGTGTGTTGTAAGTTGTTATTTTAATTAAAATATTGTTCTAAAAATTACTTTTATTTTAATCTTAATTAAATCTAAGTCATCATGACATGATTGGTTGTCTCATTCATTGTTTTGGTGTAAGTTTGTAATGTGTGATGAAGATATTGTTATAAATAAAGCGTAATTTAAAAAAAAAAAGTTTTATTTCGTTTATTTAAGTACTTAAAACAATTTCTTTAAAATAAAATGTTTTCAATTCCTGCTTCTGCGAGCCTCTTTTTTCTAATGCTATAATAAATGGAGTATAAATAAACGAAATAAAACTTTTTTTTTAAATTACGCTTTATTTATAACAATATCTTCACATTACAAACTTACACCAAAACAATGAATGAGACAACCAATCATGTCATGATGACTTAGATTTAATTAAGGCATGGAGAGTTTTCGACAGTGGTCCAAAGTCTGTCAGTTGCCCCTTAATATGTCTACCACCAGTGTCGGGGACAGCTGACATATTTTTCCAGCAAGTGTTTAAAATAAAAGTAATTTTTAGAACAATATTTTAATTAAAATAACAACATACAACACACTATAGTGAATCTTCTTCGTCTTCATCATAGGATTTAGTCATAATAAAATAATAAATATATAATAAATAAACAAATAATGGTAGGATAAATAAATAGATAGTAAAACGAAAAACGTTCCAGTATTGTTCATCACTGCTTCTTTTAGCTTTTTAGCTTTGACACTGTCATTTTAGATTGGAATGAAATATTATAAATAAATGAAAGCCACATAATGTTATGAAAAATGGTTAACATGATTACAAATAAGTGTGACAGCTGGTATGTAAATAGATTTTTATTTAGCGTCAATCGTAACTGTAATAAGTTTATTGTACTTTTGCAACAAAGTGTGCATTATAAATAACCTTTTTTAACTTCTGTCTAATGCTATTTTAAATGGAGTATAGGTACCTATTTAACGACCTTAGGTCCGGCAAAAATAACTTAGTTCGTGTAGTAGGTACCTACCGATTTACCGAAACTGTCTGATTAGTATTGTTGGCGTATTTAAAAAAATATCAACGTACCTATTTACAAATGATCAAATGTTTACGTAGTAGGTGTAGAACATTGAGTTATAATGTACTACGTACTAGAGAAGCTATTTCAAACAAAATATAGCGCGCGCATTTGAAGTCAGCGCAGGACAGCGCATGCGCGGAACCCGCGCATGCGCGGGGCAAGCTTGTTATTTTCTCATAGATAACAATCAATGCGCGCAGATGTGACAATTTTTTTATATTCTGCCTACGTGTGTAAAAAAGTATTTCAACTGTTAAAATACTTTAATTTTCTTCAAATAAAATAAGTTTAGTTAATTTCTGTCGTTTGGTATTAGTAATCCACAGTTGGATCAGTTTTTGTAAATATGTATCTAGCGTTACAGTATTAAAAAAACCGCCATTTACCTACTGATTCTGCCTCTCATAAGCCCCGTAAGTATACTGAACTTTAAAAAAAGTTAGTTTTTCTAATAACAAAGTAAAACAAAAATTCCAGCAATGTTATATTTACAAATATAATATCATTTACGTTATCGCATGGTAATTCAGATTTCTTTAAGTATACTCTTAGTGTTTTCTTGGTGTATTTGTCGTTTTCATGGAAATGCACGGAACATAATATGCGTGAATAATCTGAAGGTAACCAAGTTTCTTCGCTTGCTCTTGTTTTATGACATAGCCGTGGAAACCTTTAAATCCAAACAAAAATGTGAAATATTATTACAACATTACTATCGTGATTAAATATTTATATTTTATTGCTCATAGTTTTAAAAAGTATACCTACATCGATAGTGTCTAGTCTGCGAATAAAAATGTTTTACTCTTTGACATTCACGTAAACAACCGCCGCCACGGTGACAGTTGCAATAGAAAAATTATAATTAAATAACCCGTGGTTTAAAGATAATAGTTGAACTTACTGGTGAAAAGTCACTCCTTGACTTTTATTTATGTTTTTGGAGTTGTTGAAACAGTACCTCAATGCACACGAAGGCATATTTTAATTATCAAAACTTCACTCAATGCGTCACGTTGCAGCAAGCGCTTGGCACAGACTAAGTGAGTTTAGGTCCGTGGACCATAACTCGTGTTACAAACAATTGGATTGAGATGTCTCCTCTAGTACGTAGTACATTATAACTCAATGGTGTAGAAGTACAAATAAATTAATTACCGAGGTATTTGTTACCTGGAAGTATTCGAAGGTTCCAACACCAGTCTTGCACGACGAGAATACGTCGCTGATTTACACAACACTAAAAGATTCGTTTATCCAGGTGTCGAAAGCACTTCACATTTGCATTTAGCCTACTAATTTGTGATTTCTTCCGTGTACGTACCTACACTAACATTTTAAAGTATCCCGCACAAATAATCTGCACTGATAGCATACTTGCAGCAGACCACATCTTTATTAGAGTAGGTAATTGTCTATCATCTTTTAATACTGATAGGTACCTATCGAGCGCGCAAAGACCGGAATTTGCAAACGCCTACACGCGGCGGCGGCCGGTCGCCGCCGCGCGCCGTGGTGGTGGCGCGTGAGCCGGCCATCTTGGAATTTGGAATACAATAGCGATTGAATAATGCGTTATAGCCCAATATTATAGATTATAGCGAACAGAGGATTGCGTTTGTGTGTGTAGCGGTGCGGTTTTAAGGCTAGGAACATACCGACGGTCCCTACGAATAAACCCTTAACTGCAAATGACAAATTTTACAGGAGAGCGTTTTTAAGTTTCAAACGCATGTGTAATGAGTTCTGTTTAACGTAGAGTCTTGAAATTTTGTATGGCGCTTTATTGTAATAGATACTTTATAAAAAATGTTAAAGTAAGATGTATTAGGTCCTTTTTAGTGTATTAATTATCACTTACTTACTTATACATCGGAATCATGCCTAAAAAAAATAGATTAAGTGGTACTTAATAACTTTTACGTGGTAGTATTTTAATGATTTAAAGTTGTAATTGCCAT
The DNA here is from genome assembly GCA_950381575.1 of Plusia festucae. Classification (NCBI taxonomy): domain Eukaryota; kingdom Metazoa; phylum Arthropoda; class Insecta; order Lepidoptera; family Noctuidae; genus Plusia; species Plusia festucae. Next base: position 362,740 of record OX494447.1, read on the forward strand.
TTATGATATTGTACGTGGGTCATATATATAATTTAAAAAATAATGTAAACAGTATTTAAGTTGTTTACGCACTTACTAAACTGCGCAATTTATAATTCAATATTATGGGGATTTTAAAACAGGTTAAAAACAGTCGTGATAACCTGGCAACGTTTGATATTCACGCAGCAAAACAAAACATGACCGTTTTAGCCACTGGTGCTAGCGTATATCCCGCAAGTGGCAGTTGCGGGAGAGCCGCTGGGTGATACGATAGAATGTTCAACGTAAACTTACCGAACTGCCACTATTGTTGTTCTACGATGGAAATTATAGTAAATATTGTAGTTATGGGAAATTTCGTGTGTGGACTTAAGGTTGAATTTGACAACTTAGACTGTTTTTTATTTAACTAAATGATAGTGTTGGTGGTCCTTAAGGTCACGGTAACATAACATGCAAATCACGTATCTACCACTTAGGGGATTGTACGTAGGGACCGTCGATACAGGCTGCGATTTAATACGGGTGGCTTACACTTACCGATTTCCGTAAATAAGAAAAACATACCTATCAATTTTATTATAGAATCGGGTCGAGAATCATGAGTATATATATAATAGGTATATACATCTTTGACGGTCGCAGAAATGTGGCTTGACACAATACATGGTTTCACTTGCGCGCTAGTCGAATTATAGGTATTACAATTAGCGCAAGTAGGTCGGAGGGGGGTAGGAACCCAGCGACACCAGGGCGGTGGAAAGAGCGCAGGAGTCGCGGATCCTGCGCAGGCTCCCCGCTACTGACGCTGGTCATCAGTGTCATCTTTCGTGGCACGCTCTGTAGGTACATATCTATGTAAGATACTTTTTCGTAGCGATATTTTATCGTAGAACGCGCTTAGCCCTATGGCTCGTCAGGTAATCTTGCCGGTGTATCATTGCAATACCACCTACATAGTACAAAGCCTTACGTTGTACCCACCCGGCGAGCCGAGCAGAGGTTTGGGCGACAGCGCAAGAGAACCGAGCGAGGACCCACATGATCAAACGTCTCATTTTGATCTGAGAACTCACAGCCACGATTTCATCAAGTGTTAATTTTAATAATTACAAAAAAAATAACAACTTACGTGTTACATGTATTTGGGTGGTGCAAATACATAGACCAATTTATAAAGTCAAGTGCATTCGTTACACCGTAGTTTATGGCCTACCTTCAGGTACAAACACACAAAAGATAGATAAAATTGGACCCATTCATTTTGTTTGCTCCTTTATGATTATGATATTAGTTATGTAAGGTAGGTAAATAAGGACCTAATCACAAACTGTTTAGCTTAACGTATAAATAATAGATAACGTTTTGTTCTCAAAAATAAATCAAAAATATTTTTATTTCGAGTAGATCTTTACAAGTAAGTACCTATGTACTTTCGCGGTTCCAAGGTGTCATTCCAATGGAGAAGAACCGGCAAGAAACTCCATAGGTCTTTATTAAAAAAAAAAATAGTATAATAAAATTGTAAACATAGGTCATAGGTATGCAAAAGCCTGATGCCTGATGACATTAAAATTTACTGGCGAGTTCCAAGCAGTCACGACTGCAGTGCCCTTCTGTTAGATGTGAGTAAAGTTGCAGACTGGTGCGACGAGAGTTCTGTGGCACTGAACACAAAGTGTCAGGTTATAACATTTATTAAAAACAGTAAAACATAAGCAACTAGGGCCGAGTCACACCGGAATGGCAGCGACACGCGGCGAGCACTTTCAGTGTGAAATAATTTTAAACTTTAGCTTAAAAGGCCAGTATCGCTTGAAAAGGTCGCGAGCGGCCGCGCGCCTCGCGCGTCTTGTTGGTGTTTCCCGTCGCGGCTGCCAGCGGCGACGCGAGGCCGCTCGCGGCACCGCGGTCGGCTGCGCGCTCCTATACGATACCAGGCGCGCGGGCCTGGAGGTCGCCAGCGGCTGACAGCGGCGACGCTGGCAGCCGTTACCGGCCGCTGGGCCTATTTCGGTGTGACTCGGGCCTAATAACATATCGGGAAGTGGCTGTGGTATAGGGTAAAAATAGTAGGTACCTACCTGCGTGACCTAGGTGTAAGTATTATTTGATTCAGTTATAATGTAGGTAAGCTAACTTCTATGCTAACCGTATGCTATCGTCTTAAATACTGCAAAATATAAACCAAAAAATGGCAATATTTTACTTCTCTACTGAAGTAGATGCTGTTCAGCCGTGTGGTCTCCGATATAAAGGCTGGAGTTTTTTTAAACCCAACTTGAGGGAAGGTAATCAAATAAATAAAAAATTATGCACAATCAAAGGAAACATTTCTAAGAAGAAATTACTATCCAATCATTTTTGGCGGATTAGACCGTAGAGTAATAAGTGCGTGTTTGTAGTAGAGGTGGGTGCTGGTGTGTATGAAGAATGTTTTATGAAGTTTTGTGAGTAGATAATTAGATATTATCTTTAACCTTATTTTTGAATGAGATGCGTGGGGTACTGAAGGGATCCAGCGACGAGAAAATGTTATTAAAGATATTAATCAAATTTGTTCTAAAATATTGCTTAATTGAGGTGTTTTTATAAACATGATTTTAATCCTTATCCAAAAGTACCTACTTAGTTTGAAAGAAATTGGCCCTTGAATTCATTGGATTTAACGCCTATCTCAGGAGATAACAGTTTTCAAAACTTCGCAACTAAATAAAGGAAGTATCAGGCGCGCAATTGTGATGAGTTAGGCACGCGTCATGAATTGCACTTAGTCAAGGAACATAATACTCTCTGACGAGAGCACTTAGTACAACTGCAATAAAACTGCAAACCAACCGTGCAGCCCGATTACAGTCGGTGTGCAGTTCCAAAGACTGCAAGCTAACTGCACAGGCGACGTGCAAGTCTCTTGAATCTAAATGAACTTAATGGATTGAATGCAGAGCAGAACTGGTAACACAGCACACAGTCTATTTTGTTATGTTACATGATTGCCAAATCTAAGTCACTATGACCACTAACTTGTCACATTGTTTTTTGTTATTTTATTATCCTGGAGTTTGCAAGTATGAGGGCAAAATAAGATTAGAGGTTTTCTGTAAAGTATGAATTTATTATGGAATTACAAAATCAGGCATAAATATCTGCACTATCCCTTTAAGAAATTTATGTAATTATGTCGAACATATTTTTGTTTGATTATTTCTTATCAGCAATAGTACTTATACAATTAACGTTTTCTTATCCCGTAGTACCTAGTATTCGCTATAGATTATTAATTATCCTATGAAATTGATAACAACAATGTGCAAAACGAGATGAGCAAATATGAAGTCGGCAAAGCCTCGTTCCGCACTCAGACCCTGGAATTCATTCTTGTTCTCTGGATTAACTTGCAGACGAAGGCATACTGAAAACAATTAAAATTACATTCAAATATCTCGTTTTCTATGAAATAACTTGGTAGCAGATTAAACAGCTCGGTTGATGATTGCGATATTTAAAGGTTATCTTAATAAAACAATTTGATTAGGGAAATTACTAGAAAATAGAAATACCAGAACTTGTCTTCTTACCTCCAAGAACGAAAGAACTGACTGTAGAAATAAAACCGCTCAAAAAAGAATTGAAAGGAAAAGTGCCGACAAGGCAGCAATACACAAACTGAATAACAGCGGTCAAAAATATATAAAATAGGTAAGCGTCGATAATTTTCAACTTTTTAGGTGTTTTCGTTGAATATTCTTGGTACAGTTTAGGAATTACGGAGGTTAGAGAGGTCATTTTGTATTATTTGTAAAGCTAGCGGCTCGAATAAATTACAATAGAATCCACTTTTCTTCGCAAAACTGTTGACGTAAATTGACGTTTGACAAGACTGTTGGTTGAGTGAGTGAGTGAGTGACAAGAAGATTTACACGTCGTGTCATCAGATTGGTTAGTTTTTTTTCTTCTCTCCCATTTGGAGCAGAAGTGTCTTACTTACATAATTGAGACATAATCACTTAGATATTAAGCTTAATTATAATAAAATACAAATTAAACCGATGTTGAAATTTGAATTATTCACTTACTGAGATCCCATCCCCAATCATAATGGACAAAACCAACAGATGAACACAAAAATAATGGGTGAAACCGACTGTGGAAAAAGAGGATCCAGGAGGAGATCCCAGTCGATGTCTCTCGAAATTTTCGAGTGTTTTCTCAATTTTTAATCGAAATCCGTAAATACGTGGTTCTATGTTTACCTGTGTATCTTTCCAACATAAACTTCAAGTTCCTATTGGTTCCCAATGCGTATCCGAACGCAATGACGGTGTGACAATGACAGCATGACAAGTCTAGTTAAATTTTAAGCATAAATCTAAGGGTTTTCTCCCTCTACCCATTTATGGTTGAGTGAGATAGAGAATTTCATGTAACCAACTATACATTTGACATTTCTGACTTCAATCGCACAATAAAATTCAATAGCCATTGGTGATCAAAAATTTGTGCATGTCATTCTTAACATAGCCGATTTGTTTAGTTGTGCTAAATATTAATAATTACGGTCTCAAATCAAAATGCTTAGTTTAGAAAATTTTCCTGAATATGCCGTACCTGGCGCTAAACAAGTTCGCTTCGAACCGTACGCTGATAATGGAGGAAGCATCGTTGCCATCGCCGGTGAGGATTACGCTGTGATTGGTGCTGATACCCGTCTTAGTACTGGTTTTTCCATTTATACCAGAGAACAGAAGAAACTGTTCAAGTTATCGGAGAAGACCGTCTTAGGAGCGACAGGTTGTTGGTGTGATACGCTTACTTTGACGCGCCTGCTCCAGGCTAGAATGCAGATGTATGAGCACGAACATAACAAGTCTATGTCTACACCCGCCGTAGCCCAGATGCTTTCCACTATGCTGTATTATAAGCGGTTTTTTCCTTACTACGTGTCCAACGTCCTGGCTGGATTAGATGCTGACGGGAAAGGTTGCGTCTACAGCTACGACCCTATTGGTCATTGTGAGCGTTCCAACTACCGTGCCGGCGGTTCAGCAGGTGCCCAACTGCAGCCCCTGCTTGATAACCAAATTGGGCTGAAAAATATGCAGAATGTTACGGAAGCTGCTATACCCAAAGAGAAAGCTTTGGCTCTTCTCAAGGATGTGTTCATCAGTGCAGCTGAACGTGATATCTACACCGGTGACTGTATCTATATATTGGTTATCACTGCAGCCGGCACACAAGAAGAGAAGTTTGAGTTGCGTAAAGATTAAATTTGCAATAAATAATTTTCTTAAATATTGTGTTTGAGTACTGCACCCTACAGTTCTTTGAATTGGTAAAAAGTCAGAACATTGAAGAAATAAATAGAAATTGTAACAAGTAACTGAATTTATTATTTAAAATAATTACAAGGTAACTACAATATAACTTATACACTTTGTTCAATACTATATACAATTTATATAAAAACTAAGAAATAACACTGCATACTTTCATTTATTGTACTTAGGCATAACAAATATATTCTGTGGGAAGATTTTATCAAACATTTCACTCACTACTCCTTGCTTTGCTGTGTCACCATTTATGGTAGCTTTTAACCTGGGAGGTGTGGTGTTGCCTGCAACTAGGGGATGGATGTTGTAACACAATTCTACTCTGCCTTTAGGAGGTACAGTTACTGATATTTTTTTATATCCTGAAAACATGTATGCGTCTGTGCCCTCAACTGTAAGGCTGAGCCTGACTGGGGTGCTTGACTTCCCAATCAAAGTGCATTTCAATGGAACTGAAGTAAGTAGTTCCACCACTTGGGGATAATTGACTTGTACGGCTATAGGACAGTCGTCTATAGGTAGCCCAGACAAAGCTGTACTACTCATCACACAATGGCTTGTGCTGGTTTTACGTCGCCATGTTATGTTATACAGACCAACCCTTGTAGGGATATCTTTAGGTTTGTACTTGGCTTGTACACATACAGCATCAGAGGCTATATTTTGTTCAGCAACTTCCAGATTGCTGATACATGATGATGGCTTAACTTCATCACTGTTTCTAAAACAGTCCACAACCTCAAGCTCGGTATCCACTATCAGTAAGTCCCAGGGACTTAATATTTTTATTTGTGGCATCACTATGAAAGAATCATCCACAAAGCACTTAGAAATTGATTTGAAATTCATAGCTACAAAATGAGTAGTCACCTCAAATGGTTTAATCACTGTAATTTTTGTAGCAAAGTCTTTAGTGCATTCTAATTTGGATATTTCAGGAAGATCAATAATATACGTTATTTTTATTTGAACAGTGGTGGTAGCTGTCCTGTTTGTCTTCAAATAAAATGTATTTGAGTAGCTACTACATGTGTTAATTCTTCCAACTTGTATTTGGAGAGGTTGTGTCTGAGTTTCTCCTTCTTGCAGGCTTAATTCTGTGACAGAATCAGGATTTGGATTGTCTGGGGTACTTAGCAAAGACAATGTAATTTTAACATCATAGACAGAGCTGTCTTCATTATTTGTTAAAGTAAAAGTAGATGGGAACCATTCACCTTGAAGTGCAGGACTGCAGTTTGTTACCAGCAATGATAATTTACACTCTCGTGAAGTGATAGAGGCTATTGTCAAAGGCACAATACTGTCAAATTCATAGTCTGCCTTGGGGCTTCTTATAAAGTGTAGCAGTTCAGGATGGATAGTTGTCTCCGCAACTTTACTGCCTTCTATCTTAAAATTCATGAGTATCTTTCGTTTCCTGTCAGAGTCCAGTACAAAAGACACATTTTTGATGTGCAAATCTGATCCACTATCATGTGGATTTGGTTTAAACTGACATACATATTTCTTAACTTTACCACCTGGCAGAGATAGTGTAGTATTACCATCATCCATAATTGGTATTTCTATCGTTTCTGTATGACTAGATATGGCTACAAAGGCATTTCTGACTTCAAGAATTGTGGTATACACGAGTCTGACATACAATTCTAATTCAATAACTTCATCCATTCTGTATTTCTGCAGTTTAAATTTTGGTTTAACTTCTAGAAAGCTGGATATATTGGCCATGTCTACAGGAACTATAAGAGGTTCTTTCTCAATTGCTGATTGCCACAACTCCAAAGCTTTTTGTTGAGAGGAAGCAGGTAAGTCTGGTTCTGGAGCAGGTATATTTAAATTAAGAACAGACATAATGTTTCTAAATATTCTATCCTTATCATTATTTGGCACTTGTATGTGTTTGGAGAGTGCCTCTATAGAGAGTTGAAGGTAGTCTTGTATTTTACCTGACAAGTATGCACACTGTAATGCTCGATTTAAGACATGTGAAGCCAAGAACCACCACTTTTCTCTTCGATAATCCCATAGCATGTGAGTTAATAATGTGAGAGCTTTACCATAATCAGCTGAGTAAAAGTATTCATTAGCCATTTCCACAACAAGTTGTTTCCTCATTCGAGGGGAGTGGAATGTTTTGAACTGTGAAATGGCACAACCCAGAAAGCTGATAATCATAGCTGAATGATTAAATACTCTTTCATTATATTGCAGACCTAGTACAGCTGCTTGTTCCTTCTGTGGGTCATGGGGGTCGGCACTGAGTCGTCCAGGTCTCCAGGGGCGCTGACCATAAAATTCGACAATCCCTTCTAATGGGTCAGGGGGTGGTGGATATTGTGTAGCTTCACTGCACACAGACCTCATAGCTTGTCTTCTCTTTACAGTAAATTGTGCTGCATGTTGATAGTAGAAACCGGGATGCTGTGATTGTATAGCTGGAAGCCCGGCACGTATTGCTTCATCAAATAATTCTCCAAAGGCACTGTATTGCCTAGCAATCCAAGCATAGTGTTCAAACAATAATTCTGTTGATCCAATTCTATTTTTATATCTTTCAATGTGTGATTTGAGTTGGGCTATGGCATCTCGTGGCAGATTAAGAGCAAACAAAAGTTTACATAACTTATAATTGATATAGCCAGCCACAGTCCTCACTTCATGTGTATTTGTATCCACAATCCTTGTCTCAAGAATATTGTTGTATGCGTGCATGTAGTGCTTGTGTGCAGTGCTCAAGTCTTGCTTTAACTCATTAAGATAACCCAGCTTGAACTGATGACGGACAAAAAGATACTGATGAGTTGTTTTATTAAGGTGATCTCGATGCTGTTTTATGTTTTTAGTTTCATGATGGTAGTAGTTCTGGGCTATATCGTAAAATGCGTTTTCAAGGCGAATAATGTAACCCATGAGGTGATCGCTGTGAGGCAGAACAAACAGTGACTTGGACTGTATTTCACAGGCTGCACATAGAGCCTGCGCTCGCTCGGCGCCAAGCATATACTCCGAGGGGGGCGGCGACAGCCGGCTCTGAATGACAACCACAGCTACCCTCGTCGCATGACCCTCCACAGCAGCGCGAATAGATTGCACTTTTGATGCGCACTCTATTATTTTTTCATTCCATTGGGCGTCATTCCAATCCATATCATAAAATATAACAACGACGGCAGGTATGAGCGAAACCCGTTTGTGAATCCAATTTTTCTTGAGCACTCCCTTCGGAATGTACCACTCGTACGAATTCCTTTTGGGCTTCACTACTGGAAACTCGAATGTATTATTAAGTAATTTGAAACGCACAGGTGTCCGATCAGCACGACGATTGTTGGAGAATGCATCCCATATTTCTTTATGTACTGCATTATTTACCGCATCAAGACCAGACAGTCCAATCAGTGCGAGGGGCTTCAGAATTATCTCCGGCGGAAACTCCGTGTAGTCACTCGGCTGCGTCGCCATTGTTGAACCTAGATCACGCTCTTCACACTTCAGAGATACTAGGTCACTTTTTCATTTTATATTTATTGGTGTTTGCGTATGTTAATTTATTATTTTCACAAGCTCCAACGCTACTCCCCCATTATTTGCTAAAATTGCCAGTCGCTAATGAAAATGAAACGTCAAAATAAATTGACATTATGACATGCGATTAGCACGTACTAACTACTATGGCACGTACCTACGTATTGAACGAGTGAACAAGATTAAAATTCATAACAACTTAGGAAAATATTTTTTAAACTTAACCCTAACATAAAATGTTGTATTTAATATTGTAATCCCTGCATGAATGTAATACTTAATTATTTTTACTAACCATATCTGGCCACTTTCACTAACAGAATAATGATCAATTGATCATGACATAAAACATACTCAATCAAACTACACAAAATTATATAAATACCTACCTAAAATCTTGTAATTAAATGGTGCCAATTCTATTGTAAGTACACCGAACACTTAAGTATTACACGGATGAATCATAAAAATAATATAATATTTTCCTATTATATTATTTTTATGATGATATTATCCTTTATAATAAAAAAACTTAGAGGGTATCTGAAAGTTCAGACGTCACTGAGAATTTACAGAAATTCCTATTACGTACGACAATATTAAGGTTAAACATAAAGATAAAGATAAAGTTTCAACAAGAATACTAAAAAAACGAGTGAGTTTCATTTATTAATATTATTACTAAAATATACTTATGATTGAACTCTACATACATTAAAACGATCACACTCACAGCTCATAATCGACAAAACACTGTGTAATTGCAGACCACCTGTCCTTTCTTCACTTGTCTAATGCAGTAATGCTTAAGGCTTTACTGCCTACGATGCGCACTAAGCGATTTGTGCAATACGCGCGCTAAATATTATAATAATACCAATCAATTTCGGCGTCCAGCAGGGTAGTATACTTGGTCCAACATTATTCAATTATAAGTCAATGATAATTATAGCCGTAGATAGCCGTATTGTTTCATGATAAGTCTTGGGACCGGTAGTACCGATTTGCGGAACGAAAACTTACTCACGTACCTAGAGCACTAAACTATTACTTACCTATCCTCATTAAACGTTGGAAAATCTAAATATATTGCTTTCTCAAAAACAAATATTTCCTATCCTTCTGATACGCTACAACTCAAAATGAACACTTGTTTCGAGTTTAATACCTGCTCTTGTTTCACCTTAGAACGGACTGAAAACCTAAAATATCTCGGTATCATTATTGACAAAAACCTTACCTTCAGAGCTTCATAGGTGTTTTTATATAGTTTAATTCTATCTATCATACCCTTCATGTTATTTTATTTCTGTGATTTATCAATGTAACCCTGTTCACAAGTTAGATAAACCAGAGCCACACGAAACAACCTAGGTATTCTTAGCTTGGGGCTCAAAGGAAATGTGTCTCTTGACACTTGTTGACTAATCTTTTAAATTTTTAATACATAATATAAATAATAATACATAATATAAAAAAGTTCAGGCCCGCCAATTTTTGAGGGTAGATCTCAGGGGTAGATTCCTCTTGTCACGTGACAGGCGCCCACGTGACGTGACGTCGTATAGTCATACTATCCACCATGGAGGTTTAGTTATTCAACATTAATAAATGTATAACATACTAATAAAGTGATAAAAGTTGCGGTTAGGCTGTTTTAAAATATACCCACCCGAAGTTACCCGTAAGCCCTTTTCCGCTGGTACCAAATGGTACCATCCGGACTTAGCGGTGACTAGTATAAGTTTAAGTTTAGTAGCTAGTACATTTTACAAAAGTAATGGCGCGATTAAGTTCACAATATTTTCTTAAAGTTGTTTGAGCAGAAATTATATAAACAGGTCAATGTGACATAATCATAGATGACGTTGATACGCGACACACTACGTTATGTCTTTGTAATAGTAATAATTAATACTCTAGAGAGATGTCTCCGATTCCATAACAATATAATATCTGCTTTATTTAGTTAGTAACTTACTTTGGATTCGGAGTAATATAAATATGTGATGTTGTCCTCATTTATTTATAAGTTGATGAGCAGAATGAACACTATTGACCATGGACATAAAATACAAACAAACTGTTCATGCTCCATGCTATGCTATCCCATGAAGGTACTATACCTTCATGTGCTATTGCTATCCCTATTTGTAAAATGTACCTACTCTGTGATGCTATCTATTGACACTATTGACAGTGACAGTCACTAGTCACTTAGTCAGTCAGTCTGTGGGTAAAGTAAAGTCAGGTTAGGTGTCATAGGATTTAGGGTAATTGGTATGTGATTGTAAAGTCGTAAACTTATTTGTTGATTTATTATTGTACACTTATTGTTGTTTTTGGTCTACTCATCGAACTCATGGGTGCTTATTTGATGTGTACACATTATCAATTACAAGAATAAAATTAATGAAGACTACACCTCATTGCTGAAATAATTTAACATTTCTAGCAAGCTTATTCAAAGTACTTGACAATGGCTTCTCAAGCGCTAGCATCTTTAACGGCTACCTACACAGATTCAGAGGGAGAGGAAGATATGGAAGACCAGACTCCAGAAAAAGATGAACCTAAAGAGATTCACTCAGCACCAACTAGTCCTAGGAAGGTGGAAGATATAAACAAGCCTGCCTCTGCACCGGTTACTCCAAAGAGGAGGTTAGTTTCTTACGTTGACGATACTGTGGTATCTGATGAAGAGCCTCTCTCGCCTGCGCCTGAAAACCAGGATGACATGCGACGCCTGTCCATGGAGACCGACACAGATGAGGCATTGCCACGATCTGAGCCAGATGAGTCAGAGGATGGCATCACTCTTCCTCCTGAACCAACCGCCAAATGTCCCAAGGAGTTGCAAGAAACTATTGCGAAGTATTACAGTCGAATGCTAAATGAGGGACTGGACATGAACAAGATAATTCAAGACAAAAAGAATTTTAGAAACCCAAGTATCTATGAAAAACTCATTCAGTTCTGTGATATTAATGAGCTTGATACAAACTATCCACCTGAAATTTATGACCCATTAAAGTGGGGCAAGGAATCATACTTTGATGAGTTATCTAGAGTGCAGAAGTTAGAAATGGACAGGAGAGAGAAAGAGAAAAAAGAGAAGCTAGCAAAAATTGACTTTATTTCTGGAGTTGCCAAGAAATCTGAGAGTGATGATGAAAAAAAGAGGAAGTCTAAATGGGACCAGGCAGCTCCAAATGTATCCAATAAACCAACAATCAAGCAGCCTGGGCTTGTTCAACAACCTCTCACTAGTAATGTTACTGGCACAAAGGGCACTATTATCTCAGCTTTTGGATCTTTACCCAAGAAACCAAAACTTTGACTGGAAACAAATATAAATAAAGATGGAGCTTTGTGATCCAGCTAGAAAAAAAACACTATGGACTTGAAATATGTTGCAGACTAGGTCATGTGCTGTGATTATATGATACTAAACTTACTGTGAAACCTAAACATTATGTGAAAAACCTTCTTTGTATGTACTAAATTTGTTTAGTGATTATTAATAAATAAATTAAATATTAATAACAATGTAAACTAAATTATTGTAAATATGTGAATTTTTTGTTTTTTATTTATGTCAAATTATCACACTAATATTTAAAGGCGAAAGTTTGTGTGTGTATGTTTGTTACCTCTACACACTTAAACGGCTGAACTGATTTTGATAAAGTTTGGTGTGGAGGTAGCTGCCACCCTGGATTAACAAGTACGATACTTTTGTCAAATAACATTAAGTTATCTGGTCAACTGCAGGTAAAACCGCAGGGTGCTGCTAATTATAAGAACATTAGAGTGCCTCAAATTAAGCAAATGAATTTATGTTAGTTTATAATAAGTATACCATCCAGGTAAAAAGACATGGGGTAATAATATAGAATAATATTAAAATGAATGTAGTGTAAAATAGATAATTATTATATTACATTTTAGTAAAATGGGTTTTAATGCAAACCAAAATGCTCTTTTTTAATTAATCCTACTAATATTATAAATGTGAAAGTGTGGTATTTGTTACTCAATCACGCAAAAACGGCTGAACGGATTAGGATGAAATTTGACATGCATGTAGCTTTTGACATGGAAAAGAACATAGGCGGCCTTTTATCCCGATTCCTGTAGTTCCCATGGGAAAATTGAAAATTGTTTACGAGCTAAGCCGTAGGCTGACAGCTTTGAAACTTGGTATTTTTCTCTATTACAGCGCAAGCTATAACACGGGTGAAAATTTTATCCCACTTTTTACTACTTTCACATTTTTCATTTATTTTTAGACCCTATTCTGAAATCCACGCAGACGAAGTCGCGGGCAGAAGCTAGTTTCTTATAAATTTTTGAGTACCTACCTATCATTTAGCCATGCTGTATTAGGTAGGTACCTACATATCTAAGATCAGAAATGAGTATAGTCTGTGCTTTGCAATGGGTAGCATACTAGCATTTTCGTAGCATTTCTAAAAGTAGTCTGTGGCTCAGAAAATAGCCGCAATTTACGGTTGGTAACTCATAGAAAAGGCTAAAAATACACCACTACGTATATTAGGCCCTTCAAGTATAGAGGAGGAATGAGCATTGATAACCACGCAGCTACGCTTATTCATTGCGGTTTGGCGATGATTCCAATTTTTGGCAGCATCCAATTTCTTCACGATGATTTTCTTTCACTGTTCGTCAATGATTACGAAAGTACAATAAGTATGTATCTTTGAAAAAGTCACATTGGTATGTGGGCCTGGGTTCGACTTCGAACCTGTAGTCATGTGCATACGAGTCTAGCCATTGAACCGCTAGGCCATCACACATTTACCACTAGTCCACTACGTTTACCGGAGAAACTATTTTTGTATTCTTCACACAGAATACACCACAAATAGTTTATTTATCAATAAAAACTATTTGTTGTTTATTTTTATTTTATTTTTTTAGATTTTGATTTTATATTTTTAGATTTAGATTTTTTTTTTACAATTTCGTTAGTTTAGTGCAGAATTGTATCACTATTTTACTAATCTTAGTTCCTTCCTAAGATCATAAATTTTTGATTTTATACGTCCATGTGAAAATATATCTTTTATCTTTTTATTATTTAAAACATTGATCATAAAATACGAGTCACTATAATAAGCTAATAATTTAATAATAATAAGCTAAATTTATTGCATTTCATTTGAACACATCAGTTCACATCACTAGTGACTAGAATAGTGTCGGGTGGCGCGGGAGGGTGGGCATAATATATAAACAGAAACACAACAAACCTTTGTTTGTCGCGAAGTTCGTCGAAACAAGTTTCGCTTCATTTAATTTTGCGTCCATCTGACGCTTTAGCACGCAGTTTTGTCTTAGTATTGTTGTAATTTAAATTTTGTCATGGCTGAGGCGCCCGAAAGCGAGCCAGTGCCTTCTTCAAGCGAAGGCGAAGTCGCACTTGATACTAAAGAGCCTGACGAACCGTTGACAAAAAAACGTAAAATCACTGACAAAGAAGGAAGCGACAAACTCGAGCATAGGCTAGGGGGGATCTTGTGCTGCGCAGTTTGCCTGGACCTGCCCCAGGCGGCCGTGTATCAGGTATTCTAAAACAGCTGATAGTGTCGATGCTTGCATCAGCTGTTTTTCAGATCTTTTCCTTTGTTATCCATTACGTAAGTCGAGCCTTCAGCTTGCTACACAACATTCGCGTCGTGGCGACGCCTACACGACGATGCTTTATCAGTCGTCAGCTTGAGAGTTATCATTTAAATGGCGTCAATTTAATGTATTAATTCATTTAGTATTAATTGTAAAGTTACACAGCTAGGCAACTGTGATCCATGCTGTTTTTATGATTGTTGTTATCTAAAGATTATGAATTGTGTTGGTTTATTTTATGATTCAATTAGCCAATGTATGTATGAGTGGTGACCTATTTCTATGTATTGTATACCTACATAATCTCAGCAGACTGTTATGACTGATGGTACGAGTAAGAGACATGTATCTGTGATATTTTATAGGATAACTATTGTAGTGTGTCTGTGTACGGTCACATCTATTAGTTTAGCAAGTAAACTTTAGTCTGTAAACACTCTTGTAACATTTCACTGCAATAAAGAAATGTTTGAGAGATTTACTTCTTTCTTTATTCAGTCCCTCTCAATCCCTTTCCCAAATTATAAAAATATCCTATACAAGTGAAAATGTACCTACACCTAAATTTTTTTCATCAGCTTCAATCTTTAAAAAATAATCTTGTAATGATTTTTGCTATAACTTGCCCATTTCATTTTGTGGGAAAATTACACCAAATTTTTTATTCATTATTGTTATTTCTCGTAAAATATCTTGCTTTTTTATTTTATTTTTTTGTTGATATTGATTTGAAACAAAGTTTAAAACATATATCATATTTTTTAACTAAATAAAACAATTTACACATGTTCTACAATAATATTATATATTTTATTAAATTTAACATTATTTTTCTGTTACAGCAGTATTTTATGTGTAGTTTGATTACAGGTGGCACACAATCACAGCCAGAGGTAGACCATGTAGTACCATCACAGACATATGTTGACATTAATTATTTCTGAAATAATAAGTTTATCATTAATATTACACTGGCCAGAAGGCAACAAAGTTTTCCTGTATTTATACTTCTGGCAAACATCGAGCTTTGTGCTATTTCCAATGTGTGTGTTACATTGCAGTGTAGCAATGGTCACCTGATGTGTGCTCCTTGCTTCACACACCTGCTCGCGGACGCGCGGTTGCGCGATGAGTCGGCCACGTGCCCCAACTGCCGCGTTGAGATCTCCAAGACCTCGGCATCGAGGAACCTGGCCGTGGAGAAGACGGTGTCCGAGCTGCCCTCCGAGTGCAAGTACTGCACGTGCGTGTTCCCGCGCCATTCCCTGCAGCATCACGAGGAGAACACATGCGAGGAGAGGTGACGCATCCTTATCTGTTACAAATTATCAAGTTGTACCTCACTACAGAGATTCCTCGGTATCTACCTAACACGACGTTCATTCGCTTATATTATATTAAATTCATTTCTATTAATATTACGATACATACTGTTATTAACTTTCGTCCAAAATAAGCGTTAATATCTGCCACACGACGGCCGAGTTACACATCCACAGCGTATAATCGAGTCAGGATGTAGATACTTAGTACCTACCTACCTGTACGAAGAGTAATGCCTACTAAAAGAGGCTACATATTTTTCCCCAGGGAGTTCAAGTTCTCGCAAATCGTAGTCGATACGGCTACAAAGAGGCGCTACCTCGATAGTTTAATTGGCATTGTGACGAGTGTGTACTTGGTGTTGGTCGGAGCGCTCCGGCGCTCGGTTCTGTCGGTGCAAGCTTGCGACGCGCGCGCGCCGCTCAAGCGCCGTAGGTACCGCAGGTGCGTGGCGCCCCCCCCGCCCCGCGCGCGGGGGCCGCAGTACATGAGCAGTGTGCAGGCTGACGGGCTGCCGCTACGCCTGCATCGGCTGCCCGTGGCGCGGGCCGGCGCACGAGGCGCGCGGCCACGAGGCGCGCTGCGCCGCGCCCGCGCAGTCCGGCGCCGACGTGCTGGCGGCGCTGGCCGAGCGCGAGCGCCGCGCGCGCGACGCCGGCCTCGTCTACAGCCAGGTGCTCGACCTGCTCTCCTACGAGAAGATCACCTTCAACGGTAACTGCCACCACGCGCACACTTACCTACACCACATTCACTTGCTTACCAACTTGCTTGGGATATTATTGCAGTCACTATTAATTCAAACAACATTTATTACTGATGATGACAATTAAGTTGGACCCATTTGGTACTGTATAGCATTATATTTATTTATTACACGTTTCGAGTTATAAACTCTGAAAATCAATCATTAATTGCTAAAGCAATTTTTAAACATTATGTAAATCTATGAATTACGCCGTAGCTAATTGCATCGTTAAACTAGAATATTCATTAGCAGCTACAGATACCGAGACAGAGCCGGATTGATGCCCCAAGCAATCCACACCTGCGGGTCGTCGAGAAATAATTATCAGATCTACTAAGTTTAGTAAGGTAAAGCGCTAAAGCTGCTTAGCTGCATAAAAGGATTCAAATTACTACACTAAATACCTTTGTATGTACTATGTATTTATAACTAGCTTTGTTCGCGCCTCCGCCAGATTGCCTGCCGTGGGAGTCGACTTTCGCGGCAAAAAGTAGCGTTCCTCTATGAATGGGCTATCGAACACTGAAACTAATTTTCAAATCGGAACAGTAGTTCCTGCGATTAGCGCGTTCAACTAAACAATAAACCAGTTTTATAATAGGTATTATTATAGATGTATGGTATTCTAGACATAACTGACTAAGGAATGTTAACGAAGATTGTGTGGCAGACCTGCAGCTGAAGCCGTACCGCACGGAGGAGTTCGTGCACAAGCTGTACTATGAGACGTCGCGGTTTTCCGCCTTCGGCCACCAATGGGTGGTAAAGGCCTTCGTCAACAAGAACCAGCGGGACCCCACGCAGAGCTCGCAGCGGGAGATCTCCTATCAGGTACTTATCCTCTCATATTTATAGGATGATTGCATTTCAGCTCAAAATGGTTAATTGATTGATCGCACACCTAGATTTTACTCGTGTAATACAGTTGTGACAGGTACTAAAAAGTATTAACAAAAGAAACATTTTTAAACAAAGGTCACGAATAAAGCAGTGTTGAGTCTATTCAGATGAAGGAGACTTTGAGCAGTATATTGGGCTGCAAGTCCGACTTTTGTATTGGAAATCAGAAAGTTTCGGGATAGCTCAATTGGTCTTGGAATCTCGACCTGTGATGACTAGCATAATTATCATATTATTAGTATAGCTCTTTGATTATTTATATGTCTAGATGGAGAGTCTCCCTTTTTTCAAATGCAAGATGGCGGTTATTATTTTTTGTAAAACGTTATGGGTGCCCATTTTGCCGTTTCTAGTAATGCTGATTACGCAAATGGATACATTTTGGCAATAAAAAATAGTTAACTTTTTTTAAAATAATTATCTATACTTGATATTATAAAGCTGAAGAGTTTGCTTAAACGCGCTGATCTCAGGAAGTAAGTACTGGTCCGATTTTAAAAATTCTTTGTTGTTGATAATAAAACTTGTGGCGATAAACGACGCCTAAGTGCAAAAGCTGGTATTTATTATAAGGATGCAAATGTTGAGGTTTGTTTGGGTACAAATTGCGTTTTTTTAAATATTAGATTACGAAAGTAGCATCAATGACTAAAAATAAAATGACGACCCACTTAGCTTTGAAATTTGATGCTATTTTCGCAATCTGTAATAAAAAAACGCCAACATTGACATTCATAATAAATTATCACTACAGTATTATAAAAAAAGGTGTCAATAGGCGAACATTCATTAAAATCTGTACATAAACAAGAAAGAAATATGAAGAGAAACTTGCAACAGTGTCAAAGAAATCAACATGATAGGAGCTTGATGATTTGTGATTTTTATTTTTACGGCTTTTATAATGTTAGCACACTTTGATAGCGCAAAACGACATTTTATAGATGTTTTTTTTAAATATCTATTTAAAAAAGTGCGTCGTTGTGACACAATCACGGATCGGTAGTTCGGCACTAAACGGTGGGAAATCATCAACACGTAGTTTGAGACCATCAAATTCACGAAAAACTATGTCACTATGTGCCAGTTCTATGCGCATTTGACGCTCTATCCAGGCATATAAATAATCATATTGATCATAGGTATGTGTATAAATGCCTATTCAGGCGGTGCGACCACACTCGAAATAAGTATGAATGAAGCGAGTGGTCTGCGCACGAGCCCCCCTTGCCCCTTGGTCGTGAGTGTCGAGGCGGATACTAGAGCACATAACACGGTCAGCTCGCCCTGCAGTTGATCCTGAAGAGTAAGGCGAGCAGCGCGCTGGGCGTGCAGTGGCTGGTGCTGCGCGGGCCGCACGGCGAGGCGCGGCTGCGGCCGGCCGTGTGCGCGCACGCCTTCCACGACGACGCGCCCGACGCGCCGCCCGCCGCGCTGCCGCTGCTCGACGACAACGACACCAACCGCCTGCTCTCCAACAAGGCCATACACTTCAGGTAACACGCCTCGCACACACACCCCGACTTACACTTTTCATAACTTCACAAAAAACTTTCTTAATCGGTTTACTTAAATCAGATCAAGAGGGTCTTACGCTTCATGCGCGGTTCCTTTACTCCAATATTGTTCTATTTATACCTGGAAACTAATGACTGAAGATAAACCTCACAAACCATAACTCTAGCAATAGAAACTCGGAACCACTTAGTACTACAGCCCACTGATGGTTCGAGTACACATCAAAAACTGCTGGTAAGTAATGGACTCTTTACAAACCAATTTATAGACGGGTTTTACCAATTGAGTTCAAAATGGGTTTGTATGAATTTATTTGTTCTTCTACTCTTCAATGTATTTGTAGAGATTCGGTCTTACTTCAAAACGGTATGGTATTTTTGTTACCTATGTTATATTGTTGTATGTAGTTGTAGTGTAGTTCATCAGTAGGTAAGGGCCTTTCGGGAACAAGTTTTATGATCATAACTGAAGGTGACGCAATTCAGTTAGGTAAAGTATTATCTCATTGCAGGCTCATAATGTTCCTGGCGTCGAAGTGATAACAGCCGACGAGGGCGTCGTGAGCCCGCGACTGATCCGTTTTGTATCGCTTTACACACACTCACCCACACCACACACTCACACACACATACACACACACACACAGCGAGTTTACCAAAGAACAATGCAAATAAGCCAATCATAACACACATACAAACAAAACCGCCACGTGTATACTTTGATACTCGTTTACTGATTAATCAAATATCTAGAACAGAGTTGTTTATTACTGAGGTAAATGTAACATTTTGATTACCTATAAATGACATCCATGTAAATAGTTGATAAGTTATTATGCGAATACGCCTTTAGAACTTTAAGCTTCTGAGGGCACCGGTCCAGAGCTGACTGGGAGGCAGGCACTTTGATGCGATGAATTAAACGAAGTTATTTTTGTTGGTAATTTATATGTTGTGACTGATCACAGTAAACGCAATATCAAAGTAGGTACTTTTTGCAAACACCGCTTCTATATTATTATTATTTTAAATTGACCTTCTATAAATTGCAAGTGGGATGGTGCGAAATTCAAAAAGGTGTTCGAGATTATTATTGAGTACAAATTTAAATTAATTGGGAATTTGTTCGTTGACTTGTTAGTGATGTAAGTATTGAACTAATAGATGTTAATTAGTTTAAGCCTTTTGCTTGAAAAATACCCTTGATGCGGTTACTCTGGTTGTGCGAATTTCAACGTAAGACAATATGTTCGTATCAGCAGTGCACAGGGGCGCCGGCAGCTTGAATGTGGATTTCGATTGATACCAAGATTATGATGACAGAGTGACTGTATTCAATATACAATTATTTCTTGAAATGATTTTACTTGGTAATGTTGAACTTTAAATTTATATCCGTATAGTTATATAAAATTATTTTGGAGTGTTGTGTTTATAATGGAGTGTATTTTGCTTGAGTGACTTTTGAATAGCGGCCTCTATAAAGTAACCAACAAATTTATGAAATTTTACAATTACAGAGGGGCCGATACCATAATAATTTTATATTATAGTGTATCTCATTTATTTACAAATAGTAATAATTTTGGGTTTCGAATAAAATGCTAAGTTATTGAGATGTTTTTTTTTATTATTTTTATTCAGACAAATATGATCCTGTCACTATTATAGGTTTTAATTTTTCTACACATCAAGCAACAACTGTCCAACTTTTGGTTTATTCTTCCAAGTCTCGAGAGCGAGGTAAGAGCGATGAAGATAACAAGTGGTGCTTGTATTTGTTTGTAGCGCGTGTGTGTCAGTAGGGCTTGTGCCGGGGCACGGCGGCCACGTGCAGCGCGGCGAGGCGGGGGGCGAGGGGGGCGGGCGGGTGCTCGCCGCCGCTCGCCGCCCACACGCTGATGATGCCCGACTCGCCCGACGTCACCAGCAACTCGCGCTGTTAACACAATCATTTATTAGACCTATGTTCTTTTATCGTGGTACAGTTAAAGGCCGTAAGCCATTAGGCGCGCTTGGTTAAATTCATGTAGGTAATTCGCGATTGGTACAATTTTTGATTCGTCCAAATCACGATAACCATTTTAAAAATATCTTGATTTTTCTAGTTTAAATAGGGTTCTCATCATCTCCTCATCATGTACCTACAATTCTAAATTCAAATATTATTTATTTTCACACACACATTGGCACACACATACCTATATGTAGACAAAAAAAACATATTTTTTTTTTTTAAAGATTACTAGCAATGTGGGTCGCACATTACTAGTAATCCCGTTAACCCCTCGTGCTAAGCTAAGATGCTTGTGTTACGAGTGGGTTCACGTCAGTAGTGTAATGGGTGGGATTCGAACCCGCAACCACATGATCGCAAATCCGATGCCCTATCCATTATATTATTATTATATTAGGCTACCGCCATTTCAGCTGCTAAAAACATTAAAACATTACCCTTCCTTTTGGCTTTGCCGTAGTCGGATAAAAATAGTGTCTGTGCGACTATGATTTCGGAAATAGACCATTTTGGACTAACCGCGAATTACAATATTTTTTAACATTAAAATTTGACCAATCGCGCTTAGAGGGCCATAAGTGCAGCAACACTTCATCTTGTTTGTTGGCAAGTATTTGAACGCAAAAAATACAATTTGCAGAACGACAGGATAACTAGGACAAATTGTTATTAGTAGATGCCCGCGAAAAATGTGAGACCCTTGACTGTACCTGCATAATACGCAGAGTTCAGCACTATTCACCGAACTACTAGCGTTGCGTCATAGCGCGGATTCGATTACCGACTGTGGCAATTTGAAAACATCAACAATAACCTATAAGTACCTGTTTTAATCTTGACTTGGTTGTCTCGAAAATGTATGAAAACAAAACTACGGCCACTTACTAATTTATCGTTGTAGCAGCGATACGTGATTATGGACTGTATATCATAGTTGCGACAAACAAATGTGCGACAAATGTTATTGCGACAGCACAATACATCGACAAACAGAGGTGCGACAAGCGTACGTGCGTGTGCAATAAACGATCATTTTCAATTTCTAATACCTAAACCACGTAAATCAGAACGCTACCTAAATGTAGTAATAATACGTATTATATTAAAAATGGAGACGAAAAACCTACCTAACACGAGAATGTCACCTAGAGTGATATGTCTCTCTGTTATAAGTTACTAAATCTGGTGGTAAGTTAACCTTTTGAACGCCACGGACGTTTATAGACGTCTAACGAAATCGTGCCAAACACGCCACCGACGTCTATAGACGTCAAGAAAACGACATTTTTTAAATACAAAATAAATATACTAAATTAAGTTTTGTATAATATTAAAAAAAATGTGGAAAAGAACTTATAATTGATATCCTTAAATCGATAGTTTACTGTCCACTCTCGCGCATCCCTATGTAAGAGCTCATAGACAGTTACCTGTACGCCACAGACGGGAATGGACGTCAAGCGGTGACGTCATTAGCGCTACGGGAGTCTGCTAGTGCTTTACTACATTTATTATTATGATCGGTGGTAATATTAAAATTTGAAGCTATTTGTTTGCTTTTAGGTTGCTTAGAACTTAGTAACTGCTGTTTAATGATAGTATGATACCAAATAGGGTCAAGTTAAATAAAAGACCAATGCAACGAATAATATTTATTTAAAAAATATAGAACGAAAAGCACGGATTCATTGGTTATCGATAACTTTTCGTTAAGATGTTGGAATCACTATTTTTTTTTGTAGGTTTTTGTACTGAATTTGTGGCTTGGCGTAGAAGGGGCGCCGATGTGTTTACGCTCTGGCGTTCAAAAGGTTAAACACGAGCCAGAAATTATTATGGACTAATTGCCACTAATTACTCTATAATAGGAAAGATATAAGATGAGAACTCACGTCTTTATCATACCAACAGCAGCGTACGGTCTGCTTGTTGCCCACGAAGTTAGTGGCCGGCGTCAGCTTCTTGTCCTCTACCGTCACTGACCGCAGTACGTTCCTAGAGGTCAGAGGTCATCAGTAGGGTGATTTACTTTATCTGCAGATATTTTAGATTAAAGCATCGATTTCGTGCAATAGGTATGAACGATGGTAGGTACATATATTGGACACAGAAAACTTGTTAAAATTAAATCGTCAGGAGCAGAGATCGGAAGCGGCCGGCACGCACACGAACTCGCCTACGTTTAAGCATTTGTGCCTGACAATTTCGGTCGTGACTTTCACATGGCCCGCGCGAGTGGCGAGGAGGATACAGCTACTACACAAAGCCGGTGTCCAAATGTGTCGAATGATACTTTGTCAGTTAATCCCTTTCCGCGCGCACGATTTACCACCTTCCTTGCCTTACGTCCTCCGTCGCCCGCCCGCAGACCATGTGAGGGTCAAGTACCTACCATATCGCCAAGCTATAGTATGGACTTTTAAGTACCTACGTACGGCGTTTATAATTAAAAAGTATTGTAAAACACCCTTCTGATCCGATGCGGTTGGAGAAAATCGTACTATCAAGATAGTATAAGCTCACCCGTCGCCACCGTACGAGCCGGCTAGTAACACTGGCGTGTCGTCTATCGACGTGAATGTATCCACCAAGTAACAGTCATCGCCTTTGCTTCTCTGAAAATTGATAAATATTACATATTATAAAGAAACTGGTAGGTACTTAAACATTCCTGTGCGTGAGTTATGCGTTGATATAACTATTTCTTGAACTTCTTCTTATCGTGTCGATGGCAATCATATTGTTTCAGCCCAGAATTTTGCTACGAGAACTGCATTAGGGGCCATCTATATATTACATCACACGTTAAGGGGTAGGGAGGGGGTTGACGTGTGACATTGAGTGACACGGGGGTGGGAAGGGGTCCTAAATTTCGTGACGTCACATTTCAAAATCTATTTTAATCTAAGTAAGCACAACACGAACTTTTAACGAAAACCTCAAAAACAGCCCAGTGTGCAAGTGTTAGGGCACGAAGGACAAGATAGCTGGTGTTCCTTTGTTTGGGGTGTGATACCACATTTGCATCTAAGGTTAGATGTGTCAATGTATCCCCACTTAGACAGATTATCTTTGCTTCGGCCAACCTGACTCTGAAGTCGGTTTAGAGACTTCCAGGTTGGCCAAGGTAGCCCATGTCCTGCAGGGAGATTTTCTTATGTTGGGACAAAGGGGTCAGGTAAGGTGGAGTTGTTTTGCCACAGTCTGGGTCTTATCAGTGAGTTTTCGGATGGTAGAGGAAGGACCTTCCCAACGAAGTTTCTGCAGCTTTTCAGCCTTTGTGGTACAGGAATGTGGTTGTATAGAGGGTGTCTTGCGTACTTTTTCATTTTCGTCCGCTCGATGGAACTAGCAACAGCTCTACGAATTTCTTGAACTACCAGTAGTCCTAGGAGTTTCTCTCGCTTAAGTTGCCACCGGTGAATTAAATAACTCACAATACTTACTTTAATATTTTATATATTAAAGTAAGTATTAAGCATTAGTATTTTAAAGTAGTAACTCTAAGGCCCGGCGCCCACTATCGGCATCGGCACGGCTGAGGATTTTAGGAGATTAAAGAATTATATATTAACTTCATGGCAATAAAGTAGAAATTTCCATGATATATGATTGTAGGCACAAAAATACCTAATAAATATAATCATGGAAATTTCTACTTTATTGCCATGAAGTTAATGTATAATGCTTTTTATCACCTAAAATCCTCAGCCGTGCCGATGCCGATAGTGGGCGCCGGGCCTAATGGTGTATAATAAAAAACATTCTTTTGTATCACAGGAAATTCTATAATTTTCATTGTATGGTAGCTCACCTTAATGCTTCTAGAAACTTTGTCCCTAGTGAAGCTCCTGAGTAGGTCCCCACTTTCTGCATCCCAGAGCTGCAAGTCATTGGACTGCGTGATGCAGGCCAACTGCTTCTCGTCCAGCCACCGCAGCTTCTCTACAGAGTTCTCCACATTCAGGGAGTATGTCAGTGCATCATCCTCACTTTGTTCCATGACATTGAACACATTTAGAAGACCATCTAAGCTACCTGATGCCAGTATTTCTGTTCTTGTTTGGTGGAATTTTACCTGCAATCCAGATATACACAATATACAATTTGGTGGAAAAGAAAGACGTTTAGTAAATTGAAAGAGACAAGCAGCATGAATGTTTTTCTGATCTCTTATCCTCTTCCTACTAATATTATAAATGTGAAAGTGTGGATGTTTGGATGTTTGTTACTCAATCACGCAAAAACGGCTGAACGGATTTAGATGAAATTTGGCATGCATGTAGCCTTTGTCATGGAAAAGAACATAGGCTACCTTTTATCCCGATTCCTTAAGTAGTTCCCGAGGTAAAATTGAAAATTGTTTACGAGGTTTAAGCCGTGGGCAGACAGCTTTGAAATTTGGTATTTTTCTCTATTACAGCGCAAGCTATAACACGGGTGAAAATTTTGTTCCATTTTTCATTACTTTCACATTTTTCATTTCTTTTTGGACCCAATTCTGAAGTCCACACAGACGAAGTCGCGGGCAGAAGCTAGTGTTATATAAATTAAGACATTATTATATGAAATATTGGTGCTGATTCCTCTACACGCAAACTAAATTTAAACCATTGCTGTCTTTTACTAACATAAAGCATGTGAAAAGACCGGCAACAGACAAAAACTAACTTAGAAATGTCAAACTAGTTTTCGCCTTGAACCACACAGTGTTTTTACAGCACTTGGGGATTTTAGTTGGAACTAAATTTGACAGTAAGTTCTAATTTTCGTCTGTCCTTTTCTAAATGTGGAACAAACGGACAAGTGAAAAAAATACCGATGGACTAAAATTAGTACGTGTTCAAAAGAATCGGAGCCAATGTCAAGCCATGTAGGTAGCAACTTTTTGGCCAAAAAGTTTAAGGATCATTGACTTGAATCATTGATCATGAAATGAGAAAGAAGAAGAATGTATTCTCAAACCAATGAAAAAGTATAGACGGAGCCGTCGTAAACAAATCGCGACGAAATAAGTGAGGCCGTCTCTGCTTTGAAATTAAAATCAAAATGTTTTTATTTCTAGTAAACCTAAAATAGGCGCTTTAGAAACGTTAACTTTAAAAACTACTGACTCTAGGTGCGCGTTTGTGTGCGTAACTTGGTGAAAGATATCGTGGATTTGCGCATGTGTGCTAGAGAAAAATGTTGCAAGCGTTGTGCAGCGTGCGACTCCCAAGTATGGTGAGATAATATCAAGATCAAAAATAAATTTTACAAAACCTAAAATATACAAACATAACTATTATTTGAATACATTTTAAATTATACTTACGAATCATACACATTAACAAGTACCTAATATACTCCAGAACTAAATAAGATTTAAAACACTTAGTTGTAGTGGCCGCAAAAGTCACAACTTTCCTTACTTTTGGGAAAAGATAATGTTCTTTAACTTGCAACAGTTGCAACACTGACACAATGGCGTCTAGAACTCTAGTTCCGAGAAATTATGATGATTTTTTTCGCTTTTGTTTAAATTACACACCAAATTGGTTACTTACTTGTGAAAAGCAATTCCAGAAGCATTTTTTTTTTGCCCGAGTTTATGACAGGACGGCATAATTTCGGAATTATTAGGTAATCACTAATCAGAATTACGTCATGCGCATACGCTCACTCGCGGCAAACTACAGAGCGATTGTATTCATAATACTTGCCTCACTTTTTGAGCGCACTGTTCTGTCTATACTTTTTATTGGTCTCTGATGATTAACTATTCTTTTCTGAGTCACAATATGTAAATAATGTTTAAAGGTAGGTAGGTATTCATAACAACACACTCTTATTCTTTCTTATAAATTTATACACATTCTTATGGCCACACCATAAGCTCTGCAATTGACGACATCATCAGCATTCTCAATTCTAAATTCTGACATTGGACATGTGTGTGATAATGTTTACAAAGTCATATTTTCACCTGAGTAATATCATCAGTGTGTGAGTTCCAATAGCCTCCCAATGGCTTGGGGACCCGGTTGTCCCAGAACACGAGGTATGCGTCATCTTCCACCAGCTGGCTGCCGGCACACAGCACCCGGCCATTGCATGACACATCCATGCATTCATAAGGCCTTAATAGCTCCTCCTCTTCATCTGAAGCATTAACAACAAAAGGGATATTTTATTAAACAGTTTGTAGTCAGATGAATTCTCTAAGAACCAAGTAAATTTTTTGTTATCATTATCTCAAGAATTCATTAGCACAGCATGAATAAGTAATTTAGTACCTTTGTACTCTTGAACACAACTGCCACTGGTCCTGGTGTCCCACATTTTGACCAATCCATCCTCTCCTGCGGAGTACACAAGGTGGTCTTCTTTAGGGTCACACACCACTTCTGTCAGAGCCTTCTGGTGGCCACTCAGTTTACACACTTTTGTAAGTGAAGTCTTGTTTAATTCATATACCTCTATACTGTTGTCTGATAGACTAACAGCTATTTTTAATGAACTGTAGGCAACAAAATGTTTTAAAAACACACTAGAAAATCAAGTTATTATATTTTACATATAAGAATATAAATAAAATTGATGAACAATAAATTGCAAATATCTGAAACTTAGGATAATTACACCAGCACCTTCATAAACGCAACCTTAAATACTTTGTAATACTTACTTTGTCGCGTGCAACTTGTTTATAAAAGATTTCTTTATAGTAACCGCGGTTTCTGTTAATAAATTAAATCTTTTTTGAAACTGTTCCTCCAAAACTTCAGGATTTACAGTATCTCTGTCAACTTCTTCATTATCAATAATGTCAGTCATGATTTCATGGAATGATTATTTGTTCCAAATTTATGTAAACAAACGTTGTGGTTATGTTTTCTGCCTGACAGCCTGACAATGATAACATAAAAGTACTGTGATCAGCAGTGATGACAAACTACCTCAGATTATGTAAGAACTTTGCTTAGATCAAGGAGGTTGTATACTAAGGGAGTGAGCGCTTCGTACAAGTAAAACGGTCCGATTTCTGTGACCTTGAAATGAATGAAAGGCACCCAGTGTGGTATTTCGTCTCATTCTAATAAGGTGTCCATGAAATAATGTTTCTCGAGAAAATGCTCGATACGGTAACGTGATACATACTATAAAAGAATGAACTCCGTTCGAAGGAATATATTTTATTCTGAGACAGATAGCCTCTGGCATTTAGTCATATTGTACACTTATGGATTTAAGGATAATAAATAAATATCCTCAAATATATTTTCTAAAATGTTAAAAAATAACTTGATAAGTGTTTTGGAGTTTCAAATCTTTATACCTACTCTGTTAAATTTGGATTTGTCATAATTGCTAAGTGCCTAGTTTCGGGAAAACTATATATATATACAACATGTAACAAAACCCCTGTCAGATCCAATAAACGCGTATACGTGTTAGTTCATGAACCGTCTCGCATAGACGGCTCCTTTGACACAAAACTGTAGGTATTAAGTACGTGAACTTTGAGGAGCGGTCAGTTGTTCAGCTGTTGTCTTGGATCAGTTTTTATTTGTATTTAATTATTTTGACTGGGGAGAAATTATAATCTCCAATCCATTTAATAGTTAGGTACGTATATGTGTTCGCAGTACGATACCGAATAATACTCTCAGGGATCGGACAGGGTTTTTGTTACACGCTGTATATTAAGTGTGCTTAAACAAAATTGTCTAATAAAGTAATAAAATCACATACAATAACCCGATTATAATAACCACATAATATATATCAACAAGTTTTTACGTAAAATATGGAGTGGCAAGGAAAAAAAGCCTTTACAATAAACTAAGCTTGATATTGTTGCGTTTACCGGAACTTAGTTTTGCCATAGATTTAATAATTTATTTATTTTAATTCTAGTATGAAGACATCTCTAAATTTTACGAACAGTTTGGTCACCCTACCCAAAATAAAATAGTGATAACAAAAAAAACTGAGAACTGTCACAACGACGCCATTTTCACAATAAGACATTTAAAATAGTGTTGCCATTTAAATGATTATTTACACCTCCTTGTTTTTGGGGAAAAAATATTTTGAGTTTTCGTAAAAAAAATAAGAGTGACTTATTATAACTATATTTAAAATATATTTTGGTAATGGTTGAGCATTTATTTAATATTTATTTTTCATTAGGTTTATTCGGTTGCAAAATATAAATTAGCATTAAATATTATTTCATTAAAGTGGGACTTTTTTTTTATGCACGGTCAACACATGGGAAATGACAGAAGAGTACGAAATACCAACTTGGGTGCCTCTCTTTCTAAGAAAAATTGGGAACACTTTTTTACAGAAAGCGCTCACTCCCTATACTATATAAACTCCTTGGCTTAGATCAATAACTCATAATCTGAGGAACCTTGTAAGATCTCACAATCTACTACTGAGGTTCTGTGACTGTGATGAACGATTGACATGACATGACAAACAATGCTGTGAACAGTGTGAACAAGCTCAACAAGCAGTGAGTGAAGTGAACCATGAGTGAACCAATGCAACGTGCTTTTGAATTTTGGACAATGACAGCAGTGAAAGCATGACAGCTACGTGATATGATGAAAGTTCGGATACATGTAAAAATTCAGTTTTATCATCTTCTGGATCGGTTTTTTGTTATGAATACTTGTAAATTAATTAAACCCTAAAATATATAATCAATGATTTAGTAGTGTAGTGCAGTGAGAGCTCAGTTAAAGTAAAATAATTAGTGCTTTAATAGTAAATCAATAATTAAAGTAATATTATTTGTAAGTTGTTCTGCGGTGTGTTCCTCGATATCTTGGTCCGACTCGTTCAATGTCCCCGGCTGCTAATCTGGTAGTAAGCGTTCTTAATGGTATCGGTGGCACACCAGATAACTCAGACGTTGGATCAGAAAACGCCCAGCGAATGTAGCGCTCCATTCGAATGTGATCTAGGGACATTTTAATCTATCAACCATGAAGACAAATGTATAACAGTATTTGTTATTTTTTTTGTAAATTTCATTTACCTACCTATAGCAGGATCAACAATGGCAAAAGCCCGCTTCAAGCTCTCTACCGTAACAGTCTTGTTGGCTGCGTGTTTACCACCGAGCTCGGCTACTACCTCCCGTATATACTTGTCTTGGGCCAATTGTCGTTGACGATATAGCTCGCGAGCAAACTCCACACGGTCGAATCCTTCCTCATTCTGCAACATATACTGATCAAACTTAAAACTATTTAGTTCCTTTTCATAAAATTCTTAACTGACTGTCTTCTGACCTCTTGAAAAAGTTTATCCAAGTTTATTTCATAGCTGGCTATCTTTAGTTTAAGTTGCTTGCGAACGACGTCCATTAAGTTCTTGATATCCACTTCACTCTTTAACGGAAAAGTAGCCTTTGATATCTTCTCAAATTCATCTATCGGTATTGTCTAATAACAAAAATATTTTATATGAAGTAATGAAGTAAGATATGCAAAAAAAATTGGTAAATAATTAGTGTGTCGCGGTAACTGCTACCTATCTACATTTTGATACAATTTTTGTAGCCTGTCTAGAAAATAAGTGCAAATAGAATGAATAACTAAGAATCTATGAGACTTTGGCTATGTTGCGCTATTTCATAATTATTGGTGTATATATATTTGATAAATATGACTAGATTGTCAACTGATCGTTGAACACGTTCACCTCTTGATCTTTGGTGTGGCGGTAGAGGCTGTCCCGCAGCGCGTGCCAGTGCGTGCGGTGGCCCCAGTAGATGTGCTCGCTGAGGTGGCCGTGGAGCACGCCCCAGAACAGCTTCACCTGGGGCTCGTCCAGCATCTGCTCGGCTCCCGCGCACAGGTTATATGCCCACTCGGCGCGGACTGACGGCTGCTGATATCTGTACAAACGAAATCAATAGCTTCTACAGTGTACACAGTTAGTGTAATTGGAGTGTTATACCTAACAGTTTATTTTACTAAAAAAAAAAAAAGATGACGCGTTGTGTGGTCTTGTTCGACGATTCAACTTTAGCTTGTAGGACAGAGTGACTTCACGCAAATTTGCCATTCTATCCTCGTTTTTTTTTCGAGACTAATAAACGCGTCTTATTACTTACATATATATATTTTTGTATATGAAGTTATGATAATACCCTACTGTAGGCCTCGTTAAGGCAACCTATTTTAACACAAAAGTGAGGTGTGTTTTAATAAAAAATTAATGAGATGCATCAAGCGACGGTAGCCTAAAGGATAGGGCACTGGACTTGCGATCATGTGATCGCGGACTGGATTCTCATCCATTGCACTACCGACGTGAACCCTCACACGAGGGCTTAACAAGTATAAGAAAAATAATGTGAGACCTTTAAAAAAAAATGGATAAGAAGTGTTACCTGTCTTCAAAGTACTTGGTGACGTAGTCCTGCATGGGCATGTCGCGGCACTGCATCTTGCCGAGCCAGATGTCGTTGATGATGACGCTGATCTCCCTGCGAGAGAGCCTTAGGTTGCGAACCTTGCCCTCGTAGCGCAAGTACGGTGGTATTACTGGATCCGTACCCTGGAAATATAATATAAACAGAATGCAAAATACAATTATGGTAACACAGACAGAGATTACCAATTAACCAAATGATAATAATAATTATAATATACTTTATGTTCTCAGTACCTACTTATATGAGGGTAATAAAATTGTTTTTCTTACGAGACCATCGAAATATTCAAGGTGGTCGCTTTCCGCAGCAGGACCAAGCTCTTTCAGCAACACCCTAAGAATGTCTCTAGATGACAGGCCGCTAGCCAATTGCCACCATCTGTAGTAAACATTAGAAATACTCTATCAGCCTGTAGTTATAGTTTCCCAAGCAGGTGCCTACCTAGCTTTTGCTGTGACTCGTTACCTGTCTCTTCCTCCGCCGATGAAGTCAGCACAGAGGTCCCACTGCGGCCGCGGGGTGCCCGCGCGTTCCAGCTCACTGCACCGCTCTTTGGTCTCAAACAATTCTTCCTCAATTGACGCCTTAGTTGCTGCGGAATCATTTAATATAGTAACTAGGTAGAATATCGATAATTGAACTTGCTACCTACTGCTTATAAATTCTTAAACCTACAGAAGTATGACTGACCTAAGAGCCGTTTATTGTTTTGACGCAGAGCTTTGAACTCTTCCGCCAGCTTGTCCAGGGCCTTGGTTAGCTCACAGTGCTTAGCTTCCAGAGTGTCGTACTCCCGCCGCGGCACTGTGTCTGCATATTCGTCTGTCATTTTCTTCAGTTCTGTCTGGGTTAAAGACAACTGTTCCCTGGGGATCAAAGACATTTTGCACCTTTGAAGCAACCACGAACCAAGTCAAGAGGTATTATAGTGCTCGACTTAGATTTATCATTACCACCCTATTCATTACCAATGTAATAAACATTGGTAATGAATTGGGCTGAGATAGACGAGATCTAAAAAAAAACCTGCGATCTAAGCATGAATTTCCGTTACTTAGTCAAAAAATTGTTACCCATAAATTGGTATTTTGGTTTATTATATGATTGGAAAACCAAGATTAATAGATACAGCGTTTAGAAACCAGCTGTTTACCTGCACCTGTCGAGAGCTATCCTCAAAACGACAGGGTCTCCGTAGGCTTCGTCCACAGGGTAGGAACTACCGTCCAGCTCCTTGAGTTTCATCTGCAGCCCGAGGTTCTCGAAGTACAGCGTGTAGCGCGCGTCGCGCTCGCGCATCAGCGTCAGGTAGTCCGAGAACTTGTCGTCGTTTAACTAATTAAAGCATGTGCGAGATGGGTACAATTATTGGAATAGTCCCGAATTTAGTGGCTTAACACGTTTCAAAAAAGGCCAAAGACGTTAGCCAAGTTTCAACAAAGGCAATAGCTGAGATGTTCTACATTTTATTATTTTGCTGCTTGTCAGGCGTGCGTGTATCTGTTAAGTAGTATAAAATCTGAAATTCTCATTAATTAGTAGGTATTTTTTAACGACTACAAATGGGTCGCCACTAAAGTGCCTATAAATCTTTTAAACAAATTAACATAATATTATGTAGTTTACAGGTACAAGACAAATAACACAAGACATTATAACATAGATATATATTTCCATGGATATGACAAATTAATATATTTTGTGGCGCAACACAAACACTAAAGCAAGTTTTTTAAAATTTTTACAAATAGACTATCTCACAAACACTACATATACAATATGAATTGTGAAAAATCAAATGAAATGAACAATGAGTCAGAAAAATTATATTGATACACAATTTTTTTGTGACTTGAACATATTCAAGCTGGCCACTAAACAACTGACAAACACTTCCTATGTGGACAGTGTGGACACAGTACAGACCTTCCCCATATCTTTCTTTAGTTTACAACTCTCAAGTGTCAATTTCAAATTCTGTTGCATTAAATCATCATTTGCTTTCATTAGTGCTTTAATTTTGTCATCCCTTTGTTTTTTTCTTACAGATATACCAAATAATCTCTGCAATAAAAAAAAACTACCATGAGCACAAGCCAGTATATTTCATTTAGCCAGACACTTTATATAACTTAACAAAGTCACATAAATCTAATTTTCCAAAGTGATAAAGATTCTAGCAACAGATTACTCAATCTGACCCTCACGGCGACCTGTTGCCACAACTCAGTACTATAATAAATATTTACAAGATCCAGTAAAGAACTATTTTGCTAATATCAAATATATTAAAACTGATAAGATGTCTCTGCAATGTTAATAGGACATTGATAAAATCATGTTGCTTTAAATTCTAATATATTATACATCTTATGTCAACATCATCAAACAACTCATTTCATGATAACAATTAGTTTAGAATGTTCCACTAAAAAAATGAAATTATCATGTTTGAGGATTTTATGGTAAAACAGCCTTCTCGTAATTATCCAACCACTTATGCACTTGGTTCTTGATGAGGGATATGTCAGCTCCATATGTCCTGCAGCACCCTCCGACATACCTGACCCCGGTGTCCAGCCATTCTGGCACAAAAGTAGCAAGCTCCTCACATTTGTCCCTATCTATCCAACCTATTTCAGGATTATACTTCTCTCCAGAATTGGGGTATGTGATGAACGGTATTGGAGGTTGGCAGTTCCCATCATTGATGCCCTTAAACAACTTAGCCACAATGGCAGGAGAGCAGCAATTCACTCCGATAGCTACCAGTTGGTCAGAATTCAGATCCCAGCATCTTTTTACGGCTGTCTCAAAATCTTCTCCATCTGCCAATGAGTATTCATCTTTACAACTAAAACTCAACCAACCTTTCATAGTAGGGAATTCTTTTAGTAACTTCACAAGCATTTCAGCTTCTTTCAAACAAGGAATTGTTTCAAAAGCTAATAAATCTACTCCAGCTTCTACCAATGCCTTAATTCTTGGTGTATGCCACTCTAGCATTGTCTTCACAGATGTTACATCAGCATAGGATCCACTGTACTCCGAGCCGTCGTGTAGATGTGCGCCATAAGGTCCCACGGACCCGGCGATTAGAGGTCCGCGAATTGGTAAGCTCGACACTTGACACTCATCTAAGTATAGTTTTCGCGCCTGTTTGGCAAGATCGACTGCCAGCTTGATGAGAGAATACCCTTCCTCTGGAGTGACAGCAAGATGTTTAACAAAGCCCCCGATAGACGCCTGATAAGTATTGGTCATGATTATGTCGGAACCGGCTCTCAGGAAATCGAGATGTGTGTCGACCACGTTATCAGGATGTGTCTGCAAAAAGCGCGCGCTCCACAGCGGGTCGCCGTCCGCTGTAGTCCCAACATGGCACGATAGCTGGGTTGAGAAACCCCCGTCTAAGATATACACAGTCGGTTTTTTGTTGCTGGTTAACATAGCAGGCGAAGTAATGTAGCTATGTACTACAAAACTGTAATTTCCCTTAAAGTATGATTATGCTTTAGCACTAGAACAATAATATCCCTTGAAATTCAGTGAAAAAGTTAAACATTTGATAAAAACAGTAAGTTGATTGAAGTAATGTAGACACAAATCACAGATTAGAGACTAGTAATAAATAAATATATAAAAAAAATAGTAAACAAAAACATGTCACTTCTCTGTTGACACTTGACTTGACATAGACAGTAGTCATAAACTACACCACAGATTAGAGACTAGAACTACACAATATGAAAGTGAAAGAGACATGAAATAATTTTCTTTTTTAAACTTCAATTCCAAAGCCTCTGGGATTTCTACGTTATAATTTCAGTTTCAAATTATGGATATTCCAGATTTGCTAAAACCATTTGTTGTTAAGGGCACTAATTATTTTGTAAACATTGGATGTACAGTTACTGTTGTATACCCTATTTCATAATGTATAATAGGCCAAATGTCTATTTAAATTACAGGATTATTTTTTAAAAGGAGTGCGGTTATTCAAAGAGGTAATCAGGTGCATCAAACTGATAAACTTTCCTTCAGTCGTCGAATAAATTGGAAAATGAACTTCATACAAAGTGACAGGTCACGTGACTTATGTTGATTTTCAATTTAGGTTTCTTGTGGAAAATTGCAGTTCTATGCACCTGATTACCTCGTTGAATTTACGCACTCCTTTTAAATTAATCCTGTATAAATCTACTAAAGTTGTTTTACATAATTCAGTCTAAGGTTGTTGATCTGAGAGCAGTTGAACTTTGGGAAACTTAGGTATTCCTATACAGGATAGTAAACTTTACTATCCTGTATAGGAATACCTAAGTTCTCATTAAAATAATGTATTCTCGAGATTCGAAAAATATTCGAGACGTGTTATTGTTCTGCATATACAATACATGACGTGTTATAGTCGTCATTCCTTTGGCCATCTTTTCAGTTATTGATTCCAATTACTACCTCGCACCGCGCACCTAGAGTCAGTAGTTTTTAAAGTTAACGTTTCTAAAGCGCCTATTTTAGGTTTACTAGAAATAAAAATATTTTGATTTTGACTATGGTGTAATTAATTTAAAGTTATACCTATAAGTATAAAAATAGTAGTTGAAAATATATGACCATGAACCCTAAAATACAGCTAGTGAGTGTAATCAAATTAAGATCAAACAGTTTTAGACTTACATCATGAGTAATAAACTGTGCTATTCGTTCATCTCGCTTCTGAATTGCTTGATCGTAAGCTTGTTTAATTTTAATAAGTAGTTTAGAACAAGTAGTTGAGCTACTGATTAAACATTTGAAAGCTTCTTGATAAATCTGAAATGGAAACATATTACATTATGTCAATTCTTATTGTTTCATTTGAAAAATGTGGACAGTAGAAAAAGGAGCCAAGTTTTCTTTCCGAAAGCTAATTAATGATTAATACTTGTATGTACGTGTATATTTAACGGATGGTGACCTTACAATTAATTTAAAAAAAACCTTCATACATTCAGAACTAGATCACATTGTAATTGTTGTGCTTCTAGTAATTCACTATCAGATTTTTTTAATCGATTTAGCTTTTCCGTTATATTGGTTTCAATATCTTTAACATATTTCGGAACACTGCTCATCTCGAAATAATTCAGTAGGTATTCGTATTACACAATAAGTATCAAAGTTACGGACTAATAGAAGTCGATGCTGTTATTTTTCAAGTGGTTGGTTGAGGTAGTGATTATCTATTTGATAAAAGATACGTAGCTAATGGCACTTTTGCATTAGCATTGATTGTTTTGTTTCGTTAAATATAATTCAATGCTATTACGAATGCAGAAGCACGAAGAAGAAGAAGAAGAACAGAAGTACATTTTTACGCTTCATTTATTTATTTATTTATTTATTTCGGGAAAACAAACAGATACACATTATGTCTTAATAATAAATATTACAGATATTAATGTATAAATGTGATAAATTAATTATTAATTTAATTCAATAAATAATATTCAAATGGTTTACCATAGACAGAACCGAAAATTCCAAAAGTACTGCTGCTGTGGTGCTGCCATCTTTTGAAAGCTTATAAAAATACTTGTGACGTCACTGAGACATGACATGAAATTACGGAAATTAGAAATGGCTGCGATGGGTAGTGGACGGGGAACGATGGATTCCCAAAATCAAGTGCAAAGTGACACTGTAGATCGTTTAAAATTGCTTTATCCTAATGTGAACGAAGAAGAAACACCGTTACCAAGATCATGGAGTACTAAGGATAAATTCAGCTACATCGGATTGTCGCAAAATAATCTTCGAGTCCATTACAAAGGTAAGAACTTTCAAGGTTTGTTTATGGATTAGTAATTCGCAAAACTCTTCGCCAATGCACCTAAAAGTAACTCTAATGTATTTGCCTAAAGTTTTGTGAAGTTTAATTTAATTGATAAGGCGTCTGACGTGTCATAACAGCTTGTAGTGTGGTGACTATCGCTGCAGTAGTCAAACAAAGAAATCAGCTGATCGTGTATTTTGTAATAACAAGTAGGAATAAATGATTACTGGTATTATTCACTTTACAATCAATTTGACACTAAGTTAGAAGCTTGTTAGTCGATTTCCATATTATAATGTGTGTATTAATATACAAGGTCTCCTCCTCTAAAATGGCAGACAAAAAGCCTGAAAGTATGAATTTATACAGTGCTAATTATTATCTACATAATTAGTACTGTATAAAATGACTTAATATTAAATTATGATCTTGTTTACAAGTTGAATTCACAATTTTGGTATAATTTATTATAATGTAGTGAGCTCAGACAGTGATCCAATTACAAGCCAAGCATTTATTGATGGCCTTATGTTCCTTGTTTAATAATTTTGGGTATGCTTTAATTACAAAATAATTATGACTTGCATTATAA
The DNA here is from genome assembly GCA_950381575.1 of Plusia festucae. Classification (NCBI taxonomy): domain Eukaryota; kingdom Metazoa; phylum Arthropoda; class Insecta; order Lepidoptera; family Noctuidae; genus Plusia; species Plusia festucae. Next base: position 400,591 of record OX494447.1, read on the forward strand.
TGTTTTTATGATAATATTGCTCTTTCCACAGCATTATTGTTGAAATGTGTTTTATAAAACCTAAAAAAGATTAAACCTCTTCTATGATGAATAAATAGCAGTTAATAATAAAAAAAATTGAGTAAGAACAGATCTAATTTGAGTAAAAAAGTATTATTTAATAAAGTATTGTAAAGAAATTTAAGCAGGTAATAAGCGTATCTAAAGGACGATGAGAGATGTTGTATGGACTCTGTCCACCACCGCCAACTGTTATGAGATGTGTGTCAATGAGTTCATGAGGCACAAAACTATACAAACAACTTGCTTGAGGTGAGGAATCAATGTGGTTTTGGATTGGCTACATAATAATATTGATCATGAGTGGACTGCATAGATATTTTCGTAAACATTGAACATTTAAGGTATACTACACATATTATTTAACCTAATATGACATGGTGTAATGGTGTATTGAGGTTGCTGTTTTCTATTTGTCGTAATTGCACAATAATATCACCTATAAACTGATCAGATAAAATTAAATTATAAAATTACAATAAAAAAAAAATATTTTCATATTTTTCTTTTTATTATTTATTTGAACTGAAAACATCTAATACTCACTCTTGCAGTTTATTACATGAACGTGTTGGATTCAGTAAAGCTGCATATACACAATGTATCCTCCTTTTAGTTTGTCTGTCATTTGGCACTAGTTCAAGGTCCGAGTTTCTCGGTTTATCAGATTTATCAATTTGAATTTGAACTAGTATTAAGAATTATATCAGTATCGCGTATTTTTAAATGTTAATGATTTCTAACATGAATGATTGGTAACTTCTAAAACCAAATTTTCGTAATAATTATCTATAGGTACTCTGATGATCATAACATCCCATAACATACTGTCAGCCTAATGGATTCTTTTAACGCAATTTTAATTTGGTAGATATTGCTGTAGAATTAATAATGATGTTAAAAAATTTGATCCATCAGCCTCGAATTGCCCACTGCTGGGAACAGGCCGGCCATTGGTTATGCCAAACAAATCTGACTATTGCCAGTCACAACTACTATTGGATGAGCGGATTTCATTATTTTTTGTACATGATTATTATTATGTTATGTTAAGGAAATGTGTACAGTTTCTATGAAATGTTAAAATCTGCAGATATGAACAGGCTACTGCACAAGGTGGATAATTACGTCTAGAACTTCTTACTAAAACATGACCTAAGTGATACCATTAAGCTTGACTATAAAAGTTTATTTCATGGTTTTATTCCATTTCACTAACCATATTTGGGAACACACTTTATCCTCATGATTGACCCTATCAATGGATGCTATACAAGTACACGGTGTACATTTTTCGGAATTCAGCGTGTTGGATTTCCAGGTCTGCCAATTTATGTATTTTCAAAAATAATTTAAATAATGTTGGCTTGTTTTCTTTGAGCATAATTTGCGTACTGTGTATTTAAAGTATTTTCCGTTCAGGCGGCATTAAAAAAATCATGCATCTGTTTCAAGACGATTTTGTGACATACCAACCAAATTGATACATGTATTTTCTTCTAGTTTCTTTAGCTAGCCATGGTTTGGGCTAGGCATTTCTAAATTTACATAGGTACCTAGTAACCTTTAACACTACGAAAAGAAGAATTGATTATGCCTTAAGTAAACATAAATGACAGTTATCAGCAAGTCGGTTAAATTTCAATAAAACATTTTCTCCAGACTAATTGGCAATGTGATGGCAAGAGAGTACAACACCAGATAGGTTGCGTTTGGTCGCAATAGCGTGGCGTGTAGTCTACTGTTTAATATCTTTATTTGTTCAAAAGGTTCAGAGGGATTCATAACGGCGGTATCTGGTAGATAGGGGGACCGATTAAATATCTCTATCTATGCTCCCTTATTTTTTATAAATTGAAAGTACTTCGTAAAAATAAAGATAGATATCATACTAAATGTGTGACTGCATTACGAGAGTCAATATCTTACTACTGCACTAGCTGAATTAAGTCCTTTCAGCAGTAAATATGGCAAACCAATGTTTGCCGGGTATTATAAATAATAATTCCAATAAGAGTGAAAACTTTACATATTGTGGTGTTGGACTTCTATTTACGGCTAGTAAAGTGAAGAGCTGATAAACGACTGTTGCCGCGTGGATGGATCGCAAATAGCTAGCCGACACAAATAGACGGAATGCGTGGACACAGGTTAAAAAATAAATTGCTTGCATTTCGGGGCGTGTTGAAGTGACGTTTATACTCTACGACTGTAGTGTATGCTGGTCAATGATTAGTGGACCTAGCACATAAGTTTCGGTTTATTTACTCATGTGGCTCTATTGGATTGCGATGCCTGTTGTTTTAATTAAATACTACTTTCTGGACCTGCTGACGTCACGTATGTCAAAGCTTTCTAACAGCGGATAAGCTTGCGACTTGTTTCCCTTTATTTCTATCTGTCACCATAATGTGCAAATTCTCAGATTAAGGAATTGGATTTATGAAACAACTGACCAGTGACCATGGCCAAAAACGTAAGCGTAAAATACTAAAATAGCCACATACTACATAGATATTGCATCATTATTTATTGTTACACATTTAAAATTGTTAAACACTAGCTGCGGCTCGCGGTTTCATCCGCTTAAGTAGGTCCCGTTATCGTAAAATATGTGATTTGTCACAGGGTTCTGTCTCATTCGCTCATTCAATTTTCATAAATAAAATAAAAATCTTCTATTTTTGTACAATACAATAAATTGGCCACCAGGCGTAGAAGACAGAACCTATGTAATGAAACGAACCAAATGTCTTTGTTATGCTTCATTGTTGTCAATGTAACTTCTGAAGTACAAACGGATTAATAAGGGCGCCCGGGGCCTTTATCGACCGGGGGTGATGCGCCGGTTGTTGACCGCCGACTGCGCCTGCAGTCTGCCCGGGTCCGGTTCACGCCCGTGCATTCCGCCTAATTCCGTGTCTAGACTTAGGGCAAGGACCCTGGGGGTGCTGGCAATGCATTATGTACCTTTTGTTGTCTGCTACATCTAATACTCTCATGTGGATAGACTAACTTCTCTACCCACCATTTTATTGTATGTTCCTACTATTTACGTATAAGTAAGCCCTGGCAACATTTCTTTTGGCTAGAGTCTGCTATTTTGTAGTTGCTGTGCAATCAAATTTATGTTATGGTCAGCGTGTGGCGACGTGATTCCTTCTAGAGCAGGCTTTTTCTCAACATTATCAGTTTATCCTAAAAAATATTCACTTAAATCACCTTTGGACTTAATCTTGAACCAAACATGACTCTGAAATTGAATGAATTGACTGAATGATTTATTAGCTAGATTATAGTATAGAAATCAATTAAACCGTCATTACCTACATAGTATAGTAGTTTTTTTTTTAAGATTACTAGCTATGTGTGTCGCACATTACTAGTAATCTTGTTAACCCCTCGTGCTAAGCTAAGATGCTTAATACGAGTGGGTTCACGTCGGTAGTGTAATGGGTGGGATTCGAATCCGCAACCACGTGATCGCAAGTCCGACGCCTAGCTGGCCTAGCCATTAGGCTACCGCCGTCATTTGAATACAAGGTGACATTAATATTTACTAAAATTATTTTATTGGAAAAAAATCCTAGTAAAAAACAACTGGGTTAAGAAATTCAACAGAATACAGCAGCTTAACGAACCGCATAATTGTTTTTGATTTATGAATAACACTAGCTTCTGCCCGCGACTTCGTCTGCGTAGACTTCAGAATTGGGTCCAAAAAGAAATGAAAAATGTTAATGTAATGAAAAATTGAACACAATTTACACCCGTGTTATACCTTGCGATGAAATAGCGAAAAATAACAAATTTCAAAGGTGTCCACCCGCGGCTTAGCTCGGAAACAATTTTCAATTTTCCCTCGGGAAATTCTTAAGGAATCGGGATAAAAGGTAGCCTATGTTCTTTTCCATGTTAAAGGCTATATGCATGCCAAATTTCATCCAAATCCGTTCAGCCGTTTTTGCGTGATTGAGCAACAAACATCCAAACATCTAAACATCCAAACATCCACACTTTCACATTTATAATATTATAAGTAGGAAGTAGGATAACATAAGTTAGATTGATATTGTCCAAGGTCGTAAGACTGTCATTCACTGTGAACTCAGTGTTATTAACTCTCCTTGTGCGACTCGCTTGTGTCTAATACCTATCTGGAATGAGGCATGGACCTATAAATTGCCTTTCTCTGTGAACTCTGGAGGGTATTTGAAGGTGTTTCGTCTGACATTTACTAATGCGGTGAATATTCAAAGTATTTTTCTAGACTTTCTGAGAAATATAATGCTATAAGGACGTTGGGACGATAGGTCACAGGAATTAATCTCACATTGTAAAATGAGTTTTTAAATGTTGATATTTATATCGATTACATGGTTGGGAAAATTTATTCATAATTTACCAGTGGATATACAACATTTTCTTGTAACCTTTTTAAAATTAGTACTTAATTGCTTTGGAATACGGTACGAGTCAAGGCGTCGTCGCCTCGCCGGTTCTTCGGTTCTAACTTGGCTCGTATTAAGCAATACGGGCTGGCAAGTCACGACTGTTAGACTTACCTTTCTGTTTTACACTTTCCACCGAGCAGCAGCGCGATCAGAGAGGTCGAGTTCTGGAGTGAGTGCAGGTCCTTGTTCTCCGACCACAATGTGCGAGGCTAACGACCCACGAAACCAGTTAACGTACTAGTTGCTCTAGGTTGATCGGTCATCTTGCCCAGACCGCTTTTTTTTTACATTTTGAATGTGCACGCGGGAGGTTCTTTTATCAACAACTGCTACATTTTTAGGAGAAAACGATCTGAAGATCAATATTTTGGCTCGACGAAGCTCGCGGCGTGATCAATAGAACATAATTATACGTTTGATATTAAAACTCGTTTTATGTTATGGAATCATGGTGTAGTAATTACCATTGTGCACTCGATGCCGAGATCTCATTATTAATGTCAATTTGGTTGTAGAAACAAATTTAACAGAACAAGTGTTTGTGCGTTTTGCTTCTATGTAAAGATGCGTTCGCGGTAGGCGTAGAATTTAAATGAGTACTGAGTTTGCGTGCTCGCTGGCTGATGTTATAATGACTTTATGAGGAAGTACATTTTATGTTTAAAGGGTCCGACGACTGTACTGTACTGTCATACTGTGTTAATAAAATCCTATAAAAATGATCAATCTATACGGTTCATAACTGACATTCCTGTATTGTTTGACATTAGGAAAACGTGTAGAAGAAAAAGCGCAAAATTTATTATGAAACAACATTTGTGCAAGTCCTATATTATTATTTTATTTACTATATCGGATCACGAATGAAGATCTAATTATATGTAATGTTAGTGCTCCATCAATTTTTTTTAATGATTGAAAACTGCAGCTATCTGCCATAAATTTGTTAGGCTGAATGCACCGCTACTGTCTGTTACGCGGTATTCTCGCTGTTCGAATCAGTTTACACGCAGAGGTATATTGATAAAATCAATAATATTACTTTGTAGACCGTGTGCGCGAACGGTACGTGAGTAGACTAGGGTTACAGTCCACAGGGCATAACAATTTGCAAGAGTTAAATTAGTTGAATTTGTCTCATTCGCAAATTATAATTACTTCTTTGGAGAAAGTAAGCTGTAATCAATTCTAATCGAGTTTAATTCACTACCAATGCAGACACCAATATGCACATAGTTGAAGCATCTAATTAAAAGTTATACTCGTATTATGATCAAACTTCTTTACTACATAACGACAAAGATTTAATAATTTAATTTTTCTAGAGTTATAACAAAATAATAATTAGAAAACCAAAAAGTAGGATCTATTAGACTTTGAGAAAATTTGAATCCTTTGAGGACTCGTGCAAGTTGTTTATCTTGGTCATGGCTTAAATTGATTATTATACATATTTGTTGCGGAGCAAAGAGACGCACTTTCTCCTTACCCAAGATGGTTGCAAACTATTTTAATTTATTTATAAAAAGCAAACAAGTTCAATGTTTCCAATTCTTTTAGCAAGTCAGGTTTGTAGTAACTGTGTTGACGATGTTGTACCAAGACTAACCGGTTGTTGAAGTCAGTTATAACTGTCCAAAAATACGAACTCGGGTTTTGAGTTTGTCAGTCGTCGTAAGTGGGTAATTATTGTACTCGTCGAAACTGGGACGTAAGCGATCGATAAGTCCAGTTTGCAGAAAGTTCTAAAAATATAATAATCGAAGCTTTATTTCGTTCGGATATATATATTTATTCTTTCGGATGAATAGTGTGTAGTACTTTATTTATTTTGTATTATCTATATATATAAAACTCTTCCGTTACTGACTGACTGACTGACTGACTGACTGACTGACTGACTGACTGACAGACAACGCACAGCCGAAACTACTGATCGTAAAGAGCTGAAATTTGGCATGTGTGTTTGTTGGGAGGAGTAGGCTACCACTAAGAGAGGATTTTTGGAAATTCCCCCCCAAAGGGGAGAAAAGGGTGGTAAATGACAGAAAACGCACAGCCGAAACTACTGATCGTATAGAGCTGAAATTTGGCATGTGTGTTTGTTGGGAGGAGTAGGCTACCACTAAGAGAGGATTTTTGGAAATTCCCCCCAAAAGGGGAGAAAAGAGTGGTAAATGACAGACAACGCACAGCCGAAACTGCTGATCGTAAAGAGCTGAAATTTAGCATGTGTGTTTTTTGGGAGGAGTAGGCTACCACTAAGAGAGGATTTTTGGAAATTCCCCCCCAAAGGGGAGAAAAGGGTGGTAAATGACAGAAAACGCACAGCCGAAACTACTGATCGTATAGAGCTGAAATTTGGCATGTGTGTTTGTTGGGAGGAGTAGGCTACCACTAAGAGAGGATTTTTGGAAATTCCCCCCAAAAGGGGAGAAAAGAGTGGTAAATGTCAGACAACGCACAGCCGAAACTACTGATCGTAAAGAGCTGAAATTTAGCATGTGTGTTTTTTGGGAGGAGTAGGCTACCACTAAGAGAGGATTTTTGGAAATTCCCCCTCAAAGGGGGAAAAGGGTGGTTAATTGAAAATGTTTATTTCTCAATGGATTCACTTAAAACTATTTATGTAGGTTCCACCAGTGAAGCAAGTGAGCATAGCATATGTATAAGTGAACATAGCATTTTTTAGACCATGATTTCATAGAGACATTTCTAATATAATTGTAAAGGGAGACAATTTGATTTTTTTAATATTTGTTTACACATGTAATCGATAGACCATGGAACAGGCGATAAATAAGTGAAAAACCCAAATTCTGACGGAAGTCATTACTCCACGCGGACGAAGTCGCGAGCAAAAGCTAGTCTATATATATAAAACTCTTCCGTTACTGACTGACTGACTGACTGACAGACAACGCACAGCCGAAAATACTAATCGTAAAGAGCTGAAATTTGGCATGTGTGTTTGTTGGGAGGAGTAGGCTACCACTAAGAGAGGATTTTTGGAAATTCCTCCCCAAGGGGGGAGAAAAGGGTGGTAAATTGAAAATGTTTATTTCTCAATGGATTCCACGCGGACGAAGTCGCGAGCAAAAGCTAGTTATTAAATATTACTATTATTTAACTGATTGCGTACTTTTAAATTTAAGCAACGAAACGGGTTCTTTTTATGTTTTGGTGGACTAGTACTACTAATTATACTGGGTCCAGAGCCATGACAATAGGAGAATCTACAAGTTTTCTTGTTTATAAGATTTTTTTGGAACCCAATGTCAAATTCTAGACGAAACAAAGCACACTGAATAATTCATTAGAAATCTATACATACATAGTAAGTTGACTTAATTTAAATATTTATTTTTGCAATCTCAATGGTTCAGTTACAAAGAGTGAAGTCAAAAAGAGATATTTTAAAATAACAGTATTAAAATTCATTAAACTTTGACTTCAGTACCAATCTCGACAGTAGGTACCTTATATGCTGTGATATCTGCTCTTTTTTAAAGAAAGAAACGTATTCGACATGCACATAGTTTTCACATAATTAAGACGAGATAATGCTTAAAAGTAGAAAGTATTAACAGTGCAACGGCACCTCTTGCTTTTTATGTACCCTAGGTATGGGAGAGTGTTGACACATACGTACAATAGAAAATGTTTAGTAGGCTGTTGCATTTTCTCGGGAGTCGCTTGAACAGTTGCCATGGCGACGTGAGGGCCGCATGTACCAATCTCCTCCATACCAATGCATGTGTCAAGGACTTACCTTAGGCGCGCTCTATATGATCGTCAATTGTAGAAGCACTCTGCGTCATAATATATTGTGTTGTCTTTATAGCCGCAAGCTAAGTCTTGTGAATACAATTAAAGTTAATCTTGACATTCCTAAGACTAAGGTATTTTCCGCGTACGTCGACAATCCGAGCTCATAGTTCAATTCGTTCGTGTTGTTTTCTAACTTTGTTTCTGTAAACTGAATAATGATCTAATTGATTAGCCCTGTCCTGCAAGCAGCCTTGCGCCTGAGGGTCGCCTGGAGTTAACTAAGGTCATGTCGAGGTTAATGTGTTGGTAGAACTTATTTCCATAATGGAAATATTTGCAGCTGTCTTTCTTGCTAAGGTTGTTAGCTACTTCATAATCATTTTAGAAAACTTAATAGGTCTTTTTAACTTATGTAGGTAACATTTTTCGCAATAGTACGTAGTAGAGTTACTGATCAAAAGCAAAACTCATTTATTTGAATTAGCACTTTTCAAATGTCAATTACATAATGGTCAGCACCCCGATTCGCCCACTCTTCACCCCTTCCTAAGTGCTCTAGCTGTGGAGAAGAAACAGCGCTGCAAACTCCCGAGCAGCACGCTGTCATTAATGCACTGTTTAAGAACAATCTATGAAAAACTAAATCAATATGTCAGTACGATTGGTCTTTGGACAAAATAGAATATTCTGTACAGAAAGCTGTTTGTTTAACCGGGCCTGCTCATGTAAGAAGTGGGACTAGAAAAATCTCAGGTAGACTCGAAAGCCGCAACAACTTTTTTTAAATATCTATCCACAGAGGACTACGTCTCCCATCCCGATAAAGATCTTTGCAAGTGAATGGTTAGCACGCACAGTTCGCCGATAATATCCAGGTACTGTAGTCATTGAACATTGTTCATGATTATTGATTTAGGTCCTGTGTTGGGTATAGAGAGCCTATCGCTACTTCACGACACTTGCAAATCTGTTTATTTGAGTTTTGCTTTCCGGGCAATAGTACGAAAAATTGTGAAAAGTATTGTATATTGCCGAATTTATCTATTATGGTGTTATGTAGAATCCCTGCATGTCTTAGTATGGATTGCTTGAAGTGCAATTGCTTAAAATATTTACGAATAGATGACGTCGTTTCAAGTCAGCAGAAATCCTGCCAAATTCATATAACATTTACAATTTGGCACTCAGGGTAAAATTATGTCAGCGATAATATATACTGATGTGAATCAAAGTCACGTATTTATTAGGAATTGCAATAATCAGCTAACAGTGGAAAGAGGTTCACACTTTCATTATCTCATGAAATCGGCCTTTATTAGGTAAGCTAATTATATAATTAGTTGAATACATGCAAATCTTATTTCGAAACCACCAAGAACGCGTCTTGTTGTCAACCCTAGAATATACGTTCGTAGTCGGTTGCAAGTCAGCCACGTAATTAATTAAAATAAAATTAATTATGTCGTGGATAATTCTCCCAGTTTATATTGAAATTTGACAAATCTTAGAGTTAGCGTTCTTGATTCAATAATCAATACATTTGGTACGCCTAAAGATTTGCCGTCTGATCACAATCAAAGCCTGTAGCCGGTCCGAAACGAATCCTTACGATGTCGCTCAATCTCTGTTTTACGATCCACTTTCACAAAGACCGAATATATTTATGTTTCCTTTTGGTCCCTTTGCGAATCGCAAGAAAGTTTTTCACTTAGCTCTCTTTGGGGTTCCCGGCTCAATGACTACTTGCCGTCAATCTTCTGTTAAATATAATTTTTATTTCCACTGCCCAAATTGTATTATGATTTTATTTTAACCTTTTTTATTTATACAATTCTCATGTTCTAGTTAGGCTGAAGCAAAGATACATGTTGCATTGCCTGGAGACACAAGGATCCTCGCTTTTTGAGCGCAGGACCCGCAATGTCGGTTCTCGTCGCTCACCCCGCTTATTAACTAAACTGGGTACTAGCACAGATTAATAAATATGGTACTAGACCCAGATTAGTTAATAAGCGGGCAACTCGCGGCTGAAATGTAATTGTTCTTCTCTTGCACATTTTATAATGGTCGTTTGTTTCCTATATTATTTTATGGTATCCTGGGTATTATTTCAATACTTTAACTTTTCAATAAAAATACTATATTTGACTTCTACTTATTAAATGAACTCTGAACAAATTTATTGAATATGGTAAAAACAGTTAGATCGTTCGATTTTGCATGGGAATGACTACAAAAAATACTTGTAAGTATTTATTTGATAATTAGTTGTGGATCGCTGTTTCCCTCGGCTTTCTTTTTCAATTCGATGGTAATTTAGTTTATACTAGTACAGATTGTGACCTATTGTAACATGACAAATTAAAATATACAGTTTCAAAAAAATATACATATGTTACGCCTTGTGGGGAATAGGGTTGTATCTGTAATAAGGTCACGTTGGCTGTAGGAATCTCGACGAACGGTGCGTAGATGGTCGGTCACACATGTATCACGATATTCGCGACTCATGCTAATGGCAGTGGGCACGAGTTACGTGAACTAATTAATGAGACGTCTCAAATATTTATGACGGTAACATCGAAATAGTTGTAGAAAGCGTCGCACGACACGATATCTTTCAGGGAGGAAAGCAATGTTTTTTTTAGGTATTTCATGAAGAGAACTTACATCAAACCGTGTAATTATAAATCAATGCATCATGAGGTTTTATTTTGCTACTAAATTCAGTTGCTAAAAAAAACTGCTAAAATAGCATGAAATAGTCTCTAAACAGTTTTATATTTTTTTTTGTAAAATGCACATGGAATAAGTTACTAAACTATTGGTTCAATATTCATGACAGTCTTCTAGTTTCGATCATAACCTATGAATAGCCCGTAAGTGCATGTGTATTTCAGCGTTTCCGGCTACGAAGACGTTTGTTGTTATATAATTAAATGTGCGTCAGATCAAAGTCTCCGTGTGTCGCTATCACGAAGCGCGTCTCCAAGCCCATTGTCTGCGAGTCGATGAACCATGCTTTGAATATAATTTACTTCCACCCTTTACTGATCGGCAAATAACGCTGCGATGCATTGTTCTCAACTCTTTGTTCTTCGAGCTCTTTAAATGCGTTCTGTTTTGCTTTTATATAATTAGGCATTATTGTTTTATTCGTATTATCTATTACGGTTATTGGATTAGGCCCATCACCACGGCTGATTACTACGCAGTTGCATTTGGCCTAATGTGGCTCATATGAAACATATCAGATGCTTGATAGTGTACAGCTTATTATTTTATTAATAAATATAAGAGTTGTACACTTTACGCTGATGAGGCGTCAACGCGTCACCGTGCTTGTGTCACGGCACTTTGCCAAACGTAAGTTTTGATCCTAATCCACAGTTAATCTATTGCTGGTTTTATTGACGCTATCGTGTCCACGGTTATTTAAATGAAATCTGCTGATATACTCGTACGAATTTAATCCGCGGCGAGTCGGCGTCACTCCTATTAAAATAAGACGCAGTACATAGAACATCAGCAAACAAAGGAATTGGGATCCTCTCCCCACACGAAGGCCCTAAACAGCAGCGGCGCGGCGGCGGCGGTAAAGGGCCGCCCTTGCTTTCAAAACGGGACCGAAATGGTGCATCTAGTAACTGGGTCAAGCTCGCTTGCGTCGGGTCGCCCGCCACGTGCTCCTCCCCGCTGCCTCTCCCCCCACTTGAATCTCGTCATTCATAAATACACCCAAACTTAATGTATTACAGTCTATTTTTCCTTGTGTCTATTTCTGTTGTCGGCCTTGTCGAAGCCCCGATGTGTACAAATCTATCTTTTGATTCCATTTGGAACTTCATCTCTTTGTGTTACTGACATTTTATTAATCCTGTATCATTATTATGTAGATATAATATAATTATTTTGTAATTAATGTCTAGATTGTTTTTGAAAACTCATTTATCTACTCTTGTTATGGTAAAGGATATTTGCATTTTTATTCGTTTTGTTTAACTCTGGTGAAAGTAGATATTCGAGTCCTTGATGCTGCGTGCATGCTGGTGTTTACTACTACTGATACCTACTAGAACTAGGTACTGAAATTATGTTTCTTTGTGGCAATACAGAATGTTAAAATATGTTAAAAGAATTAGAATTTGTCTATATATTTTTTATTAATAAATAAATCGCTCAAAATTGGATTTATTAGCATTATTGTATGTTTTTTTTACATGTACGAGACATGCTAATGTAAATTTTGATTGGATAATGTAACAGCTTAGTAGAATAATTAATATAATAATTATTATTATACAACAGCAGTAGGCTAAAATAGCATAATTTTTCTCGTTTGAGACTTACATTGATTTAGTGTCGTTGTTGAAGCTCCCCATTTTTCTTACTACAGACATTTTTATGGCCGAAAATGTGCGCCACTGCTTAAAAAAGTCACCCGCCTGTCACACGAAAAAGGGATGTTTGGATCTACGCGTTTTTTACGTATAACTTCCGGTTCCGTAGCATTCGTAGCATATAATGTTTGCTTTTTACCTTACTGATTTTTAATGATTATTTATTTTCTGTTGCAAATTGATGTTTTTTTCTTTTGCTTTGTTACTGATGTTGTAGGTACTAGGGTCCGTAATGTCATTAACATTAATTTATTATTTCATTGCTTTTTTACAAATCCTTGTAGAATACATTTATCGTATTGCTGTTATTACACGCAAAATCACAAATAGAAACAGAAGACATCAGCTCCAAATCATGTTTTTTTATTACATAACTATTAATTGTCATAACGGTCATAATTACATTGTCAAAACCGTCTGAGTGAAAGAGTTCAGAGTGTTCTTATCACGTTGTTTATCGGTGCCAAAATTAGTCAGTGGAGGCGAAGTAGGGCAAACACAATCAATGGCAGGTCAAGTTCGTTGCATGCGTTGCTACTTGCTGCTTCACGTGTTGCTAAATACTACCATACAGGTTTGTTCTTAGCTTAGCTAATTCTTACTTCCAATAGTTACGTCACAATCAAAATCATCATGCATCTAGATTGCCAGCCGTTGTTTAACGTCACTTTGTACTATTGTTTTAATATTAAGTTTAGGTGTCTGATAATTGAGTGACTTCTTGATTCGTATTGTTTCATGTCACGCCTATGGAATCAAATCATGAAGTTACATTAAGTAAGTTTTTATCTACTAAACTTATCTATGTAGTTACAGAAAGCATGCATTGTTTTATTAAAATCTTTGTTCTTGTTCATATGCTCATATAACTATTTGTATGGTAGCTACGTTTCGTCCACTGTCCTTCCAACCGAGCCATTAAGCCCTTTGTAAACGGGGAGGTTCAATTGTCATGTCCACAATTACCAATCCAATCGTAGTTATAACATCGCTTTTGTAGTAATACGATATATATTTAATGTTGCCTGATTCATTAGGTGTTTTACTTTTTGTGTAAGTTGTAATTGGATCCTAACATGAAAATGAAAACCGTCGTATCAAAATTCTGAAAGGTCTTTAAATTTATGGCCATAATAATTTGATATTGTTTCATTTCGGTTAGAATTTTAGGGTTGGCGTTATGTAACAAGCTATAGCTTTCATTAACTTGTTTTATAAACCCTTTGTAAAATCCAATTCGACTTTTATTACTCTTGCGTACAAAATCATTTTAGAAAATGTTGTTTATTTTATTTGTTTTATTCGGTGTTGTGGTGGTAGTATGTTAATATTATTATACTTAATGTAATAATTAGTGATGAAATAATAGATAGAATATGATCTTACCGTAACACGAGCCTTTTCCTTGGCTGAGGTCGAGTGTTGCAACACCGACGCTTCTATGATATCTGCACGTGTTGCTGCGCGAAATGAATATGTTCTGCAAACCTCATCAAAGTAAGTTCGTTGTATGACACGGAACGGCACATCTGCATGCCGAATAGCGTTTCGAATATTTCAAAGATATAAAAATACCCTGAAATAAAAAAAAAACTGACAGAAAGGACCTTCTGGGTGAATCGGATGTAAATGCCAGTAATTTATTTAGTAAAATTAAATTATTAGTAGATAAGACTATTTAGTAACGCACAAAATATATTTTTACCAGAGTGCTGTTTGCTTTCGCTCCATGATATCAAACATCAAGATTTCATGTAATTATGTTTACTTTGACTTTTTTGCGGAAAATACAATTTGACAATTCGTACCTTGAAAAACTGAAGGTAAAGCTCTATTGCATATTAAATGCATTTAAGACATGCCACTGGCATCTAACTTATGATGGCAGCAGTTGGCACGCGAGTCACCTGGCTTAGGTCTGACTGAGCGTGTCTCGGTATAAATTGACGGCGACAAGCTTGTCTCCGAGGCACGCGCCGTCTTTCGTGGTTAGCAACTTAGACTTTACGTAAAACAGTGGCACTTAATCAGACCTGATATTTCTAACCTAATAACCTCGTATCAAGATTCCGTTCTCCATGGTGCAAGATTAAAGTAGTTCCGCACAAATTAAGGAAAAATCGTTGATTATATTTGTTATTAAAGTTATTAGCCCGTACAATTTGTATAATTAACGTAGCGAATTCCTATGACTTTTAAGTTATAATAGTAAGACATAAATTCCGAAGAAAAATGTTGTAAGAAAATGTTTCTAAATATTTTCTTAATTCACAGACTGAATTAGGAACATGTCATGTACCAACGGCCGGTCAATGGCTACAGCTATAGCGTGGCTATAGTATGAACAACGCGCACGCTGCTTTGTCCGTCGACATCAGACCGACGCGACGTAAAAGCAATATTAATGTAATAATGATAATATCTTGGGACAACTCACACACAATTAATATGACTTCATAATAATTGACTTGCTAATAGCATCAATCAAGAAACGTGGTTGATAGCAATAAACCTGCGAAAGGAATTTCGTCTTTTTTTACTTTATATTTTGTTACCGTCTGCCTCCCTTACTATAATAGCGTTTGCGGCACGCTACAATAATGTTTCGACATAATCAGTAGAGAGAAGACTAAATGCGATATCTACCTAAAGTCAGGGACGATTAGATTAAGGAACCTTAATTTGGAATAGTGAAATAAGTGTTATCTCCCAAGGAAATATAAAAAAATCTTTTAAAATGCAGTGAATAATAATGGAAAGCGACATTAAGCCGAGTCGTTGACTTGAACGGTTATGACGCTACTTTATATAAGCGAAAGTTCTGTAACAAAATAGAACGTAAATCAAGCAGTGAAACGACTTACCGCATAAAAAAAATAAGGAATAAAGATTTCTATTTCACGAAACTGGCCTGGAGACCCTCCCCTAGGATTCTAGAATATGTTTATGAAAAGATATCTGAGGGAAGCTCTTGTGGAGTCGTTTTATAGCTTTAAAAGTTCCTGTTCCATGACATAATAAGTATTCTGATGTGAAACTCATTTCGCAGCCGGTTTTTTTTGTTATGTGGAACGCCGGCTAGTGCGACAAATAACAAGCTTACTTGTACGCAGTCTTAAGGTTTGACAGTTGTGATTTGCCGTCTTTAATCTAACGCGAACGTAAAGAACTTTAGTATTATTGCATCGGCACCATTGATATAGAAGAAACCCTGGATGCACCGTCTCAAACAAAAGTCACAGCCAAAACTCTCTTCAATTACACAAAGGTAATGAGTTTTAAAAGGTTTTCGGAAATGCAATCTTATCGGCATTGCATACAGTTATTTTTGCGATGCAAGACTTTTTGTCTGAATGACTGAATTTAAAAATAAATATCTGGTTTTTTCTATATCATTGACCGCTACAGATTTTTATATAGTACAAGTAGTATCGGCTTAAAATTCATGTAATCTGGCTAATGTTTCTATGCTGCCGTTCGTTCTCGTCTCACAGTCACCACATAAATTATGTATGAATTTACAACTTATTTTGCCTACTTACGTAACCGCTCTGGGCTCTATCCCATTTAATATTAATTTTATTTGAATGTTTTGTTTTATTTATTTCTTAACAGATATTTTCTTGTTTTACGGATAGTAAATCAAGGTTTATCTGGATTCCATTGTTATTTAAAAAGATTACTCTATGCCTACACATGCTCTATGCTTCATATCACAGGCCCTAGCTTTCTCTCGCTAGTTCTTCCACGTGTTTCTGTTATGTTTTCGTGTATCGGTACTATAGGACAATGTCAATGAGTGTAGGATAAAGTTATCAAGAATATTTACTGCTTATCTGGAGCGCAGTCGTTGAGAACAGTCGGGGAAATTGGGTCACCGGGTCGCTATGGTTCTTGTGGACGAGTCACGGAATAATGTCATTTTTTATTAAAATGAGTATGTCTTCATAG
Organism: Plusia festucae; assembly: GCA_950381575.1. Classification (NCBI taxonomy): domain Eukaryota; kingdom Metazoa; phylum Arthropoda; class Insecta; order Lepidoptera; family Noctuidae; genus Plusia; species Plusia festucae. Next base: position 417,227 of record OX494447.1, read on the forward strand.
AGGGTTTTCAAAGCTTTTCTTCAAAAATTTAAGGGGCTCTACTTAAAGAGCTACCTTTATATTTATTTATATTGCTTCGGAGCCTGTTCGTATGTTCACATTAGGTTGAAGATTCCTGCGAGAGCACTGTACTTCATTGTTAATTCAACATCGGTCCAACACGATTGCTTGCGTTTGTGGTTTCAAAACATGTTGTGGGAATATTTGATTTCCTTTTTCGGTCTCTTACGGTCTATGTGCAGTAGCTTTAACTTCTCGTGACTTTTACGAGTAATAATTTTTTTTCGCTATTATAAAAACGATGCGTGTCCGTATTTGAATTCAGTTTAGAACATTGTATGTTGTGTCTAATATCATTCGCTTCTAATTTAATTCTAGACTAAATTTAAACAAAATTAGATTGTACTGTCCCTGAAAGTAACAAACGACTCCCGTCACGCTCTTTTTAGCAACACCTGCACCTAGTGAGGGTGATTACAATAATTATGCGTATGCATATTGTATACGCCTATTTACTAGCAGGGCATGTAGTCTACTGATATATGTATTATTATATTCATAATTCTCAATACTTTCAACCTTAGCTCCTGGCAAGCCATCTGAAGCACTCAAAGTCTATCTTCATAAAAACGATTACCTCATCAATAAGGGCAATTAGTTTCATATTCCCAATCGGGTAACCGGTAAATAAATATTTCTCACAAGCTGCACGATTGTCTTTTATCATAGTAAAATATTAGGTGGCATTCAGCTCCACCCATTACTAGTTATCGAAATTACTTCTGTCACGAAAATACCCGAGGCAACCGAATTTTACCAGCTGGATGTACTAACACTATACAACCTTCTAATCGGTTCACCGAGGAAAATGTTGAAGACATTGGCGTGTGTTTAAGGCAGCGTGGAAGGGATTTGTGTCGAAACATATATCGGAATTAATTTAATTTGAAGTAATCGCTCGGATGTGGCGGGAGCGAGGCCGCGCCGCCCGCGCCTCGCGCCTGCCAACCGCTACACGCGCTAATTGTTTCCACGCTCACGTCAACCAATACCTGTGCAATAAATATGCATTCGACAAATGTATTTTACTTTTTATAATATTATATTAACTAACAACTGGTGCCTGATTCATGTTTTCTTTTCCATTCAAAGATTTTTCCAAACCATAATGACGGGGCTAGTGCACTTAGTTCTTCGCTATAAATGCTGAGATATTGTAATGTTTCGTGTCTCATATATCCGATGTTCGATTAATGTTTTAATATGTATTGTTAAGTATTATTTGTTTGCGTAATAATTTGTATTACTTTGTTAAGTACGGTTTGCTTGCAGTGTTAATAATGTCTTATTGTATAAAATAATTGAGGAAAATCTTGATTTTGAGTATACATTGTGCTATTGATCGTATATGTATAGTTTCTTATGCAAAGTCTTTACCCAACTTGGTTAATGGGTACGAATGTAGTTAATATGAAATAATTTGTAGTTTATCTATATTCGTCGGTACCTAGGCGAATTGAATTATTTAAGAACTGACTTCATTAAGTAGTGTCCTTTGACACCCTTGAGACTCGTTGAGACCTACTTAAAGTTTCTTAATCAAATAACCGTCCTTCGTTACTGTACGGTGATATCAGATCAGCTTAGATAGCATCTCGTCTAAACTCTTTATTTATAAAAGACGATTTAAGGGCTATAGTAACTATAATTTGTCATTGTTAATATATTCTGTGACGAGGGGGAGACCTTCACTTCGAGACAATTTTTCTCTGCAGGCTTTATTATGTATAAATTTCCGTAGAAATAGGAAGTTTTGACACGATTTATTTTAAGTGCTAGTTTGTATTACAGCTGATTACTCTTGTATTAGGCTTAGATTAATCATAGTGTTAACTCTTAGAAGTAATTCATAGCATAGAAAAAAATCGGCTCCATAGCACCACTATGCTCTTAACGCTCGTGTGCCGGTAGTCAGGACCTTGCATGGAATGTTCACGCGAGCGCACTTATCATTGCTACCGCAGCTTTCTTGTCGAGGAAGTTCTGCCGGCGTTAGCGCGCAATGTAAAGTAGACAAGCCGGATCGCCGTAGCGGGCGCGCGCCGCCCAGCTAGTAAGCGGCACTCGCCGCCTCGCCGAGCAGCCAGAAGCGTAAGTGGTGTGTATGGGGTCCGACTGTGGATCGTTTTAATGGACATGGATGTTTTCTCTATTTGTTGTAAGGTGGGACGCAGGGCCCGGGCCGCCGACCCCACCTGCCCTACCTCCACTTACGCCTCTGGATGTATCGTACGTCAACACATTGATATCCACATTATATCTGTGACTAGGCGTCTTGCTAATAAACAGTGCTATAACATGATATGTGTTAATACAACGCGTCGCATACCACTCGCGGCTGATGTGCAGCACGGATCCTGTTGCCGAGGAGCCGAACTCGCCTGTTTGTTAGCAAGCACGCTCCTCACCGTCGTTGTGTGTTCTGTAACACTCGGGAGATTTTCGAGTGACTTAATCTCTGTCTGCTTTCCTTCTGTCGTCGACATGTGCTTTGTCATACGATACAGATTACCTCGTCGTTTCGCGTCACACGCGAGCTTAGCGTTTTATTTAGCGGCAGGGACCCGTTATCGAGCGGAGCACATGTCGGCTGGTGCATATCGTATCACACACGTAATTAGAAAACTTTGTTGTTCGGTATGACGGTCTTGTTTGCACGTTAATAATACTTTTATGGATTATGTATTTGTTTATATTATTTATTATTGTTTCTAATACTAACCAATTGCCCGTTCCGTGGAACATAAGTATCTATATTTTTTTTGTAGTAAACTAGGTAGCTATCGCTCAGATATGCTTCTCTTTCCACTGCTTTTACTATCTAACTAAATTTATCGGAATAATATGATAGTCAAAGGTATACCAAGAGGATAAGTAGCTACTTCTTCTAGGGTAATGTGGTATTTTATAGTATTCCTTGTCTTGATTATTATATCCATAAAGTCACCGCTCACATAATGCAATATAGCTCACGTTCAGCTGAGGACTCACTGCTGCCAACTAATATGATAATAATGACGGTGAGTTATTGTTACTAGTTGCATACGTCGTAGCTATTTACTACTTCCTGATATTGATATTTGCATGCTTACTAAGTGTGTGTGTTTCGTACGGTTAATCGTTCAAATGTATAGGCTTTGGCCTTTTAGTCTATCTATAAACACTAGAAATTAAGTAACAAGTGAGTCACAATTTAGCATATCATGTAGCTCGTATATTTTGACGTTATTGTTAGACAGTTCAGACACACTGAACACTACAGCCACTTTGATGCTTTTAGGGATGGGAATGTCTGAATACAAGGAGTGACTCACAAAAGGCTTCAGATACACTGATACTCGACTGCCTGCAATCAAAGGCGAACGTTTTTTTGCGTTACGCATGTTACATGGATTTCCAACTTTATACCACGAGAACCCCCTTCCTGATTCGTTATAATCAGTGTAAGCGGTGCTGCGCATGTGTGCGTGTCGGACCACTCATGTAGGAAATAAATCGAGAGTAGGTAGTAATCTGTGGTTATAAACGGTATCTCGTACAAGCGCGTGAGTCAGTGCGAGTGGATGCAGAGCTAGCCACCTGCAGCCGGGGGCAACGGTCCGCTAACGATTGCGGCTAATTTGGTCCACGCACTCCACGCAGCGCTCCTCGCGCCGCCGCTATATTCCCCCTAGCTAGCCATTGTTCTTGGCGCGACGCGTTTCCTCGGATTCACAATTAGGTGTGGCCCACATAACTAAATAGAACGAGACGAATACCTGACAGCGATATGCAGACAGTACTTACTTGCGTAAAGTCCTAGAGATCCGTGAATTGGATTCAATGTAACGTTAAGTAGATAATATAGACTCTGGTCTAAAATATGTTCAATATTATAAGCCCAAGCTGTTGGCTAGTTGGCTAGCTACAGATTGGGTTTAACGAGACTGATTCTTTGTTTGTAGAAAACGTAAGTCGAACTCGCGTACGCCTTGACATTTGCCGAATGTTTTCTCCGACCAGCTATCAACACACAGTAGCAGTAACAACAACGACCACCAACACACTCTATGCACAACAGCTGGCTGATGTTGAGGCGTTGGCCCTCGGAAGTGCCCTTTCATGGTGCTCTATCGTTCGTTAATCATGTGAAGGTTATGTTCGTATTCGATTGAATATAATTTTGCGCTTAATAAATAGAGTTTCCTATCAAAGGTCAATATTTTTACAGAAGTAGCTATTCATGACATGCGACATTTTTGCGTCATGCATAGTTGTTGGAATAATTTCGTTTAATATGTGCTAATACTTGATGTTTAATAATAAAAATATAGAGTCGACGTTTTTCGAGTCTCTGCGTAGCTGTTCAATGTAAGCGTACCTCGATGGGCACATCTACTGCGTAGTATTTGATTATTTTTGTAACAGCCGTTGGTATAAAATATCTGCATCATGGAAGTTATAGCAAAATTATGTACTTGTGCTTTGTGATTGTATTTTAAGCTTTTCGGTAAACCGTTGCGTTTTTATTAATCATTATGCCATTTGATTTCAATATCATAGGCTTGAATGTAACGCTGTATTGGTTGCACAATTGCTTTGTTGTATCATTATAATAATATGTTGAAGGAGGCTTCGGCTAGTTTACGGTTATCCTTTGATTCCGTTCTAAGTAATTGTTCAAATAGTGAGAGTATAGAGCTTCCTCCTACGTCACATATTAACCGTTGCTGATACCGCAAGTGAACAATCACGTTTTGACAATAATACATATGCATGCGGGCACTATGTCCGGCCAAACGTCTTAGAATAACCATTTCACAAATTTCAGTTGCCTCTTGAACTTATATGATTAACTCGTTTTGTTTGTGTTAAGAGTATTATAAAACGGCCTGAATCGTGTGAGTGGTTCGTCCCACACAATATATCTAGTGGTTTTATCTGCACGTTGTTGTGTAAACACGTGACGTAGTAGTTCGTTAACCTGTGTTGTTGTTCTCGTGCGTATGCGCATGGGGCTCCATGTGTGCGTGCGCGTGCTATAATCTGAGAGCCGCTTGGCCGAAATTAACTACGAAGATATCATCTGGACAAGGAATCAAGGAAAAGCGACGATGATTGTTCAAATTATGTTGGTCTAATATCTGTAATATTTGTCGTTAATGATGACGGCACTAATTTTGATATAGAATCAGCAGTTGTTTATGTTTCGAGAACAATTCGTTCCAATTTCTGTATGTTATAGGTTTAATAATTGTAATGTTTTGACCTTTTTCGTTGAGATAGAAACTACGATTATTTACCCGCGGGACTAGTCGTGTTATGAGCTGGTGTGTGTGCAGCTATCGCACTTAGTTTCGCTGATAACGGGTTCTTTACATACATATAGTACACAGGTCTCGTTACCACTCTAATATTTGCCCCATAATATAATTCGATATAAGTTTGAATCTAAGGCACAATAAAATAGCACATTCATTTTGTCAGATTTATACGTCCGTTGGACATTGTTCCACGTGTTTGTAACCAAACGTTGGCGTGTTTGCGACAACTGTTGTATAGCGTAGTATCGTTTCAAGTGTTTGGCCTTGTGATAGACTAATCGTTTTTCACGATATATACCAACACCATTCAAATATGTGCCATAAAGTTTATATTTATTTGCTGGTACAAGGTAGTGTGCTCTGCATTGTTGTTGGTATGGCCACGCCGATCGCCGTTTGCGCGCGTCCCATAATTTATGGTATTGAATTTAAACGGTGCTTACTATTTAGCTGGAGGTCGTTAACATACCCCATTGGCCTTGTTTTAAAATCGTCCAGTTTTAGTATGTGACAAATATTTAAAATATGCGCAGATGCTAGTTATTTATAAAGTAATTTATGTATGGAATAAATGATAAACGTGTGTATTTTATTAAAGGCTAATTCTTTTATACGTAATACGTAGGTAATACTGTAAACTAAGACATATAGAACTTGTTTCATTTAAAATCACCTTAAAGCTTGTTACGTATACGTCTCTCCCTAATTCACATCTGTTTGTGATACCATTAAGATGAAAAATATTTATGTGGCCATTATTTAAATTTTCTTGTTAGGTTCAGTCCTCGAAAAACAAGAGCTTATTAATTACCTTGTCAAGATTTCGGCCTGTAGCTAAAATTACGGTATTCTGCTACAGATAAACATTCGAGTCAAAGGCTTTCAACTGGAAACTTGAGTGTTAGCTCTGAATTAATACGCGAAAGTGGTCCACCGAGTTACTCCGGCTTCTAACATTTACATTTAAAGTTAAAGACAACATGTTCCGGCCTTATGCGTTGACTACTTTAGATTAATAGCGGTGTATCAGGTGTTTGACAACCTATTATTTGGTTAGATTCTGATGAATTTTACGTATCTTTATTACCTATTTTGTATTATGTACATAAATCCTAAGCTTCCTTTTGGTAACATAACTTATACTTCCTTCTATTCCTAACATTGTAGACGTAGTCTTTCTTCTTAGAAACCATTCAAATTGTAGTTGAGCTATATATTATCTAAAAAATCGTTTAGCCCACTAAACGATTTTTTCGATAGTACAGGTGCTTATCCGCTTTTTCTAAACCTGTTGTTTTTAGATTGCACGTCAGAAGCAACAAGGATGAGCGAAAATCAACCTTGATGCCTTGACGTAAGGCACGTTCAATAGTATCACTGATGTGCGGTCTATGAACAAGAAACATTTTGTGTTTTGGTGTAGTTCTAAAAGCCGCAAGCCATTTAGAAGAGTGTAACGTGGAGACGGAGCGGATAAGCTTGCAAAGGGTAAAGGGGACGAAGCGTGACGTGTGCGCCCCGTCCTCTCGCATCTGTTTTACATTGCAAGGCTTCCGAACATTTGGTATGAACGTTCCGTCTCCACCTTACACTTACTTCAGCCTGGCCTTTGCCTAACGTGTCGCGTGGTGTCGAGCAGGTCACGGCAAGACACACAAGGACGCGGCGAGCGTGCGCGCGACGCACCCCATCCCCGCGGCGTGCGGCCTCTACTACTTCGAGGTGCGCATCGTCTCCAAGGGTCGCGATGGCTACATGGGCATCGGCTTGTCAGCACATGGAGTTAACATGAACAGATTACCTGGTAAGTTCCACTGCTCATTAATATCAACTGTTTGTACATATTCCAGCAAGCATTTTAACAAACTCATCGTTAATCCTTTGTGTTTTAAGTTTCAGATTAGAGGATTGTTAAAAGAGGGTAACAAACAAACAAACGACCTCTCTCTGAACTACATGTTTTTAATTATATTTAAATTGATATTAAATAAACTTGTGAATTAGGCTTGAATACTCTAATGACATCTTCATTTGTTTTTATTAAAAATCATAATTAAATATCATTTATATTTGAAGACCAAAACAACAAAACAAATGCTGTTATTTATATTAAAACTTTAAAAGGGTTTATAACTTCATACGTTACTTGGATGGAAGCTAAGTTTACCTGTTCATGTTATTGTAATTACCTGGCAGGTAGTCGCTCGCAATGACGGTCACAGTAACATATTTATCATGACGAAGGTTTAATTATTGTATCTTTTGTGTTTGATCTGATTCATCTGCAGTTATGAAAAACTTTATACAAGCAACGCAACTTCTGCAGACATAATTAATGTGGTATAAATAAAATGTATTAAGCAACTGCGATTCGTCTTAAAATTCGTTGCTTCTATTCTAAAAGCAGCTTATGACTGAAAACTTTTTGAATAGAATAATTTCTAATTATCATCTCCTGTACAATTCCAGGCTGGGACAAACACTCGTACGGTTACCATGGCGACGACGGTCACTCGTTCTGCTCGTCCGGCACGGGGCAGCCTTACGGGCCCACCTTCACCACTGGTGACGTCATCGGCTGCGGTGTCAACCTCATAGACAACACCTGCTTCTACACCAAGAACGGACACCATCTCGGAGTCGCCTTCAGAGGACTACCAGTATGTTCTAAATTATACAAATTATTTACTTGGTAATTTCGTTGCCTGCTGAACAAGACTGAAAATTCGGAAAAAAAGCCATCATAATTTGTAAGTGATATTATGATAATAGTAACTAACTCTTACTATTATCATAAAGTTGGTTAGATCATTATACAAATATATGGGCTTCAACAAGTCTGTATAATTTTAGAGGAAAATATAGAGCATAGCTTTACAACTGTTAGAAGTGATGGATGACAGTTATCCTCTAAGGATATCTTTTATTTAAAGGAGCCACGATACCCTTGTCTATTTTCTGAAATAACCTTGTACACTGCGTTCTATCGTATGTCGTCTATCAAGCAATATTGTACAAGTGACAGGTACCCAGCTCGACGCCTACGTTTATTATATCTTTTACATCTGGCGTGGGACGATAGAATGACAAGTAATTAGACATATTGCTGTACGTATAAGTCTCAATTGTCATTTCCACTACTCCGCAAGGAATGGTCTCGATAATGTAGCTTTTCTCATCTAGCCGTTGCAACAGGACATTGAAACCGTTTATCGATCCTAAAAAATATCATGGTTATAATGTCGAACTGTGTATTTATTCTGATTTATTTGCCCTTATTTCTGCTCATACTTCTTTTTGAAGAATATACTTAGGATCCTTTACTAGGTTTTATTTTTATTAGTACGTGTAATATGGTTTTAGAGTGTTTGTAATAGATTGTCGGCCTGATGTGTTGCAGCCCAACCTATACCCGACGGTGGGCCTGCAGACGCCGGGCGAGGTGGTGGACGCGAACTTCGGGCAGCAGCCCTTCGTGTTCGACATCGAGGACATGCTGCGCGAGCTGCGCGCGCGCACGCGCCGCGCCATCGACGAGTTCCCGCTGCCCGACGACCAGGGCCAGTGGCAGCAGGTGCTGCATAGGTAACTTGCACATCTACTTTCTTATCCCTCGTGCGTTGGGATTCCTTAGAAAATATAGGCGCTCGTAAAGCTTTGATCGCTATTTTTCCAATGTGGCAAAGTGAGGGTCAAATATAAGTAGTGTTGGTAACGAAATGAAAATAGAGAAAAATAATGCAATTTTTATGAAACATATATATCATATATATAGACATATACATATATTACATAGCTACCGGAAGGCTATCTAGGTATAACTATTAAATCCATATAACAATATAAAGTCAATGAAATCATCTACATGGTCTGCCATTTCATTGAGTGATCCGATTGGACAAGTTTTTCAGTAATGAAAGAACATGAAAGTTGGCACGTGGTGCGATGTGGTGTGACGTGGTGTGATGTGGTTCCGGCAGGATGGTGTCGACGTACCTGGTGCACCACGGCTACTGCAGCACGGCGCAGGCCTTCTCCCGCGCCACGGCGCAGCCCATCGACGAGGACATCGCCTCCATCAAGAACAGACAGCGTGAGTACCCGCCGCATGGCTCGTCACAGCCTGGCATTTGTCAGTCTGTTTGTTTGCACATCACTACCGAAATTAAATGCGTTTAGCTCAAAAGATCGTATTATGAATGATATGAATTAAACCAATTTAATATACGAGTCAGCAAAACCATTCGAATATTCGATTGCTCAGATATCTCGTACGTCGCCTCAAGACGTGAAACTTAATAGAGATGGAGACGTTTGAACACTCGGACAGCGACCTCTGTAGCTTAGTTGGCAAAATGGCAAAGCAGCTGGTGCGCTAAACCCGTAGTCACAGGTTCGCGTTCTACAGGGAGTTCAAACTTTTCCTTCTCCGCTAGAATGTGTTATAAATCGTATAGTATTATATTAAAGTGTCTCTTTAGTTTGGTTTTAATACTTGTATGTGATAAAAGATCTTTTAAGAATCAGTTAGTGATATAACCATGTGTTGGGTATTACAGGGGTGTCAAAATTAGTGGTGTCCGGGCGCATAGGCGAGGCTATAGAGGTGACACGCGCGTTGTACCCGGGCCTGCTGGAGCGAGACCTGGACCTGCTGTTCCTGCTCAAGTACCGACAATTCGTCGAGATGGTGAATGGCTCCGACTCTGAGGTATTTCTGTAGGACAGGGAGGTGACAAAAATATCCCTTGCTTATCTCCAGAGTGAAGAAAGTCCATCAAAAGAATATAAATTGTCCATTATTTTGTTTAAAAAAGCAATAGCAGGAGGATAAATAACATTTTACTACGCTGTATAGAGGATTTTTTTTTATTGTATAATTAGTAAGTTGAGTGGTGTTGTCGGCAGGTGTGCGGCGACAAGGCGGGTGGTAGCAACGGCGTGGCCACGTCCGTGATCTCGCACACGTCGCTCCCGCCGCACCCGCACCCGCCCAACGGACACGCGCCCGATGCACACACTAACGGTATCCAGTCATATCTTACTGTCTGTTTATTTGTGGTGGCGCAGATAAAAAGAGACTTAAGATCAATGCAAATCGAGACGGCATGGCAACGGATTTTTTTTTTATCAATGTACTTAATTAAAGACTAAATAGTGTAGTGGGAGTTACCTAGTGTGCTTTCACTGAAGGCAAAATTATTTGTCATCCCGTCCCGTTCTGCGTTTTCCATTCGTCAGAAAGGTTCAGAAAGTACAATATAATTTGAATAACGATGCATCGTCCTAAAAGGATTTTGTTGGTTGCCGTTGGCTAGTGAACAAATTAATATTCAATTTAAAGTAAGAAGTCAACAATGAAAACGATTTATAAGATTGTGATCAGTTCAATTCAGTAAATAAAAAAGTAATAGAGTGTAATGAAAAAGTATTGTGCTACACCTATCGAAGAACCTAGATAATCAAGAATTAAGGCTTAGTTTAGAGTTGAATACTAGATTTGGACGACACGACCGGCTCTATTCAAACGCTTACTATGCGAGCGGTGGAGTAGGGTCGTGTCTGTGCTGTGCGCTGAGCGGAGAGTGTTGCAGGCGCGGGCGAGGCGGCGGCCGACTGCGCCGACGTCGACATGGCGCCGCCGCACGCCAACGGCGCGCACGCAGGTACGCACACACCTACACCGCAGGCGACAGCCTCGCTACACCTATTCCCTGTACTATGGTATATCTCGTGGAAACTCCCAATTATGTACCATCACTATTATGGTATTATTACACCGCGACAGTGTCAAAATTATGACTTACGATATTATATTCACATTGAGTGTGGTAGGTCTACGTTTACTGTCTACCATTTTAATTATGTATCGTAACGATCGTTAGATAAACGATTTTATGCAACTGGATGGCAATTTCAGTTCTATTTAGACTTCGCTAAGTCTCTGGGTTCGACTCCCGTGTAATTTTTTACAGGTACAAAAAATTATGACTGCTTCCTTTTATCTTTTAAAATAAACAATATATGTACATCTATTAATGCAGAATTTTAATATTACAAAAGATCTTAAAAATAATATGAAATACCAAATATATTATTAAGTGTATGTACCTAATTATAATATGATTATGTTTTTTTTATTTACGTTATGTATTATTTGCACACCATACTCATTCATATTATTAATTTATTTAGTCACATTTATCATTGTTATTATTATTCGCTCTCTTATATTAGTTTTGCATGAATATAAACATAACGAGCTAGAACAATTAACATAACTCAAAACATATTATATTATGTTATCAATGCAGTAATTTTAAAATATTTAAGTGGTAACACTGGATTTTGTTCGTTTATCTAGTGTTGCCAGCTCTATATTATAAATTGCCCCGCTAATAACAAATTATGCACTTAGTTGAAATAGTAGAGGTAAGTTTTGCTATTGAAGTCTTGATATTAAAAGTAGTTCAAGTTGTAGGTAGTATTGTTTCAAATTATTAGAGGCAATGTAAGCAATATGGATTTTATAATTATGTATTAAACAGGGTTATAGGGATAGTTTTAGCTGTATTGTAGTTCTGGATAAGGTTTATCTAGTAACGTCACATAGCAGGCGCACACCGTAGCGTGGACATTCAGATGAATGTGTTCGCACTGCATAGATCGTGATGCAAGATAGAAAGAAAAAAGAAATGAGTTTCAGTAGTTTATAAATACGACTGTTATTATTTTTTACATTTTAAGCTTTAGTTTATTTAAGTTTTTTTTATACCATTTTGTATCGTTCCCGCTTCTTATACAGAATTAAACGGTATTACAATACTGATGGGTTAGCTTATCTATGGATGCATTTAGTAACTTATAACACACATTTAGTATTGGCATGTGTTAGTCGATTTTACATTGGCTTATTAACTAACAGCTCATGTAACATTGCATTTAGAATCGATATCACTCATCCGGCACTTAATGCATATTTTGTTTTTATTTTTTCCGTTAAGTTGGTAATAGTTCGCGTAAGTCAGCGCTTGCGCATGTCGAGTAACAATGAGAGTCAAGTTATAATTCGAAATCAACCAATGTTGTTACAATGTAGTAAAAAGATATTTTATTTTGAGTATAGTGTAAAATAATTGTATGTCATCTTATAACTTGTGTCTCACGCACGCTACTGCTAAACTTAAGGTGCTGTCACAGCGACTGTGAAAAAGCTGTAGTACAAGATCTCTATTTATGTCAAATCGAGCCAGCCCTGGACTGACGTGAAGCCGCGCGACGCGAGCACGCTGCACGTGCCTAAGACTCGCGTGCAGCACGCTAGCAGACATCCGACCATGTTACACTAGAACTTCCTAATGATACCGCGGTTCAAAGTTCATTCTCTTGTGGAGAGGGAGAAAAACTTTTCATACCCTCCGTCTTTTACAACATGCTGAGGACATTCTAACGATCATGTATTGAGTATAATTGAACAACACATACGTTTCAATTTGCGTGAAGTTCGCAGTTTGTAATATTTTGGAATTTCTTTTTTTGTATCGTCATGCGCGCATGTACGGAACAGTTTAAGTATGAATTAGGGATCCGGTGAAGCATGGTAGGGTAGTGACGCGTCGCGCCGCTCCAGCGGGCCAGTGCCAGTCGTTGTGTCGGCGGAGGGGGGAGGGGGAGTGGGGGGGAGGGAGGGGGAGAGGGCGGTAGTACAGCGGCGTGTTGTAGGTGAGGAGCTGCCGCTCGTGAAGGGCATGCCGGGCGTCACGGCCAGCCTCGCCGCGCTCATGCCCGACTTCCGCACCGGTGCGTAGCCACACCCGCCGCCATCTGCTCTGCTTCCCACATACTACTGACACCTCAGGGGGGCAATTGTTTGCTCCTGCATCATCTCCTACAGTTTATGCTTTATTATTTGAGAATTATAGAAGAAAGCTTTTTATAAACAATAAAAAAAAAAGTTTTCAAAGTACATTTTGGTTTGATGACATATACTTTACTTGTGTCAACATGACATTTACTTCACAAAACAATTTCAAATCTTTAAAACAACATATTACAAATCATGATTATTAAATACACCCCACATCTTAGAAACACTTTTCTAGTAGGTTACATTTTCACACAAAATCTTGGGAATCAGAGCAATCGCTTCGACTGTAGCCCTTCATTGTCAGTTCACGTTGACGTTCTCACCGACAATGTTCGAGCTTCCTCATTTCTTCTCGATGTTTCTCGAACATTCGGTTTCACCCTATACGCTGTGAAAATTGGCCTTGTTTCCTACCAGTAGCTGAGTTTGGTGTAGTTGTGCTTGTAGTGTCGTACTAACTCCACGGTTGAAGTATTATGCACAGACGGGGTATTTGTTGTGGTTTTCTAGTGGACTCCATACATATTTAGCGCTTTCTGAAATTTGATTGTATGTGAAACTATAATTGGTGAGGAATTCAATTACATTGTTGTGACCAGTAATTATGAGTAACTGGTAAATTTTATAATGAGACGTTACATTTTCCAAGTATGTATAGAGTTCACAAAGTATCCCCAAAATCATTAACCCTCATGATGATTGTTTGCGAATTTGTTGTATGTATATTGTTATAGTTAAGTATTGCGGTACAAACAGTAAGTACATTATTCAGTATTCTTCAAGTGTCAGCTTAATTTGCAATATTTAAAACTGGATGGTGGCTGGTTTTCTTGGTATGTGGGCAAAAATAGAATCAATTAATGTTTTAAAAGTTTGGTAAATTAAGTTGATATTTAAGATTTGCATGTGCTATGGTAATGTTAAATAATTACTGCCAAATTATTGATATTAGAGAAATGCGACTGTTGTATAATTCGTCGGTTTTTAAATCTATTTACATAACAATAATATTTTGGCGATATTGACTTTTTCCTATTTTCAAAACACCTAAAACATGCCGCATATTTGAGCCTTACAGGTTTAAAAAAAACATGTTCTCGCTCGCGGTCCAGTCTGATAGTCAGCACAGCAGTATATATTTAGCATTATTTTAGACGTTCTGCTAGATATCTGTGTCCGTAGTGGATTGCTGCACGGTTTGTACGAGCTGGCCGCACCCGTGACGTGGTACCGGGACCTCTGTTAGCATGACAATTATATAACGCTTTTTATTATATACCCAAGTATATTATTATATTTACTATATATATAAGTATAATATATCGACACAGGGTAACACTAAACTGCATGGACGGTCCGACATACCGCTCGGTATCCAAGATCTATGTCACACAGTTTTGTTTGACCTCAGCACTTGAGTTTCTAAATTAAATTCATTCGTTCCCAAGTTTTACCAGCTGATGGGAAGAGTTAATAATTTTTATTTCTAGTCTTACTTCAATTACTAATCTGTTATTGTGAAGATGCGACGTTTAAGGGGCACATACATAACGAAACAAATATAAGAAAAAAAAAGTGGAAATAAGTGGCTGGCCTTACACGGTAAGGTGGCGATGTAAAGTTTTTCAATAAACCTAGCATGTTGGGCATTCCCGTGGGTGTATGTACGTGTTGTGTCGCGGAGCGTGTGTGTCGTGTGTGACGTGCGTGACGTGTGTGTGTCGTGTGCAGAGGCGGCGGGCTGCGGCACGCGCGCGTCGGTGGAGCGCATGCTGGCGTTCGGGCGCGAGCTGTACGCCATGAGCCAGAAGCTGCAGCAGGACCAGTTCGTCAAGTCCATGCTCGAGGTGGGTGCCGCACTCCACTGGGGATCAATCTTAATGCCACATTGGTTGCGTGTTGCTAAATATTTTATAGTATTTGCGTTTATCTTCTTTGGAGTTTTCATTATACTTATGTCACAAATTTATAAATTAACTAGCTTCTGCCCGCGACTTCATCTGCGTGGACTTCAGAATTGGGTCCTAAAAGAAACGAAAAATGTGAAAGTAATGAAAAATGCAGCTTGCGCTGTAATATAAAAAAAATCAAAATTTCAAAGCTGGCTGCCCACGGCTTAGCTCGTAAACAATTTTCTATTTTCCCTCGGGAAATACTTAAGGAATCGGGATAAAGGGTAGCCTATGTTCTTTTCTATGTCAAAGGCTACAGGCATGCTTAATTTCATTCAAATCCGTTCAGCCGTTTTTGCGTGATTGAGTAACAAACATCCAAACATCCACACTTTCACATTTATAATATTTAGTAAGATAAAAAAATAACAGTATTAGGATTTTTTGCGTCAGTTAGCCAATGTTTTTGGTGTGGTGTAGTGACGCGTGCGTGTTGCAGGACGCGTTCAGCTTGCTGGCGTACAGCAACCCTTGGGACAGTCCGGTGGGCTGGCAGCTGGAGCCTGTGCGCCGGGAGGCTGTCTGTGAAGCACTTAACTCTGCCATACTCGGTAAATATACTGCTCTGTTCAGCGAAGTATTACATAGTGAGGCTTGCGAGTCAGTGTTGCCATCTTAAGTGATTCCCATTAAATTGGAAAAGAAGTGTTAAAAGGGGGATTAGATAGTTATCTATCTAATCCCCCTTTTAAGACTTCTTTTTTTAACTTTTTTAAACTTATGTTTTGGAGCATTTTTGTCCACCATCTTGAATTCGAAAATGGACGATATTTTCGTAATCCCCACAGTTATACCACGGTATAAAAACATACAGTAGGACGACGCCTTTGATCTCCTTGTAAATGCCGACAATGTGTAGAAATTTTCGCAACAGCCAGGGTTGTCTCAAGTTAACAATATTTATTTAAATTTATTTTTGATCAACATTTTTTAATAATTGTTGTTTTAATAATAATATTGATCTAAATAAATAAAAAAAAAATATATAATATAAAAAAAAAAAATATTTTTGATCGACATTACTTAATACTTAATAGTTATTATTTAATAATAATGTTTATCTAAAATAAATAAAAAAAATATTGTTACTATAATTAACAATAGCGAGATACACAATTTGTAATCTCTATGGTCTATGGTCTCACATGCAAAAATATACAATTCTAGATTGAGATTGAGACGAACACATGTAATTTCATTTAGAGAAATGTCCTCCATCTTGGATCAAGAACACTTGCGCGATAGACATTTCTGCGAAAGCTTGACCTCGAGTTTATTTTCAGCGACCTCGCAAATCTTAAAAATGATACTAATCATAAAAAAAATGCATATTTTTCTCGGCGCCATCTTGGATTCAAATTTCGACCCCATAATCGTTTCAAGCGACCCCATGAACCATGAAAATGACACCCATGAAGAAAAATTTGCAATTTTTCCTCGGCGCCATCTTGGATTCTAATTTCGACCCCATAATCATTTTAAGCGACCCCATGAACCATGAAAATGACACCCATGACGAAAAATTTGCATTTTTTCATCGGCGCCATCTTGGATTCTAATTTCGACCCCGTAATCGTTGTTAAGCGACCCCATGAACCATGAAAATGACACCCATGAAGAAAAATTTGCAATTTTTCCTCGGCGCCAGCTTGGGTTCTAATTTCGACCCCATAATCGTTTTTAGCGACCTTGGGAAGCATGAAAATGACACCCATGACGAAAAATTTGCCAAATTTCCTCGGCGCCATCTTGGATTTTAATTTTGACACCATAATCGTTTTAGCGACCTCGGGAATCATGAAAATGACACCCATGACGAAAAATTTGCAAATTGTCGTCGACGCCATCTTGATTTCTTGTAATAAAATTATTTTATATTTATTAAAACAAAAAGAACTAAACTAACACTAGATAGCCCTGAAAGTTTGCTCCCGAACTACTAACACGGTAATGTATGCAGTTTGGGAGCGCCCTTCCCCCGTCTCGCCCCTCACGCCCCGCACGATTGCCCTGTCTAGACGTCTTCGTCGAACGACTGTATGATTTAAAGACTGTGGTTATACCTTGAAATTGATACGGATATGGTATTTAAAAAAATATATGTCGACCATATTGAAATTGAAAATAACTTAGACATCTAATAATAATAAAAAATTGTGTGGTTTTATGAAACCACGGTAAAAGTGAAACTTTTTTTCACACTAGATATTTAACTTTTTTTTTCTTTTTAATCTAAAAATTTTCGGAATTATATTCCATTAACGCCTTTAGTACACCTACGCATTCGTATGCGGTAGCGAAACAACGAAAAAACTGTAAGTAGTGTGGCAGGTTTTCGCATATGATATGTCTCACTCTAGCACATAAATAGATGAAATAGTTGCGTCCTTGTCAGTATTGTTTCGCAAGGACCTGCGAAATGGCCGTTACACAGACGCATACGTTTCGCTAGTGATGTTTCGCATCGCAAAGCGTCAGCTCGCGTTCTGTCGGTGAGGACAGATTTTCGCGCCATGGATGACGAAAATACTGAATTATTTTTGCATTCTATTCGAGATTATCCCGTATTATACGCAATTGGACACGCAGATTATAAAAATACGTACAAAAAAGAGGTAGCATGGAGAAAACTTCAAGAAAAGACTCGGATAGATGGTAAGAATTTTATTGTTTATATTTAAGCCATAAATTTCTTACCAGCAATAACAATTCTTCTTCTTCAGAATCTGAAAGCGATGACTGAGATGACATTCTGAAATTACGTCTGCACCTGCAGTCGTCGAAAATTACAATGGCATATCATTGCGAAAAAGTTGCGAAAACCTTGCTGTGTACTAACGTTTCGCAGATATTTCACTACGCAGTAGTTCCGCAGAGACTCGCTGCCGCATACGAATGCGTAGGTGTACTAAAGGCGTAAGGGTATAAAAGTAATATGAGTAAATAGTCTATACACTACACGGTCAGCTGAGATGGAACTATAGAAGCCGCGCCGCCATATTGACCTTGGCTGCTGTGACGAGAGCCTTTCACTTGTTTTCCTACTCCGCAGCCGATCGTCACGCGACATGTGAAACACAGACCAAAAAAAATTAAACGATGTAATAAAAGTTTCACTTTAATAACAATTTATTTAATCGAATAAGTAAGATTCACTCACTGTTCGATTTAAAAAAACATGCGTGCGTACAAAGTACACATGTCAGAAGTGAAACTTCTTTGGCGAACTAATTTATAAATCTTGTTTATATTTATACAAATCTAAAACTTTAAATTTCCAAGATTAAGAGGAAGGGGAAAAAACCGGCCAAGTGCGAGTCAGACTCGCGCACCGAGGGTTCCGTACAAACCTGTAGGTATATAAGTAAAAGTTATGGTATTTTTATTGCTAAATGAAATCCATAACATAACAATGTGGAAAGCTGACGGTACCTTGTCAATACATATATGAAAACATTATGTATGTTCGGAAAAATCGGCCAAAATCTATTTTTTTATTTTTTTTTGTTAATCGCGGCTGAACCGATTTGCATGAAATTTTGTGTGCATATCGGGTAGGTCTGAGAATCGGCCAACATCTGTTTTTTTTTTTAATCGCTGAACAACGTTTGCTGGGTCAGCTAGTAAGTTTATGATTATTAAAAAAAATATACTATGTGATGTAACTAAAAATTTAAGATTTTCGGAATTTTTCCTATATGTGTACTTTATAACGTTGCTTCATGCCAAATTTCAAGATTCCAGGTCGTCTGGAAGTATCCTTTAGGTTTTGATTCCCTTGCGAGTAGTTGCGAGTTTCAAAATATGCGGCTTTAATTGCTGTATCTTTTGATTGCGTTGACGTAGAAGTTTGATTTTGTTACAGCTTAAAGATATTATAGACTTGAGTATTTGTTAAGAATTTCAATATAATACCACTACGCGTTCATGAGTAAAGGGGTAATAAGTTTAAAATTATTAAAAATATTTTTATTATATGATGTAACTAAAAATTTATGCTTTTCGCAATTTTTCCTTTATCTGTGTTATAAGACGTTGCTTCGTACCAAATTTCAAGATTCTGAGTTCACGGGAAGTACCCTGTAGGTTTTGATTCCCTTGCGAGTAGTGGCGAGTTTCTAAATATGCGGTTTTAATTCCTGTTTCTTTTGATTGCGTTGACATAGAAGTTTGATTTTGTTACAGCTTAAAGGTATTATAGATTTGAGTATTTGATATGAATTTCAATATAATACCACTACGCGTTCATGAGGAAAGGGGTAGTAAGTTTAAAAATATTTTTATTATATGATATAACTAAAAATGTATACTTTTCGCAATTTTTCCTATATCTCTGCTATAAGACGTTGCTTCATACCAAATTTCAAGATTCTGAGTTCACGGGAAGTACCCTGTAAGTTTTGATTCCCTTGCGAGTGTCGAAAATTTGCGGCATAAACGGGAGTATCTTTTGATCGCGTTGACTTAGAAGTTTGATTTTTTCACAGCTCCAAGAGACCATAGACTTGAGTATTTGATATGAATTTCAGCTTGATACCTCCACGCGTTCCTGAGAAAAAAGGTCTTGACATACAGACAGACAGACAGACGGACAACAAAGTGATCCTATAAGGGTTCCGTTTTTACCTTTTGAGGTACGGAACCCTAAAAGGAAGATAGGTTAGGAATTTAATTGTCATTAAAATAAAAAGTGTTGAAAATTAATGTTGTGACGGGGTAGCGGGGGTACTGGATTGAAAATACTTGGTAACTGGGTAAACTCGAGTGATATAATATAATATAAACTTGAACAACTAATTACTTTTACAAAAGAGACACATTAGAGAAAAGTACACATAAGAACATTGAACATTAGTTATGATTTGTGGCGTGGGTGGCGGGGAACTGAGTGACGCGACCCGGCGCGCGCCCAAGACGAGCGATCGCGCGTGGTTAGGGCGGCAAGCGCCGTGATTGGTCGACATGACGTGATTGGTCGAATTTAGTTTCGGCGTTTCGCCGCTATGCGCGCTACACTCTCCTCCTCCAAATCACGAAATCGCCCCGTGAGTGGTTTGGTAACCTTTACCTCTTACGCGGCCTGCCTCGTAAACGGCGAGGCCGGATTGGCTCTATTGTCTCCGGTTGATTACTCACAAGAAGTGTAAGATCTGAGACGTGATAACGACCTAATATTTGCCCTTGGCCATCGGCCAACTCGCAGGTCGTGGGGCTAACAATTCTATGCACGACATACGGCCCATCTCTCTGCGGCATAAATTTTCTCGTTACTCCCTTAGGAGCGTTGCTAAGGTCATGTGTGGTTAACAACACTTGATCACCAACCTGATAAACTGGAGATGGACGCCGGGAACTGTCAGCATACTCTTTCCTAAGATCCTGACGACGTTCGACTCGGTCTCGAATAAAACTTTTCAGATGTTTGAGATTAGTTGGTTCCTTCATCTGCTGAATAGCCTGGACTTTAGATTCGTCAGGCAAAATCCCGTTAGGCGTAATAAGATGGCCTAAGTACTTAAGTTGACTACAGGCGAAGTTGCACTTGTCCCTGTTAGCTCGTAGCCCATAAACACGGAGACGGTCGAATACAGCTTCCAGGTCTTCTAGGTGCTTCTGGAAATCCCCTTCTGAGAGGATCAGCAAATCATCCAAATAAACTAGCAAGGTTACGTCCTTCAAAGAACCTCCAGACCGGAAACGGTCCATTAACCTCTGGAAGGTAGCAGGAGCGTTCTTGAGACCGAAAGGCATACGAGTAAATCGGTACGTACCTAAAGGCGACACGAAGGCTGTCTTATCTCGATCAGCTGGTGAAACACTTACCTGCCAGTAGCCTGACCGCAAGTCTATGGAACTCATATATCCTTCTCTCTTAGTGACATGAAGAAGGTCCTCGATGACTGGCAAAGGGTAAGTGTCACTTTTAGTGACAGCATTGAGCCGACGATAGTCGACACAAAACCTATACGTACCATCTTTCTTAGGGACGAGGAGGGCGGGCGCAGCCCATGCTGACTCGCACTCCTCAATCACACCATCAGCTAACATCTTGTTGATCTCTTCTTCCATCGCGGCCCTCTTAGCGGGCGTGAGGCGGTATGGAGGCACTGCTATAGGTGAATGACCTCCCGTCTCAATTCGGTGTTCGGCAAAAGGAGTAGCCTCTCCTCCTGGCCGGAAGATATCTTCATGATGTTGAAGTAAGTCAAGGAGCTGCTGGCGTTGGTCACAGGTAAGCAGTTTACCTTCATCATCTCTCAAGGTCATCGATGACACGGTAACCGGACTGCGCTGTGAAACAAGTTCTCCCTCGTACTCAAGAGGGTAAGTCTGCGTGCACCCCGAGAAGTGCCAAGAAGAAGCAGCAAAATCAATTACCATACCTGCAGCGTTGAGGAAGTCGATACCCAGAAGAGTATCATTATTGTTGGCATCAGGAAAAATCACGAAGTCCACTCGAACAGTTTTGTCCACAGAAATGGTGACGTCGACGCCAGCCACTAAGACTTCGCGAGAGTGAACGACTCCGTCAGCCAGTTTAACACTAACCTGTTTGGACCCGAAGGTAAGTCCCTTTTCTTTAAATATATTATATAGCGCATGTCCCGCTACAGAACACTTAGCAGCGGTATCTAATAAGGCCATACCCCGTATACCTAAAACCTTAATACTAAGTGTAGGTCTCTGAACTGAATTTACAGTAGTCGAATGCAAAATGCTAGACGCAGAGAGACAGACCGCAGGCGCGTCACCACAATGAACAGTATTTGTCACTTTTTCATCAGTGCGTAATACAGGAAATACTGAAGGTGAGCTAAACTTATCAATATCGGCGCAGCACAACCCCCGAGTTGGTGCATAAATATGTGTATCTATCCTACTAGGTAAGTCACAAACATTATGTTTCAAAACAATCGAATAGTCCCGATCAGCCGATCGAGTTTGCCTACAACTCGCTACAGGTGACTCGTACGAAATCGCTTGAGGTCGATGACCCCGAACATTTTTGTTAAAATAGGATCGCGATTGTAGGTAAGACGGCTTATGAAACCTTCTATCATTCTTAACGAGTGTTTGTTTACACATATTAACACTATTACTGTTATTATAGGCAAATTCGTGACTTGGAGAGTTAGAGAGTGTATTATTAAGGTTATAATCACTTACCAAGTCCGGCGAATAAGATTCGATTGAAACAGATGAAAAAGATAGGTTGTTACACGTAGGGCACTGCGACCTCATTACCCCTTTCGCTCCACAACCATAACAATACAGGGACTTAATACTAATATCATCGCCGCACTTTTTTAACTTATTACAATCTTCACGTACGTGTCCGTATTGTTTACAATAAATACATTTTGGTTTCGCACTATTATTATTATTTCGCGCACTCGCGGTATTATTATTATTATAACGAACGACCGAAGAGCGTCGCGACGTCGTAGGTCCCGAAGTACTCGACGATGGCGCTGCGTTGCTCGACGCGGCCGGCGGCGGCGCGAAGCGGCGCGGCGCAGGCGACGCTGGCGGTTGCGGGGCACCCCCTCGGGGGCCCTCGGGCGCTGGCGCTGTCGCTGGCTGGCGGCGGCCGCTGGCCACCGGGCCGGGCTGCGGCGTATCGGAATCTTCTATTTCGATTGACCGGGCCAGCCGAAGCATGCCGGCAAAGTCGCTGAATTCCTCCCTCCGAAGGTGTTTGCGAACACGCGCGTCGAGGAGGCCGTATACCATATCGACCTGGGCTTTAGGCGATATGTCGCCGACGGGGATCCTGGACAATAATGCGCGACATTTTGCGACGAACACGTCTGTGTTTTGATTGGATTGTTTTTGTTCAAATAACTCTTTGTAGATACGGTGCGGCGGTCTTTTGTCGCCGTAGGTATTAAGCAGTAAGTCAATGGCGGCGTCCCATGTACCTATTTCACTCTTGATACCCTGGTACCACACCGCGGCGTCATTTATTAGCAACATAGAGAGACCCCTGAGCGCGTTTTCTTCAGATACGTTGGCGCACTCCTTGTAACTTTGTATGGCGTCGATGAAAGCGTCCACGGACTCGTCGGCGTCACCGCCAAACCTGGCGGTGCAGTGCGTGAAGGTTCCGCGGCCGACTGCCGATGATGCGGCGGAGTCAGGGACTGGGGATGACGGCTGGCGACTAATAATCTTGTCCAGCAGGCGCTCGAACGCTTCGGTTTGGGATCGCTGCATGGCGGCCATCATGGCGGCAACTTGTCCCGAAGAGAAACTCGCGGCGTTTTCGATGCCTATATCATCTTCGACGTCGACCTCATCCTCTGAGGGTGTTAATGGGTCTTTACGTGTGCGTGGCATGGTTCGAAGCGAGCACTTAGTTTAGTCACGTAGACACAACGTAGGTATTATAACTCGCGTCACGTTGGGCAGCCACTTGTGACGGGGTAGCGGGGGTACTGGATTGAAAATACTTGGTAACTGGGTAAACTCGAGTGATATAATATAATATAAACTTGAACAACTAATTACTTTTACAAAAGAGACACATTAGAGAAAAGTACACATAAGAACATTGAACATTAGTTATGATTTGTGGCGTGGGTGGCGGGGAACTGAGTGACGCGACCCGGCGCGCGCCCAAGACGAGCGATCGCGCGTGGTTAGGGCGGCAAGCGCCGTGATTGGTCGACATGACGTGATTGGTCGAATTTAGTTTCGGCGTTTCGCCGCTATGCGCGCTACAATGTAAATTATAAATTTAATTTTTTCAATTTATTTCTTCAATATTTACATTGTTTGACATAACGTTTATCTAAAATAAATAAAAATAAGTATTGTTACAATAATTAACAATAGCGAGATACACAATTTGTAAAACAGTAACTATTCGTCTATGGTCTCACATGCAAAAATTCTAGATTGAGATTGAGACGAATACATGTAATTTCATATAGAGAAATGTCCTCCATCTTGGATCAGGAACTTTTGCGCGATAGACATTTCCGCGAAAGCTTGACCTCATTTTTATTTTTAGTGACCTCGCAAATCTTAAAAATGACTTATCACAAAAAAATGCATATTTTTCACGGTGCCATCTTGGATTCTAATTTCGACCCCATAATCGTTTTTAGCGACCTCGGGTACCATGAAAATGACACCCATGATGAAAAAAATGCATATTTTTCTCGGCGCCATCTTGGATTCTAATTTCGACCCCATTATCGTTTTTAGCGACCTCGGGTACCATGAAAATGATACCCATGATGAAAAAAATGCATATTTTTCTCGGCGCCATCTTGGATTCTAATTTCGACCCCATAATCGTTTTTAGCGACCTCGGGTACCATGAAAATGACACCCATGATGAAAAAAATGCATATTTTTCTCGGCGCCATCTTGGATTCTAATTTCGACCCCATAATCGTTTTTAGCGACCTCGGGTACCATGAAAATGACACCCATGATGAAAAAAAATGCATATTTTTCTCGGCGCCATCTTGGATTCTAATTTCGACCCCATAATCGTTTTTAGCGACTTCGGGTACCATGAAAATGACACACATGATGAAAAATTTACAAATTGTCGTCGGCGCCATCTTGGGTTTTAATTTCGAACCCATAATCGTTTTTAGCGACCTTGGGAACCATGAAAATGACACTGATGACGAAAAATTTGCAAAATTTCCTCGGCGCCATCTTGGGTTTTAATTTCGACCCCATAATCGTTTAAGCGACCTCGGGAATCATGAAAATGACACCCATGACGAAAAATTTGCAAATTGTCGTCGACGCCATCTTGGTTTCTTGGCACCCATTTTAATAAAATTATTATATTTGACGGCGCCAGCGATGGCTGAGCGATAGAGCCGTCGTCATGAGGATTCGGTGGTATAGGGTCCATTTTATAAACGTTTGTAAAAATAATAACACCACGTGTAATTCTAACCTCACTTTTCAATCACAAACGCAATACACAATTCAAATAGCACTTTATCACTACACAGTATAACTAGGTACTAATTACGCTAGGCAAACCGACAGTTTCATATTAGACCAGTGCCTCGACTCGTATCTCAAAGTGAACTGCTAACTTTACGCTCCGCACTTTCCAACACGACTCTGTCCACGTACCGTCATTTAAAAAAACAAAATGACGTTACGGCGTTTGCCCCCCTACTACAGTAATCAATTGAGTGACTTTTATTAAAAATGATATCGTTATCCACGACACGGCCAGCCTGACATGTTACACGTCCTCGTGTATTCCAGTATCTGTAACAAAATAACCAACTTAAAGCATCCGCGTACACTCGGCCAACCTGACCATTACAACAACCACAAGTACGTTTTTTTTATAACCAAATAAACTTCTGAATTGTCTAACTAAGCTAAGCACGAAAGGTTCCTCCAAGCCCCATAATTATCGTATCTCAATTCATCACATCATCAACGCAATAGATCACATACATCAATAACCCAGCTGCCCCAGCAGCTAGTGACAATTCTCTATTGTCACCCATATCGTCGTCACCTCATGTGACACGACCAACACTTCATCTAGAGTCCCAGACTCCCAGGTCAATCCATGACCACACAATAGTCTCCTCCGAGACCCGGGTCCTCGCCACACCACTAGCTGCCCATCGCCCTCTGAACAACTCACAAGTGGGTTGCAGTTACGACTACAGACTAGTGCGTGCAGTGCGACCTAGCTATCGTATGTGTTCTATTTGCTGGTTGAGGCATCCTCCTCACCATCTTCTACATCAAGCAAATCTAACTCAACTGGTACATCACTTAGAGGAATCCTTCGTATGCGATCATGGGCGTACTTATACGTTCGATTTCCAGTCAAAGATTTCAATAGGTAACGATCACCATCAAGCAACTCTACAATTTTTAATGGTCCCTTGTATTTTGGGCCCAACTTAGTTTGATTTCTTTCTTCATTTTGAATTAAAACCAAATAAATCACCAACGTCAAATTTAACTAATTTAGCTTTACTCCTATCAAATCTAGATTTTTCATAATTAGCACTCTTTTCCATATTCGTTACCGCTTGCTCTCTTGTCTTATTAATATCAACTTCGCATTCTGAATTGTCTAAAGTTAAAAGATTTAATGGTCTAGCTTCACGTCCTATCAAAAGCTCAAGTGGACTCGCCCCTGTTACGCAATGGACAGAGGAGTTTAAGGCTAGTTGAACGTCCCCTAGTGCTTCTTGCCAAGACCTGTCAGACGTTTCTACGGCCGTAACCATACTTTTCAAAGTACTCATCGTCCTTTCAACTTGGTTACTTGGCCTCACGACTTGAGACTCACAAAAATCTTTAAATTCTTTACTCGCGAAGCATCTACCCTGGTCTGCAATTATTCAGGAGACAACAAGTACGATTCTTTCTCTGCACCCTGCGATGTAGGACACCTAAGCGCATTTCGTAGGTGTTAGCCATATCACACGGTAATTGACTATTTTTGAGTTTTGTTACAATGGACTGAATCTCTTGATTACGCAACTGTTCTGCCAAAAGCCAATTTTCTGATAAGACTAACACGCTTTTGTTCAACCTTTGAGACACTTACGGTATCTGAAGATGGTAAAGCATTTCGGGAAAAGAAATCAACATGAGCCATACGACGTCCCTCACGATAATTGATTTGAAAATCAAAAGCTTCCAAAAAGGTCCACCATCGATGTACACGAAGAGTAATGTCAACTTTGTTACGTGCAGCCTTTAACGAAAAACAATCAGTGATAACTACAAAATGCCTACCCTGCAAATAATGCCTAAAGTGCTTCACCGCGTTTCCAACTCATAAGAGTGGTATTTAGACTCTGCTTTCGTGGTTCGCTTACTAAAGTACTCAACTACTAAAAGCTCACTGTCTACCTTCTGGAATAAAAGAGCACCATAACCAATTGCCCTAGCGTCGGTATGTAATTCAGTTGGAAGTTCAGGATTAAAAATAGTCAACACCGGTTTAGTCGTCAAAGCCGAAATTATCTGCTGTCTTATCTGCTCATGCTCTGGTTTCCACGTGAATTCCTTAGCGATAGTCAGCAAAAATAAAGGGGTCATAAATTGAGAAAAGTTTTTAATAAACTTCCGAAAATACGAGGCAAGGCCAATAAATTGTCGAAGCTGATGAATGCTCTCGTGTGGAAGTAATTTAGTCAAAGCTTCTATCTTTCTGGGGTTAGGTCTAAGCTCACCAGCAGTAATATCATAGTCTAAAAATTCGACATGCCGCTTCAGGAAGGTACACTTAGAAACGTTTCAAGAAAATCCGGCTTTAGTTAGGGCTTCTAACACTTCATACAGCTTAAAGAGACCCTGCTCCTCAGAACCTGATGGTATCAAAATATCACCCAAGTACAGTACCACATACGAAAAGATCAAATCACCTAAAGCATAGGTACCGCTCTTTGAAATACACTAGGCGCGTTCCGTAGTCCGAAAGGCATGGCGAGGCACTCGAACTGACCGTCGGGAGTAATGAAGGCTGTACTTTCAATACTATCAGGATCTCGGATTGGAATTTGATTAAAACCACCACAGTCCAAACACATGTAAAAGTTCGCACCAGATAACCTAGCCACTTGATCTGCCATAAAAGGTAACGGGAACCTATCAGGTACAGTATTGGAGTTCAACTCGCTATAATCTACCACCATACGATCAGAACCGTCACGCTTCCCCACAAGTAAAATTGGACCTGCAAATGGAGACTGACTAGGGCGAATGATATTAGCATCCATCAATTCCCTAACCTTAGAACGGACTACCTGCCTTTCGTCTGGACTAAGCCTGTAAGGCCTACGATACAGAGCGGTTCGGATCTGTGTCTGATTTTTAGTTCACCAGCTGTGACATGAGTGCGGGGTAAACTATCAATAAAAGCGTAAGAGAATTTTTTGAGCAAAGTTAAAAGAGAATCTTTGTTTAGAATATCTGTATCTACATCACTGCGTATGTACGTTCACCATTAAAACTACTGCTAACAGATTGTTTGACAAGAGAGCATTCGGCACCGGAATCGAAATAAAAATAATACGACTCACCGGATAGTTCAAATTGACCACAAACACCTGCCACCTGGCAGCTATCGACGCGTCGCTCGGTGCCGGTGCTGGTCATCCATGCAGATGTCAACTGTACCGCAGCAAGCAAGTGGATCAGAATCCGGTTGCTCTGGATTAATCTCCGGCAGAGCTATCTTGGATGACGAGGCTGGGGTTTTGATAGCCTCGATCAACTGCATCATATTCCTCTGCTGAAGCTCAAACAGGACGCCAGTGAGATTCAGATCCCACTTCTGATGACGGCGCCAGCGATGGCTGAGCGATAGAGCCGTCGTCATGAGGATTCGGTGGTATAGGGTCCATTTTATAAACGTTTGTAAAAATAATAACACCACGTGTAATTCTAACCTCACTTTTCAATCACAAACGCAATACACAATTCAAATAGCACTTTATCACTACACAGTATAACTAGGTACTAATTACGCTAGGCAAACCGACAGTTTCATATTAGACCAGTGCCTCGACTCGTATCTCAAAGTGAACTGCTAACTTTACGCTCCGCACTTTCCAACACGACTCTGTCCACGTACCGTCATTTAAAAAAACAAAATGACGTTACGGCGTTTGCCCCCCTACTACAGTAATCAATTGAGTGACTTTTATTAAAAATGATATCGTTATCCACGACATATTTATTAAAACTAATAGAACTAAACTAACACCAGATAGCCCTGAAAGTTAGCTCCCGAGCTACTAACATGGTAATGTATGCAGCTCGGGAGCGCCCTTCCCCCGTCTCGCCCCTCGCACCCCGCACGATTGCCCTGTCTAGACGTCTTCGTCGAACGACTGTATGATGTTAAGACTGTGATAGCACTATGCGTGATACGACGTTCGCTCTGTCTCACTTTTTCTCTCAATCTTTCTCACTCGCTTGCTCCCTACTCTCACTCCACGGCTAGTTGCTCATGCTACGTTCGCCCTGTCTTACTCTCTCTCAATCGGTCTCGATCACTCTCTCTCTCTTTTCTGACACTTCCGTTGCATACCGGCGTGACGTTTCATCTGTAAAAATTTTACCCTCATGCGCCTAAAGAAGTTTCACTTCAATAAAATTATATATGCAACAGTCAATACCCAAGCGCCCATAAAATCACATGATTCTATGGGAGGTTATTACACTAATAGCGTACAAATGATACCAGGTACACGATACCTGGTATCATTTGTACGCTATTAGTGTCTAATATACTAGTCGCACGTGCACATATTGAAATGGTTGGCTTGATTCTATTGTTCCGATGGTAGGCAGGCTCCATGTGGACATATAATAAGGTTCGTGTGTTGCCTGTGCACAGAGGCGCAGGGCATGAAGTGGATCTCTCCGGTGGAGGCGTGCGTGTCGCACTCGCGCGCGCTGCTGCGGCGCCAGGCGCGCGCGGGGCTGGGCGCCTGCGCCTTCGCCGACCTGCCCGCGCTGCTGCGCCGCTGACCGCCGCTCTGAGTGCTCCCCGGACGCTGTGAATGACTGTGTTCCAATGTAGCTGCAACATGTGTCGGACGTGCGCTGTATATTGTCTGTAGCGTATATTATAGATTATATCGTTATAGAAATTAAACAAGGTAATTGTAACGCTCGCGGCGGGGCACTGTTGTCGTAAGTTACTTTTTTAATATTTTATTTTCATGAATATTTTTATCGATACACGAGTCATCGAGAGCTCTAAGCGAGCGATACGACCATTACAGTTCTCGATGATTTGCGTGTATACAAAAGTCGATTATTATCAACAAATATTTTTATATCGATTTTTGTTTATACCACATCGAATATCGGTTCGATGCGATACTGTACAGATAATTGTAGTAGCAGTTAATTTTTAGTCATAAATCGACTAACAAACTAATGTTTTTGAAAGACTCGACTGTACCGCAACAGTGTTTCCGCTAAAGTTTAATATAGAGATATATAACGTGAGAAGATTGTAGGGATACTAAGATTTACGAATTTGATGTGTTGCTATTGCGTTTAGATCATTTACTTGTTACCATCGTAAATGTGCTTAAACCCCAATAACATAGCATTTGTGTCTCGACGGAGAGGAAATAGTTCTAAATGCAATAATGATGATGTCGGGCAAGTCGAGGCCACAGGCGAAGCAATACCACATACACACTTATACATACACATAATTTATA
This sequence comes from Plusia festucae, assembly GCA_950381575.1. Taxonomy (NCBI): domain Eukaryota; kingdom Metazoa; phylum Arthropoda; class Insecta; order Lepidoptera; family Noctuidae; genus Plusia; species Plusia festucae. The sequence continues at coordinate 447,618 of OX494447.1, forward strand.
TATCAAATTTATTTCAACAAGTAAAAAGTCTTGGTCTATTAATAAACAGTTCGAAACTTATAATAAATCTTATGTATATTGTAGCAACGAGTAATGTACCTTAACATTCTCAGTGACTGTAATTAATGTACTTACGTAAGCAGCATGTATGGATACAATTAGTTCCTAAATAACATAATTCAAATTTCAAGTCTGACTTTAAATAAGCAAAAGTTGAGAGTTTGTGTGTGACGTGTCGAATGAAACCTTAAAATGTGATATTTTATTTTGATATACAATTTGTATGTATGAGTTTGTATGTACAAGGTCAGATATTAATGAGACTGAAATAGGATGCATTGTGTATAGTATAATGCATTCGCATTAATATTTGAGTGTAAAGAAGACGCCTGCCGCCGAGCCCTCGTGTAAAGATCAGTCTACAATATTGTTCTTATATTGTATTGTTTTCTTTTTTAATAATATATTATGTTTAAACCGCTCACTTGAGTTTGATTTTCCTTAATGTTTATGAGTGATCTACACACCATAATACAACATGCAACAAAACCCCTGTCAGATCCAATAAAAACGTATTCGTGGTACAGTTCATGAACCGTCTCGCATAGGCGGCTTCTTTGACACAAAGCTGCAGGTAGTGAATACGTGAACTTTGAGGAGCGGTCAGTGTTTCTGTTGCCTTGGATCAGTTTTTATTTTGATTTAATTATTTTCACTGGGGAAAAATAATTATCTCCAATCCATTTAATGACTACGTATATGTGTTCGCAGTACGATACCGAATAATACTCTCAGGGATCGGACATCGGACAGGGTTTTTGTTACATGTTGTAGATACACATTAGAGATTTCCGTTATTCTGTCATCCCGAATAAGGCAGTTAAGGCTGGCTTACAAGGAGCCAATGTGCTGGCTGCCAATCAACGACAAACTACTCTGCACTGGACTGGACCGGCCCGTTTTGTTTACCAACCATTACACCAACAGGCCAGGCAATCAAATGATGAATTATTATGAGTAAACCGATTAAAAATATCAAAGGACCTTTTAATGGCAAAACGCATGTTATGCAGTCGGACTAGCATTCTAATACTTATTCTTTTATTCTTACCCGAATACTGAAACACAAATTGACTTTAAGAAGTTCTTAAATGTTTAGCGATCGCTACATTACATCTTGTAGGCTCAGAGACATATGAGACTAAACGGCGGCTTCAAAATTATTGAGGTTTCAGTATTCGGGGGTGTAATGTTGTATGCTTATTAAAAGGCCGTTTATTAAATACACCTTTAATTGCAGTGATTTGAAACAACATTAACTATTATATTACGCAAGTCACACAAAACAATATAACACACGCCGCCATGTTCTTATTCTGTGTCCACTGACGTAAGGGTAGCGTTTACAAAGGCGGTGCGTTTACGAAGCTTGATTGCTTCCTGACAGGGGGTTAGTAAATAGGTACAGTACCTGCAGCACAGCACGCAGTCTAGTCTGGTGGGTATATGTTGGTGATACTCAGAGGGCTTCGAAATTAAATAGCGGACTGTAATATATAGGTAGGTTCGTATATTTGTGGAGGGGCTCGTGGCTAAGTGTAAGCCGTACGGTTTGACCGATAATAAAGGTTAAGCCGCGCTCGCCGCGGTTGGTCCGTGGATGGGTGACCATTTATAAATATATTGAGACCCCTCCGTGCCTCGGAAAGCACGTTAAGTAGTAGTTCTTTGATTCTGACAACCAGTCTTACTATGGAATACTGTATTACCTAGCAATAGGTTGTGGAGGTCAGATAGGCAGTCGCTCTATGTAAAATACGGTATTCAGCTAAATCCGGTAAGACTGCAAGCCGACCCCAACATAGCTTGGGAAAAGGCTAGGCAGAAGAAGAAGAAGTTCGTATATTTGTACTAAGAACGCGCGCCTCTGGTCCGTGTTGTATATCTGGCATCTCGTCCCCCGCTCCCCGCTCGCCGATGTCGCCCTCCGGTCGCAGAGGCTCACGGTGCTACGTTTTTTCTCCAACAGTATATGAATAATTAATTGATTTAGTTTTTATTTAAAAGATTATGACTACGGCAAGTGGCGGTTCTAGCGGCCAACTATTTTTGGCCATAGCAGCTGAGTTTTATAGTAACAAATTCAGGAAGAGAGGTGTGTATAGTAACAAATAGCAACTAATTCCTGGCAAAGTTTCATCAAAATTTGAAGAGGTGGCCGCGTGGTTGAAACGGACATATTATTTTCTTGTCAGTCATGTGAGTCGCACTGCAGATCAAAGGCCTCCCATTCCTTCTTCCAATTGTCACGGTTTTGCTATTGTGTCCATAAGTCATCCTTGACAAATATTAGCTGAGTACAAGCACCTATATGGACGAAAATGGCCCAAAAAAAAACAAAATAAATTATAGAGCCCGAGCATTGAATTGCTGTGGTATGAGATTGGTAGTTCAAAGGGATATCTTTTGGGGCATACAGGTACCAACTGCACAAGTCCGACCATAGTCTAGTACTTAGCTACAGCATAATTATACCTCAATGCAAAAGTGTATAAGATAACCTAGTAAAAAAGCGTAGCTAAGATGGCCATACTTACACTGCCAAAACACATCGAAGCGTGGACCTAATTCACTTTTAATATCGGAGGCACATCTTCAAGATCTTTTATGTTAGATACATCCCTGGACAGTGGTCATGTGGTGACTTGGTCTTATGAATAAAACTGTAAATATGAATGTAACTGTGGACAACATCACATACATTCGAATCCGAATCCAAAGTAAGTAGCTAAAGCACCTGAATCAAAGACAACGAAGGTACCACAAACACCCAGATCCGAGACAATGTCGAAAAGTGTTGTTTTCAACATTGACTCATCCGGGGATCGAACCCGGAACCTCAGTGCTGGCGACACCTTGGTGTGGACGCCGCTCGACCACGGAGGTCGTCGAAAGTGTTCGCTAGTGGTTTTTCTGTTGTTAATCTCAGAACCAACAGGTACCTACAGTGTGATTAGTATTCAGATGTAACCCGACCCTTTATTTGTAACTTGGTTTAGGAGCTTTCTTATGTAAACCATTGCACAATAATGTCGTTAGTGTTAAATGTTCTATCGCGTTATCTAGACAATGTTATCATAAATCAACAGTCTGCACCCGAGTCACGCGTCATTAAATACCTCTTATTTTTATCGAATTATCATTCATTCAACCATCAGTATGGAAATAGCTTAATACAAACAGGAATTTAAAATGGCGCCTGCAGATAACGCGTCATTGAAAAATTATGTTAATTGTTGAAAATAACTGTAACTGAGGGACGAATTCAATAAATTAAGGAGGGAGGTGATTGCGGGCCGACCCTCGACACAATCAGTTTTTATAAAATCTATCGGTATTTTGAAACCGGTAAAATGTGGGGCGAAAGCATAAATTACGGTTTTTGAACCGTAACATCCTGGGTTGCAGATTATCATATTTACCTACTCTGAAAAAATATTGGAAATATTGAGACTGAACGTTATGATAATGTTTCTAATAAACCAGTAAATTAATTCTGCACAAATATCGCATGATGCATAACGAATTTATATTACGAACTCACCTAAACATTAAGTTATTATGAACTAGCGGATAAGTAAAGGATAAAAAATGGCTAAGAGATAGACATTATATACCATCGCGGACTTTTTTGTAGAACTTTTTAAGGTGTACAATACTGTAGTAAATTATTTTGATGTATCTCGTAGGGTTCAGCCAGCGTTTGCTTTGTTTGCGCAAAAAAATGTGTTTATTTACGACATCACCTTAGAAACCTCTAAAATTATCAGTGTTTCTCTACTATATTATGCATGTATTATACATATAAACCTTGCTCGTGAATCACTCTATCTATTAAAAAAAAACTGCGTCAAAATCCGTTGCGTAGTTTTAAAGATCTAAGCATACATAGGGACAGACAGACAGACAGCGGGAACCGACTTTGTTTTATACTATGTAGTGATTTACATCACCGATGAGATTTTTTTTTATAAAAAATGCTACATTACGCTGTTGATATTAACAGACGGTGGTATTCTCTAAACACGATGATAAAGTATGTAGGTATACACTAGTTTACTAGGTAAACATCTAGACTATCTCGGTGATCTGAGTATTGTAATACAATACTTGATGTATAAAATGTATTTACACTGATAAAACATCATATTTATCTAAGTATAGCTTTAAAATTGTCTCAAAAATGGATACTTCACAAAATTAACTCTTTAAAGGAAGAGCAAATCAAATAAACATAAGTTATGTATATTGTTATGTGGTACAGCTTGAATACGACATTGGTAGTCAACTCATTGAATATCGCGTTATCTGTGTCCCCACAGCCTGGATCTGTGGTCCACTGGACGTGGGGGGAGGGGGTCGCGAGAAATTGAATGAAAACATTGAATATTTATTCTGAGACGTTGCCAGTGCAGCGCTGCGGGCACAAGGCAAACACCAAGTATCGAAGATGTGACTGTTCATTGATATCTACTTCATTATGCATAAAATATAGCCGTAGCATTAGATGAATTAGGTTCCTTACATTATAATCTCTCTGTGTCTCTTGACCATTTTCGTCTGCTGAAGATTCGTGTTTGTAAAAATAGTTATTATTTAATACTTTATGCACAGTGTACATAGGTGGACTTAATGCTAGAAGGCATTCTCTGCCAGTTATAATATAGTTCTTCAGTTTATAGACACAATTCCCTAAGTACCTACCTAAAATTACCTATTAATAGGTGAAAAATATGATGCATTATAAAAGACACGGATAGAAGATCTTCATTTTTCTTCTTTTATATGGTAAGTATAAGTATATTACCACATCTAATTGTAAAATATATTGAGAAATATATTTTCCATTCCATTTTAATGTAGGTACCTAGCACCTTATAAAGTCTAGTGGTCAGTTGAGTCGTGTCTGCGCGGCACTCTATGCCCGTTCCGGGATGATCTTGTGGCTCTCCTTTTAATATTTGATCTGCATATTTATAAATCGTCCGCGGACTGTTTGCGGCACCCCTCCAGCGTGTTTGCAGATTTATAGTTTATTTCATTTCGTGTGAGGGCCCTATCGTCTGACATCAACCCTCGCCCATTGTTTGCCGTACATTTTCCAGGAAACGTATGGAGTGGAATATTTTATATCAATGCTTCGTACTCGTATTTGTCCGCAATCTTCAAACGTATTTCAGATGAATTTAGAATTTATGAAGCAATAACGCTATATGCAAGTGGACACCGCACTCCGGTAATGTGTTCCGAGTAAAGGTGCTTCTATATTACACGTGTACCTACGAACTACTTGCATGAGGTCAACATTATTGTGTCGCTTGACCGCATTTGTGCGAATAGCGCAGAATGTTCTACAGTTGCTCGTTTGCTGCGACTAGCTCCGAAATGTTCTGCTGGGGATTTTGGACCTCGGATTTTAAAATGACGTAAAGTTTGTGCACCTATGATACTTATAAATGATCTACGAACCTTCTTATTAAATAAATGAAAATAATCAAGCAACTTCGGTAAAGTTAAATAATCCGGACTAACACCTACAGTCTGTCTTTGTGCTATAAAGCTTGAGAATTTAGTTTGTAATTTTATAAATTTGTCCTGTTTAGGTAGGTACGTCTTGTGTGAAAACACCTTAACGTGAAATGCTACTCTCAAGATAGTCACCGACTACCGCGAATAAACTATTAGTACACAAATATCAAATACTTATAGAATACATTTCCACTGATTTCTAACCGTGTAATATTGAAGTAGTAGGTTTACTGTAGGTACCAAGATGACAGTTATGGTAACTTTCAGCGAACGAAAATACTTTTCAAGTAACCCAGATTTAATTTATTAAATATTATCCTTATAAACCATTTGCGTCCTATTGTGTATCTACACAACACTAAACACAAGGTGGTTCCCATGATAAAACAACGAGACTATTGGAATTTATAAGGTACTGAAGCCCAGAAATTGTCTTAGTTGGTAGGTATTTCTAGAGTAATATTTAGCACATCTAGTTCCGCTTTCGTACCCTGACTAAAGTAAAGCTGCTATTAACACTGTACAACGACACGTTTAATAGTGAGTTTAGAAAATATGGAAACCTTGGTCTAAATGAATAGTTACGTGAGCGTACATTCACACCGTTTTACAGTCTATCTGCAAGGTAATGCTGCGCTCACTAACGACTCATTAAAGTTGTGAGAGCCCCTAGCCGTCAAAGGAGGCGGCGAGACACGCGCCCGCGCTACCAAACCTCCTCTACTATGTACTGACGTACATACATACCCTGCATGCATGTGGCAACGTACTAACGATCACGGAGACACGATGGATGCGACCAGAATACCTAACTAAACTACCTCCAGGCCTATCCCATTTCACTACCTCTGGCTATCACTAGCAAATGACTAGTGAAAGTTTGATTTAGCAAAAAGTTTGATTACATCGTTGTTAAAATAGCGGTAATGGCCACAGTCACTGCTACGACTGAGGCTACGAGCAAAATTTTTCGTGCATCGTTTCATCTTTATGATGTTATCTTGATGGCTGTTGTGCCAAATCTTATTTATGTAAGGTAGGTTTTAGGTACAACTTTCAGATTTCGCGAATTAATTTTAAATATTATTTACTCTGATTTCTCTTGTTAACACAGGCAAGTCTCAAACTCAAAGTGCGTTCATTTAATCGCCGCAACCCGCGCATCATAATTGTATGTGATTTTACTTATTTTATTATACTTCATGCATCAACACTATTTCAACGTATAGGCAACGCTGTATGTTTTCAAAGAGGACTCTACTTAAAAAATAAAAAGTGTTTGAGTAATATTTACACATTTATTTTGTCCTAATATCGTCATCAGTCGAGGTTGCACCTCATGGCGCTCTCGCAGGGCACGTACCCCTGCAGGCCGTGCTCGCAGAGCAGGCTGAGCAGGAACTGGCCGCGGTGGCTCGCAGGCATGTCGGAGACCCACAGCCGGCGGTCGACGTGCATCACCTGCGACCTGTTAGCTGTGGTGGCTGGCCAACGGATCGGCAGCAGACTCGTCTCGTGAGGCGTCGGGTTCCTGGAACACGAGAGCAGTTGTGAGATCTAACAAATGTCATCGCTGATTATGCATCGTGCTTAGAAAAAGATTCAGTATTTTTACTATGGTGTTAAAGTTAAATAGGTTTTGATGATTCTTGATCAAAAACGTTACTTGCATTATGTCCATGCGTTTTAATTAACAAGTTCTCAATGTAACTATCTACCAATATGTATGCTCGGAGGAACAAATTTTTGTGGGTCATGTGTACCTACTCAACACGTGGTTATTAGCTGAATAGTTTCACAGCCAAACATAATGTTGACGTATACATATGAAAGTCAAGACCTGTACAAAACAAAATTTGTTCTTATTATGATAATATCTCTTCTTCCTGCCCTTATCCCATTCATATGGGGTCGGCGCAATGCGTATTTTCCTTCCATTCCTCTCTATTACTCGTCATCGCGGCATCCACTCCTTTCTTTCTCATATCATCTTTCACACAATCCATCCATCTCTTTTTCGGTCTCCCTCTGCTTATATAGCCATCCACAGTCATACTTATAACTTGTTTTGTTATATGACTTTCATCCCTCCTCATAACATGTCCATACCACGACAAACGCTTACCTCTTATCTTTTCATTCACTGGCGCTACTTTCAAGCTTCCTCTAATATACTCATTCCTTATCCTATCTAATCTCGTCACTCCAGTCATCCATCGAAGCATTCTCATTTCCGCTGCATGCAATCGTCTTTCATCAGTCCCTTTCACTGCCCAGCATTCTGAACCATACATCAATACAGGTCTTATAGCCGATTTATACATTTTACCTTTCAACTTTACGGGCATGTTAGGATCACATATCATCCCAGTCATCTGTCGCCATTTAAGCCAACCTGAGCTGATTCTGTGCTTAATGTCTCGGTCAATCTCTCCATCATTTTGTATGACGGAACCGAGATAGCGAAAATCAATATAAAAATAATATAAAGATCTTAAATCAGTTGTAATCTGAACAACCTAGTTTATAAACACCAGTATGCTTAAACATTGTGTTATATTATTCTCACTAGTTGGATATAACAACTTCCTCGCATTGCTTAATCTGTAAAGTAAACGTCATGTAACTGCGTATATTTACGTTTTATTATGTTATACGTTGTCGCCATCATCCGCGTCTAAGAGATGGAAGGAAAACACCGAGAGAGTCTCTGTTATGTTAAGGGCTACCACAGACTACTGCTTTACTGCAACTGACATACCTATCTTAGATATAGGTATATTGTGTGTTAAAATATTGCATTAAAAAGTTATGAATATGCTAATACGAAAAAGGAAATAAACATTTGCATTCAAACAGATGACTCTGTTTAGAAATAATAAACAAAATCCATTAACGGTTACGTTAATTACCCACTCTGTAGCTAGCAGTTCATTATTGTTAATTTTACTGTGGTTACATAAGAAGTGTTAAATTTACAATATAGGTATAATATTAAGTGGTAATTCAACAATACTGTTTTATAAGTTCTTCTTAAGTCTATACAGGTGTTAACGATGTAATATAAAAACATGTGAATATTTACTGCGAACATGAAAAATACGAAAGTACGAAACACATCCATTATGTTCCCATAAATGTTTAATATTTACCATCGTTACTGAAGGTTGAATAATGTGCATTCGATGGTGTAATATCCCTATGAACTCAATGCGTAGAAATTTTTATGTCTGTACTTAAAATATATAATATACAAAAATGGTTCCTTGCATAATAAAATTTTCAGATAAAACTCTCTTAAATATAAAACATTATCCTCGTACAATATTTAAATAATGTTTTGGTCGAGAAAGTTTTAAACATAAGTGTTACACATAATATACCTACGTACTGTATATTATTATGTTTCGTAAATTGCTAACACCCTAGATCCAAGGTATTGTTAAAAATCATAGAAGTGGTTATTGGCCTGACTAAGTGTCGGGTACATGTGATGCAAGGTAGGCGAGATTTTTGAAGATGTTACAAAATATTACTTGTCACGGTGTTAAGAGAACATTTGTTATTTATATAACTTACCCAAACTTCATAAAGTTAGTCAGCATTGTGGTGTATCTCTCAATTAACAGCTTGTCTGGGTCAGTCAGTCTGAGAGGGAATCCGCCTGGCTTGAACATATAGAAAATATCGTCCGAATGTGACACTCCTTTCATTGTAATGCCTCGGTTGAACACAGCCTTAGCAAAATTACGGCCTCCTTCATACGAGAACATGTAGTTATACACGGGCTTGTCTGAATGCTTAGCCATCAATTTAGAGAACGCGTCTACCGATGCGTACGCTAACCAATCCGAATAAAAGTCAACGGCTCCTTTGATCGTAGCTTTACTACTGATCTTTTGTTTTCCAAAGTAATGCGAACGAATTTTCGCAGCTATTCGTCTTTTATCTTTCTTAGAACACCACGAAAATACCGACGGCAGTCTATCTACGAAATTATCGTCTAAATATTCTAACGTTCTTTGGTTATTGAGCCCGTAGAATAGGAATCCTTCCAAGTCCGTGAAGCCGACGATCATCGGGACTTTATTGAAGTCGCCTGAGGTGATAATATCATATGGCGTGTCATGAAAAAATGGCTCTGTGAACTTCATGTCAGTACATGGTGAATACTTAAAATACTTTGGATCTATAGAAGTGCCGAGAGTTGCGGTCAGGATGTCGCTAACTGAAGTGTTCATAAAAGTATTATAGACATCAATATCGTTCCTCACTGTTGCTAGTTTTGCAGCGTCCTCCAATGCCGGAGTCAGAGGATCGCAGTTGAAAGCCCAGGGCGAAAAAAGCACGCCGCTCATCAGTATGGCCTTGTGGAACAGTCCCCTGCTCTGCTTGGACAGGAGGTGCATGCTCGCTGACGTGCTGCCGGCGCTGTGCCCGGACACAGTCACGTTGTCTGGGTCTCCACCAAACGCCTCTATATTCCTTTTAATCCATTTTAAAGCTGCCAATTGGTCTTTCAGTCCCAGGTTTGCTACATTGTTTAAGCATAAAAATCCTAGCGCACCTACTCTATAATTGACTGTGACGACTATAACGTTTTTTCTGACTAGAAATTCAGGGTCGTAGTGCCATTTGCTACCATAATAATAAGCTCCACCATGGAAAAATACTAGCACAGGCAGTTTATGTCCTCTTCTGGCTTCGCCTGGGGTATATACGTCAAGAACATTGCAGTTTTCTGACCCCAGTTTGAATATGGCAAATGCTTGTGCACAGGAATCAAATCGCGACACCGCGTGAAATACGCCGCTCCATTTTCTTGGTGGTTTCGGAGGCTGAAAGAGAGTTTTAATTATTAATATCTATGTTTAAATACGTACGTTATATATTAGTTAGCAGATATGAAGGAAATTTAAGCTGAGGTCTTAGTTTTTGTATCTAATAAGGTGGAAGTAGCTTTAATAAGACTGAGACATGGGTGCGAAACTGTTGCTGGACTCCCAGTTAATTAACTTTAGCGCTTCGGCCATTGTGTGCTGCGTACACCTCCACTTAAGATAACTAATGAGAAAATAATAAGTAAAAAAAGGCTCCTTTTTGTATTGATAAAAGTGATTTATATTATGTAAGGCACTTCACGTTGTCGCAGTGAAATGTAATTATTTATGATGTAATGTCTTTTTTGCCTGTCTCGAAATAGTACATTTAATCTAATGGACACTTCGTATAGCGATGGATAAAAAAACACACACAATGGCAAAAGAGAAACGAGAATTCTATATATTAAAATACCTACTGGTAAATAGCTTTTGCACATATTTCCAATAACAGAAATAAGCAGATTCGCCAGCTTTTATTTGAATTTGTATTTCCGACATTTTGAAGGACCATGGTCAAGGCTAGACTGAAGTGGTTATTGCCTTGATAGTTACAAAAACAAGAACTGCAGGCGTAGTAAGGGGGAGCTATAGTACTTTTTCTCTGCTGCTACGTACTCTTGTTAAACTTGCCCTATAAGGTTATCTACTTTCATTTCCTTAATTAAATTAATGTACTTGAAATTGTTTTATAATTCTGCTAGTGCACTTTGCAGATTCCTAATGGTACACTCACTTGGAATCTCTCGCTGTCGGCGTACGGGATCCCGTAATACCGGTTCTGACCGGAGATGCCTCGCAGCCCCCTTAATTTACCCTGACTTAGTTCCACAGCCGGTGTGTACACGAACAGGCCACATACATAATGTGCACTCAACACTAATACAAGCAACTTTATGCTGCACCTCATGATTACTGCGAAAATCTTCAATCATAGTTTGGTGATCAAAGAGTAGGACATAACATTATATTCACCATAACAGTTTTTTGCAGAATCCTAAAAACTGAAGGATAATTTTCAATGTACAAACAAATTCTAAGCTCAATTCCCGGCAGTCCTCACTTTAACTTTATTCTCGTTAAATGTTGCATTATACACACAGCTTGAAAACCTATTACTCTATTCTATTACTCATACACTTGTATTTTCTACATTTAAGTAAGTATATCGTAGCAATGTCAATCACATGTTTGTTTAATAAAAACGATATTGTAATTGGGTATCTACTTGCGGAATGGGTAGCTAACTTCTATTTAAATCACTGGTAAGTAACACTCCTTGATCTGAGTCCATGATAGCAGCTGATTGGTCCTTTCCGGTCGCGTTTCCAAGTTCACAGATCAAGTTCATCGGAAGTTAAGAGATGCTGTATGTGCCGCGGTCTGGTGTGCACTGATAGCGAAAGTCCGCGATCTCAGCGGTGTGCCAACTGCCGATGCTCTTGCGCAAGGCTCCGTAATGTTTGCGAACTGTTCGCAAACTGCTATAGGCTCAGCTGATGGTTGGGTGGCAAGTGTGGCTATTCTATTTTTTCCCGTAGTTTCGCAAACACTTCAATAGCTTCTCTGAATAATGTCATAACTGTGGTAACAATTTCTCGAAAATGTGATTACGGTAATCGTATGAGGTCATTATGTTTTTTCCAAAGAGTATTAGAAACGTTGTCCATAACACTTGCGGTGGACAACTTTTTGTTAGATGATAAATAAGCTACATACGTGCATCATTATGTCCTCAATATTAGTGGAGTTTGCGGAGTTCTGTGTTAATGAAAGTTTATGAATGTTGGTGATATTAAATAAAACTATTTATCAAGGAATAGAGTAGCATTAGATCATTAAACACATATTGCTCCGAATCCAATGTAAGTAGCTAAAGCACTTATTAAATGTTATTGAATGAGATCAATGAAGGTACCACAAACGCCCAGACCCGAGACAGTATAGAAAAGGTTGGTGGTTTTCACTGCATATACCCGGCCGGGTATCGAAGCCGGGACCTCAGAGCTAGTGACAACTTGAAAATCGGTGTGTACGGCACTCGACTACTAATATTTTAAATGTGAAAGTGTGGATGCTTGGATGTCTGTTACCTACTCAATCACGCAAAAACGGCTGAACGGATTTGGATGAAATTTGGCATGCATGTAGCCTTTGACATGGAAAAGAACAAAGGCTACCTTTTATCCCGATCCCTTAAGTAGGGAACTACTTGGTGGGACGACCCAATTCTGAAGTCCACGCAGACGAAGTCGCGGGCAGAAGCTAGTTATTCATAAATTCACCTTAGGAAGCTAGACGTCTTGGTCACGATTAATAATGTTGTCTATAGTCTAGAAAGCTCTTCTTGATAAGCGATGATTTAGGTTGTCGCGAGCTAATCACTTATCACGGATTTTTAGACCCACTTACAACGATACCGTGCTGTAGACTATCCAGTTAACAAAGCAATATAAATTAATTAAATCACATTGATCAGCATGAATCTATTCATCCAAACTTGTTAAACCAAATGTGGATACAAACGTGCTCAAGTATAGACAGAGTCGTCATCGAAGTTCCCAGTGAACAAGAGATTTTCCAAATTCAATCTGTATATTCATATAAAATTAAGTCTGCTTTGTTTAGTTTAACGTTTAAATAATAAAAGACGCATATAAGATCTTTATTTGAGTTCCAAAACAATTTGGGAGAAACTTTTCAGACTTAACACGAGACAGATTTCAAAGAAGCGCCTTCTTTACTCAACTTGAAATGAAAATAGGTTTTTAACGAATGAAAAGTCGCGAACAATAATAGTAAGTGCATTAAATATGAATGGCCATATAATAAAGAGGGGTCGTTTCTCTCTGAATACTGTAATGCCGTTTCATACTAGCCTTGTTTTAATTGCGCTATTTCTTTGGTTACCTGTAAGAAAACCAGGAAGATGGCACATTATATGAACACGTATAATAATGTCCATAAAAAAAGCTTTTGGTAAAGGTACACAAGAAATTTACAAAATATAGCCAACACGAACTTCTTGAACGAAATCAATTAATAAAACACGTACATAAGCTATCAGTTGGAGTTAATAAAGTTTTCAGAGATTCCTAAAACATTTAGCTACTTGGGAATTTAATTCCAAAGTTTACAATATCATCAATAGTAGCGGCGGCCGCAGCCGGGCGGGCGGCCGGCGGGCGGCCGGGCGGCCTCTCAACTAAATTGTTGTTTAATCAATCAAAACAAATTCAGGCGCTCGCTAAATTGATTCCTTGCTTCAAACTAGAAAAATAAGGCACGTTTCGCAGACGAAGTTGTGGGTCAGAGCTCCCGCGCCGCGCCGCTCTGCCGGTCTGGAGGTCCAACAAGATAACTTTTGAATTAAAACGCCGAGGAAGTCCTTTCCTCGTCCAATTTGCATGTTTGCCCAGTTTATAACAATTAGCCGCCGCTTCCCGGGTATTTTTCTTTATTACCGGGATTAGCGCGGCCCGGTCGTCGGTACCGACTTGCACTTAATTATGCTTTATATATGAATGCTGTGCGATTGCTCCGTTTATTGCGTAGTTAAATAGCTCATATTGTGCTTAGCTGTTATAAGCTTTGAGTAGTTAGCGCGGGTCTACTTTATGAAAGCTTTTTGCCATCGATGAGTGCCTTTGATAAGCATAATTATACTAAGCATACTCATACTTATTTCGTCTGCATGAATACATTATGAAAAATAAAGAGAGAAGATTTTGCTTTTCTATGAACAGATTTTCTATTCGTAATCACCTCATTTAGATTTCAATAATGTATTAGACTTTATTGAGTTTACTCATGTTTTACAAAGTATACGAGTCCCCGTCTCCCGAGATACGTTACTTACATGTTTTTATATTTCTTAGATTTTACGAATGCTTTTTCGAAGTAAAATGGAGATAATGTAAATAAAATTTCACTAAACATTTATTTTAGTTTCTTAAACTTAACTTAGTTTTTTGGATACATTGCGGATACGATTAAATTAAGGTACATACCTAGGTACCTGTCTAATATAATATGTAGGATCTAAGAAAATTGCTTCTTGAAAATAATTTTTACAACATTTACGTATTTTCGTATTTTTCTTTATTCATTTCTCTCTCTCTCTTAGTTCATTTGTTTTTGTATAAATTTTAAGGAGTTAACTTAAGCAAAACGACAGCCAAGATTTCATCGTATGGCCTCCGAAATTTTCACCGAGTGAGGTCAAATGTAATGTGGCCTATTTCTGTAAGTACTTACTGGAAGTGTCTCCACAGCCAAACGTCGCTAACTCTACTCTTATAGGTGACATAAGTCGAGAACTTACACAAACATAATCACCTAAGTTCATGCAAGTACTTGGAAATTTTTAATTTAAGTTAGGGAAGTGTGGTGCAGCAACAATTTGTATTACGAGGGCCGAGGATGGTAACTGGTGTAAACTTGATCAGCGCAAGTTATAGCAGTTGTGCCGAGAGCCGAAAGCCAACTGCCGAGTGCCGAGCGGTGTCAATTTTGTGCACATGTGTAGGCGTGCGGTGCGGCGCGTCCTCTTAATTGTGTTTGTACGACCAACCATCATTTCTGACATTTATATGATAGACATATTATATGTTTCTGGAACCTATGTTTAAAATTTGTAAAACTTTCTTGAACCAGACTTATTTTTCAGAATTTTAAAAACTGCTTTAGATCTTTAACGAATTTTAATGAAAATAACAACAGGTACAATCAAAGTTTGATTTAGGAAATGGTACCTCACTTATAAATACTACTAATGTTTTTTTAACTGTTGTCTTTTTGTACAACAATTTGTTTTAATCATGTTAACGTGTCGCCTCCCAGTTTGTTCTCCGTCATGAATGTGTTAGAAAAAACCCCATTATTGTGAACGAACCTTGGTAGAGTCCTGTTCAGACTGGCTGGTGCAAAGCCACCGTCAGGTGAACAGCACAATGTATCTACCATACCAACGTATTATGAAAAATATGAATAAATAATGTTCAAAACATCAAAAAGAGCTGTGACTGGCAGGTAGACGCCAGATGACGAGATGCGAGTCAGCGAACTAGGGTCCCGTTTTGCTTTCGAGATATCGAACCCAAACATATTTAAATTCATTTATTTCAATCATCAAATAATCGTTCAAAATCATAACTGATTATGTACTAAAGCAGTAGTTTATACCATGTATAAACTGCTGCTTTTATTACTGACAGAATATCTAAGATATTACTGGTAGGTATGTCATGACTTTAGATTACTTTTCATTAATTCGTCAGGGATGTTCGCGGAAGCGTGTGTCGACGGGTTCGCCGCGATTATGCGGAAACGATGCGCTTCCATGATGGAGCGTTTGCGCTCCTCCTCCAATCGCATCCTGAATGTGTTTTTAGATCGGTGGGACTCTCCCCTGATACGAAGGTGGGTAAGTGTCCAGACGCACTTATCCAAATAATACCAATGTAAATTAATTGTAAAATATGATAAGTACTAACATTAGGCTAAGTTATACTAACACAATATGGATGCTTAAAATCTGAAATAAATAAATTGAATTTGAATTAACAATGCATTCCTTTTTCTTTACCACAAACTGTAGGCCCTTCAGCAGCTAGAGGTTTCTCAAATATTATCCCGATAATTAAACATAAGATCTGATATGGACTTTATTTTGGTAACAAATTAAAGGAATGTTAATTTCGAATAATAGGGCTTTATTTATGAATGATAGTTTACGCATATTACACCAGGCATTGAACCCAGGTCGACCTCTCTAATGTCACGTGTGGCAGCCGACTGAACCACAACTAACTAAATTGCCTTCTCATATTCAACCACAATAAACTTATTTGTGTGTACTGAGTACATCTCAGACGAATCAAACACATAAATAATGTATTTCACCAGACTAAATATCACTTGAAGGTTTCAGTACAACGAACTCGAAAATTCCCTTCAAGGTTCTCGAGAATATCTTGAACTTTTCCTAGAATACCTACTCCTCAAACTGTGCATTTTGAAGAAGTTGTTTTAAATTCTAATTTAATTTGAAATTTCTGTTGCTTGGTGCGACCAAACTACTGAAATTTCAAATGAAAATATAATAAACATTTAGTTGTACAAAATCAAATACTAGGATTTCTATACAAAGGAGGTCGCAATTCCTCTAAAATTCGGATGACTTATTGTTTATCTAAAACTAGCTGTCCCCCGCCATTTTGTCCGCGTGTTGTGATTTTGCTGCGATTCCCGGATTCAGCCGTTTATTTATAGAGCATCAACTCATTTCAAGTTGATGCTGAAATGTAATCATTTTAACTTACAGCTAAAGTTTTGTATTTGGATTCATTGCTATGGTCTTGATGTACAGTTTGGCTGGGTTTTTTGCAGGGTTGGCGTTGCATTAGAGAGGCGCCACTATGGCGTCGCGAAGCCGCTCGGCGTTGGTATCACTTCGCCGCTCACCTATGGCGTCGTGGCACTTCTAAGAAACGGCGTTGCTAGGCTTCTCAGCTTAGGCGTCGCGATGCCGCTCAACTTTTAGTCACCTTTGGCGTCGCGGTGCAGATAAGCGTTGGCGTCGCAACGTTTCTCATCCATGGCTTTGCGGTGCTGATAAGCGATGGCGTCGCGACGTTACACTACTCTGGCGTCGCGACGTTACACTGCTATGGCGTCGCGACGTTACACTACTGTGGCGTCGCGACGTTACACTGCTATGGCGTCGCAACGTTACACTACTCTGGCGTCGCGACGTTACGCAGCTATGGCATCGCGACGTTACACTACTCTGGCGTCGCGACGTTACACTGCTATGGCGTCGCGACGTTACTCTACTCTGGCGTCGCGACTTTACACAGCTATGGCGTCGCGATGTTACACTACTCTGGCGTCGCGACGTTTCTCTGCTAAGGCGTCGCGACGTTACACTGCTATGGCATCGCGACGTTACACAGCTATGGCGTTGCGACGTTATACTACTCTGGCGTCGCGACGTTACACTGCTATGGCGTCGCGACGTTACACTACGTTGGCGTCGCGACGTTACACTGCTATGGCATCGCGACGTTACACTGCTATCGCGTCGCGACGATGCTCAACAATGGCTGCGCGACGCTGCTCGGTAATGGCGTCGCGTTGCTGCTTAACAATGGTAGGCTTCTTAGCTATGACGTTGAATTAAAATATTCTTTCTTTCTACGGAGTTGCTACGCAGTTGCTGAGAAATTGCATTACATGATGCTATTTCTTAAAAGAAATGCTGGTACCTACTTTAGAATTCCCTTTTCGTCACAGTAAGTAATGTTTGAGAGAGAATCTTAATGCACTAACACTCAGACTTAAGGCGTTTTGAGAAATGAAACTTAGGTAGGTGTTCTTATTGATTTTAACCGCATTCATGCGTCACAATATTTGTATTTAATTTAGGTAGGTGTATTACAATGTTGATAACTATGTATGAAGTAATGGTTGTTTTTGTGTATTAAAATGTTTTGTCACTCTTTTTTTTTGTAATGTTAATAAAAATACACTTTGTGTTGATAATATAATATAGTAAGTATACAAATTGTTTATGACAAATAAATCTTGTTTAATATAACCTTTAATATTCTGATCAATGCTTCTCTTTCCTTGTATGAGAGCATGAATAGAATTAGTGAGTCAGTATGTACTCAGTGTACAATAGAATGATATTAAATTTTGTTCACAGAGATCAACAAACAACTCAATATAACGTCCGAATATAGAATCAAATTAAGTCCTATTTTCACCAAATTCCTTCGGGTTTATTACGCTCCGACGTATCATAATTATGTACATCGAATTGGAAAATATTTGTATATGTATTGAAACGGATGTGTTCCTCAGGAACTGTACGAGTACTGTACCTTCTGTAAACTTCTCAAAGTATGAAAGGAATAGTTACTAGGTTTGCTCATGTCAAGTAGGTTCATACATAAGTGAGTATGCTTGACTTTAATTTGATTACGGAGTACAGTAGAGATAAATAAATATAAATAAAATTAGATTTACCGTCAAGTGGATATAAAAGATTGCCTAGCAGTGAGCCAATAATAAATACTTGCTTTTTACGTTTTAGGAAAGAATTATTAACATAATTGATTATAACCAACATACAAAAAGAATAGCGATCCTCCTCGGTCGGTTAAAAATAGTAATTAATATAAGTCAATCGTTTTCATGTTCATCAATTACTTATTTACCAAAATATATATATTTTACGACTCATCGACAAAATAATTTTGAAGGTTGGATTACTTTCGCAAATATAGACCTATAATTTTGACATAATATGATAACTGAAGCATGTGTTTATAAATTGGATCAGATCCTTGATGTTGACATAACCCTCTCAGCCACTCATCCGCTCATCTCCGTAATGCGTGTCTGCCACTCGCGCATTATGTGTTATGCTGCCTGTTTGCCGGCCCATGTAAATGTGGCAACCCTACTGCTGACGCCTGGCGATCATCTCCTATGAACTTATAGACAGCACACTTAAATCATCAAAGCTTGAATGGTTTATTGTTTTATCTTTGCAAACGTCGTAGACGAGTTGAGACGTTTCTAATTATATTTTATTGATTTGAATTTAATATTTTATTAAATAAAATAAAATAAAATATAATTTATTGTATAAAACAGTGAAACAAAAGTTACTAATGAGGCCAATTTAGTCCCCTTCACTAGTCCTAAACACATTCCCAATAAAAATAAGTTCTAATAATTATGTTCTTAAAAGCTCTTCTTCTCTCTCAATGATATTTTTACATTTTATTAGTCTCAGTTAAAGGCTGACACAATTACTAAGAATGATCTCTAGAAATACGTCTATAACAAAGGGTTAATATCTTTTATAATACTTACGACAAAAATCTACAGTCGGGCCCCTCTACCCCATCTTTGTTCTACAAGCATGATTTAATGAAAAGCAAATAGCTCGGGATCCGATGCAGCGTAATAGGGCTGACCCTCAGATATTTGTATAGGGTCCGTGGTTCTAATTGAGCCAATGTCGGCAACACCGCAGACTCCGCTCTGACCTTAGATTGTTTGATCTTATAATGTATTGAAATATAACATCGCTTGTGTAAGTGGGTTGATGCAGGGACAGCAGAAAGAAAGAATCTTTTTTTTTTTAATTTTCGTTGTACATAGGCGCGTCTCTATTTTTTATAAAAAGATTTTTTCACTATTTATAGACAATCTAGTCTAGGTAGGACAGCACACACAGATCTAGTTTCTCATGGTGATTAATAGCAATAAAGCATTACTATGTAGTTCTCCGACGAAGGTACGCTCATCCTTCCAGAAACCACACAATTTAACTACAAAATCCTCGACCAGTTTCGCTTGTAATTGTAAACGGCGCTCCAAACATTTAAGTATCAGAAACACCATTAAAAGAAGTTCAGTACTAAAAACGGTTACTTAGTAAGCATTCTACCAATAGTGAGTGCAATAAAATGCACCCAAACTAAGAAGACGAACTGACAAACAACAGACTTAAAATTTCGAGTTCTACAAAATCGTGATCGTCGCTTTGGGAGTGCTGTGGAGAATAGTAGAGATAAGTTGTTGTTGAGAACAATTTAAAACGAGCAATAAACATAAATCGGGATGTAGTGCGGTGCATAAACAACCCGCGACTGCGTCGCAGGTAATGGGGTAAGTTCGACCGGCCTCCCGCCCGCGCTCGCGGCCACAGGTTACCAATTAATTCATTCTTTGTAAAACTTGGACTGTTTGTGCTGTCTTCATAGTAGTATGCAAAGCCGTACTTAATTAATTACTGCCAGGGCTTGTTTTAAATATTGCCATACACTATGACAGTTTGTGCCGTGGACAGAGAAAATTCATTTATGTGTTTAAACAAATAGAAGTCGGGAACGGAGCAACAATAAAATAAATCAAACCTCTCTTAAATATAAACATTTATTATTTTAATATCACGCTCAAAATCACAATAATAATATCTAACACGGCAAACCAGTATATTATCACAAGTTCAGGATTCACCTACTTACGTTATTATTGCCTTACCCCGCTAGTCTACTGATCAACTTAATTTAGACTAGATTCATATCACCACACATTATAAATAAACTAAGTCTAATGGCCGAATACTGAAACGTCAATCAGTTTTAAGTCGCCGTTAGGTCTCATGCTGTCTCTGTCACTCGTACGGTGTGAAGTAGTAGATATACATTAATGAACGTTTTAAAGTTGCTTTGCGTTTCAGTACTCAGGTTAAACTAATTATTTAACTAACACGGTACATGCATATTATGATGATTTATTCCCTTTATGTCGATTCCCGTTATGTCGAGCCTGGTAGTCTATTGTTCTCCAAAGTTTTGATATTTTAAGCTTTCTATTACCTTTATGTCGAGTTTGGTGAACAAGTACAGTCAGGGAGTAAATTAAAAGCCAATGACATAAAAATATTGTTTTATTATTTGTTCCATTACTTATTTTCATATATATAGGTATATCTAATTTTTCTTAATCTAAACATATAAATTACAGTATAATCATCACGTATATAAATAATTCTTCTAAAAATAACTTACTTAATCTAAATAAATCTCAGTATAATCATCACTATTGTTGCAAATGTTATATAGTATTACAGTAAAAAATAACTCTTTTTATAAAAATAACTTTCTTAATCTAAATAAATCACAGTATAATCATCACTATTGTTGCAAATGTTAAACAGCATATATAGTATTACTTACAGTAAAAAATAATTCTTCTTATAAAACTAACTTTCTTCATCTAAATAAATCCAGTATAATCACCACTTCTAGTGAAAATGTAAAAGATATAGCTTTATAGTAAGTAAATAATTATTTTAAATTAGCGTTATTGATTTATGTTTTATCGACAACCTAGGTAACATGTATATTTTAAATAATTAAAAGATAATCACTTATCAAATCTTACAGTTGATAGGCGTTTAAGACAAGTCAATAAATAAATTTTTTTAGTTGTAAAATCTTCAACTATTTTATTTATACGTATATCAATAGCCAAGCATCTTTTTTTTCTTAGGTTCTGATTGTCGTCGTTGTAGACATTTACCTGCTCTATCTTAAACCTAGTTTCTTTAGCCTCATCTCTTAAGTGTGCTAATGAGAGTATATAGCGGAGGTCTTTTATTAAGTTTTTTATTTAGCCTGTTATGCCATCCCTCTACTGGGTTTGTGGTCCTGTGGCGTTCGTTGTCAAACCACGACGCTGCTCCCGCGGCCGTCCAGTTTGCAGCCTAAGACTTACATTTGTTGTTTTTTAATTCTTTGTGTAAAAATTGATTCTAAATTATGAGCATGTATGTATACATCATTGGGCGTGACTGTACTCCTAAAATATGATATAGTTAAACTCGACGTAAAGGTAATAAAAGCGTGGTAAACGAACTCGACATAAAGGGAATAGAGGCGGGACAGAAAACTAAGCTCGACATAGCGGTAACAGAAGCGAGACAAGGTTTTCGGCTCGACATAACGGGACTCGACATAAAGGGAATAAATCATTATGATGTTTACAGATTGTGTTGTTTACATAAATAGTCATAATAAAGCTCTATGTTTTAAAACCAAAAACGAAAAGTGTGGATAAAAGAAAGGTATATGATGTAAAATAAAGGTAACTAATTTGTATAATAAGTAAAACATTTACGCTGCTCTTAAAATTATGTTTTCAATGCTTACTTTCTTGTAGTTTCATTTAATGTTCTTTGGAAAATCAGTCAGTTGTTCAATACCCTTAAGCCTAGTGCGGACGATATGATCAAATGATCAAGTATATATTTAATCATAGTGTTTTTAAAATACTTTTTATGAAGCACAAACACTATACTGCAAAGAATGGAAAGTTAGTACCTACACTAGTTTTATGTTATCGACTGTTATACCTAGAATATAATAAAGCTCTGAGTCATCGAATTGTTATCACTCACAAAATAAATACCTGTAAATGAACTTTCTAGTAAATAGATTAGATGCCACTATAAATATGACAAATTCGAAGTCTTCAGATAGAAGGCTACATAATTATAGTTTCAATCAATGTTTTCGAAAAAGAAAAACAGGACAGAAATTAATATATTCGTTCGATTATTGTATGTAGTTTGATTGATATGTTCCATCATATACGTTAGTCTTTCTATAACTGTCCATCTCACATCTGTTGAAAGTAATCTAGTTAAAAGTTAAATTCAAAGTTTAAAGTTTTCTCCAGTCCACTTGAGTCCAATAGAAACGTAAACACAGAACACAACCAAATTTTTTTTCAGAAGAAGTTGTAGAAATGCTTATTACACTAGCACATATCAAACTGATCAACTGTTCACATCATATTTCGAATCGTATACGTTAAAAACCAAAGATGTCCCACAAATTTCTGGTCCACAAAAAGTCTTTATGTTTGTTCTTCTAGCTTCCTATTTTGATGTAGGGTGTAAACTGTTTGGCTCCGTAGTGTTTCCTCCGGTACTTGTTGTAGGTGTCGTTCCAGAGGCGCACGGGGCCCTCCTCCCAAAGCGGCGCCGTCGAGACCCGGTCGTCGATCACCAGGGCTGTGGGGTTGTGCCGCCGGGACGGACGCCAGCGGAACGGTGTCAGTGAAGTGGGCGTGGGAGTTGGGTCTCTAGAAGGTGAGGAAAATTTATTGTTAAACGGTTCCTATGTCATGATATTTACAGATTAGAAAGTTAGTTTGCTTTCCTAAAAGTAAAGAAAATCCGAACAGACAACAATTATTTGATTGTAGGCACTGCTCTGAGTTTGTTTTACCCAGAACATTTTGCTATTCTATTTTAACAGGGTCTTAAATAAACTTTCTAGTTATAGTTGAATGAGTGGTCAAGATTGGAAAATTTAAAGTTTTGACATAATTATAAAACAATTAAATCGAGGAAAAAACCTTTTGCTCGCTAGGTTATACATTAACATCGTCGGTTGAATTGTAGCTTTTAATATTAAAGTAAGTTCGAGAACTTTTACTGCAATTACAACATGATGACCGCCGCCCCTATTGCACTGTAATGCACGGTTTTGCATACAAATTAAATATTTACTGAATGGTTTATTGTGACGAAAACGTGATGCGAATCGAGATGCTTGTAAATCAGACAGTTTTGCACAATCCGGGTCCATGCCGCCTGCGTTATGTGCTCATATTCATTACACGACTTTATAACTATTTTGTGCTAAATATATGTATGTTTTTTGAATAAAGTATATAAGTTTTCCCTTTCGTATCTGCACCCCTAGCCAAGTGACATTTCTAAAAGCGATAACGATGATAGAAATCGCTTAAATGATGATAAGTCACGTGACAGACTTGACACTTTCATACATTTAATGTCATTTAAGCGATTTCTATCATCGTTATCGATTGTAGAAATGTCACTTGGCTAGGGGGGCTGTTATTCATAAATTGTAGCGATGTTTATTCTTTAAGCGTGATCGCTTACAATCACAGCCGCAAACATAGACATCTAATGACGTGTTTCGTAGATTCGCAGTGGTGATATATATTGCAGTGTATTATAAGCAGGCGTTAAAGTATATATAAGACTATCATCTATCATTAATATTAATATATAAATCCTCTGTATTAATTATAAACTGTTCGCTTTAATGTGTATGGTTTTCCTTCAGGGGCCGACAAACTGGTTCTGCCATGTATTAATTCTCTTTTTTTTCTACAGTTAATGGTCCTTGTTAAACACTTAATCCCTGCTTTTGCGGTAAATATTATCGATAAAATATTAAAATTTCCCTTCAAGTTATAATTAATGTTAGACTGAAACCACATAAAACAGAAAACAATAATACAATTATTTGCAATAAGGTTTAACATAGTTCGCGATATAATAGATAATTATGTTGCATCATAATAATACAAAATGTTTAGCATTATATTTTAAGGTTATTTGGTACAACCGTTATTAAACTATTATCAAATTATGGTTTCCAAGGTCGAGGTTATCTCCAAAACAAATACGAAACATATTGGTTAAGCAAATAATGATAGAACTGGAGATGGTATTTGTATAGCGGGGAATATTGAGAAATGAAAACAGTGATTTATTGGACACAATATGTGTTATACTCACGTGTATTTGGCGAAATTGGTCCACATGGTGACCATGCGGCTTATCATGTTGGTCTCCACGGAGTGCAGCAGCGGGAACCCGTGCGGCTTAAACAGGTAGAACAACTCGTCGGCATGAGACGCCCCCTTCATCACAAAGTGAAAGCCCGATATTATCTTTGGCATGTTTCTCAAGCCATTGTACCTAAACAGATAGTAATATATCGGCTGATCCGTCGTCTGCTTGTACAGCTCCGCCTCCAGCACCAGAGGGAACTTGAAATGCACGTCAGAGTATAAGTCCACCAAGTCTGGTATCAGTTCCTCTTCATAAGACGAGAAGTAATGCCGTCGTATCATATCCAAGGTACAGTTCTTATCCAATTCACTCGGGAATTCTAGATCATTTTTTATTGTTCTCATTGGATCCATAGCTGCTGTATTATTATTTACACTGGTGCCATAGTCAGCGGAAACGAAGTAAATGCCTTCTTTGTCGGTGTAGCCTATGATCATTGGCACTTTAGTATAGTTACCAGATTTGATGATGTCGGCAGGGTACTCTGTGATCACTGGCTCGACTCCCTCTATTGACTTTTCAACACATGGCACAAATAAGTCTTTTGCAGCAACACAGAACTTATCTTCGTTCATGCTCATGGCTGCAAGCAGTTCGTTAGTTGTTTTATTTGATAATATGTTATAGATTTCTAAAGGGTTATTAGTGTTGTATCCTAGTTTTCTGACAAGAGCACTTGCTGATCCTATTGGGTCATGCTGAAGTGCCCAGGGGGCCAGGGACGATCCACTTTGTAAAATGGTTTTGTGAAACAATCCCTTAGCTGCAGAGGATAGCATCATGAAGGAGGTAGACACGGCTCCAGCGCTCTCCCCAAATAACGTCACATTGTTAGGATTGCCACCAAATGCTTCAATGTTCTCTTGTATCCATTTCAAAGCGGCTATTTGGTCTTTAAGTCCTGCGTTGCCAGGTGCTTCTTTTATTCCTAAGCACAAAAACCCTTCGACGCCAAGTCTGTAGTTAATACCGACGAATACAACGTTTTGTTCAGCTATAAAGTCACCTCCATACAGGAATGGCGAGCCCGTGCCGCTAAAGAAGCACCCGCCGTGTATGTACACCATGACTGGTAGAGGTTTGGTGATTCGTGTGGGAGTGTAGATGTTCAACTTCAGGCAGTTCGCTTCTCCTATAGTTAAGCCCCCGGAGTTCTGAGGGCACCAAGTATTTTCGTCGACCGCCTCAAAAATCCCGGACCAGGGCGGCGGCGGTAGCGGCGCCTGAAAATGTGGAAAAGGAATGTTAATTTTATCGTCGAAAAGTTTCGACCCATTGAAAATTATGTTGATAAAGTTTTGAAGGTTTTGATAAGTTTGGAGTTTGAGGAACGAGACATTGATTTAGTACTTTTTCAATTTGCTCTGTAGGCACTGGAAAATGTACTTTTAAATTATTTATGAGTACGCTTCAATTTGAAAATACAAGATAAATAAATTGTCTTGTGATGTCATTTGTGCTACATTCTCTAATCTCTTCACTGTACATTGTACAATTGTTACAAAATATTAAAGCCACGCTATCCGTATAAATTAATGATATTTACACAAAAAAATAAATAAATCTATAATGAATTTAAATTAACATTTTATTTTGTTACAAACATTCCATAGAGTGCATTATTAAAATTGCATTACTAGTCAATTTATTTTAGTGAATGTCTGAATCATAAGATGGTGAAACAAGATCTTGCCCTTGGCTTTGATTGACTCGCCAAACATCTACATACCTATTAGAATAATGACCGTTAACATCAGGATATTGACAATACTATGCGAATATATTTATATTCTTGCATACAGATTGGACGATAGAAGAGATTGCATTGGAAACTGGTTTTTCGATTTTCCGGTATACTTGTTTTAACCGACAGAAAAAGGAGTATGTATTTTATTAGCGTATGATCATTACGCGATATCTCTAGCAGTTGTAAATCGACTTCAAACCTTTTTGTCATTTCATGTCTCACAGGGCTATAATTGGTTCAGTAGTTTAGTTTAAAAATCAAAATAAATGGTATTGAAACTATAGATGTCATATATATTTTTGTTTTTTTTCACATATTATTGATTACGTAAGATTTTACCTTTATGAAGCTTAAAGCTAAGCACTTAGCTACGGTGTCATTAGGGCGATCAAATTAGATGTAGTGTATTGTCTTACTTGCAATAAAACGTTCTTTCTGCTTCACCTTGACCGACTGATGCGAGCTGGTTCACCCTGACAGTGATGTCATAATTATACCTCTATCGGAGACTATATTCTAACATGTGCACTTATTATGGCCAGTTATCACTATGTTGGCTACCAATTTTAATTCTCACGGCAATTTTTTTGTGGGAAATTGCTATCTACTTATCTGGCTATTTACTTTATATTGCGCATTATCATATTTTTATTTCGCAATTACATAAATGTGCATTTAACACTCAAACTTAAATAAACCAACATTTATTTTAGATTATTAGTTAAAATTTAGTCATTTAGGTTGATGAAATATTTTTCTTTTCTGCTACAGTATAAAAACTTTTAGACCAGTTCTTTCTTTTACTTGAATCTTATATCTTCCACTTCAACCCTAGGGGTTTCTTCGAAAGACCTTCACAACTTTATGTATAATGTTCTAGGTTAATATCTAGTAAAGTAAATACTGTTGATGTAGCAAACTATTCGCTAGCGAGATGTTTAACTATGTCAGAGGAACAGCGAACACCAAACTCCGACATAAGTAGGTACCTCACAGTCATCCGATTATAAAAGTAACACAAGTACCTGGGTAACAAGCGTACAGAACCGACGATATTTAACATTCTCTATAATAAAATGTTTTACATTGTTTCAATAACACCATTTATAGTATTTCTCATGTATTGTCATTAAGTATACAGAAGTAAAAGAATTCTAGGATATCCCTGCACACCTATTTTTACTTGACACAATAAGATATGTGAAGGTTGTAATATTATTAAAGAATACTTGGCCTTTGTTTAACTCATGTATATTACATCTGTAAGTACTTACTGTATAGTGGTATTATTAATTACATGAACGAAAAATTAATTTCATAGTCATTCATTAACTCATCTTCTGCGTCTACGGTATCTGAGAATGCTGCGGTTCAGTTTTCATTTGAATTTCAAACAATTAATATGGGATCTCAACTTAAAAAAATGTCACTGAGTTGTACCCTTGTAGGTCATTGTCCTTTATGGGGATTGTAATTTTCTTTTGACGTTGTTATTTCCTGCTACGGTATTAAGGTAAAATCACAATTACGTAAATTTTATTTGGTTATTGCGGAAGTAAGCCAGTCAGAAACAGATGTCCAATGTCATATGTCAAGGGCACGATGTTTCCGTAACTCAACAATCCTGTATAATTTTATGAATATTAGATTTCTTACGTATTCTTACGTAAACATATTTTTTGTTTTTATTAATTACTAGCTGTTTCCCGCAGCTCCGCCCGCGGTCTCTATTTTTTGTATGTAATTGAGATGTAAGCTATCCTATCTTTCAAGTTGGATCAAACTGCACACGGGGTGCAAATTTGATTAAAATCGGTTAAGTAGTTTCGGAGTTCATTCCGGACAAACATCGTGACATTGGAATTAATAGATATTACTAAGCTTCTGACGCAACTTAAGGCTTTATGAACGTATTTAAGTCTGAAAACCACCTGTCTTTTTCTCAACTCTGAGACTACCAGGGAAACTGAAAAATATTTCTGTATTTAAGAGCCTGACATTTGAGTAATTTTTTTGGTAATTTATAATATCGCTAGTACCAAAAAAAGCGAGTTAAATCGCGTGTCTTCTAAAGCAATAAGATGGCATTGTTAATAATGATGAGTATGGCTCACCTGAAACCGATTCGTCTCATCGACAGTGGCATATGGGATCCCGAAGTACTGGTAGAATTGTCCGTTCCGGCTGACGGTGCCGCGCACGAGGCCGCCGCGCGCGCGCACCGGCGGTGTCGGCTGCTGCACGAGGCGCGCAGCCAGCAGGGACACCAGCACCAACCACTTCATGCCACTGCAAACATTAAACATACATTGAATAATAATACTGTATTTCGGCCTTCGCTGAGACTATTTAGTAACCTATGGAGTCTCTTGCCGATTCTTCTCTATAGGAATGACATTTTGGAACCACGCAACTAGAGTCTTACTGTTCGATTGTGCCTGGAAGGTCTACTTGAAATAAAAATATTTCGTTTTTGACATTTATTTAGACAATAAGCTTGAATCTCAGCATATTCTGAATGATGGGCGTTTCACATGTGTGCGGCGTGTGTTTCCCCGAACCTTTTAGTTTTTAATTTTTCCTTTTTTGTGTCGCGTTTGTCCAAAGTTTAGAATTCGGGTGAATTGTTTTCATAGGTGTTACATGGACTTCCTGAAAGATAATAGGTATAAATTACGCAAAAAGACGCAGATGTAATTAATCAAAGGTAACCATTGTACTTTATTTTTATAACTGTGCATAAAGTTTAAATAAATAAATAAATAACCATAGTGATTTTTCTGATATTTTGAAGCTGTTCCTTCCGTACTTGAAGGGTACCATCAAAACCCTTATAGGAAGCCTTCGCTACCAACAGCCCTTCTGTCTCAAAAAACTGAATGTAAGAGTGAAGTTTTTAAAGTCTAATATTTATTACTGCTATATGCACAACCAAACAAAATATTTCATACCTGCACTTTGCACAAACCGTGTTTTATACCACATTGTAACATATCGTCGTGGTCTAGGGATGTAATGTACAGATTTGTGTGCAGAAGGTTGCTGGTTCGAACTCATTACAGTCAAATTACATTTACTTTGTAAAAGTCATATGTAAATTCCTAATTATTCAAAGACATCATTGTCATCGCCGTAATGT
The DNA here is from genome assembly GCA_950381575.1 of Plusia festucae. Classification (NCBI taxonomy): domain Eukaryota; kingdom Metazoa; phylum Arthropoda; class Insecta; order Lepidoptera; family Noctuidae; genus Plusia; species Plusia festucae. The sequence goes on from OX494447.1 coordinate 477,179, forward strand.
CGTCGGTATATACTTACTCGTAATATGCGCATAAAATAAATAAGTAATTACAGAAATTATAAAGTGAGTAGCAAGGGTTGTTAATTACTTTGTCTTTATTCGAAACAGGTTTAATTATTTAAGAATTAACACTTATAGCACATAAGCATTAATTATAATAGTACACGTAAGTATTTCTAACAACAGTGTAACACAGGCGGGCTGTTTAAAAAATAAAAAAACTACTAAACTAAGCTTTCAGTGACCGAGTCTAAGGTAGACTGACGGACAAACATATTATTGCGTTTGTACCTATAATAATTATAATTAAGAGACCAATTAATCTTAAAAGCTGGAAATAAAAGATGGCATTTCTACATAGCTACCTGCATCAAAATAAAAACTAAGCGAATTTCGTACTGTAAACACAGAAAAACTACAGATTTTTGTATCAACATAAGTCTGATAAATTTCTCTGTTTTACCTTACCCGAGAATCAAATCCAGATCCGAAGAGCAGCGTTAACTCAAGGAATGAAACAGATATCTACTTACTTTAAAACCCGACCTTATTGCTACGTAACAGCTTAATACAAATTTATTACAACAATAAATTACACTCACCAAAAATATTTCGAAAAAATGTCACATAAATAAAAAAAACTGTAAGTTTTGACGTGTTTAATGCGCGCGCGCACGCCTCACTGTGTGATCCTCGTGCCGGTTGTCGAAGGTTTACGATGTCCGTCACAAGATACGCTAGAAAATCATATTGTACAAATGACTTCATGACTGTTGTATAGATAAACAAACGTAACTGGTCATAACTTGACATTTACAGGACCTTTATTCCAAGGAGGTAAGGTTGAATTTCGTTCTTCATGTTTACAACTCACGTTGTGCCGGCTGTTAATTTTTATGTATGTACGTATGCAGTAGTTGATGAGTTCAAATATATCAATGTGTTACGAAAAAAAACAACGTAGTATTTTCTAGAAGTAGCAAAGAATAAATAAATAATTTAAGAGGTCGGTGAATTAATAACAAACTGTAACCGATTTTACTTTTGTTATAAACAGTTCTATGACCTATGTCTTATCATCTTATAACCTATAATTTAAATACTTACTATTGGCTCTCAAAATTTGCGTGTAAAAACTTTAAGTTAGAATGAAGTACTGGCATATGAAAATTACATTATTACCAAGAAATAAGCCTTTACTAAAGTTTTTTTCTAAAATTTCTCTATATCTTATATATAACTTGAAACAATGTCGCAGTAGGAGACGAGAATCTAGAATTAAAACGTTTCTTTGAGTGCAGCGTTTTATTAGCCGTGGAAAAATACTGCACCAGCAAGATTGGTCTATTATAATTGATGAAGTAGGTAGGTAGGTACAAACATACCTATTGAATTAATTTACTTATCGACGTAAAGTGACAAGTCTAAGTCACGTGACTTATCGAAGAGAAGTGTCATTTCCATATATTTAATGTCATACAAGCGATTTCTATCATCGTCAACGCTTGTAGAAATGTTACCTTGTCTAAGGGGGCTGAAATGGCGGAGCACGGACAAGATCTCGACCAGAGCAGATGTATTTATTTTTCATTAAAAAAAAATGTGAATAAACCACAGACATAATAGATGACTTTAGAATAGTCTAATTGTTGGACAATAAGTCAAAGTATCAACGAATTATTGATTGGGTAGTTAATGATCAAAATAATTAACAGTGTGATAACACTGGCGACGTGGAGGGCTATAGGCATAGGCTCATGTTCAATTAGAATAAATTTGCTAAATACACATATCATCAGATCTGGAGGTTGCTGAATGACATAACACAATGAAATCAATAGCTGCGCTTCAAATATGTATAATTATAATTATTTATTATTTATGAACATGTACTGTTGAACTTGATTAGGGGGATAAACGTTAGGTAATCGTAATTTTAGGTCTGACATATAAAACTTGCGATATTATGATATCGTTGGATCAATACTGTTATTATGGCTGTTAATTGACGCAATAAGCATAGACGTGAAATGTTTTGAATTGCTTAAGACGACAAGGACACACGTAGTTATTATTAAACTACATTTTCTTGACGAGATTAAATCTCCCTCTCTCTCACTCCGTCTAGCCTCATTCCATCATTTGTGGCCGGCTCTTCTAGTTTTTCTTCGCCACGACAATCTATCCTTTAGTCTTCTGAGATGTGATATTTGTGTCCTTTCTGGTCACTATTGAATACTCTAAACCCTCATTAATGTCTAATTCCCAAAGAATTTATTTTATTATTATCAAAACAGCCTAAAATTTATTTATATAAATTATTTTTTCATAACAATTGTGCCTATTCCTTTACCATCGTCATTCAAGATCATCTTATAAAAAAGATGATCACAATAAAAGAAAGCTGTCAATTTCACGTGTCTAGCTAACCACTTTAATGACGATACTGGATGTAAAAATGTATTGTTCTATTTATTATAATAATTAAACTTATGTCCAGGACGACATGTCGCAACCTTAGCTGATAACAGTGTCCTTATCACCGGTACATTTGTGAAACAACACTGACACATGTAGCGATCGTAACCCAAACTATCTGTCCTTGTCGCCTAGATATCTGTTGCACTTTATCTGACACATGACCCATATGACCATTTCAAGCGACGTGAATGCACACGTAACACAAAAATATAGCTTAACTCGAGGGGTTAACAAGAATACTCATAATGTGCGACTTACATATCCCGTAGGAACTTATTTTGAAAAAATATAGAATTAAATATTTATATTTAAATAGATTTGTCTTCTTTTACCTTCATAAAGCTCTTTAGTTAATGTTTTATTATCATTGAATCTATTACTTCATCACTCAAGGTAGTCGGTTGCAGACTCGGCTAACAATATAATAAACATTTTGCGAAAGTGTTAGAATTGTCTTATATCAAGGCGTTTTTGATATTATATTGAGAGGAAATCCTTGTAGAATTACACTAAAGGCCGGCTAAGTGTAACTGTGAACCTCGCTACCATCATTGACGTTTGACCATCGCCAACTTTATTGGTAGAGCAACTATTGACATTTTGGTACCGCTTAATAAAATAGGTATCATTAAAACTAGCATATGATTAATCTTCAAATAAAATGCATCAATGTGAGTCTTGCACCTTTTAAAATACAGTTAATCCTACTAATATTATAAATGTGAAAGTGTGGATGTTTGTTACTCAATCACGCAAAAACGGCTGAACGGATTTGGATGAAGTTTGGCATGCATGTAGCCATTGACATGGAAAAGACCATAGACTACCTTTTATCCCGATTTCTTAAGTAATTCCCAAAGGGAAAATTGAAAATTGTTTCCGACCTAAGCCGTGGGCAGACAGCTGTGAAATTTGGTATTTTTCTCTATTACAGCGCTAACTAACACGGGTAAAAATTTTATTCCATTTTTCATTTCTTTTTGGACCTAATTCCGAAGTCCACGCAGACGAAGTCAAGCTAGTCATATATATGTGTTTTAAATATGTAATTATAACCACTTGGAGTTGTGGTGGCCTAGCGGCTTAACGACTGGACTTGTATGCACATGGTTGCAGGTTCGAACTCTGGCATTTGCCAGAGTTCGAACTGGAACTGGAACTATGTATATAACCAGAATGTACCTTTGACAACAGACAGACACCATCAACAAACGGGTAAGGAAAACATCGTGAAGAATCGTGAAGATCCGCAATGAGCTAGCATGGTGATCAATGCTCGTACCTTCTCAATTTGGGAAGAGGCCTACGTCCAGTAGTGGGACATTTATAGGTCAGTATAATATATGTATACCTATATTAAAGCAAACAAGTGATTTAAATATTATTCCGGTCATTAAAACCTTTGATCCAGAAATCCTGAACGGAAAACAGTCGCAAAACATTTTCTTTTTATTTACAACTTGCAATAACCTATCAGTCACTATTTAAGTTTTAGCAAACCAACCACGGACAGGATATTACATAGAAACCTACCTTTAGATCATCATCATCTGTCATCACACGTATCTGTACCACTGTTGGTTGACTGTAAGAGAATGCCTGAGGCATAAAGCCCGTCTTTGTACCCCCGTATATCATATGCCTTCTCTGGACCGTGATAAACCGAGTTGGTTGAAGTGTCGTGGTGTAAAATTGTTGACACTCAAGGGTTTCATTTGGACAACTGTAGTGCAAGTCACGTGTATGAAGGGCATTCACTGGTCATTGTGCAGCAGTGGACTGTGGCAACAGCCGGGAACAGGATATTGAGCCAACACTGATTGGCATTGCGCGGATATGTTCAGTTTAACTGTTTGTATTGCTGGGTCTAAGTGAACCTACCGTGAAGGTATATTGATGCACTATGGAGGTCGAAGGACCGACTAATAGTTATAAGGCAAATGAATGTTGAGTCGCTGTGAAGTCTCATGCCGTCTGTGTCACTTTGATGTGTAAAGTAGCGACAGACATACATTTATGGACGTTTTAAAACTAAGTCCTGTTTCTGTATTCTGGGGATAAACTCAGGTTTCTGTTGATATGCGAGGACTTATTGAATTATGGTTGAATAAAATGCTCGTCGTCTATGACGTCGAATCGTTTATCGATGAAATATCAAGCATCCTTACATAAACCATTATTATTTATGTTTTGTGTGATATGCAAACATGCATATTAGTTTCATAAACTTTTGAATAGTTTCGTTTTAATGTATAGGTACTTATAGGATTATGATGATAATTTTTTTTGTTGATTACTTTTATTTAGCCTTAATAGTACCTTTAATACAATCATATAATTAGTGTTTGCTGGATTCCTCGTAGTATGTTCAGATGCAGTCAGCAAAATTAATTGAATAAAATAAAATTGCATAATGAATTAATTATTTGCTGAAAGTTAGGTTACAGTACGTATTGATTGATAACATTGTTAAAATTATTATTTTCAAGTAATTTCAGACTCTTCAGTATCTAGTCTTATTCCAATAAAATTGTAAATCTGTTTGAATATTTTGGGACTGAGTTGATTTAGTTAGATTTAGATAAATCCTTGTTTCATGAAAAAGTTTTTTGAAATAAATTTTGTTTAGGTCATTGCCACGAAAAATGGGTCTAATATTAATCTGTTAAAATTAAAATAATTAATCACTAAGTATTCATTCAGGCTGTCTGGTAAGTTTGGTTCCTAAAAGTTGACTGTCAGCGGCTGCAAACTAGACTAGATCGGATCGGCTGTCAAATGTTTACGCTGTTGTTATGTAAGTACTAACTGTGTCAATGTCAAGACTAACAGAGCTTTAGAATATTATAATATGCGGAGACATGCAATATTATCATATTGATGAGGAAGTTAGATAAGACCATGATCAAGAGAAATATAGTTGATGGGTTTCGCAAAAGGCCAGCGTTTGATTAATCAGATTTTTCAAGTGACTTCATTAAAATTTCTCATTTACGAAAATATGGTGTTTTCACATAATTTTCATGTCAAACTTTTTTGGTGTAAATATAAAGTTATAACATGAAGGTTCAAGGTATTTCGTCAAGTTGTTCAGTTTGATAAATAGTAAGAAGTTCAGGCAAAATGTCGTGATAATATAAATGGCCTCCCATTACCCTGACGAGGACTTTCCATTTCATAGAGATCCATATATCACATTGATGAACATGCGCGCAGCTACACGTGAGTTAACAAGTACCTAGTAAACTAGTAACCACGAACAAGCAGCTGTAGTAACGTGTTATAATAGGGCTGTATCTGGGTTGCGGCCCGGTTGTGGTCAACTAAATTGTTACAATTAAGCGCTACACAAACCTCACTTATTTGCACAACGCACCTTATTTAACAAAACGTCAACGCCATGTTAAAAACACTTGTAAATTAGAAACATATTTTTGCACATCAGCACAGTCATATTTCGTAACACTGTACGTAGTTGGTCGTGTGCGCACGCGCTGTTTGCACGTTATCACTAGCGCGCGCGTCCCGCGACTTTGGCCGCGGCCCTAGTGATGTGATGCGGCCACAACCACTAGCCGGGACGAACCTTTCACAACGAAGGTCGCCTGACAATAGCCTGGTCTAGGACTGGTAGGGCTGTTATCAATAGTGATGTAACTCGCGTACTTGAGAGTCCGCGACATTGGTGCGCTGCGCTGGCAGCAGTACATTGGAATTAGATGTTGAGAAATTTATTGACACTATCCTACACCTGAAGGCTGTTGATATTGGTGGTCTTTTGCTCTCGCTAAATGTGTGTTAAAACTTATGCCCCAATCATAGGGCTTCTCAAAGAATAAAGTGAAATAAAATACAGATTTTGTGAAAAACGCATGTACCCACAGTTAGTCAGGGTACGTATTAGGTACCTAGAAAGGAAGGGTTAGTTCGACCTATCTTTAAAAGTACTTTGATCACTCATTGAAAAAAATGTACAGAAAGTGCATCGTAACATACATTGTATTCGTAACAATAGAGTTGCGTCTTGACCAACATTAAGACGTTTGGAACGTTAAGACAATTGTCAGTTTTAATATAAGTAGTAGGTATGTGAGAAAATCCACAAGAATTGTGGGCCATTTAATCTTGTGTGTTCACTTGTCTATTGTGTCTATTCTTACCAAATATTCGAAAGATCTCAATTTGAACAGCCTCTGTTTCATAAGATTAACGTACATGATTTACTTACGTTTAAATAATTGTATACGAGCATTTTTTTGTTATTTAGGTTATTTTTTTTATTAAATTCATCTTAGGTGAATGATTGAGTATTGAGTAGGTTATAGTAAAACAGTCTTATACTCGGGGCTGACAATTACTCATTAAACAATTTACGAACTTACAGAAGATGGCACAAATAATAAATCAATATAGCCTTAACCAGAAACAGTATTGAACAGTATTGACGTTTTGAAAGTACCTGAGAGGGGTCTACCCGAAATAAATATTTTGATTTTGATTTGAGTAATTTTGTCGATCTGTTTTATCAAAGAAATACTTTACCAAAGAGTTTACAAAACCTGGACTTTGAGAAGCACGAAGATCGTTCTAATCGTAATACTCATTCGTACGGGACAAATTCAAATAGTTTTAAATAGTCTATTAAAAAAGAAAATACACTGATCTGCAATACTTACTCTCGATCTATACGTCACAGCGAGGCACAGCTTGCGGGGACAGTTCGGCTGCTGACCGCATTTCTCGGAGATTTATAGATTAAATATACTCATATTATACGTTAGGAAACCAGCTGCTGTATATCATACGCAACCTTCAACTGTCAAATAGATGAGACATGCCTTTATAATTATAATACCGGCCTATGAATGTCCTACTGCTGGGCACAGGCTTCTTCCCATATAGAAAAGGAATGAGCATTGATAAACATAATTATACTCATTGCGTGTTGGCGATTTAGGATTTCAATTCTTGGAATCCAGGTTTGGTCACGATGTTTTCCTTCACCGTTTATTAATGGTGTCTTAAAATAAATAAGCAAGTAACTTTGAAAAAGTCATATTGGTACTTACTAGCCAGAGTGCGGAGCTACATCGAATGCGGTTTTTTTTTACTTATTCACAAGTCACCTTTTTAATTATTTGTTGGATAAACGATTATAATTGGTTTTCTACAATGCGTTATGAATGTCTAGACTGGGGTTGATATTTGCAGATTGTACACAAGATTATAAATACTTTGACAAATTTGCAACTCAACAGATTTTACCAAAACACTTTTTCTGAAAATTTGATTTATTTCTAGACATCAATTTATTTTCTGACGAACTATAGTGAGTACAAACCTAAATTTTCCGTAACGTTTGTGTTGTTTTATCTTTAAACATATAAGAAACAGAAAATGCAAGAAACGCTTGTCTATTTACTATTTAAAAGAATCACGACAAAAAACTTAGTAAATACACAAAAGTTTTTATTATACTTTACAAAAGAGTGGTAATTTATAGCAAATACTTACATTAATATTTATAAAGTTTTCTTATTCACATAAATTTAAATCACAATATACAATGTTTACGTATGTTTTATAAATGCCTTTACCTACAATAACAACGTTGAAATAAACATTTAAAAATGAGAACAGTATCATAAACTTGTTTTTAAAGTGTAAATTTATGTAGATCACACAGGGATCGCAAATTGATGGAAACTTAGAAAAATATTAGCATACATATTTAAAACTATAGGTAAGTATAACTAATATGTACCATATTTTTAGTAAATGTAGTTCTACAAGGCTAAACAAATGGCGCTCCTAACACAAGACGAATAGGATTTATTTCCAAGCTTCGACTTAGTTATTTGGCAAGGCTTTGTATAGGCATAGCTGGACACAACCAAGATAAAACGAAACCTTAAGTATTCACCTGTCTCTATCATACAATTGTAGTTAGACAGTTGTGTGACAGAGATAAAATATTAAATTCAAATTTCTCCTGATATAGATAGGTACATAACCAAGCTTAGAAGTTAGGACTTTTATTTGTTTATTTTGTGGCCTATCTACAATTGTTACACTGTTTATCCTTAAAATACAGCTATATGCATAGTGTACAATATAATAACTACAAACTTAAAAAAAATACAAAGTAAATATATAATTTTAAACTTGAAATCAACTATATAGGTATTGATTTATAAATTTGATAATATTTGAAGATAAGTGTTAATTAACAATCCGATAATTTATTATTACCATTGAGTTATAAGTTTAACAGTTTTAATGACGCATGATACACTTCATACAATATTAGCAAGTCGAAGCCTATTTTTACAGCTTATTATTATATTTAGCTTATGTACATCATTGTTGTATGAAACATTATAAATATAACTATTTTACACCACTGACGTCATTGCGAAATTCATTATACCTATACTAGGTATATTTATCACTTTATGTTTACCTATTTTCTAGTCTAATTTATAAACAATAATAATTGTCTGCCTTATCTTCTGATCTACTTCTTAAATCCACCTGCAGGATAGGGTTTTTGACTTTTGTTTAGTCTGTGGTAAAATAAATGGTAGTATAATTTAAAACTCACCCAACTGGTTTCTAGGATTACGACTTGGCAACCTTTCGTTTATTATTTAATTGATTAGTAAATAATCTCAAACATATAACTATAAGCACGAGTAAATCACTTCTTAGTCAACCCAATACCCGGTTTCTGAACAGCACGTAAATTAACTTTAAAAAATATAATATTTTAACAATGTTCAAGTCGAGTGCTTATCTAATAAGTTGTTAGTTTTTTGGCTATCAACCGAATCTTTGACATGAAATGTGAAATTATATACAACCTTATTTTTAGTATTTACAAAAATTACCGTGTCTTATTTTAAAACTATAGAAAATTCACAAAGTTACGTGCTTGTTGTATCGCCTCGTAGTTCGCAAAAAGCATTTGCACGCTTTACGACAGCATACGGTACATTTCTATAAAATCCGACTTGATGTACAACTTATTGCAATTGATTCTGTTGCTGATTCTAAATAATCTATTTTTTGGTTTTGTGTATAGTAAAAATAGAGTTGTATAAAACTGAACAGTTTCTAAGAAACTGGGACCTACATTATACATAAGATGTTTTAAATCTTTCTCCTGTACTTAGAGTAGGTGTCGTTCCAGGCGCTGATGTACTTATCTTCCCAAACGGGCGCCATGACACACTCCTTGTCTATGACCATCAACCGTGGGTTCAGCACCTCTGCTTGTTCCCATTTCGGCGAGATTGAAGAATCCGGGGTTGGATCGCTGTAAAAATATTACATTGAATAAATATTGCGTCCTTTGTTCAATTAATTAAATGTACAGAATATAGGTGATTTTAAATGTGAATATTAGCTTTTTTAATTCATGTAAAAAGCTTTCCTAATATTTATTACAGGGCTAGTTTAGTTTTTGAGTTATGTTTTTGATAAATTAAAATATAATTTATTATTAGTGTAATTTTTTTTTCTAGCAGGCCGTACTATTGTAATATCACCTGAAACATAGAGTTACAAAAATGGCTATAACTAAAACTTCGAAATTAATTATTTCCGTTATTTTAAAACCAAGTTATGTAGGTCTAGGTCAGCTGCCAATCATCTTAACGTTTTTATTCATTTTGTTGTATAACCCACATTTTGTTACAAAACATTTCTCGAGCGAACCAACCCATTCAGTTTGAGCTGCGATGAGATATGCAAGAGTGAATGAATTAGTTCATTCACTGTTGCATCTCTTTACTTCAATTTGTGAAGCAAATAAATGTTCTCTGTACCATGCATTTCATCTTGGTTTAACGGAATTAAATTTTGTTTTCAAAAGAAGAGCAAAACTGGGTAACGTTACCCTTACAGTAAGGGTGTAAATATATGTATGTATGTAGATATAATATTTATGTTAAATTAGACAACATTATTAATATCCATTTACATAAACCTATGAAGTTATTATTCCGTTCATTTTAATTGTTTTCTATTCAAACTATGAAATATTTTGCGATCAATTGTACTGGATTTTTTTTTTCTACAAACGGGAAAATGGATTGAATACCGTTGCTAAGTGAACTGTAAGGTCAAGGTCAGGTCATAGTCGCCAACCGCCAACGCAAGTTAATGACATTGTGACCGATGTTGACAACAGGTTTCAAATATTTTGGCGGCAATTATTTCAAGCAGTATTCTTGATTAAGCTTTATTTTGCGAATTAATTACCTTTGATCTATTTCCACTTTGACTAAGCCTTATTAAATGAATAAGTAATTAATCAAATATCTTTGAACTTACCCGTATTTAGCGAAGTTTGTCCATAAAGTCGTCATTTTTTCTATCATGCTCATTTCCATATTTAACTGAGCAGGCAAACTGAACAAATAGAATAGTTCATCAGCGTGCGTAGCTCCCGGGTACTTTTTTAACCCGGACGTCATCTTGGCTAAGTTCAGAAAGCCATCGTAACTGAACTTGTAAGCATAGACAGGATTGTTCATGGTCCTTAAGAACAGGTCCATTGTAGCTGATACGGAGTACGTTATACCGGCGTCACCTTGGTAATGAGCAATCTTTAACAGCGCTGACGGTTCTTTACTTATTTTCTCTCCTTCCATGTATAGTTCGTTAAACATTTCAGCAGTTTGTATTTGCTCTTTCTCTGAAGGGAACGACAGATCCCTTGGTAAAGCTTTAAAGAAATCAATATTTAATAGTGTAGTATCATTCTCCTTACCAGCAAACCAGTAACCCTCTTGATTATTGTAGCCAATTATTACAGGAACTTTATTATATTGACCCTTTGAGAGCAAATTATACGGACTGTCGGGCAAGAAATTTTCCACTCCTGGTATATTTCTTTCAATGCACGGTACGAAAACATTTTCGGATAGTACTACGTCACCCTTTTCTCTGGGAATACGATATTTTAACAAATCATCTGCATTGGTACTATTGAAAATTTTGTAAATTTCTAGAGGATCTTCAGTTACATAACCCATTTGCGCTGCAAGAAGACTGGCGGTTTTTAAGGGTTCAAGTTGTAAGGCCCACGGAGACAAAGCCGAACCGCTCTGCATGATAGCCCTTTTAAATAGTCCTTTCGACATCGGCGACAAAATTTGATAAACAACTGATGCAGATCCGGCGCTCTCCCCAAAAATAGTCACGTTGTCCGGATCACCTCCGAATTTTTCTATATTTTTCTTCACCCATTTCAGTGCCTCGACTTGGTCTTTCAAACCTATGTTTCCAGGTGCTTCTTTTATACCCAAGCACAAAAATCCTAAAATTTCTAACCTATAATTAAAAGTGACTAGAATAACGCCATGTTTCAATAAATGTTTTGGGCCGTAGAGGAACGGCGATCCCGAGCCGTCACGGAAACCGCCGCCGTGTATGAAGACCATGACTGGGAGGAGATTGTCACTCTGTGGGAGCGGAGTGTACACATTGGCGGTGAGGCAGTCCTCTACGCCTGAAGTTCTGGTATTTAAAAACCTTTGCTTGCACCTCACATGCTCATTGAAAGCATCGTAGACGCCTTCCCATTTTGGATCAGGTTCAGCAGCCTGAAATAAATCAAATATACTATCAACGTAATGGCTGCTTGGAATTGCTGCTACAAAGTTTTACGTGAAACACTGTAATCCTAAGTAAGCTTGCCTGTGACATGTGATTAAAAATGTATTGCGACAATTAGTCAACACTTCATAATACATGACGTCGGGGTGTGATTAGACGGTCGGCGGTCGGCGGTAGGCGGTAGGCCGGCAATCAGAAGTGGATTAGTACCGTTACGTGCAATGTTACGTTCATCATTAACGCCTGCTATTAGCTCCGCCGTTCACAGAAACAATTAAACTATAATTGTTTCTGAATACAGCTCACTAATAGTTAGATTAATATGTACGCTGTAATACAGCCTGTAGATCGCATTTGATTGACCTATATGACTGTACTGACTAATAAAATCGATGAACATTGTATTTTTGTAGGTGATACGAGTAATGTATTCGTGTAAGAAATAATTTGCTATTTGTTTCTTGCTACTGTAAAGCAGGAAAAAAACCCAATGATTTTATGATAATAAGCACTAGAAATGGCAATTTACTTAATGTAGAAATTTGGCTTACCTGGAACCGATTGGTGACGATGGCGTAGGGCACGGACAAGTACTGCACGTGCGAGCCGTCGGCTGCGATGTTGCCGCGCACGAGCCCGCCGCTCAGCTCCAGCGGGGGCGTCGGCTGCGGCACCATGCGCGCCGCGCCCATGCTCACCAGCACCAACCACTTCAGGCTCAAAATCGACTTTAAGTACCTCTTCATCGTGACCCCTCAATTTATGCTTAATTATACCTTCCTATACACTTCACATTCACAAGTAGGCAATTCACTTCTAATTGTAAAATTTTGGTATTTTGCAATTCTATTGATTATTCATACTTAGATTCACTATGATAGTACTACTAAGTCCAATTTCAATGTAGGGTTCATTTATACGCCCTGCTCTGATATAAATATTAATCCAATGTTATCGTCCAAGGTAGATCTGAAAATAAAACAAAATAATTATTCATTAGATAAGACAAGTATTTATATTTAGAAATAAATATTTATTCATAAATATTAAAACAATACAATAAGACAGTTTTGTATGCCTTAATCAGGTTCGTAAAAATGCAAAATAATCCGCTTATAAAGGCACACGTTTAAACACATCAATGACTTAAGTAAGGCTATTCTAGGTACCATGCTTCCATTTGATTAAAGGTATCAAGTAATTTCGTTAAGTATCTGTTAACGACAAGTGCTTTAGTGTGTAGTTGGGTTTTTGGTCAACCGATAAGTATACTTAACGTTTCGACTACAGATAATCCTGCTCCTTTTCATTTGTTTATCGTACTTTTTTCTGTTTTGCGTTGAAGGAAGTATTTAACATAACATAGTTTGTAATTAACAGTAGTATATGGTTCTCTATTTATCGTGATCGCTTATTAAATGTTAATTACGATTGTATTGTAAACGCACGTTATGCTCCGTATATTAAATGGGTAAGTACATATATCAGTACAGAAACAACAGTTTTTTTATTTAATTATTGCAGGTGGAACTATTAACCTATTAATTTCACTTTTCTTCTCAATTTGGAACTAAAACAACTATATTTAATCAGTAAAAAAATTAGGTGCGAATACCTGAAAATCTATTCAAAGTTTCGTCAAACTGACACATGAGGTTTTATAATCTATTTAAAAACAAAGTATGTCCTCAAATTTACGATTGCGCTATAACAATCAATATCTACTTACGTTTTATTTTGTTCCTACAAAAATCTACTAAATTTGATTTTTGGAACATAATATTTATTTTCTACTACTGTTAATTCTAAATTATTGGTTCTAAAACTTCATTCAGGGATAAAACCTTCACGGAACGCCAGAAAACCTGAAAGGCGACTAAGTACTTAGACTCGAGACAAAATATGTAAACAATGTTGGCACTACCGCACTTGAGTCATTAGACCTTGTCGGCCATACAAACATCACCGGGAACATTATTGAGGTTAAGTTTATTTAAACTTAACACACAGCTTCTACGGAGATTTCTCAATTTACTAATAATGTTTTCTATATGAACTATGTTTGTATGGACAGAAAAAAAGGTTTTCTCGATCAAAACTAAATACGAGTATATCTTCTAATCATTACAGGTTTATGACCTTCCAGAGCTATTGATAAATATATTTTTAAGACTACCTAAAACTGATGATTCATGACCGAGGATAGATATCATATTCATGATAGAACACATCTTTATCATAACAAATCATTTGTGATATTACAATTGAAGCGTATTTGTGATACTATCAATTGATCGATCTCAATTCTTAATACGTTGTTCATAATTAATGATTTAGATAAACATCTTTTAATACAATTGTTATAAAATATTATCATAATTACAAAACTTTTTTTTTTTTTAGTTAAAGATTACTAGCAATGTGGGCCGCACATTACTAGTAATCACGTTAACCCCTCGTGCTAAGCTAAGATGCTTGTGTTACGAGTGGGTTCACGTCGGTAGTGTAATGGGTGGGATTCGAACCCGCAACCACATGATCGCAAGTCCGACGCCCTAGCCATTAGGCTACCGCCACTTCTAAATTATTATTTCATAACATTTAATGTTAGTTTTACTGATGACAAAGTCTTCTTGACATTGATAGAAGCTTATTCCTACTCTATAAAAGAAACAGCCTAATTGATCAAAACACTTGTTCCCTAAGGATTTCTTTTCTTTCTCTTCTCGAACTGTGTGTTCGGCTTCCAGTCTTACCAGTATCAGCGATCAGTGAATACCGTTATTTACATGGAGGGAATGTGTTGGACTGAGTTGCTGGATTAAATGTTAAATCCAGGTTTATTCAGTAGACAGTTGGTATTTTATTTTTTGTTGGCTAGTAGTGTTATAAAATTACGTTTCAGTTACATGAGCGCTAGCCGGGGTTCAAACGCTTGTATTCCGGTCATTGAACCACTAAGCCAGAACGGTATTATTTGTTTCATGTTCTTAGTCAACTTCAAACGGAGGATGTACTTATTACGACTGTGTGTTTTCTTTGTATGTTTGTTACGCGATATCTCCGGAATTGGTGTATTTATTTTTGAAAATGGATGGGTATGTCTCAAAGGCAGTAATTTTATCAAATTAGATTCGATAGGTATTTGGGTTTTTAATTGATATCCTACAAACTAAACAATTCTCGCAGCGGCAGAGCATTAAAGCTTCATTTTCTTACCGCTCAATCTCAAAACGAGTTATATTTTATAACCTTCGGTAATTCACAATAACGTCATCGTTGGACGCGGTAGAACTAGTTGATCCAGCACAAAAACTTCACAGTTCAGTGCACTGTGAAGTGATTTGTTATTTATTGCTGACGTCACTGTATTTTTAAATGGAAAACGTTTCGAAGTCCTTAATATACTTTTATTAAAAGCAAACCTTAGAGATGATCCAGCAGAAGTGTATTTGTTTCACTACCTTTATTTTAAAAGATCCAATAAAAACAAGGAGATTTCGATTTTGTTTCTTTGATTGACTATATTTATAACCGGATGGGGTAGATTATTTGACCAGATCATGTAAAGTTAAGTTTATATTCCAGTAAATAAAAATGAATCGGGGTGCCAAAATAATTCCTTAGTCTATCAGTACTAAAAATAGCAAAGTTTCTGTGCTTTCCTGTTTCTTGCTCAGCTAGTTTTTATATATGTAAGTATCTTAAAATCGGTTCATTTAATAATAATATGACCATTGAGGTCAGTTGTTTTGTACACCATATTGGTACGTATACATATATAAATTTTAATGTGTTATGCATCATATGATGGTCCTTAAAAAACAGCATCCTATTCTACATCAATGTCTATGTCAATAGGCCAATGAACCTGACAAAACACCGGTCTTTCCATTAATATGAAATGCTTTTAAGTCGTACAGAATGAACAATTACAAAGCTATTAACAACATTTAAATCAGTCAAACAGTAGCATTTAGTACCACCAATTTCTTTGCATTGTATTCTTAACTACTAGTTTGTGACATAATTAATTGTGCTAGCATTGACCCCGGTTGGTTCACATGCAAACAGTAACAATGACAAGTGATTATCAACCTTCCACCTCAGTGGCAAGATACAATTCACGTCGCTAGGAAAACGGAACTATGACATTGTAATTCATTCCACGTGGCTTAACTATTTAGCCTACTTACAAACAGTTTTCCTCGGCACTGTCCACAACTCGGAAATATCACTAACTTTGAAGTATTGCACTTTTTAATATTTATTCAACTCCACTGTATTTTAAAACTTAAATCAAACACTTTAAAGCATATTTCAGGTTGGCTAAATTTTTCGAGTGAATGTTGTGTTTCGTGATAGTTACTTTCACGTTTGACAGCGACGCGTACGTGCGCGCGTCAGATCGCTGCTCGAATGCGTGTGCGCAGACAACCGGCTTGTATTTCTCATAATATACCCCAGTTTATTAATCATATAAAACTTATCTCTATTATGTATAACCATTTATGGCTACCGGCAAGACAACTATGAGGGAGATTTATAACATTTGATAGTGTTTACACGTTCGGTCATCATCATTATCAGTTCCATATATCCCAAGCCCACCTTTGCCCAGCATTGGACTTTAGACATAGGGAGACTATGCCTTTGGTTATGCAATATTCTTCTGTCTCCAGTTTTTTGGTCCCTGGTTTCACCATCCGAATCTAGAACTGGTCAGTATCTTGTCTATACGACCTATCGTCCTCTCGCCAAGCCACAGCACATTTATTTTTATAACAAAGTGTTAAGGTTTTTTTTTCATTATTAATCATCTAATCTTCTTTGCCTAGATGACTTGCTGTCTTAAGGAATTGAAATGTATTGAATCATCTATTGGCCACTTTTTATGATCTAGCTCAAAGTGAGGTACAAAATAATTGTCTTTTTATTATATTTTTTTCATCTATGGTTGTTGATCGGGCACCACCTGGTAGCAATTACGTTGATTAGCTTGTATTTACCTATTTGCGCGATAATGTTGTCGTGAACACTATAGGCATGCTGCAAGTAAGGTACTTAGGTACCTACTGTTAAATCAATTTTAGAACGCAGTTTTATTTAATTTTAAAAATAAAGGTTATTTTTAAAATTAATTAATTTAATATAATTACCATCGAGGCTAACTGTGGCAGTCCTTTACAAAAAAATAAAATCCCTTTAGATGGCATTGATAACTCATTGGGCCGTGACAGCAATTTTATATTCTAGTTATTTTATAATATCTTAGGACAACTCACACACGGCCATCTGATCCCAAACTAGAAAGAGCCAGCACTGTGGCAACCAGGCAACTGATAAACATACTTATATATTTATTAATACATAATATAGATAAAAAATTATACCCAGACACAGAACAAATGATCGTGTTCATCACACAAAGATTTGTCCTCAGTGGGAAACCCACCACCTCCGGCTTAGCATTCAGGGTCACTTACCGCTAGACCAACAGGAGGGTCTAATTAATTATAGGTTCTTTTAAATTCGAAAATTTATAATTTTTGGGATTCTGTTAATATTTCTTAGGCACTTCTGTACAAATGTGATCAGTTGTCCTAGCGCTGTAAGGAAAACGCTTAGAATTATCCCGTCTGCTACGACTAAAACTTGAAAGACGTGGGGAAAATTGAGGTATGTTTCACAAAAAGGAAAACTTCCAATACGAAAAGAGCTGAAAGTGTTAAAATATTTCTAAGGCTAAGGTTTTCAGCTGTTTATCGTTTGTAACCTGAAAATTGCTCTGAAAGAATACTGCGTTTTAAAAATTACCTGTTTCTCTGAAGCGGTTGCGCATCATTAATATCTGAATCACCAACCCGCAATGAGCAAGCGTGGTGATCAAAGCTCATCCCTTCTCTATATGGGAAGAGGCCTGTGCCCAGCAGTGGGACGTTTGTAGGTCGGTATTATTATTACTAATTTCTGATTCATACATCTATGTTATTACGAGAAGTTATTCGGTGTGCTATCAGAAATATATTCAATTTGATAATAATTTGTTGCAATGTCTTGCACAATATGGTAACATAGTGTTTTTGATAAAGGAATTTGTTCGATATTTCTCAAAAATAACGATTTTCTTCTCTTGTTTATTAATAGTTTTTCGTTCCAAAAAAAAAAATATTCGATATACTCAAAAAGCTGCCACCCAAGTGGAATGACTTCAGCGGGATTGACCCAAGAGTAGAGGGCAAGATGATCTGGGTTCTTGCCTAAAATGTTAAATGTACAATCGGGTTTCTATCATAAGGCGTCGCGACGCTTAAGTTAAGCGTCGTCTAGACGCCATATTAGACCGGCGGCGTCGCGACGCCACAGCTCAGACGTCGCTCTACAATTATAGCGTCGCGATGCCTCACACCCATAACGCTGCGACGGCTCGCAGCAATACCGTCACCACGCCGCTCTACCATAAATGAGAGTAGTCGCGACGCTATAGGTAAGCTGCGTCGCGACGCCCTTAACTATGGCGTCACGGCGCATATGAGCTGTGGCGTCATTCAACGCTTGTCTAATATGTCGTCTCAATGCCGCTCTACTATAGCGTCGCGACGCCGTTGACCTATGGCGTCGCGATGCCTTTCACGTGTAGCGTCGCGACGCCGCAAACTATGGCGTCACGACGCCTCTCATTTATATCGTCGATTATACCGTCGCGACGCCAGTCTAATATGGTGTCTAAACGACGCTTAACTATAGCGTCGCGACGCCTCTTAGCTTTGATTTAAATGTCCAAAGAGGACGCCGCTGTCCTATAGCATGCCTTTCACCTATAGCATCGCGACGCCCTTAACTATGGCGTCGTGGCACGTATGAGCTATGGCGTCATTCAACGCTGGTCTAATGTCGGTTCGACGCCGCTCTACTAAAGCGTGGCGACGCCGTTGACCTATGGCGTCGCGATGCATTTCACGTGTACCGTCGCGACGCCGCTAACTATGGCGTCGCAAGCTTGTCAAAAATAACGTCGCGACGCAGCTTACCTATAGCGTCGCCACTACTCTCATTACTAGTAGAGCGGCGTCGCGACGCTATAGTTAAGCGGCGTCGCGACGCCTCTCATTTATAGCGTCGCGACTACTCTCATTTATAGTAGAGCGGCGTCGTGACGCTATAGTTAAGGTGCGTCGCGACGCCTCTCATTTATAGCGTCAATTATACCGTCGCGACAACTATCATTTATAGCGTCGCGCCGCGTCTGAGCTGTAGCATCGCGACGCCCTTAACTATGGCGTCGTGGCACGTATGAGCTATGGCGTCATTCAACGCTGGTCTAATGTCGTCTCGACGCCGCTCTACTAAAGCGTGGCGACGCCGTTGACCTATGGCGTCGCGATGCATTTCACGTGTACCGTCGCGACGCCGCTAACTATGGCGTCGCAAGCTTGTCAAAAATAACGTCGCGACGCAGCTTACCTATAGCGTCGCGACTACTCTCATTACTAGTAGAGCGGCGTCGCGACGCTATAGTTAAGCTGCGTCGCGACGCCTCTCATTTATAGCGTCGCGACTACTCTCATTTATAGTAGAGCGGCGTCGTGACGCTATAGTTAAGGTGCGTCGCGACGCCTCTCATTTATAGCGTCAATTATACCGTCGCGACAACTATCATTTATAGCGTCGCGCCGCGTCTGAGCTGTAGCATCGCGACGCCGCGCGCCGGTCTAATATGGCGTCTAGACGACACTTAACTTAAGCGTCGCGACGCGAATGCCTAAAGACGACGCCGCTGTCGCGATGCCTTTCAGCTAAAGCATCACGACGCCGCTAACTACCTGCCAGCCGTCGCAGCGTTATTGGTGTGAGGCATCGCGACGCTTTTGTAGAGCGGCGTCGAGACGACATATTAGACGAGCTTTGAATGACTCCACAGCTCATATGGCGTCGCGACGCCGCTTAACTATGACGTCGCGGCGCGTATGGGCTGTGGCGTCGTTCAACGCTCGTCTAATATATCGTCTCGACGCCGCTCTACAATAGCGTCGCGATGCCTCATACCAATAACGCTGCAAAGGCTCGCAGCAATAGCGTCACCCCGCCGCTCTACTATAGCGTCGCGACGCCGCTGTCCTACGGCGTCACACGCCTGTCCATTATACCGTCGCGACGCTATAGTTAAGCTGCGTCACGACGCCTCTCATTTATAGCGTCGCGGCACTTCACCGCTCTACTATAGCGTCGCGACGTCGCTTTACCATGTCGTCGCGGCGCGTCTGAGTCTAGACGACACTTAACTTTAGCGTCGCGACGCCTCTAAGCTTTGATTTAAATACCCAAAGACATTTTAAAACTCCTTTTCTTATTACCTGGATGTAATACTGTGTTTTAACATAGCCTTTTACCGTCTCATCTTTTGAAATATTGTCTCAATTTTTTACAGCAATGTATTTGGAATTTTGTCATATAGGTTTGTCAAACAGCGTGGTATATACAAAACATGAATTACATAAATATACATGACTGCTAGCTGTTTAGTCATATAACACATACGTATTACGAATTATGACATAGAACAAGATCAACTATTATAGCGGATCAGACCTAGCAACTTGACAATAAAACAATGGTGTTCACTTTTACGCAATTGTAACTGCAGAAGAAACTACAAGATAAACAAAATGGTTTATAACAAGCATTATTAACATGTGTGAACCACTGGCCGTAACCATTAACGAAACCAGTTTTTTCTCATTACCTTGTACATAAATTGCCCAAAAACTAGGATCCAATTTATGGTATTATTATTTTTTTGTAAAGAGTTCATAATTATAAACATTAAACTACTTCATTTTTATAATTTAGATGACTGTGAGAACTGCATATAATTTGAATAAAAAATGTTAAATTGTTTCCGCGTTTTTACATAATTTACAAGGTTGTTTTAAAATATCAAATCAAATCAAATCATTTAAAATATCGATTGAGTATATCATTATGCCGCTCTACTACAGCGTCGTGTTTTATATTTAGATAGACATATATTTAGAGTTAAAATATCGAATGAGTATATCATTAAAAACTAAGCATACACTACAATAAGCTACAGCTCAGACGCGCCGCGACGCTATAAATGAAAGTTGTCGCAACGCTTTAGGTAAGCTGCGTCGCGACGTTATATTTGACAAGCTTGCGACGCCATAGTTAGCGGCGTCGCGACGCTACACGTGAAAGGCATCGCGACGCCGTAGGACAACGGCGTCGCGACGCTATAGTAGATAGGCGTCGAGACGACATATTAGACGAGCGTTGAATGACGCCACAGCTCATACGCGCCGCGACGCCTTAGTTAAGGGCGTCGCGATGCTATTGGTGAAAGGCATGCTATAGGACAGCGGCGTCCTCTTTGGACATTTAAATCAAAGCTAAGAGGCGTCGCGACGCCATAGTTAAGCTGCGTCGCGACGGTATATTTGAAAGGCATCGCGACGCCACAGGACAGCGGCTTCGCGACGCTATAGTAGTGCGGCGTGGTGACGCTTTTGCTGCGAGCCGTCGCAGCGTTGTTGGTGTGAGGCGCCGCGACGCCATAGTAAAGCGGCGTCGCGACGATATAGTAAATTGGCGAAGCGTCGCTACGCTGTAACTGAGAAACGTCGCGACGCTACGACTGCGAAGCGTGGCGACACTATTTCTGATATGCGTCGAGATGCCATAGATGAGAGGCGTTGCGACGCTTAAGTTAAGCTGCGCCGCGCCGCTATGTTTGACAGGCGTCGCAACGCCATAGTTAGCGGCGTCGCGATGCTATAGGTGAAAGGCATCGCGACGCCATAGGACAGCGGCGTCGCGACGCTTTATTAGAGCGGCGTGGTGACGCTATTGCAATGAGGCGTCGCAGCGCTATGGGTGTAAGACATCGCGACGCTATACACGACGCTGTAGTAGAGCGGCATCGCAACGCTACAGCTCAGACGCGCCGCGACGCCATTGTAAAGCGACGCTATACTAGTAAGCTATACCAGCAATAGCGTCACCGCGCCGCTCTAGAGCGGCGCGGTGACGCTATTGCTGCGAGCCGTCGCAGCCTTATTGGAGTGAGGCATCACGACGCTATTGTAGAGCGGCGACGAGACGACATATAAGACGAGCGTTGAACGACGCCACAGCTCATACGCGCCGCAACGCCATTGTTAAGCGGCGTCGCGACGCCATAGTTAGAGGCGTCGTGATGCTTTAGCTGAAAGGGATCGCGACGCCATAGGACAGCGGCCTCGTCTTAAGACATTGAAATCAATGCTAAGAGACGTCGCGACGCTTAAGTTAAGCGTCGTCTAGACGCCATATTAGACCGGCGGCGTCGCGACGCCACAGCTCAGACGTCGCTCTACAATTATAGCGTCGCGATGCCTCACACCCATAACGCTGCGACGGCTCGCAGCAATACCGTCACCACGCCGCTCTACCATAAATGAGAGTAGTCGCGACGCTATAGGTAAGCTGCGTCGCGACGCCCTTAACTATGGCGTCACGGCGCATATGAGCTGTGGCGTCATTCAACGCTTGTCTAATATGTCGTCTCAATGCCGCTCTACTATAGCGTCGCGACGCCGTTGACCTATGGCGTCGCGATGCCTTTCACGTGTAGCGTCGCGACGCCGCAAACTATGGCGTCACGACGCCTCTCATTTATATCGTCGATTATACCGTCGCGACGCCAGTCTAATATGGTGTCTAAACGACGCTTAACTATAGCGTCGCGACGCCTCATAGCTTTGATTTAAATTTCCAAAGAGGACGCCGCTGTCCTATAGCATGCCTTTCACCTATAGCATCGCGACGCCCTTAACTATGGCGTCGTGGCACGTATGAGCTATGGCGTCATTCAACGCTGGTCTAATGTCGTCTCGACGCCGCTCTACTAAAGCGTGGCGACGCCGTTGACCTATGGCGTCGCGATGCATTTCACGTGTACCGTCGCGACGCCGCTAACTATGGCGTCGCAAGCTTGTCAAAAATAACGTCGCGACGCAGCTTACCTATAGCGTCGCCACTACTCTCATTACTAGTAGAGCGGCGTCGCGACGCTATAGTTAAGCGGCGTCGCGACGCCTCTCATTTATAGCGTCGCGACTACTCTCATTTATAGTAGAGCGGCGTCGTGACGCTATAGTTAAGGTGCGTCGCGACGCCTCTCATTTATAGCGTCAATCATACCGTCGCGACAACTATCATTTATAGCGTCGCGCCGCGTCTGAGCTGTAGCATCGCGACGCCCTTAACTATGGCGTCGTGGCACGTATGAGCTATGGCGTCATTCAACGCTGGTCTAATGTCGTCTCGACGCCGCTCTACTAAAGCGTGGCGACGCCGTTGACCTATGGCGTCGCGATGCATTTCACGTGTACCGTCGCGACGCCGCTAACTATGGCGTCGCAAGCTTGTCAAAAATAACGTCGCGACGCAGCTTACCTATAGCGTCGCGACTACTCTCATTACTAGTAGAGCGGCGTCGCGACGCTATAGTTAAGCTGCGTCGCGACGCCTCTCATTTATAGCGTCGCGACTACTCTCATTTATAGTAGAGCGGCGTCGTGACGCTATAGTTAAGGTGCGTCGCGACGCCTCTCATTTATAGCGTCAATTATACCGTCGCGACAACTATCATTTATAGCGTCGCGCCGCGTCTGAGCTGTAGCATCGCGACGCCGCGCGCCGGTCTAATATGGCGTCTAGACGACACTTAACTTAAGCGTCGCGACGCGAATGCCTAAAGACGACGCCGCTGTCGCGATGCCTTTCAGCTAAAGCATCACGACGCCGCTAACTACCTGCCAGCCGTCGCAGCGTTATTGGTGTGAGGCATCGCGACGCCATTGTAGAGCGGCGTCGAGACGACATATTAGACGAGCGTTGAATGACGCCACAGCTCATATGGCGTCGCGACGCCGCTTAACTATGACGTCGCGGCGCGTATGGGCTGTGGCGTCGTTCAACGCTCGTCTAATATATCGTCTCGACGCCGCTCTACAATAGCGTCGCGATGCCACATACCAATAACGCTGCAAAGCCTCGCAGCAATAGCGTCACCCCGCCGCTCTACTATAGCGTCGCGACGCCGCTGTCCTACGGCGTCACACGCCTGTCCATTATACCGTCGCGACGCTATAGTTAAGCTGCACCGCGACGGTATAATTGACGATTTAAATGAGAGGCGTCGCAACGCTATAGTTAAGCTACGTCACGACGCCTCTCATTTACAGCGTCGCGGCACTTCACCGCTCTACTATAGCGTCGCGACGTCGCTTTACCATGTCGTCGCGGCGCGTCTGAGTCTAGACGACACTTAACTTTAGCGTCGCGACGCCTCTAAGCTTTGATTTAAATACCCAAAGACATTTTAAAACTCCTTTTCTTATTACCTGGATGTAATACTGTGTTTAAACATAGCCATTTACCGTCTCATCTTTTGAAATATTGTCTCAATTTTTTACAGCAATGTATTTGGAATTTTGTCATATAGGTTTGTCAAACAGCGTGGTATATACAAAACATGAATTATCTCATTACCTTGTACATAAATTGCCCAAAAACTAGGATCCAATTTATGGTTATATTATTTTTTTGTAAAGAGTTCATAATTATAAACATTAAACTACTTCATTTTTATAATTTAGATGAGTGCGAGAACTGCATATAATTTGAAATATAAAATGTTAAATTGTTTCCGCGTTATTTACATAATTTACAAAATTGTTTTAAAATATCAAATCAAATCAAATCATTTAAAATATCGATTGAGTATATCATTATGCCGCTCTACTACAGCGTCGTGTTTTATATTTAGATAGACATATATTTAGGGTTAAAATATCGAATGAGTATATCATTAAAAACTAAGCATACACTACAATAAGCTACAGCTCAGACGCGCCGCGACGCTATAAACGAAAGTTGTCGCAACGCTTTAGGTAAGCTGCGTCGCGACGTTATATTTGACAAGCTTGCGACGCCATAGTTAGCGGCATCGCGACGCTACACGTGAAAGGCATCGCGACGCCGTAGGACAACGGCGTCGCGACGCTATAGTAGATAGGCGTCGAGACGACATATTAGACGAGCGTTGAATGACGCCACAGCTCATACGCGCCGCGACGCCATAGTTAAGGGCGTCGCGATGCTATTGGTGAAAGGCATGCTATAGGACAGCGGCGTCCTCTTTGGACATTTAAATCAAAGCTAAGAGGCGTCGCGACGCTATAGCTAAGCGTCGTTTAGACACCATATTAGATTGGCGTCGCGACGCTACAGCACAGACGCGCCGCGACGCCATATTATAGCGACGTCGCGACGCTATATTAGAGAGGCGATACGCCCCGACGCTATAACTGAGAGGCATCGCGACGCCATAGTTAAGCTGCGTCGTGACGGTATATTTGAAAGGCATCGCGACGCCACAGGACAGCGGCTTCGCGACGCTATAGTAGTGCGGCGTGGTGACGCTTTTGCTGCGAGCCGTCGCAGCGTTGTTGGTGTGAGGCGCCGCGACGCCATAGTAAAGCGGCGTCGCGACGATATAGTAAATTGGCGAAGCGTCGCTACGCTGTAACTGAGAAACGGTGCGACGCTACGACTGCGAAGCGTGGCGACGCTATTTCTGATATGCGTCGAGATGCCATAGATGAGAGGCGTTGCGACGCTTAAGTTAAGCTGCGCCGCGCCGCTATGTTTGACAGGCGTCGCAACGCCATAGTTAGCGGCGTCGCGATGCTATAGGTGAAAGGCATCGCGACGCCATAGGACAGCGGCGTCGCGACGCTTTATTAGAGCGGCGTGGTGACGCTATTGCAATGAGGCGTCGCAGCGCTATGGGTGTAAGACATCGCGGCTGTATAAACGACGCTGTAGTAGAGCGGCATCGCAACGCTATTGTTGAGAGGCATCTCGACGCCATAGAGGAGCGGCGTCACGACGCTATAGTAGAGTGGCGTCACGAAGCTATAGTATAGCGGCATCGCGTTGAACCGACGGTATTACACTTACAGTTATTGACGTCAATAAATACACTAAATAACGTCGCGGGTACAGCTAGTTGTTATTAATATTTGTCATTCGTCTGTGACCTACAATTAGCTAGCGTTCTCTGAGGTGGAGAACAGTAGTCCACTTATACCTTCTACCTGACCAACTGCAGTAGGTATGGGCTTAGTTTAACATGATTTCGTATTCACTCTGATGTACTTTATTCAAGTCTTTCGTTAAGATAGCAGTTTCTGAAATGTTATTATAAAAATAACAATGCTGATATTATTGTGTAAGCTATGAGCAGTTGTAGTGTAAGTAGTCACAACCTATATTTAATTTTCGCCAAGGATCATGTGTCAATTATTTTGATACAGTGGCAGACAATGAGGGCAGTGTCTTGACTTCATAGATAAAATCTCCAATAATGACTAACTTAAATAATCTGTCGTGTTACACAAATTTTATTCTGTAGGTGGAAACAAGCATTAATCGCCACTCTTATACAAAACGGTTCAACATATCTAGTAATATGTACCTATTTACATAAGAAAAATATATATATATAATTATCTTAACAAAAAATTAGATAAATATAGGGCACTGATAAATTTTATCTTATCCGTTTCGTGTACAGACTATCGTATTATTGTATTTATATGCTCTGAGGTAGGTCGTATGTCGCAGGCAATTGGTTAAAGAAGCCGTTTAGCAAAAACGTCTAGATCAGTTACTAGTAGGTATAAATTGTTCCATGGTTTCTTTACAACATTAAAGTTATGATTATGTTAATAATTTTCCCAATTGTACTTATTACTAACAGATGTAGGTAATTTATATATTTAAATACGTCCATTTATAAATTATGTACATCACAAATATAGAGCTCAAAATAATTACAATACAAATGAACATTGTAAACAAAAACATTTAAATATGGGTATGTACAAGTAATTATGTAAATCATCAACTTTACTTATACACACAGTAGAGATTTTCGTAAAATTTTTTTTGCTTTTCACTATTTGTGACGTGTTTAGAACCAAACGTTTAACGCTTTTAACAATGATATAACTTAGAAGATATTTGTAGAAGGTGGCACCACGCATTATCACAGAAATATTTATGACGATAAAACAAGTTTTTTGAATTGATAATGATGGACTTCGTACCGTGTAATTTTTTTACTTATAGGTTATTTTAAAAGCAGAGTCGACGTTGGCATTTACTTCTGATATACAAAAAAAGTCCAACCTCCATTCAGGTATATAAATAAAAGAAAAAAAAAAGGATACAAAACTAGGGGCAATAATTTTTCTGCGTTTTTTTTTTCAGGAATCGCGAAACTAAGCATATATGACATAATTTATACATTTTTTTCGAACTGTTAAAAAAATACATCAATCTAAGTATGTATAATATAAGACGTTATTTTGGTAATATTAGTCGTTATTATTTAATACAAATTTACTTGTTGCACAGCAATACAATTGGGAATGAAGTGTGATCGCGGCCAGTGTGTCGAGCGGACGTTTTATATGTTTGTGTGTAGTGAGTGTAATGTTATGTGTTGAACCGTGCTCCATTGTATAACACAACCTCGAAACCAGTACTTTTTGTATAATATTTGACCGAGAGTACAAAAAACCAGTTTTGGTATCAATATTTCGTAAATTTTTATATGAACATGAAGTTAACGTCCTAATTTTCGTAAATAATTTCAAATTGTTTTAATCAATTACTTAAAATATTTGTAAAGGATGTCTGTAGTCTGTACTTTGTGTGCCTATAGTAAGCCGTTGCCATAGTGATTACCTACACAGTTGTCATAATTATAACAATAATGATTTCCATATTGCAAAGTAGAGTTACTTATTTATTAAACTTGCAAATCAAACAACTGTCTTCTCGTTAATAATCCACTTGTTTTCGTTGACAGCTAGTGACATTAATCAATAGTTTTGTTGGACATCAGTGGTAGTAACAAGCAAAAGAAAACTAAATTTGGGTAGCGGTAACACTTGTCATTGACACTTTTACTTCGAAGCAGTAAGAATTAATTTCGCACCTCATTGTTACCATGAAAGTTAAATCTTGTGTGGTTAACTGTATATAAGTGATTCCGTATCCAGTGTAGTTAGCATCGTTTTACAATTACCTTTAATTCACGACTGTCGCCTTGATTATATCGATCCCTAGCGATTAGTTATTGATGCGATTAGTAATAGACTAGACATGTGGAGTCTATTGTGGATCAAGATCTAAGGGCATCTGACTGTGAAATACTTTCTGTTGCTTAATGTGATTATTCATAACTAGCTCTTTACACCCCTTTTGCAAAAAAGTTTTTTTATAGATCTTAGAGTAACTCTTCAGATTTTTTTTATTAGTACGAGTGTGAACCTTGACTCTTGACTTAGATACAGTACGCGTATTGTAAAAAGAACACTGGAGAAACTGGAAGGGGTGTGTTTGCGCATGTGTACACTCGCGTACAACAGTACTAGGTCTATTTTTGTATTTTAGAACTGGCTGAAATAGTACGCACCTCATACCACCAAATAAACCGATAAATCGCCTCAGCGCAGCTTGACTGCCAGCGTTCTTTTAACAATACGCGACCTGTACTAGTTTAAGTTTTCAAAGTGCCCTCTGCCAAAAAAGATGTACTAGCCATCGATATAAGATTTAAAATTATTGAGCGTCTCAAGTTATCTAATAATAAGTAAAAACTTGAAAATAAATCATTTTCAGTCCGTTCAAAAATAATTTACAGTTGACGGCCTATATCAGAACTTGAACGGTTTGCGAAATTGAACTTTAATCGTCCGACATAAATGCGGTTGCATTGTAAAAGTGTTATCACTCAGGTGTTTGCCTATACTTGAACAGTTATTACAAATTAAAATTCCAAGTCCTCCTTATTAGCTTTGTCTTCTAATATCTTTAGTAACGACTGTTAACAGATAACAAATACACCTTGATGGATAATGTAACAGCTGTTTGGTCTGTACTTTTATCAGTTCATTGATAAGCCTCGCAGTGCAAAGGTCTGTCTGTTTCTTGAACTTTGGCGATATGTTTCATAATAATATGTTATAATTTATTGAAATAGACTTTTATTTCATGAGGAATTGAAGTGCTCAAAATGTGTTAAAGAAAATGTGTAGTTCAGTGATTTGTGTTTGATTTTAACACGAGTTGTTTTAAGTGATGTCTTTCTGGAGTGTAAAGTGGTTAGTGCTGTGGTCGCTGTGGGCCGCTCGTTTGGTCCGGCAGCCGACCACAATCCTTCACTTGAGCAACGGCCCTTTGAGGGGCAGCATTGCACCTGACGGCTCCCATGTCAGCTACCTGAACATACCATACGCCAGCGTGCCACAAAGATTCCAGGTAATTGTAATTCTATAATTAGGGTTTACAGTTGGAAAAGTTTACCGACCGAAAAAGTTATATCTAATAGATTCATCTGTAAACGATTGCGTTTATTTTCAGGCTCCAGGTCCTGAACCTAAATGGGAGCAAACTTTTGAAGCAGTCGACGAAAACGTGAAATGTATCCAGACCTTGGCCGATATCTGGACCATAGGTAGCACGGATTGCCTGAGTCTCAATGTCTATACTCCCCCTAACGTCAACCCTGACTCCCGACTGCCGGTAATGACCTTCATCCATGGAGGTGGCTTCTTTAAAGGTTCAGGAAATATGATATTCTATGGCCCCAACTACCTGGTGCCGAAAGGTGTTATTCTGGTCGCAATAAACTACAGACTTAATATTCAAGGCTTTCTTTGTCTTGGTATTAAAGAAGCTCCTGGGAATGCTGCGATGAAAGATCAGGTAGCTGCACTTCGATGGATTCAGAAGAATATTAGAAAATTGGGAGGAGATCCAGATAACGTTACGCTATTCGGAGAGAGTGCTGGTGCAGCATCAGTGTCTTTCCATTTATACTCCCCCATGTCCAAAGGCCTCTTTCACAAAGCCATCACAGAAAGTGGATCAGCGCTGGCTCCTTGGGCATTTCAATACCGACCCGTATTTTTGGCAAGTTTGTTGGCCAAAGTAATGTTGTTTAATTCACAAGATCCACATGAATTGTATAAGTATTTCATGACTAAGTCAAACGAAGAACTCATATTAACTAGAGTACCGAGGAAACCGGGCGATCTTATTATTTCTGAAATTCTCTACACACCATGTGCTGAAAAATCAATAGAAGGGGTGGAGCCATTCCTAACTGAGAACCCGTATGATCTCTTACAAAAAGGACAATACAGTAAAGTCCCTTTGATCATCGGCACAAATAGTGAGGAAGGATTGTTAATATTAGGCATGGATAACAAGACCATGGTCCTCAATGTTGATTTCGAGAAATCATTACCTAAGAATTTGGAGATCTCATCAAAGACGGAGAAGACTAAAATAGCCGCAGAGTTAAAAAAACTTTACATTGACGGAGAAAAGATTTCGTTGGATTCTTTTGTAAAATTAACAAAATGGTATGGGGAGCCATTTTTGAATTTTCCGTCTTTGGCAGAAACTGAATTACTGTTGAAGACTAGTGATCAGCCAATATACAATTATTTGTTCAAATACGATGGTTGGAGAAACCTACCCAAGATGATGCAAGCGAGCAACCTAAAGACAATCCCTGGCACTACCCACGCTGATGAGTTGTTCTACATCTTCTCACAGAACATCATATTTTCAAATTTTGAAATGGATATGATAAATAGAGTGTCTTCAATGTGGACTAACTTTGCTAAATATGGGTAAGTGTAATATATTTATGTTTTTTTTACATCCCAGTGGAGCTCCACTTGTTCATGAAATATTTATTTTAGGGTTTCCTATAAAATTGTGGATGAAGTGAATATTGCAATGTCATGTTGCTTCCGGGGTCAATACCGGTCAATTTCGTTTTTAAATATCGTCACCATTTAGCAATATGTCATTTAAAAATTAAAAGCCTAACGAGGTGAGAAATAACCCGTATTTTACTTCTAGTTTGAGTACTTAATACTTATACGTTATTACCTGTATGATGATGAATAGTTATTTGTTTACATTGTTGCAAAAATCATGGTAATTAAGCTATAGTATCTTTTAATTGTGTACTTTGACTTTGTCTTATTTTTCGCTAAGCTGCTTCAGTCTCGAACAGCCTTAAATTATACCTGCAACATTGTTCTCAAACTTATTGCAATAGTGAGAACGACCAATCCTTATTCCGATAAGAACCAGAGTCCACGCCCAATTTATTTTATTTTTACATATTTATTTTCATTTTTCTTGCAGAGATCCAACGCCAGAAGGATCTTCGTTGGCAGTGAAGTGGGCTCCAACGAACAGCACGACACCAACCTCCCTCGTGATAGACACAGACTTCCACACAGCCCCGCTGTGGTTCAACCACCGGCTGAAGTACTGGAGGGAGCTCTACTCCAAATACAGACGGAAACTATGACGATCACCAATTAGGACAATTTGAAAGTTAGATGAATTAAAAAAAAAATTGGTTTACTGTATATTAGGAAAGCATACAGCATGACAGTTCTGCTCATTTATACAGGGAATCGTATGGTTACAAACAGTTAAGTTTATGTTTTTTACTTGTAAATCAGTGTTAGCCAATGGAATTGTGCTATACTGTTCTTAAATTTATTGTTATGTTTTAGTAGAAAATTTAAAGATTTGTTGATTGTGATCGAAATTAAGAATCAACATTAAATCTTATGTGATCGTTATGTAATTTTCATTAGTTTCAATTTTCTAAACGGCAAATTTTGGTTCTACCGTAATGTAAGGGACTTTGGAGCATGTTGTGAAAGAAAATAAAATTCCTGTATTATCGATATTTGATTATGATACATTTGCTTTGGTATTTAGCTCAGGGTAAAAGGCACAAAAATGCTGCAGATGATTAGCGAAAGCCATAGTGTTGAATTAGTGAGGGTAGTGATCCAAACTGGCGTCGTTTGCCAAACTACGGCTCCTTTCTATTGACCTTCTCGTAAACTGAAGGGACACTCGAGTGCATTCCCTAATTAGGGCCGGCAGGACCCTACGAGGGTCGACCGAGTGGAACTTTGAACATTCCCCGACCAGGAATTATTTATTTTATTGCGGGAATAAAGATCCACCGATGCGTTGAGAAGTTCTTCTGCAAACGTTTCAGGCTTTGATTAACTTTGGAACTCCATTACCCGACATGACTTCAACTGTATGAATTTAAAAACAATGAGGAAGATTCAGATAGCTTTATGAATTTTCATAAGATGCTGAAGTAACTTTAGAATGAAAATTGTTTGCCGATAAACTGTGCTTTAATACTCTTTGTCAGAGTAATCCCCGCTGAAAGGGAATCGAGAACCTTTTAAAGTGAAGCTTGTCTGTAGCATTAGAACGTAATCGTCAATCTTAAAACCGTAGTAGGTAGGTACTGAAACTAAATTTCCGGTATTTGAGAATGTAAGCCGCTTACCGTGTCGGTCTCTTATTAAAGCTCGCGTGAATGGGGCTGGTCGAATGAATGAATGTTTGTGAAACTATCCGGCTTAATCTTGGGCCCTTTCGGTCCCCGCGGTAAGCTGCTCTGTAAATAGGCGAAATCGCCCCACAGACACATCGCCGTGTTTGCTATTGTTTGAAATTTAATGAGAAACCTTTTTAAAAACTTAATGGGAAGTTGCCGGCTTTATGTGTCGTCGTAATCTCGGATTGCGTTAAGATCTTCGAGATTTGGTTCAGTTCACACGCTCAGGAAGATTACAAATGTTTGTGTCTTGTTACCTATTATACTTGTTTATTTTGGTTCCGTGATAAAATTAAATGTTCAGGAAGTGTCTTTTAATGTTTCCAAAGAGTAAGTATTAAACTTAGATACCTACCTAAGTATTTTGGCAGAGTGTTCAAGGATGGAATGAGAAAATATCTTAGTTCAGGGGGATTAAAGGGGCTATTCGTTGTTGTAGTCTTTGTTGTTCAATGAATCTGAGATCGAAGCCGGCTCGGAAATGTTTGTATTTTGTTAAACTAACATCATCAAATTGAAATTATCTTCTATTTTCTTCTATGTATTCATAATAATCTGATAAGACACATAATTATGGCAAAGAAATTTAGAAATAAAACCTCAATCAATAAATACTTACTACAAGGAGTTGTGAAACCCGGTATATATGTGTATAAATAATAATAATGAACGAAAAAAAGATCCATGCTGAATCCATACATTAAAATGCGAGACCTTTCTTCCGTTCGTAATAAAATAAAAAAATCACTGTGAGTGGTTGGAAAAATCCCTAAAATACAGTGAATCCCGGAAAATACCCTTAATCCTTCGGCGAGTACTATTTACCATAATCCCGTGTTATCGGGCGAACGCACACGGGCATATTTCGGCGGCCGCGGGCAAACTACCCGCTAATGGTATATGGACGACTTGCTCAGTATGTGCCGAGCTTTCCGTTTATAATTATTTTACATGAAGCTGGGATTTGTTTGTTTCTTTTTGCATACTTCTATTAGGTGGTTTATGGAAGCCTTAATTTAGTTTAATTTCCATGTAATTTCTATATCTAATTCGATCAATACCTAAGGTTTGAGTTACAAATTTAAAGTCAATAATAAAATATTTGTCTTTTTTTAGTACCTATCGTAAAACATCACTAGAATTAAATACAAAAGTAAAGTTCTTAATAATTTCCAGGGTGAGAGGTGTTTAGTTCTTAGTGACAAGTAGTTATCTTTACATGTAGAATAAACTGTGACTTGAACCAATTTCATCAGGTTATAAAGGTAAAAAGCAACCAATAATTCACAAAGCAGTATTAATACGTGAAGCAAATACTTTTTTTACGAAAATTGAGAAGGAGTGCAGAATGCTAATAATTGTATTTATAGTTTGCACATAAAAAATAAAAAGAAGAAACTTTGAACCCTTTTTCAAACTTTAAATTAAAACAAATGATGATCGATTTACGACTATTGGGCTTTTGTAGTATTTTACACTTTAGTGCATCCACAACAAACAAACTGTTTACTTTAAATCGCACACCACCAAACTTTACATGTTCACAATATCTAGGTACTATGAACAGTAAGTAAGTTTAAAACTCAATTTACCTTATTTTGTATACAATAATAAGATATCCGCACAAACGGACCTTTGCCTGCAGGCGAGGTAGGAACAAATACCCCAGCACG
The DNA here is from genome assembly GCA_950381575.1 of Plusia festucae. Taxonomy (NCBI): domain Eukaryota; kingdom Metazoa; phylum Arthropoda; class Insecta; order Lepidoptera; family Noctuidae; genus Plusia; species Plusia festucae. The sequence continues at coordinate 511,502 of OX494447.1, forward strand.
TGATGTCCACGGCAAAACAATGGTGAATGCTGGGTTGTTGTATGGAATTTAGATCCTATACACTTGGGATTATTGGAACTAAACTAGAAAAGGTGTATGAGGAATATTTACTATACCTATTAATATAGAAAATTGTGCTTTAATCCGTTCAGTAATTGACTAGTCACAGATAAAACAAGAGCAGGTTCTGTGATTGGAAGTAAAATGACACTGCAAAAGTACAAATGAAAACAAAGCGAAATCTACTCGTAATTTCAAATGATAAAAGTGTTAATATGCCTCTAGGTACTATAGTTTACCATTTAACCTTATGCATATTTAAGCACCTACGTAAGCGTCACAGTCCTTAACGCGTGGCTTCCATTCACGAACTATAAACGACACTCAACTCTATATTTCACGAGTATTCAATTCAAAACCCCAGCTGACACCTTTATTCGAATACTGAAACATTAAAATCGATTTACGAACTTTTTTCATGGCGTCATGACGCACCGCGACCTCTACTATCGGATTCAATTCGCCGCATTATCTAGACAATAAATTTCACGCGAGTACACGTAGATTTAAACCGTAACGTTTGCAGTTATCGCTTCGTGTTCCAACCATTTATACCGACGTTAATTGTTTAACCCGAGATGGGATGTTAATGGGAGTACGGACTTAGAGGTAACGCTGCCCGAAATTTGCTAAAGATAAAGTAAAAATGGCGGCGCTGTCACACGACAATAACCTCGGCGGTTGACTACAAATCTGGTGAAATAACCGCAAAGGGATGACAGAGCGAGGCATGTGCGGCCGCGGTTGTGTAGCCTGTAGTGAAGCTTCAAGAACAAAACCTGGGCTAGAGCACCGCTTTCATTTTGTATCTTAAAACTGCACTGTGTCTGGGTCCGGACATTCAAAGACTACATTATACGACCACTAGTATGGGAATATCATGTCTCAAAAGTTGTTACATGGGAGGAGAACTTCTAAATTAAATATTGCCTTTTCTAATGTACAATTTTCAGAGGCTATCTTACTACCAGTTAGTACTTCTTAGTTCAATCAAAGAAAAAGTAGCATAGTAATATACACTAACCAAACCTATATTACTATGCTACTTATGGCTACTTATGGCAGGCTACTTATGGCAGGCTCACGCCTGAAAAAATAAAATTGTAAAGTGACCCGCTACAGCCTAATCCTTACCCCACTCAACATCCAAGTACGTGCAAAAATGTCCCCTGTTCGACCGGCATTACTCACCCTATCTACCTGCTAATGCTCCCTATAAATATTGCATATGATAGCTGAGGCCGGTGCTCACTTGGACCCTGCCTCCCACTAACGGCGGTGTGTTTGTATTAATTGTTATTAGGGGCTTTGTTTATACTTATAAGGTCGAAAATAGAGTGGTTTTGGCAAACTGAAAATTAATCACGAACCTTTCACAATTGTTTTTTTCAGGCTCGGAGACAAGTAAGTTAAGTTGTCCCTCATAATATATTTTGTATGAAGATTATAAAATGATACCACATGATAAGTATAATTATCATAGTGAAACAGATAATTGATTTGCAAGGTCCTTGCATCGTTTATTGTTGATTATAGCGCCTGATAATGTTTTTTTAGCAAATGCACATGACTGAAACAAGGCATTTCAATAAGCGCCTACAAAAAAAGGAACAGCAAAACACTGAACGTCTTGATAATTTTAATAAAATAGGTATGAAATCGAAATCGAAAGTATTTGGTTGTCGTTTTGTGCCTGTTCGTTAGATTAAGGTATTTATTACAAAAGTTTATTAAGCTTGTTTGAGATATTGTGCTTACTTACATTCAGAGTCTGAAAATCATAAGGAGACAAAAAACATTTTTTTTATTTCAAGTAGATCTTTTTAGCACTTTCAAAATGTGAAATTACTCTAATTGCAGTAATCAGATAATATAATTAACATAATACTTATTATGTGTCCAATTGCCAGTTATGATAATATGTAGATAATAATTAAACTGAGCAACTATGCAGGTACTTACACAAGTGGTTTAGTAGTTATGTACAACTACACTCGCTTAATAATTGAGAGGATTGATTAGGGCTAATTAGTAATTACGATTAAGTCTAGATCAGGTGGTAGCTCTTATACGGTATGATTAACAGATTGCTTCAAATTGCATCGACTTAACACTGGATGGTAAGCAGTAAAACTGTAAATATCCAAAAATATGCAAGTTTATACAAACTTACGAAGCAATACAATTCTAAAAAGACTAACCTTTAGCGTTTGGGGTTAGAAGAACTAATAAAATTCATAGTACTTATTCGTTTCATAGCTAAATATTTATTTGTTTACTTCTTCTTACCGATTGGGCTGCTGGAACAAAACTTTAATATAATAAGTATAATTATGAATCATCAAAGAGATGTGTGATGGAATCAGGAATCAAATAAGGATTTAATGTGTATTACCAACATTAGATCCCAATTTAAAGTGATTGTTATGTGTTGGTTCCTATCTTCATACTTTATAGGTACTTATTGCTCTTAAGAGTGATAAACTTAAAGCTTTATGTAGAGATTAGTCTTACAGTAATGTAGAAATGGCGAGAATCTGGAATATGGAGTAAATTTGCAATAAAAATATATTATCAGTATAAACATTACGATGTAAGCTTACAATTTGTTAAAATAAGTTAATTCTCTCATACATTGTGTGTAACGACTATTGTCGAATTTAGAACGAGAAGCTTAAATAAAAATGGAAATATTACTCTGATTTAATTCAAGCAACAAACATAACTATAAACTGTATGAACAAAATTTTTCTTACATAGGTACTTAGCTATTTAACATCATGACTTTCAAACATCACTTAAGAGCCAGAATTATCTGCTTACAACACAAGTACTAAGTGATCAGTAGCCGGATTACCTGAGAGCCCTAGTCTACATAGTCTGATCATCTAGCATATTGACAATCGGAATCAGTTTCAATCGTCATTTGACACCGAGGGCACTCAATGAGGTTTAGCTTAATTGTCATTGTTGCTCTGTGGGATTACGCTCAAGTGAATTAACATTAGTATTAATAGATCCTCAAGTGGATTGCCTTGATACCTTATCACTTTCAGCTGGACCAGTGCTAGATGAATCATAGGTAGTAGCATCTTGCTTAAGTAAAATATTTGCATCATAAAATTCCTAAATTGAGGCGAAAACCGATCAAAAAAAGGAAGGATCTAATAGGCGATCCAAATAGGAATGTCAATTAACTCTATCTGTCAAATGTCACTTGAAAAGTATGGATTGCAAGAAACTTATTTGAATATCAATAATAATTAATAGTCTTACCTACATCAAAATTTAAACAAAAATGCTAAATTATTAGTAAATTTGTCTTAGTTTAAAATTTAATTATTTAAAGTCATGATTCGTTAGAATTGACAGCTATGACATCAAAATATGGCGCAGTTGATCCTATTCTCATTTGAATCGTATTGTACGCCGTGCCTCCACGAATTATTTGGACACACCATCTAGATAAATTAATACACTGGTACAATATGTACTTTACGTTTTATCGTAACCCTTATTTCTTTCAATATTATATACATAATATTTCATCTAAGTATATTTTATTTAATACAATACGGTATGGCCCCAATGCTAAGGTCATCGCGGTGGTTAATACGCCGTGTCGTGATTTATAGTCCGGGGTTCGATCCTCGGCCGGATATGATTATTGTTTGTTACAAATCATTACTGCCTACCCATTTGCGTTACGCTATGGTATGTTTGCTTTATGCGATGCGAAATATGCGCTATATATCAACGTTGATCTTGATGAGTTAGATGAAAATATTCGTAACACTGTTCGCTCATACGGCCTTTGCTTTGTCGTAAATAAAACTGGTCTTTACTTAAAAAGCAAGGAAATACCATTATCTATAGTCCAATTCGTAAGTATTCACCTGTTAATGATTTGGGCAGTAAAAAGTGTAGGTTTTTACGTGCATGATAGCCCGTGGGTACCTAAAAACCTATAAATTGCTGTAAAATCAATTTGATAACCACTATTTATTGATTCAACTTGATAGTATGGTAAAACTAATTCATGTACTTAAACTAACGAAAAAATGGGAAAATAAACAAAACATGCTTATTTTATTAAGGAAGTTTTTAACCTAAACCTCGCGTTTTATAACTATGCTCCCTCAAAGGTTTCCACTAATTAGCCTTCAACATAGCCCAATTTCGCTCTCCCGCGTTTTTGCTCTTAAAATATTTGCAGGCGTTTTAGTTCTTTCAGAACTTATTTGTAAAAAGCCCTCGGAGGGTAAGTTGGGTTATTTCCATGTTTGTACGTCAGTTGGGGTGTGTAATGTGTAATTAAGTTAATTAGCGGGCGTCATACACAGTTTAGTTAGGGCTAAACATCGTATCTAAGGCCGGGTAGAACGAGGGTGAAGGAGCTCAAGTGGGTTGCGGGGTAAATAATTATGGCGTTATTTTATTACAATATATTTTGTGTAAGATTACACACTAATTATGTTAATTAATTACTTATTTTAATAACGCAATTTAACGCTGAGTAATTTTTTATTGATATTAGAAAAATAAATATTGATGAAACAAGCAAAAGAAGTTAACGGTTTTCAATATTGCTCTACCTTTATTTACAATTCATATGATTATAAATTCGTATAATATTAGTTTGGCTGTGGCCTCTGTTAGCAGCTTCATTTCTGACTTATTTAATCTGGCCGGCGGCGATGCCGACTCACATTTGCTGAACCCTAATTAAATTTAATTGTATGATAGTGTTAATGACCGTCACTATGTATGTGAATTATATATTGTACTAGTGTAGATGTGCTTAATAATGTAGATACTTATACACTAAAAAATATTGCATTCAATGATTTATTTTATCATGAAGATATTTTGAGTATTTTTTTTATAGGTGTACAAATTTTGACCGGGCAATCTAACATTTGATTGTCACAGATATTGTCATTTTATGTACACATTTCAGGGAACTAGCGCGAATAGAAATAAATAATACAATTTGTTTTCTAAAAATGAAACCTTTGCAAATTTTTTATTCCGTTTCATATAACACAAGCATTTACATTTAGCTTACCAGGAGGGGTTAAGAATTTAAATTATTGTCAATTCGCATTAATAAATAAAGATTATGCTCCTCGCATCATCAATCAAAACTATCATCAGACAGCCCCACATAGCTACAACACCTTAAACATACAATAGTGTGCCAGACGGCTTTTTGCCCAGGTCACAGACCCCAGGAACTTCTCAGAAATCTAGATTTATTTTAATGTTCTACCTTTTTATGTGAATTCGAAATATGCGCAGTGTTTTAGAAAGTCTCCGATTGTTTTGTGGAACTGGTCCTTGTGTCAAACGAAGAGATATGTGTCTGTATTTAAAGTTTTGTTATTGGCTGGCTTATTTTCCATTTTTTAAATTCCGGTCGTTGTTAGTGGTCAAATGAAAGGATAATGTTGGAATGAGGTTTCCCTAAATTAACACAATTTATGTCATGTTTACAAATACAATCTTTTTAGTATTTCATACCGGCCTGTAAATGTTCCACTGCTGCTACTTACTTCAAATATAATTCTAATAACAATGTAATCAAATAACAATATGTAAATCCGTTACTGAACCTAGAATCTAGTGAGACTCAGATAATGTTCAGCGAGGTGTATAAGCTCTATCTATTGACTCTGAATAGCGAAGATAAACTTAGATTTGATATTGAACTCCATCCACAGGTAAGACGTAAAGGCAAGAAGTTAAGGCGCCGTATTAAGGTCAGGTGTTTTCGTAGCTAGTATTTGTGTATCTAAGTTTCTTATAGGTACGTAAGGGAAATACTTGCTGAGCCCGCTGTTTTTCTTGCAGTATGCTTCAAATGATCCTGAAAGAGTTCACAGCAATTTAAAAGTTTTATAAAAACTTTAAAATTGAAGAGCTGAAAGGGCTGAAATTATTGATTTGTAAACATTGATAGAGCGAAGATACTATCAAAGCTCCGCAAAACATCACAACATAAACAGTGCAGGTTGATATATAGGTATGAATGAATAAAAAAAATATCCGGTCTCAATATTTCAAACTTTGAAACTCCGACTTGTCAAGCTAAAACAACATTAAACACCAAACAAAAGTATTTATTGTAAAAATATGAAACAAAAACGGAACGCCCCCTTAACCGCAAATTTGAGGCAACCATTTGAATTTGGAAGCCCGCAGTTGTATCGCCGGCGGCCATGAATCGTTCCAACAAATAGGTAAAAGTTTAGCGCTCCATCCTCCAACACATTATAAACTCTTGTTAACGATACAAGTGCAACTATTCCGCTGGCCCCATTACTCACGTACCACCTAACACGATTTTTCATAGAACACTACTTTATACCTGGACAAGAACGGATATAAATTAATTAAGAGCCAACATGGACGTCGAACTGTGTGTACTGGGAGCTGCGAATGTTATGCATGGATGTGGTACGGTAAGTCAGTGGTCTGATTTTAACTAAGAACTGCTTGTCATTTGATTTATTAATAGGTATCTCTTAATCGTTTAAAGCTTAAAGATGTTTTATTATATTTTTTGCTACCATATCTTATTTGGATACATTCAGAACGTAACCTCAATTTTTTTTCAAAGAAACACATTCTAATGTTATAAATAAATAATATCTTGGGTCATCTCACACACGGCCATCTGTTCGTGCCCATCACACAAATATTTATCCTGGGTGGGAATCCAACCCACGACCTTCGGCTTAGCAATCAGGGTCACTAACCACTAGACCAACAGGCCCATCATATTATATCGATTGTGCTTTAAATAGCTTTATGATATTTTATCTAAATAGTCTAAACAAGCTTAAATACCACATCCAACACTTCCTAGTCGTTGTGCGCAATCAACTAACAAAGTGAAGTAATTTGATTGGTTCGCAGTGGACGCTGCAAGAACAAGAATTTATTTATACAAATCATTGCATTTGTTTAATTTGCACTGTGCCCGGGTACGGGCAGACCCCGGGCCGCGGTCACACAATCACATTACTAATTAACTACTTGTATGTGCATTTGTCACACTGTTTTTGTGCCAGCTATGTGTTGGCGAATTAAAAACTCCTGGTTAAGACGTGCGATAGAGTTTTTGAACGGAGATTCTTCGTAGCGAAATTAAAGTAAATTTATCAAACTATGTAAGAATATTGTGGAGCACACTTATCTTGAGAAATATTTCGTGACGTGTTGTATTTGTCTGTGCAATAAATGTACGTTTCTAAAATATTAACATATTTCATGATATAGGTCAGTTCAGTGAGGTTAGCACAAATAAATTCAACGTTATGAATAACATATTGAAAATCTACGCTACATTTATTATTGTAGTTGTTCGCCGACTGTGTTCTCCGAAAGAATGAACTGAGGTTACTCGATAAAATATGTGTTAGTTATAATAACTAAGAAACAATTATAATAAGGAGTCTGTAAAATAAAAAAAAAAACTATTTTCTCTAGTATTATCTGATCATTTCGTAATCATAACAATAGTAGGTAGGTATTAAAATGTATATAAAAAAATAACTTTATATGTAATAATAATAATGTATGAGCAACGAACAGCCTTTGAGCATTGCAATAATGAAGGTTTTCACTTTTCCCGACAGTTCTAGGGTATTATAAAAAAAGTCAGCTCTCTTTTTAAAAAGTGTGGGCGATCACAATTAACGAACATGAAACAAAGAAGTAATTAATTACTATTCATGAATTATTAATAAGCCTTTATCCAACTAAACTGGTATACCAAACGAAATAAACATCGCATAATTATTACCATAGCATAGAACACAAAAACTGATCATTTTTTCCCAATATCCGACCGCATTTCCTTTCGCAGCGAACATGTAAAGATAAAAACCTACATAAATAGCCGTTTGTCCGTGATCAATATATCAAAGCAAAGGTTATCGCCTGGCGGGACGTCATCATTAAATCATAGCAGTGCCGTAGTACCTCCAATACTGAGAGTACACATTAGACCTGCTTCGCCAGCTGATTCCCCGCCACCCTACGAGCCCTCCCTCTCAACACAATCATATGAATATTATTTATTTTTTGTTCGACATGTAATCGGGTTTTTAGATTGGTTTTGAAGCAGTAAAAACGTGAAACTGAACTCTGTATTAGAATGCTTTTGAAGGCTGTTTCCGACTCATTTCATTGTTTGACTGACGAGGACAGGTATGTTATGCGAAATATCGTCGATGTTGTTTATTTTAATGGACTCAGAACACTCATTTTTCACGTAAAACGAGTCTTTGTTTTACGTTTGAATTAAAATATATTCGAAAGAAGTGAAAATATTTTTAGGTTTTTTGTTCTACAACACGTTAGACAAGCATTACAAAACTGCATAATTGTAATTGGTAATTAGTAGGGATGTTATGGATATATAATTTCGGATCCGGATATGGATATGGATATTGGTAAAAAATAATATCGGTTTCGGTTACGGTTATGGATATTAAATTATTTCGGATTATCCGATAGTTTCGGTTACGGATATAATTTTTTTAAGGAACTTTAAAATGAAATACAAATTAGGGATATAATTTCGGATCCGGATATGGATATGGATATCCATAACAACACTGGTAATTAGGTACAGTTATAAAATAATCTGGAAGGTTGACTCTTAAATAGATTGGGAAAATGTTGGGCAGAAGAGAGGGAGCTTATAAAGTTCCAAGTAACTATTTGCGATTGAATAAGCTTGAGAGATAAAAAATATTAATCATAGTGATAGCTATGAGTGATAGTACTTTCTGCTTACTACTCAGAAAAACAGGTGTGACGTATTTATGAACTAGATTATTCGTTGTTTGTTACGTGTTAAGTTTGATCGCTTCAATTAAAAACAATAACTAGTTTTTCTGAGTCTGGGTGATCGTGCATGTGAGAATTATGTTTGAATGCATTGTGTTGCTAAATTTACGAAGCTTTTTATACCAATGCTGGACGGGCCTGTTGGTCTAGTGGTTAGTGACCTTGACTGCTAAGCCGGAGATCGGGGTTTCGATTCCCACCTAGGACAAATTATTGTGTGATGAGCACGATCTTTGGTTTCGTGTCTGGGTGTAATTTATCTGTAATATATGTATGTATTTATAAGTATGTTTTTTAGTTGTCTGCATGCTATAGTATAGGATCTGCCGAGTATGGGGCCATGTTTAAAAAAAAATCTCAATATCTGTTAGCGGCTGTTAGCATCAAATTACATGTGGATTGGAAACGATGTTTTTCTTGACAATAAGTTTAACTTGTAGTTATATTTTTCGAATTTCTTTTTCCCTATGTTGTTATTCGTACATAGCCGACGTAGGCCGTCACTATTACGCTCAGTTGAAATAGTTTTATTAGCAGTGCGCTCGCGCGTTTATAATCTTTGGCGATGTTTGGTAATGTTCGTGTAAAAAATGTTCCTTCTTTATTAGGGCGGTGGCTCGCGCGGTCGAGTGCGATAGTTTGCAACTACTGCCCCTACTGGACATAGATTAAGCAGCAAAATATGCGGATGCGATGGGATTAAGTATAAAATACAATTAACTTACAGCAGTGCTCGGAGTAGGTTGAGAGATTAACATGATACTCACAAAAAATTATAATCTCAATGATCGTAAATAGCATAGGCAATAAATAATGTAAGTTCTAAACTGCCATAAAATATGTAAAACCCTAAACCTAATATAATTGAGGTGTGTAAATGCACGTGAATCTAACTTTTCAAAAGTTATATCTATTGTTGAAACTTTTAATAATTTAGCAAAATGCAACAACAGTACGTCTCTGCTTATTCCTTCATGGAACCTGCGTTATATTTGCCTCATCTGCAGTATTTAGTGAACTTAGTGTTTGTCATCCGAAACAAGCCGGGAGCAAATGAGTCGCGGGCCATTAGCTTCAAATTGTCCGTGCCAGACAACTGCCTGTCTATTTATGTAGCTAGCTGACCAGCCTCCCTGCCCCGGTTAGTATTGGCCTTTAGTTATGATGGACCGCTTCGCCGGGTTTACAGGAAGACAACGAAAAAAAGAACGGTCCAAAAGTTCGGTAGAACTCTTTGTTTTTGTATTATGTTGAAGACGTATATGAGGTTGTAATTATGACGAGAGAACTGGTAAGGCACTCATGGAATACTCAGCGTAATCTGTATATGTTGCCTTGTTAAGGAAAAACCTAAATAAAGGAAGGAATTTGTGACTAATTAGATCTTTTTCCATTTGTTTGTGATGTGCCTATTCTTCATATTTTTATTTAAACTGAAACGCGATTTCCAGATTACGAAAGGCGTCGTTTCTTTTAGAAACTAATCAGATACAAAATGGATTTCATTGAATACACTTAGTTTTCGCGATTGATTGAATGATTTGCATCTCATTGTCTGTCTACACTTTTCGGGAAATTTAATGACTTTATTTATATAAATTTGAACACATCGATGAACGCCTGTTTAAAGTTTACAATTTGAACAAGTTCATTATATAGTCGTCAGGGAACAATAAATAAAATATTCGCTACCACTTGAATGGGGACAGTGTATGTGTTGTGGACATCGCATGAATTAATAAACGAGTGCAATTATAATAACTACGGCCGAAGCCGCCACTCGCGTATTTATTAAGAAGCATATAAATCATGACTGCGTAGGGCTGGAGGTTGTGATCAACAAACAAATGCCTCTCGATAAATAAAGAGTAACATCCTAGTCATGCATATATTCTGCAAAATGTGCGAAAAAAGATAAATTCTCTTTCTTTCTTCTAAATAATAAATAAAGTTTGACTTTAATTATTATTTAGAAACATATGCCAATTTTTGCAATTAATATTATACGAGTGAAATTACATTTTAAACTGGCACTTCATTTTTTAAAGTGTAGTAATTGAAATGAGTTTTGGAGTATGGTATGTTATAAGGTCTGAATGGCCGGCCTATTTCATGAATTGTATGTATTTGTCAAAAGTAAATTTTTGTAGCTCTACTCAATAATACATATTGTAGGTACCTCATACGATGACCCTACTTACTCGTTGAAGTCAGTATATAAAGCTCACTAAGTTCTCTCTCTCAAGAAATATATAATTGTGGCTGGCATACACTATGACTTTTTCCTTAAAATAAAACTACCTTAAACTATTCTACCTGGGACCCTATCAACTGCAAAGACGTTCATTTCAAAGTAAATCTATTTCAATGTCTAACATTCGCGTAGACCTCAGAGAGCTTTTGATTCCTTCAGAGAAAACAATGTGCCTCTATGTATTTCTGATTTTTCTATTCAAATCCCGATAATCGTCGTTATTCAGACCAATCGATCCCTAATTTTAGTGAAATATATAAAATTAATGTATCAATATAAGATATGACAGCCCTGCTGATACCGCGGGCCGGCGGGACGCACCCCCATTAAGGGGGTATTCCGCAGAAATTACTGGCAATACATCATTGAGATGTTTTTAATAAGCGCCAGTGTTGCCAGCCTCTTGACAGACTACCTTGTTCAATGGATTGTTTTCAGTCTTCTGGATGAAGTATTACTGTAATGTATTGCGGTGCTGCCTCGTTTGTTATTGTTAATAACTTATCATGTATTCTTTTAATTTCGGACGTGTGTTGCTCAAGTGAATATTGGCTAATATGTTAAAATAATAATAAATATCATGTAATCATTATTTTTCACGTATTTCTCTTTATATATTAATTTTCGGCACATCAATAATTATGAATCTAATCCTTGGGTCGCGGGGATTTCACAATAATTGCCATAATAATTATGCACAATTCGAATCTACTTTATCTAGTTGACTCTGCTTCATCTATAGATGAAGACATTCTAATCAATTACTTTAAAGATTAGATGTTAACGTAATGTTGCCAGTAACAAAATACTATAATAATACTACTATGGAGAATGATAAAATATCTCCCTTCTGCATATTCTGGAAATGTTTGCTTTTAGCAAAATAAAGCTATGTAATACTTGTGGAAGTTTTGTAAAAGTTTCTAATTGATATGGAATATACCATAAGAAAGCATAGAGCATGTCATCAACTCGACAGTTGTTCTACTTTGACACATGCACTACCATTCTTCCCGCCCAAAGGGCTCCCGCAAAGACAAACATCCTTCATCCTCATTAACATTTGTCCCGCGGACAATTGTGTCCATCTATCTGGCGCGCATCAATACACACGATCAATGCGACGTCACATAAAGCAGCAGTACATCGTCCGTCCGACGAACGACCAGCATTCGCAAAAAGCACCGCTTTAATTGCGGACGCTTCTTTGTCCCATTGTAGTCCGCTCTCACTTAAATATACCAACACAACCTTATATCTACACACACATTACACATTTTAAACCTTAATCCCAGCCGAATAAAGTCCCGATTTTTATTTCGCAGTGCCTCAATAGGGTTGTCTCGCATTAAAATTACAATGAAACATGGTTGGAAGAGCCGATAGTCGAGCGGCAGCGAAGTGGTCGATTATGTAAATGTAGTGAATTCGTAACGCATCGCCCCTGATTTATATCGAGCGATTCGTTTTCTAAAAAGCTTCGTATAATTTTAATTGACCGTTATTGGTTTCTTCCGTTATTAGGAAATCAATTGAGACGTTATAAGAATGTTCAATAAAAATATTCTTGAATTAGCCGAGTGATTTAAATGTGGCTTCGGCTCGGAATTAGACAGTGGGGTCTATTATTTAAGTATTGAAGATTTGTGGCTTTTCCAGAGTAATTTAAGAGGATTTATGTGTGTACACCTATATTTTTTATTGCTTACTTCCTTTCGGAGAGTATGGAAAGAAGTGCTTTAATGGTCGTACAGCGTAATAATGGATTTACAATTGTAAATTGAAACTTTCTAGTCTATTAATTGTAATTTGTGGTCTTCGGCAAAAATGGGGTTCTTTAGTTTAGGTTCCTCTAAGTAAGCTTTATTATTTTAAGACCAAGTTTAAAATCGCTCTTCTTACCAAGCTTTATTTATACTTTTCTAAAATCCGTACCTAAAATACCATTCTCGGGAGCTTTTATCCAAACATACTACAAGAGTACATTAATCACGGTACAATCATCATAATTATCGTTGAAACACAAACACACGCTGATACGATGATTAGCGACAAAACGAGCAAAGCCGGGCGTCCTTATAGTTTCTGCGAAGTCATTGATAAGTGATGAATGTGGCTGCGCAGGCGCTGGTTTTTTGACCCCCAGTAGTCAAGGAGACCGTGAGAATGTTACTTTTTCATGTAATATGTCAGCTTTTATAAGTTAACCATTATTGTTTTTTGCCATTATATGTGTATTAAGGTGACTTATTTGAGTTTTATGTTGCGTAGCTAAATGATAATGACTAAAATAATATTGTCGTTTCTGATTGTTAAAGCTTGATAACTGTCAGTTTGAACGAAGGTAACATGTATGAATGATCAAGAATAAATGAATTATGTATAGTTAAGTTCATTTTGTGTGAATAAGTCTATAAAATTGCATTGAACAAAAATTGAGATAATTGTTAGTATCTACAAATAATCAACACTTTAATAGTAAAATGTGACAAATCGTTTTTTTTTGTTCTGTGAAATATGTAGGTAATTTACACTATTTTGAACCTATCTTTACGTTCATCAGGTAATATACCTTTAATCATTTCATAAAAAGAAAGTCAGTCTGGTTTTTGTAACTAAAGACAATACCTTACACTTGACTTATCTAAAACAATTAGTCTCAGTTTAGAATATAATTAATCACATCTACAAAAGTCCCTAACTCCTCAACTAACACAAAATTTTCTCGTCCATCGCTTGCGCATCCGTTGATTAACTAGCATTAATTATAACAACGATTATCATTGCTGCGTCCACCGTCCAGCCACATCCAGGTGTCCTGTAATTGCCCTCACCACCGCCGACTCAAAGCAAGCTCCGTAATTAGCACCAAATTTATTACATCCGTTCCTACTAAATCCGTTTTATAAAATTCGGCTTCGAAATGTTAATTATGTACTAATTATGTAATTCTTATGTAATTTTGTCACGTTGGAGGAATTTGAAGGGTTGTTGTAAGTGTTTGTCGTGTTAATATGCAATTGTTTTGGATTGTTAATTTGGCATTAATTGTGTAGTTTTAGGAATTTGGATTATGGAGTTATTATTGAGCCCTCTCTTTATTTGAGGCAGTAAAAGGATTAATACAGTTTATAATTGATTTCCAGTGAAAATGATTATTGAGACAATACTGGACCCGTAAAATTATAACAAAAGTAGCTACTCAATGTCAATTCAACTTCTAGTGACATAAACAACAAATACATCTGTAACTGAAATCCTCAATAATCCACGGCGAATGTTCGGGCAATCAATCAGGGATGGTTAAGACAGTGGGCGCGGCTATCGGATCGCCATTACCTACCCGGGTAGCAACCCGGACAAGACGCGGATAAGATTATACAAGACGTATACAATCATTTCGAAACTGTCTATACCTATATCACATGCCCAAATCATATCGAAAACATTCCCATTTATTAATCGACAACTTCTCTCGCCGGAGCAGACGAGTCGTAGAGTGGGGACCATAAAACGGCAAACGCAGATGACCGATGACTGAAAAAGGTTGCTGGGTCAAACTGGATGCGGACTTAATTTTTCTCAGTTTTTAAACATAAATGCATAAGTCCACAAGCACAGTACATGTTTTACCTCAGATGAAAATACACCACTGACTAACGGTGACATGAGAAAACCGGGATTTTATAAATCTGATATTATCAACTTGCACTGAGCAACTGAGATGATAAATACTTCTTCCTTCACTTCAGAAAATAATGGATCGATGGTGGCCTGGCTTTATTGGGGGATTTTAAACCTTCCATAATTCACAGCATTCGTAGCAACAAAATAAGCTTTTTAGAAATATAACACATAACTAACCACCGTCACAACTGTAGGCTTGCAGTGCTGCGCCAATTCCCACGGTGGCCGTACATTACGGCACCCATAACTCTTCCATCACACAATTCACCATGAAATTGGTGCGTTTTACACTTGAGCAGTTGAGCATAGCCTACGGGGACAACACTGAATTATAATACAGAGGATTGATTTAAGAATAAAAATGCAGCTGCATTACCCCTTGAGGTATTTTGTATACCCCAGATTAAAAGTTCTACTAAATATTACGCTGTATTTTTTTTTTGGATTTGATTTTTGTTTAGCTTAAAGTTGATTCGGAAAACTATTTGAAGTCTCTCTTGGTCAATAAGACATGTACTTCTTATAATGTTAAAAAGTCGTTTTTAAGATGTATGTAAAATGTAAAATAAAGGGGTTTGATAAAATATGTGACTCCAAGATTATTATTATCTTTTGATTAATTTATTTATGTTAACAGTAAATATAATTAATTATCATTTAGTCTTCATGAACTAAACATTAATTAGACATTAGTTGAAAATTTAGAGGTTGTGTTCATTAATAATAAGGTATAGAATTATAGATACCTACTAAAAATCATTGCCATGAGATCTTTTTTTAAATACATTTTTTAAATAAATATGTTATAATAATAAATTTTGCCAAAAACAAATGCTTAACAGAATACTAAAGGTTGTTTTTATAAATTAAATGCCTATACATATGTGAAATCTTGTATATCCATAATTATGTACATAATATCATGCTTCGAAGTCTACTAAAATGCTAGCGTGTAATTATAAGTTTGATTGTAAATCTCGTTTACACAGCTGCAGACAGATTTATTTGTTTTTTTAGTACGATTTGTAACTGGTTTTGAGTCTTTATAAAATATTGTACTAGGTATACTATTTACGATTTTTTTATTGTAGAAATAAACAGAAGTTTGCTGCTAGGCTCACTAAAGGTTAATGTTATTGAGTGAACTATTATTATTTTTTATGCTTCCTATCAGATTATTGATTCTAGAATGTTATTAGTAATATACTGTATATGCAAATTGTTTCAAATCACATACATTTTCATGTATGAGTTCGGTAAATTGATAGATATTAAAAACATACTTTGAATTTGTTGTTTTTGAATTGAATTCTGTCTATCTCTCTGAATATTAAAATTGCGCAATTTTTCCTTATGACGTAACCACCGTAGGCTCTGCGGCATCACGTGACCTATTTTGCGATAACATGTACCGACCGTGTGGCCTAATGGATAAGGCGTCGGACTTCGGATCCGAAGATTGCAGGTTCGAGTCCTGTCACGGTCGACAAATTATCTTTTTTCTCCATTATTTTATTTTAGAAAAAGATGTTTTATTTTCTTATTATTAAACTAATATTGTTTATATTTTTTGTATTATTTCCAACTCGAACAAAAATGAGATTTTTTATATACATATTTTTTTAAAGATACATTTTTTAGGCTAGTCGGTATTAAGAAGTAAATTAGTTATGCTTTCTGTTTGACCTACAAACGAGACCTTAATTAAGGTCAACAGTCTACTATTATATATTGGTCTAGAACTATCTAAGTATTTAATCTTACAAAAATATCAACTATCAATAGGTACAATTTCTAGATAAATATTTCTGAATATATATGTTTTAGATATTCTCAGAATTTCATAGTAGTGGCAATCAATTTAGCTTTCGTTGAAGGCATCCCAGAGATTTCTAAATTAGACCTTTTGTTTCATGCGGCGACCGCGGTGGGTTTTTATGCAAATCTTTCGCACTGGGCTGATTGGACGCCGAATCATAATTTTGCATAGAAATTAAAAATAAACGTTATGGTTTCATATTTATCTATGTCTTGAGGAAATGAAGGGAAATTGTGGGCTGATGTTAATGAATTAGGTTGGGGAATAGCGGAGTTTATATTGAATTTGTTTTAATTGGAGTTTAATTGAATTGCATTTCATTTTGACTGTAAAGTTTGCCTACTTTGGGAATTTTATAGTAAAAGTATGTGATAACATGGAAAGGATTGTTATTTAATCTTAGAATTGTTTAGCAGTTACCTTAATTACATTCACATAATTTCATCTGCTCAGTATATTTATTAGTGATAACCAAATATTTTTTCATTTCTTTTGAGTGAATGAATTTTTAATTGTAATGTGAGTATTTTTTATCATAAAGTTTTGATATTTGAAAATAAAAGGTTTTGAGCATTTATTTAGCCTAGTGCGTGTTGCCAGACGCTAAGGTCTTCGACACAGCTAGGGTTGCCAGACCCAAAAACAAAAGAGTCAACCTTCAATCTTAATTTACTTCGGCATTGTCCCAAAACGTTGGCTGTATATAAAAAAATAAACTATTGTTTGTGTCCATACATATTTAGCAAGTGATTAATGGGACCCAATGAATTATTGATAACTAAAGAAGCATCGGTCATCGACCCCGAGCCAGACATTTACAATGAGGTTTATCTACCTTTTTAGAAAAGGCATTTTTTTCCAGAACTGGGATTGGCTGAATCTAAGGGAGCTTCCATTTAAATATAATTTCAAAATTAAAAATGAAAGTTGTTAGCAGATAAGTGTTTTTATACAATAGAAGAGTGTATGTTACAAAAAACTAATGTCTCCAATTATTTGTAACATTTTATAATAATATAATACCGGCCTATAAACGTGCTGGGCACAGGCCTCTTCCCATATAGAGAAGGAATGAGCATTGATCACCACGCTTGCTCATTGCGGGTTGGCGATTTCAGATTCCAATTTTTGTAATCCAGGTTTCCTCACGATGTTTTCCTTTACCGTTTGTCAATAGTGTCTTAGAATAATTAAGAAAGTACATATAACTTTGAAAAAGTCACATTGGTACTTGCCTGGGTTCGAACCTGCAACCATGTGCATGCGAATCCGTTCATTGACTGCACGGATAGCCGAGTGGTATAGGTCACCACGCTAATTACTACTGTGCGCGACGTGCGGCGGGTTCGATCCCAAGCATTTGTGTGATCCACTAATGCTTGTTCCAAGTCTGGGTGTTCTTTGTGCATGTGATTTGAATGTTTGTGAAACCCCCGCGACACAAGGATTAAATTCATTAGGGCGGGCGTCGTTTAAAAAAAAAAAAAAAATTGAACCGCTAGGCCACCATGACACTACATTTTATAATATAATTTAATAATCATAAATACTGTTAGTTAATAACGTTAAAAATTTTAATGCAATAGCTTGACATTTTGTATAATTATAATATTTTCAATGTGCGCATGCCTAATACAAGCAGAATATGGCTTGAACTGTGCACCAATGTTAAATCTGGTACCACCTGTCTTCTGTGCAAATAAATGTTTATTTTTTATTTTTTCAAACATAATACAGTTGACAAAAGGAGTTCCTGCAGTCTGTGAAACCTGTGTCTATTATGAAATCGACATATTGTTTTTTACTACAACAATTCTTTTTATATGCAGGTGAATATTATTTTTGTATGAAGTGAATAAGTCAAGGTAAGGTAGTGTTTTTAGTTTTTATCTTGGTGGACCAAGAAATAACCTTAAAAAAAATAAGTTAATCTTTAATATTAATTCCTAAATAGTCAAATAGATCGTTGAGTGTCGGCCCTAGGTCACAAGCACTCGATAGGAATCCTTGGATAGCGTTAATTGATCGTCCAGTGTTCCGGGACGCGGACAATGTAACGGTATGCCCTGGGTCACTCGCGGGTCACTGACCTGCAGACCATAAGGCTTTTTGAACATTCAGGTCATTGATCAGTCTAGACTATGGTTTGTACCTTTATTTTGGGCCTGGGATACAATGTATTGAAAATTTAATATGCAAATGTGTGACTCTATTTTACGATTTTGCATTATATATTAATGTTTATTTTATGATGCAGATGCGCTCAACCCTGAATGTCACACAGATCAACTAATGGCCGAAATATATAAGTTATTGTGATCTTTTTAAGTATAAAAAATCTAGTCACGTACAGTAAAATGAATTTTATTTTTCTGATTTTCGTCTTGAAAAGACTTTTAAAGGCCATTGATGTAATCTTCTAAAATCTTTTGTATACCCGGGAAACGAACGGACTGAAATCCGATAAATTATCGTCAGGTTCTTTATGAAATCAATCGATGGGGTCAATCTACGGCATTCAGCTAAATCTAGTAAGACTGGAAGCCGACCCCAACATAGCTTACTGGAGTAAATTCATATAATTATCTTGAATTTGAATCCTGTTCCTGTATCTAACCGGGTTCAGGGCAAAAACCGTCATATAAGACTTGATGACCACCATGTTCCCTGCACCATAGCTATAATAACAGTCCTATCTAACCATCAAGCTTGCTAGGTAAGTTTACTTACTCTATTTCCTGTATACAAGTCTCGTCAAATATGCTCGGGAAGTGTGAAGCCAAAATAAAGTAGCGTGAGTGTGCGGCGGTAATCCGCGGCGCTGCTGACCCGCCGATAAATTAGCATGCATAATATATGCGCCGGCGAACCTTACCAGCCCTTCAGCGATCTACACAGCCCAAGATATAGTGGACGAGGTAATTTTATCAGAGGTAATCATGATCACGATCATTTTAACTCGATAAGCTGGAGAGTTTAGGAATATTGAAAGTGACTACAATTATGGAAAAGCGATCATCTTGGTTTACTCAATTTGAATGTATCTTTTTTTATACTGACCTCAAAATCATTATGCAATGTAACATGAGACTAATATTTTCAAGAGTAAATAGGACACAGTTGGTAATATCTAGGACAAATATATAATAATAATAATAATAATAATAATTTTATTTGTAAGAATATTGTTACATTAGGTGTTACATTAAAAAAAAAGTCCATAATATTCTGCTGTCTCCAGCGTACAAATATTCAAGAGATACATTAGAAATGGGAAATGAAGAAGAAAGAAGTTATAACATAAACAGGTTACAGTATTTTATCTCAAATAATTAAATAGGAAACAATAAAGTTGAATTACACGAAAAAAATAAATGAAAAATTACAAGTCAAAATTTGTCATTCATATAGTCGTCAATTGAATAATAACATTTTTCATTTAGGAGTTGAGACAGTTTTGTTTTGAAAATTGAATATTTTAAGGATTTAAAATAATCAGGTAACTTATTGTAAATCCGAATGGCCATACAAAAAACATTAGTGGAATACATATTAAGTCTTTGATGAGGTACATGCAATTTGTATATTCTTCTACTAGGTCTAGATACCACATCATTATGCATGTCAAACAAATCAGGATACTTATAAACAAAAATACATATTTCAAATATATATAGTGTTGGAAGAGGAAAAATCTTATGTTTCTTAAAAAGTGGAATACAACTATCTAGAGGCTGTGCTCGGCAAAGTGATCTCATACATCTTTTCTGTGCAATGAATATTCTATGAGCATCCACAGAATTACCCCACATTATTAAGCCATAGCGAAGGTTAGATGCAACGTATCCGTGGTATGCGCATAGAGCAGCATCAATACCAGCTACGTTTAGTATTCTATAAATAACAAATGCAAACCTATTTATTTTAATACAAAGTTCGTCAATATGCGCTTTCCAATTACAATTTTTGTCAATTGTTAAGCCTAGAAACTTGGTGTTATCAACCTCTTCAATCCTGTCATTTTTATATTTAACCTGAATTTGTAAATGTTTGCTATGGTATGTTTGAAACTGTATAGTTTTTGTTTTATTTATATTAATATGGAGATTATTTAATTTTAACCAAACTATAATTTTATCTAATGTATTATTGATTTCCTCTTGGTACTCGAATAGGTTTTGGGAACGCGACTGAATACTAATCGTAGTATCATCAGCATAGAGAATACAGTTGTGTGTAGTTACATTGGGGAGGTCGTTAATGTATACTAGAAATAATAAAGGCCCCAATATGCTACCCTGTGGAACTCCACAATTATTTAGAAGGTACGGGGAACGATATATATACTTGTTGTGTTTCTCTATTTTCTTATATTCTACACATTGCTGTCGGTTGGTTAAGTAGCTTTCTAGCCAATCCAATGCATTTCCTCTTATGCCGTATCTGTTTAGTTTAAAAATTAATAATTTATGGTTAACAAAATCAAAGGCTTTGGTCATGTCCAAAAATAAAGACGTCACAGGTATTTTGCGATCTAAGCTCGATGTTATAAATTTAATAAAATTGAAGCACGCTAGTGTTGTATTTTTGTTCCTTCTGAACCCAAATTGTTCTTCTCGTAATATTTTAAAGTTTGTAAAAAATGAATAAAGCTTTTCGTACATTATTTTTTCAAAAATCTTAGATATAATCGGAATCAAAGTTATTGGACGGTAATTATTCATATTGGTTCTGTCGCCTTTCTTGTATAAAGGTTTCACTATCGATAACTTCAACCTTGATGGAAATATGCCTTTACTAAATGAAAGATTTATAATATGGGAAATGGGAGCAGCCAAAAATTTTGCGCATGTTTTTAATATTTTAGTGTTAATTCCATCAAATCCTGTGGAGTTAGTAGAGTTCAATGAATGAATTGTTTTGTAAATATCGATGTCGCTAGTAGGAGTTAAGTAAATACTATTAGATAGGTTAGGTAATGTTGGTTTGTAGTCAGTATAGTTAGTTGGGGAACAGTCAGAGAGTTTGTTAGTGGTGCCTATGAAATATTTGTTAAAATTGTCAGCAATAATGTCGGGTTGTGTATAAGTCGTTTTATTAATTGTTATTAAATCTATATCTTGCGAAGATTCCTGATCCTTATTAGAATTTTTAATTATATTCCAAGCCGCCTTACATTTATTTTTAGATTTAAAAATGTATCGGGTATTAATTGATTTTTGCGCTTGCAACATGCATCGTTTTAAGGTTTGAGAGTATCTTTTGTAGATTTTCATATGTTGGTTTTTATTAGAAGGTTCTAGTCGATGTTGGAGATATAAACGTCTTTTCATAATACTACTCTTTTTTATGCCTTTTGTAATCCATTTGTTTTTTTGTAGTTTATTCGTTACTTTAACTTTCAGTATAGGAAAACATAAATTGTAAAATAGGGTCAAAAGGTCGTGAAAATAATTGAAAGCCTTGTCTATGTCATCTATAGTATATACCTCGGAAAAAGATAAAGCTGAAAGGCTATTTACAAATATTTCAGTATTGTCTTGACTAAGATCTCGTTTTTTTTCAAACCAAAATGATTTAATATTCCTGTTATTAAATATCGGTAACTCAAAAGAAACACTTTGCCCAGTTTCATGATCTGACAAAGCTAAGTAGTGTATCTGGGGTTGGACAGTAGACAGGTTACTAGCTATGAGGTCTATACAGGACAGTTTCCTAGTCGGTTTTGTGATGTGGTTTTGAATGTTATAATTATTTAAAATGCTTTCTAGTTTTTTAAATTGCTTATCAGCTTTTATGTAGTCTAAATTCCAGTCACCACAGATTATCACCTTTCTACTTTTTTTTACTGTGTTTTTTAAGAGAAGGTTTAAGTTTTCAAGAAAAATTTTAACGCTTGAATTAGGAGTACGATATAAACAAATGACAAATAATTTTATGGATGTAACTTCAATTGTACAGTATTCAAAATGATAAGGTAAAGGTTTAATTGTATTGTTTAAATGTTTAGTATCTAGATCTCTTTTCACCAATATGCATGTACCACCTCGACGTTGGTGAGGTCTAGAATAGGCTGAAACTAATTTATAATTTTTAAGAATAAGATTGCTTTCAGATCCCTGACGAATAAAAGTTTCACTTAAGCAGATTACATCAATATCAATATCGTTTTCCTTTAGTTCAGATAAGGTTACTTCTAATAAGTCCTTTTTATTAAGAACGCCAGCTATATTTTGGTGCAATAGGGTATATTTACGTTTAGGCTCGAAAAAATGTTTTAATTGAGGCAGGGTCATTTGTAGCATTGTTAGTCAGCTCATTATTTTTACACACTTTTTTAAAATAAAATGGAATGGTTCTTTGTGAAGATTTAGGGAAATCAATGTTTTTTGATATATTATTAACTTTGACATTTGGGAAATAATCGAATTGTTTAGTTAGTACTTTCTTAAGATTAATGTTGTCAATTTCAATATTTAATTTAGCACATAAAAACTTTTTTGAGATAAGGTTCCTCCTTTGAAGTCTTTGTATATTGTCAACTGTATCAATAAACTTGCAATTCGGGAAATTTTGAAGACATAATTTAATTTGGTTGTTAAGTAGTTCGACATTAAGACAATCATTATTCAAAATTCTTAATACAAATACTTTGTTATTTTTTAATTTATTAAGCGATGAACATAGTGAAGATGAGAATAAGTATGGGTTTTTGTCATTGCTTCCTATCCCTAATATAACAATGTCATCTTTTTTTAAAGTTTTTAAACTCTCATCGAGGTTATTTAAAATATGTATACCAGTTGCTTGAGGTTTTGTTATACCGAGTACCGAGTAAATATTATTCCATCTACCATTATCTCTCTGCTGAACTATTTCTTGTGCAAATCCACGTGTCTGTTGATCTCCTATAATTATAATTTTTGGTTTTTCTTTAACTTGTGAAACTTTGTTATTTTTCGGTGTTATGTCGCGAGTATTAGTCAAGATTTTTTCTTTACCATTAGAGTTTTTATTCCTCATTGCTGGTTCATTACATATCACGTTACTGGCGTGAAGTGGTGAGATACGAGAAGTCCGCATGTGAATTTCAGTCATTTTTCTACTGATCTGCATGAACGGAAACAATTTTGTAGGTGTATTTTCTAACTTTGTGTGAGAATCTATTATTGTGTTGTTTAGAGTCTTGTCTTTTTCTTCTAATAAATTTTTCAAGTATCTTATTTGGTCATTCAAGTCCGCTATTTTGTTATGTGCTGAGTCAAGTTCCTTTCTTGCATCAATTAGTTGTTGACTTAGGTCATGTGTCACAGATTTGTCCATCGCTAGCATAAAAGGGTCACTAAGTCCAGTGTCATCAAAGAGAGTTGAATTTAATAGCGAATGGTTCTTCTCGATGTTACCAGTATTATCAGAAAAGGTTCTTGGTCGTCGCCGAATCGTCACGTTCTCCATTTTAATTTTCAAGTTAAGCTTCAAATAAATTTGTTATAATGTGTTTTAGATATTTTTAATTTTCATAAATTTATTACCATTTACTAAATAATTTAATTGTAGGCAACATTCCGTAAAATTTTCTTCAGTGAAATCAGTAATTAGGTCGAGAATGTCAAAATCAAATGTCAGTTACAATTTCGTACATCGGTAATGTTGTTGAGAATATCAGGAACAATGACACTGTTTTACTTTACTCAGTTTATATTGTTTATGGTGTGACAGCAGTTTAAAAACATGTAAACAAATCAGAATTAACGTCTTTTCAAGTTTTTGTTTAATTGTTCATAATCGGTAGATGTATTTAAACTTATTGAATATTGTCTGTTACTCACTGCAATCTCTTTAAGTCTTCAGATCTAATAAGGTCCACTTTAATCACTTTGGATACTTAATTGCAGACTGTTTACAATGGTAACGTTATTGTATGCACTATTTTGTTTTGTTTGTTTTTACACTTCTAAATGTTTTTACATAGAGATAACACTTGCACTTAATATTCGGAGTCTGCTGTAGTTACTTTCCTACTGCATTAGGCGAATAATGCACATTTATTATTTTTAATGTATAAAATAAAATTTTCCAAAACGACTCGATCGAACTTTGACATTGACCTTATAGGACACGTTTCATATATATTTTTTATTTAAATGAGACGTTTCAGATCACTTTGATATTAATTATAAAAATGTTAAGCATCCGAGAAAGGAAATGCCTGGGAATTTATGAAAAACGTTTCTTACAGAGTAAAACGTCCTGGAACGAAATTTTTCACCAAAATGCCTTCTCCAGAATTTCACAGTCCGTGTCTATCATAAAATATTCGTGTTTCGTGTGTCCAAGAATGCGGCGCAAACACTTGACGTTTTCACAAAATAGACAAGCGGAGGTTCCACGTGATGACGTCACATGTGTGTATGTAGTTGTAACGTAGGCTGACCAGGGCTCGCCATGAATACCCTATGTTTGAGCACGAGGACGGTGTGAACAAAAGCTTTTTATTTAGGTAGAGTAAAGGAGTAGACACGGTACTCAGGATATATTTTTTATGAAAGTTGTGTTTTTTGGTGCTAATGGTAAACATCATAGAATCGTAAAACTAACGCATAGTCATAGAATACCTAATAAGAATATAGAATTGTATACTGAAAATATTGAAATAATTATCCGCCTTTGTACCAGTATTATGCAGAATTTTAAATAAATAAATAATATTTTTTGTAAGCATTGAAAGTAAGGGAAGAACATACACTTCAGTTTTATTCTTTTCTAACATTTTTTTTTATTCTATTGATGTTCAGAGTAGATTTAATTTAAGTACTTTAGTATATCCTATAAAGAAAATAACCCATGTCACACATATTGTTTACATACATATTTCTCAAGTTATTAAAATCGCAAGTTATGTGTGTCAACTTTTGTGTCTCCGTGTACCGCCGGTGTTCACTCAAACTCCAATTAATTTCGTCGTAAACTCAAACTTAATTAATTTATTAATATATATATTCGAAACAATCTTGTGAACATCCAAATGGGGTTGTTAAAAAGTTGTTATTTTTAAGGGGTTGAAATTGTTAGAAGTTTTCCGGAGCGGCGTTCTTGTGGGTATAAACTTACCCCTGATAAAGTAAGTTTATATGCATTTATTTAGATTTAATTAAGAATGTTATACATAACCATTGTTTTATTGAAAAATACCTTTAAAAAGTATATAGCAGTGTAAAAAAACATGGATTAACTGGTTTTCCTTCCTTCAGAGAGATAAGAGGTTGATTGTATTTTTGTATTAAAATTATCTCTATAAATTAAATAACATAAAAAATATGGATCACTTCTTCACGTTAAATGAATTGTAGAGCGGATACACAAGTTACACAAAATTAACTACCAATAATTAATTTTAAGCCCACACTCGAGATGGTATTGGCATCGTTATATAATGTAATTCTACTAAAATAAATCACTGATTCATATTTACGGGTTCCACTTTGATGAGTTTATGATCAATAACTTGGGACATAAAAGTACCACATGGCACCATTTGACGGCCGCACGTGTAAGTACCACCTAAACTTAGATTAACAATACAAAACACAATTGCCACAAATTTATTTCCACTTCCAGTGCCCACTAAATCAAATTTAATATCACACTAAAAATAAAAGTGTGCTCGTAAAGTGTCCAAATTTTTTTCAGTACCACTAAAAGGTACCACTACGGCTTTGTCTCAGTTAGTCGACACCTAATCAAAGAAATTACCAATATAAACAAAAAAACAAGACTAAAAATAATAACACGATATCCATTGCTGGTTTACAACACACACTTGCTACTTTTGTAATACTGAGCACGCATTGTATTTTGAAGTAATGTAAATGTTAGAATCGGGTAGTGCTGTGGGGGTGTGTGTGCCGTGTATAGTCGTCAACATAAATACGCGGGTATAATCGCGCCAATAACTCACTCGTGACAATGCTACTAGTGATTTCGAGATGTCACATATGTTGCTTAGGTAGGAGACACACCGAGCGCTGACGATGGACCTTAAAGTGGGGTGTTTTTGTATACACTATTTTTTATCTGTTTTACCATTTCCTAAATTATTATGTGCCCATAAATGTAATAAGCGAAGTAGCTGTCGTTAATTTTCGCTAGATTTAGGAAATTATATAATAAGATTTTTTCTGTCACGAAATATTTAAAACCAGTGAGAATGTAAAAAAGATAACTTTTCTTAATTTTATTTTAAGTTCCAGGCTTAGGCTTGTCCAGTTTGTTGGTTGTTCCAGGCTTGTCATATTTCTGATTATTTTTAATTATAGATATTAAACATTTTCCTGATTAGCTTTACGAAACAAACACAAGTGAATAGACAAAAGACAAGAGAAAGGAGCACCGTCAGAATAACAGTAAAATCTCTCGCTGTGTCTCTCACAGCGCGTCATGTCTGCGCCACATAATGTATCGCGACACGACAAACAAGTAATAACAGCGACTAATTGTCGCAGCGACGCGCGACTGCGACGACGACAGAGCATCCGGAGCCGACTGTACGTGCGGATAGATTGATGTACGGAGCGCGACTTCTGTTGACGTATCTAATCTAGACTAGTCTTAATATTAAATAGGTAATTAATTTACGTTAATTATGTAAAATATAGTTGTAAGACACCTTTGTGATAAAAAAACAGTTGGATTTTGTAGAGCTATTACGCAGGGGTCTTATTCACTAAAGTCAAAGCGGTTAACGTGTAGGGTTAAGAGTGCTATATCTATTTCGACTTATAATTTTAAGTAAAAAAACTATTAAATGGTCTAAAACGTATATATATACTAACACCTCCCAGTGACTCTCAGAACACAAAACAGTTTTGGCGACCTGGGATTCTTGAACTAAATTCTGCGTCGTGTCTTGTTATGTTTTGTTTGAAATTATAGAATAACCTCCCAGGTAAGGTTTATAACTTAAAACTAAAATTATTTTATTCATATAATTACAGTTCTGACTTTGTATATGTAAAAATATAATCTCTCCCGACCGAATTTCGGCCTCGGCGGCCAATCTCTAGTGAGATCAGCCATGTACGCAGGAGATATTATAGTGCACAAGTGTGTGCGCAAACACAGGTGCACCCTCTGTTCCTTCACTCTTATAGTCCGATGGGACGGTTGACCGACACGACCGGAGAGGGATCAGGCGCAGGACCAACGGCTTTACGTGCTTTCCGAGGCACGGGGATGTAAACACCGCCACACTTCCTGACTCCGAGCGGTACTGTGAATTTCTAAACTCAGTAAATATTTTTTGCTCGACCCGGGAATCGAACCCGAGACCTCGTTCACGGCAGTCGCGCTTGCGACCACTAGACCAACGAGGCAGTCAAATGAAAGTTTGTATATGTAAGCATTGTAAGCATTAGTAAGTCTCTCAGACGTATTTCTATTTATTCGGTTCGTTCCGGCGCGTATGACGTGCGCAATAAATCTAACCGTTTAATTATTAATAATGTTGTGCTGCGCCACATGGGCCCCTAATGGAGTGAACTGACGACATCTGCCTATTGTTTTATACTTATCTGCTGATATGGAGCTTGAGAAAGCTGCATTTGCTATATTATAAATGTATGCTTGTAGCGTAGGCATTATGTCTCTTTTTAACGCAAAGGTTTACGATTAGTTTACGGTTCTAATCATCGTGGCTGTTACTTTTAACAAGGTTTAAAATAGACTGTCTTCTACCTTAATTTACGTAGATCCACTTATTTTGTCGTAACACAAATTGTAACATAAAATTTGGTATAAAATCTATTTGTTTTAACACGCATAAAGTTACACACTAAAATTGAATTTTAGTGTGTAAGTTTGAAATTGTGCTTGAAAAATCGGACAGTACCTTTTTATGATAAATGGACTTGCTTTATAAATTTTACTAGCTAGGCCGGTTCACTCGCGTTAGTTGTCCTCTTTTCGTAAATTTTCCAGTTTTTTAACATTTATTCTGCTATTCGGGCCGGAGACGAATCCAATAAATCAAGGACCATAAAACTCGGTCCGCTCATTCTCGAGTTATAAGTGTTGTAACAAGCCCGCTGTTTTATATATCTGTTTAGATTTAAAAACTCCTATTTGGAAACTCCTATATGTCGTGATGGCCTAGCGGTTCAATGACCGGATTCGCATGCACATGGTTGCAGGTTCAAACCCAGGCAAGTACCAATGTGACTTTTTCAAAGTTGTATGTACTTTCTTAATTTTTCTAAGATCTAAGACATTATTGACAAACGGTGAAGGAAAAGATCGTGAGGAAACCTGGATTTCAAAGTATTGGAATCTGAAATCGCCAACCCGCAATGAGCAAGCGTGGTGATCAATGCTCATCCCTTCTCTATTATGGGAAGAGGCATGTGCCCAGCAGTGGGACGTTTATAGGCCGGTATTATTATCTTTTATTTAGAAACACAATATAATTGTACAGAAAGGTTCAAATAATTGCGCCTACATTACGAAATTAAGTTCAGAACAGCATTCATTGTCAGTATGCCCGAACAACACCCTCCATAACGTCACCACACTTAGTACTAACTAGTACACAGCGGGAGCAAACAGTACACAAAAAGTACACAGCAATACACGAGCAGTACATACGCAAAGTGTGTACTGTACATGTTAAGTGTGTGATCGCCGACATCTGGACAGCTGGCCCGCGGCTAAGTCTCTATGAAGTTGAGGTGTAAGGATTAGAAGAGTTTTGCTTTAACTATTTACCTTGTTTTGCATATTTGAGCTTTGAGTTTGTAATACATTGCTTGTTTTAAAATATGTATTCGTTGTTAAGTAAGGAAATTAATATTTGTTTTTTCTCTATTATTATAAGGTTGGCAATAGCGAAAATGCTTATGGGGTGATCTTAAAAACTATAGATACGATTTTCAAAATTCAATGCGGAACAGCTATCAACTATTTTGAATGTCTTTATATATCAATCGGAAACGTTAATCAGTTAGTGTAAGGATTAGAAGAGTTTTGCTTTAACTATTTACCTTGTTTTGCATATTACAGCTTTGAGTTTGTAATACATTACTAAGTTTTAAAATATATGTTCGTTGTTACGTAAGAAAAATAACATTTGTTTTTTTCTCTATTATTATAAGGTTGGCAATATCGAAAATGCTTATGGGGTGAACTACAGATACGATTTTCAAAATTCAATGCGAAACAGCTATCAAATATTTTGAATGTCTATAGATATATTATAATTGAAACGGAGTTGCGTAAAACAGAGACCTCTGAAACGTCAATCAGTTTTAAGTCGTCCTTAAGTATTATTCTGTCTGTTTCAATTCCATATGTAAAGTAGCGAGAGACCGACATTTAGAAAGTGTAAAAATAGTGTTGCAGGGTATTCATACTGTGCAGATCACCTGTAAACAATTTTTTAATGACACACACACATAAACCATTTATTAGCCACACATAAAGATAAACAGCAAGACAGGTAGTACAGACATAAGAAGGAATCAAATAATAATTATGTGTAAGTAGCAGGAGACTCAGCTCAGTATTTGCTGTGCATGTAAGCACGGCACTGATTTTCCGCCGGCTCCTGACATTTGAGCAACTTAATATATTATTTTGACGCGCACAAGAAAATAAAAGAACTAACTAACATACATAATTATGTATATAGGTATTACATTAAAAGTAGTATTGTATTCTTGATAAACATTAAAAAACTAGTTCAATACGAAACAGAACCAACTAATTTCGCCATAATGGTTGTTGTCAAGCGAGTCATAACATTTTCCCTCTACACAACGATTATTACCGGTAAAGTAAATCTATAAAGATAGATAATAGCTTCATAATTCGAGGCAAGTAATTTGCAGTTCCGCATTATATCGCGTTGTCACGGCATGTGCCTATCTGCTGAGAAAGGAGCTATAGATCAATACGTATATTAATACATCGATATATTTATACGTATGGATGTTTGTACCTCTACACTAAACAAATTATGAGACTGTTAAGAATAGAAACGAAGAATAACCTTCCACGTTTCGGCACGCATAGCGCTTACAAAGGTAGCAGTTAGTAGGTAATATATACCTATGTATCTTAAGTGTGTATAGTTAGGTATGTTATGACCTAATTTAGAAATTTCTGCTTCAGGGAATCAGTCATTCGGGAACATATTGTAATTGATAGTTTTAAGGTAGATAGATACTAATAATATGTGTCATACACATAAATAAGTTTATGCGGATGTAGTCGGCATCAAGATAGATCGAAAATTCATCTTATTATTATTTATTACCTACCTTAACTGAGTAACGTAATTGTATTTATCTTTCTCTGCCCTTTTCTTTGTGCTGTGCTAAATAAATGAGTTTCTGTTCTATTTTATTCTATTTCTAAAATCTATTTTAAACCTTCAAAATATTAATAGAGGCGAGCATAACTCAAAATTGAGTTCTCCTTGAGTCAAAACCTTTGAGATATTGTTATACATAAAACATAAGGTTTTGAAATTAAGTAGGCAAGCATTGGAACCTGGACCTTACTAAATATATTTTCAATTTCTTGTCACATAACTTAAAGATGGCGTTGATACATAAATAATATTTTAAGTTCTAAGTTACGTTCAGAAAAATATTAGATTGAAGGATAAAATAAATGAGAAAAATGTATATTAGGTATCTATATACGTCAGTTATTGTCACCGCACCTCCTAATGCCCACATTTACGTAGCTAATTGATATAATTAATGCAGCTGATGCTCCTAACAGTCTTCAGTAACCCTCGCTGCTGGAGTGGGCTTCTTGTAAAGTATTCCAGGGTAGGGCGTGGCTCCTCTGACAGCGGGGAAGTCAATCTAAAATTATCCATATGGGTGTGATTTAGCTATTTAGGTACTATACCTAGTAGCTAGTACAGAGAATACATAATTTTGATTGTCAGATAGTCAACAAAACTAGGAATAATTGTGAATTCATCAAGAGAAATATGTTGAATTAATTTTAAGTAAAAAAGATAACTTTTAAAATTTTTAGCCCTATAAAATAAACAAGGAAACTATTCCATTTCCTAATGGGTACATGATCCGCGTACACTGAAGCCACACTCAAGGCGAGTGTATAATGTCTCCCTGAAGAGACATTGGCAGCAGAGCCACTATACACCAGTTTTGTACCGAGCTCACTTGATGCGCGCTTACCAGTCTATCCCGGGTTTACGATAGCTTTACTATACGCTCCATCTTTAATTATTTACAAAAGAAACCGTTAGAAGACGAGTGTCTTTATAAAACTATCCACAGTTATTTGAGTAAAGTTTGATTGAACATTAGTCCATCAAACGTTTTCACGATACAACGAAAATACACGAGAAAAGGTTAAAAGAAAACCTCCCTCCCCCACCCCTCAGGGAAACAAGTCCGAAGTTAATACAAGAACGGTCTCCGAGTCCAAGTTAACATTTGTCCAATTTCCATCTTCATTATTAAAGTATCACGTACAAACTAACTCGTACTTTTGTGACTCGAAAAAGTGTCAAAACTCCATTCGTCAGGTCAGAGTTAATACGCCTCGGGGGGCGGCGTAATACAAGGAGACGTAATCGCGAGCCAAGTTCTCTCGGAAAAATTGAAATTAATAATTCAGATATTGTCGGAGCGCTGGCGACTTAATATTCCGTAACTGGGTATTAAAAATATACATAAGTTGCAGGAGTTGTGGCTTTATGGGGTTTGTAATTGGTTTGTTAGGTACGTTGTTGGTTTAGTACTCGTAAGCGACTTTTAAAGCCTTGTTTTAACTGAACTTTGAAACTTTTTTGGAAGGCTGTGAATTAGTTGACTTTAGTAAGCTAAACAAGTGACAGTAAAAATGTATAATGGCATAATATGCTCAAAATAAATCATTAAATTTTTTGTGTTTATAAGCCGTAAGTAATACACAAGCTTGTTAATAAAAGAAAAGCTTGTTAATAAATAACTTAATGATAAACATTTTAATTTTATTACGTACAGTCAATTAATGTTTTTTGTTTAAGATATACTTCTTTAGGCTCATTATGAAAAAATGCTGAGAGTGCAATTTTAAGATGAGCGCGTATCTTAGTAAAGTATAACTTCTCACGCGCGTACATAAGTACACGCCCCTATTTTATGTATAACTATCAGACTCGCCACAGCTTTGCACTAGCAGAGTAATAAAACCCTATGAATATAAAAAAACCTTCCAAACCATTTGAAAACCTGTTCGGTAGCTTTTGAGTTTATCGCGTTAAGACAGACGGACAGAGGCGGCAGGGTGTTGTTTTATAATATATAATGATGCATAAATACTCGTGCAAGTACTTTTCTTTAAATAACATTTCACTATATTTAATTTTCGTCTGCTGTTTTAATTGTACAGGCAAGCTCAATATAGAGTCCTGACATTTTCATTAACACCTTTGCGCCTTGCTGGGATATTTGCAATACCTTAGATAGCAAACCGTCCGAGAATAATGTTCTGCTATGTCTACATTATTATAGCATTTTTTAATAGTTTATCGAGACTGAGCAGTTTTATAGCCTCAAAGCTAACACTAACAACGTTAACGACACGATAATGAAGCGACCGGACTAGAAACATCTTTATAAAACTCAAACTACGTTTATTTAAAATTTCATCGGCTCCAAACAAATTGGTCAAAGCTATAGTGAGGATAAACTTATTCATCGTCAATTCATTACAGTTTTGAAACGACTTTACTTAACTTTGACAATTAAAAGGACTCTGAACAAAGAGACTTGAAAAAAAGGAAATAATTAGTTTCTTTAACGACCGGCGGTTCTCAAAGCAACACGTCGCGTTGCCGGCGAACTAACTTCGCAATGTATAAAGTACAAGTTGTTAGAGCGGCGGCGTAGAGGGCGTCGGGATATTCAAATTCACTAACTGCGCCTAACTTCTGTAATTTTGTGGTAAGAAAGATATTTCACTTTAGGTGTATTTTAAAAATAAAGTACTTTTTGTACACTGTTCTGTTTCATTCTCCTTTGTGTTATAAGTTGGTGTGCTCTATCTCCCCTCTCATCAGAACTTTTCTGCTACCTTTCGTATAATATAGCACATTACAAAAAACTTCTGTTTGAAACCTTATATACGTATCTATATTTACTACTTCAGTCTCAATTTTCTTCATCGGTACTCTGATGTAGAGCACGTTTTCATGGACTTTAGTTATGTTAATTTACGTATATGTCGTACGTATATACGTACGCTACGTATATGTTGTGGTGGCCTAGGTGTTCAAAGACCGAATTCGTATGCACATGGTTGCAAGTGCGAACCGGGGTAAGTACCAATGTGACTTTTTCAAAGTTACTTTTTTAATTATTCTAAGACACCATTGACAAACGGTGAAGGAAAACATCGCGAGGAAACCTGGATTCCAACAATTGGAACCTGAAATCGCCAACCTGATTGTAGTTTGTTCATTGGAGCAAGCGTGGTGATCGATGCTCATTCCTTCTCTATATGGGAAGAGGCCTGTGGGACATAGGTCGGTATTATATATATATATTATGCGTACAGTTAATGGTTTATATTTTCAACATAACAAAAAAAAAAACATTATTTCAATAAAATCTTTAGATAGGTATTTAAAAAAAAACCATTACTTGGGAATGGACATGTGAAATACCTATTCTCTTTAAATACCGACCATAACTACCGAATACACTGAAATATGGAATCATATCTTAACATATAATTTCTTACGAAGAAAATAAGAAGGTCGTTTGGTCCGCGACCTTGATTGCTCGCATGATAAATACTCTCAATTTATCTGTTAGCCTGGTACAACCTATCATGATATATCTTTATATTTCTTTTTTATTGCGTCATTTTTTATTGTGCTGACCGCTTGGCTTCATTACATTATGCAACTAAATCTTTTTGGAGCTGAGAAAGGGATAACATAAAATATATTGTTATATGTAGGTATATTGTAAACAAACCTATTGTTAACATTTTACAAAGACACTGAGATCTATTAAAATGTGTTATTAATGTTGGCTAATATGGTCTGGTAAAATGTTTAGCGCTAAGTCCAAGGCTGTGGTCGGGGACAAGCAAATGATAAATTAATTTCCGAAATAAAAGGAAAGTAACCACAGTACCTACTGTTTTTACAAGCTTCCCCTTGTTACCTAAAACAAACAAATAATTCACAAAGTGACCAAAAGATAATGTTTCTAAAAATTCGATAAATCACTTTAATCTCCCAAACATAAAGCACTTAGCGAATTTCTGGATAAAAATCATAATTATACCGACAATAGTTGTGAACCTGACTTTACCTCATATTTTCTTAAAAACAAAAAACAATACTCTTATATATTGTGTTGTCTATTAAAGGACAAGAGGAATCAACATGTAAACAGGACCACAAACTTTGTTTGAAAAGCAAACAAACAAACAAAATTTGTGCTTCAATAAATATCGAAGCGCAATTAAGTGATACTGATACCGCATCAGTCATGAATCTGCGCCTAGGTCATTAGGCAAAGGAAAACAGCCATTAGGCGGTCGGCACAGAGTTGATTAATTGTCGAAGGCCAGAGGCCGCCGGGCTGGGCCATAAATAAAAATAAAATACGGCCTTAAGTCGATACTAGGGTTGCGGGTATCGGGACAGGCCAGCCCGAGAGAACTGGTGCGGATATATCCGAAAACCAACATTGAAATCACTTTTTCTGTACTTTTTTTGCGACATTGATTGCAGATTTTTTACATTATTGTATTAATTTGAAAGGTACATATGAATTGCGATTTGAAAATGTCCTTTGTCAAGTGATTCCATTGGGTATTTGGCAATTATCTCTACATCCTAGTAAATTATTATCAGTTATTAGAGTGCAGAATTACAAAAATCTAAACAATCTCTGACATTTTCTTTAACAAAAAATTTAGTTTGCAAAAATTTGCCAGGTATAAGTTTAAAAATAAGGAAAATAATATCTTAGGTAACTGTTGAGACACAAGAAAAAATACAAACAGAAAAACTGTAACATAAAAACAATTTAAAATCACACAATTTGATCCGCACAGAAATTGACACCGCGATTCTTTACACCGTTAATCACAACGCCAATTGAGTCCTCAATTATTTGTTTTCACAGACTCGCGATATCGGATATTTTTCATTTTACGGCCATCCTTGTTTGTTTGTATACGATACTGCCGAATCTTCGGATATTTTTTTGTGAAAATGTTTCATTCATTGGACTTTTTTCGAGGTAACTAAGGTAGAAAAAGGAAGGAATATATCTTGAATTTCTCTTAAGTGATGGTAGTTTTTTCCTTAACATCAATAAGTTAAACGGAAAAGTAACATTATTCTTATTTTTGTGATTATGTTGTTATATAAGTTTCCTGTTAAATGAAAATAGGCTCTGTCTAAACAGTTTATGATACAATTTCTTGTAAACAACATTATAATTCTGGCTCAAATTATGGCAAATATTAATGAGTATTTTGTATTTATAGTCGAGAAAATTTAGCGCATTATAAAACGGCAACTGTCCATACGTTAAATCATTATACATTACGTGTTAGTAACTATTGTATTGTACCTTCGTTTAACAAATAGCTCTATGTACAGCGAAGTTATAACATAATTTACATAAGTCCCACAATTCAACAACTTTACCATTCTAGTCGACTTTCAAACTGTCTGCCTAATCTCGGAGACTGTTGTGTCTAATAAAGTTAGCCTTTTGAGTACGTGCCGTAGTCACGTACACGTAACGTATTGGTTAAGTTTACGGATTCACGTTCAACACTTAACAATGTAGACGTATTTTATTCTTAGAGTAGTTGTTGCAAGTTGTATGTTTATGAAGCTTAACTTAATTCTGACTCCGATTTTGTGATGTCTGAGAGGTAAATGGCGTAATATGTTTCTAGATTAATATGTAAATATACTGTGTGAGGTCTAAATGCTTCTTACTCTTAATAAATTTGTATACATTTTGTATGATATTACGTAACATTATTTATAAAGTCTTATGTGACAATATAAGCCTGAACTAAGTTTTAAAGCTTCTTTATTCTCTTTTTTTACAACATTATGCAAAAATCACGTTTTCCTCCTTTTTAATACTTACGTACTTAATTTCACTTTTTTCCTCAAAATTAATATACAAGTTAGAATCCGCCAGTAATATCGAACTCACTAACAAAACATTACCAACTACCACAAAACTCAGAAGTTCCAATAATATCCAAATATAATTATTATAACAGAATGTTTGTGCGAACAGTTCTTGATATGTTTTCCCCAAACTGGAGGCCTAATAAATTATGTAAAAACTTTGTTTTACTCGGTCATGAAGGTAAACAATAATAAAAAGTGTACGGAACCAACTTGTAGTAAACTACGTTTATGTTGCTATCAACGAAGAGGTAACAATGTATGAAAATGAAAACAGAAGGTAATGTTCACCTGATGTGTCTGATTTTCTGTTTAAAGTATGCTAGGAGACTAAACACTGTGGGCTAGCTAAAACTTAAACCTATAAAACTACTAACCTAACCTAAAAACCTAACCTAACATAACTACTAACCTAAACAAATAAATTTAGATGTAGAATCGAATGTTTTTGTTAAAGGTTTTCTATGGTAGACTTGTAAGTAGCTAAAACAGTTAGATCAAATAACAGCGGCAATCAGGAAAAGAAACCATGTAGTATGTTAAAAAGATGCTAGCAGATACATAAGAAATAATAAGTTTTTATACGAATAGTACTTCTGTAATAAACTTTATTGTTACCCAACAGTTATGTTCCTACCAATTTTTGTCTTTGTTTTTTTAGAAGCCATCGATCAGTACTAAGGGTCCCTACAGGAATGACACGTGTAAACATAGCGGGTA
Organism: Plusia festucae; assembly: GCA_950381575.1. Classification (NCBI taxonomy): domain Eukaryota; kingdom Metazoa; phylum Arthropoda; class Insecta; order Lepidoptera; family Noctuidae; genus Plusia; species Plusia festucae. Next base: position 549,104 of record OX494447.1, read on the forward strand.
TTTCATTGGAATATGTAAGAGATATTATTCGATAACAGCCGATATTTAAGCTTAAGTTACAATGTTATTAACGTTGTCAATATTGTCGGAATATTTGATAAGAAACGTTTATTTGTGTGAGCTCTGTTGAGAGCAATTGTTTTTAGAATATCTTGTATCAATATTCCAATTTGTATCTGTTACAGAACAGGATTTAAGATATGAAAATTATATCCTTTAACATTTTTTATTTACTCGTTTAAAATAACATGGATTTTTAACGTTACTCGCGGTTAATAAGATGATATATTTATTTCACACATTTTCACACTTCACACATTGCACTACCGACGTGAACTCACTCGTAACACAAGCATGTATTTAGCTTACTGCATGGGGTACAAGAATACTTGTAATGTGTACATCGTTCGCAGTAAGATTTATTAAAAAAAATATTTTAATATACACACTAGGTGCAGATCCGCATTTTAACGTCCTTCAAGGAGGTGTATATACTCATGATTCTCGACCCGAATCTTTAATAAAATTGACATGCATGTTTTTCTTATTTACGGAAATCGATCAGTCTAAACCACCCGTATTAAATCGCAGCCTGTATGTTCCTAGCCTTAAAACGGCACCGCCACACACACATACGCAATCCTTTGTTCGCTATCGGCCTATCGCTATTGTATTCAAAATTCCAAGATGGCCGGCTCACGCGCCTCCGCGGCGACCGGGCGCCGCAGCGTAGTCAGTTTATTTGATGCCGCCACCGCGATTAGGCGTTTGCAAATTCCGGTCTTCGCGCGCTCGGTACCATCAGTATTAAAGATGATAGTTACTCTAATAAAGAGATGGTCTGCAAGTATGCCGATCAGTGCAGATTATGTGCGGAATACGTTAAAATGTTAGTGTACGCGGAAGAAATCACAAGTGTGCAACAATTAAGTACCTAAATGCAAATGTGATTAGTTCTTTCGACACTGGATAAACAAATCTTTTAGTGTTGTGTAAATCAGCGACGTCGTGCTAGACTATGGTGGTGGAAACTTCGAATACCTCCAGGTAACAAATACCTCGGTTTTTATTTATTTAATTTGTACGTACCTACTACGTAAACTTTGATAATTTTTGAATACGTTGATATTTTTTTTAAATACGCCAACAATACTAATCAGACAGTTTTGGTAAGTCGGTAGGTACCTACTACACGAACTAAGTTAGTGTTTTGCCGGACCTAAGGTCGTTAAGTAGGTAGGCACGAATGAAATAAACTCGACCAAAAACATCAACAAATAAAAACAAAATCCTTATGTTAGATACTACAGCTGAGCGCGTGTGTCAGCTCCTCAACTTAGATCCTATCTTCCTACGTTTTTATTATTCAGATCAAAGCTACATTATCGGTTACTACAAACGATTACGTGCGAGCACGATCGTGTAGATGACGTGTTCTATAGACTTGCCTAACTTTGCCTGCTTGTACTCGCCGATCATCGTTAGTGATCGTTGAACTACGACGGACGATATGTGTATGATTGTGCCAATTGACGACCACACGGTCACCGATCAGCATCGGTGAATGTAGTCATAGGGTAATAAAGCAAAACTCACGATCGTACGTTTTCAGCTAAATCCGGTAAGACTGGAATCTGACCCCAACATAGCTTGGGAAAAGGCTAGGCAGAAGAAGAAGAACGACCGTACTTACAGTAGGTACGTGAGAGAGACTCGTGGCTTAGGAAGTGTTAGCCGGATGATGACGAACCGACAGTTTGTCGACACTCGACAGTGTTTGATTCTGAAATTGCTTTCGTATGATTCTAAAATACTATCAAATTTTAACAATTTATAATAGTAGCTGTATTCACTATTGACCAGGTAGGTACCGTGATTTATATTGATTATATTTATGTCTTACATTAAAAGCTCCAGAATGTTGGCAAAAATGCGAATCTGCACCTTGTATATGTACTATTAAAATTCCTCTATAAAGTAAAATGAAGATCCCCGGCATTATTTATTCACATATATTATAAACCGAATGTTATTTTAACATAAATGGGTACGTTTTTGATCCTCGAATGTTCAGTAAACAAACATCGTTTACTAAGTTGAATATAAATGTGTCCTGGATTATTTTAACATCCATGCTCATTGCTCTAAAAGCTCTTTGTAACATTTTATTTTCGAATGTTTTTTGTGAGAATTTAAACTATGTTGGTAAATATTCATAGAGATTTTATATTTTGAGAATTTGTTGAATTTTGGCTCTGTTTGTTAAAAAGCTTTAGACTATTTAAAAAATATACGATTTGATATTTATAAATATCAACGAATACGACGGTATATACAGACATAATAGAAACAGTGATTTATAAAATGGTTTCATCACACACACCACCAATTAAGATTTGGATAAGCTTCTAGTCGGTTACGTTTTATTAAGAAAAAAAGGCTAATATGTAATAAAAAAATACCTGTCTACATCTTCCAGACATCCAAAGGTTGTCTGGAAGATATCGCTATTAGCGATAAGAACGCCATTGTACTCATTCGTTGCTATTTGTATTTTAGAGTAGTAACTCTAATGGTGTACAATAAAGAATATTCTATTCTATTCTACATGCTAAGATGACTAAAAGTTGATGATATAAAATAAGTCATTACAAGTCGTATCTAAATTAACAGTAAATGAATATATGTTTTTTAGAAAAATAGTCAATTGCGATAACGTATATTGTTCCGGAAAGTAGCTACGTTTCTATATTTTTGAGTCAAAAAATCCTAGAAACATGTCATGAACAGGCACAGAACCACACAAAACTGTTAACAAATACGTAAGAACAGGATCACAAACGTTAAACGTTAGGTATTTCCAAAAAGTAGTGTTCAATTTAATAGCAATAAGTCAGCGGAGGCGCGTGGCTTTCACTTGACGCAGCGATTTCACACTTTAGTGTGCGAGGACCTTTACAACCAACGACTTTTCTTTAGTTTACCTATGTTATTGAGACAACATAAAAAAGTTGTCATATGTCTGTATCTTCTATAATCATTTACGATTTTCCAAAGAAAACTGGTATGTAGGTATATGTATGTATTGCTAACCTAATCAAATAACAACTAAGAATTTTTAAAATAATTTTGACAGTCCGTGGATGACCGAACTTTGCTCGTCTTGTCGGACGTTTTCTGAAAATGAGCCCTAGCTAGAAACCCTGCTCATTTATATTATAGTACCTTTTTCACAGATAAATTAATTAAGATATCTTCTTGAACAAATTGACCGTTCGAGTTTTGAGGCATTAAGTATTTACTTCATTAAGTATAAATGTTTGAGACCATACACAAAATACTTCTCCATATCAGGGTAGTTGATATGAATTATATTCTAATTCTGCGAAACGAATCAACTAGGTCCCCAGTCTCCTCGTGTCAGAAAATATTATTAGACAGTGTTAATATTTTACAGACTAAGTACTTTTCGTTTCGTTGAACCTCTGACGTAATTGTCTATTGTAAAAGTGTGTTATATTTCTGATAGTTTCTGTTGCTAGCTCGGAGGTAGATTCAAAAGTATTTTTTGGATATTATTATATTTGGTTTATAAATTATTTGATATGATAAGTAATCAGTTTTGTATTGCGTTGAAGTACCTAATAAAGATGTTATTATCGTTTTTAGTGATAATATGTAGGTACAAAACAACTAAGTCGTTACTTCATAGACCCGGTGTTTGTCTAATATCAAAATCATATTAAAAATCGTGTCGTATAAAGGCGACTGGTCACGTACAGTCAGCGTTTCTTTAACAACTGGGTGTTTATTTTTACCGTCCACTCCGACGTACGTAGCCCACTAGTGGGATCGTTTTGTGAACGAAATCCAGAAGCAATTTCATATCACTTTAGAGCTTAGATCTAAAGATTTTCCTAGCGCCGCTATAGTGCTTATGTGACAGTATTTGACACTATACCGTGTTTGATATTAAGAGGTGTGTTGGATGACTCAAGTTATTATAAGGTTATGGATCGGAGCCAATATTTTCTAAAGAGTATTTTTAATACTTACCAGTGATTATGGCCTGATATAGATATAATATCAATATACTCGTAATTCCAAGTGGACTGGTTACTTGGGTAATATAATACTTTATTTAAAACATTCAGGTTTGAAGTGTATCCTTTGAGATAGAGCACGGTACGATGTTTTTCATTAAATAGTTGGAGATAGACAGTAGTAAAGTATGTTTACAAGAACCTTGAAATCTAATAAAGTTTAGGGGTTCCAAAAATATCTAAGCGATACATAATTCGGTGGGTGAGCTGCTGACGCGGGCGTCCGCTCACGCGAAATGTTTAAAGTAGTTAGCACAAGTTGCGCAAATTTCGTCCGACCGAGATATGCTCGCAGTTAAGGAAATTGATAAAGTTTCTAACGGAACCTTTGGAATTATTGAAAGTCGTGAGCACAACAAAATTCAATAAGTGACTGTCACTGATTGGGAAACTCGGAAGGAGGGTGAGGCGGGAACTCACCACTCAAGTGAGAAGAGGACGCGAATATTACCGCTAAAAGTCGCTAGGTGGTTAATATATCATTTTAGTAATATATTTACTGCTAATTATCTGTAGTAACAAAACTTATTTGACGTAATCTGAAATAATAGAGATGCAAATGTTTAATTAAGTACTGACTCATTTGAATTGTATTCAGTATCCGAATTTGCCTTGATCCACAAAACTAGAACTGATGTAAGCCTATCCCAACTCACACTCAAGTTAGTAGGTATTAAATTAAAAATATTATAAGATAATTTATGTTCATGGTAATTATTTATGTAATAACACATAGAAATAAAACTACTATTTAAACGGATTCTATCGCGGTTTTTTAGTTCCCGGCGTTTCGACGCCTTTGCAGGTGTCAAAGACACGAGCAGACTGAGGACGTATTTGTCTTAACGCATCATAAATGTAATGATTTTTTTAACCGCTTCAGCTTATATGTACACCGCTACCGCCCATAGCTCCCACCATTTCCATACTTACTTGACTTGTAAACGTTTACGATGTTTTCTTTCAACTACAAGCCAGTGTGTTTATGTTCAGTACTCAACGAGTTTTTTACTTTATCGCCGGCTTTATAGCTACTTTGTGTTGTTACTGCAATAGATAAAACTACAAGTTACAGCTACCTCGATTTACAGGACAATTAGCGATGTAAATAAAAGTTTATAACATGAAAATTGTAAATAACAAAGTTCGCCGTAAACAGGTTTATTAGGTAATAAAAAGTAATTTGCTAATGTTAGGTTTAGTTTGGTGTACTTTTCTTAAGTTATCTCTGAGCTAGCGTGGACAAGAATAAGACATTATAAAGAACCTAATCTATACGAACAATACTTTTAGTTCTTATCCAAACATTTTTATGTATCCAACAATAAATAGTAGAGTACATAACATGGACCGTGCCACACGTACAATGAGTATGCTTTATCAGAGCTACAAGTTGGTATAACTCCGTAAGGGATGTTTTTATCGCGGCCTGCATTATGCGGGTGCACGGCTGTACCCCGTGAAGTACATAAACATAATAAATGTAGGATTAATGAAAGGTCGACCATTGCTTCCTTTTAAAGAAGCGCTCGTTTTTTCCCTTGTTTTATGTGGAGGCACGGATTATGGCGGGTAATGAGTGGCCTGGTGACGGTTGGATTGTGTGCTCAGATGTACTCATGTAGGCTCATTGTTAAATTATGTTAAAATTCTCATTTTTTCGGTGTTGTGCATGTTTGTGGACTACAACAACAAGACATGCAACGTGACAAGGTTTTGTTTTAAATGTAGAATATTTATTTCAGCAACTACAAGTAACGTACTCACTGAGACTGATGATATTTCGTATATATCTTAGATTTAGATAATAACCAACAAAATGGACATGCACCTAAGGGATTTTAGTGAGACCTCTTGTAGATATTATTACCCAAAACCTTGAGATCTGTGTATCTATAATTAGTCTACAAGAGGTCAGCCAAGTAGATACTAGAGACAAAATCAATATAAACTTCAGAAATAAGAAATACCATGATGGATAAATATTGTATTACCATTTAAATATCGTTAAAGTAATATTGATAAGAAAACGACCTATCAAGTCTATACATTAAGAATTCACATGCGTTGCAAGCCGCGGGGAATATTTAGTGTTAAATAAACGTCTGCTCTCACATTGTGAGTGGGCTCCCCGTGTGGTGGGTGCCATTACATGCACAAACATCCGGCTCGCCATTTAAATCGTCAACAAAAACCCCATTAATTACCTCCAGCATCTTCCAGCAAATAAACGTGTATCTGAAGATAGCTCCACGTTCTCTGTACGTCGTTTGTTTAGATAGTGTTAGGACTGATTTGACTTTCTGTGGTCGAAATTTAGTTTGGGTTATTCTAGATTACAATTATGTAATAATTCCGGCCTATAAACGTCCCACTACTGGGCACAGGCCTCTTCCCATATAGAGAACGATTGAGCTTTGATAATTATTTTGAATCCAGGTTTCCTCACCATGTTTTTCACAATGATTAAGAAAATACATATTATAACTTTGAAAAAGTCACATTGGTACTTGCCTGGGTTCGAACCTGCAACAACCTGCATGTGAAGCCGGTCATTGAACCGCTAGGCCACCAAGACATTATGTGAACACAGTTTTAATTAATATACCTACCTACTTCAACCGATCAGTTTGTGAGATAGACAGGAAGCATGGAGAGACATAGAGGTTTGGAAGACAAAAGGACAGGCCCAGCCCCATGCTGGGCAAGGGCCTCTCCTTTTATCTTCCGGATTTAATAATATTTGACGTCCTCCGTGGTTGAGTGGCGTCAAACCGGTTTACGAGGTGTCGCCAACATGATTCTGGTTCGATCCACGGACAGATCATTTTAAAAATTACCACTTTTCTACATTTATTATTATTTATTGAATTAAAGGCCAACACGGACCAATTATAAAAATAAATTAATACAAATACAATTTCAATACAAAATACAATACAATAAAATACAATACAATTACAGGTCAATACAATTAAAACAATATTTCCACATTAGCCCGTACATGTACCATGTCACAGTGATACATGTACTGGCAGTCGAATCGTTGGGCAAAGGCGCTCAGGATACTGTTCGGGCTGACCCGCACCCTGCGCACCAGGGATGTGCACCGCTTGCGCATGGTTGTATAAAAACAATCCACGCGCGCTTCAGCAAACATCCCCGAAGCGCTACAGAAGCGAGGCAGCCCCAACAGCACCCTGAATGCATTATTGTATTGGACGCGTAGAGCGCTGTACTGCTTTTGCGTATAACTCACCCACAGACTGCTCGCGTAGAAGGACGTGCAAAATGCCCTGAACAGGGTGATCTTGACGTCTCTTGAACAACGAGCAAATCTGCGTGCTATCATATTCGCACGAACAGACAGCGCTCTACGCTCCCTTTCTATGTCATTATCGTCCCTCAGATCCGGGGTTAGCAAGTGCCCAAGGTATTTAAACTGTTCTACCCTACTAAGGGGGTAGCCATTCAGTCTAACTTTAGGTGTTTGGCTTAAGGACCTTCCCCGAGCCTGAAAGACCATCCACTCACTTTTGTTAATGTTGTACATCAACCCGTGTTGTCCAGCGTATTTTGCGCAAATGTCGAGCAGTTGCGACAGTCCACCTACAGAAGCACTCAGCAGCACCATGTCGTCCGCGTAACTAATATTATTAAGGCAGTGTCCATCGACATATACATTGTCTCGGGTCTGGATGTTTGTGGTACCTTCGTTGTCTCTGATTCAAAAACACAAGTGCGTAAGATACTTACTTTGGATTCGGAGCAATGTACTTATGTGCTTGTGTCCGAATTAAAAAAAAGGCTAATACAAAAAATTGTTTCAATGTATTTTTTTTTCTATTTTCTTCATTATCTAACGTCACTTCATTTGCAGCGAGACTCGATAAAGAAAAGAAGAAAGAAAGAAAAAATATCTATTCCTTAAAAAATATTTAACACAATGAAACAGAATCGGTTCACAACTCAGTGTAGTGCCACCTGGTTTTTACCAGATGACCAATATACTCATTATGCATAATATTATAAAAAAATTATAAAAATATTTTTAATGAGCATGCACACTTTGAACTAAGTCCTAAAAAATTAATAGAGCAATAAAATTATTTTTATTAAAATAGTTAAACTGAAGTACTCTTCCAGTCCTGGGAATTGAAAACCAGCTTAATAGCACATTAGTAAGCTAAGTTTGTGTATTAGCATAATATGGACGTGCTTATATCAAAAGCTCTAAGTTAAAAACTAAGCTAAACACACTTAGAGTGAGTCCTTAAGGCAGCGCGTGGACCGAGCGATAAGCGGAAGCGGGGAAGCGGGAAAGTATTTTTAATTAAGTACTTTTTTAGACAACAATGTTATAATGTATTTTAAATGGAGTTGATGTACTAAATATCTTCAACCTTGAAACCTTTTACCTTGTTTATATTGCTCTTGTGTTAAAAATTTAATTCATACTTTTATGAAATAAAACATGTACTTGTAATAGGATTTTCTTGTATCACTGATACAAAAAAAATCAGTAGTACAAGTACAGATATAATTAATAGTGTTATTGAAATACACATTGATGTATATTTTTAAGCATATATTTATGTAATAATTCTTTTTACTACGTAGTCTTACATTTAATAAAAAACTACCTTATTTCTCTACCCTTTTAAAAAATCGATGTTCGATTCAGATTATATCTAAAAATATTTTGCAGAAAATAAAGTAAAAAATAAGTCCATCTCTTATACCTTGTTATAACTCGCAAATACAAGCCATCAATAAAAGTAAGTCCGTGAGATCACTTTCACAGAATAAACTTTTGATATTTTTATCGTTTGCGTTTACAACTCAATAAATCAGGGAACTGTCGTATCTTACAAATTGGGCCCAGTTGTTTAAGTGCCATTCTTAACAATGTTTGGCTTCAACGCTGTAACGACGTAAACGCTAGGAAAACATGCCTCCCCTTTGAAATAACTTAAAAGAAACTGGAAGGAAATTTATACTGTCATTCATTAAGACGAGGAAGTAAAGGACCGGCGGCACTTTATATGGCCGCTGCTGGCGCAGAGAGAATGTTATGACGAATCACAATATTTGTTATTGTAAGGTTTATGTGTATTCAGCTGATAAAGGCTTCAATGTGTCTATTGTCGCCTTCAGTAGGGATAACGTCACATATGGAGTATTAGAATTTTGTATAGGTATATAATTTTTTTGTACATGTATATTTTGGCGAATGTTGTGATCTGGTTTTTTCTAGGAACTGATCCTTATTGAGAGAACTGTGAGGTACTCAAAAAGTGCTTAAAGGTGTATATTATGTAAAATATTATTATTGTTAACTTTCTCTGTTTATTGTAATTTCAATTGTAATAAAATTAGGCATATTAAACGGTATGGCATTTAAATCGCAATTGTAAAGACCCTTCACATAATTTACCCTCAATAAAAAGATATATTTTTATTACGAGTTATAATACCCTGTCGGGTACGAGTGTATGAAGCCCCTAAAGCCTGCAAAGTGGGTTACACCGGGACTTAATTTTATTTTTTAATGACGTCAATTTGATGAGCCTCGTAAGATGTAGCGGTGATGCCTCGAGTCTCGCGTATTTTAAAATTTGAAGGTTTACGACCGCGTTTTATGAGAAGACCAATCTCAATTTGAATATATTGTCGGCGAAGCTATGATGACTTCGTACGTTCATTTCTCGAGTTTACGAGTGGAAGGTAAGAGGAACTTAAAAATGCTCTTATATCATTTTGTGTACATCTCGTTTATGCTCATCGCAGAGAAACACCAACATGTAATTGAGGACGTTTACCTTTTTTTGCGAGGTTCGATGATCTTGTGCTAGAACTATTATATATATTTTTAGCGTGGTTATTAATATCTTCTGCAAAGTCAAGCCAACATTAACTGTAATTTTAACTTTATTCATGTGTTGGTATCAGCTGCATTGTGTAAAAAATTCACAATACTCGCAAACTTCAAACCAAACACGAAAATAAATAACAAAACGGAACTAAAAAATCGTAACTCGTATATATGTATGAGGATTATTGTGCCAAATTAGATGGCAGGTGGTGAGAAAGTTATCCGATCGCAGCGCCCCTAGAGACGAGAGCCAATAAAGGACGGATGGAAAAAATGGCCTCGTGACGTGATCGAGCGGCCTTACCCGGGCCAGGCCTGTCGGGCCTGTCGGGCCCTGTTGAGGCCTTTACAGGCCCACTGAAGCATGTTTCCTTTCGTCTTTCCCTTTTTTGATGTTAGGCGGACGTGGTGTTTTGTGTCGAAGATGGATAGAGGTTAAGAGACCCGCAGGTTTGTTGGGGTTGCTCAGGATTGAGTGTAGTTAGGTAGCGCTTGACGATAGAATAAACAAGTGTAATTGAATTTGAAAAACTTGCATCTTTGAATGGTTTTAAGTACCTGATAATGAAAATAAAGCACGTTATTATACACTGGGAAAGAAAGTAGAAAAGTTACGTCACGTTAAATGATTAATTAAACTTATTATAGAAACTTATACATATACTTACGTCTATTATATATATACATACTAACATATGTTTGAAGGATAAAATCGTGACCAAACCTGGATTCCAAAAATTGAAATCTGTAATTGTCTACCCGCCACCCGGTGAACTAGCGTGGTGATTAATACTTGTTCCTTCTCTATATGAGAAGAAACCTGTGCCCAGCAGTAGGACATTTATAGGCCGGTATTATTATATAATAACTACTATGGCTAATAAATTAAATAAATAAATGATTTAACATGTAACGATCCTTCTTCCTTCCATGGTAGGTAAAGCTCAAGCAAAATATCTAATAAAGCAAGTAATTACTCTTCTACCTTCTCTCCGACTAATAAAACAAAAAATAAAAACACGTTTCAAATTCAAAATACGAAAGCAAATCGTAAAATATTTTCAATTTAGATCCCGTCATCGTTAATTAGTCAAAAGGACATCGTTAATAGGAGTCGTTATTGTAACACAAGTTTAATTAATTTCATTCCTTCAACAAATATCGTTCGTTTGAAGCAGCCTCGTTGACGGCAGGTTGTTTTGAATAACGTGACTCATAAAATGTTTGTTTTGACGAAGTACTTACATTTGAATATTTATTTATTTTGGTAAGGAATAATCTTCATTTATTTGTGGATTTTCCCGCAAACTAACAAAAGAAAAAAAAATAATCAGCAAATAAGTTACCCAACTATGACAAACAAATAATGTACCGATTTAAAAACTAATGTGACATAACCTTAACTAATTTGCTAAACCGTATTCAACATTTAGATAGAATATTAAAGATAATCAGAATTTAATCCTTTATTAAAAAAAGTACTACTTAGTAAGTAGCACTTTTTAAGCGTCGACCAACTAGACAACACCCTGAAACGCCCACTTTTTACCGCTTCCTAAGAGCTCTAGCTGGAGAGAAGAAACATATAAACATAGACCTTTTTTAAAATACATGTCATATCAAGTGCCTAAGATTAGCCGCAATTCAATTCGAAAACGATTCGCAGCTGTACAGCTGTATATTTCACTCGGAACACAAATCATAATAAGCTATTTCGCGTTCTCGCATGACATAACAAATGTATAAACAAATCTTGTATCAAAATCAAACGGGAAATCGTACCATTTTATATGATTGGCAATTTGTTTGGGGCGCGGCGCCGCCCGTGCGGCATCGCTTAACTGGATATTAAAACGAGGCACACTGTCGCGATACCTGTTCTTACCCCCTGCTTTGATCTTCACACTTTGATGTCTTCTGATTGAGACCTACATTTACCTTCCACCTCAAAAAAGATCTTACAACCTATTTCGGCACCATAGAAAATTTAACTGTAAACTTTGGGGCAAAGGGTTAGATTTTCAATGGCTTATGATTTGTCGCTTCAACACGAGTAGGAAGTTTTTTTCTGTATATCAACGGATTTCGTAATGAGCAACGGGAGTCTCGGTATGTAGTACAAGTGAAAATAAGTGTGTTATCATTACGGCGGCGGCGTTTCGGGGTAGGTTGTTTGATGTTGGGTAGTCTCGGGGGTAGTTCGTGATCGGCGCCAAAGACGGGTACAAATTGTACCGTTTGAATTTTAAGTAGTTTTCCGAGACGTGTCGAGTCTGGGGGTTATGTGGTATTTTATTGATGTGCATGGTTGATGTCTATTAAAATAGCGGTGCATTAAAACTTTATTACAAAAAGAAAGATAAAATCGTATTTAATTTTGAAATTCATGTAAAATGTTTCCGTATTCTGTGCCTCGGAAAGACTGTCATACGTCGATTGACAGTCGACAAGTCAGTAAAATTCTCACAACCAGTATTAATATGAGTTGTCTAATAAAATGAGTTGAGGTCAAATAACCAGTCGCTCCATGTAAAATATGGAATTCAGCTAAATCCAGTATCACTGGAAGACACAACATAGCTTGCTAAGGCTAGATCAATGAGATTTATGTAAGACGTTTTCAATGGTTAGACAAAAATTGCTAATCAGTCATATAAAAATTATGGTTCCTAAGGTTTAGGTTAAGCATGTGTCAGTGCAACGTCTCGGGCAGGCTGGCTGCGCGCGCGACAGTAACTTTATCTGCGCTGTTTACCCTTCGCGAGGACTATACAGAATGATTGCTTTTGCATTTTGTTAATTTATTCGTAACAGAAAACCTCTTGCATTTTTTTTCCCTGAAATTTGTATACCAATTTTATTGGTAGGACTATTAAATGCAAAATTTGTAAGACCTTTTGTGTTTCACAAATAATTATTCATTGATTAATTGTTGTTGAATAAGAAAAGCGAAAGTAAAAGTTGTTATTTGAGAAGAAAAAGTTTAGTTATGATTCAACACATATTTAAATAACATACAAAATGTATAGAACTCAACGTTAATCTCAAAAGCTTCTGATGAATTTTGTAACGAACTAAAACACAGCAAAAAAACACTTACGTAGCTTGGAAAACAACTGAACCAAGACTTTATTATATCACATCAGCCCAGTATTCCCTAAGAAGGTAGACAGAGGTTGCACACATACTTTTCCAGAATAAATGCTTGACGTCTACAAATGTACACTAGGCTGTTACTTACAGTTCCTAGAGTACCTAGTATTAACCTAAAAGTTGCAAACATACAAAATGAAAACCATGAACAAGAAAAAATATTCAACTCCTAACATCTTGGAACGCGGTAGACATGGAGATCAACATTTTATATTCTATAAGAGAAAACTTGTAAGTATTTCCAGCTACAAAACGAATGACTTCAAATAAATGTAATGTAATAATGAGTTCCATATGTAGCAGGGGATTATATCCAGAACCCTAATTATAAACACAAGTAAACTTGAATTATAAGTCTGAAAAAAATTAGCAGCCATCTAGCTTTTTTACATGAAACGTATGTATGTATGTATAGGTACAACCATGACATTAGTGGATAGAATATGGAAGGACAGAAATATCAGTCACCCACCACTAAGGTTTATCACTGGTATTTTCTATAAACATTTAAGGTGCAAAGATTGAGTTCGTGATGTGATTGGTGAAGAAAGCTTATATAATCCGTGGGCTGCTCCACGCATCGAGGCTTTTGGGCTCAGCTTAAATCAAACAAAAGTCCCTCCACGAGTCTGCGTAGGATCCTAGAATACTTTGGTAACACAGCCAGAAAAGATGGTAACAACCTTGAGAAATTGATGCTTACTTAAAGAGTAAATAAATAATAAATTACGGGTAAAGTTGAAGGAAAGCGACCAAGAGTAACAAGCTCAACGCGCTGGACTGCCCAGATCTGCACTTGGAACCACTTCCCTCGATGCTTTGCACTCAGAGATAAAAATAATTGGCGTCGCAACAAGAATCAAAAACTGTTTCCGAATTATGACCATGAGTCTCAGTCATAAGCAATTGAAGCAAGAACGAGGATTTGATTCAGAACTCTCTCATAACTTATACAGAAATAAACAGTACATTGATTTGAAAAAAAAAAAACACAAATGATATATAAAAATGAAAATGATTACTACCAAGATAAAACACAGTACCTACCTAAGTATTAAGAACAGTCTTACAAAAAGAGTGAAACAGCAACAAAAGATGTGATGAACTGATTTAATAATTATTCAACGACAAGCATCTCCATTGAGTGTGACCACAACCCGGCTGATACTCGCATTAAATATTAGTGAACGCAGAGTACACCCTGTACAGTGTCGAGCATATTTAAGACTTACTCGTAAGGCTTTATAATCCTCGTCATAATGAGCTTCAAACTGTACGCACTTGTTTTACAATACAACTCAATGTTTGCACGTTAATTGGAGACGCAGACAAGGTCGATTGAGGGTTGCAGTTTTAAACCTCGGGCATTTAAGGATATCTAGTACTGGATGTTTTTATTCATAAACGAGTTATGCAGTAATGTATTTATGTAATGCACATTAAGTTGGTCAATAAAAACATTGAAATAATAATATATTAAATTTATCTCGCTCCGTTTCAGATATAGTTTATTTATTCCGTTTGACGGGCCTGTTGGTCTCGTAGTTACCCTGACTGCCAAACCGGAGGTCGTGGGTCCGATTCCCACCCAGGACAAATCTTCGTGTCATGAGCACGATCATTTGTTCTGTGTCTGGGTGTAATTTATCTATAATAAGTATGTATTTAGAAGTATATTAGTATGTTTATCAGTTGTCTTGTTGCCATAGTACAGGCTCTGCCTAGTTTGGAATCAGATGGCCGTGTGTGAGATGGTCCCAAGATATTATTTATAGTTTTATAGTTTCAATTATAAATGAACTATACGTAAAAGTAGTAAGCTGCACTCGTCTCAACAAGCTACCATGCGAATCAGATTGAATAAATAAATTCATAAAATGTAATATTTATAAGACTCTTTATTGGTACTTATGTATACTCAAGCTACGAGAGAAGACGGTAAGAATATTTTAAGCGTTGAAAATTTTAATTAATTGGTAGACAAAGTCAAGTGTATTAATATTTTGTATGCCTTATATTAATATAATATGTAATTTGAATATTACTGCTGTAACTGTATAAAAACAGTAACGATCTAAATGAAATAATGTCAAAACATGGAGTACATACCAAAAACAAAAACAGACTTTTTGCATGGCACAAGTTTTCACGTTCAGCATTCTTAACCGTTCAATAGCATTCCTAGCATGAATAATAGTACAGTAAACAAGTACAATATCTAACAAGTAAGGTCAGCTAACCGGTGCGCTGTGACACTGGAGCCGGAATCCGTGGCAGTGCGCCGGACCGTGTAAGCCCGCGTATCGGGTTGCGGGCCGGCCAGACGGCGCGGCGGCACTCCGCTGTTGCTACGTTGCTATGCTATCATATGCAGCTATGTTCCAACTATGGGTGCAGGATATGCTGCTAGTGAAAAGTAAACTATAGAACCGCATTGGTAGAGGTGTCGATGACTGAATGAATTAGAAAAAAACTGGTCAGTTGTTTTGGTTGAAAATGTTTGTTTGATGCTCAAAAATACTGAATGTTGAATAACCCCCGCAACACAGAGAATTAACGCGACTTAACTCCTTATTGTGGGAGTCTTATTTTTATCAAAAAAAAAAAAAGAAAGAAAGAACGCTCTAATTATTAAGATTGTAGAAAAGTGTAAACAAAGGTGTAAAGCTTTGGAGGACGCATACCTGAAAGTATTGGTGATTGGTTCCTACTACAAAAATAGAAGTATCACAGTATGCTTCATGAGTAAACTTTTATGTTTACATAGGTTTATTATGATTTCTTATACGACAGTGATTTGGCATTGAATTGATTCTACTACTCAATATGTATTAATTATTATTCTCGTTAGAATCTGATTTTAGTAGCAATTCCATGTTCCAATATACTTGTCCTTATTCATACCTTCCATGAATTCGGTTTATCTAATGACGTAAAACAAATCAAATAATCTCTCACTAAAGTTATGCGAGAAAATCAGTTTCATGAATTTTTAAACAAAATCCCATTCGTCAAATAGGTGTCTCATTCACATGTATGCAGTCCCGTCGCGGACTCGTCGTGAAATGCCAATTAAGCCGCAGGGTACCCTCGTCTCCAGTTTTAGCATAATGCTTACAAAGGCCACCTTACTCTTGCCTACCCTCAACTGTTTACTGTTAACTATAGATTGATCTTGCGAATTTCTAGAATAAATTTACATGTGTTTATATGTGTCTGTGTTGACTAGGGAGTTAGGAAGTTGATGTATAATAAAGTCTGTTTAATTTCATACATACATACAATAATACATAACACTCATGTAACAAGGTGTAAAAAAATGAGTAGGTAATATTACTAGTATTTTGAAGTAGTCATGTTTTTTTTGTTATTATTTTTATAAAATATAATCAAAATCTGTTTCACTTTTCCATCATTAGAAACTTTTGAGAATCTTGAGAATCTTCCACGTAATAATTTAGTAGATAACGAGCTACACATTAAGTTGCTAACATTTAACGTCATATAAACTGACGAACTCATCATTATACAACATTGTAAGATTGTTATTACAAAAATGATAATATAAACAAAACAATCTTCAAATAATTTTCAAACAATATCTCAAGTCGTACAATTAAAACTTACATAATAGCACCTCGGGGATATATTTACGCACGACCGCCGATTAGCGAGCGACTCGAAAATTTTCAAAATGGCCTATTTAAATCTGTTTTGTGGGCACGAGAGGCGAATACCAAAATTTATCTCTCCACTCCACTGGTTTGATTTGAAATTATCGTCGCTAAGGAGTTACGCACTTTCTACGCCAACGACTTGCTACTGTGATTTCAGATTTATTTTGCAAACTTTAAAATTACACGTGGTAAAAGTTCATAACAACCTTCCTGCCTTACAACTGGGTTGCTTTTCTCTTGACGGTGTCTCACCTGAGTTGTTTTTGTAAGTTTGTATGTGTTACCCCTATAGGTAAGGGGTTTCTGAATGGATGTTTTTTTTCAGTTGCTGGTGGATGTGATTTTCCTTAAGGCTGTCAGTGTTGTGCATGTTGTGGTGCTCGTAAATATTGTGGATTTTCCGCTAGATACACAGTCTCTTTGAAGGTGCGGCCACGCGTTCCTTTCCGGTGGGAAGGCAGTTCCAAGTGGAATCAACTTTATGCCGATGAACAAATTCGAATAACTATAGCAAAATTCAGAAAATAACATAACGCAGAATATATTTAGCAAAAAAAGTACGATTGCCAAATGTTATAATAAATTACGACAAGTACGACATTACAGGGCATACCTACATTACACGCTTAGTAAAAGATTATTTCATTATTAAATAGTACAGTGGTAGATTCTACAAAGATATTAAATTATATTATAAAGTTTATAAAGCATAATACCAAAACAAAAAGCTAAATCTATAAACAAAAGAAACAAAATACTTCGAAAAGTAACAATGATTTAATTCTCAATAACTAAGTAGTAGCGCGAGCATCACAACTTTACTTACCCGATACCCATAATAGCTTGTCTTCCTGTCTTCAACGCGACAGGGGAACACAATATCCTATAGAAAGTCTGCGGTATCTGATGACAAGGGGCGATTCGCCAAATTTTCAATTAACCAAGAAATATGAGGTGACGCTTCGGACTCAAGCGTTCAATTATAAATTGTGCTCCCAAAATGTTGGTAATTTCTGACAGAGTATCTGTTTAATTTGATTGGTTATGTGGCATTGTTGAAATTAATTACAGGAAAATATTAATTATTATATCAGTCAAATGACACTTACCATAATAGTTGTGCACTACTATTGTATATGACTTGATGAGTATTAATTGAATGACTAGACAAAAAAGTTATATTCAAACTTATAGAAGTTTGGGCATAAATCGAGTCTGGATTTCCTTTTTTTATTATTTATGTATTAATACCGAAACAAAAATATCTAAAGATCTATACATAGTCCTACAACATAAGTTAAACAAAATCTAGACTCCATCACATCACTGAAACAGAAGCAATTGGTTCTTGGATAAATGAACAAAATCTGTCGTCCACAACGATTATAAATCAATGCTCAATATCTACCTAGATATGTAATAGAGAGTTCAGGCACACTTTTAAGTATCGTAATAATAGCAAATGGCACAGAAATTAACGCGATATTACCGTTAAATCGGTCGACGTTTGATCTTGATTAGTGACCTATTCGACTGTCACTCGATATAAAGGCGAATTCTCGATTATTCCCGAATTGTTTCGTGCATATTTTATCACGTAAAGTAAAGTTACTTGTTATTCCTTCATGCCGTAAGGAAGATCGACAAAAGGTATTTTTGTTGATAAATAGATTATTATTTGAGTCTTTTTTAAACCAACCTTTTAGGTGACCGTACTCATAAATAAACTATGACAGAAGAACTGTGCTTATAATGCATTCGCCAATCGTTAATTATAACTTCTTTCAAGTAAAGCTACTTGCTCGTGTTGATGATGTAAACTATGTTGGTGTTGTTTATTCAAATAAGAAAAAAGAAACCCTGTCCCGTGAAAATAAGAAGCCACGGACACAGTCAATCTGGATCCGCGATCAAAATCAATGATCGGAAAATGTTGTTGTTAATTCAGATTGATAATGTGCGAAGTAGATTGATGATCATCTCATCTCAAAACATCTTAAATAATTTAAATCTAGATAGATCGCGATAATTGATTTCGATCGCGATTTCTATCCAGATAGACTATGTATGGAGCGTCTAAGAATTTGTTTAAATAGCTTTAAAGTTATTTAGGTTCTATCAAGTTACAACAACAACTAATTTGTTTAAGTTTGCTTACTACCAAATTTATAATTATACTTAGCAAACCTTGGGTATTTAACGTGTAGTATATACTCGAATAACACAAGTTACATGGTCTCAGTAATAGTTCTAATAGCGATGTGTATTTTACATGTTAAACTCATCGCGTAATACCAACATCTCAGTGTTTACTTACTTAACACCTACGAAACCCTAGTTAGCAGTAACTGCAGGCTTGTACCAACAGTTAGTGCTAAATTAAGCCGGTAGACCATTGTTGTATTGACTCTGCGTCTAGCCTCGGTTCGAGCACAAACTCAGATTAATATCTCACTGATGTTTAACTATATTTGTATATTGTGGAGCTTGCTCTGTAAACTTTGGTAGCGAGACTGTGGAGTAGTGATGTGATGTGAACTATATAACTACCGTAGTAGCGTTTCAGGTAAATAATAAATTATTGGGAACTATATTTTCTATCACCAAAATTTATATTTGTCATCAAGTTGTATCACCTAATAAATAGATCTATCGCCACGAAATATTTTCGTTCTCAGATAAACAAAAATTGTTCCCAGGTATGAATTATCAAATTAATGTTAATATATGTGTAAAATAAGAGATCGATAACCAATAAAATTATATTGCATTACATGAATATAAACTTCGTTCTTATAATAACAGTTTTGTTACTTAAATAATAGCTCTGTGCTCAGAATGGTAGATCTGTCACCAAATAAATCGATTGTCACCAATACAGTAGTAACATTTTATTTCGTCATAGTAGGCAAGTAAAGATATAGGTTAGGTTAGGTTAGAACTGCGACCCCCCACGCGCCTGAATGCGCCAGAAGCGACTTGCTATGTTTTTACTTGTCCATTACAGATAGGTTAGGGGGTAACATAATATGATTTATTGGTGATCTCTTTAAATTAGTTTGCTTGTTTGTTTTTTGTATGTAATAATAATTTATTTGGTACTAGACCTTATATCTCAGGATTTTAGGTGATTTATTGTGGAACTGATTTTGCATTGTTTGGTGACTACATTTTGGTGACAGATCTACTATTTTGAGGACAAACCCTATTATTTAAGAAACACAAAACTAATTAAATTGGTGATAGCTTAAATGATACCCTAAATTATTTTGGATGCTACGGAAATAAGTGGAAATATTTGCAATACGGTAATTGCTTATGGAACTTAACAACATATTCTAAATTTCACAAATTTTGATCAGCTGATTATAGTTTTGTATAGGAAGACCAAATTTTTGAGATGGACTTTTTTTCTTGAAGAACTTTGTTTATTGCTAAGGGCAGAAACATTGTTTCATTCGGATTTTCTAGTTTGACGGTAAGATTTTGAATATAAAGTTTTTTTTCTGAAGCTGAGTAATGCCAGTAAAGCAACTTATCAAAGCTAAATGCTTTCGTTTTTACAACTAAAGTTATCGCAATATTAAGTTTAGTTGACATAGATCACTAAATGATCAATGTAATGTACAAACACAGAAACTATTTAGTAAGAAGAAATAAAATACTGAAACAGCAATCTCTCCACGCCGCCGCCGCCAGGTAAAAGGACCATAACCCAGCATCAATAGAAGGCACTCCCTCATCACAGGAATCGGAGGCGAGCAGTTAAAGTAAAGCTACTCCGATACTAACAAACATTCGTATAAAAAGAATAAAAGGGGACTAGTTTATTCACAAAAGCAAATGACATTTATATGGTAAGAGGCGATCGTAAAAGTTGATATTATACCGTAGGGATGTGCCCGACCTTACCCGATTGTCGTTCTCGATTTAATAACAAATTGTGATAGCTTTATTATATTTACAAAGTCGATTTTTATTTACGTTGCATCGCTATATTATTATAATCTACTGGTATTAAATTAGTGAATAGTTTGACTGGCCTGTTGGTCTAGTGGTTAGTCACGCTGACTGCTAAGCCGGAGTTCGTGGGTTCGATTCCCACCCAGGACAGAATATGTTTGTGTGATTATGAGCTCGATCATTTGTTTTGTGTCTGTATATGTATGTATGTAGAAATATATAAGTATGTTTTTATCAGTTCTCTAATTATCATAGTACAGGCTCTGCCTAGTTTGGGATTAGATCTATACAATCCAATTTATAGTTAGCATACTAAATGATTTATGGCCGAATACTGAAACGGCAGTCAGTTTAAAGTCAGTTAAGCCTCATTCTGTTTCTGTTATTTTAAGGTGTAAAGTAGCGACACATAAAAATTTAAAAATTTGTTAAAGTTAATTTAGATTTCAGTACTCGCAGGTTAGTTTCTTTAATAACTTATTAAATTTGATATTTAACATTAGACGTTCCAAATGTTACTAAGCTGTAAAAGAAACCTAGCTTGTTGAACTTAGGGCTTGATATTCAAGCGTACATGTTCCAACCATACGTCCACACTCCTGCTGAATGCGGCATTCAGCTTTGATACCGCGCATGACAGCCTAATGGGAAACGAGAGTGAACTCGCTCACGACGTCCGCGCCGTAATGAAGTAATCAGTCACATGTCCAACAAATTTTGATGCAAAACACGCTCTCAAATTTGAATTTACCCAATATTTTCATACGGTGACGTTAGTACATGCACAACGTGAATGGTTTTGACTGAACAGTTTGTAAAGCGTTTGAGGGTTGATTGGGGTTCGTTGGTGCCAGTTTTTAAAACCCGCTTTGTTTCTACCGATTGTAAAGTTTGATGAAACTCAATTTTGTCTTAGTTTGAATACGAGAGCTGAATGAAAGTGTGACTTGGCTGACTTGAAAATGTTTTACGTTAGCAGATTTTCTCGTTGATTGAGTATCTAAATTTTTTGTAAGAAATATTTAAACAACGAAACCTCGAGAATGTTCTTAAATCAGTTTATTTTAAATAAAGAAATGAAAATATCGAAACTAAATCCATTTATCGATATCAGTGTCCCATCCCTACCCCACATATAAGGACACTAAAATTCGTGCACAAAATTCTAGTGGAATAAATAAATAGCACAATAAACTTGGTGGGCAGGTATTCGCGTTGAGATTATGTTAAAATAGCGATTCCCAGTATATTTAGTTTTATGAACTTTTGTTTGGGACGCCGAGATGGTAATGAGATGTTTGGTCCTTTTTATGTTTACTTACACATTGCTATGTTTTATTGACTTCTGGTTTTAGAGGTGATATACAGAAGCAGATAAAATATTTGATTACGACGTATTTGTGGTTTCTTTGTTGATTTACACTCGACAAATATTTATCTGATCCACTGTTTTTTTCTATTGTTGACAGGTTCCAGATTGTGCCTATTTCAATTCTTGATTTGTATCCTTAATACAGAATAAAGCCTTCAAAATTGTTTTACAAATCAAGTAATAAAATACATAACATTAATACAACGTGGATATGATCGGGATGAGAAAGCACAGCTATTTGATTTGAATACAATAAAAATATTCAAATAATGTGCAATAAAGATTGTACAGTATTTAAATTCAATTCGGGCTAATAATAAAGTTTTCTTTTTATTATTTGTATGTTTATTTATCCTTGTAACGTTGAATGACTCTTAAATAAAGATGTTTGACCACTACAGTGGTTAGTGATTAGCAATTTTAGGTTTGAGAGTTAAGTTAATTATTATTTTTTTATATGAACCCTTAAATTTTAAATTAAAACAAAACAATGGTATGCAAAAACCTCTTAGGGGGTAATTGCATTTAGATTTCGCCATACCATTACTGTTAAAAACATTATAATATACTTCCCTAATGTAGGCCAGAAAATAAAATTAAGATCAAAATCCTCCCCAAAATATGGGGCTCATTACAAATAAACCTCCCTATTTTATTCGGAGTTAAAAGCGGCCATAACAATCCGAGCACGGGGCTATCTCAGAATCTCACCAACATAATTCGCTTCGAATTTACTGCAAATACGTTTGCAATCAATTGGATCGTCGGCCAAACAACGGGTGCTCACAACAATATCGGGGGAGTGCGGATGCTGCGTCAGAGCTCCATGCTAATGGCTAATGCGTGTCGCCGGAACTCCTCGCCCGGAAGCCGAGCGGACATCTCGCGAAATTATCATTTAACATTTTATTGGCGCGGTGCATGCGGCCTAATAGGCTTGTTTTGTTTGCAAGATATATGAGTAGAGGTGTGGCTGTGTTAACTGTCCCTGCTCCCTCCCCGCAAACCCCTCTACTCCCTGTAGGTACTTTTGACACTTCCGTCCTGCTATCTGAGGGGAGATACTTTTTGCGTAGATTTTATGTCTGCAATATTCTATGGATATTATTAGACGTTTTAGAAGTTTTCAGAATGCTAAATCTGATCTGATCTAAATCAACTTGCACGTTGTAAGGTTCTTTACTTTTTAAAGACACACGAAAAAAAATTGAGCATCGATTCATGCTTAAACAAGAACATAGCCAATGCTTGCTACCGCTTATTATGTACTTACATGTTGGTACAGAAACGCTATACGCAATAACCGCTACAATGGAGTCATAGAAATCCTCAGAATGATTAACAATAAAATTGTTACGATTTATAAAAATACATAATTACAATTTGGGTAGGCGATATTACTTGAAAATATTTATTAGAGAAATTTTAAACAACAAATAATAAAACGGGAGACTTGTTATAATTTCAATATTGCGTGACGCGGTGTCACCGTAGACAATTTAATAAGGTGCCGGGTATTGCCTGCCCGGGTTTGTTGTGTTCAGTATCAAGTAACTTGATTACTTTCACCTTTTGAATTATATCCTTCAAGGTCTATACGAGTTTTGTAATGAAATACGAGTATTTTATTACATCGTCGTATGGATCTTGAAGGAAAAAATGTTTTATTTTCTTATTTGTTACATTAAACATTGAAGCGAGGTTTTATGGAGTTGGGAAAAGAGATCAGCTCATACAAAAACTAGTCTTGGAAAAACTGTAATTTGATATGACAATAAATTTGTAATTTATTTTTAAATTTACACCAAAAATCATATAAATTAATAAAATGGACACTTAGTTATTGTCGCTATATTTATAATTTTAAAACGAAATCACAGTTTATAAAATAAATATTAAAATATTTTTGCAATACAACAAGTCGACCCCATCGTTACTTGGCACTTTACTAAGAAATAAACCGGCATTTTTATTCAAAATAAAAGCATGGAAGGCTAACGTGTTATTCCGGCACAGCCAGGGTCTCGAAATAACCCGAGCCTGAATGGTGCGGTGAAAACGCCCACAAATCATACGGCGGAATTCCTAACTTACTGCTTCCTGCGATATCTTGCGATGTGTGGCTACCCGAGATTTTTCTGACTTTTTGTTTGTTTATGCTCGTGGATTTAATATTGCGTAAATATGTAACAATGTTATTTAAGATAAATTTGAACTTAAGTATATTTAATGTGCTTATTAAGTTGGTTGAAAAGTGTTGGACATGTTTAAAAACAGTAATTTTGGAGTCAACTCTCTAATTTGTATAAGTTCTATTGATAGATTCTTTTTCTATTTTGACTGAACGACTTATATTTGCACACTTCATGTTGATGTAACCCTCTCATTTCACAAGTATTTGCGGACAGTAGATAGAGGTACTAGTTTTAGAGAGTTTAACAGTCTAGTTTCTAGAGCGAGCTCTGATGAAATGGAATGAGAATGGGAATAGTTACTAAAGTGTTAATTAGTCATAAAGACATAAAAATTAAATGTATTATTCACTCAGTAAAGAGATTTGAAAGAGGCAATGAATGATAAAATAAATAAAGTATCTATCTACTCGTTGCCAAAGAAAGTATGTATTAAATTGGCAATTGCTGTATTATAAAGATAGGTTCAGAACTACCATCTAAACCTATCTTTATAAACAACGTTACGCTGTCTCAAAAATATCATACATGCGAATCCATACAACACAACTAGTCGACAATTTCACCCTGTGCATTCGTTCGTACAGGAGTGGCTTTGTACGGCTCTCCTTGTGCTTCCTTTTGTGTCGCAGATTCGATTCCTGGGCACTCCACCTGCCTACCCATCTTTGATATGTTTAAGTATCTACTTAATATGTACGGAACACTGAGCTTCAGATAAAAGGGATCGCGATCTAATAATACAATGTTGACATATACGTTTCAGGTATGACCTTTTGATTACGATGTGTTTGTTTTTAGGATGATAAAATATTACTTTTATTTATATATTATATTTATTTCGATAAGATAAATATTTATTTGTGAAAACATGTGTAGGAACAAGGTCTAGGTTAATATAAAATTTCATTTCAACATGCTCTGCCTAATGGCGTACAAAATTCAAACACCAGTGTCTATAAAACACTTGAAATTAGCAAAAATTATTATGTAACACAAAATTTAACAAAACATAAAAATGTAATAATAATAATTAATGAAATAAACTTTACATTATATAAGACCCATTGGGTTATATTTCAAACTATGTGTTGGTTAAGTTCTGCCGTCATGATAGAATATACAGGACACACAAAGGTGCTGAGATTTAAAAAAAACATGTTTGATTAAAGGAAAAGGCCAGGAGACCTATAACTAGCAGTGCTTTATACAAGACTAGACGATTAAATAATCAAACGTTACCTAGATAGTACGTTCGTATTTTGAGTAGTATTTTAAGTCAAATCGCAGTGTTATCGAAAAAGTTTGTAGTCATAACATGCAATATTTTTGAAGTGACTCTACCAAAGTCTACAGCTGACGCACAGTTGATAGTTCACAGTCCCACAACACAAACAACGTTTTGTGTATTGGAACCCAGTTTGGTTTGATTTTATAAGCTCTGATCGACATTTTGAAAACGTTAGGTATTTATTAAACTATATATAAATACTTTTACTCATGTATTATTAATACGTGTGACTATTCAGAAAACGACGAATTTTTTTTAGCACGTATTGGAACCTATTTAATAACATAGACTAATTATAGCAAAGGTAGTGTGATGATGTGGTGACAGAGAGGTTTTGGTAAACTAAAACGGAGGCCTTTGCCAAGGATCGCCGGGATGTTATAAAGGCTACAAAAAAAAACTAATTATATAAAATTCAGTCTGTAACCTTTCTTCAAAATATTTTATTTAAAGCGTAAAGAATTCAAAAAGGTTTACAAAATAGAATCTTACCTTACCACCCGTCCTTTCAACCAGTTTCATAAAACAAACAACACAAAAAGCCAATACACAAACATTCAAAACTGAACATCAAAGAAAGATTCAAGCGCGCAAAACTACGTCTCCTGACCTTATCTGTGGCTTCGATTCGCAAAACATTCGAAGCTTTTTAACGATGGATTCTTTAGCACGTGATCGGAATAGAGGCTGTCAACGAGGTTTGATGTAGGTAAATTGTGTTCGTATCGGAGCCGTATCGGAGGACGTGAGACGGATCGGTCCGGGGAGCTCCGGTCACTATTACGGATGATGAATTTAAGTTAAAAAGGAACTTGATTGATAAGATCATATTAAACGGTTTCGAAAAAGATGAAATTCTTACACGAACTTCTTATAAAACACTTAGAAAAACTCAAGTGTAGGTAAAGGCAAAATTATTGTCACATATTTTCAGCACCTAAAGAACAAAGAGGAATAAAAAGTGGAGAAATAGTTAAATGTAATTTTTTTTTTTTATATAACCTACATTTGAAGATATATTATATATAACATATTGTGTATAATAATGTTTTCTGCTCTATAAACAACTTTTCACAATATTAACTCGATTAATCTTTCTTACTGGTTTATCACTCATCACAGAACTACTTCAAACCAATTTCCCAAACGTTTTAACCTAAGACAACAGATAACTTCGTTTGTAACTTGTCGTTCACCAAAACCCATAGGGATATCAAGATATCCTCCACCATAGCCCGCCAAGCTCCGCCGCACTCCGTCAAGCTCCCCCATGCTCCTCGATAGTAGGAACAGGAACTATTCCCCAGGGAGCTGCGTGCACGTCACCTGTGAGATCGATGTAATCGGGTTACTGTTAAATTGTATCGGTTACATGTCCTCAAGGAAAAACTAAAGAACACACAAACCGCGCCGCCACAAACAAATTTTCTTTAAGATTAAAAGAAAAATGAAAATACGTTGTGATAAATTATCGTTCTGATTATTTAAAAGACTTTTTTTTTGACACTGAAGTTCTTTTCTTTCTATAAAAATCTCTGACTCATAAAAAAATTCGTATACCATCCATAAATAACATGAAAGTGTATATATAATAGCTTTAAATTGTTACAAAGTTTTATGTTATAATGAATGTTAGTTTATTTTTGTTGAAGCCAACAACTATGTTCTCATATTATAATTACTAAAAAATATAATACAAATGCATGCAACGTCGTGTATCCCCGTACTTGGAAATGTTTTCTGCATTTTTAGTACAAAACCCTAACGCTGTAATATTTTTAAAGTTCAGAAATTCTGAGAAGCTTTATAAAAGGGTACCTTTATTGGATCCAATCTAATATAGAAGAGAGGAAAGCAGAATATTACATGCTATTCCTAGAACCCTCTAAAAATAGAATACTCTAAAAAATCTATGCGTTATTTCCTTTATAGATTTTTTACCATATTTGACTACTGGCTTTAGTGGACATGGACTATGAAATTGTATCTAAAAAAGAAAAACAACTCTCTGTACGGTTTATGGAATTGTTGATCAAGTTATTATTTTTTGTGTTTTATTTTGTAATTTTTTTTTCCAAACAGTTTGTAGATTTTTTTTATGAATTAAGGTTGTTAATATTGTTTCATTATAAGTTGACAAACTGTGATTAGTTTATAAAAATAATAACCAATAAAAACGCTTCTCATGTGGTTCAACAGGTGATTAGTCTTGACAAACTTTTAGAAACTGGTTGTTCAGCTCTTTGCGGTAACATACTATTTAGTAACTATACGCCACCTCTGCTTGAATAATTTTTAACACTTGATATGATAAGCCTTCATATAATCAAGTGCCCGAATAGAGGGGTCAAAGGATTGCAGTGAGTGACGTCAGCACGCCCGGTAATTGTGTGTAACGAGGCTATCCGGGACATCCACCCGGGTAATACGGTATTCCGGACCAATCACCCGGGTTTATTGGGACCGTCCACTTGCAAGGGGTGTTTGCCGGTATTTTTTATTAGTAGCACTAAAACTGGTTAATAGGTGTGATAAACTAGATTAGAAAATTTAAAAATATTTTAAAATAACGTTCTAATATTATTATCGAATAAAGTTTTCCATATACCTATTATAACACAAAATTGATGTGAACATTTATATCGTCAATAGGAAATGTTCGCTACTGTCTGCTGTAAACAATGAGTTAGGATTAAATTACAGCTTTGTGTAGTAGTACTACGGCGTAGCATTCTCTACAACGGGCAACCACTGCTACGACTTTCGCCGTAGCAGTGGTCTGTAGCACGTTAGCCGTTTAAATTATTCACGGCCACTTTTTTTATAAAATGTTTTTCACCAAAATATATCTAAAGCTAAAATACCAATCTAAAGCGTGTAAAACATATTATGATGATATCATCAGGTGTAATAAAATATTTTTTTACTTTTAGTTAGGTTTCTTTTAAGTTGATTAATCAAAGAAAGTAGTATAAATCAGTGTCTGCTTGGGTACTTGATTTATATTTATACTTTTACATCTAGGATTCATGAGGTTTGCCTTATATTGTGTTCCTTAGAAAACACATAAAACCGAAGCTGAAATATGAAATAAACAAAAATGTTTTTATTTACAGAATCGATCCTAATATAACACACGCATCCGTCTACGGCAAATGTATCTTTTAAACCTCCGTACTACGTTGTTACTCACCTTTATGAAGTCGACAATTCTATCTCGAGAGCACAATCCATTGAAGTTTTCGTTCAGATTTTGTATCAATCTTTAGAGCATTACCTGTAATGTATGTGCTCTTTTGAGATAGCATTGTGATATTATGATAAATATTCTAAGGACGAACCGCCGTGATTTTTACCACCGAATTTATTTACATGGGTAAGTAAATTACCCCTATTGGGGTAAAGAGAGCTGGGAGTCTTGGCTCGTATAAATATACTATGCAAGTCCTGTTTGATGGATGTATACATAAGCAGTTGTTTATGAGACCCAACATACAACCTGAAATGAATTCATTACTGGTTTTATTATAGCGTTAGAACTGACTAGAGTTGTTAACGTCAATGGATTGTGGTTAATTATTATTTGCGATGTTGCATTTTCCTTCTTTGTTCAAGCAACAATGTTATGGAGGAAAATAACCGTGTTTCTGAAATATGTTTACTATGTAAATGTGTACTACGTCTGATACGCTTTAAAACAAAACGGTACCGTTTATTTGTAGATGATTTAAGATGCTTAATTAAATCATGTACAAGTTAAAACAAAATGTGGACAAGGAACATGCAAACCTTCATAATTAACTATATATTTATGTTGCTTTTATAATTATTGTTATACGTTTAGAAAATTACTCAACTAACTTATTTAGATCATGTTTCATTTTATGACTGAATAACTGATACAAAAATATAACGTCACTTTAATCGAGGTAAAAACAAAAAAGTAAAAAAACCCGACTACAAATACCTACGCAATTTAGTTTTTACATTCTTGGTAAAGGTTCCCAATTTTTCATTTAAAGCCCAACTTTTGAACAAAATTTATATGGGATACTTCTAAAATACACACAGGTGCAGGTAGGATAGCAAAAAAAATTTTTGAAATCGATCTGTAATTGAAAGAGATATTACGTAAAACATACAAAATTATCCTGTTTTCAAGTCGGTTAAAAATAAAAAAGGGAGTCATTCTCTACGTACGTAATAATAATAAATGTTGACAACTAGGTAAAGTCAAGTGCTTTGCAGTGTTATGGAATAGGAGACAACGAAGGTAGCACAAGTACCCAGACTCGAGACAATATAGAAAAGTTTTTTTTTCTACATTGGCCGGTTGGGGGATCGAACCCAGGACCACAGAAACCGGTGTGTACGCCACTCGACTACGGAGGTCGTTGTAATATAGGCTACTTTTATCCCGAAAAATTAGGTTATCTGGTAAAACACGGATAACACCGCGGGGCGTAGCTAGTAATCTATAAGTGTAACTAATAACGTCAAAGAGACTCTCGAACCTTTAGTGGTATAAACATGGAATGTCTTACCCCGACACACGCGGGGTAAACACGACTTGTTATCGTTCGTTAGTCTTACATTATCGAGACGCGCTCTGTAATTTGTGGCCAGAATACAACAAAGCTTTTACACTATACGACTTGCACTTAAAAACTACTCGTTATATTTTTTGTTTTTAACATAGTCTGGATTACATAATACACACTAAAAAAACCTGATCATCCTTTCTGACATGAACATTATGATCGAAAATACATAAATATCGAAAGCAATGTTCATTCAGTTATGTAATTACCTCTATCTATCTATGCTGCTATATGTTATCTCTTCATGCTCAAACGCCTGGACCAATTTTTATGAAATTTTGTATTGAGGTAGGTGACACCTTCCTTTTTAACTTATACCTTTAAGCTTTTTGTCTCGAAAATTAATTTATCTGATAAATCGCAGGTAATATCAAAGGGCGCAACTAGTGATCGACAATGTTAAATTTATTAGCTTGTGCTGTCTTTATACTGGCAAAGTTCTTCATTACTTAAATCGTTGTCGAAAGTTAAAAAAAGTTTAATAAATTAACCTAAGTTGAAACTTTACGACTAGTTTATTACAACAAAACTACTCGTATGCTACCTACTACAGCTATAGTCGAAGTCGTGTCGTAATCGTGTCGTACCACCTAAAGGTCCGCACCCACATGACTCCCTCTTTTACAGGAGCTCGTTAAGACACATTCATGTTTGTCGACGTAACAGATATTTTTGCCATCCGCCGCCGATCCGCGGCTGCTCGCAGAAATCGTTACATTTATTTATAATAACTTTGTTTGTCGAACTCTTGATGTTTGACAGAATTGCCCTTAATTTTGCCAGATTGATTAGGCTTGTTACACACGTAAGGAAATTATTTTTTTCAGGAACATAATAATATATTGCTTTAGATTATCGATATTATTTCTATACTAGATGAAAAACCGGCTCCGCTCGGTTTAAATGTGACTCATGATACACAATGTAGGTAAATATTCTGTAGTCATCGGTTCTATAATATCGGTTCAATTGGCCAATCTCAGGTTTAAAGAAAGAACACATAACAAAGAGTTTATCATAAAAAAGGAGTTTATCATAAAAAAAGTTTCAAAAACAATATTTTCGCAAAACGTCAACGACTGAAGAAAAGTATTAAGTTTTGTTATGATTAACTCAATGTTGCCGGCATTTTCAGGCTACTTAGGCCCATAGATATATATACCTTACAGACTACACATATATTTTATAAGTACATTTTGTGTTATTAATATTAACGTTTCGTTTTACACAGTCAAATGAGTCACAGTTCTTTGTGATGGCTACTTCTTTGGCGCGACGTACGCGATGTGTTAATTGGCGAGGCGTATATGATGCAACGGAACGTGAAAAAAGCGAAATAAATATCGCGTTCCGAAACGATTCTGGTCCCAACTATCATGCAACTGTCATACGCCCTGTCAGCACTGTAATCACTTCAAGGAGGTTGTATGATAATAAACTCCTTGAATCACTTCGAAGCAGAATTATCTGTTACGGAACGCGGCCTTATTAATTACCCAAGATGGCGACTGCGGTTTTTTTGTTTGTCAGTGCCATTAGAATTTAACGAAATTCTCCATAATCCGAATTTTGCGGATATATGTTGTCGACTCGAAATCAATATTTTTTTATGTTTTGTTATTCATATAAGGTTTCGATCGAGTCTACCGTAGCCCTGAACGAAATTATTAATATAGATTATGACGTAAGAAAAAAAATGCCAAAATCGTGACCAAGAACGAAGCAATAAAAACCATCATTACAATAAAAAACTACCATTATGCCTCCTTGGTAATCTTAAAATGGCATTAAAACCAAAATAAGTGTTACAAATTATCATTGATGATGATATATTTTTAACCTTTGGCAAATTAAAAAAAGCAAAAGAATAAACACTCCAAGGTGAATATTTAATAAATAATGCTAAAGTTCCTTCGTGACGAAGTAAAAAAATATTAAGATGCGTAATATAATAAAGTAGCAAAGCTTGCGGACCGCCTTATTGTAATTGTTCTGATAAGTTACGTATAATGTGTTGCTCAGTTATTTTTAGTGGTCCCGGTTTATGGAACCCGGATCTATATTTATGTTTATTGTGCCTCTCGCTATAACCCGGGTGATCAGGATATGAAAAGTGGGTATCGTAATAGTTGCGATGAAAGGAACCGACGCAAACGTAAAATAATTTGAAGACAGAATCGAAATCAATAGTAGGTATGTTTACATTTCTGATTGTGTTGAAGTTTCTTTATTGCTCTCTAAATATTACCTATCGATATTATTTATGTGCCATTAATTGTCTTGTGATGGACCACAGTCAATTACTATCATGCTATTATATAAATCATAATATAATATAATCAAATAAATATAATCAATATTATACAAGTTACAAGATATATTATTTGTTCAAAACATAAGTTAGCATACAGGCATGCAAGGTGTTACAATTTTAGTAAAATTATAATTAATATAGTTCACACGATTTTTTGAAGTAATCGATTATTCAGGCTCAATAGAAAAAAAAAACAGTATATAATAATATAGTCTCAATAACCGACAATCGTGCGTAGTGGTCATGGAAATAAAGTTTGAGTACTCGAAGTGCATACTATTGTTATCACCTAAACAAAACTATTAATGCACTTAAAAAACAATAGCGCTCTAATCCGACGCGACACAGTTTCCGCTCAATTTCAACGTTTACCCGACACCAACCTAGGTGGGTTAAAAGTCATTTCTTTACCACAAACCAGTGTCTTCCGACCTTCGGCTCTCAAACAGACCTGGTATTACCTCATGGAGTGGACAGGTCATGTTATGTTGGCCAGGTGTATTATAGACCCGGCTCACGTAGAAACATTCCGGTCTTCTCTCACGTGCTTTCGAAATTGGCGAGTCTAGCGGAAATGTTCGCGTAAGTCTACCGTGTGTACGCCGCCTAAAAAATTTATACAAATTCTAAGAAGGTAAACTTTTTTTTCTGTGTTTATTCGAGCATTAATTTGATTATTATTGTGATTGTTTTGGAGGGTAGTTTGGCGTTTGTTTTTTGTATTGTGAATATCAAGAGACAATTTGAAGTCAAACAGTGTCTTGTTGGCAACTGACATTTAAATTCTTAATTTAAACTACGTAGTGAACAGATCTTTGCGAAATGATCTTGAGAACTCCAAATAGAATTAGCTTTTCTACAAATACTCCTAATTATATGTTTTCAAAACAGTTTCGATTTAATAAACTTCTAAAAGATCTGAGAAATAATTTACAGTTTGTATTTCTCAAATAATCCTTTTGTTTCGAGCTAAATAGGTATTCCATTGTTTGTAAAACACTGCGTTCGCTAGACCATACAACCACTTTATTAAATGTTTACTCTATTTAATATTTATATTCTGATGCTTTCAACAAAAAATAATAACACCGCTTTTAAAAGATTACAAGTGAATATATAAAACATGGGTTGCATAAAACTGTACCGCTTGATCCCTGCGTCATTGCAGTTCGATATTTATCGGCCTCCAGTTTGGCAGTCGGGTGAAAAGTAAGCCTCTTTTTAAATCACAAGTAAGCCGACCGCGCTTCACGGCCGCTTTACAGATTTTTCAGCAGCTTAGAGTTCCGTGGATGACAGTAAAAACCTTTTTAAAATGTTTACTAAATTAAACTTGAAGAAATTGTAGTGAAGGCTGTTTATATGATTCTCATCATATGAATAACCTCATAATGACGTATAAATAATGTAATTCGTAGCAGTAATTGCTTCGAATAATGTAACTCATATGCCATAACAATACGTAATTAGACTGAAGACAAGTCACATACCTACTTATACCTGCTGTCGACGATTTCAAGTCAAGCTAAAATAAACTATACAACAAAGGAAGGACTTTAATGGACGAATACTGAAACGTCAATTAATTACTTGCTAACAAAACCGGACATGATTTCTGTACTGTATGAAATTTACTTTACTACAAGATGCAAAGTTATGAGTATTACAATTTTGAAAATATTGTAATATCATGTAGATATGTGTTGCGTGGCTTTTGTCTCACCCGCCTTCCTGTCGCCCGAGCCGCGCCACGCCACAGGAAAGCGCACAAATTATATCTATTCACGTCCTCAGTAGTATTTTAAATGTATAATTATTTATTTCCGTACGGAACCGGTAGTTACAAGCCACGGAAGTCTCCTATATAATTAAACTTGCGAATTATTGTGGTACACTCGGCTACGAAAATGTATTCGTTTTGGTGGCCGCCATCGTCGAACTAAACCTTTATTTTACAAGATGTTATTAGCGCTTCATTTTACTTTGCAGTGCATATTTCACTCAATTTTCAAGGGAATTACGTCTAAGTACTTACTATATAATAGGTACAAAT
The DNA here is from genome assembly GCA_950381575.1 of Plusia festucae. Lineage (NCBI taxonomy): Eukaryota > Metazoa > Arthropoda > Insecta > Lepidoptera > Noctuidae > Plusia > Plusia festucae. The sequence continues at coordinate 583,698 of OX494447.1, forward strand.
TGAAAAAAATAATTTATACAAAAATTTCGACACTGGCCGGGGTTGCAAGCAGACTGGAAATGCGGTGTCATAGCTTGGTCAGTGTATACTTTCCTTTTCTCATTACTTAGTAAAAGGTACCTACTTAATTTTAGTCTTAGGATTTTTTTTATGAATTCACAAACGATAATTATAATTAAAGACTTACCAGTTTGTCAGACTTGAGTTATGTATCAGTTTCCTATTATGGCAAAAATGATATTTGAATTTCGCCTAGTGTACCTTCATATTTATGTTACTAAGTATACAAGTTATCTTAATTTATTCACACATTTATAGTCACATAGGTTGATAATATATGTGTGTGTAATGTTAGAAAGAGATGGAATTAAAAGACAGCACCTGACGACAGGTTCTTATCAACGAGTACAATGTCCTTGAACCTTTCGTTTATTATTTGCTGTGAATTTATATTTACATTGTTTACTTTCATTATTACGAATTACGAATATTTCCATGAAAATGTTGGTACAGGTGTAATGTTGGTAATATTGGTGAGGTATTCTCTTCACTTAAGATGGCTTATAACATAAATTCGTCAGGAAAATTACTGGTTCAAGCCGATTACTTTTTCTTTTTGTATTTAATTATTAATTAGTCACATCAAACACAAAACAAAGCATAAGGATTGTTTTTGTGCTGATAATTAATTTACCAAAAGGAACTACTCACCGTGTAAATGAATACATTATTTTGCCATTATTACTACTCGTATTTATTGTAACAATGTGATTGTGTAATACAAGTCTTATTTATGGGACACCGTTATACAAACTTAAATAGATTATAGAAGACAGGTAGACCCAAGTCTCTCCATGTAAAATACGGTATTCAGCTAAATCCAGTGAGACTGGTAGCTGACCCAATATAGCTGAAGAAAAAATCTAGGCGAAAAAAGAATGTGATTGTGTAATAAACGCAATATAACTGCTTTGTAAAACATATCTTATCTCTTTAAACGCAATTCTTGTGTATACATAATTATAATCTGAATCTCGGAAACGGCTCCAACGATTTTCATGAAATTTAGTTTCAGGGTTTCCGGGGCGTTAAATCGATCTAACTAGGATTCAGTTTCAGAAAATCTCGTTTTATCCGAGCAAAGCTTGGTCATCCAGGTTTTTTTTATTTATAACTGATACATAAAACTGTATCAAACCAAATATATACAGAACCCTGTATCAAATAATCCGACTATCGCCAAAAAATCAGTGTACGCACATTTTTTCCTAAAAAAACAGCTAAACTAGATAGAGTGGGCATGCTTTATGAAATATCGCAGTTTTCAGCTTATACAGTCGCTCGATATTTTCAGCAGCTAGTTTCAGCCAGGCATCTATCTGGGATACACTGGGAATGGTTATAGATAGGCATTTTTATATCCCGCTTGAATTATGGTCATCCTTCTCGCGTGTATAATGGATACTGTTTTGTTTGGATTTTGTTTGTATGTGCATTTTATAACGTATTTCTTTTATTTCTTCTCATCATCTTAAGTTATTCTTAGGACTTTTGGTTTTTGAATAGAATATTTCAACACATATTTTTAGAAAAAACGTAAATAAGTGAATGTTCACTTTTATAATATAGCAAAACTTAAATCTAAAAAAAGAAAATACATACAGGTGAAACTATAAACTTTTTGGTAGCCGGTTAAAAATTGATTCTTGAAAAAGAAACGTTGTTTTCTTCTTCGTTTAACGAGTTCTAAGAACTGATACCGATTTATCGCCAATTATAAAATAATCGTATCAAGGGGCCTGAAAAACTTGTATACTTAGAGGAAGTTATTAATATTAAAAACGAATCAAAAATTTTAAATGAGCATTGGTTTTGTGAATAAATTTCAATTTATCAACAACATTCGAAGCGAGATGAGACTGTGAACACAAAAATTAATGTTAAATTAAAAATCAATACGACTATTAAGCCATATTAAAACCATATCCAACATTAATTAATTCATACAAAAGGCAAACAGAACAAAAAAACATTATACGGTATATTACGTTGGATATCTGGTGTACAATCAAACCAATAATTTCACTTTTGGACAAAACAAAACGTTGTATTTAACAGCAGCGACTGTGGGGAGGATTGTACCCGCGTAATTAAATTTGAAAATCATCGGAAACGTATTAATTGTTAAGTTGTGGCCACAAAAATAGCTGTGTTGTGAAGCCACATGTAAAACTGATAACAAAAGAAGGAATCTCATAATTATCATATCTATACTTCACATACGTTTTACACAAGATAATTATGTATACCCAGGAATCCAAAAATATACAGTTTTATTACTATGCCACCAGAAGTTGCTATTGCCCTATTCAATTTTTTTTTTTTAGCCTTAAGTGGAATAAAATTTTCTTTTTCATACACGCTCGTCCGCTGTTTTCAGAGCCCGCTCCTTACCGATGATACTCATTAAGCCAATGAGCACTCTGATGTGACGACCAGATAAATTGGCTCTTAGTTAACTTTCTACTGCGCGCCCCATTACCGGCTTACTCAATGCAAATAAGGTCACTTTTTGTTTGGCGCACTTAAAATCTGTTGCTACAATCGTGGAGCAGAGCATTACTGCTAAAATAACTTTGGATATACGATGATTTTGTCTTCATTTTGTTGGTGTAATGTTTTCTTGGATATGCTGTTATATTAGATGTATAGAATTTTTAGAATATGTAGATTGTCGTCTTGTTTAGGGTAACAAGTTTTTTGCAAGATGGAAGACTTCTCATTTCTACATGTTAACTTGTCATGTCAACCATTGATGTAAAATTAGTCTATTATTCTAAAATTAGTTCTTTAATTATTGTTTTGTTAGTTCGCTTATGTGTACGTCGTGTAGGTACCTTATTAACTATTTTTCATGTTTTTTATTTCATGACCAATATCTGCACAGTGTAGGCCTATTCTCATGCAAGGAAGGACAATTCTCGCTTTACCAATACAATTGTTATTGAGTTTATGTTTTATGTAAAACGATGAAATCTTTATTAATTTAAAACCAAAATGTTTCCACAAAGTTCAGTTGGATGAGGTGATTATTTCATATATTACTATAGTCATACAACACACAAACATACAACACAATGAATACAGTAAATGCTACATTGAGTCATTGTATATATAGATTATAGCAATCAGTTTCACTACGCTATAATCATGATCAACGTCGACAGTTCAATAGGGCCCATTAAATCGACGGGAATCGAATCTGTGACCGAGCGGAGCAAATATATTGTATTTATTCAATTATAATCAAATTGTAATGATGTGATTTGAGAACTCGATTAGCAATATTAAGCAAGATAAATACGTATATTGTATTATAACTAACGTAATGACATTTAAACGTTATTTTCAATACTAGTAACATAGATATTATGAACCAGTCGTTTACTGAAGAGTGACTACTAATTGAAGAGTGAATTAATATTTAAAATGTCTGAAGAACTATATTTTTTTTAGAACATCACTAATACACTTAGTGTTGATTGGATCAAAGTCTATACTTTTATTCGTGGAATAAAAATGGCGAAACACTGTTTTTTTAAATAAACATTTTACATAACAAATAAGAAAGAGTACCTACTACAATTTTAAATTCACGCTCACAAATACCAAAATAATTCACGATTTCCCTCGCTCTCCTCGGTAAATAAACGCATAGAAAACACATAAAATCCTACTAGCAACAACAAAAACAAAACAACACATAAACCCTCGTACACACTGACAATTAATTACAACGAACCAATTTACGTTAGTTGTAAAAATAAGTGTGAGCACGTAACGCTCGGAATCCAATCCGCGCCGCGCTTGCAGATTTTAATCGCATTATACCGGGCTCCGATGTAATTCAATTAATCTATCGCGAGAGGCTAACTGGTGTGTACTGTGCCTTACGTTACGCTACGTTTACACTACGACACATATTGACACACACATATTTAACAGTATTTTCTGCGACTTTCGCATTTTAAAATAGATAAAAGAGAAATCAAATGTACAGAGAAAATTTACGAAATTCTAGGTTGAGCCCTATGCGCTTTTGGATGTCGATTATCGCTGCAAAAAGTATCCTAGATGTCCTTTCTTCGTGACCTTACTGCATACTAAGTGTCAATCGAAATTGGTTTAGCAGGTTAGCCATTTAAGTGTAAGGCGTCAAATAGACGAGCATTACAACACAAACCCAACTTTAGCTGTTGACAGAGAGCTGCAGTTGGCTTCGTCTTGTGCGGCCTTACTGACACACACACAGGGGTCTTATTCATTAAGTCCAAAAAGTTAACGTGCTTCTACGTGTAGGGTTAAGAGAGGCTTTATCTCTTTTGACTTACTATTGTTTTGAGTAAAAAATCTGTCAAATGGCCTAAAACGTATACAGGATTATTAAAATGGAATATGAACTTATACAAAGTGAAGGTCACGAAAACGAAGGTGACTTATTTTTGTATGAAAAGATGATTTTCAATTTTAAGATTTCAACCTATGTTTCTTGAAAAAATGTGTGCAGTTTTATGCATCTGATCACCTCGTTGAATATACGCACTCCTTTTAATCCTGTATACTATCACTATCCGATGACTCAGTACACAAAAAACATTTGGCGACCCGGGGTTCTAGAACTGCGTTATGCCAGCTTTGTAATAATATTTGGTTTGGACTTAGAGAATAACCCCCCAGGCATGCAGTTATCAAAACTGCAAGCTGTACACTAATAGTTGTCGTAGTCACCTATTATGTACCACGCAAATATCCAGGCAGTGTTAACCATGCATTAAGACGCATTATGTCTAAATGGTATCCGTGTGTCGAAAAAAATGGACACTCGTGTTTATCCCTCGTACAGTCGGTGTAAAGTGACACTGGGTGTATGGCATAAGGTCGTACCTAGTGTAAACGTGGCGTTACACTTAATTTGGTTAATATTTATGCTTCAACAGATTTATAATTGAACAGCTTCGCTTAGATCGTGGTATGTTATCAATAGAAGTTCTATGGGATTCTGTGATAGGTATATATTATAAAATCTGTGTGAATAGTGCGTTCACTTGTAGCTAATTGGTTTGGTATTTCTGTTAGGTAATTAACTGTAGCTGCATTTACGTTTGACGATAAGTATGATAATTATTTATCTTGAACGTACCTTAACTTATTTACTTTTAGGGTTTCGTAACTCAAAAGGAAAAAACGGAACCCTTATAATATGACACTTTGTTGTCCGTCCGTCCGCCTGTCGAGACCCTTTTTCTCAGGAACGCGTTCAGGTATCATGCTGAAATTTCTATCAAAAACTCATGTCTACTGTCCTTCTGAGCTCTGAAAAAAAATGAAACTACTAAGCTAACGCAATCAATAGATACAGCCGTTTATGCCGCAAATTTTCCACACTCGCAAGGGGATCAAAATCTACAGGGTCAGGGTCTACTGCCCATGAACTTAGAATCTTGAAATTTGGTACGAAGCAACGAGTTATAGCATAGATACAGCAAACCGCATTAACTTGTAATGTTTTGTTTTCATGTTACTTTTACCACCTAGACCGCGGTACTAGAGTCATATTTTGTGTGTTGGAAAAGGCCTGCTTGAAATAAAAATATTTTAATTTTGAATTTTCTAGCTTACTAACAATTTATTTGCATTCAGTATTACATAGCTAGTTAACACCTAGACTTGAAACCAATACCTAGACCACATAAACATTGAATTCGTGTAAGAATGGCCATCTGTCTGGCTCAGACGAAATCTCAGGTAACCCTAGGCTATAAGTTAGTATTTTTCGAATTTAAGCTTCAATTACATGTGTCCAACCCTGTGCTATCCTTTTAATATCAATTCTAAGAATCCCCTCTTACTAAGATTAATGCATGCTATGTATTTCATTAGTACTTAGGACCTAGGTACTTCAATAATATTCAAAATAGCCATATTGTTTTAAGTATTAATATTCTAAACGTAAAAAAAAAATCTAGTTTTTCTTGTATTTCTTAGTTCTGAATTAGGTTATCACATTCTGAAATAAGTAAAAAACAATCATTAAGCGATCAAATTATGTCAACTTAAATAATTTTAATACATTAAAAAATGGGCAAAACATGAACACTGCAAAGGGCAATATTTTTACTTGCAACAACATAAAAAGTCTTACCATCCAATTTAATTGAGAACTGTCCCTTTCATTAGCGGCCTATTAATATTGATAGGCATAAAAAGATGTCGCACATCGATCGCTGACGTCGTGTTATTAAGCCGCGTGATATATACGTCGTGTGCCCTCACGCTAAAGTTACGATGACTAGGGACTGTGGGGTTTGTACTGTATGCATAGATATTCTATAGCAATGCGATAAATCTACGAGGTAGTAGTTCTTCTCCTGTTTAGCCATGTCGATGAAAATAGCACTACTTGGGTATCGAGGTATTATTTTACAATAAAGGTTGCCATTTTTCATATGGTATAGTTAGAAGTTGCACGTTACACATAAGAATGGCTAATAGTTAGGTGTGCAAAAAACATTGTAGGTATATTATGTTGGTGGTTTTTAGTGTAGTTAATACGACTAGAAATACAAAAACTCAAGTTAATTCTGTCCAAATTATTACAAAAACCCTTGTTTTTTTTAATAATTTAATTTTATGAGAACAATAAATATAAGATTAAGACAACCAGTGTATCTAGGTCAACCCATTAAACTGCTTGAAGATATAAAATACAGCTTCACAAAATTATCGCTCCGCCATTGGAAAACATACTCAAAAATAATTTGAGTTTCTTCAACGCGGCGCAAGCGTAATGGTAATTGGGAGGGTGTGGCCAGGAAAACACAGTTTATGTACATACACAGTAAACAGAACACGGTACACAGAGGACAGGGTAGGGAAGTACAGAGTGCACGGGTCAATGTACCCCGCAAAAGTGCAACTGGCCTTCAGGGGATCAGCTGGTGTAGTAGAAAATATAAAAATTTACTCAATTTTTTTAGATCAATCAACCAATCGGTTTCACAGAATAAGGCATCTTGAAATATTTAAGATTCAATTTAAACTAAAAAGTCGATGCGCATCGAACGTGTATCTGGAAGTAATGTTATCTGGAAATAATAATTTCTTCTGAAACAAAACGAAAACGAGAATGCACGCGAATTTTAGAATCATATAAAATCTTTCCAACTTAAAGCGTTTCGACTCCACCGTATTATGAATTGACCCTAACACGTATATTTTTTTAACAATATACCGTAAAACCTTTATTCGTTCTTTAATCGTGTGTTCTTTGAGCAGTACCTACTTGTCTTTTACCGTTACCATGGCAACGGGGAGTTCGGAAGTCATTATAATATGTGGTTTCTTAAATGTTGGCATTTCCCCGCAGGCAGATGAGAGGTATCTTCTCAAAAGAATTGCTTTTTGCTTTATTACGAAGCAAAATATGAAGTCACCCGTGAAATAACCATGAGATATTATAATTTTTTAAATAATAATTTGTTATAATACTGGGCTTTAAAAGTCCCACTGCTGGGCACTAGATTCTTCCCATAGAGATGGAATGAGAATTATTCAGCTTGCTCATTGCGGGTTGGCGATTTATGATTCCAGTTTTGGAATTCAGGTTTCCTCACGAAGTTATCCGTCACCGTTTGTCAATGATGTCTTAGAATGATTAAGAAAGTACATAATTATAACTTTGAAATGCCACATTGGTACTTGCTTTGAGCCTGCAACCATGTGCATGCGAATCCGGTCATTGAACCGCTAGGCAACCACTATGTTAATTTGTTAGCAAGTAAATAAACTACATTAATACACAGTTAATATTCGACCTTCAAGTATGTATCATTATAAATCTTATTTTTAATAATAATTAAAGTCGTAAATATATAAAATGAGTTAAATTAATTCTTTCAGATGCAGTTTTTAGAGTGATTATGTTGTGACAGAAGACAGCATAATATTTTGTCCTTTTACCATTTTAATTTTCAAACCTTTTTTTTTTCTTTCAAAATTATTAAAGTCAAATGTATTTTTCTGTATCCACATGCTGCGAGAACATCGTACACACTAAACCAAATTTTGAGGTGAGACAAATAATTTATTTAATTCAATAGACTTGGCTTATGACCACACTTGTGAACCAGTTACATCAACGCAAAATTCTTAATGTTATTAATCTCTCTATGTAAACCCATAGATTTTTTATATACCCAGTGTCACTTTCGTAATAGAGACGACACCTCTCAAGCTAAGACCCATCCAGCCATTCAGCGATCCAAAGAAAAATACATAATTACACTCGATATAGTCCAAGATCCCAGTGCCGTAAGACACAACTTATTTTCTAAAGCATATAACCTTCGGTTCTCAGTAGTCTCTTGTGTACTTTTTAATACCTGACTGTTTGTAAAGCTTGCCCGGTGACACGTGCGCAGGTACCAGGTGAGAAAGGTTACTAAAAATCAGGGTTACTTAACTTATTTTTATATGACTGATTTTTATATATGTTTTTTAGAATATTACTCTGAAGTCATATAAGAAAAATCAGACACTTTCCATGGGCCAAAACTTTTATCAGACACTTTAAAGCTCTAAGAAAAATAAATGAACTTAATTTATTTTTAAATGTCTGATATTTTGATATGTCATTAAGATAACTATTAAAATGTTATATTTAATCAGTCAGACAAATTGCAATGACCAAACATCCCCTAATCACAAAAAATACTGAACCATAAATATGAGCGCGAGAGAACAATGCATATACAACATGTAACAAAACCCCTGTCAGATCCAATAAAAGTATATTCGTGGGTTCATGAACCGTCTCGCATATGCGGCATCTTTGACACAAAGCTGTAGGTAGTGACGTAAACTTTGAGGAGCGGTCAGTGTTGCTGTTGCCTTGGATCAGTTTTTATTTTGATTAAATTATTTTCACGGGAAAATAATCATCTCCAATCCATTTAATGACTACGTATGTGTTCGAAGTACGATACCGAATAATACTCTCAGGGATCGGACAGGGTTTTTGTTACATGTTGTATAGGAAAAATATTTTTTTACGGGGAAGTTGTGTTTTAAAGAAATTAATATTTATTTTATTTTAAATATATTTTTTTTATTGTTTTTTAATCATCTTCATCATCATCATAGTAATCAATCCTCATGTCAAATCATCATGTTGCTAGCAACATGTTCTGTAAAAACAAAAAGATAAACGATTAACGGAACGACCGATATACTAAATTGTAAACCAGAAATCTAAGTACGGTACCTGGTTCTTGAAGTGATTCACTAAGGAATCCGGGTAATTGGTCACTATCAAACCAATAAAAAGATTCTAGTCATCTTCTAACGTCCATCCATTGTTTTCAGGAGTTAAAGTAGTTGGTCGTTTTTCATTTGCATTATTCCAAATGCTGGTAATTAGCTCGGAGATATTGTTGAAATAATTCAGTTTTGCATGGTAGTAAATTGCGTGCATCGTAATTTTTTAGATTTTTTGAATTGAATACTTCATTAATACACAGTATATTTATTTAAAAATAGCTGAAGCCGGGCAGCATCAACGTCGCACACATTAGAAACACTATAAATATCGCAAGCGGCGGTACCCTAATGTCTAGGGCGTCGTCCTTGCGATCATGTGGTTGCGGGTTCGAATCCCATCCATTACACTACCGGCGTGAACCCACTCGTAACACAAGCATCTTAGCTTAGCACGAGGGGTTAACGAGATTACTAGTAATGTGCGACCCACATCCTATGTAGTAATCTTTTTTAAACACAAAAAAAATTGTACTTGATTGAAAATATCTTGTAGTATGTCATCATCGGTAAAAGACTCTAGATCTGCGAATCGCATAAAAGCTCGCTGATATTCATGTTTCTTCCTCATTATATTAAATGGTCTTAGTTTATGTACCTCTTTTAAAAAAGGCGGGATTAAAATCACATCCAGTCAATGCGTGAAATCCTGGCACCTGTCAATTCGTCATGACTAGTGGATGTACAATAAATAACATTAATAATATTCAGTTACATTATTAACGCATGTATAGTGCTCTCGCGCTCATACTTATGGTTGAGTAATTTTTGTGATTAGGGGATGTTTGGTCATTGCAATTTGTCTGACTGATTAAATATAACATTTTAATAGTTATCTTAATGACATATCAAAATATCAGACATTTAAAAATAAATTAAGTTCATTTATTTTTCTTAGAGCTTTAAAGTGTCTGATAAAAGTTTTGGCCCATGGAAAGTGACTGATTTTTCTTATATGACTTCAGAGTAATATTCTACAAAACATATATAAAAATCAGTCATATAAAAATAAGTTAAGTAACCCTGATTTTTAGTAACCTTTCTCACCTGGTACCTGCGCACGTGTCACCGGGCAAGCTTTACAAACAGTCAGGTATTAAAAAGTACACAAGAGACTACTGAGAACCGAAGGTTATATGCTTTAGAAAATAAGTTGTGTCTTACGGCACTGGGATCTTACTCTAATAAAGATACCCTCCTGGCAAAGTCTGCCAAAAATAACATACCACTCGCCTCTACATTCTAAAAATCCGCCTCTGTTTATTTCCTACTCTGTACAATATTTCACGCACCACTAAGACATAGTGTACAATTATCGCTAATTCGATAATGCGATGTCTGTCAATCTGTGTGTCAATGTTTCTAGGCTGTGGTTACGCCGAAATGTAACATGTTATGGGCGGAGCGGAATACTAATGATTTACGTAAAAAAATATTTGAATAAAGTAAATAAACTATCCCGTCGCGTTAGGTTTGTTTGATGAGTTCTTTTTGAAAACTAATATTAAACTGTCAAGTCTTACGTTCGTGTGTTATAATTTTACTGCGTATTTAAGTACGGTTATCTGAATGGTACATCACTTGGTATGTTATATTCACTGACATTTGTATAACCTTATTAATAAGAAAAGAGTTAATTCGGAACATCCAGTTAGCTCGTAGTTCCACGTTTTTTATGTACTTAGTTAGCTCCTGCGTAGAGGATAGGATACTTTTTTGAACACGCGTCGCATTTTTGCCGCAAATGAACGTTTTTTCTTTTCTGTTCCTCCATTCTCTTTTCGCCTTTTCTATACGAAAAATAAATCATTAATGGTTTATAGAGAATAAAAATATTGTAACTCCTAGACTACATCGAAAAACGACCACAAAACAAGTAATTGAATCTTAATGACTCATTTTATTAACTAACAATTATTAAGTAATTTTTTTCAACTTAGTGCTGCAACGTATATTACAAGCAAAAACATTTTACATTGAACAAGTTGTTAATTAAGAAATCCAAATTGAGGTGCTGATCAAAATATCCGTTTATTAAAAGCACATTAGTAATAAAACGCGTTTTTCGGTCCACGGAACGAAGTAATTAGATCCTTATTATATGTTCAGATGTTTATTTCAAGGGAATATTAGAATGTGTAATTATGAAGTAGATTGTCGGTGTAATTGCTGGGCTATTTGCTGACGTATAGATGGGTGTATATGTTGATTTGAGGCAAACAGTAACTTGACCTACTAATAACTATGTATTATATCTACATAATTATGTAGAAATTTTCACTAAACCTTTCAGTATTCATCAAGGTATTCCTGAATTTAGTTGTCACGTGACTTATTTTCTCTTCTCTTTATTTTTTTTAGTACAAACCTACTACGTAAATATATTTTTTTGTTCAAAATTGAATTTCATTGACTCAATATTTTTTTACACAAAATACGTTGTTAAATGATACTAAAAAAATATAATGTTTAATTGTAATCTACTATATAAAAATAAGTCGGGTTTTCCTTCCTGACGCTATAACTTCAGAACGCACGAACCGATTTCCACGGTTTTGCATTCGTTGGAAAGGTCTCGGGCTCCGTGAGGTTTATAGTAAAGAAAATTCTCAATTACATAAAAAAAAATTTAGACCGCGGGCGGAGCTGCGGGAAACAGCTAGTTATATTATAAGAAAAATCAAATACTCATCTCAAGAAGATCTAAGAATTCGTTAAACACACATCCTGCCCTCATTAGGTCCTCTCATTAACCTACACTATCGATATAACGACGCAAGATAAATCACTCGACACCACACTATAGATTGATTTACAATCCACTGCCGGTCGTTAATCAATCGCGCCCCCTAATTATTGAAGGAAATACGCATTGTAGCGAAAATGGAACTAATTGATCGGGACATGTGAGATTCTTAGAATATTTTTGTGTAATATTTGTTATTGTGCATAGGTACTAAACTTAATCAATTTTTTGAGTCCTTGAAACAAAAATACACAAAAACAAGATAAAAAAAAGAGTTACACAGAAATAAAAAAACACGTCTGGAACAACAATCAATCGAAACAGATCTGCTTCGTTAATATTTAACTACCTATATAATTATTAAGTCTTTATTAAATCCGACGGCGGATATTCTTGATGTTGAAGGCAAAGATTTCCGTTAACACTAAAATTTAAAAAAAGCTAAGAACTTCTTATCGATTTCTCTTAAACACCTAATAAACGTTTTCTTATCCTTAAAAGACTTGAGTATAAAGAGATTTTCTCTTAAAATATTAAAGATAAAACTATCTTTTATTAACATAATCCTCTTAACATCACGCCGAGTATCCGGCTGACCGAGTATCTCTCTTGATATTCTATTAACTTTTACTACACATTTTAATTAACAGTAAAAGTAATGAATCTAGTTTAACGGCCGGCATCGCAAACATTGAGTTAGCCAATACAAACAGAGGCCATAAATTATTTTAGCGTCCATAGACATGTAGATTTCCTTAATCGCCATGCTATGGGCGCTAGCGGCTATCGGCGCATGTTTGGACTACGATGTCTTATTGTGGATAAAGATTTATTACTGGTTATCTGAATTTAGATTTTTTTATTTTTTTTATTTAACTCATTCTACATTGATAATACCTTTATTATTAAAGTATTTAGGGCCCATAAAAATCCCTTTTAGGTCACCCTTAAAATAATGATTGCTGATGAGTTTAATCCAATCTAACAGCTTAAGCCTGTGTTCAAGCTGACTGCGGTCTCTTCCAAAAACAAAAAAAACTTGACGAGCCTGAGAAAATAGCCATAATAAATATATATATTTTAAATAAAAAATAAAACTTTTGTTTCTAATGTTAAGTACCAAGAATAATGTAAAGCTCGGATTGCTATTGCAGTTTATATTTATACGGCATGTTTGTAAATATCCTTTATAATATAAAAATATGATTATTTGTACCTTTTACTAGTTTATTTGTCATATCAAACGTGCAAAAGCCATCATTGGTGATTTTGGAAGTTTTCACGTTAAGCAGGTAATTCCAAATAGCGAAGACACAAAATACCTATATTATTTTTAATTTCAGTATTTCCAACTGATTACAAGAATATTTTTTTACAATTAATATGACTATAACATATTCTACTACAATTAAAAGTCCTTATAAAATAAAAAAAAACATCTATCTAAATAATAAAAGTAAGAAAACTTATGAACCAATAGAAAATTTATTATATTTTTTCGTAAATTTTAATTTAAAATTAATAAAAAAATCCTTAACCTAAGGCCATATCCACAGCGTGCGTTCTCGCGACGTGCCACTGCGTACGTGCGGAGTCTAAAGTCGGCCTATTTGTCCACAAGTACTGCGAGATGCGTACTGCGACCCAATTAACTGGCGCACATCTGTGTGTTCGCTTGTTTATATGCTGAAGAAAGAATTATGAATGCGACGACGGTTGCTTACAGCCTTAAATGGGACAGCAAGAGTCGCATCGCTTTGTTGCTATTGGTTTAAAATGACTTAGGTATAAAATATACAGAAATTAAGTTTTCTTAAACATGAATGTGATTTAGAGGAGGCTTATTAAGAATGCAACTAGTCCACCGAGTGCTCTTTTAAATGAAGTTCGATTAGAATTTGTGTCAGTATTAAATTGGCGATTAGATTTCAGCACTATATGCAGCTCAATCCAAGTATCGAATTCTAAGACATTACTAAAATCTGCACTCATGACACCGTTTAGCAGTTTAAGATAATAAATACGTAAGTATTTTATTCAGGTTCAATCATATTCAAAGAAACCAATAGGTACATCCATAAATAATTATTTCTGAAAGACATTTTCTAAATATTCATCTATACTTCCAAAGTTATCAGAACAGGCAGCCCTTACATATGAATCGATTTTAAACCCTCATCATACAAGCAGCTCATCATAAAAATCATAACGCGCAGTAATTTTTTAAACCTTTAAGTGATCACCAACATTAACCACGAAATTGAGTTGGCAAACATTAAATTTAATCTATATCGGTCGATCAGTTCTCGAGGTTGGCTCACACGTACGCACATTTAGATCAGCTGCGAGATATCAGGGTACGAACAATAATAACAAGCAGAAGTTGAACTCTGATCTGCCCTTCGTTGTGCTCAATACTTCGGCCTCACTACTTATTTAAGCTTTTTTAAAGAATAAGTTACTAAAAGTTTTTTTGGCACACCAGAGCAAACCTTCAAATCTTTTTTTAGTGTTTATTCTCAATGGTAAGCGGTAAAGTTTTTAATAGTCGCAACTAAGACACACGAAATAAGTTAGATTCCTACCAAACACAGGGGTTATATTTGTAGAGCGATGTTATATCTATCTCCAATATACTTTTAAGAAAAATACTAGCAAAGGGAACAATTCCAGTATGGAAGTAGTATAATGATATAACACAATAAAATATATTTTAAATAAACAAATTCTAAAAAATACATTCCAATAAAGAAAATAAATAGAGATACATATTCTTCTTACATAATATAAATTTAATTATATTATCAACACATATTTACAAAGTTAGTATGATAAAAAACGTTAGCTTAAGCAAAATAAAATACAAAATTTAAATGTTATTTATTTTAAAATTTGTTACTTCCTGTAAAATAATTATGTAAGCCCAAGTATAGGCACTTTATTTATTAAGAAAGAAAGAATTAATATTATTATGTTCCTGTGCCCTTACCGGGTTTCAAGGTGAACCTATTATATTGTTTTTGTAAACACACTATTTACACATAAACGCAATAACAGCGTTGAGTTTGATATGTTCATAGTTAAAGTTGAAATTTGCATTAACTGAATTAGCACGAAATATTACCGCGATCAAATGTTATTACAATAATAATGTAATAATAAATTGATTTGCTTAAACATAGGTTACATTAATCGTGTTGAAATATATCATTAGTATTACTATGTTTCACCTTATTTGGTATGTAACAAGTGTTGTGTTGTGACTTGTGAGCAGCAGTTGACTACGATAGTCTCAGTTGATAATCTCATTACCGTGAAACATTACAATTATGTGCTTCCCGAGGTCCAAGTTGTACTTCTGTGTGTACCTACATATTGGTGTGAAGTGATTAGCAGCGCACTCGACCTCGTTATATGAAAGAAGCTATTCATTGGGACACATTAAGATGGCGATTTATAGACTCGAATCTATGTTTAGTACGCATTTGTTGATTGGACCCGCTTTGTGTTTATTTTATAAGGATTTCGTAACGAGCTCTAAGTAAAGCGCTTTCTATCGACGTTTAGGTGACTCGATAGATTAGAAAATTGTACTATTTTATGCTGGTTTTAAACTACGTTTTTTTATAATTAAAACTAAGTATAATCAGGTATTTAATGTTTATTACCTAGGGTTTCTGAGCGCTTAGTTGTTCGATGTAGAAATATGACCATCTGCTGTCTGTTTCAGTGTTTTTTTTGCGATATGCCAAAGAGTAAACATATTAATTAGGTACTTTGTACGTAATATTATACTCAAATTCTTATTTATGGAAATACAATCTTATATTACATCGATATAGTTTAAAATCGTTTCAATTCAATCATCAATTTGATTCAATTTCTGAATAGTCTGTTCCTACCAAAAGAGCTGGGCGATAGCCAGCCAAAGTCGTAACAATTGGTATTATAATATTATGGTAATACCAACCTAATCCAAAGTTCAGACGATATTCATAATAGTGAGTACAATTGCGTTGAATTGTTACCGGATCGGTTCGTACGAACATCCGATGTTCAGTGAAATAGTTACACAACTTCAAGGCTAGTTTCCGCGTACACTTGCTGACACTAAAACTGCACAGCTTGTTTCATTTTATTGTTTTTTGTTTTATATAGAATGGAACTTTTTCATGGCACCCGGAGGGAAGTACTTTATAGAGAATTGCTCCTATATGATTTGATGTCATAAAGGTACAGGGTGCTTATATGTTTTATTTTAAGCCCATTCGATGCCCGCGTCGGACAAGCGTATTTTCAAAAATCAATGAAAGATATTTTTTTTAAAGGAATGCTTCTTTTGCTCTTAATTTGCTATCTCCAGTATTTAGAGTACTTTCCTTCCAGATGGAATTAAAAAACTCCGCCCCAACTCCAGTATATAAATTTATGAACAGTGTTGATTTACATGACATAAAAGTCATAGATTAATTGTGTTTCGTAAAACTGTAGTCTGTAGTATAATTTAGAATTAAATATTCTTCTACTAAAATTTTGAAAAAAAAGTTGTAGACCCATGTTAATGATAGGTACCTAGTTGACATTATAAATTACGAGATATTATTTTGGATATAGAGGAAGGGGAGGACCAAAGAAACGATGGATATATTGTTTGGAAAATTGTATGGTTTTCCTTTATTTTAATGATGTTTCCTATGTATTTGTCATGAAGTGTACATAACAAGTAACGTAAGTGGTGACTGTCCGTAGCGTGTAGCGCAGTAGTTTCTTAACTATTCCCCATTCGGACTGCAGCAGACTTCATTGTGCTAACTCACAGGATTTGCACAATGATATCTCTATGCTAGTCTTACTGTATGCCACGGAAAGTGATAAACGTGTCCTTACAAGATTTTATATCGACGATATTCTATATGAATATTTAACTGAATCTATATACCTACATAAAAATGAATCGCTTAAATAAATGTAGGTGCCTACACACTAAACTTCCGAACAACAGCACTGAATGGGTTAATATTATTATTTCTAAGTGATGGTTTTTCATAGGGAAAGGTTTCGTTAAAACGCTTATTACATAAAAAAGTTTTTTTTTTGTAAATATGAAAAGAGGAGGAGTGAATGAGATAGAAGACTGGGATAGACCCACGGAAGCGGGACCTACTTACGCGGGTAGACTGTGGGCCGCAGCCAGGAGACTTATATTATAGACACCTACATTTTTACCAGTCGTAATACGTAGTTGAAATTGGCAAACCTGTTACAATATTTACCAGTTAGCTATTTTGACTAACTTGAACCTTGTCACATTATTTTCGCCAATCTGGCTTCGCCATTATTTCCGTAGTTCTACATTGAATAGTTTTTACAACAATCTAATGCTAAAATATAAAATGCTTACAAACAGTTACATTGCTTTACTGGCCATCATTTCCCACAGAAAATAACTAACAACAAATCTTGATTCTCACATCAAAGTTAATAGAGATTAGTAATTGGTTCTTCTGTAAATCACGGTCATCCATTAAGGCACAATGTCGCAGGTAAATGAGTGTTTTGGGCTGGGCTAGGCAAACAATAATAGGCAATTTCAAATAATGACCGATGTATGAACAGTACACTCTCTGGGGAACTTAGCAAATAGCTTTATTTAAACATGTATTTATTAATTAACAAAAACTGAAGAATGTAAATTAGTATCATTTAATTTCAATGAGTAATCGTCATCATTAAGTAAATTATGAATACACTCAATGTACTACGTATCAATAAGTATTGAACATGTCTCTAAACTCAATATATTATGATAACATTATTAAATATTATGATTAGGATTCAACTTTTAGTTGACTTAAAAGTTCAACAATAAGCCCATCGCAAAATGAGGCCCACAAAAGTGTAAGATAAACGTAAAAAATATATATTTTAAAGCATTTTATTCCGCTCCGCTGTAGCCTGTAGGTGTACCATTGAGAGCATCAGCCGAGCCCTTCAAATAACATAATCATCGTGTCGCAACGGCCCAGCGGTTAATAGAGCATGCTCTAATAGTTGTCCCAATACCGACCAACATGACTCATGCGTTAAACAATGTGACGTACACTACGGAATCACGCGCGTCTTCTAATGACAACAAACAAAATAAAATGAAAGAAAAATAAATTAAAATTCGTGTAAAATACAATCTTGTTTTGAGAAAATCGGTTGTCTAAAAAAAATCTGCTGTTCGCGTAAAACTCTTGTTATAACAAAACCTGAAATATCATTGAAACAACATTTTAATACAAAGCTTACAATTCAATATTCCTTTGCGAGGTATAAAGATGTTAATGCGGACTGAAGGACCCGAACAAAGGGACCTCAATTTTGAGCTCATACTTTACGATTGCTATAATAAACATACCATAAATTGGTTTATATTAACCGCTTATATAAACTGCTTTAGAGAGCTTTGTCGACACCGACATACAGGTTCTCAAGTTTAATCATTATGCACGGCTCCAGCTGATTTACAGCACTAAGTAACGCTAAGTAGTACATAAGACACTAACTCAAGTCTTAAACCAAAATTGCCAACCAAACTAGCAACAGAGGTACTTATTCCCATGCTTTATGGGGACATTTTCTTAGCTCTTACCATCCCTGTTGACTTTTAAAGCAGGCCATAAACTAGTCCATAAGATAATTTAAAACACCCGAGCGGGCGATGCCGCGGGATAAAGCTAGCGGGTGATATATCACCGGTCGGAACGCCTTTACAATGCACTCAGACGTACGTATAATTTTATATATATCCCCCAATGAAAATCCGGATTATCACTGCAGGAAACAAAGTGTGTTTGTTTTAACCAAACCCGGGTACCTACTGAATTATGGTATTATTCATGACATACGAGTATATGCTTAGTCAATTGTTCGAGTATTGTTTTGAAGCGTGTTATTCCTTAAAAAGTATGTATAAATAATTTTTCAGTACCTAATGAAGGAATACTGAAACGTCAATCAGTTTAATACCACCGTTTAGTATCTTACTGTCTCTGTCACTTTAAGGCGTAAAGTAGTGACAGTAGATAGACAATTAAGAATATGTTAAAGTTAACTGAATATCAGTATTCGGGGGTAATTATTAAATTTTGCATTTTTTTTTAAATAAAGATTACTATCAATGAGGGCCGCACATTACTAGTAATCTCGTTAACCCCTCGTGCTAAGCTAAGATGCTTGTGTTACGAGTGGCTTCACGTCGGTAGTGTAATGGGTGAGTTTCGAACTCGCAAGCACATGACCGCAAGTCCAACGCCCTAGCCATTAAGCTACCGCAGCTTAAAATAAATAAGACGTTGTATCAAAATATGTTACTGAAATCTTAATAATCTTGACTCTTAAATTACATGCCTCTTGATTTGTTTTTAACCTTTAAGTTTAACGAATCTGTTGTAACATGATCATATAAAAAACAACAGCAATTCTCTTCAATTTCGTCGTAATTGTATCAATGTAACGAAATATAAAACTCGCTTTCGCCAACTTTTAATTGGTCTGGGGTATGGTTCCATGTCATGTCATTCTATTAAAACTTTTAACTTTGTCTTTCTGACATCGACATTCTCAAAGACACGGGATCTTTATTTTGTAAGATTTATACATTTAACTAACGTAGGTACAGACTTAAATGTATTTAAAAAGATACTGATCTTTGCACACTACGTATTTTACTTCGAATTTTCGACATCGAATCGTCGATTGGTCTAGCGGTTCAATGACTGTATTCTTAGCATATGGTTGCAGGTTCAAATCCAGGAAAATATCATGTCACTTTTCAAAGTAATATGTTGTTCCTAATTATTCTAAAACACAATTGAAAACGGTGGAGTAAAACCTCGTGAGGAAATCAAAATTCCCAAATTTTTTACTGAAATTGTCAATTCGCAATGAGCAAGCGATGTGATCAATGCTTGTTTCTTCTCTTCATGGGACCTGTGCCCAACAGTGGGAAATATTCGGGCCAGGTATAAATATACTCAAGAGTTGTCGATGTAGTTAGCATCAAGCTTAAAACATATTGATAACTAAAGGCAGATCTTTAAAGTACCAGTTACAATTTCTAGTTACCCATAAATTCAAAACTGCGTTAACTCAATAAAAAGTGATTATCTTAAGGTGTTTGAATTTTTTATCTTTAGAGGCCATACAATTTTAAATTACGGAAATTTTTATTCGCATACTAAATGACGTAATAACGTTAAACGAAGCTTATTTGGTCATAAGCACCTATACAGCAGCTCTGAAAATTTAATTAAGCCAGTATCCACTATCGGCGATGTTAATTCGTTCCCTCGCGAGCTATTATATAACTAATATCGCTGTGAAAAACCGGGCAATTTTCCAAAAGCACACGTAAAAGTTTTCATTCGGATACTGACAACGAAACGTTAGTCGACGCACTGGGTTATGTACACGTGGCAGGTGTAATACATACTCAGAACTACGATGTTCGGTCACTCGAGTGTAAATAAGTTTTTCATTGAAGTTATTGATAGGGCATAATACATCTTCATTAACAGCATATGAAAGATTAGTATTTTAAAATGTTTGTTGAATGAATTCATAAAATGAGTATTTTTTTTTTTCATTTATATTGTTACATTATCCCTGAGCGAAGCAGCGGGTAATAGCTAGTAATATATAAAACGATAGAAAAAAAAGAGATAAATTAGTTTGTATTATGTGCGTATTATTTATCTGTTAAATATATTTTATGTATAGTCGACCGCACGGTTGATTAATTTAGGCATGTATACCTAAGTTGTTGTAAGATTACATAATTGTCCTTTTCATGAAAGTAAGAAAAAGCTGTGCCAAAAAGAGTTATATAAGCAAAATGTGTTATATGCCAAACTCTATGTAAAACTCACACATTGTCGTATTCGTCGTTAGTTTTCTTGCTAACCGCGCGGTTCTTCCAGCCTAGTGCGTACAGGCGTAGCACAGTCTATCATAACCTGTCGGGATCGCTCACCAGCTCATCAGTCACCGCTCGCGTGCCGTTAAACGTCAACCCTGTTTTGGATTCACAATTTTCACTAATTAAAAATGGTAGTTTTAAAGTTTGCGTGTTCGGTACCGTTGTTTATATATTGTTTAGTAAATAGAATATTTTCCTAGTAATTACGAAAATTAGTTTGGGATTCCTGTTCCAACGTACTAGTTTAATGAGCGAGCTAGGCGTCATTCTGTTAGGTAAATAGATATGTAATTATAATTCCAGTACAATAGTATTGTGTTTTAATTGTCCCAGTTACTTATTGCTCGAAATAATATGTTAATCTATCGCTATTACTCGCATTTGTTTTCTGTTGTTGATATTATCCAAAACTTATACTTTTGAAATAAAGGACACAGCTCATTAGAGCCACCCGGCACCCACCCCGCACCGCCTCGTCGCACGGCATCCACTCGTTGTCGACAGGTAGTCCACGGGTGGACGTCGTGTTATCACCAATAAACGTCCCGCAGTCAACCAGTGGACCCCACGCGGTCAACGAGTGAACGCCGAGTGGTCAACGAGTGGACGCCGCTTGGTCCACGAATTTTCGAGTAGTCTTTTAATAATTGGCACTAGGTCTTCACAAATTTTACAAACCGTGAATTGGCAATCATAGCTGTCGCGCTTGATGAAGAAGAAAATAAAAGACGCAACAAAAAAAAGAAATCATCGCCAAGTATCGTCCTCGCGTGTATCAATCGCAGGCAGCGCGCGGTCCACTCGGGACCCGCGCGTAAACAACGCCCAGTCAACGCAAGGCAAGCATTCGAGCAGCGAGTTGTCACCGAGTGGTCCACCCGCCGTCCGCGCGTGAAGGGCTTATAACCGAGGCGATCTGGTGACGCTACGGAGTTGATATAGTGAGCGTATGCCCATACAATTCCATATAAAGAATACTAACCGCAGGAGGCGAGTCGGTGCGGAGTGGGTGCCGGGTGGCTGTAATGAGCTGTGACCTTAAAACTACTTTAAACGGATTCTATCGCGGTTTATTTTGATTTTAGTTCCCGACGTTTCAACACCTTTGCAGGTGTCATGGTCACTGGCTATGTCCAGTCCGTACTGGTGTACATATTGTTTTCTGAGGTTTACGCGAATATTAGACATTGAAATAAAACTATTTTAAACGGATTCTATCGCGGTTTATTTTGATTTTAGTTCCTGACGTTTCAACACCTTTGCACTTTGTGACCATGACACCTGCAACTTATACTTTTGTTAAAAAAATATAAGGCGAGTCGCCATTGCGCAGCTATAAAATAAACATATCGTACAGAGAACAGATTGCCACGGTATACCCTGTACTCGCAAACGACAGACAGGTTTAGAATCCTACTGCTTAATAAAAGCCTTCCGGCTTTGCCCAGCAGTGAGATATTAAATGGGCTTAAAAATTATAACGCAAAATCAAAATGTTTTTATTTCTAGTAAACCTAAAATAGGCGCTTTAGAAACATTAACTTTAAAGCTAAGCTAAATGACGCTAGTTGCGTGGTTCCAAAGTATCATTCCTATGGAGAAGAACCGGCAAGAAACTCCATAGGTTAACACAATAAATATAAGTGATAATACAAAACATATTATTTATCATTCTCAAATGTTTTTACAAATTGATTACACTACAATAATTCGACTAATAGCTGTCTAGATTAACCGGCAATGGGTCATTAACGTAATATAACGCTTGTCCTGGGATTGAAGCCATCATTAAATTATATTAGCTGGCTGACATGAATCAATTGGATAAATAGGTCAGTGCGCGTCGCCACCGGGCTCGACCTTATGCTACTTACGCATAATTGTCGCTGGAGCTTGTTCGTTGTTTTGATGGACCAATCTTTACCCTATTTATTTTATAATCTTTATTTTGAACAAGGATTCAGACACTCTAAGTGAATATAATAATAATAATAATAATTTATTTATTTACTCGAGTAACACAACTCATTTTGTTAGTAACACTTATAACTATGTTAGTAAACAAAACAATACATAAACAAGTATAACATGCAATTAAATTAAATAAACATATAAATAACAAGCCACATCATTACACTACTGCTGGTCCAGCAGATAGTTTGCAGCACCGGTTCACGATCGCGCAATCCAGTCGGCTGGAGATCATTACTAGGATGCTGTTGGTGCTGCCCCGCACCCTGCGTACCAGGGATGCGCATCTTTTACGCATTACTGTATAAAAACAATCTACGCGGGCTTCTGCAAACATCCCTGAGGCACTACAGTAACGTGGCAACCCAATATGCCAGCCTCATGAGAAATTACAAAAATACCATATACCTACCAGCATATACACATAATTATATTTAGCACTTCTTATCTCATTACAAACATTAGCATTCACTCCGTATTCTTAAAAAAAAATCATTTTATATATTATAGGGTAAAATTAATAACTAGATTCGGTCTCCGAATCTGATCTAAATAATTTTATCTGGGTAGTATTTAGGTACTAGTTCGTAACTACCTGGTTTTGTACCTTACCTTCTTACCTTTGCACCTTCTTTTATTTTCTGAAATATTATTTTAGAAACTTTGAACTTTGAATTAATGGGAATTAATCAATGGTACGTTTTATAGTACTTATAAGTAGGAATAAGGTATAGTAATATTTCTGAATGAGTGAAAATTTATTGAATTCCCATAACGAAGGTCTAAGATCTTAGTTGGAATTATATTTCGAGAAATACAGTACCGCTGTAAGTAAGTATCCTCCTTTGGTCACCACGGATTAGACTTCATGCGTACAAATATATCAAAGTTATTTTAGTACATCTGATGCATAACAAATAAATACTAAACACTACGTTACCACTTGTCACGAACACGGACCGCTTCTCCTCATATTTAATTCAACCAGTCCATTCTCCAATACTGTAATAAACACAGATATCGAATTTCAATTTTCCTCGCGCACCCCATTGCCAAACTTGCGAAATCCTTAAAAAATACTCTTACATTCGTTCCATTACGATTCATTCATTATATAGAGACGTCAATTTCCGGTAGCCATGTTGGATCGGTGCCCGTTCGCAATCTCCAACGGATATGACGTTTTGATAATTTAAAAACACTCCTAAAGTACGTGTAACTGCCAAGTTTTGGGAACAGCCTATTTAATGTATTAATTTCATATTTCAGACTATTCCGAATCTACCTAACATTTTTTTTTAAGTTAGGGATGTTCAATAGGTCTATTTTTATTATAATGTTAACAGTTTGGACCTTCGTGAATTTTGATACTATTTCGCCTAATTGTGAGGAGTACATTTAAATTCCCTTCAAAGAACTGTTTATGATAAACATGATGAAACCGTAATAACAATACACAAGCAATTTATAAGGAAGTATCCTAAAAGAACAATATCAATTACTAAAATTATCAAAGAACGGTTACACGAAACCGAATACAAACAAAACATTCGAAATGTAGTATTTAATTATGTATAATTTAAACACACCAATAGATATTATCTCAAAGACACCCCTAACCGCACCCCTAAAAATGTTTGTACCAAGTTTAAATTAAATTACAGCGAAGTTTTAAACAAGAAACGAAACAATTGGGCCGTCAAGTCCACTGCAAGCCTTTAGCAGTTGTGGAGAGCATTATAATAATATAAGCCTTGGGCATCGTAGTGAACGGAAACGCTCCTAATTAGCGTCAGCTACGGATCTGTGCGGATGACGGGATCTGGGATCGGGCGTACGGATCCGAAATTCGAGGATTTAGCTTCAATTACAAAACATTAATGAGCTGCTCGATGGTAAGTGGTAAATGTATGGCAGAGAATAATAGAATAATTGTTGATATAACTCTTAAAGCTATCCAAATGTTTGATAAATGTCAATGCCGTAGCCATCAGACTATCACCATTTAAGGTTGTTTTTAAGCTTAATAGCAATGTGTTCACACATTACTAGTATTCTTGTTGTCCTCTCATGATAAGCTAAATACTTGTGTTACGAGTGGGCTCACGTTGGTAGTGCAATGGGAATTCCAGCCCGCGACCACATGATTGCAAGTTGCTTTATAGGACCTTTTTTTTTCTTATATAAATTTAGGAGAACAAAGACATTGATGTTAGCAATAAAATATGGGTAGACAATATTGATCATCTATGGAATACTGTATTACCTAGCAATAGGTTGTGGAGGTCAGATAGGCAGTCGCTCTATGTAAAATACGGTATTCAGCTAAATCCGGTAAGATTGGAAGCCGACCCCAACATAGCTTGGGAAAAGGCTAGGCAGAAGAAGAAGACAATATTGATCATCATCGGGGATTGATAGATACTGACGAGCGTGCTCGAGTGGCGTTCACACCGGTTTTTAAGGTGTCGTCAGCTCTGAGGTCCCGGGTTCGATCCCCGAACGGATCAACGTAAAAAAAAAACACTTTATACATTGCCTCGGGTCTGGGTGTTTGTGGTACCTTCGTTGTCCACAAATAACAAAAGTGCTTACGTACTTACTTTAGATTCGGAGCAATATATGTCATGTTGAAAACATTTAAAAAAATGTACCCTTCACATACTTCAATTTCATCACCGTGAATTACTCTCGTCTCAAATGTTTCAATGTTAGCGCGCGTTCTAGTATTCGTTGTATTGTATCGAACCTTCCTGTAACACAGCTCCGTGTGTTTTGGTCCTGCGGGCCAGTACAAGAACAGCAAGTTTTCATAATGGTGGATTGTTCTTGTTTGCGTATCGAGTGCACATTTCGTGGCTATTCAGCTGGTAACAAAGTTGCCCAATTGTGGCCGTCCTCTGTTCTGCTTGTTTAGCTTTTAGGGTTTTGGAGGTTGGCTAGCATGCTTTATTGCACTGTTTAGGAACTATATTGGTACTTTTGCAGGAATGTTTAGCGGAAATTTCTTAGTTGAGTCTCATCTAGAATTTTCAGCTTCAGAAATCAGAATACAAAAATGCCTAAAGTACCTTAAAAATCAAAGTATCACATGGGAATTTTCGTATTATATTTTTTATAAATGAAAATTTCTAAATAAAAAAAAATTGAGTTATTATAATAATAACTTCCGTGAGACGAATTCATAATTATTTAACGATTCAAAGCGCCGGTGTCGCGACACCGCCGCGCCGCCGCCACGTCAGCTCATGATTAAGGACTCCTATTGAGTCTGAAACTAGTCGGGCGATCCCGAAAATGCGCGTGAGTAAACCGTTGAATCCTTAAATAATTAAAAATTGAGTATTTACTTCTTCTGAAATATCTATTAAAAAATCTGAAACAAAGCAAAGTTCAATATTTTATCAAACAGATTCTATCGTAGTTTAATATGATGGTCCATAAATAACTACACGTAATAATTATACCTGAGATTTACTATTCTCCAATTCAAATAAATAAATGAAAACTCATAACAAAACTCGTTCTAATAAATGTATCCATGAAATGTGTTCAGTAACCTACCGAGAAGTAGGAATAAAATTATTTAAACTTCGCAGAACTAAAGTAAATTAACAGAAAATAAATACATTAGAATTTCACAAAGTTACTATAATTCAATCTGAATATTTTCCTATCCTTGAAACAAAACTTCAAATATGCGTGTAAATGAGGTCATGTTTAAACAGTGAAGGAATAAAAAATCTTGAAATTTTAGTTAGCATCTCCACCGCTAATAACTTGTCTATTAAACTGGGAAACTGTAGCCTAAGTTAAAAGTCCGTTGTTGGATAACAGTTCAGTTTTAATTTTAAACTTTAAACTTAATTTATTTAATTAATAAAGATGAGAATGTTCGTGACGATCCGTAGTAGATCGTACTACGGGAAAATAAGTCACGAGTTTCTCGAACGAATTTAGAGAATTGAATAGTGTTTTATTTATTACATTATTTAACCAATAAACCTGGAACTAGAACTATTCGTGGAAAGTTTTCAAAAATAGTTTGGTTTATATTTATTTTTAAATGGTTTTTACTATGAAAAATTGGCATGAAGGATGTTATTCAATGCAACGTCCTTACAAAATTCTTTATTTTAGACGTGATAATGTCTTATAAAATATGATAATGCTGCATGCCTGAAAAAATGACACATTGCGCCTGAGCCGAGTGTGCAAGCGAGAGTGTGGAACAAGCAACAGAGAGGCACGATCGGCCTAAGCGTTCGGCTTGTGACGCATCTCTCTTCCGCCGACCCGTGTAGAAAAAAGACAATATGCAATATTTCATCAATGTTTTCTTATGACGTTATCCCGTAAAATTATCGTCCGTAAGTCGACTTTACTCATATTTGTATTTACTTATATATAATATTTACTCGTATTTTGTTACTTTTTATGTCTAGAAAATATTCCGCCAACACAAAAGATTACTAAGACAGAAAAGAGTTTATAAAAATAATACAAAAAAGCGAATTACTAGAACATACAAATCTTCTTACGTATATTTCTATTAAAAATAAATAAAGACGTCCGAAAAGTCCGAGGACAATTATAATACTAAACCATATTTTATTTACGAAACCCAAAATGGCCTTCTTAAGTAGCTTAAAAGAAATAGGCCTTCGTTCCATTACGGAACCTGAATGAGAAAATTTGTATAGAAATTATTCATAAAGCGCTTTATAGATGGACTTCAAATAATAGATTCCCTTTGGAGTCCACCGTTGGCTCTGACAGCTGATTATATGTAAATTATGCCAATTCGTGCCAATTCCCGTGGCCAGTAAAATAGGGAGGACTGGTAATTTGCTGGAGCCCGGCCTAACATCTTTGGATTTTTAATGAGAACATTTGTGATTTATTTTCTGTTTAAATAAAGGTGGAATTGTTGGCTGTTTGACGAGTCTGCCACTGATCTGGAGTAAATAGGCCGGGATTTAAATGTTTTAGCGGTGTTAAATGAAGTAAGGGATAATTATAGGATAAAATTATTTATTAAATGTTTTATTTTGCTATTAATTCATAGAAAGGTACATAGCTCTCCTATGATTTGGTGAAAGTACTACACTCATTTATACTGACACGGTACATGTCAGTATAACCACGTCTGTTTGTTAGAATGGTAAGTCTGAATACAAACATTTCCCTTTTAAAAAAATATATATGCAAAGAACACAGCATAACCATAGCAGACTGGTCATTTCTAAAATAAATTTCTTACAGCAGACTTTCTTCTAAAAAGTCCTTGAATGCTGTTTATAATTATATTTTTTAGTTTCTTAAATCATAATCAATACACAATATACTCATTAATAGCACGTAGATATACGCATGAAAAGTTACAAATATTACGTCATTACATTAAATTAAATTATAGCTTACAACATAATATTTGGCGGGAAGACAGCCTCAATTATTCTTAATGATTAATCGCAATCCAACTTTCAGAATATTTATTATAATCTATCGATATGAATTATCTAGTCGACGTTAGAATTATATTATTGTATTTGTTTATCATTGCCAAGATACCTAGGTCAAATAAACAAAATTACTAACATTTCTTGCTTTCTTTTTTCTCTCACAGTGCGTATAAATAAACACCTATTAGACCACAGCACCTAGAGTCATTTAGTTTTAAAGTTAACTTTTCTAAAGAGCCTATTTTATTGTATCTTTGTATATTAAGATACAATAAAATAGATAAAACACCCTAAATGTTTTATCTCAAGTGACCAAAAAAAATTCTCTAAAACCTTAGCACATGAAGCTGCCTTCGTTACTTTATTAGGTACGATTTATGATAGCATCTGTTTTACTTGTCTTGTTTTTTCCATAGAAATATAACGCCTAGAACTGAGTACGCAAGGATTATAATAGAACTTAGTTTGTACGAACGTGCCGTTAGTCATCAAGATCAAGCGCTAGTGCAAGTATCTCCTAACTTTTAAGTTTAGGTTTAAGTGGTCAATGGGTGTTTCAATGCAATAAATATGTAGTCACCAACGAAAGTAGATAAATTAGCTACGTGCTTGTATGACGGTTATCTATCTAGGTTAATCTATGCATTTCTTCCAAGGATAGGAACGTTTCAGAGATTAATACATTGAAACAATATCTCAAGTTTTACACTTGATATTACGTACCTACTAGTACAATTTTTTAAGAGCTATATTTTATACCTTAAATATATCGGATTCATTAATAATTGTAATTTACATTACAATAACATTAATTACTAAATTTAAAACATAATTAAACCTTTGTATTATTGATCAGAGAAATATTAAACATAAAGTTTACATCATGTTGACTACAAAGGCTGAGCTAAGGCTTTGATTAAAACATCTGTTTTTAATAAGCTGTTATCGAAAATCAAAAACTACAAATTTGAGTTGAAAACTTATTGAAACACCCCAATATTGTGTACTGACCTATTTTTAATTTATTCTGACGCTACACATAAAGTCATCGTATTTTTTCCTTTTATAATATTCTCTTTTGATATAACTTTTCGATATTTAAAACTTGTTGTAACTTACAGCTTTTGTGGGTAAATACCTTCAAGATACTATACTAATACTCGTATTATACAGAGGAAAGATTTGATTGTTTATTTGTTTGCATTGAATAGGCTTCGAAACTAAAGAACCGATTTGAAAAAATCTTTCAGTGTTAGATAGATGATTAAGGAAGCTATAGGCTATTTTTCTTTTGTTCCTTATAAGATGTACCTACCTATTTAAAATAATTGACCCGGTTATTCTAATTTCATTTCTACAATAGTCAATATAATGGAATATAGAAATGACACGTGCTTCCAGAACATCTAAAACAGTCACAAAGGAGAAATAAAGTGTTTTCGGGATGACATCATCGATGTCTTTATTCCGGGTTTGAGGGTTCTATTTTTCTATAAGAATGAGGTCACTTGAGTCATTTACCTTTACAGCTTCTACGAGATTGTGAACCACGACACTTGGCGTGATGAAAGCATAACATGACCCACATGAGCAGCGCCGGGCGGCAGACATCTGCTCGATTATAAAACACGACCGAACATGAAAACATAATCAATGAGTAATTAAGTTTTCGTATTAACAAAGACCCAATTTGGAAAATAATTAAGGGAAAATTTTGGCTTCAGTTGGCACCTGTAAACAGCAATAACTAGGTTATGTATATAATCGTAATCATTATTATTAAAATTTCATGTGTTTTGGAAAGTGAACCTACATAAATGTTACGTCATGTAGTGATAATTACAGAGAAACATTCATAAAAGCAAAAACAGCGAAATTACTACTAGAAAAGCATGTTAATAACGATATACCAATAATTAGTTATAATTAAGCCTAGCAGTTAATGAATATTAAGACTCGTTTTTAGTCTCGTGACTCGGAAGTACTTACTTAGTAAAAGCTAAAGGTCGACAACTTTCTTAAGACGAAAATAGAAGATTGGCAAAGATGAGCACGGAACTCATCCGACATAAAAAAAACCAACATTACAATGACTTATTTATTGTTCGCACTTTATTTCACCAGCTGAACCATTAGTTAGCATATTTCGTTTCCATTTTAATTTTGCACCATCACCATCAATATGGAACCTTATGAATTTGCTGTTATGGTTGAAATTTAGAGCGTGTGTACAGTAGGACAATTTCTTTTGATCAGCCAATAAATTCAGTCGATTTCAGACAGAAGTTCGCTCGTTAACGTGACGGCTTTTGTTAGAATTATTTGTTTAAACAACAAACGAGTAATATATTACTGTATGGGAAGTTGGGAAGAATGTTTTGTCAATAGGTTATGTACTGTGATTAAAATATTCGGAGTTTTCAGTTGTTAAAAGGATTAATTTGTGTATGGTTCTGAGTTCTTAGACTTTCCAGTATTTAACATTCTTAATCGTATGTTAAAAGTCGTTTTCATGAATCGCAGGGAAATCTTTCTTTAACTACCTAGTTGAAATGTATCGAACCTATGGTTTGAACAGGCTATCGTCAAAATAAAGTTCGTCTTTTGTTTCAACGTTCAACTTCCAAATACGCAAACAAGGTGTTGTATGTCCTCTGCGGAATATTGGTCGCCTATAAAGACCAGACAAAGGCGGACTCGAGATCACGAGGTACGGCTATTGCATAATCTCACGAAATAGTCCCCTTTGTCACCTCTTTCAACACCTTCAGGGAAACACGAGCGTTTTCCCATTTAGGACCATTAAAGCAATGCTTCTGATGTGATCCGTTCCGCACTGATTCCTACACATGAGCTTTCAAACAGAGATATCTATCACCCGAAACATAATCACACACTCTAAACTGTGTATATCTATAAATATGTTTATTTCAGTACAAATAACACAAGACCGTGACTGCAGACAATATGTTACGTCACAGCAGTTACTAATTCCTATTTGAAGTTTAACATTTGGGGATTGAAGGACCAATTTGCAAGCGTTATTCTCTTGAGCCATGTGGCATTGGAATAGAGTTGATGTTTGCTTGCTTGAGTGTTTGTAAAATCTGGTCCTTTTGATGTATGAGGGTGACAAAGCAACAGTTTTAAGATTTGAGACAAGTATTAAGCGTAGTTGTTACGCAGTCATTTATTAATCGTGTGGAATGACATAATGAGGTGTGCTGGATTTTTGTTTTAATTGGACACTGTTCGAAAATGACTGACATATTTTGGGCATAACCCATTACGGTGTGAATACATGTGTTACAATAAATTCTTGATTTCAATAACATTGGCAGTGTACCAAAAATAATAGCAGTAATTAATTTTTGGAATATTTTAATTATAATGGGGAAATTAGTGATAGGATCATAAATCTGTGGTGTTTGTTTTAGTGCAGCATGTGGGGACCAGCTGAATAACATTGCGGTGTCTGTGAGCCCAGCCTGTAGGTACTGGGCTACATACGGTTGCACGTAAATTTACTTGATTATTATTATAATAATTTTAATGTGAGAATATCATCAAACGAGTTCATTCAAAGGTTTAGGCAGATAAAAAGTTACTGAAAAAAGATATAAAAGTTCATCGTTAGCTTTAACAGTTTTTTATTATTTTATTTTATTAACTATATTTTGATTTATTATACTAGAAAATAATAACACTTCTGACTATTGGATATTCAAAACACGGTTATAATAAAACTCTAAAATATTGGAGAGATATTAAAAATTTTGAATAACATGAAAGAAATTATACGTCTCGCAACGTCTGGGAAACAATGTTTAATTCAAATAGCTATAAACCATTAATAATTCGAACCGCAATAACCACAAAACATTTCACACTTTTTAAAACGTTAATCAAGTAAGTATAAACTTGAAAAAGATCGACTCGGGTACCCATCTAATTACTGGCCTAGAGCATAACCTGCACCGGATCAATTATCTATCCAATTTTAAGTATTACATCATTAACGGTGTAATGAATGGTGTGCAAACTATAACCTCTTGTCTGAACTAAGCCCTGGTGCACATTACTTATTATGATTGATGGGCTCTGACTAGGGCTGTCACACTTTAGTTTATAAATTAATATAATAAATCTATACAAGATTAACGTATGCTTAAAACTGTGTACGAGCTTGGAAGGGCAATATAATGGTATTAGTAACAAATAAACTTGATAAATAATAAAAAAAATAACTAATTTCAGTGTGGATGGGGATTGAAGAGCCTTTGTACCAAAAAAAAAAATAGTTGAAATTTCGATATGTGATAGTGACGTTTTGTGTTGAAATACATAAAATGATTATGAGTGTAAATATGATAATATGTGTAAATCAAATAACTAACAATTTATTTGGCAAGGCATGAACTATGAAAAGCAGGATACACTGAGGATATGGTACAATATAATTCAATAACAAGTAGGTACCATAAAGTTTCTATACCACCTACAAGTGCAACTAAAAATCAGATTTACTGTAGCGATACCATCTCATCACCAGGGGAATTGTGGTGTGATACTCAACTACTGTACGCGGGCAGAGCCAAGGGTAAATCTTAGTCTTAAACCAACCATTTCGCAAGGGTCTAAAATTATTCTCGCTGGCGTGTATGTATGTGGTTTTACAGTGTTTAGGTATAATCTATTGTATTCTGGGTACTGATTTTGAATTGCCTCTAATAATGTTTCGTAGTACTTTGGAAGTTGTTTTCCCAAAGGATGGGCGTCCAGACAGCCAATACTAGGCCCGTCGGCACTTGTTACCGTTAACTTGTATTAAGGACTTGTTAAGCTAACAATTTATTATTAAATTGTAAATTGTGTTTCGAGTGAGGGTTTAGTTTGAATTAAATTCTCTAGATATGACTGGCATAGTTATATTTTATATGCTTAGAAAAAAAAACAATCACATAAAATTTATAATTGCTATTTAGTTCGTTATGTTGTCATTATTTTATTATAAAAAATATAAAATAATGATATCGCCCCAAAACATATCTCTAACTCATACATATTCAACAGAATTTATTTTAACGAGTTTCTTATATGAACGGCATAATATATAGGTTTTTATTAGTACCTACTAGTAAAACTCAATGTTTAAAAAAAACGATTAAACAAAATGAATTTATTTTCTTTATTATTCTAAGACACCATTGAAAAACGGTGAAATAAAACATCGCGGGAAAACCTGGTTTCCGAAAATCTGGAATCGCAAACCCGCAATGACCCAGCGTGGTGATCAATGCTCGTTCCTTCGCTATATGGAAAGAGGACTGTGCCTGGCAGTGGGGCACATATAGGCCGATATTATAATGTACTAAATACAGGATCATTGCGTGCCAGCCCTACGTGTCGGAGAGGTTAGTACGTTACTAGCTATTAAAGTTTTAGTCGAGACACTCGTTGTGTTAAATGTCACGCTTTGGGCTATGGCCGGGCACAGATTATATAGAGATGTTAATACCGTGTTACATTACCTCCGCAAATTAACACTAAGTATATGAATTAGTACCTATACAGTATCTATGTTCATACCTTGTCATCAATAGACAATATTTATGTCAACAGTGATAGTCAAGACATACTCTAAACTGTAGTGCATCCAATGTAATAATTATTATCGATAGAAAGAAGTCGAAATTACTTACACTTAAAAATATTATCGAGTTAGATTTTAATGAATATAGCTATAAAGATACACTAAAATATTATCTTTAGTTAAACATATCATGAGACAGTGATTGTTATAGGTATTATTAAACGTATCATAGTAAAAGTATTTATTAAAATTGTAAACTCATTTTCAGTGTAGAATTTAGAATTCGCATATATTGTCCGTGTAGGAGCATGGGAGTTTACGGTAGTACTCGTGGAACCTGTGGTAAAAATCTCGTTAAATAGGAATGGTTATTTCATCTCTGAAGGTTCTCTTTACAAATTACAGTTGCGCAAACGCAGCTTCAGTGGCACTTCGAGGGCCGATTGGCTGCCATCTGGCGTCGTAACAGATCCTCTCCAAACCATCCTGCTACACTTCAATTACAGCATTGCGCTATACATGGGATGTTTATAATTGGACCTGATTTAGATTGCTGGTAGTATACGAGCAATGGATGGTGATTCAAGAGATACAGTCGTTGTTTTGAAGTGTAGAGTGGGATGGCCTTCTATTATCTCAATGACACAACTTTAAATCATGTTTCTATTTCGTGTTAGTGTATTAGAACTGAAGTAATGTTATTTTGCTAATTATCATAGTTTTTAATACTTATCAGTTCTTGTGAAATTAGCAACCAAAACATCCATTGATTTATATTATTTGTCTATTTAAGTAAGCTTTTTTCCTTTTATGTATTAATATATTCAGTATTAATTGAAAGTGATTATAATCTACGAGGTAATCAGGTGTATAAAACTGAACAACTCCAAGGAAAATAGGTCGAAATCTTAAAATTGAAAATCAACTTTTGATCCAAACATAAGTCACGTGATCTGTCACTTTGTATGACAATTTCATTTTCCATTTTAAGATTTCGACCTATGTTCCTTGGAGTTGTTCAGTTTTATGCACCTGATTACCTCATAGAATATACGCACTCCTTTAAATTAATCCTGTATAGGTTCATTTAATTTATATAATTTAGTTTAGTTTTTTTTTTATGTTAGGTGTACATTGACTGTCATTATTTACTACTTGTAGCATCGAAGGTCTGATTGTTTTGAGTAAGTGCGTTAAGGCATTTGCTAAATTAAATAGTGTCCAAGAGTTTTCTTTATTAAATGAGAGTTTCATACAGGTGTACCTAATATTATTACAGAAAGATAAACACCATGAAGTAGTAATAAAATTATTTGTTTTAAAATAAACGAGTGTAAGGTATAGTCAACAGCAAAAGTAGATGATGAATTGAGTTTATAATTTATGAAGTCAAAACTGATCACGAATATAATATATGGCAACTGTACTAGTAGTAAATGTTTGGTATAATTTACGATACCATATAACATACTTTTGAATCTTCGACGCCACACAGTTGTGACGCGAACTCCGTTCATCATTATTATATTTCTGATTTGGATTCATCGACTTTAGCTGTTGACTGTACTTGCCTATTATACAAGGTGCACTTTCTGCTATTGGTCGTCGTGTGTTAGGTTAATCAGAGTAGGACCATTACGCCAGCGAGTAGCGAAAGATTATCCTTCTTAATTAACCATTAAGTTTTAAATAGCTTACAGGTGCTGGCTTCAAGTAATTTCTAACTCCTAGTTATGAATAAATGCAGATCAGATAATATGGTTAAGTTTAACGATTCGAGGCAAGATGTAGAAAAGTTGTTTTTAAGTGTTGACTATAATACAGAATAGTAAGTACTTTCTGTGTGTAAGAGGTTATATTTTTAATTAGAAAATCATCTGATTAATAAGTATAATTGATTACATAATAATAGTTAATAAGTTTTAGATTAGATAGATAGATAGTTTTATAAGTTTCTAAAACTTATTAAACTATCTATTTTTTTTCAGTTTTATAATTAAAATATTTAGAATTTGTTGCTATGGATTTTGTAGCGCTGAAGGGGATTTCGAATCAGGGTGCTGTCATGGTATAACTCACTTTCAAAAAGTGCTACATAGTAGCTTGAACGGTAAAACTTATTAACCATTATTAAGTAAAATTGATTACTTAATAATGGTTCACAAACGTCAAAAAATTCATCGTCATCAAAAGATTCGAAAATCTTGTTATCAAACCGCAAAAATACCTTAAATCGACAGGTGACCAGAATGTACGATTTTTGATTAGATATAGATAACTAGCTAATAAAAAATATGTCATTTCTATAAAAACTTATTTTGCTTTTTATGATGAATTGGAAGTTTTCTTGCATTGGGAGCCGATGAGTCAGGGGAAGG
This sequence comes from Plusia festucae, assembly GCA_950381575.1. Taxonomy (NCBI): domain Eukaryota; kingdom Metazoa; phylum Arthropoda; class Insecta; order Lepidoptera; family Noctuidae; genus Plusia; species Plusia festucae. Next base: position 620,191 of record OX494447.1, read on the forward strand.
ATTGCAAAGTCATGCAATTTTAACAGAATCAGCTCACTATTAAAAATCATAATTATCTAAGTATTAATCAGAGCGTTGTAATATAACTGATATTTGTAATTTCTTAATCATATGACATCATCGGTCTTATCAAACTTAGTAAGAATTTGAACTATAGTTGTATCTACATAAATAAAATCTATCGATTTGGTCTGACCTGATACCACACTACTATGTGCAAAAATATTTGTGTCACTGGAACCTATTCCATTCATAGGTACGTCTTAAAAAGATATCTCTTAACCCGGCACCATTGTAGCCAGTGGATTGAGAACTTCACTTAAACTCTTACAAACTGAATTATAAGCAGGTTTGTTACTTTAATGAGTAGCACGTTTTGACAGCATTCAAATTATTTCCTGAATTCAGAACTATCTGTGATGGTCTTGCTGGGAAGAAGAAACGATTTAACAATTCTCCATCATCGTACAGAGCTACATACGAGATGGTATTCTCCTTTTGTTGATAGTTTTATTCGATCTGATAAGCCAACCAAGTCGATGGACTTTTGATTATCATCTTTAACCAATATTACACTTAGGAACAACATGTTTTATTCGTGTTAACAATACAAATAATACACTCAAAACCAGCTGCAAGCTTAAACCGATGTACTCAACGTAATGCTAGCACGTGCAGTCAGTTGGTACTTCGGTAGCTCTTACAATGAGCCCTTTATACCGCTGTGCCATGTTAATCGTGTCGTCACTCTGCGCAGGTTGGCTGCATACGAAACAGATGACTCCGATGCTTGAAATACTGTTTGCAATAAGTCTACCATTTCTAGGCGGGTTAAGTCTATCAAAATCTATAAATATTAGAGAAAAAAAAACAAAAAAATCGGCAGTAGCCTAATAGCTAGGGCATCGGTCTTGCGATCATATAGTCGCGGTTTCAAATCCCACCCATTGCACTTCTGACGTGAACCCACTCGTAACACAAGCATTTAGCTTAGAACGAGGGGTTAACAAGAGTACTAGTAATGTGCGACACACATTGGTAGTAATCTTTCGTTAACTTTGGCATCAGTTAGAATAATCATCAAAAAACACAAAGACTAAACCGATCATAAAAGTCCAAATTAACAAAAAACAATATTTAAAAACTGGTAGTCAAACTCAGGGCCAATGAAACTAAAACTAATCGTTTTATTAGTTTATATTTCCTATTAATTAATATCAATAGATCATCAGATTAATACGCAATCAATAATACTTATGCTAATAGGTTGCATCTGGCGCCGAAACACTCAAGACTTACATTATTAATAGAGACCTCAGATTAATTTATCGTATTCATAATTTAAATATGTTAATTATTACAATATTAGTTTACACATTCTTTGATATTTGGTTAGCAAATATTATCTATTATATATAATTCCAGTCTCACGATGTTTGTCCGGGATGAACTCCAAAACTACAGAACCGATTTGAATCAAATTTGCACACCATGTGCAGTTTGATCCAACTTGAAAGATAGGATAGCTTAGATTACAAATATAAAAAAAATTGAGACCGCAGGCGGAGCAGCGGGAAACAGCTAGTAAAATATAAAAATGAGGAGTTTGATTCTATATTCTGCCCGGACCCAAGCTGCATGTTCCAGATCTTAATATTTAAGTCATAGTAAAGATTATTCATTGAATAGATAGTTACAAAATGACTCACTCGCAAAGTTGGTAGAACATTAAACATTGTATTGTTAACCCCTCGTACTAGCTAAATGCTTGTGTTACGAGTGAGTTCACGTTGGTAGTGCAATGGTTGGGATTCGAACCGTCAACCACATGATCGAAAGTCCGACGCCCTGGACATTAGGTTACCACCGTTTTTTATGGAGCTTGTTATTATCCGTGCGTATGATATGGCCGCGTAAAGATTTATTTTTAGTAATTACATAATAATTATAAAGAGTAAAAATAAATAAGTTTATTTTGTGACCTCAATATTAAGGACGCTAAAACCCTCAAGTATAGCCTTAATAATCTTGTAGAAAATATTGTGTGTAATAGTAAAAACGCCCTTACCTAACTCCTTTAACCATTCGGTCCAGAAGCACGTCATTTTTAATCGCTGTACTCAGTGATCAAGTATAAACAGTTATATCATAAACTTTATAGCTTTAATTAATAGTCACAGTGTTTACGAGCATATGTTTTAAATTGCTTCTTTTACTGGAGTAATGTTGACAAAAAATATGAGTTATGTAACGTTATGACATGTGTTTAGCTTTGACTAACTTCAAAGATTATGATTTGTGTAATTTTATTAGGCCATCACATTATTATCACATGTGTTGGTTGTATGAACTGGGTTGTTCATATGTAGCCGATACATCTTGGAGTGAAAGAGTAACTTGAATGTATTTACAACCAAATATATAATACATGACACTACATAATGCCAAAAAGAAGCAATCAAACTTTAATAAAGGAAAAACCACCGACTTTAAAAAGCCATCATAAAAAAAATCCCTACCTCTTAAAACCGAAAAATGTACTGAATTCTTAATTAACCATATTTCCTTAATTATTAAATAACTACCTAACTGATTTGTTTGAAGTCGGTGCCCGTGCCCAATTGAAGTCGGTATCGAATACTTTTTTTACAAGTCGGTTCAAGATGGCGAGCCGTCATCAGAGATAATGCGAGAATCAGTAATGAGGAGAAGGATTTATTTTGTCTTCTTCTTTTACAAAGACATGTGGCCTACCTTAAAAACAAATGAATATCGCTATCCAAAGTTAAGGACTCAAAAATGTGCATTTTAAATAGTCCTGGGGCATTGAATAAAGACCCACGTCAATTAACAGGAGATGGTAATTCTCCATTTTTTATGATATATTGGCTTACCCGTGCCCAGTCCGCTGGAATCAAATATCACCAAACATAGCCTATAGCAATCAGAACTAGGATTACTTCAGTTGGTGAAAGAACTTTCAAAATCGATTTATAAGTTATAGAAATTACTTCCTACGAACAAAACTCACAATTTTTGATGTGCACACCATGAAAATAGATCTAAGTACACTTAGTACTCATTCTTAAAACTCGTACTTATCTCTATTATTTATCGAATCACTGATAAGGTAGCTGACCTCACCTAACCAGCGATAAAATTAAAATATTAGACGATTAGTCTAAAATTTAAATTTTTATCGCTAATATTCATTATATAATCATAAATCCTGATTTATTGTTGTGGAGAGTGAGTTTTAATCACGTAAGAAGTAACATATATTATAATTCTACTATGCAAATGACTATTTTTATAATCTTGACCAAAGAAATTATTTTAGTTTATATTTATATAAATGTCCCACTGCTAGGCACTGGCCTTTTCCCATATAGTGAAGGTCCAATTTTTGGAATCCAGGTTTCCTCGCGATGTTTTCCTTCACCGTTTGTCAATTATGTCTTAGAATTATTAAGACAGTACATATAACTTTAAAAAAGTCGCATTGGTACTTGCCTGGGTTCAAACCTGCAACCATGTGCACACGAATCCGGTCATTGAACCGCTAGGCCGCCACGACATCATTATATAGATAAATAAAAACAAAAAGCTTATAATAGTATAGTAACCGGAGTAGAAATGAAGATGAAGCTTGACAAAGAGTGCCCACCGATCAGAGGTCCAAACAAACGCAATCGCTCACAAAACCAATCCCGAAACAGAATCAGTCTTACCAAGCACCAGTCTTATGACATAATATTTACTCCAACTAGAACAAAGTAATCCTGCCAAGAGCCTTCCAAACAATCAGTCGTACATTAATACGAGCGTTCATCAAAACTCCTGGTGGTGACAGCAACAGCCCCTCTCCCCTCCTGTCGCCGCCACTCCCCCCCTCTTCTTTCGACCAGATAATAGCTTTTCCCTGTAACAGTTACGTATCAGCAATCTTTATTAGGTAATTATTTCTGGGGCACCCCCGTCGCTAACTATGACAAACATATTTGTATTTTGTTCGCTAAAGTAAGGAAGTGCCGTTAATCATGGTTGAAGTTATTTGGCGAGGTAAGGTTTTTACTTTTTATGACGTAATACCCTATGGAACGACAATTTCAGAAGTCCAATGAAAAGCTTATATCTGATAAACCAACAAGCAGGTGGAAATAATTGAGTGGGCATAAAAGTTTAGACGAATAACAGAAAGTGGCCTTAGTTGAGTGATAGTTCGTAGTTCTAATTACTTACTCATTTAGATTATTTTGTAACAATGGTGACAACAACAACTGTCATCATTTTTCTGTCGAGGTTTTTTTAATTGATGTTGTGCTCATCAGACTGCCAGTCATTTGCAGCTTCAAGGAATTCAGTCTAACCAAATACTGTAAATGAACACGTGTGGTTGCATAACCCGAGTGCACGGTTTCTGGTTGGTCGCCTATTTTAATTTGGATTAAAAGCTTTAGCCACGTAACGTTGGACATGCTATTGACAAAAGATTATTTCGTAGAAACTGCGAGCAACAAAAAGTTATTTCGGGGAAACATTCAATCGACAAATTAATGGTTCGTAGAAGCGACCATCGGTGGACATAGATTTTGGTGGAAACCAGTTTGAATGCGACGGTTTTCACTGAAAAAAGCTTAAATAATTTCAGTCCTTTTCTACTTATATGAGATAAAAAAAAAACAATACCAATTAAAAATGTATATCATGGCTCTACATTAATAAAATTCTCTATAGGGAAGGTGAAATCTTACAGCAAAATTGATTATAATAATGATTTTCTAACTTTTAAAAAGAAGTTTTTCCTCCAACAATAAACAGAAAATTAACCGCGACATGATGCTCTTGAGCATCCTCAAATCATAACAATCAATAACTTGGGAGATAACTGCAGCCATCACAAATGACCGTGGACGAGGGGCTGAAGGTAAGACGGCCATAACTCAGGCCAGCGGCCGAGTTGTGCGAAAAACAAAGAAAGGTGGGACGATATATTTGTTACTTATAAGTAGGGTGGCCATGACTATTGAGGTTCCTTCATTGTTCCACAACCAAAAAAAGTACCCACGGTCTTATCATTATCAACTTTCTCTAGCCATAAGCCGATTCTCTAGCCATAAGCCGATTCTCTAGCCATGGCCGAAGTGAAGAAAGCTGTGTCCGCCTCTGACACTACTGTGGACGCCTCATCGTGACCACGACCGCTCTGCCAAGAGCGAAACGACAAAGAAGAAGAAGAAGCCGATTCAAATGCTGGAAAAAGGCCTTCTAGCATATTATAGGCCTGTAAATTAATATGTATTTAAATAAAAAAAGTCAATTAATGATTTCACTATGTTCTCCATTCAATTGTTCTGCACATTATAATTAATATTTCCTGAATGTTGTTTTTTGTACATGTAAATAAAAAAACGATTCTAGGTATAGCATAAACGCTATGAATGCTATATAATATTTATGTCACTCTTTTATTTTTAGAATAATTCAAATAAAAATAACTTTATTTTTGCAAAGTAGGTAAATAAAAGTTACAAAAATTAACTTGGTAATTAATTCGTTCTCAAGGACTTGAAACTTTTGTCCTTCAAAATAATCATTATGGTGTCTCTACTTATAGACAACTAGATTTTCCCCGAGGATTTTCCCTTTAGGGGTTGTTTCTGGAAATATCCCGGTGGGTGCCGACACCGGAGAGAAACGTCCCTTTTATTGAGTTCTCCGCTTTTTTACAACTTTTATTACTATTTTTTTTGTAAGACTTGTTATGGCCGTCTTTTACTAATTTGAGGATGAACAAAAATAAGTTACTTAATCATTTTATTTTAGATTGGGGCTGTTATTTGTTTGGGGAGTTGCCTCGTTAGCTGTTTAGATGCCAAAGGTTTATTATCTAATTGAAGAAATAAAATCGGATTAAGGTCTCAGGTCAGTGTTGAGAAACAAATTAATCATAGTATTTACCCTATAAAACAATTTTCCCTTTCGAATTCCAATTTGAAAAACCAATATTTTAACCCACATCAATTTGTCAGCCCCGTTCAATAAGTCATAAATAACATCAACAATATTGGCAGACATTTTTTACGACTCAAAAGGGCTCGCAAGAGGTAGCCGTTCTCCAATACAAATCCGAAAAATAAAACAATATTTTATCTTAATTACTTCCATCCCAAATGACCATTCAAATACGTGGCACGGGATTCGAACCCATGACCGATCCGTAATTAATTTCGCCGTGAACATTGACAAACGGACCGGCCAGAATAAATCTACTGCGTATATCATTACAATTTCGGTCCCTTTTCCCTTTATATACGTAGAAACGTTATATGGGAGAACTGAAATTTTGGGCTCTTCCTTGTTTATGCTTATTAGAGGGTGAAGATTAATTTAATTATGTATTGTTCAAACTTTTTATGCATTTTCATTGTTTGGTCCTTAGATCCGCAGTATCTTGAATGCTTTTACTTATATGGGATTTTTTTTATTCAGTAATATTGTGTAGGTAACTAACTCGGGAACGAGTTTAGGTATCCAGTTGAAATTAAAACCACACGTTTTATCTACATTCCCTTCATGCCGTGAAGTAATAAAAATTCTAAGTCAACGTAAAAAATTATACAGCCGTTTATAATAATAATAATTCTTTATTTAAGACCTATAGTCCATTTTATTAGTTTATGACACTCTCAAGGGAATCAAAATTAATAAGGTACTTGCCATTTACCTAAAAAAAATAACTTGTGTATAAACTATGAGTACAGGGATAAGTCTCAAAAATAAGCTTTTTTATTAAAACATGTAAAAGTATGGTCTTTGTACACCACTGGGTGGGCGAGTTCTTTTATTTTTAAGTATTTTTGTTTTAAAGTATACAAGTATTTACCTACCTGAATATACTTTTCATAGATTGCAGTTACTCTTTCTTTTCGTACATTTTCGGCAAAATGGGTATGGGGGAGACAAACACAGAATACATTCCTATTGCTATCTTATTACTTAAGATTTTGCAAACGTGTTCTTCCTAACCCACTAGCTCCATTGTTCCATATTTTCCTCAATTATTTCCTATTGTTTCCATAGCACATGGAAATGTAAGGCAATAGGCAATATCCGATAATACGCGCCGTGGGCCACATTACTTGCAAATTGATAGTATTATTATCATAGTAATTGTGGGAGATAAGGGTAACCTCAAATACATTTATATCATGGACCTTGATAACATTATTTTGGTTAGGTATATCACAGTTACCTAATGTTTCTGTTACCCGAAATAAAAATATAATTATGACATTTTTCATCCCATTTGATATAGAAAAAAATATTTGTTAAATCAAATAGGAACTACCCAGTTTTAGCCCGGCTTATAATTTCGTAGTCGCTATGTCAAAATCATCCGATTGAAAACCCGTTTAAATGTATTATGTACTAGCTGTTGCTTTCTAGTAATAAAGATAGCTTAATATTAGAATTCTAATAATGAAAGATTTTTTTAAATCTAGTAGTTTTTGAATTTATTCATTACATACATACAAAAATACAAATCGGTCTTTTTTAGTTTACATTATTATTAGTAAATGTTTATCATTTTTTTTGTGATTTTGAATAGAATTCATAAAAGGACAGATCTAAGATAAATAGATGGAAAGGACAGTTCTCTTTTATATTCTTTCTTTATTTTGGTATGGAAAAATCAGAATTTAATAAATTAACCCCGTAAAGTGTTAGATGCATACCGTAATTGATGTGTAAAATGAGTCACGGGAAGCTTTTGCCATTTAATGTGACGATCATGACTTATAATAAACTAGCTTTTGCTTGCGACTTCGTCCGCGTGGAGTAATGAATTCCGTCAGAATTTGGGTTTTTCACTTAGTTATCGCCTGTTCTATGGTCTATAGATTACATGTGTAAACAAACATAAAAAAAATCAACCTACATACAAAGTTTTAAGTGAATCCATTGAGAAATAAACATTTTCAATTTACCACCCCTTTCTCCCTTTTGGGGGGGAATGTCCAAAAATCCTCTCTTAGTGGTAGCCTACTCCTCCCAACAAACACACATGCCAAATTTCAGCACTTTACGATCAGTAGTTTCGGCTGTGCGTTGTCTGTCAGTCAGTCAGTCAGTCAGTCAGTAACGGAAGAGTTTTATATATATAGATAAAATAAAAAATATTACGCCTGAGCACTGTTCTTTGCTATAGCAGCCTTTATAAATTGTGAAAATATGTTCAGACCTGGTTGGTTGCCATTCTTTTGCCATTCCTCTTTTTTCAGTGCGTTCATCCAAGCTGTCAGCTTTACATACTTAGCGTCGATTGGCACTACGACATCTAAAGTGGAAATACTCGACAGGCAAGAGAGGTCAGCTATGGTCAAATGGTCACACGCCAAGAATTTGGTCTTAGATAAATATGCTTCAACAGTTCTGTATACGCCATGTACTTGTTCAATTTCCTCTTTAGTTGGTCCAGTTGCGTTTTTTTTCATACCGCCGTACGCAGCATTTCTTGCAAATTGCAGAGAAGTCGCGTCGAAATATAGCCGCTGATCCACTGCAGCTCTTAATTTTAAATCTTTAGGGTAGAGTTGAGCTTGCTTCTGGCCGTATTTTTCGACTAGGTAAGATAAAATTGCATGACTGTCCGCAACGATAAACCCGTCATCTTCCAACATTGGTACGGTGTGGTTAGGATTTTTCTCTAAGTACTCCGGTTTTAAGTGGTCGCCTGTCAACATGTTCACATCAACTGATTCGTATTTCAGTTTGAGAAGGTCTGCTAGCATGTAGACTGCTCTGACTGGCGGGCTGCCCTCCAGTTTGTATAGTGTGATAGCCATGTTGCTTGCTTCGTTGGTTCGTCGATACTGAATGACTGTGTGATTGTAGTCATTAATATACTGTTTGTTCTGAGACAAAACCAAACCTGTTATTGGATGATGACTAATCGTGACTTTGCAAATAAATATTTAAACATATCTACACTAATATTATAAAGAGGAAAGATTTATATTTTTGCGTGTATGTTTGTAATTAATAAACTCAAAAACTATTGTGCTGAATTCTTTTACCATTCGAAAGCTACATTTACCCTGAGTAACAAAGGCTATATTTTTTACTAAAAAATTAGGTACCGCAGGCGGAGTCGCGGGGAACAGCTAATGTAAAAATTATAAAACAAAATCTATGGATAAACCCAAAATAAAAAATTATTAAACATAATTATTAATTACACGAACTTTTATTCGATGCACTAATGAACGGGAAGGGTTCGAGTGTATAATTTATTAAAGTACCATTAATGTTTAAGATGCCGGGAAAAACCAAGACTGTATTATCAACATCTTGGAAAAAGAAATTTAAAAGGAGAGCGCGAAGACCCGTGCAATGCCGGGTCGCTAAGTTAGTTTAGTACTAAAGTTGCTAGTAAAATACAACTAGTACATGGCTAACACCCGCACCGTAACGCTACGTTTGTTGTGATTGATAATGTCAACAGACATCTAATCTTATCATGTACTAAGTCAAATATTAAAGTAATGAGTACCGTTTGATAAATGTTTCGTCACTATTTATAATTACACCACTAATGCATACTTAAATTTTCAAGTACACAAAGTAGTAAAAATGTGTACGGAAAACAAAAAAAAATTAAACAATATGATTAAAAAAAATGAAAAGAAAAACAGGACTAGTTAAATTATTTTTTTAATAATCCACGTGTTTCTGGGCATTAGCAAATAGGAAAATTAAAAAAAAATCATGCTTGCCGCTTGTGGTCCATTACCATTATGACTGGTCTATCCCCGGTTTATCAAGTTGCTCATAATATAAAATATAATATTAAGATACAACATTCATGTTTTTAGAGGTCAAGGTCACACGATTCGGTAGAGTAGTTTAAAGATTGTTCGACGGGACATTGCAATTAAGCATAATGTGTATTACTGTGTGAGTGCTTATTGTGAGATTTTTTACGTTTACTTGATCGAGGCGTTTGCGCGTTTGGATCTCTGATTGGTTATGAGCGGGGCTAATTGAACAGCCGAACGTCATATACGTGTCGATCGCGTTAACAAACTAATATTCATCAAAAACATAACTAATAATATGAAAGTGTGTACATACGTACCTATAAGTTAAAAAATTATACAAGTACACGCTTTACTACTCTTTTGATTTTTCTACCCCAGGTCCAATAAATTACCTCATGTCGTGGTGGCCCAGTGGTTCTATGACTGGCTTGTTTTGCATATGGCTGCAAGTTCGAACTCAGGTAAGTACCAATGTGCCGTTCTTAGACCTTCTGGTCAATTACGTGAGACAAGTTTTTCATCAAAAGATTAAATATATTTTTTTATCGATTAAACTTTCAAAACGTTTAATGACTAGTTAGGAGGTTCCAAAATGTAATTCCAATGGAGAAGACCCGGCGAGAAATATTAGGTTACGCTATATAGGTTACTCTTTTAATCTCTTTAGGGTCCTTCTGTCTTAAGTTAATACGTAACTAGCTGTACCCGCGACGTTGTTTGCGTTGATCAGTGTATTTATTGATGTCAATAACTGAAAGGATTCAATGCCGAATTCGTATGCAAGGGGTGGCGGAGTTAAATCCGGGAAAGAAACAATTTTACTTTGTAAAGTTTTTTTTTTTTTATTATTTTTAGGAAGGCTTACAGACTAATTACATAATAAGTTTACAAAATGATTAATTCAAATTGCTATTAAAAAGCCTCCACAGATGAATAACAATACTTAAAACAGCCCATAACACACAACATTAATAAATAAACAGACTTTACATAGTTACTTATTTTAAATATCACCACAGCTTGGATCCCACTAAAGACTAACTAAATCATTTGCGATTGAAAAAAAAAAATTGTTAGCCAAAATACGTGGGTACATTCTTAATTATATTAATCCAATGTAATCATCATAATTGTTCCAAATTAGAACCACGCCAGTAGAGCGGCACTGCGACGCTTTAGTAGAGCGGCGACGTGATGCTATAGCTGTGAGGCATCGCGACGCCATAGTATAGCGGCGTGGCGACGCTATAGCTATGTGACGACGCGACGCCGTACCTGAAAGGCGTAGCGACGCCATATAATATTATATCGGCATCGCGACGCTAGACTGGAACGGCGTCTTGACACCGCAGCTGAGAGGCATAGTAACGCTGTAGTAGAGTAGCGTCTCGACGCCGCTATTCTTTAGCGTCGCTACGCTATCTCAGCTCGCGACGCTATAGTATAACGCGAGGCTATGTTGTAGTTGACTTCAGCAGTAATTTTGTCAGTTTGATTTCATCACAGCTTCCCATAATCTACCTATTATCACAGAATATGATGATCCATTATAGGAATGGAAACCTCGGCTTTATAAAATAATCGGCAATATAAAAATCCAGCATTACATGCGACAGATTATTTGAGATTCCCGATCTTCATAGATTAGTAAGACGGGTTCTAAACGGTAATCGATGTAAAGTAAAATGAAGATAAAATGATTATATTTATTGTTAAGTAACTTTCTACAACATAAATATACAGTACCTAAAATTACAGTACCTAATATTTAATAATTACACTTTACCGCTGTTCTTTTCCATCGCAGTCTTCACGTACTGTGAGAGTATCATGAGTCCGTGTTGATTACCCTCCTTGTACCACTCTTCATTCTTCAGTGCGTTAAACCACGCTGTCAGCTTCACATACTTAGGGTCAATAGGTATGATTACATCCAGGGAGGAAATGGTCGACACGCAGGAGATGTCAGCTACCGTCAAATGGTCACACGCCACAAATTTGGTTTTCGATAAATATTTTTCTAAAATGTTATATACGTCATTTGTTTTTTCAATTGACTCTGTAGAGGGCCCAGCTGCATTCTCTCTGAAAATTGCCCCCACCACAGAACTAACAGCACCAAAGACTGAAGTCGCTTCGAAGAACAACCGCTGATCCACAGTAGTTCTTAACTTCAAATCTTTAGGGTATAGTTGAGCTTGCTGTTCACCGTATTTCGAGACCAGGTAAGTTAAAATTGCGTGGCTGTCTGCAACTATGAACCCATCGTCATCCAACGTAGGTATGGAATGGTTAGGATTCTTCTCTAAGTACTCTGGCTTCTTATGATCCCCAGTCATGACATTCACCTCTACTGGTTCATATTTCAGTTTGAGGATTTCTGTCAACATCAGAGTCGCTCTGACTGGCGGGCTTCCATCAGCTTTGTATAGTTTGATAGTCATGTTGACAGTCTTGTTCGACGGGTGAGTTTAATGATACTGTATGGTTGACGGCTTGCAGCTCCTAATATATGAAGCTGATGAGATAAATAGGAAGGAGTGAGTGAAACAACTAGTTGATAACGTTTACGGTGGTTTCATCATATATATAAAAGTCAAGGTCGTACAACTCAGCAATCAGATTGATAAGGTAAGTAGGGATTTAATTATTCATCCTGACTTTGCATAATTATATTCATCATGATATTAACGTGTCCAATACCACTGCACCGCACTGAACCATGTGCGATTATAATCAACTCAGGGTCCTACAATAAATATATACACATACACTAAATATTAGCATTTTAGTTTCGTGTTTCCACACATTTTTTGATATAAGTGTCTTGATAGACAGACACGATAGAGACAGAGCGATTCTATAAGGGTTCTGTTTTTTTCTTCAAGGTCTGCATGCACATCATGATTTGCACGGAACTCTCGGTGGGCAAGTCCGACTTGCACTTGCCCAGTTTGTTGTAAAAATAGGCAAGTTTAACTGTTGCAATGTTGAGCTGCTTTAAATTCAATTATTGTAAAATTAGTCTATTATATTCCAGTATACAATATTATACCTCGAGCTTAGCTCTCAAAATAGTGATATTACCCCATATTAAATTTTAGTTTTTAAATACATACGGTGTTTAGCTACATTCTATCATGACCCGTCCACAAAAATCTTAGACGTAAGTAGCGATCGATGTCTTCTCGTCAAAATTCGAACAATTGAATTAAAATAGAATTTATTTGAGGATGCTGTATCAACCAACTAATGCTCGCGGTAATATACGGTGTAAATAAACACACTTTCTCCTTTTAAATGTGGCGAGTTAAACATTATGTTGCTTGATTCGTATTTTTAACTTTTTCGCAACCCCTTCGCCCTCTCCCCCTCACCTGTCTTTCGTCTTTTAAACAGTGTTCTGCATTCGCAAAAAGATTTTATATATTCAGCCTGTTTTGTAAAAGATGCTTGGTGTACTGTGTAATTTGTCCGTTGTGCGAAAATATTTATTCGAACTTTGTAGCTACTTGGCACCTTATTATTGGACTAATAGTTTTAGAATCTAAAATCTTATCTTAGTTTACGTGTGTTGCCTCATAGCGTTTATTAACTAAACAAAATAAACGATATTTGTAGATATAATTTATAAGAATAAGACTCATGTATTGAATGCATTTTTTCCTAACGAAGGGCAGGCCACTAACACCATCAATGTTTTTTTTGACAAATTAGCCAGAATGTTGGTGAAACTGAATCTCAGCCAAGTTCGTGTCAAACTGATATACACAGGGATATATTATACTTTTCCGAAAAAGGTCCCAAAATTCACTTTTACTTAAAATAATATCTAGATATCTATGTTTCACGAATTTTATTGATTGATTGCTTAGTTATTTAATCGTTTTATAGGTTTACCTGCGCTTGCTGTGCTGCTTAATTACTGGATCGGTGACCATTTGGGTACATACTAAAACCTCTACGTGCATCGGAGAGCACGTTTAGCCTTTAGTCTCAGATGTCATTACAATTCTGAAAACTAGTCTTTTAATAGGAGTTATCTACTGTATTACTTAGTAAAATAAGGAGGTCGTAATAATACTGAAACTATTTTATTCTGTTTGGTGTTATAGATATGAAGGATAATGTTATTATTAAGTAGTTCTTTTTTTATGTACTGCATTATACTTCTTTGTGCGATTGTATTAATTTTGCAATAATTATTCATAAATTATTGTGTGTAAAATATGGGCTTCGTGTCGCGCGGCAAAGCGCAAGTTATTTGGCAATGGAAATAAACAAAAAGAAAAAAAATTAAAAATAAGGCAATTTATTTACTTGTGAATAGACTTATAACGTAACATAATTATGCAAATAAATAATAATACAAAACAACCATTTGTTAAATTACGCCTTACCACTGTTTTTTGCCATCGTAGCCTTCAAATACTGTGAGAGCATCGTGAGACCTGGTAGGTTACCCTTCTTGTACCACTCTTCATTCTTCAGTGTGTTAAACCAGGCAGTCAGCTTCACATACTTAGGGTCAATAGGAATTACTGCATCCAGAGTGGAGATGGTCGACACGCAGGAGAGGTCAGCTACGGTCAAATGGTCACACGCCACGAATTTGGTCTTCGATAAATATTTTTCTAAAACGTTGTATACGTCATTTGTTTTTTCAATTAGTTCTGTAGAGGGTCCAGGTGCATTTTCTCTTAGAATTCCTCCTACCACAGACCTTATAACGCCAAAGATTGAAGTTGCTTCGAAAAACAATCGCTGATCCACAGTAGTTCTTAACTTTAAATCTTTAGGGTACAGTTGAGCTTGCTGTTCACCGTATTTTGAGACCAGGTAAGTTAGAATTACATGGCTGTCTGCAACTATGAACCCATCGTCATCCAACGTAGGTATGGAGTGGTTAGGATTTTTCTCTAAGTATTCTGGCTTCTGATTATCTCCAGCCATGACGTTCACCTCTACTGGTTCATATTTCAGTTTGAGGATTTCTGTCAACATCAGAGTCGCTCTGACTGGTGGGCTGCCGTCAGTTTTGTATAGTTTGATAGTCATGTTGCCTGTCTTGTCGATGTACGAGTTCAACGATACTGAATGGTTGACGACTTGTAGCTCCTAATATAAGGAGCTGGTGTGATAAATAGTAAGGAGTGAGCGAGACAACTTGTTGATAATATACGATGACAGCATCATTTTTATAACACAAGGTCGTACGACTCAGTAAAGTGGATTGACTAGGTACAAGTATTATTGTTCATCGTGACGTTGCAGATTTAACATTGACGTGGCTTATACCTACACCAGACCGGTCTATGTGTGGTAATTATCTATCTACGGTCTTATCATTAAAACATTGAATAATAAGTAACACAGATACGACATATTTGAATTCAGTTTTTTATAATTTTTAATTAAAACGTAAAATTTAATTCAAACTCGAAAGGAGCTCTGAATATTGTTGATAATGTAGTTAGACTCAAATCACAACACTATATATACTTTTAGGTTCAGCCCAAAGTTCTCCTATCTAATGCAAATATCAGCTTAAAACATTTGCAGCGTGTGAGGATCGTGTTTCTGCGGTACCTACGGAATTTCAGTTTCAGATTCGGATTCACTATCGCTATATAATACTAGAAAGCAGGTAAGCTAATGTCATTTAAAAAACAATGAACTGAGAATCGTTTTCTTCTTGAACCATAATTTATAATATAATTGTTTGTAAATTTTCAATACACTTTTTGTCACACTAATATTGTATAGAAGAAAGTTTGTGAGTGTGTAAATTGTTACCTCTTCACGCTGAAATGACTGGACCAATTTTGATAAGGTTTGGCATGAATCTAACATCCCTGGATTAACTGACTACTTACTTAGCTTACTATCTATCTCATATTTTATCCCGAGAAAAAAGTAATCCGATAAACCGCGAGTCAGACCGCGGGGCGAAGTTAGTAGTATAATAACCTGGGTACCTTCTTGTATTTCGTATAACATAAGTATGTTTTTGTGTTATTCAATGTTTTTTTTTTAAATAACTAGGCAACCATTTTTTTATATCTAATTATAATGACTTGTGACTTGACCTATGGTACCTACCTATAGTATATTTCAAAACCTCAAATTCGATAACAACACAGACAAAAAACTGTTCAATAAAATATAAACTATTAGTTAGTGTCTCACTATGTTCTAGAATCCAAAAAATATTATATGAAATCTTTCCCAATATTTTTTAGTTCCTAGGTTTGATGACTTTGTCAAAATTTATCTGAGTGGGCATCATTGATGGACCAGCGACAGTTTCAATCCCAGCTGGGTTTAGTGGTATGAAGGTGGTAGTACTGCTTGAACGGCACTTGTTTATTACCTTTACGATAGGTTGCTACTATTATTATTTATAGATACTAGCTTCTGCCCGCAACTTCGTCTGCGTGGACTCCAGAATTGGGTCCGAAAAGAAAATGAAAATGAAATAAAATATGTCAAAGTAATGAAAAATGGAATAAAATTTACAAACGTGTTATGGCTTGTGCTGTAATAGAGATAAATACCAAATTTATAAGCTGTCTGCCCACGGCTTAGCTCGTAAACAATTTTCTATTTTCCCTCGGGAATTACTTAAGGAATTGGGATAAAAGGTAGCCTATGTTTTTTTCCATGTCAAAGGCTACATGTATGCCAAATTTCATCTAAACATCTAAACATCCACACTTTTACATTTATAATTAGTAGGATGATTAGGTTAACTACCCTGGTACTATGATACCGAAAATGAAAAAAAAAACTAGTACACTACAACATGATTATAATGTCGAGTCATCTAGATGACCAGCTAAATTGAAGGAAATAATTTAGTAGTCATATCACAAAAAAAAAACAAGTTTATCGTTATTCTTAGTCACGTAAATATTTATCAGTCAAGTATCTTGATTATTATTTTCTGGCAAATTACAAACTCTCAAATCTCTTGAAACAAACATAATATGAATACGTCCCCTCTCACATAACCCCATCCAATTACCCCGTAACATTCAAATATCAAACCAATTAATTTCGTTTCAACGCTGTCGTTTTGATGGCGAAAAAACAAAGCCAAAGAGAGGCAAGCACGTAATCTGAGCATGAAATATAGCAAGATAAAATCGCGGGTAGTTATCTGAATAAAGTCGTTTCCATTCAAATGTGCGCTGAAAACTGTGAGAGCACATTTTGGCTGGACCTTTGCTGTGGTACAAGTGATGGAACATAGACGATTCTTATCAGATACCGTGGACAAGACAAATAAGAAAAAAATACTGAACTTGGTCTGGCAAAACATGTTTAGCCTTGTGAACGGCAAAAAAAGCCGTACGCTTCAACTATGAAAATGTAGGACGAAAAAGTTAATACTGATGTGAAGTTAGATAGAATACACGACTAAGCTTTTGGGCGAAGGAAATAAAAGAACTGATAGACCACTACCCGAAGGACGATTGACCGACCAATACCTGGTTATTTAATGGAACTGAGTAGATTGAAATGGTCTTAGCAAAGCAGGATTATTGAAAACTATGATTATAAAGATCGCTATCTGCCGCTAACGTCGCTCCGCTTAACCGCTTGTACCACACATGGTCACCCGATTACGGCCAGGTACACATTCAAAGCTGGATTTCGATATAGCTGTTAAGGCCGTTTACCATGTATCACGCTTTTTAGCTACGGGATAACGGCAGAGACCGAAATAAAAGTGTTTGTATGACTATCAACCGTGTGTATTGTTGGGTTGTAAAAATGTATGGCTAGCTTTGACGGTGAAAGGGTTGAGTTTAGAGAATTGTTAAGTTTTGTTTGGTACGAAGGTTCTTCATTGATTTCTTGATAGTCTTAAATTTATATATATATATAAACTAAACGGCATAATTTGCAAAAAAGAAAAAAATGCTTTACGATGCTAAAGTGTTTATGATAAATTATTTACTCGGACTTTTATAATTTGAAGATTTGTTATTTTATTTTTTAAACACTAAATTCAACGACAGTCTCGCTGCCGGTCAGGTAATTTGTGGAACTATACTTTATGTTTTATTATGTATGATAAGACATAATCCGTCAATTGCTAAACGATTTCAGTAAAAAAACATACTGCCATTTTCTTTTACTGAAAACTGCTTGCTGAAAAAGGAAAACAACGCATGTCTACCAATCCGTTACATTTGTAATTTCATTTATTAAATACGAGGGTTGTCTTCGCGCATCCCTACACAAAGATTACCTTATACAGAGTGTAGTATCAACCCGTATACAGAGTGTAACATACTAATAGCGGCATAACGACGTATTGTGGAAGTCGTGTGCGCGCGCTATGTCTAATGTAACCCGCTTTGTTCACTTTTAACGTGAAATCATAAAAATGTTGGCAAGCGTGAAATGGAAGCTCCTCCTGGAATCCGTGTTATAATATCTAATAAGAATAAAAGGAAAAGGTTGTTTGAGAAGTCATGACTGTTATCCAAGCAAGTAAAATTCTTATTCGAAAACTTATTATTTAAGTACTAGATAATTAATGAATTAGTAAAACAATAATTATGTGTTTTTCTATGTATGAAGTATTTAAATTTCAATTCACTCGTTCAAAATTATGTATTTTATATTGAACATCCGGTGCATAAAACTGAACAACTTTTCCCAAGGAACATCTGATCAAAATCTTAAAATTTTAAATCATCTATTCATACAAACATAAGTCACGTGACCTGTCACTTTGTATAAAAGTACATTTTCCATTTTAAGATTTCGAACTATGTTCCTGACGAAAGTGGTTCAGTTATCAATAATAGACGGCAACATTCATACATTTGTATTATGAGACATAAAACAAAAAGGGGTTTTTTTTTCACGATGTTTGTACGGAACCCCAATCACAACATGAATTTTCCTCGTACAATATTATGTTCATAAGCTAGCTGAAAGCAACTATTAGTATCTCCCAGAGTTGTCTGCTAAGGTGCTGCTCCACGACGGCGCACGAGGACACTACGAAATTGTCGCAAGCTTCACGCTGTATCAAAATCTTAGTGATAACATCCACGGACACGATACGCATATAACACGTCAAATGCAAACATGAATGCTTACGGATACATGCAGCTACGTGGGCACCCAATTCGTGAACCGCGTGCGCCGCAGTGGAACAGCCCCATTATGAGGTCTACATACATCAGTTTAAAAAGAATAAGTAAATATTACAGAGAAAAAACTTACAGCGAGAAACCGGTAACAATTCGTAGCAGCACAAAGTAGTCTATATTCTCTCTCAGGATTTAAACTTACACCATATACACAATTCTTCAGCCAGAATGACCGATGATCTGACAAAGGTTGGTCGGCCGGATGCCGAAGGCGGAGAACCGGGTGTTGTGGCGCAACTTGGAAAAGGCCCAGGTACAGCAGTGGACCGCGAGAGGTTGAGTTGATTGATTTAAACTTACACAATACCATAGTATTTATTTAATCGAAATGGTATAGCAGTTTAGCCTTGAAACCGTAAGGTATAAAAGGCTGACATACAAAGTTATATTTGCAATTAAAAAAAAAGTTATAATATGTTTTAATTTAAAATTATTGTTATGGTTATGTGATGGATCTAATCATGTTTATTAAAGACGCGATCGTTTCGACTCAACTTTCAAAGCTCTTTGTAGCTGCTCCGTATATTTTTGATTTTCTTTGAAGAACATAAAAAAATATTTAACGAGCCTCGGATAATCATTATATGGAGTCTAAGAAGGTTCTTATCTTGTAATTTCATTTCGTTTCGCTACCTGTATGTTTTTTTGTTACTGTTTATTCAATAAATCTGTTTGCTATTGTTGTGATGTCTGCGATAAACATAAATACAAAGGTAAATTATAATATACTAGCTGTTGCATGCGACTCTACCCGCGGTCCACATTATTTTTTCTGTAAAACAATCTGTGCAAAACTAATCCCGTCGCTACTTTCCTAATTATTTTTCTAAATAAACCTATAATATATTTTTTTTTCATAAATCAGGCAATCGTATACTGAAAGTTGTATTTAATCCAGTTGGTATTGAGATTGGCGTGTTTAAACAATGAACAAAGTACTAATGGTATTTTTATTTTAATGTGACATCAAATCACGTTTCTCCCTAATTAATGGTAAACCAATAATAATAAGAAATTCAAAACATTTCCTAAAGCCATAGGATGTAAAAGTGATTGAGTAAGGAAAGAAGTCGTTGAATATATAATATTTACTTTTGCTAGCACAAAAAACATTAATGAACTAGTTTATGAAGTAAATATTCTTAATAAATTTAAGCCGTAATCACCGCTTCAGATAGAAAATCAAGCCGCTTTATATACATAATTTTCGATAAAATGTCTAGGGCTGTTTTCCGGAGACCGGATCCTGCTCGGGGATTTGTTGTGTAAAAACAAGCCTCCAGATTCTGCAATACAATCATTATTAGATTTACATTAATAGCTCTGCACTGCGGGCCACTCAAATGGATACAGTCGAAAATAGGTGCTCCAATATTTTTTTGTTATTTGTTTGGTAAAGCTTTGCAGTTGTGTGTTTATTTAAGTGGTATGGCGGTTTCAGATTATAATATTGTAACTTTTAAACTGTGTACTGCAAAATTAACCCTTGTTTTAAATAATAAGTGTATAATTATTTTATTACTTAATTTAGTAAAGCTTTAGTATTTCACAGTTTCTTTTAATATTTTCACCCAAAACCGGGGTCACATCTCCAGAGTAAAATACAACACGAAGAAATTTTAATTATTAACAAAATTCTTGACCTTTTTACACGCCTGACCTCACTATTATTAATTCACTTTTGCAAAACTTCTCAAGCATTTTTTTGGTCTGACTTGTACAGTCAAATTGTATCAAGCGGGCTCGTTAAAAGAGCCATTATATTGCGTCGGCGTCATTACTCAAATTTCTTAAAAATTTTCCTTATCAACCGTTATTGTAGCTCGCACCCATCACGAACCCTAGTCGTTACCCTGGCTACAAAGGTTCCCGTATGAGGGACACAGAATATGCAGTAGATAGAGTGACAAGAGTGAGGTGACATTGAAAAGTACGTGAGAAAACAATACGTGAGCAATGTGGGCAAGTCGAGTACATACGGAACTGTTATATAGCGTCATCAAATTAATACTCACTTTTTAATCCTAATGTTTTTGAAAACGTCGTAAAGTAAGATATTTTGTACAAAATTAATACGAAGATTAGATCAATAACTTACATTTATTAATATTTTTATACAAGAATATCTCTAGACAACTCAGTCTATTTGCAAAAACTTGAAACCTATGATGAATAATACATCATTGTTTCACCTTCTTTCTTTCTCACGAGATACAAAAATGAAATAAACTTCGAAAAATAAGAAAGTTTTATTCAGTCTGCCCTTGACCATGACACCTGCAAAGGCATTGAAACTTCGGGAACTAAAATCAAAATGAACCGCGATAGAATCCGATGAAAACTAGTTTTGTTTCAAGTTCTAATCACTCCATGCGTTCACTAATCCGTGTTAGTAACAGAAAAATGTCGTCGTAATGATAATTTTATTGGTCCCCCTTTCTTTGATGTGAGTCACAATTTCTTGGTTCAGGAAACGAGAATAAAAAGGAGTGCAGAGGTTTTAATGGTAAATGTATCGTTATTTCACTTTATGAGCACTTTGAAA
The DNA here is from genome assembly GCA_950381575.1 of Plusia festucae. Lineage (NCBI taxonomy): Eukaryota > Metazoa > Arthropoda > Insecta > Lepidoptera > Noctuidae > Plusia > Plusia festucae. The sequence continues at coordinate 641,736 of OX494447.1, forward strand.
TATGAATATAGAGGTACATTATTGACTTTTTTTTACCACACACGTTACGCCACTCACATAGTTCATTTAAAAATGATAATATATATATTTTTAATGGTAAAATTATATATATTTTTTAAAAAGAGTACCTATGGAGTTTGTTGCCGATTCTTCTCCATAGGAATGATACTTTAGAACCGCGCACCTAGAGTCATTTAGTTTGAAAGTTAAAGTTTCTGTAGCGCCTATTTTAGGTTTACTAGAAATAAAAACATTTTGAATTTTATCTTAAAAATGGGAATGTTCCATAACATTATCATTTTAGAAGCAGGAGTGTAGTTGTGTGTTGCCTTACTTATTGAAACGTAAAGGATTAGCTTCATTAACTAATTCACTAACAACCCAGATATTGTTGAGAATATAATATTAATAGTATCGAGATAGTTTACAATGATATTAATAGAATCATAACAACAAACGTTCGATACATAACTGATCTATGTAATTGGTTGTAGGTAGTAGAATAGTAAACATTAATTAAAGTCCATTACAGAATATGTATTCAAGGTTAATAATTGATGGTATTGCTTTACGGGCTCAGGACTGAACTTTGTACATACAAATACAAGTTTAAACATGTGTTAGTTTAGTAAGTGTGTGATAATATATGATATGTGTTTCTCGTACAATATCTTGAAAGTACCAATGATATAATGTCAAATTAGACATGACATCAGCGACTATTATAAAAAAAATTGCCATGTCGTCGTCATGACAGTATAGTAAAGATATTTTTTTTAATACCTCGTTTCAATACCTTGAGTATTCTTTTTTGCATTCCATATGTATTACATAATATGGAATTTCGAAGATTTGTTGCTTCAAAAACTACGAATTATTTAAAACTAGCTTCTGCCCGCGACTTCGTCTGCGTGGATTTCTGAATTGGGTCGTCCCTCGGAAACTACTTAAGAAATAGGAATAAAAGGTAGCCTATGTTCTTGTCCGTTTCAAAGGCTACATGCATGCCAAATTTCATCCAAATCCGTTCAGCCGCTTTTGCGTGATTGAGTAACAAACATCCAAACATCCACACTTTCACATTTATAATATTATATGTAGGATTCTAGTAACGGTTTTAATTAAACAATTTAAGACCTATTGTTACCACTATATAACATATAATATAACTTGTGCTTGTAACTTTAGCTTGAAGCTACAACATTATGCCAAAATAAAACCAACATAAACTATACTACAGAAATTATACCTAAACAATATGCGGAGTTGCACAATTTATAGTATACGTACGGATATTTATTATAACTAAACACGATATTTGAAACAGTCTCGCTGTATTTAGTGGAGCCGGCAACTTGTACACGTAGAGTAATTAAACTCATTACAATACAGGTGGCATGCAGCATCAAAACACACGGTAAAGAGCACACGCGGCCCCAACTTGCTCCACCACTAAGTTTGGATCGCTTCGGGTTTTCGGGGGCCGTAAGGGACCAGATACTGGCGAAATTATCCTTGGGTATTATTTTCTTGAAGATAAACTTGCAAACTTAGATTTTATATGCTAATCTATTGAAACATTCTCTATGTCTACGAATTTTCTTTTGGATTTATATAAAAAAAAAAAACAAGTGACCCAACTATTTAATAACGAAACATTTTTTGAACTGAATTGAATTTTACACACGCATAACATCAACATTTGAAACAATCTTGTAGGGTTAAAAACAATATAAAGATATCCCATGCGAAGATGAATGTCATAAAAATATGTAGCCCTCAATATTACGAAGACCAAAAAAGGCGTAGAAGACAAAGAGCCACTCAACTAATTAATATTTAACCGACAAAGCAATATTATTATATTATTGTATATTTTTTTACATATAATCTAGGAATAAAAGCTATAATTTTAATAATATAACACTATGAATCGCCAACCCGCAATGAGCAAGCGTGGTGATCAATGCTCATCCCTTCTCTATATGGGAAGAGGCCTGTGCCCAGCAGTGGGACGTATATAGGCCGGTATTATACACTAGAAATGGTAGACTATAAGATCTAATTAATTTATATTAAGCCACCTTTTATATTAAATTCTAGCAAATAAATATTTTTCTTTCTTACTCTTGTATCAATTCCAATTCTCATACTATGCAAATACAGAATTAAAGTTAACTGTGGACGTTTAAATGTTTTCGACTAGTTAGTTCCCAATTTGCACATTAAGCAATAAGCACAAATAAGCAAAGCACAATAAGTCAATAGGGTATTAAAGTGGGTTTTTAATGTCAGTTAATTAATAGAAAAATATTTGGAAAGTGTATTTTTTTCTTCATGAAATAATATATAATAATAAAATATATAAATATATAAAATAAAATAGTAAAATTAAAAATGATAAAGCGTTCTAAATTTCAGGAGTTGGGGCTTCTAGCATCGCAAAAATTGTAGCACAGAGTGTCGTCACGTAAATGTTCTATTCACTGTATATCCTTAATTATTTGTTTATGATACGAAATACGTGTCACATATATTTTCGTTGTCTAAAAACCGGTATTTTTTTTAGCTGGATTTGCAATTTTCCTAGTTATTATTTAAAGAGTCATACGTCATTATTCCAATTTCAATCGGTCGGAATTAAATATTTAGGAGGACTGTTCTCATATTTATAATTAAGTTAATGTACGCACATTTACTACGCAATAAGTAATTGGAGTTTGAATTTTTAAATATTAATAAAAAAAGGACTAAATTAAAATAGTTACAATCAATACTTAAAAAAGCACCCTCTGTAATTATCTGATCCGCTCTCGTCCCTCAATTAAGCCATCAATTAACCTAACATATTATTTAAGCTAATATGAAAATTGGCGAACTAATAACGCAGGCCAGGCACGTGTGAGGACCCGTTCGTCCGTAGCCACCGAGCGGTAATTAAACTTACAAACGACATGCCGAATGTTTCACGGAGATTGCGACGCGATTCTAAACCCATTCTTAGTTTGTGAACAGCCTTATTTTGAAGTTCAGAATTTGTTTTACGAGTGATTCTCGACGAGGGTTCGTGGATTCGCGTTGTGAATACATTATTACTATTAGCGTTACTTTGCATACCAAGCTTTTAGCTGAATACTGAACACTTTTTTTGGGTAAACGCATTGATATAGAATAAACCCTGTACAGTCTCAAACAAAAATCACAGCCTAATCTGTCTTTGATTACACATAGTTATGTCAGTTTTTAAACGAAAATATTATTTTCGCAAATTTACCCTTATCAGCATGGCATAAAGTATTTATCTCTTGTTTAAAAAAAACCACGCCCGCACTAAGGAATTGAATTCTGTGTCGCGGGGGTTTCACAAACATTCAAATCACAAGCTAAAAGAACATCCAGACTTGGAACAAGCATTTGTGGATCACACAAATGCTTGCCCCATGCGGGGATCGAACCCGCAGCACGTCGCACACAGTGGTAATAAATTAGCGTGGTGACCTATACCACTCGGCTATCCGTGCAGTCATCATTTTTTCGAGCCAAGACTTATGAAATGTATGTATATTCTGTAGTTATTTTTCAAGGACCGATTTGAGAGACTGACTGTGCGTGTTGTGTTTTGTTCTATAGAATTTGGTAAGTCTCTGAAACATGGGTTATGTTACTTATTTTTGTACCTCTGTTTTTGTCATCACGTAATCAAGCTGAAATAATTAAGTATTAAAAATATTTTAACACGGCCTTTTTCGAAAGTTTAACAAACACAAAAAGATAGGCTAATCAAAGTTGTAAATGAACCTTCAAATTAAAATACAAGTCACAATTTCTCAGTATTTCACCCATTAATCGAGCGATTTAAATTAACCACGAATTCTTTAGATTCAAATGCGTCAGCCGCTGTGAGCTGAGCCATTTTCTGAATCGTATAAGACAGTATTATTAGTAAAAAAAATCAATTGATGTGAAAAGTTGTGATTAGTTTTCACTTTGTAATAATTGCTACATGGAGAAAAAGCATCACTTTAAAATTATGGTTCGACTGATTTGGATGCTTTTTGGGAAATATGGTTTTGAAATAAATTTCCTTATTTATGGGATCTAGAAAATATTAAAATAGAATTAATATTAGAATAGAATTGTACACCATTACGGTACAACAAATAATAATAATATGTATTACACCCCATACATATATAATAATATACGTATGGGATCTACCTGATCTACCGTGACTATGAGACAAGCAAGGCGTTGAAACGTCGGAAACTAAAATCAAAATAAACAGTGATATTATGCTTTAACAAGTAGTAGTTTTTTTTTAAATGTCTAACATTCGCGTAAACCACAGAAAATATTAGATATTTTTTTTCTCTAAAAACTTGCAATAAAAATAATCAAATGGAAATTTAATTTAGTTATATGGGTTCTACTTATCATCAGCTTAGCTTTTACTGGATTAAGCTGAGTACCGCATTATATATGGAGCGACTGCCTATCTAAGCTGCACAACCTTTTATACTGGATAATACAATATCTGATACTAAGATTGGTTATCAGACTTGAAGTAATACATATTGTACAAATCGTCATAAAATTAACCGTGACTCGAATAAAAATATTTACTAACAGAGATGTAACTGATAACTAATCATAAAATAACATCGTGTGAACAGGTGATTACTTTTATCTGTTCCTATGTCGTACGAAAGTATCTAGAAAGTTTTTGTTGACATGGAAATATTAATTCGAATTATTATTCGATTCGCCTAGTGGACGCGAGCCTTAATTATCCAGGAGTAACATAGACTATATTCCTTACCAGCGGACCCGCTACGGCTTCGCTCGTATATTACACATATAAACCTCCCTCTTGAATCACTCTATCTATTAAAAAAACCGCATCAAAATCCGTTGCGTAGTTTTAAAGATCTAAGCATACATAGGGACAGACAGCTGGAAGCGACTTTGTTTTATACTATGTAATGATAAAACAAAAATAGATAACGCGGGATACAGTAAGTTGGTCATAATTTTCAGTCTGTGCCTGCTCTCTTAGACCACTTTATAAATCACTAGATCACTTTATCCATCTATCTTTAGATAACTTAGGTACCTATCTTTAGATCCTTAATGTAAACTTAGTGTATTAGAGTTCGTTGAAGCTATTGTCTTAAGCTGCACTACAGCTAAGAGCAGTTGTTAACAGTCGCGGTACTCGACTGGAGACGCCTGTGAGAGGTGGACGTCAACCACTCTTGAACTTCCACGAGTAGGATACATTTCTACAGGCTCGTTAGACTACTAAATATGTGTGTTAACTTCCAAATATTCTTTTCTGAGGTTTATGCAAATGTTAGACATTGAAATAAAACTACTTATAAACGAACGTCGGAAAACGACGGGAAGTCAAAATTTACCGCGATAGAATCCAAATCAAAATTGACTGCGATAGAATCCGTTCAAAAAGTGGTTTTATTTCAATTTCAATATTCCGTCTATAACAGGATTTTGGAATAAAGACGGATGGTCTGGAAAATTAAACAGATTTAAAATCTTAAACTTACAGGATATAGTAGTTAACTACGTGAAGAGTGAACAAAAAATAAATTGGAAAGCATCTACATTTTGTAATAGAAAAACTGTTATTACTTCGAGTGCATATTTTGCACAAGTATTATTAATTACTGCTGATATATAGATACCTAGCTTTGTACCTACTTTGCCCATATTACCTTCCACGCCAAAATGAAATGAAATACCTAGGTAATTTATTTTTGTAAGCAGATTTTTTATATAACTGACTTTTTTAACTCGCTGTCATTTTTAACCTGGCGGCTCTGAGAAAGAATATCGAAATAAACTGAGGGTTCAAAGCCTCATCTCTTCTTTTACTAACACAATCTGATTCTATAATCGTAAGCTTATAACTGAGACATATCATAAATAAAATAAGTCCCAAGCCCGCCACGTTCGCTCCTGCAGTTGGTAACTAGAGTTCCATCGTCAGACGTAGCTGGGGGCAGCCTCGCTAACGATCCCTCTCCTGCGCTCCGTAATGCCGCCCTCTGTCCTCCTATTAATTATTCCACTTGGGTTTTTATGTTACATACGTTTTCCCATAACTTGGGAAACTCTGTTTTGTTTTCATGTTTCTTTTGTTCGTTGTTTATTTTTTCTAAGTTTTGCTCGTTATGCGGTCTTGATTGTTACGTAAACTTCTAATTAGGGCTACAGGAATGAAGGAGCTTGTAAAAGTTTTATATGTTATGTTATTTAGCTGATCTTTTATTTTAATTAAATAAAAGTTTTGAAATCCCATGGCATAAGGTTGAAATTTTTTGTTTGTTTGTTCCTTGACAAAATAAAAATTATTTCGTATTCGATATTGTAAGCATCATAATAAAGTTGTAGGAAAGTAGTATTTTCATGACTCTCCATTTGGGACAATATTTTTTTATCTAAGTTTTTTGATTGTCATGCTGTTGTCTTATCCCTTATAAAATATTATGTATGTCTTATCTCGTAATATTTCTCATAATCTTATTCAATAATATACTTTAGGTTTTGTGTACCAATACTTTAACAATAATCCATAAATAAATTTTAAAAAATCTCATTTATCTAAATTGTAATATTTCGGTAGCAAGACTTTTAAATACCACTTTGTAAAATAACAACCAGCTGACTCCATAATATAAAAGAGTTTAATATGTAAAATATTTGATCGTCAATTAAATGTGGAAATAAAATTTTACTATTGTATAAACGGTGTAAGCTGAGGTGAAGCTCTTAAGACAACTTTTCGATGTATACCAATGAAATGAGTGTTTGGAATATTTACTCGTGATAATGATATGTTGACCTAGCGATATACATTATAACGCCTGTATGAACTGGCGTAGGCAGAGCTCCAAAATTTCAGACATGTTTTTAACCCATTAAATTTTTATACATAGGTATATTGTTATAAATGCCTTGTCATGGCAATAACAAACACAATAAAAACAGAATTATCAAATTTAGAGTAGGTACTCGTTGGAAAATTATTAGCGTAGCAACACATTCAGCATTCATTTTTATATTTATAGATTTGAAATGTTTGATATCATTAGTTATATTATAAAGTGTAATTATTGAGACACAATTAAATTAGGGCAAGACATTAGCGAAGTTAAACTGAAGGGACAAAGGGTTCAGTTTAAAGTACTTTTTAACTGCAAGTTATTATAATGTCTATAGTAGTTTTGACTTCTGTGTAGAGGTTAGCATAATTATTAATCTCGAACAGATAATACAGAATAACATTCAACTAAGGTTTAATTATTTTTATATAAGATTAAAACTTTATTTTTATTTATTAGGTAAAACTTTTTTTCAACAAAATAAATACCAAAATAATAACTTATATAGAAATTATTAAAATAATTTATAGAGGTCACTGATATTCCACATTTTGATATAGTAGTACCAAAGTGAAAGATCGGTTTCAAGTCAATTTTATTCTAAGAGTATTCCATCATTATTTTTTGTATGTTTCGATGCAAACTTACATATTAGCGGCTGAATTACACACTGCGCAGTACTCGCCCCGAACTGACAGTGCATGAATGTGTTTCTGCGCAGCGACTCGCCTAATCTTCACAGCTGACATTAAGTTTGGATCGCACTATACTTCGAGTAATCTAGGCAGATGATTAACACAATACTGAAGTAATTGTTCTGATGGATTTACATACATAATCTACTAAGATGCACCCTTAGTCGGATCCTAATAATAATTCGTGGAACGCCATTCAGGGCATAATAAGGTATTATTATATTTGAAGTGGCCACCGCATTTCACACCGCTTTGTAAGCTACCCCACACTGGTACAGGGCTCTGCTCACCCAACAACAAACCGGTCTGATGTCACGCTTATAGAACGTTTTACTTCGAGTAGCGTTTATAATGGCTAGGGTTGACAGTTGCTGAATATATACGCAGGTTCTTATGAAAATATAAATAATGTCTACTGAACATCTTAATTTTGATATCTACCAATAAAATATTTAAGAACACTAAAACCACTTATAAAAAATTTAATTACATTTTTGCCCGTCTCAAGACTACCTCAGATAAACGGTAAAAAGACCTTATTATTACCTAAAATATTTTCTAAATGAACATGAGATAGAATTGTAGTAGGTATCTACAAATACAAAAACTAAGCTTAGTTTTATATGTTAATCTGCGATTATCTGTTTAATCACACTATTTTATCAAGAAACCTGTTGATGACACATACAGAAAGAAATCATTGCTACAATTCAAATTCAACAATTCTATTTCAAAACATGACATACAGAGAATGATGGATGTTAGATCGTTTGTTATCTAATTCGTTTTCAATTTCTAAGACACCGCGAGGCAGCCCTACGCTCAATGAGTGTGTGGCCCCTAAACGCGACAGAATGATAAGCGTGGCGAATGCGCGATGTTGATTGAAACGATCCCGCTTATATTTCTATAGATCGTTGACGATGAATAGAAGGAATTATCATAACTTGTATGTACACTTCAATGAATGTTTTGTCGTCAGAATAGATTCTAAAGCGCAAATGTATCTAACCTCGCGTTTTTTTTTACCCTTCCATTCTTACTTCATGTACTCAGAGTTCACCAAGATAGTTTAATATTGAGGTGCGTACTTATAGACAAAAAATATTTTTTTATCTGTTGTTTGGGTTTTGCCGTTTTATGGTAGGAACTTACTCTATTGTATGAAAATCAATGAATTTAATAAAATATTATTTAAATCAATACATTAATTACTATCAAGGTTGGGATAGCTCCTCTTGTACTTCTATCTTTTTAAACGTAAAACATTATTATTAATTAGATAAAATTACTTTGGAATGATTTTGTAATTCATTAACTTCTTAGAACCCACATTATTGAATTTGAACCTACATTGGAATTGCCACAAAATTTATGAAGCGGCGGTAGCCTAATGGCTAGGGCGTCGGACTTGCGATCATGTGGTTGCGGGTTCGAATCCCACCCATTAAACTACCGACGTGAACCCACTCGTAACACAAGCATCTTAGCTTAGCACGAGGGGTTAACAAGTTTACTAGTAATGTGTGACCCACATTGCTAGAATTCTTTAAAAAAAAAAATATGTCCGTCCGACCGATCCGTCGTAAAATATTAAGAGGCAAATCTTATTCTAAAATACTTCATAGTCACTACAGTAAAATTGTTGTAGTTTACGTAATGCGTTTGACTGCAAATGTTTACAGTTATCCCTTTTCTTCAATGAGAAGCCAAGTTATCTAGAGAAAAATGCCGTCTCCAAAACTAAAAAGTAGTTGTATAAAAATGTGTCAAATAACAGAAGTTGTAGTATATAAGAACAATTAAAATACTTTCATTGACAAATGAATGCACTTTTAATAGTTTAATCCGGCAAGTTATTTTCTATAAGAAACGGTGTTAATAATTCATGCTCAAATTGTTTTAGTGATTTATAACACATGGCTGTCAACAAAAACTCATAGATGGCGTTACTTGTCGATCGATAACTCCAAACACAAATAAAAAAACTTACATAATTTGCGTAATTTATCGTTGTATGAAGTTAATTTTAGTGCAATCCATAGTAATTTAGTTTCAAAGAGATTTGAAACAATTTGCATTGGTTGTTTTAATGAAATTGGATCTTTGTTTACATGTTTAATTCAAAATATTACCAAGAGATGGCAGCACAAGTCACTCAAATCGATTTCTATACAGAAAATAAGCATGGCGTAAAAATAATTATGATCCCTTACCTTCTAAGCCTAAATAGTATGTCGTATGTCGTACCCTAAGCTACTGGTACCTTATGAAAGGTGATTTGTTAAATAGTGGCCAATAACGCACTAATGTCTGGGCCCCTAGCTATCACACGGAACAAAGGAGCATCATTAACGAAATGTTCTACGCATTTCCTGCAAGAACTACTCCTGTCTATCCTATCAAGCAAAACTTAATAAAATCGTTTATTCTGTGAACTTCATGTTACATTTTATGTCGACGGAATAGTGCGTGGAATTACTTAAGTACCATAATTTCTAAAACTTATTTATAATATTGTTCGAAAATCTGTCTTAGATATGATTTTGTAATTATGTAGTATCTGATATAAATAATCAATATTTTATTAATCTTCTTATGTCATTAAAATGGTAAGTAATCACCCAGTAAGTATAAACTTCTAACGATAGAGATCGTTAGAGGTACATTTAATTCCAATTATATAGCAAAAAATGAGAGCTGTTCCTTTAACACAAGAATTAAACTCATTACAGAAACTTCAAATCCATGTTTTTATGGATTGTCAGTATTGTTTAAGGATATTAATAGATGCAGTAAACACTCAACACTGCACACTTATAGAGCACCTTTATTTAGCTGCAAATAAGGTTGATTTTTTTTAATCCTTGGTACCAATGACATGCGGTTTACAGTAGTATTAAATCATATAATCATCACATCTCCATTGCCAGTCGGTATCGAACCCCAAGAGTACGTTTCACAAAACTGAGCAATGAAACTATAAATAAGATAGTAAAAGATTAATTAAAGACAAAGATAAAGATCACTTTAACCCGTGATGCATTACTAATAGCTTCACCCCGGCTGAAGGCGCCGGGGGTTGAAAAGTTCAAGGGTCGGGATCGAACTCATAACCTTCAGATGAAGTTCACGTTAGTTTGAACTATCGCTCGATTTTGGTAGTAATTTATCATGCTGCCACTGATTTAGGAAGATAAGTAAGGTACCTATTGTGGATTTGATGATGTCGGGTATATAATATGGGTAGTGTAGTAGGTATGTGAGAAGTGAGTGAGTTTGAGCGTAACGCAGATGTTACGATATTTATGTTCTGGTTGTCAATTAATGTGTATCATGTAGCTGCGATTCCACAGGATTAATTTAAAAGGAGTGGGTATATTCAACGAGGTAATTTGGTGCATAAAAGCAAACAAATTTTCCAAGGAACACCGGTCGAAACCTTAAAATTGAAAATCATTGTTTTATACAAACGTAAGTCACGTGATCTGTCACTTTGTATGAAAAGTTCATATTCCATTTTAAAACTTGGACTTCGACTTGTTCCGTTTACCTCGTTGAATATACGTACTCCATTTATATTATCCCTGTAAAAAAAGTTAAAACAAAATTTTAATTTCTACTCGGTCTCAGTACGTGCCATTTCAACCAACAGACTATGGGGACGGTCATTAGCAACGTAAATAACTTGTCTAGCCGGCTAACATTAAACCTAGTCAGAAAATGATGAAGTACCAAACAAATTACATGCGCTAATTAGTTTCAAAATCATTAGCGCGTCATGCACACTAATAACTAACAGGCAACTAGCCATAAAAAATCTAATCTAATCTATAGTGCATCTGCTTGTCCCTGGTTCGATTCTCGGCGGCAAATTACGTAGGCCTAGCCAGCTGCTTCAAAAGTGTAATTGTTTTAATTTATTATCGTATCTCAGTCTCTGTATTTTGTAGAATATAAATGTACCTGATATATCGAAAACGTATAGTTAAAAGGTAATTTATTATGATGAAAGTTAAATTTAAGTTCTTTTTTTTAAACGCTTTCTAGTAATGTGCGTCGCATATTACTAGTATTCTGTTGTACCCCTCATGCTCAGCGAAATGCTTGCACTCCCTGTGGGTTCGCGTGGGTAGTAGAATGGGTGAGATTCGAACCCGCAACCGTACATGATCGCAAATCCGACGCCCTAGCCATTAGGCTACTGCTACTTGTTTAATATGTATAAGTTTCTTTCAAGTCCAAGGAGGTAAGAAGTGTTGAGACATGTTTTACTTACCGTTATTTAATAATATGGATAAAGTTAGTCCACAGTTTCACAGTACTAGTGCCATGGACACGATTATGACGTTTGGCTCTCTGATTGTTTGATAAATTGAAGCGGGCCAATGGAAGCACCGAATATCATAAACATATTGATCACACTGTAATAAAGAATGCGTCTGTAATTGTTTCGCGCATGTGTAATTCTTACAATTAGATAATACGGTTTTATTTTTAGACGTCTTTGCAATACATTACTAAGTAACTATTTCTATGAAATATGATTGTTAACCGCATTTATTACAATGACCTTCGTACACATAAACCAACTTAAAGTTAAGACGTTACAAGGAGATTAATCATTAGTCTTAGTTTTAAATTTTGGTTGCGTAGAACTATTCAGCTTTAAAGCAGATAGTCTAAAAAATAGACCATCGTTTTTGCAATTCCTAGGCAATCTCATTTTAAAACTCACACATCATTTTTAACACATTCTATGATAAACACAGGCGCTAAATTGCTCGTTAATTGCTGTAGATGATTGACAGTCCGTGTTCCGCGTCGCGTGACAGATGGCGTTGCCTGCACTACTTTGCCGATTAAAAAATTAATAGCCATTCAGTAGGTATTACCTGTGAAAGCCGTATTACGCTTTTTGTTCTTTTGAACTGTCAGCGTTTTTGAATTTAGAATTGTCATTAACGTCATCGTGTAGTTCTTATGTCAAACGAACTGTGTTTTTAATCGTTGGCACTTAGGTTGCCAGTTTTAAGTGTCATTTGTTTGAAGAAGATGAATTATTAGAGAATTTGACTATTATTTATTGACTATGTTCTTGCTTCTTCACGTTTGCCAAGACAGACACACTATTTATTTAACTCTATTCATGAGACTTGTCGATTACATTAATTACAACCCAAAATGGCAAAAGGCTCGCAAACCACGTGCATGGGCAACACACATGATTATAAAGAACATACCTAGCTGATCTTTGTGGCCCTAAGTGACGTGACTAGGTGCAATGTGCATATGCAGTATATGCACATTGCACCTAGTATAAACTGCATGTACAACCCAAAAATTGTGTTCAGTACTTTCACTGACATCCAAAATGTTGATCATATGACAAGATTGATTACCACAGTTTTAATAGCCCGTACACAATCGTAAACGGTGTCTGTATATCACCATAACGGCATAGCGTGAAGTGTAGGTAGTATTTTAAACCGGAAACATCTGTATCTATAAAATATTAGAGATCTCTGTCGGAAGCAGCAGTTATTATTAATGATTCTCATTTTATGGCCCTAAATTCTATAATTTCATGGTTTTGACTGTGGGGTCGGTGATCACCCATGTTAATGGGTTTTTCGGTTAGGGAGGTCTAGTAATGTTAAGGAGTCACCCAGGCTTTGCTTGGATCTTAGTTCTATAACTTGTGCTCAGTATGTTACAAATTTTTAGTAAAACATGACCACCTTAATTTTACCGAATCGTTTCTCAAAACTCGAGAAACTCTCATTCAATATTAGACCTGCATGTTAAACGGCATTAACAATTTAATTTGTCAAGAAAACATAAGCCCGTTCATGGGATTTTATGCAATTGCTAACCCGTTAAACTTATTTGCATTGTATAACCAGTTACACAAATAACAGGGATTTATTTGGCGATCTAAAACTAGGTCATTTAACCGACTTAACACTAAAATATGCGGTATTAAGTTGCTGGGCACAAGCCGGTCTCACAGCTGATACGCGCGATCACCTGCCCCAGGTGCGCATGCGTCAATTGACAAGTGCAATTTGTATGTGTGTGAGTAGAAATGAGGAGAGCCGGCGTTATTGGCAAAGCTGGCCATTTCTTTTAGCCGTAATGTTTATTGGGCTATGAAATAATATGAGCGCTGTTTAAGATGCAATCTAGTTTATTTATTATTTGACTCGAAATATGTTATTTGTCAAACTTCTCATATAGTGCGGTTGCTTTAATAAGGTGAAGTGGTAAACTGAAGTTTTAAAACTTGTAATGAGTGCAGTAATTCAAGGTTTGTTAGTTATTTTGCTCGTAACATTGGGGCTATCATCATAATACGTTCGTGTGTATGTTACCAATGCAAGAATAAATAAATTCGTGTCATTAAGCAGAACTATAAATTCATGTTGGGATTTCGCGTTCGCGCTATACGACAAAAAAATATCTTATTGAAAACAGTTTAATAATCATAGCGTTATAAAACTTTAAGATTGTTTTTCCATACACATATCCATAAAAGAATAAACAGTTCATTTAAAACAACTTTTTACATTAATTTCCTTACAAAATCGAACATTAACTATTTAACATTAGTTTCTACAAAATAATTCAACTCATCAGTAAATCATGTTTAAAAATTGAATTGCCATAAACATAACTAAATATGTCCCTTCTGCTTCACCTCACCCTTACCTACGATGCGTAAGCGCCTGCGCACGCAGCCGCCGACCAATGGCGGCCAGTCACGAATGTTTAAATTCGGAATTTTCTGAATGAGCGAGATGTAAGCTTCGTAGTAATGTAACGGTTGTTGCATCTGGCTATAACAGCTGATTTTGATGTGTGACATTGTTGTTCCATAGATGAATGATTCCGTTCAAAAACATGGCGGGGTGCTACAATAGTACTAGAAAGACAAGGGTTGCGAATAAATGGATCGTAGAAAAATTTAATTTGTTTAGAAAGTGGTTTGTAAAAAAAGTTTATATTAACATCAGTTACAAATAGTACTTATTCACATAATTGTACACCTTGGACATCTGTTCGTAGTGTTAGGTTTGTTTCCTAGTTAAGGGAATATCAGCTGCTTCTAATCTAACGTAAAACGCTGATGGCTACAGATATTAAATTGTTACCTATCCAATGGCCGGCTGTGGAAGGGTAATGCTATCCCTTTCCTTCATAGGGATTACCTATAATGGGACAGATAGATAGTGTGATAAGACAACCGTGGTATAAAACTTTATTTCTTATTTTGCGTAATGTTAGGTCTAGACAGCTTTTTTCTAAGAGCCTTTCCTATGGTATTAATGATACCGGCATCACATACGGATATTTGCAAGCATATTAAATGAAAATATGAAATATAATATTATATCTTGGGACAGCTCACACACGGCCATCTGATCTCAAACTAGACAGAGCCTGTGTAAATACATAGGTACATATTATAAATAAATAACACCCAGACACAGCATAAATGATCGTGCTTATCACACAAAGATTTGCCCTGGGTGGGAATCGAACCCACGGCCTCCGGCTTAGCAGTCAGGGCGACTAACCACTAGGCCAACCGACCAAACGTCAAGAATTTCTTTGTTGCAAAATATCTTCCAATAACTTTTTGGTGTCACGTTGTTGACTGCGTAATAGAATATCTTCTACACGAAGGAGATGATAAAAACAAGTAAGAAATATATGGAGGTTGGCTTGTTTTCACAAACTTTAGTTATCAGGCATGACAGATCCATGACAATTATGGCAATATCAAATTGGTATCGACAGTTGTAAGGGTGAGGGAGGGTTGTTTGACATTCGCGACGAACTGATAAGATAGCTAACTGTGCTTCAAGAATACTAAAATTAACAATTACAACTGAAGATAGCTCGATAACGCTAATGAAAACAAGGTGTGTCCGTTTGATTGCAAGGAGTTAATAAAACAAACAATAATTCTTTCAACGAGAAGTAGAAACAAGAAATTAAATAATAATTAATTCTTTATCTTAAACTATTTATTGCTAACTTTTAACTCTAATATTTTTAAAGTAAATATGGGTACGATCTCCTATCTTCGGCGTACTTAAATAATCCGATTTATAGACTTAAATTAGTCTACAATTATTCATACTAATTATGTAAGACAGAATATTATATTGATTAATACTATACACACAAAGTTGCAGGTTTGAAACCAGGCAACTACCAATGTGACTTTTTGTAAATTATTTCTACTTTCTTAATAATTGTAAGACACTATTAACAGGAAACCTGGATTCCAAAACTGGAATCTAAAATCGCCAATCCACAATGAGTCGTGATCAATGCCCACCCTTCTCTATATGGGAAGAGGCCTGTACCCAGCAGTAGGACATGTATTGGCAGATTATTATAATTTTATCTATAGTTCTAAACTATGTACCCTTTACATTAACTATTCAAGTTGTGTTCTGCTAAAGGCGTTTTACATTAGAGTATTATAAAACCACTAAGTATCTGTTACAATGTTATCCGAAGCTCACTGATATAAACTTAACGACTCTATACAAAGTGGCTCAGCAGGCCGCGGGCGTTAGATACTAACATAATTTTTTTTTTTTACTCCATAGTAGCAGATAATTTTATTATATTTTCATAAGAAATTATTCGACGTAGAATTACCTAAACACCTTGTGTAACTACAATAATTTTGAAAAATGTGTGTGGGTAGGTATTAGTGTATAAACGTAACAAGTGAAACTTCTTTATGACATAATTTTTCGAAAAAATGTCTACTATTTACAACTTTACAGTAATTGGTTATGTAAAGCTGAATTAGATAAAATTTAAGCAAAAGGCTTTTATTATCATAGACATGGATATAAATAAATATGCGCACGTAACGGAAAAATGTGAATTAGAAATAAAGATGTCGCGTAACGAAAAACGTTACAATTTTAATTTCTCCCATACGTCGATAAAGAAGGTTTCACTTCAATAATAATTAATTATAACAATATGTACTGTGCACATTGCCCACAAAATCTATTTGAGTATGACCGACCATTTTTACGTTCTAGGTTCGTTCTAGAGTCATTTATATGATGAAGAGTCGTAACACAAAAACCTGAAATATCTTTATCGAATACCGACAAAAGTGAGTTAAAATTGAATACAATAGTATGGTCAAGTATTACAAGTACTCAAAAATACCATGATAATGATAGCAAAAACAGCTTGGGACCGACGGTTATACATTGCACTTTCACCATACAATAACACGGGCGGAATTGTAATATCGATTTAATAAAAGGCCATGGAAATAATGAAAAGGGGTTTAAATACCAAATATTTTGCAGTTACTGTCCTTGAGACGTTTATACTACAAAAAAATGCTTTTAAAAGCTGTTTTATATTGACACTTAATTATCCAGTGACGTTTATTTATGATAATCTTATCGGAAATGGAAAGAAGCAGTATCTATTCAAAGTAATAATATGTAGAATCATATCGATAACTTGATATTGAGAATAATAACGTGTCACTTCACTATTTGCAAACTGCAAGTATTTTTTTTTAAATACTTGCATTATTCTTTAAGGATGAACCGCCTCCTGTATGAGTGTTATTATTCAGCCTACGTGGTCCCACTGCTGGGCAATGGCCTTGCCACTTTCCATTCTTGTACATTGCTAGGCACCAATTACTATGGACGATTCTTTCGTAATTGAGACAAACTCATATCACCATCTCCGCTAGTGCTCATCTCCGTTTTCTCTTAAAATATTTAATATCTATCGGCAAGTGCGCATCTGTCCAGCTTCCTTTTTACTGTTTATTTTTTGCAGATATTCAGTACTATGATCAATATTCTCATCACACATAATCTATAGCTCCTGCACATCCGACGTTGATGAGAGAACATAACACGTTCCCCCAATAATTTCCTGCGCTTGTTAATATTTATCTTACTTACAATTGAAAGATAATGGTCTTGTTATTTTTATAGACTGATTTGTTCACTAATGAACCGCTTCATTTTGTTGTAGGAGCTACGCTAGAATATAGGATTTTATTCGATTAATTACTTGAATGTGAAGATTGTTCTTTATAACAATATGTTTGCAACTAATATTGATTTTAAGATATTCTTCTTTTGTGTTACCCGGACATAGCATAGAACCATTTGGTTATTTTAGAAATAAGTAAGTTGACAAATGACTGAGTTTGAAAATAGAAGATAAACAAAAAAAATATCTACTGCGAAAAACTTATGTCGCAAAAAGCGTCTAAATAAATTGTGTTAAAAGGGCCGTAGGTACAGTTACTATAATTCCTATCTAAATCCAAGTCTTGCTAAGTATTCGCGAAACAGTTCTAGCCCTCATTCCAACATAAACTGAACCGCTACCATTAACTAGGCCCAGTTTACCGGGCAGATGTACCCACTGACCGTACAACCTCGCTAATAAGCCGGCGACACTTACAATAACGAGAGGTTAACTTAACGCTACTTCGAGTTAATTACATAATTCTAGGTGTGAACTTTTGTAGGCTTTTGTTAGTTTAGGCTAGTTACAAAAGATACGGCTGTAGCCTGAGTTTGGTTACACTACGAACATCTTTAGGTCGGCTCTCAGCTTTAAAGGTAGATTTTTAACTTGTAGCGGCTATCTGGAAACTACAACCTTATGGAGTAACTATGGTTATACCTGATTGTTTTAATTATTAAAAAGGTTAATGTTTATTGTTGTGTTCAAATCAAACCACTAACTTATCTACAATATACAGCTTTAAAGAATAAAAATTGTTACGCAACTTAACTATCAATTGTTAATACATTTATTTATGTTTGATTACTACTGCACTATAATAATCTTCGGAATGAATTTCGGCCTCGGCGGCCAATCTTAAGTGATACCAGCCATGTCCCAGGAGATATTATAGTGCACAGGCGCACTCTCTGTACCTTCACTCTTCATGGTCCGATGGGACGGCAGACCAACACGACTGGAGAGAGATCACAAGTAGCACCAAGGGCTTTACGTGCTTTCCAAGGGCGTAAACCTCTCACACTTCCTGAGTCCGAAGCGGTATTTGAACCCGAGACCACGTGCACGGCAGACGCGCCTGCGACCACTTAACCTGAGGCAGTCAAAATATTACTAAATACACGATACCTTGATAAATAAAGCTTCCGTGATACTAATCGGCGCTCTTTCTTGAAACAACGCGGAGATGTTCATTTATCAGTGTAACCTTCTGATTTATCTAATAACGTGCACGCACTATTCAGTGTAACGTGTCATGTCACGTCACAATGTACTATAATTTCTTAAATCGTCAAAAACATAAATGAAAATGTAAAAATAGCCCAAATATCAACAAAAAATCACATCAAATTACACAAAACATTAGGTTACGTAATAACAGAGTCGCTCGCGTGTACAGCCGACCTAATACTTAACTAATTACAGCCTTACAATCGTAATGTTATCACTAACCGCTGATGACTTTAACTAAGTTATTATAAACCAAATTAGCGTACAGTACTATTGTTCACAGTTGTTATTTTAAGTATATCTTGTTAATTAAGCTTTAGTAAAGAAGATGTTTTACGGTCTGTGGTAATGATTATGTAGCGCGGTTGTACATAGCTTCACGCTAACTGTCTACAGAGGTGGGCAGATAAGTTTTATGTATATTATGTTGTTTCATAACCTGGTATGGGAAACCGTTATTAAAATTAGAAGTTGACATTTCTATCATTTTATTTAACTTTAATGTGACAGTTTGCATCCTGAGTGGTAGTGTTCAAGTCCTTAAATTAAATATCCTTCAGAAAATATCTTTAGGTTTTCAATAATTTACAAGTCTAGTTGGTGAAAAGCACTTGGTTAGTTTTGCATTATAGAAAAAAAAAATTAATGTCCATAAATCACGAATTATAAACGATAAAATAAACAATTAGCCTGATACAGATCACCGGTGATGACAAACTCAAACTAAACTTAACGAACAATTATTAACATAATTAATTAATTATACAATTAAATCATTTAGCCATTAAGTAATAAATACTTTTACATTACAATACTGAGGTCATAGATTCGGGAGGTCAGTGACCCTGCGCGCACGCCGGCTTGTCGACGCGTGTCAAAAGATCTACATAAATATAAGCACCAGTTTTATTTGCCATTCTTGAAAACTTTAAAATTCTAAATTGAGCTTTATGTTTAAGTATGGAAGAGTTAAAATTTTGTTGAGTGTGAATAAATAAAATGAAATTAGGGTTGGCATTTTTTCAAAATGAGATGCCCACATCCGATTGTTTTTATTCAAAATGCTGGAAACATTTAATTGTGTATACGTAATGTTAGGAAATAGTTGAAATGCAGATTACACTGTTTTGTTCGTGTAGCGTTTGGTTGCTACGTGGTTGGTGGTTCCGTGTCAGCAACCACGTTTGGGTTGATAACGAGATCTGATTTGATGTTAATAATGTTTTTTCGAGCGTTTCATTCGAGTTTTGTTGGTTTTAAAGTGGTTTCTCAACCGTAATAGGTATAAAGCGATATTGTCCGACGATTTGTTTAAACATTTTTTTTCTATTACCATATCATTTGAATAGACAAGTAAAATCAAAAGTGATATCCTTTTTACCAGGTACCTACTTAAATAAAATTTGTAAAGAAATTCATTTAAAATTATCATAAATTCGTATAATGTTAAAAAGTACTTTTTATCTTTTCCTTTAATTATACATTGACGATTCACACAACATTTACAATCAATAACCCTAAATATACAATTTAGCATCACCTAATAAGGGTCAATATTGCAAAAGACTTATTCTTGTTCCCCTCCATAAAGCCATCCAAATATGTATGAACCACATACAAAGGAACAAAAGTCGTTACGTCATACAATAATATATCACGCGTGGATTATAAAAAGAAATGTATTACTCTTTCAATTTAAAAAGTCCTATTCATAGCTGACGGCTAAAGATCGATGCATCACTATAAAATATGTGGCCTAATAACTTATGAGTGGCCAACCCTATATTACGGTCCTCGAAATTTAAAAACCGAACGATTTAAAAGTAAAATTGTATTTCGGAGCAGCATTATTAATTTTGTAATTCGAATGCTTTAATTCTTACAAAGTTTCAAATGCAGTAATAATAGACTTTATTTCATACCTGTTATGGATTGATGTTCTTTGTATTGATATTATGAGTTTGTTTAAAACTAGAGGTGACGAGGTAGGAAAATATTCGGCTTCAGAACATAGATGTCGAGTGATAGTGCGTGACATATTGAACAGGGCTGGCAGGCAGTAGTTTTTGTGGTCATGTCAAAAGAAATTTGATACAAATAGTGAAAGTTTGATAAAGAAAAATTAAGTAAGGCTTAACAAAAATTAGGGCACTTATTTTTGTCACGCATTCCGAACTTCTTTCTAATGTCAAGATTAGAATTTTTAAAGTTTGTCCTCTTCAGTATATCTTGACAATTTAAAAGAAGTAGTATGTGTAAGTAATCACAGAGGTTGGTATATAGTATTAAGTATAACCTAAAAAAATATCTTTATACACTGAGTAGGAATTTCGCCAAGTAAACTGCATCACTCATAATTTATTATACATTAGGTAACTGTACAAAACTTTTATAACTTAAGTGAAATACAAACAATAATTTCAAGACTTTTCTAAGCTATACAAATACAAAACCAGAATTTACTTTCAATAAAATATCAATTATAATAGTGAATATTTAAATGTACGTTCTCGAAATCAGTATTTAATAATTGGCAGCCCTACGCGATACATGGTGTTTATTTCGCTGCGCTGACGCATCCCAGTGACTCACGACCAGCTTAGGTAAACCGAACTTACGCGTATTGTACTCTCTACTACGCGGTACGCTGTACCCGAGACTGTGATTCAGTTGTTATTATTTATCATGGCCAATTAATTACATTTAGTAATTGATGATTTGAGTTGATGAAAAATACATGAATATTTTTTTTACAGTGCATCCAGAAAGGGATCGCTCAGGTTAATTGATTGATTATTTCATTCATGAAAATTGTGTTTTTTTTTAATTTTTATTGTTCATTTTTTCCAACACCATCAATCAAATCTTTGATGCCACAAAACAATTAGTCGAATTACCAAAAGATAAGATATCTTGACCTCACAATAGAATCAAGACCCTTGTCTAATCTATTAACAGATTTTAAATCTACCATTTAAAAAATCTTTTAAGGATGCTCTAAGAATAACTATGTTCTTTTAAGAGCTTAATATACAGTAAACATCTGAATTAACCATTGTAAGGTAACTCCTCTACGTCTGTACCCTGTAGCACCAGCTTGTAAACCGTCGGTTGTGTAATAGTGACAGATTCGGTTCCCGGCTACCAACACGTGGACGAGAGCTATGTACGATCCATTTAATACTGTTATTACATATTGTATATCATATCCACTTTGTCTAAAATGATTCTCAAGATCAAATTGAATTAGAATTTCAGAGCGCTTGTTGTGTCATAACAATAAAAGAAATAAGTAATTTATTGCTTATAAGACAATAAAAAAAACGTGTCTAATTTTTTTAAGCGTTCTGACAGACATTAAAAATATATATATTATAAATATCATACCCATTTTACGGACGTGTGGAATATAAAAACGCACGCAATAAACTATTAAAATTAAGTGAAGGAAAAAAACAAGTAAATACTATTTGCAATGGTTTTAAAGCTAATATATTATAACTATAAAATTACGCATATTTTTACAGCTCCTTCAACATAAACTTTTTACAAATAATAAGGTAAAGCTTGTTACTTTAATAGCTATTTCTTGTAACACAAGTGTTTATGATAATGTATTTACGGCAATGATCGATGTTTTATGATAATAAGTCAGTTAGGCTGCCATAACGTATCGCTTTCTCTAGTCGACATTAAAATACTATGGAAAGATAAGTGTCTTAGATGCACCTGGATTTAAAAACATATTAATGTTTTTGCAGTAAAGTGAGATTACACAAGGTGCTTTTGAATTCAAAACCGGATTGGACATTGATAGGCTATGGTTTGCATTAAATCGTTTAAGGAGAAGCAGTGCCACTCATCGTATTTGCAAAACTAAAATAGAAGACTGAGGAAACGATTATCTAAAAAGTACTCTAAAAACAAAGTGGGTTTTCTACTCTTTTAATTTTAATACTTTTGTGTATGCCATACAAGTATTCTCGGTATATAATATCCTTTCATTTTTCATCCACATAGATCTGAGACAGTTGACTTGACAGTTACTGAATCTATACTCATACTAATATTATAAAGCTGAAGAGTTTATTTGTTGGACGCGCTAATCTCAGGTACTACTGGACCGATTTTAAAAATTCTTTCAATGTTAGATAGCTCACTTTTTGAGGAAGGGTATATATAGGCTATACTTTGCCGCGATAACCGACGTCCACGCGTGCAGAACCGCGAGCAAAAGCTAGTACCTAATATAAACGCTTCTAATAATCACCGTATTAAAGTGAACTGGTGCATTTCTTACTTTGGGTTAAAAATAATTAAGCAGGTAACTTCATTTAGATTAATTATTAATTTAATATGTTTGAAATAAGTTCTATACATTTTAGTACATTATTACTTCTGTGTATAAATATTTACTTCGTGAAGTGTTTCAGATTCCGCTTTTAATAATCGTCGCTTTCTTAATTCCCCACTGATCTCTAAAAGCCGCATCTATTTCTAACTCGGCACCTGCCGTTGACATAGCGTAAAGCTTAGCAATTTAAATATCTACCTAGGCATCACGCCTGTCCTAATGGGTTAAGAACTCTAAGATTATGTATCACATGCGTATTCACCTTAAACGTCCGATCTGAATCTTAAATAGGAAAAGGTGTTTTACTTAGGGCTTTGGTAAATGAAAGATTTTTTTGTCGTACGTACATCAGTTAATTGTATATAGGTTTATTCCTTATTTAAGTTGATTCTTGATAAAAGACTAATAAATGAGTGCCAAAGCAAATGTTCTAATAATTTAGAATTCTGCATTAATTTATTTTAAACTTATAAGATCATGCGAGTTTTCATTTTGTATTCTATGAAATATAAAAAAAAAATACAATCGAATTCAATACCTCATCCTTTTGTGAGTCGCTCTGTAATGGCTTAACAAATGAATATTCTTAAAACCAATCTTTTATTTTTGTTTTTTGGTGTAAAAAGAAGATTTTTCCATAATTTATCGATTTAAAATGTTTGTCTCTGTCGCCGGTCTGCTGAAGTCCTAATGCAATCATGACAGTATCAACATAGTATGGCAACTATCTTGCAGCGATGGACAGATGTGTAACCAACCTAATATAATACTCATGTGCATAACGCATCATTAGTGTCATAAGACGTCAACAGAATTAAGTCCAACGTTCAGATCTTTGACTTTATCAATATGCAGATGGTAAAGTTTATATAAATTGCGTCATTTTAAACTATAGACGTAATTTAACAGCGATCATTTTGACTTTGAATTGGACTTTAAATGCTGACAGTAAAACTTGGCTATCATTCTTTGGACCCAAGTAATTTAACAACCAACGTAGGCTCAAAAGTGTAAAATGACTAACGGTCTGGACAAATCTAGGTCCTGAAAGTTTCGCTAAAATGTGGTTATTTTTATTAATCGGTCGGAATAATAGAGGTGCAGACTAGGTGTAAAAAGTAAAAATCTATTCAGTCCGTAAGTTCGATAATAAAAAAATATTAAACACGTATTTTTTCTTTTCTCAAAACAATACAATTTGGAGAAAGGTAAGGTGCGTTATATAGCTTGTGACGTCATAGGTAAGCGAAAATAGAAGCCACAGCTACATGTCGAGTCCCCACTTTAATTCGCTGCATCCATGTAGGTATATATTCGTTATTTCGAAAAAGCAAAATATACCTACGTGTCAAATTTTTTTTTATCTAAACTGCGGACCATGTAAAAATAGTCCGCATTTTATCGAATTATGAAACCCATCTAAGGCATTCGACATTTGATCTATTTACGATACCATACATACACCTACACATGTAGGTACCACACACATAAAGCTCTAGCAACATAATTATTTAAATACGTTTTTTTTAGTGCGTCTTACTGCCTATACCTAAATTGACGTCACCTTATGGGTGTATGCAAATTTTCCAGTGTTGGATACCTCAAGGAACATTAAGCACAAGTTTATTGGAAAATAATGTGGTCATGTTTACGATTTCTATAGCATTACACCTGGTAGCTGTTGAGATATTCTTGTTACTAAACGCTCTGTCTAACTTGCAAGGTGTTAGATGTTATGTGTTTTGTTAGAAATTGTTTATTTTTAAAATTACCCTTTTTATGCTTTTCATAATAGGGTTTACCCCTTTAACCTATTAACCCCTTATTTCATGAATTATGAAGGAGGCAAAAAAAAATTTTTTTTTACTGAAAATATATTTTATTTGACCTTATATAATAAGTTGAGATGAGAAAAAAAAAATAAGTAATAATAATTAAGAAAATAGCCAACGAAGCCATATATGGCTTCGTATGCATTATAGCAAAACGATATGAAGCCATATATGGCTTCGTATGCACTAACAATTAAACTTTATGAACAATCATATCAATCAACTCATCCGTGAACAAGAACTTGAAAATTTCTTGAGGTGAATCCAATATCCTATGATTTCTTCTGGCAGATCGGAATTTCCTGAAAATTTGAAGTTTTCTGCATCATAAGCTTCCATTTTCTGGTTTTTCCAAATTACCGGGTCTTTTTTGTTTTTTTTTGCCCTTTGCTGTGGATGTGGATGGAAATGAATGCTGTGGATGTGGATGAATGAAGCTTTGTGTGGTGATTTCATCATCATCGGAACTATCCGATTCAGATATGACAATATTTTTTTACGGGTAGGCGTGAGGGGACGGATGCAGGTTCATATTCAGGATCAGAGTCAGAAACTAGATCATCATCACTCTGACAGCCGTCACCGGGAATGGGATTCACATGCTTGGATGTACCATAAAAGCGTGACGGATTCATTGCTGCAAAGAAAAGACAGCAAACTTTGAATGCATATGAAGCCATATATGACAGACAGTGAATGTGACTTGAACGCATACGAAGCCAAATATGGCAATTGAAAAATGGGGCCCAAAAATCAAACAAAATTAAAAAAAACACTGAAATCTGAGTTATTTTATGTTTATGAATGTACAATGAAAGCATTTTAAAAATTCAGCATTTTTTACTTACCATATTA
Organism: Plusia festucae; assembly: GCA_950381575.1. Taxonomy (NCBI): domain Eukaryota; kingdom Metazoa; phylum Arthropoda; class Insecta; order Lepidoptera; family Noctuidae; genus Plusia; species Plusia festucae. Next base: position 667,654 of record OX494447.1, read on the forward strand.
TTGCTTTTTTTCCAATTATAAAATCAGCACTAAATAAATTCACTTTACCGATCGGAGTTGCTGAACATAAACTCTAATAACTTGGCAGATAGACCTTACCATTGACAACAAAAAATGCTTTCCGTTCCACGAAGAATTCTATAATATTTTTTCTTAGTTGGTTTAGAAAAAATAATTATTTTAATATGTTAAAAAAAATAAACAAAACCAGAAGCCATATATGGCGTTGTATGCGGTAAGGGGTTAATGCCTTACATGAATGCCCGTCAATTCGCCGTTTATTTAGGGAGGTATAAAATTAACGAGTAGGGATGGTATATCAGCAATAGAGTCATTGTTTCTTTGAAATTGACATAAAAATATATTACATAGCTAAATGTTTTACTTCGAAACTTAATGAAGAGCGAGTGTTAAACCTCCAGCAAAGACTTTCATGTCCAGCAAATTAACAACAACGTTCAATAAACCTCTCTCTCCCTTCAAAAATCTCTAAAAAGAACCACAAATTATAGGTGAGGCAATCATCTCAAGACATTCACGTTATTACACAGAGCATGTAAAAACAAATGAGTCCCCAACTACACATAACTTTACCAGGGCGTGCTCTTACCAAATCAGGCAGGCTTACTAAACCAAGATTATGAATAGATGCCAACCTACAAGTGTAGATATATCCTGATATAGGGCCTGGGGCCTGAGGGCTCATCGATCACAAATTGAAGGGATCGCGCCTCCGTACGCTTTCACACTCGGATTTGTAACGTGACTTTAGTTTTGCGTGTTCAAACTGCGATACTGCTGGTTGAAGGATAATTATTATAAAATTATTCAAAGTCCAATTCTCGAAGCTCCTTAAGGCCAGTTTTGTAAAAAATTCAAAAGAGAAAAGACTAGCCAGGAGGACAAACATAATTATTTAAGGATTCAACGGTTTACTCACGCGCATTCTCGGGATCGCCCGACTAGTTTCAGACTCAATAGGAGTCCTTAATCATGAGCTGACGCGGCGGCGGCGGTGTCGCGAGTCGAACCTATTGAGTCTGAAACTAGTCGGGCGATCCCGAGAATGCGCGTGAGTAAACCGTTGAATCCTTAAATAATTATGAATTCGTCTCACGGAAGTTATTATAATAATAGGAGGACAAACATTTTGCGTGTAATCGGTAAAATTGTATCGTAATTACGTACCTATACCAAATTAATTTCCTTAATAGAAAATTTAAATAAATTCCAAGAATGGGATATAAGGCTTCACGATTGGTACAAAGACACGTGCTTAGATTGTTGCTGTAAGGGTTGCTACTTGCAAGTTTAGCACAAAAGTTGTCACAAAAATATACCTTTCTTAATGGACCGTCTAAGTTCAGTTACGCGACGTTATGTTATTTTTTCGATATAAATAATTTACGATCTTACAAATCAAAAATCAAATCAAAATATTTTTATTTCGAGTAGACCTTTTCAGGTATTTTCAAAACATTAAATAACGCTAGTTGCGCGTTTCCAAGGTGTCATTCCTATGGAGAAGAACCGGCAAGAAACTCCATAATTATGTAACTCTTTTAAAAATGGTTATATTTACAAACATCTTATCTAAACTAGTACATAGTTCCACGCTAGCCGGTCTCCTAATCTGAGCGCAGCAACAGGATGCCCAGTACACAACCCTCAATAATGATCCCGACATTTCTATTCAGGGTGGCGATATTAATAAGTCGGTCCTTCCTACCCCTCACACAATACTTAACATGAAATACTTGATCCCCCGATATACGCACATTATTTTATTTTAAATCGCTTTCCGAAGGTCTATTAAGACGAAATTGAAAAAGATCTTAGGAAGCCCTCGTGATTATATTTTCTTTGAGAAAGGTTTAAGTAAGCCTTAAGCGATGTATCTATTCGTTACAGAGTTTAATATCGGAAAAAAGAGACATACATTTTCCTGTTTACGAAATAAAACGCTCTTTTGCATGGTAGTGTTCGTTTTTAACGTAGAGAAACTGACATTTAAATTTAGAAGTTATTAAAAAAAACTTTGGCTTCTAAACAAAAAAAAAAGTATTTTTTTTTTTTTTTTTTTTTTTTTTTTTTTTTTTTTTTTTTTTTTTTTTAAAAAGGTTACTAGCAATGTGGGTTGCACATTACTAGTAATTTCGTTAACCCCTCGTGCTAAGCTAAGATGCTTGTGTTACGAGTGGGTTCACGTCGGTAGTGTAATGGGTGGGATTCGAACCCGCAACCACATGATCGCAAGTCCGACGCCCTAGCCATTAGGCTACCGCCGCTTCGTATTCTCGGTTTGTGATTTTAACGCAAGTATTGGTGCAAATTTTAAGATTTTTAAACTAACATCTATCAAATTCAATCAAAATAATTCGCTGAGAAAATAACTCTGAACTCTTTTGATTATGAATACAAATACAGATCTTTCATTTGTTTTATTAATAGCTGTAACTCGCAATGTAGGTAATTTTAATTGGAATTTTAAATGTACTAGATGAAAACCCGGCTCCGCTCGGTTTAAATGTGACTCATGATACACAATGTAGGTAAATATTCTGTAGTCATCAGTTCTATAATATCGGTTCAATTGGCCAATCTCAGGTTTAAAGAAAGAACACATAACAAAGAGTTTATCATAAAAAAGTTTCAAAAACTTTTCGCGAAACGTCAATGACTGAAGAAAAGTATTAAGTTTTGTTATGATTCAATCAATGTTTCCGGCAAGACGTTTCTATAATAATAATAATATGTAATTAAGAAATAAAATTACCGCTGACTGATAGCATTGATTTTTGTTATGGTTAGTATTCTTTTTTCTATGGTTGTTATCGCAATTGGCCAATCTCAGGTTTAAAGAAAGAACACATAACAAAGAGTTTATCATAAAAAAGGAGTTAATCATAAAAAAAGTTTCAAAAACCATATTTTCGCGAGACGTCAACGACTGAAGAAAAGTATTAAGTTTTGTTATGATTAACTCAATGTTGCCGGCATTTTCAGGCTACTTAGACCCATAGATATATACCTTACAGACTACACATATATTTTATAAGTACATTTTGTGTTATTAATATAAACGTTTCGTTTTACACAGTCAAATGAGTCACAGTTCTTTGTGATGGCTACTTCTTTGGCGCGACGTACGCGATGTGTGAATTGGCTAGGCGTATATGATGCAACGGAACGTGAAAAAAGCGAAATAAATATCGCGTTCCGAATCGATTCTGGTCCCAACTATCATGCAACTGTCATACGCCCTGTCAGCACTGTAATCACTTCAAGGAGGTTGTATGATAATAAACTCCTTGAATCACTTCGAAGCAGAATTATCTGTTACGGAACGCGGCCTTATTAATTACCCAAGATGGCGACTGCGGTTTTTTTGTTTGTCAGTGCCATTAGAATTTAACGAAATTCTCCATAATCCGAATTTTGCGGATATATGTTGTCGACTCGAAATCAATATTTTTTTATGTTTTGTTTTTCATATAAGGTTTCGATCGAGTCTACCGTAGCCCTGAACGAAATCTATACATATAATAAAACAGTAAAAAAACTGTGTCTGTACATTGAATATATTAAAAAAATAAAATAATAATTGAGGGGGGTTTACAAACAGTTATGGAGCACGAATCAAAAAAAAAAAATCTGTCTGTTTGTCTGTTTGTCTGTATGTCTGTTTGTCTGTTTGTTTGTACACGCTAATCTTCGGAACTACTGGACGGATTTGAATGATTTTTTTTTGTTGTATAGGTATTAAGTCTGGGCAACATATAGGCTATAATTTATCTTGGAAATTTGAACACCTGATGCAGAACCGCAACAGACCAGCTAAACTATAAAAGATACAAAAATGGTACCATAGCAAAAATTGTTCCACGTGATGAGCATTTTCTGCTGAGAGAATAAATTTGAAGATCTGGAACACCTAATGTGGAACTCCAAGAGCCCAGCTACACCATAACACATATAGGAATGACGTCTCAGCAGAGTTGTTCAGCCTGATGAGCACTCTCAGTTGACGTATAAAAATTGAAGATCTGGAACACCTGTTGAGGAACTCCAAGAGCCCGGCTACACCATAACACATTTAGGAATGACGTCTTAGCAAGAGTTGTTCAGCTTGATGAGCACTCTTTTTTGACGTATAAAAATTGAAGATCTGGAACACCTGTTGTGGAACTCCAAGAGCCCGGCTACACCATAGCACATATAGGAACGACGTCTTAGCAAGAGTTGTTCAGCCTGATGAGCACTCTCTGTTGACGTATAAAAATTGAAGATCTAGAACACCTGTTGAGGAACTCCAAGAGCCCAGCTACACCATAACACATTTAGGAATGACGTCTTAGCAAGAGTTGTTCAGCCTGATGAGCACTCTCTGTTGACGTATAAAAATTGAATATCTGGAACACCTGTTGTGGAACTCCAAGAGCCCGGCTACACCATAACACATATAGGAATTACGTCTTAGCAAGAGTTGTTCAGCCTGATGAGCACTCTCTGTTGACGTATAAAAATTGAAGATCTGGAACACCTGTTGTCGAACTCCACGAGCCCGGCTACACCATAACACATATAGGAATGACGTCTTAGCAAAAGTGGTTCGGTCTGATGGGCATTCCCTGTTGACTTATAAAAATCGAAGATTTGAAACATCTGACTTGGAAATCAAAGCTATCATTAATTTCACTGTATAATTATAAAATAACATAACCTTTAGGACTGATTTTCGATGACGATGGTATATCATTTATAATTCGACTCAACTGGCCAAAACTCCCAATTTTTTTCAATTTTTTTTATCGAATATAATTATATGCCTTCGGGCTTATGTTATTTGAGCGTTTAATTTACTTTGCAGTCACTTAGATTTTAATTGATCAGGTATCTTCACAATAAAACTATAACCATGATGAAAGAGGTCAAATCTTTCCCTCTGTTCCATAGGAGCTAAAAGATTGAGGATCATAAGATCCCAAGAATCTAACGAAGGCGTCGAGAGAGACTTGATGCTGTTCGGGAAGATCAGGCTGCAACACGCTCCGTGGAAATCTCTTCGGATCGCGAAGCACGCCTGCATTCTCATCGCATTTACGCATCTACATCCAGGTCTCTAGAGACCAGTGAAGAATATGATGCGCGACTGACCGCTGATTGTGAGCAAGTTCTGATGGGCATTTCCTGCTATCTTACAAAAATGAAAGATCTGGAGGGTCTCGAATCGTCTCGCGCATCACGTTGTTTTCCCGTCCCCGGGCTCTTAGAATTTGACATCAGACGTTTCAGATCTTTTATTTTGACGACCCTGTTGTCGCTGGCATAAGCAACAGGATCCGCGTACGAAGTCGCGGGCAGAAGCTAGTTATTAATATAGATATGACAGATGACGTAATTACAAATGGCGGACAACCTCAGTACTATTTAACCTTGATGTTTGGTGTTCTGTTTCAAATGACATATGGCACAGAGCGTCCTTGATTAATTTATTTAACTAACCAAATGTAGTCGTAATAATTGAAAAACGAAATTAAATCTCTGAAGGCACTGAACTCTGTGGGAAAATTTTAATGACTATTCGGAATTATAATTTTAAGACTGGTATTTACACATATTGTGGTTGAATTGAACCAAAATACGGATGCGATTAATTTTACACGAATAAAATATTATGAAAACCGATCAAACATTGATAATATCATTGGAAACCCTCCTGCAGGTTAAAAACTTATATATTTAAAGAGAACTTGACTGCACGGATAGCCTAGTGGTATAGGTCACCACGCTAATTACTACTATGCGCGACGTCCTGCGGGATCCCGCAAGGGACAAGCATTTGTGAGATCCACAAATACTTGTTTCATGTCTGCGTGTTCTTTGTGCATGTGATTTGCATGTTTGTGAAAACCCCGCGACACAAGGATTAAATAACTTAGTACGGGCGTCGTTAAAAAAATACTGAGATCCTTAACAAGTAAAAGCGCCTTTTATAAAATTATATGCAATATTACTTTTATTTAAACAGCAAAAATGCCATTTATAATCAGATGTAATTTCACTTTAAGTCACAACTAAATTGCGGCAGGTGCGACCTATCTGATATGCCTAGGTCTACAATAAATAACTCAACAGCCGTCTGTCTGTACTGGGTCGATAGCGAAAACCTTTCAATATTTATTTATAGTCGATCGATTAGATTTAGAAACGAGTTATATCGACTACCGCTGTTGATCTTTGAACCCGTTTAATGACTTGAATGATAATTATTTATTAAGGCCTATTTTAATTTATGTTTTTTTATTTATTTACTGGATTTGCAAAATAAATATGCTCGATATGTGTGTTTATATAATTAAGTTTTATTTTAACTTATTATGTTTTGTTGGGATATACTAGTGTAGTTCCTTCTATAGATCTGAACTATCGATAGTGGTCAATTGACGGTTCTTCTTTTTACCACGTAAAATACTAATCAATACTTCATAGTGGCTTTGTTGTTTTCAGTTATATACTAGTATTGCACAATTACTATTTTTGATTGTTATGAACCGAATTAATTGTGACATAACGTGGAAATAGAGCGCGCAGAATCTACTGATTATTTCATAACCACACCATTTGAATCACACGAGCACAATAAAGCCGGCATCAAAGCTGTATCCTAATTACCTCGCAACAGCAATAAATAAAATAGTAGGGTGAAACACCCAGTTGTAGGCCCAATGCCTACAGAGGCGCGGCGGATAAAAGCAGTATAAAGCGGATATTGCTATGGGTCGGCAATCACTGATTTCCGTTTTTCCGCTACCAATAATACGAGCCGTATCGATTTATCCGCCATCTCTGTTTGTTTTTGATGTCGAACTCTACAAAACAGTTTACAAGCGTTAGTTTAATTGGATATTAATTAATTTTGTAGGTACAATCAAATGATCAATATTAGTGGGTGATTAGATAATTTCCTGTTCGTGTAATTGATTTTTAGATAATTTGTTTTGATGTCAAGTTAATTAGGCAGCTCATTATTGCCTATGAAATTTTACATAGAACACGTTGACTTCAGTACTTTACGGCATTTTCCAAATTACTATTTTCCTTTGACCTCGCTGACCTCTTAGTCTCCACTAGGACTAAATAGATATCTTTTTTTTTGCTGGAAAAGGTAGCTACATAAAATCTAGGCACCTTCGACGTTTCCATTTATTTCTTGTGCTCACATGAATAAGCGTGTTATTTGCAAAGGTCGCCTCTTACAAGTCCACGCCCATTTGATGTGATAGATTGGCTCTGATTTCAATGACCTTCGGACCTTACGTTTTCACACTTGTCCACTAGAATCCATTTTATTTGAAAAATGTTTTTCTCCAGTTTAGGTCCTCTTTGAAGGTATCGCGTTTTATTGTCGAAACGAATACAATGTAGGTACGCTTATTTTTTTCAGACGGTGTTTTTAGAATAGTCCTACTAATATTATAAATGTGAAAGTGTGGATGTTTGGATGTTTAGATGTTTGGATGTTTGTTGCTCAATCACGCAAAAACTGAACGGCTGAACGGATTTGGATGAAATTTGGCATGCATGTAGCCTTTGGCATGGAAAAGAACATAGGCTACCTTTTATTCCGATTCCTTAAGTAGTTCCCGAGGGAAAATTGAAAATTGTTTCCGAGCGAACCTGTGGGTAGACAGGTTATAAATTTGGTATTTTCTCTACTACAGTGCAAGTAACACGGGTGAAAATTTTATTCCATTTTTCATTTCTTTTTTGACCCAATTCTGAAGTCCACGCAGACGAATTTGCGGGCAGAAGCTAGTATTAAATAAATATAATCCCAATATCTTGGGACACTTCACACACACACACACGGTCATCTGATCCCAAGCTAGGCATAGCCTGTACTCTGGCATCCAGACAACTGATAAACATACTTATATATTTTTAAATACACATATATTGTAGATAAATAACACCCATACACATAACAAATGATTTTACTCATCACACAAAGATTTGTCCTGGGTAGGAATCGAACCCACGACCTCCGGCTTAGCAGTCAGGGTCACTAACAATAGGCCAGTTTAAGTGATGTCACAAATAGATGAAGAAAAAAAGATATTTTGTCTAATTGTTGGATAAAATTGAATACTCCATATTTTCTTTAAACTAGTTCATCTGTAATTAGGGTAAAAGCCCTTTTTAACACATAAATGGAGGTATGATATCCAATTTTACTGCCTCACGAAACTAGAAGGGTTTAAACAAAAGTTTACGTAAACCAATAAACTCATAAATTTTGGCGGAGACTCATCTAAATCTTCTAATTGTTTCTGAGACAGTATTGTGGGCCATGAGCCTAGTCATTTCATGTCATACCCACTATTGTTGCCCAAGAAATATGGCGCAATTAAATCGGAGTTATGATTTAACAACCCTTAAATTTTTAAGATACACCCCGAAAAATTAATCATGCTTTAGAATTAGGTTGGTTTAGGAATGGGTGAGTTTTCAGGTAGCCCGGGGTTTTATGTTAAAGGTAGGTCAAAATATCATAAACAAATTTAAGGCTTTATGAGACATGAAGGTTAAATTAAAACCGGCCAAGTGCGAGTCGGACTCGCGCACAAATGGTCATTATCTATAAAAACGAAAACAAAAAATACTTTTGTAGTTACGGAGATAAATACAATTTCAATTTTTATTTTCTTCTCCTTTTAGTTTTGTTAAAGCGGTTACAGGATACGGTTACGGTAAGTTCATCATCTGTGAAAATTTTCAACTGTCTTATTATAAAGGTTCATGAGATAAAGCCTGGTGACAGACGGACCACTTAGTCTTAGAAATATCGTGTCGTTTTCCCTTTGGGATCGGAACCCTAAACCTTCTCCAAAAAATACGTTAGTAGAAAGAGAGCGTTACTTCTTTTTTTCTTCTTTCGATTATCCGAGATTCTTGGTTATTTAAATTATTTAAATTTTGGATTTAGTAAAGACATTTAGCTGTACCTTATGCGCTAAAAATATCTTTAAAATTACTCTCATTCAAAATCAGCAGGCACTTAAATATTTTACATGCATTCTCGAACATTTACAACAACAAACACCTACGCTTTGTCGTAAAAGATTTCTGTGTATATTCATCGTACGTATCTATTTCTCTTCCTCATAGTCAATAAGCTATACTCTAAGAAATACCTTTGGACAGGAATACATGTGTAAGGTAGTCATGACCGGCCCATTGCCATGCCAACGGGTTCCGTCGAAGCTTCCCTTTATCCTTTAAAAGTAAAAATACTTTTCCTTATAAATAAGCCTTATTTGAAAGCTATCGGGTAGAAAATAGAGGATCGAATCCGTTATATTCCTGTATACTGAATCCTGATACATTTTTCTAATATCACGCCTGATTTTTTTCAAAAAGTTGCTTGGGAACGCATTGTACTTCATATTATAATCATTTTCATATAATATACGTATTGATATCTGACATTAGAATTAGGTACTTACTGATTTTTATAGACTATCGTTTTTATTTATGATAGTTTAGTTAAGTTGTTGTTTATTTTTTCAATAATATTACCGCAATGTTAAATTCAGTCTAAAATATGCTTTTTTACATAGGCCAATGAAAAATTCAAAATTGCAAAATTTAATTATTTATTTATACTTTACACACACATACAATGTAAAATGGCGGACTTACCTAAGGCATTCTCTACCAGTCAACCACAGGGTAATGCAATAGCATTGGTGGGTACATTTGTCTACCTTAAGGTCATAAAGACTATATATATGGAGTATTCATTTATTACTTCATTCATTTAATACTCCTCCACGTATTTTCATCAATAAGTGACCCCTTTGTGATACGTTGACAAGGTGGCCTATATTCGGCAAAGGAAACCCACTATACTGCCAAATATGTCGTGTCGTAGCTTATTCAAGCCTTCGTGCTCAATGCAAGCTTAGCCGGAGCGGACAGTAGTTGAATAGAACGTGATCTAGTCAGATCTGTGAGACTAGAATAAAACATTTTAGGTATTTGGTACCTATACCTGGTGACTAGCATTAGCACGAACTTAATTTACGAATTGAATTAATTAAAATTGTTCTATGCAAATAAACGATTCTTATTATTATTAAAAACAGAAGCAGGATTACATTGAAATCAAATTATATAAATAAGAAGGTTTCTTAACCTCTGCCTGTTGATTCTGTAAGACGTCGTTCCAAAATTCGAATCTGAACCCGCCGTGAATTTCTTGATTGGCATTCTATAAACTCGGTTGATACACTAGCGCTACACTTGCGAGCGTGTCAGCGTGTTGAACTAAATTAACCGTGAGATTTGGACCCAAGTTCACCAACAGATGGTTAAATTTTAAACAAATGTTTGAACCATGAACGGCTGTTTAACAATATTTTGCTGTTCACCATTCACTAACCATTGATTATGTACTGTATTCGAATGATTATTTTAAACGATGTAGCCAACTCAGTTTAGCCATTGGTTTGCTTCCTGACATGAAGTTTTTATTTTGTTATTCTCCTAGCAAGTCTTTAAGCTATAAAAAATAAATATTGATTTGATTTGATTTGAAGCTCTCAAGAGAACGTTTGCAGTGAGTACTAAGAGCATTAAAATCGTCCACCAGATCCTTCCAACCTCTTGCTTTTTCGGCATTTGCTTTAGCGTCCGATTTGTTATTTTCTATTATATCGCTGTATTTTATTACGAGTGCCGTAAGTACAGATTTCTCGCCACTGGTGAAATTCAAAGTACGTTTACGCTTATCTTCCATATCACTGATTTATATTAAATAAAAGATAACAAACACGACACGAAAAAATTATGAATTGAGTTAGATGATTTGATCACAGAGTTTGACAGTGAAAATTGATTGACGTGACCATTAAGACATTCAACATTCACAAAATAATTATAAACCATTCCAGCATTTGGTAATTTTGGACTCACTCATTCAAAACAGTTTGGTTAGCAAACCGTTGGTTAGAAATAAATGGTGAACTCAAAAAAAAACGCGGTTGGGTTGAACATCGGTTTAATGCTAACAGAACGGTTACGTAATCAATGATTATCATGTAGTTGGAAAACTCGGGCCTAAATATGAGATGACGTTTGAGTTCGCACTCGAAATTTGAAAATTATGCGAAGTGAGAGTGAACGTGGAGTGAACAATGAAGTGAGATGCGAGTTGTTGCTTGACTTTTACAGAATTGACGTGCTGGACTGTCAACTATTTTTCCGCCATTAACCTTCGTTGATTGCCGAAAACCGATTTCGCTTTTTTTAATTGCGTCCATAACGTAAGCTTTTTTATACATGATACTACACAATTAAATAAAAAAGATAGTGTGTTCATTAAATCAATAAAAGAGTCTGATAACGATACTACAAGTAAGAATAATTCGTGGCAGGATCCAGCTCGGGGTTCGCAAATTGGTAGTATAATTAACTAGCATTATTCGTTCCAGTGAAGAGGGTTAATTTTCCAGGCTGAAAAATACCGCGCATCCTTTGCCGTTTTTAATTTCATTAAAATTGCTTCAGCGGTTTCACTTAGCAAAAAGGTTTGTTGTTACTGTTATTCGAATTTTGAATGTAAGTTTTGTTTTTTAATCGTTAAGACTTGGATGTCATGGCGACTTATTACTTTAAAATTGGATTCTTTTGCGTGACCCAAATACCAAAATGAAAAAGACATTATTATACCGATAAAAAAAAAGCTTATCCAATTTATGTTGAATTACTGGCATCATACAGTAGAATTATAAAGATATTCTTTTTTATTTCAGATGGACGTTCATTGATAAAACTGCTGTAAGCTTGATCTTTATTTAGCCTCTGAAATCAGTTTTAAGACCTTGTGGCGATCTATGGATAGTGGATACGGACTTTCGCCTTACTTGTAGTCAGTAACAAAAAAAAACATTCATTGGAAGATCTAGAGAGGAGTTCTTAAAGCATACATTGCTGATAAAACAAATTATATGGGAACGAATACAAGCAAAGTATTCCATTAAAATCAAATCCTATCTCAAACTAATTCCTTCAGATAACCTCGTTACAGCAAACAGTAAAAAATAACTTAATCTGGTTAACTGACAAAACAGCTAAGGGCTTTGACCCTAAAGAGATGTGGGGTACACACGACACTTGTCGACCGTGATTTGTTTTTAATTAAGTTTCGCTTTGAACTTAGTTTGAATTTCATTTGTGATGTAATATGGTGAGTGATTTATGATTGTGTATACAGATTAAATTTGCGTGAGTAATGTGATAAAGTAAGTGTGCGTGTACTATTGAAATAATTAAACATGCTGTGTAAATTGAGTTAAAGGAAATAGGCAGTTGGGTACAACTTCTGAAAAAATGATTTGCCACTACATAATATAATAATTTATAATATAATATAATATATCTTGGGACAATCTTACACACGGCCATCTGATCTCAAACTAGGCAACCAGACAACTGATAAACATACTTATATATTTTGAATACAAACATCTATATATATAAAACTCTTCCGTTACTGACTGACTGACAGACAACGCACAGCCGAAACTACTGATCGTGAAGAGCTGAAATTTGGCATGTGTGTTTGTTGGGAGGAGTAGGCTACCACTAAGAGAGGATTTTTGGAAATTCCCCCCCAAAGGGGAGAAAAGGGTGGTAAATTGAAAATGTTTATTTCTCAATGGATTCCACGCGGACAAAGTCGCGAGCTAAAGCTAGTATTATTATATTAAAGATAAATTACACCCAGACACATAACAAAAGATCTTGCTCATCACACAAAGATTTGGTCTGAGTGGGAATCGAACCCACGACCTCCGGCTTAGCAGTCAGGGTCAATAACCACCAGACCAACAGGCTCAACATATAATAATTTAGTCTTATTTCAGATGCACAATTAACACAGATACGCTTATTTGCTACAGCTTCATATCTTAATCACAAAGGTACTTACATAGTTCACAGAAACGTCATTGCTACAATAAAAGAGAAATTACATTTCCCCACATTTGAATAATACGCGTTATCGCTTCTTTATGTTCTCACTTATATAAAATTACCATAAAGAACTAGTATCTCATAGTAGGTGTCGTCACCCTCCGAGCATATTCGACCTATTTTCGGTAAGCCACATGTCTCAGATTACCGTACGTGAATATAAAAGAAAAAAATGAGATAGTTAATAATAGCGACGTTACCAACATATTGTTAGTAGTTAATTTGTTTGTCTGTGTGTAAACAAAGTATCGTGTTTGTAGGGGAAGTTCGTGTTAAACGCGCAAGTAAATATGTGAGGGACGATAGGTGGTGTTTTCACCTTACTAGTTTTTATAGTTTTCACACAAGATTTTCTTTGATACTCGGTAATGTCATTTTTAAGGTCCCTGATAAAGTTAATGAAGACTGCTTGAAACTAGTTTGGAGACGATAGCGATCTAAAAGTTGGTTAAAATACAGGCCATTTATGACGTCAACTTTCCGTTGGAACTTTTGCATATGGTTGACACGTTCTCCTTGGCAAGTTTGGCACAAAGACCACTTGTGTCTATATTTTTATACGGAAACGAAGTTTTTATGTAATATAAGAACACTTCTAATTTTGCTGAGAAGATTGCTAGTTAAATCATGAGAAATATCTGAAAAAGAAAATGTCCTTGGTTTATAACACAGTTCTTTCTCCTCTCATGCAGATTGTAAGTTTCTGTCTTGTATCGAAAATAAGATGCGAAAAAATCCGGGAAACAAAATATCAATCTTTCTAGACATTCCATTTGATTCTCCAATCTCTTATCTATCTAAAGAAATGTTCATGTCTTACAGCTAGCTCAATAAAAATGATAAGATTAAAATAATGTCCAAGTACAGTAGTAAACTTATACATGGTAGTCAGTTACTATGTTTATATACCACTTATGAAAGACTTTTTAAAAATTAATAATATTTTTAAAAATCAACCTAAAATGGTAATTTTCTGTTTTAATAAATGTTAAAATAAATAGTTGGAGTAAATAGCTGTCTGTTTAGATACAAATGACTCAATAACGGCAGGTACTAAGATGGATGGTCAGCAGAACAGTTTGTTAAAATGTTACTTGTTATGAAGAAATATGAATTATGACTGCTTTAATCGCCTTTTAGTTCAAGCTCATAGTTTATGGCTAACCTATATAAAATACAGCGAAATACGTGGTTCTACTAACTTGAAAAAATAATACTAATGTAGTGAACTTAATCGCACAAAAAAATGGGTTGGTACTTAGGAAAGAAACGTAGGACAACATTTTCATAACATATTTAAAGCAATAAATTACAATTAATAACAAAAAGGTGTAAACATCCCAATGGTTGTTGCGAAAGCTTTCGCTACATTACATGGGCTTCGGACCGCAAAAACAGCTGTACCATAACATTTTTATTAACCTAAATAAGTTATGTCAAAAGTTGCAGCGCTAAAATGCCTTATATGTTTGACCGCACCTTTCTTTACTTCCTTTAAAGATAATTGTATTCGATTTTTTATAGAATACTAAATAATCTTGTCATAAGTTAGGAATAAGTATTTCCGTTGAATTTTCTGTATCACTTTAAAATACTTTGCGACTAAGTACGGTGAAAAGATGTTGCTAACAAAATCGTCTCAGTCACGGCGGTGTTTTGACGTTTACGCGAATGTTAGTTTTTTATATAGTGATATAAAACTGCTTTTAAACGGATTCCTTCGCTTTATAATCCGTTTAAAATTAGTTTTATTTTAATAATATTACTTTTTATTGCGTCCCAATTTGATTAAGATTAATATTTCAGGTTTACATAAGAGGAAAAATAAATTTATAAAATTAGAAATATATTTTTACTCAGCAGCGCGCGGTGATTGTTTTCCCGACGCTACCCCGTATCATTAATAAGTTGATAAATGTTGTATAAGTCTGTCTCTCGTCCCAGTCATCGCCGCGCTATCGCACACCTCATCTTAACTGATTTTTAGCTTTTCCGACGTGAGGCCACTAAGTGAGCGATATCATTTTGTTAAATATTTCTTACTGCAAAATGGAAACTAATACCTGTGCTTAACTTAGTTCCAATGTGGATAAGGTGAACGTTGTCTTCTACTATAAAATGGTATATTTTATTCTTTATCTTAAAGTGCCACTCAATAATGAAGATCGGTTACCAACTGCTGGAATCTACCTCTATTATATAAAATCAGCAACATACAAAATCTACAGAAATACCAGTGACTACTGCCTAGAATGCCGTGGAGGACTAGCGGTTCAAATACATGGTTGCGGGTTCGAAACCATTTTTCAAAGTTATATGTAGTTATTTTCTTAATAATTCTAAGACAAAAATGACAATCGATGAAGGACAACATCGTGAGGAAAGCTGAATTCCAAAAATTTTAATCCGATATTACCAACCCGCAATGAGCAAGCGTGGTGATCAATGCTCATTCCTTCTCTATACGGGTAGAGGCCTGTGTCCAGCAGTCGAACATATAGAGGCCGATTTTATATTTCTGATTAAGAGAAACAACACCGTAATAAACTGCCATCACTTTGACAAATGGTAAGTCATATACTTGCATAAACTACTAATGAAGGTACTAAAATCGCTAGTTCTCTAGCCATACCGGTAAAGCCACAGGATTAATGATATCGCCTTCAAAGAGTCATTAATAATTTACGTTTTTATGCACATTGCGTGACGTCGTGGGACGTTTACCTTACTTTTAATTATACTAGGCTCTGCACGCGGCTCCGTTCGCATTTAGATTACTTTTAAACGTTTATGTGATACCTAGAATTTTTTTAATTGTGTTTCTGTTCAATTGTTTTGTTTATACTTACGTTATATACTTGTTTTCAAATGTATTGGTACATCGTTTTTTAAGTATAGGTACTTCTTTTCCAGTTTTCCAACATTCTTACATGGTTGTTTAGGTAGGAAATCAATATTTTTCCGTACCTTTCATCTGAATGTTTAGTAAGTAGATATTGGAACAATAATAATTATTTTATAATAACATTATTTAAACCTCTGAGACAAACACACAAAACCGAATAAAGACATCAAATATGATATCATTAATGAATCACATTCATATTCTATGTTGTCAACTATGTAAATAGCTACGTAACATAGGGTCACGCGAAACGTAAGTAAATAACATAATCAAAACGGACTTGACAGTCGTAAATAATTATTGTGACGTAATTGGGGCACGGAACTTGATATATTAAATTAAAGTGCCTAATTTTATGTAATACCAACACCTCTTTCCATTGCTGGAGCCCTGGTAATTTATGACGATTCAATACTCAATTCTTTATTGTCTTTCCATAATGTACAGAGGTGGTGGTATTCTTAAAGCTAATTGTAGGTATACTGGGTATATTTAGACGGTTGAATTTTCAAATTCTTTACATTAAATGATACCCTGGTACATGGTGGTACAAATTAGTGTTTCTTCATTTTTATAATAAAAAAGAAGCAAGAATAAATAACATACAAACAAATATAATAAAACGCTTTTAACATTTAACTATTTCTAAAAATACAATTTTATAGGCGCTTAAAACAAAAAAGTTTCCACCGAAAAACATCCTAAAGTGTTAGTAAAACTATAAAATTAAAACAGAAGCATTATAACTAATTAAAATAAAAACTAATTATTTAAACGTTTCGGCCAACGCTCTAGTAATACTTGTTAACGGTATTAATTGTTTTGTCTAAAGTTATCATAATTTTAATTGTTTAAATTGTATGTGGTAACCAGGAAACTAGATGTGTCGGTATGTTTTAGCTTTGTGTGGCCATATTTATGGCTCCGATACAGATCTAAAGGCGCGAAGATGTTGTATTTTTAGTTTTATTAATTATGATGTTCTTTTTTAATGTTATAGTGTACATGATGTGTGTTATATGTTGTGGAAATGTTTGTGATGAGAACCTTATATTGTGTTGAATTTAGAAAATTTTACCTGAGTTTCATTGGAATTTTTATGGACACATGTAATGTAGTATGCCCAAGACTAGACTAGTTTTGTTAAATGTTGAAGTTGTAGTATACATTTGAGCTCATCCTAAACTGAAAATAAAATACCTATACTCTTAACAACTCCTATCAAATTTCCATCAAAACAATCAAATCGTCAAAAGAACTTACAACAATTGCAATGCCGAGTAAATGCGATTAGTTAGCAGTGAAATACAGCTTCGTGGAACAACTAGTTCACCATAAACATCGTTACATAAAAGTTCGCAACAGTTTATAAAAATCGATTTACTTCCACAATGAGGTGTATAGTTTTATACTTAGCAATGATACGGGGATCGCGTGCCGTATGAAATATGCGCTGTGTATGGATGTGTCGCGATGTCGAGACGTCCATGTACGATGGGTGGATGTGGTATTGTCGGGGTGGATGAGGTGTTGCAGTGTAATGCAAAACTGTGTTACTGTATAGGAAGGCTACTGCCGCATCCTAAAATCGGTTCACAAAGTATCGTCATGAATTCATGTGTTTAGAAGGTTTTATGTTTAGTGTCAAACGTAAAGTAATTTAAGTACATTTATTGCATAAATTTCAAAGTATTTTTTTATATAAGTTGTTTTAAATTGAGTATTGCGAAGTTATTGGGTATCGTTACAACCAGCATTTTAAAGCAAATGGCTAGCTAGCATGAGTGATTGGTTGCTTATAAAAAATCTTCTTTAGTGAGATATAAGGCCACCTTTTAATCTGTTTACCTCATCGTCATTCACGAGAAATATCGCCCCACAGCTGGGTAAAAGTTTTCGACAGCAACTGTCTCAATATCGTATTCTTTTCCAATAACTCTTGATCAAATCAATGCCTTTCAAACATAATGGCAATTTTTCTTTAGGAGTGCAGTTTTCACTATCATTATGAAACAGGCGTTTTGCAAAATTTGCCAATCACTCATATCTGTTCGCTTATCTTTGTACATACTTTGAGGTCATTTCTTCTTAAAACATAATATTCCATATTATCCGTGACCTCCACAGAACAGTCTTCTAACATCGACCAAGTAGCAGCGTGGGTTAAGATGTCAGCAAGAAGCCTTCGATTCACGACGTTATTAAGTAATACGATGACAATTTGCCTCCATCCAGTAATTGGGCTCGAGTTCAATTTAAACTCATTTCGACATCAAAATGTCTATCGAATTCCCTTGATATGTCACGTAATTGGGCTAAATAAGGGATACATGATGAATGGTGGAATTTGCTTGATTTAGTTTATAGTTTGGCTTAAGTGGGTCTAATAGAACCTCATGCTGATGAATTATGTCGAAGCTACTGAGTTCTATAAATAATAATGATTCAAACATTCTAGTCTATTCTATTTATATGTGGGTTCATGTAATCACATTTGTTTATTTGTTGTTAACCTAAACTGATTCAGTCATGTTTCTTAAGAAGTTAGAAGGTCTCATTGAGAAGTTGTTCGAACCTCACCAATTGCATTACTGATGTAAACCTTCTTTTAACAGAAGCATTAAACTTAGCGCGACAGGTTTACAAAAAAAATCTAGTATTGTGCGAATCACAAAAGTTTATGTTAGGTTATTTACATTTCCTAAAAAAATCTACTATATTGCCATGATATAAATTTCCTTATCTTAAAATTAAAGTTGTTTAGTGTTATTCACGTTTTTTTCAGATCAACCTTTCCGTTATAATGTAAACACATTCGACTCATAATTAAAATCCCGGTGTTTGCGTATGGCCTGGCCGAGACTTATCATAATCCACGAGTTAAGTCCTGCTAATGAATGATTATAATACATAATATGTTCATCATCATACGTTCTCGCTGATCCCGATGGCTGTTAGTTAGCTGACCCCAGGGGTAATGATGGTTTTCGAAAATCAACCTTACGACTTTGATTTAAGGGTGCTGACAATGTCAAAGTGCTGCTGTGGTTAAACGTGGAGCCTTTAAACCTACTGTACCTGTGTATTTGTTTAAGTAAATAGTGATGACCGATTATCCCGATATTTTTTTAATCATTGTGAAATATGACATTTGACAATGTTTTAATATTTTCTAATAAAAGGTTTGGTCTAGTCTAAGGCTATTTATAATCATAACACCTTAGAGGAGGTCCTACATAGCATCAGGTTAGGTAGCAAATAGTTTCGGTAGCAATATTTCGACTGCACGGATAGCCGAGTGGTATAGGTCACCACGCTGATTACCACTGTGCGCGACGTGCTGCGGGTTCGATCCCCGCATGAGACAAGCATTTGTGTGATCCACAAATGCTTGTTCCAAGTCTGGGTGTTCTTTGTGCATGTGATTTGAATGTTTGTGAAACCCCCGCGACACAAGGATTAAATTCCTTAGTGCGGGCGTCGTATATAAAAAAAAAAACAAAATCAAAAATACAAATATTTTTACCAGTAATTATTTTCGCAAATTCATAGTCGTAAAAAACATTACAGATTCACCAAAACCTTGTTATGGGTATTTTTTTCTTTTCTTAAGAAACATGTGGACCTCCCTAGGGAAGATTGTGGATTCCGGAAATCTGCGTTTCTCAGTATATTAGATACGGAAGTTTAGTGGAGCAACTTCTGTATAAAAACTTTACCAAAGTGGATGTACAATTTACGTAAATTAACATTTTGTAAATAAATTTAATTTTAACTTACTAATTTGCACGTTTGATGTTAAAACAGAAATTGATTTATTTTTAGGTGAGAAATCTACTCATACATGGACTTTAAGATTAAGAACTGCTCTTACCCCGTCATTACAGACATATCTATATCTAGAACGAGTTTTTTTAAGTATTTCAGAGAAAAACACTTAGAATCAGATTGGTTGAGTAAAAGTATTACAACAAATCATGGAGTCTCTTGCCGGTTCTTCTCCATAGGAATGACACCTTGGAACCGCGCAACTAGCGTCATTAACTTTTTGAAAGTGCCTGTAAAGGTCTACTCGAAAAAAATAAATATTTCATTTCATTTCATTTCATTTCATGTCATTTCATTTCATTTCATTTCATTTCATGGCACCTACAGATTCTGATATTATTTGACTACTTTTGATGTTGCTTATCTTTTTGGGTAAGGGTGTTCCATTATCATATGTTCACAAATAACCTGTGTACCTTGTTTTTTGGTCTTCCCTAAACTAATTATGTAGGGGCAGGATTTTGCGTGGTCGCACTTGGATGAAGCTTCACGCTTCACCGTACGGGCGGAGCAGGTACCGAAATCACTATAGCTCGGACATACGTTGTAAAACATTCACAGAGGGCATGAAAAGGAAAAAAATGGTACACGGCCAAAGATTATGTTGGTATTGTTACAACTTTTAAGAAATGAGGCCATTCTTATTTCTTGAAAGTTGAAAATAAGTATCACTTCTGTGGGGATATCACTAGGATGTATCACTTTTGTATAGCTATATGGTCTAACAGTTAGACCGTATAGCTATACAAAAGTGATAAGAAAACCATTGATCACTTGTCATCAATTGTCTTCTCACATGTTTATATGGATGCTTATTGATGTTTAAGACTTTGATTCTTAGGTTTCGACATTGCCAAGGAAATGCTATTAAATGGAGCGAATTTAAAGAAGGAACCTTATAATTATGTTAGTTGTTTATGCTCATGTCAATGTGAGTTTTTTTTCACCTAAGTTTTTTTTTAAATACTAAGGTTTTTTCTACCTAATTTGAAAATGGATTCGATTGGTGACAGTTCTCAAATGTGAAAAGATTTTGTCCACGTTCAAACCACAGCCATTTTAACCTCTGTCGTTAGCAAATAGTAAAGATCGGTATATAGTAAGTTATCTATTGATAAAAATCAATAGTACCTATTGTCATAGTATCATCTGACTGTTACTTAATCTATGCCTCACCAGCGGATGCACAAAAGCGGGCCCGTCAGACGGGTTCCCACTTTTTTTGCCCCTACGGCCTCGGACTCCCGCACACGTGCGCACGCGCTGTGTGCGTGTACTACTGCACGCGCTTTAGTGTGCGTGATCAGCTGATGGGAACAGCTGTAGTGTGATCAATCGGTTTAAATACGTAATGCTGGTATGCGAGGAAATGCCGACGTAGTTGATGATAGTAGGTTTGGTATTTTGGGATATGATTGTCGGTGGAGCCTTTAGATGTATGAAAATGATTAGGGATGATTTCAATTCGGAATCTGTAATTTGTACGATCAATTTTACGATTACCGACGACACGGATGTGATAGGATTGGCTGGCAATTCAGAAATTGTAAAAGTGTTTGTATTTATGACAGTTTATTATTATTTTTATTGATGACGTAATTACATTTGCTACCTAGCTATAGGAGTATAAATGTAATGACTAAGGAACTTACTTAAAAAATCACCTCTTTATGCACTAATTTGAACACAACCAATTAGTTTTACAATACTTAAGTATTAGTTTTATTTCGTGATGTTACTGCAAATTAGTCTCAATAACTGCCAAAGTTATAACTCTTGGTATAAAGGTTAACTGCATTGTTTCCTTCCAGTCATAATCATTTACTGTTTTACGACGACCAAATGAGCAGTTTAGGGCAGCTCGTTCCTAGAAGCTTGGTTATGGAGTATAACCCGCTTCGAAGCATTCGGAGTAATGGCTTTCTAGTAACGTGACGTCACTGAAACCATACGTTGATAATAATAACTAGTTGCTGTACAAAAACCTGTAAGATTGCAATACTTGCTAATATTATTATAATAACTTCCGTGAGACGAATTCATAATTATTTAAGGATTCAACGGTTTACTCACGCGCATTCTCGGGAACGCCCGACTAGTTTCAGACTCAATAGGTGATTAAGGATTCCTATTGAGTCTGAAACTAGTCGGGCGTTCCCGAGAATGCGCGTGAGTAAACCGTTGAATCCTTAAATAATTACTTGCTAATATTCTACCTATTAGAATATAATTGTACTGAATAGACGAGCACGTGTCAATTTTAAACATATTTTAGACACTATTTTAATTCATTATACAATAATGCATGCGATGCGAATGTATTTGTAATTAATTACAATTAGTTGAGAGGAAAAAATGTGAACCTCAGACGGGAGTCGAACCGTAAACCGTAGAACATAACATAAAACATACACAATAATAAGAACAATCAATTTGATATGGAAACATAACATCGCATTCATTAAATGGCAGGTCTTTGATCATGCTTGTAAAGCCTATTTTTTTAAAGCTTTGAAGGCACATCTTGACGTAATATACAGTAGGTATATAAATATAATATAATAACTTGGGAGAAAGCACACACGGTCATCTGACCCCAAACTAGGCAGAGCTTGTACTATGGCAACCAGACAACGGATAAAAATACTTATATATTTCTAAATACATACATATTATAAATAAATTACACCCAGACACAGAACAAACGATCGTGCTCATCACTCAAAGATTTGACCAGAAGCGGAATAGAACCCACGACCTCCGGTTTAGCAGTCAGGGTCACCAACCACTAGACCAACAGGCCAGTCAAAAGTAAGTACCTAGTTCCATGCTACACAAAGTGAAGGTACTTAAAATAAAGTAGATCTCAAACAGTTTTAATTGGCTATCACCATAGCAACACGCTAATGTATGACTCTATTGTTAAATAATACAACTGTAATCAATTCCAACTGACTCATACAAGTTAAGGGGCAGCTGCTGTTACATACATGTTAATGGCGAAAGGTGAAAGGTGCTCAATAAAGATAGTACATGCTAAGAAATGAACAATTAATTTCATTACTTGAACAGTATTTAAAAACACTGTCGCGTCGATAATCGCAAGGCAAATGAAATAAAGTGCGTGTACAAAAAAAGCCTTCAGGATATTTTATTACTCAAGTAATTTATAGCACCAAGTAGGTTAAATAAAGAGAGAATTTGTTTTAGTTGTCTGGTTGGCTTACAAAAAATATTTTATTACCTTTAAAACGAAAGGCAGAGCTATCTTTACGCCTTCAATTAATTCAGTTGCTAAGCAAATTGGTTTTTATTTTTGTTAGTGTAATAAACGTTTCTATTTTTAATAGTTATACATGTGTTATGTGAGTTTATGTGTTGTATGTTCTGTAAATAATTAGGTGAACTTAAATATAATTGCATTTAAGGACGTGTTAAAATAATTTATATTTTTTTCTATACTTTGAATTGCCTACACCGATAAGTACTATAACAGACAAATTCAAGTAAGTCAAATGAACATATAAGTAGGTTTATTTAGGCTGCAGTACCGTAGAATATTATTAGTACATTTAAAAACGTTAGTGTAAGTTTAAAATACCGCTAAACGCGCCTTAACCCAAGTCACTTTATACATGAACTCGACTTAACTGAAGTTTGAAAAATCTAACTTATTGAACTTTAGCTTTACCGTCAAAGATTAAAACGTCTTTGGTAGCGGTCAACCGGTTAGGAAACGACTACACGAAAAAGTTGCTCTACTTGATCACTTGTGGTTTCCTAGCTTAGTGATGTATAAAAATAAATGGTTATATAAGCTATATAGTTATATGAATCGATAGTACGTAAGACAGGATTATTAAGTTTACATCTTGTTTCGAGCATAGCGTAGGTTATAATAATCAATTGATAGGGATCAAGTAAAGTTAGCATTTAACTGAACGTTAATCGACGAGTTAAATGATATAATGTTTCAAGTAGAAACATTATGATAGCTCGACTTATCATTTACGACCAGATTAAAACGAGATTTTGCTATAATTTAATAACAACTCGAGCGGAGAGGAAGTTCCTTTCATCTTCTATATAACCAGGAAATCATAATTATAAAGTGTATTAACTGTTCCAGTTTAATGAGTTGACATTAATCTTTGGTGCAATTCACAACTCTTCATTGCTCTATCTTCCTAGTACTCCCATCAAACATAGTTCGAAATGACCGAACGTCACACATCACTCAGGTCACAATTTAAAAATCGAATGCATTCGTGCACCTTGCCTCCCGGCGAGCTTACAAAAAAGGAACGTTTTGACGGCGCACAAATAAAACATTTCCATCTTTCTCACACTCATGCAGAACTTTCATATCACATGCTTAGCCCGTCTCTGTCACTCCACCCTATATCTCTTGTACTTTTTTCGAAACCCTCTCATTACTATACGGACTGCACACAACTGCAAGCTCAGTTAAGTTGTGTAAATACAGCGTGTTTGTTTATTTGTGTTGAGTTTGTATGCATGTGTGTGTAGTCAGCTGAGTAAATCCTTGAAGCAACACGTGTTTTGTATGTGTGGGTGTGTGAGTATTGTTTAGGTGTCGAAGTGTACAGGATGGGAGATGTAATTTTAGATGATTTTCAAAAGATCGTAAGCTTTGAAGTTTAAGTTTTAAAAATAATGTTTGTGGTAAAATTTTTATAACTTCTTTAAGTTTCTCACGCTGAATGAAAGACGCACTTTTCGTGCGTGTTGATAATCAAACGTTTATTCTTGATAGGTTTTTATTTGATAAAGTTCCACCTGTATTTTTGTTAACTGTCAGCTTTATTTGACTTGTTATTTATAAGTTTCATCTATTTCTTCCACCTGTGAATAAATCAACCCTATCTAAATTACTCGGTAACGTCTAATAACTAAATAATATAATTGTACCAGGGCAGCATACACTCCAAATGTTAGTAATTCATGAGTGACATCACGTTCGCAGATAGACACAGGTTCGCGTGACCGCAGCGTTCAATACTTGACGTATTATTATCGACTATAATTAACTATACTTCATTAATATCGTTCCTATAGCAATTACTACGCAAAATGCCTTTTTTAATGAATTGTTTGACTTTTTAGTGATTATTTGTGTATATTTTGTACGTAGTCGCAAATGTGAAGTCAATTTGAATTAATGGAATAAAAATTTCCATAGGCTTTTAGGCACATAACACCCTTTTTGGGCCGCAGTCGGGTAATTATAAGCATGCCTTTGACTGCTAATTACAATTATTAAGTTTTGATTCATTTTTGCCTTATGTTTGCTAATGAATGAATTTATTTGGTCAAGAAATTGAATACAGTACTTACATCGGTTCTATCCATTTGCAATAACTGACGGTCTTACACTAAGCTAACTTGGAGAATATTTTAGAAGCAGTATAAATAAAGCACACTACAATTTTATTATTATTTATTTAGAATACAAACATGATTTTAAATTATCTGTGTATGAAATTTTAGAATATGTATAATTATATTAAGTATAAAATTAAATAATATAAAACATATATAATTATACGTTTTAATGATTTTATTATGACATGTGTCAATGACATTACTGAAGACATGAGCGCAGGTAGAAAGCTCAATGAATGAAGTTAACACAGTCATAGGTAGGTATTCTAATCGTTTGGTAAAAGCTAAGAACCAAGTTAAATATACAAAATAAAGTCTAACTAGATGTAGGCTACTTGGCTATTTCCCAAAATTTATTGGGGCCGTGTTTCGACTTCAAGACTCTTATATGATCCAGTATTACACAAGGAGGGATAGACTATAGTACCTCAAAATCCGTAACCTAATTCAAGTATCTACTTCTGCAATAATCCAAGAGATAACGTCGCGTTTTTCATAAGTGGAAATCGTATTTTCGCTCTCGTGAAGCTTTATGATAAAGTAATAAACAATAAATCTATTAATCTGAAGTTTCCATGAAAACAAAAGGTCCCTAAATCTAAATATTTTTATAAAATAAAACAGCGTACTGCGTAAAAATATGTTTTTTTTTTCTTAATTTGAATGATCACAGTTGACAGAATTCACAAACGCAGATTGCGTTCGTGAAGACTGTCAGCATCTTTTCGGGTAAAGAATCAGCAATGATTAAGGTTTAGATTAAAAACTATTTTATTTGGGTTCTAAGAAACAAAAACAGAGCCATACAACTGATAACAGATAGGTACAAAAGTCATAACAGATATCATGAACACATTTGCATTTATAAAACATATTTCACAGCTTAACATAAGCTTGCGTGTCCACAATCATCAAATTACTTATCATACATCCGAGTATTTCTAGTGAATTCTAAAAAAAAAGTACCACAAGATGTCCTTGAAGTCATATGGGCTGCGCGCGCGCAACAGCTGATGTTACCTGACACGCCACGCACACCAATGTAACACCCACACAGGTGCATGAGGCTGTGTGAGTAGAGCTTTACCAGATAATTTTTAAAGAATAGTTTGTGTATACATGGCAGGAAAGTGCAGAAGAATCAGTGTGATGGTGACTTTGGATGATAAAAATATAAGAAAAAGATATAGTGGTAGTATGTAGTGATAAGGCTTAATCAGAATGTGAAAAGTAAAGAGACTAAAAAAACTTTGTAAAATCTTTGTATAATGTATGTGGCTAAGGTTGTAAAGACAAATTTAAGACAGTTTTCTTATCATTTCAACCTCTTTTTTTATTTCTTATTTATTAGGTCTACCGCAGTACGCCTGAGCACATGCTTTACTGCTTCACTGGACTTTTGAAGAAAACTTAAGGGCCCCCGGCCAGAGCTATTGACAAACGAACTAGGTACGTAAGCAATGTTCACCAAGAGCACCTCCTGTGGGGTAAATTTTAATCTTTATTATAATTTTAACTACGGCGGAGAAAAAGTATCGTTAAACCTTCAATAAGTAACAAATAACCTAAAAAACTTTTAGTCGAACATGATGATTTTACAGATTGTACCTTCTGAAAATGTCTTTATCATGTTCTAGGGTCGTGAGGATGTGTGGGATATCTTAACAGATAATTTTCGAGGAATTAATAGTTGAATGTCTTCTAAGAGTTGGAACTTGTATTTACTAACAGATATCGTTATCAAAATTACACTTTAGCCAACTTAGTTAGTTGGGCTTACCGAGACATACTTGTTAGTTAGGTTTTAGTAGTTTCGTTTTGTAACTAGTTCATTGGAACTTATTAGAGATTATCCGCTCAAACTTAATAAATTAGTTAAGGCCGAATAGTGAAACGACAATCAGAGTAAAGCCGCCGTTAAGTCTCATGCTGTCTCTGTCACTTTAAGGTGTAAAGTAGCGACAGATATAGAACGTCTTCAAGTTAATTATCGTTATATTATTCGGCGTATGTCTTCAAATTGATTTGTTTTACGATCCTCCATAAGTCATAATATATATTTAGACTTAATGTTAAAACTACTGTCCGTTTTCATTAGAAATCTTTACATAGTACACAAGTCACTCCTGCTGTTTTTACCTACACTTATATCTGTAAAAAATCTCATCGGAGTTTAATTCAGTTTTCAAAAAAGGTTTTTGTGTCTAATTATAGGTATATATGTTACTGTGATAGCCGTGCGAACTTGGGGCAAGTCCGTTGGTATTAAAATAATAATAATTATAAAACTTAAACAATTATCGATTCCACTTCTCCTATCGTGGGCCTGTTGGCAGAGATTTCTTATGAAATAAGCATTTCTTATTATGTAACTATTATATCGTAAAATTTACCAGAAATAGGTTGACAATCACTTAGTTCTAAAAATCATTCTCACAAGCATCTTCAATATTACTTATAATAATTGAAACACAATTCTTTCATAAAACGTGTCAATACGATTCCATTGAAGATGATAAAGAGATGTCTGGAGTAATTGCGTTAGATTAATCACCCTGTAGGGACCCAAGGGCTGTAATAGGTGATCAGTCAAACGTACTCACAATAAGCCAACTGCGCAATGATTTGACAATTTCGCTTCAAACCTTCCAACTATTTTGTCAATGCAACAAATGTATAAGGGAATTTATTTCTATTTATGATAAAAAAATACAGCTGCTGACTGTAATTTGTTAAAGTCGTGTAAAAGAAAGGGTTGTGGTGGTACAGTCGTGAAAAGATATCAAGAACTTTTTTAAAGCATTTTAATATTTTTATACAAATTAAAGTAGGTACTTAAAAAAGAGAAAACATGGGTAAAAGAAATAAATAAGTAGGTTTATAGTAAATCTTTCTACAGCATTACAGCTTTAACGCAAAAACTTTTGCAACCAGATTTTCTAACAGTAGCAATTTTACCATTTAATCATCAACTAGGTAAGTATCCCTATTGTGTAAATATTTATTATTTATTTTGAACATGACCTAAAATGTAAAAGGCTTAACAATATTTTGCCTTTTGCTTACGACTGTAAAAGTTAGACAGTCAAAAAAACTTTCTCATTTTTACATTTAACACGTCATTTAGTATAACTCACATTAACACACAAATAATAAATTATGTATTTTACGCAATTTCTCTGGTATTTTTAAACGGATGTGGATAATTATTTATTACGACAAGCGTTTCTTTAAAGGGTTAATAGTTTATTTTAGACATTAAATATTTATTTTATGACACTTTTCAGTATTATTTAACCAAATCTTACATTAAAATTACTCAAATACATTTCCGATAACCAAATCATTTGAATCTTTCGACAAACGAATGGTTGTACCTGATCAGCTGACTATTGAATCTATTTCTATGAAATATTCGAACAAACAAGAAAACCCATACACGATGAATAATGTTCGTAACAAGAAACTTGAAGTAATACAAAAAATACCTCAAGACGCTTATGAAGAAACTTCCAACATAAAATAGGGCAGACAGGTAGATTTTTTTATAGGTAGACATTGAAAAACACTGTTATTGCATTTTGAACTTAAATTCCTTAGGAATAAAGTTGATTCAGTGTACCAACTTCAAAATCTCTCATTGGTTATCACCCCTTAGAATTGGCACAAAATAATTGAGCCAACGTGCAGATTTTACGCTTAAGTGAAAAAAAATAATGAGCTCAAAGTTAGTGTAGGCCTATAAAGTAAAAGCTCAAATAATTTGAAAAAGGTATTTTGTAATGTAAATTACTTGGCTACGTGCTTTACAGGTTCACTATATAACTTGAGATGGGTTTTTTGCACGTAAAAGTTGTCATCAGAAAAAAATGAAATGAAAATTTCGGATGACTGCTTAGGAGATCTTGCAAAGGAATCAGTTTAGCTGTAATAGATAGCGAACACTTCGAACTTAGCTGCTATCGAATATCGGAAGATTGTCTTCGAACCGTGAACGAATCCAACACAATCCGAAATTGCCTCTAACTTTCACGTAACTGCATAAGGGAATACTGCTCTCGCTTTATGTAAAAACAGTATGAATATAATACAATTTAGCTAAACACATAAGCAGTCCTTCATCACTCGTTTCCAGCGATATTATCCCCGTAATAGACGTGACAGTTACCAAATGCTCGCACTAATTTATCTGCACCATATTCCCTTTGCAGCTACTCCAAACAGCTGATGTTTTATCATAAACAATATTTACTGACTTGCATGAAACTCGACTATACACACCAGTGTTAAGGTCGGAATTCTTATGCGCGATCACAGAATATCCCAACAACGTTTATTTTTTGCTCTCTCACGTGTGAGCTATGTGAATGTGTGCGTACTCGCCCTTCGCTTTTTTCTATTTTCTGGTCTTACCAGTCTTTTAAGAAAGGGTGGGCATACAAATACAACAGCGCATTACATGCATAAGTTAGGAGTATTGTTTTGATTTGTCCTTTTTGTACTTTTTTGGACAATTCATCTTGGATTTTATTATAGTCCTATTGTGGCTCTGGTTTTGAAGCTTGTATTGTAATCGGCTGTCTATTTAATAATTGACCAGGTATGCGTGGAGGTAGACAATTAGGATGATCAGATCTGGAATTCTGTAGAGACGTATCTGGTTATTTGTGCATGTCATGTATTAAGCAGGTTGTTATTAAAATCTCACAAAAGATATAGTGCTGGTAATCTTATTTTCTTTGCAATCGTTACGAATGCACAAGTTCAATAGTTAATTTGATTTAGTTCGTTAGTCGTGTTTTCTTAAAATGATTAAAGTTACAAAAAAAAATATTGTTTTTTAATATTGTAGACTTGAATAGTATAAAATGTTGATGTTAAGTTCTTATATAATATATATCTAATATAATACTGGCCTAATAAATGAATGAAGTTCTTAGTTGGTTTAAATTGAGATTTTTTTCTTTGTAGATATTGGAAACGGCCGAGGAAAGAACAAGAAAATTATGAAATCGAAAACAAATATTGAAAAAAGTAATCCTTTTATGTATTTTTTATTAATGAAAAATAATAGTACACTAAAAAATATTGATAGTTGTGCTGAATTCAAACTAATGTCCAAACATTTAATTCAGAACTCGGACTTTTTAAATCAGGTCAACAATATTAATACTGTTGAAACTTACTGCTCATAATATTTTGGTTTTACTGTCGTCCCCATCATATTTTGAATTCCAAACGTAACCTAATCCTAACACCACACACTGGAGCATTCACCCCAAGGAAATAAAAATTCAAATTTACGAAGTGACCTACAAAAACTCCACACCATTAATTCCTTTCTATAGAACTAAGTCCATTGTGCGACTCGTATGGGATTATTACAGTGAGCATTATATTGTTATACTCTTATTTCTTACCAAAGAGTTCATGGAGTGGCCAGTCTGTATTTGCATATTGGTAACTGGTACAATCAGCGCCGCATGGTGTGGGTACTGTTCTGAGACAGTCACAAATAATGGCGTATGGTGTAAGGCGGGCATTAAAGGGGCTATTGTTTAGGTTTGCTCTGTTATTCAGAAGGGAGGCATTGGCCACGTGTTCTGTAAGGACACGGTTCATTAAGGCAAGTTTGATTCTAAGGTGAGATTGTTGTTTGTAGCGTACAGCTGGTTTAATAACTCATGAATTGAATTGCCTCAATAATAACTACAAATCTCAACATACTACACATACTAAAACTACAACTTAGATAGAAAAGTAACTATACTGTGGCAGCTGTAGCGGAGTGAAGGAGGATAGCTAGGAAACTTTTTTAAGTTAATAATAATTATGCGCCTAAAAGTAATTTAGTCTTTTGGTTCACATTCACCGAACATACATGTAGGTGTTCGCGTTAAACAATCCCGTCTTTAAGCCACGTGCAACCATCACGTGTTTAATACGAGCCGAGCGATAAAACAACCGAACTGCCGAACAAAGTCGGACAAGTAACACAACTTGACAAAACTTTTACATCTATAAACACCTACTGAATTACTGATTATACAACGGTAGACCTAAATTCAAATTGTAACACGTTCGCTTTGAATTTCCTGTTATTATATATTATAAGATTACAAACTAAGGAGTTTTGTTTTGTACGTTTTTAATTAGAATAAGGAACTACTAACACATTTTATGGATCTCTGGTCTGAAATAAAGAATTCATTATTATTATATTATTAATTATATTTTTTGTGTTGATGGGAAAGAAATAATTCAAACTTTACATTGTGGTCTTGTGTTGAATATAAAATACCATGCTGTTGAAAACAACACTCAATACTTAAATCCATTCCACAACATAAGTTCTAAGATCTTAAAGCACTTGTTATCAGAATACTAAGACTATACAGGATTAATTTAAAAGGATTGGGATATTCAACGAGGTAATCAGGTGCATATGCATAAACATTAGTCACGTGACCTCTCACTTTGTATGAAAAGTTCATTTTCCATTTTAAGATATCGACCTATGTTCCTGGGGAAAGTTGTTCAGGTTTATGCACCTGATTACTACTATTAGTTTATTGACTACAATTTGTGAAAGTTAGGAAATAACCTACAATGAATAATTCAAAAAAAATTCTGACTTATGAAGTATCTTAACATTATTTACAGTTTTGTTTACACCAGACCCAATAATAAACCAGCATTATAATAATATATTCAAAAAACTCTATAAAAACATAAAAGAATCTTTAAGGAAATCCTCTCTTAAAAAGTTCCAAGAAACGACCAAGAATTTCTTGGAACTACCTGCTAATACTCAAAAGTGTTTTTGTGTTACTATTTTGCTTATACCCAACTAACAATACATTTACGAATGGTATTAAGAACCTTGAATCAAAGTAATAGTGTTTATTTTAGTTTGACTTTTAGTTTCAGAACGGTAAGTAAGAAGAGGGTAAAAGAAAAAATTGAGGAAAGAAATGAAACAAAAGTAAAGATCACAGGGTCTGAGGGTTGCCATAAATCAATAATGAATCGAATAACCATAGACACTTAAAATAAGGTTTCTCAACGTAGATGCTGCAGGCGTTTTCATGTTAAAAAATATATTTATGATTTTACGTTAATTTGGGATGGAATGAAAAATGGATTAGCTGCTTGTTTTTTAATTGGGAGATTAAACAACACCTGAAGGGTTTAAAAGATAACTTTTAGGGGTGGCCTCAGGTGTTAACAATTATTCAAGTAGGAACCTATATTTCAAGTCAAGTGTTATACCTATACAATTTTACAAAGAATGTACCTAGGTAAGAATGTAAGAATTATGAGTTAATCACAAATTGACATAGTTTCTTTGTTCTAAAATAACAAATTTATATGAATAGGTATCGCATGAAATTTAAGATTGAATATTCAAAAGCTAAACAATTTGCATGTTAGCAAAAAAACGTTTGTAAAGGAAGGAAGTTAAGGTACAGGTGGTTACTCAGCGGAATGCGCCTGCGCAGTGGTTGCCACTTCGTCCTTTCAAGTGGTTTGACTTCCGTCATCGCTACCAGCCATGTTCAGTAGCATCTGTTTTTGCTTTGTATTATTGGAACGTCTTTATTCGCAAAATCTGTTTCGGAACTACTATTACCACTATTAATTTTAATCAAATGACAAACTTTAGGTTTAGTCATAATATTCTTTATAAAGTGTTAAATTTAGTATGTAAAAATAAAGTACGGAAACAATAATGCCTTATCTTATACAATATGTAACAGATTAAACGAATTACCTCTTAAGGAATTATTGTACACATCAAATTAAAATCGACAGCTCCATAGATTTATGAGCGCAAAACTGGACGCAGATTTTTCATGATCGAATTTGGGTTTGATCCATAGTAAAAGTGGTTCACAATGATGAGTGCCATGTCCCTTTAAGAGGTATTGCGTGATTTCTATTAAATGTTGTATAACTAAATATTTATTTATTTATTTATTTGGGACAAACAAACAGTTTCACATTACATCTGAGTAAATGATATATCTAAAACTAAAGGTATACAAATATGAAACTCACACCGTTATCCACAGCATATACAATTCATATTATTACTCTAGTGAACATTTCATGCGAGTAAATATACATAACAATACAAAATATCTATCAATCGGTATCTTTAAATTTCTTTAACAAGGCAGATCGAAATCTATTTGCTGTCATTGAAAATAAATCTAATTCTGTAGTTTCTGAACAGAAATTATTATAGTCCTTGCACAGACGACGCAGAGGCGCTCGCAAACCAGCGTTAGTGCGGCAAGAGGACACAGCAAAAAATGGACGTGAAATATATACCCTTAATTTGTTAAATAACAGGCACAGCGCTCTCTATCATCGCCAGCAACCATTAACCGCAAAAACTCAGGCAAACAGATCTCGGAAACCAATAAAAGTCATTGACTGCCAAAAATTCAGTCGAGTTGCAAACTTGGAGCAAATCAGACGCTTCTTAGAGCCACTGAGAGCTCGAAACTTTTGCGAATATTCAAAAAAGGTTTGCCAAATAAAATTTCATCTCACGAACTGAGAAAGTTGAACCAACTTCTTCAACTAGTCTTCTATAAAGTGTTTGTAACATCTGTTGTATGGACAGCCAGACAGACTTATGTTTGCTGCACTTTTCAACTTTAACTCTACATCATAGAGTCGTATTTTCCTTGTGACGTATGTTTGTTATATGGTCTCCGCTTACGTTGGTTTTGTTCTCCAGCTAGAAGCTTGTTCATAAAAATAAAGGGTATGTGTTTGAATGGGAATGAATAATTCTGGACTTTTAATCCTTTTATTAAATGTTGGAATTATTTTAATGATCTGGGAATAAAATGAAACTATGCGTCGCAGTTATTCGTCAAAAGAATTTTATGTCAGTTGATGGTAAAAGGGCTTTACAATGGTACCTATTGTTACAAGCCAACCTACAAAAGTGTCAAGAATTATGAATAGGTACACAGTTAATCCAAGACATACAACTGACATTCAAATAATTCTATGCGTACATATAAAATTTACTTCGTGTCATGTTGATAATATTCGAATGATTTAATACGTTTTTCATGTATTACATCTAAAAGATATAGATATGAAATAAATGAAAAAAACAAATGAAATAAATGACATTAATAAAAACTTACAGTATATTACACAACTACGCACTCAATAAAACTTTTACCTACCTACCTGCTTACCCTTTTCCTACAGCAACTCGACATGGAACGAATCAGTCGCATTAACTATTATTAATCTACTTCTAATTGGCGCGTACCGGCGGGGTATAGCGGCAGGGTACTGCACTCGTTTACAAGTTAAATCGGGGGAACGATTCGCCAATTAATTGGGGGACTTTCAGGCAAGTAGAGTCGCGGGATGAAGCTACGAAAGTACGAAAAAGACTAGATTACTAAATACTTTTATAATTATTTTATGATATAGGTTTGGAGTTAAAGGAGAATTTATACAAAACTAAATCCCTATCTGTATAATTTATAAGGATTTTCAGATAATGTAGATAGGGTTTTAAAATTATGATAAATACTTCAGGATACCTAAGTACTTTGAGTCTATTCGTAGCATCAAAGCCGCAAAAGAATGGACAAAGTTAATATAAGTTCTTTATATTTCTCATACTTAAAGCACTCTTATTATTTACCATCTGAATTTCGAAATTATGAATCACACATTGTTGTATAATAATTGTTTCCAAACTTTAAATACCTATATGATATTACGGGCCAAAGATGGTACATTTGCGGCAGTGAACATTGTACGTCCAACGACGATTTTGCAATCATCAATAAGTTCAGTTCACTTTCAGCAAGAGAATCGTGTACATGAGTAGAGAAGCATAATATCTATTAGTAAAAAATAATATTAAATAGATTAGAAAAATATATTTTTGTACACACATAATAGTTAAACAATACATAAAGACAATTTTGGTTATTAATAAAAATTTTCAGCTACTATAATTCATTTATCATTTCTATCATCTATCAAGAAGTGTAGGTACGATCAAATAAAATGCCTTCTCCGAACTTAGTAGGGCTTTAGTGATGCCTAGAGTAGAACTACTTTACAACTCAGTGTTCTAGTATTCTAGCTCATTTACAAGTACGTATCGAGTGTAAGGACCAATTTAAATTATTGTCAAGTGAACGACGCACCGCGCCGCGCGCCGCCAGCGCACTCTGCTTTAATTGCGCTATTTGCACAGAACTCTGCATTGTGGCTTATTAATGCGTATGTCTTTGAATGTTTTAAGTGTATTGATTGTTAATTACTTTTCTTTGTTTGGAACTTACGGTAGTATTTTAAAGAAGGGATTAAAAGAACCTTGCTTCTGTTTTAACAACTTATAAAAAGGTTTTCGCATTGTAGTTAAACACTTAACAACTTACTGTAACTTCTTGTCACAATTTGTATAGACTACAGCCAACTAAAAAAAAAAACAATTGAAATAATGATGTAGGTACTAAGACAATATTGAGCACTTTTAAAAGTCTATTTATTATCGACTTAGACATGTTCGACTTCGATATGTTCCGTCCGCAAATGTCTCACGATGTAATACATAGTTGCTCAGTGAAATTTTTAAAAAACTAGGTGTTGAACAGTTTTTAAGACTTAGTAAATAAATACACTTCAACTTATATTACAATTAATTAAGCACAAATGGTTAACTCATGCGTGTTTTTCGGGATCTTCCGTGTAGTTTCGGGCCCAGAAGTCCTTAATCATAAGCTGACGTGGCGGTAAAGGTGTCGCGAGTCGAATTCATTTCGAACTGAATTAAAATGTATTGAGAAACTATCAAATATTCAAACATTTACATTATTCATAGTTTTTGTTATAATTTACATATTTCATACTAAGTACTCAAAATTAACTGAAATGTTATTTAAATATTTGTATCAAAATATCCCTCTTGTTGTTATTTTCTCTAGTGTACCACTTTAAAGAGTAATTATAAAAGCTTTGTATTAAAATAAACAACAAACCGACATTTATTAGAGATAGTTAGTGTACAAGTTGTTACAATTGACTCCTACGATAAGACCGTAATTTATATAGCAGACAATAACCCGAAACACATAAAAACGGTACATAAATATCTGGAGCAGTTAAAACTCTGCAATTAGATAAGAGACAGCGACAAATTGCTAACGCAGCTACAAATCTAAACAACAACTTGTAACAAATAGCCGTAATTCAGTCTACCACTAATTTACAATTAATGTACGGTTTAAGATGCAGTTTAGACCAGTTAAGGAGACTAAACTAATGGCACACTCGATGCTAAATTAAAATGGATTAGATGGTACTGCTGTAGTTTTGCTTCGATTTGTCTGCAGATAGAGCAGGGCGCTTCTACGTTGCTGTCCAACTGCAAGTTTGTAAGCCATCGTGCTTTAATATTGGAAGGTTTTGAGTTCAAGAAAAAAAAAAAAAAAAGTTTATTTATTAACCAATTAAATACGCATACTGGTACAGCTTATACAGAGATACTTACTTACATTAAAACATTAAAATACAATTTAAGCACAATGAATAAATACAATGAAAATTAGTATTTGGAGCTTCTTTTGTAATTATATCACCAAAGCAAGAGAGGACATCACCATCCACAAAAAACGTAGTTCGTTCGTCAAAAGTATAATAATAATAATAATGAATGATAGAAGATATTGTCTGTCTGCTTCTTTATATAAAAAAGATAGTATTTTTTAAATGGTTAGATATTAATAATAATATAATCGTCAACTTAAATTAATAGACAACGTTATGCTAAATAAGAAAGATGCTAAGTGTCAACCAAGAGATAATAAGAATCCATAAAAATCACAAGTAGAATCACCAAAAATAATAATTCATCATTGTCATACATTATACTTAGTAACAGCAAAAGCAATTCGTAAATTAAAGAAACTCCATCTGTTATCCTCACAATAAAACATATTGTGCTAAATGAATTCGGGAGTAGAAGGCGTCCATCGCCAAACGCGCGGATAATGATGATGAATTATGATCCGATGGTACCGCGTCACGGTGAGACTGCGCCCCAGTACCCCGTGCTAAGGAAATTGTTTTATGTGTTTTGTGTTACACGACACTGGTTTTTCTTGAGGACTGTTGGATTGTATTTCGTTTTGTATTGAAGACTAAGTTGATAGTTATTGAGTTTAAGGTTTAAGATGGAATTTAAAATGGTGTGTTTTATGTAATATGTACTAGGTATACCTGTGTTTTACAAATAAATATCTGCATCTGTATCTGCCCCCCTAGCCAAGTGACATTTCTACAAGCGTTAACGATGATACAAATCGCTTAAATGACATTAAATGCATGTCTAAGTCACGTGACTTAGACTTGTCAAACAAATGTCATTTTCATACATTTTATGCCATTTAAGCGATTTCTATCATCGTTATCACTTGTAGAAATATCTCTCTGCTAGGGGGCTGTAATAATAAAATAATATTTATTTCAGACTTGGTCCATAAATGTGTTAGTAATAATGTTCTTAACTTAGTGTTAGTAAAAGTACAATGTAGCTAAGCGCTTACTCTCGCGTGTAGGCCTACCCAATGTGCCATCAGTACCGATTCCCAGCGACCAGTACACGCGGCAGCATCGATGCACGGCGCTTACGCATGATGGCATGGATAATACAAATACATCGCTCTTTTGCTAAACGAGATTTATACACCTAATGATATTCCAAATCAGCACTGTATTTTTTTAAGGTCACTAAGTAGTAATGAGGGTTCACGTCAGTAATGCCATTGTATTAGCGACTAGTGCACATGATCGCAAGTCCGACGCTCTAGCTATTAAAAAGATTAGGCTTCATTGATTGATAACTTATATTTCGTTGTAACTAAATTCATGAAATTTCAATACAACATGTTCGCTCCTGTACCACAACACGCATCAAATATACCTACAAGTACCGTTTCAACTATCTGAGTCCAGAAGTCAAGACCTTATGACGTTAGATATTAAACTGTTACAAGATCACAGCTACTCTCATAATAATGACTAGAAGTGACCTTGTTTAAATTAATATCCTTAAAATCCCGAAAACAATCGCATAACTTTAATTAGTTGAAAGATTAACAGGCGCATCGTGCTCACCTATAGCCGGCTAATAAACGACGAGCGTCGTAGCCACGCGAATTAATCACAGAGAAATATTCATGCCGACACATGCCATGAAATTATAATGAACCCGTATTGTTGTGGGGTACACGGTATAGGAGGACAGCGATTGAGGAGTTATTCTTTTACTTTCGTGTATTCTCAGAATAAGTAATTAAGTCCAGTGTAACCTGGCCGGTAATAGCACGAGTTCGCGTTAATTCCCGTGACGTAATATTATTAAGTAATTAAGTTATAGAGCTAAAAACTACGTAGGTAGAGCAGATATAGGTTCGTATAAATATTTTGCCTAAATTATACAAAATCAAACCCATAAAATTAAATATAAACAATACTACAACACGTGTTAAAAAAAAAAACAGGACAAGTGTCAATTATGTGTCCTAAAACTAAAAAATACATTTTTAAGTCTAGCATTCTATTAAATAAAAAATACATATTTATTTTATAAAAATCATATTTTTTTATCTTACTTAAACAAGAATAATTTAAAAGGAGTGCGGATATTCAAAGAGGTGTGAATATCAGCACTCCTTTTAAATTAATCCTGTATGAAAATATTTATTAACCGCTACCGCTTATCACAAACACCGCACAACCAACACAGGGTTAGATAGCGCTCATGTAAAACAATACCGTTTACAATAGAATGCCTCTGTCTGCACAATTAGTATAGAGGATTGCTTTTGACCCAATCCAGAGTAATAAACAAATACCATATCGGCTTCTATAGCTACACCGGCTATGTCATACCGGCTTTGGCTTTGACACACAGTTCTTGGAACATCGTCCTTTACAGATTGCTTACCTATAAAGGATTGTTGGAAAATCAAAGATAGCCGTAGCGTTGGAATCTACGTATGTTATCCATGGTAATTATCTTTTGAATATTCTCTATAAAGAAATATGCTGCCTGCCAATAATTAATGAATACAAAATATGATGTGAGTGTATGTGTGTGTTAGACTACAATTCAACTACAAGTTTTATAGTAAGCTTTTCACACATTGACATATAGTTTGATCACTATAACTTCCTTGTTGTTTGACCTCAGCTTCATCTCATCGAACTACACTGAAAATAGACTGTGCTCAAAAAAGGTTTAAAAGTTCATTTTAGATTATAGGAGAACAATAGCTTCCGTAGATTGGTTTTCAGAAGTAATGGCAAAGTAATCTCTTAGTAATTACAATCGCTTGTGATCTTAACACCGAGGACGTTAATCATCACGCTTAACAAGAACTAAGGAGGGGTGTAATGGTCCTTCCCAAGTTTCTAAGGACCATTAATTTCAATAAGGTTTGGGTATACTGCTTGTTGGCCCGCTCCAATCGATCATTGACATTATATTAACATTTCAATAGGGAACTTCCTAATCCCGGAACTTTAAATAAATTGTTTTTTTATGGTTACCTACTACAAATACGGATGTTTCTGTCTCGCTTTTGTTAGCAATAACGTTTTTGTTAGTAAATGCTAGATTAAGTTATTTTATCTCATAAAGAAGGCAAATAAGTCTTAATCATCAAGGTGTATTTTTTTATTTTTCCCAATGTCATTTATAACAACAAATTCCTAAACCCCACCTGAATACAATTTTAACTAAATAATTTATTAGATATTTTGCGTATCGTAAAGTTATTGAAATTAAAAGGAAAAGAAAAAACATTTTTTTCAAATATACAAAATTAAATTAAAAGGAAATTGCTACATAAAATAAATTCATTTTATAATAATTCATTTAAACTAAAGGTTTAAACTTCATATCACACAGTTTATATTCTTTCATCTTTTGTGCAGTAGGTACTATCGTTACTATTAAAATGTATGGAGTGAATTAAACAAGTATACGACATAAGGTACCCACCGCCAGATCAAAGCTCCTATAAATATTATGTTTATCTCTTTGATAGGTGCGTGTGTACTGATATCGTTTCCGCAAACTTGGATTTAGTTAGGGTTGTCACATCGATCAATAAGCAAGCGAAAAGCGCTCGTATAAAAAATGATTCGCTTGTCATTTAGAAAAATCTACTTAATATAAGTTGATAAGTTCGAATAATTTAACCTTATGTTTTTAGCATACATATCACTTCATGTCTATTTTCCTTTGAACTGTTGTTGTACAGTCTTAACATTATAATACATAGACATACACGAACCTTGCTAACTTAATCTTCCGTGCAAGATTTTGCGTGTTTCCTTCCAAACTAAAACCGGGTCTTACGCTTGCCCGCTATAAGGATTGGCTTAACAAAATTTTATGCCTCGACAAAGGAATTAAAGGAAAGCTTGTGTGGCAACCCTACCTCCATTTAACGTTTGCAACATACAGGTTATGAAGTTTGCGTACGTTCAAAGGGGTGACTGATGCGTCGAAGATTTTGATATGGAGCAAGGAATTAAT
Organism: Plusia festucae; assembly: GCA_950381575.1. Classification (NCBI taxonomy): domain Eukaryota; kingdom Metazoa; phylum Arthropoda; class Insecta; order Lepidoptera; family Noctuidae; genus Plusia; species Plusia festucae. The sequence continues at coordinate 708,438 of OX494447.1, forward strand.
ATTGCCTTCTCTTTGTACAAGCTCCGATGATATTTTGTATATATCAGCGTTTTGCGGAAATATGTGTAGCTTGTGCTTTGAAAAACTTGGGGTCAATAACCTGTTTACGTCATACATATTCGTTGCTGCACTTATTCTTTTTGTTAAGTGGTTATATTTATTTAATTTTAAATTTATTTCTAAATAGATTTTCGTTAATCGTAAGTATATTCTTTACATTCACAAGACTACATTAATTTCTGTGAAACGCACCCACAATAATTCTTCAAATGAGTCAGCGCACTTGACATTACACCCCAAAAAAACTACATAGTACAAAATATTTAACGTGAACTGCTCTAACCAGATACAATCTAACTTAATTCAGGAAATTACGCTTCTTATCATGTTTAAAAACACGGTAAACACGACGTTTGCAGGGATGTAAGTTTTCGACGCTGCCTGAATTTTAATAAACTTGCCGTTTCACTACTGAAAATCGCTAGAACATTTTTCTTTTCGGAATTTTAAAAATGCTTTAGCTAAACGAATTTATTGTGTGGTCTTTCGAGTCGTAAAGGTTTTTCGTTTTTCCTTAATGTTGGTATTAATTTGTTTTCTTTTGTGTACCCATTGTATATTTTAGTTTTTGTTTTTACTTAGGAAAGTCTATAACATTATACTTTAAGTAGTTTTATTGGTTACAGTTTTTTTTTATCTTTATTTCATTCATGGGAGGTTTTGTCATTAGTATATGATTACGGGTTTAGCGTTATCTTGTCATTCCTCTCAAAAGCCCAGCGCTGATGCCATTGTGTAAAACTAATTATTTATTTTAAACAAGAATATATGTAATATAAAAATACTTTTGAATCATAAGAATTATTCAAACATTGAATAAGAGGGCTGACTTTAAAGTTATACAGAAATATTGATAGTTAGGAACTAAGGACCTTTCTATTCATGGAAGGAAATTGTTTATTTTCTGTTTATATTATAGATGAGTTTAAATTAATTTACCGCATTTTCCACACATCGGCACTAAGTGCTTCACACAACAGTGAATCAAACCTGCACTCTAAGTAACGTATAAATTACGTCACAAACCAGCACCTACCTTCAGCTCCCAACAATGCAAATTAAACGCAGGTACTAAGTAGCGATCCACCGTTCGCTCATTTCCCTCAGCCAGACCGCTTGACAGCTATTTTCAATTAACTCTCGCCTGAAACTGCAGAAATGCTCAGTTACTGAAAGTTTTGATTGTTATTTAATTTATAATAAACTTGAGTTACAACAAAATCAACAGAATCATATCAACGTCTGACTATGGAATTTTGAAGATGCAGATAAATTGTAAAAAAGATCAAGGTAATTTTTTTTTTACATTTTGGATCTTATGGCTCATTAGACTTTATGATTACATTGGGTAAGAGACTCGTAATGCGAAATCACGAGCTATAATTATACGGAATCGTTTCCGTGACACAGCATCCAGTAAGATAATACGGTACGAATAAAAGCGGTAGCTAATGGCTAGGGCGTTGGACGTGCGATCAAGTGGTTGCGGGTTCAAATCCCACCCATTGCACTACCGACGTCAACCCACTCGTATCACAAGCAATTTAGCTTAGCACGAGGGGTTAACAAGAATACTAGTTATGTGTAAACCACATTGCTATAGTATAAAATACTTGAAAAAAAAAAAAAATACATAATATTATACTAATAGTGCCTACTCCTCGACTAACTACGACGACTAACTAGTCGGTGAAAAATATCAAGCCCCATAGCAAAACTTTCTACAAAACGCAGCCAGAATATTCCACAACCGTTGGAAGAATAGGAGCCCACATCCCAATACATAAAGGTTAGGTACTTCAGGCTCCTAGACTACTCGAAGGAAACAAACATGTCTTCATTTAGCGACCAGACACATGCTGCTCCCGACAGGTCAATTTTCAATTAAACCACCGTTAACGATGCTGATTGGTTTTATTGTTAAATGTCTGATTTACTACCAAGCGTTAACATATTATTATGTGGAATTTCGAAATATATGAGCTACGAAGGATTTGAATGAGACTATAGTATATTATAATACTTCTTTGGTTTAATATGTATGTTTGACTTCAGATATTATTTGAGAAAACAGTAGGTAAAAATATGCTTTACAAAGAGGTATATAATTCAGGACTACTTTTACATATATAACCTAGAAAGCGATGCTATATTTTATAAGCGTGGAAGTAGTCTTAATGAGCTATTTAGCTTATCCAGTTACCCTGTATATAAAGAATCACAGCAAAATATTAGTTCACCTCAATAAAGAATATTCTTACTTCGCTTCTTCGAATTCATCTAAATCTTATTGTACCTTCGAAATATATTAAACATACTTATAAACTTTTAACTCAATACTTTATTGCAGTCCATAATGAGTACATATATGTAGTTGGTATGTTAAAACATCGAATCAATTATGGACCCTGACGGGCACAGCAAAGTTTTTTTTTTAATAATAGGAATTAAACTCTTAAATACAGAGAACGTAAAAGTAAATAAAAAAGACGTTACCAAAGATATAAGAAAAGAAAATAATATTAAAAAGCGATAACAGAACATGAAAGAAAAATACCGTCAATTAAACTCAAAGGGTGTAGATTTCCTAAACGCAACCGTACCGTATTGATTTATACACGTGTAAATTTACTTTATTCCCATTAAAAGTAAATCAAAGTGGGCTGTAAATCGTCAAAGTACGGAGAACGACCACCTCCACCTGACCTACAGCATTTACGAAACCGCCCATAAGGAATGGAGGATAGGGTGTATTTTCGTGTAGGGGAAGTTTGAGATACGTTGGTCGGTAAAGCTTAGGACCACAAACCGCGTTTGGGCAGTCAACATTTATGCAACGGTGGCGAGGTCATAAATCGAGATTTTTTTATTCTATTTATATTGCGCGCGATTCTCTGATGGTAATCTCCGTCGGATGTTCAACTGTTAGTTTATGGTTTCTAATAGTTGTATTATGTAAATAATGTTTGATTGTATATTGGGCACTTGAAACTGTAGGTTTGAAACTGTTGCTAAACCAATAAGTTTCTACCATCTTTAATTCAAAAATTGAACTAAAATAATTATATCTGTCAATTGTTTTGTAAACTTGACACTGGCCAGCTGCTTAGTTATAGGTAACTAAGCAAAAAAGAGTTTTAAACATAAATAGTGTGATGTTTATAATAATGTTACGACAGTAACTCGAAGCCGATCTACAACTGCGCATGTATGACTACTGTTGTGATAGTAACGCCCCTACTATTTGCTTAAAAAATTTAATGAAAAAAGAATACTATAATGTTTTGTGTTAGAAATATTATTGTTCTTCTATTTATAAATGTAGAGGTGTTTCTGCATAAATTGACTGATAGATAACCAGTTTTTTTATATCGTTTACGTGAATTTCGGTGGATTCATAGGCTCAAACTGAAAATAGAGACACCGATAACACGTCTTCAGACTATAGACGTTAGATATATTCATTCTGCGCTTTTAAGTTACCATATTCTTCTTATAGCAAAAAAGGTCTTATTTAAAGTTGATTAAATAAATAAAACTTCTTATACATTTCACACAAATTATTTATTTTACTGAGTGAGTTTTACGATCGAGTTTCATTAGTAACTCGAAAGCTTTCTCGTACCCACTTATTGTTGACATCTCCTCGTATAATAATCCATTGTCTCCGTATGTTTGGTTAACGTTTTTGCGTTCTAAGTACTTGGTTTACGCGTAATTTAATTATCATTGTTTTACCTCAAAACGGTTTTAATTCGACGCAATTAATAATGTTCGTAAACAACGATTGTATTACGATGTTTTTCAAATTATTATATCTTTGTGTTTTCCATGTGAACTATGGATCGGTTGTTTAATCTCTATAATGTTATTGTTTAGGATCTGTAATTTTATATAAAATAAAACGGCCTTTCCATTTTCCTGTTACGTGCTCGCGTTTTATTAATATTCTCTGTATGACATAAGCAGATCAATAAATTGGACTGTACCACTCATCACTGATCATTATTTTTGAGATCACACACCTTGACCAAGACTCTTTATAGGATTTCAAAACTAGCTGCAATGGATTTATTATATAATCGGTTAAAAATGATTTTGGATATTTTAACTCCATTTGTTTATTAAGCCGTACGTACTACGCAATTTATTAACTGATCTTAAAGGCTTAGCCATCACTGATGTTCCGTGAATGGACGTCTATTATCAACATACCGAAACAAATGGATATTTTCCCGAATAAGTGATTGTGGAGTTTAAATACTTAGTATAATACGCTCTTTAATTGATATAATATAATAATATATTTCGGGACACCTCAACTCGGCCATTTGATCCCAAACTAGGCAGAGCCTATGGTGACCAGACAACAGATAAATATACTTACATATTTCTAATAAAATTCCTAAATCCAATCAGGCTCTTCGCCTCAAACGCTGTGAAAGGCGAAGAGCCGGAGTTAACTCTAGGCCGAGTACATTGAGCGTTCAAAATATGATTGAATGCAATACCTACATGCATGAATGCAAAGGTTGTCTCCGAACAATTATGCCCCCCCTTTCAGATCGATTGGCCGCTCGTGAAACATTCAGCGGTGACGTGCCGTTGAACGTCATTTAGTGAATAAGTATAGTAGTTTATAACTGGAGTTGCTGTTACTGTCTTAGGATTTTTAAAGGAACCTTCATAATAACGTTGACAGATTTAAAAAAACTCTGCTTTTATCATGAGCGCAAATAGATTAATTTATTTCTTGCAAAAAATATCTGAGTTTAAAGGTGAATTTTTTCAAAATCAAAAATGTTTTTTGTGAATGTTGGTATTCCCTCTTAAGAAAAAACTTATAAATCGATAAAAAAATATTGGTTAATTTGAAGTAAAATAAAATGTAGGGTATCAATGTTCTTTTAGGAATAATTATGGTTTGTATGAAGCTCAATCATAGAAATAAATCTATCGCGATATCAACGCCTTTGCAGGTGTCAAGGACACGGACAGACTGATAATTCTAACACTTCAATTTTATTCCTACAACGTTTTGGTTAGTAACACGGTATAGAAACGGATTCAAGCTGATATAACTTGAGCTAGAAACTTTACACGTGTATACGTTAAAGTTGCGGCCCATTACACAAGTAGAAATAAGTCCTCGTAAGACCCATCCTGCATAGTAATAGAGTTGATCCGTCCTGAATATATTATTATGTATGAAATATATGAGTATGTCCTTTTTAGGAATACCTTAAAAACAATTGAAATTAACCATCCCTACTATGAAGAATACGTCGTATCTACTCGGGATACGTATGTCATCACTGCTGCAGGGATCCAACAGAATATCAGCGTTAGGTATTTTCAACCGGCGGAAACTTAAGACACACGCTGCAAATGTTTTTTTTTATTTATATTTATTTTCAACCGAGTGGACCCACCTGAAACTGGAGCTCGTAAACGGGGTAGGCCAAAAAGACGCTGGCGAAATGACATCATTCGCTTTTTGCCGGATTGGTGGGAAGCGGCTCGAGACGACCAGGTTGGGGGATTGGGGGATTGGGTTTGCCCAGCTGTGGGACACCAAAAAGGTTAAGAAAAAAACTAATTTTCTCTGTTTTATTTGCCTAAACTGGTCTTATTATAAAATGAATTTTGTGTCTTTTTTTGCACTGAATAAATATTTATTTATCCATCTATCTAAGAAACGTTTAAAATATTCTCAGGGCCACAACACGGATTCTTCAATGTATCATAGCACGCAACTACGAAACACACTTGGTCGTATAATTAGTGTCAAAAGTGGCGTGAACTAGTCAGAAATAGCAGTGTAATACATAATACATGAAATTCGCTGGGGGCTGCGTAACGAGGGCTCGGCTCCCTGCACGGACAGAACTCGAGTAATTTGTAATGTTAGTAAGAAAAGTTAAGAAATTAAATAAGTTTGATAAACTACCAACTCAATGGGGTTTTACCAATTCAATAAGATTACTTGAAATGTGGCTCGCTCATTACTAGTATTCTAAATTCTTGTGTTACGAGTAGGTTCATGTCGGTAATGCAATGGGTGGGTTCAGGTTCAGTTTTTGTTGTTTTTATTTATTTGGCCTTGAAGTTGTGTTTGAAAACGCAAGATACATTTTCAAAAAGTTCAATTTTTAAATCGATTTTAATATTATCTAGCATATTCTTCCAGTCACTATTATTTGTCGTGAAAAAGGAATTAGTTTTAATAAAAAGATTAATTTCTGTAAAATATATTTCTAATGTCAGACAGTACAAATATAAATCAAAAGACAAACCCGGTCGGCTCGCGCCAACCCTGGACTACCCAACCCTTTTCTAAATGTTAGACAGTTAATATTTCAGTTGAAATTGGAATTTCGATGAAGACGCCTCATGGTTATAGTGGTTTTAACGCCTCCTTACAGACTCAAGTTTTGATTTTCATTTCGAGACTTTTTGCAATATGATCGTTCAAATTAGATTAAAATTCACTGATAAAATAATGGAATGCAATTCAACGTATTTATTAACATTGTTGTTCTTGTTTATATACCTATTTAGAATAGGGTTTTGCAAAATATACTTAAAGCTAATAACAACAACAATAACAAAAACTTACAGAAATCAAAGTTTCGAAGCATTTAATAAATATCTACATTAATAATTATTTAGATATAAAATTTTGTGTATTAAAACATTAACTATTTCACATGTTGACCCTTGACCCTAACTGAAGTAACCTTTAGTTCAGCATACCGACCATTCATAGATATTTATAGGAAACTTTCTCGGCACCCCAGTCCCTAAATGAACCAGCAAGCGAACAGATCTGTGGCCCACATTTGATAAGGTTACTCCGTACGTGCCGATAAGCCAATATGACTAACTCTGGACCGTTAGCTTGTGGTCCAAATTACAACAATTTGGTGGAAAGAAATCTGTTCAGCTCCCTTAGACAAGGTACTATATTATGTACAAGCGTTAACGATGATAGAAATTGCTTAAATGACATTAAATGTATGAAAATGACATTTCTCTTAGATAAGTCACGTGACTTAGACTTGTCACTTACATACATTTGAGCGATTCGCTTAGCGATAAAGTTTGAAAAGTACCTTGTCTGAGCGGGCACGTCACTTAATTATTACGTTGGACTGGCTAAAAAGGCCACAGTCGACTGAAAATTTACGCAGCTAAGCTAGATACCCGTACCTTTGCGATCAGATAATTTTTATATTGGGTTAAGTAATTATTTAATAATTACATTAATTACTCATCCATTTTTAATTTAAAGTTGAATGTATCTAAATAATAAATGTGGCATTACCTGGCCTATGATAATTATTGAAAAGCAATATCCATTTACAAACACAGATCAATTAGTAGGTACCGTAGTTTAGTGTCGCCCGCTAGCAGCTTAACATATGCAACACACAATTCTGATTAGTAACACAACAAATTGAAACTTAAAGCTGTTGCAATAAAGGCATTTATGTGATTTCTCGATTGCCGAACTGGTGACTCATGTTCTGATTACAATTATGTAGCTCTCCGGTACTCGGCTGTTTCGTGATCTAATCTGTTTTGAGGTGAGGCAGAAGTTACAAACGTAATTGTACAATACCGATGAATTAATCGGATCAAATTTCACGCAATTAATTGATTTCTTTTAACAAAGCTTTTGTAAATCTACAAACAAAAAATAAGCTACCAAAAATATTATGATTACAAATAATTAAAAACTTAACATCGAGTTTTCAATTAGACACAAACACCCGTATACCTATTTAAAAACGTACAAAAATATTATTCTTTTTACCTGTTATCCTATTAAAAAATAAACATTGCGGTCAAAACTGGTCTAATCCGCCGCGATCCGGTTTTCACACGTCACGAGGGGTATGTTTGGCGAACTTTTTTGTTTTAGGAAAAAACACCTTTGGTGGTGTGAAAAAATTATTAGGTAGCCGCTAAATGTAGATTTTCTCGGCTGCGGCGACGTGGGGGAAATAAAGATGTAACATGTATGAAAAAATTGCGGAAAATTGTTGGATTTTTTGGTGCGAACGAAATTGTGCCTTGTTTTTTGCTGTTTGGGAAAATTGATTTTTATTCTGTTTTTTCCATGTAAATGTAAGTTTGGAATGGAATATATTTAAATTCCATGGGTCGGTTCACTTTACTATAAGTTTCGCAACTTTATTTTCGTAAAAGATTCCAGTCATAGGCCTTACATACTTTCATAATTGATTAATCATAGTCGAGAGTCTTGTTTCAATCTTTTGATAAGTTACATACAGTTAAACAACTCAAAATAAGTTGAGTACGAAATTATTTATAAGGGAAATCACAATAAACAGCCCAATTGATCGGCTAACATTTCAATCTAAACCAATCATACACTCGGTTCCAAAAATAACGGGTCAGTCACATAAACCCGAATATCTCCCGAACTACGTATGCCATCCTAATGAAACGAAGACTGTTCAATTGAGAATTTAATTATACAGATAAAAAATAAAATAAAACTTAGTTACACCCACAATATTAATCTTAAATTAAAAAAAAACTAAAGTAGTCATATTTTTCTTAAGATTACATTTTTTTTATGATTGTTTTTTTGCTGTTTTTCATCACTTTCTTCATTTAATACTTTGTATTGCCTCCACGAGCTCTTCTGACAGCTTCCAGGCGATTAGGCATGCTGTACACCAAATTTCGGAGTCGGTGCTGAGGAATACCTTCCCATTCCTCCACCAGTGCTTGTATGAGCTCGGGAAGCGTGATTGGTGGGGGGTTTCGACCTTTCACGCATCTCTGAAGCTCGTCCCAGGCGTGCTCGATGGGGTTTAAGTCCGGGCTTCGCGCTGGCCACTGCATGAGTTCGATACCGACCTCTTCAAGGTAGTCATGTACAATTCTGGCGGTATGGGGACGCGCATTATCATGCATTAATATGCCATGCCGGTCCATCCTGGCCATGAAAGGACCTACATGTTCATTGAGGATCTCTTCCACGTACCTCTCTGCATTTAGAGTTCCATTTTGAATGAGCACCAGCTCGGTGCGGGCCTCAGCAGAAATCCCAGCCCAAACTTGTACGGAGCCTCCACCGTACGCCACTTTTTCCTCCACACACGCTTGATGGAAGCGCTCCCCTGGTCTTCTGTACACCAACTGCCTACCATCATGCTTATAAAGCATGAATTTAGACTCGTCCGTGAACATTACCCTAGACCAATCGTCTAGTGTCCAGTTTAGGTGTTCGCGCACGTATCTCTGTCTTGCAATTCGATGTCCCCGTTCCAGTTTGGGGCCATTTGCGGGCCTCAATGGTTTCAAATTTGCTTCAGCAAGACGTCTTCTTACTGTTTGAGCGCTTAAATTGCCACCTCCAAAGCGAATAAAGTGAGTTTTTAGACCAACAGCAGTTTGAAAACGATTTCGGAGCATTGTAGCCACCAGTTGTCTTCCCTGGCCGTTGTGCATCTTGGTCTGCCATTTCCTGGTCTTCTAAGGTGTGATCCGGTCTCTTGGTACCGCTGGACTACCCGCTGAACAGTCGACAAAGATACACCAATGTTTCTGGCTGTTTCACGCTGGCTCCGCCCAAGTTCCAAAAAAGTTAGGATTCTGGTACATTCCTCTAGCGTGACTGCCATGCTTCACCTCACAGAATAATAATTATGCACGTGGAAGACGTTCACGATAATTTTTTTTGTGACAGAATAGAAATGGAAAGCATCCATAATGACATGAAACAAAAATTTTGTTTTTAAAAATAGTCATTTTTTTCAATTTTGTTTTTCTAATGAAGTTTTTTTCATCAACCAGTTTAAATAATATGCTATTAGAAGCGCAACTAAAAAGTCTTTATTCTGTTTTTTATTTCATTGATCTAGCTTTTACAGTTCTGGAGGTATTTCAATTTTTGTGACTGACCCGTAATTTTTGGAACCGAGTGTATTATCATCTACAGTTTAATAATAAAATAATACTTCACTTTGTACTTTATAGGATAGTTACGTAAAGTGAACGTGATTTATCGCTGTGAATCACTTCTGCCGGTGACAGTACTGCGTCAGTGTATTGTTGAATGCGTATCATAGCTGCGCAGACGTCATAGGATGCTGGCGTGGTGATAGCGTATGGTAGCTTTGTTTAAATAAGAAGTTGACGCTGTTATAAACCGATGCAACAAAAGTTGGAAATAAACCCTTTTAAAACAATTTATTTTCAAAATATTCAACGTTGATCATGGTTTCGAATTTAGCGTAGAAGAGTAATAAGTAAAGGAATGGTTTTTAAGTTCGGTAGCGATGTGATTGATACTAAAGGTCTATGGCCGAATACTGAAACTTCAATCAATTTGAAGCCACCGTTAAGTCTCTTGCTGTCTCTGTCACATTAACATGCAATGTAAAGTAGCGACAGATAGACATTTAAGTGTTAATTAGCGTTTTAGTAATCGGAAGTTAGTTTCATAAAAAAAATAGTTTTTTTGGTGAAAACAAGTTTTGGTTAGGAGACTTTAGCTTCCGCTCGCGGTGACTCCGCTCTTCCATAGCAAGTCATGTGTAAACTTTGAAGTATTATCAAAAGTTGTAATTTTTAAAAGTTTGATATTTACAGTTTAAAAATAAAATATACTTGATTATAATATGATAAGAGTGTTTTTAACGCACCACTTCCGTTAGGTTACGTCTTAATTTAATATAGCAAACTAATGTTTGTTATTAGTTCATCAAATCATTACACTTCTGCTTTCTGCTTGTCACGTAGATCAATATTTGATCTAATATAAAGCAAATTTCCACAAGAGCTATAAACAGTATTTTTCTATAGCAACAAATACAATCAACCTTCAAACATTTGTATCGTGATACACATTTTAATATATAACGTTTAATATCCTCTCAGTGTAAGGAGTAAACATTTGATTTCAAGTAAAACACGTCTTTGTATTATGTAAGTAACAAACAAATAATAGGCAGAAGTATCACTGCTTTCTGAAATCTTCGAAAGGATTAATCTTATTTATTTAATAATTAATGTACACAAGTTACAATAAGAGACAACATTCAGATAGAGATGTACAAAGGTACTGCTTATTTCTATAGAAATCTCTTCCAGCAGACCTGCGAAAGGAGAAATTTATATGATATGTAGACAATAGTTTACAGGAAACAGGTAGAAACTCAAAATAACTACTAAAAATAACAAACATATGGCACATAATACATAAAAGATAAGAATACAGAGTGAACAGATAGATTACGATGACGAGTAATGCCCTCGAACTCTTCTCTTGAACATTGAGATGGAAGGAGAGTTGCGAATGATAGGCGGCAGTGAATTCCACAGCCTAACTACGTGCACAGAGAACGAATAAGAGTAAAAGTAATCTTTGTATTTTCTAGCAGAATAATCTAGTAATAGAGTTAGATCAAGAGAAAATTAATCGGTTCCCATCATGTCTAGATTATACGGTATGTAAATACCTATCACAGTTCGACCTGGGGCCTTATTTATTAAGTCCAAGTAGTTTACGTAGGCTTTAACTCTTTCGACTTACTATAACTTTAAGTAAAAAAACTGTTAAATGGCCTAAAACGTATATATTAGTTCTACCCGGTGACTCTCAGAACACTAAAAGATTTAGTTACCCGGAATTCTTGAACTAAATTTCTGCGTCGTGCCACGTTATTCTTAGTTTTGACTTAGAGAATGACCCCCCTTATAGTTTATTTTTATTTGTCTATGTCTTCGACACTTCCAAAGAAGTTGATATCTATTTGCTTTACCCAATTCCCAGGAAAATGTTTTCTGACACACCTTATAGTATCACAACTTTTTTACCTAGTGAATCACTAAACAAATAGCGATACAAAATGAATTGTACTTCTGATTTGCACCTGTATACTCCAGACAACTGAAGAAGGCTCTATAAATATTTGAGCAAGTAATAGGCTGGTAGCCAGTAGTTAGCTCGCTGGTAATTACAGCTGCTATCGAGGTGCCAGAGATTCTTTATTCATGCTCCGACTTAAGACTTCTATTCTACTGGGTAATAAGGAGTTGGCTTTTAAATTATTTTGATAAGAGGAACTTGTCTCTTTGTTGTCAACTCTTGCATTGATTGTGACTTGCAACATAATAATATAATGAAGTCTTGAACTTAAAATTATAGATTAGGTATTAAAATAAAAATACAATTATTTAAATATTTTTTTGCTGATTGTGTTTTATTTCAAAGTTATCAGCATTTGTTTTTTATTCCTTAACAAACAGGGCCCATCAACCCTATTGTCTTTTTGTGTTATCACTATATGTTTTTCATTCCATAACAAACGGGGTCCAACAATCATTAGATCAACAAGTCATGATTTTAACTCTTCTCTTAATGAAGCAATCACTAACTTCATGTCAGTTGTTCGGATTAAATTTCCATCTTTCCACACAACTGTTCATATTAATACGCATAACTAATTCTAATCCGATATGTTTCAACTCATGCGATAAATTTAATCTATCTATAGTTCTATACCGACAAGACACGCCAAATATTATTATATTATCTACATTAAAACAGTCTGTGACAGTTCGTTGAAAGCTGCTGTTAAACGCAAGTCATTTAGATGGAACAATCACGAGTGAACGCATTCACGGTAGCCATATTTAATTACAAAAGTAAACCAAACCATCACACCGTTAAATTCTAAGCGGTCAGGTAGATACATCAAATTCTACTTGGGGTTGTGACTCGCTGATGAAATGAGCGACTTTGAATTAACTAGGAGCTTTTATGAACTACTTTGTGGATCTTAAGGTTTAGGAACATGGTCTTAGTTTTGTCTACCAGATTTATAGCCGATACCCAAACAGACACCAAAAAAGACTGTGTCCTTTTTGCGCGTTTACAATTTTATATTTTTTCAAGTAGAAAAACTCCCTATTCATTTTCACTAAATTGAAAAGTTCCAGACAATTGATGAATATTTTGCGAGCCCACAGGACTGAACTTTGCCATAACGTATCTTGCCAGATAAATACAATTTTCACCCGAACAGATATTCAGACTTAAGTCCAGCATTACACGATACGTTTTTTATAAATAAATAAATTACTGTATTTTGTTCTCATGCATTTTTGATAACCCCGCCACCCGCTCTGCTCAGCCACGGTGACCGTAGGCGACATAGTGAAGAGATATCAGGCTGAAGACAGACAGTTTAATCGGGCCCTTTACTTAATACAATCTCCGCTCAGATCTAAATTAATGCAGTATGGCTGCGGTGGAGTGAGTTAGATTTTAGATGTTTAGGTATAAGCAGAGGTAGGGGTATTAACAAACATCAAATAGAAAATTATGTAGCACTTGTCACTTTAGTATAAAAACCAAATGATTTTTTTTACACGATGTAACCGGATTTATAGACGACCTCCGTAGTCAAGTGGCGTACACACCGGTTTTCAAGGCGTCGCCAACTCAAAGTTCCCGGGTTCAATCCCCTGGCTTAATGCAGAAAAATCACTTTGCTACTTTATCTTGGTTTGTTTGTGGTAGCTTCGTTGTCTCTGATTGTATAACACAAGTGCTTTAGCTACTTACCTTGGATTTGGAGCAATGTTTGTTATGTTGTCCACATTTATTATTTATATTATTATTCAATTAATAAAATCTAACTAATTAATTAAAAATCTAATAAATTTAATTTAAAATCATCTTTGGAATATTTTCAATTAGTATTCGACACAAAAATTTTGTTAATTTAAGAGAGATCGTCGTGTCACTGTTGTAGCCTAGTACAGTAAAACAAAATATATTTCCCTATGAAAACAACAATTGGCACAAAATCCTATAACCAACAAATCTTTATCCCCACGTTCGTACAAACAAATCAAAAACTGAAGTTCAAATGTTGTGTAAAATGAGTTTCATTACAATCGTATCGAGTTACTTGACAAATGCCCACAATGTATCAGGGATATCTTGGCGGATCCGTGCCAATTCCGTTCACTGCAACATTTTGTTGTTATACCCTGTACTGCGAATTGCAGTTTTATAATAAATAATATGGATAATTCAAAGTTCTATGCTTTTTCATACCGTAAGAATCGAAAGAAATGAAAAAAATATGTAATAATAATTTTTTATCTCCCCATTACTTTGAATTCTTCTTTTTCATTCTAGGACTTTTATTTACACATGGAAGTTAACCAAGTACAACTTACATGACGTAAACAATTATTTTCGGTAATTTTTAGTAGGTAAAAATCAAAGTATTTATACGTTATTATTTTAGTAAAAGTATTTTTACTAAAATAATAAGATTAGTTTTTTCTAAAATACCTTGAAACTAAAAACATTTTTTGATTTCTTTTATCCGCTTAACTGCACAAAAGTACAAAATACACACTTATACGCGGCTCGTATTACGCGGTAAATTTTTGTATTGTATAGATAAAAAAAATATTTTTGAAATTGATCCACAATTGCCAAGGAACAAACATACAATTGAATTGAGCACCTCTTCATTTTGAAGTCGGTTAATGACATACTAAACTTAAGATCTCTACACTATTACAATAATTCACTATTAAAACCGCATTACCTCCTAAAACCACGGCATGTACATAAACACCACAACGTACGCCTCGATATAGGATAGTGTGCAATTAACCAAGTTTCACCGTTACCCATAAACCGGGTTAAGGGTTAACAAATTAAATTATTCTAGAATTATACGCGAGTTCGTTTTATTGTGAGTTATGTGGTGGGTACAGACGGAAATTTAATTACAATCAAATCTGCCCTGCTGGCAAGTGACACTTCCACAAGTGTAAACGCTGATGAAATCACTCAAATTACATTAAATGTATGAAAATGACAGTTATTTTTGATATACCAAAAGTATTAGTGCCACAAACTATGGCGCTGCAAATGACTCGGTGGCCTAATCTGGATCTATTATAATATTGCTTGACTGATTTCATATTGTATAGCTTTTCTTTTCTTTTTTTTTATTGAAAAGATTGCTAGCAAAATGGGTCGCACATTACTAGTAAATTTCTTAACCCCTCGTGCTAAGCTAAGATGATTGTGTTACGAGTGGGTTCACGTCGGTAGTGTAATGGGTGGGATTTGAGCCTGCAACCACATGCTCGTAAGTCCGACGCCCTAGCCATTAGGCTACCGCCGCCATAAAAAGCTTCAAGCTTGTTTATAAAATAATGGAAAATTTTATTGAATTTACACTTCGGCGACGGTATTATTTTTGATAAAATTATGTTGATTTGAAACACTAAATTCATCAACAGCGACGCTATCACCGGGTCTGACCCGGTGCTTATATAAAGCTTGTGGTACTATACTTAACTTAGACTAGTCATTTCCATACATTTGAGCGATGTCGTCAGCTCGCATATAGAATACCACTTGTACAGTGGACTGTTGTTTCACTTGTTTCTTCCGCAAAATTGAACATCACGCTTGCTCACTTGTGGGGTGGCGGTTTCAGAATCCAGGTATCCTAGCGATGTCTGCCTTTACCGATTGTCAGTGGTGTCTTTGAGTAATTAATTAAAAATGACGTACTATGTAATGACGTAATCATGTAACTATGAAAAGACACATTTGTATTTCGGGCTTCGAATTTGCAACTACCTAAGTTAAAATTTGAATAATTAAAATAATATTTATTTCATAAAATCCGATTTACAGATACAGATTGTACGACATTCGCGGAATAATCAATACCTTAATGAATATAATTATTAATCTAGGTGTAATCACGATATTTTTATCTTTTAATAAAAGGAACTCGAGTATTATACGTATTCAGAATTTCTAGGATTGTGTACATGAAATTAATATTTTTTAAACGAATTCGTAAAACTCATGTTCGTGTAAAATAATTTTATTTACTTTTCTGGGAAACAGAAAGCGAGAGGTTTATTTTCAATATTTGGTATTCGTATTGGATTCGTTGAAATTCATTTTGATGAATATCGGGTTAATAAATTCCAAGTTTTAATAAATAATAACATTCTTCTCTATTTCTCGATTTATAATTATATTCATAACATCCGAAAATTCTAGGTAAGTACCTATTGAAATGAATGAAGAATAAATAAAAACAAATGATATGATAAAAGTTTAATTTATTCGTCTACATTATTTGTTGATATCTCAAATCCAGGAAGACAGAGGATGTGGTGATGTAATGAAAAAGGCAGGAATAAGACGGATGCGGCTGGCAAGAGAGAGAGGAGGACGGCAAAAACAAAGAGAGGTCCAGGCCTAGCAGTGGGTTATACAGATGGAGTTCTAAGGGTAATTGTCATCAAAAGTATAATAAGGACTAATGATTATGATGTACCTACAGTTACAAAATACTGGACCTTTTTCATTAAAATTGATATAACTTTATTTTTGTTTACTTTCGATGTATTTTCAGTACCTAGAAAGTTACTGTAGTGGATCATGTTACCCTCATCTCGTCTGAGCCGACCTTTATGTTTACGGTTTAGTGAATTCCCGGGGGTTATAAGTTTATTAATTCTCACTCGCAGTTTATAGAGACAATCGTAAAACCTAATAAACTAATCCTCAACTGTACATCTAATTCATGTTTTGATGGTTTCCGCGGTTTCCAATTTGTGTTTCCAACGTTAATTAAGTCCCTGATATAATTTTCATTTCTATAGAAGCTAGAGTCATTTAATGTTTCCTACGTATCTGAAAAGGTCTACTAGAAATTCAATGTATTTTAATTTTATTTAATTTTATTTTTTTAATATAAGACGTTTTTGTACTAAATTCTCTTGAGGGTCAAACTAATCCGAAAACAAATGAATTTTTATGTTGATAGACGTACCTACCTAGCTACCTAGTCTATCGCAGGTTAATAGGGAAATACTTTTATTGTTAATCTGGTTTTTAAATACTGATAATATATTAGACACGTATGCTTTCTTTCGTCTCGTAAATAGATATTTACAAAGATTACAAAGATTTCATTTTTTGGTAACGTTGTGACCTTACAAGATACCCCTCTTTTAAACTTTAAACCACTTAATTTTTCATGTGTTTTTAACTAGCTAACGGACAAAATCGATTAGATTTAGATTTTTTATACCCAGTAATAACTTTTATTGTTTGCTATTCTAAATTTTTTTAATCAGTTTTTTCTTTTTAAAAACTTCATTATTTTTACTACAAGTTATTCCGGAAACCAACACTGCCACCGCGCCAATCAAATAGGTTGATTAACTGGCTTACATAATTCTAAGCAAACAATTTATTCGTGAAGTATAATAGAAGAACTTCATTTTAACTGTATAATATAAACATAAATAACTTCGGATACTAAGGAAATCCATTTTCACATCAATCCGGTCACGAAGGACGGTGGGGCTCCAAAATTAGCAGTTAAACTTTTTAATGTACCAACTTACTTTTGCTACCGAAAGTTGGAACTACAAAATAGGAATTTTGACACTGTTGCCTTAGAAATTATAAATAAAGAATAATTTTCTCAAAGATAAAAAAAACACTGTAACTGAGTAATATAGGCTAACAAAATGACTTCATTACATACAAGCTATTAAAAATCGCTAAATTGATTGATTCTTTTACGATAAAAATTGTACCATTCTTACGATTTTATATAATAAGTATACAGATTACGCTACACTCAGCTTCGCCATCAACATTCATTCCCTCACAAAAACTACCATATACTACCAAGATCTGTCGTCAGCAATACTTTGAAATTTGATCAATCAAACTAAGCCAGGTCCGAAGCTTTCGCGCCCCATGGCGTGATATAATCCCATATCTGTCGCCGCGTCGCCTTCGGTGACAACCGCCTGTATTTTGTGCGTTACCACGCGTTTACGAGCATAAAACAAAACACTATAAAGTTTCCCTACAAATTCGTATCGCTTTTAACTAAATTGATATTACTAAACTATAGAATTATACAGGCTGATTGTTTTAAGCTCAATCTATTTTAAGTTCTATTATTTCCTATACATTTTTTTCCTTTACAATTTTGTTTTAATTCATTTTCATGCTGTGTAGGTTTTGCAATATTGATGTTCAAAATCTAATTTAATTAACAGCAATATAGGACATCAAAAATATGTTCAGGGTCCGAAAATTCAGGTTTTAATTAATTTTAAACAACATCTATTTTGCGTTCAAAAATATTAAAGACAGTAAATTAAATTGCAAAGACCATTTTTTGTATAAGAAACGATTTTCTATATTATTATTCTAACTAATATTTTATGGTCTGATAATATCTTTTTTATTTTCTCAGCCTATACTGTCCCACTGCTGGGCAAAGGCGTCCTCCAAGTGCCTCCAAAACCAGCCCTCGTGGTACACGTCCAGATTGTCCGGACTTTTTCCTAGGCCGAGGAAAAAAACTGTTTTTTATTTATTTTAATCTCAGTTTAAAATAAAGCGGAGTTAGCCTCATTTCTACACAACACCCTGTAAGTGGCTTCAATTGAAAGAATCACGATTATTGGTGACGATTGGGGAATTAATGAGGCCGCTCAGTGAAGGACGGTTACGGGTCGTAATTGTTGTGTTCTAGCTTTATTTAATTTAACGTGTTAATTACTTAGGTAAAGATGTTTAAAGTAATCACCCCACATTCATCTAAAAAAGACAGAAGTGTACTTTCTTAAAGATATCGGATTTTGGATCTTCTATTATCGATTCTTGGAATTACTCGTCTTATTTAGAATCAATCAACTGAAATCTATACCTATCTAAATGTGACCAAGGTAGAATTGACGAATATGCTGACGATACCAAATAAGCTGTTGATGTACTTGAATAATTTTAAACCATGGGATTGCTGGCTGAACCCTAATCTAATGCCCATTCTACTTCACAAGGGCAACGGAAAGATGAGTCTTCATTCTTGCTTACCTTTTCAACTATCATCATAACATCAAGCGGCGGTAGCTCAATGGCTAGGGCGTCGGACTTGCGATCATATGGTTGTGGGTTCGAATTCCACCCATTACACTACCGACGTGAACCCACTCGTAACACAAACATTTTAGCTTAGCACGAGGGGTTAACGAGATTACTAGTAATGTAAGACCCACATTGCTAGTAATCTTTAATAAAAAAAAAACGTCTTACCAAATTCACGTTAAACTTCCTTTATAATATACATACGCAATACATGGAGTATTGCGTATGTATATTATAAAGGAAGTTTGGACTTTATACAACACTCTCTTATCAAACGACATAAAAACAACTCCTTACCCGTCAACTTCACTGAAACGTCGAAAAAGAAAAAGAATCAACAAAACGTTACCACGAATACTCAACAAAATACGCGTACAAAATATTTAGCCGAGTCGTTGTAGACATTTCGTGAGGACACACCACTTTCCGGCCACAATAAAAATATGTAAATTGAGCCAACGCCGAGGAAGCCATTTCGCTTAATTGCAATCCCACCACCAACGGTTTATATATTAAAATCACGCGACAGCCCTAATGAGTGTATCTATAGGTAGTAGGTACTGCTGTGTCAGGGTTCACAAATACGTGTTTGTTTAGCTACGGAATAGAAGTTGTTGCTGTATTTTTGGTACTTTGTGTAGGTTAACATTTTATTTTTCTTTTTTTTCAAGATTGTTTAGGTTTCTAATTAAAGCGTTGGGTTGTGACATTATTAGCTTCTTTATGATTTTCCATTCCTCTGAATTTTGGTGGGTTTCTTTTACATAATTTCATTTCACAAAATACGTTACATTAAAAGAAAAAAAATATACGTTATCAAATCCTACTGTAGCCAGTGTTTTTCATAAACACTTAATACATTTAGTAATATAATAATTAGATACAGTAGGAAAGTGGTTGTTTATTATCACAATTACCATTTAGGCCGTAGGCACATTAGGAGAGTTACTTAATAATATCTTATAAGATATATCTACAGTCTACAGTAAACAACATGGCTGTTTACACGTGTAATGAATTAAGCGTGGCATCGAACTGTCTCACAGATTAAATGATGTTAATCACGAAGCTAAGAACACGAGTAAAGTTCAGCTTTTACGAGTTAGTAATTTTATTATAAATAAATTTATATTTAGGATATGGTATTTAGATATTAATATTAGGTAAAAGATTTATGGCTGATTTTTCCAATATCAGATAACTTTAAAGGAATAAATTTGCAGTTTGACAGTTCTCGTATGAAACAAATTGAATGAAATTGAATAAAGTTATCTGACGAATGGAAAAATCAGCCCTTAGATAATTAAATGATTTTAAGTTAAACATTGAAATATTCAAAAATATCTTTGGACACACTTTTTCTTTTCTGTGTTAGCTCAGTACCGGATACATGTTGCAGACAATATACACACATCAAAAGTGTCTAGGGATCAACATATATTTTTGCAATAACTTTTCTCCTGATTGATATTAATTAAAATTTTCTTTAAGGATTCATCGAATAAAGTGTTTTCGTTTGTCACAGTAACGATAAACCAAGTCACCTTTGCATTAATAAAGAAATTTGCCATTTTCCTAATAAAGGGATTTTTGACATTTGAACCACTAACACAAAAGTTCGAAAAAAAGACTGAAATAACAGTTTTCTTTAAAATTTTATTGGGTAACTTAAACAATTAATAATCCGTGTTTCTACCGCGAACACTAACAACACAAGAACATCGGTTTGGCATACTCAAAATGAGTTCATCCAAATCACGCTGTGGAATGGCCGCCCATGTTCGTTGCAACAACAAAAAAAGGTCTTCTTGCGACTGGATACCCTCCATATTCGGCAGAGCTCTTCTCTGTAGCATATCCCATGCATGCTCAATCGGGTTCAAGTCTGGCGACTGAGCAGGCCAGGGCAGGACATTGATGTTAGCTGTGGCGAGAGTCTGTCTTACAACTCTTGCGGTGTGCGGTCGTGCATTATCATGCATTAACTGAAATAAGGGACCGATTTGCACTTGTAGAGGAACGATGACGTCTGATACAATCGTCTCAGCATAAATTTGAGCGTTGAGGTTGCTTCTGATCCAAATCAACTCAGTTCTTCCGCCGATCCAAATACCCGCCCATACCATGATGGTTCCACCACTATAGGGATGGACTTCCTGGCAGGATTTTAATCGCTGTTGGCGTCCAGGGGTTCTCCAGTGTCGTATACGTCTTGTATCCGGTCTCATACCAAAACGAGACTCATCAGAAAAGCACACGAAACGCCATTGTTCTTCTGCCCAATTTCTGTGTTCAAGAGCCCATTGATATCGAATCCTACGATTGTGCATTGCTATAGGTGGTACCCGTAGCGGTCTTCGGGAATGAAGGTTCACTTCATGCAAGCGGTTTCTGACTGTTTGGTCGCTAATTAAGTTCCCTGAAGAGTGATGAAGCCTCACGGCTAACATCATGGCGGTTATTGTTGGAGCTCTTCGAGTTAAGATTTGAATGTATCGGTCTTGTCTCCGTGTGGTGCAGCGATACCGTCCTCCATGGCGCTCAGCCACGGTACCAGTGCTTCGGTAACGTGTCCAAAGTCGACTGATAACACTCTGACTTGTATTCAGAGCTAAAGCCACAGTACGTTGCCGGGAACCAGCTTCTATCATTCCCACGGCTCTGAGCATTTCTTCCCTGCTTAAATGACGTCGCCGCTCCATAATAACGTTGGTTTTAATCAGTAGTAGGGAAACAGTAGCACTAATAATGTCTTCAATGCGTTGTATGTTTTTATAGGGAAAATATTGACAGCTGATTTTCATCTTTTACTCGAATTTGATTCACAGTTCCTGATTCGAATTATGAAATGCACCAAAAAGGATCCATATAAATTTATAAAATCATAAATTTATTACAAAGCCACATCTCAATCTCAAGAAATCCGCATAAAAATGCTTGATCCCTAGACACTTTTGATGTGTGTAGGTTTCAGTGTTTAACCTCTAAATAACTAGGTTATTCAAGGCAGACAATCAATCTGGTGATTTTGTCGAAGAGCTGTTATTTTCGTTCAATTCCGTCAATAAAACTGAACCGATGTGGGCAGCGTAGATGAGCCTAGCTCCTGCCTATTAGTTTATCAATCAATCAATCATTTATTTATTCGAGTAATATAACTCATTAAAATTACATATAGTTTAGTAACATTATATTTAATAATAAAGTTATATAGAAAAATATACGATCCGCAGAGTGTATGTATGAATATGTATTCATTTATTATTTATCGTATCAAACGCTCGGTTTAATATTTGTAGCGTGCGGGATCCAGCACTATATTTAATTTGATTAAAATTTTATAAGTTATTAAAATGTTGTTTACATTATTTTGTTTCAAAAACAAAATGCCTTTTTAGAAATTATTTTAATTTTAAAACTATGTGTATTTATTAAAAAAGATAGGTTAATACAGGTTATTTTAGTCGTACAATAAAATTGAGTGCTCATGTTACTATATTTTTACACCAAATAAATAAATCTTTATCTCTTCTATAGCAAAAACAATTTCATGAAAACATAACTTAAAATTCGATACATTTAAAGTAAAACTCAATATACTCAACAAATGTTACCAAATATAGATACCTCTGTTACGTTGACCCAGCAAATAAAAAAGTAAACATATGATTCGTTGAATGGAAATAAAAAATCCATTTACCATGCCTCCTGGCCATGTAAAGGTACCAATTGTCGAAAAACTCGGCTGGTCTGCAGCAGCCGGCCATTTTACCCGGGTTCTGTAGGGCTGCGGGGGGAGCCGCGGGTCAGCGCTAGCTAGCCGCTTCCCGTATACATTATGCCCGTACTATGTTTGAACGGTCGCGAGTGCATAACCGGAGGCGATGCAGTCCCGTTGATTTTTTATTTTTTATACCCGGGTCCGTTGAGAGCTGGGCGTTAATCAATACTTTGTACAACGTGCACGCAAAACAAAAAAGCAACAACATATTGTTTTGTACACGGATAACATTTTTTATCAGTATCTGTGACCGGGTATGGGCGAAATGAAAGAGTGCATTAAATCGGTTGTGAGCAATATTTAATATTCCCTTTGTGTTGGTTTTTGTGAGGGAAATAGAGAGCTGCGCTACATCAGCGAGGTACACCGGCTGCGGCTCAGGAAATAGTAGTTTGTATATGTAATAACTTCGGTCAATATTGGTCAAAAAGTCTAAGACAGCAAAAATATATATGAATCGCTGTAGGCAAATAGAATATGGGACATTTCGAAGTAATACCTACAATTTATTTCAATTTATTGATCTACTTAATGTTATGTAGAAGAAAAGTTTATGCATACCTATTGCATTTAATATTATTATGTTGCAATTTATTTATTTAAATGCGCAGTTACTAAATAACCTATATTTACCGTATAAAAATCGGTACAGACTCAAATTAAAATACATATTCCAAATAAAAAAATAACATTTCTCTTAAAAAAATAAACCGTTCAACCAAGTATGAAAATATCGAATCGAAATAAAATAACTTCGTATTTCGAACACTAATCCGTATGTTTCTTTATAACAAAAACATATTCATTTTTTTCCCTTAAATTGTATAACCAGCAACATGTGTACCCATTACTGGGGTAATATTAAAAAGCTTTTAAAATGTCAGAAAAATGAGTGGAGAAAAATAAACGGAGAAAAAATGTGTGTTTCAATGAAATATGTAAATGTGAGGCTTAAGCATGTTACGTAAAGATAAAAAGATACTCCTGGGTTGGGATTAATGCGAATCAAAAAAGAATTAAGCATTCATTTTTGTTACAATATTGTACTTTAAGGGAAGAAATTGAAGTTTAATATTTTTTGGTTAGTACAGGGATTTATAAGCTGTTTGCAGGTTCACACCTTGATAGATAAGGTCAAATGAAATTACATCTAGAATAATGTCTTAGTTCTAATTATGCGCCTGTCATCAAAACTTTGTTGACAAGATAGGTGCGTAAGGATGGATTTTACTTAACTTTTATTACCTACGTGGTTTATTCTTTGAATGAATATTAAATTTTGACATAATTATTTGAATTCAAAAACTGTCAGACGCCATTTTTATTCCTAGTAATATAGTGTTTCTTGAAAAAAATATTCTTTATGTTTTATCTACTTAATTGTTTGCTTCAGCATATTTCCCAGTAGCTTCATCTAGTTAACAAGATATGCGAGACTTTTACAAGTCCCCTTACCGTTAAGTATTAAAAAATTAAAACAAAGCAAACTTTTTCCCATGAACAGGCACTCGAGACGAGTTGAGCCTGAACTTGGTGATGTCGAGTAATGTCGAGTAATGTTGAGCAAAGTTGAGTAAAGTTGAGTGATGTTTGTGTTTACCGCCCGTCACGAACGAACGCGCACATTTTTTAGTTGAAGCACTTTTATTTCCATCATTAGTGATTATTATTTTTAACTAGCGCAATTGTTGTTCCGTTTAAATATTTTGAAAATAAAAATGAGTGATGTTATACCTATATGCTATTCTGTTTACTGTCAGTTACTAATTCGTATGTAGTGTAGTTAGCCTGAATTAAATAAATGGCCAGTGGAACGAGTCGAGAAAATACCGAAATTACCGAACGTGTATTCCCGGTATTTCCTCGACTTTTTTAAAAAACGAATGGTAAAATTATCTGAATGGTCTACACACTACTAAAAGTTACATAAATAAGACTACATAAATATCCTTTTCCAATATCAACTTTCCTACGAAGCCTTTTTTCGCTCACTTTATCAAACTTCCTATTTAATTTTCATTTCGCTGTTCAAGTCATGACATACTAATTTAATAAATTTTAAAGTACTTTGTGTTCATAAACTTTCTGACTAGCTTTTATGACAACATCCGTTAATTTAGTTTTCATATTTTTTATAAACTTAATAAAAGTGTTAGAACGCTTGACCTGAGTTTCTGAGAATTGTCTATTTTTTTCAAAGAGGTTACTAGGTGACTACGATACCTATAAATTATGAAATAGATAATACAGAAATAGATGATACGATTTATAGAAGATTTTTACGTAATATAAAAAGTTAAAAGCTGATCGCAGACTTGACCACACCGCACACGCCGAACGCGCTGCATTTTCGAATAATTTTGGGTACCTACGTGAAAATTCGGTGTATGCGACGCACCGAATTCTTGGGATTTTCTATCGAAGTTCGCCATGTAATTGAATATTCCCTTTTGCATAATAATAAGTATATGCAATTTTTGTTTATATAAATGTTTATTATAGTGTTTATTTATTTATAGCTGAGAACTGTTTAAAGTTTCGGTTCTTTATAAGGAAGCCTATTTTAAGCAATGTGTGCACATGTCTATAATGACTAAAGAATTATATTTAAATTTATCGTATACATAAAAAATATCCAAATACGGCTCATAATATCCTACTTAGAATGGCTGTTAAGAAGTACAGTCATGTGCAATAAGATGCATTAAACTAAACAATTATATAAAAAAATGCCTCTTTTTATTAGAAAGTGTAAATTATAAGGATAATTAATTAGTGATTCGCATATAGTTGTAAGACTTTTGCTTACCAACATTTTAGTGAGAATAGTGTGCAATAAATATATCATTCCGTAAAGAAAATATTACAATCAAATTAAATAATTTGGGTTGCAGATAGTCCTTATTTTTTTTTTTATTTATTTGGTCCTTCTTAAATGTTGGCTTTGACTGAAAAACCAAAGAAAGAAGAAACATGTTAGGTACTCGAATAACCGCTTTAATTCGTTAAGTAAGTAAGAACATAATAGGTATTGCTGCATGCGACTGTACCGTGAGTGGGACGAACCACTTTTGACAGTTTGCTAGTGTCAGATACGGACCTTGAATGTCAAGGTTCAGTCAATATGACATATATGGTGAGCATACTATAAGCACATTAGTGGGACATGTGGGCGGAATACTTTGTCGTAATTAATTATACGAATATTATTATAATACTCCATATTAGGCAGAGGTGATCATTTGAGGTTAAACGACAAGCTTTTAACGGTAATACCGTTATTTACATTTTAGTTGGAAATGCCTCTAAAACAGATGTCTGAGTGTTCTTCTTCGAATTCGTATAACATTTTTGGAAGCCATTGATTAATATTATTATCATGATACGAATATCTTTTGTATTTTAATTGGACGTCATTAGAATCGTCATAGTTATAGCATACTAGCTTCTGCCCGCGACTTCGTCTCCGTGGATTTCAGAATTGGGTCCAAAAAGAAAAAAAAATGTGAAAGTAATAAAAAATGGAATAAAATTTTCACCCGTATTATAGCGTGCGCTATAATAGAAAAAAATACCAAATTTCAAAGCTGTCTGCCCATGGCTTAGCTCGTAAACAATTTACAATTTTCCCTCGGGAACTACTTAAGGAATCAGGATAAAAGGTAACCTATGTTTTTTTCCATGTCAAAGGCTACATGCATGCCAAATTTCATCCAAATCCGTTCAGCCGTTTTTGCGTGATTGAGTAACAAACAACAATCCAAACATCCAAACATCTAAACATCCAAACATCCACACTTTCACATTTTTAATATTAATAGGATGTAAAAATTAAACACACATTATTACTGTGCTTAGAAAACTCGCATAAAAATACGTCTTATTATTAACTCGATTTTAAACTTTTTTTTCGATCATTCTTTTACGTTCTATGAAAAAGGAACCAGGTAAAGAACATCAACCCTAATAGAGTATACCGTTCACAACTTTATACAGTTCGCAAATGAACTGCGGGCTTGCGGTCAGCTATGGTCAAAATGACCTCAGCCCGACACTCAGGTGGCCACTAATTATGGCAAGGTACACTACGATACTCGCAGAACCATTGTATGTTAATTGTATTTACGTAATACCCGTTTTAGAGTAAATCTATTTCGATTTTTTAGCTTGTGTATTATCGGAATTTTACATGTTTTAGTGGGTTACGGGGCCTTTATAAATAGTTACATACGTAAAAACAGTTAATAAAGATTGCTGACGTTTAAAATATGAAAAGTGAAATTTTAATAAAAATTTATTTTTGAATCGCAGTAAACAGGCGTAGATTAATTTTCGTTGTTTCTATAATGAAAGAAAAAGTTAAAGTTGCTACTTCAAGGCCTACAATGATAATTACAGTTGACAGTTACAATTATTATTTTAAAATACGATATGATATTACCTTACATATTTCATCACCTTTTCCTTACAACTTGTTCTAGCTAAGCGATTAACTTTAATTGAACTTATTACTTTCATCAAAAAATGTCACGAATAAGTGAATTTATGTAGTCATGTAGTACTCGCAAAATACAGCCTTACTAAGGTGCCTTTTATGGCGCGAACATGCGGCGATCGCTCTAAGCTAAGCTGTCTGTTTGTTTATTGTTTAAGAAATGTCTTTATAAATAAAGTTTATTATTAGTTGTGGTACTGTTTTGTTTTATTGTTGTGATGAGTTTTATGGTTTGAGGCTGACTAGTTCAATATATATACGATGATTCATTGGAAATCTGTACAAACTAAATGCCATTTTAAAGAAGACAGCTTTGAGATTACTTGCACCTCTATTTACCACGTGGTAAGAATGATTTTAATAAATCATTCTTACTTACTTAATGATTTTAATAAATCATTATTTAGCGCTTTAATCTATAATTCAGAAGTATTTTATCAGTAGGTATTAAAAAAAAACGTGTAATATCTCCAAACTTAACAAAAAATATCCCATATTGAAAACCATCAGCAAATAAATTCCAAGTACAACAACGTAAACATAACCACAGCAACATTTGATCTTCCCGTACTATCTGTATGTAAAACGCAACACATTCCCTAACAGAATGTTATACCAAGGGAAAATCCCCAAAAAATCCCAATACGGAGACACTGGCTGTATTCCCAGCAAAGGATTTGTTTTCGAACTAGAAAAAAATATTTTTTGTCGATGTTTCAACTTTTTTGGTATCGGTACAAGGCTGGAGCTTTGCGAGACCGAATGAACTAAACATTAGGGCCGGGAACAGTAAAAAGTATTGTTAACAAGTTCGCGGGGAAATTGGAAAGTGTTTAAAAAGAATTAGTGAGGGACCGAGTGAAGTGAATGACTTTCTTTTTGTTTTTTTGTGAATCGATAAGAGTAGACATTTTGTAGTTCTGTGCAAGCTGTAGTAGGTAATGACAGAATAAGTTTTAGACTAATGTTGAATGGATGGTGATAGTATAAAGGTTTTTTTTAACCTTTTCTGTCCCACTGCTGAGCAAAGGCTTCACCAAATCCTTATTAAAGATTTCATTTTCAATCTTTTTAGAAAATTCTTCGTGCTATAGGTTTGAAGTTTAAGGCAATAAATTACTATAAATATACTGAAAAATCAATCAAACGTAAAACTCAATTTCAAAAGCTAAGCTATTATAAAAGTTGTAAAATTTGAGCAAAGGTACAATACTTTCATCCTCCGGGAATTGAATCAAACTGTGCCTAAATTAGTTCGGCCGGAGTTTTTCTACGTTGCATAGTTAAGCAGGTAACTGCATAGATTACGATTGCGATTAATCTGATCGTAGGTACGTTAATACTTTTTAAATAAGATAGCTAAAGATACTTAGATTCGAATATTCTTTATTTCGGCAGGAGATACAGCTATAAAATAATACACAACAGTTAAAGGGTACAATGGCGGTATTATCGCTAATAGCTAGTAATATTGGGACAGCTCACACAAGGCCATCTGATCCCAAACTAGGCAGAGCTTGTACTATGGAAACCAGATCACTGATAAACGTACTTATACGAATATATTTCTAAATACCGGGTAAAATGGGATGAATAGAAAATCAGGGGGTGAATAGAGAATTGGGGTTTTTTAATTTTGTCAGTTTAAATATAATGACAAAGATGGACTCTTAACTATATATCGAACCCACGGCCTCCGGCTTAGCAGTCAGGGTCACTAACCATTAGATCAATAGTCCAGTCGATTTATTTATTGTTTTATGTATAATAATTTCTAGTGACTACTAAATATTAAAAACGTATAAGGTACAAAGTTGCATTTAAAAGGATAAAATTCACGTTATTTATCATGTCTACGTGAGCCTTTGCCAAAAGGCTTTGTAAAAACTTTCTATGAACTAAACTAGTAACCTTCCAGTAGTAGCTGCGTCGTGTAAAACAAGTTCAAAACTATTCCAACACTACATTTAATAAACAACTTGAACTCTATATAAATACTAAAAATACTTAAACTCATATGAAAATTTAAATAGAAAATCCTTTACAATTCATATTCACGGACCGTTTAATACTAACTGGAGTCGGTTCAAAATCGTATCGCGAAACCAAAACTTGACGGTACTCAATGAAAAAACGACCGGTATTACCCGGCTAGCTTATATTTGAATAGTTGAATGTTTTGCGGCCCACCAGGGTTTGCTTGAAATATGTATTTTAAATTTTATTTTAAGCTCTCTACGTGTATACCTTAGGACATAAATTCTAAAAGTTTTATTACACGTTTAATGAACAGGTTTCTGGGTTTCTAGTTAGGGCGGGTTGTAATTGACCGTTTTACAATGGGTTTAGGAATTGGTCATAGTTCATAAGGTATTTATGCTAATTATGCTTTGGGCTTCTTTAAAATTTTAAA
The DNA here is from genome assembly GCA_950381575.1 of Plusia festucae. Taxonomy (NCBI): domain Eukaryota; kingdom Metazoa; phylum Arthropoda; class Insecta; order Lepidoptera; family Noctuidae; genus Plusia; species Plusia festucae. The sequence goes on from OX494447.1 coordinate 738,190, forward strand.
GGAAGGTATTGGGAGAGGCCTGTGTACGGCAGCTGACCGCAAAAGGCTGAGTTGATTAATAGGTAGGTATTTCTCTTGCAGTTTTTGGTGGTAATAAAATATCACCAAAAAGTTCAAAGATATTATTGAGAGAGAATAAATAAGAAATACTATTAAACCAAATGTTGTTAATTGAGTTTTTGTACAAAAAAAATTCTTATGGATAAATTCTAAATCTATTTATATAAAAATGAAACCCGTTTTCCGTTGTCATGGCATCACGCGTGAACGGCTGGACCAATTTCGTTCATTCTTTTTTTGTCGTGTTTCAGGAGAAGGTTCTTATGGAGAAAAAAAAATAAAAAAGTTGCGCGAAAATTTTAAAAAAGTTAAAGAAAAGTTAATGACCATATTAACTTTTCTAATTTAACCTTTATAGCCTTTGACATATCTGTTAGTTATTTGACATGACAACGTCTGTCAGGTCAGCTAGTTAAGTATAAAATATTTTTAGCGTGAAACTATCATGTGACATTATAATCCTATAGCTAACAAAATAAGACATTAAAAAGCTTTTGAATAGAGTAAATAAAAAGAAAAACAATACATCAAGTGTAGTTGGTTGCAAGCACGCGACTTAGTTCTAAGTTAGAAAGTTACAAGATACGTAAGCTCAGCCAACCTTGGCATCAATTTGTTAACATAGACTAAACAGTATTAAACTGGGCAAGTTCTGAATATATTTACAAATTGTTGTAATAAATTAATATTAAAAATCTCTAGAGGTGGGATAATGAGGGAACACATTTTTTTTTTTTTTAATCTTACTAGCATTAAGGACTGCACATTTTACTACATACTATTTTTGTTAACCCCTCGTGCTAAGCTAAATTTCTTGTGTTACAAATGGGTTCACAATAGTGCAATGGGTGGGATTCGAACCGGCAACCACATGATTGCAAGTCCGATGTTTCCATTATCAATTATTAATAATGCGACCATTTTTTACCTCGGTAATCCAGATACCTTTGAAGTCAACTGTACATCATACGTTTCATTATGCAGTATGGCTCAAATTAGCCTGATTATTAAAGCAATATTTAGGTACCTTAACAAAATAAAACCAATCAACCGTACTCTTAATTATTTATTTCCGTATCTCCCCGCCCCTTTCCCTTCTTCCCCCCTACTTCCGTGGCTACGTGCGCATCGTGCGATCAGCCTGATGTGCACATGGACACGTGTAATATCGATCCAGCGCAATCGCATGCGCAAGATACGGCCACACCTGGCCACATAATTGTCACGTCCTGATAATGTATTCATTCAGAACTTATTGTTTATAAACGTGATTTTATCGAATTAGGTATTTAATTAGGTCAATTTAATTATGTATTTTTACTCATATCATGTACTAAATAAATAAAATTGAAATAGGTAGTTGCATTTTCCTTCACAGAATTATTCTCTTTTAAAGAAACTAGATCTATCTACCAATGTTAATTAGTTAATTCTGTTTTGCTGATCGCAGATTTTTGAAGTTTATCCTAAATATGTGCTTAAATAAAATACCTATTTTTATGTGTATGCAAGGTACACAAAATATACCTAAGTACAAACTGTACGGAGTGTGTGTTGTTTTTTTTTCATTTTAATATTACGTACGCTTCACAGGCCGTTTGCTATTACGAGGGTAAACTACAAAACTATACCAATACGAGGCTTTTGAAAAGCGAAAAGTGCAATAATATAATAATAATTGATGAACTGTGAATCTATAAAAAGTTGTAGTTTTTGCGTGTCATTCGGCTCAGCCATGCGTCATTCCTGTTTCCGCATATTTTTGTCTGACTGGGGGAGTAAGGCATCGATATTATTTCGTCCTGACGTACTGAAATGACGATTTGTTAAATGACACAAAAAGTGTTATTTCACGAATCGTAATTTCAGTGTATTAAATAATTTATAAATGTTTTTCTATTTTATATTTCTAATTGAGTAAAAAGGATAGAAAAATAGAGAAAAAATGTTACTGTTTTCATTACAATATAAAATGGTTAGGTACGTAACTTAATTTCATAATTTGTATGGACCATGGTCTGAAAAAAATGTTTTATTATTATTATTTTTATTTCGAAACTGGGACGATGCCTTAAAATCCTTGACACTTGGTTGAGATACTATAATAATAACTAGATAACGAACTATTTTAGATCCATTAGCTAAAAATCACATTTCATATTTTTTAACTCTATTCTAAATCTGCTCATAAAAACCCTACCGATTTCACAATTTCCATAAAAAAATATTGTAACAAAATTCAACGATATAACGTTTCCCGAAAACTCTCATAGATACATACAACAATAATTTTATTATTTTCAATAGCCGCCCGCAACGAACTGAATTTCTGGAATTATTTTCCAATATTTTTAATACCCACCGGTTTTTATTCTACGAAACATGCTGTTACGCGGTTCTAGTTTTTTTCAACTTTATTAATAACATTGGGATACAGTTTTACTAGTAAAATATTCATAGATTTAAAAAAAAACAGTTCATCAGTTATAAAATTTTTATGCAGAACTTACAAGTTATTATCAGAACTGTTTATTCGTAACAAAAGATTTCACCTTCACCTTCTACTTGCGTGATCTAGAGACTTTAGGTATTCGAGGAATCCCCTTGTCTTTGCTCAAGGACTACCTTAAAGATAGGAAACAACGTGTTAGGATAGGGGAATATACTAGTGAGGAGGCAAATATGGATTTTGGCGTCCCACAGGGCAGTGTCTTAGGCCCAACCCTATTTTTAATTTATATCAATAGCCTTTGCAACATGTCACTTGAAAATGGTCGGGTATTCTCCTATGCCGATGATACGGCCGTCGTGTTCACTGGAGATACATGGGATAGTGTGTATGGGTCGGCTGAAATGGGCCTTGCCAAGATTGCCGTTTGGTTGAACTCTCATCTATTGTCGCTAAACACCACCAAAACTAAATACATTGCTTTTACAAAATATAAAAATACCCAACCAGGGCTTCATTATTCTCTTAAAATACACAGTTGCCAAAATCCCTCGAGTACTATTACGAATTGTTCCTGCAATCAAGTGGAAAAAGTAACTCATATTAGGTATCTAGGTATTGTGGTCGACCAGCGTTTGTCTTGGCACACACACATAGAAGCAGTCATGTCCCGAATTAGAAAACTCATATGGATATTCAAGACCTTAAGATATGTAACCTCTAAGACCCTTTTAAATCAGATCTACGTATCGCTGGCCCAATCAGTTTTAGTGTACTGTATACCAGTATGGGGTGGAGCTACTAAAATAAAATTTCTCGAACTAGAGCGTGCACAACGGTCTCTCCTAAAAGTCATGTATTTTAAACCATACCGGTTCTCAACAGAAAACCTATATACGTATAGTGGTCTCCTGACTGTTAGAAAGTTATATGCCCTACGAATTATTCTAAAACTACATAAAACACTTCCGTATGACTCTGGCTCCCAGAAAAAAAGAAGGAATTATGTTGTGGCAAATGTAGTCTCCGCTAAATCAGCTTATGCAGAAAGACAATACTCTAGACAATCTACAAAAATATATAATAAAATAAATAAAATATTAAAAATCTTTCCTATGACAATTAGAGAGTGTAAGAAAACCCTAATTAATTGGCTGCAAAGCCAGACCTACAACGACATAGAAGGTCTCTTGCAAACACTTCAATAATGTAGATAAGACACACACACGTACGAACGCACGCACTTACACACACACAGACACACACAAACACACACAGACACACACAAACACACACAAACACACACAGACACACACACACACACACACACATACACATAAGCAACATGTCCCTATTTTTATTTTTATAATTTTTCTTTCTTTTTTCATAAACTTTATTTTGATGTTATCAAGTTACGCACCTACTGTTATATAATATGCCTTGTCATGTTCACTAATCTGGTTATGAAGAGCGGGGTCTCCTAGCACAGGTATTTCATATACTTAAAAGGAGGCCCTTGCGTGTAGATTGATTGTAAAAGTTTTAATGTGACAATGAAATAAATGTTTTTTTTTTTTTTTTTTTTTTTTTTTCTACTTAAAAAGCACGGACAAATACTTATCAAAACATTATATTTTGTACACTTCACTTGATTATTTTTTGATAGTTTTTCAGCTTACATTGCAGAATGAGAATCAAAATTGTGACGAGAAATCCGTGAGTACCGTTTTCTGTTTTCAAAAAGAAAATAATACGACGCCATTTTAGGTGCAGCTCCATCGCCGACGGCTATCGAGTAGCCAACGATTCGAATATCGAATCTGTAAATAAATAGTCTTTGTATCACAAGTAAACGAAGTTTGAATAATTTACATATTACCGACAAACTGTGATTGTAAACTTATTTCAATACAGCTTTATTAGGATACCGTTAGGATTGGCATTGCCACCTGTCGATACATAATTCTGATTGTGTATAGAAAAGGTTAGGCCATTATCGTGAATTATTTAGTGACGTCTGTCCAGACTAATGCCAGAAGGTTCATACAATGTGACTTTTCAATGTCACTTTTAGTCCCTGAGTTATTTAAAGATAGGTAACATTTTAATGTATGAGAAAATGGAGTACGTTTGGACTTGAATCGAAAGTCCTTCCATTTTATGGGTCCATAGATTTAAGAGTCCGACGATTCTATTTTGATTCTTGAACCCGGAAAGTCGTCAAGTCATTACAATTCTGACAATTAGTCTTACTGAGGCATACTGTGTTACCACTGGGTAATTGCTCTGTGTAATAAAACACCTACTTACATTGGCAAAGAGTTTAATTTTTAATATAAAACAATTTTTCATTTTATAGAAAAATAAAAAGTACTACGTACTTTAGTCAAAACAAATATTGGAATACTATAAATAAACAGTATTTAGTAGTATTTACTATACAAATGTTGTATCCAATAAAAAAATTAAAGTAAATATGTAGCAGTCTATACAAACATTTGGTTCAATATTAAAACAAAATATAATCGCGATTCGTGTAGTTTTTATGATGCTTGTAATAATTTTATTTTGTTATATCTTTTTAAATTATCATCATTTAAAAAATGTTTGGTAGGTTTACAATAACCAATAACATAGTATTTATTAATTTGTGTCAGTATATTTGGTGTTTTATGCTTTCTTATTTAGTCTAATTTTTTTAGCATTTTTCTTTTGATCTCTAACCATTCTTAGGAAAGGCAAAAGTTTTTGCGAATAAATGAGTCATTGATTTTTCGATAATCGGATGTTAATAAAAGAAAAAGACAATTTTACAAAAGTCGGTAAAATTGTCTTTTTATTATATTGGTAGTACCTACAAAGGATTGTTTTTTTCAGATTCATAAATCTCGTACGAACTAGCTTTTGCTCGTGGCTCTACACGCGTGGGAAAAAAGTAGCCTTTAATCTTTCTCTATAAATATAATCTATTGACACAGGAATATTTTTACAAATCGGACTATAACTTAGTTCTTGAGATCAGCGAATAACCAACCAATCCGACTTCAGATTTTTAATATTAGTAGAGATGTTTCATCTTTTAAAGCCACTGAAGATAGGATTTAAACTTAATCTTTCTTAACACAAAGATATGCACTTATAGAACTATCGTCCTATAAATCAAACGCGTACAACTAATCACAATAATACCACTATTTTCATAGCAATTCCAAATACAATGAACATATTTATGATAAACAAAATTGTGTTTATATTCTAATGGTTTCAGTATATATTTGTATAATATATGTAGTACAAACAATCTAGCAATTATTTTGCTATTGGTACCTCCATTGCCTTTACCAATGTCCTTGCTTGCTTTACCAAACTTTAAATACCATCACTATAAACCTTATTTTAAGTCAATAAAGTTCAAATTGACTTCTGTTAGGTGCATAGAACAAATTTGAGCTATAATATTTTAGCAATACTAGTTGCGTTTTCCATGGCTCTTAAGTGCCTGCAATAAAGGTTATATTTGTTAAAATTTGGTGTGATTATGTTTGTTAAGACAGTAGGTTGCCGTGAACTGAAGGGCGCCGAAGAACCATACTTTAACATTTAGGGTCTATTATGTTTAATGATGAAATTAAGCGCATACAGTCGGAATAGTATAACGGTGTTTCAGAAAGATCAAAGCTTATGTGTTGAGATGGCTGCTGGGTGAGATGAGCTTGGTGCTAGGAATTTCAAATTTCTCGGTGAACATTTAAAGCTCATCAGAAGTAGAACCATGTTTAACATCTAGATATAGGTACGTGTAATAACTTATCGTTCGTGTATGTCAAAGCGGCAGTAGCCTAATGGCTAGTGCGTCGGACTTGCGAACATGTGGTTGCGGGTTCGAATTCCACCCATAACACAACCGACGTGAATCCACTCGTAACACAAAATAAATACATAACATAAACATACATAAAAATATTGGTATATACCAATGAGGGAAAAAGTAGCAGAAACTGATGATCCTAGTCAGGCCGTTCCAGAAGTGACAGAAAATGTTCTTTTACTTGTTTGATATCTATCATTATCAGCCTTTTCTACTTCTGCATGGCAAAAACTCTGCAATCCAACGTAATTTTAATTTATAGTTCATTTATGTTCATACACACAAATGCTAATTCCAACACCTAATTCCCTAAACCTAACCCAAGTGTTCCCGCCAAAGCTAATAATTTACGACGCCCATCAAAACTTATTCAGCTGCTATAATGATAAGACCGTATCATAAATTTAACGCAGTGTAACAATAAAAATGTAAACATCAGATCCCCACATACGATACTACAATGGATAAGTCGTGAAGTTATTACCGTGAACAGATAACGTTGAGGGAATTCATGAAGAACTTTAACAGCTGCTTGTAGTAATTGTTAACATTTTTCTAATTTATGTTGTGGTAAGTAGTGGTTTACTGGGCGTATTTTTAACCGACTTCAAAGAGGAGATCCTCAATGTGACTGTCGTACGCATACACATACACATAAATATATCGCGAAACGAACATAAAATGTTAGTTGCGCGACATTAATGGCAATTGTCGATTGAGATAAAAAAAATCGTTGTTTCATCAATAGGGTACCTATAGAGTCAGAAGAGGTCCCATGCAATTTCCATCATAACCGATGAAGTAGAGATTTTTGAATAGAATAATTATCAGATTTTTCTACAAACTTTAATATTGAAAATGTGGACTTTGTTGCAATTGTTTTTATTTAACTAATGTTGGATTACATTTATGGTTATTTTTTTTAACGTAAATCAGTTTTAAGACGCCGTTAATTCTCATGCTGTCCCTGTTAGTTGAATGTGTTAAGTAGCGACGGATAGATATTTAAGATCATCTTAAATTTAAGGGGTTATCTTCTCAAATGGAAAAGGAAATTTTTACCTCCTCCTTCCGGACTTGCACCCACGTCTACTGGTTCATCGTACCAGTTGCTTTGCTAACTAAGCTACAAAGGTCTCTGCGACTTTACCACAATTATTTTTCTCATATAAATAAATAAACTTAAGAACACACAAAACAAGAACTTTTTTAGAAATCTCCGAACACCAAAGTTTACTTAGAAACAATCACATTATTTATTCATGCAAACACTTTAAAGACGACACACATACATTACCATAAGCCCGTGTTAAACGTATGGCAGTTGCACCAATAGTTCATGCTATTATTTGAACCCGCGACCTTTGGTTCGCCAAGCAAGCTATCACCTACGTAACTATTTACACCGGCTTACATACGACTTGAACAATGAGGTTTACATAATGTTTTAAAAAGTTGTAGCTCGTTTTAACGAAGTTAAATAATGAAAAAGTTTGACACATGGTATATTTTTCGTCAAACGTTGTCATTAGCAGTTACTATATAGAAAAAATAATAATTAAATGGTAGCGTACATGATATTGTTCTCCATCTGTTTAAGTAAAGAGAAGTTTGATTTTAAATAATTGTGGACAACATCACATACATTGCTCCGTATCCAAAGTAAGTAGCTAAAGCACTTGTGTTATGGAATCAGAGATAACGAAGAAAAGTGTTTTTTTTACATTGACCCGTCCGGGATCGAACCCTGAACCTTGAAAACCGGTGTGCACGCCACTCAACCACGGAGGTCTTCATGTCAATTCAAGGAACTAAGTTAGTAGATTTATACAAAATAAAACTAGGTATACAAAAATTAACTTAAACATTAAAAAAAAATTGAGTATTCCTGAAGTGAAAGTGAAAACAAGGCTTACTTCAAGGCACTCTCTAAACTATGTAAGTAATTTAAAGTAGGTACATGATGATGACCAAGCGATTGCCTTTATTCACTTTAAAAATAAAAGTATCATGCAAGGCAGATTCCTTTGCAATGGGCAACACTTTTCGGAAAGCTGTTAGGCATAAAAGTCGAATAAATCGTGCGTTTTTTCGAATAAATTCGATTTTTTCCATACGTGTACGTCGTAAACTTTCCGCGAGCGTACAATGTAGCGTTTGCACTGACATGGATTAATCTCGTGTTTTGAAAGCTTATGCCAAAGAGTATGTATTTGGCAGTTGTGACATAACAGGAAAAATGTGTTTGGTACCTATTTTAACTCTGAATTCGGCTTTGCGATATTGTAAACGGTGTTTGGTGAATGAAATGTACAGCTACGATGATATCAAAATTCAAAACTTATTAATTTCTATTAGGCTACAAAATAGCACTTTTCAAAGGTAAATTACATGGATAGCTCCAAATTATTACATCAATATTCGAGTTGACTTTCAGAAACTTACATTTTTATAATTGATAATTATAATAAATTAAATCGTGGCAAAATTTTATATTTTTATTTCGTGTCACAAAAATTTTAAAGAAATATAAGAAATTGCATCGAAATTCAAACAAAATTTCAAAGACTTCTCGCCACCTCTTCAAAATAATCTTCATCTCGCGAATGAATCACAATGCGCTCGCGCATAAAAACTCATCGACCCACAGTTGACATAGAACGATAAATGCCAAAAATTATCGTAAATTATCGCGCTAATACCGCCTTATGAGCGACAGGAGAATACGCAGTATAAACTTGTATTATGCTTTTGTACTCATAAAAATAATATTTTCGGAATCTTTGTTCTGCGCGGGAATGTTTAAAACATTCTTTGAAATTCGATTTCTGAATTTTATGATGCATTTAAAATTATTTTTATTGTCCTTGCATGGTGTCTGAGCGAATTGAGGCGTCAGTCTGTTTGCACGCGTAAATCGTAACTCCTAATTTTGGAAAGAGGTTTCATCAACATTCCATTTTATTCGTAATCGCTCTTTTTCCTTTTTCAATTAGAATCAAACATACGATTTGCGGACATAAAGAGAAAATTGGATCGAAAAAATTATACGTTATATCTAAACAAAAAAAAAATGTGCTCGCGATATACTAACTACATTAACAATTTTGATATAGAATTACTTCTAGACTCTTAAAGTATCGATCTATCAGACCAGTACTCAGCCACGCAGAAAGTATTGTCGCCGGCATTGTAAAGGTTTATTACTTAAAAAAAAACATCTGAATCAACCTAATAACACTTTATCAAGCTAAGAATCAAACTAAGAATCAAACCTGCAATAGTCAACATTCAGTCTACTCTCTACCTTAAACGCAAAGCTCTATATTCCATTTTATATGTGTAGCTAATAAACTCAACTTGGGGTCATAAAATGCGTGTTAACAGAGAATCGTAAAACAATTAACACCTCTTCGTCACTCATCTCACGTAATTTCAGAGGATTTTAACTGTCCGATTTCATTCGAAATTAATGTCATTTCTGAGTAGTTCTTGATATACACTATTGTGTAACATTTTTAAAGGTTTATTTATTTTATACGCGAGTAAAATCGAGTTTTATTTTATTTTAATAATTTCTATGTTGCTATCTTTCTTGTACCTAATCTACAAATAGGCCATCACGAAGAAGTTGATGATGATGCTTTAATAATTTTGAATCAAGACTTTTGACATAACCTAACAGAAATTATAATATGAAATTTGTAATTAAACACAATGCAAACATTTATTTACGCTGCAGAAGAAACCTTTATATTCAAATTGACTAAAAAGCGGACAAAATCATAGGCCTTCGTTCATGTCATATCGAGCTCTGCAAACTGGCATCTGACGTCACAATACCTATATTTATGACTCCATTGGTACATAATAGTACGGTATATATCAGTTTTCCCACGCAAGCTGCAGTTATAAGTACATGTGGCTCGCAAGTAGAGCGCATGGCTAGTAACCCATCATTACGCGAGCAATTGTGATCTTTATACCTAATACCTTATTGTTTGTAGAACGGTCTTGGAATATCAACTAATATTGTTTATGGCAGCTGTTGTGGTATCGTGATGCTGATGCGTAAAGGGGTAGGCTGACACTACCTCAAAATTCCAAAATAGTTCTACTTTCTGCCTAATGTAACAAATAGGTAGGTTTTTATTTCAGGATTCGACTTTTGCTTAGTCCCGACCGTCATACGGTGATATTTGAGAGCAACGACTGTCATTAAAATTCTGACAACTAGTCTCACTTTGGAATACTGTATTACCTAGCAATGGGTTGTGGAGATCAGATAGGTAGTCGCTTCATGTAAAATAAAAAGTAAGTAAATCCGGTAAGACGGGAAGTCAACCCCAACATAGCTTGGGAAAAGGCTAGGCAGAACAAGACCCAACATAGACCCAACAATATACACATTTTAGCCTGTTTACATACTATGCGATGCAATTAGACGATGTTTAGCTTTGTACGAAATTACGATTTTTATGACGAAAGGTGCTTGGAAACTAAAATCGTTGGGTATCGTTGGACTTGCGTCACCTCGTATACGAATGAGCCTACAGTTACACAGTTAGCCATACAAATAGCATTATAACAGTATGGACCTCCCAGTGTCCCCCAGTGTGACTTCTTCGATCCCTCAATCATGACACTGATAGGATGCGTCGGGGTGGTCCCATTGAATCGCTCACACAGTTTGTTTAGACCGTTATATCATATTTTAATGTAATTTCCTTTAACGGTAATGGAACTCCCAGTCATAATTTTGTGTTTCTCTAAATAAAATGCTCTATCGGTCCTTCTGTGTAGATAGCTTTGTTAACTTCATGTATTCTGGTCATATATCATTTGATAATAGAAACAATGAATAAAGCCTTCTATGTTATAATATTACTGATTTCTATAAAAGTGTAACTTAAAGTTATTTCTAATATTTAAATGCATTAATACACATTAACACTTAAGTTACAGTCAAGTACACAAATTGATATTTTTAAGATTAGCGTTTCTATAAGATAAACTTAAGTTTAAAAACGAGATCATTATGAGTATCCAATCACAAAATATTTTGTCTCTAACCTCAATATTAAACTATATATTATTTTAATGTAAATAACCCTACACTCATAAAAAAAATTAATTGTATTATATCCGTTAGCGGTAACAGTTAAACTGTTCTGTGGTCAAAGTTTGGCATTTATGCAAAATAATTAGTATCTATCGTTAATCCCTTGTATAGGTAACATGAGTGGTAGATATTTGATAGGATTTAAAATGCTATTTAATTAAAATATATGTATTTTTTATTAATATTAGTGTTTCTTTATAATTTAAGGATAATAGAAAATACAATTAGGCGAGTATTTAGTGTGTTATATTAATTTTGTGTGTGAAACACGATAAACTTTGAATTGCTAAATTATTTATCAAAATTTTGTTTACATTCAAATCTAATTGAATTTACAGTCTATTCATCTTAACTTGGCACAAATAGTAAACAAACCGGCCTCGATTACAACTCACACATTTTTAATTAAATCATATCATTCACTGAATGAACATTGAAGTACAATTCTGAATAGATCACACAAAGTTTCCCATCACTAATCTTATTGACATTTCTTACATACGCCATATTTGTTTACATGTTTGGCCAAGTAAGGATGAATAGGGTATACAGAGTATAATTATTTTTGATTATGTCTCCAAATAATTTGCTACGGCACATTTATCTGAAATATTTCTAAATGGAGCCCAAATTAAAACTGTTATATTGTGAATATGGTAATTCACGTAATATTTTAATATAAATTAAAATTAAATTTCGTAAGTAAAATATCTTTGAAATATGTTTCTGAGATTTGAATAGACGATATTCAAGACTAATGAACTATTATTATGTTCAAACGACAAGCAAAATTAAATTACTATTTTACAAAGAGAAATTAATAAGTTCGTGAATGTTCTCTCCTCTTTCATGATTTTAATACAACATGTCTGGCTGTTTACTTTTCAAGAAAATATAAATTCTTTTGACAAACGACAGCTAAAATGAAAAGCTTTTTATTTTATTTAACTTTATGTAAAAATAATATACCAAATTCTGTTTAAGCGATTTAACTTATAATTTTGAAGAGACTACATAATAATGTAAATATCTATAAATGCCTTTACAAAAAAAGTATTAGAAAAACACCTTAACATCAAAACGCTGCGATTGTTAAATACGTACAACAGCGGAATGACAATGAACGCGGAAAAGATATAAATTAAGTAATTCATGCAAATTTCACTGTTATTTTTTGTCCAGAAAAAAAAATCGAACAGCCCACAGCGTACTGTTCCGTTTAAAATTCCACAAAATTTGTAAAGGTTTATATTTATGGAGTTTCTTAAATTGCGGCATTGTGAACTGAATTCGGCACGATTTTCCCGTCAATCATTACGACTTTTTTTACGGTAATTTTTGGAGATGTCCTTTGGCGATTATTCTTTTGAATTTTAACAAAATGCATTGTGCTATTGAAGATTAAAAGTTTTTTAAAATATTTAATACTACAGTCATGTCAAAACATTTACCAATTGACGAAGAACTAAAAAAAATGATCTAGTTTTGTGCGACACAACGGTCAGAGATGAGAAGTTCATATTTCTGATTGCTATACAAGCAAAGTTTGTAAATGTTCTGGTAATTAATTGAATAAACCGTTATAATTTTCTTAATATGACAATTTTAACTTTTTGCCGTAGGTCCTTAAAGGTTCCTTCAAGAAGGCTTCACCTAAACTTCAACATAATTCATTTGTTTTATACATACAAAAACATTTTTTTATAATAATTAAAGTTTTCGTTAGAAGTAGGTAATTAATAAAAATTGTTAACACTAACTTGCGATCGACACTTTTATCCCTTAACCATCCTTAGTATTTCTCGTGAACCTGTACACTCAATATTAATTACTAATCCATAAAAATGTCGAGCCATTCAATAGCTCACTAATAAGAATATATTATGTCCATCCTGACGTTTATAACCTATACAAGTTCATATCAGGCTGATGCCATCTTTGATTGCGCTACAGGTTTTATTATAAACATAATGTAAAAGTGTGCGCTGAAAATAATTAATAAATAACTACATAACCAGCTTTTAATAATTAATTATGCCTGTAAAAACATTTAAACTTGTAGCTTAAATTAATTGTCTTTTACAACAAGATTTTATTTTTAATAAAGTGCATGTTTTCTTGGAGTTTTTTTACTTGTAGATATTTGTTGTTGTGTTATGTTGAAGATCTGGGTCTTTACAAAGCATATAAATAAAATACGGGCGCATAAATGTCCCACATTAGGCACAGACTTCTTCTCATATATTGAGAATTAACGAGCATTGATATAAATTGACAATAAAACTACATACGAGTATTCTAAAGTAGAGTACGTACCTAAGATTTTTTTTTGGAGAAAAGTTTGTTAACTTCGTGCCAGTCCTAGTCAGCTCCTGGTTAACCTAGTTTATGTTAAGTATGTGATATAGACTGTGGATTGAGTTTTTTTTTAATTTATTGTCTTGAAAAAAACTTGTAAGATTCTACGATCTTGTAATATTTTTTATAATAATATTGTATATGGCTTGTAAAAAGTCAACGAAACACTTGTATTGCTTTTAAAAGTTTTTTTATTCTACAAATGTAAGTCGCGGGCACCTTATTTATGCTTAACAAATCTGGTTACGTGATATTTTATACATTTGTTCTACATAATACTAGACTTATTTAATATATTATATTTGTATATACTTATAGATAATTTAACTTTGGTACCACTTTTTGTAAAACAACTTGATATAAAGGTTAATATAAGCCAACCTTTAACTCAAATTTAATCACATTCATAAATCAAGCTAAAGGATCACTTCATAGCACGATGCATTGAATAATAATTTAAGTTTATAAGCACACAGACTTTAATTAATTAATATTAGAATATTTATTATTACTACCAATGTTAATATTAGTATAAATAAGAAAAAGATGACCAAAAGAGACTATCTTGATATGTTTAATTAAAAGTTAATTAGCTTAGCCCAAAGATACACAGAATATTGAAACACTGATTAGATGTAACACGCTCTTAAATAATAACCAGTAGCTACTATACCCATTAAAGTGAAACTTAATGGTCTTAGAACTGATTATCGTTTCAGTATTCAATCAATAGAGGCCCAACTCATTTTAGGAAATACCCGTTTTTTTGTCGGTTGGAGACCCATGGAAGGTATGACTATTTTTTCGCTAATATTTATGAATTTAAATAAAATTAATGGGAAATCGGTTTCATAACTAGTTTTATTTAAATTAAATTTATATATGGTACAACACGGAACAGTATGCTTACTATCAAAACCTTGTTTATAAAAATTATAAGTAAACCCCAGAATTAAATTAGATCAAAATGCTATTTCATAGACTCAGCAACCCACATACAGACATAGCGACATAACAAGAGTAGGTACAATCAGGTACAATGCTTCATTTATGATCCGAGTCTTAGATAATAGCAAGCTGTGACCTTTGCGTACTTATAATGACTTAATAATTCTCTAGTCGATGCTATCTCTCTAAATGGATTGTGGACCGGACTTATACCATGTTTTTTTTTATTTCGTGTGTTTAATTTTTTGTTTGCGATTGTACACCGTGGTTTTTTTATTGGTGCGGTCGTGTTGATAGTCAATTATCATAGTTGTTTTGAAGGTTGCGTAACGCTCAGATGGGATACATACCCCTGGTTTTTATACCTTTAAATGACCTAAATGAATAATGAAGTAAACAAACGGTAAAAGAAAACTTTGCAAGGAAATTGATTTCCCTGGATGTTTACTTAAAAGTAACTGCTTCTAAAACTCGTAAACTTAAACACTCCTTAAAAACAAATAATAGTTGGGAGATTTCGCTATCCTTAAACAGTGAAGCGGAGTGGTAAAGCTTGTATGGAGAAATTGGACCCCTTTCATATGACAACTTATAAAAATATGTTGTGTCACAACCCAAATTTGACTATCTCTCTCTCTATCCTGAACCTCTATTTGTGTTTAGACTTTATGCTTTTACATTTTTTTATATGTTATCTGTCGGGTGACATTCTTTAAAGATTTTTAGGTTTATTACTTTTATTAATTCGAGGCTAATGCGAGGATTTTCACAATAAAAAATTCAGTACTAAAAATCCAGCATTGGAAAAGCCATAGAATGTAGATCACAGACATATTTTACCCGCACATAGCAGTTATTGGAGTGGGGATCAAATATGTGTCAGGTGACGAGTGAGAATTCGCCTTAACTCACAAAATACCTTTAATTTACTGCAACTACTTATTTATAAACCTAACTAGCCCTCCGATTTTCAGTACATTTTTTTATGTGAGAATCCCGCCACACGGTCCTATCATTGCAACTCCAGCTAGCCAGGATCTTCAATGATAACCAATGAACACAGCCAAGACACTTAAGACCAGTGTGTCACAAAATTAATCAGAAGTAGTTAAAAGGAGTAGGAAAAATAGTTTCCACTAGTATATATTAGTGTACCCCCAGTCCGGGCCTGTGGCTTGCCAGTTTCTTGCCGGCGTGTCGCGAGTCGTGTCTGCGGCCGCGCGCGCGTCACGACCCACCATTGTAATGGTCATCTTAAGACCCTTTTTTTAGATAATTACACACCCGCTAATTGTACCATACCATTCGAGAAGAAACTTTTTACTTTGATTAGTTTAAACGTTTCCTCGTTAGCGATAATGTTTGCTAATTGGGCTTTGAGAAATATTGCTTCAGATTATATTTTTGGGAAAGAATTTCTTGAGGGATAATAAATTTTCAATTCTTTAAAATTTGTATACTAACAAAATAATTCCCGCAGTTATGACTTGTTTCAGATTCGTACCCAATTGCAATACAATATCCAAACTCATAAGCAGAAGAAAGGTCTTAAAAGCTCAACTTACAAAGTTAAGTTTATCCAATAATTGCAAGATTAATAGCCGAATACTGAAACCTCCGTCAGTTGATTCCGCCGTTAAGTCTCATGCTGTCTCTGTAACTATAAGGTGTGAAATAGCTACAGATATACATTTAAGAACGTCATATAGTTAATTTGATTTTCAGTACTCAGAAATGAAAAGCGTTGGGAATAATATGTATATATAGTAGAATATAGGTAGATAGAGCAATATGAGTCTCTCGATAAATTTACAAAACTGACTTAGAATCAGGACTATATCCATCATAACGACCACTGAACCATAGATACAAGTATTTAAATACCCGTACATCAAAGCATTATTGTCCTAAACTATAATTTAAAACCACAAAAGAATTTTAATGCGTCCAAAACAGTATTGTTACCCATTAATCTAATATCGGGATCTTTACGACTCATCAATATCAAGGTCGAACGATTTCGAATCGATTCTTTAAATCGATACGATCTATCGAGATGTATCGCGATTATATCGAGATCACGACTCGACCCGTGGTTCAATAGATTATCATAATTCTTTCGTAAAGAATGAGGCCTTTTTAATGAAAATTTATATGGTGTTGTAATAGTTTTGTAAAATTGTGGTAGAAATAATGTGCGGTCGCTTAGTAACGGTCGGCAATCAGTTGATCAAGGTTGTGCAGTACTCCAGGTTGGGTGGGGCACTTTGAATAGTTACCGTGGTAAGCTGCGTCTGATCACATAACTTTAATGATGGGTGAACAGATGAAGAATACATAACTTTTTATCATCAGGTATTCCTATAGCAGAAAGATTTTTTTTTTACACACACAATGAGCTACTTTTAAATGATATGTCTTTGATAGGGTATACCTCAGAGGTGATCCCATAAAGGTTTGATCAAAATATTCAGTAGATTTTATGAATCAAAACAATTGAAATAGGTAACAAAAAATCGAAATTCAAATCAAAATTGAATCGTAGTTTGCTGTCGGTACTTTCAAACATTTTGTTAACAATTATTTATTTTTTGGCTCCACTGTTCATGGTATTCCGTTTATTTTTACGTGACTAATCAAGAATTTGAAAAGGAGTAGAAAATAGAGAAGTAAATCCTCCTTACATGTTGAAGTCCTGCTGATCCCTCAGTTGTTCAAACCTCTATTTGAGGGACACACACATAACGCCAGAGGTTGATATTGGGTGTATTTATGCGGTCCGCAGGTCCGTACATATCTTATTTTAGATCGCGCCCTTCGCTTGGTCAGCGGGGACCTAAATGTACTGACTGCGCCAAAAAAAAAAGGTCACAAAAAATTATCTGTAGGGTTTATTACAACTTTGGAAATAAAGCATAACAAAAAGTTAATGAACTAATCTGTCGACTTTAGGTACGTAGTCCCAAAGTGGTATTCCCATATACAAGAACCGGCATGAAACTTCATAGGTTACTCTTTTAAAAACTAGAAACTTAAATTTTTATTCAATAAGAATACAAGAAAGAAATGTAAATAGTTAAATGGTGAGTACAGAATTGAACTATGTATTTACTAGATTAAAACGAAATTAATTAAATTTAAAAAATCATGAACCCTACATATTTTTCCTAAATTTCAAACCAAACCTTAGCATATTGGAAACACGACTTAAATTGGAGCTACAAGATGCCTCAGGCAAAAAAAAAAATAAAGTATATTTCTTTGCTATCCGTACATTTTACCCAATGTTGACCGCACTTATCTATCGTGAGGTATGCTCTTATTATGTGAGTTTTTTGCCGACGCTCCCCCGCCCCCCGCGCCGCTACATTGACTATTACTCAAATAAGCACCCCCCACTGACTTTTATGCACAGAATATTTCCTGGCTCCACTCAAAATAGCTTTTTTGGAAGCCGGAAGACGATATTGCGACTTATTTTTAAGATTTTAGTGTAAATTCAGCTTTTAGCTTTACTTTGCCTTAACTGGACAACTGACTGAAGCATAGTAATAGCATTCTTTTGAGACCTTTACGGAAGTCTAAAAATTCAATGCACAGACCCAGTTTTAACAATATTGAATACGCATTTCGGTTACAGTCTGTATAAGCTGAAGTTATGTAGGTTCTTGATGACATTGCTTTTAATCGTCTGCAATGGACTCAAAGGGCCAATGCATTAAAACACCTCTAGTAAAAGCCTGATAGAACAGTAACTTATACTATTGTATTGCATATTGTTATTATTGTTGAGCAGAGCTGGAGATTACCCGGCACCTAATAATTGTATAGTTTTGACAGACAGAAACACAATGTGAGGACAATAGCATTTGAAGCCAGCAATAGGTCATCTTAAAGGTGAAATGAATTTATGAAATATTAACAAGCCATAATCCCTACTCTGGTTCACTGCGAGATAATGATTTTTCGCTGAATTAAATTTAAAATATTTTTCTCTTTTTTTTCTTTAAACGAATCTCAAACTAAATTATTTAATTCTTTTGTCGCGTGGATTTTTACAAACATTCAAATCAAAGAAAACCCAAACAGAATTTTGAAGGCTGCTATGAAATAGTTATTATACTCCATACCCACTCTACGTATCAGTAGTTTTCAGAACAATATGCAAATAGGTAATTGTTTTATACAAATACCTCAAACATCAAATAACTCTGAAATGTATGATAAAGTTATATATTATTCCGTCCCATATCGGCCATACATAATGTTGTTGAACTATTCATGTTAGTATACGCATTCATACTAAAAGTTGTGTTCTATTACGTGAAACATCAAAGTGACTGAATGAATCCTTACATTCTTGCGATAGATCTATTGATTGACAATGGAGACTATCAAACGACCCCTTAATACAACATTTGCGAAATAAAATACCACCTTATCCCCTGACTTCAAAGTTGATTTTCGCTTGACAGTTTCGTCAACTAACTTACCACCTAGACATTCGGCTGGCGGTCATAAAACAGCCTGTTTTCATAAAACTATTTACTACAAAGTTACAAAAAGTCTTTTAAAACCGATTCCGAACTTTACCCTTTGCAAAATAGAGTCGAAAAATGCTTAGCATATTGATCCAGGGGTTAAAAACATTTGCTCGTACTATTTGAGTCCGTCAAAAAGATTTATATGACAAAATAAGTTTTTTTTTATTAACCTATTGAGTCGTTTTTTATTGATTTCCAATGTGTGCTGTGTAGTTATTTTTATTTTATTTACGGCCCATTACCTGTGGCGTTGTGTTATTTTTATGTTTATTGTCTAATTTAGTGTACCTTGATCGGGAAATAACTATGACATGGTTTTTATTATTTCCTTTTTTGTTACTTTTTGTAGAAATAAATAAGTTTGTTATTTTACCAACGAAACGTTGAAGTGTGTTCTAGTTTAATTTGAGTTCAAATCTTTTAAAACTTAGAGTTTTAGTATTACAATTAAACTTAAAACAACCTTAAATATAATATAAATAAGCGCGTCTGTTCTCATACTCGTAAAAAAACAGTTGTATCTTACAACATTATTAAAATTGAAACATTAATAAATAAAGTTGTAAAAAAAAGTTAAAATTAATAACCCTATAATCCCAAAATATTATCACTTTGACGTTATGACGTTTTCGACTCTATTGACGCATAGTTGTTGTTTGTGTACTGTGAAATCAAATTAGGTAAACATTACTTTGATAAAAACCTATAGAGAAATATAATTTATCAATTCTTATTCCTATATATTTTTAATGAACATTATTACGTAATTATTTATCAAGACGAAATTGTAATTGCATTATTTTATTTTGTAAGTAAATTTATTAATTACTGTTACTAGTGCATTTATAAACGTTGTTAATAATATTATTTAAAAAATAATAAAAAAATAATAATAAGGTAATTCTTTCTACTTTAGCTATCTACTTATAAAAGAAATATGACTGGAAAATACACTCAAGATAAATGCCGATAACTTGAAACGCCATTCGCGTACGGCTCTTAAAAATAACAAAAAAATCTGCTGTCTTCATTTTACTAGCAATCCAAGTTTTATAAACAACTTTTAATCTTAAAATTTTAAAATCTCGACGCCAATCCTTTTAAGTTTGTAAATCGAAGCACTGTGCAGGCTTCATCTGACTGACGGCGACCAGAATGTCTTGAGCCCTACCTTTCCCTTGCTTTATTCCTTAAAACCTGATTTGACTTACGATGAAGGGACTACAGCAACATTTTCTGCCAGCAACAGTGCCTTAGTGTCTTTTAGTGGCCAAGTTATGACAAACGCATAAAGACGGCCATCATGACGGTGTTGACACATAGCTAGGTTTACTGCTACATACTTTATGAGATGCTGATGTGAAAATAACAGTAAAGCCTTTTTTTATTAAGGTTTTGTCTCAACTACTTTTTGTTATTTAGAATACCCAAACAGTGCAGTGATACCTTCGACGCTTATACGACGACCGCTAATGACGGCACTGTTACCAGAGGCACCCGTAGCTTAGCGAGTTCAAGTTATACTTGCCAAAATGTATGCAAGCGATCCGAAGTCCATTATAACTTGAGCTATCATGTTGAACCTTTTCCCGTTTACGTAGTATTGTTCTGAAGGTCTTGAGGGGGAGTTGGCAGGTCTTGCAGTTTTGGTTACTGCAAGGATCCTTGTACAATGAATTGCATTAAGCGACAGGGCCTCTACGAGCTATGAATGCTCTTAATGTATGGATACGATTTGATCGCTCCGAGCGTTTAGTGATGTCTACAGTGATGGACTTGTCGATGTTTCGATAAAATTATCTTAAACCAGATTTTGTCCGTTATTGTTACCGTACTTGTTGGAGGTTTCCAATAGGCTAGCAGCACTCTAACCTTACATTGAATTAATTTATTTCCATCCTTGATTCAAATTTATAGTTATCAGAGGAATATTCCTAAACACAAATTAAAATTGTTAATATTATATTGCCGAGGAATAAAAGCATATTTTCAAAAAACTTAGACGACATTATATACATATTTATGAAAAAATATTTCTAAAATGACTTAAGGAAATCTACATTATAACAATGCAAATAACTACAGTATTCATTCATGTGCAATTGTGCATATGACGGAAACTATCCAAAAATAATGGTAAATAGAAACAAGAAGACTACCTACTCATTATCGTCCAAGCGTATCAACTTGACCCGAAAACTACAATTCTGTTGTAAGTACACTTATTTCGTATACATGAATAAATAAGAAAGGATATGATTCTACATAAGCTTAAAAAAAATTTTTTTGTTACATCAACTTATTTTATTAAAAAAATACCTCATTTGTTGGGTATTTTTGGTATAGAAAATATACGAAGCAATGATAATCATAATGTGGCTTTAATATACTTACCGAGGGTTCGGTGGAAACCTTTCTGAGCACCTACAAGTACGAGTACGTGTATCTACCACCTACGCAAGTCTGGCCTGAGTCTGTTTATTGACAAACCTTTTTAGTATAAAAAAATATATAACACGTTCGAATTTATTTATACCTAGTTCTTTTTACATGTTAAAGGTTATTTATTACACTGGTTCTTAATGCAAATTAATTGCAATTTCATTTTTTGTCAAATTTTAAAGTATTTTTGTTGTTTTGCTTATTATTTTCTTGTCCGTCACCTATTTGAATATTATTATATTTTATTCATTACTAGCGACCCGCCCCGGCTTCGCACGGGTGGACATTTATTTCTTCATAGATGTGCACCCCCCTCCCCTGCGGTTTCGCCGTGCGAGTCGTGCGACACATATCGGCCGGCGGCCATCATTCATTTTAATACCAATTACAATTTTAAATTCGTAATATCTTTTGAATGAATTGTCCGATTGGAATAAAATAAAACAATTTTGCTCAATAAATAGTTTATTTGGATAAGGATTAGTATTTGACGATAATATGATCAATAAACATAGGCTAATAATTTTAATTACTTTGATTCTATGGAAAAGTGGTTATAATGGCTAAAATATAAATTTTTGGTTTATACTATCGCGGACTTTTTTGTAGGCATTATTGAGTTCTACAACTTTTCTATAGAAGTCAACCATACATCTCTAACCATTTAGGCAGCGTTCGCGAGAATCGTTAACGTACGGCAGTTTTTTCGTCGACTTACTCCACAATTTTCACTACCACGAAAAATCCTATCTATTTTCCGGGATAAAATATAGCCTATACGGATTCGGAAGAATCCCTCTAAGTAATGGTAAAAGAAATTTTGAAATCGGTCCAGTAGTTTTTGAGCCTATTCAATACAAACATACAAAAATACAAAGGTTTCCTCTTTATAATATTAGTATAGATAAAGTGAAACGGGGACCAGCGACCACCTTAAGGTCGGGCCTACGGGTGACTGGTAAGTCACTCGATCAGCTAACAGTCCAAGAAGGAGACGGATGCGCCGTCCCACAAGTCCGTTCTCAGAGTCCGCCAGGATTGTGGCCAGCCGGAGTCGAGCAGAGAATGCTCGAGTAATCCCACGACTCCAGCCAAGGCAGAGGCGGGACCGGGGGGTTTGGGTCGGTGAAAGTCCGGTATTACCCCACATCGTATTACCCCGCATCAATGCTTCCTAATTCCTCCTAGGCTAATTGCTGGCACAAGAAAAGCTTAGTAAATGGACAAGGACCATGTAGGGTTGAAAATTCAAATAACGACAATGACTATCTTTTACTTTTAAACAGTTTCAAGATCACCTTCAAACTCTTCTATTACCCTGTCACAGTCGTAATATTTGAGCATCTATCAATCAGTATGCGCGCCACATCACTAGTCGGCGAAAGCTCCGAGTCACGATTGGTTAGGTTACACAAGGATATTATTATTTCTTGCCGTTTCGCCTCCACTGCTACACATTTTTCAATTTTATAAGTACCTTCAATGTTTTAAAGCCTCTGTACAGCCTTATGTAGTACAACTATACAAATTGGTTCTAACCTTCACTGGAATTGTTGGGATTACTTGATTAGCTTTAGAGTTTCTATGACTTTTTATAGAGTGTTTAGTGTTGTATTTAAATCGTACAATATCGTGATGAAATCAATATAGATAAAATCCAAATCTGATATCACAAATCCGCAAGTAAATCGACGTGGTGATAAGTGCACCATCACTACAAGAAAGAAGGCCCTTGCCCAGAGCACGAAATTATTACTTTAGTATTATTATTTATGTTTAACAACAATTATTGGGTCATTTTTGGGCGTTATTCTTATGAATATCCCTTGAAAGATATATTAAATACATGTACTTAACTCTCTTCTGCACATTCATGAACAATGATTTATTTGCAGCAAAGGGACAACCATATAAACGTTAGATGATTCTACGTGCTCGTTGGCTTGAAAACGTCAATACACTTCAGTCATTCGTATAAGATAACCCTACAATGGTATAGTGGAAACTGGTAGAACAATAGTTACTAGTACGTACAGTGAACCAGAAATCAGTGGTACCATACGAAGTACGAACATAGATCTTACTATTTCGACATAAGGTCGATGATAAGGGCGTCACACATGGGGACTTAAGTTGTCTTTTCACCGAAACGAAATTCAAAAAATTAATTGTCTTTAAAAGGCCATTCATAGTTATAAGTCTATTACTCTTTATAATTCATCTTATGCATTATGGGTAATATCATGCAGAAAATTTGGCATAATAATTACGAACTCAGCGAATCTATATATTGAAATCACCGACCCGCAATGAGCGAGCGTGGTGAAGCCTTTCTCTACATGGGAAGAGACCTGTGCCATGCAGAAGGACATTTATAGGCCGGTAGTATTATACATTGAAATAAAACTACCTATTTTAAACGAATTCTACCACGATTTATTCGGATATTAATTCAAAATTTAATTCTAACATTCGAGTAAATCTGTGAAAGCAACACACGAATTTGATATGATTCAGTGCAGCAGCAAGTTTAACGCTCCTCTTGTGTGGTTGACTGTATATGTTTGATGTATATTGTAACAGGTTTCTAGCCCAATGCATACCTGTTGTACACAATGGTCCATTGCTCTAAGCCTCCAGTAGGCCGGGATGACAAACAGCTGACGAGACCCGTGTTTATTTCAAACCCGATCCGTTTACATTTTGTACTTATTTTGTATGTTTTAACCCTTTTTCTTGACTTTAGAACGTTGTTTTATGGATATTGAGTTTGAGCTTATTATAGAGTGGCTACAAATTAATTGGACTACTTACAAGTTTTTTATAAAATGTAATTACAAAAAACTACTTCAAGATTCAAGTTTTTTTTAAGAAAGCTTGTACTTAATTGGCATAGACTTGTAATAGAATAATATTAATAAAAATGATGAAATTACAACTATAATTTAAAATCGGTGTAAAAACTAATATTAGAGTTCCAGTGTTGTTTTTTAACATTTCTCGTAGACATAAACACGTATCTTTTAAAATATAATTATAATTGAAATTACTTTCCCACTCACGATATTCACTTACCAAGGCCTCTAAATATAACATTATTTTAAGGACAGCTTACATCACACGAACCAAAAGCATTGCTTCCTCTCGATTAAGTCGAGTAAGCAGAAACAATTCGTAACCTTAACATTGCTATTGTTTCGATACAATACAATTGCGTACACGCATGCTGGCTGAATAGCCGCCTTTGCCTTAAAAATATACTTGTTACTTCTACAAAAGTAACAAAACTCTTACATAAAACCATTTAGTTCTCTGTTACGTAGTAAAAAGGTATATTTTGCTTTACGTTTTCGTTTTATACGGTTTGTGATTTTATTTTAATCTCACGTAAAAATCTAACTTTGTGTTTATTGAATTACTTCGAGAACTATGTCCATGATCTATTCGTTACCTTTTGTTATCTTAAAAGCATTTGCATAATTTGAGGTTAGCAGTACTTCATGTAAGAACACAAAAGTATTAAAGTTGAAAATATAATACGTTTATTGTAAGAAGTATCTACAGTACAATCTCACTAATCCGGCACTTCGATAGATCGGCACGTCCAATAATCCGGCACCCTCCGCCCACGCCTCCCTCACCCCTCTATACCTGTGCGCTTGGTCGCTGCGTCGTCGACTACCAGTCTAACCTCAAAACTTATCACGTGCACGTGCTAACGTATTTGTTTTTTTCAAGTGAGAATAGTTTATAGTTATATACATTTATTCTCTCTATGAAATGCTTTATTTTATTTATTACCTATGATTTTTTCAGTATAATCCAGTAATCCGAACATTCCAATAATCCGGCACCCTCCGGTTTTTAATAGTGCCGGATTAGTGAGATTGTACTGTACTTTGTTGCGGCAAAAATCTTTAAAACGAATTGATGAATCGTCTATGCGACACTCACAAAAACTGTCAAAACTAAGTAGTGTCAACAACGAACACACCACTTAGTTTAAGCTAATAGAAAAATGCACACAACACAATTAATTACGCCAAGACCAAGTGAAAACTACGTCATTCTGTGTACCAACCTCGTGTGTCGTCTCTAAAATAACAAACATCTCCTTTAATTTCTAAACCCAAGGAATTGGGGACATTCGCGACAAAAACTTATTCATCATAGTTGGAGAAGTGTTACGAGTTAAGTGCACGGCAAACAGGGGGTAGCAAACACCCATCCATGATGAATGGCCCACGAGATAGATAGGGTTAGGTGAAATACTCCGAGTTTACCACTCCACAATAACTACGGACTTGGATGAAGTTTCCAGATATTCCAGATCACAAAACGAATATTACATGGAACATGATAAAAACAAGAAGAATATCGGGATGAAATTTAATAGCAAAAAGGTGCTATTCGTTTTACGCAGAACTGCGATCGCTGTAGAGTTTTCAGAAATTGTGAATGTAAATATATATTGTTGGATAAAAGCTTTATTCTGAGAATAAACTTTATCCCGTAAATAACAAAAAATACTATTTTTAAATTTTTAATACTTCTCCGTGTCCGTTTATTTTATTTCATTTATTGATTGTAATTCTATTATTGGATATATTGGGACAAAAAACAACATACTCCATAAACTACCCAGATACAACTTGCGACATGATTATTTATTTATTTTGAGCCTGAACTGTCCCACTGCAGGGCAAAGGCCTCCCTTTCTTCCTTCCATTTTTCTCTCTGAAGGGCCTATTGAGGCCACTCCTTGTTGAAGGCGTCCAGTTCGTCTGTCCATTTCCGCCTGGGTCATGCAAGGTTGCGACATGAAAATTATTTTTTTCCTAAGTCCAAACTAACAGTAGAAGTACATTGAGATAATCTATCACATTGTATCTCGTACAATCTGAGTAGATTAAATGCTGGTTACGTATTTATTAGAGTTCGCATTCAATACAACAATACGGCTCGTTTGTTGAAACCATTGTGGGAGGTCAGACCGCATGCTTTGAACTGCAAGCAGAACAAACTCGTGCAAGTAGGCCTTAGAAATCTGATTTAGACGTGTGAAACATTACAGAAAACTTATGTAGGTTGATTTAACATACCTTCAACAAAACTATACAAATACCTATAGCCCAAATAGAATCAGACATTTTAGAAGTAGTTGTTCTGACCCGAATAAATGAAACAAAGAAAGAAAGAAAAAGCATTTATTCGCGTCATTATGTTTTTATTTCTTGTTTCTAATCAAATATAATTATCAGCATGTTGCGAATGCAATTCCTTTTCATAATATAATGTGCCATACGAAACTGACTTCCACAAATTTCGTAGATTCAAATTCAAGAAAAAAAATCGTAGTATATTTAGTGACAAGAATAATAAGATGGACAAGTCATCCATAGACCGTTAGAAGATGTAATAATACACAATAAAATCTTATTTATCTTACACGTAGGTAAACATAACGCAGCATAAATTTGAGTGTTAGATCTCCAGAAAATACTATTTTAATAATATGTTATAATTATCTGCCAAAATTTCGTGATGTGAACCCAAAATATATTTGACGAATAAAAGCTTAGTGTTTTGTCATCAAGCTCTGGTAAATGACCGCTAAAAATACTCATTACAGAGTCTTTATATTGAGGAGCAGAAAGTATAGTATTTATTAGCTGGCCATCCTGCCGTGCAGGCTGTCAAATTGCGCCGAAGGCTTATTATAGCGTTTGTTGCCGATAACTTGAAGCCTGTCATTACCTACTATCGTTATTTTATACGAAGTCAACTGATGTCGACCCATATCGATGTAAACTAGTGTAGATAATAATGTTACCTCTACCGTGACCAAAATTCTGTCAAAAGTTTAATAGATGTCAAATCGTGCTGGTTATGTCATATCTTTTTTTTAAGTTAGAAATTCATATCTGTATAAATAGAGATACGTTTGAAGCACTTGATTTTCTACTTTTTTAACATACCTACTTAATACGAAGAAAAAAAATTGCCAATTCCAAATATTCCACTAAAATATCACTGATCATACGTTAAAGCTTCGAAAACGTCTTCATATATAGAAATGCCTCAAAAACTACTAAAAACGTCATAAATAATTTATGGAGTCTTATACATTATTCAAACACGCACGGCTATCACGCATATTAAATTTAAGTGAAATATTATGAAATAAATATACCGCATAAGTTACCAAATTGCTTAATACACATGAAATTTCATTAATCAACATCGACCTCGATCCTGGGTACCATAAAAATACATTACCGATTCATTACCCGATGAACGTGGATTCGCCTCAAAAACCCACGCTAGCTTATAATCCGCTAAAGAGCTAACATTTTAATGAAAATATTCACTTTACACCTCACGACATTCAGAACAATAAAAAATCAATCAGTAACAAAAAAATTTACCTCATCACAGTTGCCATCCAGCATATTTTGAATTAAACATCAAAGTTTAAGGTTGTTGAAAGAACACTTCATAATAATATGTGTACGTAAGTTAAACTTTGTGTTATGTACAAAGAGAAACGACAAACAGAAACCTATGAAACTGTATATAGGGGCGAAAGTTGTTGAATTGTTCACCGAAACGACAACTCTAAGTTTACGTAAAGGAAATACACCAGTCGTCACTAAAAAACCACACAACAAAAAATCTTGACGGTAAAAATTATGAAATATTATATTCGATAATAAGGAATACCATAAGCTTTGTTTATTTTTCCCTAACATTATTTATTAATGAGCAGATAAAATTCTCACGTATATTTTCGGCATTTTAGTTTGTGGCATTCAACACGTTTTAAGTCTTAGATAAGCGTAATCCAAAAATATGATGCCCAAGCAATACCCAAAATATGCACGCGATAACTAAGTTATAAATAAAATAATTTTCACACGCGGCTCTACGTCGGTGTTGGTTATCATTATACAGGATTATTTTAAAAGGCGTGCGTATATTCTACGAGGAAATCAGGTAAAATTCCTGTATAAAAAGTAGCTTATTTCCTTTCTTGGAGTTCAAGCTAGCTCCTTACCAAATTTTATCAAAATCGGATATGTAGTTTAGCCGTTAAAGCGTAACAAATAAAAAAGTTCCTTTCAGATTCATATTATTGATGAAAATATAAAGATACCCCGTCTCGTTCACGTAACGTAGGCTGTAAACCCTACAATGTATTTTATAGTCATTTTTCTTACTCGACAAGCAATAAATCACCAATCGTTCGTTACATTACTTCGATTGAGTGATTCCATTACAGTTTTTGCATAACGATTATTATTTTATTGTAGTTTTTCGCATCCCTAGCTTTTAACGTGTAATAAATCAAAATTGATGCAGTATTTATGACTGGGTTTTGGATTATCTGATTGAAATGTTGTTTGTTAGCTTTTTGCGTGATTTTATTATGTTATTGAGATTAGGGCGGGAATAATAAAACGTATTTGCTACTTACCTAATATCGCGTAACCTTTGAGATTTTCATGAATTTCATTTTGTTGATTTGTAGCAAGTAATATCTTCTAATAAAACTTTGTTGAATTGAAAATAACATTGAATATTTCTTTATTAGAGTTTATGCTCAAAATCTAGACTGGTAAAATTACAAGTAGGTAATCTGCTTGTAAATTCTTTTGGATAAACACGGAATTGAATATTCATAAGAATAATTAATATAATTTTTACACTCACTTGCAATGAAACCTGTTTAATTATGTAGCTGCAGATAATTACTCAGCCAAGAAAACCACTTACCTACTAATCAGTCTAATTTCTGCAAGTGTTACCTAATTAGAGAAAACATTCCGACCGCACTTCCTATAAAGCGGCTATAATCATTGTGTTTATCGGCTAATCAGTTGGGAGGAAAGTTGATAAATAGCCGCTCACCTGTCCAAGATTACTTGGTGTACATTGGCGACGGAGCAACTTGTAATCAAATGAAAACATCACTTGTAACTGGCAAATTGTCGGTGTACGTTACACGGACAGTTTCTTGCGTAAAATTATGCGCTTTTAACTAGACTGGTTATTAATGCGTCATGGGTTTAGATTTTGATCATGAGTTAAGTTTGATTTGATTCGTAGGTACAGGTGGTAATGAGGTTTTCTCTAAGTTAAAGGAGAAATGTCTCTAAGTGCATTTGTAATACCTGCTAACCCCTGTCGGTAATGCAGAAAGTTATTCATAAAAGAGATACTTGATGATATACAAACATTTTTTTATATCTTTCAGTTAAGATTCTTGGCATTCAATATTACGGTTATATCACGAGCGTCGAGTTTTTGTCGATAAAATATTCATAAAATAAAATACGAAGCAGATTTAAGTCTAAGACTGCTGTCACTCTGCTGTTACTCGCATCAATTCAATTTTCGTCGTCAGTTATACCTAAGCTGGAATCGCAAATAAAACCTCAATCTTCGGCGGACAGCAACATTATAAAATCAATAGCAAAATACAGTTTTAGTGCAACAATCTTCAATGTACCATCTATGTACGTATAAGAATTTGTGTAATTCTGTTTGTAAAGATTTTTGAGTGAAAACTGCAGCACAAGATGGAATATGTACCTGTAGAAAAACTAGGAAAATAAAAAAAATACTCCGTACAAACCTGTAGTTACTTTTAAACGGATTCTATCGTTGTTTATTTCTATTCTAGTTCCCAACGTTTAAAAAGTAGTTTTATTTAAATGTCTTCGCGTAAATCTCAGAAAATAACAAACTTGTAGTTTTTCATAGAAAAGCCTAGGGTTACATCAGATACTTTTAAAACTATTCCATGTCCTACAGCTGGTTTAGACCAGCCATCGAAACTGACAAGTTGCAAAAATATTCAAACGAAGTTAAGAGCTGAACCTAGCTTATAAAAAAACAAAAGAACGCAATATTAATAAAATCTCTCGTTATCAAGCTAAGATATAAACCTCTATCAGTAGCTAAAAAACAAGCGTCTCCATCAAACCTATCAACCGTTTCCATGGTAACGACTGTACATGTTTCATTGCTACATAAACGTCTAATGACAATTTACGTGTCACACTCTGCCATCCTTTGAACGTCTTGTAAAAATGTATGCCCTACCAAGTTATGAGGTCGCTGTATGTATATGGAACCTGATTGCTTCCATTTGTTGCAAGGATTTGTTAATTATGGATATTACTTATTGTTTGCTAATTTCAGAAAAATAGTTATTAATATGAATTTTATTCTCATCTAAATATTTGTATGGTATAATGAGTTAAAAGTGTACGCCGAAATGGATAAAAAACTTCGATCTAAGTTAATTTTACGTACATAATGTGAGGACAAAAGTAAGTTGCATAGTTAAAAAGCTAAAAGAACTGTACCATAAATAATTTAAGTCATATCCTGCCCCTTTGAATCCTAAGTTCAATGTATCGACTGTGACTCTTAGAGCATATATTTAAAATATTTACGAGAAACTGTATGCACTTTAAAGTTTACGCTTGTGCATTTCTAGGTTCAACACTGGATATGAATATTAATGGGATTAGTGAGAAATAGAAAAATATGGCGGAGTTTGTTTGTGATCTAGATGCAACTTTCGTGTTGTAAAACCATTTGTACTGCTGACATTATGCTGCTTTCAGACTGAAGGGGATTTCCATATTGTGGTTATAACTTTGGTCATTAAGATTTTTAAGTTGGTGTATTTTACTTGGTCTTACAATGGTATAAGCTATCCTGAACAAACCATTTTTTTTCCTTTTACCTTCAGTGTTCAATTCAGAATAATGAACGCAACTAATATTTTAGATTTTTGTTTATTAGTACATAGTGTTACCATTATCATGTTACGTAAAAGCTTTTTAAAATTGACATTCTGAAAACTACGGCGATATACGATATAATTATAATGAAGTTTTTTGCCTAGTAAGAACTATCCATTCCTAAATGGTCACAGCAATCTCTATAAGTAGGTAAATTATGGATACCATTTTGTTATTCAATTTATTTGGATTGCAGCATCAATGGGTTAAAAATTCAATCTCCATTTTTCATCACATCACACACACACCATAAAGATTGCTAAACCTTTCGTAAGACCCCACCGTCATACACGATAGAATTCCCATAAAGTTCAGCGCACCAAAATTACACTGGCGTTCAAAATAACTCGGCAATGATATAGTGCCTTTTAAGGCCCCGATGTGGTAGTGGCATGCACTGTAATTCCATGTGAAAGTAGTGTACACTTTAATTTGATCCGCAGTAGATGCGAATTTATCGGTACACGTGTGAAGAATAGAAATTGCACCTGAGTTCATGAACATGACTTGTTTGGTGGTTGAGAAATATAGGAGTATTGGAGGCGAGGCACTAAGCTGCGTGCAATATAAAGTATTCCATATAAGTACTTCAATGGCACTTACCCGACTAAAATTTCCTGCAAATGCAAGCACATGAATTTTGTTCGATGAAATATTTCAAAATATTCCGGTCATGATGTGTGTGAAGCATACTCAAATTCTATACCATTAAATCCTCTGATTAAATACTATAAAGCTTTTGATACCTTTGGATTAACATCAAGTGTTTACAGTGCGGATGGCAAAGGACTTTAACATGATGATCATGTTAACAATTAATATATTAAAGTTGCAGGAACAACTCCAACTTTAATTTGGCATATCTGTTCATGACACTCCTATGGTCTTTAGGCAGCGGGGGACGGTACCAAGTGCGCTCGGGACGGGAAAGGGTTTAAACTGACAAGAGTGTCATTCCACTCATTAGGGCGTCTTTATTGGCCAGAAAACAAAATAAAGGTCTCCAAACCGACGGCTAGTCTATACTCATTTACAAAAATCGGACTACATTTTAAAACCTTTTTGATATCAAGCCCTGTAATGAGAAACATGTGCGCTATGACCCTAAAATAATTGGCACGCAATTAGCCCTGGACGAACGGTCGAAGGATTAATGGCATAATGAAGCAGGCCTAAATGATGATCGCAGTAATAATGTTATGAATGTACAGGAGAGTGTTTATGCCATAACATAAATACCGGTGCGTAATAATAATAAATATGAGATTGTGTCCTACTGCAGGGCAGAGGGCCCTTTCGTATACGATGGAACGAGTATCGATCACATTTCCTTATGATGTTGTACTTTACTGCTTAAGATTATAGAGATTAAAGTGTCGTGTTCATGCGAAGGATTTCTCTCAGTTCATTTTCTCAAAATTGAACAATTTTATCTAAAGGTCGATATGGACTTTTTAAATGAAAAGTTTATTATACCCGAGTTGTAACGTTTATTGGTATAGTAGTACACATACACATGGTTTGTGTTCTCTGCTTGAAAAAACAAAATGAAATCTTACAAAAATATAAATTAATAATAAACTTACCTTCTATTTTGTTAATGTTTTACGTGAATTAAAATTTTACGCATATTTCTAATAATACTCTCAAGTGGTCGTTAATAACTTGGTTGAAACTTTTTTACTACACTTAAGTACCTACTAGGTCTACGTTTAAGTACAAAAGCGGAAGTAAACAATAAAAACGCCAATAATGTCATTAATATTCTAAAATTCTCTGTCTGAACTCAAAGTAAACTCCAATTATAGTCAAATCCATGAACATAATACATTCGATGACTTACAGCTCTCAGGTACAATGACAAAGAGGATTCGGTTTGACGAGCCTCCATCTGAATGCACGCTAGTGTATCTGATTTCCCTCTGTTTGTGTTGGCGTACTGTACATTGAGTTATGTGTGTCGGTACATAATCCTTACACTGTAACATGATAATTTGATGCTAAGATTTGGAGGATGATGAGGAGGGTTTTAAGGGAATTGAAAGTCAATGAGGAATGTGAAGGTACAGGAAAGCGCGTGTCTGTGTATTTGAAATACGTTTCTGTGAACAAATTAAAATAGGATTAGCAACTTAATGACAAACTAGCTTCTGCCCTCGACTATGTTTGCGTGAACTTCGGAATTGGGTCCAAAAAGAAATAAAAAATGTGAAAGTAATGAAAAATGGAATTAACTATATATATTACGCTATAATAGAAAAAAAATACAAAAAATCAAAACTGTCTGCCCACGGCCTTAGCTCGGAATCAATTTTCAATTTTCCCTCGGGAACTCCTTAAGGAATCGGGATTAAAGGTTATGTTCTTTTCATGCATGCCAAATTTCATCCGAATCCGTTCAGCCGTTTTTGCGTGATTGAGTTACAAGTATCCAAACATCCAAACATCTAAACATCCAAACATCCACACTTTCACATTTATAATGTTAGTGGGATAATTTACTTTTTTATACTGCAAAATAATGTCGCTTCATTTACTTAGGTACTTTTAACCAAACACAAACCTAATTTTCAAAGCTTGGACCCATTGATTATATTCCTCTCTGTGACCTTTCTTCAATAGGTATGTTCTCATAACACTTTCCATATTGATGATTCGTTCGCAATTGCTAGGTTACAGTAGTACCTGCAAAATAAATGCCTATCTCAGGTTATCTCGTTAATTTGAATCATTTACGTTTGCGTTTCGGTTGAAATCGGTTTGAGTGTGATCGAGTGTCGATCTAGCTGAGCGGGATTTGGTGTAACGTTTGATTCCACCTTTGTACATACATCACGCGGTATTTCGTTAACCAAACAATTAATTACATTTACGATTCATTCGATTTTAATACTTGGCGTCAATACGACGTAAGACACTAATTTGTTTTTATATCATACGGCTTCTTTCGCAGTTTATCGATTTTCCTTTGCTGGTATCATGATGCTTTTTATCCGACTTCACAAAGGAGAAGGTTATCAATTCCGATGTTTATATTTTGAATGTAAATATTTCATTGGGCTTAGCTTGGATTCGCTAAATTCTTTTCGTATAAAAGTTTATTTAGTTTTAGTAGTGATGAATAATTTTGAATTGTAAAATGGTTTTCTTCTTTTACTGGCGTTGTAAAGAGTGCAAATGCACAGATTTTACAAAACAACCTTTTGTATAGCACGACAGCAACTATAAACCCCGTGTTATTCGCGAGATAGCGTCATTTTATACAAAATATTCGAAAAGAATTTTCAGTAGCCTATTGTTTGCACGACCACTAGTAGCAATTACTGCCTAATCTTACGAGACTCAAGTGTGACGTTATGTATCTATGAGCACAATAGAAGTTGTAGTTGTTGCAAGTTTGGCACTTCTAGTATTGTGTTCCACATCGAGATAATTTCACTTGATAAATTTTACTATAGTCTTGGGACTTAATGCAAAACTTTGCTTGAGTTTTGCAGTTTCTATGAGTTTTCTTATCTTCGCATTACGTTTGCAGGTTTAACAGAGTCGAAAGATAGTGTTTTAATTTAAATTATTATATATTTTTTTCTCTGAATAGTCCAGCGTTTGTAGATTTGCTTTTGCAAATAATTGTATTTTGAACGCTGCTTATATCTACAGCTTGGCAAAAAAGAGTGTGGAATAAATGAGGGCAGTAGTATCGCACTTTTGGCAACCCGGAATACTACGACTCACAGATTTTGATATTTGTTATTTTTTTAGATATATTTTTTCAATGTCCAGTATTAACGATGTTAATAAGTGATGCTGAAGCCTGTGTAATAAGTACCTACAGACAGATATATTTTTAGTTCCAACTGTCACCGCGTCAGACTCTTTTTTGCCAAGCTGTACAAGTGCATTTATATCATAATTATTTAATCTCTCAATTATTGTCACACAATCTAGCTTTTGATTGCATACCACTGCTCTAAGCTTATATAATATTTAAAGTATTTATGTATTAATATCATAAAAGTAAACATTACCTCCATCCAATATACATTATATACATATTTTATTACATTAATAAAGTTAAATGGAATTGTCCATTAAACTTTATTAACAATATATTCTATGAAATTTATCATTATTACTAATATTAGATTATTAACATAATTATATCAACATTCATAAATTTTGATACAACTGTTATTATTGTCACTTGTCATAATTTTGATCGTAACAGACAAGGTTAAACGAACCATTTTAAAGCTACAAACCAAGATTCTGACCACCTGTTCTAGATCAGTTTCTATCAACTCTTGCCACCTACACCGAAGACATCTGCTTCCTAAATGATGAAGCCATCATACTTAATTACAACGGCCTCTAGTAAAAGCTCATGCACTATTTAAACATGTATGTATGTACATACATTAACATTTGTAACATCATGTTCACCTTTCCCTCTTTCTCATAAAACACCAATTTATCGACCAAGATATCGCTTTCCGAATTCGATAATTACAATTGCTAATAACATATTACCGAACATATAAATTCGTTTCCGACCAATGAAACTCCATTGATATTATTCGTTGCAATTATTTTTGACCTTCGATTTTTTCAACTTAAAGCCGCTAACAACTTTGGCTGTTTAATAATAGGTATCGGTGGATTAAAAGCTTAATTTAGTATTTGGCGGTATCTGTAAGTGCTATAGCGTAAATAGTTAATTAAAAAGCGTCTGGACAACTCTGAAGTAAAAGCCTCCCTATGATATACTCGTTCTTAAATAAACGATCTGAATCCATCAATATCATTATCATCACCCTCACCAGCTACTAAATAATCCCCTAGATTTATAATTGACTCGACTAAATTCGCACTTGTACCTATATATTAACCAGTTTTAATGACCCGTGCATTTATTGGAAAGACTTTCATTAACATTCAAGAAGTTCCAGTGCTCGTATAGTTACCGAAAACAAATGACATGCGATCTCATAAACCAATATTAATGTGGAATAGCAGTGGCAGCCCTGGACTCACGCCTCGCGGCATATCAGTGGTGCGTGCTCGCTGTGTCGCTTTGACAGCGGCACGGGCGATCAGCAGAAGCGATTACAATGTTACTAGGGTTTTCAAACAACTTAAAATGTTGAAACGGATGAGCCCTTCAAATATTTTAAGATTGAAAAAGACGTAGGTATATCGTACCTAATAGTAAGAAATTCTTGGTCTCTCATTAGCCCTTTGAAAACAGGGAGGGTTCACTCAGCTTTACTAATGTTATGGAGGTACATGGAAGAGGTCTCTACAGAGGAACAGAAAACAACCACAACCTGTCTTACCGGTGCACCCATGGTAATGATCATTCTGATTGCGTTACCCTTTCAGCAAGACGGAAAACACAAGTCCAACTGAGGTGTTTATTACTAACACAAATAATCTAGTTCTGTAAATAAGGGTAGACAACCAGTAAGATTTCCTCAGTTCAGATCAACGTCATCATCCATATATTCTGTGGCAGGTAAATCCAGGGTATGTTACAATAGTTAATTTTAATAACAGGTGCACCTCGTTCGGCTTGCCCGCGGCGTATCCGACGTGCTTGCCCGCTCTGTTGCTCTTTGTGAGCGGTCCACAGGACCAGCAGTAGCGATTAAGATGAAATGGAGGTCTTCATTTAGGGTTAAGTACGTTTTGGTAGAGGATAATATTCACCATGCGGAGTGAGTTGAGCTTCGAATGTAAGAAAGGTTTATTGTGTTTGTGTGTACTTAAAGCATGACAAACCGTCTTAAGTTTTATTTTTTGCCCCAGACACATTATGCTGTCACGTTTTCAGTGGAAATAAGGAAATTCCAGAACTGTCTTATGTATAGCGCACAAGGGTTTAGTAGTAAAATAAACATCTATTAGGCTTGAATTACATATAAAAGTCCATAATTATGTTTCCTAAAGCTTAAGTAACATTGAAATAAGTTAACTACTATTAAAAAAAAAACATATTGCACTATAAAAATACCATATCCTTAAAAGGATTCAATTTAACTTGTGAGATTGTTTTGGCCAGCCTGTAAGAGGCTAGTAAAAAAAACTATGAGAAGTTAGAAAAAAAATCTATGAGAAGGTCGTAGCCAGGATGCGCTGACTTCTCTTGTGTATCGACGTTTAACAGATGACCGTTTCGCGGCTTACAAACTTAAATCATTTAAAATACTAGGTATTTTAGGTATACTACTCTATCAATTGATAAGAACAAACTCGAAAACGAACAATAAAAAGTAAGAAAATTCTTATGAACCAAACTTCCGAAAGATTATTCCGTTCTGCGATTACAGGCGGATAAAAATCACATTGCATCCGTGCACTTACCGTTAACCCTCCAAATCTCCCCTCTTGCACCACTTACAAGCTTTAACGGGGTTTAATACTAGTACATAGACAAAGTGCCAGAGGTTTATTTCACTAGAGTTCGCTTTGCGTCCGGATTGGCGCAGCACAGGTCAATTTATGTCCGTAATTGGTGATACGACTTGGCTTAACATGAACTCTTACGTCAGCAGATTTGGCTTTAATTTGAGTTTTGTGGTGATTGGTGAGCCTGATTCTGTAGAGGGTTGGTAGTATGTGAAAGCGAGAAAAAAACAATTTTTATCATAAAATTCACACTTGTAACTTTAGGTTTATACTCGAGAATTACGAACATTTTTCCTTGAAGATTGTATCTCAAAAAAAAAAGTTACATTAGGTACTTTAGCATTTAATTTCTTCGTCATCTTGATAAAATAAATTGGACAGGAATCAAGTCGCTCGTAATTAACAAAACCAGTAAGTGACGTATGGTTCGAAACAATAGTAAATAGAGGTATTTCCTTTTACTTTATACTTTTTTTTCCTAATTTGCTGATTCTACTTATAGCCTGATAATTTTCGAAAGAAATGGCATATTGCGTTGAAAGATGCTATTGGCTAGGAAAGAAATGGGAACCGCATAGTTTATCCAAACTATCTTTTTTAATTTACTGTAACAATTGTCAATTACACTTCGGTATTTACTTTAAGCATTCATTTTCCATTTAAGGTATTAAAACAGTTGAGAATACGACTTATAAAATGGCAAAAGCTTTAATGATCCAAATGGCCATTCAACGAAAATAACACCCCTACATTAAATTTCATTGACAGTACGTGTTGAAAGATCGAAGCAAAAGATCGGTATTCGGCGATATTAATCATTATCTTAACCGTGTATCTTTATTAATAAGAGATATTTTTCCAGCTGTTTATTTGTTAACTTAAATGCCGCAAACTGGACCATTGGGGCTGCAAATTGGGGAGGCACCTGCTTAAAATTGACAGTATGATCTACCCTTTATCTGACAATTGGCTGATGTTTGATCTCCATCCGACAATGATTAGGCATGACATGAAACCCCTAAAATAAAAAAGTAGCCAATATATCAAAAAACTACATACTCAAAAAAACAACCAATCCAACCTTATAATTTATACAAAATTTTATCGAACACTATGCGAGTACAGGAGTAGAGAATGCAAATGAAAAAGATGAAACAACATTAACACAATTAAAAAAGTTTAAAAATAATTTAATTTTCAAGCTCTATGTGTAGATAAGGAAGTATAAACGAACTGACCAACTTGCAATACTACAGACATAAAATACCAAATAAAAAGTAACACTATCATAAATTTCTTTCCAATTACACTAAGTATAATAAACACGAAAATGTGTATCAACGTAACGTATTCAACAATCACAAAATGTCATCTTTAGGCCATTCGGGGAACATGCTGATATAAATTGCATCCACTTAAAATACATAATGAAGCCATAACTATACGGTAGGTCGACCTATATAGAAATGTATTACTATTTCTACATACTGTTCGGTAAACTTTCTTTTTTGATGAGATAAGTGGAACATCTGCTTGTGCGTGTCACGCGAATACAGAATTTATTGTTAGCTATGTTTTGATCGCGGTTTTGTTCATGAGTTTTTTTACTCTCCAAATTTTTTTAATCCTTTGGTGTAAGTACTATACTAAATAAATCGTGGTTTCTAAAAGCTAAACTCTTAAATTTGTTAAAATGACCATTTCTCATTTATACGTTACTTTGCCCTTCCCGTGGATTTACCTGAGTTGTTCCCATTCTCGAGACCTTATCAGGACAAAAAGTACCTTATGTATTATTTCAGTTTTTTAGTTTAACTGTGTCTAACTTCATCCAGATCTCAGGATCCGTTCTGGCCTGATTGAGTAACTATCATCAAACTCGTAATTATAATTTAAGTAAGATTCAAATACATATATAAAAATACCTGTATATTAATTTTAATACACTATATTAATAAACACAAGGATCAAATAATATTAATGTACCAATTAAACCATGATCCAATGATACTTTTAACGAACAAACAGAATTACCACAGTTTTAATACTCCTGTATAGATAGATTGAAAGTAAAATTCTTTTGCGTACCTAGCTGATATTATACCAACAGCTGACACAAACCTGTAATCAAATTTCAACTTTAACTCGATAAGTATAAACACTACATTTCTCTGTACATTTTAGTGTAGAGAGCCTATTAACATGTTTAAAGATATTTAATTAAAAAGCACGATCAGAAATATATTTAAGGATCAATGTTTTTTAAATTGTACTGCGTTTTAATTTAACACAATTAAAACAAAAATAGTGATACGGCTACCACCCGCAATTTTATTGAAGTTTTTATCGTAAATTGGTTCCATCGTCATCAAATTTGAATATCTAAAACCTTTTTTAAAGAGCATCTATATAGGTACACCTGATGATATTCCTTTTAATCTATTCACCATTCTCATCATAACCAGTGAGCACAAACATCTCCCTCTCCTTTTATAAATATATTGAAAACCTTCAGTTTTTATTATACAATCTTTGTAAAATTTAACATAATTATAATACTTATGCATAATAAAATAATAATATAAAAAAGGTTTAACTTTATCATCAAAGAACGATATATTCATAAGCTTTTCAATTACATATTATTTAATGAATTGTAGCTTAAATATTGTCCTTATCATCGTCATATTTATATAAATATAGTAATTATTTCAATTTTATGGATGAATTATTCAAGTAAGTATTAAATATTTTATTTTATCTAAAATTTTCTATAATAGTACGTCGGCAAGATTTCAATACCGAGATAGTTGGAATCTCGATCAGAATCAAACTTTGCTATCGATTCCAATCTAAAACATACAAATAAAGGCCGAATACTACAAACATAAACTTTATCATCCAAACTAATTAGTTGCTAACTAAAATTTATCCCCGAACTGGGATCACTAATGAATGGTACATGAAATCAATCTAAATAACTGGGCGACGAGCCATTAAACCATTGTTAATAGAGACTCGTTTGTATGGGTAATTAATGGTCCTTAAATGGTTACCATCACTTTTGTAGCGTCTTGTAAACTGGGGATAAAGGGGACTGTTGATTGCTGTGACGTATTACTCACTGTTGCTGTTCTACTTTGGGTTAGGGAACATGTTCTATCTACAGCTCTTAAGTAAAAATGTATAAATGAAAATAACCGAAACGATGAATTAAAAGTGTCTTTATCTTTCGAAGTCAAATTCAAATACTATTTAAATTTAATTTGTTTAAGATCATTATCAGGAAAAAAAACTAACTACAAGTATTTATAATAACCTGGTACTGGCCCTCCATACTGTCTTACGCTACTTATTTTTACACTAGGATGAGCCAATATTTAGTACCTACAACACTTTTTAGATATAAAAATATCCAAAAAGAAATATATTTTAATAAGAGCCTACAAAAAAAAAACTCTTATTCTGACCCGGCAACTTAGTTTATATTAAAAAGATACTTAAGGCTCTATCTAAAGGATTATTTTAAAAGGAGTGCGGATATCCTACGAGGTAATCAGGTACTTAAAACTGATAAATTTTACCCAAGGTCGTAAAATATTAAAAATCAACTTTTCATACAAACATAAGTAACGTGACCTGTCAATTGTATGAAAATTTCATTTTCCATTTTAAGATTTCGACCATGTTCCTTGGGGAAAGTGGTTCAGTTACCTCTTAAAATAATCCTGTATATCAACAAAACCTAACAATAAATAAATGTGTACAAACATTTTGACGTAACAACAACCGACAGTGCGTAATCTCCTTAACTTCTAGGCCAATTAAATTTATTGAGGGTGCTTTTATAATCGTTTTAATGCGTATCTGCTTTACAACGCTCTAGTTAAACACCTGGCGACACTCGTCTTATAAAAAGCTTGTATATAATGGGTGTTCGAATGTATAAAGACAAATGACGACACAAACATTCTTATACCCGATAGCAATTGATAGCATTAATGTTCTATTGTTCGGAAGGTATACGCTATGTAAATTAGTTAATCAAAAAAGGATTGATGTGACAGATTACAATTACAGGGAATATCGAATGATATTGAGGCAGCGAATCAAAAATCTGTTCTTGCATTATTAGAAGTAACCTTGGTTTAGTCAGTTCGCTTTAAAAAACTGCGTCAAAATATGATGATAGACGTAATATTAAATGTCCGAAACATCAAATATTTAAACTGTTTTTTGAACCCCATGAGAAACCACACAGCCCTTATCTTAACTGGATCAAACTATCACTAATGCTGCATTATGTAATAATGTTTAACAATCAAATGTTTGGAGACACAATAAAATTAAAAAAGATCCCTAAATATTCTCTTAGGACCGACAAACTTAACTTTGCAGTTCAAAAATAGAATTCCTTAATATTTTATAGCATGTCCTTTTTTTCGGACCGCAAAGTTAATTTGGTATTTAGGACCATGACAAGCCGAAGAATCGGGCAAAAAAACAGTGATGTTGACTGCTCATTCCAGTCGAGAGGGTTTCAAAAAAATATTATCAAGTTTTGACGTGGACGGAACGCTATTGAATAAATTAACTTTCGTATTGTTGTTTCGGAATTATTATTTTGTAGTTCTGAATAGATTCTACGTTGGAGTAAAAATCGTAAGACTTGTAGTTGCTTTTAATACTCGCAGTAAACTACCTTTTAGTGCTTAAGGAATAGAAAATATAGAACGTTGTGCCACCATATGCATGCACTCTTTATTTATTGCAGTTTGAATAGGACGGTCGAAACCAATTACACTACATAAAGATGAGTTATGCTTTATGATTCCACTTTTATGCATTTATTAATACTACCAGGATCCCCGGCTCTGCCTATGTAGAAAACTTTTTGTAAAAGAGCCTGCATTAACATACACGATATTTATTTCAGTAAATATTGTTTATTTCTCTCTCTTAGGTTTTCAAAGATTTCAACCTTATGATTGCTTCCTTAATGTGTCAAATTCTAATGTCAAGTCTTTGAAATTACGTGAAATTTTTGCCTCAATCAGAAAAAGTACCTTTTAATTTCCTAGCGCAAATCTTATTCCTTACAACAAACTAAAAACTTATTGTATCGCACAGTTCTATATCAAAGTAAATATAGCGAAGCACAGTTACTGTGTAGTTAGTTAAACTGCGCGGCAATTATTCAGAAAACGCGTCCACAACGTCACTCGCGCACGCTCGCCATGTCACGGGCAGACATGCAGACCCGACACTCCTTTGTACTGCCTTAATATTAATAAAAAAAAGTTTATATGTAAATAGAAAGTAAGAATATTTATAGACTATGTTAAATGTTTATTGGACTGCAGAAAATCAATAAATGATAATATCGTCCATGTTATAATATTGCATAAACGAATTAAAGTTTAGTAAAGATCATAACCGGTAGTAGTATTTTTTTTTCTAAACCTGTATGTAAAGCAAATACAAAAAAATCCAAACCCAAATTTTTTCATGATCATTTTACATGATCAACTTTAATTCTCTCTAAGACGCAATTCTCTCTATACTTGTAGTTCTACATATAAATGCAAATAAAAAAAAATGAATTACGTAATAATATCATATAAACGTACTCTGTCGTTCAGCGATAAACTTAAACCTTTAGAGCTAAAATATGACACGCTTACCCCAACACATTCTAAAATATCTACCTGTCGCTACTTTACATCTTAAAGTGACATAGACAGCACAAGACAAAATGGTGCCTTCAAACTTATTGACGTTTCAGCCTTCGGCCATTAGGTATCAAACGTTCTAACCTTTGCACTTGACAGCTAATGGGTAAAAGGACCAAAAAAACCGGTCAAACGAATGTCACATCTGTAAAGTTTCAAAGTTATTCTGTGCGCAACCCCTTTGCTCGTAAATATCTAAGTGATTTGCATAAGAAACGGTGGCAGTCACACTCTTGGCTGTTGAATAAATTAA
Source organism: Plusia festucae (assembly GCA_950381575.1). Classification (NCBI taxonomy): domain Eukaryota; kingdom Metazoa; phylum Arthropoda; class Insecta; order Lepidoptera; family Noctuidae; genus Plusia; species Plusia festucae. The sequence goes on from OX494447.1 coordinate 782,192, forward strand.
CTGCTTTTCACTGCTTTTTTACTCGATCCTGGACTAAGAAACTTTTTTATTATATCGGTCTTTTATAGCGTGTTACTCTTTAATATTTCTATAGCAATTTGGGTAAAGAATGAAGGGTAGCCTTGGGGGATGCGGTAGGGAAGCGACGAAATAGCTTTTTTTGTAATTTAATGTTGGGATTTGTTATTATACACTTATTTTTGTTAGGCGACTTACATAATTAACAATTGTTTGCATCCAAAGGACTTACATTCAAAAAGTTAGTAACGTTGTTAATTATTACATAAGAGAGGTCAAATGTATTAACTATGATTGCATAGATTTAGAGACCCGGTAAACTGTATGTCAGACATTTATACTGGTATGTATGCAGTAGCACAACCTTTAATAATAATAAATGTGGACAACATAACATATATTGCTCCGAATCCAATGTAAGTAGCTAAAGCACTTGTGTTATGGAATCAAAGACAACGAAGGTACTACGAACACCCAGACCCGAGATATAAAAAAAGTTTTTTTCTACTTTGACCCGTCCGGAGATCGAACTCAAGACCTCAGAGCTAGCGACTTTGAAAACTGGTGACTGCCACTCGAACACGGAGGTCGTCAAGTCCTTTGCCCATAGCGATTTAAAAAATAAATCACACATTTCTCGGGTTAGCTTAATAATACCTCCAGTTAACACATACAACTTCCAGTACATTTTGCAATACAATGATGAGACAGTTATAACAAAAAAGTTAATCTAAACGGCCCACGCGTTTTCACGACTATGATAAATTGAATAACACCTCATTTGTCAATCCATCAATCAATTGTCAATCGAGAAAAATTATAAAAAGTGTTAATAAGTCGTGCACGTGCAATTACTTTTTTTGGAATATACTTTTTTTAAACCCAATGATGGTCTGTTGTACTTCTAAAAGGTAAATTGAAAATAGGTCGAGTATTTATACCACCAAATCCGGTAATACTAAAAAAAGCTTAAGCCCTTGTTGAAAGTAGAAAATAAAAAAGATGAGTCAGCTCTCGAAATTACAATTAATACATTTTTGTTTATAGATTTGATAAGAAGGTTTTCTTTTTCATATGACTTTTAAGCAGTAATTGATTTACCACTTTTTATAGTAGTTATTTGCCAAAAAAGTATTCTGTAAATAGCATACTGTTTGTGTGGAGATTCAACAGTCAACACTGCATTTTAAGCTATTTGCAGCTAGCTATCTAGGCCAATATAAGTATGGCTGTCATGTATTTCTCTTGTACCGTCCATCCACAACACGTCATCTACGAAAGTAACTAAACTGTGTTTACAATATGATCTTTCGATGCCTTCAATCAACATTTACTTGTTTCTCTAAGCAAGTGGAACCGAGGACCAAAAGGACCCCGCTCTTAATTTCACACCAAAATAAAACATTTTACCTTTTCACTGACGCAAACAAATCCTAATCATATCTCTCAAACAAAGACTTTCCCTACAATGGCGTTCAACAATTGTCACGTTAATGACGTCACAAGCATGATGACCTCCATCATTGTTCCCATGGGCCGTAATAAGCCGTGTAAACATTCTCCCATAATGTTGGGCACGAGGATGTGAAGTATGTAAGAACAAAAACATAGATACATTTGATGTGGATAAGAAAATTATTGCAGAAATACCTATCTATTCTTATAATTTGTTTTAATTATAATCGAGTTTTGAATAAATTCCATTGCAAGTCTGACGGAATTGATACAATATTGTTGTAGTTTTTAAATAAAAAAAACTGAACGGAGTAAAATTGCATTTACAGCTCATTTTATCCCCATAAGTTTAGCATAATTGCATTTTGCCTACACAAAAATTGCAATTTGGATCAATGTAACACGACTTAAATTAATCTTATTCTTATCCAGCACCAACAAATCTATGGAATATGTCCGCGCGCCGCCAGCACGCATGCTAAGTGATGGCATCTACTTTTTTACGTTTTTTTATCTAAATTAAAAATCAGTGCCGCCCCCTTCCCCCGCCCCCTCGTAACTCCTCACTGTGAGGTCTTAGGTTACGCCATAAACATACAAGCTTTGTTTGGGCCTACCTTAGATAGAAGTGATCTATCGAACTGATATTATGGTGGATTGAAGTCTCGCCCGGTTTTTGGTTGTGGTACAATAATTGCAGATCGTTATCTTTTTTGAAGTATATTTGTTTTATTACCTACGGGTATGATGAATTTGTACGTAGTGTTTAATTTTAAAGAGATATTGATTATTAAGAATATTTTGCATAATCTGTAGCTCTAAGATGTAGACTTCCATGAAATAAAGGGACTTTTTATCACTTTTTATACGAAACTAGCTGTGCGCCGCGTTTTCACCCGCTTAAGTCACCCGTTTCCGTGAACATCTTATTTTTTATTATAATTTATTTTAAATATTTATTCTTCTATCTGGGATGGAGACAAATCCAACAAATTAAGGATCATGAGAATCGATTCACTCATTCTGACGTTATAACTATTTTAACAAGCCCGATATTCGGTAATATATGAAAAATAATTCTTATAAATAAACCTTACATTTTTAATTGTTATAAAAAGCAGTGCAATTTCGTTAAAGAGTACGATTACATAATTATAATGAGTAACATGAATAATATGACCAGCCGTTGGGTAAAAAAATGCTTTTTCTTGACCGATTGACTGTATAAGCTAAGATTTCAGAGTTTTCCTTTCATTTCTGTGCAACAAATGTAATTAACATTTGTTGCACAGAATCCAATCAACTGGTGCTATAAAAATACAGGCTGTATTTTTTTTATTTTTTCCCACTCAATTCCCGGTTTTCCCGGTTGTATAAAGTGTATTATCAAAAATCTATGAAAGTTTCTTATATACGTAATTTGCTATCTCTTCGTACTTAAAGTAGACACTTTCCCTCCAGACGTCATTAACTCAATTTTGACCTTATAATGAGCTTATATGTACATACATTATAAACCACAGGCGCCAATGAGTCAAATGGTAAAAAAAAATAACCTGAACTTCCTAAACTCTTAATACTATTTTGTGCAATTTTGATCCTTCGATCCGGATAATCTATCGACTTTTCCTTGGCCATCTTATATTGTCATCACGTCTAAAAGGGTAGTTCCTTTATGCGCCGCTACGTCCCATATACAAGATCCTTGGCAATACGCCGAGCGAACGTCAAAACTAGGCTGACCCTCGCTCCACAAGCATTTTATCGTCGACCAAAATGTGTATAACAAGACTGTATTCTACAAAACGGTGAGCAGAAGTGGACTTTTGACAATCCACGTATTTTTTGAAAATTCAGACTTTGTCAAATATTTTAATAACTGTACTGCTACGATCTAGGGGCGTTTTAAATAGATATTTTTTTCAAATAATGCAAAATCCAAATGTATAAAATAACAGTATAAAAAAGATTAAAAATGTGGATAGCACATTACCTACTAGTATTCTTGCTAACCCTCATTTACTAAGCTAAATTGCTTTTATTACGAGTGGATTCACGTCGGGAGTGCAATGGGTGGTATACCTACGAACCGTCAACCACATGATTACAAGTCCAATGCCCTAACCAGTAGGCTACTGCCGCTTTAATACCTACTTACCTTATAGTTATTTTAGGACCGCATTAATTCAACCCCAAATTACTTTAAAATGTTTTGCACCCTTTCTTTTGAACACTCAGAAGAGCTGATAGAATAAAAGGTCAATTTAACCTCCTGAAGGTAAAAACGGTAATGTCTATACTTTTCCTAACACCATGGAAATCCTAACATTCCTTTAACCAATCATTGAAAACCTCATAATTCTGCTAACATCACTTAAAACCTATAAAGATAAGCCTAGCAGAACACGTTAGCAATAAAAAGCTAACAAAATGAGTCACAGCAACGTAATACCTTACGATGCGCAGACGCATGGGAAGTGACTCATGCGCGCGATTAGAAATGGATGGTGTACATTGGTCTGTATTTTTACTAATTAATATTTCAGATTTTATGCATTATTGCTAAATAGGGGACAATGGTGACATTAATAAGGAATTAAGAAAATATTTGATCTTAGCTTTATTTAATAATTATCTTCTTGATATTGAAGCATATTTTAATACTTTTATAAGTGATACTACTCTTCCAAATATTATAATAATTTATAAGCCGAAAGTAAACAGATCATGCAAATTAAAAAAGCTTTGATTTTCAGATTAAGTGACTACTTAAAATAAAAAAAAAAACGATAGTTTAAGTATCTGCTGTGACATTTAGCATCATATCAATTGAACTAAGCCAGCAATGTATACAGAACTTATAAATATGTTCAGTCGCGATAATCGGAGCGCGTTGTATCGTAACTGGGTGAAAGTCTAAATGGCCGCCTACTGTGACTCACGCGCCGGGCACCGACACCCGATATCTGACGGATCGTCAAACTAAATCTACGAATGGAGTAAATCGTAATGTTTTATAGCCAAACTTTACGAATCTAGACAATCTTGTGTATGAGCTAAGTTTTTGAAAGGGTCGGATCAATATGAGGCCGTTGGCCACTAGAGAAAAGACGAAAAAAGCGCTCAAACTTCAAGTTGACAACGCTAATTCTAAGTATAAACCAACTCATAGTATCTTGTGCATAAAGTAACGTACTTTTTTATTAATTAGGTACAGGAGAAACTAGAAATTAAGTTAAAGTCTGATACAATATGATATACGCATAAAATATATATATCCTTATGAGAATTCACTTACAATTGACTTCCTAATTTTACCACCTAAGTACCTACATTTGAGACGTACATCATCCAAAACAGTACAACAGTACAAGAACCCTTGTTAATCAACATCCACGTGTAAGGCGATGTAACCAATTTCCAACCCCAAGGAAAATCGAACTAAGTAATTCGCACCCCAGTAGATACTTCGACACGTGAAATAAGCATGTTCCTACACCGGCGAATCTTTATCAACTGCGGAGCGATCTCACTTAGCCCCAAGCGAAAACTTGTCCTTACTAATGCGTCTGAATCGGTAAAGGGGCTCCACATGTAAGCGTTTGGTCGCAGCGATTCAAAACAGTTTAAAGTTTCTTAAGGTAACAAACTTTGTTCCATCGTTTCCATTTGAGGTGTTTTAGTAAGAATAAGTGGTTACGTTTCTAGCATAGAAAAAAAAGTGTATATTTCTCTTGAAGTACAAACTTGTTTCAAGTTTTGGAATGGTTAAATGTAGTACAATTGTCTGTACTACAATTGACCATACCAAAACTTGTCTCGTGTCCTATAAATTTTAATGTAGGTATTAAGTTCGTTTCCTCACCTAATTTACATTGTTTTTAGCGAAATATTTCATGATTGGGACATTCATTTGACTAAATATAATAAAATGATTTAAAACATAAATTGAATGTCGTTCGATACATAACAATCGCAACTACGTTTCGCAGACGTTGGGTCAGTGTGAAACCCCTGAACACCTCGGTACCGAGGAGTAATGTGTCGATTTATATGATTTATATCCCCTTCTGTAAACACATATGTTTGATCGTTGCGAGTTGATTAAATTATGCAAAAAACATCGTGTTGCCGTCTCGTAAGCGCGGTTTCTTGAAATATATATTAGTAGATACATCTGCAAGTGAATCTATTTGTTAGTGTATAATTTTGTACTGAGGTTAGTTAAAAAGTAATCAAGTAGAGAGGTTTAGGTACGTATATGGAAGGCAGCGTGCACGATTCACGATATAGGAATAAAATCCTTATTTCATTTCGATAACGAAATTGCATAACCTTTTTTTTATTGTAATGAGTAGTATGTACCAACCTCTCAGCCTTACCCTTTCGGGAAATAACTTATAACATTTACAACGAACTGTACGTCATTTAAACTGCCGCTGAACTTACGATAGTGTGTCCACCCACTTAATCATAGTTCAGTTAGTAACACAAAAACAATAGAATTGCGTAAATAGGGCAGTGCTCAACGTAAATGGTGATCGATTTCGAACGCCGATGACTCACTAGTGTTGTATTTTATTCGACTAAGCAGGAATCCGAATGATCGACTACTCGGAAACCGATAAAAAAATGAACAGAAAGTGAATCATAATTTTCAAACGGATTATTTAAGAATAAAAAGAGTGTTATTACGAGGTGGTTGACCGCAACCGACTAAGATTAAAAGTGTTCCTTTTTGATGCGGTTATGGCGGAGGCTACTAATTTAAAACAAATTAATACGAAAATTGTTTTTTAACCCTAACTTGTTTACCTGCTTTTTCGTATATTTTTATTGCTTTTATATGCATGAATTTACATATAGAAGCTATAAAAATACAAATTAATAAATAGGAAACTTACTTAATTGAGAAATTAATTAATTAAGATACACATAACGTAGATACAGTGCTTAGGTATCCATTAGTTGTATAATTTAAATAATAATACCAATGTATTCCTCCAAAACCTAGATATTAAAGTATCTGTCAAAATACAGTATTTAACATACGTAAATGGATATTAAAATACATGGAATAATTTAAAATCGCAATTTACCTCCAAACCGTCTAGGTAATTTAAATCCACAGATAAAATCAAATTGCTATGGATAATTGATCACCATTAATTAATTGTTTACAGCTATATTATTTTCATAATTATACTTCGACTATCTGTAATGATGTATTTATAATATGGTATGTCTTTTGATATTGAGAAGAAACAAATCCAATTAATGCAATACAATGTTAAGTAGGTACTAGGTTGGTTTTGTTTTGCAACTTGTTAAATCATGATGTCATCCATCATGATTGAAAAAGGTTATTAAAAAGTTTTCCAAAGACACTAAAAACGAACACAAGTTAAATAACTTGGACGAATTAAATAATAATCTCAAGACCGAATTTCGGCCTCGGCGGCCAATCAAATAAGATCAGCCACGTACGCAGGAGATATTATAGTGCACAAATGTGTTTACAAATACAGGTGCACCCTCTGTTCCTTCACTCTCATAGTCCGATTGATTGACCGACGGTTGACCGACACGACTGTAGAGGGATCAGGCGCAGGAACAACGGCTTTACGTGCTTCCCGAGGCACGGGGGTGTAAAGACTTTCTGGCACCGAGCGGTACTGAGAATTTTTAAACTCAGTAAATATTTTTCGCCCGACCTGGGAATCGAACCCGAGATCTCGTGCACGGCAGTCGTGCTTGCGACCACTACACCAACGACGCAGCCAATTAAGCACAATGTCAACCAAGACACCTTTCCTACACTATAATACACCACAAATATCAGATTATTATCACATATCTTACAACTTGAAAAAAACACACAAACATCGATACTAACCATTCGAATAATCGTTAAGTCACACGCTCATCCCTAATCACCCAATAATCACTAAATAACTGCACTTAATTAAGTTATAGCCAGTAAGTTATCTTTTAACGGCAGATCAAAGCCTATTTAGATGTGGTATCGGCGTTTTACGTGGTGTTCGCCACATATCTGCTTCGAAATTGCGAACCTTATTGATGTAATAAGCAGATCCTATGGGTATTCAGTCGCGAAATGTGTGTTGCAAGCGTTATAGGCTTTGTTAGGGTTTGTAGCTACTTCTTTTAAGGGAATATATCCAATAAAAACTTCTTAATAGCTTTTCAAGTTATCGATAATACTTGGAATTGAGGTGTTTGGTAGAGATGTCTCTACGGAGAATAAAGAAACTCCTTAAATGGAATAAACAATCGATGCACATTCCAAAGTTCTTGGTCAGTTTATTAAATAGTGTAAATGAGATTCGATGCCAAATATAGATTTATGATTTGTTCATTTTTGTTACATAGTAGAATTTAATCAAGTCCGTTGGGCCAGTTCCAGGGTACAGTCTCAAATTCATAAATATACTACTAAGGATCGTATATTATAAAAACTATTATTTTAAATACCGGTTTTAAATAATTTCGTCGATAAATTAAGGCTACTACTTACTATCTCCTTACTTTTCTTTTATTTAATTTCCGAGCCATAAACTTTGTTACGTAAAGTCCAAACTTAATTTTAATTGATGCGGAAAGAGGTTCTCAACTTAAATACATCTCAAAATAAAACAAAACGACCAAAATAATCTGGCCTAATCTGTGTTGCGTCTCCATCTTCATACCATCTAAAGTAATAAACAAAACTTAAGTATAATAAAGCATCTGTTCAAACCTCATTACATAGAAACTTCATAAATTTTACTGTATCTGACCTCTACAAGGGACCAATAAAGTTAAGTCTCAACTCGTGGTCCAAAGTGGGACAACAACACAACGTTTTTATGAAGAACACCGAAGTACTTAAATCTCCGAGACCCAAATTTCAGAGGCGCCACGTCTTGAAATCGTCGAGATTTAATCGCCTAACGTATCGAGTGACCAGAAACAAAAAGCAATATACATAAATTATAGTCGGAATCATATTAGAAACACGTTTTGCGTAGCGCGGTAGTGATCGAGCTGAGGCTTGCTTACAACTCCTGGGGCGACGGCTGTACGACATCACGATTTTAGATTTCACTGAAGGTGCCTCATTACCGACATGAATTTAGATTCTTTGAGATTTATTCTTGCCTTATGCATCGAGCTCACCTTTATCTAGTAGCTATATTCCCGTAAGAATAATTAAATAATCTGCTTATAGTTTAACAAATAAAACTGGCTTAAAATTGTTCGGTCTTTCTAATAGGGCTTCTGCCCCCAAAATAATTATAAAATCTCTAAATGTCACCTTACATGACTTACGTCATAAAAAAGCAAACAACATTGTTCTTTAAACATATCGTGAAGTATAAAGAGCCTCAAAACTGGTTTTTATTAGCACACGGCAGTGGCCCGAGAGAGCGCGATGGTTTATTGGATAAGCGTCGTGACCAAGGTTTTGGGTTCTATTCCTGGTTTACAAACATTGGTATACCTGTTTAGGATCTGTGGGCGTCGTGGACATTTTCTAGAGTTATGACGTAACATTCGAGATTCAAGGTTCGGAAGCTGTGGTTAAACAGAACTACTCTCGTGTTTGAAGATGGAAATAGGATTCATTCTCTCCAAGGTTGGATTTTATGGTGAAGAGATGTTTGGGAACGGATAAAACTTTTTAAAGGACATAGTGATTGGTATTTCAGTACTGTGAAATCATTTGAGATAACTGATACAACTTTTCTGTTACTATTAAAATAAACGTGGATGTTGTTGTTCCATTCCCAGGCTCAAGTTAAAGTATGTTATACTTTGAAGAATATACATACTAAACCACAGGAGCATAAGGCAAATATTAGTAAAAGTTAATATTAGTAACTTATTACTGAATTTTATCTTTCGCAACTAAACAACTCGGTTTTAGCTAGGGCAATGGGATCTATGATTAATATGGTTTTATGCAATCGTTCATAAGATACATGATATGTATGAAAGTTAAAAATCGTGTTCTCAGAAGGTTTTGATATAAATCTATAACTACTAAGAATTATTATTAAAGTCTTCGAATTTATTAAAGGTGGTACCCATTTCTATTCTTTTTGTCACATGTCATTTCTAGACACGAAAATGTATTTCTATTTCGCGATAATCACCAACCAAATCTTTTTTATTAGACGCCACTTCCTGTATTTGTTTTGCAGTAAGTTTAATAACATACTTCACACGGCGAAGACATGATTTATTATAAACAAGTGTTCCTCCATTTAATTATTTTAATGAAGTTATAAATCCCCTTGATTATGTAGATCCTATTAAATAAGCTTTACGATTGTGCAATATTTTGCCAGTCACTGCTTTAGTGTTGTATAATTAAACATTAATTATATTGGCATGAGGCTATTAAATCTCTGGTTAGGTCACTAAGTTTCTCCTGATTGATATTAATAGTACCTACCTAGAGGACAACAGTAGGGTATAATTGGGGATTCTGGAATCATTTGTTCTCGCTTCGCTCGAACTGCATGATCCCAGAATCCCCAATTGTTTTTATCGAGCGATGACTAATCAGACCACCAGCGTTATGATTTACAACATACCTGCATAGGTATTATGTATCAATAAGCGCTGAACTGATACAGCGAACAATAAAATAAACAAGAATATTAAGTTAAAGAGCCAACTCAATTGCGCTATCATTTTATAACTCATCTTTTTATGTCATTGTTAACTAAAAATTATAAATATAACATACAGCATTCACATTAGTCTTTTTTTTTCTCACTACGAGTTAATTTGTACTTATTATTTGGTCATAGTCATTTTATAACTTAAGTACGAAAGTGTGAGGAGCCAATCTTAAGCTTATTATATTGATGTTAGATCATGGCTTTGACCTCATGGATATCGCATCGGTCATTGCTACAAAGTATGCTTAGTCAATCCAGATACATTTGAAATGCAATTTGCTATCCAAACTGTTTCTGTATAATTGATTAACAAAACATAATTAAGCACCATCATTATATGTAATAAACTGATTGATTTTACCTAAAGTATACCTGATTGGAGCTCATACATTACTATATAATTTATTTTTATGTCTGTACCTGAAAAGAGATTATGACTCTTGAGTTTATTTCGGCGTTTCTTCTCAAAGTAGTCAGCTAGGAAAATCTCGTTTTGGAAAAAATGTATTGACGTGTAAAAGTATTGATTTCAACCTATTTGCAAAATAAATATCATTTAAAGGTTTATAAATTCCGTAGTCTTGAGGTACCTATTTATAGATTTTAGGTTTATAACATAAAAAAATATAAAGTTCAAATTATATTGGTTATCTATTTAAGAAATTGTAATAACCATTTAAATGTGATACTCATAAGATTATCATTAGACCAGTAAAGTACATACGATTTCCTTTTTAGAATTTCGTCACAGGTTTCCGCGACATCGTGGGTGGCGTCTACTACCAAATTAAGAAATGTAAGGCGATGAGCATAGTGAGTATACATGATTAATTAATTATCGACTTTATTTGACTAATATATATGGTTGAAATACCAATAATCATTGATGATAATGGTGATATCTAACGTTTGCAATATTTAATATAATCGCTACCTTAATTTTAAGTAGTATAAAAAGCGATCACTGAGGAGCGCATCCAGATTTTTTTGTGATTTCGGTGTGCATTGTCTTTATTGTATTGTTTTGAGTGACAAGATCGGTGACAATAAGTATGTATGTACCTATTTAATTTTACAGTTTTTTTTAATGTCAAATAACAACTAAGTACATTCTAATGAATCATTATATAATTTTAGGGCATCTCGGAATCCTTTTGACTCTGATACGGAGATTACTTTGCAATCAAGCACGAGTGGTGAAAAGCCTCAAAAATCGAGGAAAAGGAAAACCATCAGCAACAAACCTAAACAGAGTAAGATAACTGCGCCTCCTCCTGATTTATCCGAAGACTCTGAAACCGAGCCAGTATCTAAGCTAGCTCGAAAACAATCCTCAATATTTTCGGATTCTGAGGTAAGCATAATAGTTATCTAATACTTTTTACAGTTTCACTTTTAATTTTTTACCTGTTGTTTGTCGATCAAATGTGTTTAAATGAAATATCTTACTCGAACATGAAGTACCTACTGTCGGTTTATATCTACCTTATTTTGCACCGATTTCATGCAGTTAGTGATTTTCAGACTAAAATAATGTTAAATTGTTGCTATAGTATCTGACAGTTATATGTATAGGTACTAACAACTCGGTCTTTTTTATAATAAATGAGAATAGTATAAATTTATAGAGTGAGTTTAGTAGCCTAACAATAAACTTTTATCAGAGTTTTTGCTATGCTGTTTAATTAAATTAATAATTTTATTATATTTTCAGGACGACGCAGCGGAGCCTGTTAGAGCTGCTGCTCTAAGAAGTTATCTGGCACGGCGCGTGGGTTCCGGGTACACCCTGCAGCGTGATCCAACTCGCAGCGGCCAGTTTTATATAGAGCTGCGTGTCTACAACAGCAAGGAAGCAGAGACACTTGCTGCTAATCGTTGGAAGCGAGCGCTTTTCACACTTCGCTCATCACATGATAACAGCGGTCCTGTATGGAAAGCTCTTACTGGTTTAGTTAGCGCTGCTAAGCAAGAGTATGCAAACATAAAACCTATATTATATCCTTCAAATGTTTTCTAAATTCACTATAAATGCTATTTTTGTTTACTCTTGCTTCATATAGGAATTGAGAAGGTATTACAGGATTAGTTAATCCTGTATCCAAATATAAAGTCTCGGTATACCTATTGTAACAATCAAACGTTTTCTAATAACAGCAACTTGTTATTCTATATTTTGTAGCTGCGATTATCTTATTTTTTTATCATACATGTGTTTGTAGCACTTATCTACTTCAGATTTGAATTTAGTATAGACCCTTTTTTTTCTGCATGATATTAACAATATAATGTATTGTGTTACTACATAGGTCTAAGCCAAACATTTATTAAACTCATTTTGAAGTCATAATAATTTACTTGTTTACACCGTTTGCCTTTCTTACAGATCTAAACCAAAAATTTACAAAAACTGATATTTCAATATTGCTCAGAAATCATGAAACTCTGAAATTCAAATATCTAGAAATCATGCATATTAAATATTCATCATAATAATTTACTTTTACGCTGTTTACCTTTCTTACAGACCTAAACCAAAAATTACAAAAACTCTGATATTTCAATATTGCTCAGAAATCATGAAACTCTGAAATTCAAATTATCTAGAAATCATGCATATTAAATATTCATCATAATAATTTACTTTTACGCTGTTTACCTTTCTTACAGACCTAAACCAAAAATTACAAAAACTCTGATATTTCAATATTGCTCAGAAATCATGAAACTCTGAAATTCAAATATCTAGAAATTAAGCTTGTTAAATATTCATCATAATAATTTACTTTTACAGACCTAAACCAAAAATTTACAAAAACTCTGATATTTCAATATTGCTCAGAAATCATGCAACTCTGAAATTCAAATATCCAGACATTATTGATACAAAGAAATTTAAAAGTAAAAGCTCAAATTAATATAATATTCTAGCTATCGAGATTGACGAGTATTAATATCGTGCTCTTTACAAAAATGAAATTCTGTCATAGTTGTCAGTTACATGTCTCAAAGTCAAAGTATTCATCACATAAGAAAAGTAACAAACATAAAACAAATTGTTTACTTCGTACTGAATACCAAAATGTTCAGCTGATAGCCAGTGCTTTCAAAGACAGAATAGCTAGCTACAAAATAAATCCTCAAACTAATGAAATAATAACACCTGAATTATTTTTATCTGATGTATTCAACACCATTTATAATTTATTACAACCATTATTACAAAAACATAAATTATTAAAGATAAACTTTGAACTTTTTGTGCTATATTTACTTCCTAAGAATGAAGAACTATCTCTTAAGTCTTTTAATACTAAATATTCCATAATAAATCAGAGTACAGATATCATATCTTTATACAAAGATTACACGCAACGATTAATATGTAAATGCTTAGAGTTTGAATTATCAGAATCTGGCTGGACAATAGAGAAAATAAGTCATTTAGAAATGAATATTGCAAAATACAATCCTTTAAGAGCAGGAAGTTACATTGCTTTACCTTTGAGGATTAACAAAATGAAGACATGTCTTAATATTCAGAATACGGATAACCATTGTTTTCTTTGGTGTATCATTGCTCATATGTATCCAGCTAAAAATAATCCTAATAGAGTTTCATCTTATCCGCATTATTCTAAGATCTTAAATACTAACGGAATGTCTTTTCCCCCAACATTTGAAGATATAAAATGGTTTGAAAAACATAATTTTAATATAAGTGTGAACATTTATGGTTTGGAAAAAAACAATACTATAACGGGACCATTATACAAAACTAAACTGCGAAAGTTAAATCATATAAACTTATTATTTATTAGCAAGAATGGTAAGAATCATTTCTGCTTAGTTAAAAATCTTGAAAAAATGGTTCGCAGTCAACTTACCAAACACAAATCTAAGATTCATCTATGTGAAGAATGTTTTTTATATTTTAAAACACAGGAAAAACTAAATAATCATAATTGTGGTAGATTGCAAACCGTTCTTCCTGAAGAAAATAGTAAACTTAGATTTTCAAATTATCAAAAAACTCAAAGAGTTCCAATCGTCATTTACGGAGATTTTGAAAGCTTATTACGTGAATATTCAGATAAAAGTAAAAGTCAGTATATTGAAAACATTCAAATTCATGAAGCCACTTGCTTTGCTTATTACATATGCTGTGAGTCTAACCCTGAATTAAATAATTTAATATCATATCGTGGTCCTAATTGTTCAAAAAAATTCGTTGAGTCAATTATCAACGACTCGCAAAGATTATATCAGATTTTGTCAATGCACAGACAAATGTTACCATTGACGAGTGAAGAATATCATTCCTTTAAAACTACCGTAAAATGTCATATCTGTAAAAAAAAATTTGCATCTGATGATCATGTTGTTCGTGATCATGATCATTTCACTGGTAAATATCGAGGGCCAGCTCATAATAAATGTAATCTAAATTCTAAATCATGTAATTTTATTCCAGTTATATTTCATAATCTTTCTGGATATGACAGCCATTTATTTATCAATGAAATTTCTGCAGTATGTGGTTACATAAATTTAATTCCAAAAAACAAAGAAAAATATATTTCTTTCAGTAAATTTGTGCCTCTGGATTCAAAAAACACGGTCCAACTAAAATTTATTGACTCTTTTAATTTTTTAAGTTCTAGTTTGGATAATTTAGCGAAAACTCTAAATGTTGCAGATTTTATGCATTTAAAATCATTTTTCATTGATGAAGATTTACTAAGATTGTGTCTAAAAAAGGGTGTATATTGTTATGAATATATAAACTCTTGGAAAAAATATGAAGAAACACAATTACCTGATCGAAGCAAATTCTATAGTAGACTCACATCCGAAACTGTATCAGAAGAAGATTATAATCATGCATTAACTGTATGGAATAAATTTCGCATAAATAATATAGGAGAATACACTGATTTATACCTAAAATGTGATGTGCTATTATTATGCGACATTTTTGAAAAATTTAGATCCATGAGTTTAAAGCACTATGGACTAGATCCTTGTCATTATGTTTCATCACCATCATTAAGTTGGGATGCTATGTTATTAATTACTCAAGTTGAATTGGACTTATTATCTGATATAGAAATGTATGAAATGTTAGAAAAAGGCATCAGAGGAGGGTTAGCCCAGTGCTCTTTAAGGTATGCAAAAGCTAATAACAAATACCTGCCAAATTATAAAGAACAAGAACCTAATACTTTCCTAGCTTACTTAGATTGTGTTAATTTATATGGTTATGCTATGATGCAAAGTTTACCGGTCGGAAATTTTAGATTCCTTACGAATAGTGAAATTAACAAATTCAATATTAACTCTATTTCATCAGACAATGATGAAGGTTATATACTTGAAGTAGATATTCATTATCCTTTTGCAATACACGATGAACATTCTGATTTACCATTTGCAGCAGAAAAAATAATTCCTCCTATGCCATGCTCCAGTAAAACTAATAAATTAATAGCTAATCTTTATGATAAATATAAATATGTTATACATTATATTCATTTGCAAGAGTGCGTAAAAAATGGTATCGTAGTGTTAAAAATTCATAGAATACTTTCATTTACACAAAAAAAGATCTTAGAACCATATATAAATTTAAATACTCGACTCAGACAGGAAGCCACTTCAGATTTTGAAAGGGATTTTTTTAAAAAGCAAAATAATTCAATATTTGGGAAAACTATTGAAAATAAAAGAAAACAAGTTGATGTTAAGTTAGTTAATTTATGGAAAGATGACTTCAATAAAACTAACAAAATTAATGGTGCTGAAAAGTACATAGGCGCTCCCAATTTTAAAAACCTTGCTATAATTTCTGAAAATCTTGTTGCTATTCAGTTACAGCTGGCAAAAGTAGTTTTAGACCGCCCAATATATATGGGGTTTACGATACTGGAACTAGCAAAGAGTCACCTATATAATTTTCATTATTCCATAATGAAAAAAATATACCAAAATAACATTCAATTATGTTATACCGATACCGACAGTCTCTTATATTTAATACGTACCAAAGATTTCTATGAAGACATGAAAAATAATATTCAATACTTTGATACAAGTAATTTTAAGATTAACAATATTTATGGGATTCCACATTGCAATAAACAGATACCTGGTTTCTTTAAGGATGAAATGGGCGGAGATGTCATATCAGAGTTTATTGGTTTAAGAGCTAAGCTGTACTGTATTAATACGCTGAGCGATATAGTTAAGAAAGCCAAAGGTGTAAAAAAATCTGTTTCAAAAAAAATTACCATAAACAAATATAAAAATGCATTAAATTGTAGTATCAATTTTAGATACCCTATGTTTGTTATAAGATCTAAAAATCATAAACTCTACACACAAAGAATCAATAAAGTGGTACTTGATGGGAATGATGACAAACGTCAAATTAAAAAAAATTATGCTTTTACCTTACCATGGGGTCATTATAGTTCTCTATTCTAATCTGAACCAAATATTTATTACTATTTTTCTTAACAGGATAATTATATTATTATTTTTTTGTAATAAAATTAAGTTAATCATTATGTATTTTTTATTTTTTGAAATGAAATAAATATTTTGTATTCAACTGATTTGTGTTTAATTGTTATTGATACATACCTACCCATTTATCTCGAATATAGAAGCTATATCATAGTGGTGAGACCGTGGAACTGCCAAGTCAAAGGTTTTGATTTCAGCCCAAGGCACACACTGACTTTTCGAGTGTTCTGTGCGTTTTATAAAATAAAAATCACACCTTCAGTGTTTTGGAAAGTAAGTAAAAATTTGGGTCTTGTGCCTGATCTCTCTCCGATCGTCCCATCGGGCTGTGAGAGTAAGAGAACAGAGACTGCGCCTTGTTTAATGGCACTAGCCGCTGTAGCCGAAATCACTCATTAGGACATTATTTATTTCGATTTAACTGTATAATGAAACAATTAAGTATATCATTAAATAATTTGTTTTAATTTTCACAATAAATAAATACAAAGGTACCAGTCACTAAAGAACTAAAAAATAAACTATTAATAAAACTAAATAACAAACTATTTCTGTACTACTAAAAAGTGAACTACCTACTATACTAAACTTAGGAATATTATTTTAATTACAAATTTTATTTAAAATGTACATTATAAAAGTATTATTTACAAGCTAATAAACAAAAAATCTTATTCTTTATCTACAACTTAATACATATGTAATAATAATACTATACACAATAAATTGAGTATAAACGTACACATCTATTTGTTTAATTTCTTTACAATTTTACCAACTAAATATTCAGTTTCAGTCATAATGTCATCATATTCAGTAGTCACTAAATACTGCACATTCACACTTGCATCTTCAGGATTAGATGATATTTCATCCATATTGCCACTGTCCAAGTCATAAATCATAATTTTTATTACGCGTTGCACTCGATCCGATTCTTTACGCATGATAAAGGATTTAGTTTTCAAAGATTTTGATTTAATTTTCCTCTTCTTTAATGCTTGTCTCTCTGCTTTTTCAAGACGATATTCCTCTTGTGCTGCTGCTGCTACTTCAGCATACCAACTCTCCCTATCTTGAGCATAATTAAAAGGATGAGTTATAGGATCATTGACGTCTGTCGTGTTCTGAAAAAAAAACTTTATAAGTCATGGCAGCAATTAACAATAATATTTAATAATAATGAAAATTCTCATGTTACTCACTTCTAAATTTATTCCCTCCGAATCGTTATGCAATGACGAACTTCTATTAGGATCCATAATATTCAAATCCGGACTGTAGTATGGTGATCTCAACATGATTCTGAAATTAATAGCGATAATAACAAGATTGTCATAAATGAAATTAAAAAGTATAAGTTGAATATTATTGGAAAATACTTACCTCAAAATAACTAAATTGTAAACAAAGGACCAGTTGACTCAAACCACAGCTGCAGACTGAAGAATATTTAAGACCTTAGTCATGTTAGATACATATTTTATAATGTAAAAATTAATGTCTCAAATAACATAAATTGATACTTGCGGCATTTTAATGATTTATCTTAACGATACAAGTCTAAACCTGTCAAACCGTGATGTGTTTTACGGATCCATCGATACCATGAGGAAGGAGGGCTCCCCCTCATGGACAGTCCTAACTGTCTGACGTAAACGCTATCTCCAACAACCTAGAAACTCTGAACAGATTTGGACTTGTTCTTGTACTCAATGTTTATAAAAATATATATTTGATGTAAATTACTAGATATAAATATTTAGGCTGCCTATTCATTGTGGCAATCGGCAAGATGAAGTTGATCAAGCAACCCATATCTCTGAAGGTTAATAATATCGATTTTAATGAATCTTCTCGTTCAATCAGACACAGTGCTTTATTGCCTAATACGATTCGATGTATAATATGCGGTCCTTCAAATTGTGGTAAAACTAATGCCATGATTAGTTTACTGTTACATGAAAATGGTTTAAAATTTAAAAATCTTTATCTTTACTCGAAAACTTCTTTTCAATCAAAATATAGTTTCTTGACTGAAGTATTAAAAAGAGTGCCACAGATTAACTTTTACGAGTTCAATGATGATAAAGATGTCATTTCTCCGAGTGAAGCTTTAGCAAATTCTGTATTTATTTTCGATGATGTTGCATGTGAAAACCAAGTAAATATCCGCAATTATTTTTGTATGGGTAGACATAAACAAATAGATTGTTTCTATTTATCTCAAACTTATTCTAAAATTCCGAAGCAATTGTTACGTGACAATGTTAATTTTCTTATTATATTCAAACAAGATGATGTTAATTTAAAGCATATTTATGAAGAGAATGTTAGTTCTGATTTACAATGGAAAGAGTTCAGAAATCTTTGTCGAACTGTTTGGAGTAAACCTTATAATTTTCTACTTATTAATAAAGAATCGCCATTAAATAACGGAAGGTACAGACAGAATTTTGATATGTTTTTTAAATTTGACTGACTGTTTATATGTGATATAAGTAATTAACATGCAAAAACAAATTCAGTATAATTTGTTCTTTAGCGTAATGCAGTTGTTATGATAGGTACAATATGGAGAAAAATATTAAAATAGAATTAATGAAGTCTGTAGACTCCATAAAGAAAAAAATAAAACAAATGAAAAACCAGGAACACTCAATGAACTTGTCACTTGACAAAATGTTAAAACCTGTCACAGATCCCCTTAAAACCCTAGTTGATTCGAACAAAACAATAGAAAAAATACAAAATTTAGAAAATACTCACTCTAATTTTGAAGAAATGGAATTGGATGACATTAATACTAGCTCATCTACAAAGTTTGAAGAATGCTGCGAACCAGAACTGAATTCTAAGCAGTTCGTTAAAAAGTCTCCTCAGACAGAATTACAGGATGATTTAGAAATATCATTAGAGGGCAGTGACATCCACGATATTTATGATGGGGTAAATATACCATTTGGAATAAGGAGTGCAAACAAAAAATTACTAATGGGTAATTCAATAGTTTCATTTTCTAAAATAGATAGTGTGAATGATGATAATGTCATTTTAATTAAAGTTGGCGACAAAAGCTACAATTTAACCCCTGGTTTAAAAGAACTTTTACTTCGAAGAAAACCTGATTTGAAACTAATATCGAGCAAAGATAAACTTGTCTATAAAGATATGTTGCATTATACAAATGCACATAAGAGAGATTTCAATCCTAATGGACAAATTAGAGGCGATAAAGGTATAAAATATTGTGAAATAATTAGACCATTGTTTTCTGAATCGTTAAACAATAATATTATCACTAAATTTGGAGGAAGATTACCAACGCTAAAGAGATACAAAAATAACACTGACTTGGTATATTGGGATGATCCTAACGAACTGGTTGACAGATTGAAACTATTAATTGCTTCCCGAGATGCTGGTAATACAAACCATGATAATGAAATTTTATCAATAATCGAAGAATTAAAAGAAGCTGATATAATTAAACAATAAATAGTCATAATAATATGCTTTTTATTCAGTATAATAGCTGAGTTCAAGACAAGTACGAGTATACTGAATTGTGAACATGAGCAAAGCTGACGTGGTAAATGAAATTCATAAAAATGCGAGGGTGAACTATCCACGAAGACATGTTATCATGAAAGATATAGATGACTTGTGGCAAGCAGACTTAATTGATATGCAATCAATTTCAAAAGAAAATAAAAATTACAGATATATTCTTGTCGTTATTGATACATTTTCGAAATATGCTTGGGCCTTTCCTATGAGAAGTAAAACCAAAGAAGATTTGTGTAACTCTTTCAAAAATTTGTTGGATAAAGGACGTGTTCCTAAAAATCTGCAAACGGATAATGGAGCAGAATTTTATAATTACAAATTTCAGAAACTTATGAAATCATATAATATTAACCATTATTCAACCTTCTCAACAAAAAAGGCTTCAATAGTTGAACGATTTATCAGGACATTGAAATCTAAAGTTTATAAGGAATTTAGTTTAAAAGGCAATTACAATTGGATAAATAATATCCTAAATGATGTTATTTACAAATACAATCACACTCACCATCGCACTATTAATGAAATTCCTGCTAATGTGGACAATATTAATAAAAAAATGATATTAGAAAGGTATTTAAAGTTGCTAAAAAAATATAATTTAAAAAGCAAGTACAAAGTAGGTGATTATGTGCGTATCAGTAAATACAAAGGAACATTTGAAAAAGGTTACACGCCCAACTGGTCAACGGAAATATTTAAAATTCGTAAAGTACAAAAAACAGCTCCCATAACTTACTTAATCGAAGATACTATCAGAGGTCGCCCTATTTTAGGTGCATTTTACACACAAGAACTTCAAAAAACAAAACATCCCGATTTATATCTAGTTGAGAAAGTTCTTAGAAGAAAAGGTAACAGAGTTTTAGTAAAATGGCTAGGTTTGTCTTCAGCTGAAAGCAGTTGGATTGATAAATCAAATGTAATATTATAAATTATTATACATATATACACTTAATATTGTAAATAATATTAACAACAAACTGGAATCGATAACTATTTATTAAATTATTCAAACCGGAATCATCAGTCGTATAATGTGTTTTGGAGAGAGTAGTCTTCTCAATTGGCTTATTAATAATTTACCATTTGAATTACACTTACCAGGATATAATTACTGTGGTCCTGGTACTAAATTAATAAAAAGACTAACCCAAGGAGATAACGGTGTAAATAAGTTGGACGAATATTGCAAAGATCACGATATTGCATATCACAAGTCATCAAACTTAAAAGATCGACATAAGGCTGATTTAATTTTGTTAAAAATGGCGAAACAGCGAGCGGTTGCTTCCGATGCCAGTATAGGCGAAAAACTCGCGGCACGCTTAGTAAGTAAGGCTATGTCGGCAAAAATTAAAACTGGTTCTGGTTTGAGGAAAAAGCGTTCTCCAAAAGTTACATCTGGAAAAGGATTAAAAAGTAAATTAAAAACTGTTATTACAAAAGCAAAAAGACACATAAAAAAATTAAAACCTAAGAGCAAGAAAATGGCTATAGAATTAGCTATTGCCGCTACCAGAGAATTAGCTGATGATTCATCGATTAAGCTCCCTCGCGTTATTCCTATTCCAAAAACTGGGGGAGTACTACCTCTGATTCCTATTTTTGCGGGATTATCAGCGGCAGGAGCTTTAGCAGGCGGTGCAGCTGGTATTGCCAAAACCATAAATGAATTCAAAATGGCTAAAAAGCTGTATGAGGAATCGAGAAGACACAATGAAAAAATGGAAGCTCTATGTATTGGGAAAGGACTACATCTTAAACCACATAAGGACGGTCTGGGAATTTTCGTGTCAAAAGAAAAAAACTAAAATATCGGCTACCCAAACGGGCCTTAACTAACTTTGACATTTTAAAGTATGGAAATAGAATTCCTTATTTTAGAGGTGTCTTTATGAGAGATGAGCTCCCTAAACATCCATATAAAAAAGAATGTGGAGTTATTAATTTAGATAGTTCTAAAAACCCTGGTTCTCATTGGGTAGCCTATGCAAAATATAATGATTATGTTGAGTATTTCGACAGTTATGGAAATCTTAAACCTCCAAAGGAGTTTATAAAATATGTAGGTTCTAAAATTCAATATAATTATGAAAACATACAACGTGATCACCCATTCAACTGTGGACATCTATGTTTAAATTTCTTAAAGAATTTTTGGTATAATCAAGAAATAAAATAAACAGGATCATTGTAAAGAGTTCAGTATGCAAACATGTCTACTACGGTTACCATCTCTGGAAATACATCAGAATTGGTCTCATATTTTCAACCACCTCTTCATTTATCTGATCAATACGAGTGCGGTTTACTATACTTTTCAGTATTAAAAACAAGACCAAATGTATCCGTTAATAACACCAGTTCAACAGCTGTAATCAGAATTGAATGTGATCTTGTGCACGGTTCATATCACAACGGATTACCGACTCATTTTATTCATGAATTCGTATCTGATACTGCTTCAAGTCACGGCTACATAGAAATACCCCAGAACGTTATTTACTTCCCAGTGAACAAAAATATAATTTCATATATATCTGTTAAGATTGTTGATCAATTTGGTAACTGTATTAACTTTGGTGAAGAACATATTCAGTTACGTCTTCATTTAAGAAAAATAAAATGATAGTATATTATAAAAACACTCCTGTGAAAATCAAACGTCTCATTCCATCTACGACCGTTAAGGTGCATAGACGTAAGAAAAAAGTGAAGAAATTGAGTGAAGCAAATAAAGCTTTTCTTAAAGCTCTAGGTTTTAAAGTATGAATATACTACAAATTACTGAATTACCTCACTTCGATAGTTCGATTGAAAGCTATGAAGTCCACACATACAATCCCTACACTAACAGCTTTAGAGAAAACGATGAAATCAGAATTCCCATACACCAACAAGACATATACGTGTTACCATCAGCCAGTTCAATTTACATCGAGGGTCAAGCAAAGTTCTTCGACAAAGATGGAAAACCGATTAAGAAAAATATTACGTTCAGTAACAACCCTGTTATGTTTTTGTTTCAAGATATCAGATACGAAATAAATGGCATTGAAATAGATCGCATTAAAAATTCTGGAATAACGTCGACAATAAAGTCATACGTTTCAATGAATGATGGAGAAAATAAAGTTGCTGCTTTGTGGGGCTGGAACCTAGATGGATTCAAAAGTGATGGTCATTTTAGTGCTATTGTACCTCTTAATAAAATTTTAGGATTTGCTGAGGATTACAATAAAATTGTGATAAATTGTAAACATGAACTTATTTTGAATAGAAGTAACTCTAACTTAAACAGTATCATAGCAACTGATGATATTGTGCATTTTCAAATAGACATACAAAGATTGCAATGGCGTGTACCACATATAAAAGTGTCAGACCGGGAACGACTGACACTACTAAAACACTTGGAAAGAGATAAACCTATTCAAATAGCGTTTCGAAATTGGGATTTATATGAGTATCCTTTGCTCCCTAAAACTACAAAACATTCTTGGTCAGTTAAGACTGCATCGCAATTAGAGAAACCTCGATATGTAATTTTTTGCTTGCAAACCAACAGAAAAAATAATAAAACCAAAGACAGTTCTCTGTTTGATCACTGCGGGGTTACTAACGTAACACTATTTCTGAATTCACAGTATTATCCCTACGAGCCTCTAAGCTTAAATTTTTCTGAGAACAAATACAATATATTATATGAAATGTATGTGAAATTTCGTCAGTCGTATTACAATTGTCCTGCAGACCCCTTGCTTAATTTGATCGATTTTAAGGAGAAGGCTCCTCTCTTTATTATAGACTGTTCAAGACAAAACGATAGTTTGAAAACAGGCCCCGTAGATGTACGGTTGGAGATTGAATGTTTAGCGCCAATACCAGATAACACAACTGGATATTGTTTAATTATTAATGATCGACTTGTGGAATATAAACCTTTAAGTAACATAGTGCGCAGATTATCATGACAGCCATTGTAGATGTTCAAGGTTTTAAAACAGAAACTAATGAATTTATCATTAAAGAATTTGCTGTATTATTGAATAACAAAATTCAGGTGTTTTTATTTAAGCCGCCATTTCCATTTTACGATTTGACGAAACCAGAAAAACGACAAGTCAGTTGGATTGAACATAATAGAAGAATATTCTGGAGAGATGGATTTATACCCTACTCGAATCATCAGAATTTGATTGTAGATATTTTAAAAGATAAAAGTATTTACACCAAAGGTTTAGAAAAAGTGTTGTGGTTAAAAAATATTTTGAATAATAATAATATAAATAATATAGAAGATAAAGGTTGTCCTAATTTTTTAAGTTTGTACAATAAATATGAACATTCTCATGATGTCTATAGTTGTATTTATCATAATAAAATATGTGCTTTAAAAAATGTAATATGTATAAATAAATGGTGTATAGAAAATACATTTTTGAAATAAATATTTGCTTGTTTAATTTTCAAATCCTCTATCCCTACCAATTCCATCAAATGTTAATAATTATAAATTGCTGGCTACCGCAGTACGATGTCATTTCACCTTTATAATTATCTGTATGAAGAACTATATAGTGAGTGAATAGAAAATGCCTGAAAATAAATGTAACCCTCGTTATGACATGTATAATGCGTATAAAATGCGTGAAATTTCGTTTAGACATTATTGGGCAACGGCTAATTCAAGGAGAAGATTGGTGATGGAAATGGCTGAAGCCGGATTTTTTTATTTTGGAAACGGTGTAAATGATAAAGCAGCGTGTTTCTCATGTGGTGGTGTTATAGAAGATTGGGAGATTTACGACGATCCTTGGATGCAACATGCTATACATTTTCCTCAATGTTTTTATTTGATTGCTGTGAAAGGAATATATTATATTAAGAACTGTCTGAAACAATTACAATATTAGAATATGCGCTAATGCATTGTGTTCTAAGTTGGATCATATCTACCCTATTAGTATATTTATGTATACGATGCCACATTGTACTTGAAATAGATCAATCTGGATCAACAATACCTATGTTATAAATCATATCGTCTGTAGTCTGATTAGTCATCGCTCGATAAAAATAATTGGGGATTCTGGGATCATGCAGTTCGAGCGAAGCGAGAACAAATGATTCCAGAATCCCCAATTATACCCTACTGACAACAGATACATTTGAGTGAACAGGAACATAAAAAAAAAGTATTAAGTCCAAGAAACAGACTATTTCACATATCGATGTGTGTGAATAAAATTGATACCTACTCTGTATATTTTATGCTTCAAATCAGCTTGAAGCTATTCATTGCTGTATATCAGCCTTATTTCTGTCGTCTCATCATACTGTGCTTCAATTGATATACCTATAATATTATGTTTCTAAAACATACAGTACAACATAAACATACAGCTCCTACTATTCCCGTGTATATCGTATCGCCAGAGGATAGGTACCTACATGTACACAACATTAAGCCAATAACAATATTAATTTCCATGTAATGGGAACGATCTTATTTCCATTTATCCGGCACAATTCTAAGCTTCGGGCTACTAAGACTTTCTTAACATACAAACTACATATTATTAACATACAAAAGTAAATAAACCTCAATACATATACATATATACATAACACTATCGAATGCGTAGTGCGGTAGTAGGACGACTCTTGTGCGACCGGTTACAAAGTTACCTCAAACTGATGCGGTTCATTTGGACCCTATTGAAAAAAGAAATAAAGGAGGGTTTAGCTTGTCGGGGCTGTTTTTAAATTTGTTCTTCGTCTCGCCATCGTAAAGGGCAAGAGAACTAAGGTAACTGTTCTTAAGACTTATTTAGACGTCGGGTTTTGAAATTGAGATGATTTTTTTAAAGAAAAGAAAGATTGATGGCCCCTGGGGTCGTTTGATAAATAGTGATAAAATTGTGCTTTAATATATGAATTATGTTGTTTTTTTTGTTACTGTTAATATTTCGTGTTCATCATTTTGAGCGTGAATAATTTTCGGCTTACGAAAGGTTTATGTGAATTTTGGGTGGTGTATTTTACTGCGCTTTGAACTAAAGAAGGTTTAGATGTCGGCATAGTAACAAATAATATTATATATCATATTATAAATCAACTCAAGACTCAATAAATATAATATTTTCTCATAAAATTTATTCTTGATAAATCTATTCATTAAGTATGATCATAAGACCAACTTAAATTGAGTATCGCACTGCAGTGTGGGGTTGAAAACTCTGCACACAAAATGACGACTATCGCATAGATCACATATAATAAAATTAGATCAAAACAAGATTCCCTTTAAATCGTCGACGTTTAAGCAGTGCATCATTTCCTTTATTCCCACAAGTCACAACATTGGCCCTGTTAAGTAAACTCCACAACATCCGAACAAGGTTCTCATCGATTTGTTGTCAAGCTACCAATTTCCGTAGCACATCGACTATGAAAGATTGCTTCCTGTGCTAGCACCATGTCTGCTGCCCCCAGGACGAAACTGCCGCAATATCTCAAGTTACTTTAAACAACTTAAGCTAGATTTTCTCTTTTACATCCGACTTAATCACACTACATTTTGAGACGTTTAAAAAGCTACGCTGAGCAATTAACAAATAGTCTGGTTCTTTTTTGTTCTGTCTCTGGCAACTTATTCGTCGCAAATTATGAGTGCTGCCCAGATTTTTGGCAAGATCTAACTAAAGGCCCGAAGCCAGGAGACAGTTTATCTATTTAAGTCGGAAAAGGTCCACTGAGCCAAAATAGTTTTAAAATACCCGACGAATAAATTTTGATCAACTACTTCACACAGCATTACTAAACTTTAATGTACATGAAAACTTATTTGTACGGTTAGGTGCAAATGAAATCTGAATTACAATTGAATTGTAAATATAATTCTGCAAATGCCAAGGTTTATATTTATTATGTAGGTAAATACGTTTCAATGTAAAGTTCAAATATTCTAACTGAATTAATCTCCGCCGACGGACAGAAAACAATATTAAAGGTTTCAAATACTTGGCCCAAAATATTTAACACAGAACAGAAAGATAATTATGCTTTGTCCTAGAATGTCAATTGTTTTCTACAAAATGATCGCCACTGTTCCGTTTTACGAGCTACATAAAGACCACTTACATTTAAATGCGTCATAGAAAGTTTCCAAAAAGCGATAGAGGTCACGCCCATCAGAGTATTTCCAATTATTAATCATTGACCGCAACAGGTAGGGCAGTACCCGGGGCATCGCGACGTACAAGCGTTTCCAATTATTGGGCGTACTTCGAACACGAGCGATATATGCCACTGCGACCCGCAGGCGTTTTCGAGGCTCCGTTGTACTGAAATATTGTGAGCTTTTGATCTGGGACAGCTCTAATTTCACCTGAAATTGCACTCTGGAACCGAGTAACACAATAAACCTTCACAAACCTGTGTCGGAAGATATTTTGTTTATATGTTAGCTAGCTGGAGGGTTACGGAGAGAGCGCACGTGGATATTTCACGGTGCGGGTTATACTCTGACGATCTAGAGCATTTGCTCGTTTATGTATAGTTTACCCATGTGATCCCAATATCAAAAGCTTTTACATACAGAAGCTTACAAAACTTTGATAAAGAAGTATATATAATGTACATGGCGCCTAAAATCTGTAACAAAATTCCGGGCCCAATAATAGAACTACCCTTTACTAAGTTTAAGAAACAAACTACATCATTGCTACAAGAAAAATGTTACTATTCTGTACAAGACTTCCTTGATGATAAGTTAATTTCAATTTAATGAGAATTTTATTTGAAACATTTAATATACTTACAATATTTTTACTAAAATTTGCATGCTAAATAAGGCAGAATTGTACAAGGATTCATATTTAAATGTAACATCTTATTATTGTACCTACATTCATTGCGAATAAAGATAATAATATCTATTCTATTATTTCACCGTTCTTTAAAATATACTACTCGGTAATTAAATTATATATTTCTACAATATTTTTGATTTCATGTCATCCTTATTATTTTAAAATTTCAATACCATCATAGAATGTTAAAAGTTTTTACGAAATTATCATCGAAGCGAAAGTTAAGTGTATCACCCTTTTTGTAACTGTTTGAACAAGTACCTACTTCACAATAAAAATAACCAACTTAACGAAGCTCATAAGTCACAAAACTCCAAGTTCACAGTCGGAAACCATTAAAAGACCAATCCAATTTGAACAACAGAAAATTCTGAACAAAATACGTAAGTGAAGAGATCACAAAAACTAAGAGCCGAACTGACGGTCCAAGTCGGGAGTCGAAAGTTTCCACATAGTGAACGCCTCGAGTTGTGTAAGTTACTTTGACTTCGGACGCGTGTAATCGGGACTGTACACTCATGTGGTCCTGGATCAACGTGGAATGGAAACGACTAGCAATATCATGTTAATATTTAGGTTATTTGGAGATCCTTGCAAATATTTGCAAGGATCGCCGTTTATGAAGAAGTTTGTTGATACTTACTTGGTTTTCTCGAATGCTTATTTTGAACTTTTGAAGCGGCGGTAGCCTAATGGCTAGGGCGTCGGACTTGCGATCATGTGGTTGCGGGTTCGAATCCCACCCTTTATACTACCGACGTGAACCCACTCGTAACACAAGCATCTTAGCTTAGCACGAGGGGTTAACGAGATTACTAGTAATGTACGACCCATATTGCTAGTAATCTTTTCTAAAAAAATAAAAAAGAAATAAAAAAAATGCTTACGCGATATCCAACATTACCGGCAATGTATCGCTTTAATTAAAAAAATACATTTCGGCTTAAATGAATTTAATTTTGCAACTTATATTGTCACCCCGATTTTTTATTTCATTCTATTTTAATGTTAACTCAAAAAGCAATCTTTGGTAACAATTTAGCTTTCGCCATCTAAGCACTTGCTACAGAGACCAAGGTTCCTAACCTACGCCAAAGGGCTCAACTAAAACGCGTATCAACTGCGATACTTGAATACTTTCAATCAAGCATGAATAGGGTTTATTAATGTACAAACAAGATTGCACACAGCGGGTGGTATCGGTTGCAACAGCAAATTCAGATTCTATTTTCATTAAATGTTAATAACCTATCTATTAGACCTAATTAGGTCGCAATTCTTGGAGCTTGCTGTTCTTCGAATCAATTTTTATGGAAAATTATTCTATTTATATTGCGATTAAAGTTGCTACCAACGTTTTTCGGAGAAACTTCGTTCAATATTCTCTTTTATTAATGAATTCATTTCTGTTTTTATAAGATTTTTATTAATTGAAATAATGTTGGTCCTCAGCTAAATATTTTTTTAGTTTCTAGTTGTGCTGTTACACTCTGCCGGATCCAATTTCCATTCTTCAATTAATGGAATAATTTATTTTGCTTTAACACATACTTAGCAAGAGAAACACCAAATTTATATTTAACTACTTATAACAAAATATCAGGTTCAGCTTTCGAAGCCTACTAACTCCGTGGTCCACAACAAAAATAATCTGTTAAGTTGGCGAATTCTAAATCCACCTTCAGAGACACATGGGATCGTGATAGGTCAGCACTGGTCCCGTTGACACTTCGGCCCTTTCACCGATCGATAATTATGGCGCCTATGATAACGGATAAGTTACCTTAAATACGAATTTATTTAAATACCTTTTGGTAGTTCTACAAGACCTATAAAAAGGATATTTGTTTTGAGATTAATCACTTCTAATTCTTGCTCGTTCAAATCCAAACTCCTTGACAGAGCTATCAAAATCTTTCAGGAACATTTCTACCCTATATTCATACCTCCTTCGCAATAAACCATATACCAAACCCATGATTCATAGTCCCATAAAAATCGGATGTAATTCAGGCCTGCCGACCCGCTGAGTGGTAAGTCGTAAAGATAAATAATCCTTACGCAATCGCAGCATCATTAACAGCCAAATGTAATACATATGTATCGTAAATCATTTTTAGGGTCCCACCGCGTGTTGTAAAAACTGTAACTCGTGTTTTTATTACTTCGAGGTTCTGTATGTTTGGTGCTTGTGATTGGGCGCCATTTCTATATTAATTGATACCGGTATCGGATAGCTGAGGCCGGGAGGGGACGACGCTGTGCTACCGAATTGATACAACACGAATATTTTAAGTTAGTTAAAATTTACGAGCTTATGTATGTGTACTATTTTTAGTCAAGAGTTACCAAAGACCTTTTTGAACCCGTCACAGATCCGGCGTTGAAACTCTCTCTCTATGTCTCACAAATTCACTTATTGAGTGTAGGTTATTAGTATACACTTCAAATATGATAACAAAAATACATGGACATGCGAACTGAATATGATCTTCAACTTTTTTAACGTAAATCTAAAGTTATTGACACCATAGACTATGCACAGATAATTTACAAAGGTTGTCATTAATGGTAAAACGGTGACCAAAAATAAAATTGATTGTTATTTATTATCAAAGTATTTATTAACCCGTCATCGTTTGTCATGTTGCGTCATTATTTTAAGTCGTTATCAAGAAAGTGTTGTAAGCATAATGCCTTATATTACCATCTCTCTAAGTGCTCATCGGTTTCAGTGATAAATCACTAAATACGCGCTATGCGGCGGCCATGACAGACAATATCAGTAATTTGTCATCAATATAGTCAAAGAGAAAGCAACAAGCTTCTGTATAGATAAACGAAAAGACTGTCATTTGTTGCTACACGTAAACTCCTTAATTTTTGGGGCCATAGATTAAAACACAGAGAGTCAACATAATTAAAAAAGACATAAAACCATATTATCAGTGATTCTCTGCTTACTTCCATTTTTCTATACTAATTTTCTGTTAGACTTTTTATTGTAAATTCTTCACTTTTGTAGGGTAATGCTAACTTAGTTTGGATTTTTAGGTGATGTTCTTCACATTGATATCATAATAGAAAATATCAAGATGCTATGTAAACATAAGTATATTTTTTGTTATATTTCTTTTCTAAACACACAATGGCTATTGGTTCAACAAATGCAAATAATTTTTGATTCAACATTCATTCTGATCTTTGAACCAAACAATTTCAATGTGACTGACATTTTGACACAACATGATATCCAATCAAATGCAGCCAACAGTTCAAAGGAGTGTCAGATGTGTTTTATTCAATCATTGACCTAAATGGTTCATGTTTAAAACGAACTGTAACTTAAGTTTAGGCGTTAAAAAGCCTATTAACCTATTTCATTTGAAAGTTACTTCACTTCTAAACAAAGGAAATGTCCAAATGAATTTGAGTCTTATTTTTGAGAAATAAAGTCTGTAGTTTGGTTGAGGTGTAGCTATATAACGGAATACGATAAGTGGATTCTATTGTATGTGTTCTTTTACAGAAGCTAATAAGCTATTATATTGTGTTGTGTAAGTTAGATATTGGAATGACCCGGGACTATCGATGACCCCACCAAAACACTTGGTTGAGTAATTCAAGCTTTTTTGTTGTACAAACACATTATGGATGTAATAAGACCAGGTCTGCCTCGCAATGCTTCGTAACCTTGTTGCTTTAGGATATACGCAAACAAATAAGTCAACGTAAGGTAACTCCCAAACATGGCAAGTTTATTCGATATAATTACGATAGACAATCTCCGTCGTGTTGCCAGCATTTTCAAAGTGTTGCCAGTTTTGAGATCCCGGGTTCGATCCTCGGACGGGTCAATATAGTAAAGAAACACGTTTCTACGTTATCTCGGGTCTGGGTGTTTGTGGTACCTTCGTTGTCTCTGATTCCATAACAAAAGTGCTTTACCTGCTTACTTTGGATTGAGAACAATGTATGTCATGTTGCCCATAATCATATTTTAATTACAAAGTACATTTTTATGATCTAGATTTTTTTTCAGAAAGTAGCTTGTATCATGTTTTAAAATTTTGATATTCTTAGCACTCTACTAGTACTTACCTATAATAAAAAAGTGTTCGTATTTATTTAAGGCTTTAAGGCTGCTTGCCTACGGGCCGAAAATAGGTGACCGTTGTTTTGTAGGAGAAAAACAGAACGTACTGATTGCAATAATGAACGCCTACAATAAGTCGGTCAGAATGCAAAATGGTCCGATTATCAGTATATACTGCTACAAAAAGTGTAATGTTAGCCTGCACACCCGGCTAAACTTTAAACTACCCACAATCTTGGAAATTACAATAACAATCCATAAACTATTAACACTGTGTCTTTCCAGTGACGTAGTAGTATATTAAAGGTGTACCGACTTTAAAAAATATTATCAAACATGATTAACTACAGCCTTCGGTCGAGAAGCACGAAAATGAGCCATAAATCGCTTGAAAAAATGAAATTAAGACATAATTTACATCTAAATTTTATATCTGTACCCAAAATATAGCAGGTGCACCTAATTGAATGTACTAATGCACGTTTTTTGTAGCTTGTACAATTAATTTAAATTTTAATGACTTTCTAATGGTTTTTTTATTAATTTATTGGGGTGTAATAAATTTTTCGTGTTGTGCACACGATTTTAGATGAAAGGGTTCAACAATTTCGACCCTAGAGAGGGTTGAAATTGGAATTTTGGAGGTAATTAAAGAGGGCGATACAGAGGACTTTGAATTTAAAGTTTGAGTTCACGAACTTTGTAAGAATGTCAAATTGTTCCATGCTGCTATGAGCGGGTTATATTGCATTGCTACATTCCATTTGTTAAATTTTACTTTAAATACATTTTAGTATTATAACCTAGACTTTTGACCATAAAATCACACTTTATTCTTCTGCCTATTCTTAAGCTATGATGGGGTCAACATCCAGTCTTACCGGATTTGGTTTATTTTAATAACTTAAGGACTATCAAAGATCCCTCTCGGTAAGTTTACAAATGGTCACCAATCCAGCAACCCATCGTGCCTCATTGAATCCAGGTTTCCTCACGATTTTTTCCTTCACCGTTTGTCAATGTTGTCTTAGAATAATTAAGAAAGTACATATAACTTTGAAAAAGTCACATTGGTACTTGCCTGGGTTCGAACCAGCAACCTTGTGCATACGAATCCGGTGTTTGAACCGCTAGGCCACCACGACATCTTTGTAGTTCAAACATTGTATTAACCAATTTAAAAATAAATAAAAGTTAAAAGCTATCCGTGGCACCTGCAAAAGCAAATAATAAAACCGAAGTAAAACAGCGCTATCATTCATTAAAAATATGAAATATTTTATAACGGAACTTCTAAAATTGTGATGACAAACCACACATATAGAAGACGTCCTAAGAAGTAGCACACTGGTGTATTCTTGAAGTGTTACCTCTGCATATTAAATCGATCCATAAAAATAAAACACATTAGCTAACAAGTCCAAAGAAAGTGTAGATAATTAAGTACTCCCTCATAATTAATGTAAAGTGGCCCTCACACTAAGTCTGTAATAATAGGCTGTACATCCAACCGGGTGTTATTTTTTCTTATATTCCTATAGTTTTATAAATGTTACTTCCGCATATTAATTGATGTTTTTTTTTTCGTTTTAAGCGGTGTTACGAAAGAGGTTATTGTTAATGAGGCACAATACCGGCCTCTAGGCCACAGCCTTCTGTAACTAGGTTTGATTATAACGAAACTTGTATTCAGAAGTCGGGTAGGCAGATCTTATTCCTAGTTTTGAAAAATGAACTAGAAACTTGAGTATCGAAACATTGTTACTTAAACTAGGTACCTGGTCTATGAGAATAAAAACGCAAAGGACTGCTTATTAGGTTTGAACAAAATAAAAAAAACTAGCATAGTCTACCATTGCCGTGATAATTGAAGTCCAACCGAGCATAGATGTCAGTGATACAAATCTAGTAAAGATTGGAGTGTTTTACATAAGAACTGTTAGACAAGGGAAGGGCACTAATGCCTTGATCACACGTACCGAGCAAACGGGCGAGATAGTCTTGGCCAAGTACTCGGTACGTATAAACATGTTTGCTCTATGATTAAGCGTACCGAGTCCATAAGGCATAAGTCTAAGTATTTTTATAACGTGCTGGTATGAGTAGGGTTAAGAGAGGATTTCTGTTTCGACTTACTATACTATTAAGTAAATATTGGCCTAAAACTTAATTTCTAACCCTACCTGGTGACTCCCCGAACACAAAAAAGATTTGCCGATACCTACCCCAAAAAATACTCCCTCTTGAACTATGACGTGCGTTATGCCCCTTTGGCTAGAATTAGAGAATAACACCCCAGAAGGGTGTTTTAAGGATTATTTCGTTCTGAAATAAATATGACACGATATAAATATTCATAATGTATTCTTAATCTGCCAGCAACAAATTAGAGTAAAAATTCGCACGAATTTTTCAAGCAAATCTCAAAATATTATTCAAAAAATAAAAGCAAACAATATATTAATTAATAAGCCAGAATAACATATTACGTCCCTCGGCATCGGCTGTGATTAAAGTAGCAGTGTGAGGTAGAATTTACATATGTTGTTAAGGCGATGACGCTCAATTGAAGGTGTAATCTATTGAACAGGTATTAAAAAGATGTATATGAACAGAATTACTTCTTTAGTATCAGTCGCGTACATTGATATATTTGTTTAAATTTAATTTTATACCATAATATAAAAAAAAATTGGTATCGCAAAAGCAAAAGACGAATACAGAACATTTTTTTTTAAACAATCCTTGCTTATATGTATGCAAATGCGAAAGTAACTCTGCCTGTCTGTGTGTTACGCAATCACGCCTAAAATACTGAACCGATTTAAATTAAATTTGGTACAGAGATAATCTAGAGCCTAAGAAAAACCTAGGCTACTTTTTCCACGATAACCGACACCCACACGGGTTGAGTCGCGGGCTTCAGCTAGTAGGTATCTAATAAAAATAAAAAAAAATATTATCATAAAGTGTTCCTAAGTATATATTAAAACACCTTTTTGTTTGTATTATAAATAATTCCAAGCTTCAAAATGTTACTTGAATGCTAGGGATAATTAATATATTGCAGTTTTATTCAAATTCAATCAACGAGGCTGCCACTTAACTCAAATTAACATTTCAGATGAATTCCCGGAAACAGTTTCATCAGTACAGTTTAAATCTCCAAAAAAACTAATTGAATAAAACACAGCGTTACCGAATTATCATAAAATCAAAATATATTATTCGAAAACTGTAGCAGGACTTCTGAGAAACGTGCCTTAATAAACATACATCGCGAACTATTTAATTATACGCCGACAAAGCGAACACATCGCATCGATCAACGAAGTCGACATTGCTACAACACTAGTAAAAAAATGTGAAGCTTTGTTAACCCTAATAACATCACGGGTCATTTAAGGCACAATTAAAATAGCTTGATAGTTGGCAAGTGGAGTGTTACATGTTAGATTAAGGAACTCAGATCTTAGATAAAAGGTACTCGTAATATTACTTAAACACATTGAGTGCGTTTTTTTAAAACTGGCAGGTTCATAGTTCCATTAAGGTTTTCAAACAAACTTCTACCTATTTTTTCTTCTAATTCTACTGCAATAACTTATATGTACTTTTAATAATCTCAACACCATGTGTACATTTTTTTATCACCTTAGCAAATGTTCGATATTTCAAAGACAAAAACTAAAAGCTAGTGCCAAAGACCTTTATAAAACAGAGCACAGTTTATACTTGTCTTATATTTTATGCTTATATTTTTTTTTACTAAATTTTATATATTGTTTTGCAATAGGAAAAAAAATATGTTCAAACAAAGAATGAAACACACCAATAAGAATACTAATAAAATAATAAATACTACGTAAATAATTACAGGGCGAGATATTTTTTGTTTTTATCATTCGCCTACTTAATACAAATTCTGGGAATTGTTCTATCTAAAAATTTGTTAAATAAATTTCACACCATAAGGAAAGTCAAGCATACGTAATTTTTCAACACTCCAAGCCCTTCTCATTCGGCGTTCAACCTCCTTTTTATTTATTATAATATAAACAATTAAACGGCTATTTATCACTAACGCACATCGTTTCACGGTGAATACATATTAACACTACAAACGTTGTTGCATTTATAATTATTATAAAACCCACTCAGTTGTTGCCGTACTTTCGAAATTAATTGCCGGGGTCACGCGAGCCCGCCGTTCTTTTTAGGGTTAAGCTAGAACGATCGAGTGACATTAGGGCTGTGGTTATCACCGTAACTTAATTAATTTTATTTAATGTTTTTTAGTGTTATATAATTTGTTTTGTCTATTATTGTGTCTATTTTGATTGTTGTTGATTTCCGTAGTGATTAAATAAGGTCCAATAAAACTGTTGGGAATGTGATTATGCTGGCCAGTTACAATTTATCCTCGTCGGAATTTCATTTCAAAATTTGTAACAATATAAAATAAATTTAAACAAAACAGTATTGTTCCAAGAAAAACAAATTCTAATCAAATAAGGGAATATCTTAAGAAAATCCAATATTCTGAAGGGTGATTTCTTAATAATTTACGAGTATTAGCGTCCCCTTTCAGTGAGCCTTAATTTTGTAATGCGACGAAAATATAGAAGGGTTTTCTCGAAAAATTATGTAATTCAATTGAATTAAAATTACTTTTGATTGTAATGACTTGGATTAAAAAAAAGGGTCTAAGAATTGGTTTTGGAAAATAAAGTTAGAGATGTCTTTTTAAATTAGGGTTGATTGACAGTAATGTTTCTTTTGTATCATTACTTTAACCCTTTCGCCCCTGTATGCATTTGGGAATCACGAAAATAAGTTTGAGAAAATATTTTTTTCAACGTTTATTATACTGTTGATAATTGATAATATTTTTTTTCGATTTAAATATCTTTTTCATTTAGTTCTTTTTGAGAATTTTTCAATTTCGCTTTAAAAATAATGAATCGACTCCACCACAAAAACTGTTATACACACCATCAAAAATAGCAATATTCCAAGCGAATCCCAATATTTACAATAATATTATTATAAGTGCCAAAATCAAATAACATTCATGATTATTTTAATGAAAACAAACACCCCATTTTTGAGCCGTCACGGGCAGGGCAAACGGATACGGAAATGAACACTTCCTTGGCCAAAAAATTTATAAGACATCCAAAGAAGTGAGGAATATGACAGGAACAGCTCGCAGCTCGCCTAAGGGTAAAAGGGGTGTAATTATTTAGCTGTCAAAATAAACTCGGATTAAAGTAAATAAATACACAAGGTTTAATAACTAAACATTTTTTTGTTATGAAGTAAATTCCACTTTTAAGGAGTTGCCTTAGTTAGAGGATTGTAGAGAATTATAATAGTATCTACTTTTGTGAAAGTTTGTTTTCCTGGTTTCTTGAACTTTAAATTAATTTTTTTGACTTACGTTTAGATTATTTAAAAATGAAGTAAGAAAGTTGATAGGTTAGTTACAAAAATATGAGAGATCGTAATAATATGATACCTACATAATAAAGAAAATTTGACGGGCCTTTTGGTCTAGTGGTTAGTGACCCTGATTGCTAAGCCGGAGGTCGTGGGTTCGATTCCCACCCAGAGGAAATCTTTGTGTGATGAGCACGATTATTAATCGTTCTGTGTCTTGGTGTTATTTATCTATATTATGTATGTATTTAGACATATGAGTACGTTTATCAGTTGTCTGGTCACCATAGTACAGGCTCTGCCTGGTTTGGGATCAGATGGCCGTGTGTGAGTTGTCGCAAGATATTTATTATCATTAAAATTTGCTCTTGATCTTTCAGGACACAAGCTTGATATCATACAAAAATACTTTCATACGAAAATTACATAATATTATAAAAGGAAAAACATGCAGTAGGCATATCTTTATTTCCGTTTCATGACATTTCCAAATCTAATTGTCATAAACATAGATTCACCGGGACTGCGCGCGCTCGCAGGGTTATGCTTAGTTAAACGAGCCTTGTTCACTGTTTAATTTAAAACGGTACCCTCCATTCGGACCAACCCTTTTTGTTTACGGATTCGAGAAAATATCCTTTTTTTCCCGATCAAAGGGATAATTGGTGATTATAATCGGGTTTCAGAACAAATGCGATGTGGTTCTAACGGCTCTAGATGTATTGGTGTGATTTTTTCTCGGTTTAATTTTGTAAATCGTTTGTTCTATTAGGCTTACGCTTAGCAATAAAAATGAGGATTTTTAGTAGGTATTTAATTTTGTAAGTCAACAAATGAAATACCGAATTGTTCAGTAAATAAAATAGGGCTTTCATGGTAGTCCACCGCTGGCCGCGGCTTTTCTAATAAATATGGGCATTTGAGTATTTTCAATTGGGTTTCTTATTAACTTTTAAGTTGTTCAATTAATATTCTTGACAGCAAACAATCAATTTATCGCAAAAGACTTTAAGTATCACAATGGCCAGAATATAAATATATTCTGCAGAATATAAATAACATTCACGATAGCTGGATAGCAATATAAATAAATATGTGGACAACATTACATAAGGTCTGTTCATCTATACTTTACTTGTCACAAATAGTAAACAAACCGACACAACACGATTACAAATCACGATTTTTCTCAAAAATCACACAATGTATGTTACCACAATTAGTTTACAATTCTGAATAGATCACACAAAGTTTCCCATCACTAATTTTATTGACATTTCTTACATACGCCATATTTGTTTACATGTTTGGACAAGTATAGATGAACAGACTATACATTGCTCCGAATCCAAAGTAAGTAGCTAGCACTTGTTGTATGGAATTGGAGACAACGAAGGTACCACAAACACCCAGACCCGAGACAATGTAGAAAAGTGTTTTTCTACCTTGACCAGTCCGAAGATCGAACCCGGGAACTTAGAGCTGGCGACACCTTGATCACCGAAGCGTACGCCAGTCGACCACGGAGGAAAAATAATGTTATTTATTCTTAACTAGCTTCTGCCCGCAACTTCGTACGCGGATCCTGTTGCTTATGCCAGCGACAACAGGGTCGTCAAAATAAAAGATCTGAAACGTCTGATGTCAAATTCTAAGAGCCCGGGGACGGGAAAACATCGTGATGCGCCAGACGATTCGAGACCCTCCAGATCTTTCATTTTTGTAAGATAGCAGGAAATGCCCATCAGAACTTTTGCATTTCCAAGTCAGATGTTTCAAATCTTCGATTTTTATAAGTCAACAGGGAATGCCCATCAGACCAAACAACTTTTGCTAAGACGTCATTCCTATATGTGTTATGGTGTAGCCGGGCACTTGGAGTTCCACAACAGGTGTTCCAGATCTTCAATTTTCATACGTCAACAGAGAGTGCTCATCAGGCTGAACAACTCTTGCTGAGACGTCATTTCTCTGTTATGGTGTAGCCGGGTTCTTGGAGTTCGACAACAGGTGTTCCAGATCTTCAATTTTTAAACGTCAACAGAGAGTGCTCATCAGGCTGAACCACTCTTGCTAAGACACCATTCCTATATGTGTTATACTGTAGCTGGGCTCTTGGAGTTCCACATCAGCTGTTCCAGATCTTCAAATTTATTCTTTCAGCAGAAAATGCTCATCACGTGGAACAATTTTTGCTATGGTACCATTTTTGTATCTCTTATAGTTTAGCTGGTCTGTTGCGGTTCTGCATCAGGTGTTCAAATTTCCAAGATAAATTATAGCCTATATGTTGCCCAGACTTAATACCTATACAACAAAAAAAAATCATTCAAATCCGTCCAGTAGTTCCGAAGATTAGCGTGTACAAACAAACAGACAAACAGACAAACAGACATACAGACAAACAGACAGAATTTTTTTTTTGGATTCGTGCTCTATAACTGTTTGTAAACCCCCCTCAATTATTTTTTTTTTAATATATTCAATGTACAGACACAGTTTTTTTACTGTTTTATTATATGTATAGATAATCTACAGTTTGCAATTGTGACCGTAGGTACACTTTCAACTCTAGAATAAGTAGATCACAGATTTATAACAAAAAAGATAAAAAATAGATATAGTGACTAAAACAAAAGCAATATAAATAATTGCAGAAGACCAGATTTCTGAGGTTTACGCGAATGTTAGGCATTGAAATAAAAATACCTTTTTAAACGATTTTATCGCGGTTTATTTTGATTTCAGTTCCCGACGTTTCAACTTTCAACGCCTACATGGGTGGTCACGGGTAGAATACGTTAAAAAATTTGCTAGTTTTATTTCAAGACAAGATTTTTTTTAATAAACTATACTAATAAATAAAGCTGTCATCGTGAGTGACGCGTCCTAGTACCAGGAAATAATAATAATATAGTTAACTATATGTACCTATGTACAAACAGTAACAGATTTGATTGAGATATAATTATATTTCTATAATAAACGTTTGTGATCTTTGAACTCCTTCAATTGAAACTCTAACCTACCAAGTCATTAAAACAAATGAACGCAAAACCATCGACGCGCACGTAATCACGAGTTATATTGTAAGGGTAACTAAACGCGCTTTAGTTAAGTTTCGAGTAACGTAGTAATTAGCGTTCGCTTAGTGACGGGGCTATTTTGTATTAAAGTTATTGTTCCTTTGATTTTGATTTGACGATTGTTAGGAAAACCAGAGTTATAAGAATTAAGCTGTCGTCTTTGCGATAAAGGTAATTGGTTCTTATGTTTTAGACATTAGCCAGTTAATTAGTTAGTAGTTAATGAAAACGGTGAATAAGAATGACAAACTTATCACTTATCTTTAACTTAAGCTTAGCACGAGGGGTTAACGAGATTAATAGTAATGTGCAACCCACATTGCTATTAATATTTATTAAAAAAAATCATCTTATATGTCTCAGCTTTGAATTTTTTTTTAAATTGAAAACGACGAAAAAATTAAGGAATTTAATTCGTGTGGCGTGTGGTTACACCTATATTCAAATCACATTCACAAAAAACACCCCGACTTAGAACAAACATTTGAGGATTACACAAATGCTGGTCCCATGCGGAGATCGAACCCGCAGCACACCGCGAACAGTGTTAAATAATAAATAGCGTGGTGACCTATAGCACTCGGCTATCCGTGCTGTCAATTTCTTAAAATTCCTATTTTAGATAAAGAATAATGTCTATTATTTTGCATTTCTTTCATTCTATCGAATAAAAAAATCAATGCAAAAACAAGCCTGGAGACTTCGTAATTTTAAAGTTACATCTAAAAAGCAGTGATCCAAAACAAAGCTCTTCGGATTGATAATTACTGTCAATAGTAATTAGCAATGAGGGCGCTGTATTTGAGAGCAACCTTCGTGTCTGCGACACTTTCTCATAACGGGGGCTAACACGATGTCAGAAACAAGTGACGTTTATAATTATAATAACTGCGCGCTGTTTATTATTTATTAAATTATTAATCGCTAAAACAAAAATACTATTGTGTTTTGAACCGCCTACAATAAATTTTTGTTTGTAGTGTATTGAATTTCAAATTAATCTACTAACTAAATCCTGGCTAGGCGTCGCGTGTCGTGTTAAAATCACAATTTAGTTTCTTTTTTGTTATAATTTAGTTTATGCGTAAGTAAAGGACTTTAAATCTTAAAACTATGATGTTAATTCCAGTTCCTTTAAAATGATTTTCAAATTAAGATTCACTTCCAAAATCATGAAATCCAAAACGTTACGAAAAGCAATTAAATGAAAAATTTCATTTTCAATAACAAGGACCGCCTGAACGTTTAGGTTTCATCAATTTACAACGAGTTAATTGTACATTAAAACGCGAATGTCTTATTCATGGCTTTCAACTGGGGTAGGCCATTGCACAAAGTGAATTCTTAATACAGAAATTATGAACGTTTAAGATGGCTTGCACGACTATGATTGCGAGGGGCTTTTACCGACTTTGTAAAGAGGGAACCTTGTAATGTGGATATTTTTGTGCAAATTACATGCTGGAAAGTTTTACAATAATTGTTATTAAAAAGTATCATGCTGTGGGGAAAGACTTGCGCCTATTGGTGGAATTTTTTGATCAAATAAGAATAGCATAGTTATTTGAGATGTAAATTGCAGCAGTGTTTTTTTTTATTCGAACTTTTTAATATACGCCTTGATTTTTTGATACATACCTACCACACATTTACGTTTTGTTTATCTTAAAAATCAAATCATCAATGACACAAA
This sequence comes from Plusia festucae, assembly GCA_950381575.1. Classification (NCBI taxonomy): domain Eukaryota; kingdom Metazoa; phylum Arthropoda; class Insecta; order Lepidoptera; family Noctuidae; genus Plusia; species Plusia festucae. Next base: position 824,653 of record OX494447.1, read on the forward strand.
CTACCGATCTCATCTTCTCTAAATCAGTTAATTTTAGTTTCGTATCAAGACAATATCCCAACACACATCAGCAGTAGTGGGCACTCGAGATCCGCCAGTACCGCGTCTAAGATCAGCAACAGATCCTCCCATATTATTGCGGTTCTATTGCTCTACAAATACACATCGACACCTCACTATTTGGACACATTTCTCTGGCGTATCCACTAAGTCTAATGTCAATATTTGGTGTGTTCACCTCATTCTTAGTAGGCTCACACCCTGTGTGTACAACTCATGCAAGCCATTTTCAACTGTATTCTGTATCCATAAGGTTTATGACAAGTGAATTCTTAAATTTGCAAGTACATTGTAAAATATACAAACGTTACGAATAATGTTTACTTATGCTGCGATTTTCGACTTTGTTGTCATGATTTAAGGGTGATTTCCTCTTGTTTGCCGAGATGATTTTGTTGTTACTCCTTGGAATTTTTCTTGAGAACTACCAGAATTGTTAATCTTATTTAAGCTTCGTAAGCTCGAATAAGCATTTGTTTGTCAGTATGTAATTTTATCGCGGTTTCGTGTGAAATATGGCTTTATTAGTCACGTTCTGTAGGTCGCGTGACCTTCGAACTTCCTCGTTTTCTTTATCATAACTTCTTCTTGCTTTTTTTTCTGGATCTGCGTTCATAATGTATTGGTTTGTCACCTCATATTTTTTTACACCTCATACTTTTTTTATTACTACCAATATTTGTCTACTACTAGCAGAAATTTGTTTTCATCATTTTGATTTCTACCAGCTACCGAAACTATAGGAAAATTCATAACAGTGTGAAACTTATTTAAGTAAACCTCATTTACCATTTTCATAATATTTGGAACTAGAAACATCTTGGTAGTTATGAACTAATTCAAATACTCATAAATACTAAATTCTCCAAGTAACTTAAGATGTTTCGCGAGAAAATAACTATTCAATAAAAAAATTAGGACGTTCTTTCCAGTGACCCTCTGAAGGCGACGAGGGATAAAATAGCTTCCACTCTTCAATCAGGGGTTGATTTTTACCCTATCATTATGGATGGTATGTTACTTGTAAGTGATTTTTCATTTGGTACAACTTATAACTGCAATTGGTTATAAATGAACTATTTATCAAATACCGTATTATATAACATTAAAATATATTTCTTTCACGTAAATTACAATTTATCTTATCGTGCCGAAGCTAAAACTATTGGCTAACCACCGCAAAAAATATGTTATACGACATTGTCCGTCAAACCTCATGACACAATTTTTACTTCGTAATTTCGTATTGGCTTGTTACCATGCTAACTTGCGTAAGTTTAGTGACAACATAATATCTTGACATATTTCAAAAACCTTCACGGACTGATGTCAGATGGTTAATTATGTAAAAAAAATACCTAAAAAGTTGCGCAATAATAACAAAAATATTTTTAAAAAGAAATAAAAACTCTCTGTTGTGGGAAAAATAAAAAACACAAATAACTTGTGGGTTAATTGTGTAGGTTTATACTTAACTTTTCTACCATTGCGAGATTGTTTTTATCATTCATGTATAATTATTAAAATTACATCTGACAGACAGAAAAGGGACATGAATTATTTTTACATTTCAATTCGGAAACCTCTTACTTAAAATTATGACGAAATAAAACGTCATCAATTCGGGAAGAAGCCGCGGTAGGTTCATGAATGTTCTCTGATTTGTTGTTAGGACTTAACTAGAAGTCTTTCACTTACCACACAAACTTACTGACGACTTACAATTTATAGTCCTCCTAAATTCTTGTTTGTTTGACTTTCATATTTTATAGTACATTGGTTCTTATTTACTTAGTACCTACTCGTTGATCATGAATTCGACTGATTACGAAATAATCTGACCGATTTCATTTAAGTCAATGATATCGTCAAGTAAAATAATCAACACAATTTTTTTTTTACTTTTATTTGTCCAACTGCTGGGCAAAGGTCTCCTCCAACCTGCTCCATTATTACCAAAATATTATTATCACAATATTATGAGCTTTAATTTTATATAAGGATATTCCTATCGGTCTACCAGCTATCACTTTGAAAGATGCTCCAGATTCGATCCCCAGCAGAATAAAAAATGTGTAAGTGTATTTTATTTGCACATCTGTGATTTCGTAATTTACAGGAATAACGTATATTCACTGTTTGAGATTCTTTACAAAAAATATCTTCCTTCCTGACCTGAATGACCTACTGCTTTACTTGTGTTGAGGTAGGTATATTGGGTTCCTAATAAATGCTGCCTCAGAAGTACGACAGGAAGTCAGCCCACGCTTGTTTCTTCAGGGACGTCGCTAACAGTTCTAATTACCCCTACTATTCAGTTCCTAGTGTCAAAATTAGTACATCGAGTTACTGCTAATATACATACCTATCTTATTTGTTGGCCTTGGATAATGGATTACGCCCATAGAATTTTGAATGGTAAATCTAGAGTTCGATGATTTGATAAATAATGTTGGAGTAGGTTCTATGCGATAAACGAGAAAGATGACAGTAACATCAATAAATGAAAACTCAATATATAAATTTTGTAATTGTTATTTATAGTTTTATATTGTAATATACTTTATGAGCTGCTGTAGATACTAGCCATAATGTGTCTTGGTATCTGACAAAAACTTATAATAAATAAAAACACTATATATTTATTACACTCTATATTAGTATTTTTATTGCTTTTCCGCTATGTTTTACATAGAGATTGCAAAATAAAGATAAAGGATATATTTTAGACTCGTTAGCACGCCAAAATTTCAACAGCTCTTAATAATATTTTTAATTAAATTTTGTGACAAGCTTACACGGCCATCTGATCCTAAATTAAGCAGAGCCTGTACTATGGCAACCAGACAACTGATAAACATACCTTATATTTCTAAATACATACCTATTATAGAGAAATAAAAAACACCCAGACACAGAACAAATAATCATGCTCATCTCACAAAGATTTGTCCTGGGTGGGAATCGAACCCACGACCTCCGGCACTCCGGTAAAACATTTTAACTTGTCACTATCATCACCAAGTTCACTAGTGACCTTGTAATAATATTAAGCTAATACAATCAAAATCAAGATCAATATATTAAATGTAAAGCACATTATCAGTTCTTGATCACCCTATATATAAGTAGGTACCTACCTACTGCTAGTACCATAAAAGCACAGCCAAGCAGATGTTAAGATCTGTTTTTCTCGATTGCCGGCGTTAAACTGTTTTATTTCATTGACATAAAATTAACATGCAAATCTAAGATATTCATTCATTAATACTAATGTTATGGTAATGAGCGCAATAGTTAAATACAGTGTGTTGTTTTATTGAATTCACTGTTAAGCATTTCATTTAATGTAATTGAAACTTAGTACTTAGTTTTAATTAAAATCAATATAATAATAAGTCAGGTTATATACAACATAATACATTCCGTAATAAATCTTGCAAAAAAACTTTCATATTTAAATGCAAATTTAATCTATAAAACCTAGACATATCAATAGCTGATTCAAACACCCTCTATATCTGCATTAAGTCCGGAACAAAAAGTAGACTACCTGATGAGGCGTATAATAGTTACAATTCCCATATATGGATATCACGAGTACCAGAGCTCCATAATGCCGACATTTTAAGTACCTTTTCACACCTCACACCTTTGTCAAGTCACCAATAAAAAGGAAAAAGTTTTATTTCCTAAATGGCTTTTAAAGTTTTTGGTATTCACTTTTAGTTCTGCCGACAAAATGTTTTGTGTTTTTAGAGTATAAATTGTCGTCGTACGGGGAATTGTGGCTTTTAAGACTCTCAAGACTGTTTGAGGGTTAAATATACAAATAATTGACAGGAACATGCCTTATTTAAGAAGAGGTAGAAACAGTGAAGTGGTAAGACAGAATGAAGAAATAATGGCTAATGTTTCACGTGATGTGGAAAATGGTGTGGTGGTCTAGCGGTTCCATGACCGGATTCACATGCAGGCAAGAAATTATGTGACTTTTCAAAGTCTTATAGTACTTACTTAATTATTCTAAGACACAATTGACAAACGGCGAAGGAAAACATCGTGAGGAAACTGAATTCCAAAAATTTATTGAATCACCAACTCGCAATAACCAAGCGTGGTGATCAAAGCTCATCCTTCTCCATGTGGGAGGAGGCTGTGCCCAGCAGTGGGAAATGTATAGGCTGGTATCCTTTTTAATACAGGATCCCTGACTCCCTGTTCCGTTGTATCCTTCTAAGCTGTCACATGTTTATACTGAAGTCACATATTTATACTGAAGTCAAATAGACGTGACATTTTATGGTGTGTCATTGAGGTTAGAACAGCCAAACTCTCAGGATGTAATTCATATAAGCTGTGAATTTTCAAGCCAATAAAAAAATTACCCTGAAAACCATATTTTTGTTTAACACTCTCCAATGGAGAGCATAGAATTCCCTTATTTCATTACAAATTTTGCTGTCTTAAACCAGTTTTATTTAGCACTTAAGTCTTACCCCTATATGTTATAATTAATTCTCAAATGAATAACCCGACTCATGAAACCTATCTATGTCTCTAATAATATTCCCTTTATCTTTAAGATTACTGCTATATTGTATAAAGTAGCTTTAATTGAATACACAATTGGACAGCTGTGAATGCTAATACACACCGGGCTATAGTTTTTCTATAACTAAGATTAGATTATGTTGCACTTTGAACATTAGAATGAGAAATAAGCACTAACAAAGCCTACGACTGTATCATTGCAACTTGTATTTATTTCTATTATTTATAGAAAGGACTGGATAACCTGAATCAAGATATAGTGCCTGAAAAGGGGGCAGAGAGACCTTTGTGAGACAATACCAGCTTAGATAATATTAGTATTATTTACTATATATTTTATACCTTCATAAAGTACGCAGAAAATTCAATTTAGCTTATATACAAATAATAAAACTAGCTGACCAGGCAAACGTTGCGTGCCATTTAAAAAAAACTGAAATGGCCACCCCATCACCTAGGGGTATAAAAATATAGTTAATAACTTACTCTCACACCAACCGAGTATACATATAAAATTTCATAAAAATCGGTCAAGCCGTTTCCGAGAAATATGGCAACTAGCACTGTGACACGAGAAGAAGATGTAGGATTGTCGTTTCGACTGAGTTGCATTGGCCGTGGGCCTAAGCGGACTGGTCTGGTATATATTTAGTCGTAATGCTTCTTAGATTATACATACTTACCTCATTCAAGAGCACAATAAATTGACATTGGAGTTCGTTTGACAAATTCCATCTCACGGTAAAATAAATCAAAGGTATAAAATTATTTTAAGTTTCTGTTCTTAATATAGAAAAATATATGTAGTACATTACCTACAGTAGTTAATTCTCTAAAATAGGTTAAGAAAATCCTCCCTAAAAAAACAAATGACATACAGGAAAAAGGTCGTATCTTCCTGCAAACACTGAAGCACATAGCGAATTACTTTGAACAAAACAATCAAAATCTATTCAAAGAAAAAGGTTTTTCTTAATTGTATCTACTTCCACGTGTATCAGTAATCCATTTATCCAGCTGATTGTTTTTCAACAAACATTTCCCGTATCTATTTGAAACACAATTCTTTGTAACGGCAGTATCTCGACAGCCATGCCGCAATTACAGGGGAGCTGAGGATTTCATTGCCAAATATTTTCCTTTATCCGTTGACGAGTGGACCGAGTTGAAGATGCAAGCGAATTACTAAAGAGATCCTAGATCAGATATATTTCCGAAAACTTATTTATTTCTTTGCTGTTTTTTTCAGATTTTTTGTGCCCAAAATTATATCCAAGGCTTAATCACAATGTAAATTTTACTACGTGAAATCGCAAACGTATGGATAGGATAAAAATGGGAGAAAATTAAAAAGTTTTCAGTATCAAACACATAATATATCAAACACTTTTTGGTAAACATTTGATCAATATGTAAAGGTATATCTAAAAATGATTTAACTCCTAATTTGAAAATAAATTGGGCACAAAACAGATAAAATAAAATTATCACAAGCCTCAAGAAGGAATCAAACGCTTGAACCTTTCACTTGTACATGCCAAAACCTCCCCCAGTGTTCATTATTGAAAGGTCGCAATATAGCTTGCACCCGCCCAATTCGCGTCCCCTTAATTAGGACATCTTCGATATTACGCCCAAAAGGTGTGCGTCCAACGACTCTACGAGATATGTGACCGGCTACTGTGTGGATGGTCTTCTTTACCCCTATCATTTTTAGCTTTGATAGTTGAAAGTAAGTGGGTTCCGAATTGAAAGCATAATCAGTTGGGCTTAATTTATGTACTGCTGGTACTTGTGCATTACAACTTGCAAAGAAAGGGTCTTTGATTTATGCACAAATAAAGCATATAAGAGCTTGATGAAATTCATAATTTTTAAATTGTTTGTATAAAACTTTCCTTACATTCGAGGTAAAGAAACTTATTCACATACGAGGTATGTAAGGAAGTTTTGTAAAAAACAATTTCTATCTAGCCTCGACTATGAAACTCATAGTTTACAATATAGGAACAAATAATAATTAGGAACATCCAAAGACATCCATCATATTATTCTTTTTAGAAATATACCAAATCCTCAGTCACAGTGGTCGTCCCATCTCCAATATTGTATCCTGCTAAGCTGCTTTATGAAACATCCGTTAATTTCGTCACAGATTTTCCTATAATTGGGACAGTGTCACGATTTAATTCTTTGTTACCAACCTGTGAGATTGTCACTAGGTATTATTATTCTTTCATTTTGGTACCTTTTTAACACTTTCAGCTGTTTAAAATCGTTGACAAAGTGAAGAATTATTGTTTCCGCTTAATTTTATAAAATAACCCATGTTAGCAAAACTAAATAGTGAATAGCTACGTATTGTGTCATTACTATAATTATTTTGGCTGATTCAAACAAAAATGGAGGTCACACTTCCTTGGCGATGTAATCAGAGCTCGCGTGATAAAGATCCTGTTGTATCACAAACAAACGAACTCCGAACTACAACTAATTTCCAACAGAAAAATCCAATTACACTTTTAGTCCGACCGGAAAATCGAATTCAGGGCCTCATGGTGTGTCAACCAAAGTAGTAAGCCTTACTTTTCCATCCTCACTATCTTCTTTAATCACTAAACAGCTCAATTATTTAAGCATTAACCCGACTTTGTTTATACCCTCATCATTCAGGGAGCCTCATTAATCTGGAGAGAAAAAACTTTGAATAAACAGAATCCGAACAATCCTAGAAGGAGCGACGTACAGAAGAAAGACTTGGCCGAGAAAACGTAGGTGTAAAACAAAAATAAGGAAAGGTGCAAAATGCTCTAAAAACTTTTAGTTCTGATTTGCTGGCCTTTTTTGTAAATGTAAACTGGTATGGTTATGCGAATTGGTTTGGTATTTTTTTATAGCATTCTTAAAAATAAAGTGAGGTGATATACCATCTTGATTAACCATATATTTATATCACTAATTATATTTATCAGCTACAAAAAGGTTCGAAATAGAGGACCGAAAAAACTTCAAAGCAAATTTCGGGCTTCGAGAAAATCTCTTCAACTAATTTTCGAGTGTACGTCTTCCCTTACTACACAAATATAAAGGTATATATTCTCGATCCGACATTACAATTGTTTTATACAGGAATCGCGTCGCCCTAAAGCAAAACTTTGCACGTAAATAACTTTGAGGAAGCCCAAGGGTCCGCAGCTGCGCTGTGTATGATAATTTCACTTTTTGTAAACATTAATGAATGAAAATAAGGTTGGACGTAACACTGAAAATTTTACAACATTGTTTACTGCTTTCTCTTGTCATAACTTTAGTGGAAGTAAAGTTACACCCTAAAATTGTCTGGAACTAAATTAAGTTTTAGACTTGATTAGGCAAATAATTTTCGCGACCACTTTAATAAAACCCAGGGTCATACTTTCAATCTAACCGTGCTTATGTAATCGTACAAAAATCATGAGTAAGCACAACAGATGTATTTATTTTCAGATTATTTTTTGCATTACTAAACTTGTCTACCGTAAAAACGCTACATGAAAAATGAACAGTAGTTTTTGCTAGCCAACTTATCTTTGCTGATGGAAAAAAGTTATCAATGTCCTATCCCAAAGGAATAGACGTGATTTTAGCTTAGCATTTTGTATGTATGTTGGACATATAACGTTGTGTTTACGCACACGCAAAGCATAAACTTGAACACCCCTTAGGATTTTTGGCGGGCGATCTAATTTCTTGGAAAATATGCCGCGTGATGTAAGTCGGCAGAATCATAATTTGAATCATTGGGACGTAACGCATTGCTTAGGCCGACTATAGAACACCGAACATTTGATACGACTAAACGCTGCGATTTGTCGAGGTTTTATTCCTATAGTGTAATTGTTAAGTAGGTAAGTCTATTATACAATGTTGACTATAACCTTAAAGAGTTTCTCGATCATAGGTTTTATATGCTCGTATTTTTACTTTATTTTTAAATTGCGTGATACTGCACTTAACTTAGATTAAAAAGGGTGAACTAACTGTCTTTTTTTTGTAGTGTTTTGTTCTTATGTGTAGGTACTTTTCGCATGCCACATATGGCTAAATGTGTGGAGTCTAAATTTGACAAATTGTTTTCATCTGTCTGTACCCATATTTAAAGCGAAATAAATGATTTCATTTGTCGTACAAAGACTTAGCATTTACGCAAAAACGTGTAATTTTTGTACTGACGCAATACAAAGATCGTTTTGCAAACGATATCCTGAAAAACAAGATAAACTTGACATACCTACTTCCTTCCCATAAATTAATAAAACTATCAATTTACATAATAAGGAAAATAATTATGTTAACTAACAATATTTCAATATTATTAAAATATGAGTCATTTGAAAGCAATCAACTAGCATTCTACGTAAACGATGAGCAACGACTTTAATTTTAACAATTACCACGTAAATATGCTTGATTTTAATGTCTTCAGAATTTGAGTCATTAGAATATTTTTTACTTTTTTTTCATCTTACACACTGCTGGTGGCTCATGGATAAAATAAATTGTGGTTACTTGAAAAACTTATTTAGGGACACAAAATTTTGGTTAAAGCTTAATTTGGTTTGTTGTTTCTTTATAATTATTTTGAGTAAACTTGGCATGACATTCTTTAAAGTTGTGAACCAAATCTCCCAAAAAATATTATATAGGACATTCAATAAAGCTAATATATCTAACTGTATAATTAACAAAAACTTTTCCTTTTCTTTTTCTTTTCTAGCCCACATTTTGCAGTTACTCGTACTTATTTTTCGAATTTCTGGTCTATTGTAGTTTGGTCGTCAATATGATCAATTTCCTTATACGTTTACAAACAATTTACAAAAAAATACATTTAGATAGATTAAAAATTCCGAGAAATAACCTCATCACACCATATGATATCACAATACTAATATTTGTCAATCGCATGTCTGTAGAATGCCTTAGATAAAAATTCAACACATCGCTGAGATAATAATATAATGTGATCAAGATTCAAATGATTCCTCCCGATGGCATCCCACGTATTTATGAGATAACATTTACTAGTAAACCGTATCAGAATTATTTCTAACACAAATAATAACTCATGGTTCAGTTATGTTTTTGACGGTTGAAGGCGGTGAACAATTTAGGTGTTTCATGAAAAATCTAGATCCATGCAAAATAATGTTAAAATTAATGTGTCAATTTCAGTGTTGTCAGAGCAGGTAAAACATGGAGAAGTTGAAAAAAAAGTTAGATCTGTGGATGTCAATTTGCAAACATATCGAGACCTCTCCTTACCTCGGAATGCACATTATGTCGTTGGTCCCGACTGTAATACAGTGATATTTGACAGTCGTTAAGCCATTACTATTCTGACAACCGGTCTTACTATGGAATGAAACGGTTTTGCAGAGGTCAGATAGGCAATCGCTGCATGAAGACCAACATGCTTGGGAAGGCGCTAGGCGGATGGCATCCGAATGACAGATGCTATAAAAAAATGGATGCGAAAATCAAATGTCGGTCTTTCTTTGGATTTCCAGGATGTAATCCAAGTTTAAACCTAACTTTGTGATGAAAAGACTAAGGCATTCCTGTAAGCGCTCTATTAATTATTTTTACCACTACTGCCATTAGTATCGCAGTCAGCAGCTCAAAACGCGGGAACAACTCCAGTTAAGCAGCTTTCATTAACCACAATGTCTCATAACCAAGTATAATCAGTCTCTCTGAATGGGGATTGAGTAAATTTATTCCAACCCTTTATAACAATCTAAAAATAATGAAGGATAAATGATAACTTTAGCAAATTCTGAAGGTCACTGAAACCCTAAAGTCTTAATTAAATTCTAGGTTTATGTTAATTTGAGACAATTTGAATCGAGAGGATTCTCTGAAATTTTTCAACTCGGTAACAGTTTTGCATAACTTTATGTTTAATTGAGTTTTTAACGAAAAAATAATAGAGTGCTCTCATTTACGTTCATAGTACTTTTATTATGAGTGCAGTAGTTAGAACTTAAAGTTTATTCAGTGCATTTTATATGGAACTATGGTACAATTTTATAGGTCTGTACTATTTTTATTTTTCATCTTGATTAGGATATCTGAGTTAAAATATGACGATATACGAGGGGAGAGGCCGAAAATAAAGGTTAAGCCGCGCTCGTCGCGGTTCGTCCGTGGATGGGTGACCATTTGCAAACACACGATACCTCTCCGTACCCCGAAAAGCACATTAAGCCGTTGGTCCCGACTGTCTTACGGTGACCTTTGACAGTCGTTAAATCTTTACAATTCTGACAGCCAGTCTTACTATGGGATACTGTATTACCTAGCAATGGGTTGTGGAGGTCAGGATAGACTTTGTTTTATACTATGAAAAGAAAACAACTCTAAATCCAAATGTTTTATTTCAAGTATACCTTTAGGCATTTTCGTAACGCTAATGACTTTAGTTACTGCGGTTCCTAAAGTTCATTGCTATGGAGAAGAACCAGCAAGAAATGTCAATTTATAGGTAACTGTATTAAAAATAGTAACTCTTCTTCTTCTTCGTAGCTTTTTTCCAAGCCAACCAACGTTCAGTCTCACCTGATTCAGCTGAATGCCGTGCTATACGTTACCCCTCCGTGGTCGAGTGGTTTACAAGGTGTCGCAAGCTCTGAGGTCTCGGGTTCGATCCCCGGACGGGTCAATGTAGTAAAATACTTTTCTACTTTGTCTCGGGTCTGGGTGTTTGTGGTACCTTCGTTGTGTCTGATTCCATAACACAAGTGCTTTAGCTACTTACTTTGGATTCGGAGCAATGTATGTGATGTTGTCCACATTTATTTATTTAGATCAAGCTGACCCGAGCCAGCCAAACTAGCAATAAAAATAAGTCCCTAAATAATATAACCTTAGATCCAGACCTCTCTGGCTGTTTGCCTTATTCACATTGATAGCAACGCACTAAGTCGAGGTCCGAACCCCGCAGAGGATGCCCTTAGTGAAAGTTTTTAACGTAATTAGTTCCTCTATAGCTCAAGCTGGAGGCCTTTAAGGTTTCGCCGAAAAGTCCGGTGAAGCAATCAACCCTGCGAACAGGCTAAGTGCGGTAGACCTCAACAAAAAAAAATTATCGTGCTTTACGTGGAGAGATGGCTTATCTTACCTCCTAACATCTCCAAGTAAAAAATAAATAATTACAGAAACGTTTTAAGCTAACAACCATGTTTACAACGCTTTCTCAATAAAAATCTAAATACAGTTAGTCAGTAATTTGAAATATTCTACTACTGCTCATAAAATATCGTAACGTAAGCTAATTGGGCTATAACTCCAGAATTTACTCTCCTAAAACTATGAACAAGTAATTAAACTTTTAAAAGATATTTACTTGTAAATGCGTTTAGCTTGTGTATTGGGGCAATATTTAACTGTTTATACATTAATGTATAATGAACTAGCTAAGCTTTTCTCGTGTGAATAAAAGTGACTTTGCTTTCAGATGTTAGCCTGACGTGTCAAAGTGTAGGCGAGAAAATCGAACAAAAATAATAATGGGTAAAATCAATACGTGATTTAAAATTTCTAGTAATTGAGACGCTTGAATTACGAATACTTATTACTTAAATTGGAAAAGAATACATTTTCGAAAATAGTATTAGACGGAGGATTTTGCCTTGAAGAAATAACATTGCATTTTTTCTGTAACAGAAGGTATGGGTGAAGGGTGGGCGAATCAGGGTGCTGTCAATGTTTATGTTGACTTTCCAAAAGTACTACATAGGAGCCTAAGTACCTGGATGACCGAGCTTTGCTCGTCTTGTCGGACATTTGCTGAAAATGATTCCTGGCTCCCGAAACCCCCTGCATACTAAATTGCATGAAAATCGTTGGTGCCGTTTCCGAGATTCAGATTACATGTATATACAAGAATTGCTCGTTTAAATATACAAGATTTGAATATATATTTTTTAATTTTAAGTTGGGTACATACTACATATAAAATTAATTGTAAATTATTACGCGCAGTCGTGGTATTTTCCATATCTCCCATATTCATAAACAGCATGTAACATAACTATGATATCACTACAATGGTCCCATGCCATACACAGATGTATTGTTTAATCAGTTGGCTAAGTAATCAGTAATTTAATGTTTATACTCTTATTGTTACGATTCCGTGAAAAACGCATGGCAATGTGTATTTTTTAAATGTTTATTTAATTTAAAAGCATTATGCATGGAATTTAGTTGGAGCTAACTAGCTAAATTATTTACATTTTATAATATAGTACGTTAAGTTTTATGAAATTAAATATAGATTATATAATTATAATATAATTATTTTACGATCTGGGATAAATTATTTCAATAGGAATTTGCAATCCATGGCAGAAGTCGGATTCTCTTTTGCTAAAATCTTTTGCGTTCAATTGAGTTTTCTTCCAAACAGAGCGACAATTTAGCTATATACAATATTATATATAAATTAATCACATATTATTATAATTTCAACGAAATCAATTCTTATGATTAAGGATTTGAACCCGCGAGAGACCAAAAGGCAGATCACAAAGTCAACGTACTAAGCACAACTAGAGTCGTTTGGTTAGTATTCTAACTTTTAGTTTATTTCAGATTAAAAACTTTTTGGTTACGAACATATACAAACAGTACAATCAACAGCAAAAGTAGATTAATTGTGTTTATAACTTTAGGAGTCAAAGCTGATCACTTAAATATGGCAACTGTACTAGTAATAAATGTTTGTTATAATTTACAATTACATACTTTTTAATCACTTTGTATATACATATATACATACACAGTTCTGACGCGAACTCCGTTCATTAGTATTGAATTTTGATCATCTTATTTTGCTGTTGACTGTACTAACCCAACAATCTTTCAGTGGTGACTAATTATCGTAGCTTTCAATCATGTTATACAACCGCTCGTATTACACAAAGAATCAGTTTAGTTGTTATTATTATTATGGAACTGTTACAATCCGACCTCAAATCGTATCGCATCGAGTTACATGTAACACAAAACTAGTCATCGGACTTGTAAACAAATGTTCATGATGTATTTCACTTCTGTTTTGTTACATTATAACATTTCATACCTAACGTACTAAGTATTCTTCCGTATTTTTCCGTAGTCTTGTTTTGTTTGAATAGGCATCGACTCGGTATTAAAATACAAAATCTATTTAGTATGTCAGTTAATAATATTTTTTTCAAATCAATGATTTTTTTTAGGATATTATTCTTGTTTACCCCTCGTGCTAAGCTAAGATTCTTGTGTTACGAGTGGGTTCATGTCGGTAGTGTAATGGGTGGGATTCGAACCCGCGACTTCATGATCGCAAGTCCGACGCCCTAGCCATTAGGCTACCGCCGCTTCAATAAAATAATTGATAAAATAGTTTAAGCGCTACAAAGTTCAGGAGTAAAAAAAAACCTAAAATTGACGTCACGCGACATTTCCATTCGCTGCATCTTCATAATAATAATTGTTTATAACGTAAAAAAAGAAAATACGTATCTAATATTTTTTATTAATCTAGGTACCTGACGGACTAAGAACAAAATTGTAGACATGCCTATTATTATTATTTGCTTAGAGCCCAAACTGTCTCACTGTAGAGCCAAAGCCTTCATCTCATCCTTCCATTCCATTCTATTATAAGCTAATTGACGCCACACCATGTTAAAGGCGAATAAGCACTTAAAAATCATTTTAATAAAAAGTTAAGATGTTTAAATTCAAGTAGAATACAAAAATCCTTTAATTTTAAAACTTGAAAATATCCTGCCCCGTCTTCCCATGGGTAGCACAGTATAAATTCCTATGATTGTGCCCAAAAACCTTCCTCTTCAAGCACTCAACTTCTTTTACTGAAATATGCTACCCGTCGTAACCCGTTGCGTAGTCTAAAAGATCTAAGCTAACAGACAACAGGAGGGATTTTTTATACTATATGTAGATAAACTATTGGTTAATTTATGGTTCGACATTACTTTGCAATAACTGTAGTAAAGTTATGAATCCGCATGACACGAGATTCATAAGGTCGTCTCCATCTCGCGATTTATTAATTACGTTTATCTACAATTTAAATTAGTGAGACTATGTCAAAGTATCTCTATGTGTTTATAGTCAACATTGATGCGTAAAAGCATTTCACCAAAAACTTGAAAAATCATATTAAATTAAAAACTTAACGTCCATACAAACTTAACCCCATGGTTTCATTATTACACCAATATTAATGAGATTTTAACAAACAGATCAAATAATGAACTTCACACGAGTATTATCCGTTTTTCATCACAAAAATTATTCAATGAGAGAATGTGCTTTAAAAGCTAAATTACAAAGTTTGATTTTGATTAGCAGATGTTTTAAAGTGTATGTACTTTTTTGGTGGTACAATTATTATTATTATCGCTTCACTAAGTAAGTCAGTTGCGTGAATTGATGATAATATAAACGTGAACTGGACAATGATGTAGGTTAGCTCCTGCATCATTGTCCACTCCTCGTCTATGTAGTGTTCATATAGAAGAATAATTTGTACTTCAATGATGTACGTATTTAAGAACTACCAATAGAAGCTCTTTCTAGATATTTGGGCTTGGGAAAATAATTACTATTTTTTTTTATCAACACAACTATTAAAAAATTACATTTATTCATACAAAAAAAATATCTACATTAATAAAAAAAAGAAAAAAATAGGATTGTATTTTTGTTTGTTCGTTTGCATTGAATTGGCTCCAAATCTACTGAACCGATTTAAAAACTTATTTCACCGTTGGGAAGCTACACTATCCCCTGACCCCTGGTGACATAGACAATACTATATTTTAAAAAATTGAGGCCGCGGGTGGAGCAGCAGCTGCAGGAAACACCTAGTGTTACATAAAACAGTTTCACACAGTAAAGTGATAACTGAAGCGAAAGGAAATGGCTCAGCTCATGCCGCTCCGGAACTAGCATGACCCGTTACAAGGATGATTTTTAGCCTTATTGATTGCCAGGATTTGTAGGACTAGATAGCTACCACCAGTCGCAACACGCTCAAAGATTTTACTATCACCAGTCTCATATCATTTTGATATCTCTAGAGGAAAATCTGTCTATGTCCGTCGTTTCCTTTGTAAGTAAATAACACAAAATAAGATTTATTATTACAGTAATAAATAATACCAACTATTCCCAACCTGAAGTCATCTAAGGGAAATTGTTAAGTAAATAGTGTTTGAGGTCATGAGCCAGCCATCGCTCACAATTAGCAGAAAGCGGACTTCATGTTTCGTTTTATATACATTTCTATTAACCATTGATTCCCAGAAAACCATACAGTTTATTTCAAATGGGTTACAGCGAGCAATGAATAGGTATTCAAACTGAAAGTTCGCAAAATTTATGACTTATATAATACATACTCAAATAAGTTACCGTTTATTATAAACTGGGTTTATGCGAACGTAATGTTGTGATCTTTGACCCTATAGAGCATAGACTAGTGGTTCTATCAATAACTTTCTGATAGTTGGCAAATGTAATAGCCATTACCAACATTATTATTATTTCTTATTGCATCTAATGTTATTTAAACATTTCAAACGAAACACATTACCTTTATCGAACATACATTATAAGTTTTTCCTTGTCGTCTGTCATACACATACTGTTAGTAGGTACTACGAGACAAAAAAGTGTCATTTATATTTTTCACGAACATTGCTTTTATTTATATCGTTTTGCATACCTACCTACCTATGTGTTTTTATAATAATAAAAAACCGTACATTTTTAAGTTTAAAATTTATATGGCTACACCTCATAGCTACTCCTACATCAACAGCCCTTTGCCCACGTTCCCACATTAAAGTAACGTCAAATAATATTTGGCGATGATAACCAAACTGGGCTCAGTTAATATGTGACTTAGATTATGTCTGCCGCTGATAACACAAAAATAGGTCGCCTAATTATAATAGTAGCTTTGATTTAGTTCATTTTGCAACCTACTGAACTAAAATACTTACTATATTAAATACTTTATACATAATTATGTATCTTTAGTAAAATAATCTGTAACTTAAATATCGTTTATGATTTCCGAAACATGTGCGTTGTATGCAATGTATTGTTTTCTGAGGTTTATGCGAATATTAGACCTGTCAGTCTGCAGCTGGTGACCATGACACCTGCAAAGGTGTTGAAACGTCGGGAACTAGAATCAAAATAAACCGCGATAGAATCCGTTTAAAATTAGTTTTATAGATAAACTAGTATTTCCTGAGATTAGCGCGTTCAAACAAACAAACAAACAAACAAAGTCTTCAGCTTTATAATATTAAGTATAGATGTGTTACAAATAAGTTCATTTAACACATTTTTCACTTATTTATAAAAGTGTTTTAAACACACTTTTAATATCTTTCGCAAAAAAAATATACCGACTTCAAAAAAACATTCATTTGACGACCTCCGTGGTCGAGTGGCATACACACCTTTTCAAGGTGTCGCCAGCTCAGAGGTCCCGGGTTCGATCCCCGGACAGGTCAATGTAGAAAAACATTTTTCTACATTGTCTGGGGTCTGGGTGTTTGTGGTACCTTCTTTGTCTGATTGCATAACACAAGTGCTTTAGCTACTTTCTTTGGATTCGGAGCAATGTATGTGATGTTGTCCACAACAATTGATAATAGATAGTGACAATTGTGACAACAGCGCCATCTATTGATTTATTCATATAAAAGCAAAAAATAACTGAATTATAAATTGACCATAATTTACTCGCCTGCCTACTACCCGAGTAGGCACACATAAAAGAATAGAAACAACCGAATTGATAACCTCCTCCTTCTTGAAGTCGGTTATACAGATAGAACTTTTTTTTTAATATTTGCTACCTACGATGTTATAATAAACATCAATTTGCGCGGTAAATCAATACCAAATATGAACCACAAACTTCAATCAGTATTCACGTCGCTACGGACGTCCTAAGCCCTAGCCTTGAATACAGGAAGTTACATAGACTAGATATTTACGAGCTGTCTAGAGGTCGCCTATGTCTCCTAAAATAAATACCTATTACTAATACTAACAACTATTACCGCAGTAAACTAATGTACGATAGAATTTTCATTAGAAGGTTTAACAGAATATTATTTGTAATAACGCAAGGGTGGCAAATAGTCCAATAGTTTTTTAGTAATTAAAAAAAATAGTATCTAATATATAATGTAATATCTTGGGCTCAGCTCACACGCGGCCTTCTGATCCCAAACTAGGCAGAGCCTGTACTATGGCTACCACGACTGATAAACATACTTATATATTTCTAAATACAACACACAAATGATCGTGCTTATCACACAAATATTTGTTATGGGTGGGAATCGAATCCACGACCTGCGGCTTAACAGTCAGAGTCACTAACCACTAGACCAATAGGCTAGTCAAAATAGTATTTTTTCTTTTGTTTTACGTGGCTCTACGTTTGTATATTACCTAGTTGGGTTTCAACCGACAACCTCTTGATCACAACCCGTTAGCCATTAGGCTACCGTCTGTGACTGTCTGCGCTGTTCGATTGCATTACATACAGAATGCGACTAGGTACCTACACTTTGGTGAACTTTATACCTTTTCTTTGTAAATTATATTTTTTAAATAGAAATAGCTCGCATTTTGCCTAAGAAGTATATAGTGTTGGAATGTAGAGCTTGAAAGCCAATTATAATTATCTCTCTTAGGCAGAGGAACCTTACCATAGAGAAATCCGTACGAGTACTTTTTGGAAATAACCTGTAAATCTAGGTTCTTTAAATACAGACGGAGTACCAGAAGAACAGAAGGAAATACGCTGTGGATAAAAATCCTCAAGTAAATTACGAAATAACTTTTATAAGCAGGCTGTTAATTTCTTTATTCCATTACATATATAGGTTTCAAGTCTAACAATGGCATGACTTAAATATATTCGAACTTCTATCGAACGCCTCATTACCCAAGCAATCATCGCTAAACCTAATTGGGACATTAAGACAAATCTCAAACATTAGAACAGTTATTTGGAATGGCTTAGATAATAGGAAAACAAATAAGCCATAGTTTTATGGTCGTGCAATAGGCCAAGGTCTGTCTTTCGTTCGTGTGGGTTGGGTACTGACTGCGGAGGCGCGGGCGGGCGACCGCGGGTACATAAGTACTGTGCCGGTTCAAGGTTTTCAAACGATCTACATATAATAGGAAATACTCAGATGTAAATTTGCTTGCCTAGAATTGCGCATTGGACTCGACGATGTGTTGTGCACAATATAAAATCCAGTGGCAGTACCTATCATAAAAACTGTTCCTTGTCTGTTACACGTACTTAATAATACCGGCCTATAAATATTCCACTGCTGGGCATAGGCCTCTTCCCATATTGAGAAAGATAAACGATACCTATATAGCAAATAGTGGTATATGATATGGCATACATATTTATTATTTATCTTATATGATTACGAGGTGTATAATTGTATATCCCTTAAACTTACCTAATAATATTTAATAAAATGAAATTAATAAAAATCTTGAAATTATGTTAAAATGAAAGTTAAAATATTGGCCACGTTTATTCTTTTATAGGTAAAAAGAAAAAATCGATTGGCCCTATAGATTTCATATATCTATTGTATAAGTATTCTTTTCATACTTATAATTTATGCTTTCAAAACAGAAGTTATTATACAACGTAACAATTGAAGCAAGTTTCAATAAAAGCGTTATTAGGTATGTGTTTATCAATTCAATGGTTATAATCTGTGGTATAAATTATGTTACAACCTTTGGACTTTAGACCGAAGCAGATTATATTAAAATTAGTCACTAACAACAATAATTATTAAACTTACAATGCGAATACATACTTAACTTTGCCAACCTTTTAAAATGTTTCTATACTTTAATCTAATATTTAAGCAGTTATATTAAGAAGTTAGATAAGTATATCGATGTAAAGACTATCATAGTTATTACTTGGCAATTTTAATTATCATTTGTTTACTCATCTGGGTATGTAACTAGTCCGTATGACATTAAAAAAAAAATATGTTGAAAAAGAAGAGGTAAGAACTCTAATTAAATTAGTTCGGTGGAAAATTGAGTGGACTTGAGAATTAGGGGTTCAACGTTCAATCTAAGAATGAGAAAAATTAAGTAACTCACTTATGGTGACGTAAGAAATCCATGTTTATTGTTTAGTGTCTAACAAAAGTATCTACAATCGATGCCAAGTCACTGGCGACGCTTTGAATTTTGAATCGTAAGTCAAAGCAGTAAGATAGAGTTTTGTTAAATTTCGTTACCGTAGTTGTAAAGTCTAACTATGTATGTGGAAATTACTAAATAATATAATATATTTATATATAATCTATTTATTTTGGAAAAGGGTTACAAAAAAGGGGGAAATATTAAATTAAAAATTGATGGAATCACATACAATACAACACACATACACATTACAAATTAAATAAAAGCTTGCAAAAACCAAACAATATTTACATGAGTTTCTCGTATATTTATTTTATTCAGTAATTATATGAAACCTTGAGAATCGTTAAACATTCATTAAAACTGCGAGTAATCGCAAACATTTTTATTTTCAATATTTACTTAAGCGAACACGATGGAAAAAGTAAATAACTTGATTGCTTTTTAAAAGTGATCCTTATTTCGATTAACTTAAGAGTTACAAATTTAATTTGGTTAAAACGAAAGCTCTTTTCGGGGTTGAAAGAGGATGTCTGGTCAAGGATATTATGCCCTATATGTTTATCCTTCATGCTACACTGAAATTTATGGGGTAAGTAGGATTTAAACTCATTGCTTTTTACTATATCTAATACGGCTAAGGCCAATTACATTTTCAAAAGGAAAATACGAGTCAACAAAAGCTATAGGTATAGTTTAATGAAAAATTAATATTGTTTCTTATCTTGTGACTTTGACGCCATTTCGGCTGGTCCTTCATTTCTGTTCGCAGTTTAAGTTGTAGATATACCTACGGTAATGATAAAAAAGTATAAGATGTATAAGAAGATATTCGTTATAAGACCAAAAAAGAGTAAAGAGTAAGCAAATACAGGATAAATTTAAAAGGAGTGCGTATATTCAACGAGGTAATCAGGTGCATGAAAGTGAAGTACTTTCCCCAAGGAACATGAGTCGAAAACTCGAAATCTTACAATGGACAATTAACTTTTCATACTAAGTGACAGGTCATGTGACTTACGTTTATATGCTCTAAATTATAATATAATATAATACCAGCCTATAAATTTCCCACTGCTGGGTACAGACCTCTTCCTATTTAAGGAAGGAATTATAAATTTTATCTCATTGGTTTATTTTGTTTACGTTACACCATCTCTACTTATCCCAAAGGATCAGACGTGAGGTTATGTATGTATTGTGTAAAACTGCTTATAGTTGACGAAGTTCAAACTCACGCTGCAACGACCGCTTGCAGCACAACACACCGCTGCGCTTTGGGCGACAGCTAAGCAACGATAGAATAATGTGGATTTAGAAAATTATTAATAGAGACGTTCTTGATTACAATTTTACTCCAAGAAGCGGTAAAAGAGTTTCGAGAATTTAGTCGTAATTCAAACAGTTTAGAAACCTAAGACCGAACAACACTAAAGATAATAATATCTTGAAATTCAAAATTCAAAGTATTAACATTTTAATAAATTTTATAGTAAAATCACTATCAAATTCAGATTAGATTTTGTTCTAGATGTAAGATTTTTTTAGATATGTATATGTATATATTATCTTTGATATAAGTGGCTTCTAAGTTGCAGTGGGAAGTCCAGTATCAGTATTCAGTATGTAAGGTTACTTTTAATAAATGATATTAAAAAAAACAGGTTATTTAAAAAAAAAATATGAATACAATTAAATATTTTAAACACTGTACATTGTTCCAGTCTCGTATAACAACTACAAAATAGGGCAGATAACTACAACAGAGCTTATCAACACAATTCTTTCGAATGTACCGCGAACGTGTCCGAACTGGTTCGTTCGTGTTAGAGCAAGACGGAATCATTCCGTCAAACGACAGAAAGAGACGCCTAATCAACCCGAGTAAGACCACAACACAAACACTAGAAAGATAAACGAATATAGTATAGCTGGTTGCACGTTGCGTTTTCTGCGAAGCTTTTAATAAATTTAATTTGAACTTTACGATTTTAGGGTTAGAGTTGGTTTTTCAGTGCGGTAAGGAAATATATGATCCTCAGCTGGATAAAGTCTCGATTTTAAGGCCTTGCCCTCGAAACCAGCGGAGTTAAGTTCCCTGAAGTTGGGAGCTTGATTTTAATTTTAGTTATTTTTACTGTGTTACTTGGAGAGTTAAGTAGACTTAGTAGGTGTATTAGTAGTAAGTAACGTATTTTTATAAAAGAACTTAAATTAAAGAAAGAAAACAAAACTCGGTTACGAAGCGGTGGTAGCCGAATAGCTAGGGCGTCGGTCTTGGGAGCATGTGGTAGCCGGTTCGAAACGCACCCATTGCACTACCGACGTGAACGCACTCGTAACACAAGCATTTAGCTCTAGTTATGTGCGACCTATATTGCCAGTTACTAATCTTTATTAACTACAAAAAAACAGTTTCTGGAACCAAATTTAGAACTTTTAGAAAAAATAAAATTAAGTTATAATAATAAGTTCATTAAAAATAATCTTTAACTAAAGGTTATGAGGTCCTCACTGTAGTAAAAGTGCTTTGATGTAAAGAGGTCAAATCGATTTTATCTGATGATCAATCGTCGATTTTTTCAACATCACCATTTTTAGCAGGAGTCTCTTAACATTGTGTACTGTAACAGTGATAAGACCCTATGTTTTATCTATAAAAAAATAAACTTGTTTTTTTATATAATGGAATAGATGAACTCAACATAGATAGGTAGGTACGTACTTGCGCTTCTTTGTCGATATCTATAAATTTGTAATTCGTATTGAGAGCTGGCTATTAAGCCTACCTTACTCAAAAGTATATTTTTAAAAGAGAAAAAATCAAAGTAATACCATATTGACCAATTGTGTTGGTGTGGAGATTAACCGCTAAATGCTCTCACAAAGCTTCGATTCCTTAATATACTATAATAATCCTCTCTGCATTAGTCGTAGACTTCAAAATATTCTAATAATAAGACAAGTACAAATAGTCAGGGCATCAGTCCTACTAATCATAGAAGAATATATCAAATGATATTTATCAGCGCCATTTACTTTTATATATTTACCTTGGTGTACATAAGCATAAGCATGTAGGTACACGAAAATTTTGGTTCACCGAATCTCTACGAGCTAAAACATCACGTATTAGTCTTATCTACTTTCCAGATTGTGGCCTGCTTATTACAGGGTTGATCTTAGATCTAATGTGTTGGATCTCGGAACTAGGGATGCCGTCAAATAGTGTCACGTCTGAATGGGGCAATAGAACCTACCAAACGAAAGTTTAGTTTAAAATTCGAGATTAAGTTTGTTACGTGGCTGGATTCCTAATGAATTCATTATTGTGATGTTGTGCTCTATGCTTTAGACAATATTTTTTTAAATAACAGATGATGTGAATAAGTTTAACGTGAGCACAAAAAAGTATTTTACCATATTGTAAGTGACCAATTACTGCACATTAAAATATGGCTCAAAGATGATTTGAAGGCTCTGCTTATCGAGTATAAATTCCGAAAAAATTGAACTAATCTGCCCCCTTAGACAAAGTACATTTCTACAATCGTTATCGCTGATGGAATCGCTCAAATGTATGAGAGTGACAAGTCTAAGTCACGTGACTTATCGAAGAGAAATGTCATTTCCATACATTTAATGTCATTTAAGCGATTTCTGTTATCGTTTACGCTTGTCGAAGTGTACTTTGTCTAAGGGGGCAGGACTCTAAAAAATATTTATTAGATAGATCTAAGTGACCTAAGTCTAAGTGGCATTACCTGCTTGCCAGAAATGGTCCTTTTTTAAGATACGCCTTATCAATTGGTCTTCCAGATCTCGCATCCAGAGCATACATATTGGTTTACTATTTCCATGACTCGATGAAAAATCTTCAAATTTAGTTCCAATTTCTAAGTCTTCGAACTCAAAACCTCAACAATCACGTTTCTAACCACGCGGTACTCAGACTAAGTTCAATGTAAGTGCATGTGTTTTAGTCAGCAGACAGCTGATTCATATCGTATGCTGACCTAGCAACGTTGCAATCGCGCCTAATTGACAATATCGATGACTTCCGATACCGGTGACATCATAGTGTGAAAGGTTAGTTCGTTGTCATGGTTACGGAAAATAATAATATTAAAAAATAGGTTAATTGTGGTGGTCTTGCGGTTGACTGATATGACATAGGTTCTAGATTTGAACCCAGTAGAAGTAGGCCATAATTATTAAGTAGGTAGGAACTCAAATAACTAAAAAAATATTGACCATAAACGACAATACTAAGTTTATCTGTTATATAGATTGGAAACTTGCTCCAGCCAGGCGGTAATGCAGACATTATAGAGACATTAATTAACAAAATATTATATATTACTTGTACAGCACAGGCTTCTTCTCATATAGAGAAAGAACGAACATTGATGACCACGCTTGCTCTTTCCGGGTTGGTGGATTACAGATTCCATATTTTCGGTATCTAGGCTTCCTCACTATGTTTTCCTTCACCAAGAAAACAACCAAACTTGAATAATGAATATTCAAGCTTATTGACGGCTGCAACTTATCACATAGTAACCTAAGTGATCCATGAAATAAAATAATAAAAAACTATGGCTGTTACATAACACTCATATATGCATTTTACATGCGTAGTACATAGGTGTTACAAAGGATGAGTCAACTGGAAAGTAATCCACAAACAAATTGATTCATAATGATCATATTTCGATAAGTAAGCACGCGACACCCGGTGATGAGTGTGACGTCACTGACCCTGACATGCTGACTCACTCATGTTAGGTCATGTCTAATATGTATAGACTGAAATTACTGCAATTTATAAGTTCTAATTATTGTACGAATTTATTTCCCTTAGTCTAGGCTGTTTTATAATTAATTCATAATTTAAGTATGTAACTCTTGACTTAACTTGACTCTTGTTTCGGTGAATCAGCTACACAAATGGACAACATGGCAAGTAAAACAGGTCAGAAATTTTGTTAGACTCATTTAAAATATCTTATAACAAATTTAACTACTTATATAATCAACTAAAAAATAAATTATTAACTAGGTAATTAAAATAACGTTCAAAATCACCGTCGAAATTTGTAATGTAGTTGGTGAAAAGCTTCAGTAAAAGAGACATTGTCTAAAAAATATTACTGTACTCATTTGTTTTTTTTTTAATTATGGCAAGTGAAAACCTATGGTGCAAAATCTTACTTCATAAATATGGATGGAAATGTATACTCGAGTGGTGTTGGAAATTGCCAGAAGATTGTGATTAGTCACACAGATTATTTAATGGTACGATAAGTGATGCCATGGTTATACTAATTGGTTTTTCAACATAGATAGTGACGAGGTCTTCTACCTCGTAAGTTTTTAAATGACAGATTTGCTTCCTCACCAGCCTCCACTATAAAGAAAGCAAGAAAAACTACATCTTCACTATTTCGGCACATACAATTTTTAATTACTATTACTAGCCATTCACCTGTCTCTTACCAGCCACATTTATTAATGTTACGAGGCTTTTAAAACATAATAAAGATAATACCACTTTACCTGTTACGGAGACTAAAAATATAATGATTAAAAATGCATTTCAAGTTAGCACTCTGAACAGCAATTAATAAAACCATAAATTCTCCCCTTGAAAGCTCAAATTAAAAGTTCGTAAATTTCCTAAATATATCCTTATAATAATTTCTCATTTGCCAAGGATAGACCGAGGCAAGAATGTTCGTTATCATAAAAATACAATTAATTTAAATTAAATTATGCCTCCATTCGGAATTTTTGTTAAAGAGGAAAATATGGCAAGGTAGGTAATACGGTGGTTTAAGAACCCATGAAAGACTAGTTTTATTCACAAATCATTTTTTTTATGAATTCTGTGACCCTCGTAAATTACGACCGAGACCGAAACTATCAATATTCTAGACGTAGGTAGGCTTTTCCTAAGTTCAGCCCTGACACTCGAACCTCAGTCTTTCACTTCTAGGCCGGCCCGGCTATCTTTATCAGGTATCGTATGAAAGTATAATAATATTATTATGGTATAAATTTAATCCGTCATCTTCTACTGCTGAAAATAGGCCTCCTTAGACCTCCATTTTGACCGACAACTAGCCAATTGCATCCACAAAAAAAAACCTGCTCCTCCGTTACCTGACCTGCTAACCGTTGGGCCAGGGATAAAGGAGCTGGCGGGGACTGGGGGCCTTGGGCTAATATTGTCAGTCATAGGGTGTTGACGTAATCCCCACGCTTGGCCGCCGGCTTGGGGATCGCAGTGGGTCACCGATTTGCTGCTGCCCGTCCTCCAGTGGCTGGTCTACCCGGGTCATTTATTTAATCCATGATGAGATTTAAATACACATGTTAAGGGTGTATTCTTTTTATGTGTACATATGTAAAGCTATAAATAAATACTTTTTGTTTTTCCTGAGGCGTTTACCCTGATAAGAAGTCAGTAGGTAGGTACCAAAAGGTTTGTGATCTTCTTGTTTGTGATCCTAAATTATCATTTTCATTCAGTCATCACCTTAGTTGTTTATTTTTTTATATTAAACAGTAAATCGTACAAAAATAACACAGCAGTAAAGCCTATTTTAACTTTTCGTTATAACCACTGACGTGAGTTGTTTTACAACTTGCCTACTTAATATGTAATTATAAGTATTTACATGTCATTTACACAGATTGCGTAGAAAGTTGAATTCATGTTGCAAATTTGATAGCTGTTGCATCATCTATGATAAATTCTAGGAATTTGGCAACTAACGTCAAATGCTCCTTACGCCCTAGTCTTTGCAATGTTGACAGGGTTTAAGTTAAAATGGTTATTGAACGAGTTTACTTGACGACTCTTCATACGTCGAAATGATAAGATTTCAATCTTTTAAATCGTTTTACTTTTAATTACTTATAATATGTTTGTTAAGTAACTACGTACATTTAATTATTACTTACCTTTTTTTTTAAAGAATGATTACCATTTTATAGGACTAAACCTATCACCAAAACCAATGGTACTAGGTAAATCAATCACACCTATGACTGAAAAATCAATATAAAAAAGTAAATTAAGTTTTTACTTTTAAAACATCTGATTCATAAACAAATACTCGAACTTAAATTTCAATTTATAAAAATTCTTAATTTTCAGCAATAAAGATTACTTTTTACATTTTACGACTCTTTAAAGTTTTAAATAATGGTGACCACATGAAAAGGATGCGGGCAAACGGTTACCACACGGCAGATGGCAGCCAGACCAACACTGAAGGACAAGTAAAGGTTACCCACAGAAGGTAAAATTAGGACAATGTATGAGTAATAGGTTGTAAAAGGATGTTAGTTGGAGGTAATGTGGCAGAGCCTTGAAGTTTACTGTATTTTTTTGTATTGTGGTCAGATATAAGAATTTTAAAGGAGTCGATTAAAACTTTTTTTGAAATAAGCTTAATAAGTGAATCTCAAATAATGTATTGTTTGCCTTAAGTTATCAATTTTAAATCTTTGTTATTAAATGTCCCTAACTTGTAGATTCAAAGTTGATAACTAAAATGTGGATTGTGGAGGTCAACATTGAGTCTCTACCATCTTTATATATATAATTCTTCTGTGAGTGTGTATGTGACTGAACTCCTCCTAGACGGCTGGACCGATTATAATGAAATTTGCTGTGTGTCTTCAGGTGGATTCGAGGATGGTTTAGATTCACAATTTGGTCCAATTTGAAATGTTTTTTTGTTTAATTTTTATTATAATTATTAACATCGCGATTATTGACATTAAAAACGTAAGTAGGTAGTTGCCATGACGACTAAATTTTGTTATTTTGAGTACGATTTACTATCCTCCAGATCCTCCTCCATAGAGGTTATTTAACAATTAAATAAACAAGGTTGTCAAAACTCCTTGCAATGATATTAAAACTGTTTTCTTCTTTAAATATCAGGCTCGCAGACTTTTATATTTATTTTTCGTTTGTCTATTTGGTAGGTCTGAGAGTAGGTCGTAGGTTATAATAAGATAAACAGGATGGATTTTTTATTGCCACCAGAAAGAAAGAGAGAAAGTACTCTCAATACTGAAGAATAGCAAATTAGACTCAAAGAAAACATTCTTTTATTTTTTTAAAGAAATAAATCTGCATTAAATTGATGTTTGAAAATACGCTTTGCGGACCGGGAATCGAATGGGCTAAAATGCGAAAAACTAGCACCGTGTACTTTTTGGCATCAATCGATATTACCTATATATAATTCCAGTGTCATGATGTTTGTCGGGGATGAACTCCGAAACTACTGAACCGATTTTAATCATATTTGCACACCGTGTGCAGTTTGATCCAACTTGAAATATAGGATAGCAAACATCACAAATATAAAAAAAAATTGAGACCGCGGGCGGAGCAGCGGGAAACAGCTAGTAGAAATATAATTTTAACTATGTTTTCTACTCTGAAATGAATGTCGTAAGAAATACAAAAAAATCCAGTTTTGTTAAGAAATAAGTACCAAATACAAGAATGAGCTAATACTTGTTCTATTGAGGTGAAATATCTATCTAAGTAGGTACTGCTTACCCCTTCCGCTGAATAAGCTTGCGTTATCCCCTTGAAAATGCTAATGGCATCTCCGATTGATCTTAATTCCCTAATCTAAAAAGTTCATGCTTCACTGCTAATTTATTCCCCCATAGACTCGGAGTTTATAGTCTTGGCTTTATGGAACCAACCTGTAACTCTGATACAGAAAAGAAATAGGTATGTTGTGTAGGTAGGTTTTATTTATCGCTATGCCTGCTTATCAAGGGAGGTGCTACAGAATTACAGATTAGCGGATCTAGGTTTCATAATGATTTCGTTTACAGTGAGTCAATCTTCTAAAATTCACAATCCGGTCGTTGAACCATTAGCCTTCTACAAAAATGATGTACCTATTTAAATTTAAATAAACATAAAACAAACGGGTACCTATTCGGAGTTATTTATTATAATTTTTAATTAGTTTGTCCTTTTTATAAATTTAAGCGGCGATAGCCTAATGTCTAGGGCATCAGACTTGCGTGTGGGCGCGGGTTCGAATCCCACCTATTGCACTACCGACGTGAACCCATTCGTAATACAAGCATTAGGCTTAGCATGAGGGGTTAACAAGAATACTATTAATTTGCAAATTTACATTGCTATAAAGATTAAAAAAAATATACAATGCCTACCTAAATAATAATTCATAGTCAGTCGCTTCCTACAAGTTTATTTTTGTCTGAAAAAAACTTCCACAGTGTAGTACAGTAAACACCATGTTTTAGCGTAGCAACGAACTACGAAAATAAACCTTACCGCCTTAACATAAGGCCGTCAAGGTCAAAGTAGTGCTACTGATCTGCGATCGAGTGTACATAATTATACAAGTATGGTTCAGTCACCGGTCGCGTCCTTATCCTGATAACAATGCCCTTATCATACACGGAAAAAATAACATAAATACTTTTTGCATTGTTCAGTAGTGTATTAGTGGAAATATGTTAATGGGAGCTAGTTCGACCCTAAACAAACACTTTTGCATAAAAGTAAAAAAAAAAACTGGACAAGTGCGAGTCGGACTCGCCCATCGTGGGTTACGTACAAAACCCATACTTTTTTCATGATTTAATTTAAAATCTATGGTTTTAGACTTTTACCTGTAAGTACTTGTAATTGAAGATCATTCAAATATAAGATCATATAAATATAAGAACTACTAAGAGTTTACCATTGCTATCAATGGTAAAAAAAGGAAAGCAGAACGCCTTTGCCCTGAAAGTGACAGGTCAATCTCAAATTCATGAAAATAAATATAAAATCGTCTAAATATATCAAAGGCACAAATCTGTCCATAATTCATATTGTTTAGGCTACGTACCTACTAATAATTACACTTTAAATGAGTAAAATTTATTAAAATTGTTATTTTTATTATATTGACTGTTTTTTTAATTTAAAGTTAACAATAGCAGATGCAGCTATTTTTTTTATGTTTCTTGTCTATTATTAGCCATGTGTAACAGATAATGGAATCGTAATATAACTAAGTGTAAAAGTATTAATTAACTGATTAATTGGTTCTAAAAACCGCACTTATTATGCCGATCGATTCAGGAAAATGGATTATAAATACTTACTACTATTATTTCATATATAGACTAGAACAGTAATGAGACGAGTTTATGCTCCTTTCAATTTAAGCATGAAGATGCTGAAATATTGAGTCAAATATAACAAATAGGTATACTATTTGTTAATAATAAGGTATTAATAGACCATTTACGTACTTGTTTATTGCTTACACTTAACTCGTACAGCTATTTATAGTATAGGTACCTACCAGAAATGTAAAAAAAAAATGTTATTCAAGTTCTATTTACAAGTCTACTTACTCGCAATTGATTGGATTGCGAAATCTGATGTAAATTGTTTATAATTGTCAACATAATTTAGTAATTTGTGTAGCCATAAAATGTAAACATTGGCACATTAGCCTCCGTTTCCGTATAAAAGTTTAATAAACATAAAGTTTACTCAAAACGGTTGGCAACACAAGTTGATACTTACGTAAAACTGTGTGTTCATACATCTAAAATTTGCATTTAAAACGGCCACCGTGGGCTGTGGGTTACGGTTAGCCGGGCACGGGTCGTACGCGGCGACCGGTCGGACCGGTGCCGAGCGCGGAGGAAGCGTACGCTTCCGCCGGCCGCCGCCGCGCGAGTGCGCTGCGGGGGGAGTGCGGGGCGCTTGCGCGGCGCGGGGCAGGGGCGAACAGCTGAGCGCACGGGTATATTGACAGCACGTTGCCGTTCAGTCAGTAGGTTCTCTGTCATCGCGGAGTGCGAACGTAGCCGCATAAAGCCCACGCAACACGTCGCTTGCGATTGATTATGACACGATCGCCCCGCAGAGCTAACTGAACTGCGGTCGGGACACCGCTAAAATTATGACTTTTGGACTGTTCGCCGGCGACGAAGATAGTAGCAGATATCTCGTTCTAGAAGAGAAAGCTTTTAGGATAGTGTCCAGGTACTGGGAGGTCTCCGGAGTCTCGTCCGCCGAGAGGCTGCGGCTTGGGAATAAACAGAGGCTCCTTGTTGCTCCATTTGGACTGTTATAAATATTTTAAAAGAAACTTATGGATTTTTTTTGGACTCTAACAAATTAGCCTTTAGTGTTTTTAAGTGCAATAGGTGAACTGTGTTTTTTTGTGTTAAGTTTTATTTGGGGTTTATTTTTTTTTGGATAAACAAAAATGGTGCCCCAACAAGTGTCGGATGTGAGGTCCCTGTCCCCGACGTCGAGTGGAATGCCTGTGTTTGGGTCCCAGCTCGTCGACAAAAACTCTTCCACCCCATACACGGATGCAACTCAGGTAAGTCCATATTCAAAGGCTTAGGATTTTTATACGTGCTGATAGAAGTGAAAAAAGTGAAAACAAAAAGTTTGAAAACTTTTCAAAAATTAAAAACCTAGTAAATAATCCCGCGGGTAGCCTATATAAAATATCCAAAAATATTTACGGGTATTTCAAATAAAAGTTTTAATTACAAACCCTAAAATGCTCCAAAAAATTCATCGAGCTTCCTCAAACTCATAAATAAATTCTGTAAAGTATAGATGATGAAAACTTAAAATATATATACCTATTAATAAAAAAAATACGCATTAAAAAATAAATCTAATTGATACCGATGTAAATCCTAAAAAATATCTACGATAAAATCTAATCTAAAAGGTAAAACTTCTGAAAAACAAAAATATTTACCAACGCACTATACGAAAAAAACAAGTGTGACATACGCACAAAATACCTAAATGTAACGCCACCACAAAAATATATAAAATGTAACGCGCAATATACTTTTATCGCTACCATAAAATAGTTAACATATTAAAAGGATATTTTTGTAAACATATTGACGACTTGTTCGATGAAAAGAAACCAAATCCAAGGAAAATATCTACTAAAATTAAAGTAAATAATAAATAGGCACGGATATTAATAATAAAAATAAGCCAATTAAAAATAAATGTAAATTTACATTTATATGTAAGTATTTGTGACGCATTTAATCTCAATAATTTTATTGAGCTCACAGTAAATAAATAAAAAAACATTTCCGTTTTAAAAAAAATACATTATTTTATTCAACGATACCACATATTATGAGCTTTCATGTTGTAAAATTAATTAAACTGCTAGGTCGGTGTGAATTTTCACACCGACCTAGCAGTTTAATTAATTTTAGTTTATTATTAATTTTAATTAAAGCTAGTCCTTCAAACGGCCCATTTAACTTAAACAATTTGTAATTTCGGCGTGTTGGTTGAAAAGGGTTAGTCCCCTATTATCTTGGAGATAATCGTAATAAACATTCATTGGCCGACGCAGCCATTACCAAGACACTGAAATTCAATTCGCTCACTAAACTGGTTACTAACGAGGAGTAATGATGCACAGACATGCGAGCCACCGGCCCACTGCAATAAAAATCCCACGTGGATTTTAAACAACCATTGAAATCGGAAAATCTGTCGCTGAAATCGATAAATAAATTTAAAGAGTCAAAAAAATTTGGATCGCATAAATCAACTGCATTTTAGGGTTGAGTACGTTAAATACTTAGTCGTAATGTCGTAGATAGGTAGATACATACTTAATAGATGCATTTTTTTACTTCGATTAATAAAATTAAAGAGTTGATAAAACATTTAAAAAATATTGCGTTACCTACCTACATTTTATTTTCCTCATTAGGTTTAATAAATTTATTTTAAAATAAAATCTACACGAAAGAAACTTTACTAGGTTAATTGTAAACCTTGAAATTAAATGAGCAATTTTGATATCCATACACTAATTTGTATTTACCGTTCAAACATTACAAATATTTTAAACAACGATAGAAAAGGCAAGTTGGAACTTGAAATCGCCTCACTCGACAAAATATTCATTAGGCAATAAATAAATATCCAAAAAAAATGTTGCGAAATAACGCGTCAAATCACGTACTTAGTAAAGATTTCTTCAAACCCGTGATTAACGATAGGAAACGCTGCAATAATTAAGCGACCGTAAATTTAATAAAATTTACTCTGCGTAGTACTCGGCAGCAGTAATGATTTAAATAAACTAGGTGTTGTACTTTTATGACGTGATAAATCCACTGCACAATGACGCGGACGGTACGAAACACGGTCGGGAGCAACGACACTAAAAACTCATTTATGAATTTTTCGCATTATCGCATTATAAACAGCGGCTCACGCGATATCGAATAAAATGAAGCTATAGCAGTCAAAACAATCAATAAAATAAAAAGACATATGATATTAAGGCCATGTTGTATCCATGAAATGCGTCGAGCGGAGAGTGCATTAACATTTCAATGTCAACACGTAACAATGTATTTTTAGTCATCCGCCGGCCGTGCCGAACTAGTCTTTCTCGAGAGTTCATACACTCCACGCACTACGCCGTCACTGCCTCGGCTTGATAACCTCAGCTCTCGTTGCCAATCAGATACAAGGAAATAAAAACCTTCCAACGTACCTATATCGCTCGTAATATGAGGAAACGATTAACACTATCATTGCAATACTTAATTGTAAATACAATTGTCCGTAATTACCCGTATTTCTGTCATCACGAGGTATTGAATATTTTAATGGGGCGATTGTTTAGATTCCTTTAGTCGACTGATTGAATACGTTTGGTCTATGACTAATTGTTAATCTAGCAAAAAAGGGGTAGCCCATGAAGAATTAAGTTGTCTTAAATACCGCAACCGAATCGCTGGTAAAAACCGTCTTCGTATATTTTTTTGTTAAGCGATAATTATGAAATCGATATGCTTTTATTGGCCAAAAAAATGGACGTTAAAATTTAGCTTTTGGTTGTGTTGCAAAAAAATGCAAAATTAACTAAAGGGCGGAGCTTTGGATCATTATGTAGCGAGCGACCGAGCGGACTGGCGGTGTTGTTTTTTTGTAAGATTTTTTGTCCGACATGAGTCTAAGAGCTGCCGTAGTTGTTCTGTTTTACAAGGTTATCTATCGCACTTTTATATTGCCGTTGCTATTCAACGTTTTCTTATTGTGACAAGAAAAAATGTTTCACCCGACTTCAATGTTTACGGAAAATTCGATTTTCACACTCTAATGTGCCTTTGTAAATCAGATTTTTTGCTTGAACTTGTAATACTATCCAATGACTTGAGGTTCATAAAAACTTGACCATTTGTCTTGACTAAATGGTCAAGAAATCATTCATAGGTTCGTCTAGACTAAACTCATGCATTAAATTAATCGGAGTCCTTGCCTGGGAAGTTCTATTCCAAGGCACGTATCATGACTATCGTCAATATAATTAACCAAGTCCGACTCTATATCCCATTACGCCCTCATTACTAAAAGCATAAAACTCACACAACTTTACTCCACGAAGCACTAAAAAGCGATTAACGTAGCCATTTGCATTAACGCGAAATCTTTGAAACAATTTACATTAAGTTCGTAGAAAAAGTGTCGTACAAGTAGCAGGCGAACTTCGTGTCTCCTTACAATAATGTCGGTGTTACAACTCTAGCTCACGATATTCAGGCATTTCAAGAATTCTCCTTGTTCGGTATTCCGAGCTCAACCCTAGAGTAAGGGCTGATAACGTGATTTGTTGCGGGAAAAAATTCAATTGAATTTGTTGTGTTGATAAATGAGAAACTATGTGGAGTTGTTCCGGTAATTGTCTTTCTTAGTATGGAGTGTCACGCTACTTATGATGGCCGAATAATTTTCCTTTCCGGGTGGGCAACTTCAAATAATGTAAAGGAATGCTGAAAGCCATTACATCTAAATGGTTATCGTTGTATCCAAGTCTAAAATCACTGTTTATTGCGGATGTGATATTATTGTTTATTGGAATGAGTAAAACAATAATAGTTTTATATGCTGCAACAAATCAACAGAGTTGCCACCTAAAATTTTAATTACCATAGTTTACACCGCTTACACATACAGTGTTGGCAGCTAAAGCAAAATCAACATTTGATTGTGCTCAAGCCATTTGCAATTTGCTTCTCGTGGGTGTATTTAATAGCACTATTATACTAGAGCGCTGCTTAAGAATATTGCCGTGCCTACCTGGCTTTTAGGAGTAATCATTTGTTTGGATATCTTATAGTTAAGAGAACAGATTTGATTAACTAGAAATAATAAGACTTATTTTCTTTATCGCGATAGTTTCATTGATAAAGAGATTAATTTTTTAACTATAACATATTTTTTTGTAACCGTAGTACCTATATCTTATAAATTGTAAAAAGAAATTAATTAAGAAAACTGAGTTTATGAAAATAACACAATTTTTTCTTAGCCTTGTTGAAGTAAATTGTAAGCTTTATACTGTAAGAAAAAATGTAATGATTTAAATTTACTGAACTTAGTAAAGAATACAACAGAAATGGGCAAGTAATCTTTGCTAGAATGGTAATAAAATTTAATTAACTTTTTTACTTCTTGGAAAGAATTAGACCTTCCCGAAATAAATTTGTTTTGAGACATTATTTTACTGGATTCATAGTTTCTTTATAAAACGTTAATGGATTTTTAATTTGGTATTAATTTTTTTAGTTTTTTTAAGCTCCGTTTATGTAAGCCGATTGCTTGTTATTAAAATTCTCTTTCATGTCAAATGATAGTGTAACTCAAGGGTCTTAGTGAAATTAATTTCAGTTAATACGACCCGAGTATTTCAACTAGACCAAGTTATCAATTTATGTTACGAATTGTTTATTTATTTTAATACATATTTAGAAATTCTGCTGAGAAGTAGCAATAAGCGCAATTAGAGACTTACATTACTGAAGCCAAAATATGAATATTTAATACCACTCTGTCTATCGTTCGGGGAATAACGGCTTGATGAAATAGTACCTACCTACTCTCTTAAATTTTCAGCAGTCTATAATAATATATTCATTTAACAAATATTTGAAATAGCAAACTTTCTCTCAAACTCAATTCGTTTCGGTAGCAAGTAACTTCATAAATGTAAATACCGTCAGAATTTCACGATACACGTTATACATTAAAAGCTGCAGCTAAAACTAGATTCCTGGCGAAACTCCCACATGGAAACAGAAAGTCTGAACACCAAATAGCTATAAATTCGTTTGGGCTCGCGATGACGGCTCCTGAAGTCGGAAAAGAAACAAAAATACACATATATCTTCAGTTAGTTTTCTTTCAAACCTCTTTTGAAACTGAAATTTTTCGACACGTGAAGACAGCTTAGCAAACCCGACTTGTTTTTTTACAGTCTGCATAATACAAACGAGTAAAATATCCTCCTTAAGCAACAAGGTTTTATTAAGTTGCGGGTTTTATTAAGATAAGTAAGATCTTAGAATTGCAAGATGCTAATCACGTAATCCTGTTAGCAATTTGCAACCAGCAAAAAACGTCGCTGTTTTGACTCTAGATAAATGAAGTCATTTAATATTCTAATGCATCATTAAAAATAAGAACCTGTATTTTATCATAAAGCGATCTGTACTGCTTTTGTTGCCATCCAACTGACAATAACAAAACAGCAAAATAAATAATGTTTATCTGAAATTTGGAACTGAGTCGTTTTATGGATCATTAGTATCTTATCGTTATGCAATTTTCTTGGTCATTGATCAAGATACAGCATTATCAGTTTGCGGCAACAGCTGTTTTGGGTTAATTTCAGCACTTCTGATAAATTCTTGTTCATTCCAAAGAAAGTCTTAGGTTTTACTATATGCACATGAATCTCTTACATTTACTTTAAATCACTTCAAACAAAAATTAAACTTATTAAATAAACTAATCAATCAGCAAACCTACGCACCCCCAGATTACAACGCAACTCATAACCAACAACATAACATTTACAACCCTGGTTAAGCCCCGTTAAACCGAACACCGTACCCGGAACTTAAGCCTTAAATATTCAACAGCCTTCAAAAGGTTAAAACAGCGTCATTAAGCCGACGGAACTCTAAAAACGATAAACTTTACGACGAGCCAAAGGACGACACTCGATCCCAGACACTTTCGAAAAAAAGAAACTTGTCTGCGAACTTTATTTCCCCTTTATGATTTTTGTATCAAACATGTGTATTCTGTCGGAGTTACGGAGGTTACTCAAAGGTTGAAATAAGTCGTCTATTTGCTTTAAAGAATTTCAAAGTTGTAAAATTTTTTTAGAATATAAAAAGTAATTAAATATTTTAGAGTTATTTCAACCGCTTAGTTAAATAAGTCTCAAATATACATGAAAGCATTATTGGAAACGTTTCCGTTTCTTCTAGATGCTAAGCGCACTCGAGTGCTTCAATCCCACTTGCTCTAACTTAACTACGGGATTAGAATCAGATTTTTCTCGAGTCGCGTTCTCGAGTTACGCCTAATGAGATTTGAATCGATAGTAATATTGTTGAGTAAAAAGAATCAGACAGTCTAATCTCATTTGCTCCATTCCTAATCATCATTGGAGTTCGTAATCCTCGAATTATCCGGTAAAGACACCTCAATATCACAATAACAGAACTATCTATCCCAGCACGTCGTAAGTGGTCATTGGCTGCAAACTTTTGCTGTCGCTTCTATTCACTTGCGAGTTCTAATCGCGTTACTCTATTAACCCGTAGACAGCCCCTTTATACAATTAGTTACTTATTGACTTGGAAAATCCTGTCCTTTTCTAATCTAGTTTTTTTGTAAGTTTGCGACTTACGGTAGCGCATTTTGGAAGAGTGGTATGTTTTATGGAAAGTAAATTGAATTGCCTGTCGTAAATTTGGAACGAGTCTAGCTGTTGAATACGGAATTGTAAAAATAGAAGCAGTTTTTTGTCATCGTGACAATTTTAAGTTTGAAAGCCATATTGAATTTATATAAGTACTCGTGTACTACATTAGCTAAACCGTTTAGTTACTTTAGCAGTAGAAACTCTAAAACTACAACATTTCGATTAATTTAAAACGTTATTTCTATTTAAATGCGTCCAATTACAGCTAGAAGCACTCGTGAGCGAGCGAAATGAGCTTCAAGATCCATGCATACATTAAGTTGGATTTAAGTCTAGTCTAAGTGAGGAAGACCTCTGAACTTATAGGTGCGATTGTCCAACCGTTGACCCTGGCGTCTAGACAGACTTACGGGTCTGGTCTAGTATTACTTACGGTTTCCTGCCGCAACACTACGAATGAATATTGGATTGTACCCGAATTGAACTCACTACAATGTTGTACCAATGAGGGATAACCTATAGTTCGCTGAATTGAATTGAATTAGCTTCGAATACATTATTGTATGAATTTGTTCTTTGTATTTGATGAATCTATTGGAACTGTATTGATGCTAAATTTTCTCCATATTTTCGATGATATACAAAACGTTGGAGTTCAAAAAACAACCTTCATATGCCCTGTGAGTGAAACGAATTAATGCATGGTCTTTGAGGCACATATATTTCTACTCATTAACCTTCAACGCTGAGATCGGATCTATTTTATACGATGAGTAAATCATTTCATCAAAACATCACGTAACTTAAAGACGAACATTTTTCCGGAACATCGCAAAACGTCGATCAGCAGTAATCAAGTTATAACTTGTCTTAACAACCGACTAAGTTCCGAAGAAGATATTATTAGGTGTATATCTCTTGCTGATTAGTTCGGCAAAGTGCAAGATGTTAAATATTGTTGGGTCGCTTCTTTAGGAAATTTTACCTTATTTATTTGTTGAGAGAAAGAATATTACTTGATTTTAGGTACCTGAGTAGGATAGTAAGGTTTCATCACGATTATCAAAATGTGATATTTCATATTTCACGATACAAACTTAATTCAACGCAACTTTCATATTCACCTCTGAGAGAAAGGCATCCAATCTGAAAGGAGGTCTCATTAATTTTGCTAGGACTCCAGCTAGGGAAGCACATGCTCCTACAAATCAAGAACATAATCCCAACAGTATAGTATCACACATTATCAGTACCATTAACGAAACAGCTCTTTTGTTATCTACGAACACATAATTAGGACAAGTAATTTAATCACCATTAGTTGTAATTAACACGAGTATGTCTGATGTTGTAGTTTTAAATATAGTAGGTACTGCTGTTAATAGTAGGTAAGCTGTGGTATTTTATACTTTGTGATTTGTTTTTCCGTTTTGACTTTTGTAAATCACATGAAATAGGGTTGCTTTATGTATGCATTTTTTTAAAGTACAGCCTTACATGATGACACTGGCTTATTACGAGCTGGAGTAACCGTATACTTATTTCTCCTCAAAGCTTCCTGCTACATTAGCATTTTCCTTCAATAAATTATGGTCGCCATGAAAGTCTAGTCACCCGCTATTTTAGTTAGACCCGGAGGAATTTTGATAATTCACACGGCCAAATACGAAGCGATTAATTTAGCCGACATTCTCTGAACTAACCGGCCGTTCCTCATAGTCACGCTACAGAAAGCATAAATCATGCGAATGCCTCGGCAGCCGATGCTGTTTTTTCAAGCTATTTTTGAGCTATTTAAATTTCAAGCCAAACGTTGAGCTTGCAAAGAAAGATTTGTTCCTCGACAGCAGTTGAAATGTTTGCACAAACTTTTTTGCGTTTCTGTCTAGCTTTTTGGGGGCATGAAATGTGATTGCTTAAGGCTTTATGGCTGACGTTAACTGGTAAGGTGATATAAGGTGCTTTTGATTCGATTCTAGGTTAAAAGACAAAGAATAAGATTATTACAGCTTACATTGATGTAATCATTTCTCGAAATAAGTATTGGGTGTTAATTTATGTTATATTTTTTTTTATTTAGCATAATAATTATGTCTTAGTCAGGGACTCGTAGGAACTTTATCTATAACTTCAACATATTGCTTCATCACCTTGGAAACATAAACGAAAATATTTCTATCAACAATCTTGCTAACAACTGAGACTGAACAAGCGTGATAGATAATAATAATATGTATGTCCAAACTCAATGTGTTGTAATTAACCTTATTGTTTTACAAATAGAATACCTATAATGACCGTGAACTTTGACCTTTTTTGCTAACAATTGATCTAAACGATTAGAAGTATAGTATGCAATAAATAATATGAATTGGATTTTTAATGCAGCGATAAATAAATTTGAATACATTAATGGTTGTATGGTTTAAATGATTGAAATCTCGCTACTATTATTTCAAACAAATTTTGGTATCTTAGATAGAAATACCAGTTTACGTAGCTAAATCATTAAGGTAATAAATAAGTAAATGTGTTGATACTCATGTTCTTAATGACTACGACACAGTTTGAGCTTAGACCTTGGTCATGCCTTGTTTAGGCCATTCTCCTCATCGCGATCCCTTCGAGTGGCCTTAGGATGTTGTCATGCAAAACTTGTAATATTCTTTGCACTAGCTGCAATGAGTATTACAAGTTAAGCTAAGCCAACTATAGCACCTCTCCCTAAAGATTTTTTACCAGTAGTAAAGATACCAGTACCATAATCAAGTGCCATGATATTAAAATATGATGTCATTTTCACAAGTTCTCGCTCTAATATCGGATCGTTAAACTAATAACGTATGAGATGAACACATAATTTCACTTTTTGTATGGTTTTTGTTACCACGGACTAATCAGCCGAGTATTAAATGAACATTAGGGGTTATACACACGAGTTGCGAAACGCTTAGCGCTAGTAATGGCTGTAGGTGAGGATACAGACCAGTGTCGCTATTATCTGTACAGTTGTGTGATTTAACATGTATATTGTAATATCGCTTTGGTACCGTTCTTCATAAGCTGTTTGTTGTAGAAACAGTCACGGACACACGTATAAATCATCTAACGTTGATCAAGATTCAATTATTTATGTTCAAGAATTTTATTTTCTTGATGATATCTTGATCGGTATAGGTCGTATCTGAAAAGGATCGTCCTATTTTCAAAGGACCACACAGTGATGTCATAAAATGCAGATAAACGTGAATCGAATCAGTATTGCCAGAAAACATCCGCCGGTGACTCGTCCGGATGAATTATGAGTACACGCACGTTATCTCAAGTAGTACGTTTTACTAAATCTTGGGCTTACCACGCGGATGTGAGATTTAAGTTGGGAAATTTGTTACCAGTGATAAATATACTTAATCTGTAATGAATTGTTACAATGCTTAAGTTTTAAATTTTAAAAAATGTTAAATGTTACTACTGTATCAATATCACTCTTTCTGTCTAATTCACACGTCGGCTTCAACATATATTTACCAATACTCTAAATCTCAAGTATTCTATTCATATATTGACTCAGCTATAAGTCACCATGGTAGAAGAACAGTTAGCCAAAACAGTCGTAAAGTAAACGTCTTTACTAGACTCAAAGCCGGACTACCAGTTGTCACCCTACTCAGTTCCACCATCGAAACTACACGATCTACTGAACTAAATCAAGAACAACAAAAAAACTTGCACAAAAAACTGCAATCGAGTCTCAAGGAAAAATCAATCTTACTTACTAAGTATAAAGTTGAATATGTATTGAAGTAGAAGCCGGCACAAGGAAGCTGAAGCAAAACTTGTATACAAATCTGTGGCCTTGAACTTAAAAATATTCGAGGCGAGCTGTTCAAATGTGACCGGTGTGCCTCGAGGCACTCCCTATATGGCTAGGGTGAGGTTCGACGTACAACTTAATGATATTTCGTAAAGTATTAGTAGGGATTTTTAATTCACTTCGTAAAGTGATTGAAATAAAAGCGCTGTAAAAAAGTAGCATTTAACAATGAACGAACAGGATATTTTTTCGCGAAT
Organism: Plusia festucae; assembly: GCA_950381575.1. Lineage (NCBI taxonomy): Eukaryota > Metazoa > Arthropoda > Insecta > Lepidoptera > Noctuidae > Plusia > Plusia festucae. Next base: position 866,439 of record OX494447.1, read on the forward strand.
GTTAGTTACTTTGAGGTTTGAGCGTGAATTTGATTTAAATTGAAAGAATAGAATAGAATCTTTATTCGCTAGAGACATAGTATATACAAAAGGTGTTAAACAAAAAACTTACTTAGTTCTTAACACATCACGCCTTCAATAGGCTCGCGAAAACATAAATTAGTATGGTACTATATAACAAAAAAAGGTAAGTAGGTCGAATTCGAAACGTTGAATTCGAAGATTCTTAAACTAATCCAAGTAAATTTAGCTCTTAAAAATATGTTTGCTTTAAAATAACACCAAATCTGTAATTATCGAAACTAGTTTTCGAATATGAAATACGATAAATAATTAAAGCATTTTAACTGGATTCCCAATAACGACGCCTTGGCACTTAATTACACACTCAAGTACCAACACTGTTCTCTAATTGATGCCTCAGACATATATTTTACGATCTCTGTAACGAGCGTAGCAATTAAATATTTAACGTTAAATCCATTGTTAAAAACATCTAATCCGCGTGAATTAATTGAAATACCTAGCGAGAACATTACTGTCAAACGGGGTGTGATGATAAATGGCTGTGAAAATAAATTCAGATTGCTACGACCCGTTGAAAATTGCTTGATTATCAAATCAGTTCTGATTGCAGGTGAAAAGCTAATCGGATCTAATGAGAGGGCTGTATGCGAGGCACGACCTCGCTTTAAGTCACCCCTTTAATGAGTGGGTGACTTTTCTTTTCTTCCTTATAATATAAAATACTTGAAACCTGTTTGAAGTTAAAGCGTGCGGCCGATTACCAATAAATGGTCAAGCGATATTTTTAAATTGTTCAATGAATTTTCTAACTATTTATTACCCCAGTTGATTCAGATTAACTAAATGTTCAGGTTAATAGATTAGTCGGAAGTCAGACACCTTTCATCGTGCAGAACCCAAAAGGTCGCGACAATCCGAATCTACATTCAGACAATCTCCGAGATATGTAGATGAGATTCAATGCTGACGATTTATGAAGAAAGCTGAACGAAATATGGCAGGGAGTCGACCGTTTTCATTGAAACTTTTTTACAACCTCCCCTTTAGATGGCAGATAAAATTGCAAATAGACGGACGGAAAAGGGAATTTTATGTGAAGGTGACTTCACGCTTTTTATTTTTTAAGGGAGTCGGAGCAGTAAAGACTGTTAGTGAAAACAAATTAAGCTTGAACGGTCTGGCATTGCGACGTAGGTTTCTCGTTGCGACTCAAAAGGTTTCGCTGATTCTGATAATGCTTCGCTACTTGGTAAATGATAAGCATCTATATCCTTTTCAGTATAAAAGAACCTCTAGCTCTAAGACTTCCATCTTTCTGAGATATTTATCGCTGAAGTAGTCACGCTAGTGGAGCCGCGAGAATTATCTGTTTTCGTAAAAAATGGCATTGAAAGTTGTAAATTTTGATGTACCACAATACGATTTTATTCACAGAAAAATACTATTTATCTATATTGAATGAATATTGCTCTATATTTAAATAACATCAATTACATCACTTTCCTTTACAATGCCGAAACGCAAGAATAAAAGAAAGCTAACTTAACTAAAAACAAACCTTTATCTTTAAATCAGGGGTATCACAATCCGGTTTAAAACGAAAAAAGCCAAACCAAGCTACGAAGTGACTTGTTACAGCCATGTTCGCTAATACACGACCAATATTTGTTCTGGTGCCAACTCTCAGAGGATTGGACGGGGCTCGGGACGCTCTAGTGAGCAAACAATGTTCTTTGGATGCATTCTGTTTCAACGTTCGACTCGTCTCAAGGGGATGGCGACTAATAGTGTTAGTTCGTAGTGCGTTTATGGTATATGCAATTTGGATGGAAAAGTTTTCTTGAATTTGGTGGTTCACTCAAGCAGCTTCCTAATTGTGTTGGAGTCTTGCGGTTGTTATTTAGAAATCGACTGAATCATTTTGCTGAAAAGAATCAGTTTAAGTCTCTAAGGAAATATGTAATTCACTAAAATTATTTCTTTATTAAAGGAAAAATTGTAAGCCTTTTAAAAAGCAATTAAGTATTCTGTTTCTTCCCGTTCCGTCCATTAACATAACAAATTTTCATAATAATTTAACGGCCTTATAAAAAAATAATCTAGTAAAATTAAGTAATAATATCGCTAAGGCTATAAAAGCTCCATTATTAATACCAAACGGACTAAAAACACACGCGGGATTCAGGCACTTGAGAGCACTTGGCAATGTAACTGTTGCTACATAGTTTTTATTAAGCACATGTGTGCGATAAATTCAAACATTTACTTCGGACGAAAACTCCACTTTGTTTGGTGTAAATAAAAAGTTCCATATTAAACTACAATGTATTGGTAGTTTGGACTTACATCTGCGGTTCGCAGGGCTGTTTGTTGATTTTGATAAATGCTTTGAATACGGCTTTGTTGTTTAAAACTCAAGGATTGCTTTATTGGTTGTGAGTGGCATATTGTTATAGTAATAATATGTTTTAAGATTGAGTGTGCTGTCGACTTCATTAAAGTATTTGTATGGATTATTATTATTGTTATTGTAATAAAGCTTTAAACCCTGTTCATAAAAATCGAAAATACTCCTATGATGCATAGTCACATTTAACAAGTAATTTATGTAAGCATGTGGGAAAACATTCAGTGACACTTTTTTATGATAAGATCAAGTTCCTTGTTTCGTTGGCTCTCAAATTACCTCATTTTCTAAGTCACACATTTAATGTTCCATAATTTCACGATTGTATTATAAAAACTGATTGAAAAAACACGATCTAGAAATATTTTTGAATTTACAACTCCCAGCCCTAGACTTGATTGGGAGCATCTGGCAATGGTTTTACGACATGCAGCTGATGCATCGGGCCGCGTCAGACTCGCAGAGTTTCCTTGGGACGGCTGAGAACCCTCTCCTGGGACTACACACAACTTTGGCGTAAAGAATTGTGTGATATGAATTTACTATGCGATGTAGTTTCCTCTAGTTCCTTTATTAGATTGTTTCAATGTAGATACTACGCTAAATGCTAGCTTCTATGTAAAATTATGCTATTCTAGGTACACTTAATACCTTTTCCAAAGGAAATAAAATCAATTTGTAACGGTCAATTAGAAGCCCGTAAGGAAACAAATGGAGTTTGTGCACCAATCCGAAAGTTGACCTTTTCCACTAAGTGGGCATTTCATCAGAACAACTAATTTAATTTAGACTGAATCTTAACTAAAACTTATCCCACATTCTTTTTCGACACCTAAGTTGTTTGTTTGAAGCCTTTAAGCCACTTGATTCAACTTAGCTTACAAGTTTTTTATCCTTTTTCCTATCCTGGAATTTCTCTTTATTAAAACTCGTAGCTAAGTTTACTGAACATACGAATTGGAACGGGGTCAGTGAATTGTGATCCAGCATCCCCGAATGGACCATTACCGCTACTTGGTGTAATTGCTTTGGGAATAGCTCAAGATTCGTGTCAGATGTTTAGCGTTACATTTTAGGTACCCTAGCCAGCACATGTTTAGTTTAACAGCGCTTTAGTCACCTGGATCTTACCTTCGAGATCGCTTTTTGGTAAACTACGCCATCTTATTACTTATTTAGCAGACACAGAACGCCATTTTATTCGACCCTCTTATGTTATTTATTCATTGATTCGCTCATGTATATTTATTTGTAGAAAATTGGAAATACATTTACTGTATCTACACACGTCTTATTATCAGCTTCAGCAATTGACATGGAAATGTAATGTCATTATATATTCAAAGAAAAATTACACTGTTTTATAAATATTAATACGAACAGATGTATATTGAACTGGGTCTCTGAGTAAAAGTCCAAGATTACCACTGTAATGATAACGGTTGATTAAACTGACACAATTAAGGAAATAGTTTGCAAAATGTTGTATTACGAATTCCAATCACGTCGTAAGCCAGAAGTTAGCTGAAACGAGATCGGCTCAAAAGCGGAGATCTTATTGACTGTTCGGTTCGTACCGGCATCTATTGACTCTGTAATGTCTCCCATTTCCGAACCAGCTCTTCGGAATAAGAAAAGTTGGTACAGGGGAAAGAAAAAGAGGCCTTTTCGTAGCGCACTAAACTTAATAGGTACCTTTGATCTTGCAACCCAAAGTTAGAATTAACTGGAACAAAGACACTGACCATCTGTTTAGGACCCCAAAGAAGCGGATAACTAATTTCAAGTTAAATGAGAAAATCGCTTAGAAGGAATAATTCAATTTTCTGTATTGTTAATTTGTGTTCGCTACAGCTTCCAGTTTCGGATTAACAGAATTCCTGGCGACCGAGTACTTTATTGAAACGCTTTGTACTATTGTTTGAATTGTGCTGAAACAATTTACATTAGAGGATCTGGCATTATGCGGCCTACTTTAAAACAAATCTTAGTCATAATTTAATCAGTTGAAAATGAATAATATAAGATTTCTAATTCAGTTGATTGGAGTTTTAAAACTCTTCTATTAGGTTTATTTTAAATTCTCAAATTTGTAGTTAGTATAAATTATACCTCAAAAATGAATAAAATAACTTATGTTCCGTAATAAGTTTAATTTTCTACTTATCTACACAACCAATTACCCTCGGATTTTTACGAAAGCTTGTTAACCACGCATAACAAAACCTCGTCTTTGCCTTTTACATTTAGCCCTCAGTTCTCTTGTAAACATTTTCATCGCGAGACATCTCAACATGTACACATACGACTATGATTTCTTTATTACGATCCCTTCATCCTTTTGTCCGCCAACGCTCGTTGCCTCTCAAGATATTTCTCTTTCACTGCCTTCTGTATCTTGCAAGATAAGAATGTATTGAATTTTGAAACATAAGGTTTCCCTTTTTATCTCATACCCGAGATTCTTTTATATTTACAGACCAACAAACGTAAAGTGATTCGTCTGAGCACTCTATTATATAAATTGATATTTGTTCCTTTCAATGTTGAAGGATATGTTTAAAAGATTATTTTGTTACAGAGGTTGATAAAATGTTATTTAGTTTGTAGACCATTGATAAATAGGACTTTGTGTAACTTTTGTCGGTTCGTAACCAGTGTTAGTGTTGCTTAAGCGGATTCGTTAGAAAAGGCAATCACAGCTCGACAGATTCTTTTATGTATGGTGTGGCTTATGTTCTTTCAAGGAATCTGTATCTGGTTACTAAAGTACTGCACCATAATATATCTTATTCAAATCCATTACATCTACGACTTATTTAGTATATATTTTCCTTGATGTCATTGTCTAGATATCAAATAGTAATTTTCCACCGTCAATAATCGATTGGCATTGACGATTTCGTTCATTCTGCACACTGTGTTAGATGTTTTTTGTCCAAGATTTATGTCATTATGACCACTGGGTTCCTAGTAACGTTTGTTTCGATTTTAAGTAATTTTAACGGGTCACCATTAAAAACTAATTTTGTACTCGTCTGTAAGAACATTTACAATTTTTTGTCGTATCGTGTGTGTGTCATATAAATCTAATGATGAACGAGTAAAGGATGCTGTGATGTTGCAATATTCAACAGATGTAGTTAGATCAGCTTTGTATATTTCCATTCAATTACAATTGTAGTTAGAAAAGCCAAGTAACTGTATATGTAGTCAGTTAGTGACTAAGTAAATGTCTAGTTAATTGCTCGTCTTGCATCTACAAGGGCATCAAGGAAAATTAGCTTTTAAAGCCAGTCTGCAAGCTTGAAATGCTACAAATGTCTCACTTAAACGCCAATTTCACCGTGAACTAGGCACAAAGGCATCAATGACATAAGATTACAAAAATTACATGTCATTAAATTACGTGTATTTAACAAGCACGTAAGCCATAGTTCCCATGTGTATGGGAGATGCTAGCCCCGTTACTATGCTGGAGTGTAGAATTATGAATACGTGGAAAATTACTGTACAACACAACCTAGCTTTTTTGTTCTCAGCATGTATATTATACTCTCTTTTTGCCGCACCGTCACTTGTGCCGATTGGATTTCTATTTATAGAAAAAAACTGATTTCTGTAATACAGTTGTAATTTCCCTGTAAGATATAAAACAAAGACATAGCTATTGCATTACTGATTACTAAATAAATTAATATTGTTTCGTAAAAAGAAAAAAAAATTACAAACATTAACGACGATTTCAACATTAAAGCAATGATATTTCATTTAAATGAACTCACGGTAAAAAAAGGTCTGTTTAAATTAAGTTTATCCACTCTTACAAAATCATGAACTATACTATTTACTGTTACGACTTCTTTACTTTGCAGCACGTCTTCAATCATTAAAATATCAAGTAGGAGTAAATTCAATTTCAAACCATAAATTTTCTCCACCAAACCATCAAGTCGTACATTTACTGTTCCTCGTGTTCCATAGCTACGATTTATGGGCATTTCTTTAAAAGCTTGCTGTGAACGGCCTATTGTGATGTCTGTGACAGTTTGTCAGACTCCATGTGTGTAATTATTAACACATTACAGTGGTTTACTGTTATGGTAAAACATGTTACTGTCTAATATCAAAGCGGAAAAAGGTTTTTTGTGATTTGAATAGTATACTTTTATGGTCATTATCATTATGAAGACAGTAATGGGCATAGGCCTCGTGGTCTAAATGTGCAAGATGAGTTCGACGCGGCGGACGTAACCTAATTTTCGTTGACTATTGGAACCAATCCATTCGGTACTTAGTTGAGTTGAGGATACAATGACATAGCGTTGGATAGAGAAGTGATCCTATTAATTTTAATGATTTGAATAAATCATTATATATGAATAAATAGAATCTAAAGTTTTTAAGTACCTAGTCATAATTTGATGATCAGTAAATGAGAACTTAATGGGCATAACAACTATACAAATAAAACACGATCCTTATAAATGTTTGCGGCCAACACTGCCAACATTTGTGGGAAGCCCCTTGCGTTACAATGACCTGGCTAAGGTAATTGATAGTAATCGACTGGGCTTTTACAAAAATTGCAATGTCATTGTTAGTTTTAATGGCGTTACGATGAAGTTTCCAAACAATTTAATATATTTGGGTGATGCGTACGCCACGCGGTGATGGTTGGTGATGATACAATTTGAACAAATCTTTTATTTGCTTCAATAACTTTTATTGATATAGGTACTAATAAAGTCGTATTAAAGGAACTCTTTGAGTATTTTAGTAGAATCAGAAATGTGTTCAAACAAGATAATTTTTAACATGTAGTTGATTAGTAAAAAAGAAGTTAGCCGAGAACTTTTAGAACGTCATACCTATTTTAATCTCAAGCTAAAAACTTATATATTTTAATAATAATAATGAACGCTTGGAGCGTTTTGATGGTACATCGTAACTGGTTATTGCAATACCAACATGTGTAGGTAGAAGGTGTAGGAAGGAGGTTTCACCTGATACAATTTTATTTTTAAACTTGACCCGTAGAATACATTCGGCCATTATTATTTACTTGTGACGTCACCGTCAGCTGACTGCACACTAGTCGTAAATTTAATAATTTATAATGTTTTCCTTTTGAACTGATGTAAGTTTAATTGTTTTAATAATAATGTATTAGGTATAATTCACATTGATTTGAGTGACACATGCGCTGTTGCCGTTCTTCTATACTAGTGATAGAATATAATAATTTCTTTAAAATACAAATTTATCTAAAAATGGATGTAGGAAGTTTATAAAAACGAAAATACCACTAATATCTAATATTATATATATGCAAAAATATTTTGTCTTAATTGGTTTCACGGTAAAACTGCTGAACAGATTTTGATAATTGGTATGGAGTAAGTAACATGAATTCGAAAAAGTACTTTCTTCTGACTTTTTTCCGAGATATCTGAAATTGACGCGGGTGGACAGTTGGACACGCGTGAAAAACCTAATTTTCCTCTTAAATAGAGCTTACAAAAATCACATCATGTCTTTACAGTAAAGTCTAAGTATTAGTAATGAGGTTGCCATTAGCCGTGATAATAAGTCAAAAAAGCCCATTAGGTCCTTAAGAGAAAATATCGCGTTACGTATGTCCATGACGGCTAGAAATGCACGTGCGGTGCCACAGCATCAACACATGCAGCAAACTATTAGACAAAACGCGAAATTACCGCAATTACCCGCTTTGACCGGTATATTCGCTTTCTAAATGTACACTTTGAAGAAAATTACACCGTTTTAGACTCGCCTGTTTACTGATTTTCCATTTTAATGAATAATTAAATATAGTTATTATAGTTTTTGTTTATTCATTAATAATTCAAGCAACTGGAATTGTAATTACATAAATTTAGTTGAAAACGACTAGAATATTCTTTTATGATGTAAATTATGATTATAAATCATACATACTTGAACTCACAAGATATTAGATCGTACAATCTATTTTATTTTCAGCTAGATTTTGCTCGCGGCTTCGTCCGCGTGTGCGTCGTTATCGTTAAAAAGTGTAGCCAATAGCCTTTCTCGATAAATGGGATATGGAACACTGAAAAAAATTTTCAAATCGGACCGTTAGTTCATGAGATTAGCGCGTTCAACCAAACTCTTCAGCTTTATAATATTTGTATAGATAACCAGTATCAATCAATAGTTAATAACCTTTAACTCAGGCATTAACAGCTACATTGAATAATTACATCTGTATGTGTTAATTACGTGTGTAACAACACAAGACAATTATATCGAGCGAGTATCTAAGTTAGTCATAGTCTTGTGTTGACTTCTGGAATTATCGAATACAATTCAATGCAAATCGTATTATTTGGTGCATTAGGTTATTGAGGCGATCGGCCAATGTTTACACTAGGTAATGTCCAAGAAATTAGGTTAAATTATCATGTGTAATGACCTCATAATCATAGACACACCTTTTGATTAAAAATTGAGTGTATTGAACCATGCTGCAGGCCAAATTTATTTATTTATATGACGTAGTAGGTACCTCCAATCCTAGTTCGTAGACTAGTAACTAATACTATCATGAACTAATAATTCATTATCTTCGGGGCTAAAGCCACAAATGGTGGTGAATTGAACCACGCGAGGCTCGTGCCAACTCGGTGATTTATTAAGACTTCGTTTGGTGATCGTAATTAAAGATTATAGAAACATTTGGACTGAAATAATGTGTTTTTTAAAACATCTAGTTAGTCCTGCTTACCATTTAAAAGGAGAAGTCGTGATGATAAACATAATGTATTTATTTATTAGTAAAGTTAATTATAGTCGCGATCAGCTGTTCGTCACATGCGGTTTGCACGCATCAGACAACTCTAAAGATTTATGCTATCGTGTTCTTAAACGGTGCTTGATGCACACGTGTGCTGTATGTTGTGCATTATTTTTAATGTAACTGTCATACTTTGTAATCTTTTTATGCAAAGGTTTAAATTTTGGGGCTTATTCACAAACCAACAGTAATTTCATAATTAGAATCACAAAACAAATGACAGTTGTTATTGTTTTGATCGTCACTTCTTTATTTAACTTAGTACCGGTCTATTATTTTTGTGCCGAACCCTAGAACTGCAGCTTTAAATAAGCAAACATAAATTGCTTCGTTAAATTCTGCACACCCCAAAATCGTGTTATACGCTAATAGAGTACAAAATCCGTAATAAGCGTAGCTACGCAGTTACATCATTACACGCGCGCCGTTTGCGCAGGGCTTATTAATAAACAGCCACGTGTATCTTATTGTGCGCTTCGAGTGTTGCGTGTTTAGTGGGTAGCGGGCAGCGGGTTACCTTACTTAACCCTGCACTTAAAACACGTACGGCCAACTATTTTAATTCTGAAAAAAAAATCGGCACGGGATAAGGTTAAAAAAAATAAAAGATTCGAAGAATTGTAACACTGCATATTGTTGAATTCAAATATTTCGTTGTTTCTTTTTTATTTATTTTTAAGTGACATTACACGGTGATAAAATGGGTTACTTTATAATTTAAATAATGATTGGTCTATGTATTTGGCGTGACATGCTAAAACAATTAAGATAAATTACTAAGTATTCTTTAAACAAGATTTGTTTACTTAATTATGATAAGGGTAAAGTCCCGTGTACGAATTATATCAAATGCTTACTATTGACATAAATGGCGATTCCTAGTTCAGAAAAGTTCATCTAAAACGATAAGTAACTAATTGTATTTAACTATCCTTGTAACAATCGTAGAATTTGAATAAGCTAACAAACGTAATTCGTAATTTCGCATTCACCTAACTTAATCACAATGTTATTGCAAAATGTTTCTCCAACTAGATTATAATTTCAGACAGGTTCTATAAATGTTGTGATATGCTGTTAACAAGTTACAAATGCTAAGTTTATTACTTTACTAACTTTAATTCAAATAGAGTTTAGGTAATACCTACAATTATCATAAAAACCTAAATATAACTACGCAGTTATAAACGATGACGTCATTTAATCGTTTATCGATTTGCATGCCGTCTTATTATACAAATGCTTTTTTTTTGTACACTAACATGTTTCCAATCAATATTTTTTTTCTAATAAACGCTACCGCTTATCAGTGAGGCATCCCCTTAACAATGCACTCGCAGCCATATCTCGTCCGTTCATGATAGCAAAACTCTGTAACGTTATATTCAGTAAACAGTAATTCGATTTAATGTATTTAATATTAAATAAATATCAGGATTATCACAGAACAAAAATATTTAATGACGTGACCATTTAAGGGTTGGCAATTAATAAACGACTAAAAAACCAAATAAAAAATAAGATTTAAGAAAATATTGAATTCAAATTCATAATGCTGATAGGATTTATACAAAATGTTGTGACCCTGTAAACTTTCAAATGAAATATAAACTGGCAATCATTTTAGAATTCCAATTACGAAATTAGATTTGAAATTTGAAACCTAACTAAAATTAATCCAAGTTTCATCTGTCAAATCAAGATCTACTGAAATAATACACTTTACGAAGAGCAAATATTAAAAAATAAAGGTGATTGACTTGGAAAAACCTAGACATTGTTAGCATATTAATATCTATTTGTACTAGATGAGACATTGTAATAGTAAACAAATAAACAATATAACTTCTTCGCAGTTAAAGTATTTAAACAACCAATTTGTATGTGACCTTTACAGCTCTGACTAGAAAATAAATTAAATTACGCTATAGTGAGAACGAAGCTGGGCTCGTAAACATTTTGTAATTACTAGTACATTACCATGTTCCAAGTCTGGTAACCTATGAATGCTATAACGGGATTAAAATAAAATTAGTTTTTTTTCCATTTATCGATTAAAATGCACCTACCTACCTTAATTTTCATTTTATTTTACAATTATTTAAATAAAAAAAAATGTAATAAACATGGCAACAAAGCATTCTCATTCATACACGGACCGCATACGACCATCTTTTTTACTTTGACGTGGCCATCATCAGTCCCCCTCATCGAGTCACCTCGGCTTTAAGTAGCTGACGACAAACGTCGAGAATTCAGCTTCCCTCGAGATAAAATTCTTGAAATACTGGAATATCGTCGGCTATTTAATAGCTTGAGACGTCTTCAAAGATTCCTTTAAGAAATCTCTTGGTATTTATTTACTTGTCGAGAGTTTTTGCTAGCATTTTTAACTCCTGACGCAAAAGGAAGTACCTACGTGTTGTATTTTGAACGTATATTTGTCGCATCGTAGCTCAGGAATTGTTGAACTAATTTTAATTCGATTTTTATACACTGTACTTTTTCTTGTAACTAGCACGCAACTTGAATTTAATTGACATTATTCACGTTGAAATATTATTTTAGAGCATTCTGTTCAAAACTAACAAGAGAGATCTATTCTGAACTAAAAGCCAAGATTTCTGATTAACTGTGAGAGTAATAGCACTGTACGATGATTGATTGAATGACGAGCTGTGTTTAGTTTCAAAGTGTTGATATTAAACAGCTGATCAGGAACTGCACGCGAGTAGATCATAGGACATAGTTTACTACATATTACAAAACCGATGCAAGTAATAAATTAGTTCAAGCAAATATTATTAAAAACAAAAACTTTAATAATGTTTTCCAAGTATGGGTATTTGTTGGTACCTACTCGATATTAAAACTTAAAAAAGTAGCTATTATAACATCGAAAATAAAAATTATAGGTAAGTAGGTACGTATACAAAACACGTTACACTTTCTAAACATACCCGGCACGTTTAAGATCAACGTAGAAACGTACGTACGGACGTAAACAATGTTATTATTAGTGATTTGTATCGCACGCGATAACTCCAATGGGAATAGATATAACTAGGTTGCTACAAACATACGAACACACGTGTTTGACATTTTATCTGTTTACGTTAAGGGTTCCGACTGCCAGTGTAAGCAGAATGTGTGGAATATTTTATAAGGGTGTACTGTGAATTGATAACGATAACTTTATATTGATATAATAATATAAGGTCCAGTATTCAAAATATAATATTTTCTTTTGTCTCAATAAAAAAATAAATAAATATATTATTCCTTCTTATTCCATCTTATTCACATTACATTACAAAATGTCGGATGTATTACCGTTTCGATATATTTCACATATATTTACTTGCGCATACTATTATTGCCCTTTAAATAAAAGCTTAAAAAACTTCCGCATAATACGAAGTGGTTGCCGTTTTACCACTTTTTACCGCTTTTTTACCGTCGCCATTATGTCATGTGTCAACTGCACCATCATAAAAGTATTCGTGTCGGCAACGAATAAATTAAACTATACACTCATGGTGCATGGTGCCATGTACCCATGTGGTACCTACCCTAGTATCGATCTATGCAAAGGAAGTTGATAACATATTATTATATTTATGTTTATGACTAATTAACATTGTTTGATTAATTCAAAATATTACGGCTATATTTTATATCAGTAAAATTATCTAGAATTTTAAGCTTAACAGCGTGAATATGCCATTTATGAAAAATTCAAGCAGAATACCAAGTTTGTCATACATAAATCTTCATACAAAACACAATAGCTTGAATTCTTTATTTCTAAAACCATAAAAAACAGCAAATTTGCCATTCCCATCGTTCCCTGCACCGCACCTACATATTGAAGTTATTGCCGACATTACCACAATATATGCAGTCGCGACACGCAGGTAGAAAGTTTGTGAACTTTTATGAATCGTAAATTCATGTTTTAATTGAGTAATAACGCTGTATATTTAGTAAATTCTTAGTAAGTATGGTTCGTTACTATAATAAGCCGTGTTTAGCTGATTTAGGTGAAGATAAGTGGGTAATTCATGTGTAGGTGTGGGTATTTCATACCTTGATGGGTTTCTTCAATGATTTAAACGTTTATTACTACTACGTTTATTTGATGTCTCGCTTCTTTGGCTGTACCTGAAATTATAGCTACCTATCATTAGATGATTTCTTTTGTTACTTGTTTGTTTGCTATTGTGTCACTATATTCAGTATATATCAATAAAGTACCTGTAATTACAACCTGTACTCTCTAACAAAACAATTTCAATTTATACCCACGAAATATGGGGACTTTCAAAATTAAGAAACTTAAAAAGTCTTCAGAAACTTCTTAAATCTCAAGACGTTGGGACAAGGTGCTCCCCCGAAGGTTTTACTCGTAATATCAAGGTGGGCTTCAAGACAAAGTTTCGGTTGAGCCAGTATTATAGGATCAGGTAGTTAAAATGCTCGATCTTTCGAGAATTAGTAATTGAAATTGAAGGAGTTTTCAACTTGAGGGGCTGACAAATGGCACAGTTTCTACAAAGTAGTTTATTACTTAATAGATCTTGTGAAGAGAACTACCTAATATTTACAATCACTTAATTGAGCTCATACAACCAGTTTTTAATTTACAGATGCTTAAGTAGGTTGCGACCAATATGCAATGTGTACCCAAGCTGTATATGTATAAACCTGTAAAGTATAAATATTATACAAGTTCAATTAGCGTTTAAACGTTAAATCCTTCACACAAACAATCTTAGCAACAACGGATACACAGCAAATTACATACGATGCATCACTTAGAGGTTACAATAATTTGCGCGCATACTAAAATTGAGCAGTTTGCTTTCAATCAAAGTCAAATTCAAACCGAATGCAACATCCTAAATAAATAGGATTATCCTTGAGATATTGGCTGCTCCTATCAAGACATTAGCTCTAGTCAAATTATATCAAGTGGCTGATATAGATCGACGGGTAACTACGTGATTATTGCTGTGATGTTAAACATAACCGTCAAGCGAAGGCGTGCGTTGCAACGTGACCTTCGAATCACGTGGATCGTTAGTTGAATTTAAAACAAATTGTATCTACTTTGTAATGGAAAAGATATGTAGAGCGTGTCAGTTTCTTACTTTTAAGTAGTTATAGTCAGCTGAGGGATCGGATTACACAACCTGCCGGTGGATGAGACTCACTACTGAAATTATTTTAATGAGCTTGCGTGCCTTGCAGACACAAATTGTCGAGACATCCTTTTTGAAAGTAGATCAAACTGGCTCATGAAACAATGTCACCATTTACGAATGTACTGCCAAGCTTGCGATAGAATGTTTCAGGCCGCATATGGTAACTACTATAACCTCATAAATCATAAAGATCTGTCAACATTTGGCCATATTTCTGGCACTCGGTCTGTTTGATGCCACCAATCTACTAAACAGATCTATGTAACAAAAACTAACTTACATAAGCTAAAATATATTGCGAACACTTTTTTGGACATCTTGACAATTCTCAAAGAGATAGTAACTCAGATTTCTCAAGAGTAACATTTTGTTTGGACTTAAATGGCATCGCTTCTTTTGATCTTGTTTTTTTTACAATTTAGCTCGACTTTTAGGCTTCTAGTCTTAACTGTGCTTTTTTATCTAGCCTAGTTATGTCAACATGAATTTTGTGACTTAAAAAATACAGTTTCATTTCGTGAAATCACTGTAGTATTAATAGCTGCATTGTTAAGTCGTTGACTGACCCCTCAAAGGATAACAGGCATTAACACAGACGAAGTATTTGTACGTTGATAACTGCAAGGTTGCAAGACCAGAGCAAATGTTTGTTTTAACAATATTTTCTAGCCACTTCGTGTCGACATCAAAATAAACAAGATTCTCTTTTATGGTATGATATTCTTTTATATTGTTTTCCATACTTATCTTGTTATTAGTGAATATTACAGTGAGTAAGGCTATAATCGTTTAAGTTGTAACGTACGTAAATATGTACAACAAAATAAATAGTTTGTTCAGTTTGATAACGGTTATAAATAGATTATGATAAAATTAGACCTCTTGCGAGACGCCTTATTTGTTGTCAAACAAACACGAGAAATTTTCATCAACTACATATATCGTCTTCAAGAAATATAACGTAATTTCTTAAAACACTTAGGAAACATGTTTAACGCATTAGTACATCGGATTCGAATTCACAACAATTTCCGTTCCCTAACCACAGAGCCGGCGCTTCAAAAACATAAATCCAGATAAAGTTTATGAGTCTCATAATAAAGTTAAGTGCTGGTTTTCTTTGATAACGTTAAGTAATAGGATTTCTTCGGGCCTCCCAATTTGTATTAGCTCTGTTTTATCTCATTGTACATGAGATTTCATAATAACGGTTTGTTTCTTGGATCTGTGTTGAGAAGTGGGTCAGGTGCCTAGCTTCCTACGCAAGTTTCACCTTATTGGCATTTAGCAACTGATTATCAAATCGACTATCTTATCTTTTTAAGATCCAAACAAAAAATTGCTGGTAAAGGATACTTAATTTCTTATCAATTCGATACATTAATTTGATATAAATGTAAATAGCCTAACATGGAAAATAAATCCAAAATGTCCAACAACACAATTATGCAAATACCATAAAAATATTTTAGATGATCCCTTCGAGATGAGAAAAACGATGGATATAATTTTGTAGACAGTTGGCTGCACTGGCATGCCAACTTCGAACACACGAGACCGTTAGTCATGGAAGAAAAATGGATTAGATCGGAGCAGGACATTGCCAAGTTGACGTTCATGTTACACGCTTAACCTGAAACGTTTAAAATAGTATACGTAATTGAATCCATAACAGAAAGATTTGTGGCTGTGAACGTAAAAAGGGTTAAAGACGAATAAAAAGAAAATTCATAAAGGTATACCTATAATTATACGTGCCACTCTAGATATTCGGATACATTTCAATTCGAGCTCTACTAGAACTTAAATCTCATCTTTATCGTTCAAATATGGCTATTAAATTCTTTCAAAATCAAAATCTTTCACTCACAAATATATGCCTTTTACAATCGACATCATTTCGTTTTTATTTTGTAATTCGTGTCGATGTTATACGTAAATTCTTCAATTATTAGTCATTGAAGACGCAAATTGTTGGTTGCAAAACCAACTGTCTCCACAGTTCTGCAAGCTGCCGTCACATCTGTTGCACACGGTAACCTACAGTTGTCAATGCATGTTTTTTGGTCAACACTTGGGCAAATATCGGCTTAATGAGAACTGAATTTCCTGTTTTTGTACGGCTATTATGATTTTCAAGTGGATTCTTCTGCCGTCTGGAATTTTCGTCAATTACGTCCAATGTTTTTTTTATTAAACTTTTTTTTTCTTATTGAACGTCTTTTAATGATCCATTTACAACAGCAATGCCTTCTAGATTAAACTACAAATCACATAAGCCTTTTTTATTTCCTTCTCACAAAGAATATCTACATAAATACGCAGACAATGATCGCACATAAAACCGTAATTCAACCGAGATTCAGATCAGCCCACACCATAAAAAGTCGTCAATAAAACCTGAATATCTATTCATTTCGAAATCACTATAAAATGAAAAAGAATCAATAGTATAAGACAAAAGAATTTAAAGACCAAATTCTCACACAACTTTAACACATATGTATCCCTGGAATAAAGGTCATAATAGATTAAACGAGAGAGATGTGGGCGCAGCGTAGTGCGGTAGCTTAAAAAATAATCATGAAAGAACGAAAAATGTTTTTAAACGAAAACATAGTGGAGTAGATAAGAACGCGTTTTATTGTCCCGAAACATGGGGGCGACAAAAAACTTAGATACAGGCTGTTTGTATTTTACAACGTGTTTACGATTTTAAACCTTCTTGAATAGTTGCTTAGATATAAGTAGGTACTGTACATTAGTAAATAAAATAAACTAAAGTTATTTAAGTACAATAGTTCTTACTGAATATGTACTAATGTTAAATTACATACGAAAAAATCCAAACCTTTTGAAAAAACAACTAAATGTCTTCTTTGATTTCAGCTTTCGATATAAATCAAGGTTTGATATCTTGCGAATAATTCCCCAAAGCTTTTTATGACCCGACTTCAGATTATATGTAAATCAAATCATAATAAATACAGCACATTACTATTACATCTGTGTAATACTCAGACATGTAAAGCAAGTGATTCGTATCAAATAGGACGATACATCAAAACGTCCTGTATATCAGATGAGATAGGGCTGCGACAAACTAATATAACTGTCTACTTACTTTTGAAATCAAATATATGTATGGAGATCTGTCCAGATAGAGTCGTGAATAAAACTAGCCTTATCCTGTATCATACTTTTGTTAATCGCGATTTCTTCAACTTTGTTTTATTTGGAAAATAAACTTAACATAAGTGAGTTTGTTTCTTTGTATATATGTCCCTAAAAGTCCTTAGAAGTCCTTAAAATATCAGAATGCTTTTGTATATCAAGGCCATGTTTTATTTGAGACATATTTCTGGTTCCACGCCCCTACCGAGTTCCAATTTTGTAGCTATCTCGTCGAAACGTCGGTTCAATCAGACAACCCTAAAGCCACTACCTGTCCTCATCAATTATATTTTTTTATCGGCTGAGTATCTTCTAACATTGTCTAACATCTGCGTCACGCCGTGATCGATGCGATTTAAATACCCATGGTGTTGCCAGGTGAAGCCACCCTTGATTCCAAGGACTTTCATTCAGTTGATATTTAATAAACAGTTTTAAATCGCGTGCAGATCTCTAGGGTACTAACTTCAATTGTTTTATTATTTGTTTGTTAATAGCTAAAGCGAACATCATTTATTTAAAGGTTTATTTTCTTTATTCAAGGAAGCTCATGTTTTGTTCGTAAGATCGGTAAAGTTGAATTCGATATGGCAGCATTATCTCAAATTTTCGTCCCAGTGGGCCTTCAGTAAAGCTGACAGGGCCTTATTCCGTTGCATTGACTTTTATAATCGACTGGGGAGGAATTATCCCATCCTTCCTCCTTTTTCAGAATGTTCGAGATAAGTAACTTTCCAAAATGTTTGCGAGTTCAGGGTGCTATTGTGGAAGAGTTATTGTTATAGGTTTCTGTATTTTGGAACTTGACATGATGTAGATAATGCTATTAATGTCAAAAGTATGCTTAGGATTTTCAGCTCAGTTTATAGTATGTTACTTTTGTTTGATTTCTAAGTAGGTAGCACCTAAAAATAAATGATTGTGTTCAATTTTGTCAACAAGGGGAAACACTTAAACCTAAAAATCCGACAAACCCGAATGCACATTAAAAGCACATTTATCGTCAAAACAAAAACTAAGATCGGAAACATTCGTCCATGAACAAAAAGAAAAAAGACACTCCGGCCGTTCGGGCAATCTCGATCAAATTGTATAAGAGGATTAAAAGATTTATCGTACAAGACTGAGGAAATTTTCGGGAAGCACTCGTTTTATGTCGTTACATTTCTTGTCTGGTTAGCGGTAGGTACGTGATCCGGCATAACTTAACCGGGTGCTTAAAACATTCGTTTATTTGACATGTCTCATGTAAATGTATATTCTGTAATGCGGTCTCGTTCTGTTTGTGATGTGTATTTGCTGAGGCGAATCAAAAATGGTAACGAACATCAAATGTATTATATACAATTTTGGAGATAAAAGCGAGATAATAAAAGCTTTGAATTATGTAGATAAAACTGTTCTTCAATTAGTTTTTTCTAATATCCTCAAGCCAACATAAAGACTATTATCAAACGTGTAAATAATATTTGTGACCTTTTACTACAAAACCCTAAAGATACTAAAGTCCATCGCAACAGCTCTTACAAAATGAATAAAAAACCTTTTCCCGCTTAACTGTAACATCTTAAACAAGACAATAGACACGCGGCACTTAACATATTCCTCTCATTTGTAAGTCA
The DNA here is from genome assembly GCA_950381575.1 of Plusia festucae. Taxonomy (NCBI): domain Eukaryota; kingdom Metazoa; phylum Arthropoda; class Insecta; order Lepidoptera; family Noctuidae; genus Plusia; species Plusia festucae. Next base: position 885,717 of record OX494447.1, read on the forward strand.
ATATTTGAATATTATTCATATTTTTTATCGGTTTATCTGTTCGGACAGTTGTAGGTTTCGGTATTTCCGGATCTTATGAAAAGGTGAATAATTGAGCGTGAGGGTTGACCCCTCTGCGGTTTTTTCTGAACCACAAGGTAACGCTGATTCATTCGACACTTTAAACATCCCAATTTTGATTGAGTATTATTAAAGTATTTGAGACATTTTTATAGATCCCAAATGTATTATTTTCCACAATACCTTCTTAGCTTCTATCTGTATTACCAACTTATTCAGTCTCTAACAATATATTTCCTATTTCAGGTAAATAGCAACATTGGCGTAAGAATTACGGTAAGACGGGGCAATACATAAGGAGGGTAATGCAGTATTTTATATCGACTCCTTTACGGCCACTCAGCCTTTACCTGAAGAAGCTATTGCGTTTCTTAACAAAACTATAACAATAAATTTAGCTGAACTTCGTTCCGGTACAACGTGGAACGTTTAACAGCTTACCGTTTACATTTACTCTGATATATACTTCATTAGCTTGATTTATAATTACATTACTATACCTTTTTAGTTTATAGTCTCGTTCATAATTAGTTTCACATGTGTTAACTAGTGTTTTCTTACGAAGCTAGCTCAGAGCTTAAGATTTTAATTTATAGTCCTAAGTATAAAATAAAACAAAGCACAATTTGCTCAGTCTCATGCTAGATGACGCAAATTAAATTATTTTTAGAATTCAGTTTTTATTATTTATTATTACTTGTTACATTATCACTTTAAAAAGTTAATGAATAATTTTGAAAGTGTAGTTCCATAATACCAATAACCAAATACAAAGCTTGAAGTTTGTGTACTTTGGACGTGTCTCAACCGTCTACACAAATAATCCAATTGCAGCTTTCACCAACACTTATTTTTCACATCTTGAATCTTGCCATTACATCTTCCATTTTTATTTCATTCGGGAATTTCTCGATCCCGACGAAACACTTTCTCATGCCTGCCTCTTCACCAACTCATTCTTTAAACCCCTTTTTTCTAGCAGACGTCGGGAACAAAGTAATTAAAAAGTTCCCTCTGTAGTTAGAAAGCACTTCAATGCTACCAGATTAATACGAGTATCGCGTGTGCTAGCTAGTTTTATTTCAACTATTTCATATTATTTATGGCTCATAGTTGAATTTTGTATCAAAAATGCATGCCCATGTTCTATATATAACCTTGCGTGTTATGTTCCTCTGTTTATTTTTGTCTGTATCAGTCCGTATACGTTATTGATTTCTTATTTCAAAGATTTTGTCTTCATGACATTTGGGACGAAACTTGTTTACACAGTGATTCAATAAGTAAATAAAAATTACTAATTTTATGTTGATATAGATTCAAGTAGTATTAAAAATTTGCAAATACTTTTAAAATTTCATTTATGATCAATTATGCGACTTCTTTTATTTCTTCCATAAGCTCGTTCCGTTGGCTCGTTGTACAAACACGATTTGCATTTAAATATCAGCGTCATTGAAACAATATTCGCCATTACCACGTTTTCCTAGAAGTTAATTGAAAGGGCAAGAGTTCACGCTTACCTAACGAGTACTAATCCAGCCTAACATTAAATATTATGGTTTCCTGCTCCTATCTTTTAAAGTGACATGTTAATTTGTCTGCAAGTAGCCACTTCCTCATTAACCGTTTGTTGCACGTTCGGGTTTGGTTGATCAGCTGTATTAGTCCGTTTGTCTCTATTATATGCTCTGTTTGTACTTTTACTAGTGTTATGTGACCCGGTTTTGTTAGCTTGATTAAAATTAGTTTGCTTAAAATCCATCTAAGAAATAAGAAACACTTTTGAAATATGCATTTCATGTTTTAGACAGTGATAAAAACCCTGTCAACCAAACTTTCGTATTAATTTGACAAAGTAAAAGTTACTAAAATATCGTAACATCAACCCACAAAATAATGAGAAACCCGATCCCCGATAATGTGTACACATCCTTTTAGTCCTCCTCCTCATTTCTCTTGTCAACTTTCCCATTGAAATTAATACAAACAAAATCAAAATCGGCCCAACAATTTTGCAGATCGTATTACTCATACAGACAGACTTCCTTTTGTACTAGCTACGTTTTGATGATGCGTATCACCGTTGGCCGTTTGATGTATAAATTGCGGTACTAATTAGTGAACGTACTCAACTAGTGCTATGGAGTTGATTTAATTTTAGCCGCTTCAATTCCTGTGTTTGAATCATGGTCTTAATAAGGCCTGTTTAGTCGATGGGGGATTACAGTGCATTCGTTGGAAATTGTTACAGAATTTACAGTATCAATTAAAGATTTCGCCCATTTTATGTTGAAGACTATTCCAGTATGTCTGAAAATTTTAGGAAGTTACCTATAATTTTCAATTCCTAATATTTCAAAAGTATAAATAACGGTAAACCCGGTTCTTTGACCCAACAAAGAGTTATTTTGGCTCATGTGAAAACCACATATTATATTATATAATAGAAAGATACAACATACAAAAATTTGAAGTCCAAAAATTAATATGGCCATAATTTTAACGTAATAATACAACCTGGGCCGAATGAATCCTAAATGCCAAAGTACGGTTAGTCTTAAAGGTAATGATAAAACACAATACTTATAACGTAGTTAAACAAGCAAAGATCAATAATACAAAAGCAAAGAGTAACTTTGTAAACTAGGTAAAATTCGTCAAATTATTCAATTCAAAATTTTTGCAAGTCATGATAACAAACGTTGTCACCAAAGCAATTGAACCAAAAACAACTTGAGAACTTGCAAAATGGAATTGGACATCTTTTGTTTATTATTATGGAACCCCGTTGTAATACCCATTGAATTTCCATCGGGACCAACAAATTGAAACAAACTGGAAGTTGACTTCCAGAACTGCTCAAATTGAGACAAGATTCATTAATTCAGTGTAAGAAGTTGAATTAAATCATTCGAACCTTTAACTTGAAAATTTTTGGGCACTACCCTTAAATGAAATTGTTCAGTTATCAATTTGCGATTCGAAAACAAAAAGTAGATTTCGTTACTTCAAAGAGTTAGATTGTCTTGTTCAAGTTATAATTTGATGGAATTGAGTGTATCTTGAAGGGTCGTTGTATTGGAGCATCATTGAAATTATTGTTAAAGTTTTGAGCATTTTACTTGTGTAGTTATCTAGTGCTCGTGCCGGTTTTCAAATTTAAAATAGGATTTTGAATGTTTTTGATCACTGAAACAACTTTAAGAGACAGCTCTTCAAGATGTGTCACTGAAAAACTTTTTATATGCACTCAAGCTTAGAATATGTAACGAAGCTAAAACTCTAGCAGTACTTATTCTATCTCTAGATGATCTTTTGAAAGATGTTTACTTTTATTTACTTAACAAGAGAAAATAAACAATTTCTATTCTATTCTATTCTATGTCTATTCTTCCAATAGTTTATAATTATAGGTAATCAATCTTTAACAACTCTTCACCGATGTTGTCATATCATCAAAACAGGAGGAAAATCCTACTATCGTAACCCTTCAGTACATTTTTTTTTCTAAAAAAATTATGAAGTATAATGAACCAGCGGGAAGTAAGTTAGCATTAAGTATTCGCATTTCCATAGCTGTCTCTGTCGTAGCAGTTAAAATTTCACTTGGCTAAGCAAAATTTTCTGTCCGCTGCAAAAATCCTTCCCCTTTTAGGGAGAGGGGAGCTCCGAGCGAATTCTTGCATAAAATTTACATCGAGCGGTCCACACAAATTACCATTTCACTTCTTACTCTGATTAAATGTTGTAGAAAAAATATTGCTCTCTAAATGTAAGAGAAAATTCTTGGGTTTTCGACTCATTAAAATTGATGTTTTGTTTTTTTTCTTTTTGGCCCGCCCGAGCTCGTTCCGGAGTGATTTCCTTCCAGTTTTGCATTTGACTTTTCGGGTACAAGACTCTTTACATTATTCAATTTGTTGTTCTCCAAAAATGATACAGGCTTTTAAATTTGGGTTCCATACCACGTAGCTTTGAACGAAAGCAGCTGTAGCCCAACCGCAGGGAATCGCCAACGTAAAGTCCTACAAAAAATCTACCAGAAGTTGGCAATGGTCGAGTAGGATTCATCCAAAAAAGGTGTGTGTTACAGCATCTTTCACGCAAAAGGGTGAGAAAACAGCGGAGGCGAAGCAAAGATATTTGGCAGGCCTTTACAGGCTAATGATCCACTTGATTGCGGTTAAGTGTCGCTATAAAAATGTCTGGATGTTGCCAACTAGGGGAAAAAAACAGTTGCTTCTCTAAAGTGACTATTTTTCCTGGCAGCCTCCCGATATCATGAGACAATTGCCTTTGCGAACACTTTAAGTGGACGACAATTGATGTTTTCCCTCTTCGCTTACACTAACTTAATTTTGTTGTATTCTGAAAACTTTCTTTATTTCACACGAACACTCCCAGCAGCTTTCGTGACGTTTTTTGTAAAATGTTAATTTATAAAATGAAGCCTTAGGATAAAAGCAAAAATATATTCAAACTTATATTCTTTCAGGAGAGATAAAAGGATGTTATATTACTAAATCTCATTCATATTTTAAGTGAGATCCAGTGTTAAAATTATTTATTACGAAAACCGTATTACCCAAAAGACTGAAACCGTAAAATACTTTCTTTCCTACGTTCCTTGCCTAAATTGAGTTTAGGAAAGGCTTCGCCAAGACTTGAACAATTCAAGTTCCTCCCGTCAGTAATACACCAAAGATTGGAAAATAACTTGTATAAGTGGAAAATTTACTATGAAATCATCATGAAATCGAATGTCTTGATTGAATTACTCTTCCACAGAACGTTTTGTTTCTCGGAGACTTGCGATCAGTCATGATTCTGATGCTATTACATGACAAGGAGTATCTGTGTCAAAGAAGTGATATTTATTTTTTATAAAATCTGCTGGAGCTTGAGGAACCAACTGTAGAAGTAAAATTAGAAACATTTTGTAAAAGTCTTATTTCGATTGCGAGTGAGGATTTAAACCTAGGTACTGGTCAATATATTTTAATAACTAAGATGTAAACGTTAAATGCTTCTTAATGTGGTTCGAGACATCCACAACCCTATGTTTTTTTCTCCACGGCATTGGCGTAAAACATCTGAATCTTTTGAAATAACTCACAGCGGGTGAGCCAGTGAATCGATTTTGAATTCATAATTTAATCTGGTGGTCGCGTAGCTCGGGAAATGTTTAATTTGTTCTCTCAATACAAAGAACATGCTGGTATTTCGTTGATTTTGTGACTGCCAATATTTTTACAGTAGAGAAATTAAATGATTGATATAACCTGAAACGGTGGTATAATTAATTATTAAAAAAACTTACGATAACTTGACCTTGATTCTGGATGTATTAAACGTATGTAGTATACAAGAAACCTTTGCTATTAATAATTTCGTTCAGATCAATCTTCTAAAAATAAATGACCGTAAATACTTGCCAGTCATGATACCAAAAAAGGTTATGATGCAGCTTGAATGTACTTAACGAGTTCGTTTATACTAAAGGTCAGATCCATAAACCAGTCAGGTAAATTTTTTGATACATTTTTTTTGCATTTTGTCAAACTTTGATATTCAAAAAATTGTTTAATTAAAGCAGTATTCGTAACTTTAAAAGTGAGTAATTCCTGAAAGCGACTTTATTAAAAGTTGATACAGTGTTTTCAAAGTAATATAATACTTTTGGCGTCGGTCGAATAAACGTTTCAATATTCGAGGGCTTCATTAATCACGGTAATTGACAGGAAGGGGACTTGGACGGTGTCCGCCCCCTTATCCCCCTTTCAGATGTGGTTGTGCTTTTGTTTTGTGATAATGGTAAAAAAATTGTTATAATTTTTGGAGGGCGACATTTTTTCTGGTGTTAACTTTTATTTTGTAAAGGATTGTGTAATTTGGAATGGTGCAATGAGTGTTAATTTTGACGTTTTGGTTTTTATAAGTACTCGTTACAAGGTTATGAATTTGAGTTATTTATTAGGGTTATTGTTGTTGAAAGGTAAACAACACCAAACATAAAGAAACAGAACAGTCAATAGAATTTCCTAATTTTCTCTCACAATTTCAAAACTCCAAAGTAGTTCTCGTTTATTCCCTAATTATTTCGACTAGCATGAGATTATTAAGGCCGTTATTATCGAAAGGAGTAGACAACCTAATTCACGGAAATAAAATGGAAACAACGATGGGAACCCTGTTTAATGTTGCTCAACGATAACGATTTGATTGCCCGATTGTGTTCGAACAACGAATTATCTTGTACAACAAAATATAAAATAGAATTTAGGAAACTTTTTTTAACGTCGAGGAAATCCTGTATAATTATTCTCACAATTTTGAGGTCGAACAAATAGAGGCTAGATGTGATTAGATTATCCAAAATGAAGGAAGTAAAATGGCCTTGATTTTATTTGCCCTGTCAAGGATATGTCGTTAATTGTATTTGGCTAGATTCGCAAGTTTAGCTAAATATACATTTCCTAGGCTACCAGTGATTATATGGTGCTTAAACAAACAACACATTAATATGCGAGGACACTTATGTAAGCTTATTGGCTAATTTGGTTGGATCCGATTACCGTAAACTGAGATTTCAACTGCCGCACTCAAGAACACTAAACCAAAGTGCAACTAAACAGCCTTAAAAGTGCTTCCACCTATAAAAGGCAATTGTAATTTCCTTAAGCCTGCCTTAGTAGAAAGCTGTCACATTTAATTTGGTTAGAACCGCCTATTAATCATTTATGGAGTCATTAATCAGATATCAGCTTGATATCCTTTCTTATTTCTTCGAACGCTGAGGACTTACTTGACAAATTACTTTTTCGCTTTACTTATTTAGAAAGGGTGGAAACGTTTTAAAGTTTATACTAAGGGGATTTTTTTCTTCTTTCGAATTTTCTTCTACTTATAGACAGGTTATATCGTAATTGTTTTTATTTTCTCTCTTATTATTATCTCGAGTTAATTCATTGCTTATTGATCCGATGTTTGCTAAATTTGTTTAAAATGGTGTAACTGTCTGAAATACCATTTTAAGATACATACATAAACATTTAAAGGAACCCAAACAAAGAATTAGAAAACACACGGAGAGTACGTAAGCTACGAAAGCATTGCAGAATTCCACCAATTTCGCCCAGTTTACTCCGGGTGTGTTTACGTCAAACTTTACCGTAGTCATTTGGGCACGATTTTTATTAACTCCCGATGCCTGTAGAAAACTTTTGTTGTGCCTTTTTCGCTCTTTTTACGTTCCAAGCTTTTTATGATTCTGCAGTTCAGTTTATCGTTTATTAAACTGTGTATAGATTGGATATTAAAGAAGGATTTCGTTCTCGTAAAAATTGGGAGGGACTGTGAGATTTGCGAGCGTCGGTTTTATTTGAGGCTTGAGTGGAAATCAATCGGAAATTCGATGTGTGATTATATTTAATTCGGAATTTTAGAGTGGATCGGTTTAGCTTTATGTTGTTTGACTTTTATATAGGTCGAGGGTTTTATATGCTTTCTGTTATTCGTACTGTGCGTATGGTACATGAGCTGTTCATAGATCAACTTCGCGAGTTTGATATTACTTTTTTACTAAGAAGACAAGATAGATTAAGATAAACTAAGGTAGCCAAGGTAGGTATAGATATTAACTTGTTATGATAATAACAAGCTTATTGTTGCAGGGCTGGGTTATATCCATCAAGGCTAACAAGTTTTGTCCTAGTTTGGAATCAATATTGGTTTAGCTCAAAATATTAGTTTAAAGACCAAATATTGACTATCGTGAGATTTACGCAAAACACACAACGTAGTTTTATTTTCTGATAGTGATTTAGCGGCAATTATTTCTTCACCAATTTTAAATAATATAACTCCTAATAAGGGACGTATACAGTTGTAACGTGTTTTATATTACAAAGTTACCAACGTTATCTGAATATTGTGTAACGTTCATTATTTCCACAGATTCTATTGCAAAATATGTCACTGTATGAGGCTTTTAAGCACCCACGCGGGTCTGAGAGTATCAAGGAGATATTTTAAATCATACCAAAACACCATTTATTTTAAAGGCCTTAAGATCTAAATCCCCTTGTGCACATTGTAACAGCTGTCAATAATTTATTACGCTCTTATGAAGGGTAATTTTTATTATGGCGCCAGTAACATTGTATCTATCTAATTGGATTCTTGTATTATTTAATTGTACCATAGTTTCAATTAATTTTCGATAAATTGGCGATTAAGATCTATGTATTGGTGATTATGCAATAAAATGTGATTTGATTGCTGAATCATTGTGCCAAGTTTTGTTCCCATGTCAACAGTTAAAGGATGTTTGATTGATGATTTCGTCTGAGATTTCATCCATCTTAATTATGACTAGATAATTATGATGACCAATTTTTGGAGATTTACAACAATAAAAAAAAATTATCTACCTAATATTTCGTCAAAACACTAAGGTCATCAAAAAACTAATGTTTTTAAATGGTCCAGTGACACAACTAAAGGTGTTATTTATGCACGGCTAAACTTGCAACTTTACATAATTATTTTGTTAACATGATGACATACAAACACAGTTTTGTGGACGTGACTGACTTTTAGAACATTTAATTTGTTTTATCAGTTTTTGTCAAATATTTTTTAATCATGTATTGTGATTAATTCCTTTTGAATTGTCTTACACTATTGGAACTTTTTATATAACTTAAAATATAAAATTTTGCATATCTTTTTTACATCAGTACCTTTTGTCTATGTTTAATTCTCACACAACGCATGTAAACCATTAATTCCATACACGTTTGTAGATCAGAATCGACTATTCCCTTTACCTAGTCGCGAGGTTAAGTAAAAAACGTTTGAAGGTCAAGTTTCTTAGAGTCTAGGTAATTACTGGTAGCAACACGTAATTGTAACACGCAAATGTTGTAGTGTATCAGTTTCGTAATAAGTCCGAGGTTAATATAATGAGTGATAAGGTTTTTTTTTAAATTATATTCGCAAAACCGTTATTAATAACTTACAAGTAATATTTTAAAAGCCTTCAATGATAATCGTCGTTAATGTTTCAGGAGAGCGGTTTTCACTTCGGGCTATATCACAAAATAATTAAACTTATAATACGATACAACCATCTTTTGCGACATTAAAACCTCCCATAAACAACCTCGGTGGTCACTAAACAGCCATAAATCCAATCACATGAAGATTATGTACATGTATTAACAATCAAATTAGATTTACTAATTGCCTAATTAATTATAATAGAGTTAACTATATTGCATTCGTGTTAGCTGGACTGAATACATATAAAATAATTAATTAATGTTAATATCTATATTCAGGTATCCTATTTGAGGAAATGGAACGCGGCAGACCAGGTCCTGTACAGAGAAAAGGAACACTCCTAAAAATTAAGACAGGACGTAGTAGTCATGATCCTTGTGATGGTGGTGATCCATCGCTGAAAAATTGCATACTGTCTCTCGTCTCAAGAGATGATACATGTGTCACAAACCGAACGCTTAGACCTATCGTGCCTCTCTTTCACTTGTTTCGCGCCCTCGCTCGCACGCTCGGCTCAGGCGGAACGTGACACTTTCTCGTGCGTTCAGTCGGCGTTCATCGATATATAAGTTATCACGTCAAAGTCACCAAGATTTATGTGTTAATTTAGCATCTCTTAGATAGTCTAACTATCAATTAGTTAAACCTAATTGATTGATTAATGAGTTCAATTAGGCTTTACCTATAAGCCGATCTTAACTATTTACTTTCACATTATCTACTAATGCATGAACTAATCCTGTTCAGAGATTATTTAGAAATGCCCAACTATATTACAGACAATTTATCTTTTCATATAAAAGCGATATACTAAATATATATTGTGGTCGTAAGAGTTTATTTGAATCTTAATATAATGTGTCGCGTAAATTGAAGATATTTTTTATAAGTCAAATTTATGAGGCCTTTGCATCTTCAAGTTTAAAAGTCGTTCAAAGTTGAATGTAAATGTTATATTTTTGAATGTTTAAGTGTACTTCTTCATTTGTTATGTTAAGAGGATAAAGTTGTTAAAGTACAGTCATATTCATAAATATGTTAGCGCATTAAAATTTCAATTGTGTCCGATTTAAATATGTGAATTTTAGATTTTCTTATTGTGTATATATTGTGATTTCCAGCTCTACGTTATTATATAACGTAGAGCTGGCATCGTTCGAAACGCATAAAAGTAATTTTGGTACCGAATCGAATTACGGTGTATAAGTAAACTAACATACAAATGGTCGGTTGGAGCACTACTTTATCATTACGTACCATGGTGGCCGTAATAGAAGGTTACCATGACGACGGCGAGCCTTCTCACGGGTCCCAATATCAGGGTAACGGCCAATAAAACTCAAGTACATTCGCTACACAAATTTGTTACTTCGTGAGTAAGTGCTTAAAAATAAATTGGATTTTTCTTTTCAAGTAACTACTTGGACGCGTGATTTAACATATAACTGTGTTTGATTTACACAAAAAAAATGGCGTGCTCTGTACTTTTATTGTAAAAAATACAACTAGATCTCAACTGGGATATAAATGTTTATACGTAGAACAAAATGAAAGTGTATTTTTTTCTGTAAGTTATATCGTAAATAAGGAATGTAGGTGTTGGTTCTACTTAGAGCAAACTTGGAGAAAAAGTTGGACAGATATTGGAGTAGACGAGTACACGTGTAAATAAGTTAAGTAGTTATCGATTTATATTTTATCTTTTTATTTTCGTGATCAACACTAGGCTGTGGCTAGACGATATTTATAATTTACTGATTCTGTAAACCAAGATCAATTTATGTACCAAGCAGTCTGAATTGCGGACTATTGTATCTCACTAACTTAGCAAGAACGCAGTCACTACCCCAACTTAACTCAATAACCCCAATAAGTATTAAGTTAGTCACCTTATTTTCACATCATTAAACAAATACTTACGAAAGCCCTAAAACGCCCATAATAACAGCCAACTAATTCATATATTTCATCAAGTCATGAGACCAGACCAAAACAAAATAAGTGTATCATTATAAAATCTAAATGTAACAGTTTCTTCAACACTTAAACCCAACAGCTTGACAAGTAAATACTTGACATTCTAATTACAATTCACGCACCCATTGTTCTATAAAAATGTTACTCGACTTCACTTGAAATACGTTCAATTTGCATACAGCTAAAGTACGAGGCAGCTTTTTAATTCGGTAGGGTAACGCTACCAAAATTAGAGCATGCCATCGAAACACGCGATGTAATTCTATTTGAGATTTTTATCTGTTCAATTGATGGTTATATAGTTACGAAATGAGCTTAAAAAATACGATACTGTAGGTGTTAGGGTGAGGGCTGAGTGTTTGAGCGGTAGAGTTAAAATTTTATCCAAAATAAATATCCAAAGATCTGTACGTAGTAGCGAGTTTATCCTTCTTTCTGAAATAAATGTAATTACTGAAAGATTGTCCACAAATCCTTTAAGCTAATAAAAATTTCTTGTGGCCAATTATGATGTGGCTCATCTTTATGACATATTACTATTAGGCGATGCGATGAAAAATGAATTTGTTATATTTAGTGCAAAAGCAGTTTTAATCGCTTCAGCTTATAAAACCGCTGTCTGTTCACTAAAATAACCCCTACCTTATGGCAGTACAGTGCGTGATTTTGTTAATGAAGATCGTTCGAAAAACGTTGTATTTGGTAAAATAACATGTAACAAGTGTGTAAAATCTAATTATTTCTGTTATTATAACATGGGTAGTATGTTATTTTAGATATCTGAATCCAACATTGAACGATTAAGGCCTCACGAATTATATTATGGTGTATTTGAATATCTTTATTTGGTATTACGGATTTGTTGCGTTTATAGCCACAATTTTTTGTACGAATTATTATTTCAGACGTTAATTTTGTTGCCGTCTGTACCTACTTTATCCTAATGGCTTGAAAGGAAACTTCAATAATGATGTTTATTTCGCCTTGTTACAACATACGAATTAAGTGTGATTACTGCTAATTAGGTGTCTCAGCGACCCGGCAAGGATTTCGTCCTTGTGCCAGACTGCTTGTATTATTTACGTGGAATCACTTAAACAGGATAACTTTAGTTTTGAGAACAAATCTTCTGAAGAAGCCCCTTGTGATCATAATTTAATTATGTAAATAATTCATAGACATAAACTGTAGGTATATACTATTATAATCAAAACGAGATTATAATTTGAAATCATATTGATAGGCTCAGTGTAACTGTGCTTAGTTGCAACATTTTAAACTAAAATTATGTAAAATGTTTATCAAAAAATATCCTCACTATCAGAGAATTCGTCTACTTAAAAAAAATACCCAGAATTGCACTTTTTGGAGCACTGTAAATAAAACAGTAATTGTAACTTCAGATATAGCCACAGAAATAGGCAATTATATCAGTCTTGGGTAATACAAAGCGACTGTTAGAAGTGGATGGGCAGTGGCCTGCATACTGATAACAACACACTCCGAGGTCACTAGAGGTCACGCAATCGCTCCGTAAATCGTGCTACTCACGGCCGGAGGTACATCGGACCTCGGAGAGAACGGACCTATGGAGTCTCTTGTTGATCCTTTCCAAGAAGATATTTTAGAAACTGGAAACTAGGGCAAACATGTTTGGTTTAAGATTATTTCTTCAGTAATGATTATTAAGTAGGTGATGACTTATCATCATCTAATTAATAAATTATCATCATCGTAAAAATCTTGTCACCTAAATTAATACGGCCAACCTTACCTATTAAGAGTAAAAGGCTCAAAATGTACTGAAGTATACTAACTAATAATGGGCTCAAAGTAAGGTAGAATTAACTTAACCTACCTAAATAGATTACTACCTGGCAACAACGAAAGATCGTATCAACATCAATTCCATTTTGCTCTTAGCTGACCTTAACTTGTTTCTACAACAATTAATCTTTTACCCAACGTAACATGATCCCAGTTAAACTAACTTCCTTCTAACTGAAAAAACCGTATCAAGGTGATACAACGAGGAAGAGAACTTGTTATCCGGCCTTGATCGGTGAAAGCCTAACCTAGGCTATGGTGCTAACACGAATATGTACTTCCATTGATCCCAACTATTTTGATATGAACTAAGTTAAAAAGTAGTTGAAGTCACCTTGAGTAACTGATGATGTTTATGAGTTCAGTAGAGCATATCTGTGAATAATATTCGGGTTATAAATAGTCTTAAACGATATGGTCGTTACTTGACGTCATTAAGAAGTTAGGCCTTATTTACTACGGTTAGTAACACCCAAAACATTTTTGACGTGTCAAAATTTTTGTCTAATAAACTTAGTATCAACAGTAGTACGCGAATGTTCTTGTTTGTATTATAATTTATATTCCCAAAACATAGATATATTTTCAATTCTATTCCCGAACAAGTATTCCTTACAATACAGGCAATAGCTTCAATAAATTATAAAACCTACACCGCCGACCATTGCCAAGCGATACGTAAAACTCGACTCGCTCGCTCGGAATCAACGATTAGGGAACGAACGAGATCATGTTACCACAGAATAGATAAGCGGTACAGAAGTACAGGTCGAATATTATGATTTTTAATAGAATATACTGAAGAAATAGTTTTGCGCTGTAGATATCCGATAAAAATATAATTATAGTAACCATTATTTAATAGATTGTAATATACCTATACCCATCTTCAAAATTTCTACTATCAAGTCTTTAGAGTTATGAAAATTTAAGAAACGGATTCATATATTATTAGTTTTTATAAACATTAACGTAATTTATTACTCAGTTAAAATAAAAGAAAAAAAAATATTAAGGTAACGGATTTCATTCCTTACTTTGTAGTAAAATCTTGTTCTATCATATTTCAATGTTATTAGAACTGAAACTTCTGTTCTAAATATTGTGTGTGGCAGAGCCTTGGCTGGAGATCGGTCGGGATTGCTCGATATCTTCGTAATCTTGACTTTCACGGTGAAGATTAATTGTGGTACTTTGTGGTTTTTTACTACGATAGGGTTCATGTGTCTTGTCGCCTTCATTTGAGAGCGATACAGTGACACGCCTTACTTAGTTCCCGCTTCTAGTTTCTAAAAGAGAATGTTTACATATAATTTCTTAATTTGGACGATAAATTTATTGTGATAAATGGGGTATTCCCGAATAACTTTCTTGGGTAGAGTGCTGCTGCATGATTTTCAATACTATGACATACATGTAATGCTTTTTACTATGAGCTTCTGGCAAAATCAATGACTTAAACTTAGAAAAATATAAAAATCTTTGGAACGATATCTATACATTTTTTTTTAAAGTCTAATACAGTATGTCTTAGATGAAAATTCTTCCGTCGTCTCCAATATAAAAGTTGAATGGAATCAGATTTGACTCACAATCGATAGAAAATTCGGGCGTTAACGTACCCTTATTGTGTATTGCTTCCTAACGTCTCATTCAAGATATTTAAGAAACAAATTTTTTTTTTCTCTCCTTTATTTATCGTTCTATTTTATTCAAGTATTTTTCATTTTAAAATATTAAAACTCCAAAAGTCTTAGAACTTTAGAATACTAAATGAATCAATACGTAAGTTATTGAAAACGTTCTCAAATGAAATGGTATTGAAAGTAAAATGATGTACCGTACTGTAGTAGGTAGGTTTCTGCCTCATACTCAAGAGTTTCGACGTTATAAAAGTTTTCAATTCAAGAAGAAGTTGGGCTATCGACGTAAATCAACTTTATCATAATAAATTTATTGCCCGGGGCATATTATGGGTCTTTGTGGGGTGAAAAAGTGTAATGTCGGCCGTGAGATGTTTATTTATGTGTAAAATTATGGAGATTCCGTCGTAAAATTCATTTTAGATTGTCTTAAGTGTCATGAGTGAATCCCTGGATTGCAAAATCATCTTTGATCGTTCGTAAGTCAAACTTGTTTTTAAACTGGTTGAAAGAAAAAATAACAATACAGCCCTTTACATCAAAATAAATGAAAAAACTTTGTTCACTAGTAATTCTTTTAAAGTTTTTTTTACTTTATGCAATCAAGTCGTAACCGTGCTAAGGTGGGATGTAATAGGTAATAATAACGTACAATACTTCAACACTTAACAAAAACTTAATGTGAGTGGAAGTATTATGCGCGAATTCATAGAAAAACTGATTTTAGTTTAATGCGACTCTCATTGAATTAAGGTCATTTTTTTACAGGAAAAAGTAACTTAAATGCTTTGTTGTCTAGATTTTATATTCATAAGAGTCGTATATTCAACAGCTAGTTTAATTTTCTAGTTTTTTTTGCCTAAATTTTATTGTTTTATTATGAAAATAGTTCCATGTATGAATATGAAAACTAAGTTAATCATATAAAATAAATTAAAATTTAAATATAACAGTTAAATAAATAAGGAAAAAAAATACCTAATATGTATTTAATTTAATGATTAAATAAAATAAATGTATTTAGAAAATATGCAAATAATGAAAAAGCATGAACAGTCTCAAAGCTATTTTACACTAATGTTGGGTGAAAACACATTTTCTCGTCCGTCCGCTTAAAATCTAAATAAAACGCATAATGAAACCAGAAGAGTGACTTCGTAAAAATATATTTAAGGCCATATACTTTTATCACGCACCGTCTGAAGGCTTTTGCTCTTAAAACTTGCAAATGTTACGCCCTTTACGTTTTATGTGTATATTTTAAGTGATATTCTCGTAAATTCCGTAAATGCGTACGTCACGTAAATGTACTGATTTCGTAACGTTGTTTTTTGTTAACATTTTTGTGTACGTATCTGCATTTACATATTATTATCACGTTGATCTTTAAATGAATAATAATGAGGGCTTTGTTCCATTATCATTGGCACAAAATAACAAACTACATGGGCAATGAAATTAAATAAGCTCTAAAAATGGGATCTTGATTTATAGACTCAGACATCAAGTAGAAAAACTTAAATGTTGTATGATTTATGTGCTATGTTTATGGAGAAATCCTCATAAAAAACTTACTAAAATAGTTTTACAAGTTTTTTTGATGCAAAGTTTTATGTAAAATTTACTACCATTGCTTTTTAATTTTACGGTCTACCATACGAGTAATCCCATGTTTAATGTTTATATTTGAATGTTCTATCTCAGTAACGTTTTAAAGTGATCTTAAAAAACCATTATCGTTATAATCTACCTTGTACTGTTGCGGGTGTTAGCAGAGGTTTATGTTTTCTTTGCCCGTGTTATATTCGGATTAACTGTGATGCGATTATCTCGGAAATGGCTGAACCGGTTTATGCGATTTTTACATAAATGGAAAGCTTATGTCTTCCTGATCAACATAAAAGATAAAATATATAATTATGCTTCACTTAAAAAGGTACTTAAATGGTTCTTAGTACTTGAAACTTGGTTGTTTTTTGCTGCACTTATGCACGTAATTATACAGCTTCATACCTAGATTTGGTGTAGTTTAATGCTGTTTTTGTCGTAATAAAGATAAAATTTGCAGAAAATTTAAATGTTAATCGCGCATTGGTAGACCTTAGGCCAGGCGCAATAGGAGACCTTATTCTCAAAAGCTCTACATTTGTTGCATGTATATTCTTTTATACCGTAACCTAAATCAGGTTACATTAAAAAATACATTACAAGCAAACAAGTAATAACTACTAATACCTCTCCACATTTTCTACACGAAAAGAAACAATAATTTTCAACCACCTAAACTTTACGAGCCGAGGGACATTCAATATACCTTGGACCAAAGGTGGGCTCATCGAGGCGGGTCTTTTATAATAACGCTTATACACATTGGGGTATTACTGTAATTTGGACTTATTGGAGTGGAAGGTACCCGGGAGGGCCGGGGGATACAAAAACTCCAAATTATGAAACGGATATTTAAGGGATAATGCTATTACGAGCTTTGTTGATGTGTAACCGAAATTCGTATTAAATTTGCGTTGTTGAGACAGCCGTGAAACTATTGTTTTAGATAAATTCCGTTCTATTTTTTTCTACTTATATGAGTTAAAAGAAATACCAGTGGTAGGTATTCTTTAATAGTTTCGCAATAGTTGTTGGTGTTAGAACGGAAAAACTCTTTTAAATGTGTTTATCCTGAGTAACGAAATAATAATAAAAATATTAAAATAAAGTACCTAATATTTTTGGTCGGACATTTACTGGTGTTTAAACCACACACTATAATCTCTTTTATATGCAGAGCCCGATTATATTTTCAACAAAAAGTCCAATTATAATTGCAAATGTTAATTTAATTATTTCAACAATCCCAACCGAATGCATTTTTAAATGGCCTGATAACGTTAATGTTTTTATCAATGCACAGTTAATTCTTAACGCCGATTTAACTGGTATTTTTGTAAGGTGTGCTTAATTCTCGTCTTAATCTCAATGCTTTGAATTAAATAATATTTAATTTAATATTTTACATTGAATGTTAATGACATTCAGAAAACAAACCTAATGAGTAGCTTGGAGGTATTTCCTTGTTTTTTTTTCAAATCCAAGGGGTAACTGAACTTGTTATCCATACTTATAACTATAACAATATGCGAAAGTAATTCTGTTTGTCTTTCGGTCTGTAATCGATTTTTATGATACTTGATATCGGGTAAGCTTAGATCCCAAGAAATGACTTTAGATCCCACGCAAGCGGAACCGAGAGCAAGCGCTAGTATCGTAATGAGAATAAAACAAAAACAGTCTTAATCAAAGTTCAGTAAACCATCCTCTGAACTTATAAAAATATCATGAATACCTACTACTTCATTTTCCTGGTCTAATGTATATCAATTTGACACGTGACTACGAATATACGTTATAAAGTATACAAACAGCGACAGACATTAGGGCGTGTTATCATGTATACATAAGCATTGTATATTTTAGCATAGTATACATTCATTGTTGATTACACAACGCATGATAAACGCCATATTGATTTAAATAATAGAATCGGAAATATTTACTGTTTACCCCGGGTTTTCTTTTTTATTTATTTCATTGCTACCATATTGTTTTTTACGAGACTATCTTTATAAAATCGATATGCTTAACTTTAAAATGCTGTTCAATCAATACGGTAACTTAAAGTTATTCATCCCAAAAGAACGATTTATGAAAACTCTAAAAATAGTATTAAAAAACCGGCCCTCGGAAAATTATTTTTCTAGACTCATCAGGTTCTAAAATACCAAATTTCATGATGACAGTGAATTACCCTACAGTTTTCAATCATTACAACAGTATTTAAAATAAATATATTATGAATACAATTTCTACTAAAACTATTAATTTATGAACAAACAAACAGACTCTCTTAAATTAACAATTGAGCATCAGTCACGAATCTCGTAAGCACACGCACGGACAAATGTATTATTCAAGCACTTTTAAATCGTATTGTAATTTTTTTTCTTAAAATCTAGGTGGTGTTTTAAAAATCTGGCCGGTCATTCAACTGTGTTGTGAGAGAATATCAAACAATGGATCGTTTTCAAAATTTGGTATTTTTCGGTAAAAAATTACCGTTAATGATGATTCTAATGGTTGCTTTTTTTTGTTTCAGGTAAGGAGATCTTGACGTTCGTGTAGTTAAGTGAATATTATTGTTCCGAAATTATGGAGATTGCGGACGAGGTGGGGACTTTTATTAAATGTTATCTCTGGTTAACACTTTTAGATACTTAAGTATGAAGAAAAAAATAATAGGTCACACTAAATATATTGTTATTCATTTTATTTAACGTTTCACTAAATCTAAACATTGACAATCAGTTGCGTCGATTTGTGTCTAAAGCGGTTGGGTGAATGTCCTCATTATCGGGCTCTCGTGAATAATATATGGGACGAATTTCGCGATTCCGCCGATGACTGTCGTCACTCACCGTTGCGTCATCACAGATTATACAGGACTGGTACGATATTATCTGTAGCGGTGATGGAAATTGGAACTAACGTCAATCTCAACATGATGTATGGTCCAATTACATTTTTTTTGTATTAAACTCTGTATTATCGCCGTTATGTCTGCAGTGACAATTTTGTTTAAATTTTGGGTGAAATAATTAGGCTGAATACCTTTTTTGAGTATCATAATTATGTTGATTACAATTTGAATGATTAAATCAAGTACGTGTCAAATTCAATGTCTTATTAAGTACGACAAAGTTCCTGATAAGACTATAAAATACCAATATTAATAAGCCTATCAATATAGGCCTATGATTGTCGGTCCTCTTCGGCATATAAATTCAAAGTTTATAAACCTAAAACACGATGTGAATGCAAAGAAATATAATAACACATTTGAATGCATCGTTCGTTTGTTTGGCAAGTTATTTTTAACACGAACCTTCAAATTAATATTCCGTTCATATTTTATGTGTGTATTGACACTATTTTTAATTCACATTACAAACAATATTATATCCACTTTTAACTTAAGATATTAATCAACGCATTTAGCTGCAAGGCACAAAAAACAGTAAAAACAATAAAATTCCGAGTCAATCAATAAATTCCATACAACCCAATTATGGAGATTAATTATATATCCAACATTGTAATCACAAAGTAATTTTTGTAAAGTTAAAACAGTCGAGCGGTCTTGTCAATCGGGGGTCAAAGGCAAACAACCTAACCGCAGGCCAACGACTTCAGATTTTTTCTTCGAGCGTCTAAAATTTTAGCTCAAAGTAACTTAAGTAGTTAATCACAAGTCTTTATTGCCAATTTAAATGGTGGTTAAATATAAACTGCAATTGTATTTAGTTTTTAAATAGCTATGTTTAAAATCGGGCGTGTCAAAAGCTATCTTGTTAGTTCTAATTGGTTAGAAAAGTGATTTATTGCATTGATTATGTATATTTTTTCTTACTAAGGAGTACATAACAAGATCACTCATGTCTTAATATAAGTATGTTTATATTTAGTATGGAATGATAACTTGCAAAATAAACATGTTAAAAAAAATTAAAACGTAAAGAAATTATCGACTGAACTCTTCATATATTCATATAATTTTTACTCAATTTTTATTTTTAGTGGAGAATATGGATACTTCATCCATTTTTTGCAAACTAAGAGGTTTTCATTATATGACTTGTTGAAAATAGCAAAGTCTAAAAGCTAAAACAATCATGACTTATACATAATTATCGGAACAACTAATGGGGTCATTATCCTATAAAGCAATTATCAAGATTAAGACATCGATAATTAGTTTACTTGATAAACAAATGAAATGTCGTCATTGTTTGTTTTCAAATAAACTATTCCAATTTTCATGATATTATTTTTCATTTGTGACGTAAGAAATAGTTGTATAAAATAATTTCAGACGAAAGTGTTAAACATTTTAATTAAAACTGTTAACCTCTCTCAATGTCGTTCTATCTTTCTATGAATTAAAATAAATAACCGAACCTAAAGAAAAATAAAAGTAAATTGAACACTTTTTCAATTTAGAATTTCTTACGAATAGAAAAAAAGTCTGATGCGTAGATTGGGAGACATAAATATCTAAAAGTATTTAATAATGTAGTACAAGTATTGTGTAGGTGTGTAAACATTAGAATCAAGTTCATTGCCCCCATTATCTGAGCAAATGTATCGACGCGAACATTTCACAGCTGTTTCTCATTGCAAATACGACTCTCTTTTAATTTCAAACTATAGTTTTATTGAATTTCGTCGAGTAGACATTATAGTTAAAACTTTCTACGACAAAATTAAATGTTTTCAAACGAAACAACCATAAAACGTTATAGTATCTGTTTAGTTTTAAACAGTACACAGATAATTGGCCTCTTGTAATATCTTCAGCTAATTGTGTTGCTTGATTTATATTTATTTACCTAATTACCTCTAACGAGATACAAATCATTAGCTGAAGGCTGTAATAAAATCATAAAATTTGAGACGAAATTAAAAATGAATAAAATATGTCGTTTGACGAATCCTAATTATCGTTTTGTTTTATGGTTACTTAAATAGACTATGATTTTTATTAGTGAAGGTTTTCAAAAGATAGCTGTAGGGACGTAATTATGAACTTAAATGGTCCCCTAGATTTTTTCAACGTCTACATCTTTTATAGTTTTCTTCTGGCTCGTGTTTCGAGGTCTAGACTCAATTAGTATCTGTTTTATGTATTTATTGTTCCTCGCTATATAAATGACAGCTTTGTTTCGATTTAATTATGTATTTCGCCTTGAAGATTTTTTGACTACATTTTAAATAGCTCTTAATCGGATGCAAAGTACTCCTTCAGTTATTTAATATAACTTTTGTGTTGTTTTTAATGTTGTAGTCTTATTGTGTTTATAAATCTTTATGCGTAGTCCGAGACTGTTTTTTTCTTATTCGAGTTTATTCTCTAGAATGTCAACATAGTAATGTTTTTTACATTTTTATATAGAACCTCTGTTATGAGAGAGTTTTATTAAAAATGTTATTCCCTTTTATGTGTCCATATTGTTTATTTATGTGCTTTAATAAAACGAGATGTTCGCAAGTCTGTAATGTTGCAAATGTGTTTCTTATCTTGGCGTAAATATTTTTAAGTGCATATAAAAATGTTGCAGTTTTTTGAATGACTCTGATTTGAATTGCGAGTCACGTCATTTGATACATTGTAGGGGTTCACAGTAAACAGGGAGCTAGTACTGGCTTTGGCTAAAAGTTAATAGTCTTACATCAATATAAATATTTTTTGTAAATAACAAATTTATTGATTCAAACATAATTATAATTAAGAGTAACACAAAGAAAAGTTCATTGTTCGTTTTTCTGCCGCTAACATCGCAAATTCGAAGTTAGGCCGTTACGGCCGACATCGAACACAACAATTTAGATATGTCGACAATCTAATCTGTAAGTTCTGTAACCAATTTAAATTTCCCAGTTGCTAAGTCGAAAGTGGACTTAGGTTATAAATACATTATTCCGAAGCGACCTACTTAGAAACATTTGCAGATAACCTAACATGGTCTCAGACTTTATCTTGATACGACATGTCTAACACTTTCATGCGTGTACACTGCCCTAATTGTGCTGTGCTCTGAAGGGTACTTCCACGTACTAATTTGTAGGAATAGAAATCGAATTAATTTATAACAATTATGAAGTTAAATTTGCAGTCTAGTTTCAGTCCAATAATTTCTTCATAAAATTTTATCAATTTGATTTTGCGACTTGTTTTTCCCTGAGCCTATCAATGAATATTATGTTAATTTAAACCTAGGCAATAAATATGCCGTATAACTAACTATTTTGAATAATTCTCCAAATACTTACCAAAATAATTCCGTTTCTGTCCGTTAATTTTTTCAAAACCCGTCGTGAAAACCATCATCGAAAAAATTGCCGTGAAAATATTCAAAATATTAAAAACATGGTTGGACTTTCCCGGATTAAGGTTGATGTACATCCAGGTTTAATCTACGTTTATCGGCGACGGGCAGCCGGCCCAGTCAATACCGATCGACGAGTTAATCCCTCCATCCTGCCTGTTATATTGTTTTAATAACTTGTGAATTTATGCTTTCTGCGCGTTTTTCGGTTGAAGTGGAATCTAGCTGAAATGTTTCGTAGCTTTTAGTTATTTTTTTATCTTTCCTGAGTTTCGAAATCTCGTATCGTTTCGATTTGAATAAAGTCGAGTGGTAAGAGATTTAAATTGACTCAACAACATTGATTGAAGGATCTGTGACAAGTATCTTACGCTAATTCACTTACCCCAAGAGTGATATTACAAAATGTCGGTAACGTACCCATAGCCTTAAGGTTAATGACCGTCGTTACGAATGGTGAGGGGTGAATCTGGGCACCGATGGGTTTTCCTCCTGCATGTATATTATTTATCTTTCTAACTCGTGGGTTCTGATGTGCTGTGTAATGGGTTTAGCAAATGTACCGGAGATGATAGGTGATAGAGTTTTTTCTTAAAGAAAATACGTTACGAAACTAAAGAGCATAATATAAAGCTGATCTTATAACTTTGGTCTATTTTGTATTTAATTTTTTTTTATGTCATGCAGTTTTAATTTAAACAATATTCTAATCTAGAACTTTTTTATCCCTAGGTATAGATACTAAATAGTATTTTTATTATATTTGATGATTTTTATGAATGGAACCCTAAACAAAATATCTGCATAGCATGCATAGTCGTATTATAAATACATAGTCCAAAAATGGTAAACATAACATTGCAACAAGGACTATTAATACAGCTGACCCTAAATTCTGTGATAACGCAAAAGCAGCTTAATCCTATGTTATCATTCTCTGTTCGATAATATCCTACCAGCATAACATGCAGTTCTAACCACCTTTAATCCACAGGCAATAGAGGCTGAAATTCCGTTTTCGCTTGCAAACGTAACATTGTTTACTAGTATTGGGGACACAAAAGATTGACAGGTCGATCCTCTTTTGTGATAAATATCTATTGTTCTAGCGTTTCTTTGAGAGCTTATAATACAATGCGAAGTTGATTGAAAGTGTATAATTACTGTAATTAAATATACTTCAAGATGGCTACGACTGCAGGCTAGACATAATTATCAAATTAACACCGTCATTTAAGTATAAGTAACCGTCGTAAACATTAATTAACATAAGCACAATAAAACTCGCTAATTTAACACGATGCTAAATAATTTATGGTCCAAAAGTATAGATTTTAAAACTACTTCAAACTAAAATAAATGGACTAATGTAAAGTGTTAAACTCCTTTAAAACATCTTAAAAGATAAACATAAAAGCATCTTTTAAAAGCTCTTAAATATTGATAAGTGTAGCGAAACTGTGTGGATTGTCGCCTAAAACTCGTGACCACAATCACGAAGCGAAAATTTATTTCGGCAATCGACAAATGTGCTTGAATTTAGTAAACGTCATTATTTTTAACTAGCTTCTGCCCGCAACTTCGTATGCGGATCCTGTTGCTTATGCCAGCGACAACAGGGTCGTCAAAATAAAAGATCTGAAACGTCTGATGTCAAATTCTCAGAGCCCGGGGACGGGAAAACAACCTGATGCGCGAGACGATTCGAGACCCTCCAGATCTTTCATTTTTGTAAGATAGCAGGAAATGCCCATCAGAACTTTTGCTCACGATCAGCGGTCAGTCGCGCATCATATTCTTCACTGGTCTCTAGAGACCTGGATGTAGATACGTAAATACGATGAGAATGCAGGCGTGCTTCGCGATCCGAAGAGGTTTCTACGGAGCGAGTTGCAGCCTGATCTTCTCGAACAGCATCAAGTCTCTCTTGACGCTCTTCGGTAGATTCTTGGGATCTTATGATCCTCAATCCTTTTTATTATTTAGCCTATTTAGCTCCTTTGGAACATTGGGAAAGATTTGACCTCTTTCATCATAGTTATAGTTTTATTGTGAAGATACCTGATCAATTAAAATCTAAGTGACTGCAAAGTAAATTAAACGCTCAAATAACATAAGCCCGAAGGCATATACCTAATATATTCGATAAAAAAAAAATAAAAAAAATTTTGCTAAGACGTCATTCCTATGTGTTATGGTGTAGCCGGGCTCTTGGAGTTCGACAACAGGTGTTCCAGATCTTCAATTTTTATACGTCAACAGAGAGTGCTCATCAGGCTGAACAACTCTGCTGAGACGTCATTCCTATATGTGTTATGGTGTAGCCGGGCTCTTGGAGTTCCACAACAGGTGTTCCAGATCTTCAATTTTTATACATCAACAGAGAGTGCTCATCAGGCTGAACAACTCTTGCTAAGACGTCATTCCTATATGTGTTATGGTGTAGCCGGGCTCTTGGAGTTCCACAACAGATGTTCCAGATCTTCAATTTTTATACGTCAACAGAGTGTGCTCATCAGGCTGAACAACTCTTGCTAAGACGTCATTCCTATATGTGCTATGGTGTAGCCGGGCTCTTGGACTTCCACAACAGGTGTTCCAGATCTTCAATTTTTATACGTCAACAGTGAGTGCTCATCAGGCTGAACAACTCTTGCTAAGACGTCATTCCTATATGTGTTATGGTGTACCCGGGCTCTTGGAGTTCCACATCAGGTGTTCCAGATCTTCAAATTTATTCTCTCAGCAGAAAATGCTCATCACGTGGAACAATTTTTGCTATGGTACCATTTTTGTATCTCTTATAGTTTAGCTGGTCTGTTGCGGTTTTGCATCAGGTGTTCAAATTTCCAAGATAAATTATAGCCTATATGTTGTCCAGACTTAATACCTATACAACAAAAAAAAATCATTCAAATCCGTCCAGTAGTTCCGAAGATTAGCGTGTACAAACAAACAGACAAACAGACAAACAGACAAACAGACATACAGACAAACAGACAAACAGACAGATTTTTTTTTTTGGATTCGTGCTCTATAACTGTTTGTAAACCCCCCTCAATTATTATTTTTTTAATATATTCAATGTACAGACACGGTTTTTTTACTGGTTTATTATATGTATAGATGTGACAATTGTTGGAAGGCCGTTTTATTTGGCATTTCAAAAGCTAAACCATATTTAGAACTGAATTGAAAATAGCGCTTTGTTAGTACTAAAAACACTAGAAAATAGAGCATTGTTTTTTTGAAGGGGTTAATAAGTATATAATAATGTCGGCCTATAAATTTCCCACTGCTGAGCACAGGTTTTTCTCAACAGAAGGTAGAATAATTAATACAACTAAAAATGTACCAAAGTAGTGGTAATACGATTAGTTCGAAATCCTTAATTGGACCTAAAATTATTGTTTAGTCTAAAAACGTGATACCTACTAAGTTTTGCATACCCCAATTTCTCTGTTGAGCAAATCATTATTGAAATTTTACATTCACCTATACAGTATGTAACAAAAACCCTGTCCGATCCAATAAAGGCGTATCCGTGGTACAACATACGTATAAAAAAAAAATGTTATAAAATTGTAACTCGTTAAATCCAAAAGTTATTGTTTTTTTATTTTTATAATCATTGCGAGATTTAACACTGAATATGGGAAATTTTCGTAAGCTGACAACACTCCACCCAATGGCAAAATGCGTTTTATTTTTATTTATTTTTATTACAAAAGCCGACAAAAGGCACCGCCGAGTTGTAGGCACTCTTTCAACTAGCCGCCGACTCTTTGATGATACCGCCGCCGCGCCGGCCCGCCGCCGCCAGGTCACCTACCGACTATTAGTCTTTCGTGGAGATAGCTTTCGATCGGACGTCCGTACCTAACGCGTGCCGCTATTTTTTCGCAAAAATATCGTATTCCAATCACGAATATTTTAATATTGTGATATAAGATCATAATAAGAAATTATGAGGTGCGCCAGGTGTGACAGTTCCGTCGGAGTGAGCCTTTCAACGCCTGTATAACCGCGCGTTCACCACATGCAGTGTTCTTGGGTACGAGTCATGCCATGGATGCTGGAAGACCACGAGAGAAGAAGACAACGAGGAAATCGAGGAACAAGTGTCGTATTAAAAAAAAAGGTGTGTGATTCGGAAATCGAAGTCTTAAATCGGACACAAGTGCGCTGTTAAAAGTACCTACGTGCAAATTTAGTGAAAAGGTGACGAATGTGCATTAGTGTTGTGGTGGACATATTGTGGAACACGATCGCCGAAATGTGCAGCAACAATAAGTGAATGTTTTGATGAATAATAATATCTGCAGTCAGTTGGTAGGTAAATTGCCAAAAGCAAATCGCTTTTATAAAAAAGCCCTTTTCAGGGCTACAATTAATTCAATTATTTGTTTCTTTATAAAGAGAGTCAATAAATTATAAAATCCGGATCACTACGCCTAATATACACAAACCAATATCAGCTGATACCTACGCCGTACGCGTAGGTAAAGGCATAACGTACCCTAGGTTTATTTCGTTATAGGTAAGTTTGTTTGGCGGCATGCGACAAAGCAAGTTCATGCACCGTCTCGCACAGGCGGCTTCTTTGACCTAAAACTGTAGGTAGTAGGTACGTGAACTTTGAGGAGCGGTCAGTGTTGCTGTTACCTTGGATCAGTTTTTATTTTTATTTAATTATTTTCACTGGGGAAAAATAATAATGTCCAATCCATTTAATGGCTACGTATATGTGTTAGCAGTACGATACCGAATAATACTCTCAGGGATCGGACAGGGTTTTTGTTACACACTGTATACGTCACAATTCAATCCCCTTCAATACGTAGATAAACCATAAACGAATGTACAATTGTACAACCCTCCACTCAGCTTTTCACGATATTTATTATAAGTAACAGTTGAAACGACAATCAATCTTGCGTTGAACGCCTGACTAAATTGTCTTAACACAGACAATCCATTTGTTCGGCTTTTGTTAAAAAAATATATTACTAATGATGCGGAAGGAACAGAAAAGTGCTGGACGAGACAGATTTAATATTCTGAATGGGAACTTGTGTTAGTTCTTGTAAACTTAATGGACTTTTATTGAAAGACAGAGGTTTCTTTTAAGATATCTTACTTTTGTGCTTCAACTATTTAATTTAACTTACTCAACTGTTATCTTGTTCTTTTCTGTCAAAATCAGCATTTTGATACTTAGTTATACAATGTTTTATCTTTAACTTTCCAGTAAGCATATTTTTTCATTTGTTAAAACCTTTATATTATCGTTCATGAACCTTTAAATATAATGAATAAACCTAGATAGTCCTGGTAAAATTCCTAAATATTGTGTTACTGCCGTTGAGAGAGGTGGTTTCTACGACATTAACTCGAACTCAAGTATCGATCTTTAATGCCTCTTGGACTTCTGCCCATCCACATAAAATCACCCTTTTACCATAAAACAAAAACCCATTAACGAAGCCATCAAATTTCACTTATAAACTTTGCTATAATTCAAATACTCATTCGTAAATGTATTATAGCGTCATACTAGAATATTCTTCCTCTCTCCTTCATTTTTCTCTGTGTCAATAATTTTAAGTGTCGTCTTGAAATATTGCCAGACGTATATAATTTTAGTATTAGATGTCTAGACTCGACTAAAATTAAGTGTCGGGTATAGAAAAGATTTTAGTAAACAGGAGCTGAATAGTGCGGTGAAAAGTCGATACTTATATTGAATACCGATGAAGATTGATATAGTTTGATGAATTCGAAGTTTCTGTTAAAAGCTGTATTTAAAGACATGGAATAAATTTACTAATACTTTACTAAACTTTTGTTGTATTATCTGAATCTGAATATATTTCAGAAAAGCATAATATAAGTAATATCGAATAGAATAAATTTTAAATATTTAAACTAAAATAAGACTCAATTTAAAGTAGCAATTGGGTATACTATCATAACTTTAGTTTATCTTACCGCAAGAAATGCACAAGAAATTGCACCCCGTTACGTAGTGTGGTTGAAAATATTTTGCTCCGATATATCGAAACGGTAGCAAAAATTGGCACGGAATATATCGTAGTGCATATCTCGATCTCCAAAACCCGTATTTACGTTCGCAGGTAACAGAGAAAAGTTTTAGGGATCCGTACGGAAAAGGAAGCACAAACAAAATCTTCCAATCGGAAACTTAAGAGTTATTTGTCGATAAAGTTTACTAAAGCATCTCATCACTAAAAAGTCAAAAATAATTTAGGCGCATTTTAAAACGCTTGATGATCTAAATTGATAACATTTTATAGCAATGCATATTATATCTATTTTTAACATATTATCAAAAGCAATTGACTTAAGACTTTATTTCAAATTCGAATATATTTGTTTAAATGTCATTAAAGTAAAGCTCGCGTCTTTAAGATTTGATATCGCTCTTAATTAATTTAAATCAAAGTCTTGTAAAACCTTTCGAATCTTTTATGAGAAGTCAAGATAATCTCACGACCACTCAGGGCTCCTGAACCTACCTAAATGGTAATCTGTCACTCTACATTTTAAAGTGTCTATGACAGAGATTGGCCCAGACACTTATCCAAGTTTTGGGCCAAGATTAATAAACTTACATTACTTGTCGTACTGGATTGGCTTACGTATCTATCTTGAATTGGAAGTTTGATATTGTGCCTGAACGAAGCGAATGAGACATAAAATATTTATATTCAATATTACTAAATTAGGAGTAAACTATTTCTACCGCAACTATTTGTGTAGTAATAAATAATAAAATTTTGTGCAAATTATTTTACTCCAATAAAATTTATACGGCTTAAAATAAAATTAAAAAACTACGGAACCATGAGGTTAGTTCATTTTATTTGTGGAATCGAACGCTGCACATCTGTTGGTCGGTGTAGGTTTTTTATTGGTCTGTTATTTCTGCAATCGGAGCTGCCCTACCGTTTTACATGTTTACATGCTGTGGTAAATTAAATTTTTGTTGATGCTTTTAATTGGGAGTTTCGGGTTCACGATTGCATACTATAAAGTGATATTTTACTTAATGTATTGGATCTATTTCTGTTTGTTTTAATAACAGTAGGGAATAATTCATTTGGATTCGACGAAAAAATACTGTATCACTTATTCGACAATACTTTAGCTTTAAATACCTTCTTTCTATTAAACGTTTTATTAAAAAAGAATATTGACCAATCTCATCAAAATCAATTTAATCAAGCAATCCCACTTTGGAAGTGCCGCTGACAAAGTGATTACCACTTAGAGCCTTTCATTTTCCTTTAAACCTCACTGCCAACAATTACTCCAATACACTTTTCCTAATATCACCTCGCTATCGTCCGGAGGAACACAAAAGCATTGTTAAGCCACACATAGCCTTTTTGACGTCGCCTTTAGGCCGATTTCATTTTACAAAGTAACTTTGTAAGGGCGACAAGACAGCTGTCGTAGTCTGTAATATTCCTGGGGACTAGACGTGGGGCCAACGTTCGAGCCAATATTTGTGGCTGACTTTGGAATTTGGTGGAACATTTTGGTTAAACAGAAGCGAGCTAATACTTTTTCACTCTCCATGTAATTAATTGTAGATACATATTTTTGTATAATACTCATACTATTTTTTTCCGTAAATTCTCCCTATCTAAATGAACCGAGTTATAATTCAATAAATTATTAAATTATAGCCAAAGCTTTTGCAATATAAATCCATAATCTTTACGAGCGATTACAGAACCAGTTTCATCTCAACACATTTGGTGAAATATTTGTTCAAATATTGGCACCAACACTTCAGAGACAGTACACTGCGCTTTATTAAATTTTAGCGAGACTGTTTTTCTGACTGGCGTCTACAAGTTTCAAGAGGGTTGAACTTCGTAACTTTATAGTTAACTTGTTATGATTAATGCTCACAAACTATGAATAGATTAGTCGCACGCGTTTGAGAATCACCCTCTTAGTGTAACTTGGTGATTAAAGGTTTTCGTGGAAACATTTTGTAGGTCTAGTGCTGAATTAAGATGGTTGTCGGCATTATTTTAATTAAAAACATCTTTAGATTATTAATTTATCTTTTTATTTACACTTAAAACTCATACGGTTTTTAAAATGTTTTTTATTATCATTCGTTTTCTGTTAATTCTTAACTGAATGGCAAAAACCTTTCTTGGCTTGAAAATCATGACGAATGCAACTAATAAATCCAATTAAAACTTCAGTTCGCAGTCGACCCTCAACCTCGATCGATCGTTGACACAGACTTATTGTTTGTTTATATTTTTCATCAATACTAAAAATAAAAAGTCGTAAAATTTTTACGATTAACGTTAAAGTGATATCGCAAGGTTGGTTGAACGAACTTGTACATAAATGCTTATATACAAACACACACACATGGACACCTGCATAAATCACGTTTATATACTTAATACAACACGTAGACAACGTCGTACATAAACTACCATACACACACGGACAAACAGATTAAATGCTCGTTTGTAAACATATTATGATTTTTCTGTAGCGTATTTTTATCGTGGATTTAACACACAACAGCGTAATTCGATCGAGGTAATTAAAATATAGGTTAATGATACAATTTGACATTTCACCATTTGACACTGGTGATAATGTTTTAATGCATAATACTTTGATTCAAATTCATGATCAAATTTTTTTCATTTTTTTACGTTTGCATTTCGTAAAAACAAATAAAGTGTGATCAGATATTTTTTTTATAAATATGTATCTACAAATCGTATGCTGAAACTTTATTTATTATTGTGTATTTGTTCAACTCTCATTAAGGACCGAAAGAGTCGAATGAGTTATCGCTTTGCAATAATAATTATTATTATTAAACTTTTTCTGTATTTCCTCCACTATGCGCTTATAGGTCCGATAACCGGTTATCTAATCACGTCACCCTTCACCTCCAAGTCAGTAGGTTTAACGTGTTCTGACTTACCCTAATGACCACCATTTCCTTTAATTAAAATTGATTGCTCACCATTGTACCTAAAAGGTTGCCATTTTTCAAGCAAACGACCTATCGTAATAAACGGAACGATCATTCGACTTTCGTAAACTTGCCATAATATGGCAGCTTACACAAAAACCATGAAAGCCAACGAAAATGAATAAATAAAACCCCGGCAATAATATTCAATAACATTCTTAGTAGCAATTGAGACGATCTCAAAAAATACATTACGTTTAACCAGAGAATACCGAGGCAACCGCAAGACGCAAGACAATTGAGTTACGCATATTACGTCAAAACAGCTTTGGTAACGAAACACCGGCCTGGGTAATTGGCTGAAGGATAGCATTCAATCTTTGAGATACCGCAAGAATAATAGGCTCGTGTTACCGTCTCGATATCTAATAGTAACAGCCTATTAGAGATCTTGTTCCTGTGCCTTGAGCTGAACTATTGCGGGTTCTCGGCAGTAAGATTTTATGCTAAGGAAAGGTTTTTGATTTTGATATTTTACGTCTTCAGCTTTTTGGTATTGTTATGATTATTTATTTCAAAGAAATGTAACGATGACAATAATTTTCTTGAAACAATAAAATACAAATACAATATAATTAATTTAAAATTAAGCTGCTCCCTTAATCGAAAAATTTAATTACCTCCATCGAAGTCCCAACGCCATCTAGTTACCAAGAATGGTGAACTACCGAATTAAATTCCGGCAATACATCATTCGCCCCAATTCGTTAGTTGCAAATAAATTGCAAGCGAGGCGTCCGCAGTACCAAGCCCTCCATAGTCAAATTATTCACTCTCGCAATCCTGGTAAAGCCAGCAGTCTCCGCTCAAAGCGGGCTGTTCGTGTAATATTAAATTATAGTGGGCCAAGTAAGACATTTCGAAATAGAAAATTGTTTCCATTCGTTGTTTGTGGACTGTGTTCTTAATTCAGATGAATGTGTTTATGTTTCTGTGGGTTTCGGCTACAGATTTTTTTTCGTAAAGTTTTGTCAGAATAAGATACGAGATTCAAAAATGGTATGTTTAAATTCTTCATTTTAAATCCCCTTTAGTGCCTTGAGACTCTCTTTTGATAAGTTATAGTACAATAAATATAATTAATAGCTACGAATGGCTCTTTTTATTTTGAAGCTCTTTATAAATCCGTTTAAGCTTCTTTAAAGCACTAAATAACTACAATACCTGTTTAAATGAGATTATCACGACAGTTCTTGGAAAATACAGCAGCTAATAAGCTTTCAGAGTCAAACAAAAGGAAAAAGTCCACTACTTCGTTCTCTACATTTTTAATTCCTGTTATAAAATTCTGTTTGCTGTTGGTTGCTTTAATGGCATGGACACGTAGACACTGCAACTTCAGAATAATACATAACCCGACCGTCATAATGTGTTTATTGTCATCTAGGTAAAAGATTCATAATCAGAGTTACTTATGGTACCTAAATACATATAGAAACTTAAGTATGTAACCGTGATTTTTTTGCAACCATAAATAACTCTTCAAAGATTAATAATGGTACCACAACACGGAAGTGAGGTGTAAAAATAGTACCTACGCCATGTTACTGTTAAGTGGTAACGTGGCTAAAAGTCTAGCATTGCCTCGTAGAATTGCAATGCTAATTCTTTGGCAAAAAATAAGCTAGCCATTTGGTCACGCGAAGTGTCGACCGACTGAGGAGACGAGCACTCACAGGCACCGTTTGCATTTACATTGCCTGACACTAACAACCGCTTTTTGTCATCAACAAGAATTTAGACTACTTGAGTAGTGAACCCAACCTTCCCAAATAAGCAATGAATCTCCAATCCAATAAAATACTTATTCTTCTTACTTTCTAAGTCAACATTTAAAAGCGGTGCTTTTTCAAACACAATAATTCTCTGCAGTCGTACAAGCAGTACAAGTTGACAGCAAACTGTTGCCTGCCTTTTATTTTTCGTATAGGCGCTCCTTGCCAAGTGTTCCAAGTTGTGGTTGTTTCGCGGCCCGCCAACTCAGCCGTATCGGCGGGACTTTTAAAACTCAACTCTGATACGTTTAATATAGTGTCTACTGCAGGCAAAACTTAAATAATGCCCATGGAAACTTGTTTCGTACAAGTTGAGGGGTACGCCGCTCCCGGCTAACTTTCCTGTTTGCTTTCAACCGTACGTATTTTATTCTTTCCTCTTTTAAATGCGACGCTTTGCATGTCGGTTACCATCGTAGACGGACCGTGTTTTAAGAGCAAACCTTTTGGGACGTTTTCAAATAGAGGCTTATTGCCTCCGAACGTCGGATTGTTCTTTTAACGTCCGGCCCGCGGGGATTCCTTCCCTGCCCATTGTTTAGTTGTGAATACTGTAATGGTCGTAAACTCACACGAAAAATAGCCTCCCTAAAAGGCAATAAGCATAAACACAACTCTGTAAAGTTGGTTTGAAAAGAGCTTTGCGATATTCAAAACAGGACGAGGGGGCTTAATGTTATTCATGAATGCTAAAGCGTCGCGTTGTTCCCAAACATCGTTTATATTTGTAAGTTACGAAACAATGACACTAACTTAAACTCTGGATGTAAAGACGGGTGTTATCTTGGTTTGATGGCTCACATAAACAACAGATACGGTTTATTGCTCTACCGCAATTTCGTATTAAATTTCAAAGTTTTGAAGTCTCCGCTTAATTAAAAGTGACGATGTATTATAACAAATATATCACCTCGGTCGAGATACAATCTTAACTAGTCCAGATTCACTTAATTTGCTAACAAGATATTTCAGTAGTCCAGTGTCTTATCTTAAGATCTGAAACTTTGCGAGTTTAGGCAAACAAGTATTTGTTGAAAAAAGCCAAACAAATTACGTCTGGCGAAGATGGTGAATAAATGGTTGAAAGTAGAAATATCCCAACAGGGAAGTAAAAACATAAGCGTGTTGCTTTAGCGCGATGAAATGATGTCCAGTGAACGAACGGAAAGAGAATAAATTAAAAGTAAGGACTCAGACCATCCATTGTTGTTTTTTTGCACACTTCATATGTTTTTGTATAAAAATGTTAAACGCGTTTATGTTTTAAATGGATATTGCGAGTTTTTTTTTATTTATTCAAACCTGCCACGAGTGACAGTTCCGATGAAATATGAATACTCGGACACAGAAAACAGTTTTTCTCGTGGCCAAAAGTGAATACCTATTGTGTGTTGCTGAATTGTGCTAGGCTGTCACGAACGTGTTGAACTGTTCATATCTAAACAAAGTCTACGTATGATCCATAAATTGTTAAATCAAACGTTTTCGATCCCCATTTCGTAGTAACTGAATTTATATAAACATTCCTATCATTTCAAATCAACTACGAGTCGAACTCTGCCAAAAATTCTTTCCTCAAAAAACTCAAAGCGCAGTCAGAAAACGTAACAAATATTTTAGGATCGTCCAATTCGTTTCGTGAAACGTTCAATATCTGGAGCACGGCTCCATACGTATGGACGGACAGAAACGTGATAAATTCGTTGAGCAGGCGAGGGAATGACACGGTGATCCCCGTTCATATTTCACAATATCCAAGCGACGCTCGCGTTGTTTTAACACGGATAACTTTGTGTACTTCCACATGTTTTATCTTAGCTCTGTGATTTTTGAGGCTAACGACCTTTATTGTTATTAGTTTTTTTTTCGTTCAGAATTTCCTCCCTTTGTAAATATTGCCTTTAATGACTTTTCAAGTAACTACTTGTATAGATGTGGTGTTTTTCGGCAAAATAATTGACCTCTGCCAATTTTAGCACAATAACCCTGGTCGGTATTCATATTCAACAACAAATAACCGGAATTTATGTATATCATTAGGTTATAGTAATAACATACGTAGCTTCCGGTCAGAATAATACGAAGGCCATTTCCTATACTCCTTGAAAATGAATTACAATTCAAAACTTATACTAATCTAAAATCCAAACATATTTCAATGGACCAAAGCCCTAAGGTCCTCAAAACAAATTGGCTATTCAACTTGATATTTGCCAGAATTCCAGCGGACCTCGACCCTTCGGGGACAATTTTGACAAATAGTTGGACTAATAAATTTTCATTGAAACCCCCGATAACTTTAGCGTCAGCCGTTGAAATTGGGACATTTCACTGAGTTACATTTAACTTAATTAAGAGTTCAATTAGTCTTGACTTAAGTATGATTATAACTTCTTAAGATGTTGTGAGTTC
This sequence comes from Plusia festucae, assembly GCA_950381575.1. Classification (NCBI taxonomy): domain Eukaryota; kingdom Metazoa; phylum Arthropoda; class Insecta; order Lepidoptera; family Noctuidae; genus Plusia; species Plusia festucae. Next base: position 921,469 of record OX494447.1, read on the forward strand.
CCTTTGACTATATCTTAAAATATATCAAGTCTCGCAAAATGTTGAATGTTTTAATAAAACTCCAAATCCTTTGGGTACACGCTGAAGCTGCAGGAAGTCACATTTTGAATTTTGCTCCAGTTTTATTAATTATTCGGAATTTCGTAACTTGATCCAATTTCAATAGGTAGACGCCAGAAATTAATTTCGCTTGAACAGAACCACTTAATTTCGTCAACCTGCGATACTGTGTAGTAAAAGTTTATAAAATTAAAAAGAATAGATGCAAAAGAAAAATTATACCCCTCAAGATTAATTTGGTCATAATAATAACGAGTGTTCGTATCATCGTGAAAAAAAGAAAAATAGAAACATGTGAAGCGCTAAAAAGGGCAAGAAAGATCTTAATAATTTAATCTTCATCACGTAATCATAAATTGCAATTCTTAATGAATCAAATATTTTTCATACCCTCAATGCGTGCAACATGTCTGAATAATAGTGTCCGACCGAAATTTCGGTTTCGGTTTCGGTTTCGGCCAGTTTCGGCCAAAAAATCAAGTTTCGGCCCGAGTTTCGGTTTCGGCCAAAAACGGCCGAACCTTTCGGCCGCGCCGAAACTTACAACATCGCCCCTTCGGGTCGCGCTCGGCTAACGATTTGGTTATATGATTAACAATTTGATTATTTTGATTATCTATACTCCATTTATTACAGCATTAGAAAAAAGAGGCTCGCAGAAGCAGGAATTGGAAACATTTTATTTCAAAGAAATTGTTTTAAGTACTTAAATAAACGAAATAAAACTTTTTTTTTTAAATTACGCTTTATTTATAACAATATCTTCATCACACATTACAAACTTACACCAAAACAATGAATGAGACAACCAATCATGTCATGATGACTTAGATTTAATTAAAATTAAAATAAAAGTAATTTTTAGAACAATATTTTAATTAAAATAACAACTTACAACACACTATAGTAAAAACTTCTTCGTCTTCATCATAGGATTTAGTCATAATAAAATAATAAATAAACAAATAATGGTAGGATAATAGTAAAACGAAAAACGTTCCAGTATTGTTCATCACTGCTTCTTTTAGCTTTTTAGCATTGACACTGTCATTTTAAATTGGAATGAAATATTATAAATAAATGAAAGCCACATAATTTGTTATGAAAAATGGTTAACATGATTACAAATAAGTGTGACAGCTGGTATGTAAATAGATTTTAATTTATAGGCGTCAATCGTAACTGTAACAAGTTTATTGTACTTTTGCAACAAAGTGTACATTATAAATAACCTTTTTTAACTTCTGTCTAATGCTATTTTAAATGGAGTATAATTATATTTGAATTAGCCATTCGAGGCTAACTGATTGTGATATTTGTGAGTATATCTTTATATATATAATTCTTCTGTGAGTGTGTATGTGACTGAACTCCTCCTAGACGGCTGGACCGATTATAATGAAATTTGCTGTGTGTCTTCAGGTGGATTCGAGGATGGTTTAGATTCACAATTTGGTCCAATTTGAAATGTTTTTTTGTTTAATTTTTATCAATTATTAACATCGCGATTATTGACATTAAAAACGTAAGTAGGTAGTTGCCATGACGACCAAATTTTGTTGTTTTAGTACGATTTACTATCCTCCAGATCCTCCTCCATAGAGGTTATATATCAATTAAATAAACAAGGTTGTCAAAACTCCTTGCAATGATATTAAAACTGTTTTCTTCTTTAAATATCAGGCTCGCAGACTTTTATGGTTTTTTTTCGTTTGTCTATTTGGTAGGTCTGAGAGTAGGTCGTAGGTTATTTATTATGATAAACAGGATGGATTTTTTATTGCCACCAGAAAGAAAGAGAGAAAGTACTCTCAATACTGAAGAATAGCAAATTAGACTCAAAGAAAACATTCTTTTCTGCATTAAATTGATGTTTGAAAATACGCTTTGCGGACCGGGAATCGAATGGGCTAGAAAACATTCTTTTATTTTTTAAAAGAAATAAATCTGCATTAAATTGATGTTATATTATTATCTGCATTAATTGTTGTATGTTTGTCGGGGATGAACTCCGAAACTACTAAACCGATTTTAATCAAATTTGCACACCGTGTGCAGTTTGATCCAACTTGAAATATAGGATAGCTTACATCACAAATATAAAAAAAATTGAGACCGCGGGCGGAGCAGCGGGAAACAGCTAGTATATATATATATTTTTTTATAAAAACGACGCCCGCACTAACGAATTTAATCCTTGTGTCGCGGGGGATTCACAAACATTCAAATCACATGCACAAAGAACACCCAGACTTGGAACAAGTATCTATGGATCACACAAATGCTTGTCCCATGCGGGAATCGAACCCGCAGCACGTCGCGCACAGTGGTAATTAGCGTGGTGACCTTTACCACTCGGCTATCCGTGCAGTCAAAATGTAAGTAACTGAAAATAAATAAACATAATATATGAGCATCATATTTTAATAATAAATTTGTTTTTTTATACCACCATTAAAAAATCGCTAACTTTGTGTTACAAATAATGTATTTTTTTCACTTTATAGGGTAGATAAATTTTCAAACAGAACCTCTGTAACTGTGCTGAAATTTTATTGTGATAAATCTTTGAAAGTAGAAACAACAAACAAACTTGTAATTATAGGTTGGCGAGATATTAATTTTTAGAAAAAAAACGGGCTTAAGTACCTACTAACATTTTTTCGACATTTTAAGGACTTTTTTTATAAAAGGTTCGGTTTCGGTTTCGGTTTCGGCCGAAACTACAATGAAACCGAACCTTCGGTTTCGGTTTCGGTTTCGGCAAAAAAACATGTTTCGGTCGGTCACTACTGAATAAGTTCAAGGTACTATTAAAAATGTTTTGCATAATTAAAACTGTTTACTGGCTAATATATTCTTTCGCATGTTCGCGATCATATCATGCTGTGGTGTTATTTTTTCTTGCCAACATTACTCGCCCATTATTAGGAGATTGAATCTCGTAGCGTGCACATGAAGCATTTTTTTAGTTCACCTCATTTATACGTTACCTTGACGCAGTAATTAACGCAGTGAATTTCGAATGCAGTTTTAGTATTAACATTTATTTTGTTCGTTGCAAAATTGCTGAAGTTTTATTTCATCAAATCGTTTGTTGTAAACCCGTCATCAAAAGGGGTTTGACCTGAATCTGTTTGTCCATCGTTAATGCTGCAAACGGAAAATAGAGTCAGTATTTTAAGATAGAAATCTTCTAAATGTTGTGGAACTACAGCCGTGTCATTTAATTAATTTGATATATTGTTACCCATTGCAACGTTTGTATAACCAGAATATACGGGAAATTGCAGACTGCATATCTGAAATTTGAATCAGGTTTTAATTAACAAAATCTGAATTCACCCGTTGAAACACACATCTTACCTGAATAAGACTGTTACCTGTTTATTCAGATGGCAGACCAAAACGCAGACATGCGGAGTCTAGCATATTTGCGAAGCTAGCGTTTTTGAATAGAACCGGTCGCAGCTACGAGTATGTATGTTCTATTTAGTATTTGTCGGTCTCAAATGTAATTTCGTTTTGCTTACCGTGTGTTTCGTAGTCTGTATTTACGTGTGCTATGAGAATATCGTACTTGTATGTAACCGCTTGTTTTCTCAGCTTCGATAAAACGATAATAAGTACCTGTGGTCTGATCAGTTTTTCAATCACCACTTAGAATTGCCCACAGCTATTATGTCTACACTCCCCTTATTATCTACTCTACAAATGTACAAACCTTATAATTTTCTAGAAACAGAATTCCATAAAACGATCTCGATTGTTTATATAGAACCAAAGACAAGGATCGTTGGAACATTCAAATGAAATAATTGATCAAAAATTTCAATAGAACAGTTGTTATTAAAATAACTAAAGCAACAAACTCAATTAAAGCATCAATTGAAAAGTCAAACTATCCGCTTGAACTTTAATCCCTGATCATAAACTATGCAATTCGCTGCGAAGTAACTTTATTAAAGTTCCATATTAAGAGGTGCAGTGGTTTTGCTGGAACTTCAAGTTTTTACTTTGGCAACTTGAAACATTGACAGGGTGGATTTACGAGAGTTTCCATTTTCGACGATAACCGAGATGAGCCGAGGAATTCCTTGTAAATATTTTGTTGCTTCTTGTTTTTACGGGCTGTGTTAGCGGGCTTTAGTAATGGAATATTCCAGAAACTTGAATCGCTTGGTTGTGTGGTTCTTGGAATAGTATAGCTCTACGCGAAGGTAACGTAAAACTGAATTAGAAATTTTGTCAAGAAACTTGGCAAAAATATATCCCATGAAATCTGATATGCGATTAAAAGTAAATAGGAAATAAAAACGTTACACAACGGTCTTAAGATATATTTAAATTTTCGTAGCTGTTTATTTCAAGCAGTCACCAGAAATCCTTGATTACTAATTAATTCATACACTTAGCACCGCATATATAAATTACCTAAACGCTTTTTATGGAAGTCTAAACATAGTGTGTGTAATTAGTTGCTAAGAGACCTAGCATTAAGTTATGCTCGTCAATTAATACAGCTATTTTGATTATTTTAGTATTCCGCAATGCGTTGGGGTATTTTCAATTTATATAAAAAATCTAGAACTTTATTTGAGGAGATGAAAAATTTCGAGTATTTCAAATATTTTAGGTTTAAAGCAAATCTATTTTAAAATATATAATTAAATTTAAAAGATCCCGTTTTTTGGTCTAGATGTTGACTAAAATGATGCCTGAATGAGAACTATATTCGATGCCAGTAGACAGCGTGTTAAATTGATGTCTGGCACTATGATTGATATAATGATATCTTTATTAGTTCGTTAGTCTCTTCTGCCAACCACGTGTCAGAGTATTATTTACAATACCGCGTTTGCCAAACAAATATGCATCAAATACTACAACACACTTCGACATATCCAAAACACTTTCTACATAAAATGGATCAAGATTACGAGAAGCTTCTTCATTTTTTTTACTGTCGGACTTATCTCATTTTATTGCAGTCTGCATTGTAGTTGAATGGTTCCGTGACATTTAACATGATCGTCATTTGTCACGACCGTCCGAATCTTATCGCGGTGCGTTAATAGCGTGAAGTTTGTGCGCAATTTTAGCCGTGCGTAAAATACCCGGCGGGTTTTATAGGAATTTTAAGAAGTATAAGTTATGGTGTTCAAGGCAAGTTTATATTACGATCGTAATTCTTTTATTGGGTCTTCTTATTATTGTGCTTACCTGTATATTATATTGTGATCAAATTCAGTATAATGCTATGTTTTTTTTATCACCTTTGATCAAATACTAATCGGTTGATATTTAGAATGTCAGGTCTATTAGTTTTCCGAAACCATCGTAAATAATAGAACATTTATTTATTACACCATTTAGTAATTTCCAATATCAAACAGTTGTTATCTTCTCATTGAATGGTCTTGTCAATTTTCCGCGCTGTTATTAAATAAAACAAGTCGAAAGTTATATTGTGGACAGTAGAAACTTTCATTTGTTTGTAATTAACAAACTTTCTTCATACAAACAAGTGTTGCTTACTGAGTCTGATTATCAGGTTAATTTATCTCATAACGTCATCTGCGAGGACATTTTGAAATTAGATTAATAGCAGTTAGACGGCATTTATTATGTTTATTGAGTTAGTGACGTGATACAGATCGATATAAATTCGCTGTCGATTGAGAAGCCACTATAAATCCACTTTGAAAGATGAAATTAACTACATTATTGCCTTTGCCTTTTTGTACTAGTCTTACCATAAACTTCATATCATTTTTATTGCATTAGAGACTTCTATTTTTCATGAAAAATAATAGGACTAATTTATTTTTTGATATTATCCTTGAGTCATCTCTACATTATAAATGGTGCTTAATTTACACTCTAAAATCTGATGTGCGATTGTAAAAATACATAGAAATTTAAAATAAAACAGTAACAATAATTTTACAAGTTTAAATTGTCACAACACTGAGAATGCAAGCGACTTTACATAAAATCTGCCTAATAATAATGTAAGTACCTACCAAAAACAAAACACCAAAGATTAAACACGAGTAATAAAACTTGCAGACTCGTCACTTGCTACTTACAAGTTTGATGCAGAACAAGACGTATTTACCGAGAGACGTTACAAAGTCATAGCTTTATGATGTAGAAAATCTCAACTCTTTGTCCCATACTTGGTATGGTAATAACTGCATTTATTACGCATGCAGTTACTGAAAGTGCTTTACAGGTGGAGATGCCTTTATTGTATGACATTAAGGTTTAATGACTGCAGGACCACTTAAATATTAAACTTGTTTCGGTTGTTTGGATAGGTATCATTGGATTTACATGTTTAAAGAATAAAGTTAGTCTGCATATGTATTTTTCGACTGTGATTTATAGTAAATAAAATGCATGTCGGTTAAGACAACTTTTTAGGGAACTTATTTTGGTATTTCTTTACTAACCTTATCGTGAAAGTTTTTAAGTGACGAGGTGTTATTCTAAAGTAACTGTAGATGTTCGCATATGTTAAAGTAAATAGCAAGTTTGAATGCACTTCGTTCCGTGCTGTTTTTGCAGCTACGAAATTTTCCTCATCTTTGCCAAAGCAAACTCTAAAAGACTTAGGTATGGTTGATGTTTTCTTTCCATGTGATTCTTTCGCTGTCAATTAATTGGGATTTCAGTTCGTATTCCTTAAAAGCAACAATAATAGAAGGTGAATTTGGATCTAAAATGTCGTCCAATGTATATTTTACTAACCCTTCTTCATTCTAGTTTATAACAACTACCTTCGTAGAAACTACTACTATTTCTTGTAAAAACTTCAAAACTAACAAAATATCCAATCACAACCCTCAAAACTCCAATCCACAGCCACCGTAACTCAAGATTCCCGCAGAACAAAGTGACATTAGTTCTGAACTGCATCCAGTGTAAATTATATCACAAATTGCATTACCACTGTTTCTTTGCATTCATATCGCCGAGGAGATTTGAATTTCACAGCTGTTCCTGTCTTATAAGTCTTGTTGTCTACAACTTTGCATTTTCTCTGAAGAGGTAGCACAACAGTCTGGATCGCAACCTTTTTTCTTGTGTTCCTTAATTGTGAATTCCAGAACAGGTTTTGTTGCTTGATCCTTAGTATCCTAGACGTTTGGATTATACGAATAGTTTTTCAAGAAGTTTCCGTTCTGGATTTGGTAAATAATCACTCAAATTAAAAATTCATCACAAAAATTGCTCAGATTCTGAAGTAGTTCAGCGTCTGATGCAATTATAATTAAGCTTCCTCATCTCCAAATCAGTGTGGAAGTAAATTGCGATACGACTGTTTTATTTTACATTCATAACGGCTAGACTTGGAGTGATTTAAGTTTCCGTTGTTAAAGTCTTCCCGAGTCTAGTTTGTTGAGCTTCGGAATGTTTTTCTTGTATTACGACACTTGTATTCTTTAGATGTTTTATGTTAGTTTAACTCTGAGTTTTCTTTCTTTGTTTAAGGATTCTCCTAACTAGGTACTCTAAAGCTGAGTAGGTATAGTTCAGAGCTTTTGATCGCAAATTATACCTTTTACAATTTAAGACATAATCATAAATAAGTTTAAAGGTATCTATTGAGATATCACATGTCGAAGGAATATTGCGATGCTTGCGAGAGTCTGCATCAAAACAATGTACCCTAATAGGGGCGTCCCTTGCCACTTGAGCGATAAAATAAATAAGTTGATATCACTACCCATAGTCTTCGTATTAACGACTTTCGCAACCTACATTTGCGTGAATATTACTCGTACCTATATCATACAAAAATGGTTATTAAAGCGATAACTTACATAAGGGAGGAGGCTTATATCTCTGATAGAGAATAAAAGAGGTCCTATATTTTTACGATTATTTTTAATGAGAAGTAAGTTGGGTAGATATTTGGTGGCTTTATCGTAAAAGTTTCCGAACCTTTTCTAAAGGCTTTAATGATTGTTGTCGACTCTTAATAACTCCTTGTCCTTTTATTGCTGGTTTTAAGGTCACCTTGTCTAGGACAAGTCGATAAAACTTACAATGATTTATATGATGGAAGATTTCAATATACATATGCATTGTTCTGCAGTTGTCAACAAACCGTGATTAGGTTTTTAAAACATTGTTATGGCGATAGATATTATACAAGGAATGCATTTAAGTACATGCCACCGTTGGTGTATGTTTACTTGTGAATAGTTATTTATTGCATCTAAAAAAAGAAAAGGTTAATAATATATATTTAAATAGAAAATATATTTTAAATATACCACCTAAAAAGGTTTGTATAAAAAAGGTCATGCTATCGGCTATCCTTTTTTAGTCAAGCGGCCATATTTATGATGCTTAATTTAAATAACATAAAACTTTAATTACTTCTTGTTTTTGGCCTAACGCGTGTTTTGGCTATAAGGTCATTCATAGCCACAGTTTTGATCTACACCAGTCAATGCAAGATTCAATAAACATTACGTGGTGAAGCATAAAAAGCGTTCCATTGACATTCGGCGGACGTCCCCGCGTTATACGTGACGAGTGCACTAATGACATACAGATGCTCGTAATTACGCATGTATTATGCCTATGTGTTGTGCAGCGCTCAGAGTAACGTGAGCTGGGTTAAATGTATTTTTTGAAACTTGATGAAGAATTATTACAGAACGTCATTATTCTTCCATTCTGTTTTGGTAACGGTACCGCAGTTGTTTTAATAGGAAAAGTTATCGGCCATATTGTAAATTGCGGTTTATGCTAATGCGTTAATAAAATGCATTAACAAGCTGCCTGCGTATTATAATATTTAATAATCATTGTATACAACAATGATTTCTACAGCAATAAAATAATTATTCAATTGCAATCCGTGCTCGTTAATGTGAAACATAACTCCATATAATGCGTGATTATGTAAAATACAGTAATTGAAATTTACTCGCAAACGTATTCCGACCGACACCTATTTATTAATCTGTCAGTTTGTGTAGTTTGTGTTTCCAATACAGTGATGCATCTATTGAGTTTAATGTACGATGACAGTCTAATACGAAATCACAGAATACCTTTGACCTATTCGGGAGCTTATGATACAGTGTCGCCTAAGTATAATCGAACTGTCGCGTCTATGTAGACTTAATACTCTGTGTCAGCCTTTGAAGCTAGCAGTCGTCAGCTCTTTAGAATACATTATACTCAGGAAATCACGACCCCTAGGATCCAATTTATCTTCCAAAATAATAAATTGTATATGTAATGATATTTCGCATCCGTTATACTGGTGGATATTATTGGCTCCTATCGCTTTAAGTGGAATTATAAGCGTCAATAAACAATCGCTCTATGACTTTTACGATCATTCAGATCTACTTGTAAGCCTTGAAAATATAGAAAAAGTTTTTAATAGTTTTTTTATGACGTAAAAAAATTAATGAGTGCCGACGTTTTGTTAGGTACTTACATAGTTATTATAGTGGATTGTCAGCCCATCAATGACGAGTTACGAAACGAATTTCCCTTAGAAAACTTTCACATTACACAACAGTCTAATGACACTATTACAAACAACATGACAACTAGGGATGGGCCGAAATTCGTTTTACATTCGGTTTAACCGAACTTCGGCAGCTTGAACCGAACTTCGTCATTCGGCCGAATTTCGGTTAAAATACCGAACATTCGGCACTAAATATACTTGCACTTTCACAATAGAAATTAATGAAAAAACATATCTGTAGTAACAGTGAAATAAAATAAGTCTGAAATACTCATAGTCATATTTTATTTGAATTATTAAAAGTCATACGTGATAAACAAAAAACTTAAATTGGTCTTTTAAACTACCAGTCTCAAAAATCTTTGGTTACTTAATCAAACAAAACACAAAATTAAACCGCTCTTCTTACTAACCAAACCAGCCTTAGAAATCTCTCTTACTTAATCAAAAAACAAAAATTAAACTACTTTTCTAAACAATAATAACCAACCATTAGAAATCTCTCTTACCTAGTCAGAACACACTAGGAAAATGGAAGATCTTAATAATGATTAAGAAATCTTTGCATAGGTAGGTACTTAACTTAATAAAAATACTAAATTATATTGGTCTCCTTAATAGTTGGTCTAAAAAAATCTTTAACCAGACAATAGCACGTGACAAGCTGGTGACGTCTTTACAAATGACTAGTTGGCTAACGGCCCCGCGGGGAAGGAGTGCGGGCGGGGCACATCTAGCAATATTTGCAGCAAGTGCAAGTCACAACACGAAAAAGCGCGGCGAAATTGAACCGAAGTTCGGCCGAACTTCGGCCGAATTTTTCATTTTTACCGAATGTTCGGCCGAAGTTCGTATTCGGCACAATCCACATTCGGCCCATCCCTAATGACAACCCCATAAAAGTAAAAGCTTTTAAACTTATCTTTATTTTCTTAAAGTTATTAAACTATAAAGAGAGACAGAACTCGACTAGTTAGCACTGTTAGTACTAGGTCAAATTAGAAACGGGTCTGAACAGGAATCGAACCCGAACATGACAATTATCGATTATTAACCACTTAGCCGATGTGAAACTTTATCATAAACGGACTGGTTCTATTAAGTGACCCTTTCGTTTACGAGTTGGAGTTTCATTAAATTACACTTTGTATGAAATTATACATTACTTTAAATGTGATTAACTTGTGAATAGATTTTAATTAGTTTGTAGTTTATATATAGTATCCTGTATTTATTTATACCTACCTAAAAGTTTTCTTATTTCAAAAGCGTTATTTAAGCGTAATGTATACTGCACGGCATATCTTACAAGCAATTGCGAATTTGAATCTTAATTCTTTGTCACAAAGGCGAAGGTCGATAAAACTTTTACGTTAGTATACATGTCATATTCTACGAATCTTATTTTGATAACCCGCTGAACGAAATTAATCCCTACGGCATATCTAAGACATAAACAATACCATATTATTATTCTGTTTATTTTCAACATTAAGCCTCGGGCACACTTGTAATATAGCAAGCCATCAAAGGGCTATATAAAAAATCATTTAACCCAAAATTACTGTTTCCGTATTATATTGGATAAGTTAGAAGAGCCAGCGATTTATACAGTTAAAAAAACAGTTCGAAAATTCAGTTGAATTACCTATTGTTATTAATATTTGAAAATATTATATACCTATGAAAACAAAACGAAATCTTCCAAAGATACCTTGGTAGGTACTTACCGTTATAGTCTACGGGAACCAATTTAAGATTTTAGAAATAAAATGGTTTTTAATAACCAAAAAATTCAATACAAATGTTTTAAAGCAATCAACTTTGACGACCTCCGTGATAATTAAAAAAAAACTTCCTTTCACAAGTATTCTCATTCGACTATCTCAAATTATAGGCGTCAGTTTTATGTTATAAAAAGATGTTGTTTTCACAGTAGCCATCTTATTACTTACACCGAAATAATTAAACCTATTATTAAACAAGTAGAAGACATATAAATTACAGTACAGCCTGTGGGCGCGTTTAGTAGTTGTAGCTTACATACAAACAGACAAGGTCACACTGGCCGTGTTTATGGTATAAAATTTATAACTATCATAGTTATAATAATTTAAACCGGTTTTATTATACAGTGGAGATATGTTTTGTAGAGACAACAAAACAATCTTAAAAGTAATAAGGACAATTTTGTACACGATTAAATTTCGAAAATAAAATCAAAAGTTGTTAATAATTTATAATGAGTATTTTACAAATTTATCAATAAGTGATCCCAAGCCTAGGAATGAACTTATTCTTACGAACCGTCTGACACGAATCCCGTCATTAAACCGCTAGAAAGCCAGACTTGAAAAAATTAAAAGATGTAAAAATAAAAATACTAATTTACTTTCCATTTGCAATTCACATATATATTATGTTTAGTTATCATGACGGCGACTATCGTTCTGTTCGACCTGCTTGACGTGACTCCAAGTCATTTTGGTGTTACTCAGCTTTTTGCTGCATTTTTTGCGTTGTTAGACTATTTTTTTGAGCTTTAAAAATAGTGTGTATGAGTAAATCTAGGTATTGTCTCAAGGTGACCTGTTTTGCAGGTGCGTCAGAACGGGTTACTGATATTTGACAATGACGAGTTATTGAACTGTTTGGCTCCTAAAGCCAACTTTAACAATTGATGTTGTGAATCAGAAGCATAGTAGACAACTTTTTTCTTAGGTTAACGAATCTTTATAAAATAAGGTCATGCTTAATGACAATAACAAATCAAATAAAAAATTGATAGATTTTAAGTATATCTCTTTGTACGTACGAAATAGCAAGTCTGTCCCTTCGGTCCGACCGTTAATAAAATTTGTACCCCAAATTACAAGTTACCTCATTATGAAGGTACGAAGTGTAATCAAGCCCAAATTCTATTGAAGGTCCACAATGACCAAATCAAATCTCTAACGCAATAGAAGCAATGAATAATGATACGAAATACGTTCTCAAATATAACATTTTGTACCACCCATCCATCAAGTTTCACAACTAATCTTTTTATTACAGTATTGTGTTATATCAATCTGTGTTCTGTATTGTTCGGCATAACAGTTGACTTTTACTCAAGGTTAGGCAAAGGTTACACACGGTACAAAATGCCACGACATCGCTTTATGACATTTTAAAATGTAAGATAAGTTATAGTATCAAGGAGAATGCTAAAATAAAAATGTATTTAACATCTGCATTATAATATTCTGCTGACATGAGGGACTCGTTGCCAAATGGTTTTGGATCGATATTCACTGTAGGTAATGTGACCGTTTTGTAATTTCTCAACCTTGCTAGATCGTCGGAAAAATGTAATGAACTATTCAAACTAAGCGTAATATACAAATACTAGGTATCAATTGAAATACTTACAGGAATATTACTTCTATATAGATATAATACTGGCCTATAATCGTCCTACTACTGGGTACAGGCCTCGTTCCATATAGAGAAGGAATGAGCAATGATCACAACGCTTGCTCATTGCGGTTTGGCGATTTCGGATTATTATTTTTTTGGTATACTGGTTTCCTCACAATGTTTTTTTTCACCGTTAGTTAAGGATGTCTTAGAATGATTAAGAAAGTACATATAACTTTGAAAAAGTCACATTGGTACTTGCCTGGGTTCGAACCTGCAACCATGTGCATGCGAATCCGGTCATTGAACCGTTAGGCCACCACGACCACCTATAGATGGCCATATAAAGATATAAATAATACATAAACGTAATAATTCAATCTCTGTATCGTTAATTTACCAATCATCAAAATGTCACGTGCTCAACATAAAAAAAAAACATCTAAAGATATTACACCGAACCCGTCAGTTTCTCTTTTAGTCAAAGCAAACAGATTCCCCAAATACTTAACTCCAACTCCCACTTTTATTCAAAGCTGCTTTATCGTTAAACAATTGTTTTAAACTATATATCTTGATGTTCCTCGAAGCAATCTAAAAATAACTCAGTGTACATTTGCATATAAATCGATGTAGAATTTCAATTTGTATCTTAGATGGAAGCTCTGAAAAGAGCGAGTTTTTGGGCAGCGTGAGACTCTTTTATTTTTCTCGATTCTCGGAAGTGAAATATCGCTTTGAGACTAATATATTACAAAAGGTTTATGGATAGTCTTAATGTTTCATAAAAATTCAGGACGTATGCAAATTTTTTTTTTTTACAATAATTAAGTAACTAAAATAGTTTCGATTTAGTGCATTCGCCGTTATTAGCTGATTAAGTTAATTCAAAAGTAAATAAAAAATGTAATACGCAGATGTATTGGAACTTTGATCTACAAGTTCTATAACTGCGGAAGCCCTATTATACCGATAATCGCGTGTTTCGACGCCCCACTTAAAAAAAACCGTGAATTTATTGTTAAAACATAAAAAGTCGTACGTGATGTTCAGAACAACCTTGGCCTACAAGTTTAGTTTAACGTGTACGGTTACTGAGAACAATGTGGAAAAAATGGGCGCTGCTTATGAAACTTAAGGGTTCCGTACATTAATCCTTACTTATATAATACATGCGAAAATAACTCTGTCATCAGTCCGAGTGTTACGCAATCACACCTAAACTACTGGATCGATTTAAATGAAATTTGGTACAAAGATAGTCTAGAACCGGAGAAAGGACATAGGCTTTTTGCCGCGATAACCGACACCAACGCGGGCGTTGTCGCGGACTACAACTAGTAATATAATAAATAAATTTATTAGGGATGGGCCGAAATTCGTTTTACATTCGGTTTAACCGAACTTCGGCAGCTTGAACCGAACTTCGTCATTCGGCCGAATTTCGGTTAAAATACCGAACATTCGGCACTAAATATACTTGCACTTTCACAATAGAAATTAATGAAAAAACATATCTGTAGTAACAGTGAAATAAAATAAGTCTGAAATACTCATAGTCATATTTTATTTGAATTATTAAAAGTCATACGTGATAAACAAAAAACTTAAATTGGTCTTTTAAACTACCAGTCTCAAAAATCTTTGGTTACTTAATCAAACAAAACACAAAATTAAACCGCTCTTCTTACTAACCAAACCAGCCTTAGAAATCTCTCTTACTTAATCAAAAAACAAAAATTAAACTACTTTTCTAAACAATAATAACCAACCATTAGAAATCTCTCTTACCTAGTCAGAACACACTAGGAAAATGGAAGATCTTAATAATGATTAAGAAATCTTTGCATAGGTAGGTACTTAACTTAATAAAAATACTAAATTATATTGGTCTCCTTAATAGTTGGTCTAAAAAAATCTTTAACCAGACAATAGCACGTGACAAGCTGGTGACGTCTTTACAAATGACTAGTTGGCTAACGGCCCCGCGGGGAAGGAGTGCGGGCGGGGCACATCTAGCAATATTTGCAGCAAGTGCAAGTCACAACACGAAAAAGCGCGGCGAAATTGAACCGAAGTTCGGCCGAACTTCGGCCGAATTTTTCATTTTTACCGAATGTTCGGCCGAAGTTCGTATTCGGCACAATCCACATTCGGCCCATCCCTAAAATTTATTATAGTATATTATATAAAATAAATGTGTAAATATAACAAAAAAAAAACAGTGATGGTTTGTACTAAAATAAACAAGTCTGAACTTGTTTCAAAAACATGTTACAATCAACAAACTATATACAATGAAATATTGCCGCCTTTGACATCTTATACCTGATAGTCTTACAAATAAACAAAAATATAAAAATAAATAGTCAAAACAAAACAAGTCGGGCAACAACAACATAATCCCAACTTATTTGTGGAGCTACTGAACGCTAAATTCGAGCATTGTTGTATGAAACACGATCAGATCACGTACTTATATTAACTACCTTTATCTTTTGTGCAATAGTACATGCAGAATATAACAGGGAATTGTATTCAGAGAACCATTATAATACACCTTTAGGCCCTTTGATTTTTTACTGTAAACCTTTTTATTTTATGGTTAGTTCCTTACGTTTTTTTTTAATATTGTATATACATACTTCGAAGTTACTTAGATATTACAATTTATTGGTACTAACAATTACTTAATTTTAACGTAAAAGTAAAACGTATTCACGAATTCATGATTTCTCAAAGTTTTGCAGTAGGTAATAGGATTCAAATCGAAAAATAAATAGGTAAGCATGCCTTTCTAAGTTCACATTGAGGCAGGTTATGTTAAATAATTAAACTGGTTTCTATTCAAATATATCGCTTAATATGTGATTGCCTCATCGTAAATGTCACTACAGTAAATAATAAATTGTCACCTTCTTTTAGACACAGAAAACGTGTTAAAATCACATTGTGTCAATTTAAGTATTAAAACGTTGAATGGTGACTATTTTTATAAATTAAAAACATAGGCTAAATAAGATAATTATTAATATCCAATTCACTAAAACATTTATACTAATTACGCTTTTGAGAATACAATTAGGTACTTTTTCAATCGAAGAAACAGACGAGGTATATGAACTTGAACTCGGTAACATACAGTACATAATAATATATTTATCATAATATTAGGCTAGTAACTATTGTAAGACAAGACAATAATCCAGCCGTACTCGGTCACGCCAAATTGGTAGGTGGACATATATGGTTGGTGACCCATTTGTATAGCTGTTGTGTTTGTGTACGCTGACACCAAAGAATAAAAAAGGAGATGTGACATTCGATACTGGTTTGTAAAACCTGATCAGTAATTACAAAACAAAACAAAATATTTTGATGTTTGTAGGTGTGAAGAAAATAAATATAAAGGTATTTTGTTGAATATAAATAATATATTAAAATTTTATTAACACAAATAGCAATTCGAAAAATAAATATAAAAGAAGAAAAAATATTACTGAATTATTTTCATAAATTCTGTAGTAGGTAGTCAAATAATCTACATATATATTATAATAAATTTCACACATCTACATATACTTATAGAGCAAGTTTATAGGACAGTGTTAAAATTCACGTCGCGTAGACAAATGAATAGACCATTATGGTGAAAAGTGGGTCAGAATGGGTATATCTTTGAACAGCGATGGTACATAGCCTATCGTGACATTTGTTGACACTATAAAAGTTATGTTTTTGACAGTGAAAGCGTCACGACGTAAACATAATGACTTTAATTATGTTTAACTGCGTTGTTGATAATATTTGGTCGTTACGTTGTCTATAACTTTCTTGTATCTCCATATTTTTTGTGGTTTTAATTAGAGTCAAAGTTTGTCAGAATTTGATTTGATTTTTGAACAGGAATAAGTAAAATAGCCTTCATAATCCCCAGCCTTATTAAACTTACCATGCATGAGATTCTTAATTCGGTATAAATCCTAGATCTAAACAGTTTCCTGGTTGCATTCGTTCAGTAAATTGATTCTGTAACAAATCAATTTTGCCTATAAGTACATAACGCGGAACGGCCCGCACGTCTGTTTAATCATTTATGGCTACATAACATTTAAATGTTATTACTGCTTTACCTTCAAACTCGTTTCTGTTAAAGTATAGGCAGGAACTAATCGTGTTTTAAGTATTTAGCGATTATTTATTGACGGTGTGCATGTGCGTTTTACAGTAAATACGTATCGTAAAAGTCGAGTTGTTTGTTTATACCATCAAGTGCAGATACATCGTAGCTCGACACGGTGTTTTCTCTCC
The DNA here is from genome assembly GCA_950381575.1 of Plusia festucae. Lineage (NCBI taxonomy): Eukaryota > Metazoa > Arthropoda > Insecta > Lepidoptera > Noctuidae > Plusia > Plusia festucae. The sequence goes on from OX494447.1 coordinate 938,747, forward strand.
CTTGTGACTGGAAATACTTAAGTATCATGGATCTAAATATAAAATTATCTTTCATGATGTATACATATTTTATATTATATTACAATGCACTAAAGATAACACTTTAAGGGTTAATTTTTGATATGAACACAAAAAAAGAAAATTATATGACTCTCTAAGCCTCAAAATATAAAAATAAAGCCGAAAATTCTTTTACGAAGCTGCAAAGCCGGTAGTATAAAACAGTGTTGGCGTAAAGTAAATAAAATGCATCCCTGTTGCGTTGGGCGACAATCCTTCACTTATACGCAATTTATATTCCTGCCTAGAGCCGGCATAATCCAGCCTTTTCTCTGCTCTCTACTTAACATATATTGAGTCAACGCCAACCCTTCACGGCTACATTTAAATTTAAAACCGATATTCTGCTACATTTTTTAGGTCTTACATTTGATTTTTTGTGTGAACACAAAACCTTGTTTTAAAAAGTACTTTATTACACTTCATTAATTTATGGAAATTATTTTAACCCCTTTTTCAAGAGAATTTAAGTAAAAATTACATTTCAATAAGAAATGCGACTGTTAGGTTGAAACACAAATCATAGCAGATTTTGCCTCTCCCCCAAGAAAGCAACAAAATATTATTTATGCATGTAAAATGTTCTAATTGTAATTTATTTCGTGGCATTAAAGGGGTTGGCTTGATTTCAGAAACTGTTTATTTAATTACAGCCTTAATACAGTTTTTATCTTAATTTGAATTGCTAATTTGAATTTAAATTAAAATGTGCACTTCGTTTGATCAAGATTGTTTACGTTTTGACACTCTGTCTTGTTCGAAGTCGAGTATTATTGAATAACCTAACTACAAATAGTGTTGCTAACGTAAAATAAACTATAATAAACTAATCTAAATAATCTGAAGAAAAAAATGATGTCTAATAAAATATCGAATAGAAAATTAAAACGAACAGAAATTCCATTAACAATAAAATCAAACTTAATAACTGAGCGAATGGCGTCGACTTTCAATCTGTATTCCGTGAACCAGTCAAATTGCTTCAATAATAAGGGTCCAATTTTAATAAAAAAGGAACTTTCATTTTGACTATTATCCACAAACAAAGTGCGGACATCATCTGGGTCTCGACAATGGGTCCCTATAATCGGGACCTTCTTTGTTCCGCGTTAAAAGCCTCGAAAGTGTCTAACATCTTCATTAATATTTCCCGGGACTTCAGCCTTTGTGCGAATGTATTTCGACGACATTGTTGTAATCTCTTTATTCTGGCGCATCGAATTAATTATTTTCGTATGAACTTATGTCTACTTGATTAAGTTTGGATGAGTTTTTCCTTTATCATTCTGATTAATGACAATTTAGTGGCTTCATTCAGAATTCTTATTCTTTAGCGATAAGGCTAGGGCATCAGACTTACGATCATGTGGTCGCAGTTTCGAAACCCACCCATTGTACCACCGAAGTGAACCCACTCGCAACGCAAGTATTTAGCTTACCACGAAGGGTTAACAAAAATAGTAGTAATGTGAGGCCGACATTGCCAGTAAGATAAAAAGAAAACTGTATTTCCATTTGTTATTCGCGTTTTATATTAAATGAAAATGCATAACTGATTGATTTTGCAAGTTCACCAGGTACTCAAATAAGCATTAGGGCATTAGTAATGTAAGATAACTTACAAAACAGTCTAATATTTATTCTTGAATATCTTCTTTTCACAAGGAATTGTTTATCTTTATTTTTTCTAAGTCTATACAGATTTGTTGGTGAGCATTACGGATCGTTAAAACTAATAGTTCTATAAAAGTGCGAATAATGCTTGGAGCAGGCTGTATTCGACATAAACAGCTTACGTACGAGAATCTCACATTAATTTTGGCATTTCGAAAGCAGAGAAAACGCCGATACGGCTTTAAGGCAGAACAAATTGTATTTGCTGAAATAGATAAACCGTTTTCGTAGTATTTAAATATCTTAAGCGTTTAAAGGTATGTACTTATCTTAAATAGGTTTTATCTGATTGCCCATTAGTTCCTTTTAAGCTTAAAGTTGATGGTAGTGAGATCGGCAATGGTAGTTTTGTAGTTTCAGTGACAGTAAATGGTAGTTTTTGCACAATAGGTGGGACTAAATCGAGTGTTTCGACTCAAGAGAAATGGTACGCAATCTTGATTAAAGATTACTTTACTACAATTGACTAGACAATATTCGATAAACACGTTTACTGGTATTATTTTCTATTAATAGACAGCAGTCATTAGCTTCCTACTTCTAACATTTTCCATTACTATTAATTTAAACATTAACCTAATTCCAATTTATTGCATTTCTGACCTTACGTAAAACAAAATAAAGTCTAAAATCCTTAATTTTAAATGTGCTCCGATATCTAAAACACAAAAACTGGTTAAATTTGAATAAATTCATTTCCTCCAAGGAAGTCATTATTAATCATCTTCAAAACTTTATCCGTGGCCTTCTGAGCGAAGGCTTGCAAAAATTCCGGAATATAACTCAACACTTGAACTAGGAAATGAGTTAACCTTGGCGCAGACCGACGGAGCCTACCATTTGTTACTTATAATGATACATACACGCGGACGTCTGTTTCGGCTTACGATAGTAGTGGTCACGCATTGCCTTTGCGAGATGGAAAACTTCATGAGTAATTAATCATGTAATTTAATGAGCGAACCACTTTTTATATAATTTAGAGTAACTTACAAATTACTGGACCAATATAATGTAGATACATTTACTGTGGTAGTTTTTTACATTTATTGATGTAGTTCACGTATATAATCTGTCCTTATTGTAAGGTAAAGGTGGAGACTTGTGATGGGCTGTTATTTAGTTAATTACTCTGTGTTCTTTAGCTTTTACTCTAACCAAGTTTTAAACAAAAATAAATTTAAAATAAAAGTTGCCATGTGAATATTTATGAATACAAAGTTAATATAGACTAACGATGGGTTTTATACAACTTAATTAATTACTGTCATCAAAAAATTTACATAAACAAAAATATAATCTATTATTTTAAATGTCCTTTCATATATCTCTTAAAATACTTTCACTAGTAATGAACTTCTCTATTATAGAAACCAAAGAGAAAGGATAACGTCTATAAATACCTATAAGATATGTTTAAGGTCAGTCTGAACTCTCGATTAGCACTAGACATTAGACACGAAGCTTGGACCAATCTCTATGTATCCAGGAAACTAACTGGCTGCCCTTGTAAGCTACGCGTGCACAATAATAAACGACGTATAAACATATGGTGTGGACCGATGTTCCGTATAGCAACGTGACTTAAACTTTAAACTATACGTTGAAGAACAGCTGAAAACTGAATAAGTCTACACTTCTCAACAATCAATAATTAGTGTTTTAATAAAACGGGGAAATCGGAATAAAGAAGACCGCAATATTAAAACAATATATACTTATTATCCTGGGAATCCCTTTCACATTTTATCATTTATACAAAAGCATTTCATATTTATTATTCACCAATTAAATTATAATGAGCCCTCATATATTTAAATGTAAATCACACTTTCAATCAACAATATATTATTTCGAAATTCATGCAAAGCTCCTCACAGAATTGCCAACTATACTTAATTTAATTCAAACTTCCAACTTAATATCAATTTCCCTATTTGACGTTGCCATGGTAACGTGGCCATTAACGAGAGGCTCACAAAACACTATAATTTTGCAACGTATAACATTGACACGTGTTGGCTTAAGCTTAAATTGTGCAAATAAAGATAAATACAAAAAGGGAAAGACACAAGGACTGGCCACACCTTTTCCGTATTAGCGAGTAATAAACAGTATGCGAGGAAGTTGTTGTATCTTAATGTAATCTAAGTAATATGATAACATCGTATATTTATTATATATTTACAAAGCAAGATCCTTGGCAAATAATAAATTTATTAAATCTGTTATTAAAATAATTATGTGGTACATAATTAATGATTTCAATATCGATCTCTAGTAACATGTAAATATTCGCATTTCACAAATACGCCTTACATTTCTTAGAATGCAAGTATTTTTTCTTATAGAACAAGCCATAAAACATTAGAATTACAGACTATAGCTAGATAACAGGCCTATTCATTTACTCAATTACCTTTAACAGTGCAGTCATTATGCGATCCCTTTCCAACCTTTGATGAAGGAGGTTACATTTTACTGAAGCCTAATCGGTTCAGCTGTCCTTTCTCTTCTAACATTATATTATAGGCTTTCTATTGTTTACTGAAAACTGTTGTTATACTTATTGCATAATGGTTTCATCGAGTATTAAGAAATTATGCCTGTTAAAAGTTTTATGCAAATGTCTTTCCATCTGCATAATGATGTTATAGTCGTAAACAGTGTTTAACAAACACATGTTTTAATTTCTAAAGGCAATATATTTGTACAAGACCACATCTCGCTCTGAACATGTGCCAGTAATTAAAATCTTATACATATTTATTTGCATAATAAATTCAATAGACCCGGGATGATGTTAGCCAGACGATGCTTTATATTTTGTCTACTGCAGCTGGCAACGTGCATCGGTTCAAAGGCATATAAAATTCGAGGCATGCAGGTACTAAAAACATACGACAGCCATAAAAAATGGGTACGGTCGCTATCATTACGTACCTTACTTAGACATGATTCATCAATGTCATTCAATGATTGTCTTTACTATATTTAACAAAGTTAAAGTATCTTGTTTCCATTACCGGTATTTGAGTTTTTTTACCGTCGAACAAATGTTGCAAGAAATAAGTAGAAAAAATATTTACGTACATTCAGACTGTCTAACCTAAAATGTGAACTAAATTGATATTATGCTTTAAAATCTACACTAATACTTAGTTACATTTAATATAACCAAACATTTCTAAACCAACACTTGGCACCTTAAAATTGTACGGAAAGAACGTCAAGAAAAAACGGCCTAGCAACAAGCTAGTCACGAACTCCAAACACGTGATTAAACGAGTCAGAGCCGTTGCAATTTCAGCCTAAAACAAATTTAAGGAGTCCAAAAAAACAAGTCTAAATAATAACTGCGTTTTCAACCTGGATAGTGGAGCACAAAAACTGCCCACGTCTACCGTTCACCTTGAAACTGTGTGGGTGTTCTGAACTTGATTTAGTTGCTATCGTACGAACCCTTTTTTGTCTTGAATATAAATAAGTTGGAAAAAACTTTTTGTTGAGTCTTTTATTCAACGAAAGTGGTTTAGTTTAGGGTCGGTTGCGAGGCCGCAGTTTCTGATAGCGTGATTCAGATTAGCTCATTATGATATTGAGGAAGACTTCAGACATTTGCATTGCAAATTTTTGGTATCTTAGATTTAGTTAACGTCGATTTAAAGTTTAGCATTCATAATGTAATATTCATATAATATTTGACTGGTGAAGAGGACGCTACTTAGTTAGTTGGTAAATAAACCGTATTTGTAATAAGGGACTTTATGGAAGGTTGGGTAGAAAATACCCTGACAAAAGACCTCGTTATTTCTAATCCGGACATAACATGACACTTTCCCTAAACTTGAACGCTTATCTTCAAGGAGAGACCGACGGCTTCTGTCCTCAGATCGCTTCCTGCATGATTTGATAATAACTTCCTGCGTCCTTATACATCCTCGTTGGTTAATGTTTAGTATAAACGAAATACGGAAATGTTTATTGCACTTGAACATTTTATAGTTCCAGTTAGAGCTATCATTTCAAATAGAATTTCAAATGGGGTCACTAGTGACACACGTTATCGCAAACTATTTTTGTTCTAATTGCGCAGAATTTTGTTCATTACGTTTGGTTCTAAGTTTTTGTAATAACAACATAATAAGCGTCAAGTTGCGTAAATACTAACCTAATAACTACAACATATCTTATTATTTTTCAAGAATAATATAGTTTGTATTTAATAGTTTTATTACAACTGTTGTGCTAATGCTGTATTCATAATCAGGGATTTTCGCACCCGACGTTACAACGCAAGTTAGTTGTATACAGGTAGTTACTACTACTATAGAGTTTTCGACTTGTTTGTAATAATAATAATAATTCCTATGATAACAATATCATTAATAGTAAGGACACTGAGTTAATGTTGCACCACCTTGCATACTAATTGAACGTGGCCCGACTCCGCGAATCGGACATGCCTGAAATAATAATAGTGCTCCCACAATTAAACAGATAACGTTGATTTTCCACCTCGAACGCGAATTTACATTATAGTTGGGCACAAATTGCCTGTAAAATTTGAAAACGTGATCTCGACTAACAACGTTCTCTCTTTTGTTCACAGACTAAGAAGAATAATCCAAACCACATAAAGAGGCCGATGAACGCGTTCATGGTCTGGTCGCAAATAGAGCGGAGGAAAATTTGCGAACAGACCCCAGACATGCACAACGCGGAAATATCCAAGAACTTAGGCCGCGTGTGGAAAACACTCAACGATGAAGAACGCCAACCGTTCATTGATGAAGCGGAGAGGTTGAGGCAGCTACACATGAGGGAATACCCTGACTACAAGTACAGGCCGCGCAAGAAGACCGCCAAGTCCGAAAGGTCTGGACCCAAGACTGGGAGCGTGACGAAGCCCAAACGCAAGCAGCGCGCCGACTCCAACAACAACAGGGGTGTCACCAAGAGGAGGAGACCGGCTCCGTCCGTTCCTAGTGTACCGGTAGAGACGCCTGCACCTCCGCCACTGCCAGCATCTCCCGCTGGGTCTCCTGACTCCCCAGAGTCTGCTTGCTTCTACGAAGACCACAATCGTCGAGAGCAGGCAGATCTCACGGATCTCTACTCCATCACTGACCTCCTGCCGCTTCCAGCGGACTGCGAGGTTGACCTGGAGGCGCTCACGACGGACATAGACTCGTTTGAGACAGCATCTTCGTCGTCGGGCTCCCACTTCGAGTTCTCGTGCACACCGGACGTGTCAGACATGCTGAGCGAGATCGGCGTGGCGGGCGACTGGGTCGACCACACGTTCTCGTCGTATCTGACGTCGTCTTAGAGCGGTGTTCGGGTCGCCACGGCCGCTGGTGGCCGGTTCCACTGATCTCATGCGGTCGGCCAAAGGGCCGCCCCACGGAGGCCGACGACGCGGCGACCGCTCGCCGCTCCGCCTAGAGAGTGCCTATCCAAAATGACGTGTCGACATTTGGATTTAATGTACAAAGTTATTTAATAAGGATCGAGGGTGAAAATTGTTTTGACAACCGACCAAAAGGTCGCGTTCCTCTTCGGTTCGTACGATTGTTTTAATCGTTTAGTTTTAAAGTTTTCATTTTCGATAACGGCGACGCTTCGTCTAGGAAGTGGCATCGGGTTTTATAAACGTAGGCTGTGAGTTGGTTCTTGTTTTGTCGTTTTGCTTTCGTTATTAAATTTATGATTTCGACACATAATGGAGGTAATTTCCAAACGACACGTCTCAGACGCATCTCAGTAAATAAATCCGTCTGCTCTCCGTCGCTGGTTAGTTAGCCATGGGCCAGTCTGGTCGCCCGCTCTACGCTCGCATCGCGTTGTCGCGCCGTATTCTCTGTACGTGTACATTACACGACTTGGCTTCTAGTGCATTCTAAAACCGTAAGTTTGCATTCTACGTCACCTTCTTTTTTATTTGATTAACATTTGTACTTTAAGGGTCGTCTTTTAATTTTGAAATGTCTTAGATTGAAATATGTATCATTCTTCGAGTAATAGAAAATTAAGACTAGTTTATAGTCGTTTGTCTTACGTTCATATAACTGTACGTAAGATCACTTTATACTTTGATGCACACGTAGATGATAGTTAAACATTATTATTTTACTATTGGAAGCTGATCGGTATGTCATAGGAAGAATGTCGGTGTGCGGGATTTAGTGTTTGTCTCGGTTGGAGGCGGTGGGCCTCTACTACGTTATTTGTCGTCGGATCGAGTAGCGCGTACTCTTCTATTCTGTCACTGCTGTATGTATAACATGTCTCTTCCGCTACGCGTTTCTCGTTCCCTTTCAATTTGGAGGACAATGGTAGGGGCCCACTGTCGATTTATATTAAATGTTTCGAGTCGGTCTCGTAAGTTAGGATTCGTAAAGTAAGGTAAATATTCGTTCAGTGGTAAGGCATGAAGTTATATTGTATAGTATGATGGCACCTATGGATCGATGTGAAGGGACACTTTCAATTCTCGTTTCTTTATTCTTCTCGCTACATTGACAAAACAATAATGTCTATAGAAAGATACATATCAATAATTGGAATGCGTTGTACCGCGGGACGGTGGGTTATAAAGAAATATTATATTGGATGGGTCAACAAATTGTTAGTTTTCTTCACAAAATGTTTTGCTAATTCAAACTCTGTGATTTACTTTATGGATTTTCTAAATTATAAGGTTCTAGTGGAGACTGATATCGCATAGATTAGTTTTAGCAGCGCTAGCTTCTCTAACGTTTATTTTTTTGTTATTTTTTAATACTGGGCATAACATTTTATATTGTGGAAAAAAAAACTTTAAAACGTACATATTTTTGATATTTTGCATTACTGTGGAATACGGACTTTGGATATTAAAACAAAAAAAAACAATATTTTAATAAATGGCCAGATTAATTCGGGATTAGAAAAAAATACAAGTAAATCATAATATTTTGGGACGAGATGAAATACATTTTACAAATCCGAGTTCCACAGCAGGGCATTAGCTAAACAAATTGTATTTAAAGAAAGAGAAAAAAAAAAACAAAAAAAAATGCTAAAAGTCTGTCAATTCATTGAAATCGTGTCAGTTAAGGGGTAATGTTTAAAGGATGTTGCCTCATTCATTATTAAGATAGCCCTTCTACATATACCTGTTTTCAAATTGTAACAATATTTGTAGATACTTCTGTGTCCCAAAAGTATAAGGGATCCGTTGTGCTCTAATAGGTAAGAAAGAAAATGCTTTACCTATATTATATTCTTTATATAATATATTATATATGTAAAAAAGTTCATGTATTAATTAGTAAGTGTCTATGGAAACCCATTTAAATAAGAAAAATGCATATAAAAGCGTTATCTATATCTGTCTTGTGTGTCGTAGGACGTTATTTAAGAAAGGACGAACAAATTTGTGCCTAAAAAAAAAACTTGGAAATTCTTGTAATACTTATTTTAGTGATGCTCAAACAAGTATTTTAAGCGCGTAGTGTTTAGACGCTGTTAATGGACAAATCTTGTATAAAAATATTGTAAGGTTATATTATTCGATGCCAGATTTGCATTTTGTTTTACCATATCGCTTCGTTCGTATTTGATCTAATGAAATTCCTTACTTCATCTTCAACTACTGCAAAATTACTTTTTTTTTCAAATTTTGCTGCGATCATTCCGCCTTCCCAGAAGCTTTGAATTTCGCCGAAATTCTCATGCTTCTGTGGCAATTTCTTTATTAATAGTAATTGTCGTCTAATTTGATCTAGAGCTACTTACTGATTACACACTTCAGCTGCTTAAGCTAGTTTTGATGTGTCAACAGTAGTATTATGATCCTATCGTGGCAAAATGCATTCTGATGCTTCACAAGTCTTACCTTTTCTTTTCATATCACTATTAATGATCTCACATGAATTTTGTGTATGTATATGCAAATGTTCATTAAACATCTTCTAATCTTTGTTTGTATCTATGTTTTCTTAGTAAAGTTGAGTTGCGCGTGCATCATAATAAGGAACTTCATTAGGTACAATATGAGATGTGTGTTTTGACTGTACACTCAGTCCCTCCGTATTTTCAACTTTGACAATAACATGTCATTATTTTCTGCTTTATCTTTCCTAAGTTTCTGTGGATTTCCTTTTAATGATAGTTTCACAAAGTCGCTCCATTTCTTTTTTTCCTTCTTGCTAGTTTCCATGTAAATAGCGGGGTACATAACCAAAAAACATCGATTGAAAGCAATATATATGTCTACAATTAGTGACATCAAGCTCAAATTAGTATAATTCTCTTCTACTAATAAAAATTGTAAACCATTCTGTCGTTTTCAATAGAACTAGATTAAGAAATACAAATACCATAATCAATATTCAATTTAATGAATCAGATATTCGCAACGCTTTTACTACAGCATATTTTTCTCACATTTCAGTGTTTTACACTCGCGTGTAATTGTAATATAACACCATTGTACATTTAATTTAAAGCAGCGAGATTGTTCAGAGAACTTCATAATTGTTTGATACATTTTATTTGCACAGCCGCTGTATACCTGAATACAATATTGTAAATATGATTTTTATTAGTGGGGAGTGTCAAAACCCCAAAGTATTGTATAACTGCAACATCGAATTTAAATGTTGTAAATTAGCGCTTCTCTTTCAATAATTATTGGAATTATCAGGGTTTAATAGTTTTTCATTTATGTATTTTAGATGTATAAATTTAATGTCCCTAAGATTATCATTGCCTTCCTTGGATAATGTTCTTCAAATACTTTGCTTAAGGCTTCCTTTCTCCGTAGCCTTAAAATTATTTTAATGGAAACCATGGAAGTATATTTTAATCTGAGGTATGTAAGTTAGTATTGAAAAAAAAAATGTTTATAATAATGAAGTCAAAATAAAGCGACACTGTGACAAAAAATTAGAGGGTATTTATAACGTCTTAAGTAAAAATATCATAAAGGACGTAGTTGTTGTAGGTTATATATGTAATTATATACTTATATATAAAGATAAAGTGCGTATATCACGGTCAAACACCAGCACTTCAAAGTGTACGTACTGTGAAGTATATTTCGCGTGTTCTGGTTAATTGTGGTAACGATCGAGTAGTTTGACCGTGGTGTAAGTACACATTATTGTTGTGTATCAATTTATCGAGATCGCATGAAATTAAGCTTACAGTCTCGCTTCGAACCCGACTAGATGTATATTTCCTGGCAAGCGGACATTGCGAAGTCATTCACTTGTATCATAAGAATTGGTTATTGTACTATAAAACGATTAAAATGTTAGTGAAATCATTCACAGAACTGAAAAGTTGATATTCTCGTTACGTTGTTTAAAAATTGATCGTAATTATATCTCTGTATCATATGTATCTACGCTATTGTTGATTTATTATAAGCATATTCTATCTTAGTATTCCTCTCCTTCGGTTTCGAAACAAATGGGGGATTCTAGAATTAGAACGGACTTCCTCTAGACCATAACCAGGCATTTGTAAATATATTGAGCCATATAACGTCTGCGATTGATTAGTCGCAAAAAGTCAATGAGACTAAAAATATTTGTTCTATACCAAGTCCGGATTTATAACTATGTGGTCAAGTTTACAACGATGTTGTGTGTTTGGTCACGCCGCTGCTTCAGCCATCAGTCATCATCTAGAGAGACGTCTCCAAACCTATTTGCTTCGAAATGTTTCAAGACACAACGAATCTTCTGTTCCCTTCTCATGTCCTCACGCACTTCATTAATATTAAATAGTAAATAATTGGTGTCTGTAACTGAATATAAACAATATTGTATTATCACCAGACAGTAGTACGCATATATTCGTTGTTATAGTAGAGTGTGTATTGGTATCTATAATAATAATTAATAACTAAACAAGAATAATAAAAAAATAACGAAAATTTTCGCACAACTTGAGTCAAGGAACTAACATAAGAATAACGTTGATAGTTTTAAAACATAATTATTAAGAAAATGTTAATGTAAGATGCGATTCTTTTTGTGTTATAAAAAAAATCTGTTCCCAGGGGGATTCGCCAGCTATTTATGTATGTACTGTCCAACCAATCGCAAAGTCTGTGCGATTGTGTCTGTCCTTAATTGTTGAATTGATAGTTTCAAGTTGATTTACTGTATATAATTACTTTGAACAAGTTAGGAACAAAAAATGGTCCATTAAATTTTAACAAATAATATTAAGGTAGATGCATGTATACATTCGGAATATATGCTTTGGTGTACAATGCCAAACCTAATACGATGCTAGAAAGCATGGCTTTAACGAATATCGCTAAGGATTGAATTGAAGTTTTCATTTCCCAGCTTTCGCCATTGGATTTGTAAATATTGTAGGCCACGTCGGAAGTCGCACCATTGTTCCGAGACATTCTAGTCTGATTAGACGAACCTTCACCATCAATGGCCCCTGATACCTGATTATTAGTTTGTGTTATTCAATTTATACCAAAAAAATACGAAGCTCTTTCAACACTGTTACCGATGGATCTCTTTGTATGTAGCGATAAATCATTCGGCTTACCAAAAATTGGAAACTGTTGTTTTCAACTTTTTTTTTGTAACATTGGTTTTAAAGATTGTACATATTAGATCAGTTTGGTTTAACTTTAAGTAATCAACCCTAGACGGGTACATTTATTCATCTTTGTCCAATAATTTAGGAGTTCTATTATATTTAAGTTTTCATACAAGACATATTTTTAACATCGTTTTCCCCTCGTCCGTTGTATAAATTATTGTCACTGTATCTTTAGATATATACATAAAATGTATGAGTAGTCTCTTAAAACGATAAGTAAGTACCTACGATTAAATAATAATGTAGTTATTGATTAATACATAAGACAAACTGTGTAAATTTTGTATTTGTAATTTGTTTCAATGAACATATAATTATTATATATCGTAAAGTAAAACATCCAGTTTTTAAAAAATAACCCGATTTTTATTTCCGTCTTCTACCTAACACACTTAATTACACACACACGCAAAGAATTGAAAGTAAATACACTGGTCATTAATTATTATATTTGCCAAGGCTATTTGCAATAAACAGACAAATTTATCTAAGTTAATGATTAGAATGCATTAGCCGGAAAACCTGTTGAGTACAAATTTGGTGTTGAATAAATAAATCACTTTTGAAACAAAATAGATCAAACTTGAATTGCGGTCAGACTGAAAACTTTTAAATTTTGCTGACACAATCTGGAAAGCCGAAGATAAATTTCAAGAACTTGACTTCCTATTTAGTTATTATCTTCTTGTATTTACGAAACAGGAAAAGTCCAGACTCATCTGCCTATATGTGAAATCCACCTAACTAGTAAATGACAATAATTTTACATGAATATTAATTGAGTCGATATTAATAAAGGAAAATCTGTACTTATTTAGAAAGAGAATCTTAAAATTTAGAACTAGTTTGAGAACGAGTCCTGTTGTGTGCTGTTCGGAAATCCAGGCGTCTTCAAGGCAGAAGTCGAGTACATAAGTATTAACCTAAAAATAAAGTAGGTAAGTATAAACATAGGAACTGGAATAATTACATAATCAAAGTCAAACGACAGTATCAACTATTACAATACTTAAACTTAATGTTCAGTCAATAGCAAAAGTAGATGATCAAAATCAGAAATTCAATACTAATGAACGGAGTTCGCTTCAGAACTGAAGCGAACTCCGTTGAAGTAATTTAACGTATGTCATTGTAAATTATACCAAACATTTACTACAAGCCATTATATCCGTGATCAGAATTGACTCCAAAAGTTGTAAACTCAATTCATCATCTACTTATGCTGTTGACTTTACATCATAGTACTTTCAATTTGGCTTCTGCACGTCTGCTACTCATAACAAATTACAAAAATAAAGATTTAATAAATGGAAAAACTAGCAACAGACTATTCTCTAATATTTCTAAGCTATGTGACTATTAAGGTACAGACTACTCTCAGACCCACTTACCTTAATGATACCGCTACGAGATCACCAATACCGCCTCACGAACCTCTCCCTTATGCTATTTCATTAAGCGGCCTCACAAATAAGACCTTGGCCAAGGGTCCTAGTACCATGTTATTCAAATTTATAGCTTTAATTTCGTATGCCACAGCGCATTAGACGGATCATTACTCATTTTTGATAACGCCATCATATTCGGAGCAATTTTGCAATGCCCTCAAAATTATAATGTTGAAATGTACGCAGATGGATTTAATTTTGACTTAATGGCTTGAGGTAATGGGAATGGCGCGAGATACATCCGCGTATGGAATGAGAGTCAACAAATGTGGAATAGCGGTAAAAATTAGGCTAAGAGGTCGCACGTCGTAGGTACATACAGCAGAAACATAGGGCTATAATTATTACTTTGGTGTAATTATGATATACCTCTTTCCTCTTCCTATTTTTTTTACTGCACGGATACCTGAGTGGTATAGGTCACCACGCTAATAACCACTGTGCGCGACGTGCTGCGGGTTCGATCCCCGCATGAGACAAGCATTTGTGTTATCCACAATTGCTTGTTCCAAGTCTGGGTGTTCTTTGTGTATGTGATTTGAATGTTTGTGGAACCCCCGCGACACAAAGATTAAATTTCTGAGTGCGGGCATCGTAAAAAAAAGAGGAATTATGATGTACGGACTTATCTTTCACAAAAGACGAATATTTAGTTTTGCCAATAGGCAATTGTTACAAGCTGCTAGAAACACATAAATTACGTCTTCCAATATGAGGATTTAGAGAATTAAAATTAGATTCCTTTTCAACCTGATCCTAGTTTTTAGGACGGGCCTGTTGGTCTAGTGGTTAGTGACCTTAACTGTTAAGCCGGAGGTCGTGGGTTCGATTCCTACCCAGGACAAATCTTTGTATGATGAGCACGATCATTAGTTCTGTGCCTGGGTTCCATTTATCCATAATAAGTATGTTTATCAGTTGTCTAATTGCTCTAGTACAGGCTCTACCTAGTTTAGGATCAGATGGCCGTTTGTGAGCTGTCCTAAGAAATATCTTAGGACAGCTCACAAACGGCCATATTTGTCATCTAGAAAGTCCAAAACTAATATATTAGTTTGGACATTCTCGATGACTCTCAACACAAGCAATAAATTACTTTTGAGTGACTTACACAGGTTAAATTGAGTACAGGAAAACAAAACAGATATACATTATTTATTGTTGACAAGGAAGCGACTATCCATATACAAAGAATCGTTATCTGTGAAGCAAGGTAAACGGTAAGTTAATATGTTTGTGAAGGTACAATTCATCCAGGAAGAAATAATTCGTTTGAATGATACATGCAAGTAATGTATGAACATAATGTAATGTAGAATAAATTAAATTTTGAAAACAATGTAATTTGTGATTGAGTGATTTATAATAGAAAATACCACTGTTTTAGTTGATTTTGAGTATTTAAAGATAGACTCTTAATGTAGCTATAATCGAAATCGAAGAGGCATAGCACTGCTACTAACATGCAGAAGGTAAATCCAAACCGCAGATACAATCAAAACATCTGAATCAAAACCACATTCGGAGACTACCCCAAAACGTGGCAAAGAGAAAAAGTCGTAGACCCCCACCCCATTAAAGCTACTAAACCAACGAGCACCGATTGTCTGGTAAATACAAATTGAAATCGGCTCAACCATACTTTGGCCGCAATGTATTTTTTCATCACGTTCAATATCTAGGAGTGAACGCGTTGAATGCTAATCAGTGTTTGTTATTCAGGGCCCAGCGCAAGCTTCTTATCTGTTACATTACAGAGCTAAATATTTTCCTCCTACCTACATATTAATTAAGTTGATTGATGAAGCCCCCGTTTTACGATACGATGTACTTTCAGGCTTTAAAGTTGAAGAGAAAATTGGGGTTCTCTGCCTCCAGGAGGTGGGAATCGAATTAAATTGTCTATGTCAAATTTTCTGAACTAGTTTAAGATATTCTAAATTCTATTGAAGTTGAGAACATTAATTATATAAAATGGAGGCTGGAATATAGGTACTAGGATTCACCAGATAGGTGAATCCTAGTACCTATATATATATATATATAATGTGAAATAAGTTTTCTACGGATTAAATTTCTTAAAAAAGAACCGTACTGGTATGGATCACCTAAAACGCAAAACGACTTCTGTAGGCGTATTAGTGACTCGAAGCTGGCATATATATTATAATATACTAAACCTATTGGTAATACAGTTAAGCGTTGTTGGTTCTTGTCTGGACTAATAATGTATTAACGGACAGTATTAGTTATTCAAAGTAGCAGGATTTGAACTTACGGCCTCTTTATCGCTTGCTAACGATACAGACGTTGTATTATTATAACTTGATTAAAACACAAAACCTTTGAGGTTCATATAATACTGCTACAAAATTGATCTACTCCTTTATTTTAAATAGCGAATTTGACTGCGTGACTGATTAATATGGAGATCCCGAAAATTATTTTTGCTATTCTGGTGTAACATTATATTTATTTATTAATTATGAATTCGTCTCACGGAAGTTATTATAAAAATAAATAATTAAAATATTGTTAGACTAATTGGACAGAATGATAAGCGCAGCATTGCCTATGCACTTCTCTCTTGTGTTGGTACACAAAATATCAGAAGTCTGTTTCCTAAATATGAAGAGAATGAAGTAAGAGCATGCTAGGAAGACTGCTAACCCTCCTCGAAAAGAGCGTGTCATAACGTATGAGTCAACACACGCTAGAAACTTCTGGGAAGCTAATAAATCTCCCTCACAACGTTTCCATATCACCCAATCAGTATGTAAAACATACCCCAAATAAACAACCAAGAAATCGAGCGGCAAACAAAATTTTCTCAGCTCTTAATCAACTGAAAGACTTTATCAACAACAACTGTTGATTAATTCAGCCGTATTAATGCAACATGGGGATCGGTTTGTACGGAATGAATGCCAAGTAGGTGGGTCCAAATTAATTTGGTATGTTCTTGTACGGGGCGGTGTTCAGTCTCCTTGCCTTCATGAATATACATAAACAAATTGAACATTCGATTTCCCATATTTAGTGGCTGGACTTGGTTTTAGAACGTGGTGGTTCCTAATGCCGAGACGAAGGATGGTGATAATTAAATGTTAATTTCGTTTCTATCATTAGGTTTTTTGTCCAACAACCAAAAGTTGGTTTAGTCGTTTGGATTATAATAATGTAATCTAATAAAAATACACAAAATGTATAATGGGACAGAATTATAAACATAACTATTTATTACAACAATAGAGAGCACTCTCAAGCAAAAATTCAACACGTATCGCTCCATTTACATACAAATCTTAGATCCTAGTAGAAGTAACATCTTTAACTGTATAGAATATTGCCATAACATTTCCCGTATCAATTTTATCGCTCGTTCAACAAGCGTGAGTTTCATTCGCCAATCGAAACGGCAGACAATCTGTCGCTGTGATAACATTACAAGACTTGTTATCTGGCTATTTTTAGTGTCACATACGCGACGTTTCCTTAAAGGGGTGAGCAGAAGTGATAAATTGTGACCTTTTGAGGATAGGAAAAGTAACAAGACAGAAGACATGTTTATATTTGGACTAAATAAAATGAACAGTTTCGAAAATGGCCTATGAATACATACATAGCAAAGTGAACAAAATTTTCCGTCAAAACTTTTGAAAAATATTTATCGATCATGACAAAAGGAACTTGATCGAAGAGGTGACTAAGTTATTTACTAGGTCAAGATGTAATAACTAATAACAAAGTAGGTACTCTAAGACCATTTGCGCAGCGTGATTACGCCAATATTATTTCACGATCAAGCATTAAAGAAATCGATTAGGAATCATGGTTACTCGTCGACGATTACGTGTTTATATGATGACGATGTTTAAATGCTTGCGTGTTCTTTTGCAGGCGTCTAGTTTCTTCCAGAATGTCTGACAGTTCGGCTACAACAGCCTCGTAAAAAAAAACACTTATCACAAATTTAAAAGAACTTGTAATTTCTGTAGACTTGAAATCAATTTACCAAAAAAAAAATAGTGTCGAGCGACACAAATAACGTTATCACAATCATAATAATCTGATTTTATTCCAAAAGGTTGACATATAATGTCAATAAATACGTGTAAATTATAAATTAGTATGTCTTAGTCTGCCTGATATTCATTTCTCACGACTTTGTTTACTTTTCGAAGGTTGTCTGAAAGAGATAAGAGTCTTTTACATTTCGTATGTAAGAACAATCTATTTGAATGTCAAATACCAATACAATATTGGAGCTCGATTGAATGGCTTACTAGGCGTTTGGCCACCAAAAAATATCAAAATTTCTCCTCAAAGTGTGTAATCGACTGCCTTTAAAGTCACTTGGTAATAATTCTCCCTTGCCGAGACTAAATGTAATATACTACTTAACTTTTAAAATATTATGTAATAAATCTTATGGGCGATCATTAATCGCCTCAGCTAATCATGTTATAAGTAGGGAAAGGTTATTGAAAAGTGTTTGTGAGGTGAAAAAACTTCCACAATTTAGTATCTGTTACTATCAAGCGTACTTATAATAAAAAGGATCGTCCTTCTTTTAGTTATTATCTCATCAATTTACCAAGTAATTGCGCAGTCACTACAGTGTTTAAATATTTCAGTGTTTATTTTGCAATTTTATTGCACAATCAAAAAGATGAGATTAAAATCGTATGACCTTAGCTTAACACGCTCGTAAATAGCGATCGTTTTGAAAAGATTAATGTTTATTTTATTTTAAGAAGTCAAGAAATCTTGAATGTTATATTTCGATACTAAAAACATTATTTTCTGCCTAACTCCCTTTTTAACTTCAGGAGGACACGCTTTTAAAATTTTCATAACAAGTATTTTCATTGAGCGACTGCTTACTTAAGTTGGTAAGACTGGTCAGAATTGAGTCCAATAGAATGGATGGGTATTATATATTTGGTCCAGATTATATGCCGGTTCAATCTACAAGAAGAGTCAACTATTCTAATATTTTTATATGAAAGGACTATATGTCTAAAAATACAATCAGACTATCCTTGGCCGGAAAATGAAATCAAGGATAGTTGAGGGATAAAAGTAAGGTCAGTGAAAAGCTATAAAGTGCTTCATACATTTCATGCTTTATAGTTTATGCCATAAAATATAAAGATACCATTTTCCATGTTTGTTAATGAATTATACAATCGGATAATTTTCTAAAATTTGCGGTAAATGTATTATGTCTGTACTAATACCATAATTCTGTTGCAAAACAAATATATTTAGGGAAATTCCCGAATTCGTTGGAATATGTTTTTACATTATCAGTTCAAATAGTTCCAAACAGCACTTTTGAAACATTCAAAACAACGGCTTAGTTTATTCAAACTACAACATTGGTCCTATACACCATCTAGAATACGAAATAATAACTACTTTTCTTACACTCATTCAATTTAACTAAATATTTACTTAAGTATGGTGACGATTGTTAACGTCAGATCAGCGTCACTTGTACCTAATGATTGTCGTATTTTCAACGCAATGTGACCTTAAGATATCGACGGAGTTTGCGTCAGGTGTTGACTGATTGTGGACTAATTCCGTGATGATCCTGGCGAAAATAACGTGTGTAAACACGTGCATTGTCATGCACTAAAACATGTGATAGGATTGTATTAAATTTTACAGGTTATTACGAAATTGTTCAAACGTACCTGTGGATTTTTTTCAATAGTTTAAGACTCATTGCCTAGAGACAGTAAACTTCGTCGAACTACAGAAGAATCGAAAAGTTACAATACCCAAATATCGTTGTAATGAATCGATTTCAATAAATAAAACAAAAACTGCGGAAAATAACCGCTGATGCATGTTGTTTTCGACATTTCTATGTTGACAATAACATGTAAAATTTATAATCTGTTTAATTTTACGATTTACCAGTATCTACATTTCAGGCACTTTTGAAATCCGGTAAATGATAACACTTTTTACCAAAAACCTATTATTTCTCAACCTATTTTCATTAATAACATTTCTATGTACCACACAATCTAGAAGTATAAACGAACTTGCTTCATGAAGCATATAATTCTCTAGTTAGTAATAATTATAACTGAGAGCAAGTGTTAATGGTCCACCCTTTACGAAACAGCCGCGAATCTAAATATTTTTCAAACGAAATTATCAATAGTGTTATAAGCATTTCAAAACAACAACTTTCTCTAAACCGATAAACATTGCTTACGAAATGTTGATAACAAGCAAGACACATAAACAAGTTGTTATCAATTATCACGGATCTGACCTTGACGGGTAGGAAACACGAACGAACTCATGAGGACGTGATCTTGGAACTATCAAAGTAATCATGGCCGTGGCATCGAATTTAACGTAATTTGAATTTTCTTATCAAATTAATAATACTAATACTAAGTATAAAAATATTTAATTCCAATGCCTAGCCTATTTTTTGGTATTGGTTACTAGGAATGGACAGAAAACTAAACTTACCCCTGGTTTAAGGATATTCTTCGCATCTATTCCACAATACAAGTTCGTAGATTTATATGACCTCGGAATAGAGCCCAAAAAAGCTGCAACCACTTAGATCAACAATTCTCCCCTAGGACACTTATCTTTACGTATTTATTATTATGTAGGTACGTAACTATACTTGTATTATTATATCCTGCAATGTACAGTGGAACGTTTGACTTACTGGCTCTCGATATTAGTTCTACGTGACTATAGAATACTAGTGTTTCTAGATATTCCATTTATACTTCAATTTATCGGTTAATGCAATAAAATGTGTGGGAATTGCTACAACGATTCCATAATTAGGTTTTTCAAAGTTATACTCCAATAAACATTAACAATCTTATTTGAAAATGTGCAATTCCTAAAATAGAGTTTGGTTTTATCGACACAATGTTGGTGTAAATAAACATTACTTCTGATGATACATAAGTGTAAACCGTACATAATCATAGGTTGTTTATTACATCCATTACATTACAAATCATTCTAAACCAAATTGGTTTTAAGACGAAAATGAAGCAAAAAATCATGCAAGGCGAACAAATAAGTAACACTGACCCACTATACTCGCTATTAAGTATTTAACTAACATTGAAACGCACGATACTCGAAGGGCGAGTTAAGCAGAACAGCTGCAGTAGGTATGTACGCATTGACTCACTTTTAGATAAAGTACAAGGCTACTGCGACTGCTTACTGTGTGGACTTGCGCTCATTTGCTAAACCAATTCTAGTCTCGAAAGAATATGGATTTTTGAAGGATTATATCATGTTGAATATACTCGAAAATTAGGTATATTATGGCATGGATTGGCAAGGTTAATATTAATTTTTTTACCTAAAAGATCGTCTACTTACAGCTGCAAGGCAAAAACATAACTGTGTTGTCATTTTAATCCTTCCAGTAAACCACTAGTTCCATTATCATGACTTGAATGATAGCGGCTGATATCAAATGTTTCTTCTAACGTTGTCTGTTCATTCACACTGTTATTCTTTCCGATAAATACTTTCTAGATATTGTCGCTTCTCACGGGCTTATATCTTATCTCCTCACCTGGATTATTTCAGTGCTGCAAATGTAATTCTTTTCCGATAAGCTATTCATGTTAATCACTCCACATTTTCACAATCAAATTAAATCTTGAATACATTTAACTGAGAGATATGATTGTATTATTAAGTCAATTACTAGCGCAGGACGCTGACTGAATTCCTTTGAATATCAGCCAGTTCCCTGGTTTCATTAAGAAATAAATGTATTTTATTAGGATGTTTTAAAATAACCGATAGGAATAACTTTTATTTTCCTGAAAAAAAAATTCTCGCTTGATAACACAAACTGTATGCCTAACCTTTTCGTAACCTACTTCGAATTCAGATTCCAGTCTCATCGGATTTAGCAGCCTAGTATTTTAAACAGCCTACTTGTCTTCATGGTGGTGATGGACGGATGAACTGGACGCTTTTAACAAGGAATGACCGCAATGAGCCCTTGAGAAAGGAAAATGGTAGGAAAGAAGGGAAGCCTTAGCCCTGCAGAGGGACAGTTTGGGTTCAAAATAATAACTTCACCTCAACCGCTCCACTTTTAATATTAATACCTAAATGTAATTTGACCCAACTCCAAACTGACTCCAGCTGCACTCCACCCAGTGCAACACGCAAACAGTTGATTCACCGGCGTTACTTCCTACATCATTTATAATTTCATGGAGCTAATGTCTCGATCAGAATAATCTGGGTTAATTGTATTGTATTATGATTCATGGACATTGTTCTGTAGTGTTTTAATTATATATTCGTCTGTAATTATGTTGTTTGCTTCAGTTTTTTATGTCTGAAAAATGTTTAAACGGTCTTGATCTTTTCCATCATTTATTAGATTGGTTTACGTTATTTAATTATTACATCAATGTTATCTATAATTTATTTATCCACCTCTTTTTGATTACAGTACACTTATGTCAATCTTTTTGACAACATTTAATCATCGCAATATTCTTTCATAACTTGGAAAAAAAATCCTTTTCTGCCTACGCTTTTCTAAAGCTATGTTGGGATCGGCTAGTCTTACCGGACTTAAACTAGATACTGTATTATATCTGGAATTTCTAACCTCCATCACCCAAACTTTAGGTTGACGAAAACATTATTTGAATTATATTATACTTTAGAAATAAGAGCCATGAAATGTCCCTAAAGGAGAGTTATTTTTCGAGAATTATTTTTTTCATAGAATTTTGTCTAGGAAAAACACAAATGAAAACAAGAAACATCAAAACATATTTAGATAAAAGCTGTGATATCATATCGGTGATTCTGAGGTTGTTCTGATTAACTCGGCCATTGAACCCCGATTATTTTTATCATGGTGTCACCTTGCTATTTTATTATCTAATATTCCGATCGTGATACTCGTGACGTCACTATCATATGATAGGTCGACTACCTTGAATTTTTAATTTCATTTTCATGATGACTTGATTTCTATCGTACCTGAAATGGAAGCTAGGAATATTCCAGGAATTTTTTGTTTACAACCAACTACTACCTAATACTTATGCATTAGTATAAGGATGATGCAATTCCCAAAACAAACCACACACGGACCCAATAATAGGTATAATGTTGTATATTTGAATATAGAATACTACGTCCCTACCTATCTTCACGTTCATCTACTCAATCTTGCAACATTATTTACATCTTCCAATTGAAAGTGTCATGTAGGTATGGGAGAAGGCGTAACTGGCATATTAAACAAAACATTTGGGAATTTTTATTTGGGTGGCGTAGTGGTTCAATGAACTGATTCGTGTGCACAAGGTTTCAGGTTCGAACCCAGATCAGGCCAGAACCAATGTGAGTTTTTGAAAGTTATAAGTATTTTCAATAAGTGAGCTCCTGAGAAAACCTGCATTCCAAAAATTGGATTTAGTGTTTGGTTCTACAGTTAAAGTGATTCATAATGATGAGTTCAACGTCCCCTTATGATGATTTATGCTGTTACATGTTGTATAGGAAGTATTTTAGATTTGATTGATCAACTAAGTCATAGTTAGTTATTTTCAACTATTCTCCTTACTTGAAATGACGATCATCTCCAATATAATGGTGATTAAGCCATTAATACACAATGACCATAAATTTATGTCACGAACTGCTTACAAGTCTATGTGTCCACGTCTGCAAACCGATTTGTTCACGATGATGACGTATCCTGTAAATTGAGAGTGCATGCGTACGTCATTCTAATGACTTCATGCAGTGATCACTCAATGGGAACAACTTGACCTATCTGAATTGAATGCAATGAGAATTAACTTGATATTGTTTATTGATTCATGTATTAATTTATATTATTACGTACATGTCCTCAAAGAGGTAACATTGTTTAAAATTTGTTGAGTATCAATTGGAGAGGCCCTTATTGTGACCGCAAGGTCTAAACAAGTACCACACATTCTGAGGTCGCAAAAGGTCGTAGAAATGTTATAAATTAAAGGTACTTACTTACAGAAAATATTTTTTCATTTATTACTGTACATTTTAGGTGGTATATTAAATTCAAATAAACACGAGTTACATGACTATGAAACAGGTATTTGTTTCGTAAAACTTAACAGTGAATGGCTGTCATATTACTGTGACGGAGGTTCCCTGATGCCACACGGTTAGGTAGCCGGCTGGAAACAACGGGATATGTTAAACACGGGAATAAAACCTTTATATTTACGAGTAGGTATTTACCAAAACCTTATCCCACAGGATTTAGGTAATAAAGATCTGCTAACTTATACATCACTTTTTTAGCAAAATGAGGTAGTTTATTTAAATAACAACAAAAATCTGGCCTCTTATAGCTTTAATAGCTCAAAATTAAAAATAAAATATGAAGCGGCGATAGCCCAATGGCTTAGGCGTCGGACTTGATGCCGGTTGCGGGTTCGAATCCCACCCATTGCACTAGCAACGTAAACCCTCTCGTAACACAAGCATTTTGCTTATTATGGGAGGTTAACAAAAATACTAGTAATGTGTGACCAGCAATGGATCTAAAAAAAAAATAATCTAATTAATTCTCGACTCAATTCTGAAAATCGACAAATATGAGCATGATTATGAGATATGATATTTTAGTACAAACAATTGACTAATAAATTAATAATACGTCTTTGCGCAATGAATAAATATTAAAATGAAATAAAAACCTATATCGGTCGCCCAGAAGGTCGTTGATAGTAGGTCGTTGACCGCGTCTAGGCAGTTATCAATATTATCTGTATTTAAATGAATTTAAAAGGCAACGCAGTGCGTCTGTTTTTGGGGTCATCGACTCGGCCAAGACATTGTTTTGATGTATAATTAGTATGAAATGTAAGATTTTCCTCTTGTAACCTAGGCCTTGACTGTTTTTGTATTGTTTACGATTCTGACACGTTTTTGTTCGTATAACTGTGTATTATAATCACCATCGTTCCTAAATAAGTTGATGGGTGTAGTATTACTTAGTATGCATAATTTTTTATACCTAGTAATAAATCTTTGGACCTAATTTTCCATCTACTATCGAACCTTGAAAGATTATTCAACACTACGTGACTTTTCCGCATCTTTCTTTTGTGCGCACTACATATATAAACATTCATAGCCAGCAAAACAAGGGAAGGTAGAACGTCATTCCGTCCCTTTAATACATCCAGCAAGATCATAACATGAGACACAACACAACTCATATAACCACCATTTAATCGTATTATCCAGCAATTACTCACACAAAAACATATTTACCCACAAACACGAAGACAAATATCTTGCTCGGGACATGTTACGACAAGTTAATGACCTGACAAATAAGGAACGTCCCAAGGTAGACTTTACACTACTTATGTCAAACATCCTACAGCCCTTTTCCCCCCTTACCCCTCTCCTGTGACTTCCGTTCAATGAAAACCTCATAAACATTGTTCCCAGAAGGTGTTATTTGCGTTTAAAGGGTCCAGGACGACTCAAACTGACCCGTACTTTTGGAAGTCGATGGAAGACGTAACCCTGAAGCAGAAGGTCAATATTTCAAATGAAAATGTTAAGCGTTGAGATACCGCAAGAAAAGTAAAGCATAACGTTTTCTTTCACCATAGCAATCAAGAAATATGTCAATTTTTAACCGAAGTAGGATAAAAGGGAAATGCATTCAGAATAAAATCTCCTTTTGTAAGCAAATTTTTGTGTAGGTATATTTTAATGTGCCTAGTCTAACTTTAGCAATTATTTCTTACTTTTACGTCGATCTGAATCCTCTGGCATCCTTAATTGCTATTTCTGTAGTAAATGGGTCAGCTTCGGTAAACATCGAGAGCCTCTAGTAGGGACACTGACCCAACCCTTTCGAAGGGCATACGAATGAATAAATAAGTAGTGTCAATCAAACTGGCGATATCCCTCTGCCCTTCGTGTCTTCCGTGACGAAAGCAATAACACTGTCCGTTTATGTTGCAACCATGTCACGTACAGTTCGACCACCACCGGCCATTGATAAGGAAATGATAAAACCTTAGTGGACCACCTAGTTCAAAATGTGCGGGAATGACACGTTAGTTCCAAATCGAAGGTGATTTTGATCCTGATAAGTGATTACATTTTATATGGTGTAGTTGAAACGGAGCAGGTATTTGTATATCAATAAGTGTCACGCTCGGTCATTGGTATTCACAAAGTGAGTGTACAGCAGATAGAATAAATTTAGTATTTGTATGACTACCGATAATAATACGACTAAGAGGTCTTAATTTTGTTTCATAAGTGGCATATGTGGTAATGAGAATACAATATCTAAGTTTATTTATCGGTCATTTACTTGCACAATTTATATAGTTTGTACCGCTTCAGTCAGATTACTAATTATTTTGCCACATTCATACAACAATTATACACAAACTGTTTTTGAGAATCCTTTACAATGTACACCAAGAAAAATTTTGTTGATTGTCAAAGTTTAAAATAATAATTTCATATTAAACTATATAAGTACAATAAATGCATGCATGATATAATAAAATTAGATCTGACAATCACTTAGGTTGGTTTTGGATGATATTTCCTGGAACAATGAGTACCCCATGACGGTTGATGACGCGTTAAGGCCCGCCCTCGCGGTGTGACCGCCGCCTTATTTTATATACAGAGCGATGTTTTTTTTTAAGAAAAGCACAAGCTATTTTATTTATTAAATTTTTTTTTATGATTGAATTTTCATAAATTTTATGAACGCTGCTTCTTAGTTTATAGAAAGTAACTTAATATCTTATTCTGTGTTGAGATAATGACATAATCCATCTGTTTCACGCTTTTGACCCATGTTTACAAACAATTAGTGATCTAATAAAATTCAATGCACGACTGTACTTACATACATAAGATTTGCGGTTTTTATCAACTAATGAAGATATTTACCATATATTTAAATAATAATATCTACATAAGGAAGCTGTGTGGGTTATTTTAATAACTTAATTTGCATAAAATTATATTTATTTGCAAGTTTGTATATTATATCGTTGAGATTAAGGAAGTATAATGAGGTAGTGCAATAAGTGTGACAACTTTATCAGAAAATACATTTAAAAAATTGTTTATTTTCATTTCTTTAAATGTTATTATATCGGACATAAACTTCTTGGGCACAATCTTTTGCTTAATAATTAACACTTACATGTTTTGTAATAAAATAATTAACGTAAAATTAAACACTGATTTGTTGTTGTGCCTCTGCTTACCTAATTCCTTTCAGATACAAAAACAAAAAATCTTTTGTTTTCTTAGGTTACGCGAATGTTTGACATTGAAAATACTGAAGGTAGAACGAGCAAAATCTTATGTCAAGGTAAATACCACTTCAGTCTGCCCGTGACCATGACTCCTGCAAAGGAGCTGAACCATCGGGATCTAAAATCAATATAAACCTCAAAAGAATCCGCTCAAAAAGTAGTTTTATTTCAACAAAAAATCTACTAAAATTATTTTATTTACCTTCAGAAACTTCTAAATAATTTATTTTGTAAAAATATTACATTATTCAAAAACTCAGGTTATATTTTTTCAACAATACAATAAGGAATAAGGAAACCCGCTGTATCTCCATCATATTTCTAAGTAATTTTCTTGAAAGGGAAGCAACGGTTATTTTGTTTATTCATTTGTAAAATAGATATTTGGGGCTCTCGCATTCACTGATTCAATAGTCACAGCACTTTGGGACAATTGGTTTCAAACAACACGTAATAGTTACGTGATTTTTATATTTTAGATGACAGATTTTTTATTACGAGTTTTGCACCTAACTTTAAGTAGGTAACGATAATATTAAAGCATTTTTTCTAGTCATAAAATGTGTATCATGACAGGTCAATAGGACAGGACAAAGACAATATCGCTGTAAAATGTTTTCATCCATCCATCCAGCATTTAGAACTAAGTAACATACCAATAAATAAATTATATACTTACGTAAGTGTTTAAAATATTATGTTGTTCTCCGAAATTGTCCAGAATTGTCACCTCAATGACTATCAAGTAATAAAATAGGTCAAATAATACTTCACAAAAGCACATAGTACCTGTATAAGTACAGGGTAATATGCAAAAGGACTCTATCCAATAAAGAACAGATATACTTCAGCATAAAATTAATCAATAAAATAATAAATAAGTACTTATCGAATGTTTCGCCTCATTATACGACACAAAAATCATAACTAGACCGCTGAGGCAATGTACACTCACATTTAACGAGTGCGGTAATAAAATATTAACCCTCGTAATGCGTAGACACGTTTGTTATGAATTTTGGGTTTCAAGTAATGATGTGTATCATTGGATTTCAACTATTTAACTGACCATATTTGAGCTAATTTTTGTAAATCGACTCTGTACCAGATGTTCTCTTCACGCCTTTTGGTAACAACCTGTATATACCTACCCATGGCTTCCATAACATTTCTACCTCATGAACATGACTGTCATGTACTGTGTGTCTGTATATCCTAACAGGGGACCAAACACGTCCCGACATGTCACCGACATTTAATCAAAATTTACTCGCGACGAACGCCAACATAAACCGTTTATACATATAACACGATGATAAAACTCTTAACAGACGAAAGTATTACGCAATGAAGTTTAATTAAAAACGCTTTCCGCTATGTTAGGGTACTACTTGATTAACTTGACGTTTCTGGCTTGCCTCGTAAAAAACTCAGGGGAAATGACGAACGCATCGAGGATTTTAAGGGGTAGCTATACTGGCTGCTTTAGATTGGGGTTAAAAATGTAAGGACGTGCCTTTGTTAAAAAATATGGTTTCAATAGTGGAAAGAAATTTAATTAAAATAAAATGGAGTCTATCTTATTAACCGTTTGTATAAAAATATGCAAGAAACGTCCAAACTATTGTAAATGTTTTTAGTAGTTAAGTAGTCATACTAAATAACAAATTGCATTATTAAGAAAAAATACATCCTTCTTACATTTTGTTTGTTCTTCATGAAACTCTATCTCCATTCACATTCGTAAACATTTTGTTAATATAAAAATAGTAAAATTTTACTATGTTTTATTGAACAACAGTCTCTCCAAAGATTTCTATATCCAAACATTAAAAAAAAAGTTTAACCTGCAAAAACCTCCAAAATATCATTCATCATTAACTCAGGAATAACCAAAGAGGAATAAGGTTTACTTCAGCCGAGGATAAGAATAAACCAGCGCCCGCTATCTCGACTTGATTCGTTGGTTTTTACGAGCCGAGTTACCTTATCAAGTGTGTACACTCCCTAAATTTATATTAGGAACAGTGTCAAAACATTCGCCCGACGTTTTACGACGTTTTTAAATGAGAAACTTGGGCTTCCACTAGATCTCATCACCTCACCATTTTTTACACTTGGGTTCCTGAATTTGTGAGAGACCCTTGTTTGGTTTAAGTTTAAGTATGATCGTTTAACAGCGTAGCAGAATGTGTAGTTTTGTTTATTATTATTATATTCCTACATTATTTTAAATTAGTCGTTTTATTTTTAAATTATTTTATGTCATTAGATTTCGTCGGTCGTGTTCTATTTCTTTATGGTTACTATTTAAGAAAGCACCAAAAAAAATAGAAATCTAAATCCGTCTACAGAACGCCTATTTTTTAGTATTTAAAATTACAAACATTAACGTATTAAAGATTACAGATTTGATTCTAAGAAATTCTAAAGACACAACCAAACTCCGTCCCGACGAAATTGCATTAACTAATTCCAAGTTAGTGGTATCGACACAACAGATAGACAGTGCTGTCTAGTACGATGTCTGGTCTCATAACACTGATTCTCTTAGACATGTGCTAATACGAAGGGTTAGCTTATAACACCATGAATACCAATTATGCGATTCAATTGTCATCTACACTAATGTTATAACGAGGTTTGTGTATTTGTAATTTTCGTTATTAAGCAACAAAAAAAAACTTTGTTCGGCTAATACCTTTATTACTGTGTGATTCCTAGTGCGCTAGATTTTATGATAATTTAGTAGTGTATAAAAATTTATCTGTTTTTTTTTTGTTTTTGTAATACTTCCGTAACAATCTCGACAAGCACAGCATATTATGTGTTGTTAAATGTGATGTTATAATAATGAACAATAAATTAATATTGTTTGTTTTTCTTAGTATAATCGAATAGATAAACATACGTCAAAATTTCCAGTAAATTAAAGAGAAACACTACAGAACCCTTAACCAACACACAGTTCCGACATTTTTTAAACAAACACCTATTTCAAAGATCTAAAGTTTGAGTTGCCAAATTAAGTTGCAACCTCTTTACGTCTTTATCATCCAGTTTATTCATCTCATAGGGATTGACAAAGTTTTTCTTGAAACACAGAACCATAGAACTGAAATTGCTCATCACTCATTTACATTTGAATGATGTTTAAGTACTAAGTACTATGGTTCAAATTCCCGTGTTCCAGCTGTAATGTTAAACTTGCAAACTCTTGAAGTAATAAGCTTAATACTTGGTCTAAATAATGATAAAATGTTTTGTGCGTTGATTTCGTTATGGCGTACAATATTCTCATTACTTTTTACATATTTCACGCCGGATAAGGCTTAGTAAAATTCGAGCTTGTAATGGAACTACCTTGTACTGTTTTTGGGCGGTCTTCAACGGAATTGAAGTGAGTTTCCTTGTAGCTCGGTTTAATAATAATATTTGTGGCGTTATTTTGGCCGAAGTTTTCACGTAGGTATTTTGAGAAATAGCATGTGAACATTCAAGAATCTTACGATGGTAAGAACTTTAATCAGGTTATTTTTGAAAAGATTAAAAGGATTTTATTAATAATTATAATCGCTTGCAACTAAGAGCTGCTATATTATCTTGCACAACACTTTCTAATATAATTTATTGATGTATGAGAAATATAGTAATATTTTTACAGACCATAATCAGGAGATTTTATTTTTTTAACTACTCTTATAACTTATAAAAACATTCCAATTCAATTAGGTACTACAAACATTTTACATTTTTAAATTATGGTTTATATTCTTCTTATTAATTAATATTTACGCTACGTTCATATTTAAAAAAAAAGTGAGTAAGCCGTTAAATGTTTAAATAATTTAAAACTATTAAAACCTTTTTGAAAAATATTGTATTTTGAAATATTGACTACTTGCTGGCCGAAAATAAAAAACGTAGTTCTGTATTCAAAATTTATTTGTAAGTTGGTACATTGTCATTTCTTTCATTGCGCTACGTTTACGATAATGGCGGTTTTCTTCTGATAGTTTTTTTGGTAAGAGTAAAATATTTAATTTAGTAGGATATAATACTGGTACAATATTATAGTATATTATGGGGTTTTAATATTATTATAATCTTTATGTAACGGTACGTACGTAGTTATTTAAATCTTAAATAATATAAAAAAAATACCATTCTATATAATGTGCCGCTACTGGGTACATCTTCCCATATAGAGAAGAATAAGTATTGATCGCCACACTTGCTCATTGGTTGGCGATATCAAATTCAAATTTCCTCTTGTTTTCACGATCTTTGTCACGATGTTTTCTTTTACCGTCTGTCAATGGT
The DNA here is from genome assembly GCA_950381575.1 of Plusia festucae. Classification (NCBI taxonomy): domain Eukaryota; kingdom Metazoa; phylum Arthropoda; class Insecta; order Lepidoptera; family Noctuidae; genus Plusia; species Plusia festucae. Next base: position 970,242 of record OX494447.1, read on the forward strand.
GACTCGGAATCATTAAAAAAGTACACAGGTATGATTTTGAAAAAGTCACAGACACATTCAGGTGCGATCCTGCGAGCATGTGCATACGAATCCAGTCATTGAACCGCTTGGCCACCACGACATTTGTATCATAGTTATTTTTAATATAAAATAATTAGTATAAATAAATGTACCGCTTATTTTTCAAATTGCGGTTATTAAGATCGAACTCGTTCTTTTGCATTAGAGCCTTCTAATCAAGTATCATTTCTTAGCGTTGGATAAATGAAGTATGTAATGATGTAAAATTGTCAATTATGTTAACTAGGTACTTAATGAAAATTCACACTTGAAAGCTCACGACAACACTTTCCCAAAATCAACGTTTCGAGCAATTCCCAAATAGCACGATATTTACGAGTCGCCAGCCGAAACTGGTTAGAAATAAATTGTAGCAAGCCCAAATCTATTATTATGTTAAAGAGGTAGTCAGAACGTTGCACTTTTTGCTCACCCTCCCCCTTCCCCCTTTCGGATATAAACATGCCGTGTCGCTTTTGCATCGTCCTTTGTGGATGCCACAGAGTAAAAGTACGAATTGTACAGTCCTAATATCGGGCATTCGTTGATTTGATTGTGGGTTTTTTTATGTTGATTGTTACAGCTCAAGTTGTCAGTTGATTACAAATACATGGTCTTTAAAAAAAATATAATTTTATATGTTTAGTAATTAAAACTTGTTTAGCGGCGCTGTGCACTTTTTGGATGGTAAATGTTAAACTCGCGTGACTGATCCGACGGGGCGCAGGGCGCTTGTGCGAGTGTGAGATGTCATCCAGTGTCAGCATAGAAAAAATATGTCGATGGGTGTCTGTGTCATTTTTTGAAGTGAAAACTGCTTTAGCGGCGTTGTGCAAAAATATATGTAAAATTTGTGTACCTATATAAAGTGCTTAAAATATGGAAATTGAACAAAGTGCATCTATTATTGCTAGTTTTCATTGCTGCCAGAATTCCGGAGTGCACCCGTTGTTTTTTTAACTCGTTGAAGGAAATTTGACAGTGATTGTTTAATAAATCGCATTTAGTAAGCATTGTGGAAAAAAGTCTATAATCACATCTTATTATACTATTCGTAGGTTGTTTAGCGTTTGGCAAAACGGTCGTACTGTATTCTTCAAATTCTTTAGACTGTAACACCAGAAGAATTCTCGTTACAGTATTCGAGATAAAGTTAAAATATTATCGTACGGTATCGAGGCGGGATGCATCCAGCGCGAATAAATGTACTAATACATTTGGAAAACAACAGTTCAATTTCCCCACTGTAGGTCTGGACGTATCGTCTCAGGGATGGGAAGAAATGCAGTGAATTGCTCGTTTGATTTATCTGTTAGTGGCAAATTGAATAGTGGTCGCTAGTTTCTCGGTTCTCGGATTCCTAGGTGTGAATTACTTAATAAAATTATCCTGTCTTACTAAATCTTTTCTTTGTTATTCTTTCATTATTTTTTTTCGCTATAATTATAATTATGGATAACATAAAAGCTTTTGTTATTTAGAAGTTGAATCTATTATCTCTAATATTTCTAGGAATCCTTTAGATTTACAGTTTTGATTAATAAAAGTATTTTAATCTTTCTAGAAATTAAAACAATTTTTTTCTTCAGTGTATTGGTTGTAACTAAGTATTGTTTATGAATCGATTCATTTCTTGTATTTATGTTGTATTAGTAAATATATGAGTCATGGAAAAAAATAAGGCCGGTAGTCTTGCGATTTCACAGTCCTCTGATGTTATTATCTTTTATTATAAAAATAATTGTTGTACGGCAATTGGCTATATGATAATTTATATCTGTTATGAAAGGATATTAAACCATTAAGCAAATATAATAAGTTGCTAATTGGATGACGTCATCCGAAACTGACAGCAATTTGTTCAAAGTCTCAGCATTTTAAGGAATAAAATCTAAAATTATGTTTACAGCTCGTTGCACTGGTATCATTTTAGTGGTAGATAATACGAACCTAAAACACATAGCACTGTAACCATCGTTTACAAACCCCACACGACGATATGATCTTTCTAAGCCCGGGTTTACAACCCAAACAAACCGGGTGAAACACCCAAAACTAAAACCCAACGTTGTATAAAATTTAAATTCTTGAAACAATAGAATTCCTTCACGCTGTCGGGATACCCGGACACCCCTACCCGGTATTTAACCGGGATATATCCGTGCGAATGTAACGTCTTGTGGCCGATATTAGAATGTCCGGGAAAGGTTTTAAAGATCAGCGTTCGAGTGTTGTGGACTTGGTGCAGTTTGTTGCGTTTCATGTTGGCTTTGTGCAAGCAATTTATATTTATCTGGTTCTTTATTGTCTGTCGTACAAAAGCGAATTTAGTAAAATGTTGTTAACTATTTCAATTGATACATTGGAATAAATTGTTGGACAAGTAAGGTGAAACTAATCATCGCTAGTTCTGCCTATTTAAGGTGTGTGTTTGCCAATAACGTTATCTTTTTATCATTTTCATTTAATGACCTAAGTACTGCTGAAGTCATAGGTGTATATCTACTATTCGTTCGCTTTAAAAACAGCTCATACATTTGGAACTAATCCATATTATTTGGTGGTGCATGATGGTTATCTCAGCATATACCGTGTGTATTACGATCCGTATCAAAACGTATAACACTGTCTGTCATTAAAATATTAGTTTTTTATAACCTTAAAAATAGTTATCGATAAAAAAATGAATTGAAAACAGTTTACCAACATTTTATTTTGGAAAAAAATAAATTAGGTACCTATTTTATGTGTATTATAAATGAAAGCATAACAGTACTTTTTGAGAAGTATTCCTGTTTCGGCACCAATTTTTTCAGCACCGATTGTTTCGGCACCTACGCTATTCCACTTTCGGCACCAATAGGTATTTTGGATTGGTGCTGAATGTGGAACAAAATAAAATATTAAATTTGATTCCTTTTTCGGCACCTACGGCAGTTTCTAGTGACGGGTGTATATTTTACACAAAGTTCTTAAGTAATACTTATCGATAAAAAGCTGTTATAAATACTTTCATCAATTACGAAATATATGTATATAATTATAAAGAGATATATATATATATATAAAGATATGTCGGTTTAAACCTTGTTTGTGGAACCTCATTGATCATAAGTTCTGTTTTAATGCTGGCACATTGGTAAGCGGCAAGCAGTATGCTTGTGGATTCAACCAAGTTGTGGTTGATAATTATGTTGATGATTGTCACAGAGTACATTCTATGATTGTCAAATTGGGATAGATTGGATGCGTTACAGAGATTATCTTGGAAATAACACGAATATGAATATTGTAAATTGTGGTAAATTAGATGATTAGGACACGCCTGCAACTCTTGAGATAATCGCGTTTACTAATGCGTTAGTAAACCATGTGATATGACGTTAACAATTTAAATCTATATACCTACATATAATAAAATTGTAGAAAAGTGGTGTCTGTACAATGGAAATATAAAAAAAAAAGTAGCAGGGGTTGTTATTATATCGATGCCGAACCCGAAATTGTAATTATTATTTTTTGTTTGTTTGTCTGTGTGTTTGTGCATATCAGGAACGGTTTATTCGATTTAGATCCAGTTTTCACTAATTTATTGTAGTAAGCTTCATTTAACATGTAGTGTTTATTTCATGTCAATCGGTTCATAACTAAAAAAGTTATGTCAATTTAAATAATCACGGCGAACATTTTTGTTAAGGTATTCTATCAGTGGTAGTGGTTCTTTTTCTTAATTTTCTTTAAAATTTTGTAAATAAATATTGTAAGTATGTATGGTATAGGTTAGGTTCTCTCCTTGATTTTTGGGTATTTACTTATCTTAATTTTTATTAAGGGTTTGTAAATAAATATTATATTTTGGGACAAGCTCACACACTGCCATCTGAACCCAAACTAGGCAGAGCTTTTACTATGGCAACCAGACATCTGATAAATATACTTATATATATATATATATATCTAAATACATACATATTATAGATAAATAACACCCAGACACAGAACAAATGATCGTGCTCATCACACAAAGATTTGTCCTGGGTGGGCATCAAACCCACGACCTCCGGCTTAGCAGTCAGGGTCACTAACCACTAGACCAACAGGTCAGTCAAGTCAGTAAGCATTTGTTATAGGTTAGGCATTATTCTTTCCTTGATTTTCGGTATACTTATCTTAATTTGTATTTAGGGTTTGTATATAAATATTTTATGTATTCGGTATAGGTTGGGCATTTCTTTTCTTGTTTTTTTTATCTATACTAATATTATAAAGCTGAAGAGTTTGTTTGTTTGTTTGCTAATCTCAGGAAGTACTGGTCCGATTTAAAAAAATATTTTACTGTTAGATAGTCTACTTATTGAGGAACGCTAAAGGCTACTTTTCTTTTGGAAATCTATCCCCTAAGGGGGTGAAATAGGGTTTGAAAGTTTGTATGGGAAGTTCGGTATTTTCAATGATAGACACATGAAATTTCGTATACGGGCTTCTGGATAGAAATGAATAAAGACGTATTTCAGCGATTTTAAAAATCATCCCCCTAAGAGGGTGAAAAAGGGGTTGGAAGTTTGTAGGCATATGAATTGTGTCGTTTTTAAAGATATACACTTTTATTCTCATACAAGGGTTATTAGTAAGAAATAAATAAGACGTGTTTCCGAGATTTTAGTAATTTTGCCCTCTAAGGGGGTGAAATAGGGGTTGGAAGTTTTCAGGTACATGAATTGTGTTTTCAAAGATATACACATTAAATTTCATACAAGGTTTATTAGTAAGAAATAAATAAGATGTTTTTCCGTGATTTTAGGAATCTACCCTCTAAGGGGTGAAATAGAGGCTGAAATAGTTGGTATGTGAAGTTCGGTATTCTCAAAGATAGACAGATGAAAAGATAACTAGATAAGATAATGACCATCTAAGACATATCTATAATGACGACTCCCGTGGTCGAGTGGCGTTCACTCTGGTTTTTAAGGAGTCGCCAGCTCGAAAGTCCCAGGTTCGATCCCCGGATGGGTTCTATGTAGAAAATCACTTTTATACATTGTCTTGAGTCTGGGTATTTATAGTACCTTCGTTGTCTCCAATTCCAGAACACAAATGCTTTTGCTACTTACTTTACTTTAATTATTATTTTAACGCCACTTTGAAAATCACGGAATACATCCATCCATCACCTTTAATACTACTCTTTACTTACGCGCGAGCGAAGCCGCGGGCAACAGCTAGTGTAAAATTATTAATTTAGAATTTCAACTTTTCTAAACCATGTTCTTTATTAATTGGATGGTAGACCTCCGTAGTCGAGTGGCGTACCTACATACCGGTTTTCAAGATGTCGCTAGGTCTGAAGTTCCGGGTTCGAACCCGGACGGGTCAATGTAAAAAAAAAACACTTTTCTACATTGTCTCGGGTCTTGGTGTTTCTTGTAGTAGGTACCTTCATCGTCTCTGATTCCATAACACAAGTGCTATAGTTACGTACTTTATTTATTTTTTATTATTTATTTTTTTATTAAAAAAAAAGTTTAGGTCTAGATGTGATATTATAGACCAGGGCCGATAATTTTTAAAACCAAAAAAAATAATAGTAGGATGAAACTAATTAGAAAAGGAAGGGAATATGATAAAAATTAAAGAAAAAATAAATTACGGTCGATCCGAGTTCGGGAAGGGGGGGAGGGGGGGGTTTTAAGGGTAAAAAATGGTTTATCTTGATTTCCAGCAAAACTACAAGTCCTATGGAAAAAAATCAAATGGCAAAGTTGTAGGTAATAAAAAGATCTACAACTTTTGTATTTACACTTTTTTCACATAACCTCAAAATGTATGTGAAAAATCCAAAAAACCAAGTTTTTGGTTTTTTATTTTTATCTTTTTCAAAAATATTTTTTTTTTCACGAAATTTGGTGAAAACTTACCTTTTTATGTCCCAAATACGCTGTAATTTATTTGATTAAAAATATTTATTTTTTCACCTTATTTTGAATTAATATAAAAAAAACACCCTAATTTTCAATCGAAAATTCACCCGTCAAAATATCAGCTTTTTTCAAAAAATTTGGAGGTTTTTTGTTAGTTGAAATCTCTACTTTTTGATGGTGTAAAAAAAATATACATTACTATAGTAAATGTTCTCAGAAAATGCATAATCACTATGTACAATTTCATCAAAAAAATGTCATTGCTTCAATTTTTTCCAGTCTGCATTGGTTCTTCATCCAGAATTTCATCTGAATCATTTTGTGAGATTTTCTATGACATGAATGTAATTCGAATTTAATAAATAAACTTTAAACTGAAAAAAAAATTAAGCAATGTCATTTTTTTGATGAAATTGTACATAGTGATTATGCATTTTCTGAGAACATTTACTATAGTAATGTATATTTTTTTTACACCATCAGAAAGTAAAGATTTCAACAAACAAAAAACCCCCATACTTTTTGAAAAAAGCTAATATTTTGACGGGTGAATTTTCGATTGAAAATTAGGGTGTTTTTTTTATATTAATTCAAAATAAGGTGAAAAAATAAATATTTTTAATCAAATAAATTACAGCGTATTTGGGACATAAAAAGGTAAGTTTTCACCAAATTTCGTGAAAAAAAAAATATTTTTGAAAAAGATAAAAATAAAAAACCAAAAACTTGGTTTTTTGGATTTTTCACATACATTTTGAGGTTATGTGAAAAAAGTGTAAATACAAAAGTTGTAGATCTTTTTATTACCTACAACTTTGCCATTTGACTTTTTTCCATAGGACTTGTAGTTTTGCTGGAAATCAAGATAAACCATTTTTTACCCTTAAAACCCCCCCCTCCCCCCCTTCCCGAACTCGGATCGACCGTAATTTATTTTTTCTTTAATTTTTATCATATTCCCTTCCTTTTCTAATTGGTTTCATCCTACTGTAATTTTTTTTCACTTTTTACAAATTTTGAAGGCTTCGGCCCTGGTCTATTACTCCTCAAACAATGAATGAGTGATGTTGTACTAGAAATAGTTTCTATTACTTTTTCGCTTTTGTAGCTGGCACATCAGAAAAATTCAACAATTGATTTTTTTTATCGAAATTTATTCATTTGTTTTTTTCTTCGTGTTTTATTGTGATTTTAAGAAATACTTTTATTTAAACAAAACATACGCAATTTTAAGTAAGTGGAATACGTCTAACAATCATCATCAGCCAACGCTGGTCCACCGGTGGACATAGACCGCCACTGAGCTCAATCTTTAGCTCTTCGTCCGGAGACGAAGAACTGTGGTTGGAACCACTGCCAACCGCTTAGCGGATGTCGTCGCTCCATCTTATAGCCCTCGGTCGTCTTACACTACGTTTGCACAGACGCGGTCTCCACTCAAAAACTATATCTATAACAATAGTATTACTATTTTGCATGGTCTCCGCAGACCATGGAGGTCTGATGTGGAATTTGCCTATCTATAAATAGTAAAAAAATACGATGTAATCAAGTCCCGGAGCCATATACATATTATATTCGTCGTACTAGCACAACTAGTCATATTACGTTTTGGAAGTATATATTAAATATTTTGATATTGTACTTCGTTTATCCAACTATTTCTGTTCACTCGCGAGTCTTAGAAAATCCCAATCACGGCGTGGCAGGAAATGCCTCTATTATTTAAATTGATATGATAAATAAATTTGCCAGTATCGATAAGTTGATTATACATACCATCACTAGAAACTACCGCACCGTAGGTGCCGAAAAAGGAATAAAATTTAATATTTTATTTTGTTCCACATTCAGCACCAATCCAAAATACCTATTGGTGCCGAAAGTGGAATAGCGTAGGTGCCGAAAGTGGAATAGCGTAGGTGCCGAAACAATCGGTGCTGAAAAAATTGGTGCCGAAACAGGAATACTTCCTTTTTGAAAGATAATAAATTAAACAGCAAAAGCTATTTCCCACCGGTCTCTCTACAAATTAAATCTAATCAAAAAACATCCATCTCGTTTTATGATCGTCGTAAAGTGCAAAATCCGAGCCATCGAAACTAAGAGACGTAAAATGGCGGTCGGATCCTCTGATACGGGATTAGGATGCGATGTTGCAGAAATCAGGTGGAGTGGTGGACAATAGGGGGTGAGCAGGGATATACCGAAGCCCAATCCACAGTTTTTTTGCGGTAAATTGATTTGTTCACTTAACCATGATTGATTAGGTCCGGGGTAACGGTTTGGTATTTACGCGCATATATTTGTTGAATCGATTTGTCTGAGGAAGCTCCATTTTGTTGATGATTGTTATTGCTTTAAAATGATGCCAAAAAGTTCGATCTAGAGTGATTTGCGATAGGATAGTAGTTTTAGAAGAATTATTCCAATGTGCTTGGAACATAAAGAAATATTTGTAAATAGAGGTGTAAATCAAAAAGGTGGCAAGTCTGTCATGATTTGTAAGATTATTGAACAAAAACTTCAAAACATATATCTACACTACATAGTCTAAAATATTGGTATATACAGAATTAAAACGTACACTGAAAATGTCTAAAAATGTATTGAACATTGGTTATTCAGGCGCGTATTATCTAAAATAAGGGTTATAAAATCCTCCCTCCGCCTCACGTTTGGATGATAGGGGCTTAAATCGATGCGGTTTCGCTGGAGAGCTGAGCCGATATCGAACCTCGACCAAAAAGCTAGCTCACAATTCTACAGGTTACCTCACCAAACTTTAGGCTAAAATATCTATATTTTAGTTTGATCTAGTCTATTCCTTCTCTATGTTAGCATTGTTATATTTAGATTTTGGAATATGAAACCGTGTTTTGTAGGTATAATGATTTATCGTAGTGTCACGTTACATTGTCAACGGTTCTGCCTTTTTAGTGTTTTCGAGTTTAAAATAAACTTTTTTAGCTTTATGTATGCGTATTGTTTGACTTTGATGTATGGCCTTTTTTTAATAATATGCACATAGATATAAAGCAATTGGTGTTTCTGGTCTATGGTTTTGTGATTTTGTAACTGGATTTGTTGTTCAAGTATCTATTTCTGATGTTGGAGAGGCTTGATTGTCCGTGTCAGATTCTTACACAATTTTAATAAAGGTTTTATTTCGAACGTATACAATAAAATAAGTAATAGTGCCCAAATACAATTATAGGTAGGTATATACCTAATTATAAAACAAGGGATTTTAGTATTTAAGTATTAGTATAAAAAATCTCGTTCAACGGATGTAATATACAGATATAACGCAATAAGGTCTTTATTACCCTAAACGATGTTTTAGAAAAATACTTGGAAAACCGAAAAAACACGTTACTATAATCAAAATTGTACCAGAATAAATATGACAGCTGATATCACATTTCCAAGGAAATTCCATTCAGAATTTATCACTAAACCTGCGGTTTGCGTCCCACATTTTCCTCAAACGCTTGTACGTCTGTCAAAAATGTGGCATATTTAACAATATACAACATAAACATTGTTTTATACTTGTTTTTATCATTTTGATTGACGAGTCATGACCTGTATTTTATCATTATCTAATTTGAATCATTGTTTGCATACAAAACTTCATGTTTTAATGTAAGAAATAATTCTTTTAGTATAGTAGTTTTATATTTTGTGGTCTATTGAGAAAGGAACATTTTTGTTCCTTTAGGTGTACAAAGAGGGAGTTGAGGAATTCAACTACTCAATTTCCTTGGTGTTGGGTTTAATACACATTAAATAATAGATTTTGGTCTGAAAGTTGACAACAAATTTAGTTGTAATTAAAATTACTACATGAATTTGTGAGCTTTTTTTTTAATCCGACAAGAAATATATTGTTTGAATATAACATCCAATATCCAGCCTAGTTCCAAATTATAAATTCTTCACAACGGCTGCCACAAACAGAATCAAACCTCATTCTATTGAATTGGAAAGCTGTCATTTCCGACGCGGACTGAAACACTCCAGTTCAATTGTTCCACGGTTTTTCTCGATGTTGGCTCCTTGAAGGAGTATTTCTCCATTTTCGCATGTAAAACAAAATTTTTCCGCATTTTCGTTTGGATTCGCACCGAGACGCTGGCGGTGACGGGATTTCAATAGGGTGTCCATGGTGAGGTACATTATGAGAATATCTTGACCCTATTTACGCAAATCCTTACGTTTAAGTTAAAACGCAATAATATATATTTTAGCTATAAAATCATATGAACAAAAAAAAAGTACTTATTCTACGTACATAGTACGTACTTTTTTTTATTACGCATACGCGATTACAGAAAGAATATAATTGGTGAAATGTTTTACAAGAAACACAACAAACTGATTCAAAATGCCACTATTAGGCTCGCAGCCAAGAATTTTCACTAGCCAGTCTGAACAATTTATTTTCTTCTCGTATTGTTTTATGAGTTATTAATAATGGTGAAACGACTCTATAATTATGGGTCGTTCTGTTAAAAGCTTAATGAATTTGCGAGATTTCTGTTTTTATTGCTCAAATTAAGTGTTATTCCACTTACCCGGGAATAAAAGCAACATGGCGTGTCTGAGATTCGGTTTTTTTTTGAACTAATGATGAAAATAAATTAGTGGAGATACTTTGAAATTGTGTTCAATTCCATTGCAGTGGTAAGAGTTATCAAGATTTAGTGTTATTATATTTAATTATTGTAATCATTGGATATTTCTCAGTTTTATACTCAATAAGCATATTTGATGAACTCTACTTAGGTGAGAAACAAAATACTCGGTACAATCAAGCATATATTTCCTCGTAGTTTCTTAAACTATAAGAAATTTAATTATCATGTAGTCGAACCAGATATTCAGAAAAAATAAAAAAAATCGAAAAGCGCTATCTATGCGTCGCCGAGAAACTAATTATTAATACTATAACTAAAAACTTTTGACATAATTTTTTATCAGTGTGTCTATGTAATCTGGACCTATTTTATCAATTTGTCTAAAATGTTGGTTTACAATAAAGTATATTCTATTCTATTCTATTTTACGCAAGGTTATTATTTTTTCAGCTAAATGTTTCAACAATCATCTGTGTATTATAATCTAGCAGTTAAACAAAATGACTATGCTGCTAATATAAAATTAAATATTGGATACAGTTTGCTAAAATTTGTGTATGTTGCTAAATGCATATAGCAACGTGGTTACTTTCCCTAAAAATTCAAACATGATGGTTCTCCTAAAATCGCCGGCGAATAGTTTCGCGTCTGTCAGCCGCGTTTGAAGGGGATTTATTATTTTTATTATTGTTTCGCACAACGACTCAGGCTGCCTTATTTCTCTTCTTAAGTTATGACCGGCAAAAATAGAGAGAATTACCAACGTACGGTGTTATTAAACCTTTTTGTTTTATCTTTAGCTTTTGTTGTTCCTGCAGTGAAAGAATTCATAAAGGAGTGCGATAAACGTCGGATTTTGACGTAATCTTACATACTTTGCGCCAAAATTGACGTGGTGGTTTTTTGAAGAGAGCCTTTAGATTGATTTACCATTACGATTAAAAACTTCTTGATTATCACACATTTGCGCCATATGTGACGCATAAAATAAAAAACTAACATAAACAATAATTTCTAATATGTAAGGGGAAATATACGTCACACTCGTGCGAAATGAAACAAAAAGTTTAAATATTGAATTTACTAGAAATCCTAGCCTATTTCAAAACTCACTGAGGCCCGTATTCAAGAACAATACTTACATAAGTATGACAGCAACACTATGATAAGTAAGGGATTTCTCACTGCGTTCGTCATGCTTGGCCATTTGTTTCATAAACAATACTTGACGAACTCTTTGCTGTGCGGACGCATAGCATTGAATCCCGCGTCGTGATTGGTTAATGTTGTGATGCGACTTCACTCGAGTCGACTGACTGACAAATAAATGTCAACCAAGATAATTTTTATTTAATATAGTTATTTGAATTCTCAACACAGACTGCTCAGTGCTCTATTTAACACAATCTTTAAATCAATTCTAATGCGTTTTATGTCTTCGCCTTTCCGTTATGGATAGTAGTTGCTTGCCCATATTGAGTACGAAATCAACTACTAACACTAGTTACTGGTAAATAGGAGGCACTGGAAGGCCTCTACTGGTAACTTTTGAAAGATCTGCATTTATTAGAGGCATCAGTATATATAAAACGATATCTTTTGAAAATATGTAGCGTCTTTTAAATTCATCAGCACTAGTCGAAAGGATTTTGAAAGTCACATATCACTTTTCTTGTGCTGATCCTTCTTTGTGTGTTTATTCTCTCAAAGATATAATTATCAAAATCATCTTCACTGCTGTAATCTATCAGTGCATTACAATTCACTACAAACATAACCTGTACCCGGTGCCAGTTTTTCATTTCCGTTGATTTGTCGCACTATGCGTTGGTTAAAATACCTCTCTAGCTTCTTTATGTAAGGGTCCTTCTAAGTGAACGCATAGTGTTGCACATCACTCAAGTATTGTTTATGAACGAAATCTAGCGGCCCTATGCGTTGGTGTGCACTGTGAGACCTCATAGTATCGTTCTTGAATACGGGTGTTAGTCTGAAAAGAGCATCAATGCAGCAGCCAATTTAGCGTGACTTAATACTTGAAGTCTTAACCCTCGCACAAGTTGGTAAGCCCAACTTGGAAGCGACTTTATTAAAATTCAAACTAACTGAAACTTGTTATTGGCAGCCTTTGTAATTTTATCCTCGCTTTTCGGAATTTTTTGTAATATTGTAATATCTCAAGTTGTGCTTTTTTGTGGTTTCTGAAAGTTATGCAACTTTTCGCTGTAATATAATACCTCACTTTTTTTTTCTTGAACTCTTATTACTTTTATTGAAAGTAATTGTGGTTGTAGTACATTATATAAAGTGAATAAGGTGTTACGTTACGCTTCTATGCCATTGTTTAAATTTATTAAATTAATAGATAAAATAATTAGACTACCATTGGTTTTTTTTATCGCTTAAAATTCCTAACACCCAAAACGTTGAAGCGGTCTAAGAGAATGCCTCTTACGCCGCTAGAAAGTTTTTAAAAATAATATAAAAAAGGACGAAAGAAACTATGGACGGATGGTTTATTTTGTAGATGATGGTTTATTTTTATTTTATTACTAAAGTCCTTTTTTGATCTAGCATATTCGTTCAAGAATATGCGGAATATGTTACCACCATCTAAAATATTTTGTTTTTCTCGAACACATGACAGCTGATAGATTTCCAACTTTTTTATCTTGATAATGTATAAATAAGGCATCACGTTGCTTGACCAGGATACACTCCTAAAATACTTTACCGATTTTAATCAAATCTGCACACCGTGTACAGTTTGATCCAACTAACTAAAAAAATAACTGTCGATGCAGAAGTCATTTTAAATTTCGTTTTTACGCTACATGATTTCTTATAAGTTATAATTGAAGACCAAACTGCCAATCACTATTTGCCTGACGGTAATAAATCTGTTATCCTTTATTAACTATCAACCAGTTGCATTTTGTTAATGAATAATATATTTATCACGTTCCTGTACGTATGTTGCCCTGTTCTTATATGCGTATGTCGTTAATGCGTGAACATCATTAAAAACTGTATTTTGCTGCGCAGCTAAACATGTATTTACCATCGAAGGTCATCTTTTAAACAGTAATCAATATACCCATGCCATCCCCCACAAATAATAGTACGATGTCGCCACCGAAACAGCAACAGTGTTTTAAACATTCGAAATTTTTCCATGTACCTTAAAAAAAACTACATTAATATTTTCCCTTCCTTCTACAATATGATTTGCCGAAACTGAATATTTCATCCATTTTATAACATCCTTCTTAATTTAGATTTTATGCTTTCCCCCAGCAAATGCCTAAAAACCGTTCCATACTGGTATTTGCAAATGAATAGTTTCTAACATTAGAATATACTGTTCCCTGTTATTTATTTCCTAAACGGATATAAACAACTGGTACGCAATAAGCTAGTATTTTTCACATATGATAAGATTAGGACACTGAAAAAGTACCATGAATGATGAAGTGATTTATAACTTTCATCGTGGTTATATTTCAACAAGGTATAGCGTTAACCCTTAAAACGCCTGAAAGTTTTTATAAATAGCATTAGAACTATTTCTACCGAAGTGGTCACGGTTCCTATGCTAGAATGCATCATTTTTTATTTCATCTATCGGAATGCTTGCGTTTTTTTCACAATATTCATTTTAAACAACATGAGTTCGTACCTCTGTGATGTTAATTAATCCTGTACATTTTGATTTTTTTTATATTTACACCTCAGCAATCGGAAATTGACTAAAGTTTTAGTTATAAATATTACAATTATTGACATGATGGTGCATACGGTACGGCAGGGTAGAAAATCAAGTTGCTCGACTCATTGCTGGATCCACATACTTTCAATCCCGGCGAAACGGATGGCAGACAGAAAAATTGGACAAGCCTGAATAGGTCCTGGTAGCGTAGTTCCGTACTATGTTTTTTTGCATTCTCTGGACCATTCGCTTTCTGTGTGACAATACAGTTTATTGTAAAGATTTAATACCCTTAAGTTTAAATTAATTTAAATTAAGGATATAATAATCCTTAATTTATACATAGACGAAACTGATTTTCTCATTAAATAAAAATATTACACAGGAATTGCCTTAATACTTACTGCACACTTAAAGCCTAAAGTTAATCAGACTCAGATGTTGCTTTCAAACATTTTACATTTAAAATAATATCACAAAATGAACATAACATAGTAATTTTATCATACCAAATCGCCAACACAAGGAACCCCAAAAAATGGTCCGGTACATAATTGAAAATGCCTAAAATAACGGGCATGCCGCCGGGCGTACCTTCGCGATAACTTGACGCTAACAATTTAGATAATTTTCTTTAAACAATATTGTCGTATCGTCAAAGGTTATATTAGATTCCTTCTGAGAATTTCTCCAAGGCTCTATCGATTGGTTTTCCATTGAATTGAGCATGTGTTTATGATTAATTGGTTTTACAAGGTTCAACTGCTTTTAATCGAACAATTGCATGAACTGAATTCTTTTTAAATCGTCTAATTGATTTACTACTTTTACTTATTTTCTGATAAAAATTTATTCTAATTTTCAGGTTTTTATATTTTTTTTTATTCTCTACGACATTTCATGATGGTTCATGAAACGCCTAAAATTAACCTTTAAATGTAATAAAATATATTAAGTATAAAATTTCTTTAGAAAGACGATCTTTAAATACTATTAGATTATGCTATCCCACACTTCTGTGTTAATATAAAAACTCGCGAACAGAGACCAGACCTAGGAACAAATATTTTAAGGTCACAAGGTGTGTGCGTGCGTGAATTAATTCTCGACCTTAACACAGAAATCTCTCAAACTCTGCAATAACCAATAGAGTAATGTAGAACCAAAGTAGGTTCAAATACTTGTCCAATAGGAACTTAACACTCAAACAGAATCGCAAATATATTCGGGCCACGAAACAAGCGATCGTTCAAGAGACCGTTCGTCGTGTAATTTTGCTTTATGGCGTCATTTCGCGTAATCCCGTTGCGAATTTTACGCGTCGTTTGCACGAATCAGTCTCGAGTTCTCGTAATATACGTAATGTTATGTGAAATTCATATTTTTCAAGTTTGAATCCGGATTCAGATTATTTGGGTAGAGATTTATCGATACACATCTTAATAAAAACGATAATTTTTGCACTAATCGGGCCTCAAATTGGGTTATTTTGACAGGTAATTAGGTATATTTTGATAAAATGCTGACCGAAATGTAATCAAGCTGATAAAATCTACAATAAGAAAAATAATATACAATTATATTATTAATCATTTCTACTCCATTTAGACCTCTTTTTCAAGTAGTAAACCGATTTAACGAAGCACCTTTTTTATTCTTTTAAGTGTGACTGCGATTGGATCTTAGAACGCACACATATTTCAAATATTTTTTTGGTTTTATTTACAGTCATTTCAATTACCTACCTATATTAAATTATTTCAGTATTCTCATAAAAGATTTTTCAAATTTCATGTTATTAAACGGCGTTTAACAAACTGCACAGTAAACTAACAGCAATGTAAACAGATTACAATAGTGGTACGAGTATAAACATACTTTCTCGCTGTCCTTCGCGCTGGTTCAATGAACGATACTAGATTGCTACCGTAAGGCCCAAGATTGGAGATGAAGCGACATAACAAAGATAGATAATACTCGTACATCATTAAAGAAGAGGTTTTTTTTCTGAAAACTTTACACATGAGTGATGTTATATGCAAGGTAGAAATTGATTTCAGATTAAGGTTTAATTTGGAAGTACCGTTTGGATGAAGTTGTTCCAATGTTGACTCTTACTTAATCTAAGCATTGTGGTCTGAAATGTTTAGAATATTGCAATTAATTATTAAGAATAAATTCTTTGTAATACTGGTAAGCTTATTATATTATTATTATAATACTGGTGAACTTCTTCATGTAGTGTTCTATTTGGCGTCCGCTACTAACTTACTCCAAGTACTACAGAAGTGTTACTGCATCCAAGGTACGCGCTGTGAGACTTGTCGACGACGTGTGATAACACTGTTTTTATTTGACAAGCAGTCCTTGACAATCAGGCTCACGATTCTGAGTTTTGAAAGGAGGCGGCATCTGTACCTACACTACATTATGTATATTTATCAGCATTAGTAATTTCGTTCTTATTTTCCTAATTTATTATGTCCTTTGTCCATTGTAATGGCTGTAATGATTGTTCTCGTTTTTTTTTAATTTCTCCTTGAAGTTAATTGCTAGAATAATTATTAATATCCTTTTGATCACTTATACTTAATTTGATAATGTTTTCGTTTTTGTGAATTCGGTCTTTATTTTGTTTGCTAGTTCTTTTTCCGCTTTTAGCTTGTCCCAAGCGCCGAGATAACTGCTGCGATACGGAGCTATCTCGATCGGCTGCCAAGGTGCACGGCACCAGACTAGTTGACGACGTACGATAACACTGTTTTTATTTCGGGAACTAAACATTGACACGAGAATCACGCGTGGGATCAGCACAATATTTAACTATACTGATAAAATGTATCAATAGGTAATTGTGAACACTTGGGATTTTCAGATGTTTCAATTGTCGCGATCGGGGTACAGATGAATGTCCTTAAAACGTCGCAATAAGTAGTATTATCTAAATCCAGCCTAATCCAAAATACGTTGAATTATATGTCAAAGATGATCGGATTGCGCGGTACGTATATAACAGTACAGTCAACTGCTGTAGATGAAATCTTGATAAAGGATTATTTTAGTATTTTTTGGTACATCGGATTCAATGCGGATCCTCCGTACACTCACTTAGTAATAATACATGTCTCTTTATCTTTATCTCTAATGTCCCTCATTTACCTACTACGTCTTACACACTTAAATTCAATCCTATTTTTGCCCTCTCTTATACTTTTATCTTCAAATATCTATTTCCATCTCTCGTCCAATCTCCGTTTCTACGATCATAATTCATTCTTTCTCAGAACGAATCCTTCTCACTGAATAATAACAGATCTAGCGATAATCCATAGCTATTTAAAATTCTGTTCTAGATCTTTGGGTGTCAGACAATTGCGTATAAGCTTATTCTTTGGGATCAGCAAACATTATAATTATTTTTAGTGTTTTATTGAAAATGGTTCGTAATTTATTCATTCGAACAAATCTTTTTTTTTTTGTTTTTTTTTTAATCTAGGTATCTTTTTTTTCTTTCTTATATTAAGAAGTCGTGGTGGCCTAGCGGTTCAATAACCGGATTCGCATGCACATGGTTGTAGGTTCGAACCCAGGCAAGTACCAATGTGATTTTTTCAAAGTTATATGTAGGTACTTTTTAATCATTGAAAGTCATCATTGACAAACGGTGAAGGAAAACATCGTGAGGAAACCTGGATTCCAAAATATTGGAATCTGAAATCGCCAACTCGCAATGAGCAAGCGTGGTGATCAATGCTCATCCCTTCTCTACATGAGAAGAGGCCTGTGCCCAGTAGTGGGACGCTTATAGGCCGGTATTATTATTAATATATCTTTTTTTCATAATTCGTTGTTAGTTTAAGTATATGTAAGTGGTCTTTTCCTCGAGAGTTAAAAACGTTTATCTACTTCATATTTTTGGTTTTTTTTTTGCAATTATTTTAAAAATAATTAAAAGAATGTAATAAATTGATTACAATGCTTCCTGGCCATCACGAACCGGTTCTAGGCAGTTTTATTTATACAATTGTAGATGCGAAAATTACATGTTTGTGAATAACAATCTATAATAATTAGTATTTGCTCAGGTGTTGTTTATTGTTATTGCATCGTTTATAGCTCGTGTTCAATAGATCCTTTCTATTCTTTCTTGAGTTTGTTGTTCATCAAGCCTATTTGTAGGTTCCGCTTTGGATTTAGCATTTTCTTTTATTTTTAGGTCGTTACCATTATGACGAATTGGTGTGCAATGTAATCGTCGAGTTTTTCTTTAATAATAATAGCAACTGAAAACATAATTTCCTACCCAAAAATTCACTCATTACTTCATATCAATTAAAAATGGAATTAGTCGTTCTTTTAGCATGTGAATTTATGCAATACATTACTTATATTTCTCCTTGACTGAATGATATTAACATATAAAGGTAGGTATTTTTTTTTACTATAACTTGATATTGTTACAATGACCTATTTTCTTTCACGAGAAAATCAATAAAGAAAATCAAATTACATATTGTCGTATTGAATCTGGGTCGGTTAATTGACAAAGTGACCACGATCCTGGGTAACTAAAGGGTCTTCCCTCAAATTACGTGGACGATGGACTGGTTTAGAAACACCTGATTCAATAAATACATTTATGAGGGCTAGGACAAAACGTATTGTATTCCCAATGGTCGAGCCAAACTGGATGTATGTTGTACAGCCTTTACATATGAATATTTTACAAATAGAATTGAGATCAGAAAAACTTATTTAAGAAACTTCATTTTATGGCGATTTTCATAACAAAAAATAATGGTTTAATTGATTTATTGGATAATTTAATATCTGCTACGAAATTCAGTAACTAATTATAGAACCAAAGTTTAACGACAATTGGTTTAAAAATACATTACGAAATCCGTAGTTTTTATAGCACGTGAAACTATTGCACATGAAAGAATACACGAACCACTTGAAACTCGTAAATAACCGGCCTAAAACAATTTACTACAAAGTGACCGCGCCGTAGTGTATCCGAACAATATTTGTGTAGTTTCGTCTTAATCCCAGGGTCTGACGTGAACGATAAATATTTATTGCCACTAAACGTGAAAGGTATACAACGTAAGCGGTAGCGAAAAACGAGGCCTACCAATTTTATTTCTCATATAAATAGATACCTACTTCTAGTTATGACGAGTGGCGAGTGGTCGAGTGGCGGATACACGGGTTTTCAAGGGGCTGACAGCTCTGAGGTCCCGTATTCGATTTTCTGACGGGTCAATGTAGAAAAACAATGTATCGGGTGTGGATGTTTGTGGTCTCGTAGTCTTTGATTCCATTACACAAGTGCGACTTACTTTGGATTCGGACCAATAATATAATAAATAATAATATTTTTTTTATTGAACCAATGTTTTAAACATATAATTAGAATCAGGATCAGCGAGATCCCTGAACTAGAGTTAACTGTATTACAGAGGTCAGTGTCTTCCCCCATAATCATTCAAATTACATTATTGTGTCAAAAAGAAATTTGAAAAAAAAACAACTCAACAACTAAAACAAAAATAGGTTTATTTTTCTGTTTATGCTATTACTATAATTTTAAACTAGGGAAAAAAAAATTACATTGTATGTGAAAAAAGAAGAATATATTTGATGGTGTCCACATTTATATATTTATTTATAGTAGTTTGGTGTAGTACGGGGTATTACTGACAATACAATAATAATATCCCACCTAACAACATTGTTAAGGGTCGACTGATCTTAATTATTCCAAAGACCTCAGTGTATTTAGTAACTGTTATGGGTCTTTCGGAAATTTCGGTTCCATTTTTTCTGTTATAGTCAAATGTAAATTTTTATTTGTTTTGAAACAATGTTATATTGAAAATGCTTTCAGCCGTAAAGCCATCAACTTGCACCAAACATTTGAGATATAAAATCTATTTGTGCGGTACCCGTTGATTTGTCTGTAGATTGTACAGTAATTGTAAGAACCCCTTCCACTGATGTTATCAGCATAATGGAGAACATTTGTTGAGCTTTGCAAGATGCCTGATTGACTAAGTTCTATTAATTGTGCCCGAGAAAGCTCGGGACCACAATTGTTTGAACCGCAACGTTTCTCGTTAATTGAATGTTTAATTTTAAATGGTGATGGCGAGGTGGTTCGCGATTGGGATGTCTTTATCTTCCGCAGAGTCTTTTATGGAACTCAATTAGTGGCGTGATTGTATTTCACTATATAGAATTTTGATCTGTGCCATTTTCACAGACCCATTTACTACCATTGGCACTACAGTAAATGTTTAAGAAACAACTTCATCATCATGCTCCTGCCACAGATTACTAAATAGTTACTTCGTAACTCCTGCCTTTATCCCAATTTTACTTGGGGTCGGCGAAGCATTTCTTTCTTGTTCCTCCATACAATTGATTGAGACGAAAGATTAGAGAAATCCTTGACAAATATATTAAAAAATCTAGAAACTAGGTATGTTTCACTCTATAACGTGTTGTAAAATGTAGTCAATGTGCAGTATGTGCACATTTAACTTTGTATTACATCCGGGCTAAGTGACTATCCTGCCCATTAATAAAACTCAATACGTACTCAGGGGAACTTAAAACGTGGAAGAGAACACTTTCTGTATGCGAGCAAAATCTTAGCAAAGAAATTAGGCCAGATATAATATATCTTCTAACTATTTACAGAATATCTATCTACTCCTTAAAAGCACACAATTTTCCGTCCATAAAAATATCCAACACTAGATTTATTGCTGATGACTTGCCGGTTTAAACATCGGTTTGACTCTGGATCTCCCACAAACTTAAAAACGCAAGAGATTGTACCGGCCAAATTCAGGTTCGAAATATCGATCACAGTTTACTTCTACTACAAATTATACTATTAATTGTAATGTTATGAATATTCTACAAACGCATTTGAACTGTCACTGTAGTTCAAAAGCATTTAAAATGAACTAACGACCTTGACCGTAGATCGGAGCCAATGTGACTATGCTTTTATGGTAATGATTCTTGCCTATTTTATAGGAATTTCTGTTTTATTTTCCCATACATGATAAATTATGCTTTGAGGAATTAACTCTGTGAATGTTTAGTCAGGTTTTATAAAAGTTTGTTTCCATAAGCTTGTAATGCGATCACATACAATATTCCCTACCTCATTTCAAAAAATTATCTCAGCCTGTCAGAAAACAGTCACAACATCAGTCGACGTTGGAATATGTAACAAGGTAAGCCAAGACAAGCGTTTCCGAATCTTTTCTCTAAATTAATTTACCCACAAATCTTCACAAAATCACCATTTCATGGAACAACTGAAAACAGATAATCACACGACACATTGCTTCCTTTGTTAACTATATAGAAATTTGAACCCTAATTTCTATGTATTACGATAGCTATTCGAGTATTAAGAGTATTATATTGGATTAAAAAACTAGAGGTTTCTGAGAAAGATGCTTAGTATTTCATCGATGTTTAACGATATTATGAGATTATGGTTTCTAGTAAAATCTTTAATGGTTTTATATTTTAGTCATGTTCGTATTATGTAAGTTAATATAAATGTGTTATCGTCTGGGAATAAAGGAAAGTATCTGTGCCAGTACTAGATTGTATTTCGTTGTCAAGAAAGATAAATCATGTTTATTCAAAAGAAAATCGAATTAATGATCCTTTAATAAATATTTGTTACTTAAATGATCAACATGAAAAATACTAAGTTATGGTCCATTCAATAATAGTTACGCGTAAATTAAACAATATTAATATATAAAAAACAGACCATTTATTTGCTAAATTTAAAAGGGGAGCGTATTTTTTTTCCAAACGTGATTAAAGCATTCAAAGTTTCTTTCGAGATCACATCGGCTTCTCAAATCGTTAGGAGCTATTAAGCTATATTATATACCTCGACTGACATTTAATGTAATTATGTTGAATCAAAAACTTGGAGAATATCAATTTTCCAAATTGCAATAAGTAAATTTGTCATATAAAGCTATTATGCAAGTGAGAAGCTATATCAATAGTGTCCATATTACGGCACTTTCTTCCCCGTACCGAGTTTCGTTTGTTTTTCTTCTTTCGAGTCCATTGTCGCAGGTGATCTCCGTAGCTACAGGGGGATTAGAATATGGGTTTGTTTGATTTTCTACTCTTCGCACTTTTGGATATGAATTTGTGTGGTTCACCTTAGAATCGAAATCATATTATCTTGATGTCATTGAAGGATAAATGACAGATTTTTGTGGTGTTTAGATATGTGCAAGCTTTTTTCACATCGGAATGTTTTTTGTGTCGTATTTAATACTATTCGTGTTATTTTATATTTTGACAGATACGGTCTTCTAAAATTTTTAATTAGTGTACATTCTGCAAGGTGCAATTATAAGTACAGGTCAATATAAAGCCATAACTCATAAAAATTTAGTAAAAACTTAAAGACTCATAAAGAGCTTTTAACTGAAAAATCTTAATTAATAATTATCTTTTTCTAGCTTTACGACAAAAACACTGTATAAAGTATTTATTGAGTCGAATAGTATCTTTATTACGATCCTGTATACAAACATTAGCAGAGCGGACATCAGAACCCCGCTGGACGCAATTAGCAGGTACATAGAAATCGCATTATTGGACGCTGTGCGAAAAGGATCAACCTGTAGATGTTTTTTTGTTAAGAAAAGAACCAAAGTAGCGTTTTTGTTGAAAAACTTAAAGTCAGGACACCTGATGGTTTTTCATTCTCTATGGATGATACATGTATTATATATTTGTCGAATTCATAGCGACCATTTAAATGAATAAATAATGTCAAATGTCATTAAAATTAATGTTTATAACCACGCTTAGATTGCTGGCTTTTAAACTAGTATACTGGATTTATATTTAAATTAATTACAAATGTTATGTTTTTACATTAATTACCCTTTTCCATTCGTTAAGTTTAATTACATTAATAAACAAAATACATTTTAATACACCTGAAATACATTTTAATTCTGTCAGTTTGTGAGAAACTCTCGGAGTATTATTCTTTATTTTTTTGTGGATCTCGTTTTCAATTAACCACACCTTTGGGTTACATGAACGCACAATTTAATAAAACACCCTTTCGCTAAGCTCCGTCAATGGCAGCGAAAAGTTTAAATGAGCTTCAATATCACTATCCATGAAGTTTGACTATTATAAAAATTATTAACTAGCATTAAAGTTGAAAACTTTTTAGCCCAAAGTTCAATTAGCTTACACTGAAATTTGATTGCGAAGTTTCATCAGGGCGAAGTTTTAAGGGGCTTAGCAGGATGTTCTTCAACAGAATCGCTTAGTTTCGATTCAGAACCAGCTCCACCACTCTTCAGAATCCGGTGCTTGAGTAAGGCCTTTTTTAAGATTGTTTTGTCTGCTATTAATGTAGGTACCTATTTCATAAATGACAATAATTGTTATTTGACCCGAAAAATAATCTTAAATGTATTGTAATTAATTTTATGGCTCTCACGTCCTACCATAAACATTTTAAAGTGCTAACAATAAAAATTACAACAAGCAATAAATAATGTACCCTCTAAATCAATTTGAATTACAAACTGTCTATTCTCTGCTTCACAATGAAGACCTTGCTTCTTCCTGACACGTTTAATATTCCACTTATACCTTAAATTGTCTCGTTTTAAAGATATATCTGTTGCAGACCTACCTATTGTAGGACATACAACTGGCCCTGCACGTAGGCTATTATTTAGAAATCAATACGCAATTGAAATGCAACCTTATGACAACTGAATCAAAACCTAAAATTAAACCGCAAAAAAAATCTTTCGGAAGCTTTTCATGTTGCAGTCTAAATTAAACCCAACAATGATTAGGATTAAGTTCACTTTTCGTTGTTTGAAGTTAACGTTGTACCGTTTCATTTTACCACGGTTATCGACATTGGATAAAGGGCCAGCCATTAATCGTACTAAGATAATATCAGTCCAGTAATCGCAGATTGTTAAACGCTTTGTTAGTATGCCCGCGCGGTGCCGATGGACCTCAGTGTGAGATGAAACATTAGGGTCATGGAATTCTGGGCTCTTAAATTCTAGATATTTTGGTCAAGTATTTTTCTTTGTTGTAACAACAGATAACCTACTGCAATAGAGCTTGCAAGCAAATCATACCTGGTTAGGACTCTAAAATGCATACACATAGGTACCCTACATCTCAAATTGTTTTTTTGTTTTTTGACAAAAGTTTTTAAGTCTGACAACACGAATCTTTAGCGTCTCATTTTGCCTTATAAGAACGCGTCGTTAAACCAATCGAGCATATAATTATAATTTATATTATAACACGTTTATCGACAAGTGCAAACAGTCAACTTCTCAAACAGGTCGTGACTTGTTCTGGACACGCTCCAGCTTGTCTACGTGTCCCGCCCAATCTCCGTAACCTTGAAATGGAGAATGTCCAATGCTTATGTAACTAGGTGTATCCTGTGGCATCGCTTGCTCCTAGTTGGTCGATTTATAGACCCAAAAAAACAAAAAGTTTGCTTTTAGTTTTTTTCTTTACGGTTCTCCAGTAGCTCAGGCAAGTAAGACCTTTTTGTCTATACACTAGTCCTGGTTGTTGTATCTGTTATCTTTCATTTACATTGTGTCCTTAAAATTATAATTATGAACAAAACCAAAGCATTTCTTTTTGCCTTTGAAGCATCGCATCGTTCCAAAAAACATTTGAGGAAAATTTTAAGAACGTGCGTCGTCCATTTGTTAGTTACGGTCAATATGCGTTTTGCGATTTGTCGCATGCTCAATTAAAAGCAACATGTGCACTGTGCAGTCTTATTCAGAATGAGTTGTTCATTAAAGAATTTTCTTCATGGAAGAGTCATATTATATGGGTTTTGTAGAGTTTTGTTTAAGAAAATGTTGAACATTTTGAGAAATTTGAAAACACTTCTTAACACTCTAAGAATGAGACACGACTTCTTAATTAATCGTTAAAATACAAAACTGTTGCAAACTCAACGTCATTATCATTTAATTATTGGTAAATGGTGATTATGACCAAAGTAATGATCATTAACACCACCTAAACTTACGAGTAAGATATAAATCAATAATCCACTTAAAGATCATACAATGAAATAAAACGACTTTTTAAACGGATTCTATTGCGATTTATTTCAATTTTAACTCCCGAAGTTACTTCGTCTTTGCAGTTGTCATGGTTATGGGTAGATTTAAACGTCAGCAACTAAAATTCGTCTAAAAGGTCGATTTTATGTCTAAATATTCACGTTAACTTCGGAAAGAATCATTGTAGAAATTATACATGAGCTCTGTCTCGGGAACACTCGGTGACTGCTACTGTGAAATGAGCATTATGATAATTTCCTTTTATTCATCCATGCATTAGCATGGAAAAAACCTTGCACTAAAAATATTTAATACAATCGTGGTTATTGTGCATCCAACTAGGTATCTTAACAGGTACCAAGGCACAATAAAATCACTAGAAGTGCCACCAATTAACATTATGTTGTATGGACCGACTGACAGATGAATGAATTTAAATTTACTGGAAGTGCCCAAAAAATTATACAATGTAATTGAAAGTATTGTAATTGGTGACAAATTAGTGAGAATTTTACACATGTAACCAAGAGTATATAAAACAAAGAGTTGAACCTATTTTTTTATTTGAAGGCAAAAAGCATTTATTTGTTTAAATGTATTTTCTATTTTGAAACACTCGTTACTAATTAAAACTATTACTACTTCCTCTCTTCTCTATCTAAGAAAACGCCTTTGCCCAGCTGTGGGACAATTACAGTTTAGGCGTGCTGGATGCTGGGTGACTTTTTAATGCCGCGACCAAGAAGAACCAATGATACCACTGAGGACAACTAAGCATGTTCTTATTTTAAAAATATAATCCGGTGATACTACTATTCAATAAAAAATATGCGCAATAAAATATTAGGTATGTTGCAAAAAATGTTATCGCGCACCTCATCCAGTGAATTTAAGTCCGCGTGACTTGCGCCACGTAGGCTCGAGCGGCAAAGGCCTGAGGCCAAGGACACGGGTTCGATGCTCGGTGAATAACATCATGTACACTGCACCCAGCGAACGGTGATGCATTGAAAAATCACTGGTTTGTTTACAGCGCTACTGAAATGCGATTTTGTATACATCATTTAGTAAAGGCCTTTCTGCGGCCATTGTAGCAATTTTAATGTGATTCGATGACGAAGCAAATACATTTTAACGTAAGGAATTTTTATGTCAGTTTTTAAAGTTCGTCGTAAAAATAGACAAACACCTATTTGGTAACTTGTATCTTTTTTCATTCTTTTTGTCTTTCCTAAGGAATAAGTGAGAAATCAGCCTTTGATTAACCATAAGCTAAACGATGAGTATGATATATATATAACTGAATAATTTAATCCGAATCAGTTATTTTTATATAATTGAAGCAAATACTACCAGTCCTACTGGGCTTGTTGCGCACCCAATCAGGTTAGGAACAACTTGGGACTTAGCCTCACATATGAAGTCTATTCGACAACTTTATCACAATTGCAAGCAGTTATAAAAAAATACAAGAGGTATTTCGGCCATTTTAAGATAATAATATGCCCGTATCATCTCTCTCATGTTTAATTTGTTCAATGAAATGCTAATGCGATCAAACTAATATTAGGTATAATTGTTACTTCCCAATTAAAGTGTTCAAAGGGTTTTATGATTACCAGGAATCCTCAGGACTTTGACCTTTCGATCGTTCGTCAACAAGTGCGCTGAGGTCGCTTATTCATTAGCTGCGGATCAAATAAGGAGTGGGGGAGGGCTAAGCCTTTGAATGTGTGCTCCGGTGTTCATAAGGTTTTATTAAGTTGAATGCTGCAAGTTCTTTCTAGAATAGGTACTCTTTGATTTTTAGTTTATTTTTTTCGAAATATGCGAATATTGAATTTGCTTGTGTCATTGCTGGTACATCGATTTCTATTCGGTTTAATTTCAGTTGGTTTCTATTTTTATAGGGTTTGAGTATGGCCTAGCATATAATGATGACGTAATTTATACAAAGATGTAATTTGTACCGATAACCGTCGGAACTTGACGTCTTCCAAATTACGCAGAGCAAAATGAAGCCTAACTCATCCGTTGTTGTATGACGACACGATTTATTGAATTTGTCTTATTCATCTTAACACAGTTACATAAAATTATATTTATGTTACCACACATTATAGCTTATTATAAACTAAATTAAATATCCAGACAGAGAACTATGTTATTAGGTAACTGGTATATTCTGGACTTTCATTAAATAAACCCCTTAAAAACGTATCAGATCCTGAAAACATTAAATAAAGGCACCTGGCGCGCCAAGGTCAAAAGCCAAGCTGTTCGGTTTACAACCTTGTTGAGACAGGACGTCGCGCTTCAGTCTGAAGAGTTCTCCCTCTTCTTTGATATCGTTTAACGAGGGAAGGACTTGATAACTTCTCGTCTGAGGTCAGTTTTCTCATGCCTTAACCCACAGATTTGAAGAACAGTGCCTTAATACGTAAGGGTTGAAATTCTGATTTGTTTTTTAAGGGGATTCTGAACACTGAATAGTGTTATCGTTAACGAACATTGGAAAACTTAGCGCTTATCTTTTTAAGAAGATTTTTCCAAGCACTTAGACAGTTACACGATGCAGTCATTGCGTAAATACTAACTGTATTTTTAATTCTATAGCGACCGCGTTATTCAAATTTTACCCCAAAATGTCTAAAACCGTTTTACAATCGATACGACTCGTAAGCGTCTGACTCGAGTAAGCTTCACGCACTAATTTACGGGCACCAGCCGGTCGTCGAACCGCCTGTCCGGACCGTCCCACGCTGTGTCTGCGATGCTCGTCTGCTCTTAAACGGCCAAAATCGAAATTTACATCGCCGCAACTTAGCCCTGCAACACAGATAAGAGATCGTCACGGTTTGAATCGAAGAAGAAAAAACAGAGTTTTCTTTCAAAAATAAAAGGAATGAATAAAAGCGAACGCGAATTCGACCCTTTCTTAAAGAAACTCTATATTGTCATGAGTAGATCACATCGGGAATATGTTTTCCGGCAATTATAATGACATCAACTGCTTTTTGCAACATCTGAATCGATACTGGCAGACCAGGTTACATGATCTGCGGCGTTATAGACGAGGTTTATATCCTCCATTTTTATGCAGGTGTCTGGATACTGTTGGGCCTGATAGCTTCTGCAGATTTTGTTGAGGTTTGTCTTCCATTATAGACAGAGCTGATTACATGATACAGCTGAGCTGAGACATTTGAATTTGCCATACAACTCAGTTCCAATTTACTCACAGAATGCTGATTCCATCATCTGCTGAATTTATATTGATAATCAGGCTTGCGATGAGAAATGTGACCTGATCACATCTTCACTGGTTTACCGAATGGTAATCGTCCGTGAATCGTCCAGAGGCAAAGTGGTGATTCCAATTGATTTTGTAGAAACGCGAATGCGTCACGATAAATCAAGTGCAGTTACAGTAACTATTACTTAACCGCATTTAATACGTTAATTAACAAAAAATGTAAAACGTTAGCGTCATCTATTTCTCTGCTAGATTATCGCACTAACTCGCTAACTTGCAAATTACAGTGTAATGGCAGTTACCTACATTCATAATTGCGTATAAATACTTCCTTATAGTTAAAAGGAACTGCGGTCACATTAATAAAGTATAGGATGTTTAACTTGCGGTGATTATGTCATACCTGAACTAATAGAAATAGTTCGTTTCATATAATTAAATTAAATGTGACATGAATCATGACACATCTGTGAAACTCGAATAGGTAAGAATTATTTTTATTCACGTCGTATGTCTTTACATAAATGATTGTTATATCTTGGAACTGTTCTTTTGGTACCTATCAAGGTCATTAACAAAACTCTCATTATACTTATATTAGTTAATTATATCATCAATCAAAAAACAGTAATGAATAATCTTGTTTCCCAAACCAATGGTGGTAACCGATTTCTTTAATTATTATTCAATCTTGTATTCAGATAGAAATAGATTTCAGCAGCTGGTAGCCGACCTTCGTTATTAATTTGAGTGGCACTTATGGAAGAAAAATCTTGGTTACAATAATATCTTAGGCTTAAAAATGCAGGTAGTAAGTAGAACTGCCGAGCTCAGTGGATACTGCTAAATATTCTTCTTCATTTTGTTATCTCTAAAAGTCTAGAATTTTCGAATGTTTAAGAAGAACTTGTGTACTCACCTTTATACAGTAAACTCGATTAGTTATGCGCCTGTCATCAATATGCTCCGATCTTGATTTGTCGTGGGAGGTTGATTTCATCGTATTGAATACCCAACGTGAGTAAAGTATGGGTTAGTTAATCAGGAATATATTAAATTAGGGACGGTATTAAAAGGATGCGATCGTTTTTCATAGTAATGTTAGATTCATGTTATTAATTAAATTCATTTTTGGTTTACGTATTGTGTCGGTAAAGTTATTTATGGTGACTTTCAGACTAACTGCGTTACAAGGATATTACAATTAGAAGCATTACTTTTGTGATATCCTGGATTTTGAAAAAATATCTTGTGGTATACCTACAAGATATTTTTACATAGTTTGATTTACGAATAATTTTAAACTTGACAGCTAAATAATTTAACCGAAAAACAAACAATGTAAGTATCTAATAATATACATATTATAAGAATTCAAGTACTTTAGATTTTTATAGGATTAAAAAATATATATTTCGCACTTAAGCGTAATAAAATTAGTATGGATATTGGTATGATTAAATCTAACTGTCGCTAATGAAGTCTGAGTTCAGTCACAGCGCTTCAGCCCACGCTTGTAGTAATTTATTAAGGCCTACTAGTTGCCTGTATTGGGCAGATGGTTATCACGGCTGACCACCTATATCTAAGTTATTATTATTAATAACTTGCATATTAATCATATTGTTAGCCTTGGCTTACTAAGCATCAGTTTCTATGCAATATTAATCTAGCTTGGTTATATGAATTTTGATTAAAATATTTAGGTATGTATTTCGTGCTGATTAAAACTTTAAATCAAATCGAACCGTTTTAGACCGGTAAGAGATCGCAAATTGCTTAAAAAAAGTTTGAAAAACAAATTTGCGTATAGTGCCACAAACTATGACACAAATCTGGGAACTATTATTATTTTACTGATTTGATTTAAATGGGTTCGAATAGCTCAGGATTGGCGCCCTGCATCATCGAAAAAGCGCGGGGCAGACCACGGAAGAGATGGCGGGATGAACTAGATGCCTTCCTGGGGAATTGGCAAAAAGAGGCTAGGGACCGGGGTCGCTGGAATGGAGGGAGGCTTTTGCCCAGCAGTGGGACAGTACAAGCTAACTATAATAATAATAATATATATTTTTATAGCTGAATTATAAAATAACTAGCTTTTGCTCGCGACTTCGTCCGCGTGGAATCCATTGAGAAATAAACATTTTAAATTTACCACCCTTTTCTCCCCTTTGGGGGGTAATTTCCAAAAATCCTCTCTTAGTGGTAGCCTACTCCTCCCAACAAACACACATGCCAAATTTCAGCTCTTTACGATCAGTAGTTTCGGCTGTGCGTTGTCTGTCAGTCAGTCAGTAACGGAAGAGTTTTATATATATAGATAAGAAATTTAGATTTAATTATCTCTTTATTAATATTCTCTTATACATGAGGGCGAGGGCATTGTTTTTACCACAAAAAATCTATTGAAAAACAAGAGCGACGTCGTCACCAGGTCAGATAAGTTTGTGGTACTACGAGTATATTTGTATACTAGCTTTTGCTCGCGACTTCGTCCGCGTGGAGTAATGACTTCCGTCAGAATTTGGGTTTCTCACTTAGTTATCGCCTGTTCCATGGTCTATCGATTACGTGTACTAAAACCCTTTCTTAATGCTTACTTGCTTCACTGATGGAACCTACATACAAAGTTTTATGTGAATCCATTGAGAAATAAACATTTTCAATTTACCACCCTTTTCTCCCCTTTGGGGGGGAATTCCCAAAAATCCTCTCTTAGTGGTAGCCTACTCCTCCCAACAAACACACATGCCAAATTTCAGCTCTTTACGATCAGTAGTTTCGGCTGTGCGTTGTCTGTCAGTTAGTCAGTAGGTAACGGAAGAGTTTTATATAATAATTTAGGATTTAAGATAATAATATACTCGTAGTACAATAATTTTTGGTAAGTAACCAATGTCATGAAACTTTACTATAAGTTACCTACTGACCCCGTAAGTAAAAGGTTATTATCCATTGAATGAAAGTCATTTCAGATGTATAAGTCCTTAGATCACTTTCGTTTTTAGCGAGAACCAAATGAAATTACCGCATATTTTCAACACAAAAATTCGGAAAGTTCGCCGACAAACGAATATCTGTATGTGAAATAAAAAACATCGAAGCCGAAGAGATTTATGCGACCAATATTCCAGGGGGATGCAACGTGGGGTGGTTTAAAAATGTATTAGAAAACTTATATGATTTATTGTTATTGGATTAGGTATTTTAGGGCTTCGATTTGCGTCTGTATCGTTTAAAGTGAGAATTGAAGACAGAAATCACGTGGTTTTGGCCTGTTCCGCAGTTCTCGCAGATAAGTTTATTTATGTCTTTATGAGGTAGAAATCAACATGTGTTGTTTTGTAAAAATATAATAATTCTAACTTATCTAAATCACTTTTATAATGTAACTTTATCTTATTTAATTATTTTTTATAAGGATCCTTCTATTAACATTTATATCGACTTATAATCACTCAAAACCACTAACGAGTTGGATACCAAACTCTTTACATAAATATAACAACACTTATCAAGGAATCGAACCCACGACCTCTGGCTTAGCAGTCAGGGTCACTAACTACTAGGCCAGTCAAATAAAATATACCTAATGTAATAAGTTCAAGCGATTTCTATCATCGTTAACGCTTGTAGAGATATCAATTTTTACGGAAGACATTATGATCACCTTTGATGTACCTAATACATATACCTACCTATAGCTAAAAAAAATTACAATCCACAAAAAATTATCCGTCTAAGTTTTTACTTAGAAATTGTTCTGCATGCCATACATTAGAAAAAAAACTGATTTATATTGTTTTATTTGAATATTGACCTGATTACTAACACAATTTCCTTATCTGCACCATCTGTGTACAGCGAAACACTATACCAAATATTATCATAACCACAATACATTGAAGCGCAAATCATAATCAAATAGAAAACAATAGAGTTGTTACCAAGTTTTTTATTACACAGTTCGTTAACCGGGGTCGTCTGTAACCTTTGTGACCAGCCGGCTCTGACGTCATCCAAATTGTAAATTTTGCAGTTCATGTGGGTTATTCGATCGATATTATTTTGTCTTATAAAAGATTTATGTGGAGCAAGTTGTTGATTTTTTTGGTATTTCGAGAAACTTTCCTTAGACAAGGGGACAGGAAATTTCTTTTGTTGATTTTTTTTTGTCAATTTCTCTGAATTGTATTTAACTGAACGTCTCAAGATTTGGTTGTAAATTGAGAGGCTTTTTTTTGTGGTCACGTTAAAAGTAGGTTTCTGAAATTTCTAAATCATTTGTTGTAGTTTGAGTCTGCAAATGAAAAGTTTTCAAATGTGTTGACCCGCTGTATTGATACTGCAAGCTACCTACTAAGCAATAGGTACCTATTTGATGAAAAAAAAACTAAAAAACTACTAAACTAAAAATATAAAATTTGTCCCCAGCTGACATCGGGAACAAGAAAGTTTAAAATTATTCTTATTAACATTGATTATATCCTAGTTAGTTATAAATCATCTTTGTGGGGTTTATAGTGTTTGACGTAAATCAAAGCTTATCAACAAGCTGAACGTTTTCAAGATATATTTTGAATATTTGAATACTTAACCCCTATACATATAATAGCCCGCGATCACTATTTTTTTCTAGTACGAAATATAATCTTATGTTACTCAGTAATGCAGCATTCTAATGGTGAATGAATTTTATAAATCGGTCCACTCGTTTCTGAGTTTATTCGTTACAAACATACAAATATTTTTCCCTATATTTGTGTATTATGTTTTGCATATGAACACAAAATACCCGATGTTTTCTTCACGTAGATACGAGACTTATACCGCAGATTTTTTCTTAAAGAGTTTCGAAAAGGCGACGCCAATTATAACAAGAATTAGTGATGACACACACTCTAATAAATTATCGTTATCGATACTCCGCACGCTCGGGGACAACGTATCGACAACCGACAGCAACACGAATACAATTTGTAAGATAAAATAATGTTTCGGGTTGCGAAACGTTGCGTCACGAACCGACCGAGAAGCATGATTAAACTTGCAAAAGCAAAATACAGCCGAGTAAAGGTTAGTTGGTGGTTAGTGTTGGGATGTGATGTCGGTAAAATAAATGTGATATTAGAGCTTAATGGCAGTTACATAAAAAGCTGATAAAAGTTCGTCTCGATTGCGATTTTAGGTTTATGGGAATGTTTTTGTTTAGCAGGATTGGAATAGATTTTTCTGGTTTATATAACCGTAACCTAAGTTCTTACAAGTTGATGTTTATATCGCCGCCCCCGCAGAATAAACGCGCAAGTGCAAAAAGTCAATTTTACAGGAAAAATAAAAAACCTAAATTGGTCCATAACTTTATAACTACACCGAATAGAAGTTTGATTTTTATGTCGTTTAAAAGATTATTTTTTATGTGGATAGTCTGTAAAATATTGATTGTTAAACAGGTACCGTTTTTGAGTTTTTGATAAAAAATCATTTTACATCAATATTTTATGTTCTTTTGGTCGTTAATGTTTCTTTGAGTTCTTTTTCTTGTCAAATATTGTATTTTTTTGTTTTGTAATCTAATATTACTTTAATTTTCTTTGCGTTTTTTCCCGTACAGTGATACCGTTAATGGGCTATTACGCGTTTATTCTGGTGCAGTCGAAAAGTTCCTGATAATGTAATAGATGATTAAGTTTTTGTTCTGGATAATATATCATCAAGTTTGGCATTATAACGTTATGTTACGATGTGTTGGTTGGAATATAAATATACATGAATAAAGCCTTAAAAAAAAGAAATGTTCATTTTAATAGTATGAGACAGTCATACATAAAAATTTCTTACACTTAATTAATCGGCCTTCAAAAACCTCCATTATCATAAAAAATTAACTTATAAAAAATCTTTTTGTTTACTAATTATTGCCTTTTTTTTGTCCGCCCTGTTCAATAACTAGTATTGTACATGTACAGCATTTTGACGAAACGAACAACTTTACCAACTAAGGTATGTATACTGTAAACTAAATCAACTTAAAAATATATTAATATAATACTTTGGTTCTTTATTGGTAAATCAATATTATTGTATTTTATTTTATTTATTTTATGTTATTGTCATCAGATTCAGCTTCTTCGGTATTATTATCACTTTTTAAAGATTTATAAAACTCTTGGTAGTGTCGAGGATTAGCCTCCGTACGACATAAACTCATTAAATCATTATAGAGTTCTTTTGGCATGGGAAGGAGCTGGCTATAAGCTGGTTTTAAACTTTGCAAGATACCAGTAGATTCCGTATCTAAACCCAAACCAGCTGAACTGTTGCCGGTATTAGTAATAGCTTTTCTTCCTCCTGGTAATCTTGTGCTGCTTCTTGAGGGTCTAGGTGCTATCTGGGTGTTGACCGTGCGATAGTTTTCAGTAAAGTCATATTTAAACATAAGCTGGTCTGGTGTAGTGCCTGATACACTAACCATTTTTACTAGGGACCATTAAACTTTCTCATTAGTATTGTCAATCCCAATTTATGCCGTCCACTAACTGTTTGATATCAAAGAAGTCTCCCTGTTGCATCTCTTTCAAATCATACTTTTGCCCTCTGTCTTAGCGTTCATTATGATGTCGTACATTTGATCGGTCACGTAAGATGAAGGAAAACACTGAACGGAGTATAATAACGCACATCAGTCTATTTCCCGTAAAGGAGTCGCACTATGTGAGAAAAGAGACTAAGAGGCTATATTATTTACACCAAGACGTTAAAAGTACAAGGAATATGTAACGTCTGTATAAATAACGAGGCTTAATTAAGAATAATGAAATCAGGTGTTAAATATAGTCTCATATTGCCTTCTTGGAGCCTCATTTACTTCCGGATGTTCTTCGCTAAATTCTATGAACCATTCTTTATACAGACGTTACATATTCCTATACTTTTAACGTCTTGGTGTAAATATAGCCTCTTAGTCTCTTTTCTCACATAGTGCGACTCCTTTACGGGAAATAGACTGATGTGCGTTATTATACTCTGTTCAGTGTCTTCCTTCATCTTACGTGACCGATTGCTATGAATACCTCTATTATCTGTAATGTTTGAGTCTGCCTTTCCTTTTTTATGAGCTGTATAAACAAATGTGTCACCAATACTTAAAGTATTTAGGAAAAACTTATAGAGCAATAGTGATAACAAATTTACTGGGACTAAGCTAGGTATGTTACTTAGGTAACGTAAGTACCTACGTACTGAACATGAAGATACGGATATGTTACAAATAAGTAATTAGAAAATTTATCTTACCTTCTGGTCCACACGACATTATCAACATTATTTTTGTTCGTGGGTTTATGTTGCGAAGACATAGTTTTCGTTGATTTATCCATTGTACGAACTGTTGCGAACGCTCAAAGGGTTACTACCACAATAGAAAGAGGAACGATATCACTTTCGTATTCTATACATATAATAAAATCGTAAAATACCAGGGCTTCAGTTTGTTTGTGTGTGCGTTTGTGCACGCTAATCTCAGAAACTAATTCAGCGATTTGAATGCGCTTTCACAAACATAACGTGGCCAGCTCCTCATAACATTTAGTAGCTTTTTCATTAAAATCGGTTAACAAAAAGAAAAGTTACGGGCATTGGAATAATACCTATGCTATGTCACTTCATTCGTATGAGAAAATAATTAAAATTTTGCTATTCCCGGATCTCCACGAGGACGGAGTCCCTGGCACAGCTAGTCTAAAATACGATTATTTGGTTGGTAAAATACGTTTACAATAACAATTAAGACGGAAATATATAATATAAAATATATAATATAATATTATTGTTCAATTAAGTTCTTAAAGTTTTCTGCGATTACATGTTGCGGAATTATAGTATTTAAATCTGCACCAGAATAAACGCGTAATAGACAACGCAGTTAAAGTGACGTCTCAGTTGCACCTGATAAGTATGGTAAAATACTTTACACAATGTAAGGCTTTAATTATGGTACGCATATACATATTGCTGATTTTTTTAATTTGGTTTTAATTGCAGAATAAAGTAATAACTTTTAGTAACTTCGTAAATAATTAATTAAAAAATCTGAAAAAAATTGAGGTGATGTATTTTGACCTATACATAACGAATATGGATAAACATTAAAACCACCGCAATAGCACTTACGCGTTTATTCTGCGGGGGCGGCGATATTATATAAGTTAGTTATCAAAACTTTTCCATGTTCCATCTAGCCTTTTTGGACTAATAACCCATGTTTTAATTACCACTGTAGGTAAAAACTTAAAAAGGTACTCAAACAAAAAAAAAGGATTTTGATAATTGCATGTATTTGAATGTTTAGCCAATATAGTCAGATAGATTAAAATATTGAAGACTGATAATTTATTTTAATTTTTCCTAGACAAAGCAAAATAAGCTGTATTTAAGATTATTAATTGACCTACTCCCAATTTTGATAATCTGTCAATAGATACAAATTACTCCTTGATAATGTCCCTAATTGCACTCTATAACTACTGTTTTATGATTGAGTTATTGTCTACAATACGAATGTAATCATCTGTGTCTACATCTATAGTGACTTAAATAAATAATTTTAATTGGCACTGAACATATCTTAAAAGTAATTCCAAAATTCCATATTTGACATATTTCTATTAAATTGTGCAATTGGTCCTCAATAAATCTTTAATTACGAGTTAGTTTGTGTTAAAAACGATAGCTTTTTATAGTTCGTTACACATTGCCGATTTAGCATTGCTATTTATATTTCACACTTTAAAGAAAACGCAATGTAAGCTTAAATATTAAACTTATGGTAATATGTTGTGTAGTCTACCTGTTGTGACTTGTTCGGGACATCAACTCACGCATGGCCAATGAACTAAGAATATTAAGTGGTGTGAGCGCATAAGTAGATAAGAACACAATTATTGTTTTGTCACAATATAAATTTTGTGTAGTGTATGTAGTTTTGTTTTTAGTTCAAGGTAAAAATGCTTCCAATCTCAATAACGTTGTTTTATTTCATTTATTTATTTTGGTATCTATAATGTAAATAAGTGGTAAATTTTATCGTACTAAGCCAAAGTAATAAAGATTAATGCTCGTGATTACATTCAATCTTGTCAATAGGCAAAAACAACTATTTATACGACTTTTTACAAAAAAAATGGTAGGAGACATAATTTGATGTTATTTATAATAATATGTATAAATCAAATTGCGGAAACTCATATTACATATAAAGGCAGATAAGTTGACCTATCATCTTAACAGTATCGACCGTCCAGCGTCATTGGCGGAACTGACTCACCGATGCCCGTTACCAATGACTAAGAATTAATTAAATCTGTAGGAACCTATACTACGACACCTTTCAAAAGAGAATAGACTTTAAACCTGTGGAAAAAGATTTCAAATTATTTAGCGAGTTGTGGCTTACCGTTAACATCTTACAAGGGATCGAAGAAAATGACGCTAATTTAGGATTTCGTTTTGGTTGTGGTCTTAAATGATTTTAATTTAGTTTTTACGTAGGTACCTACTGAAATTTTTCACAAGTTTTTTAATGCAAATTTCGTTTCAATTAATTACAAACCCTGAAGCTTTCTAATTTGGAAAAGAGAATAGAAGAAACACGTGTTGACAGTGAATAAG
The DNA here is from genome assembly GCA_950381575.1 of Plusia festucae. NCBI lineage: Eukaryota > Metazoa > Arthropoda > Insecta > Lepidoptera > Noctuidae > Plusia > Plusia festucae. The sequence goes on from OX494447.1 coordinate 1,008,656, forward strand.
TTTCATAATCTTGCATCATGATCATAAATAATTACAATGTTGGGGTCATACGACGGTCGTCACGTACTACCTTATGAATATAGTGAAGATGATACCTTATGAATTTCCCCTTCGTGAAAACGTGCCACTACTGGGCATAGGCCTTTTCCCATATAGAGAAGGAATGAGCATTGATCACCACGCTTGATCATTGCGGGTTGGCAATTTCATGTTAAATTTTTTTGGAAACAAGATTTCCAAAAAAGTATTGAAAAAATCTCCCAAACTCTGTCTAAAAATAATTGAAAAATCTAAGTAAATTCTTGCATAATTGACATGAAATTTCAAGGATTGCAAAAGTATTACAACACTACATCCTCAAAACGACATTCCGACTGACTAATTAACATGCAATTCGATCGATAAGATATTGTTCCACTTTCGATTGGCAAAAGTGCGACACTGGAGTGTAGTGACGTCATTTGATATCCCCTATCTTATCTTGTTCACGAGCTGGGTCCGTAGACAGAATGGCGATGTTTAAATTGTTTTGTTTAGGCTTTAGCGAGGCAATGATTATTTTCATGCTACTATACCGCGACACTATGCTGTACGCATATACCTTGGTGGGTACTTGGTGCAGGACTCGGTGTCTACTCCATATTGTAAGACTCTGAAAATCAAAGTGTAAACATGAGATATGAGTATATCTGAGTATAATATTATACTGAGAATCTAGTGTTTACACTCTCGTATAATGTCGTGTCAAGGAGATGGATCTGTTTTTTTTATATTGAGCAGAATTAAACAAAGATTGACAACTGAAACCACACTTTTTATCATTTTTGTACACACATAATAGTTACATAATACCTACATAAGACAACAAAATATGTACAAAGGCTCTGCTTATTTCATAAGAAATCTCTGCCAACAGGCCCTTTGTATACAGTTTTATAAGAAATGGCTGAGTTATTTGAAGAAATATAATTTTAATGCTTCAGTGCCCTAAGGATACCTTTACCGTTTTTATTTTTTTACGATATATACACCTAAGCTAGTTATCACAATGACCCATTACCTATATCGGATAAAAAGCGGGCAATTAATACAATTTAAAGATTCTTAATTGAACTAAGTGGATATAAAGTATCTTAAACAATTTATGTGATAAGAAATGACTACGTGCTAGCACACGCATTGCATGTTTTAGTTTTTATTGATCTTTGAACCTGAACACAGATTAATATACATACATACAGTGAATCATTGTGTTTTATGATCATATTACTCTCGATAACCTTACCCAGTTTATATGAAAACGCTAAAACAACTTACCTACTAATGGTACAAAGAAAGGTTGGTTGGGTTGGTTGCACCGAAAGTATTAATTGAAGTCTTAAATTATTCATCTTACCATACAAGGATAAGTAGATACCGCATTAAAAAATAAAATAAAAATACTTAAATTTTGGTCTGCATAAAACGGTGTCCCATTTTCGTGTGGTCCTTTTCATTTAATCAGAATTAGTCATACCAAACGGTGTTTTAGGTTTTAATATTTTTTTGTTTATAAACCATATTAACATACATAGTCTCAAACAAAGTCGTAACCGTTGTCTGTACTTGTAAATCTTTACAAATTGTATTGATGAATAAGGATTAAAAATCGTTATGTTTTCTACATTGAATACAAGCACGCAACGGAATTTAAGTTTTTAACAATAGACATTGATTCAGGAGGTAGGTATGTGTAATTATAAAAAAAAAAGTAAGTAGCTAAAGCACTTGTTATGGAATAACAACGACGAAGGTACCACAAAAACTCAGACCCGGAACAATGTAGAAAAGTGTTTTTTCTACATTAACCCGCCCGGGGATCAAACCCGGCTTTTATTACTGTGCTACCCATGCCGAGTCAGAGCGGATCTGCTAGTTTGTTTATTTATAAGTGTTCTAATGAGTAATGTCCCATGAACATGTGTTGTGGTGAAATCTAACCTTTAGAAGCCATTAAAAACAAAAAAATGAGATTAAATATTTTTTTGTCTCGTCGTAAATGTTTGTTCAGCATCTTTGTTATGTATAGACACTGATTAATTAGTGGTAGTACTTAATTATATAAATAACTGTTTATAAACTAATGTAATAATAAATAAATAGTGCTTAATACAAATAATGTAGTGTTTCTTGTAAAAAATATTATCAGAAAACTGTCTACGTGACAGTTTACGCATTGCACATGATTTATATAATTGTAATACTTTTGAACTCAATCTTTTTGCAATTATTATATTTCATAATGATATGAAATTAAATGAAAGAAGAAAACAAAATCAAGAGCTATTTTGTTTCTAAGTTATTGGGTGAGTTAAAACATAGTATTAGATTTGCTTTAAATCAAAATAGATAATTTAATTTGTTACCTTACAAAGTAAAATTTACGATAATTAATCATGCAGTATATTCTTGACTAATTATATAAAAATCTTCAGAAATTGACATGTGTGGTGAAGGTGACTTGTATCGTGATTATGGCTAACTCGCTCAATAACAAATTAGAGGTATATCCTATCATGATTTTTTATCATTCCAGGATACAATTGACCACGTCACGATATGAGTCAGCAAATGATGTTAATTGACACAATCGTTTAAATTGACGTGTGATTTTAGTGACATAGTTTTAGGATTATTTATTATTTTTTGCAATGTATTTATTATAAAACCAAGCTTAAAACAAAGTTGAGTTTGATGATGCTGAGTCTTTAACATCAACTTTAAAAAAATATCGAATTTCGTTAAACCATCATAACTCTTAACATCTCAACATCCTCTAAAATATCATTATTAGGGGCAAGTGCTTTACCTATGGACATTTTCCAATAATCGAAATAAAACATTTTTTAAATCTGAACTGAATAACTTTTATTATTTATTAATAAATCACCAGTCTTACATAATAATCAGTCTTTCTTAAAAATCAGCTCAAACCTCGAAATTAATTATTCTCACAAAAATAATGAACTTTTCTTAAAAAACTATGTTTTGTCCACAGGTTCATTATTTAATTGTTCCTATGGACAGCAAAGTTGTACCTATGGACTGTGTTGTACCTAGGGACGGAACTCTTTTAATTCAATAAAATCAAAACAATAGACCTCTAAAAGCATCTTAAACAAACATATATAAACTATTAAAATATTATTCATAAGCTTTACGACATTCTTCAAACAAATTATTAGTAGATTCATCACTAAAGCTATCATCTGCTAATACAAAGCAAGCCATGCATACAAAACTTTCACTTTCATCGTCAGAATCAAAATTATGTCTGTGTGACTGTGGAACACACTTAATATGATAATTATGATGGCATAGACTACATATATCGAGCCTAGTGCAAAATTATATTTTCTCATAAGTGAAGCTTTAAATATTTGAAAATTGTAGATTTTGGTAGTTTGAACTTTTCTGCAACTTTTCTTACGGAATTCCCTTGTTTTGCTTCGTTTACGGCTTCATTGAGGGTTTCTAGACTACTGCGCGGCACTGAAAGATAAAAGATACAACTAATTAGTAAGATATAAAACAAAAATTACCTAAACTGTCCATAGATACAAACACAATCTTGTACCTGTGGACAGTCCATAGGTACACACAGTTGTTTGTCCATAGGTACAAATTTCCACAAACAATAACATAATAGGTCTATGTTCACCGGTACGTCGGTTATAGCATTAGTTAAAATCAAGAAAATAAGCTAAAAGCTACAGAAAACACAATACACATATAATCTATCAGCTAAGTTATATAACTTCACTGTAAAACTTTATCAAATACAGCTAAAAAACTTACTTTTTCGGTCCAAAAACTTTCAGCGCCGGCGTAACTAAAACAACACGGAACAAAAAGATGGCGATACGTCAAATCCGTCTACCATAGGCAAATGCTTATGGCTGCGTTCAAATTAGAATTTTAGGGCTGCCCGTTTCCCCAGAATTAACGGTGTCCACAGGTAAAAGCGTCCATAGGTACAGCACTTGCCCCTACATAATAATATAAAATTAATGTTTTCTATTTCATCAAATTATATTTTACTGCATAATTATGTGGATTCTCAATTGCATGATAAATAAATAAAATAAAGTATAAGTATATTTTTATTTTCAGGTTTTAACCAGAATATCTAGAAATTAATTTTATATATTTAGACGGGTGACATAAATTAATCATCTCGATCCAGATACCTACGTGACTTTAATCTTGTAGCCAATGTATTGTCAACGGAAATGTTACGTAAAATACACACTTAGTATAATTTTACTAACTTTATATAATTTTAGTTATATAAACAAAAAGGAGTTGTTATCAAAATTATACTTTAGCCAAGGTTTAATCTACATAGTTTATATAAAAATGATCAGATTTAGCACACTTTTGTTAAATATATTTGTTTTGTTTTTAACATTGCACAAGATTCAAATCTATAATATAATATTTATAATTTAAATTTGGTCCTCGTATGATTAAATCAGTTGTAAAATAGTATTGCATCGATTAGTACCTAGTTTAATATATTTGTTGTACACAATAAACAGTAATACCTTGTTTCTGACTCTAGCTGTAACTGCGTATTACACAATTGCACCGATTCAGTATCAACATCAATTCATCAAAATCCCTTCGGGGCAGAGCCTGTTCTAGCCAAACCAAACAGACCTTGTTGTACACTGCTTACACACAGGCCTATATCTTATTTAGTGCAATACGTTAGGCTATATTCTACACTATGACGTTGTTAACGCAGCAGCGTCAAATGAGTACTTTAACGTCAACTTTATTCAATGTAAGTAAAATAATAATGTGAAATGAATGGGCAAGAAACTCCTGTAATAAAAAAATAATAAATGTGGACAACATCACATACATTGCTCTGAATCCATAGTAAGTAACTGAAGCACTTAACAAAGGTACCACAAACACCCAGACCCGAGACAATTTAGAAAAGTGATTTTCTACATTGAACCGTCCGGGGATCGAACCTGGGACCTCAGAGCTGGAGACCTTGAAAACCGGTGTGTATACCACTCAACCACGGAGGTTGTGTGATTGGAACCAAGGACCTTATTTTCCACAGCAGTCTACCCACAAGCCAATGGACTTGCCATGTTAATAACACATCTCACTTACTCTAATACATTAATACCAGTTAAGCGTTCTGTGCTCCACAGGGGTCATTCGTAATGATCTTAAATCATAACACAATACATGGGTTGGTTCCGTCTTCGGCACGATCAGATTTTCATTCAAATTAGTGATATCTAAGGTGATCGCCGAGCCCGAACCATTGAACCTAGAAATGTGGAACGTTAGAACTTAATTTATAGACGTAGCTTTGCTCGAGGGCTTATTTACACTGATTACTACTGGCATACTAAAAAATCATTATAGGTAATTATTATTTATAGTACACATAAAAATTAAATTATATTATCACTCTGATTAAAAAAAAACTATACGTACGATATTTTCCAAAAATAAATGAATGTACGGTTAATGCATAAATATTTGACAAGTATGCTTTCTTTCGTCTCGTAATTGGAAAATTCGCGTGTCGTCATAACTTTTGCTAACGTTGTGACGTTATTTAGTCCCCACTTCTGTATTATAAAGCGCTTTCACTTTTGTTATTTTTTATTGGTTTAAAAAAAAAACTATTTTTAAGTCCGCAATCCGAAAGTGTTATGATTTTCGGTTCATATTTTTTATCAAAATAAATATTTAGATTGGCATATCAAAAAGGATCTATAGGTACCAAAGATGAAACTGCATTCCTAGAAAAACAGATTGTTTGATATAAGTAATATGACATGAATCAGATTAAGTTTATCCGGATACAATATGTGATGAAGTCATTTTTCTTGTCACCGTACTTCGGTAGAAAAAGTGTTGCGGTCACCATTAAAAATCCAATAAAAAATTATACCGTACATTTCCAGCCAAATGCAATTACCACTCAAAGCAAATATTAGCTTCAATCCATTTATATGTCAAGGGTAGATAGAATCAGTGGTAAACAATAAGGCTGTTATGCCCATTAGAAGTTGACACGCCTCTAGGTATTGTCGGCTAATGATTCGCATTATCTTTGTGGTTTATTGGCTAGTGTGGTAAATTGTAGGGTTGGCATAATTATACGTTTATTATCACGCCTGTTATTCACTGACGGGTAGGCTCTTGTTTGAAAAACAACTTGTTTCATGTTTTGTACTTTACATGACTAGAACTGCCAGGTTTGTTGAAAAAATCGAGTCAATTTCAAAAACACAAATGCATTGGACATAGACAATTTGTTAGAATTAAATAGCATCACACTAACTTTTTGACCCTATAGATGAACGAATATAACAGTTTCTTGCTGGTTCTTCTCCATAGGACAACGACATTTTGGAACCGCGCAACTAGTAATTTGGCGTTCCGAAAGTATTTGAAAAAAACTTTAAATAAAAATATATTATGTTCGTTTTTTAATTAGGATTAATAATAGTCATTTTCTTAGATATTTAACTATCACTACACATGTATGACGGATTTGTCTTCACAACGTGAGTGTCGAACTCTAGCACTTAAAGCATTAGTTTGTACATGTCGTCGAGTGTTTAACATCCAATTACAACACTCAGCGTGTCATCTTTGTTCCCTAATACTCCCCATTCGACATTCTAGAAACTACGTCTTGCTGTATTTAGTTGTGAGCGCCGCAATTAACTCACGTTCAAACTGAAGTACCAGCACACGTTAAAGTTTAACCGTTCTCATAAACTGCTTCGGTCGAACTAGGAATACGATTGTCTAACTAATTACTTTTGAGTTTAATTAATGTTTTTAAATTAGATTCCTTTAAATGGAAATAGTTGTGATTGCTGTGCAGAGTACATTCGTTTTAATTGAAAGAAAATCTATAATATAGTTTCAGAGATCTTGTTGATAAAGTTTTCGTTAGCCTCGACATTCAATTCCTCAAGATTGACGTTTCAGACCTAACTCCAGTTGAGCATTATTTTTATGACGAATCGTCATCGTCGTGTACCTTAATTTTTCATATTTCTTTTTTTTTTTTCAATTGCTGTTCAGAAAATCACGTGTGGTAACATATACACCATCATTATGATAATCAAATAACTCAGAACTTAATTTATTCTTCTCGGCATTTAACAAGAGCCCATTTACGGATGTAATCAGCTATTTATCTTGTAATAAGTCTCATTAAACAATATTCAGTGTTTCATAATAAGCTAAATTACACTTCTTAATCGTTGCTTTACCACACTATTAAGGGACCGCTTTGTTTAAAAGCATAACTATATTAATTAGCAAACATGAAATTAGTTCTTAGTGAAGTTATTTTAAATAAAATCCAGAGATTCTCATCAAGCTGTTTTAATCCGAGTACTTTTACAATATTACAAGCGTGCACCGTTACAGGAAAAATGAGTAAGGTTGAAGAAAAAAAAAACAAACTATGGTAACCTTAACAATAGACTAAACACAACATTGCCAACCTAAATAAATGTATGCACATTGCAAATCACAACACCCTCCCTCAATGCAATACATTTAAACAAAAAAAATATCAACAACATCAGTAGCTTTAGCCCAGTGTTACATTACCTACACCACACTCCTTCAGAAACCTTACAATTAATTCTTTGCTAAGAGATTTTGTTAACATATCTGCTGGTTGTTTGGAAGTGCATATGTACTTAAGACAAATTTTATTATTTTTAATTAAATCCTTGACAAAATGATATCTGATATCCACATGTTTTAAGCGTTTTACAGACTCTGTGCTTGCATTCAATATTGCTGACTGATTGTCACAAAACAAATTTACTGGACAAATATTTTGAAAATTAAAATCTTGTAACAAATTAACTATCCAACATGCTTCACTAGCAGCCATACTCATTGAAATATACTCAGCTTCTGTTGAAGACAGACTCACAGATGATTGCTTCTTAGAACACCATACTATTAAACAATTTCCAAAAGTAAACAAGTACCCCGAAGTGGACTTCCGGTCTCTTTGGTCACCTGCCCAATCAGCATCACAATAACCTTGTAACACGGTATCATTACACTTATATACTAAGTTATAATCAATAGTATAGCTTACATAACGCAGTACTCTCTTAAGCGCACTCAATAATTCACTATTAGCCGAATTCTGGAATCTACTTAACATAGAAATGGCAAAACAAAGATCAGGCCTAGTGCCTGATACAGCATACATAAGACAGCCAATTATTTCCCTACAAGTTTCTTCATACTTTTTATCACATTTCACATTAGAATCAAAAATCTTACTGTTAAAATTTTTATCCATAGGGGTCATCATTAGCTTGCAATTTTCCATATTAAATCTTTTTAATACATTTTCCAGATATTTCTTTTGTGATAATATAGTTGTACCAGTTTGCAGATTTTGTCTTACATTTATTCCTAAGAAATCTGAAATGAACCCTAGATCTTTCATCTTAAATTCTTTATTAAATACAGATTTTAGTTTTATAATTTCCTGTTCATTTGTGCCAAAAATTAACATGTCATCCACATATATTAATACAAAGATTTTATTTGTGCCATTATACCTTGTATATAAACATGAGTCACACTTTGATCTTACAAAACCTTCTTTTGTTATTACTGTATTAAATTTTTGATTCCAACACTTAGGAGAACTTTTCAGCCCATATAAAGATTTCTTTAACTTAACTGTATTATTATTTCCTGAATAAGCCCCTTTAGGTAAACTAACATACACTTCATCTTTTATCTCCCCATACAAAAAGGCCCCCATAACATCCATTTGATAAATTGGCACATTCAATTTTGTTGCTACTGCTACAAATATTCTAAATGTGGACAACTTCGCGACTGGGGCATAGATATCACACAAATCAAATGACTCCTGTTGTTCAAACCCTCGCGCAACAAGCCTGGCTTTATACTGTAAAACATTATTAACATTTTTAATCTTAAATACCCACTTACTGCTAACTGTTTTCCTATTTACTGGTACATCACAAAAATCCCAAGTGTCATTGTCTTTAAGAGTCTGCAGTTCCCTAGCAATAGCTTCACTCCACTTACTTGCATCACTTCTATTCATAGCCTCCGTGTATGTAGCTGGTTCACACTCACTCTCATCCAACTGTACATTATTGCATTTATAGAAAGATGTTTGTTTCCTTACTCGCTTGCTTCTTTCATCTATAGGTAAATCACTTCCATCCAATAAATGTTCCTCATCACTGCATGGTAAGTACTCACTGCAGTCATCTTCTGATCCATCCTCTCCAACACTACTTGTATTCACCACTTTTTCATCTAGGTTAGTATTTAGCTCATTCAATGCGTTATGTTCTGTCTCCGGGTTACTTTCTACCACAGGTTCTTCTTCCAGGTTTGTTGATGTTATAGATTCCTTTCCTTCCCCTTCCTTCACTTGAAGTTTCCTCTCATTACCTTCTCGGTTTAGGAATACAACATCTCTCTTGGTCTCCACTGTGTTTGTTTCTGAGAAATAAATTCTGTACCCCTTCACATTTTCTTCATAACCTACCATAAACCCCTTTTTACCTTTCATATCCCATTTCCTCCTTCGTTCCTTCGGAATGTGACTATACACTTCCGTGCCGAAGACTTTCAATTGGTGAATGTCAAACCTTTTGTTTGTCCATACTTCAAACGGTGATCTTCCATTTTCATGACTTTTCCCAGTTCTATTCAAGACAAATACTGCTGTATTTATTGCTTCCGCCCACAATTTCTTTGGAAAGTTTGCTTCATGTAGCATTGTCCGTGCTGCTTCTACCAATGTTCTATTTTCTCTCTCAGCCTTTCCGTTCTGCTCCGGCGTATAGGGTACACTTGTTTGGTGTGTTATCCCACGTTTTGAAAACATTTCTTTCACTTCTTTGTTTATGAATTCTAACCCATTATCACTTCTAAATGTTTTCACCCTGTTCCCTGTTACGTTTTCAGCCTTATTAATGAAGTTCTCAATGCAGAATTTAATCTCATATTTTGTTTTAACAAAGTACACACTTCTATACTTCGAATAGTCGTCCTTCAGTATGACAAAATATCTCGACCCTCCAATAGATGCTTCCTCCATTGGGCCACAAGTATCCGCATGAATCAGCTCGCAGGTCCTTGTACTCACGTTCTCACTTTTGCTGAACGGTAGTCGATGTATCTTCCCAGCTAAACAACTCTCACACTCAGGTTTAGTTGTTTGTTTAACATCAACATTATGTTTTTGCAGAATATCTTTTACGTAAGTAAAGTTTTGATGTGCGAGTTTTCGGTGCCACTCATTTAAGTCACTCTTCACTAGTGTTGCCGAGCTCGCAGTCTCATAATTATTATACATATACCGTAATTCCAAATAATAAGAATCGCCAATTCTTTCCGCCACCGCACCAACTTGGTTATCTTTGTAAAATTTGCACGACCTGCCATCTGTCATCATGGCATAACCTTTATCTGTGGCACGAATGACTGAAAACAGGTTATTATTTAGTTCCGGAACGTATAGAACGTTGTCTATGACCGTATCAATCCATTCGGTACCGTTCGACACTTGCACCGCCACCTGTCCAGAGCCCAGGACACTAATTGTCGCACCATTACCGACAACCACCGATTGTTCTGTGGTATTAGTGAATGATGTAAACAATGCGCGATTTCGGCACATGTGTTCACTAGCACCAGAGTCCACTAACCACTTTGATTTATGTAGTTCATGCGACGAACTAGACACTACAAACGCATTACTCTTCGTTTTGTTCTCAGTCTTACTAATTTTTTGTTTACGAAACCTACACTGCGCCTTGTAATGTCCGAACTTCCCACAATAGAAACAGTTTTTATTATTTAGGTTTTCTTCACTGTTTTTATTTTGTCTGCAATCACTTTGAAAATGTCCAATTTTGCCACACTTATAACACTTTTGTCTCGTATTTTTCACAAAAAATGCAGAGGATGAAGATTGTTGGGATTCTTCAAGCTTGCCTTTCACCCTCTCTTCTTCAATTAATAGTCTGGCCACCAAGTTATCAATGGTTTGCTTGTCGTCAGGTGCCGACTCCCAGGCCGATACAAAATGCTTGTATTCGTCAGGCAACGCCATCAATACTTTTGTGATAACGAACTTATCAGAGATCTCTTCGCCCATTTGTTTTAACAAGTTTCTCATCTCTTGGATTTTGGACAGGAAGACTGACATATCGATGCCCTTTTCATATTTATACTGGAAAAAACGTTGTTGTATTATGTGTATACTTGTTTCAGTCTTTTGTTCGTACACGCTTTGAAGTTTACGCCACATTTCAGCAGAACTCGTACATGTGATGATGTGCAACATGGCTTCTTCCGCCATCCGTGTGACCAACAACGTTTGTGCCTTGGCATCTTTAGCATCCCATTTGGTTATTTCAGCAGGAGCTTCGGGCTTAACACATTTTCCCTCCACAACGTCTAGCAAACCTTGGCCTCGCAACAGAACCGTTGTTTGAAATTTCCAGATATTCCAATTTTTGGACCCCTCCAGCTTGATCACGTTCACATTATTATTATTACTCTCCATTTTCCGACCTTGTTCACAATCCAGAACAAGTAATCCTTGATTGGAAATTATACCACGCTGCACCGCGCGCCGCCGCCGTGAGACTTAAGTAACCTCACTTTCTTTCCCGCCGATGAGTAACTTCTAACGCCGAACTTTTCTTGATTTTATTTCTCTCACGATACAGGATTATGTGTCTGGGCCCATAACCTGAAGTTATTTTAAATAAAATCCAGAGATTCTCATCAAGCTGTTTTAATCCGAGTACTTTTACAATATTACAAGCGTGCACCGTTACAGGAAAAATGAGTAAGGTTGAAGAAAAAAAAAACAAACTATGGTAACCTTAACAATAGACTAAACACAACATTGCCAACCTAAATAAATGTATGCACATTGCAAATCACAACACTTAGTTCTACAAATTTTGTGAACAAGTATCTACTTACACTGTGCAAAATTAATAAAAAAAGTAACGTTTTTTTTTCAAACATGAAATCATTTTGGCTTTTGTTGTCAGACTAGCGGTATAGACTTCTTATGTAAAGATGTTGTGAATATCTGAATCAGTTTATGAATATCAAAAAACCCAAATTGATATACTTGTACGAAAATGATTGAGAAGGCATAAACTGTAACTAATGTTTGGCAAATAAAATGCAGCTTCGCAACGCATGCACACATTGCCGCCACTTTCAGTCGTCATATATTTATTTAGCGCGGTTCGTCGGCCGGCCGACGCACTAATGGCCTTCACCTCGCTCCCAAGGTCCCTTCCCGGAACATACAATGATTAATCATCGTCATGATCTCCTTTTAGATGATTTTGTTACGTTTTACTTTTCCAGAAATTGTGTTTCATAGAATTTTGAGGAATTCAGCTAGCGGTGCTATTACGTAGAAGGAAAAACTTTGGTTAACTGCTCCGTTATATGATGCATTTGTTTCTATTGGATTAATAGAAGTAAAACTCTTGAACCAGAATATTGAAGAAATCGATCGAAATAGAATATTAAACCTTGATACATAGGTAGAAGGTAGGGCCTAGGATAAATGAGGTATGAATTTGAGGTTTTCGGGGACTGGGACCGCAATAAATTCGGACCGCGGTTCCAGTTGCCGGATTCATTAAATATTAAAACTTTATTGGCTTGAATAATCGATTTTGTTAGTATTTTACGAGTGGTCCCGGTCGCCGGATGAATCCGGCAACTGGAACCGCGGTCCAAGTTTATTGCGGTCCCAGTCACCGGAGACCTCTAAAATTATTAATTTGGCTATCAGCTGTCGTTGGCTTCTTTTGTAAGGTAGGTACCTAGGAAAAAAATACCAGTTAATAAAAATCTATTTAACCCGGAAGCAGCAACATAACACTGTAAAGTAAGTTTTAGTAGGTATATTATTGATTTTCGAATTCAGTCGATCTCGATAGGATCATGTAGTTTACACAAAATAATAGTTATCTTTTTTACTTAATGAATACATGATAATTAGTAAAATTTTATCATCACACCCGCTGGGACTCATTCCGATTTACACTCCACAACTCGGCGTGAAATCACGAACAATCGCTGTTATACTCCATAGATTTTGCGTACCATTATGCCACAATTGGCAACAGTTGGCACAACTCGTGACCTTGGCAGGTCCCTATAAACCACTCACCTTGACCTGGCCGATGATCGCAAGGTCATTGTCACTTGGCAACCGCTGGATGTACTCAGGTAGGCAGCTTGAAGCTACGCTTGAAAATACCTTCAAAATCTATGCGACACAACATAATTTAACTTTGGCCCCGACTATCGTGGCTGGCTCGTGTCGTTAAGTCTATGTTAATCTCAACTTAGGTTTTACTTTATGGTAATGTGTGTTCTCTGGAAAATGGGAAAGAGAGCTTAAGTCCTACTTTATTGGAGAGGAATTTTTAAAAGAGAAATTTTAAGAAATTACCATCCTGGAAATATATTATCTTATGCCAGTTTGAACAGTTTTGCACCTTATCGATAGTTTATCCCTGATTTTTTGTAATAGTAATACCAAATCGGTAATGCTTGACTTTATAATTGTATCGTATCAACAGTGTAGTTCAGTCATCTACTCAATTTGTATTTGACATTCTATGCCCAGTTGTACCTAAGTTAGAAAATTAATATGTACCTACGTGTGTATAATGTATGTAGGAATCCTTACTAAACTAGACTGAGACGAAGTTTTCAACCTTTAATTTCAATTTAAAACTTCTAGATGGTCTTTAGAACATGAATAAAGACTTTAATTGTTCGTAATATATTCAGAGAATTTGTTTCGGGTTTAATTAGCGTTAATTTATTTTTACTGTAAAATTATCTTTGACCGATAAGCTTTTAAGTAGGTATGAAATCTAGGAGTTGGTAGTTAGTGACTTTATAGATCATAGTTTTAAAAAAGAAATTTGTGAAGTTTGAAGATAAGAAGAAAAGCATTAAATTTGCATGTACCTACGGTATATTTGTGTAATTAAAGGCTTATATGCGAGAGTTTATTCAAAATTCTATTGCATTTTTAGTAGTGAAGTTTTACTGCATTCGGAATATAGCCTTGCCAAAGATTTGGCGTCGCTGTGTTTGTGTATTGGCCAGTTCAACGACTTTAATGTCAGTGTCATTGTCAAGCTGTTGATATTTTATTTCATGTTAGACTACATTCTAGTGTTTATATCTACAGATTTTTGTTTTCAAATTATATATCTTTGTCTCCCAAGGTTTTCTCCCCAAAATGACCAAGAGTTACTGTTAGTGGGTCGGTTATGACCTTCATCATGAAGAAAGATCGTCGTTAATTTTCACAAGGTCAAAAAGCACATGGCGTGTCGCATCATTTTCTTGGAAGAATTATCACCGCCTCACTTTTATGCAGTCGCTACTTGTTGACAAATTACTTTTGTCAATTTCTTCTGAAGTCCCCTTTGAAGTTTTAATTTGTTCTAAAAATCAATTATCGAGGTGGATATTATTTGGTACAAAAAGTTGTAAAAGCATTTTACGAATGTTTTTATTGTCTACATTTGTAAAGTCACGATATTTTTGGCACATAGCGAATTATCGTTGACTTTCATTTGATGTCGAGAATTTTAATGCATGCATACCTATTAACACCTACGTACCATTGTGCAATGATGAATGGTTGAGAACAATATTGAGGGAACGCAAATTAAAATTAAACATTTGTCGTTAACCATTTGTAGCCTGACTGAACAAACAGGACTTCGATTCTATACAGTTGCAGTTTTTTTTATGTCGTCTCCCTCACGTGCCAAGATGTCATTGTTCCTAGAGGTCCAAATAAAACTTTTACTATATAGATCGGTCTTTTTGGGATCATCATCGTCCCAAAATTTTCATTCTATGATTACCACAAATGTGTGGACACTTAAATTACAGTTAGGTGGTAATTCCAGTGATGCATTCGGGGAATTGAAGTATTAAAACTTGAAGGCGTATGAGAAAATGAAAATTGCTGTTAATCTGCAACTTTGTAACTCGTGACTGCGATGTCTGCTGAGGCTTTACGTTATGTTCGAAATGTTACCAATTTTGGAAATCATTGTGATTGGAGTGAGAAGCTTATATGTTTACTACTTTAAAAATGAGATTGGATTAAAATCGGTCATCAGTTGTTGTTAATGTTGGTACTAGTAGTAATAAGATTTATATTTTAATTCGTTTAGGTATTTTATATTACATTAGTAAGTAATATAATTATCTAGTAATGATATAATATTACAAGATGCGTACGTCCGTCGATGTTAAGTCTCTCGTAGGACTCCCTGCGCAGCTCACGCAGCGATGCTGTCTGCCTGACGTGTCGCAGGGCGTACTTTTAACCGGCCAGTAATAAAGGAACGTATTTATAACAGTTGTTTTACAATCAATCTAATGTGTCTGTCAATCGATAGAACATTGTCTGTAGTATTTTTTTCCTAACATGGTTTCTTAAATGTTGTATTTGTCTTTTCGCAATCTTCAATTGTATTTAATGACGAAATATTCAATCAAAACTAGATATTACGCAAAATATAGTCAGTTTTCTGTTTTGATTTCAATGAATATGTTTTTTATATATTTTATTTTATTTTGAAAGCTTCTCCGATTTTTATCCACTATTTTCCAAATCACTTTCTGCTAGGAAGTTTCAAGGAAGTTATTAATATAGCTACTGGAGTGGTATCTTTAGCTTTAAAAATAAAAACTAAGATTTAAAAAGACTAATAGCATTTTCTCAGTTAAAATTACATTTTCGAACAGGCAGCGCCAGTTACTGACGCTTGGACTATTTCGAAGCGCGTGTAAATGCTTTACATGAATACAAATACTTTGGCTTTTCACTTTGAATGGAAACTAAAAACATTATTTTGCGCGGAGCGGAAATTAGCGAAGCTAAATGTAACTGTTTTTGCTGCTTCTAAAAAGTGTTCTTAAAATATAAATTGAAGGTCGTTTCCACATATAATCTAAAACAATTGAAAAGGTAATGAAAATATATATATTTTTTTTTAGAACATTTTATGTGTCCCACTTATATGAAAAGATGGGAAGCGGCTGGAGAAAATATTTAATATTTTTTAATGCGTTAAGGTTTCGTTCGCTAGCTAATTGTGCAGTAGATTATGACGGCTGCATATCTACATTTACAATTACTGAGCAATAATAATAAATGACGTTCATTGTTCATTTTAAATCAGGAAATGCGAACAGCGTCTATGCAAGTTCACAATAATTACAATCCTATTTCAAATGCAGCATTGTTTTTTTATAATTTCACAGATATAAAGAATTTTCTTATAGTACTCGAATCAGCCCCAGACAATCAGTAATAGATTTTTTAAATATATTACCTGATGATTATTCGGTCTGGTGGTTCGAATATCTAAAGCGAATAAATAAAGATTGACTGCTTGATACGAAGCAGGAATGTTTAGGAAATCAGCACTCAAGGTTAATGAACTGATCCTTTAAGAGTTGATTTTTTTAAACTGATAAAATGAATTTATTTTGCCGTTTGGCAGTCAGTATGGATTTTGTAAAATACGAGCAACAGTCAACGCCTAACAGTATTTTTGGCTCATTGTTATTTTTTATTTCGTTGCTTGAGAACATTGGATAATTTTGTCAGCCGTTTTAATTTATATAGCGATCGCGTTTCTCACAATATTATGTCTTTCCAATTGCATTATTGTTATTCCTATTATATTCCAAGAATATTTTTTTGGAAAAGCAGAAAATCCAAAATGCCTAATGAGCATAGAGAACCACTTTTGATTCTTTATTTATTAAGGGTTTGATTTTAATTCTGATTCGATTCGAGATAGAATGAATCGCATGCTTGAACACCGGCCGGACCGGTTTACTCCCAAATGATTTTCCATTATATTTTCTTTCCCGTACAATGCCGTAGGTACCATCATGTATAACTTTTGTTGTTTTTTTTTATAAACGATTCCCTCACCAAGGATCCTTGCGCTGCGGGGGTTTTACACACATGCACACACTACAGAATACTCGGACCTGGAACAAAAATTTGATGATCACACAAATGCTCATCACAGAGACCGTTGGCCTTCTTCTTCTGCCTAGCCTTTCCTTTGACAGAATTAACGACTGTCAAAGATCATTGTATGACAGTCGGGACCAACAGCTTAACGTGCTTTTCGAGGCACGGAGGGGTCTCGATATGTTTAGAAATGGTTACCCATCCACGCACCAACCGCGGCGAGCTCGGCCTACCTTTATTATCGGTCAAACCGTGCGGCTTACACTTAGCCACGAGCTCCTGGATTGTTGGCCTATATCACTCAAATATCCCAGTTGTTTGTGTAGTAAATTTCTTTCAACTAAGTACCTACTCTGACCTTAGCCTCAGTTCAAACCCAAAATGGGCAACTGTTAGTTTAATTCTAAAAATAATTCTGATCTGGAAATACACAGGCGCGCTATTTAGATCTAGAGCATAGTAAATAAAGCGTGGTGCAAAAAACGAGTCTAGTTATACGAAACAGATGTGGATCCATGTGTTGTGTTGGTTGTAAGAAATGAACACATTATTCATGTTGCTGAGTTTTGATGCGTCTTCTGTGGGCTGCACTAATTTAATAATTTTAATGTTTCATTACGATAAGTGAAATATTCATAACGTTGTCTAAGGCAGACAATGCTTGTAATTTTAAACATATGGCATTTACACGTTTAATATTAATATAATAAAATAGGAAGGTTAAATATTGCAACGTCCGTTTTTAACTGAAATAATAACTTCCTAGCATTATTTAATTTTATATTTTTTATACAATTGACGTAGCCGTTTTTTGTCGTCAAAGAACTAAAGATAACATTTTGAAAAGAGGTTTAGGTAAGATGACAAATCTAGTTAGAATTCGAATTCCCAAAACAATTATATTAACTTCATATTATTTTAATTCATGATATCTATACTAATGTAATATTATAAAGCTGAAGAGTCGCAAATCTCGGTAACTACTGGTCCGATCTGAAAAAATATTTCGGTGTCAGATAGCCCATTTATTTATGAAGGCTATTCGAGGCTACTTTTTGCTGCGATAACAGACTCCCACTACGCGGGCCGAGCCGCGAGCAAAAGCTAGTACTTACATATTTTGATTGTTAATATTATGTTTTAGAATTGCCATAAATCGAAAATGTCATCTGTTATGATTGAATGTTTTCGTTCACAAGACATTTTTGTATTTTGTTGATCCGTTGGCACAGAATTCATTATAGCTCGGTGATGTTCGAAGCACTTAGTTATTGAGCTATTGACTGACAACTATCGATACTGTCGTTGCTGTGTCTAACCTCAGTAGCTCAGTACCTCAGTACCTCGACATTTTTACTTTCAAGTTTTAAAAAGGACTGACTGGTTATGACAGGTTGTCGAGGGTCGTTAGATAATAATTATGTCATTAAAGGCTACCAGTTTCTAAAAAACTTAATATTCCAGTTTTATTATTTTTTGCTGTAGAAAACAGTAGGGGTACAATTTTTTTTTTAATTAATTATGTCTTACAACTGTCATCGATACCCGTTTGTGTGTTCAATATTTTTTTTCCTTTTCGTTTTATAATTTTTGTGTTGCAATGACGATTATTTTTTTGTAAGTTGATCATGATCGCCCATCGTGTTCGTGTTATAAATCAATAAAGTTTATTCTATTCTTATTTAACCACTTAAAACAGTTTTCGATTGTTCATCGATATCTGTATCGAATTGTATGACGATCGTAAGCATTTATACGAATACAAATTAGTTACGCCCGAAAAACAAATGTTAGGATATTCGTTCCGAATTTTTAAGAACTTCTTTTATAGGATCCAATTTATTTTTAGCTAATTGTGGGTCCTTGTCGAAAAGATTATGGCATAATAGCGGTTTGGCAAAAAACGGGTCCATGACTGAAGTTTAATTTTATGTTTTAGGCACGGTTCCGTTCACTAAATTTAAATCACTTACATGTACTAATTTATTTTTATTGGAGCTTTATCGTTCGCGGTAACAAACACGAATTATTTATGTTCTCAATTATTTTAAAGATTATTGATGACAGAGATAATTAATGCTATTAGCTGTTGTTACTTTTGGACTGGTGACAAATACCTACCTTTTCCATTGCTTAACGCAACCAATTCCATTTGTACATAATTTGATTATGTGTCTGGTAATTATGGCAAAAATTATTCTTACATTAGATTTAGAGAAGATTGTTCCCACTAAATAAGTTTCCAATATAAATACAATATATTGAAACTGCAATTAATTTACCGTAAATAATACATAAATTTTCGATTGTGAAAAAATGAGTATCTTCTATTGTAGGATATCTTTTTGATTACCCGTGTCACCAGATAATAAGAATGACAATCTTCCACGTTATTACTTTATTTATGAAGAGTTGTGTTGTTAGGTTGCCGGCAAGTCTGGAACTTTCGGCTTCACCTTTGACTTAAATTTTATTTCGCTTTACGTTTTTCCACTTTCTCTGACGCAGATATGTATAAATAATCCTAAGTTATTACTATAATTATTATAAAATTCTTAACTAATATGAAATTAATGTCAATCACACTTCCAACACGCGCTATTAATTCTTTGGGATAATGATGATTCTATTATTTTAATTGTTGGATTAAAACCAAGAAGGTATATCCTGTACCTACCTACTCTACTATATGCAAATATTCATTTAACTCATTCCAGATTTTAGTGAGTCAGTTGAAACGTTTGCACGTGTGCCATCTTAAAACGCTTGGCGCAGGAAGCACTAAGCGCCTGCAACAATGAGCAGTCTACGACGAGACGTCAATAGCCCATTATTTTTTAAAAGATCTAAATATTTTTCCCCATTTGTGCGGTATCGAGTGTTTGTTTATGTTGGATCTCGTTAAGCAGGCGGCTGAAGGTTAGAGGTCGACGATCGTAGTCAATGATACTCGGTGGGCGAGACGTCTGATGTTATGCCTTAATAGGATTAGCCGAGCTGCACCTATTGAAAACTTTAGCTGTTTAATGCATATAATTAATTACATTGTTTTTAGGGTTTGGTACCACACGTTCTCGTTTGTTTTATACTTCGAATAGTTTTATTGTTTATTTCTAGATCCTACTAGATAGCTTAATATTTTTTTTTTCTTTGTGGATGTTTATTTGTTTAGGATTACGGAGTGACGTAACAACCTCACTGCTAACCCCAGTCTAGTGATTATGGAAATTATTTGAACATTTTACTGTAACGGCCTCTGAAGCCCATGCACCGTATGGCACGTTTACGTGCAACATGATGGACGTACTTGTCAAGCATAACATTATCTTTTGAATATGTCTATTTCCGTGTACAAGTGTACCACCCAACATTTTTCCTTTATTCCCAAAAGCATGTATTTTTCCGTGCACATAAAAAACTCGGTCAATTAACCTGTCGATGGAAAAATTCTCAAAGTCTTGAGAACGACGCGGCACACTAAAACCGTGATGTTTACGACACATCTACGGTAACCGTCATTTTTGTACCCCACAGAAGTATATCTCGCAATTTATTTCCCACGGAAAAACGGGAAATTGAGATTTTTATGTGGAGATATTTATAAAAAAATGTGTATTCCTTTGACGAACGCATTCGCCATTTTCGGTTGAGTTAGGTAAGGGTGCGTTCACATATTTTTGGGGTAAAATCTTGATAAGACGTCACTAATATTTCGTTGCTGATTTGGGAATAAGGGAGGGCTGGTGAATGCTAAACATTTCGATCATTGATTGCAAAATATGATATGTTTGAGCTTTGATATCATTCTCCTTTTGTAAAAGATATAGGTGTAAAATATATGAAAGAAGAAATTGTTGTGACGTACCTAAAAAATATTTATTTATTGAACTAAAATTAAAGAAGAAACTTTGCCGTAATTACAATTGGTAACTATCTAGACATGGTAATAATAAATAATAAATAATAAATATCTTGGGACAATCTCACACACGGTCATCTGATCCCAAACTAGGCAGAGCCTGTACTATGGTAACCAGACAACTGATAAACATACTTATATATTTCTAAATACATACATATTATAGATAAATAACACCCAGACACAGAACAAATGATCGTGCTCATCACACAAAGATTTGTCCTGGGTGGGAATCGAACCCACGACCTCCGGCTTAGCAGTCAGGGTCACTAACCACTAGACCAACAGGCCCGTCAAATGGTCCATAGTCATCATAATTCTGATCCATAAAAGGTATATCTTTAATGATTATTTACCGTATTTTTTATTTTGTTTTCTCATCTTGTCCCTGTCATGACAAATTAAGACTTATTATTAAAATAAGGCTTATTCTTGGTTGCAGCACTGGCTCGAATCACTAGTTTTGTGCTAGTTGTTTGGCTCTATTCAGCCGAGCTTGTTATAAGCCGGTAAGTCTACCCAAACTTCAGACTCTACCAAAATTACAAACATTTAAAATTCAGGAGTTTTGCTTGCTAATCTCATACTAGTTCGCACCAACCGCGTCCGATGTACAAATATTTACAGGGACGACCCAGCTGAGGTCAATTTTCTTCTTACCCGCAACACAATATCCAAATTGCCATTAAAAATTTAAATTAAAACCATCTTTCTGTTCCTTATTTTTCAGTTGATTTTTGATTGACATTGTAAGAATCGTTAAATTGAAGACCGGTGCAATGTAATTTATAAAATCGAATTTAAAATTTAGATGTTTAAAGTTCATTTTGGGTTGGTACGATCGTAAAAATCTTTTGTAATCCCGAATGACGTAAATATGTTCGCAACGTTAAGTGACTTTAGACTTTGGATCTGGATTTTAGAGTATGTTTTCAGTTGTCTTGCTTGAGATACAAGTGCAGTGCACTTTGCCTGCGGTTCAGTGATGCACCTCAGAGCACAGACTGATTTATAGTTATAATAAATATATGGGTGTTTAATGTTCAAGATTATCTATAGCGAGTAATAAAAGACGGTGTTTGTATGTAAAATCTGTATGCTAATGTGAATTTTATATCTCACACTGTTTCGCAAGCAAGGCGGGAAAAAAATAATGTGGTATTGTCATATATTTGACATTAACTGGGAGTTAAGAATGTAATAACTGTTGTGCATAAAGGATTACCTAAAATCTCTACATATATATTATGAGTTGCCAAATCTCGTTTTGTATCATGCGTTAAAGATAGCGGAACAAAACGACAGTTGATTGTCCTAGCTAAATGATTCACGAGTGTTTGCTTTAGAATACAGACTGAAACATCTCAATAAATATTTCCAATGCTAAAAAGCAATATGATAAAATTTATGACTGATATTTTTTTCAAGGAGATTTTAATATTAGGTCGAAAACCTAATATTAAATCTCCTTGAAAAAAATCTATAGTGAAACTTGAAAACAAATAGTGAAAAGAAGCGGTATCTACAAATGCAGTAACTTTCATAGATACATGATACATTTTTTTATTTGAATCAGATTTAACTCCAAACAATTTACTAGAAAATTCCCATATTAGAGAATATTTCCGGGGCCTACGTCATACGCTTTGAAACCTACATATAGATGAACTTTCATATAATATATGGAGTCGTAATTTATATTGGCTGATGCTCGTAAACAGACAGTGTTTATTTTATTTGCCAATGGTTTACATTAGCTGTGCATGTGATTTCAAAATCACCTTGGATGCAACGAGATGTTTGTATACAGCCTGAATGTGATGCTCGAATCTGTTGAGAGCCGGTGCAGATTCGCTGCCCGATAAATATTATCATAATGTGTTCATTGCCTTCGATTCATTCTGTTCTTCTCCATAGAAATGGAAAGTGGATTTAGAATTTACCTACCCTACCTACCTAGATACCTATATAGACTTAGGCCTCTTCCAGTTGCGCCACAGCACCCGGTCCCAAATTTGGGGGCTGAGTGTTTTGGTGCGCCATCATTAAGGTGCTTGCCTTAGTACCTAAAAAAATAATACATATTTAGATTCCAATAAATTCACGTCTGTAAATTTTTGCTGGAGGTCACGCTCTATATAGGTTTTTTCTTTTCCGATATGTTTGATGATTTATATGATATTTTGGTACCTACATAATCCATTGCAAATCTGGCCGGTAAACATTAACAGCAATCGAATCGTATCAGCCGAAGAGTAGTAAAAGTTATTTTCGTCATACATCTGCAAGAAAATGTTTTGGTTGCATGAAAGGACGCCGGGGTCATACAGAGAGAGATTTTTTGAAATAGCTTGATTTTTGATAGCTGTATTTACAGAACCGAACGCAAGAGAGTGCAACGATCAAGAGTAGTGTTTTCCAGCATGAGGTTGAGTACATTAACAACTGGTTCAAGGACTTAAAACAGCGAGCATTTTCATCCTGTACTCTGTATAGTCAGTTTCTCCCTTTATGTAGACCAATATCAAGTTTTTCTTAATCTCTTGAGTCCTCTAAATGGGCTTTTTCGAGTCCTGTTAGCCCACGGACACCACACTAGTCGTTAGCCGGGCTTTCCCCTGCCGACGCACAGGTGTATGTACACGACAACGGCAGGAGAAATTCAATCAAATTATATTTGTACAAAACTTACTCAAAATGAAACAATTGGTCTTAACAATAATCATTTCCACGCCGATTAAATGTTTATATAAAATGAATTAATAAAAAAATGGTTAGAAAAAATAGCTTGTTAAAGCAATCTTACAAAACAACAGTTTGACATATTATTTTCATAAACAGGGTGTCATTGCATCCGCCATCTTGTTACTAGAATGTATTACATAAAGTGGACTATCATTACATACAACTAGATTGATTGACATACGTCATCTTTGTTGTTAATATTTTGTACATAATATTTGCGTGTTTATTCGTTTGTAAGAGTAATGAACTAAATACCTATATAATTTATTTAAAATTGAAATATATACCTTTTTGAAGTGTATGAAAAAGTTTATTTTCAATAGGAAAATTACAGAAAATTTTCACGAAATTCCCGAAACTTGGCGATAAATCTCGGATTTCTTCGTAATCTCGTATCTAAATATCGCGTAAATTAACACAATATAACTTTATAAAAAATGACCGTGCATTTATCATTTCCAGTGAGCCGAAATCTGTCTGTCCGTTCGGCCGGAAGTTCGTCATTATTGAATGAATTCTTGGTAGTTGGTATAATGCCAAGTTCACGGCTGTCCATGTTACATCTAAAAAACCTTGCAGTATTTTTTACACGTTTTTTTTTCAGGAATATTGTCGTTGTTGTATGCTAGTATATTAACACTTTACACGTTTAACGGCGCCTTTGCCTTTGTAATTAGTTTTTATGAGATATATTGGAGAGCCTGTTGTTAATTTACGCATTATTAGTTATTTACATTTTTAAAACAAACATCGTTAAAACAAATTATCGGCCTTTCCTGTCGCTATGTTTTTTATTGAGTATTATTTTAAGAACATTAGTTTAAAGTTTAATTAAACAAAAAGGTAATTACTTTATCTCAAATAAAGAATATATTAATAATACTTGATATAGATTCCGCCATCTTGGAAATTGTGAAATATTAATATCGAAGATCTCGACATTGCATGAACGACCACAGGGATGCCATTGCACGAACCTCTATCGGTTTATACTGCTGTTGTCACTTGGAGCCTAATGTCATCAGGGTATCTGAGTCAAGTGGCCACGTGTGTGAAGGGCCTAAGAATATTTTGTTTACGGAATGTTTGAAATTAACAAGTATTACACACCAGTTTCCTCATTGTTACAGTTATTGCAACAGATTACCCACTTTATTGCCTATTGATAAATACCTAGTAATAGCTATTATAACTCATTTGATCTGCATATCTAAATACTTGCCAGCGACAATTGGATTGGTGCCCGTTTGTAAATGAGGAAAATACCTGAGTAGAATAAATTTAATACATTGTGGGTATATTAGTAGTATATATACTATTATAAAGATAAAAAAAAATAAAGGAGTGTCCTCCACCTTTTTAGTAGGGCAAAGGACTCCTGCAAAAAAGGAAATTATGTTTAACACAATATTGGCCGATAAAATTATTTGATATTTTTCTAACACTGCAAAACTGTAGCTGAAATATTTTATTTCTTTCTAACTGAATTTTGTTAGATAATTACACCTTACGCTTAATCAATTGACTCGATTTCACTACCCTAGACTGTTCCTGTGAAAATAAATGATAATAATTGAATAAACTTCACTACGGCCGGATAAAATACCATTTGGTACGACTCCGATAGACTTTCTCAGTCGTAAAATAAATCATATCAAACAGGACACCGGATTTCAATATCATAAAGTTTATGTATATCCCTTTGTTGGTCTGTGTTGAGTAATCTGCCTGTTAGATGGACGGTATTACGATGTGGCAATGGAATACGTAAAAGAAATGGAAACTGTTGATATAGACAATGTATTACGATTGCTCTCCTCAGCTCAGCCATCTTTTATACGTATCATATTCCAGTGTGATTCTAGGTGTGTGTGTATCTAAAATTAGTTTAGATTTTGGTACAAATATAGGCTTTATCAGTGGTTTTATAACGGAATACACAGAAAAATGAATTTTATTAGTAAATTTACTTCGATACAATAGAAAAAATTATGGGGTAAAAATTGCGCGCAACAATTTTTTTTGCAGAACTAGAACAAAAAATTAGCATCATCATCATCATACCCTTTGTATTACCCTTTATATGATCGGTGAAATGTGTATTTTCCTTCCCATTCTCACATCACAGCATACACACCATACTTTCTTGAAAAAATAAATAGAAGTTTCAATTTTAAACTGTATAATAAACTCTCGCAAAATCTTTTTATTGAAATGTATTCAGTTGATTGTCTTAGTCGTGACAGATTAAATACTGACCATGAAATAATTGAAAAAAGTGACATCTGTCGGTTTCAGTCGAAACTAAGATGAACCTTGACCGAGTCGCGGGGTCATTAACCTACGGAACGTGTTGACGCAATAACCTGAAGTGCGCAGGAGTTTACTATTTAATGTTTTGGCTATAAAAATATGTTCTGCGGTCGTATTAGTCAGAGCTGTGTTAACATTTGTTTTTATACGCGTAATTAGGTTAATGATATCTTTGACATTGTATTTTATAAAGAAGTTCTTTTGCGTTTACAGGTTTAGTTACTTTAAATAAAAGTGATGTTATTTAGTTGATCATTCTGATTCATCAAATCAAACCTAAATTGTATTATTATTACTTCTGCCTCCATAGCATCTGAGTAGTCTATGATATTTTACGTATACCATTTCCTATTTTAAATACTACAAACCCCTATATTTGTGATGAGTAACATTGTTTTAAATGGTCGTATAATATTTTCACTATTTTGTCTTCTGATGGGAATCCTCATAGATTACCTCCTTGGTGGGGTAGGTAAGAGGTTCTATACCGTACCTTACCAAAACCATACTTTCGTTTTACCGACAACAATGGCAGAATCTTTCGGCACCGATTCAGTTTTGATCATAGCATTTGTCGATGCTACGTACACGAAATTAATAACATTATGTCTGCTGGACGTAATAATACTAAGTAGGTATCTGAGTGAAACCATTCAATTTAAGGTAATAAGCTGAATTCTGTCTGTCTGTGTCAATTCTTATTGAGTCAAGCTATTCAGAGATAGGCCTATCGTAATTATTGTGAAATTATTCTTAAGCAACTTGTACAGTGGCGCTCACAACTCTTAATAACTATATTTCTTTTACGTACATACTCACGTCAATTGAGACCAATTATAATTTATGTACAAGTCATTTGGTCCACAGACTCCACATTAAATTATAAAAAGAACTGGACTAAAAAAATACTTGTAAATCGATTTGACGAAAACCAATTGATCATACGTCACTGCCATTACGCAGCTTATGATCAATTGCTTTTCGTCAAATCAATTAACTTACTTTTCTTATTTTGCTGAACATAAATATCAAGACTTTATTTCTGCTGGCAGCCGGATGCAGAACCGGAATTGTCGTGATTGTACTTTGTTAGGTTTGATGTATGGTTTTCTTTTAGAAGCAGGATTGAATTCATAAAAATATCGGACGACATGCTTACATATCTGTCACCTTGAATTTTGTTTTGGATAGCCCGTCATTATATTGTTGTAGGTTGTTTAAAATTTAAGTACTATAAGAAAATATAAAAAATACCACTGCAGAAGTGAAAACTAGCAAATAAAAATAGCATTACACATGCATTAGCTTTAGCAAATTAAACAATTTAAATACACAAATTTTACATTATATTTTTGCACAATGCGGCTAAAGAAGTTTTCACTTCTAAAAATTACACTGACCCATTGAAATATTTTTTCTATGCTGATACCGGATGTCTTCTCACACTCGCGCAAGTGACCTGCGCCGCGTCTTAAGGATCAGTAACGTGACCCCTGATGCGAGTTTAACATTTTTACCAATCCCAAAAAGTGCACAGCGCCGCTAAATAAATTTCACTTAAAAAAAATAATATTGGGAGTATTGCTCGTCAGTGATATAATAACTTACGATAAAATACAACTAGTTATTTTCAATTTTGCTTCCAACAACTTTTTTTTTTTAAATAATAAAAATTTAGGTAATCTTGACTTTTCCTGCACTGTTCGTATGAATGATGTTAATATTCCAGAAGTTTCTTGCTTCTAACACTTTTGTGCCGACTTATGCCACGAGTAGTCTGTTCCTCTGACAGAATATATAAATTAGACATAATGATAGCTATCAGCCTCTTCGTTTCTCGTTTACATCATTCGACAATCGCATTACATATCCAATTTGTATGAAACCACTTTGGATAGTTAAATGACGAAATAAATTGTTCTGGTATTATATTGAAAGAGTTGTGTTTCTTATGATTGTAGTGGAAATGGAACTCTCAATTTGTAATGTGCCAATTTTGTTCTAACGTAATGGAAAAAATATTCTTGGGAGAGAAACAATATCAGCTGTTGCCACGTATAGTGCAGCTTGATTGGTTCTCGGCAAATTATTGTTGACCAGTCTCTTGCGCTGAGTTTCATGTTAAAAATCAGCCATTATATGAAAATGCACAAAAATACTGTATAAAATAATAGATTTATCAATTAAATATTTTAACGTTATATTATGAGAAATAAAAACGCGCGTAAAAATATGCGTAAAATTTAAATTTTCCAAGTTATTTATTTAATTTTGTTTCAATTAAATCTGAAGTAACATTAAAAGCTGTCTAATTCAAAACCATCAATATTCGGGCGTCGTATATCGTACGCTGTAAAGACACACAAAATAAGGGAAGGGTAAATATTTGCTAAGAAACAATATTATTTTCTTTCGCAACGGCTACGGAGTCCGCCCAATTTGTAGTCGATATGGGTCCGATAAACATAGAATAAATTTCATAATTCAAATAGATGTGACACAAGTACGCAAATTTGTTGTAGTTACTCTTCATACAATGTCACTTGGGTTAGGATGATGCGAATTGATTTAATCTGTTGTAGATAACTATTATATTTGTAATAACTTTCATATTCTATACAGTGTGTAACAAAAACCCTGTCCGATCCCTGAGAGTATTATTCGGTATCGTACTGCTAACACATATACGTAGCCATTAAATGGATTGGAGATTATTATTTTTCCCCAGTGAAAATAATCAAATAAAAATAAAAACTGATCCAAGGCAACAGCAACACTGACCGCTCCTCAAAGTTCACGTACCTACTACCTACAGTTTTAGGTCAAAGAAGCCGCCTGTGCGAGACGGTGCATGAACTTGCTTTGTCGCATGCCGCCAAACAAACTTACCTATAACGAAATAAACCTAGGCTACGTTATACCTTTACCTACGCGTACGGCGGCGTAGGTATCAGCTGATATTGGTTTGTGTATATTAGGCGTAGTGATCCGGATTTTATAATTGACTCTCTTTATAAAGAAACAAATAATTGAATTAATTGTAGCCCTGAAAAGGGCTTTTTTATAAAAGCGATTTGCTTTTGGCAATTTACCTACCAACTGACTGCAGATATTATTATTCATCAAAACATTCACTTATTGTTGCTGCACATTTCGGCGATCGTGTTCCACATGTCCACCACAACACTAATGCACATTCGTCACCTTTTTACTAAATTTGCACGTACTTTTAACAGCGCACTTGTGTCCGATTTAAGACTTCGATTTCCGAATCACACCTTTTTTTTTAATACGACACCTGTTCCTCGATTTCCTCGTTGTCTTCTTCTCTCGTGGTCTTCCAGCATCCATGGCATGACTCGTACCCAAGAACACTGCATGTGGTGAACGCGCGGTTATACAGGCGTTGAAAGGCTCACTCCGACGGAACTGTCACACCTGGCGCACCTCATAATTTCTTATTATGATCTTATATCACAATATTAAAATATTCGTGATTGGAATACGATATTGTTTGCGAAACACGTCCGATCGAAAGCTATCTCCACGAAAGACTAATAGTCGGTAGGTAACCTGGCGGCGGCGGGCCGGCGCGGCGGCGGTATCATCAAAGAGTCGGCGGCTAGTTGAAAGAGTGCCTACAACTCGGCAGTGCCTTTTGTCGGCTTTTGTAATAAAAATAAATAAAAATAAAACGCATTTTGCCATTGGGTGGTGTTGTCAGCTTACGAAAATTTCCCATATTCAGTGTTAAATCTCGCAATGATTATAAAAATAAAAAAACAATAACTTTTGGATTTAACGAGTTACAATTTTATAACATTTTTTTTTTATACGTATGTTGTACCACGGATACGCCTTTATTGGATCGGACAGGGTTTTTGTTACATACTGTATATCTAGGTAGATCATGAACGAAATTAGCATAATATGAATTTGTGCGCCTTCTATAGGTATATACATCTTTAGTAATTAATTTATTCGTGAATTTATTTAGGTTATTGTCTGACTTTGTTCCATTGGAAGGATGCATCAGCCAGATGATATATCATTTGATAGTAGAGATCTCTACTTTCTTCCTTGGAACCATCCCGGATAGTCTTGATTACCTGAGAGTTTGAATCCAAGTAGGCAATCAGCTGCTCAAGGTTCTTTTTGAGTAAATCCTGATCTGACTCCGGACAGCGGGATCTTCCTTTTGGGATCCTTCAGAAGGATCAGAACCATACAGACCTGATGGAGTAAGAGGTGCCCCTGCAGGGATGGACCCGGGAGATGGAATCAGATCTTGTGTGAGTATAGGTCACCACGCTAAATACCACTGTGCGCGACGTACTGCGGGTTCGATCCCCGCATGGGACAAGTATTTGTGTGATCCACAAATGCTTGTTCCAAGTCTAGGTGTTCTTTGTGCATGTGATTTGAATGTTTGTGAAACCCCCGCGACACAAGGATTAAATTCCTTAGTGCGGGCGTCGTTTTTTGTAAAAAAAAGAAAAAAAAACAAAAACAAAAAAAAGAAAAGTATTATTCTTGTAATTTTGACTTTGCTTTATAGTTGAGAATAATAGTTTTACCTCTATTTTCTCCTGCTAGCAGGTTAGGAGATGCTTGGTTTAAACCTATTTTACTAAACGTTGCCTACTGAAATCAAGGTTCAGTTTTTTGAACGGTAAATTATAGCTAGTATGAAAAAAGAGCTTGTAGAAGAGACTTGGGTTTGGCTATGAACCTGCAATTCCCCTTGTAGTGGCGTCGCTTCTTCACAGCCATCACATAATCTTTGGCGGTTTGTCAACAAGTCGGATCACGTAGGCTCGCCGACCGACCACCGTAAGCTCAGTTAGAGCGCTGCATAAAAACTAAGCTTTGCTTTGAACTTTGAAATTCAAATGTAAAATGTATATCGATACACCAATACGTCTGCACGGAGTGTTTTGATAGCGGTTTTACGACTTGCGAGTTATATATGGGGGTACATAGCTCATTGGTGGCATTTGGTATT
Source organism: Plusia festucae (assembly GCA_950381575.1). Classification (NCBI taxonomy): domain Eukaryota; kingdom Metazoa; phylum Arthropoda; class Insecta; order Lepidoptera; family Noctuidae; genus Plusia; species Plusia festucae. The sequence goes on from OX494447.1 coordinate 1,039,781, forward strand.
TTAATACCCGCCAATATTTGAGAGGACTATAATATATTTATTTATATTTATTGTTTTCTTGTGTGAAATATAAATCAAGTTTATTTAAACCAAGATATTAATTTGAAGTCATCTTATATAGTATTGATATCATCTAAATTATTGATCCCATTTTGGCTTCTTGTTGAAGATTTATACAACTAACTTGCGTTTGTATGTAAAAAAATGTTACGTAGTCGATCTAATAAACCTGAATGATTTGTCTGTAAGTTTTCCTAAATCATATCACTACAAACATCCAAAATCAATAAATACAAACTTCATAAACAATTATCTAGTAAAAATCTAAATAAACTATTGTTTATCAAATAATAATGTGACAAAAGAACCGTATCATGCAACAAACAACGATACAAACTAAAATAATAACACAATTTGGTCTGAAGTCAGTGCGTTTTGCTCTGATTAAATACGTGCACAGCATTGCCAGAATTAAACTTAGACTGAAACCTAGACTTTAACTATCAGCATTTCTTAAACCCGTAGGTTTCCTTTTACGACGACTATATAATATGGCGGGTACGTACAAGAATTTACGTCAGGATCGTAAAAAGGCATGAAATGAGTGGATTTTGCACGTACTTTGCGTCGCTCGTGAATCCCGACGATTATTCTGATCACGCGCCGAATATGGGATAGTTCGCTGTGACATTGACTGCGCCAAATGCGATATTTAAATCAATCTTGGTTTTATTTGTTACTTTACGAAGAAATGAATAAATTACTACAAAATTTACTTATATCTTCACTTACTTTACATTTTTTTTCTCCATGAAGACGGGCAAACTAAATAGATAAATCTTTAAATTTTGCAATTCAACGTAAATATACAATCGATCTGAAAATCCGGTCTAGATTACGTTTTGGATTTTTTTTAGCAACTTGTGTGATCACAATTAAAGCTGCATTAAAAACATCACACGCATCAAGTCTAAGGGCGGCTTGCACAACGTTTGACTTAAATCACTCCTAAATAAAATTAGTTAAATATAATTAACCGCTTAATCACGTTTATCTTAAATACATTTAGCGACCTCTTGCACAACGATGACAGCCTCTTGATTTAGTTAAATATGTTTAAGAGGTCGCTAAATGTCGGTACAGCAGTTTCAACATTTCGTTCCACGGTATAGCGTTTTTCGGTTACGATTATTAATACGACATACGTATATTTTTTCATAAAACGAAACGCATTGTCTTATAACCTCAGATTATGAACTCATTGGTTATTCATCTAAGCTTATAACCTCCTTATAGCTTTCTAGTAACCAGGGTAACGGACGAAATGTCAAAATAATAACACGAGAAAAGTAACAGACGTCACATTGAACCATGAAATGAAAATAAATTTTGTAACATGAGTGCTCCCAATTTTAATAAAGAAGAACTACAGTTGTTACTGTTTACGGCTATGGAGCCATACACAAAAGTTATCGAGTGTGAGAAAACCTACTCCACCAAGCAAATCGACAAACAATAATTATGCTTGGGCAATAGTAACGGATGTATATTTTATAGATGATGCATTACATAAAAACAGACTTTGGGCACACAGGTAAGTTGTTTTGTTATCGCTAAACTAGCTATTATATAATTTAAACATAAATTCAATAACATATAAATAACGGTTCTTATCTTTTCACAGGTTATGTGTGTTCAAGCAAAAAAAGAAGTGTGATATTTCTTCCATTTATCACAGGAGAAGATTAAATTAGTACAAATGCAAGTAAAGATTTTAGAGATGGAAGTGCAACACAAATCAAACATTTATAAATTGGAATAAGATGATAAATGAAAAAAAAATTTTGTAATTTTATAATTATATTTATAATTAATTAAAAATATTAAATACAGTGAATGATTCATAAATTGTTTTATTGCATGTTCAATGAACTACCTATCTATTAAACCATCCATTAAATATTCTTCTCTGTAAGGTTCTCTCTCCTTGTTGGGTTGTAAAACTTACATTTCCAATGAGTACTGGGTATTCATTTTCCTCTGGAGGAACTTCTTCATTTTGAATTATAGCTAAAGTATGTATCATAGCTGTAGCCACTATGATACCTGGTACTCAATGTAGATTCATACTTATCCCAAGAGACAAGAAAACGACGACACGAGAAACCTTCACTTCTATAGACCAAATGCTCTTTCCACAACATTCCTTGTTTTAATTTGAGATTCTTGATAGAGTATATCTTCTCTAGTGCTCATATTTCTATCAGATAAAGTTTCTTCATCACAAAAAACATATCAAATCACAAAACATATCATTATCAAACAAGTCCGAATCCATACTTGTGTTAAAAAAGATATTATCGTCATAGAAATCTTCGTCATCATCACAGAAAACATAGCAAATCACAAAACATATTATTATCGAACAAATTTTTGACCTAAATTTTTCTAAATGCGAACTATATTTATCCGACAGTATAGACAGACTACTGACACTTTCAAAATTCAACGCAATAGCCCCCGAAATCAAAATTCTGGACAACAGCTCACTTCGTCTCCTTGGGTGTCCAATCTTTGACGATTCCTTTCCCAAATTTATTGATGAAAAAATTCAAAATTTCAATGACGTTTCGGAAAGACTTTTACAAATTAATATGCATTCGGCCATCACTCTTATTCGATATTGCTGTTTTGGTCCCAAATTAACTTATTTTCTCCGTGCCTCCCATTTATGGAAGCACCCTCAACTTTTGGAAAAAATGGATCAAATTATTAAATATACACTCAGTTTAATTCTAAATGTGGCCATGGACGACCGAGTATGGACTCAAGCCACTCTTCCTATCCGTATGGGTGGGCTCGGCGTCCGCAAAATTACCAGTTTCAGTTTACCAGCTTTTATATCCTCGGTCCACAGCACGGATAAATTAACCAGGAATATCCTAGCCTCCACACTGGTTGATTTTGACGTGCCGTGCTTCACCGAGGCAGTAGATGCCTGGAGACTTGCTTGCCCGAATTCAAATCTTCCTGACCATCCATCATCGCAGAGACAGTGGGATGAGCCGCTCTGCAGAGTAGTTCAGCAAAAACTTATTTCTTCATCTGCTACTACTGCGGAGCGTGCGCGCCTGCTAGCTGTGGGTGAGTGGGAGTCAGGTCTTTGGCTTCACGCACTGCCGTCGTCGAACATAGGCACCTTGCTCGACGATACTACTTTCCGCCTCGCTGCTTCCCTTCGCTTAGGCGCTTCTTGCTGCTCTCCACATCGCTGCCACTGTGGCGAGGTTGTCAACAGCCTCGGACACCACGGCCTGTCATGCAGCCGTAGCGCAGGTCGTATGGCGCGGCACGCGAATATCAATGACATAATACGCCGTGCTCTTGTTGCCGTCGGCGTTCCAGCCGTACTCGAACCCAATGGCTTGGCACGCGACGATGGCAAGAGACCGGACGGCATGTCTCTGTTTCCTTGGAAGATGGGTAGGCCTTTAGTGTGGGACGCTACTTGTGTCGATACTCTTGCGCCATCCCATCTTCCTAGTTCGTCGTGCTGTGCTGGCGCTGCTGCTGCGGCTGCTGAGAACCTCAAGCGGCGGAAGTATAACAACCTAGTTGGAAGTTATACTTTCGAGCCGTTTGGGGTTGAAACATTGGGACCGTGGGGTCCGAGTGCTCACATTCTTGTCAAAGATTTATCCAAGCGTCTTGTTGACACCTCATGTGACCCAAGGGCTGGTTTTTACCTTGGTCAGCGGTTAAGCATTGCCATTCAACGTGGCAATGCTGCCAGCCTTATGGGCACACTTCCAGTCGACAGCGATGTGGATGAGTTTTTTGATGCTATTTTTTAGTTTTAGTTTTGTCTAATTAATATAGTTTAGTATTAAGTGTTTTGTAATTAAATATTCCTGTGTAAATATTGAATTAAATAAAACAATAAATAATTAAGTATTGTTAATCTTGTGTTATAAAATATATTATCATCATAGAAAGTTTGATAGAAACTGTCAGTTCCTTAAACTGTCAGGCTTAAACGTGTTTAGCGCCGCTAAATAGCAGTTTTTGGGTAATTAATTTTGACAAGTCCGTAAACATATTTAGCGACAAATTTTTCGTTGTGCAAGACGCTAAATATGTTTAACCATTTTAATCATGTTTAGTGCGTCTTAAATCAATTTAAGCTTTGTTGTGCAAGCCGCCCTAAATATAAAACAATTTAATATTTTTAGCATCACAAACAACTTGCAGCTAACGAGCCTTTTACTTTATCACAAACGAGCTTCAATTTTGCAAACGACAAACACTCTGTCATCGCCGCATCAAAATTGCACCGATTAAAACAAAAATTATACACTCGGATATAAAAGTCAAAATTCACTTTCATACGAAATTCTTGCGTAAACATCGTTGGCACTACTCCTTACATCGGTTGAGTACGTTTTAAACAAACATGGCAAAATTCCCAAAAGTTTTCTGAGCGGCCTCGTAAATTTTCATTACTATACAAAAGTGAGATAAAAAAACATTTTTGGAGCGAACCACGGCCTTATTAATGTATCAATGTAATGCATAATTCAGATTAAGATTTTCTTTAAAAAGATAGGAATTTTCGGGACTTGAAAAGTAAATGTAAATAACATTTTTTTTCACAATTTTCATTCTTATTTTTGTGTCTTTAAGCAATTAAATAGGAAGCAATCTTAGCCTCTGCTTAATACAATAAACTTTTTATGATGTGTTAAATAATTCCTCATATAAATTGAAAAAAAAGCACTCTACACTCGAAAACGCGGTAGATTTGTAATTAAATACTTTGGAATATCTGTTGCTAACCGTCCCATACCTTGACATAAGCTTAATTTAACGATCCAAATTTGTAATTACTATTATTTTTCAATTGTTTATTCCACATTGTAACTGAGTCATGCAAGATACAGTTGTGCATCCTATTTTTAAAGTATAAGTCAGACAATCAATCATTAAAATATTTTAGGTGTTGATAATTATCGGTTTTGGAGCATTCTTATTATTATCCTAACAAAGCCGAAATTAATGTGACTGTCTTTGCAAGCACTTTTCTTTTCGATGACCGAGATAAAATTAGTGTTTTTTTTTTAAATAAAAGTGCCCGAATAAATTGCTACCTTGCAATACCCATTGATGTCTACACAGCAAATTAATAATAAAAAGCAAAACCATTTAACTAAGGTATGACCGTATTTTATTGTTTAATTCAGAATGTTCTGGTTTTATGCAGACAAATTATATTGTGGACTATTGATACAATTTCGTCGACCCAGTTTATGCTGACATTGACATAGTGGGCCAATTCCTGCACCCTGTGACACTCCCAAGTGCGTAAAACAATTAAAGCGGTCTTAACCTTTTAAAAACTAATTTATATTATTTTTAAAGTATAAATACGTGTGGTTTGCCGTCCAAAAATAAGATAGTTCTTCCGTGTTCTGTTTATTTCTAGATTATTGTGTTGGCAGAAGGATGCAAAATGTTGGATGGCCGAAACGAAACCATTATTGCAATTTTGTCCCTGTTCAAGGTTATCACCTAATTCCTCAAGTTTATTTGTATACAAATTTAGTCGCGCTCTAGTATCTGTAACCTTGAGCGTAAAATAACGTATGTACATAAGAGATTACACGTCTGAGTATATCGCTGTTGGTCGTACCAAACGCGTGACAAGAATTCAGGATATTTTTCGCTAAGGTCAATGCTAGTTTAGCGAACTGTTCTATTACAACACAACCTTTAGGAGAAAGATAAATACCGTCTGTAGTCTGATGAGTAACGGGTTATCTATTTTTGTAAACTTAAATTATGACGTTGCAGTGGAGGCAGAAAACAGAGTCTCCATGAAGTCTTCAATATTTTATCCTGTATTGAATTAAATTGACCAACAAAATAAAATAAATATTTGCATAGTGCACATTTATATGGGTAAAGTTAAAAACCATCGAGTTCAGCGTAGATTTAATGGTTTGAGAATGGATTACATGACTGAGATGATTGTCATTAAAATGGGCAATAACGATAGACGGACAAAACGGTACTAAAATCCATATTCTCCTGTAGAACTTTTCAGTTGGGTGGTTGTATGTGCTGGATAAAAAACAAACAGCCAATCTGGAAATAAGAATAAGGAACAGTTTAATTTAATTTATAGTACTATTGTTCCACTTTTTTCAGTAAATTTTAACGTAAGTGGTAACAAAATTAAGAGTTGTCAATTATTCTGTTAATTCTATTCTATAGTTTATTAAATATGTTAGTTAGATTTATCTTTTAAAAAGCACGCTCGCATACCGTTGCACGGCTAACGATCCCTCAACAATCGTGTTATTCAATCCATCGTGGCACATAACTTATTCATCGCCATTTCGCATGGCAAGGGACACGAAACCATGCTGTATGCTTTATTTACCCCTTCTTTATAACATTTGCAAACCCATATTGCCAACCCTGCCAAATTGAAACGCTCTTATTATGGTGGCATAAGGTTTCGAATCAATTTTCTCATTGTTAGTCTATAATAACCGTCTATTTCCACCGATAATTGCGACGGAGGCACATCAAGTGTGCGTTTTCCCTCGCTTGCTGCGCCAAGACATGTATTTATGGAGTCCCCTATAATGGACAGAAATTTCGCTCTTGCATATTTCATTTGTGTCTTGATTTACGTTTTGTTAACTTTCGGGTTTCTGACGATGTCAGTTTGATATTTCGGGAGTTAGGAATGAGTTTGGTGATTAATTTTGAAGCGGGTTTTGATAATGTAGATCTAAATATACTGCAATTATAACACTTAAGTATATTCTCATTGACGTTTTGTATGATGTGATTGCGACAAGTTTTGTAATACCAACTTAGGGAAACTTACGACTAGGATTAGGATAGGATAGTTTTTGATAGTTAATGAAGCTAACAGCCGAACGGAGTTATTCTCGTAGTATTATAAAATTTTAGCATGCAGCAGCAATAATTTTTATATAATGGTTTTTTTTTAAGTTATTATAATAATGTATAAAAGCAGCACGTGTAAGTGCTACTCATAATGAATGATCATGAAGGTTATGTTGTTACCATGGCAACAAGGCTATCACCACAATTCAAGGCTCCAGGCTGGAACTTTGCATTTTTTGTAGCAATTTAATTACCTTATACACGATACTAGAATTAAAGTTACAAAATATGTTGAACAAATGCTACTTTTAATTATGATCAAAACATAATGAGGATATTAGATGTTAATTTTATGAGTTTTAGTCCTATATGAAATATTATCTTAAAGGACGTATATTCAACAGGTGGTGTGTATTCTGAGCCCGCATCACGCCTAGCTATATGTCGGTCCTGTAGAATTATTGATACTATACTTAACACATTGAAGACAAACCAGAACAAAAACAGTCAGAAAAGCTCTAAGCATGTGACTAACAACAATATTGTTGGATAAGTCGAAATTTGGATCTAACAGAAAGCAGTGACTCCAAATAGCGCGACAAAGTTTTGCACGCGAGCTTCGAGTTGTACCCAGCGACAATTACGCATAGTAATGTTTACCAGCTAGAGTAATGTTCCAACGATGGAAGAAAGAAAATGTCTGAGCTAAAAAAGTAACAAGACCTTTCGCACAATGCTCTTTTGGAAGGAGAATCAGTTGAGGTGTAGAGTCAAAACAGTCTAAGATTAAAAAATTCTTCCGAGTGCAAACCTGACCTTGCGGCGGCTCGGACGTGGCGAGAGCTATCCGCATCAAAATGTATTCGGTACATTCGTTACTGCTCGAAGCCTCTAATAGTTCGGTATGCAGGCTTAGTTGGTAAAGGTTTTATTTGCTTCTTAATGAAAAAAAGAAATCCAAATGAAAACAATGAATAAATTGATATCTAGGAGAAAAACAAAGAATATAAATTAAGGCTCCTACGTAATACATTTGTCATGGTCTCCCAATACATGTAGGCTTCCCCATAAAACGCATTCAATGGAACGCGTATTTTCTTCACTGAAGATAATCCATGAAAATTGAGAGATACAAATTAAATACATTATGTAAATTTTTATTCGCAATAAAAATGACAGCGAAGCAATTTCTTAGTTACATTACGAATTCATTAACTTTCAAGAAAGATTTGTCGCATTTCTTTCTTTCTTGCAATTGGAAATAGACCGTGGACAGTCAGTGAATATATAATGGAAAATTCCAGTGGTCTTTATTAGACGCAAGCGTTTTTGATGACTCTAACAACTTAATTGTGGTAGCAGGCTGCGGCTTAAGTTATAAGCTTTGATGTGCCTCGGTAAGTAAAGGACATAAACATATATTATGTAGCTAATGAAGGTATACTGAGGCATTGGTTTGAGGAATTTGCTGGGGTTTACAATGTTGTAATTTTCTAGCAACTTTTTAAATTGCTGGAATGAAACAATGAGACTAAATATGAGGCCACTGACAATAACCGTGTAGTTATTATGAATATAATATTATTTAGTGACGTAAAGTTTAATTGTAAACCTACAAAATAGGATTCGAAATTAAACAATACAAATATAAAATTAAATTATTAAATTAAAGTGAAGTATTATGTCTATACTTGTATTATTATAAAGCTGAAGAGTTTGTTTGTTTGATTGAAAGTGTCAACATAAGGAGCTACTGGTCCGATTTAAAAAATCCTTTTAAAGTTTAGATAACCTATTTACCGAGGCTGTAGGCTACTATCGGTATTTGCCGCGATAAATGAAATTCACACAGGCGGAGCCACCATTAAAAGCAATGCTAAGATAATTAAGTAAAAGGTTTTTCCGGAAAATAATAAATTTAAATTATTTACGCAGTGATCATTATTTTATACCTTAATAAGTAGCCTCGGGGGATCGCTTTTTCTTCCACTTGTGCCACCCAAAGGCGCTTCTATTAATGATAAGTAATTCCCAGGGCTGGCAATGCACTTTCGAGATTATTTATTGATACGGGCCTTCGATTGGGCTATTAAATTGATCATTACGTTTTCAACATTATTTACATAATATAAAATTTGTAGCACGTGAAAATTCGAGATTCTTGATATGCGATTGTTAACCGCAGTCCTAATTGAATGCCAATTACTAAAATTAAATGCAAATAATTATGATTCTGTATTCTTCTAAAATCTGTACGTAATAGAAAAGAGAGTCATTGGAATTACTGATTATAGCTGACGACTGTGAAGTCAATTTCTAAAGATTTTTACATATTGGCCACTCTAAGGTCTTCTCGTGTGTATTCATTGATAGATATTTGACAAAGTAGCTATAAATTATTGTAACTGCCATTAATGTCCCGTTTATCTTTGTTTTTTTTTTGTTATGTCTTATTTAAAATGGGTAATTTATAGAATAGTTTTAGTGTAGGTACAACATCCTAATACTGTAAACTCCAACTTATACGAGCTATCTCTACAATATAAGAATCTTGTGATCCAGTAATAAACATGCCCTCTTACCGTAAGGCAATCCCCTGGAATCCCTTACGGCCAGAGCAGTTACAGGATTTTACTGGAAAAAGAGCTTTACGCCTGAGGATACCGGCCAACGCTTACACTATCCCATGAAATTGGAGTTGGTTACAATGATACAGCGAAAACTGTTATTATTATCTATACTTCATATTTTATAGAGGAATGATTTGTATTATTGATTTTTTGTAATTTTATGTTTGTAAGGATTAAACTCAATGACTTCTGTGTCAATTTAAAAATATCACTCTTATAATGAAAAAAAATCGCTACGTTATCCTTGAGTAACATAATCTATATTTTTAATAAAAAAAATAAGACCGCAAGTGAAGTCGAGAGCAACAAGTAGTGGTTAATATTTTTGTTTAATTTTTTTAATTAATTTTAATTGAGGCTTCCTAGCTAATTGTTATAAATTTATTATTTTATTAAACAGACAAATTACTTTTACAAACCAATCAAATAAAACTAACCTGTATAAAAGAAACAACATTGAAAGCTATTGCTTCAATTATGTAAAGAATTTTACATACGCTTTTAAATTCCAGCGTCCATATTTTATAGTTCTGTGCAAAGTATGGTCTGTTACCTATTAAGTTCTGTACATAGTGCAAAGTGACTATAGATAATACTTTGACATACATATGTCAGTGTTAATGAAGAGATAAAAGAGGTTCATTTGCAAGTATAAATCAAATAATAATACCGTCCAATAAATGTTCCGCTGCTGGGCTCAGGCTTCTTCTCATGTAGAGAAGGAAAGAGCATTAATCAAGACGCTTGTTAACATGCGGGTTTGCGTTTTCAAATTACAATTGGTATCTAGATTCCCTCCCTATGTTCTCCATAGAAAACTTGGAAATTAAAAAAAAATTTTTTTTTTGGTTAAAAACTAAATTCTACCGTTTACCAAATTAAACATTAGATGTAAAATAACGCCATTCAAGTTCGCTGCCTTCCTCACATCTCAAGATGATGATATAATGCATCTTTATCCTCGTCCTAGTGTCTGTTGTTTTTTGGACTCCTGCCCGTGTCTCGTCCGACAAAATAGTCACCATATTTTTGTCGAAATATGTTTACAAACGTCAACATTGCTATCAATCTTCATGGTAAGAGTGGCTTCAACACGCTTTGTCTGGACCCGGTTTTTTTCACCTAAAACCTGGTTTTTATAATAATTTTACTCCATTACTACTCTTCTCTACGTCTTACTATCCTTTCATCCACAGCCGTCGCCTGCGCATCATCTACATCTCATAATAATATGTGTTCCACATCTTGGCTGCTTTGGGTTGGAGCGTTTAAGTTGAGAAATATTATTTCAGTAATTATCTCCAATAATGTTTGAGAAAAGTTAAATTAAATATTTTTGTTATCGATTTTATTGAATTTAAAATATGTTAATGTGAATTTGGGTGGGCTACAACGTATAAAGCGCCGCGTGACACAAGATGCATGATATCAGAATCTTTCTTTAATGATTTCAGGTCATAAGTTCAATGTACAGCCGATAATTTATTTACCACCGAGGCAGGGAATCCTTTTGAAGTACAATGGCCCAATAAAATATTGTTATCGGGGCTATCGGCACCAAGTTTATGGAAGCAATTGATAGCATTATCTTTTTCATTCTAATTTGCTTTCCTTTTAGCAATGTTGTTTTGTGTGGGCCAGTTAATTTGCTTATTGTAGACCTTGTTAGGAAGTGGCCCTAGAAGGACCCTGTGTAAGTTTTATATTCGATGTTATTTATTATTAGACGTTAACAGTAATCGGGAGAAGTAAATTGTTGTTTTTGCGTTGCATAAATACAGGAAACCAGGCAGGTTTAGCATTATATTAGATTGGCATTGCTGAAAATTACTGTCAGTTACTTTGCATTACATAACACCTTAATTAGATACAGCATGCTACTGAATACGTACTTACCCACAAATATGTACTTTTATTTCCGGGTATTGCCACCAATGGTCGTTTATTGGGGTCTACCCGACCTGTTATCTTTCATCACATTTCTTCGAAGATCAGCCACCTGACGTCGCCGGCAGGTGCCATGTAGCAGTCACACATACCCTCACTAGGACATAATTATGCACATACTAAGTCCGTTGCGTGACAAATAGTCACATTGTTCAGTTTACTTCATATACTAGTCGAAACGGTGAGTTTGCTTCCACTTTGGATCATCTTTTTTAACTCTCACTTTATCTGCCTAAACAGGGCATAGAAAGTACTTTTTCGTTAAAGATATTTCGCAAATACTTTTTAGTTATACACATATGGAATGTTCCATACAAGGAATATTTGAAATTCGACTATTATATTTTTAATAATTTCAAGTTCTGTCACTGTCTCTTAAATATTTGTTTCTTTTAATACCCTTGTCTGAATTCACATTAGATGAACTAGTTTTTGTACATGTTACATATTTATACGTGAGAAATAAATGAAAGTCACTATTTAAACCTTACAAATGTAAGCTCAGCAAGCTCAGCTAGTTCTTTAGTTTTAATTCGTAATCTTCTTAGAAACATAACGACAGAGTTCCAGTTTATTTATGCACTCCATTAATAAATGTACCGCAAAGCATTATTAATCCAATTCCCATCTTTTTACAAAGCATTATACACAAACTCACACTCGCACACTTTTATTACTAGATGCAAAACATTGGCAATGAACATTCAATGTCATGCGGGCTGGAATTCCGTTTGTGGTGTAACGTTGAAAAAATCCGGAAGACGACGGCTCCTATGCGCAAGAGCATGTTTTATGCTAATCAACACATAACTATGACAGAAAGCATTTCTATGTTACATCCTTCTGTCGGTAACGTTGGCTGCTTGCCGCGTTCCGGGGTTTTGTTCAAGATTTCATTTGTCTTTACACCTTAACTTTCCATGTAGATTTAAAATTTAAGATAAAAATGCAGTTTTTTTTTAAGAATTATTATCTACTTCTATTGTTTACCTAGGCTTGATTCGCATTTTCAAGCCCAGAATCCTATACATACAACAATAGAAGTGTATTGCATACTGTATATTATATTGGTAAATACTGACGTGATACAACTTAGTATCAAAGCAAGTATTTGGTTACACAAAGGTCTGCTCATTACGCTAGTACAGCGAGTGACCAGACATACCCTATGCTACATATTACTTATACGTTAATATAAATGTGTGGTTTTACAGCTCTTGTCGCCAAAATACCATGATATGTTACCATTTGTTTATAAGATCCCTGTGTACCTACATTTATACCACATTAAAATTTCATTTGCGCCTCTTATTTTAGAATATGACTGATTAGAACCTTCATCTAAATAAATAAATTGGTTAAGATAATACCTTATGGGATTATATACTTTATGGACCTACTTTAAATTAATATTAGCCATGTCACTGTTTATTGGTTTTGGATCTTTCATTGATCTTGAATTTCTTCCTATTGATTTCATTTCCGCGGATGCTCTCCTTAGATATTTTCATCACACCTCAAAAAGCTTCATTTATTTGTCCTTATGATCCCTTGTTTGGAAAAACCTGGAAAAATAAATATTTTTCCAGTTTGTTATACTACTTATTTACTATTTGTTGAATACGTGGTCGGCGTACTGACTTTATATTAGACTATGGTAACTTGTTTTGATTCACCACATTTAAGAAAATTCATTCCCTGAAATAGTAGTTCCTTTTTTTATTAATGTAATCAGTTATTCCATGTAGAAATAAAACTACTTTATAACGGATTCTATCGCGGTTTATTTTGATTTTAGTACCCGACGTTTCGACGCCTTTGCAGGTGTCATGGTCACGGGCAGGCTGAGGTGGTATTTGTCTTGACAGGGGATGTTGCTCGTTCTACCTTCATAAAATAAACCGCGATAGAATCCGTTATAAAGTAGTTTTATTTCAATGTCTAATATTCGCGTAAACCTCAGAAAACAATAAGTTATTCCATGTGTTAGTTAAATCAGCCAATCAGTTACTTTATCCAGATGTAAGTTAGTGATCGTCAAGGCAATCGATCAATATGTTCAATCCTCACGATGTTGGCAGTTTGCCTCGTTCCGCGTTTTATTTTTAAGGTTCTAATGGCTTTGTTGTGTGCTTACGGAGAATATTAATGCCAGGATTAAAAGTTAAGTAACAAAACAGATGCTCAAAAAAAAAAACATTAAATTTGAAATAGCTACTTTTTATACAGATTGTATCGCGGTTTATTTTGATTTTAGTTCTTGTGTCATGGTCACGGGCACGACGAGACCTGTAAAGTTTTTGAAACGTACCATTTGAGGTACAGGCCCCTTAAAATGTGCAGTTGTACAATAATATACACATGTCATGGTTACATAGTACTCTTTTTTTACGGTTCTTGAGATACTACGAGTGTAAATATAACCAACCTCACTAATCGAAATAGGGAAACAAGAAAGGATTGTAGTTCAAAATATTGACTGGCCTGTTGGTCTAGTGGTTAGTGACCCTAACTGCTAAACGAAGGGTCGTGGGTTCGATTCCCCTCCAAGACAAATCTTTGTGTGATGAGCACGATCATTTAATTTTATTTCTGGGTGAAATGTATCTATATTATGTTCAAATGGGTTTAGAAATATAGTATGTTTTTCAGTTGTCTGGTTTACATAGTTCAGGCTCTGCCTAGTTTGGGATCGATGGCCGCGTGTGAGATGTCCCAAGATATTATTAAAACAAAGAATGTAACAAATTATATAACAAAAAATACAAATTTGAATATTAGTTTTTCGTTATCGACAACTATCGGCAGTAAGCTAGACGCGGCGCTTACTCCCTATAAAAGAATTAGGTACTTGTTGAAGTAATAGGTTTTTTTTTTATCCTATCAAAGAATTGTTTCAAAATATATTTTTTCATCATTTACTTCTCCATAAACTGTTCTTGTATTTGAATGACGCGCGCGTAATTTTTACCACCGTCCTAAATAGTACGGCTGTAATATTTGTCATTCGGTCAACAACACCAGTAAATAGCATCTCAAACGTATAAATAACGCAGATTCATCTCCCACCGCATCGCCAGCGGAATAACGATCACTAATTTGACAAACGTCAAAAACGACGAGCGCATTGCAACCTTGGTGAGCGCAGTTTACATTATGGTCCAGAAATAACGCACACACTTCCTTTTGATCTGGCTGAGACATGACTACATGAGCATCGCCTGTGTCCACGGCTCTTGCTGCCCATTTTACTGGCGTTTTGGAATGCTCGAACCAAACTAGCAAGTTTCGGACACCTAATGAGTTTAAGTTTTCATTTTGATGGATTCGTTTTGACCGGATGCGTGCCGAATAAACGTAGGGTAAATTTCATTGATTATTTTTATCTTAATTTACTTTAAAAGTACATCGTCAATTGGTACATGACAATTTAGAACAGGATAAGAGACAACTGAAGTGCCAAGAATATTTGAGCCAATCATAATAATTTACTGTTTTTGACAGTGGATAAACAATGACAGTATTTATATACCTAAATGTGTGTGTCAACGGAATATCGATCGTATCTAGTAAATTTCGTTAACCCTTCAAATTGTTCAGCAGAAACACCTCGTGCAACCCCAGGGGTCAGCCACCCTTATCCAATAATAATCACTTGAGGTCATTTCACTTGTGATCATTTACGTCGTAAACGTTAATAAGGTGCTTTTTTGTTTCGTCTGCCGGGTATCCTGTACGAGCTATCCTTCAATTTGCTACTTGTAGTTTAGGTGTTCGTAATTACTTTGGGTGCAGCAAAATGTACTTGGTACTTCGTTTTTTCGAAATTAATTTCCATTAAAAGTTTGATCTGTAAATCAATCAAAGTTTTATATATTTTATAAGTAAATGTTCATCTTACCCTATGTGTTTGTAAAACTGCTTTGAGAACTGTGTAAGTCCAAAATAACTTGTTTCTTGAATATTTTTGTATATGCAAGTTATTTTGGTATTCTTTTTGAGTAATTTTTTACAAAACAGTATTGTTGTAAATACAAGAACATCAAAGTTCTGTTTCATAATTTTGAATATTTATGTACAGATAGAAGGAAAACGTATTGAAGAAATAGTTAACAAGTAATAGTCATGTATTTCACACAAAAGAGACAGCATAAAAAGGTTAACATTTCAATTAAAAGATTAGTTAAAGAAAGTTTTCAGTCATATTCATAAGGCAAGCTTTAAACAGACAATATCATACCAACTTTTTTCTTTCATATTCCATGTGCGAAATAGGCGTAAAAATATCAAAGTCAATGCGCACGCTAAGTAAGTCCCTCGCCCGGAAGCTATTGACAAAAGTATTCGACACAATTTGTATGACATTTTTGAACATAAAATTCATAAAACGTATGACAATGAACGTAAATGTAAGCACATTTGTATTTGTTGCTGCTCGTTATACTTAATTTAGGTAGTGTTGTTCCAAGTGGTACTTCTGTTTGTTTCGTGTGCACATTGTGTAGTGAGTCGGCCACCTATCGTGCTGTCCGTGAACTCGGCTGAAGGCAAGTGCCAAGTTTTAAACCACTCGATAATTCCGCTTAGTCTACCGGAAAAACGCAATTGTATGTTAATTCGTGTCAGGTTTCGGGGAAATTGTTAACAGGAAAATTATTTAAAACAATTTCAACATCAAACATAAACTAGAAGTTAAGAATTCATCATTATAATTGTTTCCCTTACTAATGCCGAGATAAATGATATTTTTTAGTTTCTGTTTAGAATAAAACACATATTTTTTATACATGAACTACAAACAATTCATTTAAAAAATGTACCATTATTAGTAGTATCGAATTCATTTTTGATTGAATATTTAAACGTTAACAGGTCATTAAGAATAAAACATAAAAAGAGAGGAGTTTTTAAAGTATTTATCATAGTAATAATATAAAAAAGAATATACATAATTGTAACAATATAATATTAATAATATCTTGGGACATCTCACTCACGGCTGTCTGATCCCAAACTAGGCACAACCGGTACTATGGTAACCAGACAACATACTTATATATTCTTAATGCTTACATCATTCATTTCATCATTGAACAAACGAGTTCGTCACACAAACATTTGTGGGAATCGAACCCACGACCTCCGGTTTAGCAGTCAGGGCCACTAACCACCAGACCTTCCTCTTCTACTTGCTGTGCCCATCAGGGTCCATAATTGTGACTTTTATATTTCCTTTTCCACCTTTAATGTACATTATGGATTGCAATAAAGAATATGAATATGACCAACAGGCCAGTCAACAATGTTTTTACCTTTACCAAAGTTAATTACACAATATTTCACTTATTGGGTGTTCAATATAGACACATACAAGTACATTAATTATGCAAACAGGTGTTATTACGTGTATTGATTGACATTAGTGTGATTTGCAATATCCCTATTAGCCGTTAGTTATTCAGTCACGCAATTAAGACTGTGTAGATTACATAGATATAATAATATAGCCGTCAACAGGATACATGTATACTTAGCTAGAGACTCCGTTTGCATGTGTGTTTTCAATAGGCCAATTACTATTCTAATAAATAAAAATAATTCCGTAGTTTTTACCAATTTCATTCATATTTTTTTCCGAAAAGGAATAACATTCTTCAATCCCAAAGTGAATTGATGTTTAGGATTTTGACCTTTATTTTCTGCCTATACGAAGAGCGTATTCTCGTCGGTTACACAAGTAATAGTTTCACGCAGATTGTTTTAACAAATCTGCTCATAAGGTATTCACCCTTATAGTCTATCTTCAGGTACGCATTGTATGGAGAGTTGTGAAACGCCCAGCGCTTCTAGTTTAACTGACGTGACTTTTCCAGTAAATACACAAACACAGTCCGAAACTCATAAGACATTAACCAGTGTTAATGTTCAGAATGAATTCGGTTTACAGTAAAGGGGTCGCAAGTCCCAGTGTCCGGGCCGGTCGGAATCCAGTGCCGGCTAATGCGACGTCGAGTTGTTCGCGCGACGTTTTTGGCAAACTCTCAACTGTCACACGCATCGTACGTGCCGACTACATTGAGTAGTTGTTACACTACAAGATGAAAATAGCTGAGCAGTGTTATAACCACGAATTATTTAAAATTTCTAACAGAATGAAAATTTTATAATGATATTAAAGTTAAAACTACATGACGCAGTTCGTGATTTGAACGAATACAAAAAAATAGGACATACTTCTTGAAAACATGTTTGCAGAAGTCTGTAGGTTGCTTGTTACCTTATCCTCTACTTTGTAGAAATTATCAGTTAGTAAGATGTTCTTGTTTTATATCCTACAATCGCATCAAAAGTATATGACCGCGGCTTTAAACGCGTTGCAAAGGAATTTCTATTCCGCGCGGGTCATATTAATCTCTTTCACATTTCCGCGCTAGACTCTCCGTTATTGCTAAACGTAGCAGTTAATAGTTGAAATTGTTCTGTTTTAATTAATACGTCACGTTACGTGATTTTGGCTCTCTATACGAGCGATAAAACTGCATTCTACTAGCCTTTGCTATATTACTATTACTAGGTTATGTACCTAGTTGGTTTTTTATCATATTTATTGGAATACCTTTAATAACCTCAAAATATATAATTTTATTTAAATGAAATGGTATACATTAGCAGCCAAATACGTCTAATAGGATAAAAAAATTCTGTGTTCAACCTCAAATCAAATAAAACACAAAACAATTTATACCAGAAAATTACAACAAAAAATATTTTCCAATCTTATTTTCCCGACCACAATTGAATCGACCTTTCGCATCCAATTTCGGTTTCCACTACGTTAGTTTTCTACCCATATCCAAAGCTTCAGGGGAAAGGTAAAGCCACAAGCCACAGGACCAGGGCCCGGGCGTGCCATGCCATGAGTGACAGACATGGCGTGCCCAATAGAATCACTTCGCAAACGCACGTCTCATTTTAATCTCCATTCCCGTGGCTCCCGTTTCGTTTTTAATTTAAAAACATGCGATTCTCGATTGTAAGCAATATTAGTGAAGACAATCATTTAGATTTTAGATCCTCATTTACTTATATAAACTTTTATATTATAAAGCTGAAGAGTTTGTTTGTGAACGCGCTAATCTCAGGAACTACCGTTTTGATAAATTCACTTGAGCATTACACTGTTAGATAGGAATACAACACTTATTGAGGAAGGTTATAGGCTATAATTTGCCGGTAACCGATGTCCACGCGGGCGGTGCCACGAGCAAAAGATATATAATACACTTCATGTGTGAAGTAGCTTTTCTTTTAAGTTATTCTTTGATAACATTTAATATCAGATTAAAAATGGTATTGGTGTGCGTTTGCTTCCGCAATAGGTAGTAATAAAGTGATGCTGTATACGTATTTGATGTCCACGATACTAGCTTTAGTATAATGAAACTGCAATAAAAAATCATGCCACGTCTAGACAGGTTTCCAGACGAAACACTTGTAGAAGGTCATACAAGATTATTAGAAAAGCCACAAACATTAAAAACATTATCGCTTTACCTCGAAACAAACGATGATAACTTGACTTCAGTGTAATGTGAATCATGGCGATAGCATGAGGTCAGGAGTCGACTCGATGTAAAAATTATGTTGTTTTAATTATCACCATCGTTTTGCTGCCAAGGGTCCAAGGAATATAAATTATAAAGATTTTATATTTTAAGGAACCTATAAATTATTATTTGTTAAATGTTACTTTCAGATGAAATGAAATGTTGGTCGCGATTCTTAAACTGGCCAACTTCGTAGATTTTTTTTTTAATAATAGTGTTAAACTTTTGAAATACTTGCTTTGAGGATAAATGTATATACATTTTCATAATCCCATCGGGCAGCTTGGCAGCATTTAAAGAAGATTGAAAAATTCACATGTTTTTTGCGATAAGTGAAATAACCTGCAATACTAGAAAAAATAATAATACTGGCCTATAAACGTCCCATTGCTGGGCATAGGCCTCTCCCCATACAGAGAAGAAACGAGCATTGATTACCACGCTTGCTCACTGCGGATTGGCGATTTCAGATTCAAATTTTTGGTATCCAGGTTTCCTCACGAAATTTTCCTTCACCGTTCTTCAATG
Source organism: Plusia festucae (assembly GCA_950381575.1). Taxonomy (NCBI): domain Eukaryota; kingdom Metazoa; phylum Arthropoda; class Insecta; order Lepidoptera; family Noctuidae; genus Plusia; species Plusia festucae. The sequence goes on from OX494447.1 coordinate 1,059,414, forward strand.
ATGTCTTAGAATAATTAAGAAAGTACATATAACTTTGAAAAAGTCACATTGGTACTTGCCTGGGTTTGAACCTGCAACCATGTGCATACGAATCCGTTAATTGAACCGCTAGGCCACCACGACTTCTGAAACTCCACAACATACTAGAAATACTTTATTGGAATCTCTTGTGAAATTTCAGTTTTATGTCACCATCTTAAGCTTAATCTAATAACATTTATCTAACTTGGGTTACGTTAACACAGCTCTGCTGACACCTTTCGTAAATACAAGTGTAATGAAACACAAAAAATCCACTCTCTGCTAATGTTGGCATTATGTTAAACAATTAATATCAATCACGTGCCAAGCTATCATTGTACCTCACTCACACATCAGACCGCTGCATACAACAATAAAAAATACATAATTTTTTCCACAGTTCAACGAAGTTAGAATCCAGTGCAACGCTCTTCAAAACGGCCAGAAAGTGTGCCATTTTCAATACAGTACCGTACATTTGTGTATGAATGTGTAATTATTTAGCATCCTGCATTATAACGGTTTACCGTGGCCCATTGTGGCTGATGGACAAATGATTGCGAATTTTTTTCGTCTCTCTCGCACTGGTTTTTGTCCACACAAAAGAGACTGAACTCTGTGCGTGCGATAAATGTTTCCGAGAATTAGGATCGCGATACGCTGTTTTAATGGATTTGCTGAATAACTGTTTTGAGAATGTTAGCTACATAATTATGTCGTTCTGACCACGAAGGATTTAAGTTTTGTGTGTCTATGTTAATTTGATGTTATGATGTCATATAAAGTGGCAGCGATCGATGTTAGTGTATTGTTGTATGTTCAGTTTATCAATTACTAGCTGCAGCCCGCGACTCCAGCAGCGTGTGTCGGTTATCGCATAAAAAAATGCTTTTCTCAGTGTCCTTTCTCAGGCTTTAGACTTCCTTTGTATCAAATTTCATTTAAATTGGTTTAGTAATTTAGGCGTGATTGCGTAACATACAGACAGAGCATCCGCATTTATATAACGATTTCCTTAGTTTTCTAAACAGTTTTTCACTAGATACTTGTGCAAATACAAACTTGTTACATTTCAGTAATAGCTGCTTTCAGGATCTTCAGTAGAACTACATCCTATTTTCTGAACAAGCTCTTCTCTGAAACACTCTAGAAAATAGAGTGATTACAGTAACACAATAAACATTAAATTCAAACCTCCAGTGTTGTTTACGATACATTATCTTCAGTCTAAGTAAATCCAAGTCGCCGAGAATTAATTCCCGCTGAGCAAACATCGAACTATGCTAAGCCAATACTATTAGTAATTTAGTCTGTAATTGTCTGTCGCATAACGTAAACATGTGTAGTTTCGGCAAACATATTCATAGCCGGGAGTTCTTTGCTCAAGATTTTATTTAATATCTCATGAATAATGAGAATCAATAAATGGATTGTTCTATAAAATTAACGAATTTTTGACAGTTCAGCTAGAATACCCCTCTTGGCATAAAATTGTTTGACATAACGTTTAAGCATAACTTTTTTTGGCATAATAATAAATTGGCATAGTAGTATTTTGACATAATGTAAAAGTTAACAAACCATCCTTATAGTCTTATTTGTTTTAGCATAATTTTGAAGTGCATGAAATTTTCATTCGTTATTAAAATAACCTTTTTTTGACCCCTTACTATTGGTTAAACTTTTAAAAATATAAAGTAATGAGAATGGAGAAAGTCTGTATTTAAATTTGGCTTATAGCAGGGTTTTATTGAGTTGCAAAAATATCCAAAAAGTAGAAATAAAACTAAAAATGTATTTAAATGAGAAAATAAATTTAGATAATTTTTTCAAATGACCTACTTTAAAAAAAAATGGTAATGCCTCAGTTAACTTTATCCATCGAAATCTTAAACTAGAATCTAGTATTTCTGCTGTGCTAGTAAGTAGTAGGTATGGCGAACAGAACGTCGGCGAGTCGACGTCAAACGATAATTTGACAGGCAACAATCTACTTCACATGAGCATGATATTACGTGTAGAACTTCACAGACTAGTGGATTTCTTCACGTAAATCAGTAACACCTCTTTAAAACTGTCTATATTAGATGCACAAACCATTCAGATCTCGCAGTGGCTTACAAGAATCATAAAATCCTTAAAAAAACGCCAATAAAATAGTTTTTTTATTAGATACCTATATATTTATTTCGGGACACAAAGTACGATGCACGTTCATGTGATCCCGAAGTCAAAAGGAAGAGATAGAAGTCAAATGAAATCGACATGAGTTTGATCTGCCGCTATTGGTCAATCCGTTCTAAAAGTCTTCAAGTCTTGTAATATGATGATGATTTGATATTCACTTGTCTTCATATGAAACGGTAGGCTATTAATTGTCAGTGTCGGGACAATGATACTTAAATAATATCAAAACTTTAACCTTCATTTTAAATCTAAACTTTATAAAACCGTGTTTTCTAATTTAATAACATTTTATATAACATATTTTTAAATGTATTGGAGCTCTGTATATAAATTACCATTTTTAAAAGAGTAACCTATGGAGTTTCTTGCCGGTTCCTCTCCATAGGAATGACATTTTGGAACCGCGCAACTAGCGTCATTTTACGTTTCGAAAGTGCCTGGAAAGGCCTACTTGAAATAAAAATATTTTGATTTTGATTTTGATTTTGAATATTTATTTAGGAGTAACAATCTCCTGAGATAGGCTAAGATTAAAACAGTTACCAACACGTGAATGTGAATATATTGTACCGCCGAATCCATGACACCAATTAATATAATTACGCTGTTCACCATACATCATGGCGCTAGTTACTAATTGCGTCTGGCTGTCTGTGTCCCATGACTGTACGAAATTCCCACATTTGGATGACCAAAAATGTGTCAGTGTTGTAATATACCTACTTTCACGTCTGAGATGACGTTGGATAGAGAAGTATGGAATAAGAAGAAATGCTGCGCCGACCCCAAATGAAATTGGGATAAGGGCAGGAGTATGATGATAATGTAGTATATTATATATACTTAATAACACAGTTTTACTAAGAACTAGCTTCTGCCCGCGACTTATCTGCAATTTCAGAATTGGGTCCAAAAAGAAATGAAAAATGTGAAAGTGATGAAAAATTGAATAAAATTTTCACCCGTGTGCTTGCACTTGCGCTGTAATAGAGAAAAATACTAAATTTCTAAGTTCGGGAATTACGTTATTTTCCATGTCAAAGGCTACATGCATGCCAAATTTCATCCAAATCCGTTCAGCCGTTTTTGCGTGATTGAGTAACAAACATCTAAACATCCACACTTTCAATATTTATAATATTAGTAGGATTTGTCTTTTATTATTAATTTATACATCTAAGATATAAAATTCTCGTGTCGCAATGTTTGCCACCAAACTCCTCCGAAACGGCGGGACCGCCGCGATTTTTATGAAATTTTATGTGATGATTTTTTTTAATATGACCAAACAACTTTTGCCGTCAGCTAGTATTATTTTATTATCATCAAAAATAAAATCTCTACTAAAACTGTGCCTAAGAAAAAAAAACGTATTTACTTCAACGATTTGATATCTTTTGCCGAGAATCTTCGGGTTCAAATGGAAAACGATTTAAATCCGTTTTCTGTTTCTTATTCTTCTTCTTTTGGAGTCGATGGCTTTATTTTTGTTTGATAGTGCCCAATAGTTGGGCATCATGTTTTATATTTACAAGATAGACAGTTTTTCTTTGAAACACACAGACTCTTTTGTTTTATTGCGCTCCCAAACCGGCCATATCAAGCAGACAGTTTAAAATACGTTTAATAATCATAATTAACGCAATATGCATTCAAATGAAAACACAAAAGCTTGCCTTGAGCTTGACCTAGACTGAAAACACTCAATTACTGCGGTGTCACATTACAACTGCAATGTATAAAGGTAAAGGCTGTTCTACACTGACACGAATTTAATAACTGTTAAAATATATCATAACAAGATTTTATTTTACGTGAGTGAATAAGATTTTTTTTTCTGTGGCTTTACAAATTTCTGATGGCTTCATCTGTCTGTAATATTTTAGCTTCCGCTTGAATGATTCTGATAGAGTTTTGTCTGTTTGAAGTCTAACGTGATAAGTTATGGTGGTGGTTTGATAATGTGGTGTTTTTAAGCTTTTTGGGACATTTGTATACTTTTGAAGAATATGCTAAATGAAATTATCGGAATGAAATAAATATTAAACCCAAGATGCACAGTCTTATGTCCGTCCTCAAAAATGACCACAAATGCTGTGATTTCAACAAGTCTCACATCGCAAAAACAACTTTATGCCAGTCTCACAACGCAAAAATAATCTTATGCCATTCTCACAGCTTTAAAATAATCTTATGCCAGTCTCACAGCGCAAAAATAATCTTATGCCAGTCTCACAGCGCAAAAATAACTTTATGCCAGTTTCACAACGCAAAAATAATCTTATGCCAGTCTCACAGCGCAAAAATAACTTTATGCCATTAGAAATAAAGTTCGTTCCAAAACTATCACCTCCTATGTGTCATTGAAAACACGTTCTGGCTGATAATTATTTGTCGGGGACTGTGAATCGAGGGTTTTTTCTATAACCAATATATGTACATTATTTATTTCCATAACGATATGCGTAGAATTTTCATATGTTATGTTTCAGTGTATTAGATGCCTTAGTCAGTGTTCTGTTATAACAGAGATAATTGCCAGTTACTCTGTTAAAAAGCCATGCCAGTAATTTTCCTGGATAGACTAGTTATAAAATGAGGTGAATAGATCTATTTAGCCTGTTAGTACTATATGCATTAATGCTATTATTTTTTATACTTGATATTACTCTGAGTAAAAGTAAAAAAATGGCTAGGGTGTCGGACTTGCGATCATTTGTAACTTAGATTTTGATGAATTTTCATTAAAATACATTACCTCCTGGTTATCATAGGTGAACGAAGCTCACATTCGTCGTTAAATAAAGGAGCCGGTCCGAGTAAATGATATATTTACGTAAACTCATATAAAATAAATAAGTTACAAACAAGCTTGTGAAAAGCGAGATATTTAAAAACAATTGAATTGACATCATGTTGTCATAATATATTTTTCTTAAAGAGCTAATTGCATCTTGATAACAAAAAAGTATTTATGTGTAATGTCCCTGAACAGTAGGTCTGTTCTGTTATAGATATGTTTCGATATAAAGTATCAATCAAATATCTGTACTGTACCTTGAAGGTATATTTTAGCGTTTAGCCTTTTTACACCTGGTCGAGAACAATAGTTGTAACCATTAAGTTCGATGATGCAAAGCCGTGCAAATTAATTAGCATAGCAGACAAAAGCAAAAGCTTGTACAGCACTAGGCGTATTATCGTAATAAGTCACTCACAACTACGTAGTATTGTCACCCATGTAAGTTGCTGCGCAGTGGGCCACAGTACAGAGGCATGCAGTAAACCCATGGAGATTAAATTAATATGAACTCAATAAAGCAATTGAACAAAGGTTTTTATTGTTATGTTTTTTTTCTTGAAGTGTTTATTTAAGTTATTTTTACTCTAACATTAATACCTTATCAAATCCAATCAATACCATATAGAAAAGGAACAAATTAATAACAACATAATTATAAAATTGAAACCCTGGTTTTTTGAAGTCGATTTAATAAAAAATATCCTGAAAGGATATAAGCAATTTAAATTAAATTTTGTTTTGGCGGAATATGCTAAACGCAACGAATACGCATAATGCTTTATGAATAAAAACGGGAATCTTGAAAACGGTAGCTGAGAACCAACTTATCCACTTCATTTTTCTCTCACTCTTTACCATGTTAAAATGTAAGTACGAATGGACCATGTTTTTCTGATTTTTCTGTGACACGCTAGCGAGAGTGCAGTGCGCGGGCGTTTCGTCGCTGCACTCATTATTAGATAATTTGAGTTAATCTGCGCGTGCGCACCAATAGGTGTGGGGTTCGCTGAACTGCTAATAAATTGGCCGACTTGTTAGTTTAATGGCTCGCTTTGTTTATAGCCAGTTAGTGTCGTTTACTTTGCTACCTATCTGTTTATGCGAAAATCTTTACAGACATTTTTATGGTGTGTTTTATTATGGATAAAACATAATTTAACGATGATAAAGGACAAACAATTGTAGTTTCGTAGAAAAATTAATGAAAAGTTGTAGTTGGGGAATTGCCCGATCTCTGTTCTAATTAGATCGCTAATTAATTGGCGAACATTCTTATCACGCTGACTTGAATACTACGAAAGAACCTGACGTTCATTATATTATTTTTTTCCGGTAACACAATAGCAAAAAAAGTCGTCGGAACTGTAAAACGCTTATAATTTTAAATCATATAATTTAACTTAAAAAAATAAATGAGGAAAAATATGTAAACAAATGTGGCGCCATCGGCACTCTATTTGATCGGCACTTTCGTGTCAGCTCCATTTTGGATCTTGTTTCGAGGTTTAATACATTCTTTGTTATTTTTGATTTTCCTCAGGAAATCAGCCATTTCTTCTAGTTCAATCTAATTAGAATAATATCGAAAACAATGAAGAGTAGAAAATATTTAAATTAAAATATTTTTATTTTAAGACATCAAAGGCAGGAATTAAGTTCGAAATAAATGAAAAAATTCTTACTTTTTAATGCCATACACTAAGCAAAAAGCACACAGTTGAATATAAATAAAAATGTATTTAATTAGGTACTCTAAAAATGTTACAAAATTAATTTTGTGTTCTAAAACAATATGACACATAAAACTTGTAATGCTTACTCGCTACTGCAATTGCGCGCAAGTTTACGGTTTACGTTTGACGGCCGTACAAATCCGCTTACATTTCACGTGTTTACGTTACCGGTTACGAGCCGTTTGTTCTGGCTGTTTGCGATTATTTATTGTGAATTCAAATGAGTGTTCTCTTAAATTTAGCTGTTTGTGTGCATGCCTGTCTAATAGAATACATTGACTATCGTGTATTATGTTCTATGTGAATGTTTTCGATAAAGGGCCACTTGTTTTACAAACGTTATTTCAAGTGACTGCTTGAGAACATTTTTGTAGTGTTGGGTTTGAGCTTATGTTGACCACCTTAGGTTTGTCGTAACTCGTGTTGCTGTTAAACCAAAATCAAAGGCAAAACCTACGTTCAATTGAGAATAGTTAATGATTAATAATGTGCAAAATAATATTAGTTAAAGATTAATAATGTGCAAAACACAAAATACAATAATAGGTACAAAATGTAACTTTTTAAATTAATGTCACCTCATCAAGATTTACAGGTCTTATCATTTAACATAATAAGATAGGGCTATACATACGTAGGGCACACTGGATATAGTCTAAAAATGTTTGTGAAAAAAATCTTCTGCGCCAAAATACGGCGTTCATAAATACACTTAATTGCATAAATACGAAACAATACCATCACTTATTTGGCCAATAAAAAAACTGTGTAAATGCCACGTGCACCGCGGCTCGTAAATTTCGTGCGTCCGTGTATTTGCGTCGATCTCGGCAGCGTAGCATCTGCGATTGTTCAGCGTTTTTGTTTTTGTTGTCCACGTATGAAAGTTATGCGCTGAAATGTTTGCTACTAAGATTAAAACGAATAATTCGCTGATGCTTGTATTACAGTATTTTTAATAAACGCAATAATTCCAATAGTATCCAAGGATTGGAGTAATTAGTACTGTCATTATGATCACATACATAATCAATTAAAATAAACCGGCCAAGTGCGAGTCGGACTCGCGCACGAAGAGTTTCGTACCATTATCTATAAAAAACAATTAATCAATCACGTTTTTTGTATAGGAACCCTCTTCAATATTTATTCTATTGTTTTTCAGTTATTTGTTGTTATAGCGGCATTATAATTATACCACCTCTGAATATTTCAACTATCTTACTATCACAGTTCATGAGATACAGCCTGGTAATAGACGGACAGACAAACAGACGAACCGAACGGACAGCGGACTCTCAGTAATAGGGTCCCGCTTTGTCTTTTGTGTATGGAACCCTAAAAAGTCACTCATGAAATATTAAAAAATCTCTAAAAAAAAAATTCGACATGCGACACCAATAAAATAATTCAAAAGAATACTCCTCCAAAAATAAAATATATATTAATAAATTTGACAGTCGGATGTACAGTCAGGTCGCTCGTTTACTGTCTGTCACTCAACAAACGGTTTCTGAGAAAAATGCGACAAAGGGATTGTCACTTTGTGCCGAATTCAGTTTTATGGACGATAAATTGCATGCGAGCGCAAATTGCGAAGACCGAAGAATTAAAAATAATTGCGTCGGTTCACTGATTATGACCGAAACTGATTGTTCTAACTGTACTTTTACGTCACTTAAATGACGTTGTAAACTGGAGATTATTAGGTTTTGTTACTTCCGAAGTGTAAGTGTGGTCGTAAATAAGTAATTATAAGCTATTGTCCGCGCCTCTGTCTGAGTAGGTACCCACGAGGACACTTACCGGGATCCCAACGGTTCTTTTTTGTAAGCTACAGTGCATTTTATAAATCTGTACAGCCATTTAAGCGTCAATATTGAAAAATTCATTATTTTATTTATTTATCTCTATACAATAAAACTCTTCCTTTACTGACTGACTGACTGACAGACAACGCACAGCCGAAACTACTGATCGTAAAGAGCTTAAATTTGGCATGTGTGTTTGTTGGGAGGAGTAGGCTACCACTGAGAGAGGATTTTTGGAAATTCCCCCCCAAAGGGGAGAAAAGGGTGGTAATTTAATAAACGGTGGTACATACACTTGGACGAAGTCGCGAACAAAAGCTAGTACTTCATAAACAGACATATTGTACAATGGTGGACTTGATGACTAAATCATTCTCTACTAGTTAACCAATTGGTGATGCAGAGACGACTTCAAGTACTTAGGTGCATTAGAAAATTTTATGTTATGACAGTGATACAATAAATTTGGAAATAATAATACAATATACAAACAATATTAAAATATAAATTATTTTTAAGATAATGTAAAACCTAAAACTACATATACACTAACATTGTAAATCTGATGAGTTGTTTGGATGAACGCGCTAAGGAATTACTGGAAATTCTTTCAGTGTTAGATAGCCAATTTATTGAGAAAGGCTATCAAAAGGCTATTTTTTTTTGCGATAACCGACGCCTATGCGTGTGGTGCCGTTAGTTTAATATACCTTCATGAGCAATTGTATTTTAACTGGATCGCGTCAACTTACAATTTGACCGCCTTATGAGTTTAGAGTTCTTCTTCCATCGTCAAAAGTCGTATTCTCACTATCTTTGGCCATATTGTACGTCGAGAAGACACATCCGTGGAACGACTTGTTGTGCAGGGCCAAGTTGAAGGAAAAAGAGCGCGCGGCCGATCGCCCATGCGTTGGACCGATCAAATTAAAGCTGCACTTAATGCTCCACTCTGTAAATGTACGAGACAAGCTACAGTACGGGGGGAATGGCGACGGATTGTAAAGCTAGCCACTACACCAGATTTGACGATCAACACCACTCTGCCAAGAGTGTAACGACGAAGAGAAGAAGAAGAATGAGTTTAGACACTTCGAATAAGCTTCTTAGGAAGCAATCATCATATCACTTTCTATACTACAGAAATTTCAACTAATGCCATGCAGGCTACACGACAAACACATGCAACACGCAATAAAAAAAACTTAATGCTTTTGTCTGAACTAAACTATATATAAAAAAACCCGCGTCTTTCATACGAGTCGAGTTGCTTTCCTTCTGTTTTTTTTATCAGTTAAAAAGCACATTTTTGGGTTCCCTTTATGCCTAAAGTTCTGGCTGAAAAAAGTTAGTTTTGTGAGTCGACAAAATAACGAAGTTACCGTCATGCTATGAAAATTTGAGGCATTTGCGCGGTAGGAAGCAGAATACATTATACAAAGCAATTTTTTGCTTCTATATTGTAATTTGTTTTAAATATTGTTTTGAATTCGAAGGGTTCCGTACAAATACTTACTGTAAGGGAATATTATAACTTAATTAATCTTTGGAACGACAAATATAATTTTATGTAGATTTTAATAATATTACCAACTAGCTGCCCGGACAGAATTCGTTCTGTCAAAAGTAAATTAATTAAGGTAATCCCCGAGCTTAGGAACAGTTTTTTTTTTACTTATTATTTATGTTTTACACCTTTTAAACCTTCCCTGGACTTCCACAAACATTTCAAGATCAAAATCAGACAAATCGGTCAAGCCGTTTTCATGCTATGTCGTGACAACGGAAAACGGGTTTCATTTTTATATATATAGATAGCGGTGTTTTGAATAATTAAAAATATTTTAAATATCAGACAACAACATAATTATAATTATTATTAAATTGATATTGGCCCTTGCCTGTCCCTTGGGTCTAACAAACATAGACAAAGAATACATGAAACTAAATGTAGGATATATTTAAATTTTTCGAGGTAACCAAGTGCCGTTAGCCATTTTGTTAGTCTTGTACCCTAAGAAAACGGCTTTCCATACAAATTTCACACTTAACAAATGCAAATTATGACGAAACATTAATGTTGTATTGCAAACTACTTCAAAGCTGTTTGCTATTCTTTATGTCGAACTTATACATACATATTTTATTTAGGTGCTTAAAGTCCCGTTTTTCTTACGAGCGTGAGGAACCCTAACTTAACCGATGCAACGTAAACTCTACATCGTGACGAATCGCAAAATGCTCGAAAATTTAACTAAACGCGGCACCTTTGATGTATAAAATTATATTTTTGAGTTTATTGCGCGTAAACGGTTGTTGGTTATCGCAGCCTTCCTGGCTTTATTAGTTTGTGTCGGTAAATTGAGTAACTGTTTTACAAGTTAGTAAAAAGGCGGTTTAAGGTTAGCTCTGAAGAGTTAATTACTCGATTTTGTGCAGTTGATTTTGATCCTTGTTTATTATTGTTATATACCTTTACGTAATCTTAATATAATGTCGTGGTGGCCAAGCGATTCAATGACTGGATTCGCATGCACATGGTTGCAGGTTCGAACACAGGCAAGTACCAATGTAACTTTTAGAAGTTACATGTACTTTCTTAATTATTCTAAGACACCTTTGACGAACGGTGAAGGAAAACATCGTGAGGAAACCTGGATTCCAATAATTGGAAACTGAAATCGCCAACCCGAAATGAGCAAGCGTGGTGATTAATGCTCATTCCTTCTCTATCGAGGAAAAGGCCTGTGCCCAGCAGTGGGACTAGGCCGGTATTATAATCTTAACGTTAAAGAACAAAGCTGGTGCCACTGTTTGTTGTAGATCTTTTAAACTACACTACGGATATTAATGCAGTTTTCAGCAGTATATAGAGGGTTCCAAGAGAACGGTTTTTGTGTTTAAATAAAGATATTTAATTTTATTACCGTGTTACCCGTTCGAAGGGAAGAAAGAAAGGAAGGGTTCGCAAGTTAGTAATAAAAAAAATTGTTAATTTCCCATAAAAATATTTAATTCATAATCATTGAACAAAACTCCAGATCGACTTTGGCGAGGAATAAAAATGCTACACTCGGGTTTAAATAAAACTCATACTGAAAGTATGAATTTTATTATTGTTATGTTTTATTTCCTTTATTACATTTTCTTTGTAGTTAATAAATATCAAGAGATGCTCGAGATTAATAGGTGGCAGTGTGGCACATACCAATTTAGCACTGGGTAACTAACACAGCCGTCGGAGCACATATACTACGACTCGGCTCTCAATGCACATCTATCATGGTTTCGGATTTTTTCAAATTCAAAATCATTTACTCATAATGTCCTGTCATCAACAAAAAGGGTTTTAGGTTGACGTTTAACACTTAGTCACATAAAAAAGTCAAAACCAAAAAAACAGCTATAATTTTTTTTTACTTGCATGTGTAATAATGATTGTCAATTTATTGCACGCCTCATAAGCGAAGCGTTAAGGTGGGGTATTACCACAGTATAAAAACATACAGTAGGACGACGCCTTTGATCTCCATGTAAATGCCGACAATGTGTAGAAATTGTCGCAACAGCCAGGGTTGTCTCAAGTTAACAATATTTATTTAAATTAATTTTTGATCAATATTATTTAATAATTATTATTTAATGATATTATAAGTATAGATAATGTTGATATAAAATAAATAAAAAATATATATATCTAATAAAAAAAAATCGAATTTATAATTTATCAACATTACTTAATAGTTATTATTTAATAATAACGTTTATCTAAAATAAATAAAAATAAATATTGTTACAATAATTAACAATAGCGAGATACACAATTTGTAAAACAGTAACTATTATGCAAATGTTCTTCGTCTATGGTCTCACATGCAAAAATTCGAAAGCTTGACCTCATTTTTATTTTCAGTGACCTCTCAAATCTTAAAAATGACTTATCACAAATAAATGCATATTTTTTTCGGCGCCATCTTGGATTCTAATTTCGACCCCATAATCGTTTTTAGCGACCTCGGGTACCATGAAAATGACACCCATGATGAAAAAAATGTATATTTTTCTCGGCGCCATCTTGGATTCCAATTTCGACCCAATAATCGTTTTTAGCGACCTCGGGTACCATGAAAATGACACCCATGATAAAAAAAATGCATATTTTTCTCGGCGCCATCTTGGATTCTAATTTCGACCCCATAATCGTTTTTAGCGACCTCGGGAATCATGAAAATGACACCCATGACGAAAAATTTGCAAATTGTCGTCGACGCCATCTTGGTTTCTTGGCACCCATTTTAATAAAATTATTTTGTATTTATTAAAACAAAAAGAACTAAACCAACACCAGATAGCCCTGAAAGTTTGCTCCCGAGCTACTAACACGGTAATGTATGCAGCTCGGGAGCGCCCTTCCCCCGTCTCGCCCCTCGCACCCCGCACGATTGCCCTGTCTAGACGTCTGTCGAACGACTGTATGATGTAAAGACTGTGGTATTACTGTCAGTTTACACACACCGAGTGACTCTCCAACTTAAAATGTCACTTTTTTATTCTTTATTGCTTTTATTAGTGAATATAAATAGACAAATGTTGAGAAAAAACACTATTCTTAACACTTATGATATTTTTAAATCTCTTTTTATTATTTAAACTAATTAAAAAATTGTTTGAAAAAGTTCTGTCTTGGACGTCCGTGTGTCTGTATGTACGGATCCCGTATCTTGTGGTCACGATAACGAACGAAATACTTCACTTCCTTATTTTAGTATGGAGGTTTTCATTGTTTTTTTTCAAGTTTTTCGTGTAGAGTATAAACCTATTTGTTGTTTTTTATAGAACGGTATGCTCAGCGACAAACACCTGATAAAAAAAAAATAATTATGAGGCGTGCACTTTTGGATTTTCCAACTATTTTCTACTACTTCTGTAGTTGCTCAAACAGCTATAAACGGTTGGCACAGAAGTTATGTGATTAAACAATGTAGATAGATATATATCTATGTATTTTTTGGGTTCTGTTCCCTGCGAAAACTTGTTTACACCTGATTTGGAAAGCGGAATCAGTCTAAGGTTCAATAAAAACCTTTAAAGCAGCATTCAATTATTAATGGCCTGTTGGTCTAGTTGTTAGTGACCCTGACTGCTAAGCTAGAGGTTGTAGGTTCGATTCCCACCTAGGACAAATGTTTGTGTGATGAGCACAATCATTTTTTCCGTGTCTGAGTGTTATTTATCTATAAGGTATGTATTTATATTTTCGTGCGAATACTACGTGGACTGCACAAACAGGCTAGAGGAGGTCTCATTGTACCTATTAATAGCCTGGAACACAAAACATTTTACTAATACCAAGCGTATGGAGAATTTTAAAAAATGCATTTGGCTTCATACCTACTGTGTGTAATGCAATCACAGCGGTTCGGTCCTCTTTATCACCCCACTCTATTTTAATATCGCAAAATATTGTACAATGTATTGGCGCCAAAATGAGAAAACAGAATGAACAATCATAATTATACAAATTACAGATTTCAAATTCAAATGTAATATTTTGTTTATGATGGCCGTATACCTATACAAGAAGTGCTCGTTTAAAGATGTACGATTACTGAAAACACGTATAAAACGACATTTTTAAATAGGAATGTGAATCTATAGCATATTCAAAAAAATCTTGGTCGTGACTATTCCTTATACTTTCTAATATTCCATTATATTCCAGTGTTTCGAGGTATCTGATGCCACGTGATTTTTGAATGCGTCTAAATAAATTATGTAGTTTACAGATCCTTCTTCCACAGACTTTAAAATAGATAGCTTTTCCTTGCAAAATCTTGTTTGCATCTAATTTGGAACGCTGATTTAGTGTCAAGATTTGATGATAGATGGTCTGAGCCTTTAAAAAGGAAGCAACACACACTAAAAATATTCATCGCCATCTTCATCTACTGCTGGCCATACAAGCCTTTCCCTATGCCTTTCTACTCAGTTTCTCTGTTAATAGCGGTGCATATAACAGTATTTGTAGGTATCTGATACCACGTGATTGTTAAATGCGTTTATAATTTATATACTTAAATTATGTAGGTATTTTATCTTCTGCTAGGCCGGGTATAAAAGCTTTTGTTATGCGGTTCTTCTGTGTCTTCAGCTACACCACCATTCTACTGTGTCGATCTCTTTAAAACCAGAATGGTACTCCATTAAATAACTCATTCAATAACACTCATCACATCGCATGCACCGAAAGTGACAATAGTCTAGTTGTCGCAAGCGCGATTGCCGTGAACGAGGTCTCGGGTTCGATTCCCGGGTCGAGCATAAAATATTTACTGAGTTTAGAAATTCTCAGTACCGCTCGGAGTCAGGAAGTGTGGCGGTGTTTACACCCCCGTGCCTCGGAAAGCACGTAAAGCCGTTGGTCCTGCGCCTGATCCCTCCATTCCTCCATTATATTCCACGAAAAATACATTTAAAATGTAGTTCCACTCTACAGGGCTTAGTCTTCTGGTAGTTTCTGAAGTCATGTGCTTGTAGAATGCTTTTATGTAATTTACAGTTCTTTTCCTCTGTAAACCAGCTTACACATAACTTCAAAGAAGATTTGTTATTTTTCATTATACTTGTCACATTTGCGTGCAACTTCTGCATATTGCTTCTGATTTGACAAGCGAAGCGATATTCGTATTTTACAATGGACATGAACGCTCATCCTACGCACAATAATTCATCTCCAATTGACACTTACGACTCGCACGCGACGCACACAATTTTACGTTTATCTGGCCCAGATCACTGAGGAAATTTCCTTCTGACTCAAGTTACTGAATCACCTCACGTCAATTTATAGAAAAAAATCTACTTGTAAAAATGGTTTTTTGTTGTGTAGCTTTTTTACCATTTTAATTGTTGAGAAGGAAAACCGTTCTTATAGTAATGAAGTTCATATTTTAAGCAATGGAAAAAATATGTATGTAAAATGAACATACTTTTTATTCGGATTTGCAAAGAAGGCCAAATGCTTCTGTATAACATTACAGATCATTAACGGCAGAAACTGTGGTAGGCCGTTGTCCCAAATGCGTCATTCAATAAAAACCTAAAACTAAATAAATTTGCTATATCACGAACAATTACACGCAGCGTTGCACCGGTCATTAATATCATATGTGATTAGTTCCATCATTGGAATTCCCCACAGTTTTCAGAACAAGGAAAATGAGACTTTAATTTCTGAGAAAAAAATCGCATGTTATATTACAGTGTTAACTGATCACACTCTATGCAATAAGTAATTCAGCAATTTCCAAGAATCCAAATGAAAGTAAAATGAAACAGGAAAACTGTTTCAGGAAGAAAAATAATTATAGGTCACATCACATTATCATGAATATTGTCAGGTCGTAACTCTTCAGGTTTGTTGATAAAGTATTTTCTATTACAGCAAGGAAATTAGCATTCATCAATTTAGGTACCATTAGACCGTTAAAGTTTTCACGAGACATTGTCGCATCTTGACAAACTTTGAATCAAAGCTCTTACGCATAATATTGATAAAGGTACCTACATAATTAAACTACCTAGTTGATAATAGCAATTATGATAGTGTTAACATTTTTATCTTTTAACCTTTGACATTGACACATCGTACTATCGTAAAACTATCAGGAATACACACCGGCTAAACACGTAGCCATTACCGGCTAAACACGTAGCCATTACGTTTTTATTTCATTACTTACTTAACTCTGTAATTAGTAAGATTGTTTACCAGCCAGTTATTAATTCTACAGTTTAATTATTACCAATTACTCTTAGGTGGATTACATCCATTGTTTTGCATAAATAAACAATAATGGCGTTTTATATTAAAATTAAATTAGTCGATAAAATTTACGCGCATCACTAGACAATTTATTCAGTTCAGTACCTTGCCATGTTTTGTTTATGGACAGTTAGGGAACAAATTAGCACATGAGTTTTTCGCAATTAAACTTTTTTCCCACAGTACCCCCTTATTTTTAATAAAACTGTGCCGAAACTTCCGTCTTCAAAAAAAAAAAATATTATTATTAAATGAACATTAAAATAAAAATCTGACAAAATGACCAGTCAGTCTATACAGCTACCGCCATCTAACGGTCGGCTCTGAAAACCAACTCTGTGCATCGCGATTAAAACATAACGAGTACGGAAAGTAAACACTGGTGTTTGACCTCGGGTTATCGAACTCGTAGTACTACAGATACCTACCAAACATACCTACATACAAAAACAAACATCTGTCATACATACACACTATTATATTTTTCGTTTACTGGCAATGTAAACATATGGCATCATAATCATTGTGTCACTATCGTGGTGAGCTGCTTGCTAGTGACTTAGGATATTGCGTGCTATTTGGACTGTTTCAATAGCGAATAAAATACATATTGTAATGGAAAGGTTTTGTCTAGTCATTCTTAAATTACTTAAGGATAAGAAAAAAGGAATATTCGACTGTTGATCTAGTGGTAGTGACCCTGACTGCGAAACCAGAGTTCGTAGGTTCGGTTCCCACCCAGTAAAAATCTTTGTGTGATGAGCATAATCGTTTGTCAGTAGTAGTCGTAGTCTGGGTGTAATTTATCTATAATTTTATGTATGTATTTAGAAATGTATAATTATATTCATCAGTTTTCTGGTCACCATAGTACAGGCTCTGCCTAGTTTGGGATCAGATGAACGTGTGTAATTTGTCAAAAAAAAATGTATATTATACTCTTTAATACATTATTTTATTGCAGCTTTTTGTCGTCGTCCCATTTGACGATTTCAGTCCTATACTTAGTTGTAATACCAATGTAGCCTATTGCACTGGTTTTTATTAAGAGACTAAAAAAGTGTATCCACGTTGCAGTACCTACCTAATCTCGGTAATGCAACGATGCGTCATCGTGAGCAGCGAAAAATGGATGCACACAGTTTGTTTGATTAGGTTCAAGGATTTCTTTAAGGTGACTACTGATTACGGTTCCAAGAGCGTTCGTAATTACATCGGAACTATTCGAATGGATTTACCGAAAAAATGTATGAATCATGATCTTACTGCTTTTTTGGCTTCTTAAAATTCAATTTATTATTTTACAGAAGTTTTTTTTTCGTATTTTAGTTAAAATTTGGAATTAATACTTTGTATCCTAATTTTACAATTATAATAATGTATATTTTCCTGTATACATTTACTGAGTGTTGATCACCTGATTATAATACCTACCTAATGTAATATCTTATGCACCAACGCATTCTGCGTCCTTTTGCGGCTCGCACATTGATCGCAGTGCTGCATCGTGCATACTGATTTATACTTATATGTATTATGGTACATACATTTACATGCAGACGCTATGATTTTTCGTACAATCCCTAGAAAAATGGTCGTTCGTGCTATTTCTGAAGATTTACGAATACTTGCATCTCCTCAACTAGTGGCATGAGTGTGTGACCAGTCCCAAGATAATATTATATTATAGATTTGTTTCGTATTGTTATGTTAATAGAAACAAGTATTAAATAAACCTTTCTTCATAACTGGCCTCTTAGACCAGTTTTCAACGTTCTGTCATTTTTTTCTAACTAAGTCAAATTACTAATATGTCTAACAAAAACGCTGTACTATATATAGAGAAGGAGTACAAAATGCTATTATTTTTTTTACGTGAAACTTAAACGAATTACAGTCTTATTACGACCCCTATAGGGCCTCTAGTAGCAATAACTGTCTTAATGAAGGAAGTACCTAGGTAACTAAGGAATGAATTAAGTCTTATAGTATAATTGACCCACCACCGCCATATTAAAAATTCTCAGACCTAACCGATATGCTCACAATTTCATACAAATCGGTCCAGCCGTTTCAGAGGAGTTTGGTAACAAACATTACGACACGAGAATTTTATATATTAGATAGAATCAAACATTGTACATATTCATAAAATAAGAGCGTGATATACGACTAGATCACAAGGACCTGCTCCAACGCAGATTACGAACCACATGGTATAGATCGGGAATGTTCGACTTCATTCGTGCAATTTCGTACGTCTCCGGCCTATTTCGTACCTAAACGTGTTTAGAGCGCAGTCGGGCGTGCTCCACGTGTACGTACTTATTGAGAACAACATGTTTTCAATGCAAAAAGTCACTATCTAAACTTAGTACGTTAACTGCGGTTTTACAACATAAATAAAGTTTTTTGATAGACACTTGTTAGTATTAACATGGTAAAGAATTATTGATGCTTGGTTTCCGAAAATGTTTTTAATTCATAATGTTTTGAATATATCGATCGTACGAATATATAGCGGAATATAGGATTATAGACATGTTTTGTTTATTATTATTATCATCAATTTTATTATAGAAAAAAAAAACTTTGAACTTTTACCTACGTCGCAAATTATACTTAATCCAGAGTAACTAACTATTTATACGTAAGGCATGGCCGTGTAAGTTAACTATTCCTCTTATACGAACAAATCTCATATATCCGGACACTAGTGTCAAACTTCCAAACGTGCACGAACTCTCGTAGAGCCGACACGACGTCGTAGTGTACCGTGTAATAATACTTGCAATTAAAGCAAATAGCAGTTGCAAGTATCATCGCGACTGCAGACGCTCTACACGCGTAACGTGACACTTGGAGTGTCGGGCACAGTGCACTGTGCCCCGCATGCGGCACGCTCTGGACAAAACATAAAAATAAAATGTAAATTAGTATTACGATGGAATTTTTGAATTGCATTAATAATAACATGATCTGCGGGACTTCATGAGTAAACTAAAGGCCTTATAACAATCCAGACATTTTAAAAATATCTACATAAATATGTTACTAATAAAATTGATCAGTTTTAACATGACGTTTTGTTTTAGTTATTATGTAACCATATACCTAGTGGTTCATTATCATAGTACAAGTACAAATTCCAATATTTGTAAATCAGTATTTCCTGTTATTTTTGTCTATAGAAATAGCTACAAATCTGACGGGAAAAGTTATTTTGTAATAGTATTAAATTTGATTTTATTTTTATAAGTTTTTTTATTTTAATTCTCTTTGAAATTGGGATCCAAGATTCCATCCAGATTCAGGCATTATGACGCCTTTTTGTATTTCTTATTGGTAGGTACCTGGTGTGTAATTATGTAAAATATAATTATTTTGTCCAACATTGTCGAAGAGGCACACTGTGCTCTCGGTCTCCAGCGACGACTTACGCCATAATCTGTCTTGCCATTCAGCTCAAAGCTGGCGTATTCAGGTACATTCTTGAAATTCAGTCGCTGAAAGTAGAATTTCAGAGGACATTTCCACTTCCAGTACTACATAGGTTTTGTGCGATGATTTTTGAATTGTTTTCTTGTTTTGTCTGATCCTTGACTTTTTATGACGGAGTAGAGTTACAAAGGAGTTCTTTGTTGTATGGAAATGAAATGATATTTAAAACGAGAGTTTTTAGTTGGCTCGTAGTATAAAAATTTATGGTTTAAATTACTTGTTGAAGCTTTGTGGTAAAGTAATAAATATAATATATTTTTGTGCTAAAATATATACTTGATTGCTACTAAATATCGCAATACTTAACATACATATTTTAGTTCATTCATTATTCTATTACAAATCTTAATGCCTCGAAACAAAGAGTCTTGCATCAAATAAATCTGAAGTAACTTTGTCAGAATCTCCAGGACGCTACTCTAAGTTACAATACCGTTCTATAAATTTCCCACTGCTGGGCATAGGCCTCGTCCCATATAGACAAAAAATGAGTATTGATCCCCACGATTACTCATTGCGGGTTGCACTAAGGGCTACACTACATTTATTTAAAAAAATCGCTCAAAGTATTCGTAGGTATATTTATTTCATTACGTTCATCTAATAACCATAGCTTGTTTTTAATTAATAGTTGGAACTTATTTTGTTTTACAGTTATCAATAATTGCGGTTAGCAGCATTCTTACTGGATAGGTATTATATGGGGCAACCGGCACGATCAAACAAACATACCGACAAAGAGTATACAGCGACTAAGAATTGATGTTTTTGGAAAGATCAACATTAACATTTTAATAAATATTCAAATTATTTTAATAAATGTATCTCTAATGAATACTTCATTTGTCATTCTGTTTAATTTTAATTATGAAGTAAATACCTGTTTCCTTTTAAGTTAAGATTTACAATAAAATTTAATTCATATTTAAGTTGCATGTTATAGACCAGACAGTGTTATAAAAACATCTTAAACATCTATATTTATTACATAATTTATAATATATTCAGCTTTGCTAAAGCAAGTTTAGATTCTATTCTTTTTAACCTAAATAATAATACCGTCAATCATACATTTAGGCAACTTTGTTGATTAATGTAGGCACAATGTATAACAATAACAAACAGTCTGGTCTACGCAGTCCCGACTATTCTACGTCTGAGTCATGCTGCACAGCTGCGGTCGAACCACATTAACAGATAAGTAATTTTAATTTAAATCTCTACACGCAATTATTGGAAAACTGTGTAATTGTTTACATTACAACGTTCTTTACTTATCTCTGTGACCTTATTGTCCCCTGGTACTATTTACTACAAATAGACAAGCCATCCGCCAATTGTATGACTAGTATAATATTTCTAATATAATACTATTTAATGTTTAACCTAGTTTGGTTTTTGTTTACTTAACCCAACCAAAAATACCTACTAATCCGGAAAAACTTATTCGTAGAATTTGAATGTTGCCTTATTTTACGAAAATGATGTTGAAATCCTTGCAATTTCAGCAGGGTTAAGACGCCTCACTTGGTTTTCTGCTTACCTCAAATTGTAAAACCGCGGACCGAAGCCGCAGTGCTAATTTAGCAAATGAAATCTAAACTCGGTCAGTTCGTTCCAGCGCGGCTTACTCACGAACATTACGTTCTTGTTGTAGCAAAAGGACCAGCGGGGAACTTAGGACCAAAATGAACTGTTTCGGTATTAATGGCGCAGGGATGTGTGTGAAATTCGTGGATTTTAATGCTTATGTGTAAGTTTGTTCGTTATACTCAAGGTTGCAATTTAGTTAGATGAATAAATTGAAATAAAAATATTTTTAAATGGATCCTATCGCAGTTTTATTTGGTTTTTGATTCCCGACGTTTCGACGCCTTTGCATTCTGTTAACATGACTGGAAAGGCGTCCAAACGTCTAACATGCGCGTATAAGCCTCAGAATGCGTTGGTTTGATAAAATTGTTCTCAAGTGACGGACATTTTATTTGCAATGATTTATGATATTATTTTGTCAAAGAGCTTTCATCTGTCATCGTTTCATTCATAGTCTAAGACAGCACGGCGACTTAGATGTGTGGACGTGAAATTCCTGGATTTACTGTTTAGTGTGTCAGGAAGATGTTGAGTAAAATAATTAGTGCCAGGTGTTAGATTTTCTAAGAACAGAGAGGCTAGCTGTAGTTGAAGTTATTATCCACACTAAGAATGGCAGAAATAATATAAATAATTGTCTATGCTAGACGAGTAGTATTTAAATCTTTTGATCATCCACTGAGAAACAGACTACTTCAAAACCTATGTTTCCAATTGACTTTGTCAGCAAAATAGATTGTTAATCATTTACACTCCTACAGATAAATTGTAAACATTTAGTGTACAGGTCCTTACACTTTTGAATTAGTCGTAATGACTAAACCTTATTTTTATTAATATTGTCTATAAACCTGCAATTATTAAGAAGCGAGCCATTGTCGGATCCTTCTCAAATAAGTGAATAATTATCTAATATGGAAAACTGGCGTAGTAGTAAAAACAAAATTGTAATTAGGTAGTTGGGATATTCATTCTGTCATGCATTGTTGTGTGTGTGTGAAACCGATGCCAAACAAAGTTTAAGCTGCGTGCACAACTTGTAAAGTCCCCAACACTTGGTCAGGATTTCAAGGATTGATCATAAATTAATCGCACTTCAACATCAGTTGATGGTTTAAAACTAAAACCTACAAGCATCTTTGTATACGATGCGGCGATGTTTGTTTAATTATGGCCAATACCAATTGCGCAGTATGATAAGAAGCTGACAAGATCTGCTTTTCGTCACCAGAATTAACATCAAGACAATTAGGTATTAAAATGGAATGCTAATGTCATAAAGAAGGATTATACCTAATATAAATAAGATGGCAACATTTTAACGGATAAGTCACGCTTTTGGGATCATATTAAACGGTTGGATTGCATACGGTAATAATTAAGATATAAATCGTATTTCTCCGGTCACATTTTAGATTATAGTCGTCTATAAAATTGTCTGTAGATAGATGTATGATATGAGATGGACTAACTCAAACGCAAAATATTTAATTTAAAACCTGATCCTTCATTACGAATACGTTCAAAACTAGCTGTTGCTCGCAGCTCCGACCGCGTGGGCGTCGCTTATCACAGCAAAAAGCCTCATGCGCTATCATTCTAACATAGAAATATTTTTTCACAGAGATTAACCAAACAATCTCCTCAGGATTATAAATTGATTTACATACGTAAATTTTATAGCTTATTTAAACATACGTCAAAGCAGTACTACGAGATTGGTATTAAATCCTAAATGGAGGTTTAACGATTTCACAGAAACAGTGTTAAAAGTAATTTGTAAACTAGTACCGAATTAACCTAGATCTGTGTTCACCACTTATGAATATTATTAACACTTAAAACGGGAGCAGAACATTCATCATTTAATACATTGTTATTTTTGTAAAATATTTTGTTTCTCTTGGCCGATGTCTTTCATATGTAAATATTATTTTATTTTCGAGGCCGTTTCTCTTATTGGAAAATATTTCACTTGCTTTGCAACTGTAAATAAAATACTTTTTTCATTTTTTTCTGTTTTAAACGCAGTTATGAAATTTCACACGTAAATATTTTCATTTATGGTTTTTCGATGAGTTGAGTATCGAAAATAGACCACTAATTATAAAGAAAAGTATTTTAACGTTCAATAAACCATTGTCTGCTATTTTCTTCTCAAATTAAATCAATAATATAGGGATAAGTATCTATAATCCATTGACCTCGCACGTCCCTTCACGTTGTATTACTTGTTCTACATTTCAAATTCTGTTAGTTTGTGTATTATATGATGTACCTGCCTACCCTCTTAAGAAGCCATGTTCTCCTTAAGAAGCTTCCAGATGAATGAATATAGTACAAGTATTATTTAATTCAGGCCTATTTATTTTGTTGTGATATAAGTGTTTGTCCACATTGATTGCCACCTCTCGATGATGGATATTATCTCTAGCCAGAATTAAATGAGAGTACTTAAGTCCTATCGAGCCATACAAGAACCAGTTGCATTATATCCATTTGTTCGACGGACCAAATATGTTAAGTTCAGCTTCTTGCATTTAATGTATTAAAACAAGACGCATGCACTCTCGGCTTATACATAACCAGTTACATATCTAATTAATAAATACTCTATTTATTTAATAAAAAAAAACATGACGCGAAACGTAGAAGAATTTACTTGGATGAATTAAGGATATTATAATCCTTTCGATATTCCAGCCTTTGAACAACAGAAGAAAATATTTTTAATTAAAAAAAAATCACTAGACTTTCCTCATCGTTTAGATCATCGTTTCTTTTCAATTTAACATATTTAAGTAAGGTTGAGTAACAGGGTGGATTCATGTAACGATAATTAAATCAGAGTGCAATCCTAAGCGGTCCTAAATGCAAAGGAACAGGGCAAAGACTCTACCAAACAAATATAGTGCGCAAGAGTTGAATACTCGAGAATATTTTATTATCTGTAAACATTCACACACGCGCGCGTATGTAGCGACTGAGTTATCTTGATCTGTGTGATGTGAAATATATATTCAGAAAATACAGCAATCATTAAAAATAGTCAAAGATCCGAATTAGTTGGAATTCATGTTGAATTTTAATTTTAAGTAAATTGTTTAATTTCAATTACATAATAACAAAAAAGTTTTACTCATACTAGTCCTTTTTTACTCATTTGGAGATTACAATGTAGATCAATAACATTTTAATTGCATAATATTATAATATATTATGGTCGCATAATTTATTAATAAACTTGCTAATTGTCCAATCCTAACACTTTTTCTATTGAGTTTAAAGAACATGACCTGGAAAATGGTTTGAACGATTAGCATGTAAATATTATGTTTAAATTGTTTTGAAAGCAAGTTTTCTTTATTAATTTCAGTGTTAATAATCGTAAGATGAGAAAAGTTTTGTAATCAAAATAGTGGTAAAATACAAGTTGTTTTCAATCTAAAGCATATTAATTCAAGAAGTTAAATTGTTTTTGTTTAACTATTCATTATAATTATTCAGATAAAATTTAAAATAAAATCTAAACTGGGTATTGTATAATATGACTATGAGGTGTAACGGTATTGGAATCTTGCTAATGTGCTAAGATTAAGTCTATAAATAAAGTGAATTAGTTCACGTTTTTTGTATTGACAGCTAAACATTTTAGAGTTTAGAGTGCTATTTTTAGGTGATGGGCTCGTGGCTAAGTATAAGCTGTACATTTTGACAAATATTGAAAATATTGAAGCCGCGTTCACTACGGTTGATCAGTGGAACAGTGACCATATTTGTAAACATACCGAGTCCCCTCCGGATAAGAACGCAGAAAACTCAAAATGTTATTTATGAATTTAATATAACCAATAAAACTCTCAACATAACTATAAAGGATTTCATTAAGGCTTAAGAAAGAAAGAAAGAAAGAAACGTTTATTTGCGAGAAATGTGGATAAAATAAGGTGTTACAATATAATTTCAGCGAAGCACATTTCACCATTCCGGTATGCAAAATACAGTAAATGATACAATAAAACTAATTTTATATTAATGTAGACATGCAGTAACTATGCCTAATTTATACATGGCAAAAAGAGGAAAAAAAAAATACTTATAAAAAACTACACATAAATATCACTGCAAAACTATCAAAACCCAATGATCACTCTATACGTACATTTGTGTTGATGTAAACAAGCCGTCGACACGCGCACACACACTAGCGTTGCGCGCGTGTGTGTGCCTCACATGGACGCGTAGCATTGAGCCAGGTCGTGGCACCCGGCGCGTGCGCAGGGTTTATTTGTACGTTTATGCGCGTATCTACGTAACTAGTATATAACAACATATTGGCTCCGTGATTGAACTTATTACGGAGTAATGCAATAGTGGATTTTGAAATTGTGATTTGATTAAAGTTCACTATTTTCATTGGAACTGTTTGAACAGCTGTTTAGAGCAGCACTTGTAAAATATATAACAGAATGCAATTTCATAGGCAGTTATTTCCTTAGTCAGAAATGTTTCAATAATTCTTGGTGCCAATGTTATTTTTAAAACAAATTCATTACTTATAAGTTAATTGTTTAGGAAATGCTTGAATATTTATTCTTTGTGACCTAGAAACATTTTTATATTTAATTTGGCATGCGACGATCTTCGCAATCTTAATTAAAATGAAATGCCTACAGATGAAGTTTTGATCCATTCGCGCAGGCATGAAGATTTCTTAATCGTAAATAAAACAATTACTTGCATGTAGGTTTATAATTTCACACAAGTCGTAATATTTTTATATTGAAAATATACAATATATATCAGTTTTTATAGACAGCTCGGTTTTTGCTGCAGTTAAAATAATAGGTCTGACTAAATTAAAATATGGTTTTCCTCGTTGTAACTCAGTGCTGCATTAAGTTTTAAATCAAAGTATTATTATACAAATAGAAATGGACAATATCCTCTCTATAACACAGCGACATTAACAATTAAACAGTATAATGTTACAGTAGGTTGATTTTAATCTTATGTAGGTTTAAGTGTAATATAAGAATACACCATTGTAATAAATATTTATAATAATTTAACAAAAAAGAATATACGTATTTAAATAATGGCCCCGATTCTGTAAAACACGTACAAAACTAATATTATCCCATTGGTATCTTTTTCACTTGTACATATTTAGAAAAGGACAGACGAAAATTAGAACTGTTATTTAGTTCCGACTAAAATTCTAATACAAATTTAACGACAAGTATTTGTGCTCTAAAAACACTGTGATGTTAAAGGTGAAAACTAGTTTGAGTTTCTAAGTAAGTTGTTATCTGTTGCCGTCCTTTTCTCAAGCTTTATGTTAGTAAAAGACAGCAATGCTTTAATTTTAGTTTAGTTTGCGTACCAAGGAATCAGCACCAATATTTTCCAGAATACTCTTCGCATTGCTGTTAACTAAACGATAAGCGGCAGGATAAAATACTAACCAAGCGATGGATTTCACGATCTTAAGTTTTTTATATTTGATGACGTTGATAGGAAACGCTCAAAAATTTTAATGCGTTTTTTTTATCATAAGTCACTTGACTAGAGGCCAGGTTTAGACTTAATTTGACTAACCATGTTTTGAAGGTGAATTAATTACATAAAATATTAAAGGCATACACAAATATTTTTTAAGAGTAGTTAGAACGTCCTCTACTACCAATCCACATTACGAGTCCACGAAAGTCAACAATTTTTCATTCTTCCAAACATGCTCTACTGGAACTTATTCTTCCGCATTTAATTCGTACGGTGTTTCAGAATTTGGTTACTTTTTACATTGAGAGCACAGAGCAGCATGAAGAGTTCTACCCAAAATTCAATATTTTAACTGATAATGCGCATTGACAATGCGCAGACCTGCCGTCCTGTATGGATCAGAGTGCTGGCCCACAAAAGGGATAAATGAAAGACAATTGCATGCAGCAGAGATGAGAATGTTGAGAGGAATGTGTGGTGTTACGCGAATGGATAGAGTGAGGAATGATTAAATATAAGAGGAAGTTTGAAAGTGGCACCGGTAACCGAAAAACTATGTGGAAACCGGATGTCGTGGTATGGGCATGTGATGCGGAGGAATGAGGATCATGTTGTAAGGAAGGTTTTGAGCATGAATGTGGATGGGTATAGGGGAAGGGGACGACCAAAGAAACGATGGATGGATTGTGTGAAAGTCGATATGGCAAGGAAGAATGTTACTTGTGAGATGACGGCAGATAGAAGAGTATGGAAGAAGAAAACATGCTGCGCCGACCCCAAATAAAATTGGGATAAGGGCAGGAGGATGATGATGAATGCGCATTAATACCTAGTTAATGCTCAATCTTTTAGTTAATCCCATAAAGTACGTGATTATCTACTGATAATATATTTCTTTATAATAACCCATACTTTTTTATTATCTGCGATAGTAAGTATCAGTATTGTAATTTAATTATATAACGGGCAGTTATTATTTATTTAGTATGCTATGAAACATTCTATGCTATAAACTTGACGGAGTTAGCGTCCAACTCTTACAGTTTTACACCCACAGGAACTTTTCAAGAGCCAGGTATCAATTTTCATTTTAGAACAACCACATAAAGTTCTTTTTAATATTGGCTATTACTATATAAGATTTAAGCCACATTGGAGACTCCTTAGTAATTCTTACATCTTATACTTAGCTTTTAATAACCATGCAAAGATAATACTTTGTCATATCACCTGAACAGAAGAAATCCTTTGTGAGGTGAAGTCAAAATCGTTCTGTAACAACATTCCGTTCTGCGCTAGAGTGCAATATAAGTTTTGGGCATTTTGTTTTTGTTACAACATTCAGTAGTAAAGTGATAAGTAAAGTAAGTATTCCTAGCCATTAACACTCGCCTATTTAGATAGTGACAAACAAACACACGTGTATCGCCTTGCTTGCTACGAACACACGAAAGACCTCGCCAATTAAAATTCTGCACACGAGGAAACAATTGAAAAGGACATATACACGTACGCTAAATGGAAGAGTAATAGCTGTGAATATGCACGCTTTCAATTAGAAGATGAGTGGAGTAGGAATGTCATCAGGAGCAATCGAGTTGTACGCAACACCAATTAAGCACGAGATTGTTAACAGTGTTAGGTTTTTGAGAAAACACCTTCAACGCGACTTGAGCAATCCATAGCAACGCGCAATGCAGTTCCTGGCTTGCAGTAACCAAGAGACGCGGGTAAGGCATTTAGTACTGGTGTGTGGCTATTCAGAACCACCTGACACATTTCCATTAATTATTACAACTTAAATTACTTTCAAAAAAATGACAAATAGTGCGTTTCACTTTTTTTTTAAATTGGTCAACATGTGCATCATCGTCATTTTACTACTATCATCTTAATTTCTAAGGGATTCTCTATAATTCTTCTCAAAGCTTCCTCAGCTCGTAAAATATAAGGCTGCTTAAAAATAATTTTACCAAGCCTATATGCCCCACATAGACAGTTCATTAGGTAATCTAGGTGATTGCAAGATATTCCATTCCACCAATAGAATTTACAAGTTTTGTTAAAATCGCTACATTTGTCATATGATACAATACGTTACAAACGTTGTCTAAACATTTCTATAGTTTGATGCTGAATGATGATTCTGATGAAGTCTCGTTGAGATAATATTAACATTTTCACCCAAAACAGAAACAATTGCTGACGAAAGGAAATGAGGATGGTTACTTATAGGAGATTTTCTATGAAATCAAATAGTTCTGTAATCTTCTGTCCTCGGGGCACTGTTCCTTTTTTGTTAGTGGATTTGTAGGTAGGTAATGAATGAAAATCCAAGCAATCTGAAATATTTTAATTTTTCTCTATCATCTTGTTTTTTCTTCTTCACTTAGTTCGTGGCGCCGGACAGTAGCGCTTTTTGTGTCAGAGATAAACTAGATAGCGTGGTGGGATTAGGATCTCTTTAGTCAGTTTCCTCACATTATTTTATTCTGCCGAAGATGAAAACGGCTAGGTGAAAATCTATTATTTAGTTTCATTCTAAATAATTTTATTATTAAGGAACAACAAGTACTTTGTTTAGACTTCTTCCAAATACATCAGACTGGGTAAAGGCTATTCAGTTTATAACATTTCATAATTGTAACCTTTAAGATAGCAGTATTGATCTGAGCCCCCATGATTTAAAATTTGTACATAAGTTTATACAGCTGCATGAGTGAGCTAAATTTGCTGTCTCCTTCATTCACAACAAATGTTAGGAGGACGCCTTCAGGAGAAGTAAAGACATAAAACACGCTAGTCTGAAAAGTGCAAATCGAGGAAACAATATTGTTAAGGTCACATTACTACTATTACATGGTGTCGTGTTACTAAAATGGTATGTTTTGACATTTTGTTCCGCGTTAGGGCTAGATACAGAGCTGACGGAACAAGCTAAGTAATGTTGTTTGTTTATGGTAGTCGAGTGGTTGTAATGTGGTAATAATTCAAGTTAAAGTTGCCTTGAAGAGGTCGGGAGTTCAAACACGTGGAATAAACTTCTGGTATCTAAGGGGCATTTATTATTAATACAGTTTTTTATTCACTTGTTCTTTTCATGTCGTTTCGATTAAAATAGTGGTTTTGGATATATAAGGACTAAATAACCATTTGAATAATTAACCTAACCTAACCAAATTAAGAACAGACTACATTTAGACAAAATTAAAAGGAATTTATTTTTAGAAATGACTATAGCTAGTAAGTGAATACATAATATATATTAATAATATGAATACCGGAAGAATTCTATGGTTAAAAATAATTGCAGCAAAAGTCAAGCATTGTTTTTGCGGTTACTAATCAGGTGGGTGACCTAGCGAATACTTAACTTGACCTCCGTTGTTCATTGAGATGCAAATTAATCCTTCTTAACAATACGATAGGCAGGCAGTTATGATAATGTAAATTCCTTTTAGATGATCTCATAATTTCATGCAAATGTTATCATAATAATCCAGGGCTGAAAGGGGAAGAGCATCAACCATTTAACCTCCTTTTATTTTAAGTTAAGCATTTTTTTTTAAGTAAGTCAAAAAAGGTACGTAAATAGACTGCAAGTTTCGGAGTAGGTACTGTAAGTCTCTCTTGACATAAGCCGTACGTCAAAACGTGGTTGCATATCACTGTTTTCATGACATGGCAATATTTTATTGTCAAATACATATATACGTAATTATTAATATATCGAAAATAATATCTGTGGTTAGCCGAAAACTAAACAATTTACTATTTTTTTTTGTCTCCCAATCATATTATTGATATAATAATATTACGACCATGTTTTGATAAAAAGATAATTTACGCAGTAACTCCCGTTACAACACTAAGAGTGGAAATAATAAAAATATAATTAGAAATAGGTACTTGATAAAACTTTAAGATTGTTAAAAAAGTAGGTACTTCATTCGTGTGAGACTTCAAATCCCGAATAGAATAAAAACAAAATGCTACAACATTGTAATTATTATTTATCCTAACATCTAGATTATTCTTTTCTTATTGTACAAGTGTTATATAATTCAAATAAAACCACAAACAAGTTTTAAACGTGTTTCTTCTACTTTCGAAGAACATATAATTTTCTACTTACTTATATTTTTAATTACGACTTCAATTACCTACTGAGAAAACCAATACTAGTTCTATTTCCCATAAAATTTAATGGTGGAAGCGAAAATCCCCATCGATTGTATTCTATTCAAATTTTGTGACTCTGAAAGTGGATAACACGAGTTACAGTAGACGAAAGGTAAACAGATAATGAAAATAAATTACAAATGATCGTGAAATGGAAAAGTGGGATTGTAAATTATATCGTTTTGGTTATTTACTTATATGGAAAACGATGTTTATGGTATATAAACTATTTATCAAATTTTATGGCATTTATTGGAAATCTGTTTCTGGTTTGTCCAGTTTGCATTTTAATTATATGGTATACTGACATTACGCTAAGATTTCAGTTTTATTATCAAATGTAATAAAGACGATTGTATCAATCACCATAAACACTTTATAAACTAGAATAATCAATCAATATGTTTCTATAAGCATAAATTAGTTTAATTACAAATTCCTATTCTATAATATAATTTACTAGCCATTGTTCTTGTACAAACCTTGCATATACTGTGCATTGTTTTTTTCCATTGTTTACATTTTCATCGGAAGAGTTCGTGTTTTTCCGGTCGGACAGGCTGTCGTAATCATTTTCTGTTGACGTGATCCCTATTCCAGTTTATGCAGAAGGCTAGGAATGCGTTTAATTGGCACCCGAAGGCCTTTGTGAAATTCAAACACGTGTTAGTCTGAATATTTGTCAAACAGTAAAGTTCTGTTCCCGCTCGGCTCTTGGTAGTACTAGTCAAGTAGTAGGTTGACTGTTTCAATTTTATTTAATTACTTTATACTTACTAAGCTGAGATTTAAGGAACTCGAAATCAAATCAAAGGGGAAATTGATCATGAACAAGAAATAGTTAATGAACACTTGATCAATAAATAATGACTAAAATTATCGATGGGCTTGGGCAAGAGAAAAAATAATTTACGTATTAAAATAAGTAGTATGTGTGATACAAACTATTTTATCGATTACTAGCTTTTGCATGCGGCTCCGCCCGCGTGGGCGTCGGCTTTCGCGGAAAAAAATAGCCTATGAAACGGCGCAACAAACTGCAGCAGCAGAGTAGATTCTATATTTTTATGAAGCATTCCTGAAGACTGACGTCACCTACGTCAGCTGACCTGAAATCATGTTAATTTCTTCGTTATCTATGTGTCATCCTCCAAACAACAGTGTTGATCAGGTTCAATAGCTGACGAAGGACGTAGGGACAATCTTTTTATAGACTTTTATCGTCTCCGTGACAACATTAAATATTCGCAAAAGGAGTTGACGGACCTCATGTAGAAGTGTGAACTTGCACAGATTAATAAAAAAATAGAGAGATTTTCAAGAATAAGATTTCACATTTTAGCAATAAGATCTCATTATTACTTTATAGTCGTTATGGAACCAGAAACCATAATATATGATCGCCAATCCGACTCATATAGAAAAGACAATTCATAATCATTAATTTATGTCATGGTAACATTGGTTATTATGAAATACAAGTATGTTTTTTTTTTTATCTGTAATGTCTTCTTTTTACTTCTTTTACTTTTATTGGTATTAGATTAGTGGTTAAATTTAAAATAGGCTAAGTTTGGTCAATACTGCGGTCTTGCGCCAAATGCTTAAAAAAAAAAGTCAAGTTGGAAAAACATAAATACAGAAAAAAAAATCACACCATGGTTTGTTTTTTTTTTAGTCTGTGGCAGGGAAATGCAGTTAGCGGCAAGTACCTACGCTGCATTCGAAAACCGCTGCGCAAATATTGATTTTGTGATTTAAACGCCATGATTAATTACCTGCCAAGGTTTATTGTCTTACTGCCATGTTTGAGCGGGAATATTGGTATTGTGTAAATGACTTGGTTGAGACCGTTCACTGCAAATGACGTGTGGAGTTTTTGGAACCATACGTGGCGGACATCATCATGCTTTTGTGAACAAAATATCATAATTAAAGGGTAGTTATTTTAGAAATAAACCGTGTGATGCTTATTACAACAGTTTTGAAGCAGTTACTTACTACTAGGTATCAGGCACTCGAGAAATTATTATACACTCGTTGATTTTAGACTTATGTTATTTATTTACAATTAGTTCACAAGAAAGAAATCGGCCAGCCATTGAATGAATACTGAAAAAAAAAAAGTCATACGTCTACTGGTTTACGATCTGTGTTGGATATGAAAGAAATAAAGAAAGAAAAACCATTTATTTAAACACACACCTTATGGCTTCCAAAACAATTGCAATAAAATGGAACAATAAAAAAAAATAAGACCCACAATAAATTGAAAATTATCTACCCGAGAACCGAACCCCAGTGCTATCAACAAACAATACTACTGAAACGTGTAATTAAATTTATAAATATTAATCAAGCGACAGTGTAAGTACGGCTGGCACGCGAGCACGAACCTCAAAACGTTTGATCGTAAAGTGCAGGAAAAATTAGCTTTAGCGTTTTTAAAAGTATAATTAAATGAACTGGATAACAGGCTTGCTTTACCTTACTGTTTGAAAAAACCATTACGCGAGTACTACTTACTGTACCGACTTACCTCATGAAAACGACCCTCTGAAGAAGAAAATTTGGCATACTGGTCTTAACCGCAGAACGAAGTAACTTGCTTGCTAGTTTATAGATTAAACTCTGGATAACCCTAAATTACTCATAGAAGAAAACTCTGTAGTTTATTGGGTAGTAGTTACACCACAATTGGGTAGTACTTGACTACTATCGATATATTGATTTAAGACATTTTTCTAAAAATAGTCGTCAATCTATGCAAAACTACCCACGAATAAAAAAGTTATAAACTTTTAAAGTTTATAAGCTTAGCCCTAGATTAGTATGAAAGTTTTGTAATATGACGTCACAGTTATATTATTATATCTATGTCTAATTACCAATATTAAACTTGACTCGGACAATATGCAAGTAAATAGTATGCCGTTTTTAGAATTCTGTAGTTTTTAGTATATTATTGACATTTGAAATAAAAAAAAATACAAATAGCCAATTAGTTTTTTCACATTTTTTTTTTATTAGTAACTTGTCTTGAATTATTTATTTACAATAACTTTAAATATATACAATGTTAACATAACTAAAATAATAAATGATATATATACACACGAAAAAAAAAAAAAACTAATATATATTAATTAAAGTTTAAAAAATGGCGTCAAAGTATTCATCCGCATCGATGTCGACCGGAAGTGTGCCCACTAGGCTGGCTGCATTGCCACGTTGTATGGCAATGCTTATTCTTTGTCCAAGGTAAAAGCCAGCCCTCGGGTCACGTGAAGTGTCAACAAGGCGTTTGGCTAGATCTTTGAAAACCATATGTGCACTCGGGCCCCACGGTCCAAGTGTTTCAACCCCAAACGGCTCGAATATATAACTGCCCATTAGGTTGTTATATTTCCGCCGTTTGAGGTTTTCAGCAGCCGCAGCAGCAGCACCAGCACAGCACGATGAACTTGGAAGATGGGATGGCGCAAGAGTATCGACACATGTAGCGTCCCACACTAAAGGCCTACCCATCTTCCATGGAAATAGCGACATGCCGTCCGGTCTCTTGCCGTCATCACGTGCCAAGCCATTGGGTTCGAGTACAGCTGGAACGCCGACAGCAACGAGAGCTCGTCGAATAATGTCGTTGATATTCGCGTGCCGCGCTATGCGACCTGCGCTACGGCTACAGGATAGGCCGTGGTGTCCGAGGCTGTTGACTACTTCACCGCAGTGGCAGCGATGCGGTGAACAACATGAAGCACCTATGCGTAGTGCAACAGCAAGGCGGAAAGTAGTATCGTCGAACAAGGTGCCGATGTGCCAATTAGTTATTTAAGACATTGTACCCAATATTTTACAAACAAATCAAATATGATAGTAATCGCTATCCGTTTTTGTCGGTATTAATAATCAGACAAAATAGCTGTTATGCACTTGATACTATTCATTATCAAGTGTTAACAGCTATGTAGATAGAAACCACGCGTGGAAAACCATCTTTATCATTATGAATGAAGGCGCTCTGGCCATTAGCTCCCATAATAAACAAAAAAGTTCAAAATTCAAGGTTTCTCTGCAGTACATATGAAACAAAGTGTTGGTAGCATGTTTGGATGATTAGATGTTTGGATGTTTGTATGTTTGTTACTCAATCACGCCAAAACGGCTGAACGGATGTCAATGAATTTTGGCATGCATGTAGCCTTTGACATGGAAAAGAACATAGGCTACCTTTTATCCCGATTCCTTAAGAAGTTCCCGAGGGAGAATTTAAAATTCTGTACGAGCTAAGCCGTGGGCAGATAGCTGATAAATTTGGTATTTTTCTCTATTACAGCGCAAGCTATAACACGGGTGAAAATTTTATTCCAATTTTCATTACTTTCACATTTTTCATTTCTTTAAGGACCCAATTCCGAAGTCGCGGGGAGAAGCTAGTCTGATCTAAAAAAGTAAGTCGTTCCTGTAGGTGTGTTTGTATGTGCGGTGTGATCATCACCAAGCAAGACGATGAATGTCTCAACAGAGATACAACGCGGAAATGTCAAGTATCATCCACTTAACAATAATTACTGATAATAATTATCATTTAATTGTCCTGGATATCATTGTGAAGATAAATACTTTAATATTTTTATGCTTTATTTTCTTGAATCGTTTTCTAATCGAAATAATCCTTCAATAATTCAAGTTATTTCTATGTTTAAAGTTTCATTATTGAATACATAATTAGAACTTAGTTTCGTGAGTGCAGCTATAATATTTAAGCGGCGGTAGCCTAATGGCTAGGGCGTCGGACTTGCGATCATGTGGTTGCGGGTTCGAATACCACCCATTACACGACCGACGTGAACCCACTCGTAACACAAGCATCTTAGCTTAGCACGAGGGGTTAACGCGATCACTAGTAATTTGCGACCCACATTGCTAGTAATCTTAAAAAAAAAAGGTTTTATGATATTGTATTCGTGTCCTATTTGGGTCTACCACTCAAATGGTTCTTTATTATTTAATAAGCTAGCTGATTTGCGAAGCGCAGGACGTCCACCCACAAGGACAGTCGACCTGATAAAGGTCTTAGGGAGCCGCTGGATGCAGGTCGCTTCCAACCGGACAATCTGGAAATCATTGAAGGAGGACCATGTTCAGCAGTGGAACTTTTGTGGCGGATATGATGAAAATGATGATGATGATGATTCGCATTTGAGACAAGGTTCGAATTCTGGTCATACAATACCAATCATTTTTTAACGCAACGTATTTGATCACTCCCCCCATGTGTATGGTTCAATACATCAAATTAAGAATGAAGATTAGCACGTTTTAATGTGTACACGAAAAAAATATATTAAGAAATTTGGTGCTGGACACTAGGTAAATGATTTCATTATATATCCGAAGCAATCCTATTTCTAAACAACTTTATTCAACTAACAATATATAATTTAAGAAGACAACATGGTAGTAGTTTTGTGGTTCCAGTCTTTATTTCTTGATACAGCTATCAAAACAACGTTATAATAACACATCAGCACTAATCATTGGCGATTCTCCATGCACCAATTGGAGTCAGGTAAAACCTATTAAGTTTTTCCTCCAGTAATCGAATCGTAAGATTTGTACCGATCGAACGATGACGAGTATAATATCATATAATTATCGATATCAATCGTGCAGGCGTCTCGCTGTCTGTTGTCACGTATGCATTTCTAAGGCTGAATGTAAACTGTGCGATTTTCAGTGGAATCAAATAATAATATTTGTTTCGTAGTTCTTCCTGACTCTCTTTGACCGACTCTTTGGTCCAATGGTAGCAAACGCGACTGCTGAGCACAAGGTTTTGGGTTCGAATACCGAGTCAGGTTAAAAATTGTAACTGGATTTTCTGAGTTAGAAATACTCAGTAGGTAATGCTCGGAGTCAGGAAGTGTGGCGGTGGTTACTTTCCCGTACGTCCTGCGCCTGATTTCTCTCGGACTATGAAAGTGGAGGATTAGAGACGGTGATCTCACTTGGAATGGCCGCCGAGGTCGAACTCGGTGTGAAGATGATAGTTCTCCTCTTTAGCATTACACCCTGAATCTTCTTTCTTACCTTAGTTGTTGTTATTTCTGGGTTTTATAGATCCTATAAAATAAATATTTTCATTTTGAATGAATTCGACATGAACATTGAACATAATTTAAATTTAGATTATTCTTCGGTTTCAATTACCTTGCAATAATCTAAAGAATAAGGATTATCCGATAAAAACAAAGTAACAACATAAATTCTGCCGCTGCATAAACCTTGATGCAATCAATCGATTAAAAGTAAAACTTTGCCTTGTATCGATTAATCTCATTCCAAACGATTCTCGATTAGTATTCGATTCTCGTGTTGAGGTCGGATCGTGTTAAAGGTTCACTGTCCATGCAAGGTTATGAGGAAGAGGTGTGAGGTAGTCGGTACGTTAACCGCGGACGGTTCACGCCTTCACTATTTACATACTAAATGTATTAATTACTCGCGTGTTTGATATATACCTATGAGATATGTATATATCTCAGATACAATTCACGCATCAAATTGTAAAAATTAGTTCATATCTAAATAGATGTAACATGTTGTTGGCAATATTGCAAACTCTTTAAAATGCTAATACTTATAATAAACCAGCTGACCCGGCTAACTTTGTTCTGTCATATTAATAAAAATCTGGAGAGGGCCATCCCTCATTCTCATCCCCTATCACTTAGGGGTGTGAAAAATAAAAATTAGCCGATTCTCAGACCTACCCGATATGCACACAAAATTTCATACAAATCGGTCCAGCCGTTTCTGAGGAGTTTGGTAACAAACATCGCGACGCGAGAATGTTATACATACAAGAAGATTTACACCTCAAAACGGATGCAGTTGGTTCATACTCGTACCTACCAGGATAAAATTGCAAGTGACTTATTTGACCAGCTATAAAAAGTGTAACAATATATACAGGTTGATGTGTGAAAATAAAAAACAAACTTTTCAACATGCTAAAAATAAATGATTAACAAGGTGAAGCAAGGAGTAGGAGTTAATAGGTGCAATAACCGAACAGTACACACCTCCTATATTAACATATATGAATGTCTAATATTGATTCGCAAGTACCCACTAACTAGGGGTTTGTATAATTATGCATCTGTAGGTCAAACGAATATTGACCGACAAATCGAAGTAAACAACAGCGGTATGCATCGTATTATATGCGTTACTCAGTTATATCAGTACTATTCACTATTGCAGTATACAAGTAAAATTTGAGTATGTTTCTACGTTATTGTTGAATGTAATGTAGAGAGTCTATTGGGTACAATTTTAGATGAAAGTGAAAAAAAACTTAGATGTGGATGTGTGGCATAAAAATAAGTCCCAGGATTTTATACAGAATAAAATTAAATATAATTATTTTATTTGGGTCGAAATTAATCAAGGAAAAATATAATAATAAAAATACCTAAATTGAATTTGGAAGGTTATTAAATAATTTTAAGGATATTGAAATATTGTGATTATTCAATCGGATTATAGCGCGGTTTATATGGAGAATTTTAAGGATAATTTATTTACTATTGTTTAAGTTGGTACCTACGTCTCCACCACACCTCACCATATTACTAGCGTTAAGTTGACCCAGTTAGGAACGCCGGCAGCAGAAACTTTTGATTAGTATAGATGCCGTTTGGACTTCGGACTTCAACTCGACCCAAACAACAGAAAGTAAACAAATAAATCAAACTCCGATTCCTGAAGTCTGTCAGTGAATGGTAAGCTTTATGTCTTGTTCGACACAACTGTGATATAACTAGCTTAGGACCGTGGCTTTGGCCTCTTAGAATTCTTAGATTACTTTTCTTAGATGTATGTGTTAAATCACCATGATTATTTTAGGTCAGCCCCCCTAGTCAAGGGACATTTCTACAAGCGTTAACGGTAAGTCACGTGACTCAGACTTGTCACTTGCCTAGGGGAACAGTTCATGTCTTCAGTTTTTGTACTAAGTATTTTTTTTCTTTAGCGAAAGATTATTAACATATATTTATTGGCAACATAAAACCACCTATTAATAAATTATTGCATGATGAGATTATAATTTGATTGCATTGTTTTTTAAATATCCATAAATATAAATCATGCGAACGCCAATACGCAATTGTCTGGCTGATCGCAATTATAACGTCTTAAAGACGTTTATATTAATGTTTAAGGATTGATTTATGAAAAAACAATGTTTATCTAGATTCGCACGTCGACATGGGAACATCATAATTATACTATAATGAACAATAGTAATTGTTCAACAAGTTAGCACGCTTAGTAACAACGTGACCGATCTGATATGTATGGCTATCATTGTACTATGGAAATTATTGTTTTAATCTTGATTTTACAGTGTTTTTGTTTAAATTCGTGTTATAAATAAAAGGTGATTTTATGGCCATATACTGTGTAATCTGTTCATGTCAAAGATACTGGATGCGTCTAGAATTCTAGATGTTAAATGCGATGATAAAATTAAATACACAACGAAACCTTGTTATCGATACTAATATTAAAAAGCTGAAGACTTTTTGTTTGTTGGTTTGGTTCAACGTGCTTTAAATTTCAGAAACCACTGATTTGAAAAAACCTGTCACTTGTTTTCTTTGGTTTACTACTTTCTCTACCTTAACTACCTTCAGTCGGCCCGTGACCATGACACCTGCAAAGGCATTAAATCGTCGGGAACTAAAATAAAAAATAAACCGCTATTGAATAAGTTTAAAATTAAATTTAATTCAATTCTTTCACTTTTAGCCCACTTATCGAAGGCACTTATGGAAGGCTTTATGCTATAATTTGCCGATAACCGAGGCCCACGTGGGCGGAGCCGCTAGTAAGAGCTAGTTATTCTATAAAATCTTAGAATAAGAATAATAATGTATTGATCATAATACATTGCATAGATCGTTTTTAACCGCAGTTATATTTAGTTTAAATACTCGTTAACTGATCTTCGCAATACCTTTCAGCCACAAACGTTAAGCATTGTACAGTGGTCTCATACCTACGCAGTATAAATACATTTTCCTATTTAACGTGACACAAATCAACGAAAAATAATCCATAATAATAAAACAATAAAACTAATTAACAATTGCCAATTGTCCTTTGTTATTTAGCAGGTAGGTAGGTACTGTGTAATGTATTGTGGTTTACATTTAGTCGGATTTTCGTTTACGTACATTTTTATATACCTACATTGATCTATTTTTAGTGTTTACTATTATAATGTTTACGACACTACGTCAATATCTTACGCAACGCCGCGAGTGCGATTTGATTATTGTACGAAATATTTGTGTCATTAACACATGTCAGGCTCTTTACCTCAGTCCTTTGCAATTATTGGTTAAATCGAGAAACTTTAAATTATTTAAGTACGTTTTTTTTTTGAAACGACTCCCGTACTAAGGAATTTGATCCTTGTGTCGCGGGGGTTTCACAAACATTCAAATCACATGCACAAAGAACACCCAGACTTGAAACAAGCATTCGTGGATCACACAAATGCTTGTCCCATGCGGGGATCGACCCGCAACACAACGCGGACAGTGGTAATTAGCGTGGTGACCTATACCACTCGGCTATC
Source organism: Plusia festucae (assembly GCA_950381575.1). Classification (NCBI taxonomy): domain Eukaryota; kingdom Metazoa; phylum Arthropoda; class Insecta; order Lepidoptera; family Noctuidae; genus Plusia; species Plusia festucae. Next base: position 1,100,230 of record OX494447.1, read on the forward strand.
CGTGCAGTCAGTTTTAAGAAATCGATTTTAATCATTTACCTATTGGCTATTGAAACGAAATTAAAAAATAATCTTTAGATACGTCGTTTTCGTCTCAAGGCGGACGTTATTACAACAGTAAATAATTATCAAAGGACTGGATCTGAGTGAAATCCTCTGCATGCAATTAGCACTACAGACGCTAAAAGCATCGGTTTATATTGTTACAATGCATACGTGAAGGATTTTATCTTCAGTGCAATCTAGAGCGCTAAAATGTAACTGGAGAACAATGGTCCAAACAAATGGGGTTCCTTAAAGCTTAACGTAATCTTTTATTCAACAATAAATTTCCAATCAAATAGCAATACAAACCTAAGCAAAAAATAAGCTAATAAATCATTTACCGAATTTTTGGTCGCAACATAATCTTAATTTTTTTTAACAGTAGGTAAATATTTCCAGCCAGACACAACCCTTAGTAACTATTTAGTCTGGTTCGAGTAAGCTGGCTGGTGACCGCAGGGCAGACTCTTCCGCGCCACTGAAGCGTCTCTGAGCGACACTTCGAAGATATTATTTTAGGCGAGCAAGTTAGATCTAGCCATCTTTGAACAACTTATTTATTATGATGGAAGTTACAATGCTTATAAGTGATATCAAAGCGTTGTTGATCACATTATAAACCTGTTAATGATTTTTTCAATACGCGTAATGGATTTAATTATAAGCGGAGGTAGCCTGTTGGTTGTGGCGTTGAACTTATGATTACGTGGTTGCCGGTGCTAAATCCATTGCATAACCAACGTGAACCCATTTGAACCACAAGCATTTAGCTTAGCACGAGGGGTTAACAGAGCCTGTACTATGGTAACCAGACAACTGATAAACATACTTATATATTTCTAAATACATACATACAGTATGTAACAAAAACCCTGTCCGATCCAATAAAGGCGTATCCGTGGTACAACATACGTATTAGAAAAAAATGTTATAAAATTGTTACTCGATAAATCCAAAAGTTATTGTTTTTTTATTTTTATAATCATTGCGAGTTTTAACACTGAATATGGCAAATTTTCGTAAGCTGACAACACTCCACCCACTGGCAAAATGCGTTTTATTTTTATTACAAAAGCCGACAAAAGGTACCGCCGAGTTGTAGGCACTCTTTCAACTAGCCGCCGACTCTTTGATAGGTCGCCGCCGTGCCGGCTCGCCGCCTCTTTAGTGTCGCCGCCTTGTTACCTACCGAAGTTCCAACGCACAATTTCAGAGTTAGTTATAGTTAGTCTTTCGTGGAGATAGCTTTCGATCGGACGTCCGTACGTATCGCGTGCCGCTATCGTATTGCAATGCCGTTTTCCAATCAGGAATATTTTAATATGTTGATGTGTTAAGGCAAGTTCGAGTGTAATTATGCAGCTGCGCGGAGATATTATGAAGTGCCCTTCGCTAATAGGTGTGACAGTTCGTTCGAGTTTCGTCGGAGTGAGCGTTCCAACGAGGATTAAGGCAGCTTTCGATTCACTCAAATCGGATACAAATGTGCTGTAAAGAGTACCTACCTACGTGAAAATGTTGTTAAAAGGCGTCGAATGTGCATTAATTAGTGTTGGAGGTGGACATGTGGAGCACGATCGCCGAATTATGCAGCAACAGTATGTGTACGTTTTAATAAATTGATAGGTAGGTTCAATACAAAAAGGACATCACATTTTTCAAAAAAGCCCTTGTTAGGGCTACATTGAATTCAATTGTTTCTTGATGAAGAGCGTTAAGTATGCGTTAAGTCACTATGCCTACAAAGCAATATCAGCTGATAGGTACGTCTACACGTAGGTATGACATAGCACAGGTTTATTTCGTTTTTTTGGCGGCACGTAGGTATTAAGTTTATTTAGCTGTTGAAATCAGGGCTACAATTAATTCATTGTTTCTTTATAAAGAGAGTCAAATCCGGATCACTACGCCTAATATACACAAAACAATATCAGCTGATACCTACGCCGCGCGCCGTACGCGTAGGTAAAGGCACTAGTATTACCGTGGTAAAGGTGTAGGTAAAAATGGTGCCTAGGTTTATTTCGTTATAAGTTTGTTTGGCGGCACGCGACAAAGCAGGTTCATGAACCGTCTCGCACAGGCGGCTTCTTTGACACAAAACTGTAGGTAGCAGGTACGTGAACTTTGAGGAGCGGTCAGTGTTGCTGTTGCCTTGGATCAGTTTTTACTTTTATTTTTTTTTTTTTACTAGGGAAAAATAATAATCTCCAATCCATTTAATTGTTACGTATATGTGTTCGCAGTACGATACCGAATAATACCCTCAGGGATCGGACAGGGTTTTTGTTACACGCTGTAGATAAATAACACCCAGACACAGAACAAATGATCGTGCTCATCACACAAAGATTTGTCCTGGGTGGGAATCGAACCCACGACCTCCGGCTTAGCAGTCAGGGTCACTAACCACTAGACCAAAAGGCCCGTCAAATAGTAAAATAGTAGTAAAGAATAGTAGTAAAGTGCGACCCATATTCCTAGAAAGCAAAGAAAAATAAATATTATCTTTTCGTTTTGTCTATATATACTGCTACCTAGTTTTTAAAACAAACGTGCAATACATGAGAAGAACGATAAACCTCGTGTGTAGTGAAAAAAAAAACATTTTGCATTATTTTTCCAATTATTTTATTCTTCAAACAACAGTATTTTATTTTATAAAAAAAAATATTACCTTCATAATTGTACGTGAATTACTGCGTCAAAGGCCTGAACAGTAAAGCAGCCCGCGATTGCGCCAATTGGGTCGCCATGTTTGAATGATCAAATATTTGCCTTGAGTTATGCTGTTTGTGTATTTTAATATCATTGGCTGCACACTAGAATGAATTCTAAATTTCCTTTCACGATGAGGTTATATTTCCAATGTGAGCAATATTTCGTGTATATTATTTGTTTACTCTGTGGTATAACTTCAAAGCATCAGTGCACAATATTGGGTATTTAGTCTGAACGGCCCAAACCAAATGGCCCGCGGGCCATTCGACCGTAAACAAAAATTGCCTACGTTCCAAAGGACCGGTGATAAAAACTGGTAAACAAATTCAGTGTCATAACTACATCAAGTACATTCGGGTGCAAAAGTTAAAAAGTTGAAATAGCAGTTTTTTTTTCTTAGATTTGTATTATCTTCCTTAGAAAAACAATCAACAATAATATAAAATGTTTACAAAAGATAAATTTGATAATAAATTAATTTTAAATAAAAATCAGTCTTATTTAAAAAAACAAATCAACGAAATATAAAAAATTACAATTAAACAATAAGATTTAGTAAAAATCAGTCTTATTTTAAAGAAACATATCAACAAAATAAAAAAATACAATTAAAAAAAAAGAAGATGTAAAATTCAGTCTTATTTTAAAGAAACCAATCAACAAAATATAAATTTTAGAATTAAACAATAAGATTTAGTAAAAATCTGTCTTATTTTAAAGAAACAAATCAACAAAATATAAAAAAAAGAAAGGGCATACATTATTAAAATTTTAATTTTTCCAAACAATGCCCCACGCTTATCTGCCCAGTCAATAATTCATGTACTGCAGTTTGTATTTTACAGTTTCAGGTAAGGTCACCAAATACTTGAAAGCACCTAAGTTTATCGTCTAGCCATGTGCTAACAAAATCTTTTTTTTTTTATAAAATAAAAATAAAAAAATATTTTTTAAATTTAAAAAATAATCATTGAATGTGGTAAAATCTTGACTGCTTAGACTATCTGCCATAGTATAAAGCCAACCATCTTCAGCGAAATGTGATTAGGTGATTTCAAATAATTAAATATTTAACGAGTTAAAATTCATAAACTTAGCGACTATTACAATGTATGCGACTGTACCTTTAAATTAATTTTGAAATCATTTTATCACCGGTCCTTTGAAACGTAGGCGATTTTTGTTTACGGTCGAATGGCCCGCGTGCCATTCAGTTTGGGCCGTTCAGACTAAATACCCCAATATTCAGCTTTGTGTATTCAGTTAGCATACAGGTCATCGCTCCATCTAGCCGGAGGGCTCTCAGTTCGCTGTAACACATTGGAATACAGAATATATTATACAGCATGATGTACTTTACCTACTAGTTGCCAAAATGCTTGCTTACCGTGATATTGTTATATTTTGAAGGGTGGTTTAATTCGTAACGTAATTTAAGAATAATTATATTATTAAATGCTTATCTTGGGTTAATCGGTATGCTCTTCAACCTATATACAAAAACTAGAAAAACAGAATGTAAATTAAAGTTACAGTGTCATGTGATTTGATTAAGTTTTGTTATTTAAATACAAACTTATGAGAAGCTAGCTAAGTATTTACATTTTCCATCTAAAGTGTTTTTATTTTAAAAGTTCATGATCGGCGCCATTTTAGCCGGCCCCGGCGCAGCATGCGCTTGCGCCACGGGTGGCAGTGCGCACTGAAACGTGGTGTTTTTATTAAATTACCTTAATTACACTTCGCTTTACTGCTTAATAGCTAGGAAATTGTGCACTATTGTCCATTAACTTTACAAGTAGACGATTGTCTAGCTTTCCTACCAATTTCTATTTTATTTTTATCATCATCATCTCCTTGCCCTTTTCTCATTTATAGGGGGTCGAAGCCATTTTGCTTCCATTCAACACTATTACTCCCTATCAAAGCATTCACTCCTTTTTTTCTCATACCATCTTTCGGTCGCCCACTGCTTGTAGGTATACCCATCCACAGCGTTACTCATAACTTCTGTTTTATTATTTTTATGATATAAATTGGTTTTCTTTCGCTTCATCTTTTTAAGTAGTAAATCAATTTTGTGTACATTTTCTGAATCATTTATATTTTAACTTAATTTCCTTCAGTTCTAGGTATTTATTTGCTGAGGAGTACAGATCTGTCGGCAACATCTCGGTGACAGGGCTCAGTCAGATCGAATGCGGTCACGCAATCTACAGCAGCCGGGATGCGTCCGACGCTACCCAAATTATTGGATCGATTTACTAACGGCTCCAGTACTGTCTGGTTGGGTTTGGATGGTTTAAGTTAAGTTGATGGGATACAGTGAAATTTGTTTTCAAACACTTATTTTTAATTCATTTAACTGATTGGATTGTTATAAGATAAATAAATAATAATAAATAAATGTGGACAGCATCACATACATTGCTCTAAATCCAAAGTAAGTTTATAACTTGTGTTATAGAATCAGTACCTTAAAAACCTAGACCCGAGACAATAATTATGGAAAAGTGTTTTTTCTACATGGACCCGTGCGAAGATCGAACCCGGGAACCGAGCTAACGACTCCTTCAAAACCGGCGTGTATGCCACTTGACCACAGCTCAGGTTGTTTTAAGATGTTACATGAAACAAATTATCTTTGGGTTTCTTCAGGAACTATTATTTGTATTGTGATGGGAATTGTTTTGTATATGTTTTTGTAAGAGTTAGAAGTAGAGGAGTTGTTTTAAATAGTAAGGGTAATGGTTTTGATTGTAATTTCAGGACTAAATTGATGTCAGTAAGTTATAGGCTGATAACAGATACCAAAACTATTTACATGTCAGAATTTTTCAACGAAAAATTATTCATTCCCCTTTTAATTTGATTACCTAGGTCGCGCTTTAAAATAATAACTTTTAATTTCTGATAACATAAAGTACAACGATTAAAACCTCGTAATCCTCACCTTACATACATATTCACATTAACACCGACAATGATACACCGATCTTTGTTCAAAACAATTGCAATTTTACCTCGTTTCCGGTTGATAATTAAAAACTAATTCGCAGTTACAACTGCCGACAAAAGCCCATTAATAATGCTTGATTGTTACACCGTTTGTTATGGCTTAGCGGACAAAGGATGAAGCATTACGCACTTTTATCGCAGTCGGTTAATGAACTTGAGGAATTCTTTTCTTTTGTTAATTGATTATTAAGTGGTTGCTAATCATTTTAACATTTTCTTTTGGATTTTCGTTCATTAAGAGCTTTTTGTAAGGCGGTTAGTTTGAACATTGATATCAGTGACGTAGGTATTGTCATTTAAAAGTATGTATGATACAGATAGGCGATTTTTTTTTAAGGAACTTTCATCATAAACATCATACAAATACAGCTCAGAATCTCTACAATAATTCTTAAATATATTTGACAAATAAAAAACTAAATGGGATTGTCTAGAGCACTTAGTCTTGTGATCATCTAGTCTAAGATGAAAAAAGTTGATAAAACGACCACATTTTCTTTAAAACTTCCAGATTGACTTGGAAATCGAAATGCATCTTTTCTAAGATTGATGAGGGTTTTAGTTCAATCCAATTCATTTCTGCAAACTGAAGTCGGAAAATGAATCTGTATGAGACGTGTAGGTGATTATTCAGATGGCGTATTTAAATCAAATCGACACTACATATATTTGAGGTTAACTCTATTTTCATTGCAAACGTGTGTATTATAACAAAGTGACCTTAAATACAAAATTAAACATCTACTTTCTTTTTAAAACACACAATTATAGTGTCAAAATTGGAACTAAAAATAGTTGTAAAATGTGACAAAAATAATAATTACAAAAAATTATAAAGCACAGCGCACATCGATACCGCTTAATTTTTTTAAACTTAAAGCAAAAATCTCTATAGATCCCAAATCCACTCCACTAGAATAGCGTCCCGACGAAGCGGATAATACTTTAAAAGCGTAGACTATAAAAAAACATGGAGGGGCAAACAGAGATATAAACGGTCGGGCCGCATTTACATACAAATGAGCCCGATGCGAAATTATTTCAGTCAACGGAGGCGGTGCAATGGTGGACGGAAAAAATACCGTGAAGTGCGAGCAGCGAACGGCTAACTGGGCTTGTGTTGGTCATTTCTTAGTTCAAAAATAGATTATTTGAAGGTTTTTAATTTAGGAATTTTGAAACAAATGAGGTATTTTTCTTTGAAAATAAAGTTACTGTGGAATAATGTTTAATGATAGTTAGTTGTAAGAAGAACGAACGTATAGTTACAGTTCTAGTACTACATAAATATCTTGTTCAAGTATCATAAAGAAGTAAGGGATCCTTATTAGTGACAGGTAACATTTATCCTACTAAAATACGCATTTGCTTTAGAAAGTAGAAAGAAGCTCATCCATACGAGTATGTAAAATATCTATGGAAGCGTTTTCGGAAGACTGAATGTTGAGGAGTTGCAAATATTTATTACACTTTTACAACACCTGGTCATTTAATTGTCATCAGTGGTGTCTTCCCATAGTCTTGCTGAACCCAAAAACCCGTATGCTCCTTTTTCACAGACCATTTGGTGTGAAAACGCGGCACTTCTCTATTTGCGTTTGTTTTTGGAGCGACTGCTTTATATTGTATCGATCTTTATTGCTCCCAATTCAATTTAAAAGGTTTAATTGTATAAGTATATTGGGTGAGTCGAAATAGGCGTGGCCAAGTTGTTAATTGATGCCGCACGTGCATTGTTTATATTCCTATGTTTGGCCGAATTGGTTCTGTGTGGATGGTTTGTGTATATTTGTCCTGAATAACACTTGTTACAGTGATGAATTTATTTGGGCTATGGATGAGACCTCCGCAAGTCAAATATAAAAATGTTACATTCTTTACGACGACTCATTCTCGAGGGAAGTGTGTTTTCAATCCTTCTGGGGGTACCACAATCGGCAACATGCATGACACCTTACTCTGTGCCTTATGTGCAGTGATACCACCCTTAGTAAGATGTAGTACACAAAGCTGATTTTTATATTCTTCATGCAGAAATACCAAGAAATGAAGAAGAACCTGTGTTTTATAATAATATTTATTGTAACTAATCCGTTTTGCCATTTTATTATCAAGGACATTTCGTAATTATTCAAAAGATAATATAAATAGTAGATACAGAGTTGTGGACGTAGATTTGTGTCCTAATTCAATTTCAATTTAGTTGTTATACCAATAAAGTTCGAGTTATTTGGAAGTTCGAATTAGTTCTCAAAGACTTACCCTAGAATTTAATCAACATTGAAAAGGTATTATTATAACCTTTACCTTAATAATATATTAGAGCGATACCTTATTTATGATAAGTAAAATATCAAACAACCCAGTATTAATAAATATTATATTTTATTAGCTATCTTGTTTTTGGGCTTGTTTTAATAAATCTTTACTTTATAATAATATGCTCTCTTACTTTAGAACTCTTCAGCTTCATATTATGTTATGTTAAAATATAAATCTGAAGAGTTTATTTGTTTGGCTGAACGCGGTAATCTCAGGAACTACTTGCTAATTGAAAAAATATGTTTGTGTTGATAGTACTTCCAAAAAAATTTTGAGGTCATAACCTTCATGGATATAAATTAATCAAAACAATACCTACTTTGCATACTAGCACCTACAACAGAACCTCCATGTTAACCATCAACTCGGGCCATCGCACCATCGCACCATTTTAATCTAATTTTCATTCCCTCACTAGCCGAACACTATCTATACATGGCCGCAAAATTAATCATTGACCACAGACGAACACCTCGTGTGCCCACACGGGTAATCATATCCATACCAAGCTACTTCTTGTCCATACATACTCCGGAACTTCTACATAACTTTTAATATAAACAATTTGATACAAACCCAAGTTTTTAAAAGAAATCTTCAATTATGGTTTCGACTTGACAAACGACATTATTAATCAAACTGTTATTGTTATGAATGTAAAAGAAACGAGTTTATATATTGGATCATAAATTTGTATTCTATTCAATTCTATTTATTCTATTCTATTCAATTTGTACAATTATCATGATTCAAAAATCCCCAAAAACTCATTTTCTTCTAGATAATGTCCACGTCCTTAACAGTGTACCCTACGTATAGCGTCCGAGCTGTCCGATACGAGCGGGCCGTCCGATGCGAACGATAAATCAATTTATATCACGGACGACGGCCAAGGATTAGCATACGCAAATTACTCGCACATGCTCTGCGTTGCTGTGATATTATCATTTTTGGCGCATGCTTTATCAAACCGTTGTTTACTCTTATTAAATTCAATTCTAAAGGCATACCACCTATAATCATAAGACGATAAGTATGGAACAATAATGAAACCATCCGACACTGCTAAATTACCAAAAAATACATTTAAGAATAAAATTTAATGTTTTAGGTTTACGTTATACAAATCTATTTATTTAATCTGATAAACAAAGACTACAGACACGAGATGTCCATTATCGTTACACTAAGCCATTTCTTATTGTATTCTTACAGCCAACGCCAAAATGCATTAAACTGTCAAAACTTTTCCTTTATTAAAATTCCCGTTACAATAAACATATAATAACAGAAAACATCAAACCCATTTAAAAGTTAACTTTCCAATTCAAATTCAAACTATAAAATTTAAGTATAAGTCACGTTTAGGTGTTACATCTATTGTGGCAGTAGCCAAGCGTAATAAAAATAAACGTTTTTCTCTCAATGTGCACGGGACATTACCAGATAAAGGTGAAATTCACTCTGACGTCGTCTGTGTGGGTACCCACAGCTTGCGACACACGCACACATCTACGCCCAGACGAGTATCAGCCACTCAGATCGTAGAGATAGCCTCGATGTGTGCGTCTGGCTCCTGTATTAACGCAGATTGTTCGCGTGTGCGTGTTTCAGTATACTTTTTCGTGAATGTATTGTATTTTTAAGTGAGCCAGTTGTACTTTTCAAACATTACAATGGACACGGCGAAACTGGTGTCATATTTTCTTGAATATGAGTACAGTACAATACCGGCTTCCGAGACGGAGCTTCCGTCTATTTTTTGTTGTTCTTGTTTTATTTATTTATCGTGTTCACGTTCCTACTGTTAGGTTAAGGCTGAATTATAAGGTTCTGTCGGGGGTGGGTTTTGTTTTTGGAAACTTTTTTTTTTTGAAAAAGTGAATGTTTAAAATGTAGGCGCTGTTATCAACCATTTAAAGGTTAAGATAAATTGGCATGAGGTCCTGCGACATCAATAACATTTGGTTGTATTTAAAATAAAAATCTGTTTACACTCTACAACAGAATGCTATTGTAGAATTTAAACAATGTTTTGTGTAGATGCACTGGCATCTAACACTTTCCTGTCTCTGCATAAACCTAAGTTCGACTGGTAGAGAATACCTTAACCCAGGCATTAAGTCCAGTCCAGTGCAGTACTTAACAGTGCATGAAGTATTAAATAAATAGCCTGGACCGTTACAGATATTTCAGGATTTTTTAATTGAACACCAATCATAATCTACGGACCTTAAAAGTAATTCAACAAAAGTACAGTAAAAAATCGGTCTGAGGGGTTCATAAAGGGTTTCGCAGAAAAAACACGAAAATTCGTTTTCCATGTGACATCATACCGTCAAACGCAGTCGAAACGTGAACCATTATTTTTTATGGCGACATTATGGGTCGACACACGAATCTCGTACCGGAAACGAAATTTTAAACTTGTTCATTTTTTTTTTTGGCGTCTTGAGGCCTATAATTATTTTATTTGTTACAATAAGACACGGCTACAACTAAGTCAATAGGTACATAAGATTTACTTTCTGAGAGTTAATTTATTGTACTTTAAAAATGTATTTACTATAAATATGTACCTACCTATAAAAATAATCGGTGTATAATAAATTATTGGTTAGATTTTAACAGCACGCAGTCTATTCATTACGTGGACAGGAATCATGTGTGTCACCATATTTTTTTATAGAAAAATAATCCATTCTACAAATGGGTTTAGATCCTGAAGGTGGCAGAGTGCCTTAAGTTTGAAATCTGATGGGAAATCAGCTTCCCGTGGGCTGAGCACCTGACAGTGGCTCGAAGCTTTCAAAGTAATGAGGCTTTCACTAATAAACATATTCGCCAAATTTACTAGCAGCTAGTCGATCTGTGGATTTTACACAATAAAGAACCACTTAAGTAGCTTGTCTTTTAACAAGAGTCATCAATCAGATTATACAAGAGGTTCACATTCAAGATTTCGCTGATGCTCATTTTTTTTATATCAGTAGGTACCATGTGCTGATTGTTCATGTCTTATTTTCATTTTCTATTGCCGATCTTAGCCAAATATCGGTAAATAGTAATATCAGTACATATAAAGAAAATAAGATAACTTATGACCTACATAGTAATTACGTAACATGCTTACGATACTAAAAGATCCCGCCATTTTTCTTCCCATAGGTAATCATTATTTATTGATATTTTTTACAATATCCAGGTGTCATCTAAATTCTTGAAACTCAAAACCATTACGGTAGGTATGTTAAGAAAACAAAGTCCTTTGTTTAAATTCGTGTTAATATAGTTTCCGTTACATTTTTGATGGTATAATAACAATAATGATACAACATGTTGTTAAAATTGAATTATTACGTATTTACCGTTCTTGAACATGCCCAAATTGTTCATGCGTCGTGTTTTTCTTAGGAATTATATGTGTAAGCCCGCCGTAACAACAAAGAGGGCTAATTAAAATGTCTTTTTACATGCTAATGCAAAAAGAAGTAATAATTTAGTGAGTCTTTGTGTTTTTTCTTATATTTGGAATAAGATACGTTCGTCTAAGCTTTCTCTTTTCGTGGCCAATATACAAAACACGGCAATGTTCCAGATGAAGTATAGAATAAGCACACGATGTCTCAAGCCAGAACAAAAGATAATCAATTATTATTACATATCTCCCTCTTTTTAGTCTGAATAATAGGCATAATGGTACACATAAGAAAAGTCCATGAGTAAAATATAAAAAAATAGTAAATTTTTCTTTAATGAAATCAAATTTCCCTGACTGCTAAGCCGGAAGTCGTGATTTCGATTCCCACTCAGGACAAATCTTTGTGTGATGAGCACGATCATTTGTTCTGTGTCTGGGTGTTATTTATCTAAAATATGTATGTATTTAGCAATATATTATAAGTATTTTTTTAACAGTTGCCTGGTCACCATAGTTCAAACTTTGCCTAGTTTAGGATCAAATTACCATGTGTGAACCGTCCTAAGATATTTTTATTAGTATGTAATGCCAGTAAGTATATTCTTGTTTAAAAAGTTACATGTTTAAAAAAAAGCTTAACTTTGGTATTTCTTTCACAAGTGGACCTTTCAAAGGAATATCATGCACTTTGGAAGCATTAGCTATACGTGGCCAGTCATGTGTTACTAACACGCTTCACATAGATAATAAAGAAATTTAAATATACCCTCAAGCTGTGAACAGCAGGGGTAGAGAGGGTGGGAGGTTATCACTTATCGTCGGCTTATTTTGTAGGAAAAACATTTTTTTAAGATTTTAAACGGATCCTAAAGGCCTATAGAAAATCCTTATACCTTTCATATTTTTTTTCTTTAATATGAAGACCGTGGTCGAGCCATAAGCTGTTATTGTTGTTACGAGTAATTCTAATTTATCCGTTATCGAATTATGGGGCTTTCTAACTCTGTAAAAGTTTCTAAAAAAAAAGGCCGGAAAAGGCAAAAAAAGATTTTTTGGGCAGTATCATAAATTATTGAAATTAAACAGCAGTAATTGTCTAGCTCCCGAATACTGATTGATTTTCCAATACACAATATTCGCCCATAAGCGCAATAAAATTGTATAAAAGTAGGTATTTGAGATCCCATCCTTGAACTGGGTCTCAAAGAAAGAATAAATTAAATCTGAAACTTTTTAAAAGCTGTTTGATCATAATCCCTTAATATTTTTTTAGTGCCGCGGCTTAAAGAGAGAGATTTAATTAATTGGTCATTATAACCTTAAGGGCTGTTACTATGGCAACGGCGGATTAGCCCGGAAAGGGTCTACCCACCCTTTCCCAGTTTATGCTAAACAAAATAAATGTACGAAAAAACATATTTAAATAATTAACAATAAAAAGATTTTCTTTTACACAGACACAATGGATTACAAAGAACAGGATTTATCTTAGTTATGTTTCATCCTAGTTAAAACTACGCACGTAACAATATTAAAATATATTTAGGCAAAAGATACCATATAATTCCATAAAAAAACCAAAAACAAGTTTCGTAGCAGTGAGTCTCAAACACATAAACAGTAAAATACTATTAATAAATCCGGCCATACTACGGTTGTGCCAAAAAACTTATAAATTACGCAAAAGAGATTCATCTCGGGGTAATAAATTTATGAACAGCCCCGTTAAAATCTGGTGCCCCCTACCACCAGCGTTATCAATTTCATGGAAACTTTAATACTTTACAGCGTCTTTGCCAACTTTATGCTAATAGTAGATAGCCGAAGTTTAAGTTAACCCCGGCTTAAGTAAAACAAAGTGCTTTCAAGTCGACAAGTTCGGACGGTTTGTGAAAAAATTGCGAAGTATACAATATCTTGCGTTATTTATACAGGATTAAAATTGAAAATCAACTTTTCATACAAACATAAGTCAGGTGACCTGTCACTTTGTATGACAAGTTCATGTTCCATTTTAAGATTTCGACCTATGTATGTATAACACGTTTTGCTTTTACGTAATTGTATGTATACAGTATATAAGTTATATTTGCTTAGGATGGTTTAAAAAGGAGCCATTCTAGTATCACATGGCTGTCCGTCTTTCTGTCCAAATTTTTGCATGCATTATGCTTTTAGCAATATTATTATATTTAATAACATTTGTTTATTTTTGTATCTCTGTTAATATTTGAGTATACGGCACATCTCTGTCCAGTCAAACCCATAATGTAATCAATAAAATAAAATAAATGTGGACAACATCACATCCGGACGCTGCAGTTACATCTCCAGCCTTACCTCAGGGGAGTTTTGTTCATGGAGGTGGAGTGCGTGGCAAAGCTGTGTCGGCTCTGCAGAAGGAAGGCATGAGACAAGTGATTATTTAATTTTAATTTGTAATAAATGACCTTTCTTCAGGTTTAGTTATGTAATATAATAACGATATAGAAAACTATTTACCTTACTCTTTAAGAAGTGATAGTGCTCGTTATAAGTAGGTATCTGCTGTAGTCAAATTATACGGAATTTTATTTTAGCGGATACCTACAGAAGTAACTTCTACCGACCATATCTGAATACCACAAACGTTGTTTTTTTATAGATTTTCTTGTGGCGTGATTACTTTTACGAATATAAATAACACTTAAATCGACCTTTTTAGGCACAGGGACGAAAATAAATATCTGTTCGTTATGCAAATATTTTCCGTGCGGAAATCGAACCCGTAATCCAACGCATAACCCATTTGCCATTACCGGATCACATAAAAAAGTAAATAAATAAAATTATGTTTTTTCCGGGGGCCTCATTTTGTATGGGCGTAAAGAAAACGTGAAGTCTTGGGCTTAATCCAATACAATTAACTCAAACAGCTAAATGATCTACCTAGGCAGAGCCTGTACTATGGTAACCAGACAACTGATAAACATACTTATATATTTCTAAATACATACGTATTATAGATAAATAACACCCAGACACAGAACAAATGATTGTGCTCATCACACAAAGATTTGTCCTGGGTGGGAATCTAACCCACAACCAACGGCTTAGTAGTCAGCGTCAGTAACCACTAGACCAACAGGCCCGTCAAAATGGTAAATGTGGTATATAAAGTCGCCTATGAGTGTTAATACTGTTGTCAAGGGTGATACAATATGCTGCCGATTAGCCGGAACCTTATTAGATTTTGTTTCATTATCTTACTTCTATGAAATGTCTGAAAAGATGTAGGTAAGTACTTCATAAAAGATAAACACCTAATGCTTACGTCACCCCACAGTTTCGACACTCAACCAAGATCAATACAACACACTCGAGAGCCTTTATTTCAATTCTTTTCCGTTTAAAACAAAATAAAATGGACGTAGGAAACTAAGAACGAGTAAGTCCCTCGGGACGTACGAGTTCCGGGTTCGATTCCTGACCGAAGCAAGTCAGCTTTGGAGCTTAGTTCACGTTGTTTCCCATCCCCCCGGGATCGGCCGGGTACGTATGTGTACATATAAAATTGACGGTTTCAACGTCTCACGTTTTGAAATCTTTTATTTCTGAGTATTGTTTTACTGCATTCGTTTTGTTTGATTTTAAGTTTGTCGTCTAATACTCTGCATAGCACAAAGTTGTTAATCATAATATTTAAGGTCTTATCTAAAATTTTCCTAGTGCATTGCAAAAAAATGGTAAGAAGTATCGTCTGACCAACCATCAATAATTGTTTTATTGTATCATTGCGATTCCATTACTTTGCGATGTTTGCTTGTATTATGAGTGGGCTCACGTCGGTGCTGCAATGGGTAGATTCGAACTGGCAACCACATGATCGCAAATCCGACCCTCTAGCCGTTAGGCTACCACTGCTTCAAATATTCACGAAATGGAATACCATTTATACATGTATTTTCAATTATGTTATAAACCAAGTATACTTAAAGCTTCAAATAAAACGCATCGTTTCTGATCAACAAACTCAAAAGCAAAGATATCCACAATATTTGCGACATAGCAAACTAATGGAATATTGGAATATTGAGTGCATAATGCAGTGTAATGTGGCCCGCATACAGACTCACGCCGCGGTACCGCTCCGTGCATTAGTCTGTGATGAATCTGCTGCACTCACATATTAGATTTCTATAAACGTGAAGGTAATGTATGGGCTACCTGTTTAAACGTAATCTTGAAACAAAATAAGACAAGAGGAGGTACAGTCACACTAATACATTTATTATAAAAAAGAAAAATTTTATAATACTTTTTTTGCCACAGTTTTAGCCTCTAATAGTTCGCAACTAATAATTCCATTAGTTTAACACAAATTTTATGGTTGTTAATTTTCTAATATTCTGTAACTCATTTTTGCTGGTTTAAGCGTGTTATTAATATCAAGTACCTACTTATGGACTGTAGACCGTTTATCTAAGAGTTCTTTATTTCCAAAATAAATGAAAACTTAGTTTAATTATTATACCACCGTACTGTCAAATTACTTATGTGCGACAGACGATTTTTTGTAATAAATTAAAAGATTAGTGTAATTATGACCATCAGCTTTTACTCTGATTATAGCAATATTTAAAAGCACTAAAATCAAATAAATAAGTGATGCGGCACACCTATATTATTATATCGATGCAATAAAACAATGATATAAAGGTAACCTGTTAGGTTACGGACAAATATCTTGCTGAATACAGCTCTGGTAACGCGTTAAGTTTGAGAATCGTGGTGATACACGAGTGATGATACAGTTAGCATGTCGATAAAATAAAAACATTATATTAATTTTATTTAGTTACAAATATCATTTTAAGGACTTCTTTTTTATTATTTTTTGCTAGAAGATGGGTCTCTCTTAAAGATTTAAGATATTTTAAATTATACTTATAATCCGTGAATCATTGACATTCACTTTTATGACATATTCCATAAATCCAACTTTTATCGATAACGTTACATTATCGTTTCGTAACGTCCCATCACTAGTAGTTAATAGTAACTCGTCGTCTAACAGGGAACGTCTTTGCTCTCTTAAGACAATTTCCAGGAGTACGCGCCATTGCATCCAGTTAAAGCTTCTTCGTCTGCCACTATTCTGAAGGTAAAGTGCGGTACACAAAGTCCAAGACAAGTATTCACCTTTAATATATGCCATAATATTTTATTGTGACTTCTACTTAAAATAAAGAAATAAATTTTAATTAAAAAAAAATTGGCGTTCCTAAAAACAATTCATTAATTCAAGTCGGATTGCAAAGTTCGGTAATTTGTTAATCTAAACGCATGTAGCATCTCCGTTTCGTATTGAGTAGTAAAAATGTAACACAGCCTCGAAGTTTGATATAATAATAGATAATATTATTATAATTACAAACCTAAGCTACTCATTGGAAAATAATGATCCTAATAATTAATTATATATCCTAATTATTATATATTAAGTTAATAAATAATAATAATAAAAATCATTTATTCGCTATTCACAAAATGGTTCCTTATTACTATTTATATGGTCAATCCAGTCATAAGAGCGGTGCAAAACCAAATTATAAGAGCCTGGTGCCCGTGGTAGGTTTATAAAAACCTGTGTTGCAGATCACCAGGGCCCCCACTCTGCGGTGTAAGCAATGGGTACTGCTGAAGCTGTGAGTTATCCGTAATATATTGGCATTTTATTGTGTAATAGTTTGGGATTAATAAACAGTTTTGTAGTTTATCGGGAATATAATGTCACTTCAACAATGTATTTTGCACATAAACATCACCAGAATCACTAAATACACTATTAGGTCTTCACAATCTAATATAATACATAGAATTCATATTTGTGTAATTTGATGTAACTTTACATATTAGTAATAGTAAACTCTTATTACCAACAAAACAGTGACGAAATATTTATTAAAAGTAGGTAATAATTATAACTGGATTCAAATATAATATGAATTAATTGTAAGTGCCAGATATAAATTATAATCGGTAAGTGATCTGAAAAGTTTGTAAAGTTTGCTATATTTATTATATTACCAAACAAAATATTTAAAAAACAAAATTCAAAATTTCTACCAGAATAGGTCAGCTTAGAATCTCGAAGAGGCAAACACTGTTTTTATCTTCCGCCACTAATACAATATTATAGTCAAGCTAACGTTTCCCACGCCATTCCAACTATCCATTGATTCTATATTGAAAATACTTTGTTATCTCCCATCTTACTTGACATTGTTTTCGCGTCTGAAGCCGTAAACGTAATCGATACTTGGATACTTTTTACAGCATTATATTCCTGTGAAAATACTTAGACTGGAAAGGAACGGTGTAAAAGGAGAGTGCTTATGCGATGCAGTATCCAGAGAGCGAACTAACGAATATGACTTTATTTTATCTTGAAGTTCAGGTTTATTTACATTGACTAGCTTAAGAGAGTTTTTGTGAAGTTGATTTATCTCGGAGGATTATGTCGTCAAAGTTAGCTAAATTCATGCAAGTTAGTGAATTGATTTACCCTACATGTTCTGCTAGTAATTCACATTACACAGTTAATTTTTTTCCACATACAATATTATATAGACAAGAAAATATCCTCGCCAGTGAGAAACTGGGTAGCGACCAAAATATTACTTACTCATAAACAAAATATTCTACAAAAAAAAATGATATTTAGGATTAGCACTGAATGCTTGATTTTTTCCGGACAGTAACCAAAGCTTCAAAATTACAACAGTAACACCTGCTTTGACCAGTCGCCCGTCACCGACTCAACTCTTTGCCAAAATCATCGGTGCGGCTTAATATCGAACACTAAAATACCAGTCATAACAAACTGAAGGTAATCAAAGCGAATAGTTTTGATATAGCTAAAATTTTAATTAAAACAAACGCCCGATAACCATCGAGGTATTTCGCGTAAACGTTGAGTCGCAAATTTTTAGTTCAAAACCAAATTAGATGCGGCCCACGTTTTCGATTTTTGTGAATATATTTTTTTACCATTTCGGTTGTAATTATCCTCATATTGCTTGCAGCATCAGAGTAAAAGTGAAGCTAGGAAAATATGTTTAAAATGAAAATATCAGTAAGTACCTTGAAAACAAATCAAGCTATAAGCATTGAGTTGACCAAACATTAGTTCAAAGAATTTTGAAATGAGACAAAGTCTGTTCCTGAACTACGAGATCTTAAAGCAGGGTTATCGCAATTGTGGAAGCGAGATAGCGTAATAGACGCGCATAGTGGCGTCCCACTTACACAATAGCACCAGCCTTGCTTTAAGAGCTCATAGTAAACGCTCTGATTTTGTTTGTTGTAGGTAGAATGCGTAGTTAATAATTTACTTATTATATTTAGCTCTGTTCAGAATCATTTGTTTCCTTTCGTACTGAATGAAAGGAAATAAATTATTCTGAACAGAGCAAAGTAAAAATAAGGTGGACTTGTTAATAAAATAGTAAAATGCGCCTGAGCACTGCAAATTGTTTATCGTGACATCATGTTAATATATGAACTTAGCTAAATTAAAAACATAAATTGTCGTTGTGACACCACTGTTAGTCGCAATCGTAATGTCTACAGAGTGCGCTGGACCTATACTATTTAAAATATTTATACCGCGGTTTTATTAACCAACCCTCTACACCGCAGGCTGTTAGGTTACCATTGAAATTTTATTTAAACGTCAAACCCAATTTAATTCCAACGCTGTATCGTTCAGTTGCAGTTTTAGTATGTGATCGTTGGAGCGGCCCTGTTTAAGTCAACGGTATTCGATATTAATTAATACATTCCTTTTGGGAATCTGATTCTACTTTTTTTTTACTGTTCCACTGCGTGGTAAAAGTCTTTTTGTGGTTTTTTTAATGTTTGAGGTGTCACTCTGCTGGGCAAAGGTCTCTTCCAACATGCTCCAGGCCGGCAAAAGCGATTGACGTCATCTCGCCAACGTCTTTTTGGACTACCCAATTTACGAGCTCCAGTTCCAGGTATACTCGGTTGAAATCCTCGCCCATCTATCTGGACTTGTGCGACCAAATTAATAATACTAAATTTTATAGTGGTAGATTGCACGTATATGAAAAACTGGTCTTATGCAATTGCCTTACTTTAGTACAAAGTATAACGTTTTTTAATAATTACTTTTCGAGCACAAAGCAAAAAAGATACACTCGCGAAAAAAGTCCTGTGTTTATTTGTTTTCTGTGAATAATAAACAAAACTTTATATCTGTGTGAAAATTGGGCGAAAAAAAAACCTTCAAATAATGAGATGCGCGTACTTTCGCTTGGAGTTCTTACTATTGTGTGCAGATTAGCAAATACACAAGGACAAGACAATTAATGCTTCTCTATATGAAAAGAGACCTGGCCCGGTATATATTATAAGGACGATACAATTACACTTCTATATTCCATTTGGAATGACAAACACACCGATGTCATGTTACGACATTCGCAGCAACATTTGCGACTAATCGTTAATGCTATTCTGTATTTACCCGTAGCCGCGGGCTGTAGCCATACAATGCGTATTGCCTGTTTGATTGTCAAACTCCAAATACCAAATATTGAAACGTTACAATTGAGATTTTAATTATTTATGTTATTGCTTGCGTCAACTTTGGTACTGCTTTAAATTTTGTGAATTGATTAAACTCGTGGTTGTTGGGTTTTATTTTACTTTCTATGATATTATTGCATGATAATTTGGGGTAAAACCCGAAGATAGAGGAAATCATTTATTTAAGTCCTTTGCTGATGTTTGTTAGTTGTTTCCAAAACGCATGGGTGGCTAAGCCCAGTTTTTTGATCCCGAGTAACTCAACCAATGGTTAAATATGATATCTAATGCTTTCAAAACGCGTTTTTCATCATAAATTGGAGAGATATAATTATTTAACCATTTTTATGATTTTTTTTTTAAAGATTACTAGCAATGTGGGTCGCACATTACTAGTAATCTCGTTAACCCGTCGTGATAAGCTAAGATGCTTGTGTTACGAGTGGGTTCACGTCGGTAGTGTAATGGGTGGGATTCGAACCTGCAACCACATGATCGCAAGTCCGACGCCCTAGCCATTAGGCTACCGCCGCTTTGATGAATAAACGCGTTCTATCGAAGTTTGAAACCATTAGTTAGCATATTTAACCATTGGTTGAGTTAACTCGGGATAAAAAAACCGGGCCTAAGTAAGCGAAAGACAAAACTATTTAAAATTTCTACGCTATTCTTGATCTGGCTTCCACAGATCAAAGTTATTTTATAATCTGGACAATCTGGAGTGCCCCATAACTAAATCTAATATAAAAATTGTTGCAGTATTAAATACTTATTCATTTTTACGATTGCTATTGTTTTATTTACACACAAATAAAATTGAAAAAAATCTATGTTGCGCGGTTTGGGAGGCCGGGATTTTTTTAAATCTGCAATGCACATAAAATTTTGTTGTACATCGTTGTAATGTATGGATATTATTATATAGTTGATGATATGATTACAGTATAATCGACAGCATACCCTGATGCTTTGAAAATGCGATGATAATTACAGTGCTACCGTGACTAACAACCCTGTTGCAGGAGCGTGAATGTTAATGATATTTCTCTTAGTCAGCTGTGCGTCATGCCTTCGATGAGAAAAGCTAAAAGAAATAACTCTTTAACACTTATATACGTTTAGTTCTTGTTTCTTAAACCAACCAATTTTTCCCCAATTCAATTAACATAGCAGCAGTATACAGGTACAGCAAATATAGATCTCTTCTGAAAAGATCTATGTTCATAACTATATTTTTTACACCCCATCATTTGACAATGATGATAGAAGATTATTTATGTTCTGTTTTAGCTCTTTTCATCGAGTCATATCGATATCTATACACCACGTTTTTCATTAACTTCAGCAACGAAAATTTTAATGCAAAAAGTTCGATAAATGGACTTTTTATCTTTAACCCAAGTTCGGTATTTCTATGATCTGAAGCAAGTAAAAGTGCCACAAATCATTAACACGGCACCGGTCGTTATCCAGCGATGCTTATCTGTTCCCAGAGTGAGATTAATGTCTTTAACACTAGCCCCTTCATGCGTAACCGTTGTAAATGTATGGGGTTTTTATATTTGCTCAGTTTCCTCTTAGTTATGTGATGGTGTAGTACAAGGATCAGATTTATTGTATATCATATATAATTACAAATTGAGAGGGGTTTACATCTAGTCGGGCAGCGAATGTACAAGTATACTGGAATACTGGAAATAAGATTTCTGTTATCCATAGGCCCGTAGATAAGTACCAATAATTTGTTAAACAACTAGTGTTGCAATTGAACAAGCAAACCTCACTCACTAATATCTCCACCGCATTCATTATAATCTTCCACCATCTAGAAAAATAAATAAAACTAGATAGTTTTCTCATACATCACGACTCATTACGCCTTATTAGAACTCACGGCCGCCGTACTGTCTGTCAAAGGCAGTCGCCATATTTGGTCGGCCATTATAGTAAAAAATGTGAACAAGATTAAGCGTTTTAATACTGGGAGTTCCGCATGCCAGGCCTAGTAACGTAATCTAACACCATTTATGTAGTTATTTTTATATGAAGGGAATTTATTGTAATTAAAAATGGATTGTGCCAATCTTACTATCAAATGCAATTACTTATATTTACTTTGATTGCTTTGCTTCACTGCGTTTGCCTTTTTGTTGCTAATTTTTAGATATCTTATTACGGTGGTAATTATGTGAACCTGTGGGTAAAAGTTCAGGTTAACCATATAAGTCGATACGTAAAGCACATGAGCAGATTGCAATAACATTTTATGTAAGTAAGAATTACTTTTCAGCGGACTTAGGCCTATACGAGGCCTAAGTCCGCTGAAAAGTATTTGATTACAATTTTGGTGTTAAGCATTACAACAGCTACTTCAAAAACAACTTTTATTAAAAGAAACGATATTTTTAATTGATAGGTTCAGACTTGAACCGAAAAATCTAAATTAGCATTTTCATGTTAATGAAAGCTTAACTTTCGGCCACCTTTCTTGGTCGGTAGTTTACCTGGATTTAATAAATGGCGTGATCCAATTATTCACCAAGAATTCAATCACAATCAGTTTATCCATATATTGCGGAACTCTAAGCAGTAATTGCCTTTTTTGAAAATCACGTGCCTTGTTAGTCAGAATGCGGTAGAATAGGATTATGGACCGGTCCAATATCGAGTGAAGTTATGTATTAAATAAATATACTGAGAATGCTAAATACGTTAAAAATCTAAGTCTGATTTACAGAGATCAGATATTTCAATACAATATATTGATTATTTCAGTAACGTATATTATTATGATATAACTGGCTGTGTCCCGAGGTTACACTTGCTGTTCACCCCAGGCGAATAACGTCAAGTTAAATAGCTTAAAACCTATATAACATTTCTGTGCTTAAAACCTTCTTCAATATATGTAGATCAATCTTCTTCTTCTTAGCTTGTCGATCAATGGCAATATATTATACCAGACTAGGTATTAGGTCAGACCAGTACTCGGCCTCGCAGACAGCATTGTCGGTGGCGTTTTAAAGATCGATTAGGTATAGGTAGGCTATCAAAAACAAAAAGTTTTTTTTCAATTCCGACACTGAAAATGAAAAAACGTCACTGTGCTAGTGACGTTTTTTTTTCATTTCTTTAGATTCATTATATTAGTTAAAATAAACCCAAATATAAAATTAGCACATGTGTAGTTATTTCCATATTTTTAAATAACATTGTGGAAAACAAAAATACGCAAGATTTTACTGAACAGTAAGTTGTGTTTTTGTATAATGAATTATTAATAGGTTAAGTCGCTGCTTATCGAACTACGCAGTACCCCTTATCAGCTGTCCGTTCTAACGTTGACAGATAACATGGACGGCGGTAAACCGTAATGCACCATTTAATTATTATTTTTGTTCAAAATGGGAACTTTTCTTTTATAACATATGATAAGCTTTGACAATATTATTGATAAACTCCCATACTACAATAAAACCTAACTTTAAGGAGCTATCTACCTCATAATTGCGTAAAAAAAGTGAAGAACTCAGTCAAGTTCTTTATCGGCGACTTATATTTGAGTTAAATTTTAAGTACCAATTTGGTTTTAAAACAAAGTATTTATTTGGTAGTCAATATATTTTATGTCAGTTTTGACATAAAGTATGCATTCTGTTGTGTCGTCACAGATAGGCTTACCCCAATCAGGAATACAAGCTGATAAATGACAGTATAAAAGGTGTGCTGTTTTATAATTTCCTGCAAATTTACAATTGGTAACTTAATAGCTTCTTCATGTGTGTATGTCAAGGTTAATTAATTAACTCTCCAACTTATTTGACCATTTGATAGATTAATAATAATGAAAAAACGCGTTTTGAAACCACGAGTTGCAGCTGAGCATATTTTAACCATTGGTTGAGCTAACTCGGGAAAAAAACTAAGCCTAACTCTAAACCTTTTGTGGAGTTAATTATCGCGTTGTTTAATATGCGCTTAACTAATCTTACAATGTAGAACTTATTGCACATAAATCACTGCGTTTATAAAGAATACGGGTAATAAAGAATGTGTAATAGCTTTATTCAATTAATATTTTAATTAGTTCCTTATCGTACAACACCATCCTTCCGTGGTAAACGGCACACACTTATCAACGTTTCACTTTTAATAACTATTTAAACTAATTAATTATAATATCGCAATTTTGTTTATGAACATGTTTATTATGGCCTATTATAATATTGTTTATAATACAGGAAGTCTTCGGAAAGGTTATTTTAGAGTCAGAATTCAGTATTAAAATAGAGTATGAGTCATTGTACCGGTTATAAAAAGATTAAAAGAATCAGGCAATTCCAATCTTAGGTTTTTGTTGAAGCTGTACCTAAAATAATTGCCGTTTGTATGGAATACCCAGAACGAAATCATAATCCGATATTAATAAAGTTGTTATTTTTTGTTAACAATTTACTAAATGGTTGCCAAAGACCTTCCTTGAGTTAAAAGTAATATTTAAGATAGTTTTTTGTTCTTCCTATCTTTCCTGTCTTGCTGCAGAATCCTTTCACTTCTTAAGGTTCTATTTAAATAAGTCGATTTTTAAAGACCTACAATAATATCAAGATTGTATTAAATTATTTTGGATACAAAAATTACCTACTAAGTCTATCTGTCAAAGACGTAGCGACTGTCAAATTTTACTGATCTCTGACCCTGTGAAACTTCATACCAGAAGTAGATGTCTTCTCCTTGGGGATCAGTGACCCGTAAGATCAGATCAGCTAAGTCTTTGAAGAACGAGGCGGATCTGCACCCAAGAGGATCACAGGAGTGAGCGATCTTCTCTTCTTTGGGAGGATTGGGAGGGGGTGATGAGGGTCCAGATTCTATGAATTCTTCGGTGGTCTGTACCTCCTCGATGGTGATCTCTCTGTCAATTATTTCTTTTTGACCGGTCATCTCAGGGTTCAGGGTGTCCAGTAATTCCGGAGTTAAGCCCAGTTCTAAGGGGCTTAGGAGGGTTTCATTGATAGGGAATTGAGGCAGGGATTGTTGATCCATCTTATGATAAAAAGAGAGTAAAAGAAAAATAAGAAAAACGAATGCAAAGCAAGAAACACCAAAAAACAAGTTTATTAGAATAAATTTGGAAGGAAACATATATTGATTCTGCAAGAGAAGCAATAAATGGTTTTATGGTTAGAAACGGGATGGAAATAATAACGCTGTTGGTTTTTGGATTTGTGTCAGTGATTAGAAGATTAAATAGTATTATTTTTTAATTAACAATTTACATTACCTTTCTCAAATAAGTTAATAATCGTTGGTAACACCATTCTTGTTGTGTCAGATTTACGCGTGCATATTTCGTGAATGCCGCATTAGCTTCGGACGCCCTTAATCACGGGGTCTTTATGACCTGATGTCGAATTTCAAAGCGTAAAGTTACAAGTATAAAGGTATCCGTCAGTTAAAGAAAGCATTATTAATGATCATCACGCTTTTACACTCTTAAGGGATAAGCAGTCTTGTTGACACAGATACTAAGACTAATATTTAACAGTATTAATTTCATACTTGGCTTTCACTCGTTACTTTGTTTGTATAAGTATAGTTTGAAGCGAAATTTGAGTCAAAATGATTAACTTACATTTTTGTTTTATTATTTTTCACAAGACTGAAAATTTCAATATAACTTTAACAATATAATAATCTATTGCTTTTTACGTGATGACCTATGAGCAGTTCTTCTTATTGAGTTGATTGCAATCAAATTGTGGTGACCCATTACTTAATTAACCAAGTGCTCAGTCGAAGATATCGGAAGAATAAGAATAAATTTATTATTTTTAATTATTTATACACATTATCGCATGTGTTAGCGAATATTTGTAATTAAATACAAATTGTAGAAGGAAAAACTTAAACCTCAGGCAGGACTCAGTTTACGTCGCCCTATAAAGACGTCATAAGTGGAAGGAGAAATTTAAACTTCCAGGCAGTGACCTCGGTAGCTTAGTTGGTAAAGCGACTGGCGCGTCAAGCCAGTGGTCGCAGGTTCGAGTCCTGCCTGAGGTTTAAGTTTTTCCTTCTACAATTTGTATTTAATTACAAATATTCGCTAACACATGCGATAATGTGTATAAATAATTAAAAATAATAAGTATTGGGCCAGCGCCATCTCTCGGACTTCTAATTAACACATTGTTAATCAGAGTCAGTGAGGCCAACCGTAAGGTAGGTTCACTAGATGTCGCATACGTCGCCCTATAAAGACGTCATAAGTGGAAGGAGAAATTTAAACTTCCAGGCAGTGACCTCGGTAGCTTAGTTGGTAAAGCGACTGGCGCGTCAAGCCAGTGGTCGCAGGTTCGAGTCCTGCCTGAGGTTTAAGTTTTTCCTTCTACAATTTGTATTTAATTACAAATAAATTTATTGTTTAATGCGATAATATTTTTTTTCCATGGCGAAAAAAAAATCTATTATTTCATGTCATGTCTCTTAGAATTTTACGGTTCAAAATATTGCTTCTAGCCTCAACCCTTGACCAGTATGCGTGTATATATGTCAAAACAATTATACGTCTGTAATGCAGCTGTAAGTTCAAAGGTGAGCAATAAATTCAAACAAATTGGCTTTGTTGTAGTAAAAACGATAATTAGTAAGAAATCAATCAATCATATAGATAACCCTTATGACACTTAGTTTACACGGGTAACACACAGCTGCTCTTAAAAATGGGTATTCCTTATCTTCACGCTCGTTTTGATTCGTGGGATGCGCAGTACGGTAGTACGGTACGTCACTGACACCTGAATGTTACGCATGTTAGGGTCAGAATGCTTAAGTAGCTAGGATTTGCTTTTGCCTATAGAAATGTAAAGAATTTTTTTTATATATGTAGAATTTTGTGTTTATATAAAATCATAAGGTATTTCAAATATAAAAAAAAACAGTCGACTTCAAAGAGACAAGATTTAATATTTATATCTCTTATCTAAGTATAAACTTAGAAATTATCTGTAATCTACAATCGTCTCGTATAAATAAAAACGAAACACAAACCTAAGAGTATCATAAACATATACATATATATGATAACCCTTTCGAATAACCGAGGGGAGTGTCAATATATAATTTCGATAGGCGAACTTAACCCCCGAATGCGGTTAGTGTTTTAAATTTCACACATACAACGAAGCTTTACGATTTCGGGTGAACAACAAATTTATTGTGAGAGCCCGTTAACACTACATCAAATCGCGAAGTTTTTACTTGCCTGTTGATCCCCTAACTGCCCTCCGTTATGGCCCATTATGATGAATTTGAACACATTTAAACATTTTGAATGGTTTCCAACTTGCATTAAATGTTTATTGTCAGGTTTTTGAACTCGCCTGTCATATTTTTGTGAGTTATGCGAGAGGTGACATCTTAAACTTGTTTATTAAAGAACCCGTTGAGATGACGTCTTGTAATTTTATCGTTGAATCATTATACCGTTAGGGTTATTTGATGGGTGGATTTACGATACTTACATTCTTTTGGGCGCCGTCTCATGTGCATATTATAATCACGCCCATATAAAGACATGTTGTAGGTACGTAAGTAGTGACCATGAGTTTTGGCAAACTATTTTAATTTAGTCACAGTAGTAGGTAGTGGAACTATGTGGGACTCAGTTTAGATAATTATTATTTTAATAACGTAAAACCAAATGTTTTAAGAAATGGTCATACTATATTTAGTATGAACATTTCTTAAAACATTTGGTTTGAGTTGGTACTGAGCTATTGCTCAGTATTAAGATGTAGTATTCAATATATTCGAACTTTAAATAACTACATGAATTTCTAGCACATTTTTAACCTTTTTTTAAGAATATTTATCTTCAATTCAGATCTGATTTTAAAATTGCTAAAACATTATAAACATTAACAGTTCCATAGAAAGCAGTAGGTATCATTAATCTTTTTTGCTGCTCTAATACAGCGTACGTTTTGCTTCTGAAAACAATAAGTACAGACATTTTAAAACCAATAAACGTTATCCATATATTCTTTTGGCCGGTCTCGTCGCGATTCACCCTCGTAGTTTTTCCATTCACCCCGAGTCTGCTAAGCGTTTCGCCATATTTTAATGGCGGGATAGTTGGGCCATAAACTCGTTTGATTTATTTTATGATCGCTATAAGCACGTGGCGCTAGTGTTGGCGGGTTTCTTGGTTTTTTTAGATCTGAAATTGTATTTTGATTGCCGTTACATAACGTTAATGTTTGCTAACTGCATTAATAATTTATTCATTTATGTAAACATACAGAAATAACAAAAATAAAACATATGAACAATTAATTTACTAACAGTTTTATTTGCTGTTCTATTAGCAGATTAATATTATAAATATTTGAAGGTTAGGTATTTCTATTTACTAATCTTCTCTTGAGAAAAGTTTTCAAGAGTTGGCTAGTGTAAGGAGATCTGGCGACAACAATTCCAAAGGCGAAGTGCCTTTAGTAATTGCTTTGTTTCAATTATTATAATCTATACGTAATTATTGAATACATGTTTAAAGGATGCAGTTCCTCAGTCATAACTCTCGAATCCAATTCGTAAGAAAAATATTTTTGATAAATCATAAACAAGCACTTAAATAATTTTAGTTCAAGTCAGTAGGATTAATAAGTTTTTTTGAAATATATAATGTCTCATGTCATGAATCAGTCTTTCAGAATGAACAATGTATTTTCTTAAATCTGATCGGACCAGACTGTATGTGGGGCCCAACCCGATAAGCTAGCATGAGCTTGGCCGGGATTAATGGTGCTACCCTAAAGAAAGCGTTCTTATTAGATAATGGAGGCGATCAGTTAATGTGCTTTTTAATATGTTATAAAGTAAAGAAAAAGTCAAGAGAATACTTTACCTAAGCCACTAAAACTTTTTGGGGAAGCCGACTTAATAACAACTCAACCATGGTACCATGGTTTCGAAACTCAAGAATATAAAATAACAACTCAAAAAAAGACTCTTTTGTACCATTTTATTTATTTACAAGTGCGGTTGTGCTATAATTAACGAACATTCTATACAGGATCATTTTTAAGGAGTGCGAAGGTCAACAACTTTTCCCACAAAACATAGGTTGCTTAAAATTGAAAATCATCTTTTCGTACAAACATGAGTCAAAGTAAAATTGTTCAGTTTGATGCACCCGATTACCTCGTTGAATATACGCACTCTTTTTAAATTAATCCTGTATATTACCTATATTTCGATTAAAAATATCCATCAAAGTACGAAATTAAAACTAACCTAACCTAATTACCGAGTATTAAGTGCTAGGACTAGAATAATTAAATTGAGAATTAAATTTTAATGATCACGAGTAAGAGGGATGATCTACTCAGAATCCCAACAGTTAATCTTGACAAACACATTCGTAGCTCACCGCAGCTGTGTGAGTTAACTCTTAAATCTTCTGACCGTCCCTAAAGGCCGTTTAGTCTGATATAATTTGCGACAGATTCATAAGCACGGCTTAGCTATTCCAGGAAATATTTAAATGTAATAACAAGGAATTTTCAGCTGTCAGACATCGGATTTCAACGCTTTAAGAGACGTCCAAACATCTCTACCAGGCCCCAAGGGACGGTAGCGTGAAGATGAACTAATAATCATAATTCACTACTTTAAAGTTTATGGTTTGCTCATGTCTAAGAAATAATTGCACTCTCTGGTTAATGGTTAAAACTTAATTTATGTAGGTAGGAAAATATCGCTCGCGGCTTTAATGTATCGTAAAGGTTAGTGTTTTACGTGGCAAGAGGACGGCTAAGTATTCCGGAGAAATTGTTCAACCAGTTTAAGCTAAATGGTGTTTTGAAATCACTGTATAATCTCTTCGAGCGCCTACTGTCACCCAGTTAAGTCATTCAACAGCAGAGTATTTTAATTAACGGTTCATATGAAACTTACATTTAACTCAATAATAACTAAGTCTTACAATTATCATCAAATTTAAATTCTTTTTCCTCATCGCCACCGCAAGGAATGAATAACTTTATATTAATGTATGTTTAATAATTGTTTCAAACTTTGAAATAAACCCCTAGCGAATAAAGCGAATACTGAAACGCAAATTAAATTTAACACTTAAATGTATATCTGTCGCTACTTTACACCTTAATGTAACAGAGACAGCATGAGACTTAACGGCGGCTTCAAACTGATTGACGTTTCAGTATTCAGCCATAAGTGCCATAAGTGCTGAGTATAATTTCGAATTAAGACAATTTTGAATGCCATTTAATCTAAAAACACAATGGAATTACCAATCTCAAAAATAATTAATCATTCAACTATTCGCAAATTAAATTCCAAATCACAAGCTACTTGATAAGATAAATTGGACAGTTTATTGCACAATATTACTGTTACCTATGATTGAAAGCTGTGTCAAAATTTTGTTTGAACCCATTGAATACCTACACACACGCAATCAAAATGTCACAAATAATTACAATTTATTACCCAAATAACGATCTAAATCATTCTCGTTGAACAAAACAAGGTAAAATTAAATAATCTGTATTGTATTACGGCCGCGCCATAGACAAGTATTTTATTATCTGTCAAAGCATTGTTTACGGGCGTCCATTTAACTCGGATTCCCGCCTTTTTGTCATTTTACACCGATACGACGGCATTACGTATATTAGTGACGGAGTATCGTGCCTATTGTCAATTTCTGTTAAAACTTTAGATTTTAACAGAACTGTGAACAACTATTTATATTACATACTTACTTATATTTTTATGTTCATAAATATCTATGAATATTATTTTGATATCTACTTAACACTAAAGCTAACCCATTTTCATTCAAACTCATCACAATAGGGTATAAATATTACCTACGCGAAAATCCTATTTAGAGTTCACGTTAAGGCATTATTTTACGAATACACTAATCTTTATTCAGGTATAGCCATAGGCAATAGCAACAGAATCAACACGGAATACCGGCTGAGCTACTGTTTCACAGAATGTTAAAATTAACAGTAGGTATAAGTATTGACGATGTTTAATTAAAACCCGTGTTTGAATCGTTACATCTTCAGGTGTTTTGAGCATTCCTTGAATATTTTACCTACCGTCTTGGAGAAGCCGGTACTATGCCTTGTTGAATAGAATTCAAATTAAGCGGAGCCATGAAAAGTTCATTGGCTCTTCAGTTAAATGTTTCCTCTTGTTTTGTTTAAAACAAAAGATGTTTCAAGCAAGTGATAATATGAATAGGAATATAGGTCTTAACTTTTTTTTTGTAATGCACTTGTTATTCACGACTTTTGAATGTCAATATTATAATTTTGTGCAAAAAGTACTACATATACACTACCTTTCAAGTTTAAAATTAAAGAGTGTAGTCATCTCATCTTGTTAGCGCAAGTGACATTAATTTATACATATTCAAACACGCAAGTATAACAATAACACAAACTTAAAGAACACTACAATATAGAGTGCTTCTATAAGCTTCTACTGTGAATCAATTCTTAAGTTGTTGTTTTTTTTCTATCTTAAATGAACCTGATGGATACTTATTATTTCTATTTATTAATTTTATTCCAATAAAATAGATAAAACAAAGGGTTTTATAAGAAAAGCCCTATATTTCATAAATAGGTACAGTTTATACGCTATTAATCATCGATATCTTTAAACATGATTTCATACAATAAAACCTGCCCTAATTACATGTGCACGATACCGTCTGGTTTCCTAGACACACTGCAAAAACTAATTATAAATATCATCCTGCATCCTTTTCACACTCGAGTAAATTATATCCCTATCTCTGTTTCCCATTCAGCGCGTCATTAACTATCAAATCGGACATGAGTATCGACAGATCGGTAGCTTAGTATTAATACTTACAAAAAAATATGAATATGCATAAAATTAATAAATTGAGTACCTAACTATGTATGTGGTTTATAAATTAGTGTATTGTTATTGAACAAGGTTACCAAATTTAGTTTATGCATACCGCAATGATGGACGATTTAATTGCAACTATTGCAATTATACATACAAATAGCTATAATTAAGTATTTCAAAAACACAAAAATGGTTTGTATATTGTAAAGGTTGGATTTTCCCAACGTTAGCTACCTTTTATTCGTAGCACAAAAAGGTCGTCGGACCGTTTTTGTTTTCAAATACTAACTACTACTACTAATATGTCAAAAACTCAATATTTATCTGGAGTATGAGCTTCATGTTATAAGGGGAATAAAACTTGGAAAAATCCACCCCGGAGACACATCAAAGAGATGGATATATGTGTATAGAAACTCTCTGAGTTATTCATTATTATTGACTACATTGTTTGGTGACCGAAAACTCATAATTTCAACCCTAAACGCATTATCTAAAATAAAACAAACGAAATAATGTATCAAAAAATTAACAATAAGGTACCTATTTTGTGAACCAACGTCACTTTTCAAATCTTACAAAGAAGCCGACATGCTGAAATATCAAACCTTTTAACATCAATAGCATATTAGTAACATTCCGGCTCTGATTTATAGTTCAAAGGAAGTTATCATTAAATACCTTTATCATTAATGTTTTATTTGTTGCTATGAAAGAGCTAACCGCTAAATAGATAGCCATGTCTATAATGTCGACCGTGCCTAAAATTTTTTGTCGACTGTCTGGCGGACACTGTAACATATTACATCACATTAATATAAATATACAACAGAACATAAATACATTATGTATGCTATGAATACATTTTTTGTGCGGCAGTGCCGAGAGATGTTTTGGTGCTGGATGTGACGAAAAATATCAGCTGAGTTGAAAAAAATAAACAGATTCTTACACACTAACATTTAAATTTATTTTTCTTCAGAAATTATTATATTTGAGACTGTTACATACCTACGGTGATATTGGCTGCCATTGAAATTACCTAGTTTGATTGGAAATACCTTGGAGGCTGAGGCGCAGATGAGGCAGTCAGTACCTACTACTTACTCTGCTACTGAATGGCAATCCTAAGTACTGACTAATTACAAAGTGTAATATGAATGCGTTCTAGTAAAAAGACGCTGTTTAGATTCTTCCTTTTTTATTATTATATACATTCAATATCAAAATCAGAATGAAATATAGTAGGTAGGTTTCGTATTAAAACCTACTTAAAATTGATTACAAACAATCACATAAGTAGGTATCTGTATTTTGAAAAGAAAAACCCAAAAGTTTTGCATACGTTTAATCTTATTTTTTATTTATTTATTAATTTATTTATTTATAAATATTTTTTGACGCGAATCACATAACAAATATCTATAAATAAAATCAAAGCTTGTCATATCGTATCCAGTGTCTCGTGAGCGTTGGCGCGCCGTGATCAAAGGGCGGCACCATCAAAGCTCATCGGAATCCACTAATTACTGAACAGCCATCGATGTTCATCCGACAACAGTTACTACACGCACCGCATACCTACTATATTAACAGCTCTGGTACGCAGATACTCTAAATTGACGAACATTTATGTACGGATTTTGTGAAGCGTATATTGAATATAGATTGTTACAGAATATACTCGCACGTTTAGTGTTCCCTTCAAGTACCTACTGACTGACAGTATCATTATAATGTTTATTAATGTGTAAGGATTTACATTTTTTTTAAACCTTTGCCACTCTAGTGTCGAGAGTTTTACAAAAATTCAAATCACATGCTCAAATAACACCCAGACTTGGAACAAGTTTTTATGGATCGCATAAAATAAGGTCTCATTCGGAGTTCGAACCCGCAGCACGTTGCGGACAGTGGTAATTAGCGAAGGACCTATACGATATGTAGGTATATGTGTGATATACATGTGTCTCGATTTTCCATACACTCGCAGGATACATTTATTACAAATTAATAGACAAAAACGTACGGTTAGACCGATACTAGATTTAGACCGCGATTGGGCCGTGGATGGGTGACCATTTGTTAACATATCGAAAACCCTCCGTGTCTCAGAAAGCACGTTAAACCGTTGTTCCCGACTGTCTTACAGTGATCATTGACAGTCGTTAATTCATTACAATTCTGACAACTACTCTTACTATTGGATAGTGATACCCAGTATGTATGGGTTGTGGAGGTCAGATAGGCATTCGCTCCATGTAGATATAGTATTCAGCTAAATCCGGTAAGTCTGGAAGCTGACCCCAACATAGCTTGGGAAAAGGCTAGCCAAATAAGAAGACATTAATCGATAAGATACTTAGAAGACATTATGACATAATTCTATCATCTATACCATGTATTGCAGTGTCCCTAGTGTAAGTTTTCCTGCAAAAACTTAAGTTACAAAAATCATCTCTTGACACGGGATTTTTAGCTCTCTCCTGTGGCGTCGGATTGCCTTCCCATTGGTATGGCGAGGGAATATAGAGTTGCACTTGAGCTCAATAACATCTCCTATGTAGTTGGTAAGACCCCCATGAGACTAGCTGTCGCGGCACCAACATATTAATGTCATAGAAGTTCTTGGGTTCTTTATTTTTTCCTTATAAAAAAGAAACTCAGTTTCAGTTTTCCCATCTGAAGTTAGCAACTCCGTAAAAAATAATCCTGTATATTAAAAGATTATTTTTTACGGAGTGCGTATATTCAACGAGGTAATCAGGTGCATAAAACTGAACAACTTTCCCCAAGGAGCATAGGCCGAAATCTTAAACTTGAAAATCAAATTTTCATACAAACATTATATGACGTGACCTGACATTTTGTATGAAAAGTTCATTTCATTCAAAAACAATCCGGTATAGTAAAAAATAATGTTTCCAGTTTTTGGAGACGTGAACTAACTTAAAGTTCACGTCTCCAAAACCGATGTTTTGGATTTTGCGGTGTTTTCTTAGTCGGAACAATATCAACCAAAGGGGTACAACCATTTTACGATTTAATAACAGAACCATAAAATATCTGGAAAGATAACCAGTCATAAAATGTAAGCCTAATTTCCTGATGTAGGTATGCCTATAACAATATGAAGGAATTTGCATTTAAATTAATTATTTTATTTTTGAACACGTTTTTTAAGTACTGTATTTAAATACCATAAATTACTTTTTATGTGACGCCTAGTCGTAAAACAAATCAAATTAAATACTGTTTTTATTTTCCCTTTAATTAAAAAGCCATAAAATTATTGGACCAACTGATATTAGCTAATAATATTTAATCGGTTTGTCATGATTGTGCTTTATGTGTGTAGGTTTAAGAGCCCATGATTTTAACTTTAGTAGAATAAAGTAAAAATCATGGGCTCTTAAACCTACACACATAGTTTTTAAAAACCTTAACCTTTTAACATTACTGTTTTCCAAAATTATACGTTTAATTACTCCAGAGCGATTAATTAATTTATTTTTAACCATTATCAAAAACAAATTAACCGGTAATTATTTTAACAGCTTTTTTAAAGACGTACTTCACACGTAGAGGGCATGACACTACGCCCGCCAAGTTACATTGAGTTAACACATCGATAGAATCGATTAATTACCGAAACATTAAAAAATCAATTACTGATGTAATTGGAATCACTTCCTTATAGATATTTCGTGCTATCTGAAATACATTTGCGTATTTAAGGGTGTTGGGTTTGGTGTAAATATAAGAGGAAGCGAATTACTCCACATCGCTGGTTATAAAGATACAAAGATAAAGATTTCTACCGTCACTTTTTAATTTAAATAATTTTAGTCAACAATTTAAATTAAAGTTTGTTAAAGAATTTAAAATATAAATAGAATTTAGATTATAATAGAAAAATGACAACATTCGTGTAAACCTCAGGAATAACGTTATTTGTATAAACTTATAACGTAATTAAACCTAAAACAAAATACATCCTATGTAAAGAAAAATCACAAGTTATTAGTACAATGTTGTGCTTTTATGCAAATAACAAAGGTATTACGAATATCTGTTTCAAGTGTTTGTGAAATTTATTAAAGTATTTTTCGCGAAAACATCGTCAACATCATCCTGTCCCTTGCACCATACCCACATCCATAATTCATGTGATAAAATACAAGCAATCAATTACTCCACATGCAAATCGTTTAAGCGCGTCCCTTACTTCCTGACGTACCCCTTATGTTGTAAGTAGCTGTAATGTACTTACCGTTAAACTTTTTATTTTTCAAGTCTCTAGATGTCTGAAAGTTTTTAAGTTAGCAAGCAAGATTACATACTTAATTTATAAAAGAGTCCTTATGAGGTTCTTGGTGTTTTCAGACTGCGAAGACAGAAAATGAGTTCAGGTACTTTTAAATACCAGCTCTCACGATGCAGATTATATAGTAGACTATGCTTATGTACCCACTTATTTGTTCTTTGTGAGAGAAATAAATAAAATTGATTTAGATATATATTTTTGTACAAAGGTCTAAAACACTAAATGAGGTCAAATCAGAAAAGTATTTATGCAGTACTAAAGAAACTGGCCATCATAATCAGTGTCGTTATTGTTTCAAATTTAGTGTTCCGTTTTCCAACTTGGAACAATGACAAGCGGATATGATGACCCAAATTATGTTTCTTTATTCCCTTTATTTACGAACGCTAAGGTATAAGTGCAGCATTCCGCAATTTTTATGTGAAAATATTGTTTATCATATTTATTTTAAACCCAAAATTTTTAAAGTGTATAAATTAGTATATTTATTGTTGTTGTTGTGGAGGTCAGATAGGCAGTTGCTCTATGCAAAATACGTCATTCAAGTAGTAGGTATATTTATTCAAAACTACATCACCGAAAATTATATATATTATACCATGTCGCATCAGAATTTATTTTCACCGTTAGTCATCGTAATATTTGCACTACACAGCACAGAACACATTCAAACGCAATTAACAATTAATAGAACTTCTTCCCAGCTAGGACGTACGCCACCTTAATCCAGTTTTCCTACACAAAGCACTAGAAATCATAATCAAGTAAAACAAGTATAAACCGCATACAAACTGTCGCAAATTCTCTCAAACATTCTCTATATATAATATAACATGTAAATCCGTGAGCTCGCTCTCGACACGCTAATATCCTTTAATAAAGGTAATGCAAGTTGAATTGCGACTGTACCGGCTTCAGGTTAGGGTTACCACTTTCCTCGTTCCTACTTAAATTTTGATTAAGAGTTTGTTTCTGACTGCAGGACTGTTGGTCGTGGTTGGCATATAGAAAGTTACGTAGTTTAATTTCGAGAAATGCACCCCGTTTGTGAATTTTATGTTGTTGGTCAAGGTTGGTAAAAGCTGGTTAAGAAAATAATTGCAGCAGTTTCTTGTTTTCATTTTTATTATAGCTTTTTTATTATTAGTTGATCAGTTTTTTTTAGAGCGAGAATTCGAAATCGATTTTTAATATAAAATATATTCCTAACTTGAAAGCGAAAGTGTTAAGTTTTCTAAATCACATTGTATTTATACTGATCTTGTGGACTCCACGTCTAGTAATAACTAGATTCATATTTAAAGTCAGCAAAAATTTGTTCTTTAAATATAAGAACAGTGCTTTAAGCTATATCTATCATAAGTGATACTTTTAGAAGAAGAAAACTACAACTAGATTCCCGGACGATCCTGGCTTTGCCGTCGTCATGGCAACCGTAGTAGTTTCGTTCTTAGGTGCTCGCATTTGCATGCCATAGTGTCTCAAGAATAAAACTATCCATATTTCCTACGACAAACATAACTACGGTTTTAAATGTCCTATTTGTTAGTTACGGAGAAATCTTTGAATGTTTTAGCGAGGTTATCTTAGCCGTGGTTGAAAGTTCTTTGTGAGTGTCTCAGAGTAAATTGCATGTGTTCGAGATAATTGCTTGATATAACAACGGGTATGGCACTGCTTCATTAAAATGTGGAATTTTTCGAATACGAAGACATGGGAGCACAATATATGAGACGATTTATCGTGAAACTTAAATTGTAAAACCTATCTCCCTTAGTTAAAAGTTATTTTATTATTTAAATATTAAGGATCTCAGCTCGTTGCAGTGTTTTCTTTATTACCCAACTTTCTTAAATCTTTGACACTTTGCAAGAAACTTTTTTAATGACATCAATCTTAATTACGTCACGGGGTACGTCATAACCAATTATGGAACAAGATCTTAATTAAATGCTAAAGGCTTAAATTTTATAAACTTAATAAAAGACCGTGGATTTTCATTAAAAACACTCGACTGTTTGGCAGATTTTCTTTTCATCCAATAATCGTATTTTTTCCGAAGAATATGTTTTAAGAAGTGATTACTGTTAAAATACAAAATTACTATATTTATTGCTTTCAATTGCAAATAGAAAATAATTGCAGTAGTATATATTAATCTTAATTTTATACTTATTAAATAAACGGACGCAGACATTCTTTAGTTTGAACTAGAGATTATTTTTTAAGCTAGGTTTATGAACAAAAAATCAGCGCCACAATAAAATTCTATTCGTATCTAATACTCTCGTCCCACTCAAAGAGACATCGCCGTAAGGAGGATTCTCACTTTGAGGCAAAAATACAATTAAGTAACGACTAAGTCTACTGAAGCTGTGAAAAATGTGGTTTGAAATTGTCATTATTAAAATTGAATCCCGTTAATTCTTATTGTATTATGTACCTATTGTTTATATAAATTTAAGATGATAGCGCTGCCAAAGCACTACGTGCCAAATAATAAAATTCTCATAATACTTATACTAATTATGAAGTCAAAATATTGGTTTCGATTTGTTTGCAGGGGCTGAACCCGCTGTGGTAGTTGCCGTTGTGGCCGGCTATCGAATATACAATAAACTTCCTAGGTATTTAAAATAATAATTCCGCAGCTTTTACATTCGTTTCGATACCAACACATACACAACCTTGTAGTGTGTATAATACTAAATACTGGGCCTTTTCTGTATAGGCGGATAGTGTGGAGGGTAATTAGTAGACAAAATTACGTGTCTCATACTCGTCTGCCGGTTCCTGCAAGCCGCAGCGCGATGGTAACAAAGCTTGCTCATTAACTCCCCGCCGACTGGCGACGCTGCTCCGAGATGGAGACCAAGAAACAGATGTGGCATCGTCGAGTATTGTGCCTAAGCGCGTGTGAGGATCACGATAAGGGTTTTTTATAAGGTAACATTCAGTTTATGTAAGGATGATGAACGTAAAAGCTAATTATTTAGAGGTATATCTCAATTCAAGATCTGTGTTTGGATTTAAGTCAATTGGTAAACAATCATATTAGTAGATACTAATAATTTTAAGAACATTTAAAAACAGATTTGAAGAAGTAGTGATCAAAAGCTATTCATAGTGTATTACATAGAATTGCAAACAAAAAATCCTCTGATGTTAAGGTAATAAGTATTGGCTGGCGTTTCTAATATAAATGGTACCATGTGGAAATGAAAGTAGGTCTGTCTTCTCTGTACAATAAGTTCTCTATCTAATCTTTGTCCACATTTGAACACAACTGGGAAGATGGAAAATTTTAATAAAATATGTTTCCCGCGTAAACGTCTCGCGCGTCACGTCTCTAACAGATCCCTTAAACACTTGCAATATTACGAACAACTGCCCGCATTTCTATTACATGCTGAATAAAGTTCAAACTCGCTTGGTTTAGTTGTAAAACAAAAATAGCAACGAAATGCGCCATAAGGATGCACCCCCGATTATGAAAGATATTATTTCCTAGTTGCAGTTAAAATAATTTATTTTAATGTGCTCCGTAATTTGTGAGGTTTCCATATTCACGTGGAGTTTTTATGAAGAATGCGCTAGAAGTTGGTACCGCACTGTAATATTAATGGCGGGTAGAAAACTTAAATGTTTTTAATAACAGAATACGATAGTAATAATATACAGGTTGTTACCGAAAGGGTATGTCACTATAAAATGGCTGAAAAGGACTTCTGGTATTCAATTGGTGTATAAAATTTCAGCTGAAAATGAAATGATAAAAGAATTGATATCTATTTTTTCGGTTCAATTATTGGACACCAGAAATCATAAACAGACTGCTAAAGCGATATATCTTAATATTTAGCGAGTGTTAATAAGTTATAATCCTTCGAATAGATTTCCAATGACAAGTTTTTAATGTATTTTTTGTATTGAATAATTGATGTGAAAAATGTCGGTACCTACATATAATTTTTTATTATGCACCTGAAATTTTGTACACCTACTCTATAATATTTAGGTAACATTCTGTATAGCAGTAGACAATGTTTAACTAAGAAAGTGGTTTTTAAACACTCTTCTAGTCTGCACTATAAAAAGGACTATGAATGAGACTGATGATACCATTTTATGAAAAAAAAATATTTAAGATATTGATGGACCCGTTCAATGAGAGGTCAGAGGAACAATGATTATTTGTTCAGAAAAGAATACCACAAGCTCTGAAAAGAAATAAATTATGTAACATCTGCATTTACATCTTTTTATCACATTTTTTGGGGTAATGCGGTAGAAATTGCAAACGCTGTCCAGTCTAATACCAAAAACTGAAACACCATTCCAGTATTGCAGTCAATAGGAAAGAAACACACACCGTCTTTTTCAGGGCGGAGAAAATCTGAAGATTTCTAATGTGTGAACAGGTATTTTATAAATAAATTGATAAATATCATAAATTTCTGCCCGATGTAAAGTAGCCTATCTGCGCATTCGATCGTCAAATGGATCTCTACATGCGTGCACACATTGTCAACGACCTTCAATCGTCGGATTTTTCCTGCAATCTATCTCACGACCGGATAGTAAGGCCCTGTTCATATGGCAACCATTATGTTATATGTTCATAGAAAAACAACGATACGCAGAAGGAAAGAATAATAATTCGTTGTATAACTTTCATTTTACAATACCAATAGAACTAAGTAAATTACTAGAGGCACACATTGAAACAATTATTTTTTAAACAGTTCTAACAGTTATTTTAATGATTGACAGATATTATATAACGCAAATTAACTTTAAGATGTTCTTAAATATCTATCTGTCGCTAATTTACACTTAAAAGTGACAGAGATAGCATGACACTTAACAGACTTCAAACTGATTGACGTTTCAGTATACGGCCATTAGTGTTATTAATACGTAATATATTATAACAGTACTTAATAAATAAAAAAGGGTAAAATTATCGTCTAGGCAGAAGAAGAAAATTATCTAGGTAAGTGTGAGATATGTGTTACGACTTGATTTTATTACCTAACTAGTTGACCCGCCCCGTCTTCGGTGGTCAACAGGTGTAATACAAAACTAAAAAACCCTTCTCTTGAATGCAGATTAGAATTAGGGCTTAATATAATGTTGTTAACCATACGTAACCCCGTTCAGTAGTTTTTCAGTTTCTTGTGTTCAGACAGACAGAGAGTTACAGCGGGCGATAGATGCGGCGTCCTTTTATAATATGCTAAAAGCCCCTTAACCGATATTCAACACTAATTAGATCATAGAAAATCTTTATTTTTATTAAATTACTTTTTATTATTTATTTTTTTAATCAAATTATTTTTATTATTTAACTAAATTATCTTTATATCCTTATGCCAGGTCTAGACAAATGTTAAGACTACATTACCTTAACATTTTTACAATAAAGACATCGATCCACTGACTTGTGTGATCAGATAAGTGCGTGATGGTTTTATTATCACTCGACTGCACTCAACTATTTAAAATTGCATTCGGCTTAGTGAACAAATGTGATACACTGATTACAGTTTTATAGTACCGAATAAAATATAATATATGTAATGTACACATGACTGAATTTCTCAAGGGTTAGCGTAGCCCATAGCTTTATTGTATAATATACAATTACAACCTTCTTTCTTTGCAGATTCTAGGCCTCATACAAGGGACGAACATGGACTACGACGTTTGCTCACTGAGGGTTAGGCAGCGCGTTCATGCTACTTGAAGAAATCGACTTTACCTATGCATGCTATAAAAGCTGCTGCATGGTAAACGAAAAACTTCTATGGCTGCATACAGACTGCTTGAACTTGTTAGTTGGTTTATTTGGTTCAACTGCTTCATGCGGGCGAAAGCGGGGAGGTACAGTGATGCGCGAGATTGGTCTGCTGCTAGTATTGTCCCTTGATCACTGAGTAACTGCCCAATAAGTGTGTGTAAAACGAACCTCTCAAAGCATGAATCGTCTGCAATAGTCACATGGGTCAGTATGGATGATATGCCAGATAACAAAATTCATTAAAAATGAGTGTCACTTGTATAAATGCTATTTGATGTGAATAGTTTAAAAAGTAATGGCTTTACTAAACGTAGACTTATCGAAGCCTTGTACAAGCCTTTTGATGATTTTATTAGTTCCATGTGTCATCACCCATCACAAAACCACGTTAGTTCACTTACAGTCATCATTTAGTTATGCTAAGGAATATTTTATACTTTTATTTGTCTCGAACCTGTTTACACTCGTATAGTTATAAAACGCATGATAAACATCATTTTCACGCATTCCTGTTGCATAATCGTTGATATTATCTTTTTGAACAATTTCCGAGTAATAGAAGTACTTACAGAAAAATTAAAATATGAGTATAATATTAGTAAAGAAAATTATCGGTAATATTTTAATTTTAATAGAAGTAATACACCTACGCTTATCTTCGGAGGATATGAAATTGTAGTAATAACTATAATGTAAGAAAGTCCCAAACAAATTCTTTACCAAGTTTAAGAAACTAGTTTATGATTTTCAAACCGCTGATCGGATAAGTACCAACATTGAAACAAAAAAAACGCATCATAATCAGCTAATTCGTTAAGGGGCTACGATTGTATAGACAGACACAGAGATGTAAACTTTTAAAATAAACAACCCCTCTTGCGTCGGGTGTGAAAATGATCTGCAGTAAAACTTTATGGCACCAAAACTTATTTTGAAAATCATTTCAAAATTTAGTTTATGTTCGTTTGTAGAAACGTCCGTGAGGGATGTATGCTAAGGTTAAATTCACAATAAACTTGGTGTCCTAATCTAGAATAACTATTACTTTCAAGGTCGGCCAGGTCTTTGAAGGTCTTTCTTATCAAGGTTAGAACGTTGCATCCTTGATGTAAAGCGAAGATTGAACAGAGAGCAGATGAGCTGATTTATATTATTGTTTGAACTGTTATAATTCATTTTGGTCTTATGAAGTGATTTATTATATAGCCTATTATTTTTGTTAATATACTAGCTGTGGCCCATATTGCTGTCAACAGTTACCAGTAACTTAATTTTTTGTTTCGTGTTTGTTTTTTTTTTAAATTGATCCAGCAGTTTGAGCCTGCAGAGGTAACAAACTAAACTAAACTTCTAATATTAGTGTGATTATTATTTTATATGAATGATATAATAATCATATCTTAGAACAACTGACACACGATTACTTGATACCAAACTAGACAAAGCTTTGTACTATGGCAACCAGACAACTGATAAACCTACTTTTATGTTTCTAAATCTTTATATATATAATTCTTCTGTGAGTGTGTATGTCACTGAACTCCTCCTAGACGGCTGGACCGATTATAATGAAATTTGCTGTGTGTCTTCAGGTGGATTGAAGGATGGTTTAGATTCACAATTTGGTCCAATTTGAAATGTTTTTTTGTTTAATTTTTATCATATTAACATCGCGATTATTGACATTAAAAACGAATAAACAATGCGGTAACCTTGGTAAAATTGGTAAGTAGGTAGTTGCCATGACGACCAAATTTCGTTGTTTTAGTACGATTTACTATCCTCCAGATCCTCCTCCAT
Organism: Plusia festucae; assembly: GCA_950381575.1. Lineage (NCBI taxonomy): Eukaryota > Metazoa > Arthropoda > Insecta > Lepidoptera > Noctuidae > Plusia > Plusia festucae. The sequence continues at coordinate 1,144,207 of OX494447.1, forward strand.
AGAGGTTATTAATTAACAATTAAATAAATAAGGTTGTCAAAACTCCTTGCAATGATATTAAAACTGTTTTCTTCTTTAAATATCAGGCTCGCAGACTTTTATGTTTTTTTTTCGTTTGTCTATTTGGTAGGTCTGAGAGTAGGTCGTAGGTTATATTATGATAAACAGGATGGATTTTTTATTGCCACCAGAAAGAAAGAGAGAAAGTACTCTCAATACTGAAGAATAGCAAATTAGACTCAAAGAAAACATTCTTTTATTTTTTAAAAGAAATAAATCTGCATTAAATTGATGTTTGAAAATACGCTTTGCGGACCGGGAATCGAATGGGCTAAAATGCGAAAAACTAGCACCGTGTACTTTTTGGCATCAATCGATATTATATATAATTCCAGTGTCATGATGTTTGTCGGGGATGAACTCCGAAACTACTGAACCGATTTTAATCAAATTTGCACACTGTGTGCAGTTTGATCCAACTTGAAATATAGGATAGCTTACATCACAAATATAAAAAAAATTGAGACCGCGGGCGGAGCAGCGGGAATCAGGTAGTACATACATATTATACATAAATTACACCCATTCAACAAATGATATTTAACCTTTGGTTTAGCATTCAGGGTCACTTACCACACTACACATTTACCTTTAGGTTTAATTCAGGGTACTTTTTTATTTAATCTAAGAAACCATTAACAATGTACAGTGAAAGAGAGCATCGTGAGGAAACCTGAATTCCAAACATAAGAATCTGAAATAGATAACCGGCAATGAGTATGCGTGGTGATAAATGTTCGTTTCTTCTCATTATCAGAAGAGCCCTGTGCCCGGATATCTAAAAAGCTTTCTCAATGGTATACTTCACATTGTAATACGTTTATCAAGATTCCGATTCAAACATTGATTATGCTAACATGTCATGTTCACCATTAAAGTTCCCTCTTGTCCTGATAACCATCTAATTAGATCTCACATTATTTAATTACGATCATCAAGCAAAAGCTCGCAATGTCTTTTTCATTGTCCGTCGTTCTCCATACTAAATTAATGGACTTTTTAACTTGAGTATACAATTAAACTTTATCGCTTTGTGTTCAAAAATTTGGCAAAAATTACCATTTGTTTTGTTGATAACATTAACACCCTCATTTTTAATAGCATCTTAATTATTGTGTAACTAAGGTTGAATTTTGAATGTAATTTTGTTACTAATGTCTTCCGCTAAATTATAATCAAGTCGTAATAAAAAATACAAATAAATCATTTCCCTTTGTCCGTGGGGGCGTGGTTAGTCTGCCAACTCCTGGTCGCAATAATTAATATTTAATTCGGATGAAAATTTTTACTTTGTTAGATTTTTTGGGGGCCCATCAGACGATGATTAATTCTCTGTTTTCTGGACATTATTTCTTTGGTTTGATTTAATAACAGTTTTGAAATGCGTGCCCTATATTTTTGATGTCATAATAGTATTTGATTCTATTTGCAAGCAATTAGAGGACAAGATTTTATTTTACCTTTAGTAATCTGGTTTATTGGTTCTGGTTAATCTAGGTATTTTCAATTAACAGAAAATATATATTGTTTTCTGAGGTTTACGCCAATGTTAGACATTAGAATAAAACTACTTTTACTTAGTCTGCGGTTTTAAAATAAAAATAAACCACTATAGAATCCGTTTCAAAGTAGAAAATACATAACTAACGCATATATTTTAGTATACATTTAAAGTGCCTACTATAACTACTAATATCTTATTTAATAAAATATTTAAACGATTTTATTGCTTTTAAATCTCACAGCACACAGTTTGATAAACTTTTGACTCCAAATTAAATAATATTAAATCCCAGATATATTCTGCATACGTGCCTTTAGTACGATACATAACAATAAATGGAAATAAAACAACAAAAATGTTGATTAAAAACCCTTTAAAAATCATACAGGGAGCACGCAGGTGTAACAAAACAGGGTAAGTGCACTTCTGATATCGCTAACAGCTCCATTTATTAATTTCCCTTAGGACTATCGGTCGGCTACGCTCTAACACGAATTACACTGCAGTGATGAGATAACTGACAGATTTTCTATTCCAATCTGAGAAAGATAATGTAAAAGTTAGCCAAGCTAGTAAAAATTTACTGTTTTTTTTTATTACTTTATTTTTTCTGCAATTTGTCGCTTTGCTAAGGTTTTATTTGTAAAAAATAATGAATATTTTTTAATGTTACTAGTGTAGTTTTGCACCGTCTTGGGAGAGTGATAGAAGAAGGAAGACTTTTGTATTGCAGCAAGAGAGAAATTCAAAGACACCGTATCTCCAGTCTGCTTGTGACCAGCCAACCGCCGCGCCACTTGCCGAAACGTCAAGCCTTAAAAAGCTTAAGTTCGCGTCAATTCCCTTGACTTAATTTTACTATACTTACTCATGCAACGCGATAGTTTAAAAGTTAGTAAGACGGAAATTGATAATAATAATTAAATTATTTTTGATTTTGTAGTATTAAATAATACTATACTTATAATTTTCTTTATTAAATCTCATTAACAGCGTTCTGCTGAGGAGTTTGTTACGCCTTTTCATCTCCACAGCTAGAACACTTAGAAAGCGGTAAAGGATGGACGGATCAGGGTGATGTCTAGGTATAACTGGACATTCAAAAAGTGCAACACAGTAGTCTAATTTGATATAAATAATTTTTGGTTTTGATTTTGATACAAGTTAAACGATAGGGCGTCACCTCGCTGAAAGTTTACTAAGCAAAATAATCATCATCAACTTTTCAATTGACTCAATATTGTGAAGAGTTAAAACTGACTTATATTTTTAATAAACGGAACGCTCAAAAAAATAACTAGTGTTTGAACCCGGTGAGTGGTGTAGATAAAACATTAAATTAAGATAAGATCTACACGTTACGCGTTTTTGCACGACGAGCGTTTTTGAGCTTATTGTGGTTTCATTTCTATTATTAATTTTCATCAGAATTACAGACATTTTTATTCATGAAAATACCTTGATATGAATTTCGTCAAGACGTCTTAAAGGATTCCGAACATAGCTAGAATACTAAATGAAATGAATTCCTTGTAATTTATTTTTTTCCTTTTTCGGGGATTGTTTCGATAGAAATTACTTTTGAAATGTCATCCGACAGGTAAGAAACAATATATCTGTCGTTTTATTTTCCCCAGGAATAATTCTCAATGCTTATTTTTTATATTCAAATTCAAATTCAAATTCAATTCTTTATTGCACTCCATAAGTTTTTACATTCTATCATAATTCGATTCGATCAGAACGAATATTTATTTAAGGTACCTATTTAATCTTTTTTGAAATACTTTTTCTAAAGTACATAGACAGTAAAATATATTCTATTCAAAACTAAGCCACTTGTTGTATCTTCAATAGTATTTAACCACTAAATAAACTGTATCACTATGTAACCAAAGTACCCCTATTAAAACAAACTAATTAATTTCCAAGATGAAACTTGGCGTTTTGCTTAAACTTTAGACTTGAGCTTAGTTGGACTGACCGACGAAGTTGTATTTAACTGGGAGTCGAACCTGCATCACTTAATTAGACGTGTACAGTGTCGGTTTGTGGGGTCGGAGTTCGGTTCTTGAGATATTTGTTTTTATTTGTAAGGGAGGGCAAAGTTGAGGATTTCCAAGTTTTGGGCCCCGAGTGCACCGATGTTTTGAATAGGAATTAACTTTGATTTTAACAGTCGGTTTGTTAGGAATTAATTACTCAAAAAATGGCTAAAAATACTATATAAGTATAATGGTAATATGCTTCAATGAAATAAATACAGAATTGCGTTTTCTGAAATAACAAAATACTTTATTTAGGTACAACACAAACAAATACTAAGTTTAATACAATTTACCTATTCTAAACAGAGTAACTTACCTGAAATAACAAAAAACAACATTTAAAGCCTTTACTTCTAGGTCAGTTTATATACTTCCTTTTGTATTTTATACATACAGGAGAATATTAACTATTCCATGTTTTTATAAAATCTAATCTAGCTTTCACTTTATTACCTTAATACTGACAGCCGGTGTCACTGACAACTCTGACAAGACACTGGTAACTTTTAAAGATCTGTTGATAAAGCTTAAAGAATAGTCACTACACTAGCGTAGTGATATTCTTTACATAATAATATGTCTATTTATAAGAATTCCCCTCTAATCTTGTTTACCGGACTACCTTTTGGAAAGGTGACCGGAATAACTTTATTCTATTTACTGTTAATTTTATCGAAATTTAAACTCTATCTTAATGTCCCTGCTAATAATTTATTTTCAAAATAAGTACCTTCATTACGAAACATTTTAAAGCGAATAAATATCACGTAAAAAAGCTCAACCTATAAAGATAAGAAGGCAAATTAAATACATAGTTATCTGAACATTACAATAAGAGGCGCTCGTAAAAACAATACATTCCCTTACAAACACAACAGAATTAAGTACTACTTTGAATAATTTAAAACTTTTTACAACTTCAAGTATAAAGCTTCGGAACAGAGGGGGTGCTCATAAAAACTAATTTAATTGTACATTAAATCTAAAACTGCTGTCTCGATAAGTATGTGGCTCGCGTATTTGCATAGTTATCTCTGTTATGGTATCTGGCAGCCAAATTTTAAGTATTTTAACGTACATTTTTTACTTTTGAAAATAAATGTTGTGGTATTTTTATTTTGATAAAGGTTTTTAAGGACTCATTTGGCATAATTGAAAGAATTAATTTTACAAATTGTTAAATTACTTGAGTGTTTATTATAAATATTACAGCTTCGATCGTACTTATCTCCATTTTTATATATTTATCAAAGAATCTTATAGCTTAAATATTACTTAGGATAATATACTAAAGAGTAAATTTTGACTGCTCGGATAGCCGCGTGGTATAGGTCACCACTAATTACCCCCGTGCGCGACGTGCAGTGGGTTCGATCCCCGCATGGGACAAGCATTTGTGTGATTCACAAATGCTTGTTCCAAGTCTAGGTGTTCTTTGTGCTTGTGGTTTGAATGTTTGTGAAATCCCGCGACACAAAGATGAAAATCTTTTGTGTGGAAGTAGTTTAAAAAAAAGAAAGAAAAAGAATTGTTCAAAATTAATTTGATATAGTAATGAAATTAGTTTTCACATACCAGATTCTTGTTATGTCTAACTCATGCGTTGTTGTAGCTATCCGTGGAAACCTGTTATTGGCTTTATTTTTTCTATTCTTATTGTTCTTTCACATTTTGTATTAAAGCTCTTGGTTTTCCATATGATAATTAAATAAATAAATTATCCCAATCAGTTTCCAATAGTAATTTACACAATGCAATGACTACAAAATTATCTAGACACTTACTAGCTGACCGTCCCGGCATAATGGTGTTTTGCCATATTAAAAAAAAACTAGAGATGGCCTTGACCTGACATAAAGCGCTATGTGCTATTTTTGGACCAATTCTCAGAAGTTAATTTAGGACTGAAGTTGATTTAGTACTGTCTTATTTATTTAAGTTGACGTTTGCGGGCATTGGCTGGTTTAAGATCTATGAGTGATGCTCTAACTGATTTACCTCACTTTTCCCTTACCATCTATATGTATAAAAGAAAGTCGTGTTAGTTACACTATTGATAACTCAAGAATGGCTGAACCGATTTGGCTTAAAATTGGTAGGGAGGTAGCTAGAATACTTGGGATTTTTATCCCGTTCCCGTCGTTCCCGTGGGACGTGACATAAAACGTGGTATAACAAAACGCAACTGACATAGAATAACAAAACACAACGCAACTGACAGCTGAACATGTTAAAAAAAAATTGACCGGTTGATGCATTTATTTAAAGTTTTTAATAATAAGTTGCTGTGCCGATATTATCATTAATAACAATACTATGCCGCGACCAAGACCTCTAAGGTGAAGGCGGAACAAAGTTCGCCGGGTCAGCTAGTTTACTATAAACTGGAAAAAGATTAGATTCAGTAACCGCGGTTTTTATGCTCTTAACACGAGGGACGAGAGTCCTACCTACCTACCTTTGTTCTATAAATCATAACAATAATAAAATTAAGTGTCTCCAATCAATACACAAGTGGAAAAATACAAGAGCCCAACATTTAGGCGCTCGGCTGTACCCAGCAATCAAAAGCGTTGATTCAATCCGTCGGTCACGCACGCTGCGCACGCGCCGAACCGTAAGGATTTTTGTTCATCTTCGCTTTGGATAAAGCTCTCTTTATACTGCGTGGATCTGTGATTGCGACAAGAAGAGTCCTTTTTGTCCTTAATCTATAGTATTTAACACTGCTGTACAAAATTCTTCCTCTAGTTCTTCGATGCATCATCATTCCAATATAATTGAAATCTGAATTATGTAGTATCTACCTACTTCTTATTATTTAAATATTACGGTTTATATTTCAGAGCTATAGGTTAGTGCACATAAATTAAACGCTGGAATACTTAAAAAAGGATTGAATCCAATTAAAGTGCAACACGAAATCTGATGTAAATTCACTCTAACACCATTTGGACTGAACAATGCAGATTGCAATAAAAAAGAAAAACGCATCTTTGGAAAAAACACGAAGGCTCCATACAATTTGTTACACGATGCGTGAACTAAAGAACCTTAAATTATACTCGTACTAACCAAAATGGCTGTACCTGTCAGTTGAATTATTTATTTTTATTACGAAAAGTGCAATTGCGAATACGGGCTTAAATACCTAAGAAATACTTTAACCTCAAACTCACACCATTAACTTAATCGTACCTGTATTATGATTTAGTGTCTTGAAAATTTCGTTAATTGTGTTTTCCCAATAATTTAGGATTAGAAAGCCTATTGCCAAAGCTATTGGAATTACCCTACCAGAAAAACCCAGAATGTGAGTGGGAATTTCCTAAGATTAAGTTATCCTAGAGCCGAGAAACAATATGCGTACATAGAAAATCCCTTAAGTGTTCAAAACTTTTAACTTACTGCTTACATTCATTTAGAGTAAGTATAATTTATTATGTCAGTGTGCCTTTTGGCAAAGACCTGCTCTAGTTTTTTTCAATGGTTTCTGTCATGAGCCACTCTCCTCCAATTGGGGCCAGCCATTTGTTTAAGCTCATATTCCTATCTTCTTTTCTGTTTCCCCTTGCTGTGTTTACCGTCCCTTGGATACCAGTATACCAGTCAGTTATTATTATACTCCATGTATCTGTATTTGCCCTCATCATGTGGCCAGTCCATCTCCATTTTTGTTACTCAAATCTGGTCAAGATGTCCGGTAGCTTAATTTGTGATCTCAATTCTCTTACATGATCTGCTTTATTAATTTACTATAAGGCATATTCATTTATTCGTCTGGAGGCTGTCTGAATAATACGATAGAAGGAAAAGGTAGGTACTATTATTTTTCACTGTGTTAGCACCAACATATTTTCAAAATTTTATGAGAACACATATTGTATTGCATTTAGTAATAAACCTAATTAATAATTCATTAGTCACCATTCTCGTTAACCGTCCGAAGACCATAAAATATTAGATTCACCGTAACCTTGTGTTTTCCCTCGAAGTCTGCGTATACATTTGAATAAAAAATAGGCACACCATATCGGCGATGGTTCCCGGATCCCCCAGACCGCACACGGCACACGGCAGGCCTTGAGCGACAGACGGACAAACAGACAATAGGCGATAAGGGAAGCCTGCGGTCGCCGAACGTGAAAACCGATGAATTTTGCATACAACAACCTCATCAATACAGAAGACAATTTTGGAGAAGGTGCATTTGTTTCTGAATATCGTTTGTAATAGATTGATTGAGCAGTTTTTCAGAATCTTGAGGGGTAATCTTAAAAGTACTCGTAGATATGTAGCTTAGTTGATTCATAAAAGGCGAAGGGGACTCCAAAGGCTAGCAATGCGTAATAATTTGACAGGCTCTCTTTCTCTCCACAGGGAGCAACATCGGATCAAACCGACAACAAAAACCCAAAATACACACCCTGTCCAAATTTCAAGCTTGCAATCAAAACAAACATTTTACGCCTACATAACAATTCATTTGTTTTATCAACATTCACGCTGGATTTATGGACAGATATTTTAGCTCACTAGTAGTAGTTTATCAAGTCATACTGTCACAATGTCATTGGCAAAAACATATGTATCTGCTAAAACCTTTGAAGTTTCAAACAAAACAAACATTTAAACTGTCACATCCAATTTTTCAACATCTAACCTATAAGTTTCTTGTTCGCATACATCTTTATGATGTGCTGTCAATTATTATTAATCTTCAATGCGCTGGCGTCGGGCCAAAGTGTGAAAAACAGCATTCGCGAACTTATTAGCTATTTGTATGCACGGCCCGTTATTGTGGGCCGATTGTACGTGATGCCACACGGTGTATTGAAAACTAAGCGAGACATGGCCGAGGTTACGGAGAAAATGGCAATCGTAATTGCTGGGTACTTGCAAGAATAATTATTTCTTTAATTCCAAACTGAAATAATGATATTGTAGTTTTTATTATTTTATAGTATTGATTTTATTACGCATTCATGCGAAACAATTAATTAACAAATAACACACTGATTTTCAATCTCAATAATGTAACTATATCATCACACTGACCCCAGTTTGTTATTATGTGGAATTTTATATTTTCGTAGAATTCTACACGTTTGACAAGGGATTTATTTTCCTATCAGTAAGATGAAAATATTTACCGTAGCAAAAGATAAAACGTCAAGTAATCCTCGAAAACCAATTTCTGTAATGAACCAGGAACTGCAAATAGAAGTAGTTTCATCGTCTCATACTTTTTTACTCGTCACATTTCTTCACCGATACTGAAATTCAAAGCGTTATATTTTTACGAGGGGCGCACTTGGGCTGCCATTATCGCAGCGTCGACTTTGATGGCGCATAAACCGGACGCAGCTGTACCCTGACTAGGCGGATAGGAACGAGGCTCGAGGAATATCGAGGATATGGCAACCAAAAACCAGATAAGCTGGTATGATATATCAAATTGTTTGAGTGAGATGGATGGTCTGAAGTCACACCAGACGTCCTAGCACGAAACGATCGTTAAAATAGCGACACAATTAATATAAAGAATTTGTTATTAATTAGAACCGTTCTTCACATACATTGTGACGTCAAGTATTCAAATACTTTGAAAGCTTTGGAAGTTGTCTCGCTAAAATGGAACCGGTTTGGACACAACTGCCGTATGTAAGACAGCTAATGGGCCAAACCATGATCCCAATGAGCTCCTCCAAATTGCAAGACACATCGCGCCAGGCAAAGGCGGAAATGGTGGAACAAGCTGGACTCTTTCAACGCAGCCATAATAAGAGTAAGAGGGTAGCCAAGCCAAGCTTTTGCCCACTAGCGGGACAGAAAAGCCAAAAATAAAGTATTCTAATATTTTTTTTTGATGGAGACTCAAATCTAATAGATGGATGTTGTAGTTTATTATACTACTAACTGTTTACCAAATAACTTAATGTAATCAGGATAAAAGTAGCCTACATATTAATCCGGGATGTCGGGTACCTCGATACCAAATTTTATTAAAACCAGTCCAGCCGTTTAAGCGTGACGAGGTAACAAACATACACGGACACCTACTTTTATATAAATAACTATAATATTAGTGTGTAATGTGATAAATATGCGATGAAGACGAAAATTGCTTACGTTTCGACTACGTTACTGAAGACCCAAACAACTCACGATTAACATATAATATAGGTAATGTACTACAAGTTTATACATTACATTGAAATTGCCCGAAACAAAATTATTCCCAACTTCTCGCTTCTCGGCGCTATACATTCCTAAACACATAAATTTTATATTTCGCTCGCCACTTTACAGCCTCACAGCATCAAATAATCTTCGTCAAATATTCACGTCGTTCCTTAAAAAATACGAGTTATGGTTTCTTAATTCACTTACGAGTTCACTTTATGGTGTACTCATGGGGATTTGTGTCTTTGGGAAAATTATGTAAATCCGATATCCATGTGTGTGTTCCGTCCTGTTTTGGAGCGGTGAGGAGAAAATATGGACATAAAATGTAGTTTATAGCGGTTTTTTGTTTTGACGTTGTTTTAGAACCATTTTTATTATAGGATGCGGGCTTTTCTTCATGATAAACGGCATCACTGTAATCTCTTTTATTCAATTCGTCAAGATTGGTAGTTAGTTACTTCAAATATTGAATGAGTATCGCTAAATATTTTTATATTCAGCGATCCTATCCGGTAGTTTAAAATATTTAACGCTTGTTTTGATGTTTGCAATGCATTCAGTATTTCGAAGAAAAACCGCTTACATTTTTTGGAAGAAGAACATATATAGGTACTAGCTGACCCAGCAAACGTTGTTCTGCCATATTACAAAAATCTGCAGAGGGCCACTCCTTAGGGGTTTGAAAAAAAAAGATGTTGTCCGATTCTCAGACCTTTTAGCACTGAAAAATAATTATTATCAATTCAATATGAGAATAAAATTAATATGAGAGTTGTTACTGCTGCGATCGAACAACAAAAAAAAAACGAAAAAAAAAAAACCGGCCAAGTGCGAGTCGGACTCGCGCACCGAAGGTTCCGTACCTACTAATTGGAGTTTCAAATTATTTTTATTATATGATGTAACTAAAAATTTACGGTTTCAGCAATTTTTCCTTTATCTGTGCTATAACACGTTGCTTCGTACCAAATTTCAAGATTCTAAGTTCATGGGAAGTACCCTGTGGGTTTTGATTCCCTTGCAAATGTCGAAAATTTGCGGCATTAACGGCTGTATCTATTGATTGCGTTGACTTAGAAGTTTCATTTTTTCATAGCTCTAAGGGACAGTAGACTTGAGTATTTGATATTAATTCCAGCTTGACATCTTTAAGCGTTCCTGAGAAAAAGGGTATTTACAGACGGACGGAAAACAAAGTGATCCTATAAGGGTTCCGTTTTTTCTTTTGAGGTACAGAACCCTAAAAATCGGGCTAAAACTGTATAAAGAGTGAGAGAAAGGAGGCCGGCAAAAAAATGGGCGAAAACTGTATAGAGAGTGAGACATCACGCCGGCTTCTATCTCATCCGTATTCCGTGATGTTTGCAGGTTGAGATGTAACAACTGTAGACGCCTGGGGGAGATAACTGTCGAACGGCGAGAGTTGATTAATTAATATTGAAGAAATATTGTAGTAGGTACAATTATTATATTCGATTGCCATCTTGCGACTCTATTGCGGATGGAACAGAATAATATATTTAAATAATCGCAATTAAAAAACAGGGGTTGATCCTGGAGGGATAAAAATTTAGGGTTGTATGTATTTTTATATGTAGTATCATTAAAAAATAAAAATAAAAAAAATTGTCGAAAAAATAAAAAAAAAATTTGGAGCGGGCCACCCCTATCATTTAGGGCTGTGAAAAATAGATGTTGACCGATTCTCAGACCTACCCGATATACACACAAAATTTCATACAAATCGGTCCACCCGTTTAGGAGGAGTATGGGAACGAACATTGTGACACGAGAATTTTATATATTAGAAGATATATCTTGGGACAACTCACACACGGCAATCTGATCCAAAACAAGGCGGAACTTTTACTATGGTAACCAGGCAACTGATAAACATACATATACAGGGTGTCCCAAAATTCAACGATAATCTGGGACCGGATGAAAGGCCAAGTTATACCAGTTCTGGGAAAAATAAAAAAAAAATTCCATATCACTCAGTTCAGCGATAAAATACATTTATAAAAAAAAGTTGAATTTCGACACCTTTGGTCGCATTTTCAAGTCCTGTGGTCACCAATGTCGCATTTTCGCTGTGATTTTTTTAATTTCGTAATCTTCATTAACGATTCTATTAATCACAACTACAAATTAATGCAAAAACATTGTTAATTTAATAAAATGAGTTAAGTTTTAGTGAGTCATGGTTCACAAAAATATTGTTAGTTAACTTTGACACTTAATTTTGAAGAAAATATGTACTACACTACCCTTGGCAAGTTATTTCAAAAGATGGCGCATTTAATCAAGATTTAAAAATGGTGCAACACTTGCCACTTTTCTTGCCATTAAAAATTGTATTTCTTATTTATTTCAAATAGAGCGTATTTCAAAAATAATTATTGATACTTTTTTGTATTAACAGATCGGGGTCTCGAGTGTGTGTAATGAACAAAAGTGATAGAATGAGATAGATAGTGACGCTGACAGTCTGTCTCACTCTAGAGTGAGACAGATTGACATTCGACTTTTAGGATGAGCGAGACGGATAGTGACGCTTGAGGGGGGTCGTCCGTTCACAACATTTAGTACGCATCGTTTCTTCGTCTACTACGCATCTCTCGTATTCGTGTAACTATCGTACTAACGACTTTGGCTTGTGTTACTTTGGACTTGATACTGCATTCGTACTGACGACAACAATTTCATTCGAAACTATACCGTCGTAGTCTCTTTGTGGTCTTCCACCGGACGTACGAATACTGGGCAATCGTCCTTCCGAGTATGACGCATGCACATTTTGAAATACACGATAATCTGGGTGACGCTGCACATTTGGGTATCTCTCGCGATACAATCTGGCTGCGGCAGAGGCATTACAACGGCATTTACCGTAGATAAGATGCATATTTGCATATTCTTCTGCTGTGTATAGATCCGGCATGTTGTTCACACACTATTTTCACAGCACAAATTCCAGAAAAGCAAAGCCAATGTCGTCAGTACGAATGCAGTATCAAGTCCAAAGTAACACAAGCCAAAGTCGTTAGTACGATAGTTACACGAATACGAGAGATGCGTAGTAGACGAAGAAACGATGCGTACTAAATGTTGTGAACGGACGAGCCCCCTCAAGCGTCACTATCCGTCTCGCTCATCCTAAAAGTCGAATGTCAATCTGTCTCACTCTAGAGTGAGACAGACTGTCAGCGTCACTATCTATCTCATTCTATCACTTTTGTTCATTACACACACTCGAGACCCCGATCTGTTAATACAAAAAAGTATCAATAATTATTTTTGAAATACGCTCTATTTGAAATAAATAAGAAATACAATTTTTAATGGCAAGAAAAGTGGCAAGTGTTGCACCATTTTTAAATCTTGATTAAATGCGCCATCTTTTGAAATAACTTGCCAAGGGTAGTGTAGTACATATTTTCTTCAAAATTAAGTGTCAAAGTTAACTAACAATATTTTTGTGAACCATGACTCACTAAAACTTAACTCATTTTATTAAATTAACAATGTTTTTGCATTAATTTGTAGTTGTGATTAATAGAATCGTTAATGAAGATTACGAAATTAAAAAAATCACAGCGAAAATGCGACATTGGTGACCACAGGACTTGAAAATGCGACCAAAGGTGTCGAAATTCAACTTTTTTGAAGTGAAACTTCTTTTGGCGCATGAGGGTAAAATTTTTACAGATGAAACGTCACGCCGGTATGCAACGGAAGTAGTAGAATACATTACAATGTCTTTGAACGGAAGTGTCAGAAAAGAGAGAGAGAGTGATCGAGACCATGAAGGTTTTCATCTATACCTTCATGATCGAGACCGATTGAGAGAGAGTAAGACAGGGCGAACGTAGCATGAGCAACTAGCCGTGGAGTGAGAGTATAGCAAGCGAGTGAGAAAGATTGAGAGAAAAAGTGAGACAGAGCGAACGTCGTATCACGCATAGTGCTATCACAGTCTTAAAGTCTTAACATCATACAGTCGTTCGACGAAGACGTCTAGACAGGGCAATCGTGCGGGGTGCGAGGGGCGAGACGGGGGAAGGGCGCTCCCGAGCTGCATACATTACCATGTTAGTAGCTCGGGAGCTAACTTTCAGGGCTATCTGGTGTTAGTTTAGTTCTATTAGTTTTAATAAATATAATAATTTTATTAAAATGGGTGCCAAGAAACCAAGATGGCGTCGACGACAATTTGCAAATTTTTCGTCATGGGTGTCATTTTCATGATTCCCGAGGTCGCTTAAACGATTATGGGGTCGAAATTAAAACCCAAAATGGCGCCGAGGAAATTTTGCAAATTTTTCGTCATCGGTGTCATTTTCATGGTTCCCAAGGTCGCTAAAAACGATTATGGGTTCGAAATTAAAACCCAAGATGGCGCCGACGACAATTTGTAAATTTTTCATCATGTGTGTCATTTTCATGGTACCCGAAGTCGCTAAAAACGATTATGGGGTCGAAATTAGAATCCAAGATGGCGCCGAGAAAAATATGCATTTTTTTCATCATGGGTGTCATTTTCATGGTACCCGAGGTCGCTAAAAACGATTATGGGGTCGAAATTAGAATCCAAGATGGCGCCGAGAAAAATATGCATTTTTTTCATCATGGGTGTCATTTTCATGGTACCCGAGGTCGCTAAAAACGATTATGGGGTCGAAATTAGAATCCAAGATGGCGCCGAGAAAAATATGCATTTTTTTCATCATGGGTGTCATTTTCATGGTACCCGAGGTCGCTAAAAACGATTATGGGGTCGAAATTAGAATCCAAGATGGCACCGAGAAAAATATGCATTTTTTTGTGATAAGTCATTTTTAAGATTTGCGAGGTCACTAAAAATAAAAATGAGGTCAAGCTTTCGCGGAAATGTCTATCGCGCAAAAGTTCCTGATCCAAGATGGAGGACATTTCTCTATATGAAATTACATGTATTCGTCTCAATCTCAATCTAGAATTTTTGCATGTGAGACCATAGACGAAGCGCATTTGCATAATAGTTACTGTTTTACAAATTGTGTATCTCGCTATTGTTAATTATTGTAACAATACTTATTTTTATTTATTTTAGATAAACGTTATGTCAAACAATGTAAATATTGAAGAAAAAAATTGAAAAAATTAAATTTATAATTTACATTAATTTTCAAACCTTTTTTTATTTTAATGACAATTAAATTCCTAACCTATCTTCCTTTTTCCCTTCCTCTTAATCTTGGAAATTTAAAGTTTTAGATTTGTATAAATATAAACAAGATTTATAAATTAGTTCGCCAAAGAAGTTTCACTTCTGACATGTGTACTTTGTACGCACGCATGTTTTTTTTTTATAAATGTATTTTATCGCTGAACTGAGTGATATGGAATTTTTTTTTTATTTTTCCCAGAACTGGTATAACTTGGCCTTTCATCCGGTCCCAGATTATCGTTGAGTTTTGGGACACCCTGTATATTTGTAAAAACATACACATTATAGATAAATCACACCCAGACACAGAAAATATTTTTAGTCACGAAAACATATTTTTTCGAAATGTACGAAGATGATAGTCGTATATCATAATGTTTTTTTAAAACATATTCTAAATAAAGTTTATTGCATTTCATGGAACATAAGCTTATTAAAAAGATAGTAATCATACGAACAGACATAAAGCAGGAAGCTGCGGAAAATCTGCGCATGCGTTGAATGCGACATGTTTATAAATATCACACTCTCACCTTCGCTTCGTGGCCAAAATTATCACGCTGTTGGGGTGTGGTGCAAGTTGTAAGCTGTCGCGGGGCAGAATGAACTTGAAGTACATAAAAAGTATTTTAAATTAATTACATACAATTCATCATATATAACTACATCTCTGTATGATACGTGTTGTAACAATATCTAACGAACAATATTACCACACTAGTATTTTCAAAATATACGAAGATCTGAATGCATGAATTAGATTGATTGTATTTAAAAGTAAATATCAAAGTGTTTCATTGGATTGCAGCATATTTTTTTATATTAAGTAACTTATATCAAATAATTAAATTGGAGACAAAACCAGTCTCCAGCAAATAAATAACTGGATAATGAAATTATTTTAGCATCCGCTACCGCTTATTCCTTGTTCCAAGGCCAGAGTGCAACATACTGATGCGTTTGGCCATGACTGTACTAAGGCCAGCACCAAAGTCAAATACTCTGGTAGATATTTTTTAGAAACATCGAAAAATAGAAGCGAGACCAGCTGGTAACCTGACATTGAATACGTACAAGTGAAAGATCGACAGAATATTCTTCTAGGACAAGCTTAATGCATACTAACAAGATTATAAATAATGAGCTATTATTTTGAATGAAAGGAAAATATATAGTGGTGCATCTACTTTTTGTTTTCATACAGATGATTCTCATCCATTTAATCTATATTTCATTACAGGTCCCTACCTGTTTAAATAATAAATAACCCTTTATGTGGTATGCTATTTATGAATAGATATTAAAGTAGCGTTGTTCACAATGCTGTCTTTTAACAAATTGAGCCTGTGAGATTATTCGTTTATTAGGAAGCGTAGGTTTAGATAAGAACTTGAAAACATGTTATTAACGAAACGGAGTAATTACATAAATGAAGTATAGCTTTGAAACTAGCCCAGATATCTAAACGCCCCCGCTTCAGTTCATGCTTTGCTCCAGGGTTGGAGTGCAATACACTGCGCCGCATGGCCCTGACTGTACTAAGGCCAGTCGCCTTACGCACTAACAAATTAAGCGACACACTTAGCACGAGCTCGATTTCTTTTACTTTTATTCGTACTTTCAGCTAATGAGATTAGCAGGGACTCAGAAATATCTTTACCAGTCTTATTCGACCTATTGCAGCTTTTATTTGTAAACAAGCGTTTTAAAATAGGTTTGGACTGGATTTCCGAGTATTTTGTTACTAGATGTTGATTTTCTCCGTTGTGCGTAGTTTGCATTTAGCTACTGTTGCCGAATAATATAAATTCGATCTGTAAGTATCATGATAAAACTTAAGAGGTGAGTTTTTCGGAAAAAGATAAGTCCATGAAAATTAAGTACTCCGTGTGATCAACAGAATTTACCGCGAGGGCTGGTTGGAGGTAACCCGGGATAAGGATCTATGGAAGGATTTGGGGGAGGCTTTCGCCCAGCAGTGGGACAGTTAGGCTTGAGGAACCTTTATAACAATTTAATAATTGCACATGGATAGATTAGAATTCAAATCGTTACGTTATTTCTATTAACACCTAGTAAACAAGTCCTGCATCTTCAAAATAAAACTCGACCTCCAAATCAAAAGGTCGACTAAATATAATTTGAAATGCCCAGGAAGCAGGAAGCGGTGAAGGTTACACATGTATATGTACCAATGACTTCAAATGGGTCTAACAGCCTGATCGTGGAGTGGGTTTTAAGTAATTGCTACTAAATAGCCCGCGGACGTGTTCAGAATTGAATATTGAATAGTTTAATAAGTACTACATCTAAGAGTATGTTTTAGACGAACTGTTAATAGTATTCGTATTGACAGCTAACCCTTTAGTAGATAAGGTACTTCTACGTGGACCCTGTCAAGCACGGCAAAATAAAGTTACAATTTGGAGAGGGCTTTTAAAGCTTACCTAGCTTAATCTAAATATAATTAATTATTATTATAGCGCAGAGTGCAAAAGTACTATTTATTGACAATAAGTTGCCAAAATTAAAAAAGAAAGAAAATGGTTTTAAAATTTTGGAATATTTATGTGATGTATAAAATTTACAAGTAAATAAATTAAATTAAAACTTTTAATTAGTCGCTAATACTTTAGTAACATTCATTTATTTAATACTTTTTAATTTATTGGTAAGTTTATATATGAATTTTGGTTCGTTTCTTAATCTTTCTGGTAGCTAGATGTATAAGAACTTCCTGTAACACTTGTTGAAATTATTTATTTCAACAAAGAATTTGATGCTGAATATGACTGGTCATGCAGCAGTAGCTGGTCATGAATATATTCAGCATCAGATATCTTGAGGGTACTCTTTTAATGTTATTGCTTTAAGATCTCACAAACTTCGGCACAACTACTTGTTGACACACCACTGTTTTACTTTGTCTAATTACTACCTAAGAAATAAGGTGTTTAAAGGGTAACATCTTAAAATGCTACCATGCACATGTTTAAAACATTAGCATTTCTATTTCCGTACTTTATTATTATTTACCTCATTACGCCATTCTAAATATTCCACTAATAGGTATAATTTCAATTATATTACATTTTATGAGTACCTAGTATATTTTTATAATAGATGGAAATATATTTTTACACATATCATGGATAGCGCGATGAAAACATAACTTTTTTGCCTTATCTATTAGTTCGAAAATACATCTAAATTGTTCTCGTGCAAGACGATTACAAATTTTTCCATGAAAAAAAAAATGGATAAATAACACAACACTAAATTCACAAGAATAAAAATGAATTTATGACAAACAATAGATGGTAATTTCAACCTTAATAAATAAGTCGTCCAATTATTTATTTTTCCGGTGATCAAAAATGACTGTAAAAATTTAAGAACATGCATCTCTGTCGTCAAAGATGCATGGCATCATGTTGCATATTTCATCATATTTATCATATTCATAAAAATAATGTCTTCATTTATCATGGATATACCTACAACAGCCACAATTCCGAATTCATATTCAAGAGCATTTCCAAAAAGAGGAAAACCGGGGTAAACATCAAAGTGTCCATAATTATAATTTAACGAGGTTTGTCCACATCAGCCTGTCGGGGACTTTGCCTTAACTTTCAGATAACGTATGTTAATGTGTTGATAGCGACAGCCTTGAACGCCGATGATCTCAACGGCTTCATGTAAACATTGACTCACTGAAGGGTTTTCACGCGTTGGTGTGAATTTTCATGTCCTCTTGGTCCTTTTTATTTTCATTCAAAGTATTTATGGTTGTTGTCATAAGATGCATACGCTACAAGCGTCATCACGCGCGATAATATTATCTAGGGGCGGTAGGACCAGTTAGTACCTACAAGTTTCTAGCTTGCATTATTTATCCATTTGAGCCTTTACTCCTCTTGATATTTTTGTAACGTCATTGAAAGAAAGTTTACTATAGACATAATTTTTGTACGTAAGTAGTTTGGAAGCTCACAAAAATTTACAAAATATACTTAAATAATAATAATATCTTGGGACAATCTCACACACGGCCATCTGATCCCAAACTAGGCAGAGCCTGTACTATGGCAACCAGACAACTAATAAACATTTAAAATTATAGCTAAAATACACCCAGACACAGAACAATTATCGTGCTCATTACACAACGATTTGTCCTGAGTGGGAATCGAACCCACGACCTCAAGCTTAGCGGTCGATAACCACTAGACCAATAGGCCCGTCAAAACTTGTCCATTTACTAACAATATATCCGTACATTTGATCAAAATTCTTGTGTATTTTTCGTCACGTTCGCAAGAGTTCCCATGTGCTCACCATTAATTTTCCTCCAATTATACTTTGGACAGAATAATGGACATAATCACTGAATGTTACTCGTTCTCAGTTGCCACCTGATCCAGGAATGCTTTTCATTTTCAGCCAATTGTGACTCAACTGTCAACGTTATGCTCCGTTGTGATGTTAAATCTAACTTTTTATGACTTTGTTTAAAGGAACAACCAAATTAACAGTTCTTGCTTTATTAATTCTTCGTTATATATTTAATGTTTGTCGTACAGAGAGAAACGGCCAATATAATACCAGGCTATATCTATAATCGGGGTTCTCAAATGCTTGTTCTATGTGTGGATATTCTGTGTGCATGTGATTTGAATGTTTGGAAAACCACCGCGACACGCATCAGACTTCTCCCAACATAATTGGGAAAAGGCTAGACAGATAATAATGATTTAATTCTTATGATTCTCTGTATTTCTTTTTTCTTTAAAATATCTGGGAAAGTATTGGGATTTAATCATTCACAATATCGTAGTCCATAAAATAAACACAATTTGAAGGTAAATATAATTCATCAAATTCAGATCCTCAAAATAAATATTCTAAAACTCGAACATCCATAACGAAGAGATTTAAAAATAACGCAAAAAAAGAGTACTGTCAGCTCCAATGATACGGACCTAATTTCCTCCCCATCCAGTTTAATTACCTCTCATAAAGTTCATTGTTTCACCCCTCTTTCCTCTTGCTTTTAAATCGCTAAAAAGTGGTTAACTTTTTTAATGCAGTGATGGTCACAGTTCCATTTTGTGTTTAATTAAATTTAATATTGTAACGTTTTTTATTGTATTTAATTGAGATGTTAGTTGACTTTGAACAAATCATTTGAAGACAGTGATCTTAAATGATCCTGAGAAATTAGTAAATGCTATTCTTTTACTTGGGTTTTATACAATATCACTTTTTGCAATATAATTATGTGTTTAGTTATGTCTTTCGAACAATCTAGTATACACATACTCCGCTACTCAAACAATTCTTCCTCTGCAAATAAATTATGTTCTTTCTCTATCCTCATTATAATACCTGATAACAGTGCTAAGGCACGTATAGGACATTCATTTATTAATCATTGTAATATGCAAACATCAGCGTAGACCATCAGTTAAATTTCGGAATGTTTGATTGAGATGAATCACAAATAGTTGACAAAAAATTGTAAGGATATTGTAAGTCTTTCAACCAGAAATGGCGTTTGTAACAACTAAGGTATTTTATTTTACGAATGGAATCCTTAAGACGCTGAGTCTGTGTTAGGGATCCACATAATAAGAATGAATAAAAAATATATGTTAATCAATTAAGGATGCTAAGCAATCTCGTATACTTTAAAAACTTGCAACTTGCGTCAATAAGTGTAATTGCTTGAATAATTAAAATAAAACATTAAAACTCATAATAGTACTGAACCATAAAGACAGAGCTAATCTCGTTCTTGTCTACTTTTTTAATTAACGTTCAACTGGAACGTTTCAAGAAAATGGAATGGGCTGGTAATGTTTGTTAAAAGATTTTATTGCAGACAGCATTGCATATTGTTTGGTCAATAAAACAAATGAAGACTATTTAATATTAAAAGCACCGTGGAAAAGGCACTGTATTTTAAAGGAAATAAGACGGTTTTCTCTATTATGTATGTTTTTTCGTCAACATTTATTTATTATATTACCATGAAATCAGCATTGATTACTGCGCTTGTAAGAGAGCAGAGGGCAAATTTCAAGCTGCCAGTGATTTTGTTTTTTAAATAATTCATGGCATAAACTATTCCCATCCAATACCAGCCTCTTACATAAACGGTTAGAAATCGTAGATCTTATAAAAAATCTGTTAAATTATAGTTCAATTATATAAGTTCTACAATAGAAGGGTTAAAATCAAACTTGTCATGCTTTTCTCCAGTAAACTCAATTCACCTCTCAAATGAACCACCCCACTATAAAGTCACAACTATTTTATTCTTTAGATTACACCTGCAAACTTTAACACAACAATATTTCTCCTTAACGATACTAATAATTTTATAACTCGCAGAAATATACCATTACAAAATAAGTCATAATTAATTCCCCACAGTGCTACGAAGTAACAATATTATGACCAAAAATGAAAAAAAAAGCTTAGTAATATCGTTCTAGTATTTTTATATACAGGTTGTTTGAAAACGGTAAAATATTTATGCAAAATGTTTGATGATTGATTACCCACATCAAGTCATTTTCTAATCTAGCATAATTTATTGATTCCCTTTGTTAAAGAAAATGATTTTTTGTTTTAAATCATGGAACTACTAAGGCAAACCTAGATAAAAAAAATACAGAAAGAAAGTGTTTGAAAAATAGAAATTCAATACAAAAAAGACATTAAGTTATGCATTTAGTAAAATACCAAAAATATTTTAAGTATTGATTTGTGGCTTTTTATAGCCTTCAAAGTAGGTACCTACTATAATTTGATTTTTTTTAAATAACTAATGTAATATCTTGTATTTCAGGTATTTCCTTTCCTTATAACACATTTGGTAACAACCTGTACTTAGAGGTTGACACTTAAGTAATAAATTCAGTATAAAAACGCTAACATAAAACAGTCACACCTCGCCTTACCCGCGGTTATGAGCGAGCTCCGACCACGTTTGTGGGCAAATTAACTAACAGGCTGAGCAGACCTGTATGACCGACTAATAAAATTATAATATGGTCATATTCATCTTGGATAAATAAATGTGTATTGTATTAAAAACTGGATGACTTTTCATCAGACAGCTTATTGGTCTCATCATTAGTGTCATCGGTTGTGATCCATGATTTCGCGGTATGTACCCAATATCCCAATACATGTAAGTAATAAAAATCAATAGATTGACATTTATATTTTTACTACAATTATCTTGTGTAAATTTTAAATAACTTGATACACTCGGCTAAAGTTATAGTTTTTAAATTGTAGGTCATAACTAGATGTTTAAGTTACTCTCGGGTTGATCTAAAATACGCAAAGCCCAACCCCAAACAATGCACCCTCATCACACTTCGGACATACAAACAATAAACAGAACATTATAATTAATAATATATGTTTCCAAATAGAATATTGGTGAGTACACAAGGAGCAGAACACATCGCGTGCAAGCGGCAATAAAAAAATATTTGTGTCGATTTGCAGTTCGCTATGAGCGAGCACAAAGGCATTCGAGGTAATAAAAATACAGGCAAAATTGAGTAGTTTAACTCTATGGTATTATTTGAAAGAGAATTTTATATTAGAGCCAATAAAGTTATGATATAATATCTCCAAATCTCTCTTAAAGTTAGGTGAAAAAACAGTCTGTGAATTTCTGTTACAAAAAGGTTTTATTTCCACAAATAAACGCTGATAATGTTTGTACTTGGTAAAATAATGACCTTAATTCATAAATAGCGTGTTTACTGGAGAGCAAATTAAAACCCAGACTTTAAGGGTGGGTAGCTGTGTATCCAGCCATTTTGTTTTTATCGCAAAACTCAAACGTTTGAAATAACAATCGTCCGCGACAACACTTTGAAAACCACTTGTATTTCTGCACAAACACTCGACAATGACTCGGCAATAAACTGTAAACGAGACTCTTTAGCAAACACCGTCTTAACGTCTGTAAAGTCGCGCAATACTGCATAAAACCCCATATAAATTGTACAGTCTGGGTTGCATACAATGAAGTCAAATACGGAACCTTTGAACGAGGTTTATTACGTAAAAGGTACTTCCATGATCAATTTTTTGTCAGCCAATCTCTTACCAACAATTTAAAAAGAACTTGCTTAGCGAAATTCTGATTCTGTTCAATTGTTATACAATTTCCATACTCAATGGTTAAAAGAAATACAATTCGATAATGAATGAAAAATTCTCAAGAGTGCGTCTGTAAAACTGTGTAAAAGATCAAATTTAGGAAATAATTTAGCGTTTAGTAAATCGTGTAAATAATGATGACTTGAAACAATAAGATATTGGGAGTTATCATAAGATACGGAACCCTAAAGGCTCGCGCCCCGCGGGCAGGTGGCAGGTTTTTTCAGGTAATGCACAAGCTCGTGTTTGCATAGAAAGGGGTGGCACCGGACGGTTTATACCTCCGCTAATTTATTATTTAAAGTATGAAGCAAGTAGTCACGCGATTGTTTTTCACATTGTTTGAATTGTTTTCCTATTGTGACACTGTGTGTTGTGTCTCGTCAACAGATAAGGTTTCAGGACTTTTAATGTGGCTTAATAACTGCCTTATTTAAAAATAAATAGATATTCTGACTATATTATACTGAATTGTTTCTAATTATTATAACATTTTAAAAATACAGATATTATTTTCTATTGCTACTTTCAGTATTAACAACTACCTTAAATATATTTTTATATGAATTGCTCAAGATATTAACTAATATGAGCTTCAATTAGGTACAAATAAAAGGCTAGAACGCTTCTCCTAAAACTTGAAATGTTTTTCATCACGAAACTAGTGATATATAGCATACATTTACCATTTATTGATCCATCCTTAGGAAATGCAAAATAACGCAAGTATGATTGTCCCACAGTATCAAAAGACCCTTGCAATCTTACAAATCTGTACATTATTAAAAAGCACTAGTTTTGAGCCAATCAGTGAGCACATATTCACTAACTTCGTATTATCCAGAACTTCGGGTCCTCAAACCTTTCAATACGAGCTCATCAAAGAAATTAACCCTTTTCATCGTGTTTGAGTCAAAAGGAATATCTAACACAATTCTAGCCGACGACGGCCGACAGTAATTGAGTTTCATAGCGCCATTAAAAACGTTTTTTCTTCGAGAATAATGATACGATATAAAGGGGAAATGGGGAAATTATAGCCTCCACGCAAATGCACTTTGGTAAGCCGTTTGCCTGTTGTAGATTTGTGTTAAGTAAATTGCTTGTAACTGTCAATTTTCGAACGTATTACTGTTTTTATTATAAAGTTTGTTTATGATCAGCAATGTTTTCTTTCGGGAGTAGGGTTTTCGTAAAATCGTTGACTGAAATATAGCACTGCTAGTAGTGCTCGTATAATTTTAAATGGTAAAAACTATTTTAGAACTAAATAATAATATTGTAGCTTGGAAGTTGTTACAGCAGACCTTGGAGGATGTTGATGCCCGCGGAACCGTATAATAACCCCTATTCTCATACATCTATAAACAAACAGATATAACGAATTATAAACCATTGTATTCAGAATCCGCTCAAGTGGCTCCTACAGTTTTAATGGAACGGAAAAACAGAAAATACATGCAATTTCATACCAACATTTTGTTCAAAGAAAGAAAAAAACGAACAATGTAGAAAATTTAAAATCCCTGTTAATATTTTTCTTTCATAAAGGCAAAAAGCTCACTAAAGAGGTTTCATGCGATTCTTTCATTTCAATACACGTGCATCACAATCCCCTTTATTTGTAGTCTACTCTTTTATTCATAAAAGATTACATTGCACTGAAAACATAAAGGCATTCTGAAAAAAACATGTGTATTTAAACCACTATGGACTGTTCAAAGGGCTGGCGTTCGCAAAATTCAGGGTATTCTACAAGTTATTAATCCGGGATCGCTTTTGAACGATGTGAAACCGAAAACTGTTTTCGTCAAACGAGGCTGGATAGTTTTGGGCTGTTAATTACTTCACTGGAATTTTAGTGTAAAATAAAAAGGATTTTTATTTTGTGGAGAGAATTGTACTCTTTTTTTACGGCGGTGTTAGTGACGTTGATTTGCTGTAGCGTAGCCTCGATTTGTCAGTTCAAATTTTTAAAATTGGGTACGGAGACAATAAAGAATTGAGTATTGAGTATACCTACAAAATACTTAGTTTTTTTTTTATTTCTGGTCTAAGTACACGAGTTCGTTCTCTTTTCTCATAATAATATGTAATTCATTCTTTTAATTTTGTAAATATGTTTTTTTAAGTTAACTAGCAATGTAAGTCGCACATTTCTAGTAATTCTTTTCAACCCCCCTTGTTAAGCTAAATGCTTGTGTAACGTGTAGTGGGTTGACGCCGGTAGTGTTATAGGTGGGTTTCGAACCAGGAACCACATAATAGCAAGTCCGACGCCATTGGGCTACCACCGCGTAAGTACCTAAATATACGTAAAATTATAACTGTTCGTAAAGTCGTAATCAAATTTAAAAATGAAGTATTTACTACGTCAATTTTGTGTGTTTAAAATATTAGATTCGATGGAACAAACCTGTTATATCGGGGCCCGTAAATTTGCTGACTTTGACATTCATGGCTGGTTGTGCGCTAGATACTGTTGGAATCAATATTCGTGGCATCGAGCTGACTGGGCGGTTCCAGTCTCGTGTAAAGCGTTTGTTGTGTTCCACGTAAATGGTAAACATTTCGAACCTATAGACCATACTTCCATTATCAAAGGCTCTAGGGTGTCAAAGGTCTTTTAAGTGAAGACAAGAAAATTATTGCTTTAGGCTCTCGATAGAGCGACGTCGTTATGTCACAATAAATACAAAGTAGAGTGGTTAGTTTGTAACGCACAAGGTGTTCTTGTGGGTTATGAGGATATTTTTTTATTATGTGTTTTATGTTCATACACATAGGTAGGTACCAACCCTTTGCTTACCCTTCATCAGAAAACACACAGTTAAGAAAATTTTAATATTTAACTTATTAATGGACATTTTTTTGAGCATATACGAGAAATTGTATTACGTTTTTTTTTAAGAAAGTTTGATTCGAATTTCATGTTACTGACACGCATTTTATATTACAAACGGGAATTATTATAGCTTCGTACCTATTACACAAAATGAATAATGCACCATAATTGTACGCAATTTAATAGATTCATAATAGCGTTTTGAATATTATAACATTCAAAACATCATGTTACATTTATAATTGCGGGCTCAAAACCAAGCTCTAATATTATACAGTTTATTTGTCTATGCGCAAAAAACAAACAACGCGAAATTACAACCACGTTCCACAGTTTAAACAAATTCGAAATTATACAAACAAACCTAATTTGAACACAGTGGTATATACACTAATAAAATGCTGTTTTATTCAATTACGGAAACACAGTGTGCAGGTATGCGTCCGTGGAAAAAACCCCTTTGGTAATACATTGGGCACGCTATACTGATTGATTTTCCCGCGAGCGTTGTGGTCCCTGCATTCGAATTTTGTCTACCACTTTTTGTGGTTTGGGCCACTGTGCGGCTTTTATGCTGCGCCTCTAATGGCCCGATGCTTTGTCTGATTGATTAGTCTAAAAACAGCACATTGTTAGTGGTCGTGCTTTAGTCGGCAAAGGGTCGGTTTTGATGACTGCGTATTTAAAGTACATTAAATGCAATAATTCAGGGGTAAAGCATTTAGGTATATGGTTTGGCCAGCTATGTCTGAACAGATGAGTTAATAAATACTTGTTCAATAATAATAATACGACATTACAATTTATATCCAGTCCGCTGAAGCGATGAATCTTAACATTTAGCGAGTGCGGTAATACGGTATTGATCCTAGTATTGTGGCAACGATAAAGTTTTGTATGATTTTTAGTGTCAAATAATTGATGAAACAAAATTGGATATCAATTATTTAATTTATTTATGATCAGTAAACCGACTCTATACCACAAGTATTTCACCTCTTTTGGATAGATTCGGTGACATCCTGTATATAGAAAGCTGGAGGACGGAAAATAATACTTAGCCGGTCACACATAGTCGGGCGTTCGGATGTCGACAAAACAGTGGAGCACATAAAACTGCGTACCAACCAAAAATGACATAATAAAGCCATAATTCAATATCCACACACAATCTCCAGTAAATCTTTCGCAAACTTTTGGCAATCGCGCTCAGGTTTAAAGCCAAAACATATGAAAAATCAAATGCAGCGGCCCGCTACCCTTGATATATGGAGCGAGCTTATTATTTTCAACCATTAATATTACGAATGGCCACGTTTTTTCTACACAGTAGAGATTTTTGGCACACTGCCGATTTCGGTTGAAGCTATACGATTTTATTTCGACCATCCCACCGCGCTACGGCTGTAAATCAATTTTTGCATTAACTAATTGAATTTATGAGCTGTTTATTGCTTTGGGAAATTGTTGTTAAACGACTATTATTTTTCTTTTTTGCCTTACTTGGGTTTAGCTAGGATCGCGTTGGATTAAATTCAAGTAAATAATCGCTTCGGACATTAATTGTAATTTATAGGTGTTATAACAAAAACGTTAAGCAATTACACTAACATAGTTACAATAATAATAGCAATTAAATAAGTATCAATCCAAAAATATTCTTTTTTTACGAATATTTTGTATTTTTCAATCTATGTTCGTATAAAAGCTAGGGCCTTGGACCGGCAATTATGTGGTTTTGGGGACGAATCCCGCCCATTGCACTACCGACGTGAACTACACACTCCTATCAAAATATTTAATTTTTCATAACAAAATGTAATATGTAAGTTATAAACATAATCTCATCATATAAAACAAAATTACAAGAATGCTAAAAATACTGAAAAATTCTTTGAATATGAAAGACACTTAACGGTGCCAAATAAATGCAAGAGAAACAATAACCGCTAAAAATAAATATAATTTGCAGTTTCAGAGAAACGATACATCATCTTTCAGTGCATAGTCCTTAGATGTCGTTGTCCTGGTGTCAATAGCCCGCTTGCCCTAATTCCATTTGGTTACTCACATTATACTTATTTTGCAACGTCTCATTGTTTTTTATAATAAAAACGGGTCTTCATTGTTAAGTCACATTTCGTCATCAGAACTTTTATGTATAATTCGTTTGTCTTCGTTTATGAGAGGATAAGGTTGTTAAACTATGTTGCAATCAGATAAATTGTTGATTGGTTTAATTAAATGAAAAATATTTGTGTAAAGAGTTTCTTATCAATATTTTATTCATAACATTATTTCAGGTATGTATTTTGAAAAGTATTATTATAAAACGGTATATACGTCAACTCAATTATATATTTCACAAATTTATTAATCTACCATTTAACTTTACCTATTATTTTTTTTCTAAATTCACAGTTTCAAACTTGACTGCTAGTAATCAGTCAGTCAATATTCAATCAGTCATATTTTGAAATTCATAGTTTTGAAGTTCAAAAATCTTAGTGGGTATTTGGGTCACTTGCGTATCGAATAAGGTTAGTTAAGTCTGCAAAAACTGTACTTCATTTTAAGTAGAAATCGGCTGATCATGCAACATAATCTGTGATAATACTTAACCCTGAATTTTTTCAAATATTTTACAAAAGTACCTTTAAAGAGATCAATATACAGTGAGACAACGACCTTAGGATCTCAGGTGCGACCGGTTTCTGACCTGAAAAGTGCAAGATGGCCGACGTTCCTGAAAAACTGAAAACGCATTAGTAACTTTCACGCATCATTATTTCGTTAAACAGACAACAGTATGAGGGCGAGACATACAATTGATGGCGAAAATATGCAAAACGTGACGAGTCTTGTACTTTTTTCTCAATTTTTTTCGACGTGGTCATTTAGTATATTTTTATGATATTTTTTGAAGTTAGTGAATAACGTAATTGCAAGTATTAAGATCTTAACAACTAAAGGAAAGACTAACAATTTCGATGTATGAGTCGGGATTTTGATTCGTGCATCCTACAAAAAGTTAACCATACCAATAGTGTTTAAAATTTAATCGCTATAGTGTCTTATTACACATCCATAATACTGCTTGAAGAAACATAATAATGTGTAAAAGTATCATTTTAAGAACTTAATAACACAGTTGATGTCATCGGTTGACTTATTGTATTTATTTTACCTTTGATTCTAATGCACAAGCTTCTGTCGTCCAATCGGATTATTATGTAACCTATTTGGTGTCCCACTGCTGGGAAAAAGTCTTTACCGCCTGATTCCAGACATCCCTATCCTAACCCACTTCACACCAGCTCTATACAAAAAAGACCCATTATCTATACATATAATAAAACAGTAAAAAAACTGTGTCTGTACATTGAATATATTAAAAAAATAATAATTGAGGGGGGTTTACAAACAGTTATAGAGCACGAATCCAAAAAAAAAATTCTGTCTGTTTGTCTGTTTGTCTGTTTGTCTGTATGTCTGTTTGTCTGTTTGTCTGTTTGTTTGTACACGCTAATCTTCGGAACTACTGGACGGATTTGAATGATTTTTTTTTTGTTGTATAGGTATTAAGTCTGGGCAACATATAGGCTATAATTTATCTTGGAAATTTGAACGCCTGATGCAGAACCGCAACAGACCAGCTAAACTATAAGAGATACAAAAATGGTACCATAGCAAAAATTGTTCCACGTGATGAGCATTTTCTGCTGAGAGAATAAATTTGAAGATCTGGAACACCTAATGTGGAACTCCAAGAGCCCAGCTACACCATAACACATATAGGAATGACGTCTCAGCAGAGTTGTTAAGCCTGATGAGCACTTTCTGTTGACGTATAAAAATTGACGATCTGGAACACCTGTTGAGGAACTCCAAGAGCCCGGCTACACCATAACACATATAGGAATGACGTCTTAGCAAAAGTTGTTCAACCTGATGAGCACTCTCTGTTGACGTATAAAAATTGAAGATCTGGAACACCTGTTGAGGAACTCCAAGAGCCCGGCTACACCATAACACATTTAGGAATGACGTCTTAGCAAGAGTTGTTCAGCTTGATGAGCACTCTCTGTTGACGTATAAAAATTGAAGATCTGGAACACCTGTTGTGGAACTCCAAGAGCCCGGCTACTCCATAGCCCATATAGGAATGACGTCTTAGCAAGAGTTGTTCAGCCTGATGAGCACTCTCTGTTGACGTATAAAAATTGAATATCTGGAACACCTGTTGTGGAACTCCAAGAGCCCGGCTACACCATAACACATAAAGGAATGACGTCTTAGCAAGAGTTGTTCAGCCTGATGAGCACTCTCTGTTGACGTATAAAAATTGAAGATCTGGAACACCTGTTGTCGAACTCCACGAGCCCGGCTACACCATAACACATATAGGAATGACGTCTTAGCAAAAGTGGTTCGGTCTGATGGGCATTCCCTGTTGACTTATAAAAATCGAAGATTTGAAACATCTGACTTGGAAATCAAAGCTATCATTAATTTCACTGTATAATTATAAAATAACATAACCTTTAGGACTGATTTTCGATGACGATGGTATATCATTTATAATTCGACTCAACTGGCCAAAACTCCCAATTTTTTTTTTTTTTTTTTATCGAATATAATTATATGCCTTCGGGTTTATGTAATTTGAGCGTTTAATTTACTTTGCAGTCACTTAGATTTTAATTGATCAGGTATCTTCACAATAAAACTATAACCATGATGAAAGAGGTCAAATCTTTCCCTCTGTTCCAAAGGAGCTAAAAGATTGAGGATCATAAGATCCCAAGAATCTAACGAAGGGCGTCGAGAGAGACTTGATGCTGTTCGGGAAGATCAGGCTGCAACTCGCTCCGTGGAAATCTCTTCGGATCGCGAAGCACGCCTGCATTCTCATCGCATTTACGCATCTACATCCAGGTCTCTAGAGACCAGTGAAGAATATGATGCGCGACTGACAGCTGATCGTGAGCAAAAGTTCTGATGGGCATTTCCTGCTATCTTACAAAAATTAAAGATCTGGAGGGTCTCGAATCGTCTCGCGCATCACGTTGTTTTCCCGTCCCCGGGCTCTTAGATTTTGACATCAGACGTTTCAGATCTTTTATTTTGACGACCCTGTTGTCGCTGGCATAAGCAACAGGATCCGCGTACGAAGTCGCGGGCAGAAGCTAGTTTTAAATAAAAACCGATAACATTAATCTATATTTACGATAAATAAATTCATAATTAACCCACAATTACATGAAATATGTTCCTTTTCTTAGTTTCAGTTTGATAATTAATGTTGGCGTGCATTTGAATAAACAAAGCCTTGCGTATGGTTATGCTAATTATGATGAGTCAAGCCCGCTAATCGAGATGCAAGTATAATGCAGCTCTTTGACTTGCTTCCCCTTTGTTTAACTGCATTTTTCCGCGAACGAGTGACAAAGTAAGATGAAACTCGCCTAATTAGCGATGGGTGTGCACGGAATTGTTTTGTGTGCGCGAGCGCTTTCAACTATCCCTTTTTATTATTCTCCTTATATTTTTTGCGTTTATTATGCAGTTTTTACTTTTGTTTGTTAGAAGGTAAAATACAGGTCTGGTAAATAAATTGTAGCGGATATAAAGTCATCACTTTAAATGTTTCCCAAGATTTAAATAATTATAGTTTTGTGAACTTATAAGGATTTAAAGAAAAAAAGAAAATCTTTTTTTTTGAACCAAGATAAAAACAAAAATTAAAATTCAAGTAGAATACAATAGATAAAGGGAGATTGGAAGAAGAAAAATATATAATGGAAATAATATTAAAAAAGAAAAATCAATATACTCCTATAGATATATTATGTAAGTACACTATAAAATGTTTGCTAAACGTTAAAATCTATTTGTGTGTACGAGTTAGTAACTAACATACAATGACCCATCCTGACAAACTAACATTTTCTGTATCAGTAAATAAATCCTATAAAATATATCGGTAAGGTAATTAATTAATTATTTTCTAGTGACCCGTCATTACAAATATCTAAAGCCTTCATATATCACCATACCATAAAGTACAGTTATGCCGTAATTCAATATTAACACTCCGCGTCATCAATTTTTACGCTGCAAGTTACGCAGCTGCGTTTACGCGATAAACGCAGCGTTCCCGTTTACAACACAAAACCTCCACCCATAACTCACATTCAGGATATGACGATGCGCTTTCGAGAATGTCACGTGTCCCGTTTGACGTTGGAAACCCGCACGCCTCGCAGATATTGATATTGTTTATTTTTTGTTCATTCTGCATCGCTTACAGAATATTCGATTGACGTTTTAAGGGTTAACATTTTTGATGCAGCATCGGTTTTGGATTACAAAAGAAATTTATTTTATTAATATTAAAATAAATTATATTCCCAAAAATAGTACGTATTGGACTTCAAGATGTTAACATAGTGAGTAAAGGGAAAATTTTAATTTCTAATGGGGACAGGTCTATTATATACATTTAAAACAAAACAAAATGTAACTGCAAATTAAAAATAACAACAAGACACAATTGCATTAATTTAAATAAACCAAGCACATTCATGATTCAAGATTAAAGATCCCTCAGTCCAAAACGTTCTAATCGAAAAACTCAGCAATGAATGAGTAAATTGAACAGCAAGCACTATATAACGCATTGGCAAGTCCACTTTGATCTGTTCATGGTGATTATGCCGTGAATTATTCAACGCCTACCCACCCGTTCAGCAATAATGCGGTATTATGTTTTATTTATCAAACCTTTCATATTAAGGGCCGATCTTGATATATAAGAATGTTTACGTGAAATTTGGCTTTCTGATTACAGAAAAATATCTTATGGAATATATTTTTTGGGATAGGTATGTTCATTACTTTCATATGGTAACATTTTGCGATTGCGGCTTTAAGAAATGGAACATTGTGCCTGTTTGAATCGGAAAATATATCTTTTTATTAGTTCTATTTTAATAAACGCATTTTAATAACGTTGCATCCAACCTGATTCTATGACATTGTGTTTTCTATGTAGCATTATTCTATCATTTTTAAATTAACAATGACAGAATTTGCGCAGGAAGCTAATTTTCACTCTTGCGAAAATCTCGCAACGAATTGATATTCTACAAATAATTATTTAACAGTAACGAATTGTATGGCACGAAGTAAACATCAGCTGATAATATATCACGCAAACAAAGTTACTTGTAAAGTAGAATTCTTTTGGAAGTATCTCACTTTCACCGACGGGGAGTGAAAGATTGTCATGCGTTTCCTTTTGCATGTAATTTAATACCTAAATGTGTTGATCGAAAAGGATGTATTGCATTGTAGTCGTAAGTTGGTATTTTATTTGCGTAACAAGAGGTCATCAATGAGAAAGTGTGCCTCAAAAGTTACATCCTTTGAATAATCACCGTCCTTTTCAAGTTTCTCGAAAAAATAATAATAAAACAATATAAATTATATGGTAGCTACAACTTGAATAAATGCTATTCAACTTTACTGACTATGTCAAATAAAAAATAGCCTGGATAATAATAATTAAAAAAACAAAATAGTAAAGTCGACTGGCTGAGAATGGACAAAAAAAAGTTCACTGTGCACATAGTATTAGTTAGACTTAGTTATTTAGAGTAGTAGGAAAATATGAACTGCTATTGCTCCGTTCCGATAATAAATATATAGGAACCGTGCAACTCAATAATTTTAACCGACTTCCAAAAGTAGGAGGTTTTATGTTCGACTGTATGTATTTTTTATTTACGTTAATTAACAATTCACTGAAAATGTAAATAATTATTTTAGATCTCTAGAATCTCTAATATACCGATGTATGGCATATATGGTAGTTCATGTTCAGAAAGCTCATCATCAATAAATATTGCTGTACTACATCTCCATTGAGTTGCATTTAAATTCTCCAAAAGACGAGAATCAGACGTTTATTGAAAACGAAAGTAGGTCTACATGTCTGGTCCTTTCAACTGCGAATAATATCTCAGCATTTGAATATATTGTAAGGTTAGCCTGTATGGAAGGTACTTGTTCGATCGCTGAGAGTAATTGGATGTGTGGTCCTCCGGTCCCGGTAGACTGGGTACTAGGACGTTAGGATGTGAAAGAGGTTCCTTTAGTGCCACCTTACTAGGGCTTATATTTATGATAAGTTTATCAAGTAGGTACATCTTAATATGTGCAAGACGAATATTGAAAAAAATAATGTTTTAACAAATACGTTAGCTAGTAATTAAGTTAATAATCAATCTAAGATACGTTTTGTATAAAAAGTCCTTCGAAATGTCTTCAGCGATTTGTAAGAAAATATACGTTTATGGATCTGCAAGTAGGTAAGGGTATTGCTTATTCCCATTGTTTAAAGGGGTGGCTCTCTCCAGAATAAGGCAAAACAAAGTAGTCAGCTAGTAAAGGTTCTAAAAAGAAAATACATTATTAAAGAAATTGAATATCTTATTCTTATTTTTAACAAAATAGTAGTACCAGTAGTAGTAATAGTAGGTACCTCACTATTTTTGTAAGTATATTTTCAGATTTTCACTTTGTGTAAATTAAAATAAAATATGCTCTTTATTTGAACAGAAAATAACACATGATATTAACATTCACCTCAACGCACAATGTAAATTGTTTCACAATTTAAAATGACAGGTTTTCACCAGTTTTGACAAGGGCAAAAGGGCAAAGGTTAGATTTTATTTTAAACTTTGCTGAGATTTGAATATTGTTAAATAAATATTGTAGAACGGTTGACAGTATTGTTCACAGCTAGAACATATAGTACCTACTAAAGGCTGTTAGTGCCTGACTACAGACCATCGTACGTACAAAAAGGCACAGGCACTTTTGTTATGAAGCTCTCAAAAAGATTTACAAAGGTCTGCTGTAGAGCTGTGGGAAGTTAGGGCTTGCGTTCACAATACTCTTACTGCACTTCAATCACTGCTGCAAAGTGGTTAAAAGCATCACATGCAGAGCTCTAATGGTCAGTTTGAATCCGGACCATATTACGCACTTCAGACTTCCTTTGCTGCATGTAAAATGTTTTAACAAAAGGAAAAAATAATGTTAAAAATATGTTTTAGGTACTTGTAGGTTGTGTTGTGTAGTATCTATCAACCGAAGATCAAACTATCAAGCCGGGACCAACAGCTACACAGTTATTTTGTAAGGAATTGGTCACCCATCCAGTTGCCAAAAGCGGTGAGAGTAGCTTAAACTCGGCCACGAGCCTTTTCATAAACTATCTCGCAAAATACAGATACAGAATACCTCTCAATTTTAAACAAAACATTGGTTCCAATGCATATGTAACAATACAAACCAAACCCATATTCAAAATAAACATTGGCAAACTGTACAAAAATAATGCAACTGCACTCGGCACAGCCTAAAAACCTATATACAAAGTTCAAATGACGCCTGAATACATGAATAACAGTATTTGGTAACGCTGTCCTTTTTGCATGTTCATATTTTAAATAAATAATAGTGCAAAAAATTAATATTTGTTTTTATGAGTACAATGTGTTTCATTACTGTACTATTAGGGAATGAAATGTTTTGATTGAGAAAAAATCCAAAAGTTTAAGATATTAATTTAATTACAAAAATACAAGTAAAAATAACTTTTGTGTTTTCAGCACATACAAATAGCGATACAGTACTTTAATTACTTTACGTTTGTTATAAAATTTAGCAAATAACAACTTGTGTTGTCTGTTGTTAAATGTAATTTTCTCTTTCGAAATTTCTATGGCTGCATTATTACGAACACAATCACGGACGTTCATTCTGTTATTAGTTAATATATTCCGGAGCGATGCAGCTCCATGTAAATACTCAATATTCACAAAATAATAGCCACATAATAAAATTAGGGTTTAATTTCACAGGACGTTTGTCAATACAACCGTATAACTGAAATTACAAACGAATTTACATTTATGAAACAAATCGACACTGAAAATTCGACCTTAATGCAGGAGGTTACGGTTTAGGGAAAATACTTGTAATGGAAAATAGGTTTGTATGCGTTATAAGGGCTATTCAAAGGGGAACAAATGTGAAACCAATTTGTAGGGAACGGGTTTTAGATCTATTGCTTGATAATTCTGCGCGAATTTTACCGGGATGTGGCTTTATGAAAATGTGGAGAATTATATTGTGTGATGTAATAAAAAACATAAAACAATTACATTGTGTTTATTAATTAATACAGTCCAGTGTCTAGTTTGTAAAGAAAAAACATTGGTATTATTTTTTCATTAATAGAAGTTATTGTTGCAATTATTTTTCCCTTCTAGGAATAAAATAGTCAAATAAATTGTGTACAATGATCGTTTTTAATATGCAAAATAAAATATGCAGAGATTTTACACTGATTACCTAACCTATTATTATCTGTTAAAGACTGGCATTAACAGACAATAATAAATTATGAATATCATGAACTTATATAATTTTAAGTCAAGCCCATATAAATTATAAACGGACCAACCACGGTTTTGCACGTGTATAATACGTATAAACCTTTTTCTTTAATCACTCTATTCATTTAAAAAAAACCGCATCAAAATACGTTGCGTAATTTATAAGATCTAAGCATACCTACATAGGGACAGACAGCGGGAAATGACCTCGTTTTATACTATGTGGTGCATCTATTTTTTTACGTATTAACTAAATACAACCCAGGTACAAAGCAACAGTACAAACAGAGACAAGAGAGTCACCGTACAACTTTTACGACTGTTATTATAATTCAAAATAAGCGGAGTCATATGCGGAAGGCGCGGTAGACGTCTGTATGCTGCCCACGCGCATCTTTAATACTGCGATTGCGCGCAGTGACGTACGGTAGAGAGGTTACAGTAGTATTAATTTGTGTGTCCTTGGAATCACAGGAAGATTTTTGAGTAATACTTTTTCTTAATATTTATTGAGGTAAAGCTCCTTGAAATTATATATTTTAAAGAAAAACTGTTTAAGTACTTACTTTTGACAGTAGCGTTTGTTATGTATTATTTAGCATCGCAGCAACGGCAAATTAACCACAAAGTTATAATTTATTCCAGGTATTCAGTAGTTTTATAACATACTCTAAGTATTACACTATTTATAGTTTATTTCCATTGAATAATTAAAAAAAATACCTACTATACCTTTTTGTAATAGTTTATTAAATATTATTTGATTTGCTTCCTAAGGGCATGGGAAATCTCGGAATAGATCATCTTAACTAAAGTTTGATGAGACTTCTGTCTCGAATCTGTGGAACATGTAGGTATGGATCATTGACTCGTTCGGTCCGCAAAGTTAATTTATTAACCAAGTACGTAGCGTTATAGTCGTTGTATAAATATAATGACTTATAAAAAATGCTTAACAGTCATACTTTTATCATTACGGCAAGTCTTTATTAAGAACTGCAGTTTTTTGCAATTTACTGACTTTATGTGGTTTTTCTTAAAATTTTCTGATTACAGTAATCTGAAAATTTCTAAAAAACTTCTTCGATCAATATTTCATATACTTGATTGACATATTATGTTATTGTAAGCCCTATAAATACACCAGCTGATCAGGCAAATTCTTGTTTTGCCATAAAAGAAAAAAATGCCTACGATCTATTTTCAGAACTACAAAATATACACACAATGCATTTTCAGAAGAGTCCTATGTCAAACACTGTGTCACGATGATTATGTGTATAAATTTTGTTATATTAGCAAAGTAAGGTAATAAATAGCTTTTGCCAGTAGCTCTAAAGCCTTTATTTTCGTAATATTTAATAGTTGGTACTTGTTATATTTTTTAACAACGTTTTTATTCATATTAAATTATAATTAAAATTGAATAACTTATAGATACTTATAAAACACTACTATGTATGTATTAACTTATATTTAATTAACCTAATGAATATTTTTTCCATAATAATAAACTCAAGAACAATTCACAATGTCACATAATTTTATCCGAAACACTTTAATACAAGCAACTCTTTAGGTATACATGTGTATGTATATTGCATTTAATATCAAAATAAGCGCATCGTGCGTCGTGCGTCAGCGCAACCTTGAGATGTTCGCATTAAATACGGAAACTCTCGCGCATGTTTATTTGACTCGTAAAATTAAACCTACAAAGATACTTCGAGAATGGAATAGGACGTTCATGAAATTATTTTATATCAATATCAGCCTGTCCACCCAGGTGTACAGACGATCTGATGAATTTCGCAAGATCCCGCTGGATGCAAACCGCTTCAAACTGGTCAGCATTTAATGAACATCCTACGGCTGATATGATCATAAATATCGGACTATAAATGTCCCACTGCTGGGTACAGGCCTCTTCTTATATGAACACTTCACTTATTATTGCGGGTTGGTGATTTCAGATTCTAATCTGTGAATCCGTGTTTCCACTCGTTTTTTTCCTTTACTATTATAGTGCATGAGTTGTATTATTGTGTATTCTGAAATGGGCAGCATTTTTTACGAAATCCAAACATTTCTTATTCATGGTCCGTTCCATTTTTATGTTTTACAATATTAATTTCTACTAAAAAAATATTGTAATGTCGCTTCCAGTAAACCTTAACTCTGTGGTAAAGCCACGTTGGTCTGAGCTATTCGGTTTTATTGCATTAATATAATGTTATTATTGCGCTTTATATGCCACTATAATTGTATTTAATATTACACGTTTTGAGAACTTTATATGTCTATGCTTGGACTAACCATGCGCGCTGATTTTCGCTGGAATGTTCAAATGTTTATTGCAAGAATATATATGGAGTTGAATAAATACATAAATTTTACAAAAATAGTACTTGAAGTAGGTAAAACATTTAGATTATCTTTTCACTTTACCTTAATCTGTCGTGACCTTGATTTAAATGATCAAGGTTATAGGTAGAATAATAATACGATTTTTTTTTTCATTTATTAGTCTTAGATGAGTATTTTTCCCATTTTTTTTTTATTATCTTGATTTGTCATAAATTTGTAAGATTACTGACTGGCAGAGAATTGCTTTCTGGCATTAAATCAGTCCATGTACACTGAGCCTAAAGTATTAAATAAATAAATACATTATCTTGTACCCTTTCAAAACTTTAAA
Organism: Plusia festucae; assembly: GCA_950381575.1. Lineage (NCBI taxonomy): Eukaryota > Metazoa > Arthropoda > Insecta > Lepidoptera > Noctuidae > Plusia > Plusia festucae. The sequence goes on from OX494447.1 coordinate 1,183,434, forward strand.
TAAATATCAAAGAGTAATTCGTATCCATTATTGATATCAATCTTATATTTGATAATTTGTCAGGTAATTAGGCTTTATTCTTTTTAAGAAGTTATTTTATAGAAAAGGCATTCTATGGTCGAACAATCAAAATAGCGAAATATAATTTTCCTTCCATTACACGACACAAGTATCATAACACTTAGAAGACTCAATTCCTGCAACCTGCACGATTCTTTCCATAGTTACCTCTATAATAACGTGGTCGAAAGTACAGCCAACTTGTAACACGTTTGTAACAATAACTATTATATCTCTAAGTAATATCCTCAGTGAGACTTGTCACATCAAAAGTAATATCTGAACCCCAGCAGTTGATTGGTAAAGTTATCTCGAGTGACACTCTCGACTTGATACTTTTCGTATACGAAAGCGTAGTGCTAAGTCTATCACAAAACTGGTGGGACCCAAGTTTCGGGAACTTGCGAATTCATTCGTCTGTCTGGCTGTTTTGGCGAAAGAGTGGTATGTACGTCCTTTTAGGACGTCGAACTTAATTGTTGGGAGCAAACAAACATTATAATACTATTTATTTTACATTAAAAAAACAATATGTACAGGTGATCATTACCAATTTTCATAAAAATGGTCTAGCCGTTTGAGCGTGATAAGTTAGCAAACTTACACACACTCACAACATACTCACATTGATAATGGTGATTATTTAAATAAAACAAATTTTGCTGCAATAACAAAAACGGAGAGCAAAAATACTCTCCCCACAGTATTTCCGATATAAAGGTTTAATAATTAACGTAAATGTGTATATTTGTAAAATAAAAAACATATATTAATTATGATCGTCAGCTAAGTCACAAACATTTCACTTTCGAGTACATAAGCTTCATTTATAATGGTATCTTAGAATTAGATTATAAGTTTAATTACTTTGGAAGTCGGTTTTCTAAAACTCATTTATTTAGTTGCAAGGGGTAATCATTTGACACACTTTATAGTTACCAGTTTGTTCATCAAAATAATCGGATAATTTTGGCCTACATATGTTGGTACTGTAGATGACCAGCATATAATGAATTACCGCTGTAGTTTTCAAATATTTGTTTTCCATCTGATCTCTAGATCGCAATTTATTAGGAGCTGAGCCCATAGCACGAACGCTATCGAAAAAGTATTCGAATCGAAGCGTCAAAGTTTGTTTGGTGAATGGTGTCCTAACTTCAAAATCTCCTAAAAAATAGTTTTCATGTCACGGCCTCTGATTTTAGTGGTTACAGAACTTACGAATAATACGTATTAAATACAAAAGCCTGGTCGTTCGCTGCTCTACCCAGCCGTGATTCACTCAGACGGGAGTGAGTGACCCGCCGCGCCGGCCGCTAGCCGTTCACCCTGCGCCGCCCGCCAGACGACCTGTTACACACTTCACTAGCCACATCATCATTATGAACACCATACTGTTTATGTGATTTGCATCCTAATACATTGTTTACATTACTGGACATGTGAGAGATTGTAGTAGATTGATGGTGGTTTTGTACCGCATTTTTTTTAAGATTTCATTATTATTTTTTAAGTGTTCGCGAATATTGCTGCATAACTTAGGGTTTTGGGGGTAGACAATAGGTTCGTACAAAACCTACTTATAATCATGGTATACAGGTACCATTTGGTACCAGAGTTAAAACTGCAAAAAAGCGCCATTCACCGCGTATTTAATAATAGGATATATTTTATGAGTTCTCTGTAATTAATTAATAATTTTATAAGTTTTTTGGAAACTAATAATAATTTAGCTACGTCTTCGTTATTTGTAGTATTTTAATAAATTACTTTGATAATAACCATTGAGTAATCATGCATAATTTTTTCGGTCCAAATATTTCAATTGAGTATAACAGGTTTAATATTTTTGTTATCAGAAAGATAATTTTTACTACGGGTACCTCACTCACTTCTTAGCTAGGTCCTTTAACCTGACCTTGAAGATACGAGAAAGATGAAAATACACCAAAATAATTAACAATTCATAACCAGCCAACCAACAACAATAGAAATCCAATTCTCACTTCACAATACAACGTGACCTACTCAACATTATTCATAAACATTTCCTACAATATCTGCACAAAGAAAATACTTCAACACTTATTCAAATAAGGGCCCAAGGTCCCACATAATTGACTTCTACGTTTCTAGTACTAACCCTTTGTGGCTTCCGTGTCGCCCTCATGCAACAAAGACCTATGAAAGTGAACTGACTCATCGCACTAATTGCGACGCAGTAATTACAGGGTTATTGTACAGACAGACGGACAGACAAATTAGGGTTCGGTGCTGAAAACTTAATTTTGTTAATTGATTTTTTGTGACAACTTTTTTAGCTGGACGCGTAGACATTTTTTTTAGCCTACACATAAAGTAACTAATCCGATAAAGAACTATTACTTAGTGCAAATTATATCAAGCCCGAAAAATATAATCACGTCTCATTGTTAGGCAAAAACCTTATTCATATAGAGAAACCTTTAAAACTAAAAAGCAGTAAACACGAAGCTCACTGATTTGCGGGTAGGTAATTCAGACACCAATAATGATTCCATATATCTCACGATGTTTCAAGTTAATAAATATAATTGTTAAAACCATAACAAAAAAATAAATCTAAGCGGAACCACAACACGAAAACTTATTAAGTATTCAAAGTGTGACCTAATTTCATCATTTCAATATCTACTGCGTAAAATTTTCAGACTGCTGTCGTTTATTAGTCATAACGGTGATTCACAGGTTTTCATATTTAAATTACAACAAAATCATTATTGCTGTACGTTTATTTTCGCTTATAAAGCGTACATGTGTCACTTAATGATTTAGAAATGATATGGAACTTTCCGTGTGGCAATTTCTCATCGTAATTCTTTAAATAAATTATTCTACACAACTCTTTATTTGCACAGTCGAACCCATAATAATAAGCCCTGATTAGCTTATATTGGCTAACCCGTACCTAAGTAACCACTCTTCTCAAAAAGGAAAATTTTGCACAACAACACTTGCCCACAACTTTAGAAACAACATCTTCTTACCATCAACAACAAACAAAATTATCAACCCTAAAACGGCTTAAGAAAATAACTGTATACTCAAAATAACCTTCAAATATTTTTCTTCTAGTCGGTAAATATATTATACGTCATAACGTATCTGGGAACAACTTCAACAGTTAGCAGGGATTAGCAGTTAGTTTGAGACAAATATGTCTCGATAATTGCTATGTAGCTAGACGCGGCTGTTTACTTCAAGCCTCCTGTTTCCAATAGGGTTGGCACACTTAGGAAAATTATACAGTAGGACTTTAATTTCTATCAGTTTTCACGTCCTAAAAATGGAGACAAGATAATCGGTTTTTGTAATAAATACTTTAAGTTTTATACTTTGATTCCGTTTATCGTGATTACGTTTAGTTGATAAGTATTTTTGCAAGCTTCTCAATGTAGGTTTTCTCTTTCTTTCTTACGTTAATATCGGCTTGAAAGTGCAGATTAATTAATAATAAACACATAATTATATTTGCTGGGCATTAGCAAAACACCCATGTATTATTTCAAAATCATTCAAAAAACATCGAAAGTAATAACATTACTAATTTATACATCAGTATGTAAACATTGGTTAACATTTTATCAACTTGCATCGCGATATTCTTACACTTACCAAGCAACCTCTAAAATAAATCCACGGTAAAATACATCTTTATTTAAGATGTTGCCAACCCTACCTGCCGTCGTTCCCGGTCTTTACTTTTAATCTCTCTTTATTTTCTGTCCGTACAAGAAAGTGTTGCGTATTTGTCTTTTGTCTAACGACTCCACCGGACTGGAAACAAGAGATTGCGTCTTAACGCAGACAGTTATACTGTTTTAATCTATATCAGTGACGTGGAGACTCCTTAATACTGCAATATTTGGAGGGATTGTTTTCTTGTCGACTCCATCTCTTTTTTTATTTCTTTTTACACCTGGTTAACAGTTTTTGCGATTGTCAGAATTTCTTTTAAGTGATAATTTGTGTATAGATTTTTTACTGTATATTCCAGATGTTGCGTAACAGGTTGACACCTTTGTGTAGAGTTCTAAGTGCACTAGGTACTTTTTTGCATATACTTGGATTTCTGAAAGCCTAAATTTTTTGATCAGATGTCTATTTTCTTACCAGAGATATGACTTTTATTTTTGAATGGCATTTATGTCAAAATTTTACCTACCTCTTAATATCAGTATATTATTACATTTCAATAACATGTTGGGTAGTAGTACCTAAGCATTTTTTTAAGTTATTTAGTTTTGTTTAAGTAGGTACTTTTATTAGATACATACTGTCTTGTATATTCCTATCACCTTAACCCTTCAGTTCACTTTCTCTGGGGTTACAAAAAGATTTAAGCAACGCTAGTCTGGAATGATCCCGGGAAAGAGATTTAACTGATCTCTGATGATCCTAATTTTAGACACAAATTAACCAATCCTAACATTGAAACCATACAAAATACATAATTTATCTGAGACATCGTCAGTTATTTAAACATTTTGGAAGCTTATCCTTCTTTCCTGGTAGCAATATCATACATAGTCTTACAAAAAGAAGATATATCAAATAGTTGCCGTTATAACCACATATGATTCACAATAACAAATCTTATTCCCTTACAATAAGAAACATATGGCGCTTTAATAACTGTACATCAAATAAATTGTGGTAATGGACACGTTTTGGCTCAGTTTCATTTGGCCTTGAGGTTGGATTTAAATCTGTTTTAAATTAAACAAAAATGAATCTTATTTCGTGAGTCTTAAAAATGATTTAGGTTGCAAATATAAGTTTGTATCGGGGACTTGACATTTGTTCAGTTTATGTTGACAGATTTAATTTTATGAGACACTGAATTAGTATTTTGCTTTCCTTCGGGTTCCTATAGGGGCCAGGCAGTGGTCTCTTCAAGTAAAACCGGTAGTTATTTCCCTGAGATTTTAATCAGGGACATGGACTTATAGGATCCCTGGTTGGTCGCCTCAAACATTGTGCTAAATAGGTACTCAACTTACCTTCGACATTTATCAAACAATTGATAATTCAGACGTGGACACGTGGACCTAATGAAATTTAGGGTATATGTGTAGTTATAGATAAAACTTTAACAGTTGCGATGGTCGAACTCTTTTATACTTAAAAAATATTTAATTATTATAATGTTGGTAGGATAGACTTAAAACCGCAATATCATTTCAATGCTTTACATGAGAAGAGGCAATATTATACAGTTATGATACATTAGAGGCTTAAAGTATTTAAATTCCGGTGACGATGGAACTGGCATAACATTTGGTAAAATGTTCCTTCAAATAAATTAAGAAAAGTTTCGTTGACTGTTTTACCAGTTTCTAAAAAAAAAAAAGGCCTATCTTACTAAGGAGTTCTATATCCTTTAGAGGGACCTACATTCGTTTTTCCAGATGTAATTCAATAAAAGCCACTCGTGCAAATCCTTAATAATAATATGAAAGCTAATACCAATATGACTTGTAATACGTAGGTATGTGTTAAGGCTAATATTCGTAGTATATTGCACATCACGGTCGCAGGTCAGTCACCGCGTCTGGGCGCCTTGCACCTAGTCTGTGGCGCCACGGAGCTACTAACACGCTGAGATAAGGGAATCGGATAAACATTTTAAATGTTTATTTTTATTATACACACATCAAAAGTGTCTAGGGATCAACATATATTTTTGCAATAACTTTTCTCCTGATTGATATTAATTAAAATTTTCTTTAAGGATTCATCGAATAAAGTGTTTTCGTTTGTCACAGTAACGATAAACCAAGTCACCTTTGCATTAATAAAGAAATTTGCCATTTTCCTAATAAAGGGATTTTTGACATTTGAACCACTAACACAAAAGTTCGAAAAAAAGACTGAAATAACAGTTTTCTTTAAAATTTTATTGGGTAACTTAAACAATTAATAATCCGTGTTTCTACCGCGAACACTAACAACACAAGAACATCGGTTTGGCATACTCAAAATGAGTTCATCCAAATCACGCTGTGGAATGGCCGCCCATGTTCGTTGCAACAACAAAAAAAGGTCTTCTTGCGACTGGATACCCTCCATATTCGGCAGAGCTCTTCTCTGTAGCATATCCCATGCATGCTCAATCGGGTTCAAGTCTGGCGACTGAGCAGGCCAGGGCAGGACATTGATGTTAGCTGCGGCGAGAGTCTGTCTTACAACTCTTGCGGTGTGCGGTCGTGCATTATCATGCATTAACTGAAATAAGGGACCGATTTGCACTTGTAGAGGAACGATGACGTCTGATACAATCGTCTCAGCATAAATTTGAGCGTTGAGGTTGCTTCTGATCCAAATCAACTCAGTTCTTCCGCCGATCCAAATACCCGCCCATACCATGATGGTTCCACCACTATAAGGATGGACTTCCTGGCAGGATTTTAATCGCTGTTGGCGTCCAGGGGTTCTCCAGTGTCGTATACGTCTTGTATCCGGTCTCATACCAAAACGAGACTCATCAGAAAAGCACACGAAACGCCATTGTTCTTCTGCCCAATTTCTGTGTTCAAGAGCCCATTGATATCGAATCCTACGATTGTGCATTGCTATAGGTGGTACCCGTAGCGGTCTTCGGGAATGAAGGTTCACTTCATGCAAGCGGTTTCTGACTGTTTGGTCGCTAATTAAGTTCCCTGAAGAGTGATGAAGCCTCACGGCTAACATCATGGCGGTTATTGTTGGAGCTCTTCGAGTTAAGATTTGAATGTATCGGTCTTGTCTCCGTGTGGTGCAGCGATACCGTCCTCCATGGCGCTCAGCCACGGTACCAGTGCTTCGGTAACGTGTCCAAAGTCGACTGATAACACTCTGACTTGTATTCAGAGCTAAAGCCACAGTACGTTGCCGGGAACCAGCTTCTATCATTCCCACGGCTCTGAGCATTTCTTCCCTGCTTAAATGACGTCGCCACTCCATAATAACGTTGGTTTTAATCAGTAGTAGGGAAACAGTAGCACTAATAATGTCTTCAATGCGTTGTATGTTTTTATAGGGAAAATATTGACAGCTGATTTTCATCTTTTACTCGAATTTGATTCACAGTTCCTGATTCGAATTATGAAATGCACCAAAAAGGATCCATATAAATTTATAAAATCATAAATTTATTACAAAGCCACATCTCAATCTCAAGAAATCCGCATAAAAATGCTTGATCCCTAGACACTTTTGATGTGTGTAGTTATCATACTTATCTTACAGAACGCTTTAATTATTGTGACCACATAATAATTAAAGATGGCGCAGATCTAGGTAAATGAAACCAGCGCAGAAGGATTCAAAATTTTGTCCTAAAAAGGGGAACGGTTGGATACTTGGTGGTGTTAACCCGTAGGAGTCGAGCAAGCCACATGTTTTTTTTTGCAAAGTGGATAAAATAAATTAAAGATAACACGGAAAAAGAGAGGCTTTACAAGTCAATTGCAAATAGCCAAACAATTTTAGTATTTAATAATTAAAATTTATTTTATATAGTTTGCAATTTACTTAGTCATTCTATGATACTATGCTATTAAAATATAAGCCTATAAATACCCTCATATAATGAAGAGGCGATGGCTATTTGTGAAGAAAAAAAAATGTTTTTTAAATCTTACTCTCCTTTATAATTATCTGTTAAGCAAAGTTTTCATTCCTTTCGCAGTAATTCTTCGTTCATTTAAAGTATGACTAACATATCATATTAGTCACATGTGAAGCTCACCTTATTTATAATCGGGTTTTATTGATGATCTGTTTTGTCGGCAGTTAACTTATAACGAGATCTTTATCGCTCAATATTGACAATTTGTCATTTTGATCAATATGACATTTAGCATGAAATTGGCGATATCGTGTCGCAATTTTTTAAAGTCTATAGTATTTTTTATGGTTCAAAATACATGCTAGTACTAGTTCTTGTCCTTGTTTATAATATTTTACTGAATAAGTGAGACCACTCATCGTTTTACGGTGTAAAGATGTTTCTATGCGCCTCTTAATTTCGGTCCCATAAGGTTATTCCTTTTTCATTTCCCGTCGTTTAAAATTAATTTAGGTAATGTAGTTGCCACCTCCATAATGATAGTAAACAATCTTACCTCTAGCGCAGTGTCTCGGCATTTTGTATATACATATAAACATCAATCCGCAGCGCACCGGGACGGCCAGACGGCTTGCGATATTTAAATTTTGAGACTTTAACATTTTATGGCCATTTTGTTAAGCGCTCGCTCGAGGAAACGGAAAATGGGAGACGTGATTCTTAAGAGAGAATAAGTTCCCTTCTGTGGAGCGATTGAATGTATGACTCAATTGGGGTAAGCGGTTTATTGCTAAAGTTCAACCTTGACACAAGGTCGAGAAAATCTTATTTAGAAGTACAGTTATAAATATATTTAATAGAGCGTCGGGTTCTAATACAGTGATATTTTGTTTTCGTTCAGCTATTTACACATTTGCACTAGAATTTGTGTTTTCCAAAACTGCTATCCGGCTCGAGGGTCATGTACAATATATTAAATAAAACTTTTCAGTCCACCCACACACGTGGACTGAAAAGTATACACTTTATTTTAAACAAGCAACCTAAATATTATGGAACAATAGGTGGCGCTAAAGGACAAGGTATTTTTAAACAGCCAATTAATTATAACTAAGTTGCATAAACCCAATGATAACTCTGAGCACGGGTATTTTTTAATATTCGTGACATGACTACTACTCCGTGTAACCAAACCATAGCGACATCTAATTTGACTTCTAATGCTATCTAGTTCTCAAAATTGTACATAATTACATGCATTCTATATATCCTGGATCTCAAAACTTTTTTTATATTTTATATATTTTATCGAGTTTCTTGCCGGATTCTTCTCCATAGGAATGACATTTTGGAACCGAAAAACTAGATTCATTCAACGTTTTGAAAGTACCTGAAAGGGTCTACTCGAAAAAAAATATTTTGATTTTGATTTTGATTTTAATTTTATATTTAGAAAAAGATCTATCCTAGTGTTAGAGAGAATCACAGAGAAACGTCGACACGTCCTTAAACGTCTCTCTGGACACCTTAAAGTGACAGAGGCAGAATGGGACTTAAAGGTGATTTTAAACTGATGGACGTTTCAGTATTCGGGCGTTAGATGGAAAATCTTCTTTTATCAAAAGAATCTACATTGCAGTGACAATCACGGTGTTCCTTACTTAACGGTTTTTGTGCTATCCATAATAGAAATAAGTAACTGAAAATTAAAATAAAACTCGGAAGACAGACTCACTAAATTGTATACAGACCTGTACCTTGTTGATAAATGATTATACAGCAACACTGATGCCCAGTTTTGTCGATACATTATAATTTTCACGAGTAATTAAATTCGATATCAGCGTAATATCGATGCTATTAATATTAATGTATAACGACGCCATTTTGGAACGAACCAAATGAGTTTTGTTTTTGAACGAATTATTGAATGTTCAAAGTAATGGCGTGGAATGCGATAATTGTTTATACTGACTGGGATATAGCAATTGAGGGGACAGATATTATATCTGTAAACATATTGTTAATAACCACAGTTAATAATAACATGAATAAATTGTCAGTGTTTTAAATATTATGTATTCTAAAGAAGACGAGAAAATGTTACGAAATAACCCTTTTTTAAATTTATCAAAACATATTAAATTAATACTCAAAATATACTGCAAATAAAACCTTCAAAATGCCTCTAACTAACTAAACCAAATCATAAAAAACCTATGAAATCAGTAGAAGCTAAATTAATTCTCAGCAAACACTCGTACGTACAAAACGTCTGCAAACAAGCAAATCGTAGCGCCGTCTAAATCGATAACCTACATGTTACCGGCGCAGGCTACACACTATAATATATATTCAGTTACAATTCAATACCCTTGTCAAATTAACGTACCTATCAAAGAAACACGATAGCTATTGTGAAGTTTGACGTACAACGAACTAAGAAACCATAGAGGCGGCATCATTGAAATATTTTCCCCTTTCTGTACCTATGCAATGTGATCAGTTATTTGTAAATAGAACGCGAACAATACTTCAAAGGATAGTTTTATTGAATGTTATTTTAAAGTTATGGAATTTCGACTTTCAGATTATATTTTTTTAAGACTGTACTCAAATAACTACGTCTTAAGACATTTTATACTATCATGACAGTTGACATGTTTGTATTATTCCATGGTCTCACATTTCCATGTGATACCATTTTTAAGTTTTGCAACATCCAATAGTACCATGACGTAACCACGATTTATACATGTTTGTTAGCTTTCCTAGCAATTTATAAAATGTCCAAGGCTTCGCCAGCTCCATATCTTCGTACATCCTCAATGGTTCCGCGTTGCGTATTACAAATTGTGGATTGGCATCCCCATTCAAACGGTTTCAGTTATTTTTGGACGTAAATTGATATCGCGATATTAATTCACAATGTTGTATCGTTACACAAACGCAGTATTTAGTTGATTTAACTGTTTCTGAGTGGAAATGTGTGTTCTGCACTAAATCAGCGAAAATATTTTAACAGGATTTGTGTGCCATTTTAGTTAGATGTTCAATTATAGAATCTATTGTTATTTTGGAAGACTTTCTTCCTCCAGACTTCCACCTAAAGCTGAAAACTATGGATATCAGCAAAATATAATATAACAGATAAATAAGGGTTCTTTATGTTTTCATTTGATATACGGAAAAAACGTTTCACGAAAATTGTTATTTACAATTGTTTGATTAATAAAATACCATCTCCAAGAATTGGAAAAAATCACTGGAGCTTTCTGGCCGCTAAAAGACCTTGACAAACAAATACTAAAATACCAAGGACCATAGAAATACTATAAACTGACCATACCATAAACAAAGCTTGACCATAAAATACCAAAGAAAACTATAACGTCATAACATTAACACACACACAGACAAACCAATAAAATCTCCGATCGTGTAGACGTAAAGGGAAACGTGTGACATCCGCGTGACATACTAAACTAAATCGGCCAGTATAAATGTACGGACACAATACGTACGATAAATGAAAATGGTCGGGAGTTCAGAGCCGGTGGCTACGAAAGGCGAGTCGTAAAACAACAGGATTAGGGGGTGAACACACGAGTGGGGAGGGCCAGGAGACCAGCTGGATGTAGCTGGAAAAACCTTCATGTAATCTGAGAATATTTAGTACAAATGAAGAAGCCAGAGAAGGTACTATACAAGAGACATGGGAGGTTTTAGCCTAATCATGGGTCAGTGTCTACGATACATGAAAGAAACCTGTCTTTGACTATTGTCTGGCATCAACTCTTTTGAACTATTAGCTATATTTTAAATATTTTTTGCTTCCGATTTTTTTGAAGAGACTTTTATGTACCTCCGCCTTCAACTCCTCTAGATCGCCCACTTCGGACCCACCACCTAATTCCCTAAAACTTGCAACCAGTGCCTGTAGCCACCGCGGCTATTGGCGGAACTATAAAACGAAGCCGTAATAAAACTAGTCCCTTTATACGCATGCATACATCACTAATGATATACAGCATACACTGAGCGCTTACCAAGAAAAAAACACCTTTAAACTGAAGTGAAGCGGCAGTGAATGACGCAGTATTCCCGCTCGTATGAGAGATACAGGATTTTATGATCAGGATCCGCTCGTTAACTTAGGTGCAAAATATTTGATAGCGTCATGTTAAAGTTTTTATGGGTTCGCACAAGATAATTATGGCGTCTATTGTTTCTGTGGGATTGTTTTTAAATGCGTTTTTTATGTTCCCCATTTAGTTAGACTGTCTCTTATATAGGATTGAATTTGTAGCTTTTAATGATGTAGATAGTGAAGTACTTTGCCGTGTCGTAAGTATAAAACAGAATTGTAAATCTTTATAGAGATAAGCTAAGTTGATTCTATTTTAAAACTGCGACTACGCTATAATTTGTAGGCATTCTTATTTGCAGTTTACGCATATAGAGTGCGTTGATATCAATCCCAAGTCATTAATTTATTTCTCAACTCAAACGAAAATCTCAGTTTCCTGGTTTTGGAAAATGTCTTTCACCCCTTTTGTAGAAATAATTCTAATTCATATGAATAATCATATTCAGTGATTTACAATATGAATGAAAATAATATCACACTGGAGTTTTAACATCTCGTTATCATCGTCTCATTATTAATTCTCAGATCTGACTTTTAGTTTAACATTTAAACCTATATACAACAGTTTAGCCCTTTAGGGATGAGACACGCTTGATATATCGACTAAACCAAATATAATATAGGCTGTACATACATATTTCCGTGCGAAACCCAAATCGGATTAGGTCGGCTATATACTGCCTACGTGAGCAACTGAAATGATTTCAGGTTCACTGTAGTACTGTACTCGTATTTTGCTAACAAAACGGATTCAGATTTCGCCTCTTGGTTCACTTTTTTTCTATAAATTAGTTATTTCAGTTTTGGTTCAGTCGACTCCAGCGAGCTCAAAAAAGATGAGGAAAAGTGGTTGTAAAATTACTAATAAAAAAAAATTATGAATAAAACTGGCTGGTTCAATCACTGGTAAAGAAAGGCATCGAATTACTTTTTGGGTAAAACAATTGAGAATTATTTAAATTTTCGATATTATTCTATTAGATTTTCGTAGATATTTCCTAACACAAATAAAAAAAATACTTAGTACATACGTAAAAAAAGGTTTTTTTTTTCATAATTTTATTGTGCCTAAGCAATTTCAGATAGTTCTATTATTCATGATACAAATATACAGTACAAATTCAGCACATAGTAATATTTACGTAGCAAACAGTTAGCGGCGATTATCAGGACAGTTAAGACAGATTTATCTCGACAATAAAAGTAAACACTGTGGGCTTTCAACCGAGCGCCATTAGTGAGAGGGATCCCCTGGCTTTGTGGTGTAAGATGAAAATGACGGCGATACGCTAACTCTTAAAAAATCGTAAGCAAAATGACTTCTGACTCCAAAAACTAACTTAGGAATTACTAGCTGATGAAAGATAACCTTTAATGCCTTCTCAAATTAACAATAGATGATTAGTTAACTATTCATATTTTTCGTTTTTTAGTTTTTGACTGATAGAGATGATGTTATTACCGATTTTATGTTTTTGTATAATTTCATTTCAAAAATACAAAACAGTTCCAAATATATATATTTTTATTATTTCTTATTGTTCAAAAAAGTCTCTTGAAAGTAAGTAAGATAAAGTGTGTCTGTAATAAAAACTCTAAAGATTACATACATAATATATCTTGCCATGGTCTTAAATCGAGATTCTAGAAAAAGATCTAGCCTTGTATTAATGCGCAATTTTAAACTATATCTATGAAGATGTCGTACTCGTAGGCTTTTAAGGCAAAGGTTGGTAGTTTTGCACCCGTCTCTCATAACTTGCACCATATTTTGTATTAGTTGATGGGAGGGCAGAAGTTTGGCAAAATGTTTTGACTCGCCCAGAGAGGGCAGCGGGTTGATTGTCAAAAGTAAATGGGATGGTCTTCTGTACAGCTACCTCGTACAGCTTGCCTATTTCATTGCGAGGAATCCTACTAAAACGTTTATATTTATTTGCCTCGTACTCGTATGCTACAATTTCTTCTATGTGGAAACGACTTGGGTTTACATACTGTAGCATGGAAATGGTTTTTTTAATCCGCAAATCTAAGGCACGTATGTAAAAAGTGTTCCAAAGGTTTGTAATTAAAAACATATTTGTTAAATGGGGTAGAAATAAACATCACGTGTTGCTCTGTAAAAATAAAGATATATTTTATTATTTAAAAAATGAACAAACCAAACTTAATCACTTTTAAAACATAACTTAAAATATCATCTGTAAAAATAAAGAAACGACATTTAATGTTTATTTCTCAATATCTATTTTTTATTCCCATCCAATGACATTAAAAAAACCGACCTCTGTCAAATGTCAACGGATCCCAAATATAATGAGAGTTTGATACCAAACTCTTTACAAACATAAACTAAGTATACCTACGACACTGCTTAATTCTTCGTTGTATCAAAAATAAAGGATTTGTCTGCTACAGATGTTACCTAAGATTTTTAATACCATCTCTCTATTTCATTAATAATTAAATTACCGAAAATTTTAATTGAATACATACTTAACATCGCAACAGTATCGTACATTTCACAATCATCTTTAATTGTCGTTTCACAGAAGTATAATAAACCAAATATAATTAAACTTAACCTAATTAAGCAATGATAAATATTATAGCAGCTATCCTAACCAAGGCCTTGTTAGGCAAGCGCGGTGAAAGTGGCGAAATTGATAAGTATGAGTCAGTAACCAGTCGCAAAGGTCGCGGGCTGAAACCTGTATTGTTGTAGCTTTTACTTTTTGAGGTAAGCAGTACCCTCGGAAATAAATCGATACCATCAATAATAACAACGATATTGTAACCTACTTTAATTGTTACCATTAAGAACTTTTAAATTAAATACAAGTAGAATGAAGGAAATATTTTAACCTTCGGCAGGCTGACGCTCGGGCAGTGAACTCTGTAGCTTAGTTGGGAAAGCAACTGACCTGGTGCGTTGAACTAGGAGTCGTAGGTTCGAGTCCTGCCGGAGGTAACAATTTTCCTTCATTTTATAATTCTATTTGAATTTAATTTACAAGTTATTGTGACGCATGAATACAGTTTAAATCAATAGAACTTTTCTGTGAAAATTGAGTCAAAATTTTGTTGACGTAATAATCCTTAGATAACAAACACATGAAGGATTTTTAAATGTATTTTTTGCACTTTTCAGTGTATAAAATAATATCGTTTCTCTGACATTTAACCATTATAACGAAAAGAAAACCAAAAACGTTATAAAATAAATTAAAGAAATATTTTCGCACATGAAACCATAATCTTAACAGTTAAGTTATAAAACTCATTTTAACGTCTCCAACCATAACTCTAAAGTCTCAACAGTTAAAATTTAACTGTCCAAGTTTCAGTCCAACGTTCAGTATATCAAGAGTATGCTAACTGGGACCGTAAACCGTATCGCGCTTTAACTTGAACTGAAAACGTTTTAGTTAACTTTATAGTTTCTCAGCATGTTATCATAAATGCAAAAGGTGAAGAAGATTGGAGAATAAATTAGTTGGCTTTACGGACTTATAAAAATAAATTGAAGAGTGAAGAAAACTGATTTAAA
Source organism: Plusia festucae (assembly GCA_950381575.1). Lineage (NCBI taxonomy): Eukaryota > Metazoa > Arthropoda > Insecta > Lepidoptera > Noctuidae > Plusia > Plusia festucae. Next base: position 1,198,785 of record OX494447.1, read on the forward strand.
TACATGTAGAATTGAAAACATAAACTATGCAAGCGGGGTGATATTTTTTTTTACGTTCTTTGTATGAAATGCCTTTGGTGTTAACAGTTAATAATTATTATTGACTCTCGGCAATAATTCAAGAAAACTCGAAAATTTTTTAAACATGATATTTTTAATAAATTAGCATACAAAAACAAACAACATGACATAGGTATATTTTAAGAGAAAACAAATGCATTATTTTTGAAGAAACTCTACAGCAAAAAGTTTACAAAAAATTATAAGCTCTATCGTAATATGTATAATACAATATTAATATTACTCTATCTTAACTCGAGGGACATTGAATTTCACTTAACATTTTACTAAATTAATGAATGTGTAAGTAATCAAATAATAACGGCCGTCCGTCACAACCAACATTTGGACCAGAGTTAAGCCCTAGATTAAAGTCACGCCAACATTGGCTCCAACCCTATTCCCAAATCCCTCACCATTAGCCGACAATCACAGCAGAAGCCCCGCGAAACAGTCAATAATTATTAAACCACTCCACATCAATAATGTCGTTAATGAAATTTGCGTACATTCCGGCCTACAAAGGGGTCCCTAATAAATTATTGGCAATCCCACCAACATGGTATTGGAACAAATTAATAGTAACTGAATTTAATTGAATCTAAGTTTGTGAAGTAAGCTGTATGGAAGCCACTGACTTTCAACAAATTTATATATTAGTTTAACAATTTGGTTGAGTAAAATTTGGGCGGTTATGCCGAGGGGCGATATGGAAATATTAAATTTTGGTAGGTTGGGCTCGGCGTTAAATCTATTCAACGTTACCCAATTCAGAAGTTCTAAGTTTCAATCTATTTGATAGATAGTTTTAACCACGCGTTTTCATTTATATTTATAGTTTATTATATTATAATTAGCTATGGTCCTCAGAGTTAGAACGTCAAACAAGTAATAAAACTCAAGTAGTTGGTTTATTCCAATTATTAGTTTAATTGAAATCTATTTAATAATGTCTGAGTAAATCATAAACCTTAACTGAGACGTCGATGTTTGGGGTTTCTTGATATATCAAAGGTAAACTAATAATTAAATCAAACTGTATCAACGCACTATGCGTCGCATACGTGAACTCCTAACCCGTAATTGTTTGATATAATTATTTTGATTCCTTGTATTTTGAATTGGATAATCCATTTAATATTATCTCTGTTTTTAAGATTGGCATTTACAATTTTTTAGTATAATTATGGCAGTCCATTTTAAATTAAATTCATCTCCATGACGTTTGAATAGAACAAAATACTTTCAGGTCGCGTTTGTCAATATTTATATCGTTTTATTACCGTTCCTCAACATCGATTGCTTCAACTCAATACCTCGAATCTCAAAGGATACAAAGTTAGCAACTACGGTAAGATTTTAACGTATTTCCTTGCTATAGATGTCTATACGGTAGACCCTAAGTGGAATAGTTCAACTTGCTATACATAAACATATTATCTACAGTATTCATGCTAAGTAATATAATTGGAGAAGTTCAGCCTACTGGGGTTAAGGGCGTTGGGATCGATGGATTTCAACATAACTTGTGACTAAAGTTCCAACTATTAAAGTTTATCAGTAAGTCTTCACACTTATCATCATAAAAAGATTTCACAATTATAAAACGAATATGCGACTCACTTTTATCAGGTATACCCCACTGTTTTAAACTTGAATCGTCCTCCATCATGACTGATGGCTGTGTCGCAAATAAAGGAAGGCCTGTATACTAGTTGAGTATATCTCTGAGTGCCGTAAACAGAGACCTTTTACTCACTACACTGATTACATTGTAAGTTCCTCAGAATTGCGAACATTCGATTTATTTTAGCGACATAATCCCTTTATTGCCATCCAACACGTCAAATTAACGCACATAATCCCCAAACAATTTATCTCCCAGTGTCCCTGATACTAAATACAGTCAAGCATATAATAAAGTTGCCTAAAGTACAAAGTACTGCTAAAGTTATTTAAAGGTTTAAATAACACAGCTGAGGGCGCATGAAACGCTCAGAAATATTGCCGCATCATCCTTAGGCGAGGAGCCCGAGTCCGATAATTTCAAATATAATTTATTTCAAATAAGGTAAAGTAAAATAACATAATAATAATTAATGTTTAGTTTACTTTAGAATTGTATAACATTTACTAGCTGACCCGGCAAACGTTGTTCCGCCACATAAAAAAATAATTTATAAATATTTTGTTTATATTAAAAAAAAAAATTAAAAGTATATTTTGGTATGTACTTATGTAATATCAAAGAAAATTACATATTTTCAATGAGTTACATCTTACATAATATAATTTATGACACTAAAAAATTTCATCCTGGTTAGTTTCCGTTTTTTCTATTCTATTACAACTTTTTTGTAATAAAAAAAGGAATGTACTCCCGAGCTATAACCTACAATTCAATAGGCTAATTTTACACTCGCCTTATTTTAAATGCCGTAAATATTAGATATTGACAATAAAGGCCTTTCTCATACATATCATTGTGTCGTATTGTGTTTTATTGAATCGTGTTCTTATGCTGATGTGGAGAGGAAAGGTGTAGGTGATGTAATAGATAATATTACAAAAAAAATGTGACATGATTATGATGAAGCAAGCATTGAAGTTTAAAATTAATGACAAAAAATATTCATTTTTTTAAGCAGGAATTTTTATAGTTATATTTTAAAGTTTTTTTTTTTTTTTTTTTAATGGCATTTGATATATATGTTGTACAATTCGTTTTGAAGCTTAGGTTTAGCATAAAGGACTTATAGGAGAAATATATTTTAATCAATAGCTCTACCGATAAATTCCAGAAAACTCGCGTGAAAGTATCTTCCAGTCAACTCAAGTAAAGTAACTTTAGGATTATGTATTGAGACATAACCAAAATAATTTTATCATTCAACTTTATTACAAACTTTAGGTACCTACTACTGCCCTCGAGAAACTTTAGTAACCTAAGTACTTCCAACAAGAGCCATAACCATATAACCAAAGTAACTAAAATCATCCCATAACACTTATATTTAAGGTAAACTTAAATCCCACACTATTGTGTCTCCATCCTATAATATAATTAGGTAATTTCATAATAATATCCTCAATAACTTTATGGGGTACGTTCCCCATCAAAATATACTTTATAGCATTGGCATTTATGGCAGGGCCGATATGGCTACGCACCTTTTAAAACCCATACGAAAACCTTCAAACAATTTTCAACTTTAAATCTCTACTAAAAAGGTGAAAGTAGAGTGCAAATTTTAGATTGATTACAAAACTTGTGTTCGTTTTCGTTCACGCGTAACAGGGGTCTGTTATATTGGAATTTACAATGAGCCCCAGAGGTACAATAATTTGAGTCATTAATTGGGATGCGAACTTTTGTTTTATGCACTCCTTATTTTATTAAGTTACTGGTTTGGGAATTACATGGCAGATAGTTGATGTATTACTATAATTGATTTTAATGTATGTTGCGGGATCAGCAGAATTCAAAGCTATCATCAAGTTGTTTAAAATATTACGATAATATCAAATTATTACGATTGCGCAAATTGCTTACAAATGATGATAAATTGCAGGCATTATTAATTTTGTATTACCTACTTCTTCTAATCTGTGTAAGTATTGAGTTTGTTACTATTCGTATTAAGTTGTTTCTAAGTTTATTATCTTTAAATAAATCCAAGGGTTTTCTTAAAAAATAAATTTTTATTTTACCAAAAACAATCAATCAAGGATATATGGTCGGAACAACAGACAACTAATCAAAGTGTTATTTTGACCATTTTGACTATAACAGATTGCAATCATAGCATTATAAGTACCTTTTATAGGTAGGTATATAATTTATATTGTTGTGCCCAACAGGGTCCATAATTGTTCCTACCTCCACCTCTGTTCAGTCACGAGCATAAATATGTACCTATTACTGTTTTTATATCAAAATCTGCATTATTATATTGTGCCACAGTATATGTCACCAGAAATTAATGATACTCAATACTCAGTACTCAATACTTTATTGTCTTTCCATAATGTACAGTCACGAGCATAAATATGTATACACATAGAGAAATTGTAAAACATATTTAGCGAGAAGTTTTTGTTGAAACTCAAAAATATATACCTGATTAGAACTGTTATAATTTTATGTTGTTAAATAATAAAAATTTGAATTGATGGTGAGTTACTGTTAAATTATTGTTTTACAATTTCGCTATGTGTATACATATTTATGCTCGTGACTGTACATTATGGAAAGACAATAAAGTATTGAGTACTGATTATGAGTATCATTAATTTCTGGTGACACATACTGTGGCACAATATAATAATGCAGATTTTGATATAAAAACAATTCAATTGAGCTTACGTAATAAATCATTCTCTAATATAATTGTAATAGTTGTGAAAGAATTATAAAATATCGCAGACATCTTTCATGAGTACAGATTCATTAATTTTCTAGTAAAGGCACGGTCTAGACGGATAAAAACTTAGAGGCACCATTGTTACCACAGACTATATAGATAATATGAAGAGCTTTGAATGAAAAATTAGTTATTACTTCTGTATGTTGTTATTAATGTTTCAATTATATAAAAAGTTGCTACTATATGTATGTTATGTAAAGTATTTTTTTTTGCTTTTAGTTTGATGGTTAATATTATAATAGTAGATTTATAAGTTTCATTATTTCCGTAACACTAAAGTTATAACACACATCTCTGTTAATGAGTGCAAATGTATCGCTTCTTGCATAAATAAGTATTTAAATGCAAGATAAATATTTTAATGATTATTTAACCACAAATTCAATTTATATTTAACCATGATTTAAGGCTTTTGGAAAATCACTATACCTAGCCATAATGTATAAATAAAAATAAAAAGATACTGTAAATATAATAATTTTTTTTTACGTTTATTATACATTTTTGCGTAATAGACACAAAAAAATACTTACTCATGTAAAAAAAATATTGATCATTCAAATCTCTACAACTTAGGTACTTACTTACCATATTTTAGAATGAAGACAATACATTCTAAAATATTATAACTCTCAGTTCTGCAACTTTAAACCTTATGAAGTCAACTCAAATTTGTATCCTTACATAATTAATTATCCCTCGAATAAAGTAATCTGACGATAGAAAAATCCATCCTAAATTACTCACTTCGAGTTCAGTAGAATAATGTGATTAAAATTTACTCAAATTTAATTTCGTATTTTTCGTATTTTGTGTCTGAAACGTATACTATGAAGATTTAAGTATTAACCTGACCACTTCCAAAAGTCTGAGGCGTTTGTCAAACGTGTTCGACTGGCGGATATAGTGATATCCTTATCTCAGAGACTTCCTCGTAACATTATACTTGGACAGATACCGTTCGCAAATAAATTCGACGCTCGCCGCTCGCCGCTGACCACTTCCTGCGGTCGCGGAGCTTTCCTCGTTTTTTTTTGCGCCCAGTACTCGGAGTTGTGGGGCTTTAGTGAATCACGTATTGGTCTTTATTTTAATAGTGATGATTTGTATTGATGTAAAGCTTGTTTATTTTTATGTGTAAAGATGAAATATATTATTATTACATCGCGGTTCACTTTGATTTTAGTTCCCGACAGTCGCGATAGAATCCGTTTAAAAGAACTAACATTTGCGTAAACCTCAGAAAACAATATAGAAAAAACATAATTTCGACAATATGTACTATTTTTTTTTATTTAACTTATCTATTATAGCTGAATAGGTAATGATTTAATAAATAATTTTATTGTTTTAATAAAACAACTGTTACCTTAACTGTCTACATTCTAAAATGACATTTAATGAAACGTGATATATACCTGAAAAAGCTCAAATTTTCCTCTCAGGTGCCAACTTTATAACTGGGATTTTATATTATACCATCATGAAGAAAACTAATTTATACAATTCAAGCATTGATACTAAGTGATAATATTTCTATGATTTCTAAAAGTTTTAAATATCTGTCATTCACATAAAAGTAACACGAACAACAAAGCCAAAATCTGTGTTTTTGAAATAAATTTAAAACGGCAGTATTATGAAGCTTTCATCGCAAGTCAACCCTCTTGTACCAGCAAATTAAAAACCATGATTCACCCGAATCCTTTTAACCCTTTAAGTGATAATCCGCGAAATTAAAATCCGACATTTGAAACACAAGAAAACTTTGTAAAGCCAGCGTTCGCACTCGATAAATTAAAAGTCGCTGTCGCAAGTAAGGAATGATATTGTTTTACACAGAACATCGTATCATCGAGTCACTTATCCCGAAGACCTTTAATGAGAATGTATGGACTGATGACAACTTTAAGTGAACATTGTTTTTCATATTAAAACGCGTATTTTAGAATATTTTACTTCGTTTTTGTCGCGGCGACGAAAGGTGCTTATTTCAGATCGTTATGTTCCATTGTGTTTGGTTGAAATTAGTGTCATTTTGACGTACGGCCATTTTGAAAATTAAGATGCGCAGACGATTTTTATTGCTCGGTATGTAAATAGTTCTGTATATTATATTGTGTGACTGTCTGCAAAGTTGTGTAAAGTCTTTAACTTTCGCTATACCAGTTAATGCTAGGTCCATAACATACCGAGACTTTGGATGTTCCGAATTTGAGAGTTCGTTCGTTATTTCTACGTTTTTATGCAGGTTACAAATACATAATTATATGTTTTTACATCCTTGAAAACAAACCAACAATTGAGAACCTATCATGCTTAAATACTATCGCAAAAAAAACTTTTTATGAGTGATACACAGTGATACATATTTTGAAAATAATCTCATTTTCATTAGATGTCAGTAGATACTTTGCGGCCTGCAGTGCGGTGATCAATGCTCAAGTTTTGTACATAAAATGAGATTGCTCCAACAAATAGGACAGTAATAGCAATCGTATTAAAGTCCCCCACGACAGCAGAGAATTAAGGCCGCATCAATAAAAGAGAAAAGTACCAAATTTAATGTAACCAATAATCATTACCAGCGTGGTCATTACAGCAAGTGTAACACACATCGGTCTAATCTAAGTGACCGAGAGTTGCGCAATGACAGATCAGCGTTGAATTATAGCTGTAATAAAGGTGTAAACATACATTAGCCAATCAAGGCGCTCCGTTAGATAGGCGCCACCGATCATTACGCCGTCTGCGTAGGCGCTGCGGACCTTTGACGGAAATGCGGTTGTTTGGAGTTGTATGCAGTACATTGCTGGTTCATTTCATAGGCACGGTTGCTCCAGTAAATAAAAATATCTATGATGTAATGAGTTAATTGGTTTAGATCGCATTTGCTTCTGTATTTAGGTGGAGTTATCTTTAATTTTGTAAGAGATCTTAGATGTGATCCAAAAAGATTTTACTGCTTCAGCAAACTTTTGGCCTGATCGATATACTAATCCTCATTTGATAATTATACCACTAATCATTTGTAGGCTAAGTAAGGGGATACAATACTGGTACCCCACTGGATTTGTGAGTATTTGTTATATATCCAAATATTTTTCAATGAATTGTGATTTCTAAACATAGTGTAGATTTTGGGCAAGTTTATAAAAAATGATTTTGCCCAACTGTTAAACGACTATTGTATTTTTGACAGCATAATATTATTCAATATAAAATATTAGCATTTCCTTCTTTGATACTGAAATTATGTACCTACTCCTCTTGGTTTAATGAAGATAAAGATTCATCAACCCATCAATGTACACTATCCACTCAGCTACAGCCATGCGCGTACGCAGCGCCGACCCGCGAAGCCGTTAGCTTGTCACCGTACCGGGTAACCGTAGGGTTGTCACGAATCGTAATTATATTTTTTTAAACACTAACGTAACAATTAAAAACTTGTAATTTACAAGATACTGACAATATTTCTTATGAAAGAAGTAAAATTATAAATTCTTATAATTGAAGGTACTGTAAATCGATTAAACATTTATTAAATACTACGGACTCCAAATGCCTTTGAAAAGTTTCAGCATGTCACATACTTAAACAGATATTAGATATGAGCAACAAATAACAGGAACCCCACACAAAACTGGTTACAGTTAACAGCGGGAAATAATCTAATAATTTCAAAAAACCTTAGTCTGCCAACCCTAGCCACACATACAGGTCACCCTGTTTTTGCGATAGCGTGATTATAACGTGACGTTTATAAGAAAATTGTCCATGGCAACAATTATAGTGAAACTCGTTATAATGGATCATTTGAGAGCTCACTTACGTTTTTCTTTTACATCTGGGTCGGTAAAAATATACGTTTAACTTAATTGTAATATTGATTTCTAAAATGGCCCACTTGTATTAAATATTGCCTCTCAACATTTAAACATAATGACTGGTATATTATTTTTTTTGTATTTATCTATTTCGCACAAAATATATCTACATCTATAACTGACTTTTACTTGTTAAATCCTTGGTAAAGAGTAACCTACGGAGTTCCTTGCCGGTTCTTCTCCATTGGAATGACACTTTGGAACCGCGCAACTAGCGTCATTTTACATTTCGAAAGTTTCTGGAAAGGCCTACTTGAAATAAAAATATTTTGATTTTGATTTTGAAATTAAGTACTCTCTACTCTCGGAAGGTACGTGAAGAAAAATAACTCAACACTCGCTGACATCGGTAACCAAATTTTATCAATTTCATTAATAATTCAAAACACATTCAACAGTCAATGATCATCTTAAGCCTCATTAACAAACTTACACAATCTGAACACGCCATTATAATAATATTTTCGAATGCGCAACAACCAATCAGAACTTGAAGTTCAAGATAAGGCACGGTTCAGACGAACTTGGAACACTCTTGGCATAGAAACGTGACGTGACTTAATCATTTAGAATTACAATTGTTACATTTTAGAACATTATGTTACTAAATTATGCTTCAACTTTGAATGTTCAATGAATGGCCTGTTTGTGTTCTTGAATATGGATTTCTAATTATTTTGAAGTGTCATTGATTTGACGTGTTAAGTGAGCGGTATCTCTTATCAATATTGTTGAAGATTTTAGAACATCACTGGATTCTAGTCCTCTTCATCGATCGCCACTTTCCAGAGAAGTGCGAGAAGCGATTGAAATCAAGAAACATCCAAATTTCAACTTTCAACAACAGCATCTTGGTTTCTAGTGATCCGATAAACAAAACCTCGCTTTTCTGCAAAGTCGGTTAACGTGCAGAACACGGACACGGTCAGTGTGGTGTGTAGGTTAGTTGAAGAACTGGGAGTAGATTAAAAATCATCTACCTCACGCACGGAGCTATGGTACCGCATCACCAGTCTGCTTGCGTCAAGCCTTAAATGCATGAGTTTGCGTTAATTCTCGTGACGTAATTTTATTAAATCATGCAACGCGATAATTTAATATTAGATTTTAGAACAAATGTAATTTGAAACTGAAGTAATTGGAGATGCCTCTGACATGACAATAGATATCGATGGAAATGGGATCGTCTGTGAATTCCTGCCATTCATTTTTATTGATATACTTACGGAGTGATTTTGAAAAAAGCTAACCTGGCCTAATAGTTATCTTTACTTAATTAATACTAATTAACAATCCTATAAAAATAATTTGTGGGTCTAAAATACGGGCCTTCCGAATGTGTATGTACCGAACCAATGCAATGAATGAAGCTTATTATTTTATCCGTCGTTCGTTTTTATTTTATGACTTAAATATCATCCAGTTAACATTGTATTTTTTTGGAAAACTATATTTGTTTACAAGCAAAGTAGCGGAATGTTCTTTTTATTTACACAACAAAATAAACCGTATTTCCTATTTCAACTGGATAATTACATAGGTACCTACCTATATAGTTAACGGCCGAGCAATTTACAACAGAATTTCATATTAACAGTAGTTATATTTCAATTAATTGGAATAATTTCGGTATAATTTGTCCCAAGCTCCTCTATTAGAAACCCATTAGGTTTTAAACTCCTTTAATGTGACTAAAACATGAACCGTCTTATAACGCCTTAACCATTTTCAACGCAATAATTTACAGGAGTGTGTTATTTTAAAACTTAAAGGCGATTTCTACCAGTAATTACGATCAAAACCGAAAGTAAAACGGTCGTTAAAATATAGTGCGTTTGGTATCATCGTATTAAACACCTATAAATAAATAGGCAACATCTATCAGAAGCTGTCTTTTTTGTACTTATTGGGATTTCATTCCTTACATTCTATCTCTAACACATAAAAGCCAGAATAAGGTAAGTATATGCAAATGTAGAGTTCGTACGGCTTACCTGACATGTTTTACAAAACATCAAACAGCACCTTTTCCGCTTTACACGAAGCAACGATCAAATTTATCAATCAGGATCAATCCACGTTCAAGGAACGAACATCCCTTACCGTATTAGGGATGAAACAAATAAATATACAATCATTACATCAGTATTCACTTCACACGTCGAATAAGAATTACCCTTCTACAAATAATAAAAAAGGGAATCAGCCAAAAAATCGCTGCGTTAGCTCAAAGCTTGATAAAAATCAATTCAATTTTGGAGACTGTAGCTGTCATATCGACCTACGTGAAACGCGCGTGACGGGAATCGCAAATGGGGGACTGCTAAGATGAATAACAGCAGGCTTTGTCTGCACAGCCCTTATTAGTAGCAATTTTTCTTTAACTGTACAGAAAAGAACACAAAGAATATTTATTTATTAACCGGATGCAAGACAGTTATTTAAACTTTATTTTAATAATTTACTGTTTTGTTTGATTTTGTTAACTTCTTCTTCCCAAACCAATATTATCAATTAACTACGGAATAACTCATTAGATAGTAGACCGCAGTATAGTTTAACAAAAAAAAAAGATATTTAAAATAGCTGAATCCTTGGCCCTTACCTTCTGTTTTTTTATTTTATTGCGCCTCCTCTGTATTGAAATTCGGCGTAGCAGTTTGATTCCGCTGACGACAGCTTAAACTCAGCTGATGCGGTCGATTCGCCTTATCGACTAACTGATTGTTGGACAAATGGGCCAGTTTACTTCATCCATGAGTTAATAATTAGCCTAAACTTATGATATTATTTCCACACTAACTAATAATAAAGGAAAGATTTGTATTTTTGTGTGTGTATATTTGTAATGAATAAATTCAAAAAGTACTGTGCCGATTTCAAAATTTATTTCACCATTAGAATGCTACATTTACCCGGCTATATTTATTACTAAAGGAATAGGTATCGCGGGTGGAGTCGCAGGGAACAGCTAGTTATAAATAAATTGATAAAACTTGTTTTACTTAAGATTTTTTATGAGATTTGCTTTTGTTTCTTTCCATTTATTCAAGATATATAAATCTTGAATAATTCGAGGATATAGGATATAGTATCGGTAGGTACCTACTTAGAATCCCTCCAAACGATAACTTTCATCTTGTTATTTCCTTGAAGTTGTTCTTATAATTAATGCTTAGAAAAACAACTTACAATAATATAAGCTTGTTTCAATCTATTGTACGCTAAACAATCAGTTACGTCATCGTACATTTTCTAATATTTATGAATAAAATCTCTTTGGCACGAGTATTTGGAAAAATAGACAAACAAAAACCAAAATATCTGCAAAGCGAAGTAAAATTGAACCTCCGACGGTCCGGTCCAACTCCATTTTATCTGTTTCAATTCTTTCATTAAGCACTATAAAGAGTTCCACAATCAATTTCTAACCGCGATCCGCCTTATCCACAATATCTCTACGGTTAGCGGAACCTTTATTTAACAGGCAGTAAAGTCTAATTTCCAGTAAACTATCGGCAAACATCTGCAGTAACGTACGGAGTCTGTACATTCATTGTGGATAGCATAGATTGATGGGCGTGGTTGGCGAAGCTAAGTTACCCACAAGTGAGAGGCGGTTAATGTAAACGATCCTAGAAATCGTTTCGTATTGTTTGGCGAACATTATTTTCATAATTATCACAAAAAAAATCCAAGTGAAATGTTATTTAAAGCACGACGGTCAAAATATTTGACGATGTTGCACCTTAACATCAAAACTTTTTAAAGGTACTCGCATTTTTGTTTTTAAATTATATGACACTATCACGTCAATGTAAGGAATGAACTAACGACTCGTGCCATATTTTCGTCCTATATGTCGTGTCGGCGTCGTCTCGCCATGTATAAATAGTTCTGAGGTTAGTACAGATTACGAGGTGGAACTAAAGTTGATGTATGGACGGTGTTCAAAAGAAATTTAGGTAGAATTGTGGTCTAAAAGAAAAAGGGATTGGCTGAATAACCCCGCAATGGCTTTTAAAGAACCTGATCTTTGAAATACGGGGAAGTGTTTATGTAGTTTTATGGGGTTTGCTCTTATTGAAGCTGTGATTTAAAAAGGAACTGTACTGGTTTATACATATAAAACCAATTCTGATCTTTATCTTAGCATCTACTGGGACCTCTGCTGCCTAGTAGATATTCTCTATTAATTTGAAATTTATTAGACACTTTTTCATTTGAGCCCTAAGTTAGGCACGTCTCTTTTTTAATTCTTGCCATAAGGTCTTGGTATAATCCATGTCAAAAATTAAGTGAATCCTTAATTGTTTATAACGTCTATCTCAAGTGCCAAATTTCTCATGTAGATTAAATGTAAAAAAAAACAATATCAAAGCAAAACACAGCATGCCACGTTTGTTCAAAATTCACTGCCATGATCCATTATGGAAATACTAAATGGATTCAAAATTTCGTTGAACCAACAAAAACAAGGATTCCAAAAATTTTGGTACAAACGTACACCATCCTCCATTTGGCTCCAAAACAAAAAGTATATAAGTAATAACAATTCGAAGGACACTAACTATTAACACTGTCCAGTTTTGTATATAACAAAAAAACCAATTTAATGTTGCTGTTAATTCAGGAATTTTCCTGTCTAAAGTGATAGCAATAGAGCTTATTTTTGGGTGGGACGTATTTAGGTAAATGCATGTGTAGGATAGTTTTGCAAAAAGTTGCAAGCTTGGCAAGGATGCCAGAGCTGGTCACTCGAGAATTGTTTAGTTGGCCAGTCCACATTCAAACTTGCAGTGTCCAACTCTGCCGGAATGATAATTTCCAACTGCATTTTATCCATTGCTTCTTCCGTTTTATATTTTTCAGCAAATTGTAATAATATTTATTCTCTTGATGCTGATACAGCTTCCCATCGCTTGCACTCGAAGGTTTTTCAATGGTGGCTGACATAATAATATACAACATGTAACAAAACCCCTGTCAGATCCAATAAAAGCGAATTCGTGGTACAGTTCATGAACCGTCTCGCATATGCGGCATCTTTGACACAAAGCTGTAGGTAGTGAGTACGTGAACTTTGAGGAGCGGTCAGTATTGCTGTTGCCTTGGATCAGTTCTTATTTTGATTTAATTATTTTCACTGGGGAAAAATAATCATCTCCAATCCATTTAATGGCTACGTATAATTATGTGTTCGCAGTACGATACCGAATAATACTCTCAGGGATCAGACAGGGTTTTTGTTACATGTTGTATACACATAATTATCATCTTTTTTCCTACAGCGATTTCTCCTCAAAATTTAATTTGATTTAAACTAAATATATTTAGACCCAATTCATTAGGTGTGTTTATCAGATTTCAAATTAATTACAAATACACAATAATAATTCTAATAACATATGTTTTACACTAATTACCTATTACGTGCCTATTGCGTCGGTTAGTGAAAAGCTTGACCAATAAATTAATTAATTAACAAAACATGGCACAATTATTTCAATTTGGTCGACAAAATTGTTATTGCTTTAGGTACACTATTCTAATCAAACAATTTAATTACAAAACAGTGTGTTTATAATTTTATAAACATTTTCTATATTTTTTGTAATAATTTTTTTTTATGACAATTTGAAGTGATTTTATAATATTTAATTTTCGGGTTGGTCTCAATGATAATCAGGTGAATTCAAAGCATCTAGCACTGACATCAAATAACTAGGAAAAATATAGGATATCAATTTCAAGATGATGGTATAATATCAAATTTTTTGACAGAAATAAAGTCATACACATCCAGCAATGTAACGCATCCAATTTGAAATGACCGCGGGCGTCCCAGCGGAGCCGCCACGGACACCGACCTGCCAATTCACGCCCATCCACAGCGATATTGAAAGAACAAGGTAGCATATTTTTACCTCAACTTTTCTAATAAAATAATTTAAGTTCAATAGACTGAAAATTTGTTGGGTAAATAAGAATTTTCTGGATCAATCCAGTGAAAACTTGTACAACTTCTTAAATTTAAAGTCTTTTTTATTACCCAAACGCTTCAGGACTTCCAATGTCCACTCAGAGACCATTCAGGGATGGTATCAAAATATACAAGGAGAATTAACGGTCAGAACAAAAACAGATCATTTCCAATTAAGACAAACAAATGTGCAAATTTCAGCCATTTTATTCATATTCAATCTTCTTTTTGACTTTTCTGTTTTTATCTTCTCGTTCAAGTTTTAGTTTTCACCATTTTATCATGCATCAAAATCGCACGATGAAGTTACTAAAACATCCTAAAAAAGCATCCAATATTCAAACTAAAACACCAGAAATGGACAATAAAAACACATGAGCGATAAAATATTCAATGCGCGTCGCAAAACAATTCATTGCTCTATGATTCATACAAAAAAAGGAAAAATTATAGCTAGTTAACTACGGTTCGGAGTGAATTTAAAAAAGCAACTGACTACATTTGTGAGTCAGAGGCTGCATGTATGGGAAACATTAATTAGATAAACCAAGGTCTTCCTAGTTGAAACATGTGTATGTTAGTCATATGATAGGATACTGTCTCCAGGGTTTGTCTATTTTTTAAATCATAAAGATTTTAAAGTATACAGTAGTTTACAGAGGAGCTAAGGAAAGGGCTAGGCAGATGATAATAGATTTAAGGTAGATATTTTTTGGTGATTGAATTGAAATATATTGCACCGTCTCATAGTGAAGATGAATTAGATTTTGTAGTCAGTATGGGTGTACATATTTTTTACGATCCATATAAATGTGGACAACATCACACACATTGCTTCGAATCCAAAGTAAGTAGCTAAAGCACTTGTGTTATGGAATCAGAGACAACGAAGGCCACAAACAACCAGACCCGGGACGGGATGTAGAAAAGTGTTTTTCTACATTGACCCCGGGACTCGATACCGGGACCTCAGAGCTGGCGCCAGCTTAAAAACCCGATGTGTACGCCACTCGACCACGGAGGTCGTCAAAATATCCCATTTTGAAGCCCACATTACACAATTAAACATAAAAACTATGAGTTTTGGTAAACAAAACTAAAAAAAAAGAAAAAAATATTTTTGCTCAATAGAATCTTGACAAAAACACAAACAAATTAATTTTACCAAACGCCAGTTCAAAGTATTTACAGCTCAGTTACCATCATTTATATTTAAATAGATATTTCGTTAGCGATGCGTCGTTTTTACTCCTTTGACTGTAATGACTCATATTCTTTGCTGTCGTGTGACAGATCAGTGCGGAACCAATGACTCTTCATAAAATATCCTTGGTTTTCATTTTGAACACGTGTATTTAAATAAATTGGTATTATAAGTCTCTATTCCTGTGAGAATAAGCAGAGGTGTGTTATTTGCTACACACGTTTCCTCGATGCTTGATAATTGGTAAATTTTGAAACATGTGCCTAAAATTTGCTAACCTGAGCACCTTTCAAGGCAAAATTCATCTATATGACTAATTTAATCCGCATAATATATAGTAACTGAATACGGTTAACATAAAATAGCAAAT
This sequence comes from Plusia festucae, assembly GCA_950381575.1. Lineage (NCBI taxonomy): Eukaryota > Metazoa > Arthropoda > Insecta > Lepidoptera > Noctuidae > Plusia > Plusia festucae. The sequence continues at coordinate 1,214,719 of OX494447.1, forward strand.
AAATCCGTCTTATTAATAATTAGTAGCAATATTAATTTATTTTTTTGCAAATTAATTAGATATGTGTGTAGATAAATAATTTTGTTTTAATATTTGGTTGCAATTAGCTATAATTACGCTCATTATTTTTAATGAAGGGAACAGTAGGGAGCTATACGGCTAATTTGATTCAAAACTCTTTTTATTGGAGTAGGAAAAGACTTGTCTCAATCAACTCAGCCTGTCCACTGCTGGACATAGGCCTCTCCTAAGTTGCGCCAAATACCCGGTCCTCCGCCTTCCGCATCCAGTCCGACCCAGATAGGTACATCGGTTCATCTGGCTGGGGCACGTCCTACACTACATTAGCTGATAATATGCGGTCTCTAGATTGTCTTCTCCAACGGCCATCAGTCCTTCGACAGATATGACTAGCCCACTGCCACTTCAGGTTAATAACTCTATAAGCTATGGTACCAGCTATGGTCTCTCCAGTTCTTCACCCGAGAGTCTCATTTTTGATCTTACCCTTCAAAGAAACTCTCGAGCATAGCTCGATCCATAGCTCGCTGAGCGACTGTGAGTTTGTGGACTAGCCCTACTGTCAGTAGCTGTCAATAACTATCTCAACTTGAATATTTTTGTCAACTACCTCTGCAACAGCTAGTATAAGTCTTGTAAGCTTTCCTTATACTCGGTTATGAGTATCCTGTATGCAATCATATTAATAGTATGTCTTCATTCTGTGAAAGCCAAATTTAATATTCTCAACTACGCTCTACTTGTTAGTTTGACATGCAAGTTCAGACTTTATCAAGTATTTTCATCAAACTATCAGACGAGATATCATGAATATACATATGTATATCAATATACATGTACGTAGGCAGACTCGGCTGGCCGTCTGAAAATTTTATGGCATAGAGGAATATTCTAAATAAGCTATAAAAGACATTTTCCTTGCAAATAACTTGGTGTACCGTGATTTAGGAGCGGGCTATGAAAATATTATGCTCGGGGAAATTGATGTTATGCGACAAACAGATACCGATATTGGATATGCGATGTTTTTGTAAATAATTCATTGATATACAGTTTGTGTTACATAATGTGTGGCGCCCGGTTAGCACTGTACCCTGTTCACTACGAAATCTCCCAACAACGCCGGTTAAGATTGAAAAAAATTGAGTTCTTTTAGTAGTATTGTAACTGCTTGCTTTATTTTGAGATGACGATAAACATTTGTTACTTATTGAAAGCGAATAAACGAATTTCACTACATAGTATAAAACAAAGTCGCTTTCCGCTGTCTGTCCTCATGTATGCTTAAATCTTAAAAATTACGCATCGGATTTTGATACGATCTTTTTAAATAGATGATTAATTCAAGAGGAAGGATTATAATATGTATAAACACGTGCGAAGCCTGGCAGGTCCGCTAGAAAAAGCATAAGCCTGAAAACTTTTAAGATAAAATTTTAGGACTGGAAATTGAATTTATTTTGTAATAATAAAATAATTATAAAATACCTATAGTTAGGCTTCTCCTGCATGCATTTGCTATCAAACTCAAACATTAAAGTCCAATCAAAGTGAAATGGAACCTGGAAACAACAATGGATGCATCAAAAAGGCATTGTCTATGACGTTTATATATATCACATCGGATAAACAACTGTGCAAATATTTGCTATTACCACACAAAGCGTTTTAACTAAGTTCGTTGCACCATATTTTAGTTGGCAATGTTTAACAAAGGCCCTTTTTGATAACGGAGAAATTTGTGAGTCATGGATTTTACAAGAGTGGTACAAGTTACTAGATGATGTATTTGACGTTGGTGTATTTTGAAATTTTATATAAATGCTCAAAGTATGTTCTTATATTTAACAGCTTTTATATTTGTTACATTTGTATATTAAACTTCATAACAGTAGATAATTATGGCTGCCACGGTTAGTGTAACATAAGTGTTGTTTCTAAGTTCCAATATCTAATTTATACTATACTTGCAGATCCGCTACGACTTCGCTCAGGTAGCAAATAAATAAATACCTTCAATTATTTAAATTAAAAAAATCTTCTTGAGTCCCTTGTATAGACCGTAGCTTAGTTACAAAGATCTACGCGTACAAACATTTTATATTACGTAAAGCAACGGTAAAGTTTGTCTAAATCAATCTGCGTTGACAAGTCATAGAAGCGTGGTGATAACGAGTTAACGTTGTACGAAGAACCTTCTTGTTTTTGTGTTGATGGTCCTCATTAGATCTGTCCAGTCCAAAACGTAGCCAAAAGTTTGCTTCATAATTAGCCTCTCATACATCAATAAGTCTTCTAGAGTGGCGCTCCAAAATATCCAATCGCTACATCTCATCAGTTGGAACAAAACGCATCCAGGTGCAGTAATTAGTTCGGTGTGGTCAGCCAAACAGTTTTGTTTTATTTTATTTCAGCGTTCCTATTTCACAATTATAAGTATTTCATATTGGAATTTTACGTTTTCTCTCACTTTCTTAATTTCGATTTTTATTGCTAAAGATGTTTCATGATTTGTTTTCCATTTTAAAATTTTACTCTCTAATTTCAGTACAGCTAAATCTATAATTTATTGTGAAAAGGATGCGCCATAATCTGGGTCGAAAGCTATAGAGCTAAGTAATAAATTATATTAGTATTTTTTTTCACAATCGTAAAAGCTTTGAAGCGGCGGTAGCCTAATGGCTAGGGCGTCGGACTTGCGATCGTGTGGTTGCGGGTTCGAATCCCACCCATTACACTACCGACGTGAACCCACTCGTAACATAAGCATCTTAGCTTAGCACGTGGGGTTAACGAGATTACTAGTAATGTGCGCCCCAGATTGCTACTAGCAAATCTTATTAAAAAAAAGAAAAAGAAAGCTATTAGTTAGCACATTTGAACGTGTTACGAGTACAATTGCGAACATAATTATAATGTAACAAGTGTTGCTGACTGTACTCGCAGACAGGTTTGCATAAAGAATGATCGATGTGCCGTATATTAGGCCAGGTGCATCCGTCTAATGAGTCATTAGTTCATCATTATGTGTTTATAATCGCACAAAGAACATGCTTTTGTTGCAAATTATGGTACAATTTTGTTAAATAAACATTTGAAATTGTGGTATATTTTAATGGTTATGTAGGAGTATTAGTTATTGTGCGTTAAATAGCCAAACAGTTATAAAAACAAGGAAGTCAGTGTCTAGTGAGGACCAGAGACTTGTTAATAATAAACCTTGAAATTTAGTACAAACTCTTTCATGGGAATAGAATAGACTATCCTTTATTGTAATAATTATAAATTTGAATTGTAAAGAATCATTAAGTTAGTGCTTTTACGAAAAAAAAGTAATGGTACCACATTAACTTCACGTTCAAATCATAGGTTAGATTCATTTAGTGTTCAAATACAGTTAGATAGAACATCCGAAACCTTGATTCACAAAAAATTGTATCACAAATTATTAAGAAAATCATCAAATCGTTTTAACAACCTATAACTTAAAAAAAATGCTTTAAAAAATCCCAAACCACATTTTAGTAATTTGGGAGACTATCAAAAAAGGTTTTACATGCGTTAATTTTTCACGTTTACCGAGTTCAAGTGAGCGTGAAATTACTTATATTCTTGGAAATAACTCTGCTTATAACCTCCGTGAGAGATGACTTACAAACTAACAATTTGGTGAATTTGATTATACGTGTTACCGGCAATTTCGGAAAGAAGACGATTTAATAAAGTAAAGTTTCATTACCTTTTTACGAAAATCTATCTTTGTCCTGTAGATATAGGTATTAGGTATATTAATTTTATTCCAACAAAATTCCTTACACTTTAAGGAAATGAGGTCTAATGTGCTATCTTAAACAAACCCAGTATTTGCAATTTTAATAAAATAAAAAAACATCATATATAAAAAAAAAATGGAAAACTATGTCACACACACACAAACTATGGCAGGCAGGTGGTGACACGCCACTCACAAGATGGGCCCCCAAACAACTGCTACTGCAGACAGCAGGGGGTAACACCAGTTAAATATAATTATGTATATTTTTATTATTTATCTTTACATAGAATATTTTAACTTCGTTTGCCTCGAAAAGCACGTTAAGCCATTGGTCCCGACTGTCATACAGTTCTCTTTGACAGTCGTTAAGTCATTACTATTCTAACAACCAGTCTTACTATGGTATACTGTATTACCCAGCAATAGGTTGTGTGGCAGTCATTCCATGTAAAATACGGTATTCAGCTAAAATCCGGTAAGACTGGTAGCCGACCCCAACCCGACCCCAACAAAGCTTGGGAAAAGGCTGAGCGAACGACGACGATTTCATATTTGTTTGAAGAGTTCATTTAAAAAAAAAAGTTTTTATTTCTTATAAACCTCAAGAACGCGCTCATGAAACGTTATATATAGTAATCTAATGATTCTAGGTGCACGGTTCCAAAGTGTCTTTCTCATGGCGAAGAACCGGCGAGAAACTCCATAGGTTACTCTTTTAGAAGGACTAAAGAATTACTGAATTATATAAATTGTCTACAACATGACTATATTCTATGCATGAAGAGTTTATGAGTAAATATTATGTTTAATTGTAATCGATTCGAAGAAACTTAGATCAACATAAATTAATTTTCAAATGATTGGATGTTTGTTATCTGTCTGCGATCTGTAAACTGGTATTGTTATTTTGTATTAAATTCGTGGAATGCATTTGACCTATTATGTTCAATGTTTTAAATATCTTATTAAAACTGAATTATAATTTACAAAAAGAAGGTATTGAATTCACGTTAAGATTTGCATTTTTCTAAATAACGTGATATTATAATGTTTTTTTCTGGGATTTCAAGCTTCCTGCTTTAATTTATATAATTATCAACCAAAGTATGTAACATTAAACGCGGAGGTTAACTTTTTATAAATATTAATAAAAAATATAATAAAACAAAACACATTAGGTACTTTAAAAATTATACTTTTGTACCGAAAGATAAATTTTGGCGACCTACCACAGAAGTCCAAATCGCGCCAAAAAACACAAAAAAAAAACAAACAATGAAAAATACTTAAAGAAAAATTACGAAAACTGTGTCGCATCTTGTTCTGAGCCTAAAACAGACAGACATGCATCAAACTCCGAAACACATCAAAGAGGTACTTTTTGTACGTTTTCACGTGATTTAGTGTTACGACGGAACCCATTAATAACAGCGTAATGTAATGTACGGTATTTATGCGTCAATGTCTATATCTTGGAGTTTATTTTTACGAGAACGACTTAATGTGACACTCTTCTGAGAGTGAAAAGTGTGTTACCGTGTGATTAGTTTCCTTGGTCTGGTAGAAAATATAAATGACACATGCATTTCGAAATCATTTTGGACTGTATAAAGCAGCGGGTGCAGCTCCTAAGCCAAGTGATATTTGTACAAGCGTTAACGCCGATCAAATCGCTCAAATGTATGAAAGCGACAAGTCTGAGTCACGTGACGTATCGAAAACAAATGTTATTTCCATACATTTAATGTCATTTAAGCGATTTCTATCATCGTTAACGCTTGAGAAATGTCAGTTAGCTAGGGCAGGGTGGAAAGTACTTCATTTTTTTATAACCCGTGGGTAATCCTCATGGACTTCCTCCGCCCTAGGGAAGGCAGAGGGGTATGCCGGAACTTACCAGCTAAAACCGCCGGAGTGCTTCTCCCTTCCCTTATACTGGGGACCAAGCGGGAACGCGATGCAAAGCTAGCTTATCTATCGTAATATAATAAAGTTACTTGTTTATTTAAATTTAATCTTTAGAACAAACAAACAGATAAAGAAAAATTCGTGTATTGATTATAATAAGATTTTGCGATAGTATTTTTAGTAGACTTTTATTTTAGGTAAAGGATTACAATTTCGCGCAAACCGCGATACTTCCAAAATACGAAAATTAGCGGGCGTAGTCGTGAATTCTCTATCTCCTGCATTTGACCAGAAAAATCCCATGTAAGAAACACCTATTGCTATTTACAGGATAAAGTTTAGGAAGTGTTTTAATCCTTCTTCCTAGGTAGACTCAGTCCTATTTAGTATGCAGTTCAGCTAACTAAAAGTACCCACGTAAACCAAATAAAATTTCCTTAACAACACGCAGAGTATAATCCCGGTAAATGCAAGTTCTATGAGCCAATACCGCACATATGAATTTTACGTAAATCTTATATAAATATGAAAGTGCAGCTGATTATGTCAATATGTAGCTGGTACGTGCACACTGTTCGAAACTTGCATATTGTTGGTAAACCCCTTCAAAGATTAACTACTCATAGTTTTTGCAGACTTGACACTGATTACAGATCCAATCCCCTAGTGGCAATATTTAACTGCCTACGAACGTAGACATCTGTCAATCAATGAAAAAGATTCAATCATTTATAAGGACCGACTAATCTCTCCATCACGGTAGGATTTTTTTTATAGTATAACAGCGAATAAATCTAAAATGCTTATCGGTGCAGTACCTAATTTCAACATTTATTCTTACCTATATAATGGTTAGTTATTCCTATGCTCTGTAAAAATAGAGAAATATTGTTTATTTTATTACTTGACAAAATGTACAAAATAAACAAATTCACTTTTAAACATAAGATATACCTACCTACGCAACCTGTAATAATAGAGATACAACATTTGATGTATTTTCTCAATAATTCTTTCCTTTTATAATCATTTATAACGAAATCAAAAAATAACCTCTGTCAAATTTCAACGACATAATTCTAAATACGAAGAGAATGTATAATATCATGTATAATGTCGTTCTACAAGATAATGAAATATAATGGTAAGAGAATAATGAGATAAAGGAAGGGAGAAATATAAGACAGTAAAAAGAGTTGGATCAGATACCAAACGATTACTATATTTAATATTTTGTCTTACTTTACAACACAAATTACATTTCTCAATGCAGCAATATCCAGATGCTCAAAATTAATTAAGTTTTAAAGGCATAGTCTATGGTCGTATCTGCATAATATTCATTTGGTCTATGTCGGCACACCGTAGACGTAAGCGGATTACGGTACTCCACCGCGAACTAAGTCCGGGCTAATGCAAAATTATTTAATAAATATTTACTGAGCGAAAGGGATTTTCGTTAAGAGCATTTTATGAGGAAATCAGATCATCTGCCAATAGAGTATTGATAATATGTCTAACGTGCCTTAATGCTTCAATTAAAATAAGCTGCTATATAATTGAGCACCTATATATCATCAAGTATGTAGTAGCAGGTAGTAGGTAAGTTGTTTTTAGTTTGGTAAAAGTTAATCGAATTATTGGTGGGAAAGAAAAAATATGTTTCCAATTCATAGTTCAGAGAGACATGCAGAGCAACGTAGAAACGCCAGAGTAAGGGGTATTTTAATGGCTTCCAAAAGTTGTTAATAATTATTTTAAGATCTAATTACGAAGTTGCTATTAACAACCCTTAGCCTCACAAGGCGAACTCGCCTCACAAGGTGAACTAACCCACGAATACTCATAATAAAAAATGGATACGTGTACTTAATATGTACGCGCGTGAGAAGTTATAGTTTACAGTGATGCACGCGCATCTTAAAATTTCACTCTCATCATTTTTTCGTAACGAGCCTAAAGAAGTATAACTTCATAAACAACATGATTTAGAGGTACTCAAATGATAATCTTTTGCTAATTTACAAGGCACCTCAAATACAGCATGAGACTTAATGTGCTTAAGTGTTAGAAAAATTACACAGCTATAACTTAAAGCAGCGGGTTCTATTCACGTAGACATAATTTAAGCGTCGATCAGGCTAGGTCATCGGACTTACGATTACATGGTTACCTTTTCGAAACCAACTAAACTAAATACCGTCGTGGACCCACTTGTAACACAAGCATTGAGCTTAACCCGAGGGGTCACCAAGAATACTAGAAATATGCAATCCTCTTTGATAGGACATAAGGTTTTCTAAAAGAAAAAAATCAACAATACGACAAAACTGGCGCAATCATATATAATTCTAATGAGTCAAAGAGCACCTAATGCTGCTTGCCTCTGTAGGCTGCATCACGAGGCAGGCAGAGGTGTGGTATTAAACCGGAATCAATTCGAACGCAGGCCACGCGCCACATTACTCATTTGAACGAACGTGTATGAAGGATTTGGGTTGTCAGCTTAGAAAATATTTACCCACTGACTTTTTTATTATAATACTGGAGACAAGTTTTGTACGATGTTGCCATAACTATTAATTCTCTTGCGATGTACTTTGGTTTACGAGAATAGTATGACATATGCTAAGCAATTCATTAACCAAATATTTATGACATTATTGAGCACGAAATTATTTATTTTCGCTAAAAATTTAACCCTATAGTTTTATATAATCGGTGATCGGTCATATGAAATATAATGCAAATAGATGCAACGATCAAAACATCAAGCGAGCCTTCAACTCTATTTAATAATATCAGTAATAAAACTACAAGCGAATAAAATAAAGTACAGAAAATATAATCCGTATTCTCGGGAACGCCGTAAGCTGGCAACACATGACAAGCGGTGTGTGGTAACATTTTTATTTTTTTTCATCGTTTGTACATTTGCGGCGACGTGGCGTTGTAAATTCAACGCGTTTTATATACGTTTAAATTAAACCTACGTACTTGTAGGAAAGTATTACTGAAGCGGTTTTATTAAAATGTTTTTAAAAGCTACGTTGTAGCCTAGAGGTTTATTGAAGTCGTGGAACTGGAACTCATAGCTATTTCTATGTGTTTTCTTTAGACTACAATAAAAAATCAGTAAATTTTTAGTACATGGTAATTACAGATTTTCAGATACACAGACAATGACTGAATGATTCTCAGATACCACCGTATCTGGAGTAGAAATATTCAGTTCTTAATTATTTAAACACACCACTAACCAGTGACAAGAAAATAAATGATTTTAATCCTCTATGTTGGATAATATATCATCACTTTTTCATGTCACACATATTGAATTATTTTTTTGAGCTCGCTGGATCCAATATTTCCTAACTGGATACCCTGGGAAGTTTGAGAAGTCATAGCCTCTAAGTCCAGACAATTGTAAAAAATAATATTGAGTTAATAAAAGTGTTTCATCAAACCTTAATCTATTCATCACATTAACACAGTCAAGAGTAGTGATCAATGATCACTTTTGCAATATTTGCAATGAAAGCGAGAACCACTTTCAACTTTAACTCGAATACTGAAACGCAATTTAACTTTAAGATGTTCTTAAATGTCTATCTGTCGCTACTTTACACCTTAATGTGACAGAGACAGCATGAGACTTAAAGGCTTCAAACTGATTGACGTTTCAGTACTTGCCTATTAGAGTTCTTTGAAGAAGAGAAAAACTCTGCAACATGCTTGCTGCACCCTAAAATGTTAACAGCGTGAACATAGGTACAGTTGTTTGCGGCTACCAATTACCTAAGCAGGGCCGCTAAATTATGTCGGTAGTCAACAAATAAATAACAGTCTAAAAACTTTGCGTGACAATGGTTTGACGATAAATAATAAATTTAGGGCCTAATTACACTTAACAGCATGCATCCACAATGTATGTGCTGTTCACACTTCACAACAACTTTTACTTGAAACACCTTTTATTTAATAGATAATTTTAAAGAAAAAAAAATGTGTTTTTTTTTGGTGCCGTACCTAAATGGTTAGGTGGTAAATGGGAGCCTATTACTAAGACATTTGACATTTCTCAATTTTCTGTTGTCATTCTAACAACAAATAACTAAAAAACAGAATAAAGTAAATATTTAAGAGGGGTCCCATAAAAAAGTAATTTTTTGCTTGTTTTGCTCGCTATTGATATCAGAAACGTAAAACACATTTTTGATAGTTTAGAACATATTAATTAAAATTCGATGTCTTAGATGTCGTGGTGGCCAAGCGGTAGAATGACCGGATTCGCAGGCACATGTTTGCAGGTTCAAACCCAGGCAAGTACCAATGTGACTTTTTCAAAGTTATAAGTACTTTCTTAGTCATTCTAAGACATCATTGACAAAACAGTCAAGGAAAACTTCGTGAGGAAACCTGGATTCCAAAAATTGTAATCTGAAATCGCTAACCCGCAGTGAGCGTGGTGATCAATGCTCATTCCTTCTCTATATGGGAAGAGGCCTGTGCCCAGTAGTGGGACGTGTGTAGGCCAGTATTATTAATTAAAAATTCATTAATTAATATGTTCTAAAATACCAAAGTGTGGTGTGTGTACAACAGTAGTGTGCTCACAGTGTAATTAGCCCCTAAACTTTATAAGCAAACGCACTACTCCGACATGTCCTGTGTAAACGTATAAATTGACTCAAAATACCGTCTGTACACATGACATGACTGACCGAATAAATACAGAGTTACTGCTTGAGTTACATCCGAATATTAAAAAAAATCTATTTAATATTCAAATAATTTTGTTTTATTTTTTATAACACACAAGAATTCAAATTTAGAATTATTATTTGTTGTTTGTAATGACTTTATTAGTATGCATCGTTTAAAAACAAGAGTTATATTTAATTACTCTAGCTTTTGCTCGTGGGCGTTACCCATAGGCTATAATTTACCGGGTTACTGCGGCAAATTAGAGCTTATGACCTTCCTCATTAAGTGGGCCATCTAACAGTGAAATATTTTTTCAAATCGGCCCAGTATTTTATGTTATTTGCGCGTTCAAAAAAACAAACTCTTCAGTTTTATAATATAAGTACAGATAACGTCACTAGCATATTATTTTATAATGTAATGATGCCATACAGCACAACACTCAGTGTAAAACTAAGGTCACAGTCACACTAATAAAGCTGTTACTATAATAAGATTTTTTGTATATTTTTACCATTAGCCCAAATTTAGTTAGTTAGTTCTATAAGGGATCCGTTTTTCCTTTTGGGGTACGGAACCCTAAAGTAGGCACTAGTTACTCTAAATAAGTATAAACAAAACACTATATTTTTAGTTACGCAATAAAAAGATGCATCAATAAAGAGGTCAAGCTATACTGGTCATTATTGGTTCAAGTTTGACAACCGGGTATTGTTCTCTTTCCTATAAGTTAAGTGCGGGTAATATGCGGTCATTACAGAACAATATCGCTTAATACGGCCTATTACATACAATGTTTGCGCCGTGACTTTTTCTGTTAACTTTGTAATCAATATGCCTCGCAAACGCGTTTAAAAGGCTTGTATTTTATTGAATTTCTAGAAACAGTTGATTATATGGATGCACGTGTTATGTTCCCATACTATTCAAGGTTGACAGTTTAAGTCCCAGGTCACACAAAGTGGTGCTTTATTTTTATAGCAGGATATTCCCAATAGCATCCTTGAAATTGGTGGTCAGTAAATGATAACAGCCTATTACAAGGGACCAAGAAACGAAAAGTAAATGTTAAGCAATTGAACATCTCTGCCTACCCATCAGGGAATAGAGAGGATCTTTTTCTTTAGTAAAATACTTTTCAATGTTTAGCGAACAGCAGATATTGATTATATTTTAATTACTTCTTAAAATAGTATTAAGTAGTTCAAGTTATCAAATATTGTATTTAATCACAGTTATATATTATATTATAACCCCACTTTGCCCTGCAGTGGGACAGTTCAGGCTCAAAATAAATAAATAAACCCCACTTTAAATTGATTTTAAAATCATGAAATGGTATTAAGTTTTAAACTCTGAACGCCTGATAAAAATCTTATAACAATCTGTTGATCTGTAAATCCAGCACTGCCTTAATTATAACAAAGGCGCTGTAAGAGTAAAGAATAAACAACAAACCTTTTAAAAGCATTCGTAGTTAAAATAAGTTTTATATTCAAATTTTTTAAAGTACATAATTCTTCTCAAAAATCCGTTTCAGTTAAATTTCAAGGGATTTTCACAGCAAACCTTTAGCGGCTAACAAGTTGCGAGTCTAGCAAACCAATCAATCATTAGAGTCAATCAAGCACAGAGCATAACTGATAAAACAAATTAAAAAGATAGCTTGCTCAGCGGCGCTTAGTAATTTAAAAACGTACAGTCCTTTAGATTGCGGGATGGTAGCGTCAGCAAATATATACGACTTACTATCGGCTACTCACCGCCGCCGTGGATTTGTCAGACTGCAGCCGGCGAGCGTTGCGACGTGCTCGTTGATGTACGGTCAGCAAACAAAACATGCACAAATTACATACATAATACATTTTTAAGAATACCATTTTCTTTTTTCCGTGTACACAAAAATGTTATACATTTCATAAGATTTTTATCTTTTCATGGTGTTGTTATAATTTCAAAAATTAACAAATATCTAATTGAATATTTATAACTCTATTTTTAGTGAAAAATTTAATAACTCATAGCAAACCTACAATTTCAGTCATTTTAACCATAAGCGTTAGACCCTAGGAACTATTACTAAGCGATTTGTACCAAAAAAAAATTCGTAAATTTACAAGAAATATAGTAAAATCAATGGTGTATAAAATACAGCCATATAATGCAATAACACTATTTGTATAGAAATTCAAAACAAACCCCAGATCACACTGACAAAAAGCCACTCCAAAAAAGCAGTCCTCATTAAAGTCAGGCGGTGTCGTTGCTGACTGTACGACCGGTAGTGGATCCCCTCGCTCAGGAAATTGAGTGAATGTTTTCCAATTTAATCGCATCTGCTCTGATACTTCGCCAGGACAGTCTCTGTTTTCCAAACACACCTACGTGTTCCGACTTAGGCAACACGACTTTTTGGACTTAATAACTTTACGGGTTTAACTTAGATATAGTTTCAGTTATTGTGCTATTTAACAAATTGGTATAAAGTGATTCAAGATGGCAGCCAATTACATCTTTGCCTGGCGGTGAAAGTAATCTTTAAACATAACTTATAACTAGCATGTTATCATGTCTCACTTATACCTCTTCGCTCTTTACAAATTTTCCAAAACACCTGAAATAAAACATACTAATTATCAAAATTACAAACTCTTTGGAAATTAAACAATCGCAAATGCAAGTAATATCAATCAAACATGGCGATCAATTTTTCCGTTTTTTTTTGCGACCACTGCCGGTGCAACCCTGTCAAATCGTTACGCCTTAACAGGTAAATACTAAGGCTGGGTTGCACCATCTTACTTTAACATTAACAAACATCGAAACTTCAGTTAAAGTAACGGTTAAGTAAAAAATTGGGTTGCACCATTTCAACGATTGTCATAATGACGTCATAACTTGACGCTAACCGTAACCGCTCAAATTTGACCGGTTAGCGTTAATGTTAACGTTAAATTCATTAACAAATACTGTCATACGTAACTTTAACTATGCTACAGAATACGACGGTGCAACCCATGTCGGTACAACGGTTAAAGTTAGTGTTACTGTTGTTGTTAAATTTGACTTTAATTTTTAATTTTAACTGATGTTATGGTGCAACCCAGCGTTAAGTTCGTTGCGTAATTTTTACAATCATTGCTCTTTACCTATTTCAGAAGAGTATTAATCTACAGTAGTTACAGGCCAGATTGATCTCATTAACAAATATGCACAATATCAAGATATCAAGAACCAGTAGGTAGTCATCTTAAAACCTACCGAAATGAATCCAAACGTAACTAGAACGCCAATAAAACAAAGGGCCGGGTAAGCCGGTCGTAAATCAATTGACCACCAGCTCCGCGGTAGGCAGGAGGACATTTAATTTACTTTACATCGCGACTAGACTCAGGTGCTCCCAACTGTTTAAAGGATATGCATTGTTTATTCATTATTCAGATACTTTGTACGTTATTTATGAGGATTACGTTGATTGAGATCTATAGTATTTACTTCATGGTAGGACGTTTTGTCAAGATGTCGGTAGTCTTTGTTGTTCGCAAAGAGACATCTCAGTATTATGGAGCTTTGTAAACTCTGGGGTTCCACAAAAAATGAGTTTTATTTTATGTAGGAAGGTTAAAACAAAATGTCCAATCTATAAACCGAATATAAGGAATGCACTAGTAACCTGAAAAAGGTAATAAGACTGAATTCAGAATTAAGAGGACCATTTATCGTTGAGGAACTTCCTCTCCTCCTTCTCGCCTACGCCTACACCTTCTGACGCAGTCGAGTAAAGATAAAACTATTTAATGTTCCAGTGGAGACCTAGAACTAAGGAAGCCATCAATAGTTGGTCTGGATCCATTAATAGTTGCTACTTAAGGATCTTTAAGAAGGAGAGTTAAGTTTTGATCTGATATTAAATAATATTATTTTTTTAAATCTCTCTTCCCTCTTTTACCAGACTTAATTTCTTTCTTCTGACTTAAAACTAGACAAAATAATTATTATATCTATCCTAAATTTGATATTTCCAAGCATATACTGTGACCACAAGAGCAAGGAACCGATCATACGAAAATTATTAATTAATTATTACCCTAATTACTCCAAACGATAGTTTAGTTCGCAGGTAATTACGGGAGATTGGTTTTAGCGGTATATGAAATTAAGGATATAAACCATATTTGATCGTTACTATTAGGAGAATTAAAAATAGGTATTATTATTATCTGCGGGAATCATTAAATATCTATCGGGTTGGCCAAAAATCATTCAGCGTCGAAAGCGCTGGTAGAAAATGCAAAAATTTCATGTAACCCTGAAGCATTGTGAATGCCGGTGCCGTGCAGAGCTTGCGCCAGCGATCCTGCGGCTCCAGCAAAGGCAAGGACGAGACCGGGATGTTTTTTGTCGGTGCAAGTCCGACATATCCCCACGCTGAGCCCTCAGCTTGGATTTAAGTCAGTAGTGTTTCATTCCGACAAAAAAGGCTTTAGGATGAACTAGAAAGAATGTTATTATTATAAAATAATTATAACTGAACTTAAAATGATACCCAATTCCTGTAATTTACTGAACACTATGTCATCATGCAATAAATGAAAGACTCATTAAGTTAAAACCATGTTTTAACACCATGGACATAGATCCTCTCCTGCTGACCTGTTAAAATAAAAATAATAGGGGTCTTCTTCTTCTTCTCGTGTCGATGGACTCGATTCAAATACTATCCGACCAGTATTGCGCAATCTGTACAGCTCTATCATGGGCCTTGTAACGATGACTCAAACTCAAATACAGCAAACAGTCGAATAAAAAAGATGACTCCAACCATTTTCCTTTAATAATCAATATATCAAACTTAATTTGATTCTAAACTTAACCAGAAAACAAATTGCAACAGGTTCTGCTAATCTAGGCCTCCAATATACTTACTTTCTACAAACCAAAACGCCTTTTTTATTAGTATCACTGTTTTTTTTTTGTTTTTGAACTTGAATATCCTTATATTCAAGTCCCTTAAATTCAAGTTCGAAAAAGAAAAAAAACAGTGATACTAATAAAAAAGGTGTTTATTTTTATGATCACTTGCCAAAAACGAAAAACGTTTACAAAGTTTCTTAATCTATTTGTAACGCCCGTTTACTTAGATCCTACAATTTATTTTTAACTTATATACATTATCTTCTTGGTACATAAAAATAGGGTCAACGCACATAGGAATGTTTACCGTAATTTTTTTTAAACGTCTAACAGTTTTTACAGAACACCAAATTTCCTTGTTTTCTATCATACTCTAATTGAAAATTTTGTTATATTTATTGTTTCAATACCCAAAATCCAGGATCAGTGTGCGCCTACCCCAACATCGTGTATATTGTATGCCGAAGTAACATAATCCGCCGCCGTGGGTCCCAATTACCTTCGGTAATGGCTCATAATTTACCTAAATGCCTGCTCGTGATAATTGATATTGATACGGTCGCTAATGTTACCTCCACTATATAACGTCTCATTATTCGTATCTTCATGCTACATTTGTTTTGGATACTGTTCGTGTATTAATGTTTGACTTTGTCAGCTTATTTTCTGCTAATTCATTATTTGACCGCATACTTTCAATATTATAAACATCAGAATTAATGACATCCTCCTTTTTGAAGTCAGTAAAACATTGTGTTCGTTTCGAAACGTACCTATATGTTTTATATTATGGAAAGAGGGTGGTCGAGATATAGTTACATAACACATCAAGGGAAAGTGGAAATCTTGACATATGACGAGATCCAAGAGCTAGCACAAGATAGATAAAATGGAAGGAGCTGAACCAGCAAGAGCTGAGCTCTTAAATTTATGATGGTGATGTATTATAAGTCACTTACCAATATAATCAATTATTCATTAAAGAAGATTATAAAGCAGAGACAAAAAATTAAGCATTATTTCTGTTGCACATACAGATCGAAATGACGTCACAAAGCACAATGAAAAAAAAACACCTTGAATCAAGGTAGATGACTGAATCCCTCTTAAACGTGACCAGAGTCACGAGAAAATCCAATACCATAATAAAAAACATTAAATAAGTTCCAAAATATACTCAAATTCACATTATATTTCCCGTTTTTAAATGAAAAACGTTTTAAAAGTAAATCTTTGTGAAGTACAAAAATGATCGTTTGCCGTCCAAGAGTGTTATCAATTTGAAACTAATGGCCCAATTTGGATTCAGGGGGGACTGTGCCGATAATAAAATTCATCATGGAAAGCTTCCAGGGCAAAAATTAATATTCCAATGATGTAACGGGGCAGTGTTTGTGGTGGCTCAAGTGGTAGACTCACAGAGGGTTAGGACTTGACCTTCTAAAGGTTCTACCTATTCTATTCTACTATTTTATGTAAGTAAGTATATGTTGATAAGAAAAAAAGTGGATGAAACTATTTTTTAAATATTTTCATTAGTCTGTTTGGTTAACTGTAAGTTTTCTATAGATTTTAAATAAATTAGTTGTAAATAATCAATTTTGTGCAAAAATGATTTCAAGTTGTTTTGTTTTTGGTACTGTTGTTATGTTTTTTTTTTACTCAGTATTTTGTTTGTTTATGTTCGATGTATGTAGCTCTGTTATAATCGCTTAACGTTTATATAATACACCCCCTATCTCGACCGGCAGCGATGAATTACTGCAAATTAAAATTGTTTAATGAATCAACTTTATTGCTTCAAAAGATTTGTTTTTGGTTAATTAAGACGTGTACTTTCTGTTTCATACAGATTTGGGAATTAAATGGAAAATATTTTGTTAACTGTTTGTTTTTTATGTTTATTGACTTTGGTTGGTCGTTATTGTTAATATTATCTGTTATTTTTACGTACTAGCTGTAGCCAGCGACTGTTTGTCTATGTCCTTTTTCAAGCTCTATACTATCTCTGTACCAATAACATTTTAATCGGATTAGTAGTTTAGGCTTGACATACAGACAGACAGAGTTACTTTTGAATTTATAATATTAGTAAGCAATAAAGCATAGTATTAACCTCGTATTTTCATTTAATTATTCTGTTTTGGTGTTATTTCAGTAATTTTATGATAATTTAATCAACAAACACAAAAGATGATCTACATTTCTTGTCAAATGGTGAAAATGGTCTCTAACTTACAGCTATTGAATAAAATCAACACTGATAAATCTTTCAACAAATCCATTCAAATCGTTGACCTTTCAAAACTGAAAGATAAAGTTATAAATATCCAGCGAACATTTTCACGTAATATCGTGGAAAACAAACAGTATATAAACATAAATCGGTGGTTACCAAAACTCTCGGTAGTTATTCAGATTCGACGCAAGATTATGTTGGGGACAACGTTACTTATCGTCAAATTATACGCGATAGTCCGTAATGTATGTCCAGCCCCGCGATATATGGCTAGTGTATGTAAATGTACAGGCAGGAACAACGGTGCTCGATTCCACAATTTTGGTGAAATAGAAAATCCTCTTGACTTTGTTGTGACACCCAAACATTGTTTATTGGCATACAATGAAATTCTACGTAAAATGGACAAAATAATTTTCATGTTATTAAAACCAACTCATTGTCATCTTTGCCCTTACTCCATTTATATGGGGTCAGCGCAATGCGCATTTTCTTTCCATGATAAGATTATAAGAAAATTAACTATAGGGTAATCATGAAAACAGTCGTAGTCAGAATTATTATGCACTAATAGCAGAGTGGTTATAGATTCGCGATTTCGGTTATAGATGGTGCGGGTGGTGCGATCCCCGCATGGGACAAGCATATGATTCTCAAATGCTAGTAACCATCCAAGTCTAGGTGTTCTTTGCGTATGAGTACTGTACAATTGAAAAACCCACCGCAAAACAAAAATGAAATTTCTTTATACGGAAGTCGCTTTTTTTACTGTATTATATTTTAATTATTTTTTATTCTTATTAGTAGGAATCAAGCCAAATGTCTTTTCTCAATCATATTTTTTCTAAATAACAGGAAATTATAATTAACTCATGAAAAGCTGAAAACAATATCAAAATCCTTTTGACCAAGTTTAAAAATATAAAGATCCACTTTTTTGCACGTCTATACCCGACTCTAGGATAATGGGCGAAGAAATAAAAATGTAGAGAGCGCTAGGTGCTAACCGTAGTTAAATCATGCACAGTGACAATTTATGTAAGCGCGTTAGTTCGCACTCCTGCCGAGTTCGTAAGCCGGTCACCTCGATAATGTGTGGCATGCTTCTTATATCCTTCCTTCTTTTGGAAACGTTATTTGCGAGTCTTTCAAATTTAAGTTGGATTTTAAGCGTTCTGTTGTCCGAACATTAATAATCATTGTAAGTCTGTGTTGAAAGTTTGTATGTGTGAGTATCGGGTATCTTTAAGAATGCCATCTCCCTTTAGGTCTGGAAAAATATGAATTTGAATTATATTGGTAAACTTGTCTAAAGTTTGGCATTCTATATGGACCCTGTTATGAGATTTTTTACTTTGCGAAAACATGTATACATCCCATGCCATTATTACGAAAAACAAATACTAAGAATAATATTTAATAAAATCCCAAATGAAACAATTCAACGTACAAATTAGTTAATTTACTTGCTGAATACGTCACAGCCTTAATAAAGTAAGTTAACCAAATGAAACTGGCCCGTAATGTACTATTAACTGTACGAGTACAGGTGTAATTTTATTTTTGTCGTATTATATCGGATAATTATGATATGTGCAGACACAAATTGGGGAATAAGGGTGGGGTCTCAGTGGAATAAATTAAGCGGGTTTTTGTAAGTTTACTTTAATAAATAAACGTTGCGTATCAACTCTTCTTAAATACTATACTTAATAAAAACTTTTCTTTCTTTTTTCTAACGATCATAGCACATAGTCATTGGAACAATGAGGAATGCTTTAACAAAATAAAAACCGAACTCTCAATACCCAATTTCATCTCAATACAAGCCACACAAACTACAATCAACTAGATTTTTGTATCTGCTCCATAAAACATGCATTTTTCAATACAGCCATGAACAAAAGAAACAAGGAAACTAATCAGTGTGTACCGAACATTATTGATTTGTTATTTATTCAGAGCAGTGCGGAGTACGTGGGACAGTCGCAAAGACTGGACAACAACACAATTATATAATTAAGTTATACGCTGTACGGTACGCCAGTCTCAACTCTGACCAGTTGAGGGGTTGGGTTCCAGTGTCAGAGAATATTACTGGCTGAATAGTGAATACCCAACTCGACTCAATTTTGAGTTCCCGTCAAGTATCAAGCTGTCTCTGTCACTTTGAGGTGTTAAAAGGCAGATAATAATTTAAGAAATTCTTAAACTTACGTAAGTTGCAATTGAGAGTTAGAAGATAATTATTTGAGAGTGATATTTAATAGCGGACTCGTACTCTGCAAAAAATTAATGTCCGTGATTATGGCAAGAGGAGTAACTGACTGTATCTGCCACTAAATACATATAATTTATATTTTCATCATCATTTTAGGTCCTTTTTTTAGTAACTCACCTTTTAGTCTACCGTTATTTGCCGTGAGAACTCAGCAATCAAATATTAGTCTTAGATACAAGTTTGATGTTATTTTAAACACACAACATTTAATCGAATCGATGGAACTCAAAAACCAGAACAATATTAATACAAAAACAATACCAAATGTTACCATTCCGCCGCTATCACTGCGACCACAACTTTAGGCATTTGCAATGCTTGTTAATGTTAATAGGGAATCTGAATTCAACGTGCGATCGCTTTCCGGCTTACTGAATATCCATTTCAAGCACATTGCCGTATTAAATGCATCTATAATAATATTAGGTAATGTCTCTAGTTCAATACATACTTAGTTACAATCTCTTGTTATTGATTCCCTTGATTATTTGATCGCATTGTTACTAATCAAGATTAGAAATGCGGTTTTATTTATTTATTTTTAATAAAGAAAACCAACAGCTACATAAAATATGAAAAACTATGGTCTTAATCTATATATTTAAAAATCAATTGATGTTCGTTAGTCTTGCTAAAACTCATGAACGGCAAACCGATTTAGCTGATTTTGATCTTGAAATTTTTGTGGAAGACCAGGAAAGGTTTATAAGGCGTAAAACATAAATAATAAGCGAAAAAAATGTTCCTAAACTCGGGGACTTTTGACACAACGAAGTCTGTCCGGACAGCTAGTCAAGATATATTGAAATAAACCTTATTTGTAAACATATTCTATCGCAGTTTTATGCACTACTGATGGCCGAATTCTGAAACGACAATCAGTGATAATCCGCCGTTAAATCTCATGTTGTCTAAGCCACTTTAAGGTGTGAAGTAGCGACAAACAGATATTTAAAACAACTTAAAGTAAATTTGCGCTTCAGTCAGATAAGGCTTTCTGAGGTATACGGGAATGTTAGACATTGAAATAAAACTTTTAAACAGATTCTATTACAGTTTACTTTTATTTTAGTTCATGTCGTTTCAAAACCTATATTCACGTTAAAATATATACATATATATACTAAAATATATAATGATAAACTGAATGCGTATTGTCTACTAGTACGTATATTTATTAGCAACAAACTACACCTTTAATTATAAAACACGTGTTATTCGCTACAAAGCTCAAGGATGATCTAATAAAGTGTCCATTAGCAAAAGTCCAACAAGTTTGTTCATACATTATTACTCCAGTCTCGTCCTCAGAGCTTGCATACGGAACTCGGAAAACAATCCCCTTCTAATAAGAGCACGTGTAAAACACATATATATTATCTAACTTCTCTACACTTCTGTAGTAAATAGTGATAATATAATAATAATATCTTGGAACAAATCACACACCATTTGATCCTAAACTAGACAGAGCCTGTACTATGGCAACCAAAAGACTGATAAACATACTTATATATATTTCTAAGTACCTACATACATATTATAGATAAATTATACCCAGACACAGAACAAAAATCATGCTCATCACATGAAGATTTGTCCTGGGTGAGATTCGAACCCACGATCTCCGAGTTAGCAGTCAGGGTCACTAACCACTAGACCAACAAGCCAGTCATAATTGTTTAATAAGTAAGTATTTAAATAAGTTATTACTTAAGAAGTTTTAGACCGTTATTCACTATCGTCATACGAGATCTTTGTATCTTAGCTGTTAGAATTGCTGCCTTATTACAAAGGGGTACAGCATTGATCAATAAATCTGCCGTGGAGATTAATTAGGTGTGATCCATATAAAATACTACCACTTGTTTCCAGCAATTCAAAGATTTCCCTTACACGAAAGTACAAAATACGCTATTAGCTCAGACATTCTTGGTTAACTCAGATAACGGATGTCGAAGAAGCGTGGGAGTGGGCTTGTCACGTCTCGAAGAATGCAGCCTGACCGATAGGCAAAGATCGTTACCCACTGACGCCGGAGGACGGACATCGCCGTCGAGGTCGACCTCGGCGAAGGTGCTGTGATCATAGGGGAGACTTGAGCCCAGCAGTGGGATTTAATATTGGTCAGGAATAAATAAATGTTGGTAAAATTTTCCAATTATTGTGATTTAAATAGCAAACTAATAAATCTATTTTGTTTATTCTGGCCTTTGGGATATATATATATATATTGGTCTAGTATTGCCGAAGATATCGGGTAGCAAGGATAAAAAAATAACTTAACTTACTTATATTTGAATTTAGAAGCTCCTTCTTTTGAATTTTGCTTAAAAAAAATATTCTCATGGCAGCAAAATGTAACTTTTAACATAAGTGAAAAGTGTTGAAAAGGCTAGCCATATATTTATCGTAAGTTGAAGTATATAAGGCGCAGAACAGAGGGACGGGCCAATATCGGCGTATCTTCAGGACGAACTAACGAGGCAACTTCGCCACACCGCGGGCCCTAACAAAGAAAAGTTTCTGGCGAAACGAAACTGTCAACTACAGGTATCGGAGGAGGTAAGTGTTGCCGTTACAAAAATAGATAGTCAAAAAAATTTAGAATAATATTTTTAGATGTAACCGATTACACATTAAACTGTTCCAGATTTCAGGTATATTTTGTGTAGTAAGAGAACTAGTTAAGCACCTACACACTTTTGTTGAAAGTTTGATATTTTAGAGAAGAGAAAAGAGCTTTTAAAACACTGAGATTGCCTGTCAAAAGCATAAACACAAGAACCTAGACTCAATCACTATAAATTTTGTTTCTTGGCACCTATAATTAAAATAACTTGTTTTGCTAATACGCTGTAAAAATTCCTGTACTTTAAAAACATATTTCCCATTCTACTACATACATAACGTAGTATTTTGAAGCAGTAAAAATCTTTCGGTAACTTGATTATTGGTGCTTTATTAAAGTTTCTTCAATTCGTGTGCCTCGTAGCACCTGAAGACGTCTGCACGATAGTTCACCGACTCTCGCGATTTGTTTAGACTTTTTCCAAGGTGCAAGCCCGAAGTAAATTGTTTTCAAACTAATATAAATTCGTCTTCAATACCCTGTGTTTATCTGGGGAAATTATTTTACGTAAGTTGCAATCCTTTTTGGTTAGAAAGGTATTGTTTGTTTCTTTTTGTATTTGAAATATAAGTTGCGAAGTTTGTGCTTTTTATTTTTAACGTTGTTTTTACGTGATAGATGGTTTATTTTTTTGTGTGCTGATATTGTGTAACAAACACTTTTCATATGGAACCAACGGACTTTATTAAGTTGCATAATTAAGATTTGCTCTCATCTAAGAATTTATATTTTGTTTTATCATTTCGGATCCCAATCAAATTTCGTTGTTACAAACTTGCAATGTTATTTAAAGTGAACCGGAGATCAGTTAAGTTAGAGGTTAGAAAAATAACTATGCTATTAGAACAATTCCTGTAACAATATAAACGGAAATGGCAAACCGAAATAAATCATAAAATATTTCATACCAAAAAATTCATTCGTAAAAACGGACTAAATAATTTACCCGACCACACTCCATAAAGGGTAGGTGCCGTTTTTGTCCCCTACGAAAATGTTTCCCGTATTTTCTATTCAGATTCGAAAAGAGCATCTATGCGGGACAGAGCTTGTATATTTTTTAATCTTTTTTCCACACTTACGCTAGATTTGGAGAGCGTTACTAAAGTCACAACTCGCACCAATTTATGTGAGTGTGTGTGTGAGTTTGAATTAATTTGGATATGAATCTAAACACAATTATTTGCTTTTAAGTATATTTATTTGTATATTTATTTATTACAATTATTGTCATAAATATAAGATTGCAATATTTTTTCTAACTGAAGACAACGGAAGCAAGAGACTCCTTGTGAGTTTTCGTATATCATCAAAGCACTTAGAACGATGTATTACTTTTTAAACAATCTTGCCACACCTTAGATATGATCTTGAATGGTGAAATCATAAGTTAAAGCAACTAACTACTTGTACAGTTACGAGCATAAATATGTATACACTTAGCGAAATTGTAAAACAATAATTTAACAGAAACTCACCATTTATTCAACTTTTAATAATTTAACAACATAAAATTATAACGTTTCTCAAATCATGTCTATATTTTTGAGTTTCAACAAAAAAGCTTCTCGCTAAATAAGTTTTACAATTTATTCCGCTATGTGTATACATATTTATGCTCCTGACTGTACATAAGACGTGTTAGTGTTACATATCTAGTTACAGAACATGCACATAACGTTATAATTAACTATAGTTAACTAATCGAGTAGCTCGCTAAGTCAATTATCGAGATTAGATCAAGATTAACTTCGGATTAGATATACAAATTTGCAGAGCGCCACAACGTGTAACAATCGCTTGCATTGAATTACGGATTTATGGTCAATTAGGGTAAAGATTGAATAATTACCAGTCACCGGTAATTGAATTTACATGATTTGTTGATGCACTATTTTAATGAGAAATAACACGTGTTTAATAATCCTTGATTGAATTTACTGAGGAATTAAACAATATACGTAATATTATTCAATCTGGTCGAGCAATCAGTCGAGGTTGTATGCTGCTATACAGCATACAACGACGACTGATTGATCTCTGATAAGGGGATAAACTCTTAATTTTTAGGGCTAAACCTATATTACCTAATAACAAATTGTACATTGGAGCAGAAGAAATCTGTTTGTGGACATTGCAACATCGCAGGGCAACATCAAAAGATCGTTGACAAAGGTTTGCGCTCTGCCTACAAGAGATTCCCGTGAGCTCCTTCATTATCCTTTCCATACCGAAACCTTAAATATGTAGGTAATAGACTAGTAAACTTATTTATTGTAAATAATTTTATGCCTTTTTTATGTCTATTCTGAATATTAAAGTTTTAGACTTTGAACTACCGCAGTCTATAAACGGAACACGAGATTAAATGAACGCTGTAAATAACTAACTACATGAACAAAAATACTTTTAATACCAAAAAATATAACAATGTTAACGATGTATCCGTACGAGAACAGCAAAAAAATCTACAAAAATCCTATTATTTACAAGTTTAACGAAAATCCCATCGGAAAAAAATCCATGAAATTTTTTCGTCGAAATTTTTACGTGAATTTTTTTCGCCAATAGTAACGGACGCGCCCACTGTCCAGTCGTGTTTTATTTATTCTTCAATCATTGATTCCCTTTGTGCTGTTGCGAATTTTCAATGGACTTAGCTTTTTTACGGCTAGTGTTTTAATATAGCCGGGATATAAGCGAAAATAAAAATTGAAATATGAAGGTATTAAATATTACTTTTATAAATGTATTTCTGTTGTCGCTGAATGTATCGGGTTAGAATACCTCGAAAAACAAATCGTGTTTTTGTTTTTTTTAAATTCGCTCAAACATCTAAAGTCATTACCGATCTCCGTAGGATTACAATATTAAATTAAGTTGTGGTAATCAAGAAGTTTTAGAAATTTCACAGTATTTCATACATTTTTTCAAACAATCTTTTAAATCCTTAGGTAGCATTTAGAAATATAATATAAGTATGTTTATCAGTTGGTCTGGTTGAATAATACAGGCTCTGTCTAGTTTGGGATCAGGTGGTCGTGTGTGAGTTGTCCCAAGATATTATTACATATTGTATTATTAGGTAGCTTCACTTCTAGTTATTAAATAGTAGGTACTTTGTTCTTTAGATTGGGCAGCCGATTGGTGTAAGTGTAATGGTTTGGCGCTCAAACCATGTATATCCCAATAGAACTTCGGTGGTGCACATTTAAAAATTTTAAATGCTGTTTTCCTTATGTTCGATATTTTACGTATTTTTCATATCAACCGTGTAAATTAAATAGATGGGTTTTTAAACTCGTCTATAACTGTTCTTCATTATTATTTGCATTAAAATCACATAAGGACAACAGTTCTTAAACGTAAATGAACATTGACAATTAATTGGATCTTTTCTTTGATTATTTTTTATGAAAGGCATTTACATGAAAACCGTTTTTACAGTCGAATATACATAGCGGAGTCCTCAAGCAAACACAGCACTAAGCAATTCTAGAATTTCAGCTGAATGTTTTTCCGCCACGAGTCCCTAACCTGCGATCTAATTTTCCAAAAAATATTCTCAGCTGTAGCAAAGTACACAACGCGAAGTACACTGTGTACTAGTAGAGTACACAGTACACAGTTTGGTCTGCAGCCGCTAAGTAGCCGGGCACTCAGCGCTCGCTACACGATCCGCCGCTAAGCTCATTTCGCCCGCTTTGGTTTTATAAAACTGGGTAAATTCCAACACAAAATACTTGGATGTGTAATTTGAGTGTGGTCGGCGATGCGGTATATGTAAGTATTTGTAAAAAATTCGCCCGGAAAATTCATGGTATTATACAGGAGAGTATATTATTTTATCCCAGAAAATAAGTTAAGTTTTTAAGTAAAACATAATATAAAATAGAAATAGTACTTTATTGCATTATATTAAGTTATTACACTACCATTTATTGTAACTAAATGCAGTGTTAGTTTTATACTTACTGGTATTAATGTAACAAAATTTTATTAACGCGTTTCTCAGAAGTAAGCATAAAGAAATTGAGATCTGTTTACGGCATATCATCTTTATCTTATAACTATTTGATTGTGTATACTTTTTAATTTTCAATTACAATCCCAGATCCAAGTCACCCTAAGTACCAGATCCACAAAGGTCATTAATTTTCTTCTAAGTTCTTCCACCACCTCCCCTAGAGTCCGCTAGCTGAATGAAATTTCAGTAATTTGGTAAAGCGAATGCTAGGTACGGGTCCCGGGCGGGATTTTCTTACAATCCGCGCTTTGTTTTCAAGTCTATTTGAAGCGGAACGTCCAAAATTAGATGACCCGCCGCACCCCCCGCACATTAATACTACAATGACGAAAGGAACGAAAGCCTGCCGCAGTTTACAGGCCATCCTAATTGGTCATAACATTTTCAAGTTATGCGGTTGACAGGTCTCTACTGCTTTTGTAATAAGGTAGATAATTGCTTAATGTATGTTCTTTAAAAGTTTGTTAAGTTTTGAATGTTATCTGTTTGCACAGATTAAGAATGTTACCATTTCGATGCTCGTTTCACCGTCGTTATGATTTGGAGTTGGTGCTATATAAATATTTGCATAATTTTCTTATTTAATCAGAGACTTAAGGTACTTAAGATTCTTGTCATTTAAGAAGTTTTCAGATAATTCTGGCAAACCTACTCTCAAATTTTTATTTAACATTAGGTACAATTAACCCATTTTCTGTCTGCCTAGCAGAAGACGGCGACGTTAAAAGTTTACGATAAAGTAAAAACTTTATCGTAAATTTTAGCCTCATTAGCGAATCAATAACTTAAAGACGTCCGAAGCATCCTAAATCTTTCCCAAAGCGTTGCTTAGAACACGCAAAACATTCAACATTTTCGTATTTATTGAATTGACCACATATCACATAAAATGTCTCAACACTAAACACAACACATAACATTTGGATATAAGATAGTACTGTTTGAAGTGTTAGATACTGAATATTTGGTTACGTACAAAATGTTATATTAAGAAGAAATTTTGGTTTCAGTAAGTTATATTTGAAATACAATTCGCTGAGAATAGAAAGCGATAGAATCTTCTGCACCAATAGAAACTTATTTGAAATAGCGTTCGCGTTTTGCCAATAGGATCATAACTCTGCTATGTAGTTTCAAGGTTCGACTGCAATTCTTAAACTAGATCCAGCAACCTAGAACTGGTTTATACTGGAACCGAGGTAAATTCTTTCTTGCTTACGTCAAGGGGCGATACTTAATATTTTTGAAATTCAACATTCTTGTATACACACTTGCGACCTTAGTTTTCCGATTACAGTTTTATCACAAAAATTATATAGGACTGTTTCAAGTTTAAGGTTTTGCAATATTACTATGTGAAATAGTGCTAGGGCGTCGGACTTGCGATCATGTGGTTGCGGGTTCGAATCCCACCCATTACACTACCGACGTGAACCCACTCGTAACACAAGCATCTTAGCTTAGCACGAAGGGTTAACGTGATGACTAGTAATGTGCGACCCACATTGCCAGTAAACTATATTAAACAAAAAAAATACTTTATAAATTTCTTATTGAAAGAAATCTTCTCGTCGATCTAATTTCACCGTGCTTTTTGAACTCTCCTGATAACTTACAATAATATTGCTGTCAGGATTATGAACTTAGATTCTCAGGCATAACGTTTTCTAGTACCCACGTCACCACCTTCTCGAACCTCAAGATATATAATCAAAAGTCGACCTCCGTTATATTGCCATGCCATTACTCAGCTTCGGTTCTCAAAACTAAGGATCCCGTTTATGACCCACAACGAATACGACTATCGTGACGTCACAATTGGGAATTCCCGTCAACAGTCCGTGAAACTAAATTTTAAGAGCGATGGTTGTTAAAATATCCCTCTGGACATACAAAAATATAATCGCTCACTTATCTCTGGACGTCTGAATATTTTTGACAAATAAAAACCAAGTTTTGTGAGGGATATGACAGGTCTTAAGGGATAGTATATACTTCTTTATTTTTTTGCTTTTGAATTAAGTCCTTATTGAATAGGTCATAAGTGCTACTCTTGAACTTAACGTGCCGCGTTCTCTTGAGCTTTTATTTTTTCAGCTTGGTGTCTTATTTTCTTTGAGTGAAAGTTTAATTTAAATTCTAAATATTTTCTAAATAATGTTTTGTACTTCAAAGTAAGTACTTATGATCTGAATTACTAGGTATTACCTACTACAGAGCATGAGTACTTTCTTGTAAATTAATCAAATTAATTCCAAAATACAAGTTTTGAAACTATGTAGGTAGGTACTTTACTTTTCATGGTACATGTATAGAGACATCAGACATAGGTACAGAACTACAGAGACATCAGTCTCTACCGATAAGATATAATATATAACACCAAGACTTCCTCCTGGATTATTTTTTTTACGTATTCTAAAAACACTTAGATAATTTTTATTCTTGCCGCTAAGGGTCACAAGGTCTTCGGGCCCTCGGATTTGCTCCTCGACCGCTCATTAGACTGGACCACGGAGTCAAAGGTATCGACCCTAATACCTTCAGATATTTGATGTTTTTCTTCTTTTAAAGTCTTTGCCTGCGGATATTGCGGGCACGTCCCCTAATACCCCTCGTTATATCGCCGCCCTAATCGTATAGGGATTTCAACCTACCTTTGACCTTAAAGGATAAAAAGGGCTGATACATGGTAACAGTATTATCATACATAGTGGATGAAAATAGAATTTAAGAAGAGTTTAATGATTGCAGACCCATTTTGAGCTGTGAATTTTATTCACTATTTACATACGCAATATTTGTGTGATATCTAAATTTGTTTAAGGCGGTAAATTTAACTCATGCAAACTCAATACATTTTTTTTAGTAATATACGGAATCACTCAATCCACTCAATCCACCCTACTCTAAAAAATCACTTTACACCTACGTGTGAGCAAGCTAGGTAAAGGTTTTGCTTAATTTAGTTATAAGTTATCCCTTAACTGTATAACAGTTATCACTTAACCTCATTTCGCTTTTTTGAAAGAGTTGTTAAAACATTCATTTATTTAAATATTTCATAGTATGTAATAATTATAAATGAATGAGTGTTTTGAATGTTCTCTATACTTTCCTAAACTATTATAAAACTTTAGACCGCCGCTACAGGTGCAGCTAGTTAATAATAATTATTATTAGATATATTAAAATAATTATGTTCGTAAGGTCTCACTGCAGGGCCGAGGCGTCCCTACTTTTTCCCTCACACTTTAGTCCTATGCTAGGATCCCAGGCCAGTGTCAGTACTTTAAAAGGGTCTGCTGCGATTACACTGGCTAAATATAAGGGCTGTTACCAAAACGGTACATCTATCGAAAGGGATTTAGAGTAAATGTGGTATAGTGTGGATGTTAATTATTCCATTAACGTATTTTCATCTGAAATTTTGAAAACCGACTCTATACCAGATGAACTCTACACCCCTTTGGGTAGATAGGTATACCATTTCAGTACGTCCTGTATAACAAAAAACAAAGGCAATAGTGTGTCATTAAAATGCATGTCGGTCACGCAAGCATTTTCTAGCCATACCACGAGTCACCTACTGAGCGGCCTTCATCGTCAAACACTCGACAATCTAACATCTGGTGACGTCACTCGAACGTCATGCAGTTCTGGATTACATGGCGATGTGCTGGCCTTGCATTAGAAAGAACAAGGTTACGCTCTCCTTGTATTAGCTACCCACGCTACATCATAGACTAAAACTTACAGATGTGACAAAAGTGAGAGGTTTTATACCTAACCGATTCTTTTTGAAAACCAATTTGCAAGAAAGTTTTATAGTTATAGTTTATGCTTTATGAGAAGTATTCCTTCTTTATCTACAGGTTAAGTCCCACATTTTCTGTATCCGGACTTAGTCACGGAAATATTCATTGTAATTATTGTCAACCAATATTGACACTGAAGAAGGTACTCATTAAGTACCTCATTATAAATGTCTAAGATTGTAATAAAAATAAAGTAAGGTAATTTTATAATGTTAATGTGCCCATCCGCTTATCATTTTGAAAGGAGTAAGTAACAGCTGCTTACAGTATTACCATTTTTAATTAAAAAAATACATCTTAATGTTAAATGGTCTGCCGATTCTGCAACCTACTCTATGACAACCAACTATGAAATGAGCGAACAAATGCATTGAGTTGGATTATGGAACGTGGTATTACGGTAGCCTTGGGCCCTTTGTACCAAGAACACAACAAGGATAATAGTCCAGCTTTATAATACAGTAATTGTTCCGCCAATGTTTGTTAATACTATTCTTTATAATTGTAGTAGATTGTTACTAGTTTGTAGATTACATTTTTCAGTTTCATAGTAATACATATTTCTGGAATTTTACTATCAGGAACGTTCGAACAAAATATTGACGATAGTTAATTTTCTTATTATTAATTAATTTGACTGCTCTGTTGGTCTAGTGGTTAGTGACCCTGACTGTCAAGCTGCAGGTTGTGGGTTCGATTCCCACCCAGGACAAGTGTTTGTGTGATGAGCTCGATCATTTGTTCTGTGTCTGGGTGTTATTTATCTATAATATGTATATATTTAGAAATATATAAGTATGTTTGTCAGTTGTCTGGTTACCATAGTACTGGCTCTGCCTAGTTTGGAATCAGATGGCCGTGTGTGAGATGTCCCAAGATATTATTATTATTATATTCTGAAGCAAGGCCGTAATTTATTTTAAACTTTATAACTATGTCATGAAACCGTTGTCTATTTCGACAAGCGTTTTTCTATAATTTACTTTCCTACTATGAAACAATATAAGATCATAGCATATGTAAAAAATAACTGTATTAATAAAATATGATGAGATACATAAACCTATCAATACAATCAATCCTTCTTAATCTAAATCACTAGTGTCCAAAATAATTGCTCGAAATACCCAAAAAAAGCGAAATCGATTACGCTAAATACCGATTTAATTATCGAGAAAACTAAGCCGCACCGTTATCGATATAATAATCGAGTAACAGATATAATTATGAGATATCGGTGTCATAGATCGCGGTAACGGTTATTGTGGGTTAGCATGTTACAGGACAATACCGACAGGTGTATTGTAAACTGTTACGTTTTATTGAGGCCCGGAATATGAAGGAAATAAACGTAGAAGTACACTATTGTGTAATATTTATTAATATCCAGCTGCTTACCGCGGTGTGACCCATGGTTTATTAGCTAAAATATTTTTTCGAGATAAAAAACACCCTGTGTTAATCCAGGGGTCAGTAACCTCCAAACCTATTTTGATACAGCCGTTTGAACGTTAATAGGTAACAAACATACACTCACATGCTTTCGTATTTATAATATTTGGTAGTGTTATACACTGTAAAATTGAATAATGGACGCAACGAATATTAATTTAATCATTTTATATTTGTTTTCTTTGTATTTATTTAACCGAACCATTGAATGAAAATTAACCTCTTGCCTAGTAAATGACAGCTCGAATCATTATTGTAACACGATAGAAATATTTTTACTACTTACTTCAGAGTTACGAATCCGCTGCCTAAGATAGGTCTCTAAAGTTGTGCCTATTTGGTCGTGCCTCACTGGTCTGTCCACAAGCTTAATTGATTGATACTGAACATCAATCAAAACGTTTTGACTGTACTATTGTGATATTGAGAGAGCACTCAACGAAACAGTCTATTACACTTTAGTGTACGCGAACGTTTATGCCGCGTGAATACTTAAATCTGTTTCCTGTTTTAAGCACATTATGGTACAATATAATATTTCAATACTGAAATGTATAACATCATTCAATCTCATTACTTTACAGGGTAAGCAGTGTCGCAGCACGAATACTTTCCACGAGGATAATTAAGAGAATACCACTGTCCTAGATAAGTAACCTCTTTCGATAAAACTGAACTTCTGTTGTTGAAGTTTTCGTTAAATTTATTTTCGGATATCAGACACATTGGTATATATCTGCTATTTTTTAGATGAAAACCTCACCTCCAGATCTACCAACTAACAAATAAATTGACTAAATCGTGGTAAAAATATAAAATTGGAAAAAAAATAAACATGTACTTATGAATATTACATCTGAGGTTTACACAAAATAATACATTTTCATTCTATTTCATAAAAAAAGTATTGTAATTGTACAATGCAAGTACGTAAGTTACTAATGGCACCCAACTGGGGCCTCTCATATGAGTTACACGTTACAATTCGCTACGTAACAAAACTCCGATCCAAATATACCTTAAACCTTATAAAGATAGGAAAAAATGTGAAATCGATAGTCCAAGAGCTCGTACAATGACACTATCTCCTTCTATGTCATTACATTCTGTGACTTTTCATTTGTTATTATCACATTTATAGAGCGCCAACGAAAAAAGGGACAGAAAAGCCACGGAATATTTGTTAACTAGTTTTCGTAACTTACAAAATATTATTTTCTACGATTTTGTCAGTAATTTTGACGAAAATAATTTAATGGCGATTTTATTATTGTTAATAGGTATTTTACCTTTATCGTTGGGATTTATAGGACTTTTTGGAGTGTTACTTTTGTATAATTTGTATGGTGGTTTTACAACCACAGCGCAGTTCTTATGGACAGTCTTCATTGTGAAAATAGTAGTTCACTTGATAGTAAATTTTTGGACTAGTTTAAACCTGTCGCCGGTTATATAAGTTGCGTTTTTTATTATTTTACAAGCTCGAAGTTTTAGAACAAGAATTTTCAAACAACTTTATTTAAAAGAAAACATCAGATTTATACAAAACGTTTAACTAATTTTTTCTGTAATTTGATACTACTGATATAATATAGAAGCAGATCCTTTAGCAAATTTACATAACCCTAGGTATATTTATATAAATGGTTTTAAAAAAAGTCGTTATTTACCCATCAAATAATGTTATATTTGAGTGAATATTTAATCGTTCAGAATAATTAGTAAACATCCCTGGAAACTTCCACATAAGCCCCAATTTATCCTACCCAAATATCGGGCCAACTCAACTATCCAATCAAAATAAACCATCAAAATCCCTTGTAAACACGAAAACGTTTATTTACAACTACTTTCGTTCAAAACAAACAAGCATAATATTATCAAAACACTCGTCATAAAGCAACATATATCACTCGCGTGAATACCTGCCGTCTGCCAAAAATATTCCCCTTTTGTTTTAGATGAAAATCGAAAAAGAATCTCGCGTTCATTAGCGAAGGGTGTAAGTTACGCGGGGGACTCGGCGAGGACGTTATTACCAAAACACACGATATTTTTTAATATGGTGATTCGATCAGTCATTTTGTGTTATTTTTTTTTATTTTAACGTGCCATTTGATTCCTGTTATTATTTTGATGACAGCAGTGATTGCTTGTACTGCTAATGGTGGAGTATCTACAATAGTTAAATTTAAGTTCTGTTGTCTGTGTGTCATTAATAATGATAATACTTTCAATTACTGTTACAATATAATTTTCTGTTATTCTGGGAACGAACTTTCCCGTACGACATGATTACTTTTCAGACGCGTAATCCTAGCATAGTTGTATTTTATTTATTTGTCTGTTAATAATACTGAAGTATATTTCTTACTACCCAAATTTTAATGTTACTCTTTACTACGTAGCTTTGAATTGCGGTAAACATACCTATCAATAACACATGATAAATCAAATAACATCACGACACCAGAATAGGTCCCTACAAAGCATTTTTAATTTGTACTTGAAGTAAAAACCTGAGGGCACACGAGATGGCTTCGCGAGCGAGCAGAAAAAAGAGACGTTTTGTTTTGACACAACCAGGGGCGGCTGATTGAAATGCTAAAAATATTTGTATACTGTTGCCTGAATTAAGGTGTGCGTAGGTATTCCTCGAAAGATACCTGTTTGTATTCATGTGTACGGTGTATTTGTTTACGCTTTTGAATGAAGGGAACTTCCGTGAAGGCACGTACTTTGACACAAAAGAAAAAATTATAAATATTATAATAACATTAATATAAGTATGTTTTACTAATTATTTTCAGCAGACGGTCAATCGAGTTCTTTCCTCAACGAAATCCAGATCGTGTCTTTCTCAAAGAAAGTTAGCTCATGTCCTAAACTTAAATATTTTGTATTATTTTAAAGTTTTATCTTTATATGTTCATCCCACATGAAAAAGACTTTATAATGGTATGATGGCATTTTACACTTAAAGTACCACACTTATTAACACTCAGAAACAAGATACGTTTCTTATTATATTATTTATGTACACACAAAATCAAACAGAATATATAATAATGTTATGAACTTATAAAGCTGAATTAATTTTGCGTTATATATTCCTCTATATTCTAAAGGTTACATTAATATATCATGAAGCTTGTAACTTTGAAGGGGTAAGCAGCAAATCTAACTCTATCTCAATCGACTCGATAAAAGAAAGAAGAATGAGTTTTCCCTATCTCTTCCATCTTGTGAAGGTGGTAAGGTATGGCTCTGATAAGTAGGGTCATCCCTCCGACCAGTAATAAAGGTCACATTAGCCTTGTTACAGATAGTCATCCCCACTATTTGTAACCCGATGCAGTGAGCCAACGAGTAGTTTATGATAAAGGTAAAATTTAAGATCTTAATGGTATTTTTTTTTTTCAAGTCAAATTCTTATTTTTGCTGGAATCATGATATCCACGATACAGAACTATCAATAGTAACTCTAGTTACTATTGATAGAGGCTAAGTTTAAGGTTTAACCGATAATGAAGGTTAAGCCGCGCTCGCCGCGGTTGCTCCGTCGATAGACCATTTGTAAACATACTGAGATCCCTCCGTGCCTCGGAAAGGATGTTAAGCCGTTGGTCCCGACTGTCATGCATCATCTTTGGTAGTCGTTCAGTAATTACAATTCTTACAACCAGTCTATGGGATACTTTAGTACCCAACAATGGTTTGTGGAGGTCAGATAGGCAGTCATGGATCGACTGCCTATCTGTAAAATACGGTATTCAGCTAAATCCAGTAAGCCTTGGAAAAAGCTAGGCCGATGATGATGAAAGAACTATCAATAGAAATTAAATCAACATGGCTACTAAAATGAAAATCCCTTTACAAGAATTTCAGTACCTACGTTATTTCGATAACCAAGTGGGAACCACACGCTACAGATCAGCTTCCCATTTAAATTCTAAAGACGTGCGACAATCCAAAAAGAAGGAAAACTATCAGTGTAGCAACATGGCGGGTAGCTTATCGAGCATAGCAGACGGCAATTAAGCAGATTGCATTTATATGGGTTCCACATAAATCAGGGATCCGGTACGCTCGCGCCCGCCTGCAAATTCCCAGAGGGTACGGCCTTAAATACAGCGATTATGTCGTCTGTTATCCATAATCCCTAATACTCCTCATTTGAATACTTACTGGCGCACTGTAACTCCAGAAGTAAATGTTTTATAAATCTAGATTTCAGCAGTCTGACCTAAAGTTTGAAGCTAAAGTCTTTTAGTTAATTAATAACTTGTTCTCTATCAGTAAATTTGAAAACAACTTAAGAATATTACATTCTGGAATCATAATGAAACAATTTACAACATAATGAAGACATTGAAAAAAACTGTTTCTGCCTTAGACTTGTGTTCCATGTTCGTGTTACGATATAAGCCAAGAACACAGAAATATTTGACTTTCACATCAAGTGGAGTTGAGATTTTAATCTTTTGCTGGAGATAATGTTTTTTTTATCACGGAAAAACACACCTTATTTCTTCAAAGTAAAGTAGAATAGACGTCATTCTACTACACCAGTATATTTATAATATAATTTAAATAAACCTTTTATTTTTAATTATTTATACACATTATCGCATGTGTTAGCGAATATTTGTAATTAAATACAAATTGTAGAAGGAAAAACTAAAAAAAAATTACAAATATTCGCTAACACATGCGATAATGTGTATAAATAATTAAAAATAAAAGTATTGGGCCAGCGCCATCTCTCGGACTTCTAATTAACACATTGTTAATCAGAGTCAGTGAGGCCAACCGTAAGGTAGGTTCACTAGATGTCGCATACGTCGCCCTATAAAGACGCCATAAGTAGAAGGAGAAATTTAAACTCCCAGGCAGTGACCTCGGTAGCTTAGTTGGTAAAGCGACTGGCGCGTCAAGCCAGTGGTCGCAGGTTCGAGTCCTGCCTGAGGTTTAAGTTTTTCCTTCTACAATTTGTATTTAATTACAAATATTCGCTAACACATGCGATAATGTGTATAAATAATTAAAAATAAAAGTATTGGGCCAGCGCCATCTCTCGGACTTCTAATTAACACATTGTTAATCAGAGTCAGTGAGGCCAACCGTAAGGTAGGTTCACTAGATGTCGCATACGTCGCCCTATAAAGACGCCATAAGTAGAAGGAGAAATTTAAACTTCCAGGCAGTGACCTCGGTAGCTTAGTTGGT
This sequence comes from Plusia festucae, assembly GCA_950381575.1. Classification (NCBI taxonomy): domain Eukaryota; kingdom Metazoa; phylum Arthropoda; class Insecta; order Lepidoptera; family Noctuidae; genus Plusia; species Plusia festucae. The sequence goes on from OX494447.1 coordinate 1,251,722, forward strand.
AAAGCGACTGGCGCGTCAAGCCAGTGGTCGCAGGTTCGAGTCCTGCCTGAGGTTTAAGTTTTTCCTTCTACAATTTGTATTTAATTAAATAAACCTCTTGTTTCGTGGCCCACCACAATACTTAGCAATATGTCTTCGCGTGATTTACTTTAACGTAATTAACGCTTTCCCATGTAGACATTTTGGGGTTCCGCCGGGACACATCGCGCCATCTTATATGATTGCCAACAATAAGATTTGCCTGATAATATAAGAGCTTGGGTTTCACATTTACGTAGTGGAAATATCGCGATGTTTGTTTATTGTACTATCAAGGCTTTTTGAAGGTTACAAGGAATGGCCATGAACTTTCAAAACTCAATGGAAACAAAAATTTTAGGAGGCGGTAGCCTAATGGTTAGGGCATCGGACTTGCGATCATGTGGTCGCAGGTTTGAATCCCACCTATAGCACTACCGACGTGAACTTAATAGTAACATAGGCATGTATTTAGCTTAGCACGAGGGGTTAACAAGAATACTAGTTATGTGCGACCCACATTGCTAGTAAGCTGAGTAATTCAAAAATAAAAAAAAAGGATCGAAGAATGTTTTTCAACTATATAATCCTTTATTTTTGTTTTTTTGACATTTGACTGACAATATTACATATAAATTACTCGAAAACTACTACCGATATATAAACAGCAAGAATTATTTAAATTATAAACAAAAATCACATGAATGTTGGTAAAAATAATCTCATTTACTCAAATATTTTGTTAATGTCTGCAAAACGGCCATACATACTTATTACCATTCTGAAAATGCAAAATTGTAATAAAATAATATCACAGACACTTACAAATATTTCAAAAATAAATGGTTTACATGAAGGCTGATGCACATAACAGTCAGCAAAAGGCGTCAGTGACGAGGGGAGAAGATGGACTCCAAAATATTCGATCGGCATTACTTGTGTCAGCACTGACGCGACCTTTACACGATAGTACTATGGAGTCAGCACAGACTTTGAAGTCAACAAATTTGAAGTCAATGACGTAGAGTAAATCAAGCAGTATGTATAACTACTTTTCTTGTAACATATTTTTTTAATTTCATCTTTCACTCACAAGAAATATACAGTTATCACTTTTTCTTTATTCCTTTAAATTAAACTATAGTTAAGTACTACACTTGTAAATACATAGCTTATACAGTTACTTGTCAACCCGCCACTTACCACGGGTAGCACACTAATAAATGCCTATAATTACACTAATATCAAAATGGCAAAAAAATTGTTTGTTTGTTTAGTCTTCACGCTCAAAATACTGGAGAGATTTTAATAAAACTTAGTATGGAGGTAGCTGTCACCCTGTTATGACACATACATAGTACATACATAACTGGAATAACAAACTACGTATCCTAACAAAAACTCGCAGCTAGTCTATACATATAATAAAAACGTAAAATACCAGGGCTTCAGTTTGTTTGTCTGTGCGCTAATCTCAGAAACGATTTCGGCGACTTGATTGCGCTTTTCATTGCCATAATATGGCAAGCTTCTCATAACATTTAGTAGTAATATGGTGCTAATTCGGCCGACACAAAATGCACTAAACTAAGACTAAAATTAGTTTTAGTACTGTCAAACTAGGTTTGCTATTCAGAAATCACCCAACTAAACTAATTTTAAGTTGACAGGACTAAAAACCCATTTAGTAATTCAATTTAGTCCAAATGTCATAAATGGCATTCCGCTGGTCACTTTTTACACCTAAAATTAGGAACGTCAACCTAAAAAAGACTAAAATTAGACGGCACCTCCAGAGGTGTCACTTAAAATTAGGAGGTTAGAATTAAGACGGTTTTCGTGTAATTTGTCGAGTTTTATTTCTAAATATGAATAATTATGTGGATGCTGCTATTGTGGATTCTTCGGAAAAGTAGTATTTATTTTACAGAATTAAAGAATTAATTAAATAGATAGACATCGCTGAAATTAATGAAATTATTCATTTCATCGATGTCTGCAAATAATTTAATACAGATATTTCAGGAATAACAACCAGGGTGACTTGTACAACTTATTTATTATCAAATCAAATCATTAATTCATTTATGCAATAATTGTTTTCCGTATACTATACTCTCGCGTTACAAAATTAGTTAATTTCTGAGAACTACTCGAACTTACAACTTTTCTGTAGTTTTCCCGCCCCTCCCCAAAACAGTCCCGCCAAAAAATTACCTCCCACTAGTGTGGCTAGCGCAAGCCTAGTGAGAGGTCAGTGTAGTAATATGAGTAAGTAGTCAGTGTGGCCACAAAAGTTCCAACTTTTGTGAAGGAATAATTAAAATCTTACAAGATTTAGATTAAAATTTATAAAACCTTACCTACTATATAGTATAAACGCTTAACTTTGGGTCTTTTATTAGATGAACACAATACAATAAATAACTGTTCGATGATAAATTTTAATTGGCAAAACGAAAGCCAACGAAAAAAAAAACGATTCATTACAATGTATTTTTAAATAGTTTTAAAACAGTCACAAAGCCACTAATTATGCGTCTTTAATAAAATAACCAATTTAATAAAGTATATAATTTGATGGATCAAATTACTATACCACAGTAATATTTTTCTTGATTTCCTTTAATTAACTTTTAATCATTTTTATCAAGATCAATAATTGATGTTTTATTTTTGTATGATCAATGCAATAATCGTTGTTTTTTTTTCCTATTCAAGACATGTTCAAAATTATTTCAGAACAAATTTTATTTATAATATTTATGTACCTACATATACCCTTGTCAAAAATATCAATAGTAAATATTTAAATAAATAATATTTTTAACTTTTTCGGTACTTATCAACTTCAATTGATTTTACGATTCTACTATGTAATTTGTAAAATTGTTCGATATTTGTTTATAACTATTTTAAATCGAATGTATTTATTTTGAAATACCTTAATTATTTATACAGGTTCTTTAAAAATGTGTATTCACTTTTTTCATGAAACTGTATTAAATCAGTGCTATTTTAATTAGATTTTTGGATATTTTCCATATTGTTCATTCTTTTTCATTCACTCTTTAATTTTTCGTTTTCTTGCACTGGTAACCCTATGTATTCAATTTATGAAATGTCAAACTCGATTTAAGTGCTGTCAGAACACTTCCTAATTTTAGTTACAACGGTTTCCCGAATAGCGTTTTGAACTACTTAAACTTAAAATTAGAAAATTTTAGTGCTAGTTTAAGTTAGTCGAGCGTACAGCTGAATTAGCACCTATATTTCATTAAAATCGGTTAACTAACAAAAAAGTTAGGGTAATTGGAATAATAAGGGCTCTATGTCACTTTCTTCGTGTGTATTTCCGGAACTCCACGAGAATGGAGTCGCTGCTGGTACAGCTAGTTATGCATAAAAACCTTACATTGCGACTAAACTAATTAAGGTGATTAGATTTCTTGTATTGGCCTTATAAGAACTGAAAAGAAACAGGTTCCTTGAAGTGAATTTAAAGGTAGCAACATAAATAAAGATTACCAAACCTTTTCGATAACAGTTAACCATAAAAGTAAAAGGTTAAACCCTCTCAAAAGATAAGTAACTGCTACCAAATTAAGGCAGTATTATCTAAATACTTAATGTCACAAAACCAATATGGAGGATATCGGAAAAAAGAGTTGTAGCGATGATTCAAAGCCGCTTAAAATATTACTCCAGTCTATATGAGAGTGTGGGTCAATGTATAAGCTGTAGCGGAACGTGAAAATTAAAGTAATCGTATTAACGTCGTTTTTGTCGCAAAGCATGAAAACTGACGTGAGTAAGATATGTTAATGTAATTCCTAATCGTTTAATATGTCGGCCTGGGCTTGTATTTTTATATTTTTAGAAGTTACTAGCGGTTTCCCGCAGCTCCGCCCGCGGTCTCAACTACTTATTTTCGTGGGGGATTCTCACACCTACGTACTGGCACCGTAGTAGTACATGCTATGTATCAGAGATGGCGCTGTATGTGAAAAATGATTTTCCCTTCCTGCTTTTCTTTTGAAATTTTTCCTGAATTTTCTTTACTATAAACCTCACGGAGCCCAAGACCTTTCCAACGAATGCAAAACCATGGAAATCGGTTCGTGCGTTCTGGAGTTATAGCGTCAGGAAGGAAAACCCGACTTATTTTTATATAGTAGAAGAAGATTTGTTGTTGTATGAATTTTATGATCCAGTACACAATAATCTTTGAGAAAATTGGTCAGTTTAATCTTTATTTGTTATTCGACCCAACCTTCTAGTTACATTAAGAAGTAAATAAAAGCTTTCTTTGACATTGGTTATTTATTACATCAAAACAAAGCTAGAAAACTAGATTATAGTTTTTAAAACCTAAACGAAATTATCTTGTGACTTGTACCACCGCAAAGGGTTCAGTACGTGTGACATTCCCGAGGGAAATCTTTTCGACGCCAACAGGGGTGAAGTCGGGATTAACTCCCGTTTCATTCGTCAACGCACAACCCTATCCCTACATGCATTTTACATCATCAGCCAGTCGAAAACTTACCTTTTGGTGACCCTAATGCATTTTTTATAAGGTGCTATTATTGTTTATTTGTGTAATAACGTAAGCGATCAGGGTTGCCTCCGAAATTGGTGCGAATTGACACTTTGGGAGGTGTTAGGTTATTAGTAAATGGTGTAACCGTGTTTACATGCATACATAAAATCTAATGTGTGTCCTGTGTCCCGAAGGGTTTGGTAGACGAGTAAATAGATCATAAGCATTGTAATATTATCTTGACTTGTTTCCTAATTGATAATAAATTAATCAGATCAAAAGTGCAATAATGGTGTAATTTATATTCTTGATTTATTTATAGCAATCAAATTTTCCTGAAACATTCATAAAATCAAGTATTTTCTGTAATAATCTTTGTAAAAAAACTAGCAACAAATTTCACCTCAAAGCCGACACATACATACATATCATCATCATTGACTAACACAGAGTTAAATAAACACTACACCCCATGAAGATCACGAAGATAATATAACGTGAAGAGACATAAACACGTTTCAAAAGCATCTTGTACTTGCACAAAATCCCGCGAAGCAAAAATTGAGAGTATTATCGGAGTGCACATATTTCAGAGGGAAACACACAACGCAGAGCTCATTACTCTACAGGCGGAGATCAAAAGGGTGTCTACCCGTTTTATTTGTGCACAACCCCCTAGATGCCAAGTTTTATTTCAGCCTCATAGCAAGACATGCATAATGGCTAAAAAAATGCAACCTATGATATTCAGATAAATACAAATAGAGGCAGGTACGCTTTCACACCGGCTGTGTTATCGCGTCTTCAAATCTCTTGGCTTTTTGAAGGTAATGAGGGGGATATTGCTCGTTTTTCGTTTCGCGGACGTGACTCGACACTGGCTCAGTTTGTTTGGTGTTTTGAAGATTTTCTTATGCTTTTACTGTTTGGCGGCTTTATTTTATTTTAAAGGCATGCTTTTTTTAACTTATGATATCTTTATTATGAGGTCCATGAGTGTGAAAAATAGATAAGAAACAAAAAGGATTGTGTGAAATTTAATGCATTTTTATTCGCTATAGACGTATAGGTACCATATCTTTGTGCTGTTACATTATTAAAAAGATCAGACTTTATGAATGAAAGGGTGAATATTTATAGTAATTAGAGTATGGGGACAGTTTTAATTTGTACCTGTCATGGCGTTATAATATTAATATATAATAATAATAATAATATAATTCTAGAATTGACTATACAAGATTCTGGACTGCATTTTCTTATTAGCTTTAATAGCTTAACCGATCCACAACAAAGAAAACAACATACGAGGAACATACTCCGTATATCAAGTACTCCGTACATACTTCAACAGAACTTCAAATAAAAACTCGTGCAAGTAGTCGGAGAGCTGCATGCAACAGTTAGCGCAGTCCGCCTCAAGTGGCCTGGCCTGAGGCAAGAGGCGAGCTTCAGGCCTCAAAGGCCCAAAGGCCACTTGAGCCTGGCCTCGTAAAAAGACATCTCGGACTCGCGTTTTGTTGCCCGTAATTGCTGTTTAATGTAAGGCTTTGGTATTTTTTATATGTTAGTGGAGTGTTGTTTTTTATTTGGGTCATGTTATTTACAGGATTAAGTTTGGGACTGAAATCGTGTTTTCTGTTCAGTGCTTATGCAATATTTTTTATGATTAATGGCGAACTGCAAAATATAGGTACTACTGTGTTTTAAAATATTTTTAAAACACAGTAGTTTATATTTATTTATAATTATCAGCATTGAATACCAGACTACTTATTTTATTGTAATACAACGTCCAGATGAAAAAAACCAAGGTGAAAAAAACAATTATCTATGGACCAGTCATAAAAGTTTTTCATATATCAGGATAGCATATTAAACAGAACTGTAATGTATTCTGAACAATCTTTTTAACTGAGTCACACTGAGAGCCCACTCGGAACGGAACTTTTTATGCACTCATTAGCAGACTGGCCGGTATAAATTTATAAACGTATTTATATATTACCTATATGGATAATGGTTAAATGAGGTTATGAAATAAATATTATACAACAGCTGAAGTCCGCGACTCCGCCCGCGGGTTTCGGTTATCGTGGCAAAAAAGTAGTCTTTATCCTTTTTCAGGCTCTAGACTATCACTGCAAATATTACTATTGAAATCGGTTTTGTAGTTAAGGCGTGATTGCGTACACAGAAATACAGAGTTATTTTCGTATTAAAAATAGAAGTAAGTAAGGATTTCTAGATTACCTTTATGTGTTTTATTTTGAGATTTTTTCTAATTAGATATATGACAACCCTGACTTAAAGTAGAGCAATGGTGTAAGGTAGATAACAATTTTACTAAAATAACTATAATTGAAATCCCCGAAACCCAGCTAACGAGTTTTACTTATGATAATACACATTTATAAGAACACAAACAACTATTAATATTGCGTATAGACAATTAATTAATCGAACTTCCTTAAAGTAAACACATCATGGTCTGAGAAGTTCATTACTCACGTTAACAAACAAAACACTCGAACTATTCAGTCCGAAACTAACTGCAAGTAAATTATTTGGAGGTACAGCGAGAAAATATTGCAGCGGAACATCGCTTGCTGTTCATAAGTTAACAAAAACGCTGCGAACACGACCTTAATCGAATTTTGTATACACGTGATTAAGGCGGCACATTCATTATGCGATTTGTCTTAACATCATTAAGTTGTCCTTGTAAATCAATATATAGCTGTAGCGGTGTAGCGATAGGTGCATGTTCACAATATCGGCCCAATTAACAAAGCTTTAGTATAAATTTAAGATTTTCACTATCAACCATTGCAATTATGCACCATGTTATGTAATTTTAAAAGTATTTAACTAACCCATAACTTTGTGTAAAAAAGATCTGTGTAAGTTCAGTATCTCTATTTTTTCCCCTCCATCTTCCAGTCCTGAAAAATCGCATCCATCCTAATTAAAACAATAAGCTAGGTTTTGAAATAATTAACTTTCTTAAAAAGGTGTATTTTAATGCTTTGTCTATTTTATAATTGTATAAATTATCAAACTTAATTATAACCAAATCAAATTAATCTGGCAATGAACAGCCATCCTTAAATGCATACATAGAGGGGGTGATTAATCGAGCAGACGGAGTATCTACGGGGTGTTTCGTTGTATCCTCACAATGATGGATCACGGTGCGGGCCAGTTTCGCAACACGCTGTATTGCTTATTTGTCACTGCTAACTTAGTGACGTCACTTGTTCGTACTTTGTTCATTAAAAACCTTAATGTTTCAGCTATACGATGCAACTAAATGGATGAACTCTGTTTTTGTATTTTGTGAGTTATTGTGGACTCGATGCGGTGTTATAATAATATGTGTTTTTCTTGAATAAGGTATTTTATTGTAATGGTCAATATTCCTCAATCGTCTATAACAGGTGTACTAGCAAAAAAAGAAACAATTCATTGAAGGCTTATAGTCAGGTAAGCAGCAGGACTACTAATTACATTGGTGAAATATGTAAATTGATCTTAATTCTATTATATATACAATTCAAACTAGTAGCAATTAGAAAAATAATATGAAAATTCACTTCCACACACAAATTCCTCATAATCTGAGCTTCTTTATTAGGTTTTAGTTTAATGGCTTTTACCTAATTGTTCTAAATTCATATTTAATTGAAAAGTTCACAGGTGTCTTTAAATTGTAATATGAAATCCCTTTATTATTTTCGTCGTGGTTGTTCAATTAATGGATTTGTGTGCACATATTTGCAGGTTCTGACTCTGTACAGGCAAGTACCAATGTGACTTTTGCAAAGTTTTATATTGTTCTTTTTAATTCTAAGACATCATTCATTGACAATCGGTAAAGGAAATAGGAGGAAACCTGGATTCAAAAAATCGCCAACGTGCTTTGACCACACGTGGTGATCGGTGCCTCTGCCCAGCAGTGGGACATTAATAGGCTGCTATTAGTGACGTATTTTCCACTTACTATGCATATCATTCTTTTCATTTGTAATATCGATAAACCATTTACCAACATTCTGTTTTAGTAGTTCGAACATAATTCTACGAGAATGTAAAAGCATCAAAACAAATATATGATGTAATACGTACATAAAATAGAACGCGGTATCTAACATTCAATATTTTAAAAAGTCGCGTATGATGGATTGCGCTTTGTGCATGTTACCATGTTATTGGATATAATAATAAAACAGGATGATAAATTATTTTCATGGATTACTGGATTTATTGAGTGCATTTATATTATTATATTTATGGTAACTATTCATAGAGATTGCGTAGATTTTAATAAAACGCTCCATATATCGTCGTGTTCATAAAGTGTAACACCGTAATGTGTAAAACTTTGAAAATATTTTTGAATAGGAATGCACTACGTATTTATATAACCACGCCTGTAACTTTTGAAGGAGTTGACATAGTTATACTGTTGGATCTTTATACGATAGTGACCTTGTTAAGTTTTAGGGTCATCTTTTTTTGGTTTAGGACTTGTTTCTTTATCTGCTGCAACAAAGTACATAACTCATAAACACATTGATACTCCATTAAACTGTGAATACTGTGAATAGTTGAAAGGGGGTTTAGGCAATAAATATAACATATACTAGTAGGGTATATTTAAAATTCAAGGCATTATTAGATAATGTAAATTTTTTTATAAATTAATTAAGTGATCGGTAATGAAGTAGAGACGTAATTAAAGTTAACGGAGCGTTTTTAACAAGACTGCAAATAGAATTCCTCGACGGAAACGAAACGGAAACTTAAACGCGTTCAAAACAAGTTCAAATCCTTTCCGCGAAGGCCGAGGGAATTAAAAAGTAAAATATACCTGAGGAACATCCATAAATCATAAGCTTAAACATTTTAATTAAAATGATAAATATTGGCCGGTAAGTTCACGATGTTAATCTTTGGGTGTCTGGTAAAGCCCTGGTTTCTTAATCACCGTTGATATATGGCAGTAATAGCCGTATGTACGTTAATTTGTCAACCTTTACTTAACGGCTTAATGGGTAATTAAGTGAGATATACCATAATTTATATCACCCCTCATTCGAAATGACTGTGAACTGATTGTTGAGTGGTTGAGGCTGGCGTTTCGCGGTTTTTCAAGTCGTTTCATCGGTTATTTGAAAGGGCTTATCCGTATATATCAATCCTTGTAATTCTTATTTTTACACGACAAAGAATTCTGTTTTTTGTTTAGCTAGCTAGAGTCGACACAAGGCCTTGACTGAGTTTTATTTATTCAAAAACCACGTTTACAAAACACAGCATATTATGTAATCGAGAAACCCAAGCATAACCTAATCGTCAACTTCAAGGCGTTTGTGATGCGAGTACCAAACTGCTACCTACAGCACTTCATGACTGAAGACTTCAGGCCGCAGGGCGTGGTGTTCCGCGGACACGTACCACCGGACCGCACGAAGATGTAGTGCATGGAAGTTTTACTGACATAATTTTAAGCTATTTTACTACTTTTTTAATATATTTTATATAACATCTTTAGGCCTTGGTTGCCTGAGAATAAATAAGTTTATTATTATTATATAAATAAACACTGAACACAAAATCAGACAGAATATAAAAAAAAACACAACGAAAAAAATTATAAAATAATAATCGGACTTTACAAACAATGTATTGTATTATGAGAAGGGTGTAGCCACACTGGCGGCCATAAATCAGAAAATGATTTAAGCCTTGTTCACACCATCCCTATTTTTATTTACCGCCGTATCGCAAGAGCCTATCTACATACACCGTACTTTGGATTTACGAAGATTTTTTGGGGATTTGAGAAGGTATTTTCTTTTAAAAACATAATTATTATTGCCTTGTCTATAGTAACGCTACTCTTGGATAATACTCGTTTATATAACATCTAAGTAACCGTAATTACAAAAATCTAAAAGAAGACTTTAATCGGCTAATTCAGAAACAAAAACAAAAGGAATAAGGCAAAAGAGAACTTGAAATTCCCTTAGAATAATAATAGTATCTTGGAATAACTCACACACGGCCATTTGAACCAAACTAGTCAAAATCTGTTTTAAACCAACCAGAAAACTGATAGATTTCTAAATATGATCATTTATTATAGATAACTTACATCAAGACACAAAATGATAATGCGTATCACACAAAAAATTGTCCTCGGTGGGAATCGAACCTAAGACAGTCGATTTAGCGTCAAGGTAACTAACCACTAAACGAGCAGGCCAGTCGAAAAAAAGGGAACCAACGCGAACACATGCATGTACCTTTTAAGGCTTGATGTTTTGGCCGAGTTACACTGGCTGTGGTCGCAAGCAGACTCTCAAGCATTTTTTTTATATTATTATATTGAAATTAAAATACAGAGGTGTTCCTTAATTTTAAACTTGCCAAAATTTTACATTTGTTGGAGATCATTATTATGCAACTAATAACTTTAAACTATCGCGTTGCATGAAAATAATAAAATTAAGTAACGGCAATTAATCCTGTATCGTATTTACGCGTTAATACACATTATCACCTATCAGCGTGATTACTGATTGCCAAATCTGTTCAGTAGTTTTTGCAGTTTTGAGGAACAAACATCCGTACACAAATTCACATTATTTTATAACGTATTTTATAAGGTATAGATCAAGAGTATTCCTCTCCATTGTATAACACTTACAATCCCAGTTCCCTCCTGGTTCCTCCTCTTTCGGATCTCTTTATGCAAACATGTCGAGCGCGCAGATCTACCCGAGATCGTAATGAAGTCAGATCTAAAACAGATTCATGTCCTCTTGGAGAGTTGTAACCCTTATGATGTTCTTGATTCAATAATGATGCTTTTTTGATACTGGTACTAGAAATAGGCACTTGAAAGTGAACTAAGAATTTCTATATTATCTTGAGAGCTCATGATTACCGGTACAACAAATCAAATATATGTTTAATTAATATTAACTAAAATTCTTTAGAATTGAAATGGTTCCCCAAGTATGTTCATTTCAATATCGTACTGATTAACGAATCATTCTTTACACTGTCAATCAACCCATAAACTCAGCCTATTTCGGTCCACTACTGGACATAGGCCTCGCCAAAGTTGTGCCACAACACTCGATCCCCTTTATGGGTGCTGTGTGTTGTGTCACGCCATCACTAGTATATTTGCCCTATTCTCCACTATGTAATTCCCTCCACAGGAACCAATTGACTGTCGCACTGAGGCTTCGTTCTGGACACATTCCATCTAAGAAGTTCGCTTTTTTGATGAAAATAGTCTCGTCTCCCAACTGCCCTGTCCGTGGTACAGTAGAAGATGTACAGTATCACATATTGATGGAATGTGTCCGAAACGAGACTTTTAGACGGTTTTATATTAAAAAGCATAATATGTGTATGGGCTTTGTAAACAGCATTTTTGCTTCTCCGTTCTCCGAAGAGGCTAAAATTTTGTATGTTAGCTAGTATTGGCTTGTGTGGTAGCTAGATTTATTGTTTAGTATGGAGGTTTTCATTGCTTTTTATAAGTTTTTCGTGTAGAGTATAAACCTATTTGTTGTTTTTTATGGAACGGTATTGTCGCTCAGCGGCAAAGTTCTGATAAAATAAATATAAAAAAAGCTATTTATTAATTCAGAATGTCTCTTGCTTGAAAGTAAAAAATCTGACGTAACGCCTTAATTATACAAGAAAAAAAATTGCCGTGCCTATGGATCATGTTGGGTGTGTAGAAGTTAGTTTAACATCTTATTATATATAAACATTTTACAAATAATTTTCTTCTCCAAAATTATATTCGTCACTTCGTGTCCAATAATGCATTTTCAGTGCGAATAATATAACAATAAGTAACGTTACGTCATACGGCTCACTTTATCGGGAAGGGTCAGTGATATATATGTATTACTTGTGCGTTTCATCGCCAAAGGGGAAGAGTGAATCATGCAAACACCGACACCAACGGCGTACAACAATAAAACAGGTGAAATTCGAAGCTTTAAATTTTCAGTTGAGTTGTAAGCTTTTGTTTTATATTTGTAAGTATGACACTTTACGACGCGCTCATATGGAATGCTTAAATTACTTATTACTTGGTATTGAGTGATACAACTGCGACTGTATGGTGAACTATAGACTTCTATGGTCGGACCACAGACCGCTTTAAGCAGTGCCAGTGCTTGAAGCGGTCAACAAAACATGCGGGCGGGTACACGTGACTCGCGAGCGTAGCTGGCAGCTCGATCACTGGGCTACTGCTACTTTCTCTGTAATAAATATACAACTCTATATTAATTCAGATAATAGAAACAAAAGACTTCGATCAGCATCAAGGAAACTATCCCATAAGAAATCTAATCTTGCCTTAACTTGTTCCTTTTAAAATTTGTAATACTAGTTATATGCACAATCCTTTAGTACCACCCTTACCTTTAGCACGCCACCGACCATGCTGTCTGCGTGGCCGAGTACAGGTCTGTCAAATTATAATATATTGCCATTGATCGACACGCTTAGAAAAGGAAGATTAAAAGCAGAGCAATGAAATCGCAATAAACCAACTATAGGACATAAAAGTCGTCCAAAAACAGGCCGGTGATCTCCAAACGATTTCCCTCAGTGTTATCCCCCGAGGCACACGAAAATTTTAATCAAAGAAACTTTAAATTACGAAAATTTCGCGCAAATAGCCGAAAGCAATTCCGGTGCCAAGTCTGTGTGTGTTGCGTATTAAAACATATATAAATAGTTCAATTTTATCCATGGGCTTATGTTACGAACAAACACGATTTAAATTGCCCTTACCACGTTTTATATGTTATGTAAACTGCGGTATAGGCGAACTTTTTGTTAATTCGACCCTTAAATTTGAACATGAGCATCAATTATGAACTGGTTTTCTATTTTAACATGAACCTAAATGTATTTTGAACATTTCACGTTTCTCTTGGGTTGGAAAAAAAATAATATGTCTCCCAAATACCCACGAAAGCAATCTTGTTACTTATTCTTTAAAGAATTCCCTAACTAGTGATATATTTTCATATGCAAGTAGAGTATTGCACGCTTAGTAATTTTTAATATATCATATTAATAAACATTGGTAATGATTGGCTTATCAAACAACACATTAAAATTTATGCATGCAACTCTCGCACCGGTTGCATTTGTTTTCCAGCATTGTTTGCTTTTAACACAAGTTATTAACGACAGAATCTCGTCTGGTTACGTTTTAAAATTTATGATATGCGCACCGGCGTCCCCAATAATATGCCTGAATATTATTTAAGGCCATGCTTTCAACGCGCGATACATCCCTGCGATATGCAACACATTCGACTATCTGAACTTCAAAGTGTAAAGCTATAAAATCAAACATTTAAAAGATTATATTTTTTATATTCTAGACGACTTTATTTTGAAAAGATTTTGTTCTGTATCAATTGTAATTATTTTAACATCTTGCTAGATTAATTCGAAAAGGGCCCATCGTGAACATGTGATGTCCCGAAATAAGAGGCGAGACAATTATCATGAGTATAAATGAGTTTTCATCAAACAATTAATTTTGAAATATAAGTAGGATTTCTGTATTTGACACTTAGATGATGCTTGTAAATACTATAATGTTTACTCTTCAATATATTATACGAAATCTTTAATGGATATTGTAAATTAATTAATGCGCGTAACCATGCGAATAGTGTGTTTTTAAGTAATTCTAATACATCCATTCTTACAACGGATTCATTTTAAATAGACACCTCACCATGCTACACGTACAATTAGAAACATTTAATAAATCGGTCTAAATGGCTAGTTAAAATCATTGAAATAGAGTGCCAAGGTAATTCTGAAACTAAAATTTCATTTAACATGAAGCCTTTGAACATTTTTCTAAAAAAAACAATTCTCACGCTGCAATCAAGCTAACAATATCCTGTTATTTCAAATAGTTTTTTCAGCTTTCACAATTCAGTTGGAAATGTAATATACACGCGCAAACGTGCATTGGATTTCAAAAAGTTTATTTGTGCAATACAAATAAACTATAATAGCTTCAGGCTATTTTACGTATCCCAATAACGATTTAAAGAATACCATTTCTACAGAACGTACTCACAAGGTTACTGTTAATACTTATACAGGAGTTATTTTAAAGAAGTGCGTATATTCAACGAGGTAATCAGATGCATAAAACTGATTAATTTTCCACAAGGAACATATTATGTCGAAATCTTGAAATGGAAAATGAACTTTACATACAAAGTGACAGGTCACGTGACGTATGTTTGTACGAAAGATGATTATCAATTTTAAGATTTCGACCTATGTTTCTTGGGGAAAGTTGTTCAGTTTTATGCACCTGAGTACCTCGTTGAATATCCGCACTCCTTTTAAATTAATCCGTAGAGCAGAGTTAAATTAAGCTTATCCTGAACTGACTATATAGTTACATAAACAGATAAATCGAAAATTTGTACATAATATACTATTCCACTATGATTCAACCAATTATACTTCAATATCTAAAGGTAATCATTTTTATATTAGTAGAGTTGGCCTGAACAGTTCAAAAATCAGACACCAATAACATCTCCCGTTCAATCGAGCGAAATTTCACATAAACTTTTGCCATAACTAACAATTAAAAAAAACTACATGTCTTTCTTTATTAACCCTCTAAACCTCAAGTAACTCGATCAAAAGCATCTAACCCTAAAGTGAGCATACATGTTACACGGAGGTCGGTTGCAAGCCGGGGGTGCGTCGGTCCCGCCACTATTTATAGGTCAATTACCGCTATGTAATTAAGGCAATACTTCAGCAAGATCACAGCTTTTGCCAAGATTGCTTAAATAAATTTAAACTTGAGATTTTCAGCTAAGTACGAGAGACATTACGTTATCGCATCTTCGCTGGTAAACAAACTGTTATAATAACGTAATTAAACGTTAAATGTATTCTGTGTTTTAAGTTTGAATCGAGATTTAATATAGTTGCGTTACTTTCATTATTTAATATTTAACTTTCTTTCAAATAAGAAAATTATAATTAATTATGTAATTTTTTTTCACGAATATTAAATCATTAGGCCAAAGTATAAAAAAATATAACTGCATGTATTAGGATCCTTCTGAAATAATAGAAAACTAAATCATTCACAAAAATTTTATAACACTACCTATCAATAAATATTCACAGAATTTCAAATGAAATAAATGAAAGATTTAAAATATTATGTATCGAACATTTTGTAAACAGCGTTGTGCAATATCAAATTTTTAAAACGTAATTTATCATTCCCTTTGAAATTATTTCCTTTGAGCTGTGCATATTAAAAAACATGTGTGATACATATTCATTTCCTGTTGCTGCGCTCGTTCGAAATGTATTTACGACGATTATCGATATTGTCTTGTAATGCTCTTTTCTACCTTATTAAGTGAAATAGATATTTTGAGAATTTATCTATAAAATTAGGTAAACATGTTTTTTTCTATACATGCCAAACCTATTCATGATTCAGATCAAGATGTAGATTCGATCGAACAATAATTTAAATTGACGATTTAATTTTATTTGTAACGCATTTTAATTTATTTGTAAAACTAAACAATTGGAAAATACAATGAAACGGAAATTTCACGGATTTATCTACTAGAAAAATGCGCCATCGTTAAAGAAAATAGAATTATTAAGGCCAAAAAAAAAAACTTTTTAATGTGACAAAAATAAAGTCACAATTTGTTCCTTTTTCAATTTCATTTCGATCTTTCTTCATTTACATTTGCAGTGAAGAATTTCAGTGTTCGTTACGACGATGTTTTTTACCGAAGAGTGGCGCTCCAATGATCGATGACGTCATCAATAACCACTCAACTCCTCGCCATCTAGATTTATCAGACACAAACGTCTACAATGCATTTGCTGAGGAAAGAAAACATGGATATGACTGTATTTTATATGTTTTATGTATTTATGTACTTTCTTTACCAACGTATTTAGCAAGAACTCATAAAACAGTCAATTGTGTATCGTTCCAAATGATAATGCTGACGCAAGAATGTAATCATTGTGTGTAGGTTTTTTGATGACTGATTCGGTATCGATGAGGTTATTTTTATTACAAAGATTTACAATTAAATACTGGACTTAAATATATATATTCTTTTTGTAAAAATAATTAAATATTGTCATGTTAATAAAAGTATGTTTTATTATATATATAATCAACATATTTTCATCTTCTCTGGCACTTAAGTTAATATTGTATTTCTCAGACGTATCCGTACTAAGACGTCGTAGCTAGCTGCGAGCGTGGTCACAACAAATGATAATTGACAGCGCAAGTCGATTTATAGCCGCGCTTAGCCGACCAAGCTGCACAGCGATTTATAGCCTCTCACCGGCTATACACTAAAAAATACGACCAACATGCGTTGGAACGATGGATATAAACGAAAATCATAGAAAATTGTAAATATGCTATGTTATTAGGACCTATGTGTACCTGCCTTAGTAATTTACACATAGGTACATACACACAGGGGTGATTCTAACTTTGTGATTGTGATTGTGAGTGACCATAATTAGTTAATAAAAAAGACTTTGCATATTTAATGAAGTATTCTAACTTAGTTTTCATTTCCTCTTTATAATTATTATCATCATTATAGCCGTAGGACGTCCTCTGCTAAACATAGGCCTCCCTCATATATTTCTAACACGACAGTTGGCGGCTTGCGTCCAGCGCGATCTCTTAGCAGGATCCTCAAACAATTAGCAAAACATAATTAAATATACTATTAAATACCCACTAAAAGTAAATTGTGTTTTATTAGTCTTATGCAAAAAAACAGGTAACAATTAATTAAAATTTAATATTTATGCCTTGCTTATGTACGTATATTGTTGTCCCATAATAAATCACAGATACTTTTCATGAAAAATATGAAAGTTTGACATCGCGTGCGTTTTAATAGCTGCGCTAAGTAATGGACACACGGCTGCAGCGCGCGGCCAGCGCTGATGGCCAGCTCGCGTGCGCTTCACACCAGATATAACTGTTTCTATTAATCGTCTCGTGCGATGTCACTTGTTCGTGACACACCGACTGTAAGGATGGCGAGCGAGAGGATACCAGACGGTTTTAAGGTATTATATTAAAGTCTTAGTTATCTCAACATCTGCTGTTTTTAGAGAAAAAATAAATTCATTTCAACTACACAGTTAATCTGTCTAATTTATAGTATCCAGGGATAACTTTATTACAAGTTCTGCTTAAAATAATATAGATGTCGTGGTAGCCTAGCGGTTCAATGACCGGATTCGTATGCACATGTTATATGTACTTTCTTAATTATTCTAAGACACCATTGACAAACGGTAAAGGAAAATATCGTGAAGAAAACTGGATTCCAAATTTTTTTATCTGAAATCGCCAACCCGCAGTGAGCCCAGCGTGGTGATCAATGGTCGTTCCTTCCCTATGTGGAAACAATGCAGCAATGGGACATTAATAGGCCAGTATTATAAAATTACATATTATTTTATTTACAAAAGTGAATAATATACCTGAAAACACACCCATGGTTTTTATGCAATATTTGGTTCTCTATGCAATATGCATTAATTGGTTCTAAGCAAATTATCATCTTCTTCCCCTATCCCAATTTCATTTGGTTGGTGCAGCATGCCTTCTTTCATACTAATTTATTTCTTCTCAGCCAATATGACCTGCAAATAACCCGTACAACCTAAAAAAATCCTAAAGTTATCATTGGTAACCACAACACTCTATTTCCCATCCACAACTTTGTCAATCAGCCGAAGATAATTTCCCAGACGGCTCCACTTATTCCACGTATAAAATAAAAACGTCGCGTGGACATTTGCCAACGGCCACCATTTTCAACACGTACCAATGCAATGTAACCTGAATTGATTTTATACACGACAAATCCAATTTTGTTGCACAAACGGACCGGCTATTTTACTGCCTTTGAAATTATTTCGTAGATTGGTACGAATGTGGACGAAATTGTATTTTTTAACAAATAAAATACGTTAATACGAAACTGTTAAAACCTTGTCTTTGTCTCTTTAAAACATGTTGTATTATTTTCTTTGTCGTGGCATGACGAGGTTTTTTATTCAGGCAGTTCCGAAAACGTATACGATTACAAGATAATGAATCTTTCGAGGACTGTATTTTTTTATTGCCAGAAACATAGATTATATGCCACATTAGGTTTTCTGACGGCATCAAGTGGAGTGGAAACCGCAATATGCAAGCATGGTAATCAATGCTCGTTCCTCCTCTAAGAAGAGGACTGTGCCCAACAGAGGGACAATTATATACCGGTATTATAAGCGGAGGTGCCCAATTAGTTTCGAAAGAAAGAAAAAGAAAGAAAGAAAAATATTTATTTGGCGCAAAAGGGTAACAATCCAAAACTTAATCTACTTAAAATTAATTTTGGATCCAACTGGGAAAAATGAGTCGGACACCATCGATAGTATCGTGTAAGAAACAGTATGGTTCGATTCAAACTTAATGGCGGCTGTTACACACACTGCGCAGTACCTCGCCCCGTACCCCCCCGCTTGTGCATAAATTTGTTACTGCGCAGCGATTCGCCGCATGTCACAGCTGCCATTAAGTTTGAATCACATATTACTTTAGCGCTATTTATTCCACTGTTTTAAAACAAAAATAATAATTACTAGACAAGGCAAGTGTCAGTATGTCTCAATATTAACGAGTGTTATAAAAACGGTGATTAAAAATATTGGCCGACCGGAATAGTTGGGCTGTGGCGATCGACATTACGCTCCACCAGATGTGCTGACAATTTTCATTCATATTTATATTATGTTACGGACAGAACTCATCATATTTTTTTATTTTTAAAAACTATAAGCTGTAAAATAAATATGATGTTTGGTAACTTTGTGTCCTGCGTGAGCGACGAATATGACTTGGCGCCGGGCAACGAACGGGACCAAAACGATCAACTCAACGGCATACCGCGCTTGCGGCCTATATGTCAATCTCCTTTGAGAGGCAACGTAAAGTAGTACTTGTTCTGAAGGCGATCAGCACAATTGTACTGTACTTCTCCATGATTGGGGTGGCAATCACCAAAATCACGAAGGACATTTGTCGCGTCGCTTTACACCGTGTCGATTCACGTCAACCCTTAAATCTTTTGGCTATAACATAATCCATTACTAAGTACACCAACTCCTTTTTAAGCTTAGATTATAGGGACAGAAAGAAGGAATAGAAGGTGGCTGGGAAGATCTAGTTATTGCTACTTAGCTACATCATATACCGATCATAATCAGATGTGTTTCATAATGTTTATGCACAGAGCATACATTGTATTCTGTCTTTGTATCTTGACCTGCAAATCTTTGATCCTGCCAAGTTTCTTCTAACCTTATTTTAATTTATCACAGGAATTGCCACTTCCACGATATATACCTACTTAAGTCATTGTACATCGTTAATAAACTTACGGGAATACTGAAAACAATAGGTTTCCCATTTACGTGTGTTTTATGGTCATACAGGCTCGATCAACGGTTCTCAAACCCTTCTAAAGTGAAAATTAATTTACTGCATCAAAACGTCTTTTTCATTTACGTACGAGTATGTAAATTAAAAAAATAAATTTATTTATAATTTTGTATTACTTTTACTGGTGATCAGAAAGTTTCTGAAAAAACCAGATTATCTTGAGAATTGTTTACATACCTCTCTTAAATTGTGAAATTATTATAAGATGTTCTGACAATTTCGATTAGCATCTTTTGGGAACAGCTTTCCGTCTTGTAAATGGACTTACCGAATCTTCGTATTGCATTAGTCCGAAAACATTACTTGACGAATACACTGAGAATCTCTGCCGTAAGCATTATCGAAGAAACCTTGAGCTACTGCACTTTGCTATCTAAAGATTCTTGAAACGAGATAATTTGGCAACACGCTCAAATGGGCACAAAAGACTTATTGGTTAACTTCGGGCTAAAATTACCCATTGTTGGGGCAAAGTGCGCTACAGTGCGCATTAGCGCTCCGGAAAACAATATAGTTTTTGAATAGAGCTAAGTAACAATAGAGGTGGATACTAAATAATAAGTAAGGTTCCGTAGGGGATCTAACATAACTTCATATACCTATATCCATTTCACGCATAATCATTGTACGAATGAATTGCCTTTTTATGTTTTATGAATAATATCATTCCACCATTTAGTCGATACTTTAATGAGGTTTTCATTAAAGTATCGCCTAAATTGGAATTAAATATCAATCTTACCATCGGTACCAGTCAACGCTGTAACCTTTTCAATACAAAGCAGTTGCATTTTATACGTCCTCTCATTTTTAAAACTTATGTAAAGATTCCCACACAAGATCATTCCCATAGAAGATATTACACCTAACAGATGAGCCTCCATTTCCTTAAATCGTGTTAGTATCAACAATTCACTCAAACCCTCGCCGTCGCGGTTCACTTACCTAAATTATAAAAACCCTCGCTCCAAGGAACCCTAAAGTATAAAATAGCCGGTGGGCGTAAACACGGGCGTTAATTAATTACCTGCGGAACCCTACCGTGTGTTTACATACGGACAAAAAGATCGCGGTGTAATCTTAAATTCTAGTTGTTTGGACTTACAATTAATGTTGGTTCATGAACTTTAAGATAAATTACAGATGGAGATTTTTTTTTGTTACGAAGACATTTAAGACAATTATTTTATGTTTTAACAATTCACTAACGGACGTGCTCGGGATTGCCCGACAAGTTTCTAACTCAGTGGGAACCTATTAAGTCTGAAACAGGTCCGAAGAGTTCATAACTGTCCAAAAATCATTAACAATTCATCTTTTCAAAGTTATTATACAAATTTGCTACAGATTTGCCTAAATAATTAATGTGAAATGAAATACGTAAAAAGATGGTTTACCAACCATGCCTCCACGCACAAGAAACTTTAAAATAATCATAAAAATCATATTGTGTCTTGGCTGATTACACAAGACAGGCAAAATTTTAGTCAAATAAAAATACTTGCTTTAAATTTTAAATAAGTCACTGCATACAAGAGTCATGTCACCTTTAATCCAAAAAAGTACACACATAACATTTTAATCCCACTAATGCATCACACTAAATATTTAACCAATAAATCTGTCCAATCCCGTAAAGGCACAACACTACGAACTAGAGATGTCATAAAGAATGCATTAACAAATGCGGGATTGCACAGCATTACTCTTTCCTAGTACGGGAAACTTAACAAGAGAAAAAACAAAATACATAAATACCGTCCCTATGGAGTTGAGAAAAACAAATGACAGAATATTTTCGTTACAATTTTGTTTACAATTGCACTTTTTGAAACGATAACAGTATGAAGTTTTTACTAAACACGTGGGTGCAAATACATGCTTTGATTTTAAATATGTTTAATATATTTTTATATAACTTTAGGTACTGGTAAAAATCACGTGTTATCATTTGGGAAAATATAGGCTCTGCTATCATAGATAGTATTATTATTTATTCAGTTAAAATGAACCTAGTAAATACTAATATACTGTGAATGGTGGCACATTGCACTGGGTAGGTATACAATATTGATGAAAAAGATACTTATAAAACTACTTTTAAACTGATCCTTTTGGCAAGTGTCATGGTCACGGGCAGACTGCAAAGGCAAAATCAAAATAATCCGCGATAGAATCCGTTTAAAAGCAGTTTAATTTAAATGTTTAGCATTCGCGTAAACCTTAGAAATCAATAAGATTCTTAGAAGTTTTTAAAAAACCATAGTTATTATTTTATATTTTAATCTATTAATTATATTTTTAATAAAATCATACTCGGTCACGCTTTTTCATTCTTATTAGTAAACATAAAGTAAGACTAGCTTTTAGGTAATTTGCTAGCACAATTTAACCAATAATAACGCTCAATTATTTATTTAAAATTTTCTTTTAAACGTCTCAATACGTCATCAGTTAAATAAGAAAGCCTTCTCAGCTCTTCTCGTTCAACCTGAACATGATTTATTCTTCATTCAGCCGCCATTAATACTTTTCACTAACGATTTAGCTTTATTAACACTGGATTACACAAAACACAATTTGTGTGCAATTAAAGTCGATTCACACGGCTTGAAAGCGCGAGCTTTGACGGATTTGGGGCTCGTAAAACAGCGATTATCATCACTACCTCAAGTTTAGTTATAGCGACACTCATTCTACAAATATTGGACTTATTCAACTTTAAATAATTTAATGATTGATATTGTACGTTCAAAAAAACTTAAGTTGTGTTGAAAAATAAATTAGTACGTTACGTTTTTAACATTGACCTAAAAGTCTCAAGAAGTGTTATCTTATTTTTTTCAAAATGTCAGTTGAAGCCTGTCACGTATTTGGAATTCGGGACATAACCCTTTGACCCTACGTTCTCAAGGTCACCAGATGCTCATTTCAAACTCGTGCCACGAATACATTTTAAGTTTAGGCACATTGTAACCCAGTTCGTGAACTCAAGTTTGTAAGGATGAGATAACCTTTAGAACTTAGATGGCCTTGAGAATGGGCGTATTACTTACTGAGTGACCCCAGACATATTAAATTTCAGTTGTTTTACCGCAGGTCCAAAGTCAGGTTTCAAATTTCAGTTTCAAGGATTCTTGGTCATATTGCCGAGTGTTCTTGAGACCTGACTTTGACCGACTTAAACCTTTATTCGCTATCGTCAGGTTTCACAATAAATAAACCATAAGACCTCATACTAATAGTTTATTTTCACAATCAGACATTATGTTTAATACCAACTAGTGTAATAACACTGTTTGACTGTCTCTACTATGACATATATTTCTATACCGATAAACTAAGAATTTTAGTACCGATTTGCATTTTAATATAATTCTTCTAATACACTTTTTTCTCAGAGTTTTAGTATACGCCAAAAATCACAGTGAGGTTATATGAAAGAAGGAAAAATATTGATTATCCCCACAGGCACAAATGCACAAGAAAGAAATTGTAAAATAAAAACAAATATCGTCGAACCGCCCTAGCTCACCCGCTAGTCTAGTGGCCCCACCAGTCGGCGACGCGTCGCGCTCTCGCCGTGTGACAAGGCGCCAATTTAGCCGGATTAAAACTTCTATTCACTTTGAACTGAAAGAAGTTTATTGAAAATATAAAATACGTGTTTTGTTAGTTTATAAAGACGAACGAAAGGAAGATGTAAGCTGTGTGCTAAGTTAAAATGAAAGGTAATATAATAATATCTTGGCACAACTCAGACACGGCCATCTGATCCCAAACTAGGCAGAGCCTGTACTATGGCAACCAGACAACTGATAAACATACTTATCTATTTATGAATACATAAATATTGATAATGTAATGATCGTGCTCATCACATAAAGATTGGTCCTGTGTGGGAATCGAACCCACGACCTCCGGCTTAGCAGTCAGGGTCACTTACAACTAGACTAACAGGCTCGTCATCAAAGGTGCAACGATTGCATGTTTACATTTCTGAATTATAATACCACTCAGTTTATTAAGGAGCTAGTCTCCCTATAGTAAACTAGCTGTAGCCCGCGACCACACTCGCGTGCATGGCGAATATTGTAGCAAAAAGTGTAACACATGTTCTTTTCTCAGGCTCTAGACTTCTATCTTTGTAACAAATTTCATTTAAATCGGTTTAGTAGTTTAGGCATGATTGTGTAACACACAGACAAACAGAGTTTCTTTCGCATTTATAATATTAGTGAGGATGATAGCTCTCCGCATTTATTCAATATTAATTCAAAACTAATAGAAACAAACTACTGGAAACAATATAAAGGCCACAAACTATTCTGTCAAGTGATTGGAAAATTTTGTAGGTAGAGGCTTAGATTAATTAAAGCGATATTTTCCAGTTAATTATTGCTGATGGTTTTACTTGTTAACTTCTCACCCAGCCCATGTCAAAAGTATCATGCATATAAAACAATGTCCCCTCAAGACAAAGTGACATTCACTCATTACACATACATAGCATCGCGCCTCCTCCCGCGAGACCAGCAGCCTACTCGCTACGTGCTATGATTTACTTTACTTTTAAATTCAACTGTTGTATACTGGCTTCATCATTGAAAATGATCGTGTATCGCTTAAATCTAACCAATATATTAAAACTTTTATTCAATTCAATTTGGTTGATTTTGGCTCGTTACCGACGGGATGTCGACGCTTCTTCCACTGTCAGGTTTGGGAAAACAAGTGTTATCAGCGAGAAAAATTAAAAACAAACAAAACTTAAATAAAAAAAAATATAAAACATTCGAGCAACTTTTTTAATCAAATTATAAATATAGCAAGAATTCATTAAAATATATTTTTTAACAATGACGTTTGTTTTCGATTCATTCGAAACATTATCTATTAAAACTGTTATCTATATCCTATAGAAATGATAATAGTGAAATGTTCTTCTCAGAATACACAGCCATAATATTAAAAAACGCTATTTTATGTTTTGCAGTGATGACTAAATGATGACTTTAACATGACAATGACTTCAAAAAGTAAAACAATCATCAAATTTCATAGACGATTATTCAATCTGTATCAATAACTCAATGTTGAAGGTAACATATCCAGGTAAAAAGGCTCCAGTTTTAACTGAAACATTTTATATCCAAAACTCGAACATAAAGGACCACAAATAAATCACCGTTGACAAATAGGAACGCTCGCGTGCTCTGTACCCATACGTTACGACTCCATTCAAAACTTTTTACTCTTTCAGTACAGCCACGGCGTGTAGGTGTCGCCACCTGAGTTACTAAAAGATTGATTCACTTGAGTTTTAGATCCAAAGTCTGTTTATTTATCAAGCAGTTTTTCTTGTTATTAATTAATCTCTAGTTTTTGCTTTTAGTGCGATGAAAAGAATGCATTAATCAATTGGGTAATAGATTTAAAATAATTAATTATGTTGCTTCCAACAATAGCATTTATTCTATTTAAAATAAATTGCGTTAAAATATTAAGATGCAACTAGCGTAGTCTTATGCTACACTGCTACGATGCGCGTAGCAGACTACGGCGTAGCCACTATTATTTTACAAAGTTTATGGTTGGATTTATAAACGTATCTGTCACATATTATAGCAGATGAATTTTATTATATGAATATATTGAGGTTAAATAAATAATTTCGTCATATTTTTACAATTATTTTTACTTAAAACTAACTTCGTAGTCGATTCTAGATATAAAACTTTTAAATCTTTGATACTTAAAGTACATACACATGATTCATTTATTTCAACTATATTAGATAAAAACCATTAACCAAACGACAAACAAACAGCACAAACTGCACACGTTAATCTGAACAAAAACCTTAACATCGGATCTGCGAGAAGAACTTTAAAGTCGGCAGTAAATCAATCTTCTTAAAGTTCGCGTATCAGCAGGAATGTTCCGTGTACACTGCGAGCTAATGTTTGTTGCTGAGTTTTATTGTATAGCGCTTGTTATTCGCGACTGGTTAGGCAGGATTATAAAATAAATATATGACTTAACCCCTATGACTATCGTGCCGGCCGTCACACCGGTATGACACCGCTATTGTTCTCAAGCCCCGCGGTCTGTTCTTAAGGAAGTTTTTACTAACATAGGTTTAAGTATTTATATACTCACCGATTATGTATTCATAAAAAATGTATGTTAGTCTTTACGGTATACATCTAAGTTGCCTGATAAAAAATGATTTTATTATCATCATATTTTGATCGAAAATAGAATTTAATATTTTAACTACAGATTGGATTTTTTAAGAAGTGTTTCGATTTTTTCAGTAATAGTTACTAAAACTAAAAACTATAATTATAAAATAGGCAAATCTAATCATCTATCGTTTTCAAATATGGGAACATTAAAGTTATCACATAATATTAAACTATAATATTTAACTATTTCCAACCACACGACAAGCAAACTGAAGCACACAATGATGATAAAATAACTGCAGGTCAAAAGTTTTTAACCTCCACACAAAGTAAAATACTTATGATAATGTCTCTGACCTTAACCTTAGACCTTAAACTATAACTGTTCTACTAAATTCCTAACCTTAAGCCCTAAAAATAAATTTAAATCATACCTACTTAATCGATAAACCGACTCGATACACGAATATCGATAGTATTTATTCGATATCGCGTTACAAGTAACGACTAATATTCCACTTGGCATAGCTCTTATAACTCTGAACGTACTTACAATTGGCGTATACATTTGTGCCACGGAAAAATGAGCTTTATTTCACTGTGAACAAGGAAGTTGTAAGTGTTCAAATAACTTTGTTTGTGGATTGGTTCGCCAGGGAAATTATGAAAATGGATATCAGTCGCGCAGTTGGCAGCTATTTTGCCAGAGAAACGATATTTGTTTGGTTGAATTGGAGGCCGGAATAAGGCACTGTAGGTTATCCAGGTATCTTGGATACTATCTCTTCATTTTAAGGGTTAGTGGCTTAGCGTTATATATTATTGTTAAAAGATAAGAAGCTGATATTTTGATATTGCCTTACTAACAGTTTGAGTAGTTCGCATGAGCAGTGCACGAAATGAAAGAAGCGTTTTAGTTGTTAATTACTTAATTGCAAGATTAAGATTGATACATTATTTTACTTCAATGAAAAATGAGCTTGTTGTTACATTTTTTACCAACCTTTTTTTTTTGTATACAAAAAAGTAATTATACAAAAAAAACGATTACTTTAAAATACCTTGTCCGAAGTCATTACCATCGTAAACAGAAATTGTACAAAAAACTATAAACAGGCGAAAACAATCCTTTACTGATTTCGGAAGCTCTTATTTTCCCTATCCTCTCATTCATTAATTAAACGTGGAACATACTTCACAATTATTAGTACAAGACATCAAAGATTCATGCAAAGTAGTGCACACAGCGATCGAGTGCATTCTCTAAAATATGCGGAGTCAATGTCTGGCGGGCTTCCGATTATGGCGCGGTGTGATGACACAAACAGTTCGGTGAAGTACTGAAGGATAGCTGGGGATTTCCGATAGAGGGATCTTTAAGGGCAGTTTACTGTCGATAAAGAATTAAAAAGTATGGGGATTGTATGGTATGTAGTAATTATCTTTGACATTACTATAATACGGTTTCGATTCTATGTATGGTAAAACATTTGTGGTCTACTATATTTATATGGTGTAATTGATGTATACCCATGTTACTAACGTCAATAACACAACGCACGCAATATCCTTACATTTTAAGTTAGCAAAAAAAAAATCTATCTAATACTGAAAGATTTTTTCAAATCGGTCCAGTAGTTCCTGAGAATAGCGAGTTCAAACAAATATACAATCTCTTCAGCTTTATAATATTAGTATACTATGGATTTCATATATTTAATTTCAATGCAATATTTGGTTTAGGTTTGAAAAAGATGTTACATTACAATAATAGTATCAACACTATATAGCATACAAATGTTAAAGTATACTATGTATACTTATTAAGTAAGAAGCTTTAAAAAACTGGAACCTGTTTAGATTGAATCATGAATATTCCAGTACAGAATATTTTACAACAAATAAAATAGTTTGACAGTCAACTTTAAAACAGCTAGCACCAGTTGTTAGTAATATTTACAAAACAGAAATAAAAACAGTCTTCATTTATAGTAGGTAACTTCTTTCAAACGGCGCGGACAAAAGTACGGCGAACTCTCGGAATTCAAAAATCTGGATAAGAAGCTTGGTATTAACGCTATAATGTATTTGCAATGGTAAATTGAAATTAGACCTTTTGAAAACAATAACTTCAGTTAAACATTGAACTTTCGTGACATTATTATTGAGTTTTAACTTCCGATATACTAAATAATAATTTAATCAAATAATCCACACAAGCTCTCTTTAACTTGAACAAATCATAATACTTACTGTAAGTTATTTGCTTATTTTACCAAAACATAATATCATAATGTTTACCGAAATTTCAGAAACTCCTGTGTTCATTTATTGAAATGTGTATTCTTTTCCAGCTCTGTATAGTCTTGATGTTGAACTCAAATGGCAAAGAAACACGGACGGAAAGAGGCGACAGGCAATTCATACGAGCGTCTGCGTTGGCGACACAACAAGCTGCGTAGTGAGGTGACATGCTCGCTTCTATTAAGAGCTTTAGAATTTCACGTGATTTAAATAACGAAAAATTGTGAATTGTTTTGGGATATAATGGTAGGCTTGATCTGAAAGCAGAACAGACTATGATTGGTTACAGCATATGTGACAATTAGACTGCTTTTTTTTAAACGTAACTGTCATTGTTTTTATTGTTTTGTATGACGTGAAAAAAACTGCGTACCTCTCCTACTGCCTATCTCTCAGGATGTAATTAAAGTATTTGGGTTATCAAATAAGCGACCAAAATTAATAAAAGACTGTGCTTAGATAAATATAATTACCTATGTCGATTAAACCAATTAGTCGATTATCAGGGCACATCACTAGCACGTAAGTTTGACGAGCTTTGCCACCGACGCGACACCGAACTATTGTCCCGCGGGACAATTTTACTTTTTGTCGAACAACAGAAATGAATTGAAATAAGTGAAATAAAACGTAAGGAAATACGTATGTACCAAAAGATACTTTTATTTTGTTATAAATTCTATTTTAGTTTTTTACTGATTCCGCTGACTTCTTAAGCTTAGGTAAACTAGTCGTGATCTATTGATGATCTTTACTTAGATTTAAGTTGTTCAACAGCTGTATGAATAATTATAATTAGTAGAGGCTCAAAGTTTTCGCGTCATGTATAAATATAAAGTGTATGTATAGGTTGTGTTTAACATTCAGTAAAGACAAACTATTAATCTATATTCTAATCTCAATTTGACCAGTGTTTTTATGCGTGTGTGTGTCAAATACACGGTAGTGTGAGTAACGTTATTTTTTTATTGAATGCATTTTTATGCTTATTTAATTAAAAATTAGCATTCTGCACTGCTTCTCAATATAAACTATAAGTGTTCAAAATTTCATACTTCTCCGTCCTCGCAATTTTCGTAAAAATCGGATACAAAGTTCTTGCTTCACGTATTAATCTAAAGAAGATTTCTTAAATCTGTAAGGCCCTCTACACTACACACTAAGCCTTAACTCAGAGTTAGCTGCTAACACGAGGTAAAATTGTTAGATAGTTATATAGTGTAAGTTAGTCTATGTGGATATTAATTTAATACATATTTTATTAAGTTTTGCAAGACTGTTTCATGAAGGACTTATTGACTTGCGCTATTAGATATTGAGTATTAAAGACATATATTTCCACAAGATCCTCTACCGCCTTGTATATAACTGGTTATTAATTAATATCGTCCATCATAGCCCGAGCTCTACACCACACAGCATGTTACAAGCTTCCCATGCATATTTATAAGGCACGACTGCCCAGATCCCGTGATTGTGTTATCATAGCTAAAGACACTGTATTCTTCGTGGATCGACTTCACAAATTAAATCTGGTGAGATGTTATTTAGAAAACATTCCTCGATCCTGAATATTGACGTTACTTACGAAAAGAAATCGTTTTCTCCGTGGTTAAGAGCTATAATTTTTTGCAGTAACATAAATATAAGATCTAATATATAAAATTCTCATGTCGCGATGTTTGTTCACAAACTTCTCTGAAATGGCTGGACCGATTTGTATGAATTTTGTGTGCATATCGGGTAGGTCTGAGAATCGGCCAACATCTATTTTTCACACCCCTAAGTCTACCACTTAGGGGTTGCCCTCCGTAGATTTTTTTAATATGGCAGAATAACCTTTACCAGGTCAGCTAGTAGTTCTTTATAAATCATAGCTCTATGTAAATATAAAACCTAACTCAATGTTAAACATAACTTTATGTAATACGTAACTCTATCTTAAGCATAGCTCCATGTAACATATCGCTGTAGATTAAAACTCGATGTATCCATAGCAAACTATTATAAGGATTAGAAAATAAAGCATCTTATATGATAAAACTCATTTTAAAAGAGAAAGAAAAAGCGAGAATATTACGATATTAGGTATGTACTGATCAAATCTTAGACACAAGTTATATCAAACAATGTTACCCAACTATTAACTTAAATTAAATGCGAGTGTCATCGCAAAAGCTTAAAAATCAAAGAAAATACCAATAAATTATACGCTTCAAAATGTATAACGACAATTAATTAAGACAACATACCATGAAAACGATAACGCGACATTAAATTCATAAAAGTCATCGAAGCGGGCGGCAATTGATAATTATGGTATATTGAATATGGAAAAATAAGCGTAGGGAATAATTAAAAGATAATCTGTAACGAGTGATGCGAGAGAAACGCGCGATCGAATGGGGACTGAAATGTTATAATTTCAGCATCCAGATGAAGATATAAGGGCGCGTACTGACACGGTGCGTATTATACACGCCATTAGCAAAATATATAAAAAATAGTTGGAAATTAGGAGATCTATCGTACTTATTTAAACTAAACATAATGTTGTAAGTAGGTATAGTTTATTTGCAACATTCCAACAATGAGCAACGTTCGTGCACCACGACAATATGTACTTATATTTTAAACTAAACTACGCCTTGAAAAGTGTCATTTATTATTGAAACTAGATTGTAGTTTACTTAACCGACTTCACACATGAATTTATCAAGGAAACACTAATTAAAATATACCAATCAACATTGTTATAAAATTTCTCGTAACCAGGAAAAATCTGCTAATAAATCAAGTGTCCTGTTAAAAACAGCCATTGATGCGTGAGGTTGTAATTAAATCGTCTTACTTACACATTAATGTCTGCTTAACTCGTGTGTAACCCACTTAACATGGGGCCAACCGCCCGGCGCGGCGCCCGGGGGCTCTCATTAAAATTTCAGCTTCCTATATGTAGCCCATTTGTGGCGGTCGCGAATAAGTCGCTGTATTAACGGTATAATGACATCTAATATTGCTTTTCCTTGTTTCAGATGGTATTTACAAGTTAGATATAATTAACCTATATGCCATTGGATACGCAAGTGACCCTTCTATGGCATGGCTATTCTTTATATCACGTATACGTATAATATGTTGTCATAAATGTAAACACTTTATGTTACCTTCAAAAGTTGTCAAACCATAATGTATAATGTATTTTCGTATACTGCCCAGAACAGAAGAGGTATAAACTGTTAATCCCCAAGTCAGTACATAACAAATTACAAATCATCTCTTACAAAAATATCCTGTATAAAAACATCACCACATATAACGGTGCCTCCCGTAGTTTGAATTATAACCGCCATATCCATATAACTGAAAGACACCATTCACGTAATACGTAGGCTTTTTATCGCGATCACTTAGTGGGGTGCGAGAAATGTGCTTCGAGCTAGTGACGCACTTCCTCCATCAAAATTTTGTCGATAATTTTACTGTCACGTAAGATTCAGTTAAATTGTAATTTATGTCAAATAGTTTATAATGAACGTGAAATATATATTTGGTCGTGAAATCAGTTCTTTTAATTACTTAAAAGCACTCGGCAACCCAGTAACGCCCATTTTAAAATTACGCTTTGTTCGCTCATTTATTTCTAATTTGATTGCGATAACAGTCGGTAATGAAAAAACCTACACATAGTAGGAACACCGTCCGTCCATTAAGCATAATATTAATTATGGCTAATGGATGTAGGGAGTATGTCCGTTTGTTGCATGTAAACTAATCACACTCCTCGTAATATTGTATAATATGCGAAGTATTGCATGACTGAATATTAGTTACGGAGTAATATTCGCGACACAACCTCTGAATTTATTTTGAAATACCTTAAAACCATTTCAGAACATGTATATGAGATATTTTACTTACGCTAACATCTTTTTTCTGAGGCTTTACACCATATTAAAGAAATTTAGTATTTACATTTAAATGGTAAAAGCAACTTTCGAAACTAAGTATTTTTGTGATGATGATATGCTAATAAAAATAATGTACAACTTTCAAAAATTTTATCGTAATACGAAAACTTTTTTTATAAAATATTAGTCGATAGATTTCATAGTTAATGCTGATCATCTCTAAACATATCATATACTTATGTAGTGCGTCTATTTAAGGCTCGGACATTTTTTTATAATGTTATCATGTTGGCAACATGACTTACATGGAATACATGACTTATAGGCGCCAGCTTCTTTTTTTTTTGGTATCTTTGACGACCAAAGATACATGCAAAGTACTTTGAATTTTAAATTACGATCGCAGTTTCCGTTTGTACCCATTAGTGTTTACTTGTCTATTTTAAGCCAGAAATCATTATGAATAGTAAACAATGAACTATGTAAACGAAATGCACAGTTGTGATTTTTAAAGTATACAACTTACATGTTGACTTAGTTTATATTCGGCTCTAAAAGACAAAAAATCCGAAGGCACAAAATCAAACGCTAGATCTAAATACGTGAAAACCAACATAATAATATCAACTTTAGTAATATTTCGACCTACAAAAGTCACGATAAAGGCCGTTCTCGTAAAAATAACAACAAAAGAGAAAAAACGAGAGAATACCTCAAATAAATCCAATACACAATAATTCAATTCACAAATCAAGGAAAAAGCGCAATATACCTTAAACGCGCCATAGCATTCAATCTTTCTATGGAATATGTTACGCGGCACCAAAATTGTGGAGCCTTGAGAAATAATCTGCTAAGTGGTATAGGTATTACAATATTAATATTTTTGGTATTAATACATGTATATTAATTGGAATAGACATCTAAATCTAGAAGAGGACCTGGTGAAACTTCTCGAATGACGATTACCTACATAATATTTTTTGCGCTTTTTTGAAAATCTTATAATAAGCGATTTCAAAAGGTTTTCAATTCCACTGTATGTTTTTTTTTGTATGTTTGAGAGTGAGGGAGATAGAGTGTATCTCAGAAGTGTTCGCTTAAAAATATCATAAAAATAGATTCTGTTGTTTGGTTGTATAATGAGAGCAATTGGAAATATGTAAATAAAATATTGTATATTTATTGACTTTCAAGCAAAGGAAGTCCATTTTTTTACGTGTTATATCTAATTTATTTAATCATATTTTAACTAACATCAAACTAATTGAAGGCGTTATTCTAATTCTGATTGCTGTGCATCATTAAATATGCAATTAAACTTGAGCATTAATATTGATTACTCTGTACATTTACTAACGAATAAAATTAAATAATCTTTTAGTAAAATAAATAAATCGACAAAAAATCATCAAACAAAAATGTTCCTACCATAACCCACTCAGAACCGAAACATGAACTGACTAATACATTCAATTTTTGAGTTACCTACTGATTTATTTGAAGTCGCTGTTTGCGCTAAATTTAAGTTGGTACCAAATATTGTTTGATTTGCCACCGACTTGCAAATGAAATGGTAACAAATACCTATTTGGTTTGTCACCGACTAAAATAAAAACTCCAACAAGTCACCCTTATTTTCGCCCGCGTTACGCCATGAGGAGTAAACGAAAAACCCACAATGGGCTCTTTATCGTAACCAAACCACATGTTTTTATGGCATCCCGGTCCGTTATAAAGTCCGCACAATGGGGAGACTTATTTATTTCATAGAGCACTTTGCTAGCATGGAAGTTGACGGTTCATTCGTAAGAATATCATCTTATTATGTTACAGGAACGGGTTGATGCGATATAACTTATCTCGGGACAGAATTAGGTAACGAATATATTATATTTGTTGTAACTTTGCGAATTTTATTCGGTTAGGCTGCGGAGTTATTGAGGTCACCGATTGTGTTGGGACTTTGATGTCACGTTTATAAAGGTTCTAAAGAAGAATATTTATTGACAAAGATATAATATATTTGAGTTTTTAGACGAAATCCGTATAACTTGTGTCTGATAATGCGAGTGTGTGTTTTGTGTAGAATAGTAATGACTGGATTGAGCAATTCTAAATCAATAAAGTGGTCTTAATACATGAATTTGACACCTTTCAGCAAGAATTTGTTATCAAAGGATCTAAAGGAAATATTCACTCAGCAAACTTGATAGTTATGCAGATCACACTAACAAACAAATATGTGTGTAAACAACGGTATTATATTACGTTTATCAATTCAATTCAATTTTGTTGATTATAGCTCCGTCGGGGTTTCGACGATTCTGCCAATGTCACGGTGGGCAAAACAAGTGTTATCAACGAGAAAAATCAAACGGAACGAATCAATATTTTTTTTTTACTGCTGATACACGGCTATCTGATTCCAAAGTAGGCAGAGCTTGTTCTATGGTAACCAGACAACTGATAAACATACTTATATATTTCTAAATACATACATATTATAGATAAATAACACCCAGCACAGAACAAATAATCGTGCTCATCACACAAAGATTTGTCCTGGGTGGGAATCGAACCCAAGACCTCCGGCTTAGCAGTCAGGGCCACTAACCACTAGACCAACAGGGTAATCAATTTACATTACAATTTACAAATTGAACATGATACATAAATCTTTTGAGCAACTTTTATGCATGTGTTATCGAAGTAACTCTACTATTGAGATACGACATGCATGGTTGTTGTGTGTGTTATTGCCAGCTTTGTCGATGTGCCATGTATAACTTTCTTGATTCCTGTATAAAGATATTGTATAGATAAAACGTCTGAGATATACAATTAACCATATAACAGGGTACCTTAAGATAAACAACAGCTGTTTCCCAATTTACTTATACAACCTCAAAACAAAAAAAACCTAGAAATTTCCCCCCACGTTTCAGTCTTTACCGTCCCCACTGAAACAAGTTCTCGTGAATATTTGATGGCAAGCGACCCAGTACGGTGTCGGCGCGCGTCTGTTTCTCTGCCCGGCTCCCTTATGTAACAGCATGGTGTTTTACACGTACCTACATGAGTTAAGGAATACGAGTGAAGGAATATTTGTATTACAAGTTACGCAACATGATATTATTATGCTCTGACTAAAGTATTGTATTGCGTGTGGCATGAATTTTAACAATTTTATATTTCATTTGTTTTGTTGCAATGTATGTTTAGGTAGACGCACAGTTTAGGTTACAATATACAGACTTATGAGTAAATTTAAGTTGCATTTATTATTACCAATATTTAAACGTAGTTATTTCTCCTAAGCAAAGATATCATAAAAAATATTCCAATATCAATGTTGTTTACCTTCCAAAATACTTAGAATAACAACTCCTCTCTCCCAAAAATCAATAAACCAGTGTGAAAATAAACGAACAAATCCGACATCCTCTGTTACACATGATCTAACGATCTCAAAGTACTACTCAAGTACAAAGCATCGAAGCTTAATGAATACTGCCGTCACTGAAAAGTTACAAACACCAATATTTGGTTACCGCTCCGTGCATGTTATTAACAAAGGTGGCATATTATATTAACCGAAACTGAACTTGAGGAAATTTATTACAAAAGCTGCAAGCCCACAATACAGCGATACTCCCGAGAGAAAATCACCCTATTGAAATTCCGCATACATTGCCACTTTTACACGAAACCATGAGCCTAAAGTCTCGAAGAAACGCAGCGATGGATTGTGTTGTGTTTGAGATTGTAAAAGGCAGTGGTGTCGAATACACTACCGGGGTACTAGCTAAGTATGAAGGGGTGCTAACTTTGGACAGGCTGTCGGCTGCATCGTCCCAAGACGGGCACACACATGCAAGTTACAACTATGACACATTGTTGCGATATTAGACGTCCCACCTCCAGATCTTATTACCTTTGTGTCTGCTTAAAAACGACTTAAGGAAGCGCGGGAATCACGGAGATTGAGTAAATTCCGTTATGAATGGCATGAAACGCTAACGATGTTTTAAGTTTGTTTGCGAGATGTTTCGGTTATGGAATTAACGAACCTGCCTGATTAAATACTTGAGGAAGTAGAACAAACTTGCATTTTGAATATTCAAGTATTGTCAGAATTTAATTTTGTTTTATTAATATTCAGGATCCTGTATAGATTTGTTCTGTACCGTATCAAAAAGTATTCCCCCGAATACTAAAACGCAAATGAACTTTAAGATGTTCTTAAATATCTATCTGTCGCTACTTCACACCTTAAAGTGACAGAGACAGCATGAGACTTAACGGCTTCAAACTGATTGACGTTTTAGTATTCGACCATTAAATTAGACTTAATAAAGATCTCAACTCATGACTTTTTCTACTAAATAATTTACAGCTGTAAAAATAAATGTAAAACTGTAGGTATAGACACGGGTGGCGAGTGCAGGCCTTATTAAGAAACCCTCATTAATGAGGGCACACGCGCGTATCCTCGACTTATCACGGCCATTCACTTACAGTGCTAAACATAACTTGTTTTGAATCACTGCAATTAAGAAGGTGAATTCGTAAGATGTAACAGTAACATATAAACTAATATTATAAAGCTGAAGAGTTTGTTTGTTTGTTTGAACGCGCTAATCTCAGGAACTTCCGGTCTGATTTGAAAAATTCTTTCACTTTTAGATAGCCATAGATATTGAGGAAGGCTATAGGCAAAATTGCTGCGATAACGCGAGCAAAATCTAGCTAGCGAAATTGTAAAACAGTAATTTAACAGGAACTCACCATCAATTCAACTTTTAATCATTTAACAACATAAAATTATAACCAGTTCTCAAATCATGTATATATTTTTGAGTTTCAACAAAACTTCTCGCTAAAATAGTTTTACAATTTCGCTATGTGTATACATATTTATGCTCGTGACTGTACAGCGTACACTACCTTTTTGAGGTTTCAAGCAGAAAATATTATAAATTACTTCCATAAAGGTTACAATTATCGTTATTTCCTTTCACGAATAAAAAAAATTGTTGCCTGTAGCTATTCAAAAACACGCTTGCTAACCCGTTATTCCAAACTATTATTATTTATATCTAAAGCACCGCTTTATCTTCATAAAACAATTAGCTCTATAATCTAGATCTAGCCATTTGCTGAGAGCTACGTCGTCTCTCGGTGCACTACGGGAGGGTTCCGTATCGCAGGGTTCATTACCCTTTGTATTACCGTGTTCAATCTTATGACTTTCATAATTGGTTTTAGAAATAGAGTATGAATGTCTTGAAAATGTTTTTAACTTATTGTGCTTCAGTATTGCTGAATATTTGCAACTATAAATCCAAATTTTAACACCCCTATTACGTATTTTATTCGAGTTTTAAACGTGTCCCATGTTCTAAGATACATAATTATTTCTATTAAATAACAAAGTATTTTTAGTAGTTCAATACATTAGCTCTTCCTATGAACATTTTCTTCCACCAGACAGAAGTATGGCTCATTTTAAATTGTTCCGTTTTTCCTTTTGTGGTATGAAATGGACCCTGAAAACCAGTAAAAAGGTTCCATCGTAAAACAAAAAGGACAATGGCTGAATAGAACTAGACTGAAACGTTTTACTGTGGCTATTAACGTTTGGAGATTATTTATTGGAGCTGGTGAGGCCTCCGTTTTCCTCATCACATCGGGGAAATTGTGAAAGAGGTCATAACTAGAAAATACTAGTAGAATAAAACTGTTTCTAGAAAATGGATTTCATTGAAAGAAGTCGTTACGTAAACGGTCAGGAACGTAATGAAATCTTTGTTAGAGAAATTACACGTTCAATCTAACACAGGTAAATATTATGCTCGTTCACATGGGAAGAACAATTTATAATCATAATATGCTGACCGTATTCTACGACCATTGTGTTTTTTTTTATATATAATATATGAAAAAGAACTATGAGTAAATCTCAGGAAAAGTTTGACGAGCAGCAGTTGCATACAAACTATACATTGTATATGTATAAAAGTAATTCAGTAAATCGAAATAACTCAGTAAAATTATGAATACAAATTTACAACACTGAGTTGAACCACTGGTGTTAACTATCGAAAAAACTCTAACTTAAACAAAAATATTATTAAAAAAAACCTCTCTCGTTACACAAAATAACAACTTATTCAAAATTAATGTCTTGGCTATAAAGTTCTAAATGCAATGAAAGTTAATCGTCCATTTGCACTAACAGATTTTCGGTATGCAACTGCAGAATTATCGCAAAGCCTATAGCCCAAGAGCCCACGACGGCCAGACCTTCGTTATTTTATAAAAGCTGAAAGTTCTTCTGTGCATGTCCCCTATACAGGTATGAACGACCAGCGACTATAGAGTTTGGGTTGTGGTTACTTGGGCAGGTAGCAGGTAGTAAAGGTGTACAAAATAGTACCTTAATTTCGTTAAAGTATAAAGCTCAATTTTTTTATATATTCTTCGGGATAACTTTAGAAATCTCGTCATCCATTGCCGGACACTTATGACAGTTGCTACCCCCTGCCAGACACCCCTAAACTCGAATAAATTTTAATTATACTTTCGTTATAGTATAAAAGCTAAATTTTATATATGTTACTTGGGGACCTATAAAAAAATGCTACCTCAATAGCCGGACAGTTTTAATGGTTTTTACATCTTGCCAGACACATTGAAAGTCCGCTGTAGGTGCGAACGCGATTGCTTAGTCGATTGCGATCTTTTAAGATATCCAATAAAAAATGATTACATTACGTTCATAGCCATGTTATATAAAGTAAAAAATGTTATTTTAATATCATAAAATCCAAAAAAGGGTATAATTACATGTAATTTTTTTTTTTATCGTTTTTATACATTTTATTCTAATAAATAACATAGTAATAATTAACAGCGCCCTTTCTTAATTACGTCTTCCTCGATGATGCCACTTATATCAGCTAATTGGTGATATTCCCGATGAAAATGCCAATCACTTTGACTGGATGGTTTTTTAGAAGAGGATATTTTATTATTGAAACTAATTATACATTCTGTATGATAAGATATTTTTGGACCAGGTTTTTTTTTCAATTTATTAAATTATTCTGCATACTCCTCTTGACCTTCGATGTTGGGTAGTACACTAGATTTAAATTGGTTGGTATCAGCTTTATGAAGTGGAAGCATTTTTTGTTACAAAACAAACAAACAATTTGATAGTCGATATTATTAGCTTCTTTTTTGGTTAGAATATTTGCATAAAATTACGTCACGGGAATTAACGCGAACTCATGCATTCCCGTGACGTAATTTTATTAAAATCATGCAACGCGATAGTTTGAAAGTTAATAGAATATTTGCATCCTGAGTTGAATCATTTTCACTAACATCTGGTTCAAAAATTTCAATATTTTTTTGAGAAGTTGTAGATGTCCTATTGATTCCGAAGTTAAACTTGATTGCAATGTTATGGAAGATTATGTAGAGGAAGACTGTAAATGAGATGGTTCTGTGGTCAACTTAAGTATCAACGACGAGGTTGTTGAGCTATTGTCCGTAGGTAAACTGGCTAATTTTTATTTTTCACTGATTTTCGTCGAATCTTAGGTTCAGATGTTAAGTATTTTTTTTCATAAGTCCTGTAAATGCTTTATAACATCCCCGGTGATAACCATTTTCTGTATACTCATCAGGCAAAATAATGTCTTTATATTTAAGGTTATGTTTTTTTCTGATTTTCAAAACAGTTTGACATTTTTTTAACGTTTCCTCCGAACGTAATGAATTTTTCATTGGATATCTTAAAAGATCGCAGTCGACTGAGCACTCGCGCTCGCACCTACAGCGGACTTTCAATGTGTCTGGCAAGATGTAAAAACCATTAAAACTGTCCGGCTATTCAGGTAACAATTTTTTATAGGTCCCCAAGTAACATATATAAAATTTAGCTTTTA
Organism: Plusia festucae; assembly: GCA_950381575.1. Classification (NCBI taxonomy): domain Eukaryota; kingdom Metazoa; phylum Arthropoda; class Insecta; order Lepidoptera; family Noctuidae; genus Plusia; species Plusia festucae. The sequence goes on from OX494447.1 coordinate 1,292,272, forward strand.
TACTATAACGAAAGTATAATTAAAATTTATTCGAGTTTAGGGGTGTCTGGCAGGGGGTAGCAACTGTCATAAGTGTCCGGCAATGGATAACGAGATTTCTAAAGTTATCCCGAAGAATATATAAAAAAATTGAGCTTTATACTTTAACGAAATTAAGGTACTATTTTGTACACCTTTACTACCTGCTACCTGCCCAAGTAACCACAACCAAAACTCTATAGTCGCTGGTCGTTCATACCTGTATAGGGGACATACACAGAAGAACTTTCAGCTTTTATAAAATAACGAAGGTCTGGCCGTCGTGGGCTCTTGCTCTACTAATTAACATTTAAAATGTACGCCCGTTTTAAATTCATGAATTTCGCGTTTTGAAAAAGCGCAGACTTGTAAAAAAAATAAGTTTGTTTCCACAGCAGTGTGGAACACAAGAAAAATCTTGCTTTGTTGGTACACTCAGACGGTCTACTGTTTACTAATTAATGTTGCCCGCATGTTAACTCTTAGGGTTACCATGAAACCGAATAGGATTTGATTCGTATTAAGATTATCATTAATAAATTAAATAGGTATAAAGTTCTTTCTATATTGGAACAGAAATTAAAAAATAGATTAATTAATCATTTATTTATAACAATGTTTTTTAATAATTAAAAAAAATACAGTAAAAAAACTATAGTATAACTATAGTATTTATTATATTATCATAAACGAGGCTCTCAGTATATGCTCAAAGTCAAATGTTACGTATACACCGGTACGTGGATCGTTGCACAATTGCAACTCAGCAAGACGTGTGAGCTTTTCGTGGGCAACTGAAAACGTGCCTTATTGCCGTTATTCTGGAAATGTGTACGCCTCATTTTGTATACAATATGGTTCTTACAAATTTTATTCTTCTTTTAGCCTGATGTGTCTAGCGTGTATAAAAATATCAAATATCATTTTAAACGAATTTTAAACCAAATTTTCATATATAAATGACTTACGAACTTAAAAAATTAAGCTTGTAATATAATTATGACAGATAAGTCAAAATTAAACGTTATAGTTAATTGGAATGATATATTTTTAACAACATGCGTACGTAAAACTAACTTTTTGACATAAATTTACTTACAATATTATTGTGTATATATACTGATTGTGATAAATCCCATAACTGCCATCTTTGTGTTAGTGCATGAATTTATATTTAACAATTTGAAGGATGATTGATATTTACTTGTCTATCCCCGAATACTAAAGTGCAAATTAACACATTTACACCTTAAATTGACAGAGACAGATTCTACAAACTGATTGACGTTTCAGTATTTGGTCATAAGTAAAATACGTTTGTTACACAATACTTGACTGGCCTGTTGGTTTAGTGGTTAGTGACCCTGACTGCTAAGCTGGAGGTTGTGGGTTCGATTCCCACCGAGGACAAATGTTTGTGTGATGAGCACGATCATTTGTTCTGTGTCTGGGTGTTATTTAAGTATGTTTATCAGTTGTCTGGTCACCATAGTACAGGCACTGCCTAGTTCGGGATCAGTTGGCCGTGTGTGGAGTGTCCCAAGATATAAAAAAATATATATATACACTTGTCCCACTATCTTCATGGTCACCGTACAATTTTCCCGCACTCCCGTCTGTAGTTTGCGCTCTTTATTTGTAATTACTTGATGCGTTTCAGATTGGAATTAAATCTGTCTCCACACTACGCCATTACAGCGGGCGTGTGCACTAATTGTCGATGTTGTATTAAAACAGAAATATCACGCTAAAACCGCGAGATGGTAGGCAGATATTTATAGCAATCTTTTTAATCCTAATATGTGTATACAGCTAACTAGACGTTACGTTCATATATACAATTATGTATATTAGTGTGGCTTGCACAAATATCTGGTTTGTCGTGGAACGATTTACTCTTATTTCGTTAAATAATCATTTTAAATTCGTTATTAATATCTCTATTTAAATCGTAAATAGTGGAACATTTTCCAGAAATGCGCGCAAAAAGCTAGTTACACATAAATAAATTAAACTTATATTTTTCGATGTAAAGTATATATTTATGACTAAAAAATAACTGTTAATATCAAATATTAAATTTAATAAACTCTAATAAAAATATATAAACATTATATGCAATTCAATATAGTTTGATAATACCTATAGATCAAAAGGAGTGCTCGACCGTGTTGTAGTTATTACCGGTTCCGAGAACTGTGCAATTAAACCCGAAATCAGCCAGTTTCAATATCGCATCTATACAAAACCAATAATGCATTTAAACATTGTATAAATATTGTATTTTATTTATTTATAGTCAGTTTAATTTATAAGTACTGATTCCATGAGCGTTTGATGTGCATATAAGTTAAGTAAAATTTAATTTAGGGTTAGTTTATTAAACACTTATTTTCCCGTTTAACCTGAAGTCGTGTCATCGTGTGTCACATGTGTCGCAAAAAAAAGTAACAAAAACTTCTAAATATGTTAGAGGAAATCTGTGCGAAACGATCATCGCTCAGCATATGCTGAGATTCGGAATCCCAGCGCTGGTTTTCAGCGATGACGGCGTTGACGTCATGACGTTGACCGGTGTGGCTGTATTACTAAAGTATTTAACATATCTAATAAAATAAACAAATGTGATAATAGTCTGTTTCTGCCTGTAGTTGTTTGTGTTTTAACCTATAGATATAATCATAGAATATCCTCCGTCTAAGGAGGACGCACTCTTAGGCCGAACATACGCGGTATGCTAGCAGTCCACATTTGGCTTTGCTGATAAAAACAACGGGAGTGCTGCTCCCTTCCCTGTATGCCTATATTTATTATTAAGCCTAAACCAACACTAAGGCAAAATTCCTTTCTCACTTTGGGTTAAAATACCCTATTTTCCTCTATACATATACATTCCTGTGTCTCCTCATTGCGTCCTGAGTGGTTTGTTGCAAAATCTTGTCGACATAGTAAGAAAACATATGTAAAGGTCAACGACCTTTTATTTTCAGTCTTTATAGAGATTCACTCCGATATTTGTGGTTCAAATCATGCCAAACCATAGTGAATGTATTGCGCAGTTTATAAAACAACAAAACAGCAGCGAATCCACATATATCATGAAGCTATATTACATATCGCCGTCCAGCAGTTAATTCAGGATAAAGCTATTTTAAGTAGACCCAATCCAATACTTGTTAAAGTTTCTCGAAGTAAGTTTTAACTAAATGCAACTGTATAAAATATTATTTGCATTAATTTACTAGACATTATTTTGTGATGAACCGTTTACAACTTTTTGTATATTACACGTGCTATAACATTTTTAAAATATTTACTAATGTAAATACATTAGTAAAATATTTTTACCGGTTGTTTTATATTATTATTTTACCTGTTGGTTACCGACTGTCAGAAAACATCGCTTTGCATCATTTTAATATACTTAATTTAGTTGTATATTTATTTAGGATCTCCAACAAAGGATGTACACAATCACAAGAAATAAATAATCGACAAGAGTATCACGTAGGTGTACTCCTTCACTTACAGGAGACCACAGCATGCATAATCCAAAACACTTAAATATTCAACTCGTTTTTTTAAGTGTTCTCACGATTAGCTTCGTATCCAGTGTATTCGTAAGCCATCTTTGCTATTCGAAAAGATTTCCGCCTAGTTGTTTTTACAAGTAACAAATTCACACTTGAGCTGTAACACCAACATACCTATAGAACTCTGATAAACGCTAAAAGGGATCGCAGTCGTTACATTTGTTCTCACATTATGTGGCTGGCCACTATTCAGTGCACGACCTACTATAACTCTGGAGTGAATTCTCCACAGATTCGCCGTTTTTCACGCCGGGTTATCGCGGGCCACCCTTAATATTCCTACGGTTTTTTCTTAAGATATTCTTACACTATTTAAGATATAAATTAGATTAGGCAGGAGTATTTCTTCTTAACTTTTTATGTTTTTAACACTTACATCTTTGATATTTCTTCTTATGTTCTTGCCTTGAAGATGTAGATAAACATACACTGTGTACAAAAAGTTTTGTGTCTATCTTTTAAAATTATATTAATTGTATTGCTCAACATTATACGCTCATTAAGTTTAAAAGTAACAAAGTGTTTTTATTAAAATCACTTAGTTAACTGCCAAAAATTAATAAATATATATTTTCATATCTATCAATAACACAACGCATAATGATGTATAACTATTACAGAAACTCTCAGTGCAGACCCAGGGGTAGTACAGCAGCAGGGTACAGTCGGGTACAATCGGGTACACAGATAGAGCAGTGATCAGCTAAAAGGCGATACATCCAGCAAATAGTCAAATTAACCCGAACTTGTGCCAACTCACTCAGTTCCGTACTTAGCCGCTTAAGGGGTAACTCTTATTACTAAAATAAATTGATCGATAATTTTTTTACCTTATCATATTTTTTATAACATTTTCTCGTTCGTTTTCTAGCAGAGAGATTTAAGTAAAAGTTTCATATTAACATTTTTATTCATTTCTCAATAATGATTCTAAATAAAACGCTTAATACTTATTGTACAGAGTAAAGATTAGTATGTTTGATTGTATGTTCGTAATGTTACTAAAAAACTACTGTGCCGATTTCAAAAAATCTTTCACCATTAGAAAGCTACATTCACCTTAAGTAACAGGCTATATTTTTTACTAAAAAAAATAGGTACCGCGGGTGGAGTCGCTGGGAACAGCTAGTATACTTATAAATTGATTATCGTTATCGAGTTCCTGGTTCGCAATAATCTGTAACCTGTATTCCCCTTAACCAGTTAGTGAGTATGTAATAACAGTAACAATATCAGTACACTGTGAGAATCGTTCCGCTGAGCAGACTCCTCGTTTTAATACTTATTGCTTAAATAAAATGTCTTGCACACGCCAACCAGAACCCAGGCTCAAGTGTTCACTAGTTGAGAGCTTATATTTTAATAGACTTTCCTTAATAAGTTTATCTATAGAGATGAAATATGAAACTCCTTAAATTGGAAATCTAGAAGTTTTTTTTCTCAAATTCGTTACAACCCTTGCTGTCTGATCCTTGAATATTCATCGGACCATTTGGAATTTTACGTATTAAGTTGAAAATAATGTTAACATTGAGAGTTTTAAGACACTTGTCCGTGAGAGTTCAAATATGAATCACTATAGGATAGATTTCATTTTTAATATGGCGATTTCGCCTGATCTCCATATTAAAAAGCATGAATCCTGTGAGTGGGATATATCATTACTTTCACGTAAGTTTTAAATTTTGTTAGCTTGATTGAGAAGCGATTTCCAGTGACTATCCTGAGATGGCTGAGAAGAAATATAGAAACAAGTTCAGGGGTACCTTGCAATTCCACAAAAATATTCAAGTTTAATATTATGTAAACAAATTCAGGGTAACTGCACTGGCATATAATAATAATCGCTTGTAAAAAATATCATTACCATGATTATGTATAAGTTACACTTTATGACTTAAAAAATAGTTCTTACATTACTAAATAACTGTCGAAGGAAGTCCTATTGCCAACTGAGATACGTCCTCTAGCAACGCCCACACTTAAGAAACTTTCCTAAGTGGAGGAACCCACACGAGTCAGCTTCGGCTGTCAACCACAAGAACAGGTTGACTGACCGCAATTATACTGCAACTTGGGGAACTTAAAGCTTAAGGGTCACTTATACAACCTTATTTTTTTTGAAGTTTAGAAATCACTACATTTAGATTCCACCGATATTAAAGAAAAATCAAATATTCGTATTAACATGACTATGCACACTAAGTATACAAGGAATCAAAATATAATAAGATCTATACTTCGCCTTATAGGCGTACAAATAAATCCTTACATTTCGAAAATAAAAGTTTTAATATTAATTAAACTAACAAAAAACCTTGAGACGCTAGTTCACAGGTACACTCACTATTGTAACATTAACCCTTTCACTATCCCATGAGTCACATATGAACATTTCCATTGTTTAACTATTGTGTCTTCTGGCGGGACAGGGAAGGTGTTAAGGTATATAGTACATAAATAAATTAAAATATGGCTAAAAGCTAAGTATAAAAATAAAATAAAAAGATGGCCGAAAAGTTATAACAAAGTCAAACTTAAAAAAAAATCGTGTCAGCACAGGGTATGTACTGTTTCAAGCATTGTTCAATATTAACAAAAGTCATGTTTCTGTCAGACTTAAAACAAAATTGTTCCATTATTTAAAAAAAATTACAAGATATAAACTGAATTTATATACCTACGTAATAATTAGTTCTAGCTGGACCTAGATATTAAAGCAGGCTTCACAATTTATTATTTACCTTTGTTTTGCAAATAAACCAGTATCTAACACCATTAGGTAAGCGGTATTGTTCATGTAAACGTTCGCTAAATAATTTCATGTTGCTTACTCCGCTTTTAATTTCGCAGAATCTGTGCTATCTGATATTTTGTCTGCGTATTACATTGACTATTAATCAGAATATTATTTATAAATGTACGTTATAATAATGGAATTATAAAAGGTAGACGTATTGTGAGGAGTGAAATGTGGCGTTCAATGCTCGTTCGTCGCCAAAATGAGAAGAATGTTTCAAATGCAAAGGGAATTAAGTATTTTATTATTGTATTCATAGTTAAACTGTTATTATCTTTTAAGATCAGATCAACACATCACAATCTTGAGACAAACGTAATGTCATATGGGTCTACTAATGCATGAGTCACGAAAATATTTCAAATATAGAAATGTATTTTGTAAAGTGTAATAAAAATGAAAACCGACTGAGACGAGATAAAAAAGCAACACGACCTAGCAGCTACATTGTTTTCATGGTTTCTTGACGTAACCTTTGCCAAATGGTTGCCAAAACTTCTCATCATATTAAATGCTGCTTTTACTTCAGTTCTAATTAATTTCTGATACGTAAAACGCTGAAGTACTCCCACAGTACGCCAATAACTTATATGAACGTTTTGATTTAGTGCGCCGCAGGGTTCCGTGGTACGCAAAAACGATGATTTGATTGCAGTGTCGTGCAACGCAGTTCTCCCCGAAGGGATGAATGTGGGTGACCTAAATACATGCGCCCTAACGTAGGGTGAAAACTCCCGTTGTCAGCTTTAACAACGTTTAAATGTAATTTATTTACAAGATTTTTTTTCGTTTTAACTAAAAATTACAAATAAGAATAAAATAATTTTTAATAATAACAACTTTGGATTAAAAATTTTTTTGGTCCAAGGCACAAATAAAACCGGATGAATTTATGAGATAGATAGCTATTTCTATGTATTGTTCATTTAAGGCTTCAGCTTCAGCTTGATCCCATTAACAAGACCGTTATTATTATTCAACACTCTACTGACACCTTTGTGACTACGAACGATTCGAATTTTACTGATTTTGAACCAGACTATCAGTTGCTGCAAATCTTTTTTTTTTTTTTTTTATGAAAAACGACGCCACGAATCTGTTAGTAAGACGAAGATTAATCACGTAGGTTATTCAGATATATCCGTAGAGAATCTGCTCTCACTTCGTTGCCACTTTATTTCAAACTTAATAAGTTCAAACAATAAAAATTTAGAGGCAGAAGGTCTACACATCTTGACACATATATTATCGTTGAATATTACTACCGTGGTCAGTACTGCTTTAATCAGGATATTAACGATTGCTTGTTTCAAAGAATTTGATGCGTAAACTTAACTATGTAAAATGTTTTCATTCTCACAAATTCAGATTAATATAAATATATCTTGTAGGGATTTCGTATATTTTATTATTAAATTTGCATGTTTTATGGGACTATCTAAAAATCATTTGCATATAGAGTCTTGTACAGACTGGTCCTTCGACATATTTTTATTTATCATTTCAATTTTGGTCCAATTCCGTCGGATGCATATGAATCAGTTGGTGGCTTCTTTTGTTACGGATTAAATGTCTTCTCGCCTGTTTCAATGTATAATCAAGCTCGTGTCCCGTGTGGGGTAAGCTGATTAGATGGTTCGGTCTAATCACCTGACATGGTAAGAGGAATACAGATTTTGCATTTATCTGATTCACGCTTATACATATATACGTCATACTGAGAAGTTTTTGATTCGTTAATTATTTCACTATCAATATGCCGAGCAGAGCAATATCCACCTAGTATGATGAGCTGGAAGAATTAGAAGTTAAAGAAAACTATTTAATTCAACTCTCAGGACATATACTCATCTTTCTTTAATAACTTTAAACTAGCTATAGCCGATAACCTGTGCTCTTACCCTACCCCATACACCAATGTGCGTCGTAACTACTGCAGGGGGTTCAAAACTGCGCAATTGCAGGCACCACGTGGACCCAAGTTCATTCACCCCCACTTAATCATAACGTACAACCTTATACCCTTGCAATAAGAGCCAAAATCACACATTTTTATTGCCAACTTATCAACGCCACTTTCAAACGATAATCAACTTTAATACTGGGTAGTAGAGATTGTTTTGATTGCATTTTAAAATTTGTTTTTAAGTAGGCCATGTTTTGTTTTGGATGTGAATTACAACGCAATAGATGACGTCACTCATTATTAGTGGAGAGCTTTAGAAGTGGGATTTGAATCTTACATATAGGAGTATTTATGTTTTAATGTAATTGCTGGAAGTTGGAGGAAATTAGCGTAAACAAGGGGGTTTGAGAAAATAGAAAGGCTTTTCAAATTCAATAGCCGAGTTTTTCTCAATAAAATCTCGGCAATTTTTATATACTAGTTATAAAAGTATATTAGTAGTGATAGTCAGTATTAGTAGTGGGTAGAATTCTAATTTACTGTAGGTCTTTTAAGAAATTGAATAACTAACCTCTAAGGCTCACTTGCACGTAAACCTTATCCTTAGGTGCTAACACTAGGTTAAAAATAAAAATATTGTATGACAAACTGACAAATTAACCTCGGGTTAGCAACTTACTCTTAGTTAAGATTAAGTGCAAGTGGGCCTATAACAAAAGTAGCAAAAAATCAAATGAATAAAAAACATTCCAAAAAATAATTTACTCTACCACCGCGTAACTATTAATATATTGTTTTATTTTATAACATTACAAATATTTACAAACAGCGATAAATGTGTTAAGATTCTAATAATACTCGAACATCTGAAAATACTAAACGTTATACAAAAAAAAAATATCAAAAGATCTTCCTACTTCAAATAATTCTTCATTCCTATATGCAAACAGAAAAACCTCGAATTGTATGTATAACCCCTTACGTTACTCAGAGACTCTTCAGTGAGAAAACCTTGAAAGAAAATTATCACCTGTATCTACGAACCTTGTAAATTAAAAAACTGTGAGTGACACTAAAAAAGCGTCTCAGAATGTATCGTCAAAACCAGAGCAAACACTTTGCATCAAGCATCCCTTTGATAAGGGTTGGTCTCTATAGCAAGATTGTTCTTAATTGAGATAACAAGATGATATCTGTAAGTTACCTTTGGTTAACATAAACTTGACACTAAAATCGACAAGTATGTATGTTATGTATGGTTTACGATTTGAAAATTAAATTCCGATTTTGTATTTAAAATAAAAATTTCAGTCGTCCATTTTTTATTTGGTGATATTAAGCATTTTTTGGTGATTGTGGAAACGCCACATGTTACTTATTCAAAATCATTATTGTTACTTTCAAAGTATACTATTATCCTTTCATAGTTTAGCTTCTCTACACGGTTTTATACTAAAACCGAAAACTTAAATCAAACAAAAGTTTTCTTCATTTTTTTATACCGCACTGATGTTCCTAAAACTTTAACATTAAGTCATATTTATGTAGTTATGATCCATTAAGGATATGCATTGTTGTAACGAAACTTTTATAAGTGAGAAGTATAAAAGTTTATACAAAAAATGGATTCCATACGTTTTAATTTTCATGCAAATACTCGTAGTCTCATAGTCGTTTTAATGGAACGCACCCTTTAGTCCAGCGATGAAATCTCCAGTATTTGCGGAGTCTGGGCCGGGCGTGTTTGTTGCGAGCGATTGAAACGCTTTGATACGATGTGTCAATGTTTGTATGTGTATTCCTTATTTTCGGGACCGTCTTCGCAAATATAAGGCTGCAAGTGCTAGCCTTCGAATGTTATTTTTTGTTATTTATTTTTTACTTAAGGTGATATTCGAGGTATGTTTTTAGTTTGTTATAGATTATCGTGAATTTTTTTGTTGTTTTTGTTTAGATTTCTATTATTTGCTCAACATGTGTGTTCTTAGAGAACAATAGCCGATGGGAAATTGGGTTACATTTACAATCTGTTGTCACAAACATAAACTCAATTCGATTAAGAAGCGTGCACCTTCTTAGGTCCCAATTCCTCAAACTCCAACAATGTACTATACAAAAATATAGTAAGTATACATATATATGTACGGAGAAGAGTTCTTCTTCCCCTCACCTTTAATCTGTGCCACGCTTTCACATTGCTCTAATATCTCTACCATAATTAAACAACTAACTTCACTGTTCTTTAATTGTGTCTTGTAAACATGGATTGCTTTACATATTTACACATATAAAAACATGTATAACTAACTACTGGAAGCGATAAAAGTAACGTTGTTTTTTATTGTATTTAATATGTCTTTGGGTCAGCTAATCTATCTAATAATTATTATCTTATAGTTATAATCTAGGCAGTTTATCGCCAGCACACATTCTGGTACCTTTGATACTAACTTGCTGTACGTAGGTATACTAACAGATGCGCTCAGGGCTGGCACAGGAGAAAACCAGTATAGTTCATTTATTTTTTGTGGTTGGTTATCGCTTTTAGCTGAAAAAGCAGCGAACGTAGTTTTTATATACATAACGTTTGTTAATTGTATGTACCTTTTGGTGAAGAGAAAAAGCACGAGAATCAGTATCACAGACTGGATGTAATCCGTAAGAACCAAAGATAAGTGAGATTCAAAATAAACATTTGATACACAATTAAAAATTCTAAACATTGGATTGTGTTCGTAAAAGAAAAGATTAAAATGATCAAAATAAATAACTTATAAAGCTATTTTCTGTATCTCTTGATTAAAAAAATACCATAAAACTAAGCGACATTAAAAAAGACATTTTAGGTAGAGACCCGTTCACTGAAATTATGAATATAATAATCATAATAAAGATTAATTTCCATGATTATAATTATGTAATACTGAATATTGCCCGCGGGGCAACCCTACGTGGTGCGTTCGGTACACAGTGCACGTGTATAAATCTGTCAGACGCGACGATCAGACGGTATTCCCAGCGAGCGCTCCTCGCACTAACCCTACACTAGATATGGTTGATTTAAATGGTTCCTCGTAAAGAACAAGCTAGCCTTGTACAAGGAACAAACAAAAATACGGACAAAGGATGTTGAGATGGGAAGCAACGACCGGCATCCTTGGGACTTCATTCTTTTACGACCAGTCTTAGAGCAAGCCAAAAAACATGAAAACTTGAGCAATTTTGATTCGCACCTGAAGAGCACAACACTGTTTGTGCGACCATATTTTTTACTCATTGTGGGCAATACAAAACAAAATACAATGACATTTCGGATTAGATATTTAACTATACATAATCAAAGAATCTAATAATATATGGTACACTGTATTAAAATCAAATAGACGAAATCAATGTGCAGAAAGCGAAATATGGTTTGTAACAAAGTTATACTTAATAAAAAATAGCTATGGAATATTAAGCTAATAATAGCTGAGTACAATAATTAAATATTTATTTAATATCCAGTTGGATGTTTCATTCATTACATTCTTTGTGTTTCCTAGAAACCAACTTTTTACACTAAAAAAAAACTTAATAGTAATTAAAATGCTGGCTAGCGTGGTAGCAGCCCTACGCAGTGCGTTCCGTACACAGTGCACATGTATAAATCTGTCAGAGGCGACAATCCGACGGTATTCCACCGAGCGTTCATTTGCGTGTTTATATCTTTGTTGGGCCATAAATCCGCACTTAATTGCGTCAATACTGTTATAGCTGTTAAATTGCACGCTAAACGTTATAAACCTATGATTTTTTATTGTTTTCGTTGGACCATCCACACAATAATTAAATAATATTTTGCACTCATAGTAAATTACTAATACCTACTTATGAAAATAATTACTAAATTATCTGTTATTTCCTTTTGTAGTTTTCAAAACCTTTTTCAAATATTGTTTCAGTGTAACTTCTAACATTGTTCTAATAGAACACGAACATTTTATAATTATTTTCTTGTAAGATAATAAATTCATCTTCTTCTATATCTATACTAATATTATAAAGAGGAAACCTTTGTATTTTTGTATGTTTGTATTGAATAGGCTCAAAAACTACTGGACTGATTTCAAAATTTCTTTTACTAATACTTAGAGGGATTTTTCCGAATCCGTATAGGCTATATTTTATCCCGGAAAATAGATAGGATTTTTCGTGGTAGTGAAAATTGTGGAGTAAGTCGACGAAAAAACTGCCGTACGTTAACGATTCTCGCGAACGCTGCCTAAATGGTTAGAGATGTATGGTTGACTTCTATAGAAAAGTTGTAGAACTCAATAATGCCTACAAAAAAGTCCGCGATAGTATAAACCAAACATTTATATTTTAGCCATTATAACCACTTTTCCATAGAATAAAAGTAATTAAAATTATTAGCCTATGTTTATTGATCATATTATCGTCAAATACTAATCCTTATCCAAATAAACTATTTATTGAGCAAGATTGTTTCAATAGCTATAAATTACTTTTTATTTTATTCCAATCGGACAATTCATTCAAAAGATATTACGAATTTAAAATTGTAATTGGTATGGTATTAAAATGAATGATGGCCGCCGGCCGATATGTGTCGCACGACTCGCACGGCGAAACCGCAGGGGAGGGGGGTGCACATCTATTAAGAAATAAATGTCCACCCGTGCGAAGCCGGGGCGGGTCGCTAGTTCTAAATAATCTATTTGTGGGTGGTTTGTATATTCTTATATACAAATTACTGTTTCCGCGAAACTTGGCTTATCTTTAATTATGTAGAATAGTAGACAATAAATACACAACAGTTATTCAATGACTACGTTACTAATCTACTATATAAAAATAAGTCGGGTTTTTCTTCCTGACGCTGTAACTCCAGAACGCTCGAACCGATTTCCACGGTTTTGCATTCGTTGGAAAGGTGTCGGGCTCCGTGAGGTTTATAGCAAAGAAAATTCTCAATTACATTAAAAAAAATTTAGACCGCGGGCGGAGCTGCGGGAAACAGCTAGTATTATCTTATACGTGAAGAAAAAACTTTGTACCCCTATTTACGAAAATTGCGCCAACGGAGGAGTATAATATGTCGCACACTTATCATTTACATGGAGAAGGAGAGCAGAAAGATTTTTTTTTTTTATATATGTTTTTTATACTTGAACTAATTAGGCATAAATAAATAAAACTACTGATGATAATATGCGTCACTGTGTATTTAACCTTTACAACAAATATACTTTTACCTAAACTCAATAAAAATAAGTATTTTCAACCTTACATTATAATAGCTAGCATTCCTTTAATTATGCCATACATCAATTCTGTCATACATATATCGCAAAAACGGCAAAAACGCAAAAATAACAGGCTGTAACATCTTTATATCAGTACCTCTAATTAATATTGTACATTCTGTAGTCTGTATACATATGTGATACCTAAGCTGGCTTTCCAACAAAAGCTACAGCAAACCGACTTTTCGCATTTCTTTATTAATGATTAACATTAATTTTCATGATTTATTTATTAAAGTTTCAGTTTCAGACTCACTCATAGTCAGGTAATCTAATTATACATTAAAAATAAATAATTGGTTTATGGAGATCTAGAATTTTAGGCTTTTGACGCTTTTTAGGGTTCCGTACCTCAAAAGGTAAAAACGGAACCCTTATAGGATCACTTTGTTGTCCGTCTGTCTGTCTGTCTGTCAAGACCTTTTTTCTCAGGAACGCGTGGAGGTATCAAGCTGAAATTCATATCAAATACTCAAGTCTATGGTCTCTTGGAGCTGTGAAAAAATCAAACTTCTAAGTCAACGCGATCAAAAGATACTCCCGTTTATGCCGCAAATTTTCGACACTCGCAAGGGAATCAAAACCTACAGGGTACTTCCCGTGAACTCAGAATCTTGAAATTTGGTATGAAGCAACGTCTTATAGCAGAGATATAGGAAAAATTGCGAAAAGTATACATTTTTAGTTATATCATATAATAAAAATATTTTTAATAATTTTAAACTTACTACATTTCATTTAGCAATAAAAATACCATAACTTTTACTTATATACCTACAGGTTTGTACGGAACCCTCGGTGCGCGAGTCTGACTCGCACTTGGCCGGTTTTTTTTATCTTCAGTCTCTGTTACTTTTGTTCATTTAATTTTATATATTTGTAAGAAACTTGTCTTTATTACTTTTGACTTTAAGAACTTTAAAACGAGGTGTGAAGCTAGTAATGTTTATTGGTTCACTGGAAACTGAATTCTCTTTCGAATTTCAGATCACTGCTTTAAAACGCTTGCGGTGTCAATTCACCTTGAAGAAGACGCAACAATAAAATTTGTGGAATTTCCGAGGGGATCACAGGAATTTTTCGCGTGGAAAATTATGTCAATTTCGTAAGGGGATGCTCTTTGTTCCGTAGATATCTGCTTTCTATCTCCCTGTGTCTCTTTTAACGAGGACCTTCGACCAATAACGGATCGTTGGGAATATGACGTCACCACGAAGTGCACGGGCAATTGATTTTAGTGTTGCAATTAAACGGTTTGATAGTTAACACAGGGTGTTTGATATTTTTGTGATTTCAAATTTATGTATATAACGATGTGGAAAAGTTTTTTGATGCTATTAGTTTTGTTTAATTAATATACATAGTTTAGTAATAAGAGTGTTTTTTTAATTAAATATTTTTCTTACTTATTTTTTATATTACAAGAGTTTTCTATAGCTCATGTAGCGTTATTTGATGATACCTACGCTTGGTGAGAAAGCCTAGATGGTAATCCTTATGTGTAACCAATTTCTTATACTTAGTGAAAGCTTTTTTCAACAGCTTTTAACGAATATTTCCTTTTTAAAGCGGTCTATGGATTTATAGACAAACCGACTCAATATATGAAGTACTTCATGCAGACTCGTCATACCAATAAAGCCTGTCAAAAGTAACAGTAATATGTACATTTTTATGAAACGTGAAACAATAAAAATATGACGTATACCAATAACAGCAAGAAAATAAAAGGTTTATATAAAATGTTCGGCGTGATTCGTCCTGAGATTGAGCGGGTTATTGGGTATGGCAGCCGATGAGGGATCGCCAACCCTGCTTTATTTTTGACGTAAATATACTTGTTTATATGGCTCCCGTATGTATGAAGTCTTTGTTTTAATATTCATCATGCGTACTGACTTTGTTTCGCTTCACAAATAAATGTATATTCGTTTGATAAATGTAAATGTAGCTGAATGGTACTGTCACGGCAGAAGGATTAATTTTCGACACATTTTGTTAAACGTTGACACAACAAGTGATTTTATCCTATATTAGGGGTGACGCGATCCATATTAATTACTGCAAAGTTCCAGAGACGGTATGTTACCATACGGGACTAAATATTACAAAAGTATAATACCTATATCTTCTTCTACCTATCTAGCCTTTTTTTAAGCTATGATAGGATCGGCTTCCAGCTTAACCAGATTTAGCGAAACACCGTAGTTAAAGTATATGAAATATCAAACAATTAACTGGGCATCTCCCAAGTTGCGCCACGGCACCCGGTCCTCCGTTTTCCTCTGTGCGTCCACCGGGAACTAGGGGTCGTGTGTTATGGTGCCCAATCATGGGATGTTTGTTGCCCTAGTCACCACGCTGGGCAAGTGGGTTGATGACTGCAGTTCTTTAGGAGAACGCTTCCTAGTATCTATATCCCTAGGGCCCAGTGTTTTAATCCCGAGTTAACTCAACCAAATACTCTAGGTACTTGGTAAAATATTAACTGTTAACTGATGGTTTCAAAACGCGGATTTCATTCGTTGTTACGCTATGAAATGGTCAAATAAGTTGGAGAGATAATTAATTAACCGTTATTTAGAATAAAATTTGATGAATAAACGCGTTCAACCGGAGTTTGAAACCATTAGTTAGGATAGTTACAAGAAGTTAAGATAGTTACAAAAACTGGGCCTTAGTCGCCTCTTACGACACCCACGGGTGGGCGTTTTATTCTAACCCCAACCCCACGGCGAATATGAAATATGAATAGGTATGTCTGTAATGAGTAGACAAGCATACATTTTACGTACGTACAATAAACATGTTCCGACAGAGAGTGACAGACAAACATAACAAATACAGCGTGTTCCATTTGTTAAATCGTTCCAGTACAAGTTGAATTGCGTAACTAATGAGTAGTGACGTTAAGAGTGACGATTGGTTGGCTTTCAAACGACTTTGAAAAAAGCTTTTAGAGTTTTTACGTTCGCACAATTTTTATGAATATAAATAAATAAATGTGGACAACATCACATACATTGCTCCGAATTCAAAGTAAATAGCTAAAGCACTTGTGTTATGGAATCATCGAGACAGTGTAGAAATATGTTTTTCTACATTGACCCGTCTGGGGATCGAATCCGGGACCTCAGAGCTGGCGACACTTTGTAAACCAGTGTGTACGCCACTCGACCAATTGTTAATAAAACACACTTAAACATAATAAATACCAAGCGGTAACTTTTTATCAGAAAATACCTAAACGTGCATAAAACATAAATAGTTGTTTTACGATCTTTTAGATGGAGTGATACAAAATAATGAATGCTAGTAAGTATTTCCCTTGAGTTGTCCTTAATCATGTACATGGCAAAGTTGTTTATCTTTGTAATTCGTTGAGCCTTCATTAAGTAAACCGACCGCAACAGAGGTATATATCTAATTTCCCGGTCGTTTAACGCTGACAACTTACGACAGAACTAATGTCGCTCTTGTGAAGACAGCCTCCACTTTATTAGTGTCATAAAATATTTTATGAAGCCTCCTGTAAAGACTCGGTGGAAGTAAAAACAGTAAGTCAAAATTGCGTTTTCCTTGAAAATGTTCTGTGAGCTAATACTATTAAATAACGAATAACAATAAAATGCATTTAGTTAAGAACTTTGAAATTTTCTAGTAGGTACAGACTGTACTAGAAAATGGCGAACATTTTGAAGAAAAATCATAAAAGTAAAGTCTAAAATTCTCTCGCTACGGTTATGCGATAATCTGGTACAACGCGTCTATTGTTTTCTGAGGTTTACGCAAATGTAAATATTTTCGCGGTTATTTTAATTTTAGTTCCCAAAATTTCAACGCCTTTGTAGGTGTCATGGTCACCTGCAGACTATCGTCCCGTGACCCATAAGCCGCGATAGAATCCGTTTAAAAGTAATTTTATTTCAAAACTATATTCTCTACCTATATCAAATAAATGCTACATACATCTCTAATGGGCAATCACCACACAGTACATAGAAACGTCATAACCCAATACCTAAAAGACAAGTTCACTAAAACATTCCAGTTGAATATTCCAGTCGTCCAGCGTTGGGTAATCCTGAAGCCACAGGGCTCGGTCCAGTGGGTCGTGTTCCTTCATATCGGGCACACGAAATATCGACAGGACTAACAGCCAATAAACAACAATGCCTTTAAAGCGAACCCAAGTTAAATTTGACTTGCTTACTTACGATAGCTTACATAGTTGGCTGATGTCGAAGTACTAGAAGCGACTTGAAGTTTGTTATAATATTGATACAGAGTTACAGCGTTTATGGAAATTAATTTGATAAAACTAATTGGAGAACTTTTTAACCCCAGACAAAAAAGGGGTGTTTTAAGTTTAGGGTGTGTCTGTCTGTCCATCGGTGTATCTCTGTGTCTGTCTGTGGCATCGTAGCTTCCAAATGGCTGAACCGATTTTGAACCTAGTTTTATTTTAGTTTGAAAGGTAATTTTAGTTTCGATGTTGACTATTATTTTCTTTTGAACAACATCCTTTTACCACTTTTACCCAAAACTATGATGATTATACCTGGAACTTCTATTTCATATAAGTATGTTAGGTTTGTAGACAAACAGTTTGTGTACTTGTGTAACTCATCAATAATATATTTTGTAGAAGACCATAAGTCGACACTCAACGCTACATCTTGCATCGATGTAAAATTGCAGAATTGTTTTATTAATTTTATTGCTGTCGAATTTTATAATTATTGAGTTGTTATCAATATCTCATCCAGCTATTGTATATCAATTCACCTACCAACCAGTGCCCGTCAAAGTAAGCTGAGTGAAAATATTCACACACATCGCCAACTCAAACCTGATCAGTTACAAAAAGATGGAGGCGGCATATTAGAAGAAGATTACAATATATTGGACGCACAAGCAACCTAAAAATTGGATTTACAAAGAACACCCGATAAATACAACTTATTACTTAAATGAAAGTGAATATAAAAAAATATGTAATATAATAGTGTATTGCCTAGCAATAGGTTGTGTTGTGTGGAGGTCAGATAGGCATTCGCTCCATGTAAAATACGGTATTCAGCTATATCCGGTAAGACTGGAAGCCGACCTTAACATAGCTTGGGAAAAGGCTAGGCAGAAGAAGAAGAATATGAAAAAAAACTTTACATATTTGAAATGCTAAAACAATACTTAACTTTAACACATTCTTAAATTCCTATCTGTTTAAATGTGACGTAAAGGCGTCTTCAAATTGATTAACATTCCAGTATTCAGCCCTTAATCAAATCTTTAAATTTCATAAAAATTAAAAATAAAATCTCGTAATGACTGTATCTCTTCTAGCTTCTAATCTTACCGGATACATTTGAAAGAAAAAACTACCGAAATTATCACCAAAACCCATTTAATGGGTAGAACAGATATCTATTTACATTGTTTATATCTTTCTTAAGATCATTTATCGTATTACAATGACTATCTAAACGATTCTTGGAACAGCCAGTGTTGTGGTTGTTCCAAGAATTGATCGTTAGATGCCCTGCAGAGAACAGCTCGTGTAAGGATGTATTAGATTGTCTAGACATTTGAATAGGTGACCTAATTGCTCCCCCGTGACACTGTAAGGGTAAACAATGAGTGTCGGGATGACGGATGACGTCACTGTCAGCAGTCTAGATGAACGTGTACTAACTTCTAATGAATCACATACGAAAACACGTTTAACTCGTCGTAGGTACTTTATAAGGTACTAGCTGTTGCTCGCGGCTCCACTCGCGTGGGCATCGGTTACCGCTGCAAATTGTAGCCTATAGCCTTCCTCAATAAGTGGCCTATCTAACAGTGAAATAATTTTTCAAAACGGACCAGTAGTTCCTGAGATTAGTGCGTTCAAACAAACAAACCAACATACTCTTCAGTTTTATAATGTTAGTATATATGCTTAAAGAGTTTTTGGTCAATTATCAGCTCTGATTTTTTTTTTCATTTTTGTGGCTGAATTTCTTCTATCTTTTTTGTATATATCACATTATCTCAAAGCCCAACTAGTCATTTTACGTTTCGAAAGTGCCTGAAAAGGCATACTTGAAATAAAAATATACTGATTATGATCTTTTGCTCGTGGCTTAGTGTAAGCCGGTTTGACCGATAATAACGGTTAAAGTGCGCTCTCCGCGGTTGGTCCATGGATGTGACCATTTGAAAACATACGGTAACCCCTCCATGCCACAGAAAGCACGTTAAGCCGTTGGTCCCGACTGTCATACGATAATCTTTGATAGTCGGTTAAGTCATTTCGATTCTGACAACCAGTCTTACTATGTTGTGGATGTTAGATAGGCAGTTGTTCCATGTTATGTCCAGTCTGGAAGCCGACTCCAAAATCGATTGGGAAGAAGCTAAATAAAAGAAAATTCCTTTTTTTCGCTTGTTTACGGCCTGTTTATCTTTAGAAATCTCCTTTCCCTTCCATATTTTTTAACTGCACGGATAGTCGAGTGGTATAGGTCACCGTGAAGAAATTGAACGCAATATCTGCTCGTATACAAGAGGCTTGTCGACGGGATCGCAATAAGTATCTTCGGAATTTGTGTGCAGAAGTTGAAGCCCATTCCGATCGACATGAAACAGGCGACCTGCACCAAAAAATAAGATCTATCACCAAAACTTTTACTTCTAAATCATGGGCTATAGAAAACTCACATGGCGAACTATTGACTGAAATTGGTGCAATATCTGAGACCTGGAGGGACTATTGTCAGTCATTATTTGAAGATCCTGAAGCTCACAACTATGTTTCGATAGCGCCCAATCATGATGAGAAAGAGCCACTCTTATTGAAAGACGAAATACGTGCCGCCATCAGACGCCTGAAAAGCGGAAAAGCAACAGGAAGTGATGCGATACCAATAGAAACCATCAAAGCGTCAGGGGAGTATGGTGTCCATATTTTTCACACCTTGTGTAACAAAATCTGGGAAATAGGAACTTGGCCTAGAGAATGGACTCACTCTATATTTGTTACTTTACATAAAAAGGGCTCTACAAAAATATGTAGTAACTACCGCCTAATTGCCTTAATTTCACATGCAAGTAAAATTCTACTGCATATTCTGAACGAGAGGTTAAAATCGTATTTATCGCACGAAATTGCTCCTGAACAAGCTGGCTTTGTAAAAGGGAAGGGTACTCGTGAACAGATCTTGAACGTGCGCCAGATTATCGAAAAGGCCCGAGAGTTCAACAAGCCAACTTATATCTGCTTTGTTGATTTCTCGATTCAGTAAAATGGCCTGTTCTTGTTCACCTTCTTAAGAGTCTTTATGAACAGGGAATGGCTTCAGTAAGAACAGACGACGTGTTGTCGAATCCCTTTCATCCAAGTGCCGGGGTCCGTCAGGGCTGCATCTTGTCACCACTGCTGTTTAACATATATACGGAACTCATTATGAGAATAACACTCGAGGACTGGTCAGACGGAATCACTATTGGAGGCTATAAAGTTTCGAATTTGCGCTATGCAGATGATACCACCCTATTTGCAACTAGCATCAAAAACATGGAGTTATTGTTAAGCAAAATGGAACAAGTCAGCCTTGATTTCGGTTTGAAGATAAACCGCAGCAAGACAAAGATCATGATTGTAGATAGAGCTAACAACAACTCGCCCGAGGTCACTAAAATTGCGAATTGCGACGTCGTTCAATCATACGTCTACCTTGGCGCACTGATATCGAATAGTGGTGGATGCACGGATGAAATTAAACGGCGCATGGCTATTACCAGGTCCGCCATGGATCGGCTCAGGAAAATATGGAGAAACAGAAACATCACGAAGGCCACAAAAATACGACTTGTCAGGGCACTAGTGTTTTCCTTATTTCTTTACGGTGCTGAGTCATGGACATTGAGAGAGAACGAGAAAAAAAAGATGGACGCCTTAGAGATGTGGTGCTGGAGAAGAATGCTTGGCATATCGTGGACGCAATTCCGAACCAATGTCTCAATTCTCCAAGAACTTCATATCAAAAAGTGTCTTTCTTCCATCGTCAAAAGTCGTATTCTCACTTTCTTTGGCCATATTGTACGTCGAGAAGACACATCCGTGGAACGACTTGTTGTGCAGGGCCAAGTTGATGGAAAAAGAGCGCGCGGCCGATCGCCCATGCGTTGGACCGATCAAATTAAAGCTGCACTTAATGCTCCACTCTGTGAATGTACGAGACAAGCTACAGTACGGGGGGAATGGCGACGAATTGTTAAGCTAGCCACTACACCAGATTTGACGACCACGACCACTCTGCCAAGAGTGTAACGACGAAGAAGAAGATAGGTCACCACGCTAATTACCACTACGTGCGACGTGCTGCGGGTTCGATCCCCGTATGGGACAAGCATTTGTGGGATCCACAAATGTTTGTTCCAAGTCTGGGTGTTCTTTGTGCATGTGATTTGAATGTTTGTAAAACCCCCGCGACAAAAGGATTAAATTCCTTAGTGCGGGAATCGTTAAAAAATATTATTGTGTGTAATTTACAAACCAACAACAATTTTATATCAAAGATACGGTACTTACGCTACCATGCACCATAAATTAAGTCAACTAATGTTGGACTTCTCCACATAATGTGTAATGCGACCTCCATGGCAACTGGCTGCATGACCTGTCAAAGTTGTGGACGGTCGAGTGCGAGCATACGGCTGATGTTAAGATTGTTCCGTCGGCTAACACAACCGCACTGAATTTACAACATACTAACAGCCCTGTATGTATCGCTAGAAGTTATTTCTCAATGTTATTAGGACAAGTTTCTTAGAAAATCAGTGTATAGATGAAGATGAAAAAGATGGACAAGTATTTATATTCACAAAAGAAACAGAAAGTTTGAGGACGCATTCCTTCTTTGAATTAGTTTGTTTTTGTGCACCTCAAAATAATCCTTATATGCACGATGCTATAAATACAAACTATAGCAGTTATAAATTTTTGTATACCAAGACTGACTTAAATTTTTTTC
This sequence comes from Plusia festucae, assembly GCA_950381575.1. NCBI lineage: Eukaryota > Metazoa > Arthropoda > Insecta > Lepidoptera > Noctuidae > Plusia > Plusia festucae. The sequence goes on from OX494447.1 coordinate 1,314,918, forward strand.
TCTTAGTTTTTAGGACGTCTTATTTTTTATTTTGAAACAACGAATCTTCTGTATCAAAATAAGCACACATTACAAAAAATATTTTACGAACATTATGAACACGTCAACTCCATTTTCCAGCGAACGAATATTTGATTGACAGTAATCCGTCCAAATGCGAACACTGACTTATACTTTGTGCCTGGTACTGCTAAAAAATTGTGTGAGCACCGACCCCAATTCCAATTTTTTTAGAACATAAGCTGTTATCAGCGGAGGGTATAAAAAAAGCTTGTTTCATTCGGTTACTATCCCAACTTTTCATTTTAAAAAGACATAATGACATGTTGAAAGATTATCTGTGCATTTTATGATTGTAACTTTTTGTACCTGTCCAAGTTATACTCGTAGCACATCCAGTTGCTACGCCGTAGCACACCTACGAATATTTCTACGGAAATACGTAGCTATGCTATTTTGTAACTTTTTGGAATAAAAACTTCTTTCTTTACGGATTCGAACTGATTTATTTGGATTTTAGTTCCCGACGTTTCAACGTCTTTGCAGGTGTCATGGTCACGGGCAGACTGAGGTGGTATACCTCTTTAACAGGAGGTATTGCTCGTTCTATCTACATAGCTTTCAATGTGTAACATTCGTGTAAACCTCAGAAAACAATTTGTAACTTTTTGTTAAGTTCTACTTTACTTATATGTATTGATTCGCTTATGTGTAATATATTGATTCCATTAGACCCACAATAAAGGAGAATCACGTAGAATAAATACAATCAGGAAGAGAAAGTTGTTTTTCTTATGGGATAAATCCAATTACCACACACTAAATTAGCCATAAGCGATAACCATAACCAAAAAGTTATCCAACAAAAAAGGTAAATTAATACTATAATAATGAGAAGTTTGTTTGATCATACAGCGCTGTACTGGCCAATCGTAAAATAACAATAGTTAGAATGGTCGACATATAATAAGTATTATGGCGGGGCCAGTCGATAGCGGACTAATGTACCGTACACTCGCCGCCACCGCAAATAACATAGGACAGTACACTCGCGTACGGCGGTGTCCGCGAGTATTTGTCTCTTCCTTATATGTTAAGTAAGAGAATAAAGATGTTATTCTTTGTGTAATATTTTATCGTTTAAAGTAGCCTTAATATAAACTAAAATGTTTTCAATTGAATTTAAATATTAAACTTAAAATAACTAAATAGCTCTATTTCATAATTGCTTAAAAAAAATATGGCAAAGATTGGCAATGTGAAAAAATAACTTGTATATTTGACATTCCTAAAAATAGGATACCTTACCACAGTTTTGCACTTTATAATTTCTAATCATTAAATAATAAACGGAAAACTATGGAGCTGTGTAAATTGTGTGGATTAATTGATTGATGTGAAATCACTTTTGTGCTTAATCGTACATAATTTTCCGGTCTGCAAATGTCAATCGCGAACCTTAAACGGCTAATTTCCTGGCAAATGTAACTTTGTATTAAGAAAAATATATAAAAAAGTTAAGCAATAAATCGACTTCATATTATCATCGATAGTAAAAAAAGTTTTTTAATCAATCTTTGTGAAAGTTAAAGGAAAAAAATGTTTACCCGAATTACTTGCGAAGTAATTTAAAGATTTAGTTTTGTTACCGGGTTTATGGGTCCTACGTCTTTGTTTACAGCATAAATTTGTGTATCTCGCCGGTGTAGTACTAAAGAGTAGTCATAAGGCTAGTGACGTTTTTCCGGTTAGAAAAAAGTCCTGTGATATGACGATGGGCCATTTGACAGGAGTAATATTATGTTCTAGTTCTATCTTGGATACTTGCAGACTATTTTGCAGACATATGCATTAATATTTTTCGATTTTAGTTATTTTCTAGTAAATTAAGTTTATATTAGCGATTACGTTGGCTGAACAGTGTCAAATGGCGATCTCAGCAGACTGATAAGCATAAATTGAAATTTCCGCATCAATCAGATAACCAAAGAAAACCATGTATTGTGACGTGAATTTTCAGTCCAAAAAACAACCAACGCATGTAAAAATATTATAACTAGCTTTTCAGCTATAACGGCAAAAAAGTAGCCTATAGCCTTCCTTAAAAAATGAGCAAATCGGGGCAGTAGTTCCTGGGAATAGCGCGTTCAACCCAACAAACAAATTAACAAAGAAATTCTTCATCTTTATATTATAAGTATATGTACTGCATTAATAAAAACTCGGTTCCTGAAATCCACATAAAACATAATTAATCAAAGTTAAAGGATGTGATTGGCTGTTACTGTTTTAATGAACTAATCACTTGATATAATAAGTCAGTCTACCAGAAACCCTGGGTAATAACATCCCTCGCTAACAAAATAGGTTTTATACAGATTATTTGCTTCACTAAAACTAAAAGAAACCTAGCCAGTTTTCGGCTAAAGTTACCTTCACTGTTCAATGGGCTTAAAACAATGGTTCTCTTGGAACATCAAAGAACTACCTGAATCCATAAACGGTTCATTACTCTTTCTTAATTAGTCTACAAATATTAGTATTTCTTTTCTCTTTAACGAAGTTCCTTTTTTTTTCAAAACACGATTCATTATTAAAAGTTTAAGAAACTGATTGCTCTATAATAAATAATAACCTTCAGTTTTACCTATTAAATGAGTCCGATAACACATACAAAGCTAGACTAGATATATTATTCTCATGCTGGAATCGAACCCGTTGTACTAGCATAGTTTTCCCCAATGCTACTCTACTGTTCGTGCAGTACAATTACTCATGTTACCTATTGGTCATGACATAAAATCCTAATTTGTAGAGGTCGTCTTACTGTAATACTTCGATGCGACGGTAGCCTAATGGCTAGGGCGTCGGATTTCCGATCATGCGGTTGCGGGTTCGAAACTAACCCACTCCTAACAGCAGCATCTAGCTAATAGAAGCATGAAGATGCGACCCGTATAGCAAGCAACTTTATAAAAAATACTAGAGTTTTCAATAAACGTTTCTCTAGTTATATAGTCACATAGTAAGGTATACGTTAATTATTCAATCTATAGGTCCTGTCGCCAGGCTAGGCAGTAACAACGGTAAGGTAATAGCTACATTTCACAAGTGACTACAGAATAGGTACGGTTTATTTCCGGGCCTGGATAAAGACTCCTCTTCACTTCGACTGAAATTTACTACCGACCGTACAGATTGCTCAATTCCTTACGAATATAAAGTTCACGTCACACTTGTAAGTCGGAGCGATGAAATATATTATTCAGAATATTTGAAGCATTGAGCTGTTCGTAACGTAGTTCCTATATGAGTACTATTTTATTTTTATTTTATTATTCATAATATGACATCATTGCAATTATAGGTACCAAAGCTATGTGATGAGTAATTAATTTTAAAAACTAAAGTATAACAAGGTAATTACAAAATATATACAAAACATTAACCAATATCGTAAACAATAGATACTTAAGAAACATATTAAATAAAAATCATGCTTAATGTATTACATAAAAGAATATTGTTGCTACCAATAAGTTACTCTGTTAACATAAGATGGTTTATTCTAATTTTTATTATGCGTAACAATCACTTCTAAATGAGATAATAATGAAAACTGATGAAAAGTTATTCTCTTAAAATAATTAGCATAGTAACAGTAAATACAATTTGGAATTACTTACTGTATTACTTACAAATACAACCATGATGCGACCGATGTGAAAGTTTTGATGTACTTGTGGTAGGTACGTTCTTTATTACATTTTTTTTTTCATTTCACAGCATATTTTCGCTTGCAACTACCACTGGAATACAGACCCAACAAAGTACGGGTCTCTCAATACGGCATGGAAAGTTTATGTCAAATTATTGGATTTTTCGTCCCTTAATCAGACACGTAACAGAGGCTTTTGTTAGGCCGTAGCAAGTGTTCTATACCCATTTGTCATGGCCAATGCGGGTCGGCGCTAGATTGGGGTGCTGGCCCAAAACCACTCACTTATTTGCGAAGCAATGATCCACGGAAAACATGTCTTTGTTTTATGTATTGCACTTTATTTATGTATAAAAATAAACTAATGTGAATGGTGCTGCAAGATTAAGTTATCATTTCCTTTAGTAACTCCAAAAAATGAGTATGTAACCATAGAATTTTAACAGAGTTTAGCTGAAAATACCATATAATTATGAAAAAGCTATTGGTAAAAAAGAGACAGCATGTGAAGAAATCTAAGAGAAATAAAATGATCAGACATATTCTAAAGAGAACGTATTTTTCTCATACAATATCGCAAAAAGTATGTACATAATTAAAAGAAAACACTCCCATCCAATATCCTCACAACGGAAAAGAATTTTACATTTTAACCAAAGTAGGTACGAATGTAACAAAACATTTTCGGTGAGAAGATCTCGGCGTCAACTTAAACACAATAAATCGTTGTTTTAAGAGTTCTGGCACACGTGCCCGGTTTAGCACGCCCGTCACGGCCGTGTCGCAGCCGTAACAGCACGTGTGAAACCTCCTTACAGCAAATTTGAGACATAAGCGGGGCATTACACTCAAATATTCGGCTTTAACTAAAGCCTGAGTACTTCTGGTTGTAAGCAATAAGAACGGTAGCCTAGTGAACATATACTGTAACTTCGTATAACATGTCGTAAGATTTCTTAAATACAGTAGTTATTATTAAAGTAGTGTATATACGTTGTAAAAACTATTCCTGCACAAAAATAGAATGTGTTTTTGTCTAATTCTTAACTTTCTTTTATTATAAAAAAACTAACTTTCTTTTTAAATAAAACGTATGAATCCTTAAAAAGTAGGTATATAAGAAAATGTTAAGTAAATTTCCAAGGTGAAAAATTTATAACAAATCCGAAATTCTCTAAGATATTCGTCTGTCTAGACAAGTCAACCCTGACACAGCTTCTTGGGACCACGTTTGGCTTAAATGTGAAGGGTTAACGGGTAGGTATAATAGTACCACATCATTTATCATGTGGAAGCGAGGTCAGGTAACCGTCTTTATTGTAACGCTTTTCAATGTTTCTACCAGACGTTTTCAAGTTTCTCAAAAAGGCAACGATATAAATGAATTATGTACTTATGAGTGTTCTAAGTAACCTTAACAGTAGGTAATATATTACGCATTATAAAGTGGTTAACCTTGATTTATAACAAGTCTTTGTAGAAGACCTTTCTGTTGTTTCATCAAATATTTTAAGTGAATTGTTACATACACTCAAGAAATGATCTAAGAAGCTCTTCCCGAGTTTGTTCGCACACAGTTTAGAAAAACGGTCAAGCGTGAAATGCTTTTATCTTTGAGGGATCTTTACGTTGTCTTTGAGTTCTGTACTTTAGGGGAGATTTGAAGAAGCTAGTTTTCGAAAACTATCAATTAATTAACAATGTTGGGGTTTAATAGATTAGGAACCACGTTTGATGTTTTGTGGGGCTGTCTTCCTTTTATCTTTTCTATAAGTCACTTTAATTGTATATAATTACAAAATAAACAAAAAGACCTATATAAATGACGAACAAGAGGTTTCGTTAAAAAATCTCATAAAAGGAATAAATGAAATAATTTTTGACTCAATCTTTCAGCGGATCACTACAGTTAAAATTCCATGTTAGGTGCAAAATACAATTTAAATTTACTTGAATTTTAAGCAGACACTGGTGTTGATTCTTCTGTACGCAAACTAAACTATTGCTATCTTTTACTAACATAAAGCGTGAGAAAAAGACGGCAACAAATAACAACTAACTTAGAAATGTCAAACTAGTTTTCGCCTTGAACATCACAATGTTTTTAGAGCACATTTTTTTACTTGTCGCAAAGAATGATAATTTTAATAAAATTACGTCACGGGAATTAACGCGAACTCATGCATTTACCTTTTAAGGCTTGACGTTAAAATCATCTACTTCGTGCACGGAGCTATGACACCGCATCTCCAGTCTGCTTGCGACCACGGCCAGTGTAACCCGGCCGAAACGTCAAGCCTTAAAAGGTAAATGCATGAGTTCGCGTTAATTCCCGTGACGTAATTTTATTAAAATCATGCAACGCGATAGTTTTAAAGTTTATAATGATAATTTTAGTCGGAACTAAGTTAGAAAGTTCTAATTTATGTCTGTCCTTTTCTAATTATGTACAAGTAAAAAAGATATCGATGCACTTAAATTAGTTTAGTACGTGTCCAACAGAATCGGGGCCAATGTGCTTCATATGCCAATCACATTAAGATCTAACATGTAAATAAGTGGAGAATTGGTAAACATTTCGAGTGCCTCTCAAAATAATAAAGAAGAGGACCCCTAGCTGTCAGCAACATTATCCTTACGCAAATCTTATATCCTTTGGTAGTGGGGCTGTGAAACCGGTCGGTACGCCTACCATCTCAATATCGCTACCTCGCCTACCTTTACTGCTGCTTCGTCTAAACCACACGCTTCGCCATAAGAGGAAGCGATTTTAACTCTTCATTTCACAATTTCACAACAACTTTTAAAGCAGTTATTTAAAAAGTTTTAAGCAACGTGGTTTCTAAGCAAATTCTAATTTAGATCTTCTTTTTCTTAATATTCATTAACTCAGCCGTTTTTCTCATACACATCCATTCATCCATCCGGCCGCCTATCCATTGTCCATATAACTAAGTATTCTTCTGCCTAGCCTTTTCCCAAGCTATGTTGGGGTCGGCTTCTAGTCTTACCGGATTTAGCTAAGTATTATTGTTTAAAAAAAAATATGTTTTTTTTCTGCTGCCTTTTAATAAACAATAGGTCTGGTTACTAATAATATGGAGTCTGGTTTTAAACAGTTTACCAAACTGTAACTAAAGGGATAGTGAGAAAACTCTAATCTCTAAAGGAAACCAGACGCCCAGATTGTTTACATCGGCCCTCTTTTTCTACCAAGTAATCGCTACCACATATGCACACAGGGAGGGCCTAAAGACAGGGAACGAGCAGCGGATATGAGGTAGGAGCGGATATTGCACAGACACTCGCAGGTACATTCGGTAACAGTGTAAACTACCCGCATTTGGTTATAAATGTTGTTTGCCGAACATACAACGTTCGCGGTAAACACCTATATTACAAAGGTTTTTTTCTTTGACTACTTACATGTTTCCTTACTTGCGAATATTCTTAATGGATTTATGAGAATGTTTTGTATACTATACTACTAATGCTAAGCTTCCATTACGCCGCTAATACGATAATCGACATAAAGTGTGCTTTAAAAATCCTTCAATGTACGTCGAAATAGACGAGGAACTCAACGAATCGTAATGATTTCATTTCCAATGTATGTAAGCCGAATCCAATACGAGCGCACGATAAGAGCGATATTTGAACGGTTTTTTCAGGCCACCCTAATGACCGGTTTCATACAAATATACCAGCGAATAAGCGTGATTTACGTCCGGTATAAATTCGTTCCCAGCGAGTGCAAACCGAATGTTTGGCACTCATAATTCAAAATAATGTCCTCGTGTTTAGGCTAGCGCTTTCTTGCCCGGTTACATGAAGCCGTCGTGGAAATGATTGGAAAATGAATATGATTTGTAATTACTGTCTCCAATTGTAATATAACATTTTCCCGAAGGTATTATTTTCAGTATGTTACAGGCAGCCAAAATAAGCTGTTCTTGTAGTGAACTATCTGGTAATGTACCTATTACCTATCCTTTTGCTCCTGACTAGATTACAATGTCCAAAAAGACAGTATAACTCAAGCTCAACAGCATGTATTCAATAAGTACCTACAGCTTTAATCAAACTAATCCTAAAACCATAAACTACCGTACTTGCTAAACGGATTCCACACTTAGATAGTGTTCAAAAAATACATGTACAGAAACTATTTAATAAAACACTATCCCAGTAACCTATCAACGACGTATTCTAACGAGAGAAAAAACCGGCACCTTTACTTTTACAACACCCACTAAAACTTTTTTTATGGCTGGCAACACTCGTAAAAGGTATAAATAAAATATAGCCGCTAGCAACATTGACAGCGGGTGAACGCGGGAAACGCAATAATTTCCACGTTTTGGCGACTCGAGTTGTGGGCTCTTTTCGATTATAATTTATAGCCTGGAATGAGGGCTGGGTACGGTATCAGGGACACTTTACCCCGTATAATGCCATAAATACTATCGTAAAATTGTTTGCTTGCTTCCAACTGTAATCTGATCACGTTCGTTCGCTCACCAATAAAAGCGGGTTGTGTGAATTTACACAAACAATTATATATTGCTACTAAAGCTTTGCTGATTACACTGCGCGCCCCAAGAATTCTTAAGTCTGTGCTGCGAAATTTATTTTTGCCAGCTCAGAAGTTATATCAATAATATTTTCCGATATGAAACCTAGGTTCAAATTTGAGTATAAAATATACAACAAATAAAAAAAAACAGGACGACAACTAACGTTAAGAAGATTTTTTCTGTTGAGTATGTTCAATTAATATAACATTAGACCATGTAACAATGTTTCTATTTATATCAGCTGGATATCGAAACACGTTGTCTCTTGTACCTTATTAAGAATAACTCAGAAACATTTTGTAGGCTTTAAAAAACGGAGTAAGTAGCCCGGGCTATAATAATCAAAAACCCTTCTCGCTAAAAGCTCCGGGTAGTTTCGGCCCTTTTCCGCTGGTGTACCTCATAAACGTTGGGCATAGTCAATATTTCTGAGAAAAATAAAGGCAGGTATGCGCTTCGCTTTTCGTTCTAAAAGAAAAATTAAGAAGGAATTTGCGGTAGTGTATTGAATAACAAAACGTTGCGTGTGTCTGTATTTATTGAGGCGGTTATGATGATGTTCTTCGTTAAATGAATATTGCTGTTTTGAAGCCCACGCACTATTTAATAGGCTTTTGAGTAATCCTGTAATTTTTTGCGTACGACCCCAAAAAAATCGTATTTTTTTATCAGACGCCAAGACAAAACTACTCTGTCCTTAAATATTTTTATCCTTGTTTGAAATGGGCACTATTCTACTGATAAAGTACACGCCAATTATGTTTGCCTTTTTTCCATAAAACACGCGTTGCTAATTTTTCCCAAGTCAAAAGCTTCCAAATTATTTCACTAGATCCTAAGATCGGCACAATCTAAACTCAACTCTTCTGCTTCTGTTATAGGGTCAGTTTTTCATTTATTAAAGTTGGTATAAAAACGGCAAATACGCGTAATAAAGTCGGTGCAATTCCACTGAATTAGTTCTGTGTGTGGTCGAATTAAGAATTTAACATTACAGCAGTCATTTGTTACCGTTAGGATGCGATGTCCGAGAAAGGAGGTTGTTACTTTTTTAATGGTGCTTAGTAGGTACCTACCAACATGATAAAATGACGATGCATTCTAAGCTAGTTACGATGATTGAAATTTCTTATTTGGAAGTCATGGAGTACGGTAAAAATTATTTTTTCGAAATACTAGTTCTGTACTCACCACCGTCCAAAGGCTTTATGTAGAAAATTGGTTTGATCAGCTCTAACATACGAACGCGAAATTATGAAAATAAAATACAATAAAACCATGATTAGTTGACATGAACTTTTCTAGACAACTGGCTTAATGAGGACTAAATAAATAAAACTGGAAGAACATCATCCAAACTCGGATGATGTATGTCATTATTGATTTAAATACCGACAAGAACTCTCATCCACCCATATATTATAATACACGGTGCTTAATTTACTAAAGGATTAATTTTCAGCCTGTCAATATGATCGGAAATGTCCTGGTTAATAGAAAAAGGATCGGTTTGAAATAAACTCTGCGATCATGCCAGTTTAACTTTTTAGTTAGTTGAGCCTGCGGACAGACAACAAACCAGATTAATTGCACGGCGAACCTTCGGAAGTGTGCATTTGAGGGCACTTCCGAAACTGCTCGTGAAAAAGGACCGGATACTTGACATGGCACTGAGCACAGGGCCGGCGTAAGGGACGACTGAAGGGTGCAAAGGTGCATTAAAGCAAGGGTGCAAAGAATGTGCATTCTATAGTCTATTAGTAAATTAAGAAGCGTACCCACTTTTGCGCCCTAAGAATAAGTAAAAAACGTCAACAATGCTTAGTTTTTTAACCTGGGTGTGGACCTTTGGACTACAGTCGCAGCCTCCAAAATTATGACAGACAATGCGTTATTAGAATACCTATTTATTGGTGAATTTCTTGTAAAAATTGTTTTAACGACCATGATAACACACTTAAAAACCGTTCACATAATTATGTGAATGAAATTATGAAGTAATTGTTTGAGTTAGTTTTTTATTTTATGCGTCGCTTAATTTGCCAGTTTATTTACCTGCACTATTGGAGCCTACATCTGCATTTATTTTGAATTCAGGTTTAAAAACCTAACAACTATAACACAAGCACCCTATCCTAAGTACATCCCATTTCGTTATTAAAACAAAAAAATACTGTAGATACTAACAGCGGGGATTCTTCGCAGATTTCTTTTCAAGTTTAAATCGAGCGTTAATTAGTTGGCCTGAGGACTTTGTGCCTTTTTTGCTCGAGCCCAGTGGCTCACGTAATCAATTAAACTTCTTTTTAATCTCGACTCAACGGTCGCCGCGGCCGTCCAAGCGCGGCCATTTTAACTTTAAAAAGTTTTCGTCGACGAACGTATTTTTCGTCAGTTTATTTGTTGTTTAGGAACACGCACGGTCAGCAGTGAGAATACAGGAAGGCGGTACCTATAAACACACTATACATCCCTAATGGTAATCATGCTAAATAAAAAGTTTTGGAGTACCTACCTAGCGTTTGCCTCATGATATCATCATTAGTGGAGCTGTCATTTGTGTATCATCCCAAACGCTAACTGACTCCCGCCAGTCATATCAGTGGCTCCGCAGTCTCCCGGGACCCATTTCACCTACATCCCGAAATTTTAATTTAAGCTTAAAAAATCTCCCTATTAATTACAATTTTATTACAGCCTACCCGAGTTTTTGCGACGCGACGACATTAAATTCGGTTAAGCCGTAAATAATTGTATTTCTAGAGATTACTTCGTTACATTTTTGCTGGATATTCATACTTTTATTGTGACTTATTTGGAGTAGTTATAACAGTGGTAATGTCATTGTACCTATGGTCCATCGAACGAATGGCTGAGTGCCAAGAAAGACGAACTCCTATTCCAGGTAGGGACCGAGTTATTAAGTTTTCTAATGCCTCAATGCCTGAATATTTACTTGTATAGGCTTTGGGTATAACGACATTTGTAAACGGTAATATTAAAAATTTAAAATGAAAATGTTTGTCATTTTTTATTCGTTAATAAGCATTTAAGTATTGTATTATTTTCTTTTCTATTTATCGGCACTTAACTGTTATCTCAAGGCGAACACCCAGACGGACATGCAAGACAATTTAAGTACTTATTAATAAAAGTAGAAGCAGTATTATCTATATTATGGTGGAATTTACTTGAAGAGAGAGTCTGTGGCTTAAACGATAAACTTTTGCAGATCTTTCAGAAATAAACCATACTGCTGTGAAATAAGGACACTATTCCACAATATAAATAAATACCGGAGAAACATGACAACATTATGAGGGATGCAAAATTGGTAATAAAGAACTGTTTGTATAATTAATCCTTTTGTACTGCAGTAGGGTAGTATTACTTATAACTGTATCTTCAGCTTGTATTGTCCTATTGGTCTAACTAAGCCGTCTCTTATTAACAAGCTCTTTATGTTCTGTGCTGGAAAGGGCATTTTCATTTAGTAGAACTCTTGTTGGTCCTTTACCTTCATATTTAAAATACAAAATTACGAGTACTTATTGAAATCGAAAAAAATACTTTATTAAATGATTACGGCGTCTTTCGCTCGTGACATAAGGCACATGTGCAGCTCGTCTGCGGTACCACCGTTTCTGTGGTTTTGTTCAGAGCAAATATGATTAGGTTCACTTACTGGATTATACTAATCTAGCTCCCCGCTGAGCGTTTACAGAATATTTTATCACGCCATCCGCTGTAATGGGATAAGCTGGATAAGTGATAAGACAAACTCATGAATCCTTTTTGGAGTGTGAGTTTTTTTATAACTTTGATGCGATAACAAAACCATATCAATATATTTTCAACGCTCCGCGGCTTAACTATCAAAGGTCGTCCAATTCGCAAAGAATCTAGTAGATAAGGTTAGGTATATAAGCGATTTGAAAAACATCGTATATTGTGTTAAAAGAAATAAAATATTCACAGTTTGTGAGTGTGAGTGTGTCTATGATATTTGTTACCTATCCACGCTCAAATGACTGGACTAATTTTGATGTATGGATGTAACTGACATCCCGGGTTATCACATAGGCTACTTTTAACCGACTTCAATGATATGATGGAATGTCAGGGAAAAAATTTATAAGCACGTAATTATTGCCCAGGACCGATTTAACAGAAAACCACTTCAGTAGGTACCTATCTATTCCAAAGAATATACTCCTGGGTGGTTTCATTGTCCCCAAGTCAGTATCTGATGATGGTATCCCAGAGAAATCAAGGCGAATCGCTGAGCAGTAACAAACTTTTGAACCAGCGGAGGTGCAGGGCGAGGTACGGTGCAGTCTATACCTAAGTACCTATGTAGTTTTAAAATTACAGCACAGTATACTTACAAACATTAAACGAATAAAAAAGGAGTTTTTATATCATCACTTTTTCCACAAGAGAGATCAGGCCTTGAATACAAGACTTGGCTCTTTACGCTCCTATTAAAAAGAAACTTTACTCCATCGCATGGCGGCCAGCCATTCGTTCGCAGTTTAAAAACTTCAAAATTGGGTGCTTTCTCGTGTCCGCGACGGCATTGCACAGTCGTCGCTAATTTCCCATGAGGCATCTCACGGCGAACCGCAAACTGCCGCGATAAACAACCCAGAGGCTACAAGAATTAATAGGCCTTACTGTATTCCTTTTTTATTTACTTGAGAGAGTTGAATTTCTTTAAGGTTTCGTAGCAGAAAGTTATAAAATCCTATCTACTTCTCTTTATTTTTTGCCCTGTGCTTTAACGGTGTACCTAGTTGCGAAAAGGCATTTATCAACCTTGAATATTTAATTCGGTACGTACCTATGTTCAACATACACACAGTACCTAGGTACCTACCTGACTTATCCACTATTCTTACCAAAGCCATACCAATTCGTTCTTTTTTATAAAAACCTTTGTACAATTTGGTCGGCGAACGAAACAATTTAATTACTTTTATTCTTTTGGCATCCAAAAAACATTGCACACGAAATAGATGTAAAAAGTTAATAAACAAGTCTCTAGGTTTAATTAAAATCTAAGAAAGCGTGAACCATGTAATTGTGTACGTAGGGGGAAAAGTAAAAAAATTCTGCAGTTTCGTGTTGAAATTAGTGGTCCAGGGTTTTAGCATTCAGCCTACCGAATATACCTAGTTGGGTAAGGAAAATACACAGTAGAATGACTAAGGTAATGATTTCAAGTTAGATATAGTTCAACTGTACAATGAAATGAATAATTTTCAAAACAATATAATTTGACAAAGATACAGCGCGTTAAAGTAGTATTTGTTTTCAAATAAATAAAAAAAAACGTGTCTAATATTTCTTGATTAATAATAATATTGAAGAGCAAGCCGTTACCTCATCACGAGAATAACGCATACCTGAGAGGATATTATTAACTTTTATTTTCAAACCGTGAGATATACCCAAATAAGAAAATGCATCTGGATAGCTATGTATAGGCATACATCGGCATTGCTGTTTGTGGCGAGCTGTTTGTGGGTAGCGACACAACGGACCTGAGTGTCACAGGGAGACACTCCTTAGGAAGGCTCCCAGCTCTTTCTTGCTAAGGCAAGGCTTGCTATCTAGCTGGTTTGAGAAGGGTCGCTAGAACTGTGGGTGGAAGTGTCTAATGGCGTAATAGCGATGAAACCCGCTTCGGGTCCGCTACTGTGACCGGCGATGGCGAAATCGGGGCCGCACCGCTCTACAGCCCTAGCCGCTAGCACTGGTTTTGCTGCTAACTGCAGTGGCGGTGGTTTTGGGGGCCCGTCCAGTGAGTCACCACCTGCCTATTTGATTGCATTCGTTTGTGTTGAAAGGCAGGTGTCATAGTCTTCCGATCTTAGGCAAAAAACCAATCCACTTATATCCATAGCACGAATTACTTAGTTTTAACACCACAATTCACTATAGTTCTGTAGCTACTTTGGATCGTTAAAGTCTGTTTTTCCATAGAGCAGGGGTGGATTGGATATGACTCATTCCATATTAGTCCCACTGCTGGGCTTTCGGATTTCGGTCGTCCAGGTTTCTCACGATTTCGTTTCCTTCACCGTTTGTCAAAGGTGTCGTAGAATAGTTATGAAAGAACAACTTTGAAACTTGCAATTTTTTTATGTCCGTCAGAAAAGTAGGTATTAAGTAGATAATTATGTTAAACATATCTGTGTGTAATAAGAACAAATACGTTAATTAGTTTGAAAGCATGCGTGTTTAATACACCTTTATATGTATACAGAATTGTATCACAGAGTGGACGCGCAGATCCTTCTAATTCCATTGGGTCTAACAAATTTGTTCCGGTCTGGTGCAAATAGGTCGTGTCGGCCGTCGCTCCTCACACAATACATATTGTATTATGTTATGTAGGTACATACACGCCGTACGCTCTTCTGGGTATATAGGTACAATCGTAGTTAAGTATAGCGAACGAAAATTACTTTTGGTAAGTTATTTAAAAAAATATTACCTACCTACGAAGTATTTATCTCGGTAGGTCCTTATTTTATTAGACGGGCCTGTTGGTCTAGTGGTTTCTGACCCTGACTGCTAAGTCGGAGATCGTGGGTTCGATTCCCACCCAGGACAAATCTTTGTGTGATGAGCACGATCATTTGTTCTGTGTCTGGGTGTAATTTATCTATAACATTTATGTTATAAATATATAAGTATGATTATCAGTTGTCTGGTAGCCATAGTACAGGCTCTGCCTATATAGTTTAGGATCAGCCGAGCGATTCCGAAAATGACCAAACTCACCTCACCTCTCACACTCACTTCACTGCTTACATTACTTGTACTTTTCACCGTATTCTGAAACTGCACTCAAGTTCAAGTGATGTCGAAATCTCAGGTGAAAAGTTTAGAGGTGGGCTTAGACGGGTCTAGCTTTAGTAACATCAAATAAACCTTAATTTCGGAATACGAAATCTAGTTTTCACCGACGAATTCGCCGTGACTTTGTCTAATGTATTTTCGGAATCGACGGGCTGATGTTCATGTGCGAGTTGTCCCAAGAAATTATTAATATTTCCAAGTAGTCAGTGGTGCTGATGCCTCTGTACGCAAACTAAACTAAATTTAAGCTATTGCTGTCTTTTATTAACATAAAGCGTGAGAAAAAGACGGCAACAGATAACAACTAAGTTAGAAATGTCAAACTAGTTTTTGCCTTAAATATCACAGTGCTTTTAGAGCACACGTCTTTACTTGTCACCTAATTTGTATGAGAATTTTAGGCGGAACTGAATTTGACAGTTCTAATTTTCGTATGTCCTTTTCTAAATATGTACAAATGAGAAAGATACCGATGGACTAAAATTTGTTTAGTACGAGTTTAACAGAATCGGGGCCATTATTTTTTTTGTATCTAACCAGTAATTAATGTATATTGGTGAAATACAACTAATCTCCTAAATATATTGATATCTTTCAGTTTTTGTTTACATAATAATACCTATACTTAATTTTCGTTTTTTTTTACTTCACGTTAGTAAAGAAATACAAAGCACGTGATATCATTTTAAAACATTTGCTAAATAAAATAAATTCTCAACGATGAAGCCAGATATTACTAAACTTTTTGTTCTTCCCATCTTATGCGTAAGCAGTCAATAAGGTCGTAAGCGGTCCAATTTATTATGAAGTACGTTGATTACATTGTATTTAATAAAGTTAAATGTTATCTCATAGATAAACGACCTTTGCGAATTGCCGCAGTTCAAAATAACATTTGACAGAAATAAAACTTTATCTTTAGGCAATTGAATGAAACCACATTAACGTTTACTTTTCTTTACTCATTATAACATCGTATTGGTAGTACAAAAATGTACGTAGGTATGTATAAAAAATATAAAACTAACTCTGAAGTAGTACTTAAGTAGGTACCTACTTTATAAATTTAAGATATAATTTCTTGATTTATCCATGCAATCTAGATATAATAGTAGAATAGACAGATAAGTATACAAATCTTTAACATTCTTTGGTTTCATAAAATTTATTTTATTTTTACCGAAAATAGACACATTTACAAATATAGTATTGCCTATAATATAACCGATTACTTAATATATTGTCTTTATATAAAATCAGTTAGCAAAAATCGTCCCAGAATTAGTCCAAACTGCTCTGAAACTACAATCAAGAACAGAATGCACTGGCACTCCAGACTTGTCTTCGTTAACTTGTGTAATGCAAGCTATTGGCAAACGGTCTGCTTCAAACAAATCCTGCACGTCCAGATCACCTAATGCCAGTATCGCGTTACCATAGAGAAGCGATTTAAAAGTCCTTGGAGTGAATACAGTATCGCGCGACACCAGTATGATGCCCACCGGGGACGACATTCCGACCCAAACATATTTATCTCCTGCATCAACAAAAGATTTCATAGAACAGTCTGCAAGTGAATCTCTAATGTTATCAGCAACTTCCATTGAAATAAACTTATCGCTCTTGTCTATCAAACTTATTAAAATATTTCGTCGATATTCAAAGTTAAATTCTTGCCAATGTTTCAATGAGTCACGGAGCCCTGATATGTTTTCGCAACATTTTAGTTTTAATTCGTCAAACATATGTGTGTAGACGGCTTGAGATACTTGAAGAGGACCTTCAAATTCAGCTAGATTGTTAACCCAAGCTATAGGAGCTTTCGTCTTGTGAGTCACTTCATTTATTTCTGCTATGCCATTTGACCAAAGAGATAAATAATGAGTTGCATCTTTTTGGACCATAGATATCATTTCTTTCCTAGTCCTATAGGCTTCGATATTTACCACTGAATGGCGCTTTATTAATTCAACAGGGTCTATTATGAATACTTTGTCATCGTATAACAGGGTAGCTGAACATAATATACTGGAAGGAATGGAACAGTCATTTGGTTTCTTTAAATTACATTTCCAAGTAAGAGCGTCCTTAAACTCTTGGTAGACGCTTTCTTGCACAAGGATTCTTCTTAGACGCCATGGAGCCTGAAACAGGTATATTTGTGTTTTAGAGCTTTTTTTACTGAGAATAGCGCCATCTATTATTTGGTTAAGCAGCTCTATGAACACAACATGTTAGATTGGAACTAAATGGAGTTGCATTTTTGTTGCAAATATGGATCAGGGCAACAGGATCTAAACGTGAAGCTGTACTTCATGATAAAGTATTAATATCAATCTCACCAGTTTAGACACAGCAATCAACTTATCGACTGCAGAATCAATGTCCGCGTCTTCAGACACAACTGCCACAGTTCCAGAATTCCAATCTGGAAATAAATCATATTCTACTATTATTTTATCTTGCATATTATAATTCAGATTAAGTGTCTCATAACAGTAGTATAATAATTATGCCTGACAGAGCTAATAATCATAAGCTATGGGTGATAAAAATAGTCTATCAGCTGAATGTATTAAACTCTGATCAACCAATTGTGTGACAGTGTGACATTGCTCAACCAATCACATAGCCTATGTACAGTTTGAGGAATTGGGTATTGGACATTTTTTTTTATATAAAACGTCAAAAATATACTAAAACTAACGTAGGGTTTTAATTTAATTAAAGTATTGAATAAATTTTGTTGTCTATTATACCAATAAAATAGAGCAAAAGTATATTTTTATGAACTCTAAAAGGCTAATACTTTTTGCATGTTGTGCATACACGTCTAAAAGAAATAATATCTATGGTTCATTTTTTTTTCATCTGTACAGGGCTATTTATTACTAAAAACTAGGAAAAAGAGCCAGAACGCGTCATTAACTAACTTTTTAAAGTATATACTTTTTTATTCGTGTATAAATTTATAAAATTTTTCTCAGTGTTGCTTCGACTATTTTGAGAAAATATTGTCAGGAAGCAATGTTTCGATAGAATTCAAGTACACAATTTTCAAGTTAGAATCCTCAACTCAGAACTCGGCCGTATCACTGATACCTTAGCTGATTACAGAGAAACTGAGAATTGAATATTGTTAGTTCACACTTCACAATCATCAGTGGTCATCAACACTAAGATTATAAAGAGGAAAGATTTGTATGTTTCCAAAATTATTTCACCCACACTATATTCACTATGCATTAGTTACATAGGCTATATTTAATACCAGAAAAAAATAGGAAAGCCGGCAAAGAAAAGGAAAGACAATGAAAAGGGATTACTGTGAAGAAAATGTACAAAAGTTCAAAGAACATCTGAAAAGTTTATCGTGGTCTGAAGTTTTAAACTCAAGTGATTGCAATCAAGCATATGAACTGTTTCATGAAGACCTTAAAATGCTTTTTGACCTGTGTTTCCCTATTAATAAAATTAGAGTAAAAACAGGTATTAAGTCTCCAAAATGGTTAACAAAAGGTATAAAAATTTCTTCTAAAACCAAAAGAAATCTTAGATACAAATGCTATAAAAAAAAAAGAAAATGATATGCGGTTACGTTTTATAAAATATAGTAAATTATTGAAGAAATGTATTGTAGACTCAAGAAAACAAATAAATACTAAATATATAAATAAAGCTACCAATAAATGTAAGGCATCATGGGATATAATTGGAGACAGAATCGATAATAATACAAGAAGTAATCATAATATCATGAACATTAAACATAATGGCACAATTATACAGGACCCGGAAGAAATTGCTACTAAATTTAATGAATTCTATATATCCAAAACAAATAAAGTAAATAATATAACGCCAAACTATACATTAATAGATAAAAATAATTCCACAATCTTCCTCACACCATGCTCTGAATATGACGTAGAAAAAGCGATTGCATCTTTAAAAAACACCACAGCAGTAGGTTATGATTGCATTTCAACAAGTATTATAAAAGCATGTAAACAAGAAATTGTGCCTGTTCTATGTCACCTTGTAAATCTTTCCCTTTGGCAAGGGCTGTTTCCAGAAAAATTAAAATACATAGTTATTAAACCGTTGCACAAAAAAGATGACAAAGAAGAAATACAAAATTACAGGCCAGTTACCTTAATCCCAATTATTTCCAAAATATTTGAAAAACTAATGTACATACGTTTAATAAATTTCCTAAATAAACATAATATATTATCAGAAGAACAGAATGGATTCCAGAATAATAAGTCTACTACACGGGCCGCATTTTCACTTATAAAAAGTGTAACCGAATCGATCGATAAAAAGAAGCATGTTTCAGTAATTTTCTTTGATATGTCCAGCGCGTTCGATTTCGTAGATCATAAAATTTTAATACAAAAATGTGAACATTATGGGATTAGAGGAAATGCTCTACAGTGGATTGAGAGCTACTTGAGTAACCGGAAACAATGTGTGGAGATTACGCGCGTTGATAGTAAATTAAATTGTTCTTCATATAGATCAACCTACGAATTTAACAGATGTGGAGTTCCCCAGGGGAGTGTGTTGGGGCCGCTCCTATTCTTGATCTATATACAGTGAAACCTGGTTAAGTGAGACATCAAGGGACCTGCAATGTCGCTTCACTTATAGAGGTATTCCACTTACCCAGTGTCTCAGATATACAGGTATAAATAAATATCTGTCTCATTTACAGAGGGTTACGTACCTACTTGGAATAACGTGTGGAATTTGTGGGTAGAATAAGAATGAGTAAACAAACAATGTTATCTCAGTTACAGAGGTTTATGCATATAAAATTTACTCGCTGTCTCAGTTATAGAGGTAACTATGATGATAAATCGAAAGAACAAATGCCAGATATAGAGGCTTACCTCGTCCCACTAACAGAGGTAATTCAGTGCCAAAGTGTTGGGACCTCAGCATGAGTTCCAGTTATGGAGGTTTCTCACTTATCCAGGTCCCACTTAACCAAGTTTCACTGTAAATGACATTCCAAAAGCAACAAAACACAAATGTACGTTATTTGCAGACGACATAACAGTTATTATACCTAATCCTAAAAATGACATTGATAACTATAAACTAATACTAAAAACTACAGTAGAAAACATAACAAAATGGCTTGCTGAAAATAACCTAACCGTAAATATACTAAGAACAAAATTTATACAATTTAGAAACTACAATAGTATACATCAGAGTTTAACAATAAATCACTGCGAGCAAGATATAGAAGAAGTGAGTGAAACTAAATTTTTGGGTATATTATTAGACAAACATTGCAATTGGAAAGCCCAAGTTAATAATGTGTGTACACGTATAAACAGATTTGTCTATGCACTTAGAAACATAAGAAAATTAGCCAGTGACAAAACGGCTTTGTTGGCATACCATGGATATGTAGGATCCGTTCTAAACTACGGTATTTTGCTATGAGGAAATTCGACGGATATAAATAGGGTTTTGATTTCTCAGAAAAAATGTATACGAGCAATATGTGGGGTGGGACCATTAGACTCCTGCAGGCCCTTATTTAAAAAACTAAAAGTCCAGACTGTTGTTGGTCTATACATTTATGAAATTGCCATGTTTGTTAAAAAACATTGTCATCTTTTTGAAAAAGCGAGTCTAAATAAAAAATATTCTTCAAGGGATCCCACCAGATTGGTTGTCCCAGGTATATCCACAACGCTGTTCAAAAGAAATTGCAGCTGCATGGCAGTTCAAATTTATAATAAAATTCACAGATATTTCCGAGAAATGACACTTGCAAAATTTAAAATTAAATTTAAAAAATGGCTCATTGACAAATGTTTTTATTCAATAGCTGAATTCATGTCATGTACTACAATAAATATGGAGAGTTAGTTGTAAAAAAAAATGGTGTATAATTGCATTTATTCAAATCTATTTATTTTGTTTGTCAAATATGCTTCTATTAGATACTTTGTTAAGTAATAAATAATAAATATATTTTAAATTATAACTTCACAGAATGATGTGTCATATAAAATTTGCATGCCGGTAAAACGGCGAGACATGTGAAACACTTATACCTACTGTAACATCTTGTAATACCATACCATGTTTCGAGCAAATAAAATTTCTTATTTCTTAAAAGCCGCGGGCAACGCCTAGTACGTAATGTAATGATAGTAGGTGACGGTGATAAGTGTGAAAATGCATTTTTGAAAAACTATAATCACAGGTATCCACATACCTATTTGAGTTCTCAGGGGTAGACTTCCATCATCTGTAAATTGTAGTCTAACATTGTTCAGCCTGGAATAAAAGGATTTTTTTAGAATTTAAATTATTTATTAAATAAATTTGAATTTGGATTTTTACAATCACTTTTACTGGATTCGAAATCCTAACTGGCTACCCTGAGAAGAAATGTCGAAACGAACTCAGGAGTCTCAGCTTTTTTAAAGTCAGGTTGACCCTTGTTGTTATTAGAATGCTATAGCTGTGGTAGTCACATTGTTAACAACTACTTTAAATTTTAATTCTGTAATGTATTGAAGACATATGTGCGCTGATTCCTGACATACAGGTTTATACCTAGTTTTGGATTCAGAGGCTTCATTCATAGGATATTGTAATGTGATATTATGTCAAATAAAGATTTTTTATTATTATTTATTGTGTAAAATAATAACTGCCGTGTCGTAAAAGTAAAGGTGTGTATTTGAAAAAACTAAATATGCACACTCAATGAAGGTCCAAAAAAAATACGACGAATTAAGTCATTTTAAAGAGGTCTTGTATCGAAATAACAACCTTATGCCATGCAGATAATAAGGTGGAATTTGCGAAAAAAAAAAAGAAATTCGTTTAAACTGCTAACCAATGTGTAATAATAATTGAAGACAGGTTTGGCCGCGAGTTCTAGCTGTGACTGTTCATCCTTAGGTCTTTGGCTCAAAAACTCAATTTCTTTAAAAGTTTTTTTTTTCTTACCCACTCTCATGGCATAGTTTAACAAAGAGGTGTGCTACAAAGGCTGTTGATCTTGTAGCAGTGAATGTGATGCTTTTACAACACAGTAACCTCTTAATATTGCCATAGATAAGCACAGGATCTTCAGAATAAATTGGAATGTCTACTTCTGAAAAAAAAATATTTGTATTGTTTCTAAAATTTATGTCAATATGTTCAATTACTTTGTTACATAATATACAAAATTGTATAAAATACCTACTTAATACAAAAGTGTACAACTAGGAAAATTAAATTTCATTAAAATGCAAAACAGTATAGTTTCATGATAACTTAAACTGAACATATTAAATGATATCAAAAATATTTGGGCAAAGACCAAAAATAGCCTGAATTAAATGAAGTATGTAACTAGACTGACAAGAAAATAGAATTTAGTAGAATAGAATAGGATTTTATTTGCTTGAATATAGTTATTACAGCTCTTATAAATGAATCCAGTTCTTAAATGTTTCACCTACCTAGTTTGGCATACAAATTAATAACAATCAGTAATAAATCTAACAAACACTACTAAATTTAACTAACCACTTTATTTTATAACATTTTTGTAATATTAAGTATTCATATTTATATGTATAGGTAGTAGTACTAATAACATATATTGAGAAAAAAAATCTAGTTAGCTAGGTAAGTAGGGATATTAAACTGTTTTTTTTTCTGAGTTATGAACTGTTCATAACTCTAAACAACCCAGTAGGTACAGGTAGAAGATTGTTTTTGTAATAAAAAGCCAGATTTGCAGGATAACTTTTATGTTATCAAATTACTTACCATATAAGCTGCTTATTTCTTCTAACTGTAGTGCTGGAGTGTAACAAGTAAGGTAATTTGTTATAATATTCAATTGTATTCTAGTATCTTCTATGGGAATCTTCCTGTTTAAATATTCTAATTCAGCAATCAATCTCCAATTGACAATGATGTTTAAAGCTAAATTATGTAGCTTCTTAGTTAACTGTGACCTTTGATCTGCATTTATTTCAGTAAGCACTAGCTTATCTTTAGGTTTTCGGTTAAAAGTGCCACCATACACATAAGAACATAGCTCTTTATAGTCTTTATACAGCTTTGATAGCTCTTTTTCTTTTTCCAAATGCTCCTAAAACAAGCAAGAGAAAAGTGGACAACTATCCAGTTAAACTTGGCAACTTTAATGAACAATATTTTTTTTTAGTTTAATTTCGGCATATTGAAAAGAAGGAACACGCCATTTACGTTATTTACTTGAAAAACAAAAATTAAATTATAATCTACACATACCATTGCAAGTTTGATGTCCACAACCATTTCGTCGAAATTTAACTCCATATTTCACGTTCACAAACGGCTACCGAAATAAAACCAAAGCTGTATCATTACAACAATTGGTGTTATCTGCTATAATGATAACATATCAGGTCAATAAGTCACAGTATCTTCTTCGTTTTAGTACAAATATAATTTAGTAAGAACTTTGTTTTGACTTTTGTATTGAACTTTTTGACAAGTTGTTGTCATGAATGTCATGTATGTTACGTTTTGTATCACCACGGAGACGTTTCGTTACACGTGAAATTCCAGAGATCGACATTTTCTATGAATTTCATTAATAAAGAAAATATGTTTATCTTTTTACAACATAATTATTTTCTTTCTTTGAAATACAAAATGAAACTTATGATTTCATAATCAATATTTTCTTTTATAAAATCGTAACCGCTGGCATTCTGTTACAAAAATATTTAGATGTAGTTTCTTTGCTTGTTACAAGTAAATTCGAACCAGTGTATCTATTTCCACGTAATATATAGACAGCTTGGCACCGCAAAGACCTTATTCATATTCTAACACAAGAAAGATGGCGCAGTGACCGCAAATTGGGTCTTGGCCATTGGATAATATGCGTCACTGCTTACAGTATGTATTTGCCAAATCCTTTGCCATTTCTTGTGATTTAATTAGAAAAATATTGCCACACACTTAAAGAAGTTGCTTCAACATACTTGTCTACACCTACAACCTATATATCTAACCAAGTATGTGTATGTGTACCACCTTTAGGCTATATTCACCTCGGTACGAACAGGAGGAAGTAGGTAAGTACGTACTTGTATCGGAAGTATCGGAACTGTTCTTTCACAGAATTTTAACACTATTATCCCTTCAACTGCCAGCTTATCTGCTGCTTACTGCTTGACTGAAATACCTTTCGACGTTGTGCTTTGCTCTGGTTTAGGTAAAGCGCAGTTGAGGTACTAGGCATAGGATCGCAAAAATTCTACGAAATGCAAAAGATATTTTTTAAGCCCCGAGAGAGGCTTCCACTGCAGCACCAGACTAAGTTAGCAAGTCTTTACAAAACGCTTCCAGCCACGAAAGAAGATGTAGTAGGTTACTCCTTATACATAAATATATATCTTCTTTTTTATTCCCTAGAAGAATAAAACATTGTCTTGAGACAGTAACTCGCGAAAGCTCGACGTGTCTGGTCGTATCGAGAGTCAGTTGTGACGTGTGATTGATTTAAACTTTTTACATACTTACCTATATTTGTATTAAGATTGCGTTGTTACACATTATTATGCATTAGTATTTCACTTATGTAAACGAAGATAGTACCTAATATCAATGTTTGCTGAAGACTTAAATATTCGTTCTTGTAAAAAAGATGAGTTTCGAACTCGGGACAACAATCCTTTTCAACGCATATAGCATTTGGGCTATTGGCACTTATGAACTAAGTCAAAGACACGGTCGACAGGCGGCCCGTTTGATACCGCAATTAATTAGATTGACAAGATACGTGAAGCCAATAAAGAAACCTATTTCGTATCTCCGTTCAACGTGCAGGGGCACTGGCGGTTAGATTTAGCCGTTAAAAATAGTCCAATCAAATGTCAAGCCCGTCAATAAATAGTTCTAATTTCAAAGACCAAACAAAAGATGGTACCCAAACATTTATTATGACGTTTACAAGTAAATACGATAATAATCGTGTGAGAAAACGTGTAATTTGTATTGTTAGTAGTAATACGTTTTTTTCGCGTTTGAAATAATAATAATTATGAATCTAAATTAGTGAGTAAAGTTAAGTATGAAGACTGCCAATATGACCAGGAATAAGGGACAAGTATATAGTGTTGGAAATTATCTAATGACTGGCAAAGTATTAGGGAAGGGACACTTTGCGAGAGTTGAAGAAGCGACACATAGGATAATAGGAAAAAAGGTAACGTAAATCCAACATTTCATACCAATAACTGTCAAAAGAGCAGTCAAGGTGTGGAAGTCTATGACATGGTTTACCAGTTGTCAAACCTGGCAGCTACGCGCTTGTTTCCAAAGGAGATATTTCTATTCAAGCCTCTGGAATTTATACCTAGGGTATTAAAGAGAAATATTTACGAAAAATGTCTGCTATTTGATTTCCTTATATTCAGGATCAGGATTATTAATAATTGAGGATCTATAACTGAGTAATACCTAAAGGCATCGATTACCAGACTTGGGGGAATTAAATTTCCGATACCGCACTTTCTTTTAAAAAACTAACCCGTTTAGGTTAATATTATCTAAAGCAAAATCATGTCATAAGCGACAAACTCATTGTTTAGCTTCCTGTCATGGCTGTAATGTCAATAAAACAGATTACACTCTTGAAACCACACAAGGCGAGCCTACTTTTTTCTAGTGATACGCCAAAAGAACAGTCTCGAGATTCTCTTCAGTTTGAATGTTCCAAGTTCAGGTTCTAATGGTACAAAAAACGGCCCAAAATATATTTCAGGCCAAAAGAGGATGGAATTTCAAAAACCAAGACTGGTGCGATAATCAATACCTAATGTGTTTTAACCCTGGCTGAGTATCAAGCAAATCGTGATACTTTATAGAAAAAAATTAGAAGAACACTGGTACACTTGTTTTATCAAAGATAATTAAAAATAACTGTCCTTGTTGACTCTTCTTTCAAACAAGAAAAAAACTCGTATTTTAGCACAATTTTGAAGGCTTGGCTATATCAAAGAAGAGATAATGATGTATTGTCGAATAACGTGTCTGTTTTAGGTTGCTATAAAGATCATTGACCTGACGTCTATAAAGGAGGAGTATGCCCGCCGAAACCTGCACCGTGAGCCGCGCGTCATGGCCAAGCTGCGACACCCGTGCATCGCTGCCCTGTACGAAACTATGATGGTAAGCAAAGTCGCCTCTTAGTATCTTCATGGTAATCAAAATAGGGCAAGAACTAGTAAGAGACAAAGACGAGATAATAAAACGAGTGTTCTTTAGACCTCACTGACGTAAAACTTCTTTAGCTGAGTTAGCTCTTAGGCCTGCACTGTCTTAGATATACATAAAGTAACTCTCTCTTCTCAACTTCCGTTCGCCCCGTCCGGTCACACTTTTCGTAACGTCACGCATCTTACTCCCCAAGTCAAGTGAGCGTAAAGAAGTTTTACTTATAAAATCCACAACTTATGTGGCCCGCGAAATTCAAATTTTCATGTGTTTTTTGCAATTTGCTTATCAGTGATACACATGAAACAATAACAAATATAACTTCAAATATAAGAATGATTAAAACGTTCGCTCCATTCGCTCGCACAAAAAATAATTGAAAATGAGTTAGATTTCGGATATTTTACTAACTTTCAACTAATCTTTGTGAGAATGAATGGAGCACATGTTATGATCATTTTTATATTTAAAATTATACTTGTTATTGTCGCGAATCGAATTTTGATCAAGTTACAACTTGTCACTGATAAGCAAATTGCAAAAAACACATGAAAATTTGAATTTCGCGGGCCACATCGGAGGTATCACCAGTCACTTGTCTACGGGCCTACGGATTGTTTGGTAAGGGCTTCAGAGTCAGAGCACCGTTTTGTTCTGCCCGAATATGATAATTTTTGGCATACGCACTTAACGACGCGCGCTACATCAACCAAACGCACGTGAACGCGCACGCTTTAATGGGACATGTTCTAGCTTATAATAGAGTATGCGTGCAACGAGTGAAATCAAAACTGGACCTATAATGCGTGCTTCCCCAAACAATCTAATACGTGCGTTTAAAACGCTAGTGTGAGCCTGAGCCCTAACGTGTGGTTTGTGGCAGCACGGGCCGCGGCTGTACGTGGTGATGGAGGCGGCGGGCGGCGGCGACCTGAGCGCGCACGTGCTGGGCGCTCGCGGCGCCACGCGCGGTCTGCCCGAGCCCCGCGCGCGCGCGCTCGCCGCGCAGCTCGTGTCCGCCGTGCGACACATGCACGCGCGCGGCGTTGTACATCGGTAACTATGCTATTAGTGCTCTTATTGTTTTTTTTTTATTTAGATAATAGCAAAATAGTCTTTAAGTAACATTAGAGAAGGCGGTAGCAGTTGTCAATGCTACCGTAATCAGTGAGGGTCCGGGAATATATTAGTCTTCCCAGAATGTGCCATAACAGGCGTTGCACAGGAGGGTTTCTGGTTTGGTCTTTTCAGAGGTAACAGATCCCTCCTACATGTGCTGATGGTGACCAACGGGGTGGTTTTAGAACCTACGTAAAGCTTACATCGAGGCAGACAAGACACATAAGACTCGCTCTCTAAATTGTGACTTACTGCCGAATAAAACATTGTGTAGCTCATATTAACGGAACATAATAACTGTAATCATTTTATTTCAATTTCATTATGATTTTTACAGCGATTTGAAAATGGAAAACATCATGCTAGACAGCACTAAGCAATTTATCAAAATAGTTGGTGAGTCATCAACCTCAAACTTCCCGCCATATTTTATCTTCTTTTCTAGAATAATGCAACAATTTTTATTGTGTCAGACTTCGGACTATCAAATATGTGGAGCGGTGGGGCAGCTCTGCGAACCCCGTGTGGTTCGCTCGAATACGCAGCACCGGAACTGTTCGTTGACGGCAGACGATATGGACCCGAAGTCGATCTATGGAGCATGTATGTATTACTTCCCAAATCTTCTATGACCGTACACCAGAATTCGGCCAAAGTTGGAATAGTGAGAGAACCTTTACTGACTTTAGTGTTGGGTTTCTGACAGTTCTGAATATGTTTTGGAAGCATTATACTTCAATTGCCAGATAGAGATGGAGCCATAGCTGCATAGGACTGCCTACCATAGAACTTCTTTTATTTTATACAAACAGTCCCTATAAAAATACTAAAAATTTATACGAAAGAGGTGACGGTGCGTAGTTTAAATTGTCCGAATTGGATTGTTCATCTCCACCACGCGCAGTCTTGCCGCGCAGTTGGGGATACCATGTCTTCATTGCTCAGTGTAATAAATACTCTATATGTACAGCAATAAAGATTCGAGATCGAAATTACACTATCGCATAATCTAGACTTATATATGGGGCAGGCTTGGCAAACGTCCACTAGCGTCCAAGCCTTTCCGTTCCAGACAGGCAAGCATGGAAGATGTAGAAGTTGTGTCGGTGATTGCTTTCGGTTTGACATACCTACTTTTATTCTTTTAATGGTTACCGTCTTTCGGATTCCAAATGCACGGTGCACTTTGATAGGCCTCGAGAAAAGCCAAGCCGTTCACACGCTTGTGTTTGTGGACGTTTGGCAAGCGAGTAAAGTTGCCATTTGATTACTTAGAGTCTTAGAGCAATGAGAGACAAGCTACTCGTCTGTGATTGGTGGAGATTGACAGACAAAGCTTGATGTGACACTAGCTACACTAGTGGCAGCCCTCATTCTATCAGATCACGTCAATGTCATACTCTTCCGTACGTATAGGCGCGTGAAAATGTTTCTCTAGGTTAGTGAATATATTGTATAAATGTATGTTTGAATGATGTTTTAGAGGTGTGATCGTGTACGGCATGGTGACGGGCGGGCTGCCGTTCACGGGCGCGGAGGGCGGCGAGGGCAAGTCGCGGCCACACCTGCGCGCCGCCATCACGCGCGGCTTCACACGCAAGCAGCGCGCCGCTCTCGCCTGCGTCTCACCCGGTACACTATCTTCTGCCTAGCGTTTCTCCAAACTATGTTAGGGTCGGCTTCCAGTCTCACCGGATTCAGCTGAATATCGTCTTTTACATGGAGCAACTGTCTATCTGACTTCCATATCCCATTTTACTGGGTAATACAGTATCCCATATTAAGACTGGTTGTTAGAACTATGACTTAACGATTGCCAAGGATCGAAGGGGGTCTCAATATACTTACAGATGGTGACCCATCCATTCACTAACCGCGGTGACTGTGGCTTAACTTTTAATGTTGGTCAAACCGTACGGCTTACACATAGCCAGGAGCCCCTCTCTCGCCCGCTATACTATAGTGTTTCAAACCATGAGTCCACACTCATGGTATGCCCGCATACCATTGTATACGGGCGACGGGGGACGTAAGGCAGCGGGCGTGGTAACGTGCGCGCGGGACGAAGGGCAACTGACAGATGCTGTCATTCAACTCTTTTGGGCGCCGCCATTGGGTTGTCAAAATCCCCTGCCACCTGCGCGGATTACGAATTTTCCAGGATATACTTACGCGCTCCGCATTTTTTGTAGTAGAATAGTTTCCTACTGCAGAGACGGGTATCGGGCATTTTTTTCTTTTTTTAATAATTTTGTATTGGGTGTAATATAGATAAATAAAAAAAAAACTTTTTAGGCGAAAATATTTTACTTAAATTTTAACGTACAAAACAAACAAGACTTATTCTATGTAATCAGTATTGTGGCATTACCGATTTACTGGGGAGGTGCGGCCAATGCCGTGTGACGATACAGAACAATCTAGTATTGTTGTTTAAAAAAAATATTAATCTTTGAAAATTATTGCTTGAAGTTTCTTTTGGCATTCATATGAAAAGTTCACGTTATTATCGTACCTCTTATTTTGGAAACACATCACTTTAATTTTCCACAAAAAGTTTTGAAACAGTCTCTGGCAACACTCGCCGCTTGCGTGACATCTGAAACAATTAAGTTGACTATTAATAAAACTGGCAATACCATTTACGAGGATCCGATACTAATATAGGGAAAAATAAGTACTAAAAATAAGTTAAAATAAAAGAACGAGTGCTAATAGGTACTTAGGTATTTTAACTTAATATTTATGAGCAGAGTGCAAGACGTTTATACAACATCTGTTGGAGCCAAACGTGGAGCTCCGGATGAAGATCGAGGAAGCGTCTCGTCACCGATGGGTGCGAAGACCCGGCATGAAGATGAAGACGCACCCCTTCGGCAACGTCGAGGCTGCCGCCAACAGGGAGGTGAGTTCGGAGTGTTCGAAATTACACCTAACACTCAGGTCTAGTTACTTACTCCTGAAACACTGCCTTGTTGGTCTAGAGAATATTATTACTCATGAAACAAAAGTTTTTTTATTTAGTACATACTATTCAATAGATAACTTGAGTTCGTATTTTGTAGATATACCGCCAGCTGTCGGAGCTGTGCAGCATGACAATCATGGACGTGGTTGCCCAAATAAAAGCGGAGCCGTTCGGTCCGATGGCGGGCATGTACAACATCAAGACGCACCTGCAGCAGGCGGCGGCGGTGGCGGGCCCCGACCTGCTGTGGTCGGGCGCGGCGCAGGAGGCGCGGCCCGCGTCGCCGCCCGAGTACCGCGCGCGCTACGAGCTGGAGCCCGCGCCCCCGCCCGCGCCCCGCGCCGCGCCCCCCGCGCCCCACGCGCCCCACCCGCCGCGCCTGCACGCCACCCGCAGCGTCACCACCTCGCCGCCCAAACCCGTCCCCAAACCGCCTACAATAGACAGGACTCCCAAAAAGAGCCAGCTGCCGAGCCCGAGGATGATCAACAGGCCTCTGAGCAGCGTGTACGGCTTGAAGAAGCCTGTTTACAAGGTGTACGACAACGGAGACTGCGGCCTGGACCCGAGGCTGCCCAGCATCGACGAACATTCCAGCACGGACGTAAACGACGCCAAGAAGATGACGAGGAGCAAAAATATCAGAATGCCGTGCGTGAGGAAAGTGAACCTAGAAGAGGAGCGGACTATGAGGCTTAACAGTTGCCCGAACAGACTCGGTGATAAACGCGCAGAGTTCTACAGAAAGGCAGGGGATGGCATTCCTAGGTAAGCAGCTGTTCCCATCACACAGATCCCGGTTCACGTTCACGTTCGGACACTTTAATCATTTTTAACTTAAAATTTTGTGTATCAGTTGGCGAGCGATCGGCTCGCTTGGGACGACGCCGCCACCCAGAATCCTTCTACAGAGCAACGCCACAACAATCAAACGAGCATCCTTGGGGTACCGAAACAACGATATTTATAGATATAATTTACCTTTAAATAAACTAATACTCATGTTTGTTTTAATTCCTTGCTTACAGTAACATCGCCAGTCCACACTCATCTTCAAATAGCCATTGCAAGAGCGAGAGGGCGATGCCAGTATGTCTTTAAACATTCTACTTATTAAAATGAGTATTTTTATTAAGTTTTAAAAGTGATAACCTCTGTAGGAGTTGTTATATTCCAAGAGTAGGAGAGTACCTTATATGTAAATATTATTATTGTATGAATCTAATGTGGACTTATCGCAGGTCAAAAATCCGGTCGCAAAAGATCTGTCTATTTCACAAATCAAAGACTTGTGGAGAATGAAAGATATACCTGTTAGCACTAGTAACATGTTTTATTATTCAGACTAGAAAATGTTACTCGTAATATTGGAAATTCATTTGGACTATGTGTTAGCGTGTTACACACCAGATAGCACTTGATTGGTAGAAAGCTTGTTTTTACGATCGTGTGGCCAACTGAAGCAGTATTGTGTACCCAATTGTAATTAACAAGAGTTGACATTGCAGGTCGGGTGGTACTCGACGCGAAGCATGGGCAAGGAGCCCACACACCTGCAGCGACTCAGACGCACGGCGCCGATGAAGTGAAGATTAAATACCATATCCTCCACTCCATTAGCCACCGCCAGACACTAGACTAATCGTCCTAACAAGTCTAACCATGCGATTAGTCGCCAGTGTGTAGCGGACTTTACTTGAAATTTTTGCGTGCTACCTTCACTGTAATGTTAAGCGAATAAGCAGTTATACTATATTGTACGCGCTCGACTTCCAAGCAATCGTTTTTGGACTAGTATTTTTTTTTGTTACGTTTATAATAATGAATTTACATTATAAAATACTAAATAATAGAGTGTTATGTTATGCTTGTATGCATGTATTTTATTGAAATATTAATATAAGATGTGCATTAAAGTATTATTATTGATTTTTTATTTCTCCTTAAAGATGAACTCATCGTAGCAAAAATGTTGCTGTAATGAATGCAGCAGACTGAGAGCGCTTGTAGACGTCCGTTTTTTTCACCGGGTAACGGACCGTGTTTTTTGCCGGATTCGCGGTGGTGTATGATTTATAATGAGTATGTGTACATGCACCGGACATCGGTCCGGCGAACAATTTACGCCGGATGCACCACCGCTTCCCCTCGGCGCGACGGACACCGGTCCGGTGTAAGAAAGAGCGGTCATCCACGCCAGTGTATTGGTGCGTGTTGACGCTGCCGGACGTATTGCCTGTTTTCTGTAAATTATGTGCCGCCTACCTGCGTTCTTTTAAAGGTCCAAGGTAACATTCATCCGGTAAAAAAAATATATGTATACAAGGATAGCCGTTTATTGACGGTCCGTTTTCCGGTGAAAAAAACGGACGTCTACAAGCGCCCTGAATATCCAATCTCTTCACCGTGAGCACGAGATCGGGCCGTCTGCAATTTGAATCATTGATATAAAGGCGCTTTTACCACAGATTACTAAATAGTTACTTCGTAACTTTTACTTTGAATTAAGGTCACAGTTTATTACACTTTGTATGAAACTTCCTACTGACAAGACAAGCATACTAATCAGAAGCCCACGACTCGCGGTAAACGTCTCGTCGTCGTGTTCTCAGAGGTGTGTATAATAACAAATTGCAACTAATTTCTGGCAAAGTTTCATCAAAGTTCGAGTTGGCCGCACAGTTCCAATATTCACTTGTCGTCCACCCTGAACCCTCCAGGCGGTTGGCAAGCCGTAAGCACAGCGTCGCCTAGCTGTAGCCGAGTCGACGTATCAGTGCTGTTGGTCCGGTTTAGGCTTCGCGCAAACGGGCCACCGACCACAGTCACCGGTGGCTGTCGCGCGCTACCACCACTTCTGTAACAGTGTCAGTAGCGAGCGACAGCCACCGGTGTTCGGCAGCTGCCACATTTTAAAACCCGCTCTCAGCTCTGCAGTCGGTCGGTTTACCGCGCGGGGCGTGGAGCAGCGCGACAGTTGCGCGGCGTCTTGTGTGGCTCGTAGCGACCTCTAGTGGCGCGTCGCGGACATTGCTGTAGCGAGTGGCCGCCACCGGCTACACGTGTGAGGCGCGTCTATACAGAATATATGAAAAAGTATGTTAAGTGGCTGTCGCTGGCTACCACTGGCCGGGGTCGGTGGCCCGTTTGCGCGGAGCCTTAGTTACGTTAGGTTGACGCTCGGTCTTCGATCAATAATAGTACTAGATTCCCGATAAGCGCTTCAAAAACGGCCCGAAAAATAAGAGCACAAATACTGTTGTGCTCTTATTTCAAATTAGTATGGTCCAATCATAGCCAACATTAAGACGTCAAAATGCCGCAGTGCGCGTTCAAAAATTGTGTAAATAATCACCGTAACACCAAGATTTTGGAAGGAATATCTTTTTTTCGGTAAGTTTATATCATTATGTCTTTTTCATAAAATAAAAACTGAATTAAATAGTAATTATAAGTCTTTTAGCAAATATTACGATTGTTTGACCAATGTTTGCTACAACGCGCCAACTATTGTAACAAACATCGACTATTCTGGAAAAGGGAATGCATGGAGTAGTATTGTTATTGTATGTTTCTTTTTTTTATGAAATTTTTGTTTGTAGATTTCCTAGCGACCCATTTCGCTGTGCAGAATGGGTATCTATTGTAGCGAAAGAAAGAGGAGAAGAACTATTATACAAATTCGACTTTATGTTCGATTCATTTTGATAAATTGGACATAAGTGGAAGCACGCAAAGGCGTAGATTACTAAAAACACACAGACACTTCAAACTTATAACACCCCTCTTTTTCGTCGGGGGTTAAAAATATATAAGATAAGTAGTTCGACTCCACTCATTTCTTGTCCAAGCGGCGAGCATCGGTCGTAAAATTTTATTGCTTTTTTGACACTGTAATTCTGACCTTAAATCATGCTAGTTAAGGTTGAATTTCTTTCGCTTTATGTTGACCAGCGAGCTTCGTCGTAAAAATTTATTGTTTTATTTTGCATAGCTTTGTGAACATAACTTTAAGTTATTGTATTTAAGGTTGAATTTACATTAATGGATATTTTTTTCAACTAGGATTAGGTAAAGACGATTGGTGCCAGTTTTTAAGTGAACTTTTGCATGGGATTGTGTATCTAGTACCTACTATTATTGATCGAAGCGCTCGGTTGACGCTTTTTTGACGGCGATACGACGACAATATATTTCTGAGTTGATATGCATATGGCATCACCTTTAGAGTGAGAAACATAATACACACTGCACAATTATGGTCCCACCATGATAAAATACGGCTCGTTCGGCATGGCTGCCAACTATGGTGATTTTCAGATAAACATAAAGGGGGATACCTTGGGCTCTGTCAATTACCTATAATATACATACAGAGTGGAAGTGATAAATGTCACCAGGAAGGTCAGTACCCTAAATACTGGAGATAGCAAATTATACTCAAATGAAACATTCCTTATTTTTTTTAAATAAACGGCAGTTGGCGATTTTTTTAATACCTACCAATAATAAATCCGATAAATGGACGTCCTGTACTCTGATGACATCAATTGATAGGGTCTATCATAAGGATCAAACTCGCATGTCTAACAGTCTTGTGGCCCAAAATACTGAATCGTCAATCAGTTTTAAAGGGTAAGTAGCGACAGATATACATTTAAGAGCATCTTAAAGTTCATTTGCGATGCAGTATTGGGAGGATGGTAAATTAAATCGTTCCGAGTGCTGACGATCTCCGTGGTCGAGTGGCGTCCTCACCGGTTTTCAAGGTGTCGAGCTGTGAGGTCCGGGGTTCGATCCCCGGACAGGGATCAATGTAGAATAAAACACTTTTCTACATTGTCTCGGGTCCGATTGTTTGTGGTACCTTCGTTGTCTCTCTACTTAATTGGGATTCGGAGCAATGTATGTGATGTTGTCCATATAATTAATTAAGTACCTGGATGACCGAGCTTTGCTCGTCTTGTCGGACATTTTCAGAAAATGAATCCCAGCTAGATCGATTTACCGCCCCCGAAACCCGCTGCATACTAAATTTCTTGAAAACCATGAAATCTTAACTTAGTAATTAAATGGGACAGATGTAATTTACTTTTATAGTGTCATGTAGTGCAGTAAGTGTCCTGACCTCAGTGGAAGGGCATGTGCGCGGGGTTGGCCATGGTGGCGAGGCGGGTGTACGTGGTGCTCGGCCGGCACAGCGGCGGCGAGTCGCCCGTCGCCGGCTCGTTCTTGAACACCGCTACGCATTTCCACTGATTCAGGTATTGCACTGCAACAATTAAAAAACATTATGAACGACAATCGTCGTAAGCGAAATTTATACTTGTGTTACGAGTGGGTTGGGATTCGAACCCACGACTACATGATCGCAGTCCAATGTACTAGACAATAGGCTACCGCCGCGTTGTCTTATTATTTGTGTCCGGTTTTACTCGGACGAAACTTTTAGGATCGACGCATAGCTGTTGAATCCGAAGCCTGGCAAATTCGTTCGTGACAGTCCCATGACCTGCTCGGGTGGCGGGGGACGTTACTACTCAACGTGAATGACGCTTCCGACAGTGGCCCCCCGTCCCGCGAGCACATATTACCACCTACACTGTTTTACGTCGCTTTTTTCCCGCAGATCGAGGGAGTGTCACGTACGAATTTGCCAAGCTACAGTTTCAAACTCTAATGGAGTCCTTATTCATGAGCTGAACGGTCTCATGCATGCAGCACTAAAATTCATTGAACAAAATCAGTTTTACAGAAAGAACACTAATTTCAATAAAATACATTCAACAAACCGAATTTAATAATATAGCCTTTTAACGAAGTTTTAACGCTATGATATCCTTATTAACAGAATTTAATTGCAAGAGGGTGAACTAGAAATAATTTATTTCAGTAAGTTACATAATAATATGATTGTGATCATTTTACCATGTCATACTTTTTATATTATTTTTTGAGCTCGCTGGAGTCGACGTTTCTTAACAGGCTACTTGAGTCTCTCTTTTGTGTGAGTGTTTTAACTCTGATTGTGTTAATCGACTCTGTTACTGACTATGTTTGTGGTTGAATATAGTTTTATCTCGTGGATACTAACTCTTCCAGAGTCGCACGCAGCAGTCGTCGCCGGAGGAGGCCAGCAGCGTGCCGGTGACGTTCCAGCAGACGCGCCACACGCACGAGTAGTGCTCCTCGAAGGCCGCCACCACCTCCACCTTGAACCGCACCGCCGCGCCGTTGTTTGCGCCGGACGACTCGCTACACACATAAATACTCATCATACATACATTTCACCATACACACTCGATAGGTATATGCTGGAATTTGGCTCAGGCAAGGCACTTTTTAATAAATGTTGTTAATGTCAAAATCAAAAACAAAAAAAAATCCAAAATGTTTTTAGAATAAGTTAGGTTATAAAATATTTTAATGATAAGCCGTCTCTGCACTGTCTTATAATCCCGCCGCTTGCTTTTTAAAGGTCTCCCCCCCCCCCCCCAAGAAATTCGTATAAGTTGTAATGACGTCACAAAATCACGATTTTCTGCAAACTGAGTTTACCAATTATGGTAAACACGCACTTTATGTACCTATATTTGATATTAATAAACATATTTTAAAGTGTCTGTCATGCAATATCAGTGTCTGTTTCTGGATACTGTTAAGTTAAAAGTTGTGATTTTTGTGATCATGCCTTTCTTCATCTTTTTAGCTTGTTGATCAATTATATTGACGGCAACATTATCAGTAGGTCCTCTCGTGTACCTATGGATGGTAGGACACTGAACTATGTGAACGAAATATTATAGAGAAGACTGGGGAACCTGCTACGGTTACTTTCACTTAGTTTTTAGACTCACGCTATTGGCTCCAACTTGATGATGCGCACGTCTTTCGTGGCCACAGCCAGCAAGTGGAACGACCTGCCGAGGTTGGGAGCGAACGCCAGATCGTTCACCGGCTCCTGCACCGACGCCAAGCAATCTGTACGTGTCCAGCGCCGAGATGTCTCACTGTACCTGTAATAACAAGATGATTACACTTAATAGGTACTAGATTACCAGCAGCCTCCCTAAATAAGTGAAATTTCTACAAGCGTTCAAGCTGATCGATAAGCTGAAACTGGGCTCAAATGTATGAAAATGACAAGTCTTAGGGCTGATTTTTCCATCGTCATAAAAATGTATTCAAGGAATAGTCATGTTTTTTTATAGATAATGCCTATATTGAAATTGTGAATCTGTATGATGTATGAAAATGTAAATCTCATCTTGACATGGTAAGCTTTGTATAGATTAGAGTTAATGTAATAATATTTAAATTAACTAAAACTGTTTGCATACCTTAGTTAAGGTAGTAAGTATAAGGATCATTCTGTAACACATACCTACTTTCTGTGCAAATAAAAAGACTATACCTACTATACTAGACTATAATTTTTTATCTGACGATTAATAAATCAGCTCTTAATATTCTTGCGTTTTCTATCATCGTTAATGCTTGTTGGAATGATACTTGTCTTTATATTTGGACATATTTAAAAGTAGCTAACTAGCTACGTGGGTCGTACATTTTTAGTGTTCTTGTTAACACCTCGTGCTAAGCTAAATGCTTGTGTTACGAGTGGGCGCACGTCAGTAGTGCATTGGGTGGGTTACCACAGGGATCTATGCTGATTCATGGGAAATTTGACCATCAGTGAGATAATAACAGGCCAACATATTATGAAAATAATGCAGTTAAATTGTTTTAAAAAAATTGTGTGTGTGTGCACTGTGCATATTCCTTTTTCCCAATGCAATGCTGCAAGCATGCAATTGCAATGCTGCAAGCACGCAATTAGGTATTTAAAAACGGGACACTAAGCTCTTTTATATTAAACATCATGAACGGAATGTCATAAATAAATATTTCGACGTTAACAAATACCGAATTCAATAACAGAGATAGAAACTCACTCATATATAAAGACTTTCCCATTACAAGCTGTTGTCTTGTCTGACTGTACCGTAGCTGCAGCGTTGGTTGTGTTTGGTTCATCACTTCCCACAGCTAACATTGGTGGATGCACCACTCTGAGAAAAACAGACATTACATTAAACAACACTGATTTAGATGATTTAATATATAAAAAAATGTGTAGTATGGTGTATGAGGTGATTTTGTTAGTACCATAAAACTCTTAGAAAAGTAAAAGTTGATTTTTAAGCTGTTTTTATTAGGATAGAGGTCAGGTTTTTGATTTAATGACAAAATATCCTTGTACCAGGTTTGTGGTTGTTTAAAAATGTGATGGATTCTATTATAACTTAATAAAAACCTCTTGTGTAATGTAACAGTTACAGTTTCTTTAAGATGCAGGGGAAACTTGCATATAAATAATGAATTCTGAAGCTCCTGTGAAATTAACATAAAAATAAAACTTTAAAATGTTTAAAATATATAAATTAAAAATAACTTTCTGTATTACCTGGATAAGGATGGGTTCCATGAAAGACAGCTGATGGAAACCTTTGTAGGGATCTCATGCTGCAGTGTCCACTGGGCAAGATTCATTACATCTGGTGCCTCATATATCCTAACAAATGACAAACAATACATACATGAAAACAGGCAAAAAATGCTTAATGGTATATAACTTAGGGGTTAATTTACATCAGTAGCAGAGAGACCAGAGCCTACTCTGGTCACCAGACTAATTCCAAAATATTGATCAGAAAATATTTCAATCAGTGCTGACCCTACAACAGTTTTGACATACCATTGTCATGCCCTTGCCGCACATTTAACTTAATTTAAATTAACCTCTATAAAATTTCTCTCCCTTATAATTGATTTTTTATTTCTTACCTTATTATACCATCAGCAGAACATGTCACAAGTAATAGACCTAGGTGTTTGGGACCAAACTTTACATCAGTCACTGAAGTTCTGGAGTCCACAAGGTTTGATCTCTTCAGCCAGGTTCTCAGACCTTTCTCTGATCCTGAGGATGCTGTGTCACCTAAAATAGTTTTAATGATATATAGTCATTTAACTAAGTTTATCTAAAACTTATTACATCCAGTAGTAGTAGTACAGTTTCTTTCTTAGTCAAAGAGTTTGGTATGTACTTGAGACATTAGCACAGCTAGAGCAGTTATAGCAGTTATTAAGCGGTGAAGGGTGTGCGAATCAGGGTACTGTCTATGTATATGTTGACAATCAAAAAGTTTTACATAGTAGCCCAATTTGCAATAAATGATTTTGAATTTTGAATGTAATCTTACCAACTTCCTCCCAAATAGCAGCAGTTCTGTCAAAGGAGCAAGTGGCAATGACTTGCCCAAACTCAGGATGTGCCCATGTGACCTTCCACACTGAACCATGATGTGCCTTCCAGCTTGCTGTGAGACGCCACCCACCATTACCATCGGAATCCCATACCTGAAATAGATGGCAAATAAGACTTTAAAATTGTTTTTTGAAATACGCTTTTTTCATTTTACTATCTAAACTTTTTTTCTATAAAACTGTTTGACCGTTGTTTTTGATTGATATCAGCTGAGTTTATCGCAGCACCGGCAACAAAGGAAGAGCCTACGTAGGTAATTGAAGTTACAACTAAAATATCTTTGATTCGAAGATAATTTCTGCTCCTACAATACACAAATATCCTAAATAACAACACAATATGATAATGAATTCTTAATTAACATCTACTTGTACCTAAATAAATTGTTACCGCGCTTTTGTTTGGTAACAAGTTAACCCACCTTTACGTACTGGTCACTAGAGCAAGTGGCCATTCTCTCGCCGTAAAAGTCATAGGCAACATCGTGAATCAAATCCTTATGATCAGCTATTATCGTTTGTGATTCAAATAAGTTTGTAGCTGTTATTTCTCCCATTTTGGATGAAAAAAACTTTTACTGTGTTCAAAATAACACTTGCTAACCTAACTTGGCATGACAACTAATGACAATTCAGACAATTGACAAGAACACTATTGACAAGTCAATTAATTTTACGTACGGTCAACTGTCAACATGACTGTCAACCACGTTTCGGGTTTCGTTTCAATGATAAAAAACATACCTACATAAATTTACATTCAACAAAACTAGTTCGTTGTCTGCAATGTCAGTTATTGCGGCGAAAGACCCTGATTTTTTTCGTGGTACTACTGCAAGGAAATTCAAATGCTTTTTGTCACTGCCACAGGTCTTTTTGCCACAGGCGCTTGTTTCACAATGAGCAGATATAAACTGATTTTCGATATTATAACCGACTTTAAAAGGAGGTCTTTTACATTTTTTTTATTATCTAATACTGCCTCGTTGATCTAGAGATCCCGGGTCGGGCGAAAAATAGTAACTTGGTATATAAATACGTAAAGCCGTTGGTCCTGCGCCTGATCTCTCGCCGGTCGTGTGCGCATTGTGGTACAGAGAGTGCACCTGTGTTTGCGCAGACATACTTTTATACTATCATGTTGCGTAATAGCTGCATAATGCACTGATGCATAATAAAATGATAAGGCTTGACGCTTCGGCTGGGTTGTACAGTCTGCTTGTAACCATGGCCAGTGCCCTAAAACGTGTAAACCTTCAAAAGTGTTCGCGTAAATTCCTGTGACGTAATTTCTTTTTGTGCACACACTTGTGCACTAAAATATATCTGCGCACATGGTCGATCTCACTTCAGATTGGCCACCCAGGCGAAAAGTTAGTCCGGTCTGTTTTTTTTTTTTTAATATTTGTAATGTAAGCTATCCTATTTTTCAAGTTGGATCAAACTGCACACGGTGTGCAAATTTGATTAAAATCGGTTCAGTAGTTTCGGAGTTCATCCCGGACAAAATAAATATCGTAACACTGGAATTATATATACTAGATATCTATGAATAACTTAGCAAGTGCAGATGGTTGTGAGCACGATGGACATGCCATTAACTTAAATAGCCCTAGACTTGTTACACTTTCACGGTCCTTTGCTATGATAAACTGATTATATTATTAGATAGTATATCCGCAAACATATATTCAAAGAAGTAGGTATAATCAGGTGCATAGAAATATAATTGTTAAGCATCTTTTCATACAAATATACGTCACGTGACCTGACAATTTGTATGAAAAGTTCATTTTCCATTTTAAGATTTCGACCTGTTCCTTAAGGAAAGTTGTTCAGTTTTCTGCACCTGATTAACTCATTAAATATTCGCACTCCTTTTAAAAATTAATCCTGTATAAGTATGTTCGTTCTATAAAGTAGTAAGGATATTGTATAAAACAAAGTCGGGTGTGTTACAACACTTAACTCGGGCACGGGTGGACCGATTTTCATGATCCTTGATTTTTTGGATTCTCCGACCCGAAAAGAAGGAAATATTAAAACAACCCGCGGTGAAACTGCGGAGCAGCGAAGCTAGTATCTTAAAATATGCAAAAGTATTTGCGTCTGTCTATTACTCTATGGCTAAACAACTAAACCGTTATTGATGAAACTTGGCATGGGTTACATACATACTCGTTGTTCTTAAAAAAGGGCATAGTCTACTTTTTGCTACGTTAAACGACACATTACTTTACTCTCTGAACGACACCCTCGCCGCGGGGTACCTCTATTATTGTAATTAATACGACATGCTACTTTGTAATCAATCATAATATACAGATAAACGAAAAATAGACGCCATTATTTAAATACAATACGTTTACAATTTCAAAAAGACATACTTTATCAGGGTAGCATGACTGCATGATACAATCGATTAAATATATCAATTAAAAGCACATCTAGCCGTGAATCATGTGCCATTAATATGCTACGCTTAATTTTCAATCGGGGCGTTTCACTCGATAAGATTTTAATATAACGACTCAAAACTCATCTACGATTTCACGCTTTTTACTTGCCCGCAATTCCCGCAAATACGTAAGTAACCGTTGATCAGCCATTTGAGTAATGCACAAGCGATGCGCTTCATTTTTAAACAGAAACAAAAGGATAAGTTAAAGATTGGATGTTAGAAAATGGGTTTTATTGAATCCACATCTACTTAAGTAACTATTAACAAACAAATTAACAACAACGAAATGCAAACATCCACAGCATTCGAGTTTGAATACTAAAATGTAAATTGATATTATTGTCCACTAATAAAATACTGGTAAGTAAACATCTGGCGAAACATAATATTTTTCTAATGGCACAGATAAACTAGCTTATTAAAACTTCATGTTGTTTTCAACAAGCAAATTCATTATTATGATACAAAATAGATTTGGCACTATTCGTATTTTTTAGGAATGCTTATTCCCTTTTTATTTGAGTCATTACTACAATTTATATAATTGCTCAACATAATTAAATTTTGTGATACAATTTCATGGTTGTCAAGAATTTACAACTTTTTTTTTATTATTTGTTTTTGAGATTCAATTATATTTTTTTTAGCTCATACAGAGTATCCGTTTAGGATTAATATAGAATAGAAATGAGATACAGATTTACTTAATCTCATTATTTGAAGATATTATGCATGTGTGGTTAAAAAGACTACACTACATACAGTTCTAATGTACATATCTAGTGATGCCAGTAGTTTTTATTATTGGAATGAAATATTATTTTGTGACATCCTTTGAATTAGATCTAAACAGGCGAGTATTCGATAACTATAGAACTGGCAATACAGTTGCACATTAAAATGTAGTAAATTTTGAGGATTTCTGACCTAATTACAAATAACTCTGTCTAGCTTTCAGCTGATCAATTTCTAAAGCCAATTTTCTATTTGTTTCAACTAAAGCATTTTGGTTATGCATCATATTCTGCAATTGATCACTCATGCCAGTCAGTTGCTTCTCTAGATACAACTTCTGCTTGGTGAGAGCCATCATAATGTGGAGGAAATAGTTCCTGTTATCATCAGCTACATCTGCAAGGGTCAATTTTATAAAATCTTTCAGCTCTTCAACAGCCTTTGTCTCCATAGCTATAGCTTGGTTGGAAATGGTGGCAGGCCTCAG
The DNA here is from genome assembly GCA_950381575.1 of Plusia festucae. NCBI lineage: Eukaryota > Metazoa > Arthropoda > Insecta > Lepidoptera > Noctuidae > Plusia > Plusia festucae. The sequence goes on from OX494447.1 coordinate 1,358,433, forward strand.
ATTTGAAAAATTGGCATTTGAACTTCGTCCATCATCTGGTACACCATTAACCAATATAGGTGATGGAAATCCAAGGTTTTCAGTTACCCTACCATTCACGGGGGTTGATATTTTACTTATATTTTTCTCTGCATCCAATTGGCGGTATCTTAACTCATGCCTGTCACTTTTCCTCTCAAATTCGGAGGATTTATTTCCATCTTCTTCATATTCATTTGATTTATCAAGGCCCATCATGACAAGAAAAGAATCAGCTTTATTATCAGGTCCTTGTGATGAAATATCCAAATTATTTCTTGGTGGGGAATCAGAAATGAAGAACATGTCAGAAGTCCTATGCTTTACTGGTGAGTTAATTTTATGTGGAGAATGGTTTGTTTCAGTGTCTTCACGGAGGCTTATATCAGCTGACACCATCTTCTTCCTTAATGGCTGGAAGGCAACTTTATGGACTTCTTCCTCATGTCCCTTTAATATTCGAGATGGAGTTGTTAGGTCTCTGAGATCATAGAGTAGTACTATACCATTTTTAGTTCCAAGTGCAACTTGATTTTCAGGATTTATTGCCAAGGAGGTCAAGGGGTAGGATGTCCTGATGGTTGAAACAACATTCTGTAATCTTACATCATAGACATGCATGATCTTGTCATAGCCACTTGAGAGCATGACATCTCTGTTGATAAGAGAGTATGCAAGATCACTGACAGGTGAAGCATGGACATTTTCAAAGAAGGCTTTGTCCTTGTTAGTGGTGATGTCACGTATCACAACATGACCTTCATCAGTGGCAAGACCAAGCAAGGAACGAGATTCATGATGGAATTTCATTGCAGAGATACTCTTGGAGCTGGCAAGTTTTACAGTTAACACAGGAATGTTAGACACAAGACCGTAGATGACAGTATCACCATTTTGCATTGAAGCAGCAAGGCTAGTATTCTTGGCATTATAACTAACAAAATTAACACAAGATTGTTGTGATGGAGTAGGGAATGTTTTTGTAATATTTTTGTTTTTTGTGTCCCATATCATGACATTGCCGCTTCTTGTGCCAATAGCAATGTTACGGTGGCCATCTCGGTGGAAACTAGCTGACCAGGTGTCTTTAAGTGGAATATGTTGTAAAGTTCTGATGTCATGATCTGCTGGGCTTAATATTTCTACTACACCTTTTGAGTTGACCTGAAACAAAAGTATAGATAGTCTTATGTATTATTACTCCTATGATAAAGTAGAAAAGTGCGACAACCAATAGGATGTTGTACAAACAATATAGCTGCTGCTGTAACAATGATACCATTTATCGGCTAAGTAGTTTAAAAACAACCATTGTATGGCCTCGGACAATGCAATACTTGGCACACCCAGAGATTATAATTGATTGAATCACATCTACATAAACATATATATCAGGCGTGATTTTTTTGTATTATTAGCAAAATAAATTTGATAGTAATAATTGATAAAGGCTCGACATACCTGCAACAAATATTTGCTATCATCACTCCAAGATATATCTCGCAGGATACCTTCATAACACCAGTAACTTTTTTTCAAATCCCAACTGTTGGTATCGTATAGCAGTAACCGGGAACTGATAGAGGAGAAATACATTTTTTGCTTAGAATGTCAGCCCCGGTTAGCAACAGGAACTTCCCCCTCTAAAATGCTTTAATTGAATGTATTACTTAAATTAACATAATAACAAAGTCGCTGAAAACAAATTGAAAACGTAAAATTTTGACAACTTTGACAAAAAGTTATAGAGGGTTGCCCACTCGAGGAATATTATCACATTAGGCAACCTCGATTGTCATTTTTTTCTCGACGCTTCACTATATAAAGGATTGATTAATAATAAAATTGTAGAACAAATAATAATAATAATAAAAACGATGACAATCAAATGCATACATCTTCAAACATTAACTGAAACTCTGAAAGGAGAGCATAATTCAAGATAATAAATTGTACAATTAATTCATTGGAAGTGAGCGTTTCAGGCATTTTATATTTTAGGCATTACCCCAGTGCATGAGTACTGGTAAACCGATGGTAAATATATTTCTATCTGACAATACATATTCAGCGATTCAAGAATATAATGTATTGTCACAAAATAATGTGTCAGCAGTGAAATAATATTTTATTTACCTCGATAGTTGTAGCAGTATGAAAACGAAAACATAGAAACTTTCAAACTTAACTTTCAATCATCCGAGTGACGGGTTATGCTTCACAAGCTACAAATATTTGGTATGAATATTTCTGGTAAATTTTCTGACAATCTGACGTGTACTTGTTTATAGTGCGGTGGCCGGAATAATTATTGGAAATTAGCGTAATTTCTGCAAATCTGTGAGTATTTCGTGTTGTTATGTATTTTAGTTCATCAAAATGTATTAATATATTAAAAAACACCAATACGTAACCGTATCTTTTGATTTGTTTGTAACTTAACGTTTTACCGTAAATTGCAGTATTTAACCTTTCTTAGTAAGATAAGCACAGCTAAACTCTCATGAATTTGATGTAATAAATGATTGTTAGATATGTAACTATTTTATCAAAGGAAGAATAATTACGAATATTGATATTATCGTCTATCCAGACGTTTTGTACACTAACTATTCAACGTGATTATATTTTCATGGGATGTCTTTCACTGGCTATGAACCATCTCTCAACTTCTCACTCATATCAGAATGTTGTAGGTACTGTTTGTAATTGTGTCTGTACTGTATCTTCTTATAGTTTGTGCTATAGAGTTCAGTACTTAATATTATTTTATCAGGGCACTTGTAAATCTTAAGAGTTTCGAGAATTCTTGTTAGTAAGTCAGTAGGCTCATAATTTTCTTATTTTTTGTAATAATGTTCCAGAATCTCCACAGCATCATGATCACCGACATCCAACTGGCCGTGTTCTCCAACATCTTAGGGGTTTCCATTTTCCTGTTGGTCATCCTCTACCACTACATTAATGCTAACAGCACAAAATGAACAAGTAAGAGATCAGTCATTTACATTAATAATTTATATAATATTGTTGTTTTTTCAATGATGATTTGATTACATTGTAGTCACATACATCGTAAATTATTCAGTTGAATACTTTCCATCCATGCGTTAAAACATGAACTCACATCAAACAACTAAGCTTAAATTACCTTTACCAACAATAATCCTTAAAATAATTACCTTTTAAATTCAATTCTGAAGTTGCCAAATGCCAACTGATCTATTTCAAGTCAGTGCTGAACAATAAAAGGTTTGATACTGACTTCAATTGGCATGGGCACCAACTTCCAACAAGTCAGTTGGTAACTTAACAATTTAATTTTTTGCTGTAAGTGGTTATAGGTATGGGTTTTGGAAGTCTGTCCTTCTAGGGTTCCATACCTCAAAAGAAAAAAATGGAATGCTTATAGGATCACTTTGTTACCCGTCCATCCCTTTTTCTTAGGAATGCGTTCCTGAGAGAAAAAAAGAGATATCAAGCTGAAATTATATCAAATACTCAGGTCTACTGTCCCTTGGAGCTGTGAAAAAATGAAACTTCTAAGCCAACGCAATCAATAGATACAGCCAATGTGCTGCAAATTTTCGACACTCGCAGGGGAAATAAAACCTACATGGTACTCGCCGTGAATTTAGAATCTTGAAATTTAGTATGAAGCGACGAGTACGAAGCACAGATAAAGGAAAAAAAAAAAATTTTAATTACATAATAAAAATATTTTCAATAATTTTATACATACTTAGTTTGGTGCGCGAGTCCGACTCGAACTTGGCCGATTTTTTTATAAGTAATTACCACGCGCGCAATTATGATGTGCAAGGTGTAGACATCCTTTCCAGACCGAATTTCGGCTTCGGCGGCCAATTTCAAGTGAGATCAGCCATGTATTTTAGTATTCAAGTGCGTGCGCAAACACAGGTGCACTCTCTTTGTCCGATGGGACGGCAGACCAACACGACTGGAGGAAGATTAGGCGTAGGACCAAGGGCTGTCCGTGCTTTCCGAGGCTCTGGAGTGTAAATACCGAATAAAGCGAATAATTATGTTGATAGTATAGTATACCTAAAGATATAACCCAAAAAAACTAAAACGAAGACGAAGTCGCGGAGGACAGGACTTACTCTAGTTAGGTATTTAAATACGTTCTTGTTCAGCCCATTTTCAATAAAGTAGTAAATAGTTAATTAATAAATAAAATTATAAGGTTTTCAGGGACAGGCCTAATCACGACATTTTAAATTAATTTTGTATATTTAATTTCAGGTAGAGCACCACAATTCAGCTGCAGCAATATGTTATATACTGATAATAATGTAATTCCATCTAATAATTAATTAAGATGTAAATAAATTAAGTTGTCACATACTATTTGTTTTAGTTTAGGATCCACTACTGCACACCGCAGTGTCAGTGGCCTATAAACGTCCCACTGCTGGGCACAGGCCTCTTCCCATATGGCGATTACAGATTCCAATATTTTTCCTTTACCGTTTGTCAATGATGTATAATAATGATTAAGAAAGTACATAATTATAACTTAGAAAAAGACACATTGGTGCTTGCTGGGTTCGAACCTACAACCATGTGCGTGCGTGTCCGGTCATTGAACCGCTAAGCCGTCATTTAGTACTAGCTGTAACCCGCAGTTGATCTGATATTTTTTGGGATAAAGGTAGCCTGTGTTTTAATCCAGGGATTCGGCTACCTCCATACCGAATTTTATGAAAATTGGTCAAGTTGTTTTAGCGTGAAGAGGACACAAACTCACGAAATTTATAATATTATTAGTGAGTATTCAGGGTGATTAAACAATACTTACTTATATTATTAATGTGAAAAGTTTTGATGGATGGAGCATTACTCAATCACGCCAGAACGGTGGAATTTGGCAAAGGTTTTTTAATTATTACACATATGATAATTGAACATAATCAGCTTTAGGTACATCCTGGAAATATATACGGTTGCCAAAATCTAAATAGGTAGGACGCAAAATAATTACGCAGTAGCGAAACATTAACAATAGGGACATAGACACCGGTTTTTTGGAACGAGTCTATCTTAATAACAGACATACGTATAGAACCTAGTGATTTTTCAGATTGAACCTTCAAGTTGGCATCCGCGAAGGGTTGATGATATTGACGGCAAATTTTTTACAGGCAACTCCGAACTACGTCATTGTATTTAAATTCTTTAAAAAAAATGATACTGAATCAAGTACATAATATATTGTATTTAATACCTATTATAATTAAACAATAACACGAGTTTTGAAACATGCATGTAGGTCAAGCTTAGACTAGCAAAACTTTATATTTATTATTTTGTACGTTATTTTTCTGCATATCACTTACCTACATAATTTCCTGTAGATATTTTCGCTGTCGCATCAATCTGTTTGCGTAACCTGTAGATTTATGTACGGTATCTTTTTAAAAGAGGTATCAGAACTGCTGGCCATAGTTTATTATTATTTCTAAACTTATAATTCTATTATCTACAATAATATTACAAAGAGGAAAGATTTGTATTTTTGTGTGTGTGTATGTTTGTATTGTAATGAATAAACTCAAAAACTACTGTGCCGATTTCAAAAATTCTTTCACCATTCGTAAGAGCAGCTAGGTACATTCACCCTGAGTAACATAGGCTACATTTTTTACTTAAAAATTTAGGAACCGCGGGCGGAGTCGCGGGGAACTGGTAGTGTTTAATATAATGAAACTAGGTACCTTAGAGGCGGACTCATAGTCATTAGTCCGTTGCGAAAGTACTATTACCGAAGCTTATATATTTGTTAAAACTTTTTAGCCATAATTTCGACTACGCAGACGTAGGATTCTTTTCTATATTAAGTAGTTGAGTGTATCTAGGCATACCGATTTAAAAACTATTAAAATAATATATGAACTAAAATCACCAATATAGCATTGATAAAATAATAAAAGCAGTTTTTAAGGATTTTTATTAAACTTTGAGGTCGTGCAGTATTTTTAAGTTATAAAATATTCGTAAAAAGTATTCAAAGTATGATGAATAGTAATGGATCAATTAATATAGTAAAAGCACATTGACTAACCGCCTGTACACCAGCGATTTGACATCCCTAGCTGTAATAAAGTCAACATGATTAAAATGATCGTTTGGTATTTTATATGAGCCTACGACATTAGTGAGCTGACTGCGGAGATGCTCTACATCATCAGGATGCGCAAGCCAGTCGGCGTCACTATAAAATAAATAAATCGGCGCTACTATCTTATCCAACTTGTATCTTGGAGGTACAGCCTCACCGTATCTTCTCTTATTGTCTATACCACCGTAGTCATATTTTCGAAATTCCTTAGAAATTATTAATTGTCCGTAATGTTGAACTTGCTTCATTGACGCACTGGTTGGTATATGCCCAAATATAACAGGTAAATTGGTAACATTCAACTGGCCATAATCGTAACCGGCGACCAAAAATACCATATTGCTGCACAGGATAGTGGCCAGAGTCCCGCTCCCACAAGTCAGCAACTTCAGCGAATTAAATAATTGAGAATCCGGGAAAATTTCGTATATTCCAAAACGATGCGACAGTTCTTGCACACTTAATATTTTTTTTGTCAACAACCTCACAATAGGCGACCGCACTTTAGTCAAAAAAGCAACAGGCGACAAAGCGATCATCATAGATATCTTCTCATTATACTCAGGTCTTTCTGACGTCATCACAAAGAAAGCTGTAGTACCTTGAGAATGGCCGATGTATTTAAGAGATGTACGATTTGTTATATTGAGCACACCATCAATCATGGCTGGTAGATCGTACACGCCGATCTCATGCCATGAAAAGTCCCAAAACGATGAATTGGAAGGGTCAATGGTGGTGTGGTGGCGGGAATGTCTGTTGCCCCGGGCATTGCCTAGCCACACGTCAAAGCCTTGGTCAGCGAGCACGTAGGCTAGTCCAGACTCACAGCCAGCTACAATGAAGTCATCAGCGCTGCCAAGTAACCCGTGCATGAGGAACACCACTGTTCCGTTGCCCGGTATCCTAAACATGGTAATGACGTAGTCGTCTTCTGTAGTGACGTGATGCTTCTCCACTGTATATCCATATTTAGTTATAATAGAATCAATACTCATCACGGTATCTTCATTTCCTTTTCCAGTGTTGAAATCAGTTAAGAATTTACTGACTACATTTTCTCCTTCTGTATTTGTGTTGCTAGTTTTTGTGGCCTGCTTAGCGGGCCCTTGAGGGCTAGAAATTGCTCTTAGTGATGTGGTTATTGTATTTTCAGCTAAAATTAACACACTGATAGCAATACTGATCATCAAATAAGATAACATTTTAGTGCATTGCTTTATTTTACTTCCACTAGGTATTTGTTTTAAAAAACATTTCAGTCCGCAACTAAACAAGTTTCACGAGTTTCGTGTACAGAAGAACATAATGTTTAACAAATTTCACATTCTGTTGGTACCTACCTACAATATATTTTGCGATGGAATCTTTCCGCTTATTAAATAGAGGTAATAACATTATCCATAGCTCCATATGAATACCTAACCAATATCTATATCCGTCCTTAACTAATAACCGGAAACATGATTGTAATCAACGTTACTTTAAAATGGGTTACCTATTTGTGTTGAGATTTGAGCTTGTGCATTTTTCAATTAATATTAATAATTTATAATGAATGGAATAAAACCGGACTTAAAATAAATTTTAAGAACCGCAGTGCCCCTGTGAATTAGGCACAAGCAATGTTACGATAACTATTGTGTTTCTTGTCCTTCTCCTTATGCGAACATAACATTAATAAAAAATACTAGCATAAAATATTCATAAATAGGTAGTGAGACGTACTCCAAAGTTCAAAAAAAGTTAACTTTTTTACCTCAGACCAATAAAACATCGGAGGTTTTTTATTACCCTGTTGAGAGAAATATAAACAACACGATGGACAGATTATTTTTCCTTTTTTCAAAGCCGGGAAAGTATAAAAAAAGGTAGTAAAAGGAAAATAACTTTAGTTATCATAGTGTTATGAATATTGTAATAGTGGGACCGTGTAATGTGTGTTATAGTTTGTAAAACATAATTACATACCTAACATTATTAACATAACAAAATCGAATACACCAAAACATGATGTTATGCGAATAATAAGTTTTAAATTGTGCAAGTATTATTTACAAGTTTCATAAAAATGTGCCGCGATGGTTTAGTGGCCGTTTTGTCATGCATAAGGTTGCAGGTTCAAATTGGTACTCGTAGCTGCTACAATGAAAACTTGCAAACTTGCATGAGTGATTCTGTAAGTCTTCACTGAAAATCTGCATTTGAAATATTGATGAGACTGCACGGATAGCCGAGTGGTCACCATGCTAATTACCACTGTGCGCGACGACGTAGGTACTGCGGGTTCGATCCCCAAATGCTGTGATCCACAAATGCTTGTTCCAAATCTGGGTGTTCTTTATGCATGTGATTTGAATGTTTGTGAAACCCTCGCGACACAAGGATTAAAAATATAAGCGAGGGCGTCGTTTAAAAAAAAATAGATATCTGAAATCACCAACTTCTCTCTAAGAGGAGTACTAGTAGAACATTACAGGCCGGTATTCAGTATTTATTACTATAATTATTATAGTTAATTAATTATTATAGCTGCCATTAGAATCATAACGCAGTGGATATTTTGAACGTTGTTTTGCCTTATTCTAGAGAGAGCCCGTAGAGGTATAAAAAATTGGCTACGACCAATTCTCAGTATTACCAAATAAGTACCTATATGTAAAAAAACGCAAATATCGTTTTAATTAAATAAACCAGAAAGAACAAACTTGTTACCTACGTACAAACATAATAAATCAACGATTTAATAAAATTGCTACATCGTCAACTCGATGTATTGAGTTTGACGTTCGTTGTTATTGTTTTCTAACTGCCTTCGCTGCACATATTTCATTCTAACTATAAGTTAAATCATCACGCCAGCGCCTAAAGGCACCGAATGCACACCATAGCTCCTGAAACAGAGTTGGTATAAATAGACAAGTATTGTAGGCAAGTAATCAAGGACAGGAAAATAAATATCCTTATTTTAACTTAGTATAAAATAAAGGCTGTCTGTACGTTTAGATCTTAGAAACTACGCAACAGATTTTAATGCAGTTTTCACCAATCGATAGAGTAATTCAAGAGAAAGGTTTTGATATAAAATTATAGGCAGTATTAGTGACATCTTACCCGCGCAAACCCGGGTGGGTCCGCTGGTATTAGTTAGGTACATAAAATCTATACTATATTATAAAGCTGAAGAGTTTAATTTATTGTCTGTTTGTATTGTTGAACACGCTTGTCTCAGGAACTACTAGTTCGAATTGAAAACCTCATTTATGTGTTTCGATAGTCCATTTAAAAACTAAGTAGGCCATGGGCTATAGAAATAATATATAAAAAAACGGGGGAAAAATCTTCCGTCGTTGCGGGCTCTGTGTAAACGATAAAAGCTACGCAAAATAATTTTATTATGTACGGAATTGTAATTCCCTGTAGGTAAAAATTCTAAGAAAAAGACTGCAACGTTGTAATCATGTCTAAAATATTGCATTATTTGCGAAGGTATATTATAAACCTGATAATAATCCTAATCCAATTAAATGCGTTTGTCAAGTAATAAAATATTTATTTTGACCATAATTGGCCTGAACTTCATTTGTTTTAATGAATATCTTAGGAGATATCACAGTTTTAAAATAAAACCTCTACAAAATAATTCAAATATTGAACCATGCGCGCATTTCAGTTCAAGGTGGGCTCATGAAAGGGACATAAGAGAAACTATTGAGTATTTATAGTTACAATATCATGGTTTTCCTTCATGTTTAAATTGTTCGCGAAATAATATTCTTATGATTGATTCTATCATATCATATGATAGAATCAATCTAGTTAGTACAGCAAGTTCGATTCCCGGGTCTTCTTTATTTCGATGGTAGAAAGATGTGATGAAATACGTTGGCATAGTATGTTGCGACATGTTGTACATACCTACTAAGCATAAGTATTTTCAAAATAAGTAAATGCAATTTTGTTTATTTTTTACAACATACTGTAATACTAAGGTATTTCGTTACATGGGTCCTCAGTTCGTAATAGGATCATTTTAACAGATTTGTTCAAAGGCCGCATTTTATCTAAATACTTACCTACCTATTTTTCTAAATTAACAAATAAAATTTAAGTTTTATTTTCCATAACCAAACAACGGCGTGCTGGGCTAGCGGTTCATGAACTGGTGCACAAGATTGCAGGTTCGAACCCATTGCCTGTAAGTAGCTAGCTATACCAAGGTAACTATCAAATGTTGTATGCAGGTGCTTACTTTCTTTCTTTTATGAAGTATCACAACCCCCTCATCATGGGCAGATGGTGAACAACTGGGTGGTTTTAGTAGGTTAAAATCCCACACTCCCTAATAGTCTTATTCAAATCCCTAATAAGCAAATCCCTGCGCCTTTTACGGTTCACCCCCGCAAACAAAAAAAAAACTTTCTTAATTATTCTGAGATACCTACTATTGACAATAATTAGTAAAGAAATTCATCGCATGGAAACAAAAGTTTGGATTCTAAAACTATGAGCAAGCGTGATGATCAATGCTCGTGTCTTCTTTACATGAGGCTAGTGGTGGTTAGTTCGGTAAGTATTATTTACTTCCAAAATGTATGCACAAAGTCACGCGAAATGGCTTGTTTGTAAAAACTACTTAATAAACATACATGCACAAAAGTATTTTCGCTATAAACTGCATATTATTAATTGTTAATTATTATACTTAAAATCGTACGTTTTGCAAAATCCAATATCCGGTGCTGGTCAAGCAATAAAATTGTGTGCTGACACCTGCATTGGGAAATAATAAGTAATATTTTTGTCACTAGCTTTAAACTGCGGCTTCGCTTGCATAAATAATTGCCAAAAAGCGAATATATGATCGTCACTAAACTTTTTTTGTCCAAATAACATTCAAAATCTGTCACATATTCTCAATTAAATATAATTTAAAAATCCCGCTCTAGTAATAAATCCTAATTCAACACATATTAAATCCTTCCGCACCTTTTTTCCAAGATGTTTATTTATTTATTTAATTAAATAAGAACACACAAAATACATACTTATCAGTACATAGTATAAAACAAAGTCGCTTTGTTCTGTCTGTCCCTACGTTTGCTTTAATCTCTAAAACTACGCAACGGATTTTGATGCGGTTTTTTTAATAGATAGAGTGATTCACGAGGAAGGTTTGTATGTTTTAAATGTGCGAAGCCGGGGCGGGTCCGGTAGTACCTATAACATAAAAATAAAGGTACAAAGGTACTGCTTATTTCTAAAGATAAATGTATATCTATACTATTATATCTATATGCGATGTTTGGGTCTTGTGTATTTATTTATTTATTAGGTAGGTACCTATAAAGAAAATCAACAGCTACACAAAAGGTAAAAAATCAATAAAGATAAATACCTGCTATACAGAATTATAACAAAATTTGTAGATCACACATGTGATTGACTGTGAAAAAGATTTTATTTCTTACATATATCTCAAGTTGTTGCTTAAAAAGTTTGATCCCAAAAACTGTTTTTTTAATCCAGTTTTCCGCACGAGTATTTCCTTCACCATTTGTCAATAGTGTCTCAGAGTTATTAAGAAAGTAAGAACACCATTCTAACTCTGAAAAGTCAATCGATAGAAGATGTGAACCTACAACGCTAAGCATACGAATCCTACCTATACACTACTCGACCACAGAAACCGTTACGCCATACTAAGTACTGCTTACGTCTTTATTTAAGGATAGCATGACGATATTGTACATAAGTAATACTTAATTTATGTGCAACAAAATTTGCAGACAAAAAAAACCTTTTTAGGCATTTCTATAGAGGGTTTTTTTTACTAGGAATGTGGTCGCATATTACTAGTAATCTCTTTAACCACTCGTGTTAAGCTAAGATGCTTGTATTACGAGTGGGTTCACGTAATGGGTGGGATTCGAACCCGCAACCACATGATCGCAAGTCAGACGCCCTAGCCATTAGGCTACCGCTGCATAATTCTTTTTTTATTTTAGTGCTTACTATTTATTCTACCAAGCCCATATTTTTTATTTCATCCGAGCCTTTTTTTCAAAAAAAAGTTTGGGTCTGCAATCTTACCGAATTCAGAATTCACCTACCAATCCTAACATAATTGTAAATGAAGCACCTGTGTCCTGTCCATCCTCCACAACTTGTCTACAACCCAATTTATTACACCAACCCCCGAATACTAAACGAAAATTAACTTTAAATCCTTCAATAAATGTCTATCTGTCGCTACTTCACAGCAGGAGACTTAACGGCGGCTTCAAACTGATTGAAGTTTCAGTATTCGGCCACAAGATAATTAATGTTTTGAAGTTAAATTAAATTAAGGTTATTGCAACCATTATGCGTACATTTAACTTAGTTTTCGTTGCTAAGAAAATAATGTATGACTATTATATTTCAAATTAATAAAAAGAAAAAGAAAGAAGAATAATACGTAGGTACTTATTATCTACATATAAATTTACTTGATAGGAAATTCCATATAACCCCGTTGGTTGTAAATAGCCCCGCAATTTACTCCTATATTCTTTTATATATTCATTGATGTCTTCCTACTTTCTCGGGAACAATAAGTTCAATGCAGGTAAAACCGCGAGATGAAGAGCAAAAAACATGATATTTATGTGGACAAGTTTTTGTTACTGTAATATCGATATTATAATAAATAATATTAAATAAACTCTTTATTTCAGGCAACTAGGCCCATAGAAATAGAATACGTATATAAACAAAACTTATAAACTAATACATATTAATATAAACTTATTATTGTACACGAAGTTTATACCCACATTAGTTGTTGGAATAGTTACATCTAGTACGACCTTGTAGAGTGTCAGGGTATTCAGTAGGTTTTACGATCGGGTTTGTAGGATAGATTGTGTTGGTGATTTGAAACCAGGCTATGTAAATAATACTGAGCAGTGAATTGATATAGGTAGTTGTACGTAGTTTCTTAGTTGTTAGAAACCGTAACCACATTTTGTTTCAAAATTATAAAACACCACTGCCCACCAAAGAGAGCTAATAGTCGTGATGTGTGTAGTATGCATTTTGTAATATCGAATGCACTACTTACTTGTTTTTAAGGCACACATTATTCGCAAACAATATAATTGATTACGCTGCATTTACCGCGATTCGTCCGCACTCACATACATGCAGAGTTTAGCTGATTCCGCATAAAAAATGAATATAAAAGCTGTCCATTCCTCTAGTTCGACACACATCAAACCGGCAAGATGAAGGCAGCTTGTGCGTTGGTCTGCCTCGCTCTCGCCCACGGTATCTCGGGCAGTATCTTCAAGCAACAGGGGCGCCTCGTGGACGGCCTCGACATCCAGCCGCACGAATACATCGAACAACAGCAGCGCCAGCACTGGGAAGAGCCTTTGCAAGGCTTAAAGCAGCAAGTTACGTTCCAGAGCCAGCAGAACCGCGACTGGTCCCAGAGCCAAGAATTCCGCGACCAGCCTGCAGTGGGTGTGACACAATACCAGCAGTACCGGCCCGCCTCCCAGTACTTACCTACCCAGGACTCGCAGGAACAGCGCTCCGTATACAGACGCCCGCAACACTCGCACCATCACCATCACCAGAAGTCTCATCGCCACTCCTCCAGTGAAAGCTCCCAGGAATCAAAGGAAATTAGATACAATGTCAACCAAGACTCTACGCTGCAAGATGACAGCCAAATGTGGAATCCCGCTCTTCCCCACTCAGTCATAAACCAAGACACTCAGAACGTCGAAACTTTCGGAGACGCCATCATCTGGAAAGGATTACAAATGGCGATTGGCCCTAACGCTCCCGTTGAGAACGAAAAAGATATTGAGAAGATCTTCGGCGACGCTCAGCAAGCTATGAAGCACATTAGAGAAACCGAAAAGGCTAAGTTCCACGAAGTGTTTGAACTTGCCAAGCAAGAAAATAATGAAGATGCTATACTCAACGCCACCCAGTTGGCCCAAAAATACCAGTACCCAATTGAGGAACATACCATCACCACCGATGACGGGTACATTCTCACTGTCTTCAGAATTCCTCCTAAGAAGCTAGTGCGCGATGTTCAGAAGAGACCTGTCGTGTTCCTGATGCACGGTGTTCTCGGAAGCGCCGATGACTGGTTACTTATGGGCCCTGGCAAATCTCTTGCCTACTTGCTGTCGGATGCAGGCTACGATGTATGGCTCGGTAACGCCCGTGGTAACAAGTACTCAAGGCGTCATGTGAGCAAGAGCGCGGCAGTGTGGGACTTCTGGCAATACAGCAACGATGAAATCGCTCTGCATGACTTGCCGGCTATGATCGACTATGCCTTGGAAATCACACAGCAAGAGAAACTTTTCTACATCGGCCACTCACAGGGAACCACAGCCTTCTTCGCGCTAACTGCCACCCGTCCTGAATACAATGCCAAGATTATCATGATGTATGCACTGTCACCCATGGTATACATGTCTCACGTACGCAGCCCTTTGTTCCGTATGATTGCTCCTACGAGCAAGTTCCAGCAAAGACTGAAGACTCAGTTTGGATACGGCGCTTTTACTCCTAGTAAGGAGTTGATTCACACCATCGGAGGAGCTTTGTGCGAAAAAGAGATTGGTTGCAAGAAGGTCTGCTCTAACGTAAACTTCGTGATGGCTGGTGTCAACGTCGATGGCATGGATTCCAACTTGCTCCCCATTGTGATCAGACACTTGCCAGCTGGTACCTCCACTAAGGTTATCAAACAATACAGTCAAGGTGTTGCTTCCCACGAATTCAGAAGATTCGACTACGGTCCCGAGATGAACCAGGAGGCGTATGGCACTCAGGAGCCACCTAAGTACGATATGGCGATGGTGCAAGTTCCCGTGACCCTGTACTACAGTGAAGAGGACTGGCTCGCTCACCCTGAAGACGTAGTGAGACTGCAGAAAGAGCTCCCCAACGTAACGGAAACCTACAAGGTCCCCGTGGAACATTTCAGTAACATGGACTTCCAGTTCTCAACTAAGGCTCCTGAAGTAGTCTACACCCGCATCATCGAATCCATGAAGAACGCCCATTGATTATAATTAATTCGAAAAGGATTGTATAAATTATTTCATTTGGTAACTAGATGTATCGTTCTATAACATAAGTTATTTTTTACTTGACAGGCGAATTAAATAAATCCGTCCATTATTTAAAACTCGGAATTTTAATTTTATAGATCTAAACATCACCTACGAAAATAACTACCTGACAAATACAATTCCCGTACTTCCTCTGTCACTCTTAAAGCTTTAGTAGTCATATTGTACATGATGGGGTGAGGTAGCTCCTTACCTCACTATGACGAGATGCGATCAGATGAGATTTATTTTATGACGAGATGCATCATAAAATAAAATGTGAATTAAATCAATAGCTCCACCTTACGCCTTTCAAATGAAAAACTTTAATATAATCGTAAAAAGAACATAACGCCAGAAATAGAGCCTTGTTCTCCGATTAGTTTACATGTAATTACACAAAATTAAATGTCGTGGTGGCCTAGCGGTTCAATGAATGGATTTTCGTGCACAAGGTTGCAGGTTCGAAACTTCGAACCCACTACGCAAGTAAGAATGTGACTTTTCAAAGTTTTATTTACTTTCATATGTAATTAATAATTATTCTAAGACATCGTTGACAATCGATGAAGGTAAACATGTACCCTCAGTGGTGATAGTCAGGCACAGGCCCAGCAGGGGATCATTTATAATATACCTATTATACAAATTAAAATATGTATAAGTAATATATTATTTCCTCACTTAACTATATTTTATTGTTATAATAATCTTCTCCTCTAATTAACACTTGCTAGCTAATGACAATCGACGCATGAACTGTTTTATCAGTAACTTTTATTAGGTATCCAGCATACCTAGTTATAGATATATAATTATGCGATATGTTATTGAAAAGAAAAAACTATGTAGGCACCAACTCATGTACCTACCTAGGTACTTAGGTAAAACACATGACTTCTTCTTGTTGGTAAACAAGGGAATCTTTGAAAAACACTGCAACGAACTATCACCAGACTTAACTCGCTCATTAGGTATCTATTAAAAATTTACTCAAGGAGTCACAGTTCCTAGCTTTTTCTTCTCTTCGTACCTACCTATTTATGTTTTATAAACGTTATTAAATACAGAAAGTTAAATTCAATTTATGTAATACAAAATAACGAAAAGGTCAGAGGATGATGATGATAAAGATAGTATTCGAAACATTGAATGTTTATTTTCATTCCTACGGGTTCATAATCTACGACAATATTACTCAATGAGTTCAGAAGGCGGTGAAAACAGTGCTAAAATATCTTTGTGCCCATTTTTCTAATGATTCACCAAATTTTCTATAGATGGAGCTACACAAAACGGTTGAATGTTTGACATTTAAACAGCCCACGCTTTGTTTTGACATATACACTTGCATCTGTCACCCAATCGTTGTCGAGCAAGTGAGAAACAAATATATATTTTTGTAAGATAGAAAGAGACAGAGGTGCGGCGGCGCTGTAGCTTCCCGCCGTCCCCCGTCCGACAGTCGCGCTCTGTTCGGTTTGCTGTGCGTAGATGAGCTGAATTATTTTTGTTTTTGATCGTTTTGAGTGATATCACGAAACATATTTAGTTACATGGACAACTTTATATTTGTGTACTAGTGACTGAGTGTAGAAAGAAGTGTTCGCATGGATTGAGTGATCAACGATGTTACCTCCTACGGCCGGTCTATCACAAGAACAACGCGACCGGCCCGAAATGGCGTACCAGCAACGTCACGACGTGAGAGAACTTGCCAGAGACATGATCAGAACCGCTCGAGTTACAAACAGACAACATTCAACATCTCCTGGAGGTGAGCCGGTCCAAAATCAAAACGACGCCACGTTTCCGCCATGCTTGTCAAATTGACGTGATACGTCAAGGTGACATTTATACGAAAACATAGCATTTTTCAAAAGAAAACTACACTAAAAACAAACCCCAGAGCCATAATACCCCTCTGGAAATCGCTACTGTAGAAAATTAGGTCTGTTACGTCATCTAGAAGCCCGATCTTACGAAAGTAAAATGGCGCCAATGCGCCACATTGCTTATCATTAGCTGGGTACATATAGCTAGAATACATTTTTAGAATATCTGGACTAAGCAAAAGCTTATCCTGTTAAATATTTGTTCCCTGTTCTAAGTTATTATGTAAGTCGAGGTAATATAGCGCTTATTGCTAAATTGGCACGTGCTTGGGTTATTTTTAGCCCATCCATTTGTGACCTACGTAATGTACAAACGCGTCAGCACGATCGATATGTGTATTTTTACAGTTCAGAACTTAAATATATTACATATTGATGGCAGAAATTTACATTCACGGAAAAGTTTTCATTGTGTTTGTTGTTGTTATTGGATTCCCGTTGACTTTTGTAACATGTCGCGATGACAGTAAAATGACAGCAGTCATTGTACCTAAGATGTCCGCCATTTATAATAAACTCAATTTTAGTTCAATCACGCGGCATACTAGACGGCGCCACTGTCGCTTTGTTGATATGTTACTTTGATGTATGTTTGGATTTTACTTGCACAATGCAGTATGCATTGCTTGTACTTCTGCTTTTTGTAACTACGCATAAACTTTTTAAAATCATCTTACTACATTCTGTTCTAACATTCAGGGGTCAGATAAAAGGTGGATGTAATTATGTAAACATTAGTATATTTGAGTTGTCTCCACAACTTGCCTGTTTTCTTTTAAAAAAAATATTTTGTGCCATTGCATATTCCAATGCACATATAAGCTGCGCGCCGCAACTTTATCGTCCGTAACTTTGTTGTCCCTCTGACCATCCGTCCGTCTGTCAAGACCCTTTTTCTCAGGAAATTTGACTGTAAAAAAATTAAACTTCTTAGCTAACGCAAACAATAAATACAGCCGTTTCTGCCGCAAATATCCGAGAATTTTCGATACTTGCAAGCGAATAAAAACTAGTGTCCGACCGAAATTTCGGTTTCGGTTTCGGCCAGTTTCGGCCAAAAAATCAAGTTTCGGCCCGAGTTTCGGTTTCGGCCAAAAACGGCCGAAACCTTCGGCCGCGCCGAAACTTACAACATCGCCCCTTCGGGTCGCGCTCGGCTAACGATTTGGTTATATGATTAACAATTTGATTATTTTGATTATCTAATTATATTTGAATTAGCCATTCGAGGCTAACTGATTGTGATATTTGTGAGTATATATATATATATATTTTTTAATAATAACGACGCCCGCACTAAGGAATTTAATCCTCGGGGGATTCACAAACATTCAAATCACATGCACAAAGAACACCCAGACTTGGAACAAGTATCTGTGGATCACACAAATGCTTGTCCCATGCGGGAATCTAACCCGCAGCACGTCGCGCACAGTGGTAATTAGCGTGGTGACCTATACCACTCGGCTATCCGTGCAGTCAAAATGTAAGTAACTGAAAATAAATAAACATAATACATAGGTGTTTATTTATTTATTTATATATGAGCATCATATTTTAATAATAAATTTGTTTTATTTTATACCACCATTAAAAAATCGCTAACTTTGTGTTACAAATAATGTATTTTTTTCACTTTATAGGGTAGTTAAATTTTCAAACAAAACCTCTGTAAGTGTGCTGAAATTTCATTGTGATAAATCTTTGAAAGTAGAAACTTGTAATTATAGGTTGGCGAGATATTAATTTTAGAAAAAAACGGGCTTACTAACATTTTTTCGACATTTTAAGGATTTTTTTTTTATAAAAGTTTCGGTTTCGGCCGAAACTACAATGAAACCGAACCTTCGGTTTCGGTTTCGGCAAAATAACATGTTTCGGTCGGTCACTAATAAAAACCTACAGGGTACCTACTTCCTGTGAACTTAGAATCTTGAAGGAAGCAACATGTTATAGCACAGATAAAGAAAAAAAAAAAACCAAGACCATACATTTTTAATAAATTACATCATAAGTATAATTAATTAATTATGTATATTATCAGCAATGAAGTTTCACATATTATCTACTTAATAATAATAAATGAAAACCATGTCCTTTAATATACATCTATACCAACATTTATCCCATTTCAAGATTGTTAATTGAGGTATGATTGGTCTTTCTCAGATCTTTAACCAATGGTTCCAACTGCAACTGCTACTGCAAGACCTTTCCTAAATAAAAGAACTGTCTGCTATTTTGGTTTGATGACATCAACAAGTTCTTTAATCTAAGATTGTAGCCATAATGCAACCAAATGTATATTACAATACAATATGTATGTATATAAATTACGAGATTAGTGCAAAGATTTTAATTTGGAACACCTTTATCAAAACATATTATGACATTTATATAAAACTACTTTTTTTATAGCATTCTTCTTTGAACATTTCTCAGAAAATAAAACTTCAATATTCCTATTTGTTTAAAATGAGCCTATGTTCAAACCTTCAATTTAATGCATAGTAGTAAGTAGGATATTGCATCAGTGGGCCAACACAATACTTATTATTAGTGAGAGAGTTATGTCTGTCTGTTGAAAACTTCATGGCTGCGACTGAACCATTTTTGATGTAACTTTTTATGGCTTGGATCCCAAGAAGTCAAGGAAATTGGTTACGTTTTTCCGGGATAACTGTCATCCACACAGGCCAAGCGATGGGCAAAAGCTAGTTTCTGAATATATTAAATTACATAAAACCATTTCCTTTTGCTCCAAGCATGTTCTTTCTACTTGTTAGGTACTAAACTCACTGTATAAGGTGTGATATTTCAACCTGAATGGCGTCAAATGATAATTTGCCGGTATTGTTGCCGAGCGAGTCGTGCCGTCATAATGATTGATGGATTGACTAAAATGGGTTAACAGGATTTGGTGAACTCATACCAAAGTAAGAATATCATGTAAAAAAAATTCATACCATATAAATATCTGTAGCAGATATCGGCGCAATGGTTTCGATTTTAATAGGGCAAAGATTGTGTATTATATAGACACGAATAACAAAATAATTGTTCTAAGCACATTATACATATATTAATATACCTAGTTATAATATTGGGGTTCCAAGCCTAAGTTAATGAAAAAATAAAAATTATAATAAGTATACTCTCTTGGAGATTTTATTCCTACTGCTCAACTCCGTAAGGATCAATGCTCGCAACATACACTCGCATAGGCACCTTCATTCCTAACAACAATCTTGTTCTTGATTATCAAAAAAAATCACCAATCATTGATTAGCGAATTTAGAGCAAGCTACTTACTGCGACACTTGTCTTGTCGCCGTCGGAAATATAAATTAAGTACTTGTAGGGATAGAATTGTTTATAGGTATTATCAATATTTTTTTATTAATCCACCTATTGCTCTTAAAAACTGAAATAACATAGATATTTTAAAATAATGTAATTGTCTGGTCTCAGGACTATTAGCCTAGTCTACAACTTATTTTCTTCACTTTCTTTGCCTTTTTTTCGCATTGAGGAAGACGGGAAGCGCGCGTGCCGGACTCCCTACCTGCTAAAACCACCGGAGTGAGTGCTTCTCCATTCCCTTTTGCTGGGGCCGCACGGGAACGTGTGTCGCAAAACTAACTCCTTAACATTGTTTTACTTGGTAAACAGAAATTATTAGACCTACCTAAGTAATGTAAGTACCTATATCCCTGGTAATTACATGAAAGAGCCGAAGCTCTATTACTACCCGCAGTTCAACGACGGTTGCAACACAACAAGGTATTGCATTACCACAAATGCAGTTTACACAACTTGACGAAGCACTAAACAGGCTCTGTCATAATGTCACCGGCTCTTATCTTGGCGGCTGTCCCGGGCAGGTGTTGAGATTGTGTTCCGGTTTTGTTTCACGTCGACTCAGCTCCCGGCCTATTATTTCAGACTTTATAGTCTGCATAAAGGGTCTTTATCTAGTCCGTGTTATAAGATAGGATCCATTGTGACTCCTGATTGTTCCATCTGCTGTAAACATTAATATAGAAAAAACCGAAGATGCAATCTCAAATCCGTCCTCATAAATTGGGTGGAGCACTGAATTCGTGGACGAGTGCGGTGTGACATTGACGCGGACTTACATTTTTGCATTTTTTATTTAATATAATAAAATAATTTATTCTTTAAAACAGTAACAAAACCAAATTATTTTCGTTTGTATTTTATAGCAGTACATATTTCTTTACTCTTTTTTGATAAAAAAATGAAGTATTTTCATCTCAACGATTTGTAGGTGATTTGGTGTTTTTTTTTCTTATTATGTGATACCGATAGAAAAATTATAGCTAAACCAAATTACGTACAGTTGTTTACATCTAGGCCAACGAGCCAATACATTAGCTTGACTAAATTATTATGCTGTGCAGGTTAAAAGCAGTTTAAGCCCGTTAAGTAAGGGTTCTTTGTAACTAACTCCACGTATACTAAATCTTAGTAGGTACATAGCTACGGATACATAAATAATGGTAATCCATAGATTTAAATAACAAAACGATGTGCCGCCGTCAATGTAAAGCCGTGTTGTTCCTGTACAGACATTACGCAAACAAAAAGCAATCATGGACTTTGTATTTAGTTAAAAAGTATTATGTCCTTATCTAGTGACAGTATTTACGTACGTTTAGCCACTGAATATTTTCTTCTTTTAAAAAATATATGTCCTTATTTAACTTAAATATTTGTTGTTGATTTTTTTAACACTTCAGCTAGTCCCTATTCTACATTGCAACAGTAGTACCTAGTATTATAGGTAGGCACCTTGTACAAGCGCAGTACAATTCACAACAGACTGCTACTTCGATTACCTCGAGTAATAATTCATGTCCGTATGTACAGATATTTGCAAGATTCTAGACGAATGCTTTATAGTATGATAATACCTATATTATGGTCTTTGTCTATAAACACAACTATTATACCCTAAAAGTAAACAATACTCGTTTCATTTATTAATATCATACCAACATAGATAGATATGCCTAACTTACAGGGTTCCTTATGTTATTAAAACATAATGACGCTGCTAGGCTTAGATACGACTTGAAGTTTACATTAAAATTCTGGAATACCTATGCTCAAAAAGTTCTCTATTTGCACCCCACGTCTATCACCAATTATGTCAGTATTATTCCCAATATGATCGACAGGGTTATAGGTAGGTCTTCCACCAAATTACCAAAACACAATACCCCAGTAGAGTGGGGTCGGCTAACAAAACATGTACTTGGTACCGGCACTACAATGTGTTCCGCGTGTTCATTTGTAAAACAATACGCTTATACGTGACGTAGATTCAGTGCGGGTTTATGAGAATGCTGTTCCTGCTACTGTATTTTTTCTGAATTTGCATAATGGTTTGTTTAGAAAAATATACTACTCCGTCATTGATTGATACTGACCTAACCTAAAGTTCAATTTTAAATGCCAATACGTCGCGCGTCGTTTCCAAGTATCAGAAAATCAGTTTTACTAAAGCAATCTATAGTCTTCACTCTATCATCTAGCTCTACGTGACAAATGCCTGACGAATCAATTATAATAAATGTTTCCCAAATATTTTCATCTTGATAGAGGTACCTTCCCTTTTTCACATAAGCTTAACGTTTACGGTTTCTTAAACATTAGTCAACCTTGCGACATCCTGTACCATCATCTTAACCAATCTACTCACGAACCGGTCTATGGACGTCAAATGACGTACAGACCTATCTTATGACATCCATCTAGGCGGCCGCTTCTTGAAGGACAAAAGCGGAAAGGGAACGAGGACATATTCATCTAATATATGTATAATAATCTCATGTCACATTGTTTGTTATCGGACTCCTCCGAAACGGCTTAACCGATTTTCTTTTTTTTTCATCATTTTTCTCACTTTCAGACTCAAATTTACATTGATGTGATTTATATCTATGGAGCGACTGCCTAACTGACCTTCGCAACCTATTTACTGTGTTCTCTGAAACGCTTTTTAGGAAAAAGCATTTTCCTAATGTATATTCTTGCTTTCTGGGGCAGGACCAAAGAGCTTGTTATGTTGTCACTATTGCGTACTATAACACGCTCTTTCTGTGAAAGCTTTAATGTACAGCGAGCAATGTACACAAATGTCAAATCATGTATAGTAAGGCCACCGTTCTGTCGGTAAATACGGATGTCCTTGGCTACATTGCGTCACCCCCTCCCGCGGTCGTTCACCCGTATCGATCGCACCCCGGCCATTTCCGCCTCGCGTCACATACTAACGCAATGTTGGTACGTTTGAGATGACACCCTAAGAAAATTAGCTTGAGCGGGTGAAGAGTAGGGTGGGTACTGCGGGCCTTCGTATAAAACGTGTTTTATTGATGACATTAATTATTTATCTCTCTCGTCCTTTTTAGCCAAGATTCAGTGCAAAGGATTAAAAAATAGGTTGAGGTTTATTTCTTTACATTATTCTTGTACCTTGAACCTATTACTTCTTGTTACAAGAGGCATATTTACAACGGCTCCAATCTTTTATCGTTCTTGCTTGTACAAATATTTAGTTTGTCTTCACCCTCAGCATCCTTTTCTTTCATACAAATTGAATAACTAAGCATTGTTTACATGTTATACCTACCTCCATGTTTGCTAAAAGTAACGTAAATTTTGTTACTTTTTACTGAAAAATAAAATAAAGGTCGTCAAGAATTTTGGGAGCGAGCCGTACAACAGGCTTTTGACACGAGAAACAGCATTTTCTGAAGACTTTTAAGTTCATACGAAAAAAAAAACAAATCCTGAAACATTTTTGGTCACTTACTGATCACTATAGATACCTGTTCCATTCTTGAAAATGATATTCCATATAATTATGTTCGGCAAGATTTCTACTATTAAATTAATTTGTTTACAGAACATCTAGTGTAGCTATATGTCGGTCGGGTATAAAAGGACCCTTTGGTATCCTACTTACATAGCCTCTTATTTTATCAACGCTTCTATATTTTGTATCCATCATAGTAGTAACGAACTCATTCATTGGCCTTTATTCGTGAGCTCTTTACATAATGAGGTCGCGACCTGAACTTTTGCCCGATATCTGAATTAAGCACGTGACTCGCGAGCTAACAAACATTAATACTTATAAACACGAATGTCGCCAACACGATTTAGTAGGACTTTGATTTAAATATTCCCGCGCTTTATCATATTTTACCTAATATTGTTAATTGTGTATACGTCACGAAGAGTCCTGAGGAATAATTAAAGACGAAGTAAATTTATTTAAATCCTATATTTACATAATCGAAATCGATTATATTGGATTAATACCTGGCGATTAAGACAAACCATTGTGCTTAACCCAATAAGGGTATTATTTGACGACTACTCTATTTTTTGTATTTCCTAGGCATCATTTTGCCCCTTACTCGTCTTTAACAATTTACGAAAAAAAACAGTATGTAAATGGTCTTGTTACTAGAAATGCCGAGTAAACAAATAGGTAGATACGCTAAGCGACACACGTCAAAGACGTCACAAAACAAATGTTGACTATCCGTTAGAAGTAGGGCTGTCACACCTGTTCAAATCCCACTTTAAAACGTATTTTGTAAGAGAAATTATATATATCGGTACCGCCGCTCTTTTAAACATATCTTTCATTTAAAATTCGCAAGGTTAAGTTAAATGCAGTTTATTTTGTGAGGGTTAACATTCTCTGCCTTATTACAAAGGCGAGTTTTGCTATCCAGAAACAATAAAACTGACTTCCATATTGCTTTATATTTCTTACATGCGCTCATCGCTCCATTAAAACATTTATTTTCTTTATTTGACAACCCTATATTATACCTACACGTAAATAATTTACAAAAGTCATGAGTTGACAATAGAATCGGGTCATGCGTGTTTAGAAAATACATACGATGTGATTTTTACAAAAGTTAAGTCTTTACTTGTAAATAACGTTATTATTTATCGGAGTGCTAAAATGGCAACCATATGGCCTCGTATAGCTTGGTAATGACTGTAAGCCCAATATTGCTTAAATTTATAAGGAATTCAAAAGACGGATGAAGATCTTAAATAAAATTAATATATGAATATATCCATCTTTAATTCATACAGTTTAAAACCAGACTCAAAACAATTTTCTTCTAACTAAATTCTCATATTTCGGCGGGAATCAATCCAAAAATTCTAAAATTGTTGTCTCAAACGTTTAGGGTTTGCGGTAACCAGCCCACTTTTTATTATTTAGTAAACACTTTCACACAACCTATAACATATTTTTAAATAGAATTAGGTATTTTTTTGCAGTACGTGATCGATTTCCATCGACATCATCCACGGACGACAACGAGAGCGGCACGGATGGCGAGGCGGACCGCTCGCGGCGCATCAGCCTCGTGCACGCGGGCCAGGCGAACCCGCCGCCCGGCATCGTCTCCATCCGCAAGCGACGCGGGAACCTCGCCAAGCACTCCGTCAAGATACTCAAGAAGTGGCTCTATGATCACAGATACAACGCGTATCCCAATGATACAGAGAAGATTGCCTTAAGTCAGGAAGCCAATTTGACTGTTTTACAGGTGCGTTATTCTGCTTTTGTAGCTCGAAACAAACATTTATCTTAGACTCTTCAAGCGGCTGTACCCTAATGGCTGGAGCGTGGTTTTGCGATCATGTGGTTGCTGGTTCGAATCCCCTCCATTGCAATAACGACGTGAACCTCCTCGTAACACTATAATTTAAGGTCTGTTCATCTATACTTGTCACAAATAGTAAACAAACCGACGTCAATTACAAATCACGATTTTTCTCAAAAATCACACAATGTATGTTACCACAATTAGTTTACAATTCTGAATAGATCACACAAAGTTTCCCATCACTAATTTTATTGACATTTCTTACATACGCCATATTTGTTTACATGTTTGGACAAGTATAGATGAACAGACTATACCTTAGCATGAGGGGTTAGCAAGAATACTAGACTGTGCGAAGCACGTAGCTGGTTGATAATCTTAAAGAAATAGACAACTTATCTCTATGAGCATTTAAATGATAAATCACAATATGTATAAATTTTATCCATTACCGTTTTCAATTACGATTTTTTTTATCTTTGTTTAGGTATGCAATTGGTTCATAAACGCCCGGCGGCGCATCCTGCCGGAGATGATCCGCCGCGAGGGTCACGACCCGCTGCACTACACGATCTCGCGCCGCGGCCGCAAGCAGCCCGGCACCACCAGCTCCAGTGCCAACACCTCCGGCGTCGTCGTCGCCTCTTGGGATGGTGTCGAGGTTGAGGTACTAATCACATTTTGAAAAGTTTGATATTAAATAGATTTTGAACAATGATATTATAAGTAAAAAGGTGTAGATAGGTTACCTACACAAAATTCGATCTTCAAAAACGGCACACTAACTCACACATAAATAACTGAATATTGCAAAGCACACTACATTACGATTAGACGTCAAGGTAGGATGGCATGATTCGATTATCGCAAGCAAAAAAGAGACAAATGTAATTGGCGACATAAATAAATCAGAAATGACATTTTACCTTACGTTAAAATGTGGCTAGTTAGCCACATTTTAACGTGTCGCTTCCTGAGCGCCTATAACCTATCTACACCTTTTTACTAATAATATCATTGATTTTGAAGGTGATTTTTAGTCCAGTTTGAAGCTTACTACATTATGAATATAATTTACCTATTTTATGTAAATGTTTTTTTTTCAATAGGGCGATGCTGACCGCAGTGCTGAACAAGACTACAGCGACGGGCTTCTGGTGTACCGGAGTGACGGCGATGAAATCGGTGACGGCGAGGAGGGCTACTCATCGAGCGCCGTGTCGGAGGAAGAGGTCAAATATGACCCCTCCGTGTGGCAGTCTGTCATACGGTACGGACCGGAGGACCGGGAACTACATCCCGCAGCCAGAGGGTTGGTTAAATGCTTGAGTCCTTTTAACAAGAAACAGGGCGAAAGTTTAGGGGGTAGAAACAAGATTACAGATGGCTCCTCATAGTCCGTGTCGTTATTGTAACTACACGGACTGCGAGGAGCCATCGCGAGCGGAGAGTGAGAGTGTTGTTGTCCCTGCAGCAGGACGGCGGGCGTGGTGACGGTGCGCACGTCGGAGTCGGAGGAGGGCGCGGCGGGCGGCAGCGGCGACGCGCCGGCGGGCGGCT
This sequence comes from Plusia festucae, assembly GCA_950381575.1. NCBI lineage: Eukaryota > Metazoa > Arthropoda > Insecta > Lepidoptera > Noctuidae > Plusia > Plusia festucae. The sequence continues at coordinate 1,385,854 of OX494447.1, forward strand.
GGCACCCGCAGCTCGCGCACCTGCCGCAGCTGCCGCACCCGCTGCGCCGCCGCCTGCAGGTACGACTCTCGTCATCTCACGGAAACAGTGCCTTGTGACCAAGCTCATTTTCATTGTTCAGTATTTAGGATCTTAACACTCCTGTAATATGCATAAATAATAACCACATAATGGGGGCCATGACGAGTCAAAAGTGGTTTCTTCGTTTTTCGAGTCAGGTTGGTCATTATAAATACATAATATACGATACAAAAGTACACCTTTTTGTCTATCTCTCTTTAGATATCACAATTTTAATAGCAAATAAACAAGTATTATTTTCTCGTGACGTTTACGAACTTTCACTAACTTACGAATTTATGTCCTATAAGTGTGTTATTAAATGGTACCTTTTCTCGTCGCTTCATAATAGCGAACAGAGCAAATCTCACTTACCTTTACAATACCATTAAAATCTAATAATCGTCTCTTTTTTAAAACCTATATAAATTACATAATTAGAGTATAACTGGTATGGTGCAGGTGGTGCCAAGCAATACCGGTAGTGAAGGCGAGCGTGACAAGTTCAAGTGCCTGTACCTACTGGTGGAGACGGCGGTGGCCGTGCGCCAGCGGGAGAAGGAGGCTGAGGAAGTCCCCGTCTAGTGACCTACAGGTATGCTGATTTTTTGTTATATAAATAGTTTACTAGCAATGTGGGTCACACATTACTAGTACTCTTGTTATCCCCTTGTGGTAAGATAAATATAATAATATGCTTGTGTATTGTGTTACGAGCGGGTTTACGTCGGTGGTACAATAGGTGGGATTAGAACCCGCGACTACATGATAGCAAGATAGCAAGTCCAATACCCTAGCCATTAGGCTACCGCCGCTTATTTTTTGTCGAAAGAAAATGAACCTGGAAATAACCCAGTTAGTTCAAAGTAGTAGTGAAATATCTAGAATCAACGATTGTTGAAATAAGTTTCAAAATCATCCATAACTTTAATTGAAAGAAATTGCTAATATTATAAACAAAATCTTTGTTTGTTCCAGTCACGCAGTATGTAATGGACACGGCAGCGCCGCCAATCGGAATTGTACGTTCAACACGCGGTATTTAACGTTTACGAACTTCCACTAATTTAGGATTTAATATCGTATATGTGTTATCGTATCACTTCTCGTCGCTTCGTAAAAGCGAACAGTAAGCAAATCTCACTTATTGAACTTAAACATATAATCAGTCTTATTTCTCATGTACAGTCAAGAGCAATAAGTGCAGTAGCACCTCAATTGGTTTGTTGGCAGTCGTAATGCACTTCGCGAATATTTTCTGAGGATATGAACATAAACAACAGTTTACAGAACTTAAGGATAACTGGGAGGAATAGAGGTGCGGACAAAGTATTAAAAGTAAAAATCTATTTAGACCTCATGTTAGGTAATAAAAAAATATTAAGTGACGCCATACGTAGGCGAAAATAGTAGCCACACCTGACGTGGCGAGCCCCACGACTTAACTTAAATAAGCTGCATCTAAGTAGATATTCGTTTTTAATGAAATTACGTCACGGGAATTAACGCGAACTCATGCATTTACCTTTTAAGGCTTGACGTTTTGGCCATGGTCGCAAGCATTCTTTTGTCTGCGTTAAGTCTGCAAAAAGTTTAGAGTTACTGCACTTATGACCCTTTACTGTATCTCCTGAATCTATAGAAGGGTAATACTTTTTGTAGCGCTGTTCCTTTTTTTATTTCAATGACAATATAGTCGGCCAGTCATCACTATTGATAAAAGTGTTTAGATAATTCTACACTTAGTATTTTATTTTAGTGGTCTAATTATATCAGACTGATAATTTCGTTCGTGATTTTAAACAATTTGTATTCTCCAATTCAATTTATATGAATCAAAGTGATGTGTGGACCGATATCTATATTTCTATACCATTTAACTTGAAAGACGATGGCTATTCTGTATATTAAAATGTTCGGGTATGTATTGTCTATCTTGATGTCGAAATAGTTCAGAATTTTTTTAGGTCGTGTGTACTATATTTAAACATCGTTATATCATATATAATCGTATGTTAACATATACTAAACGGTTTTACATAGATACCCTATATAACCTTTTATAAATAAATAAAATATTTCATGTGTATATTAAGATGACTTTTAAAAACTTGTCTGTTTTTATTTTATGATACTTATGTATTTTCTTCACGTCAGGGCCGATTTGGTATGGTAGTGTATGTGGTCCTACGGCTATGATAAATTGCGACGACACTATCATGTTGTCCTGCACACTCATTCCACAATTAAATGAGAGTGAGCGAGACAGCAAGATTGATAGTCTCAACTTAACTTGTGTCATTTACACTGGTGTAATAGAAGCAGTCATTATCAAAATTAGATAACCGCAAAAGTAAAATTCATGAGTTATTTCATCTAAATTCTTTTCTCCGAGACGAGCAATGACGTCGCGGTCGCTTGACAGCTTGGCAAATTGACGTTTGACGTTAGACAGGGGGGGTTGTTATAGTTGCGCGCGGGACGGATAATCTGATGGAAACGTCATTCGGGCAACAACGCGCCGACATTGGGTAGTTACGTCCCCCACCACCCGCGTGAACCACGGAAGTGTCAGCAGCGAATTTGCCAAGCAATAGTGCAGTCATTTTTATCGGAAAAATTGTCCATTGTCTTGTCAGCACCTAAGATAATTTATTGATTCGAGTTTTGAACGATGTTCCTCCTCTACTTTTCTTAACGACTGTTTCGTTACTCATAGCATCGGTATAACATCAAGTAGGCATCAAATGGGAGTACATGTGCACTTGCAAGATGTTCAGCGCTGACCACAACTGATAATTTTCATCAGTAAAAGCGATAAAAATATCATTAAACCAAATGTATAAACCGCTAAATATTTGCAACGACATACGTTCTGAAATTTTGCACTTTATAGACTTGGTTATAGAGTTCTTATTAATTGGAAGTTAGTCTAGATAAACCAACAATTTTAATGGGATGTGTTTTTTTTTATATATTTGTTAGAAAAGCTCTGATTTCATGCTGGATATGTTCGTGTAGATTTATCTACAGACCCTTTGATTAGAGAAGTCTTGATATAGCATTTTGTGAGAAAAGTATGTATGAAACTGCACTATTAAAGTAGTGTAACACAGCCCATGTAATTACATAGGGTACATACATTATATACGTGTCGTAGCCATCTACAATATATAACTAGAATGACAGACTGGTAATCCTTATCTATCTAAAGTATTCACTATGCTTGTATCGTTCCTATTATAAAATTAATATGAATAGGGTTCTGTATAACCCATTAATAGCTGGTTTTTTATCCATAAGTATAATGATGATAAAGATTTAATATGTAATAAGTGAAATTAGGATATATTTTTAAATTGTTTAATACGAGCCGCAGAATATGCTATCTTGTGGCGTATATCAACGTAATTGTCTCATCATATATTAGTGTCTGTAATCAAATAAACTTAGTCTGCCTGTCTATGGGAAAAGGCTTCTTAATATTGTATACAAACGGTATATAATGGTTTAAAAGTAGGATATGCACACGTTCATGTAGTTTGGCTGTTATTATGCCTATGAAACACTTAAAGTTCTCGATATCATTAGAGTTTATAGACGTGTTACATTTATATCGACGTGCTAAATTGTATAGAAGCTACGAGCATGAATATTTTTTACTGAACCAAACAGGTACTATATATTATTTTAAACACGTTATATTGGGAGTTGTCTGAGGGCATCAGTGGTAAGTAAAATGTAACGCGTCTCGTCACTTATTATCTGTACCACATTAAGTATAGTGTAACTACCTACTCCATACAGCAGTTCATTGACCTTTTACAATGTTTGTATAATATGGATTATTTTTTTCCTAGATGCATTATGACAGCTAGGGATAACTAAATTGTTTTGTGAAATATGCTACTGTTGAACGACTGTATGGACTACGTTTTAGTTAGAATCTTACATTACATACATATAAACTCGTGTCCTTGTATATAGTTGATATACATACATAGTGTATGTTAGGTATAACGTTTTGTAGCTTCTAGTTATATATTAGTACCAATGAGGCATCAAGGACTATCATTAGTTTACATATTTACATGTCAACATAATTACCATGATAATTTATTGAGAGAGGAACCACGACTTGAGCAAATCAATTTGGAACGTGGTCAAATCTAGTTTTATTCAATCATTATCAAATCATCAATAATCTTCTCTCATATAAATTGTGGCTGATACCCGATACTCGATTTAGCAATTTTTTGTTATGATGGTTACTTTTCAAAGGCTGAATAACTTAGAGACAGGCTGACCAATAATTAAATAGGTATCGTTACTGTCTAAGAGCCGGTTTTCCATCGTCAGATCTTGACTAAAGGAATAATTTTTAAATTTGACAGCATATATAAACTCCGTCATTATTTTCCTCGTTTAAAAGTTTGCACATTCACTAACAGTGAAATTTGTGTTGTTCTAGGCATTATTTTTCCAAAATAGACAGTTTTATTCAACACTGAAAGGAAGCTAATCAGTGCCCGTGAGTGGTCAATACACAACACTGGTAGTAAACTTGACACTGGCAAAAATGCTGAACCTTCAGCTGATTGCCATAATTAAAATAAAAGTATATATATATCTGACGATCACTACACGACACTGGCAGTTATTTCTAATAGCAAAATAAAAAACTGACGATGGAAAAATCGGCTCTTAGTCTTAGATACTCATTTTTAAGATGGGTCATTCACTGTAGCATCATCATGGTGAGACTTGGCCTGCTTTTCACCGTCGTCTATTACATTTTATAGAGTACCGGTATAAAAGGTTGCGAATACAAAATGAATTAGGTACTTTAGCCGCATAGGACTCCCTTACGTGAATAATCCGTCATATCAATCTATTTTAATATTTTATAATTGTTATTCGGGATGTAAACAAAAATGATAAAATTTAAAATAATGTTGAGTAGTCATCACCTCTTTTGTATTTTTATGTATTGGAGTCCTAAAATCTAATTCGGGATGAAAGCAAAAGTTATATTTTAAAACAATGTTGAGTAGGCATCACCTCTGTATCTTTATGTATCCTAAAATACACTTCTGTATTTATTGGTTGTTCGAGGCGTCGGTGTGTGAAAAATGTTCTATTTCTTAAGACCTTTCGTGTAATTTCGTTTACTGGACATATTGGAATCAGGCGACAAGATTAAAGTAAATGCAGGCAACTTTAATTGCAAACACTATTCACTTCACAGCGAGTCTTTTTTAAGGAAAGAGACTTACTTTGGACTAGAATAGTAAACTGACGAAAATATTCGCTTTCATAGTTCAATATGTCCATTAAACCCTGAAGTTATGGCGTCAAGTCGGCTGGCGACAAGACGATATCCGGAGGGGGGATTTATTATTAAAATCTTAACGTAGTTTACGTTACTCATGAAAAATGTAATGTTGTAATATTGACGATCACGAATCTGGCGAGCAAGGACGCTGCCGTAATAACTATCTCTGTATATTTCAACTAGGATAGCAATTTGACAAGTTTTTTCAATCTGTAGTTGGAAAATCCACAGATAGGTAATGCAAGCCGTTACATGCGAGTACAGCGAATTTTTGGCTCCCGAAAATGCACAAATTAATAATTATTTTGATTCGGTAAACAAGCTGTATACTTTCTAAAGTTACTACCATAATCAAGGTAATGTCGCTCAGCCCCTGATGCACTTAACGTAAGCAGTCAATGTTAATTAACTCTTAAGTCGTTTGTTTTAAGGTGACTTTTCTTTTAACTCTTAAATATAAGTAGGGTTTCATTTTCGTTTCTTAATTTACCTGAGTACAATAACTTAGAACTTAGTATTTTTTCGTTCGTGTAAATACTCCCGTGTAAGATCCGTAATCTGTTAGTGAATAAAATAAAAAATATAACAATGTGTTTTATTTTACCCCTAAATAATGTAAGTACATATATTATATTGATTTTCTGGAGTAAAGTTGATCTATAGATTTTAATATAAAATGATGATACTAAAATGGTTGTGCTGAGCTAAATACTATCTTAAATTATATAACATTTCTTGTTCTAAATAAAACTCCTTTCCAATATAATTTTGAATTTGAGAGCACACCCCAGGCAAAACTAACAATTAATCTAAAATTTACAGAAACCTCGATATCCTACTTGTTTATTAAAGTAATATTAAAAAATATAAATTTATTTCAAATAGGTATGTACCTAAGTCCGCTTATTAGGATGGGTATTGTTTTATGGCCGTCTTGACTGACGGCATGGTAAAGGCTTCATTTCTGATCAAGTTATTTCAACCCTTACGCGACATGCTGAAGTATGAAAAAAAATATCTATTTACTTCAGACTCGCCGTTCCGTGCCGTCGGTGGCCCAGACAGTAGGTACTAAGGGCCGAGTCACACTGGAATGGCAGCGGCCGGCAGCGACATGGCGAGCACTTTCAGTGTGAAATAATTTTAAACTTAAACTACATAGGTACTTAAAAGACCAGTATCGCTTGAAAAGGTCGCTCGGCGGCCCGCGGCGACGCGAGCGGCCGCATCTTTTTGGTGTTTCCGGCCGCGGCTGCCAGCGGCGATGCGAGGCCGCGGGCGGCTGCGCGCTCCTATACAATACCAGGCGCGCGGGGGCTGGAGGTCGCAAGAGGCCGCTGCCATTTCGGTGTGACTCGGGCCTAAGGCTGTAAGCACACGGCGTATTTTACAGCGCAGATGACGCGCAGTTCAGTTTTCGTGGTAGTAGCTCACGACCTGATTCATTACATCTGAAAATTTCTTGATATTAGTTTTCATTTCACTCAGCCTGCACGATATCAAGCTTGGTCAGAGTGTTGCGACGCTTGGCAGCGGCACCAGCATCTGGACCAGGAGACTTTCTCTTCTGAGGCTCTTCACCGGTGTCTTCAATCATTATGTCCTGTGTCGGGATATCCATCAGCAGCTTGTCGAAACTGCTGCTGTTTCTACCCAGCTCTTGCTTCTCATCTGCAGAGAATATTACTACTTAGGAATTGTCCAGAAAAAACGATTGTTTTTATACGGTATTAAAGGTTAAGACCTTGCACTTAATAATAAGTGACGGGGTGATAATACGTGCGCGGGACGGGCAGTTAATTGACAGCATCATTCTACTTATCCGGACGCCTTCCTTGTATAGTAACGCCCCCCGCCACCCGCGCGGAACATAGGAGTGTCACGAAAGTATTTGTACGCTGTGACCCGTAACAAAAAGCATGACAAACGGAAAACTATGTAATATCTGTAGTCGGTATAGCTCAGGCTTATAGTAATTAAGAAATACTTAAGTGCGAAGAAGGTATAAAATAAGTCTCCCGCTATGCAATGTAGGAGTGGTAAGTATAAGCAAAGTATTTACCCAGTGAAAGTCAATAGTAACAATAAATACTGGAAAAACGAAGTAGACCTTACTGCTTTAAATTACGTTGCAATCAGTTAGGTTATCAATTATTAAATAATTTATTTAACACATACTAAATTTTAGTATGTGCTCGACATTTCTATTACGTTGCAATCAGTTAGGTTATCAATTATTAAATAATTTATTTAACACATACTAAATTTTAGTATGTGTTCGCCATTTCTACAGGGGTACTATGACTAGGTTCATAGTACCCCTGTAGGAATGTCGAACAAGCTTTCTGGGCATAACGTCCGGATAAACTGATTTTAGCGGTTGTAAAGTCTTGATATAAAGTGTTTTATAATAATCGTCCAGTGATAAAAAATATTAACATTTATAAAACAGAATTTGCGTTAGTAGTGCAATATTGCTGCCAAGTGCCAGGGAAAAGAAAGTAAAAGTTAAGTTTTATAAAAATCATTTAATAACAAAAATATAAATAAGCAAACGTTAACTGAGGTCATACAGTTTACTTATTTTAATTGAAAAAGTAAATGAATGAAAATATACAATGAAAAAAAAACTAACTAAGTATAATAAAATGAAAGTCACAAAAATAACCCCCTAAATGAAAATTCTCAGAAAACAAGTAACTATCTAATTCGATGAAACTAAATTAGAATGATGGCATGAAAAAACTATCGATTTACAAAACCAAATGTTCATATTTATTTTCTGTTGGAAAAGAAAATAAGTGTTACAATTAAAAAGTGCAATTTTTAATTATATTCTTGCTTCATAAGACTACCTACCTATATCACATTCATTCAATATTTCAAATATCTGCATTAGGCCTACAACTATAATGCTTTTAATTCACACAGGGTTGTATGTATCATAGTTTGCTTAGAATTAAATAACAACCAAAGACATCAAGAATCAATATTCCTTTTTTTACTGTTACATGCATGCATGGCATGACTAAAGTGATATTTTCCAATGAAATAGCAGCAGATATTTTTATTACAAACAGAATACAAAACACATAAAAAATATGATTTTTTATACTCTACTCTACATAATAGGCGCTCTAAGTCACGGGGACTTGTGATAACTATTTACTTGTTTAATCGATTCCAATTCGTTAAAAAGTTGTTTGACTATTTAGAAACAAAAACTTTAGCATTTTTTTAAACGTTTTCAATATGCTTCGTAATATTTTATGAAAATCATCCGTTGTGTTTTAGTGGGTTTAATAAAGTATAGTCGTAATAATATGTTGCTAACCGAGTGGTTGTTGCTTGACCAGCTGCTTAAGTCGGAACTCTTCCTGAGCGAGCCTCTGACGCCGCTTACGCTCCGCTCGCGCCTCTTCCTCGCTCATCGCGTCCAGGGCACTCTTTGCGGGCTCCTGTTCAACAAGCATCCATTTGTTCATTCTCCGTTTCCTTACATTTAAAGCGGAATTCAATATAACATAATAATTACGGTACTTAAGTATGCTCTCTGTATATTTATCGTCATCAATCCATTGCCCAATTTTGTTAAATACTTTTTCTTATTATTCATAAAATGTAACTAAAAAATGTTTAAAAACAAAAGAGGGTACCAACAAAAACAAAACTATCAATCAAACATTGTGCAATTTCAAATAGTTTTATTCCAAAAAAAACAGTACCATGTACGTCACACGCTTCTGAGCATTTATACTTATATCTATGTACATTATGTACGCAATTCCGTTCATTATTATACGGTCGAAACCCAATTCCTAATGTAATCATAAGAAACTCTGAAAAAAGTTGTCAACACACTAATCCGTTCACTTACACATAGTCTACCCATATCAGAAAAATCACACAAACATCAAACTCTAGAAAAGAGCCCAAATTCGAATCCGAGCCTCATTAGAATAAGATGTACCTAATAAAAAAAAGCAGCTTCAGGAAACATTAGGACACCGACTTCTGAGAACGAAGCGGCGGCGCCGCCGACCGACTCGTGGCCGTCCACAACACTTACAACCAATGATATTATATATAAAAACTTACAACATAATACAACGAGAAAAATTTCATTAAAAAATAGTTGACCATTTTTGAGATTTCAAACTTACCAATATAACGCTAATTACTTTTTTTAGTATACTATTAAACCTACTCGTAATAGTGGCCAAAAAATTCCACAATTGTATAAGAATAAATTGGTGATAAAATAGCAAAACGCTGGGAATAAAGTGCTAGGTCTTAGGTGCTAGGTATCCATGAAATATTAATATCCCTAGGACTTATCAGCCGCCGGAGACGCCGAGGCTGCGCTAGCGTCCTCCGGGAACTGCTTCTCCACCTGCTCCGCCACCCACTTCTTGACCTTCTGCTCAGTCCAGAAGCCGTCATAGAAGATGGTGGGCTTGATCCAGCAGCCCTGCGCGGGCGGCGGCGCCCCGAACGTAACGTCATCGGGCGGACGGCACGCGCCGCGCCCGTTCACCACCAGGTTCTTAGGCGGCAGGTTGAAGTTGACGTTGACGTTGCCGGGCGGGCGCTCGTAGCTCTCGTAGGCGAAGTGCCAGCCACCCGCCGGGTACTCGTAGTAGGCGTTGGGGAACACGGCGGGGTGCACGGGCGGCGGCGGCGCCACGCGCGGCGGCGGGAACAGCGGCGGCACCACGCCGCCCACCACCGGCTGCAGCACGAAACTTACGTTGGAGTTGGGCCGCGCGCCCGCCAGCTGCGCGGCCCGCGGCGCCGGCGCCACGCGGTTGGCGGGCGGCAGCACCGGCCCGCGCCCCGCGCCCGCATTCTTCACGGCGGGCGGCGCGGCGGCCGGCAGGGGCGCAGGCGGGGGCGCAGTCGGGGGCGCCGTTGGGGGCGCGGCGGGGGGCGCGGCTGGTGAGCGCAGCGCGGGGTGCGAGCTGCTGTCGGCGGCCTCGTTCCGCGCGGCGCGCTCCAGCTGCACGTTGCGCGGCTCGCAGTGCTTGTTGGCCACGTTCTGGTTGTTCTCGCTGAGCACCTCGTTGGCGGGCGCGTCTGTGCGGTGCACCTCTAGCAGCTCGGTGAGCTCGCTCGCTACGCTACCGCCGAAACTTAGCAGGGTCTCCCGTAGCGCATTAGTTACGGCACACTGCAATCACAAACATTTCTTTCATTAAGTGGACCTACATTTATTATACAGTAGGTTGCTTATGATATCAACAAACCTTTCTGGATTTATATATAGCAAATCCCTTGGAGTGAGCAATGGAGGTCGCATATCCAATGTTCTCTCTATGTATATCAAAACTCTTGATTGTTATGGAGACAAAAGCAACCACGCCTGCGCAGTATTTTCCATTAGAGAAGTCAACAAAATCTAAAAGAAACAACAAGATTATTTTACTTGAAAAAGATTTTCATTAAAATGCACTGCAAATAATAATACCTAATTCCTGTTTGCTGACAGACCAGCTCCAATTATTGAAGCCCCACTGTGCGTGGCCGAAGTTGATGAGCTGTTGTCTTCGTTGCTGCTGCTCATTGTCATCATCAGATAGTAACAAGTCAGGTACTGATGTGCAGTCCGGCTGAGAAGAGATGATTGTGTATTAGTATCATTAGTTATTGTTGTTAATATTATATACAAGAAAATTACTTTTTCTGTGAGTCTGTGCTGTGCCGTTATGCTTTCACAAGTAAACCAGTGAGTGAATTTAAGAATGTAGTAAGATATGGACAAGAAAGGACATACCTTACTACATTACTTACTTAGGTACTGCTTATTTCTAATATAAATAACCTTTTTACTCAACTTTGGCTATGCTGTGTCCTTCGTCAATTCTTTGTGTACATAAATTGTAAATAAATAAATAAGCTACTTTTTTTTTATTCAATCCCAATAGTTTAAATTAATAGGTCAAATAGGGTTTAAGTATCAAACTTTGCCATATTAGACGAGAGTGGTACAAAACTTAGTATTCAGTGAATGATTAAAAAAGGCTCTTGGTAAGAATTGGTTCTTATGTGAAGACAGTCACAGGTATTAGCTAATGAATAGACTTTACATAGTAGAAAACTGCATGCAGTTTCCAGCAATAGGTGAGTGATCGGAGATTGATTCAAGAGGAAGTTTTTTTATGCATAATTATTATTATAAACATTAATTACTGTTCTATGTGTGTGAAGCCAGGGCGAGTATGCTGGTAAATAATAAAGGACAAGAATCATTTACTTTTTGTAAATTCATTAATTTGTCATAAATCCATACTAATTTTATAAATGTGAAGGTAGCTACTTTGTCTCAAACATAAACAGCTAAAACACATTACCAATTTTGATAAAATTGTGGGTTAAAGCTAGTGCAACATGTAATGCACAATCTTCAATATCTATTATCTTGAAATAACTATTTATGCCTTTGTTAGTAAACCATTACAATCAGTGCTGAGCTACTAAAACATAAGACTTGGATTGACCATAAATTATTACAAAATGTTTATACCAATAAGTATTAATATGGATTATATATCTTCAAAAAACTTAATTTATTTATGATTGTCGCACCTAAAATCTATAAGTTTTGTTTACTTTGCGTCAACAGCTGCAATTTATTACCACCGACGCTCATGAAACTCCTCAATTACTTTAACGCTCGAAAATGGATAGAACGTACCCAATCAATTAAAAGAATTCCTTATTCAAGTGATTTATTGAAGTTTCGAACTATTGGATAAATAGTTTTAACTCAATTACCATTTTAATGCTACAGTTGGCGACGGGGAATCCGGGTTTCCTTTGCATCCTTGTTGATTTATAGATACTCGACAATCAAAATTATAATCTGTATGCCATTTACATTTAGATTTGTGGGATGGCTTCCACGTGCCTATAAATGATTTTTACAGAATAACTTAGTCTAAGTTAAACTGATAAAATTTGCACACAATCCCCAACACAACAAGTACCTAATGACATTTTGCGCGGACGAAATACGAAACACAGACGGTAAATGAATTTAATGAATTTCAAGAACCACAGACGCTACAGCGTCCACTCACTGTCAACTACTTTGTGTACGACAAAGACATTGTAATGTATTCTACTAACGTGTACGATCAGATCAAGCCATCCTCAGCAGACTCAGTTTATCATTAGAGACTCCACTATTTCAAAAATGTTATGCCATTATCTTTTCAATACAGCGGATCTTACTGTCTAGAACTCCAGATACCTACAAAAAATGTCGTTGATCCCTCTCTCATCCTAAGGTAGCCGACCGCCCGCCGTTTCCCAAGCTATCTTTGGGTTTACATCCGGCATCCCTCGTTCATTTTGACAAAGAGAGCAATATATGAATTTTATATTATAACAAATAAACAAGGGCCTTATTCACTAAGTCAAAGAAGATATCGTGAGGCGTTATCTCTTTCGATTTACTATACCATACCAAGATCTTTGATTGTGTCAACTGGGAATGTTTGTGTTGTGTTCTTTCAGAAATAGGTATTGTGCGCCAGTCGCTTCACTACAGCATTCAAGACTTGATAAGAGTTGATGGGACAACATCAGGTTTCCGACATGCAGCCATGTCAGACACTTGTCCATCCTTTTAAAAGTTTACGGAGAATTCTTTGTCAGACCAACCTGCAAATTCTAATTTTGAAGGTACCTACCTACCTACTTTGTAGTAGGTACAGTACAGTACAGTACAGGTACAGACAGTATACACTAATGACTAACAACACGCGTCTGTCTGTCAGTACTCAGTATAGCCGACACGGGGCTTTTTATTACTCGATACAAGACGAAGCTCATGATTTTGGATTGCACAGGCAGTAGCTATAACTGTTATATCATTATGATAATCCTTATTACTAAAAAATACGAGATTGTTCAGCTTATTGTGCATCATGGTGATGTTTTGCTATAAGTGCTAAGCTAATCTCAGTGCTAATGATGCTCTGAGGTGCCATCTACGCTAAGTTTTGCGTACCTAATTAATGTTCTCTAACTATTCTTCCGTTACACTATTAATAAACTTGTCTTATTCCTTTTCTTATTTTAGATTTTTACAGTGAATGAAAATGCAAACAAATATATGTATGAAATATTTAAAGCACATTGGTAGATATTTTATATTTATCGATTTTCAATAGCTAATAGTGCATGTGCATGCATGAGGGTCGAGTCCAAGCCGGCCTTTTTTTGCCGGTGACATTGACATTTATTATGTTTGTGTCATTTTGGGGCGCACAAATTCCGATTATCTATCTTGGACTCGTCAATACTAATTAATAATAAATAGAGACGATGTCTGAATTTATTGATATCGACGGAAGTGTTTTAGAAGGGGTAAGTATACTGAATAGAATGAGTATGAGTGAAAATGATATGAAATTATATTATTTTATATATTTTCAGGGTGGACAGATTCTTCGTTTATCAGTATCTTTCAGTGCGATATTGGGTATACCGGTAAGAGTATCAAACATAAGAGCAAAACGTAGTAAACCTGGTCTAGCAGCGCAGCACCTCATAGGTAAACTAATCGAACTTTTATAGAAAATAAATAGATGCAAGAGAAAATCTTATTTTTTCTTTTATGTTCATGGTTATTAAATTATTGTGCAATTGCACCATCAATTACTTTTTCTAATAAACGTTAATTTTATTTACAATTATTTCTTAGCTCATACTTACCTCTTTTTGTTTTAATTACTTATATATTTTTTTTCTGCCCACTGTATGTAAGATTCAGTTGTTTACAATCAGCTAACATATATTTTGATGTCCAGGTATAAAGTTAGTAGCAGATATGTGTGGGGCTAAGCTGAAGGGGGACAATATTGGTTCCACAGAGATAGAATTCAGACCTGGCTCCAGGATCATGGGAGGCCACTACATAGCTGATACGAGGACTGCTGGGTAAGGTAAAACATTGAGAATTTTACAAAAAATAAATTATAGTAAAGGGAGAAAAAACATTTAATTGTATTTTTGTCTTTTAAAAAGACAAATGGTATAAATATATATTATTAAGTTATTATAAAAACGAAAAACTAATTGTAAACTGCTAGAGATACCTTCAGTATTAAAATTATTATATAATGATAAATTAATTTTTACTTATCAGACAGTATTCTATCTGGTCCCGCATGGCAACCTGTTTTATAAAAGATTAATATAGATCACAATTTTGAGTAAGTCACAGGCAATCTGTCTTTAATGATACACAGGTGTGATGACAAGTGACAGTTTTTAAACTAGAAAATAATATTATTTTGCTAATTCGACCTTATCTTCAAGGCATAAAGCTATTATTTGTATGCAACACTTTGTGGAATGACTGCATTTGGGTGATATTTTTTGAAGATGGATTAGAAATAATGACTGTTTGTGCATCTTGGGATTTCCCATATCAATGGATCTTGTATATGTTCTGAACTGCACTTAATTATTAACTTTTTTTGTATTCTGTTTGTCACATCTTCATCATCTCCCTGCATTTTCCCAATTATGTAATAGTGCAATACATATTTTCCTTCCATTCATCTCTATTGGTCATCATCTCAGTATACAGTCACTTCTTTCTCATATCATGATTATTCTGTACTGATTTCTAAGGTTTACGCAAATGTTACACATTGAAATAAAACTACTGTGTGCATAGCTCCAATAATCTAATGAAATTCCCCACAATATTAAAATTTTAAACATTGCACAATTTAAAAAGCTATTCCAAAATATATTGATGTTCTGAATCACAAAAATATATACCTAGGAACTTTGACATTATTTTATAGTTTTTATTAATTTACATAATAATATACTGAAATAATATTAATGTAATTGTTTTTACTATTCTTTTTTTTTCTCTCCTATTAACATTCAAATTTACATTTAACTCATTTTTAACACCTATCAGGGTAAAGCAGGTATAAATTTTGTAAAACACCAAATAATGTTCATTATTTTCACTTGTTTGGACTAATAAAATATCTTTATTTTACTGTTAAACGGATCCTATCGCGGTTTATTTAGATTTTAGTTCCCGACGATTGAACGCCTGCAAGTGTCAAAGTGTCAAATCTTTATTCTGTTTTTCAGATCAATCAGCTTGTTATTACAAGTTGCGTTGCCTTGTGCGCTACTGGCTGATGGGCCAGTGACCTTGGATCTGAAGGGCGGCACTAACGCCGACATGGCGCCGCAGTTTGACTACATGACGGAGGTGTTTCGGCCCGTGTTGAAGAAATTCGGAGCTAGATTTGACTTTACTATACATAAACGAGGGTACGTGTAATTTAACTTTAGTAGTACAAAAAGTCACTGTAATGCTTTGACCACTACTCTTTAAAAAAAAAACTACCGTTATTATAACCACTACTCTTCTTCTTCTTCCTTTTCACTGTTGTTTATTATTTTAATGCTGTAACTAACATCACTAATGGTGTTTAATAAAGAATATTCTATTCAAAACTACTTGCTAACTAATGCTATTTTTTAAAGTTAAAATCTTGATCTTATATTCTACTAGCTTTTGCTCGCGACTTCGTCCGCGTGGAGTAATGACTTCCGTCAGAATTTGGGTTTTTTACTTAGTTATCGCCATGTTCCATGGTCTATCGATTGCATGTGTAAACAAACATTAAAAAATAAAATTGTCTCCCTTTACAATTATATTAGAAATATTATGTCTCTATAAAATCATGGTTTAAAAAAGGAAGCAAATAATAATTAGAATTTATACAGGACGAAGAGGACACGACGCGACGGTCTGATAAAAATTTTCAATTTACCACCCTTTTCTCCCCTTTGGGGGGGAATTTCCAAAAATCCTCTCTTAGTGGTAGCCTACTCCTCCCAACAAACACACATGCCAAATTTCAGCTCTTTACGATCAGTAGTTTCGGCTGTGCGTTGTCTGTCAGTCAGTCAGTCAGTAACGGAAGAGTTTTATATATATAGATTACTAACAGAATAAAGATCAAATTCATTTAGCGGAATGTTTAAGTAATCATTTTAATTGTCTTGTTTCAGATACTACCCTAAAGGTGGAGGGTTTGTTACTATAGAAGTGATGCCAGTACAGAAGTTTCTGCCCGTCAATATTACTGAGAGGGGAAACCTCAGTAAGATATTTGGGTGGAGCTTCGTCGCTGGAACATTGCCGATCGCGGTAATATTATTATTGCAAAGTCAATTTGGATCTTATGCTATAATTGTTTAATCTGATTATTGAGTATCAATTGAACGATATATAATGGGAGTCGGAACTGAACCTTATGTTATCTCTGTTAAATCCTATAATTAAGTATCATTTAGTGGTGTTTGTATTGTTTAGATTGCGAATGAAATGTCGGAGGGATTTAAGGAGAGGGTCCGAGATTTACACATGCCTGTAGACATCGAAGTGTACAAGGAGCTTCGAGAACTCGCGCCTAACAACTGTAGTGGGATCATGTAAGTTTGTTTAACTTCTTTTATTATATTTGCTGAATCAAAAGCACCAATCCTAAGCTTTAGCAGGAATAATTAAACAAGCATGAAATAAGGATGTGTTTTAATCTCAATAGTCTCAGGAAAGGCTATTGAGAAAAATACAGTCGAATTGAGTACCTTCTTTCCGGAAGTTTGTAAAAAAGAAAAAATACGCGTTCGGCATTTATGTGTCTTTCAGGTAAAGGACCTGAAATATTCGGGTTTATTTTATTTAAAGCTCGTAGCTCCATCAATATTTTTATTCTAAGATCCTGGCCTAATGAATTACCAATTTGTATAGAAAATATGTGTCAGGAACGTTAGTTTAATTATTATAGTGCCACAAAATTATCTGACCCGTCTCTTGTATCAGTTTGTTATGGTTTTGGGGGTTTTAATTTTGTACAAAAGTAAATTATGTCATATTATTTTATATTATAAGTACAATATGAACAAGTCAAATAATATTAGTTCCAGACTTGGCCTCCACGTCAGATAAAATTTTGTGGCACTATACTTTTTTTTTCCTTTTGGCAATCTGCCGTTAAGTATGTCTAACAACAAATACTGCCAGTGTCACTG
Source organism: Plusia festucae (assembly GCA_950381575.1). NCBI lineage: Eukaryota > Metazoa > Arthropoda > Insecta > Lepidoptera > Noctuidae > Plusia > Plusia festucae. Next base: position 1,403,333 of record OX494447.1, read on the forward strand.
TCATGTACTGACCACACTTGGGTACATAAAAGAGCATTTCCAATTAAAAAATAAAATAAAATGGGTTTCCGCGATATTTCGGTGCCTGAAACAAAACAATAATAATTATGAATGACTAGCTGTTTCCCGCAGCTCCGCCCGCGGTCTATTTTTTTTTTATGTGATTAAGAATTTTCTTTACTATAAACCTCACGGAGCCCGAGACCTTCGCGGAAATCGGTTCGTGCGTTCTGGAGTTATAGCGTCAGGAAGGAAAACCAGACTTATTTTTATATAGTAGATAGTTAGTGGGAAATAATACATAGCTTAAATAATATTTACAAAGAAATAAATTAAATATATTAAATATTTTAATTTGATATTGGTAGAGCGCTAGATGATATATTTAATAAATTTTATTTTTTTAATTTGAGGCACATTTAGTTTGAGTATTAGGGAAAAACGAAAGGTGGCGGACATTTACAGGTTTTTAGATCTTTAGGTTTTTTATGACTTGATCCAAGGAGAATGCATCGTTTACGTGGCAGTTTAAGAAAATGTGAGCCAGAGAACCATCGTCTAGGCACTATACTTACCGTTGACCGTAGTTTTGTCATATTATGATGTCAGCATGGTGTGCGAGACGTCTTCCGGGTGCGTGGTGGGCGCGGACGGGCTGGGCCGGCGCGACATGCCGGCGGGCGCGGTGGGGCGGGCGGCCGCCGACGCGCTGCGCCGCGACCTGCGCGCCGGCGCCTGCTGCGACACACATCTGCAGGTGACACACTGTCACACACCTCTATAATACTACACAGGACTGCCGATCACAGCAATAGGTTTAATCTTATTTGAAAACCACCACTGAGCAATAAGGATGTAGCCTATTTGTTTGACGTGGTATCGTCTTACAATTCGATGAACGTCGGCTGTACGAAAAAATGTCACGTTCTGTCTGAGCCGAGCGTGCAAGTGAGAGCGCAGAACAAGCGTTAGAGAGGCACGATCGACCTAAGCGTTTGGCTTGTGTCGCATCCATCTCTCTTCCACTCAGACACAGTATGGCATTTTTAATCAATGATATCGTATGTTGCTAACACGTAAAATTATGGTCAATTATAGCCAACTTTACAGTAATTTTTTTTAGTTATAAAAATATTACCCATTTTTTTCTGCTTTTGAAATAACGAAAATCTACTTATGGCCGAATACTGAAACGTCCACGGTCCATCAGTTTTAAGTCTCATGCTATATCTTTCTATCTCTATCACTTTTAGGTGAAAAGTTGCGACAGATAGACATTTAAGAACGTGGTTAAGTTAATTAGCATTTCAGTATTCGGAGGTTAGAAATAGCTAATTTAAAGTAAGCAGTAGGGGCAAACTACCTCACAATCCGGTATATTTCATATCGGTTTGTCTTCTTAAGACATTTCAATTCCACTTATAGTTGTAAGTTTTTGAATACGTAACAAAAGAAAAATTACATATTTTGCATTCTACATGAATTATCATTTAATCAATCAATCGATTGATCTAATTAATGCATTTTGTTTCAGGATCAACTCATAGTATACATGGCTTTAGCGGAAGGCCAGTCAGCAATACGAGTGGGTGAAATCACACTGCATACACAAACTGCTATTTACATTGCTGAAAAGGTGGCTCAGGTAAAATATTACATTTATTTCCATTAAATCACATTTAGGTACAATCAGCAGCAAAAGTAGATGATCAAAATCAGAAATTCAATACTAATGAACGGAGTTCGCGTCAGAAGTGTGTAGCGTCGAAGTGATTCAAAAGTATGTGATTGTAAATTATACAAAACATTTACTACTAGTACAGTTGCTATATATTCGTGATCAGTTTTTACTCCAAAAGTTATAAACTCAATTCATCATCTACTTTTGCTGTCGATTGTACATAATAAAGGAGCTTAACATAAAACTACGTCACGGTGATCAGCGCGAACTCATACATTTACCTTTTAAGGTTTAAAAGGTATAAGCATGAGTTCGGGTTAATTCCCGTGAAGTAATGTTATTGATCATGCAATGCGATACTTTAAAAGTAAGTAAAGGAGTATTATAGTTTGTAGACGAATTTTGCGAAGTTTCGTCACATCAATCGACTTAAAAAAAGGGAGGACGTCCTATATGTTTACATGAGCAAGGTCTTTCGTAGCACCAACACAAACCTCAAACGTTAGCGTGCAAAAATACTCCTTTTGTCTCTGAACTGAGAGTCTACTGCCAAAATAATGTGTATTTTTTTTTGTTTACTACGAAATAATTAACACCTTTTTTTATGTGTGTACTACTAACTAACGCTATGAACTGTATTATGGCTAATGAACACTATGATATTATTTAAGAACTTTTCTGTACCCATATTAGCAAATGAATAAATTTAGATTTGCTATTATAGTATTTTTTTTTCTATATACAAACATTTATTTCACTATTGTCTATTTCAGACAAAATTCGAAGTTATTGAAGAAGGTGAGCAGAATATCATCCGTTGCAACGGTCTAGGTGTCCTCAACAAATATTTCGCCAGTAATGTATAATTAATTGTGAAGATAAAAATCTATTATCCACAAAATGGACTTGTACTATAAAGAAATCCTATCAAAGGATTTCGATTTTTTTACGAATAAATTCGAATTTTTTAACGTCATAAGTGACGTTAAAAAATTCGTAATAAGTTACTTGCGTGATGTTCCGAATTACATGAGACTTGTGATTAAGACTTACATTTATTGTAATTTATTGTAATGTAAGTAACATTATGTAATAAACTTATATAATAAATTAATTTATACTGAATTCTGAGTTTCTGTTTGACTATGGCCCCGATTCTGTTACCCTTTTAGTAGGTCAGCTTCTTTAGGCAATCGGCATCTTTTTCACTTGTACGTAATTAGAAAAGGACAGACGAGCGGCTCTCAAAATTATTTTCCTTTAAAATTTTCATACAAATCTGCAGACACGTGTGCACAGGGGGTTATTCTTTAAATCCAAACAAAACAACGTGGGATAATGCAGAGCCGGGACTCTCCATTATCCCACGTTGTTTTGTCGCCAAATCATTTTTGGCTTCTGAGAGACACCGGGTAGTGTTAGTTACGTTTTATACCATTTAACATATTTTTTTTTACTTAAAGTAAAGTCTAAGTTAAGAGATAAAACATCTCTTAACTTTGACTAAAGCCCAGTTTTTGATCCCGAGTTAACTGAACCAATGGGTAAATATTGTAACTAATGGTGTCCAAACGCGTTTTCTCAAAAATGTTTAGTCTATCAAAAGATCATATAAGTTGGAGAGATAATTATTTAACCGTTACTTAGAATAAATATTGATGAATAAACGTCTACCGAAATTTAAAACCATTAGTTAGGATATTTAACCATTTAACCATTGGTTGAGTTAACTAGGGATAACTGCTACTAATAACTGCTTTAGTGAATAAGGCCCCTGTTCATAGCGAAATCATGTTCGACCAAGTTGTTATCTATTACTGTCCTCTTCCAACGCTGTATATGTTATTAAGAGATAGCAATGCTTTAATTTTGAAAATTGCATACAAAGGAATCACCAGTATTGCAGATCAGGGCCCATACCATGAGCTTATTAAGCAAGGTTGTTGCCGCTGTGGAAGCGAGACAGCGCTATACAATGCACGTAGCAGCGTCTCGCTTCCACAGCGGCAACAACCTTGCTTAATAAGCTCATGGTATGGCACCTGGGTTTTAAATATGGAGTTATTCTCGAGAATGAAAAAAAAAACGGGAATAAAAGCCAGTCGACTTAGAGGATCCTTTTATTGACAGCTGTGTCCAACATTAGTGTTAATCACGTACAACAATAAGTACAGTTGAACGCAAAACAGCACAACAGTGTTAACAGCGCCTCTATGACAAAGATTTAAGGACCGTTATTACAATACGTTGTCACCGCCGCGCCGTGCGGTCAACCGTACATTTAAAAAGTTATACAATGTAATAAAATGGTTGAAAGTCAATTATATTGGGGGTAGACTTAATTGTTTTTCTATTATTTGTGATCTGTAACTACATAGATTGAAAACGAAATCAATCCTAGATTTCAGTACTTTATCTCTGACAGAATAATTGCCACTAAGGAAGATAAATACCTAATTATAACCTAGAAAGCTGTAACTGTCACCATTTTTAATACTAAGCATCTAACGCGTACTGCAATGTAGGTTCATTATTGCATCTCTAAATTCACTTTTTTCCTACACGTATGATTTTTCCCTTTACTACCATCTGTAGGATTTAGGAAGAATTGTTATTAACCCATCAATTGCCATATTGTGCGTAACTCAGTTTACCCTTCTAACTGTAGTGTCAATTTCTGAAATGCCCCCTCAAAATTATCCTTTCTAATCGCTATTCCACTTTTTGTTGGCTAAACAACATACTGTGCGACCTAAACCCATAAAACTACCCCCACTTTACTAGAAATACTAGAAAATATAAATAATAAGTACAGTTTATAAGGATCTTTTTTATATGATTAGACTATGATGCCTAGTGGCTAGGTTTGTTTATGTAATATGGATTTGTGCTCTTCCCATATTACGTATACTATAATAGATATATTAAAATGTGTGCTAATAGATATAATCTAACACGTAGCTGTTCTATATTAGTAGAAAGTCAAAGTTACGAAATCTTATTTAATTATACAAAGTACATTTGTACTTAAATATTTCAGAAATTCGGTCAGATTAAACAATACATTTTAATTTTGTGACATTAAAACTAGAAGAGGCACTAAAAAAAATATCGTTTTATACCACGTATATATTATTTATTGTACTTAACATAACTATGTTTAGAAAAGTGAAAATGCGAATACTTTGCGTCGGTAACTTTTGAAATAACTTCAGATAGTAGACAAGTTAGCAAAATATAAACTTATTAATTATGTCGACAGAAAAAAAAACATATAAAATGATTTTTGATATAAAAAAAACCTAACGAAAAATAGTATAACAATTATTTTATTCAACATAAAAATATAGAAATTAATTAAGGCGCAGTGTTGCTATAATTTAAACAATTTATTATTATATTACATCCCTCTAATTACATCTAAAGGTTTAGAACATAGTGGGACGGTGACGCCGCCTCAGCTGGAATGTTCGCGTTCTACAATAACGAAGATATACCTAAATTAGGGATCATTGCCATAACACGTAGCACAAAAGCCGGTGTAGCTTGAGTGACTACAAAATGCGCAGTTACTTCCTCATTTGTCAAAAAAAATTGATCCTTGTCGTCATAGCGCCCATGTCATGGAATATAAAACATATTTAATATACAACTGAGATGAACAGATGGTAAATTCATACTGAACCAATTCTATCAATGTTTTAGCATTTTAAAGTGCACTTTCATAAATTCTAAATAATTATGCCTAAAGTCTGTCACCGTCACCACATTTTTGACATAGTGCAACACTTTTAACGATGGAAACACCAATGGAAGATTTGACGGAAGTCTAAAATACCCTTTTATTTTTTACAATAGCAAGATTTACGTACATTTATACACGCAGGACCGGCAAACCGTGCTGTATTCGGTGATTTATTGTTTGATCGAGAATCATTAAGTAGTACAACGTATTAGTAAGTTAGATACGCGTTGTGTTACATACATCAATGTATGTAGATATTTCGAGACAGAAAATTGACATGAAGAATAAAACAGCAACGTCGTTCAGACGTTTCTTATCATTCCAGCTTAAAAAAAAGAAGAGAAGAATTGAGTTTAAGGAAGGTTGGCAAACACAGCACGGTTTAGGGCGATCCTTAAGAGTCAATTGAAGTCCGTCCGTCGAGGATAGGGTCGGGCGCCGTGGTCCCGCCGCAGCCGCGTGATAACAATAATGTACTTAAACGGTACCGATGCAGTTTGTGCTCTGGACGTGGCGTACTCTCACTCTATTCTGTTTTTTTTGACTTGCTCGTGTCTTCTGTCGGTTCTACTACCGCAGGTTGGTCTTCGTAGCTGTAAATTAAAAGTGTAATTAGTATATTTGTTTAGATCGGAATATACCCACTTCCGCATAATTACTCAGAGAGAAAGAATGGCTGAAACGTGGTGCCGTAAGAGTTACAGGCAAGTACCAATCTCAAATCGACAACCCGAAATCAGCAAGTGTGCTGAACGCTTGTTCCTTCTCTATGTGAAAAAAGACCAGTGCCCAGCAGTGGGACATTTATAGGCTGGTATTATAGGCAGGTGGACACGAGTTTTTGTGGTTGGTATGGTGTAGTTGTGTACTAACTTGAAGAGCGCGTTGATGTCGCCACGCAGTAGCGCGAGCGTGAGCGGCGTGCCGAGGCAGGCGGGCACGAGGTACAGCAGCGCCGGCTGCGCGTGCTTGAACACGTGCATCACCAGGATCGTGGCCAGGAGACCCAGGATGTACGCCGAGAACGTCGCCCTGCACACACATAACACATGCATAATAATACGTGCCTATAACATTTTAGGGTTACCCTCGATTTCCTTCTGATCGTATCATCAGATCCTGGGACACATCTTGCGATCTTAATAAATAAAAGATGTAAGTACCTGAAGTAGAATTCTGAGTTGCGTTTAAGGCTCTTGTCGAAGCGCAGCAGCAGCGCGATGAAAATGCCGGGCACGACGATGTCGCCGAGCCCCAGCATGGCGAAGTTGCTCGCGTCCAGCCCGTTCACCAGCAGGTCTTGAGGGAACACCACTGCAGCAACACATAACATATCAACAATTTAACCTATAAAGTTTCTCGCCGGTTTTTCTCCTTAGCAATGACATTTTGTTAACATTTCGAAAGTGAGTGAAAAGGTCTAATTAAAATAAATAAATTTTACATATTAAGTAAGCCGATAAAGTCTCTGACTAGGAGAGATGAATTTCTGAATTCTTAGAAAAAAAAACCCATACAGACAAAAAGGTATGATCGGTACTTACGTTTGATGGGTGCTTCAAAGGACTTGGCGACGGTGACCATGACGTTGGTGCCGAAGACCCAGAAGATGTCGTAGATGAAGAGGCCGCAGAGCAGGATGCAGCCGGTGACCACGTTGTTGAGGTGCAGCAGCTCCACGCCGTTCACCGCGAACGCGATGCCGAACAGATTGTTGGCGATCCAGTGCTGGACAGACAAACCAGGTAAGATTACACTGATGGACTTGATGGACTGCTGAATCGGAGGACAGGCTTCTCTATCGTTACCATAGTTTGTATATGAGATTTGGAATGGTGGGTTTAATGGTGACGAAATCTTGAATATTATAATCTGCAGCTAGACATAGGCTTCTTTTTGTTAATGTTACAAATTAAGTTTAACTAAGTGATTACAGCTCCAAATGCTGATTTACAAGTAAAGCAGGTTTCCGAGGGAAAGCTGTTAAGCACTATAATATCGTTCGTCGATCAACAGTTCCGTCACTATGTTTATCAAGAATACAATCAGTCGCTCTCACGTACGTCGAGCTACTGTGTTGTCGCACCACTGCTGATCGACATAATTATCATAATTTCGCCCTACCACTTGTCGTGTATTTATTTGTTTGACGCTATGATGCCGATTCTGTCAAAAACATGAAGTACCTTCTTAAGCAGATACCAGGCGCCCATGCAGAGCGAGATGAGCAGGCAAATGATATCATACGAAGTGAACTTGTAGTTGATGATGTCGGAGTTGGTGTCACGCTCGCCGCGCGTGAAGTGGATGTGGTACGACACGTTCGGGATCGACGCTGGCACCATGAACGAGATTACTGGACTGTGGGGACGAAACATAATAATATTTAGGGTAAGATTGTTTGTGAAAGTGAGTGTTAATTTAATGAAGGAATTAAATGGCTTAGTTGAAGCTTGTCAAGTCAAAATTAACTTTTATTCAAAGTAGTCTACCAAGTAGCAGTTTTCAACTGCTCGCTTTTCCATCGCAGTGTGTTAAATGTCTTGCAGTTGATGAAAAAATGGATTTAATAATTTGAGTTTCGCCATTCTTACCTGAGAAGATGGCTCAAAGCGAGCACACCCAGGAAGAAGAAGTATCCAGTGAGCAGCAGATTGATGTACTTCTTGGAGAAGAACTGGAAGAATATGTAGAGGCCGAAGAGAGCCGCCGAAGCAATCAGAGGAAACATTAAGGCGTCTTTGTTTGACATGGTCTCATGGCGCTCACCTGATTCCTGTTAACAAAATATACAATTTATAAAGATATTTTTTACTAGCTAGTAGTGTATAACACGGAAATAATTTTTCAAATCGAACCAGTAGTTTCAGAGTTTAGCGTGTTCAAACAAACAAACAAACTCTTCTGCTTTATAATATTAAGTATAGATTCTTGTAATATAGATCACAGCCACAAATAAATAGTTTTGTGTCATCACTATCCTGAACCTTGTATACCCCAGCACTGGGCACATGTGTCTTTCATTGTGCCAACGTCAGTTTGCCAGGCATACACATCAGTTATGAAATGTTTTTATATTATAGGACAAAAGCGTTTTTTAAGTGAAATTGAAGGTACTTTTTTGGCAACAATATCTTGCTACAGGAGTTAATGCTATGAGATACTTATGCTCTACTGGTTAACAATTGGATTTTTGGGTATATAATTATTAGAAAACCCGGGCGGAGATGGTCAGATGAACTGTATACCTTTAACAAGGAGTGGCCTCAACTGGCCCTTAAGACAGGAAAGAAAGGGAGGGAGGATAGAGTGGGAAAGTTCAGAGTCCAAATAAAATCTCTACTAATATTATAAAGTTGAAGAGTTTGTTTGTTGGGTTGAACATGCTAGTGTCATAAACTACTGATCCGATTTGAAAAATTCTTTCACTGTTAGATATCCCACTTATTGAGGGAGGCTATAGGCTATAATTTGCCATGATAACCAAAGCCCACATGGGCAGAGACGCGAGAAAGCTAGTAGTAATAAATAATCATTATTGTAAAATTATATCAATCATCAAAGTAATTATCTACCAATTCATCATAAACCTATAAAAATCGAAAATACTAACATTGTCAAATAATGAAACTAGATATAGACATAAGTTTCTCATTAACTGTTGATTGCTAATGTCAGTTATTAATTGATAATACAATTAGCCATTAGAGAGTGGTTAACAATTAAAATATTTTATTCTTATTGATTTATAACGCATTCATGTGCAACAATTACTAGTTACTGAATAAATTAAAATATTTTATAAAATGATGATGTAAAACTCTGATAAAATTTAGATTTTATTTATTTCATGTATTATAAGACTTGAAGTAAAATATTCCTAGTAGTGTAGTGACATTTAATTAATATGAAACAAAAATAATATGCTTTGTTAATAAGACAAAGTGCAAAGCTACTTTTTCAAACAAAGCAATGTAATTAATTTGCAATTAATCATGGTCATCTCAACAAGTAGGGTATTTAGACTTTACAATTATAATGTAAACAGAATATCATCTACTGTTATTATTCTACAACTTCAGAACACATAATCTTACACAAATATTTGTAACAAAAATATTACCTATTTTATACATAATAACCACATCAAATATGTACCATTTCTAATCATTGTTGAAGGTAAAACTTGTTGAATATTACAAAGTATGTGTCAGAGAATATTTCCTTATTATTGGTAGTGCTTGTATCATTATAATTCAGAGATAAGGAAACATGTAGGGCCAATGAGCAGTGATAATAACAACACCTTAAAGGTGCAGCAACATATAAGTGTTAATGAATATATAATAAAAATAAATGAGTAGGTAATTATACAGACACGTAATTTATTGTAGTATTTAAAACAAGCTCTCTTTGACAGCGAACATATGCCACGATGATAAAACGTGTATCTTCCTTACTGGATAACACATAAGTTAATAAACTTGTTATAAAATAACATTCTAATGTTGTAGAAACGATAATACACTTACCTTTTGCTCTTTCAAATACTTTACGGATCTGAAAGACCCGAAAAATATCGGTAAAATAGCCATAATCACTAAACTTAAATATGCAATCGCAACGCCTTCAATACTCGTCGGTGGCTTTTCTGTGGCATTTTTAACAGCTTCAATAACAGTTTCTTCTATGTTTATAGGAATCTCCGGCGCTAATTCTGCCATTTCGTATGAAATATTTGCCAAAATGCGTGGCGAGATGGCTTTCGTACTACGGACCAAGTTTGACAAGAAGTTGACAAGTGTACAGTTAGATTTATAATGTTGGCTATTGGCGATGGTTAGAAAGTAGAGTGGCTCCCAAGCGGTGTCTTTATAAAAATCAATAATATGAGAAATAGTTCTGTTTCATTATTTTTACTCATTAATTTTACTTATTATGATTCATAATTTTCAATAAATTTACATCATAATTATTGCAAAGAATTCAAATTGTATTTGTATAACGACTTTTGATAAAAACCGAAATTTTATCAGAGGGTTATTTTTCGAACCGACAACACCAAACCATCAACAATTTATTCCGTATGTATGTAATGTCAATTGTCAAAATAACTCAAATACGAAGACTTTCGTTTTCGATTTTTTCGCATTCAATCATTATTTATTTCGATAAAGTTATGTACATAAGTAGTAAAATTATACATCTTTATATATAAGAAGAAGTGATACTTTATATTATAAAATGGAAGTGTCGGGTGGCGCTGAAGAAGGTTTCGTTAGGGAATGGGCCCCATGTTCGCATATATTAAATTTAATTCCGCCTAGAATACAGACTGGTATCTTTTCTAATGAGCTGTGCCTAACATGTGTGGATGTGGTGAGTGAGTACATAGCTTTGGGAACGAACGTGGGGTTGGTGTACTGGTACGACAGGAAAAAGGGGAACATTCAGAGGCTGAGATGTGAGGTAAGTGAGAGTTGTGTACTGTACCTACTGCTCAGGGACTGGGTTTTCCCCGGACCATCTTTATATTGATTGTTTCTTTGTGCATACTCTACCCTAGTTTAGCCATCAACTTAAAGGATACTTGGAATTGCTATCAATAGTGATTCCTGTAGGTAGATCAAAACATTAATATTTTCTAACAGCTGTTTAATGGTATCAGTGATTAAAAATGATTTAGAGGAACTTAGCTATTTTTGTAATTATTTCCATGTTTCTATTTGTAACACGGCGACGTAGTTTATTAAAAAATACAGTTGCCTGTTTGCTTTTAATATTTTATAAGATATTCTGTTGATTCTTAATTATGATCTGAAAATTTTTAATCATATTAAAAAAAAAGAAAAATCTGTTTTTTTATAAGTAGAAAGCTATCTTATTAGACTAGAAAACAATGACTAATAGGGTAAATGGAAAGATAATTAAAATAAACATGTTGATAAGATAACATTATTTTATTGTTACATACTGTTCCGTCTTGTAGGGTTAATTGTTATTGTCATGTTTACAGAAATTATTTTTGTTTGTTTCCACAACTATGGCAAAATAAATGGCTTGCCCTGCAGGAGCTAGGACAAAAACAGATTTGTAAGAGCAACTTATGATGTAACCCTGAGTTCAAGCTTTATAAACAATAATAACTGACCTACATAATATTAAATAACTTTCTTAGGATTGATAGAATATTAATTGATAGAATTTAGATAGAAATAGATAGAATTTCCTTTTTCTAGCAATTTAATACTCAATGTTTATTGTGTTCCATGATGTACTTTAAGTGGAAGGACTAACAAATATTTAGATCATATTGGATCTTCTGGGTCACACCAATTTAGAAATTCAAAAGCATATTTAAATAAATTTTATTTAAAAAATGTTCAAGTCAAACCCCAAAAATACTGTACCAGGAGACTTTTAAAAGAACATTTAAAATTATTTATGTTATGCCACAACTCAACTGATACTGGACAGAAGCCTGTCTCCTTTAAAGCTGCACTATCCAATACATTTCTATCCATAAACATGCTATAATATATCAGTTTAGATCATCACACTACTATTGCCACTTAACACCAATGTCATTGATTATTTATTTGATCAGGCATCAACATCACCCATCACATATGTGAAGATAGTGAGTACAGTGGACTACATGGTGGGTGCTGGCAATGCAGCCGGCCAGGTCACCGTGTTCCAAATACCAAAGGAACACCCTGAGAATGTGCCGGATACTTTCAAACCTAAGGTGGAGCCCAAAGTTGAAAGGTATGTATATATTTATTTCTAGAGTATCAGAATTACAAGATTCCTCTGGGTACATAGGGAACTTGTAGTCCTAGTACTCTGGAGAGAGCATGTATAATATGACCTAATACCGGATTTCATTGCCATTGTCATTTGTATGTTTTACACACTTGAGTTTATTGTTATTAATACTTAAAGATGTCGTACATTTCGAGACTTCTACAATTTTCCTAAAGATCATATCAAAATTTGTTACATATAATTACTTATGTATGTTATTTCTGCATTCGGAATTTTGTCAAGTCTTCAGACTGAAATTTCCGATTTTCTCTAACTGGCAAACTGAAGAAAAGGTAAAACCAACTCAGTGGTCAAAGTCCCGACAATAAGAGTGCAGACTAGGTGTGAAAGTAAAAAAAATAATATATTTTTTTTATAATTTAGCTTACGGATAAATATCCGTAGGCTAAATTATAAAAAAAAATTAGAAACGTATTATTTCTTTTTTCGAAAAAATAATAATTTACAAAGATGACGTCATAAGTTATCGAAAATAGCAGCCCCAAGTAACGTGGTAACCCCCACTCCATTACTTAAATTCGCTGTATCTAAATACATATTCGTTATTTGGAAAAAGCAAAAAATACATGCCTAATATTCGTTGCCTAAAAACGGACTTAAAAAAAAATCTGCAGCCTATTGTTAAAATTGAGTAAATAAATGCTGTCGTCACCTGTGCCTGATGTAATATAATTTCTTATTCAGGGGTGTGACCTAATTTGCCTGTATTTACAAAACATACGAGCGCTTACAATGTATGTTGTTACGACGTATTCATTGCTAAGATTTCCTATTAATAGATTTCACTTATTTATCAGTAACCTTTTAAATTGGTTTGAAGCTATTAATTAGCGTAACCGTCGTTAATTTATTAATTGATTAATAATTATACTTACCATTCAACCAATTATACCTCTAACATCTAAAGATAACCTGTATATATTGAATTAAATATTATGTTCCTTATTTCTGTTACTATTTTCGTTAATATACAAGACATAGGCCCATTTTTTTGATCCCTAGGTATTCAACCAATGGTTAAATATGCTAACTAATGGTTTAAAATTTCGGTAAATGCGTTTTGTTTGTCTATCAAAAGGTCAAATAAATCGGAGGGTTAATTATTAAACCATTTGTTAGAATTAAAACTCTCCAAGGAACACGTTTCTTATGCTCTTCATATAGCTAATGTCGCGGGAGGACGCTAGTGTTTTATGTTTATATTTAAGTGTAGAATGATATTGATATTTATTGATATTGTGCTGTGGTCGTGACCTCTGAGAAACCACAATAACATTGCCAGGCAATGACCATGTAATCTTGCCCTGGTTTACGCAACTCACTATTAAATACTCGTATAATATAAAACTATTATAGTTCCTATAAGATTTCCCGAAAAATAATAATAAAAACATTTGTTTTGTCTTTCCGAATTTAAAATGTCGATAACTTACATTTTTTTATTTCAGATACACAATTGGTGATTTACATAAAAGCAAAATAACAGCTATAGAGTGGTCCAAGAACGGCATGAGACTGTTTTCCGGTGATAAAAATGGCGTTATCATTATGACTGAAATAGATTTTTATATGGTGAGTTTATGTATCTTTTTAAGCACATCAATGGTTTATTTCAAGGCCATATGGTTGATATTCGTAACTCGATTTTATCACGATATGTTCTTGCTATGTTTAAAACTTAATTATTCATTAAACTAGTTAGATGATCCATAAATAGTTATTCCCTTCGTCATCTTTTCACGTGATTTTTATGTTTTGCGCGAATCTCTTAATTATTTTATTAAATTTAAACTATACCTACTATTTCTCATGAATCAGGCTAGACAGGCTATAAATATACACAATGATTTTTACCAATCTAACTGCTTAGTCCAGAGTTTAGTGCGTTTAACATACACCAAAATACTCATCTGCGTTTATTATATTAGTATAGATCAACATAAACAAAGTATTTTTTAAATAATAAAAATTATAGTAGGATGTGCAAATACTGCTGTCAAGACGAATACCTCCTTAGTCTACCCGTAACCATAACACAAAACTGCGATAGAATTCATTTAAAAATAGTTTTATTCCAATAAAATTTATTTGCAGCATCTGTGCAAATCAATGGAGATAGTGAACGAAGAGCACGAGATCGTCCAGATGAGCTATTACCAGAACACGCTGCTGGTGTCCAGCGTGTACCGCAGCATCGTGTGCGAGAGGCGGGATGCGCGTTGGCACGTCAACCAGCTCGGCAAGAAGGAGAGGAAGAGGTGATTACCTATTATCCGCAGCAACTACAGCATAGTCAGCTGAGTGATATTGATCTCTACGCCATTTATGAATCTCTAAAAACCTCCCGCGACACAAGGATTCAATTTCTTGCTGAGGGAGTCATTTGAAAGAAAAAGTGGAAGCACATAACCCTGTTGATAGTACACCACTTACTTAGCTGTTCAGTCCCTTGACAGGAACTAAAGTTTTTTTTTTTTTTTTAAAGAATACTAGCTGTGAAGGGTGGACTGTATTATTTAAATAAAAGAGAGCGATGCGTGGATTAGTCAAGCGGGGTGGAGGGCTCTGGCGTACGTGCGCACATCGGTGGGCTCAGAAGTTGACTGATGCGCTCGGCGCGTGGCCGGTGGCGCGAGCGTCGGCGACAAACCGCCATCTTGCTCCCGCGCCCCCCTGCCCTTTTCATGTACCGATGTACGCACGCGTACCATCACCCGACTCCGCTTATCTTTATTTTAATAAACAAAACTTAAATCTAATATAATTATAAAAACACTATAATAATAATTATGAACATTAGTTCGCGTCGCCTACATTCTCCTCCCCAGTGCTGGCACAGCACTCATCACCTATGGCAATTCGAGCGACGCGTGACGCCGTCCTCCGCAGTACCCCGGTCGCCGTTTGGATGTCCACGACCCTGACGCGACCGTCTTTGCCGGGCAGTACATCACGAATGACGCCTCTTGGCCATGTATTTCTAGGTGAATTGGGGTCGGCGATTAGAACGAGATCATTTATTTTTAAGGGTCTTTCTTCTCCGGTCCACTTCTGTCTGGGCCGCATATCTGGGAGGACCTCGCGGACCCAGCGCTTCCAATACATATCGGCAAGCGTCTGTGATATGCGCCATTGCTTCTTCAGATATAAATCTGCGTTCTTGTATGTACTGAAATCAGGTAAGTTTGATGTTGCCCCCAGTAAGAAATGGTTCGGAGTTAGGGCCTCATCCGTGTTAGGCTCTACTGTTACATGTGTAAGTGGTCTGCTGTTTACAATATGTTCCACTTCTGTTAGCAACGTGCGGAGGGTCTCGTCCCGTGGCGCACGTTCCTTTAATACTACTCGCAGTGAACATTTTATACTCCTGATAAGGCGTTCCCACGCTCCTCCCCAGTGAGGGCTAGCGGGGGGTATAAATGTCCACGTAGTCGCCAGGTTGTAGTTGAGAACTTCGCTAGCCAATTGCTTCTCATCCAGTTCCAAGACACATTTTCTCAGCTCTTTGTCAGCCCCTCTCAAGTTTGTGCCGTTATCAGAGAAGAGATGTCGCGGCCAACCTCGCCTCGCCGCCATCCGCCGGAGAGCCATGATTAAGGCGTCCGTAGTCAGACTGCTAACAACTTCTAAATGTACAGCTCTCACGGTTAAACAAGTAAAGATAACGCCATATCTTTTCTCTCTTCGACGGCCAACAGTAACTTCCAAAGGGCCAAACAGATCAACTCCTGTATTAGTAAAGGGACGTTGATGATGGGCCATCCGCGCTTCAGGTAAGTCACCCATTCTGGGTGGATGGGGTTGAGCCTTTTTTATTCTGCAGAACATACATTTTGAAGTTATATATTTTACTGTAGGTCTTATTCTAATTATCCAGTATTTTTGTTTAAGGTCATTTACCACCATCTCCTGGTTACCATGGCAAGCCTTCGTGTGGTAATATTTGACAATAAGGTGAGTAATATGATTTCGCCCGTCGAGTATTACAGGTTGTTTAAATTCGTTTGTTATTCCAGAGGCCGCGTCGATGCGCCCCCCCACACGGAGAACTCCTTCGTTATCAACAAGCGGCGACAAGGTAAGTAATTTGCTTTTTCTACTTAATTCCCTTTTATTTTTCAGGTTATCTAAGTCTTCGGCGAACGCTGTCATCTGTGAGTATTTAATTAAAAGTGTCTCTGCTCGTGCCATCATCGCGCCGTCGACGTCACCGGTAAGTGTTTTACATTTTTCTATGAACGATATTACGACACATGTAGCCTTTAAAATGCGGAGCCAAGAAGAAAACCTTTCTGGTTCTGGAACAGCTGGTAAACATAAGGGCGCGACGTGAAGAGTGTGTATGCATTCTAGGTCCACGTCACTAACATCCGGTAGCTGTACATCCGCGTCAGAAGGCCATAAACTTTCATCTTCATATAAAAATGTCGGTCCGTACAACCACTCACTCTCTAGAGTTTCAATGTTGCAGACATCTCGAGTGGCGAAGTCGGCGACGTTAATTTTGGTAGGTATATATCTCCATTCCTCCATGTTCGTGTACTCGTCAATCTCACCGAGTCGGTGTGCTATGTAGGCCTTATAAGTACGCTTATCATTACGTATCCAATTTAATACTGTAGCGGAATCGCACCACATATACTTCTTAACGGACGTTATTCTGTGTTCTTTATTTAATGTTTCAGATAATCGTGCGCCAATCAACGCTGCTTGAAGTTCGAGACGCGGCACTGAAACGTATTTTACAGGAGCCACCCGACACTTGCTGGAGACGAACGCAACTCGTACTTGATTATCACGGTCAATCCAACGCCAATATGCGACAGCGCACATCGCCTTTGTTGACGCATCGCAAAACACATGTAACTGTAGGTTTGTATAACGCGCCCGGCTGCCCGTAGTCGCGCTATTCAGTGCGCGTGCACTCTGATCGTTATGCGTTGTCTCGCTCGCACTCGCGGCACTGCGACGGTCGCTCGTAGTACGCGTAGCTGACTCGTAGTGCCTCGGTAGTCGTATGTTATTAATATGTTTCATTTCAGCTAGCCATCTTCTGACCATCTTGTTTGTATGTCGTCTGGTATCTCATCATCCCAGCTGATACCGGATCTCCAAGTGTCTTGCAACATAAGTTTTCCTTTTATAGTAAATGGTGATAAGAAACCGAAGACGTCGAATATTGACATTATCACTCGTAACAATTCTCGTTTCGTAGGCTTCTTTTGTGCGCCTATTATAGCGGCCGGTATTCGCTTCAAGGACACGTCGAATCGTAGCGTGTCATCCACTGGGTTCCAGATTAAACCTAAAGTGCGTTCGCCTTCGTATAGCTGGCCAACTTTGAACGTCACTTCCGTCGAGCGTAAACTGGCTTGTTGCAAGTTATTTAATATAACCCGATTATTGGAGGTCCAGTTTCGTATATCGAAGTTACCTTGTTTGTGTATATAACTAACGTCGGTCACTACGTTAGTTGCTGTTGTCTCGTCTTCGAAACTATCGATGTAGTCATCCATATAATGCTGTTTTTGTATAGCTTGCACTGCGCTCGGCATAGAAGACTTGAAACGTTCGGCATTTTTGTTTTTTATGAATTGCGCAATGAATGGTGAACAATTGGCGCCAAATATCAACGAACTCATGGCATATGTTCGTACTTGCTGATCAGGTGATTCTCGCCATAGGAATCGAAGCGCATCTGTATCTTCTTGTATAATTTTAATGCGTAAAAACATATCTCGGATATCGCCGGTTACACCGATTCTGTGTTCTCTAAATCTCAGCATGGTACCATATAAGGAAATTAATAAGTCAGGTCCTTTTAATATGTAGTCGTTTAGACACACACCCTTAGATGTTGAGGCGGCGTCAAACACCAATCTTAGTTTTTCTTTGTTGGGGTTATCGACCCCGAAATGCGGTAAATACCAAGTCTTTATAGAGTTTTCTTTGTTTTCTATTAGCGATGCGTAATTATTGGTGAGAAGATGTTCAATTCGGTCTTGATAGCGTGTAGCGAAGCCTGTGCTCGACTTCATCTTCTTCTCGACGCCAAACAATCTCCGTGTTGCATTAGTGAGCGAGTCGGGCATTGTAGATTTCGTATCTTTCCATGGCAGTCCGACATACCACCGGCCGTGTAACAGCTTGGCGGTGCGCTCCAGATGTTCAACAGCTCGGATATCATCTTTGTTCTGTCTAGGCTTAGTTGAGATGCCTACAGAGTCCAGGGCGTAGGATTGGCGTATTTCTTCGTGTATATCTTTTAACATACGTTCAGTTGTCGAAAATTCGTAGTTTTCTTGATTAATATAAAGTGCAGTTCGCAGAGTCGAAGCAGTAGTCGTATTAAGCGACTCAGGCACACACCCATGTATGCACCACCCTAAAGGAGTGCGAGTAACATAAGGCTCCTTTGGTTTGCCTTTTATTATTTCGAGCGGCAGAATTAAATGGTAGTTATCTTGACCTATCAATATCTCGGGTTTACATTGTTCAACACTTATCAAACTTTTTATTTCAGGTTGCAGTTCGTAGTCACTTAGGTTAATCGAGGTTTGAGTTTGCACAGGTAAGTTTAGGTTTTTAACACTACGCGCTTTTATCGTAAACTTTTCGCCTTGATTATTAGATAAGTTTAAGTCTATTATTTCACTGTCACACACTAGTTCGGTATTGTTCCAAGCGCCGTGCACTCGCATAGATTGCTTAAAGCCGCGTATACCTACACGCGCTGCGAGTGCATCGCTTATGAGTGTCACCGTCGATCCGTCGTCCAGAAGTGCAACACTGCGCGATGTTCCGTTAGGTCCGTGTATTATTATAGGTACGGTTTTTAGTAACACTTTTTGGTTGTTGACTAAATGTGTTATGGTTTCCGATTGCGTCGGGACAGCTTCGGTTGGTTTAATTATATTTTCACTAGTTAAAGGCAATTTATTATTGTTTTTATTTACGTTGAAATGTAACAACCGATGATGATTTAGTCCACAGTCGTCTATATCACAGGCAGCGGCGGGACAAGAGTCTTTCCCATGTTGTGACGATAAACACTTAAAGCAGACGCCGTGACGTTTCACATATGACCATCGGTCTTTGCGTAAAGCCTTCTTAAATTTCTTGCAATGCGGCAATGCGTGATTGTTTACATTACTATGACAAAATCCGCACTTGATATCTTTGTCGGTGTCGTGGTTTTTGTTTAATAAAACTGTTTGAGATTTATTTTTGTCACTGTAACTGTTCTTATTATAATTAAGCGTAGATAATGAATTTAGGTTAACTGAACACTGCGTGATTTTCTGTGCTTCTATATTTAAAAAGTCGGAAAGAATGACCAGTCTTGGTTTTTTATTTTCATTGAGAAGCGGGTAGCAGTAGTCAGTCCATTTTGAAATTAATATTGTTGGTAATTTAGCTAAGATAGTCGACACGATGTTCATTCCTTTTAGGTAATCTTCGCAGCCGATGGCGGTCACCGCCGCGATGCAGTTTCTCACTTTGATTGAGAAGGGTATTATTTCTTTCTGGTATTCTTGAGATATGTTTCTTAATTTGCCAATATCTAATAGAATTCGGTTAATTATTATGTCGTTGTTTCCAAATTGAAGTTGTAATGTTGACATGACGACGTCGGGCGATGTGGCGCCGATCAGCAAAGCTGTCACAGCTTCTTTGGCGCGTCCGTGCAGACTTTTTCTTAATCGCCACAAGTTCTCGCGGTCGTTGAAGTTGCAGACTTTTGAAGACTCTTCGTAAGCTTGTTTGTAATGTAGCCACTCAAGCGGGTCCCCGTCAAACTTAGGGAGGTCCCTTGGCGTACATATTCGGTTAAGTATCAAATTTGATTCCGGCTGTTTTGTACTGGCAGTTGCGTTAGCGGCTAGATCCTTAAGGGCGCACGCCAGCATGTGCATGGTCTCTTCAGTGCCGCCACGCGTCGCGGTCGGCGCGGGCAGCGACATGCGGTGCTGGGTGCACGTGTTCTCCGGTGCAGGCGGTGCAGGGCCGGCGGAACCCATATGCTGCAAGATTGTATGGTCTTGCTGTTGTGCCGGGTAGAGCGCGTCGTCATCATCGTTCGTGACGCACTGAGCTTTCACCTCACCGGTTTGTAGCCACGCTTCGACACGTGTATCTGTATCACTTTTCACAGACTCGTTTTCCAGATATGATCGTGAGCTGTTGCTGTCTAGCTCAGCCAGATCGGCGGCCAACTTCTTGTCGATGAGCTCCATTTTTAGCAGCGCTTTTTGTTGAGCAGCTTCGAGCAGCAGTTGCGCCTTCCTCGCCTTAACCGACGACCGTGCAGAAGGAGATTTTACCATAATGTTCCTGCTGACGTCGGATTCAATGCTTACTGTAGGCAGAGGAAGTTCAGGGTGCTTCTCTTCGTTGTTCACACCTCCACTCGTCGTTGCGATCGCCTTTTCTTGTGCTTCGCGTTCGTGTCGCAACGTGCTCCGCGTGCCCACCATTTTGTTTTTCCTTAGCGGCGGCGTGCGAAACATGCGTTGTGAAGCTAAAATATATTTCTAAAGCAGTGCCGAATACGATCCGGCTCGAAGGACCATAAATGTGAAGGGTGGACTGTATTATTTAAATAAAAGAGAGCGATGCGTGGATTAGTCAAGCGGGGTGGAGGGCTCTGGCGTACGTGCGCACATCGGTGGGCTCAGAAGTTGACTGATGCGCTCGGCGCGTGGCCGGTGGCGCGAGCGTCGGCGACAAACCGCCATCTTGCTCCCGCGCCCCCCTGCCCTTTTCATGTACCGATGTACGCACGCGTACCATCACCCGACTCCGCTTATCTTTATTTTAATAAACAAAACTTAAATCTAATATAATTATAAAAACACTATAATAATAATTATGAACATTAGTTCGCGTCGCCTACACTAGCAATGGGGGTCGCACATTACTAGTAATCTCGTTAACCCCTCGTGCTAAGCTAAGATGCTTGTGTTACGAGTGGGTTCACGTCGGTAGTGTAATGGGTGGGATTCGAACCCGCAACCACATAATCGCAAGTCCGACGCCCTAGCCATTAGGCTACCGCCGCTTATCAAATGAGTTATCAAATGAGTAACGTAGTATGCACGTTGTGCAGCCTGTGCTCGCTGGGCGCGGTGTTCGTGCACTCGTACGCGCGCGGCGAGGCCGCCGCCGCCTACTGCGCGCGCCCCGGCCTCCGGCTGTGGAGGGCCTCCACCACAGGGGATGTACTGCAGACTCTACTCTTCAAGGTACATAACACAATTAACACACCATGCCGCAACCTATATGAATATTTACTAATAAATCATATGTCTCAAGCAATCGATTGTAAAGAGGCCCTAAAATACTACCTTGAGGAAGCCCATTCCTGCCTCTATTTCCTAGCAACTACTATTTTCAAAATTCGGAAATTCTTTCTATCAACCAATGAAATCCAAATATACCAATTAGGAATATTCCATCTAATATAAAAACAATTTTTATTTTACAATAAATCCTTATGTTAAAAGTGTCATATGCTGCCTAGGAATCAATACTGATAAATTGATTCTTACTATCAATGCTGCACAGATAGCCGAGTGGTATAGGTCACCACGCCAATTACCACTGTGCGCGACGTGCTGCGAGTTCGATCCCCGCATGGGACAAGTATTTGTGTGATCCACAAATGCTTGTTCCAATTCTGGGTGTTCTTTGTGCATGTGATTTGAATGTTTGTGAAACCCCCGCGACACAAGGAATAAATTCCTTAGTGCGGGCGTCGTTTTAAAAAAAATAAAAAAAAATGCTAGAACCTGAGATAGAAAGATATATGAAGCTGTATCAAAATTATTAGAAAATCCCAATCGACCATTCCAGGAAGCGATATCAAATCCTTTAACAATAGCAGAGCTGTTGAACCCGAGCCAGCAGAAGCACTCGCACGCGACGCGGGAGTACAACCTGGGCCCCCTGCACGTGTTCCGTGAACACTTCCTAGTGTCCCACAATGAACACATGCTGTATATACTGGACCCGAGGTCGTTGACCGCTGTCGCCGTTGTTGATGATCTTAGAAGGTACATTTACTTTTTTCAGGCACTTTTCACTTTTTTTCCGGGTAGTTTTCACTTATTTTTCTCGTGAGGTGTAGTTTTCAATCTTTCAGGGCTTGAATATCCATTATATATACTTTTTTTTTTTCATATTTTCAAAATTTCAAAAACAATGAAAAGATAAGAGGTAAGCGTTTGTCATGGTATGGACATGTTATGAGGAGGGATGAAAGTCACATAACTAAACAAGTTATAGGTATGACTGTGGATGGGTATATAAGCAGAGGGAGACCGAAAAAGAGATGGATGGATTGTGTGAAAGATGATATGAGAAAGAAAGGAGTGGATGCCGCGATGACGAGTAATAGAGAGGAATGGAAGGAAAATACGCATTGCGCCGACCCCATATGAATGGGATAAGGGCAGGAAGAAGAAGAATTTTCAAAATTCATAAAATATTATTGTTATTTGATAATTAGTAAATTGTATAGTAAAATAGCAATTACAGTTTTTTTCGCACAGTTTTCAGGGTAGTCAGGAAATATGGCCAATGGCTAGCAAGCTCAAATTGACCGACTTAGAGATTTATTAATTTATATCCTAATAAAATCATTTCAATTACACGGTTGGTTTTGAATAGTTTTTTTGATCTGTATTATAGGATCCTGTCGGTATCGGTGAATAAGGACGAGATCTTCGTGCTGGAGGGCGGGCGCTCGCTAGTGCGGCTGGCGCATGCGCCCGAGCCCGCCGCGCTCGCACCAGGTCTGTTGCGGAAACCTCTCGCACCACACTAGCGCTGGGGCGGGAGATGGCGGGAGCCTCACGTAGCGGAACGGTCTAGGCTATCCCACTCTCGTCACGTTGATCACGCCAATTGGCTCCTTTAATACCCGGTTCTCATTATTCTAGTCCAGTGCTGGACTGTACTCTGACATTCTCCAGTAATTCAAAAGCTGTTAGATCGGTAACGCGCACGGGACTAATCCAGTGGCGTTGGAATGGGCGCGCTGGAATTTAAATAAGACCCTCACTCCAAACAAATGGTCTGGATTGAACACTGGAATGGTACATTGGTAATAATCGTACATACTGGAATGGTACTTTTCAGAGCAGGTTCACATTATTCCAATGACTTTCCAGCGCTGGACTGGAGTAATGTAAACTGGGTATAGAATCACGGTTACCCAATACTGCTTTGTGCGAGTTTGTTTTTCGTTGACGTGATCGACAACTCGGTTCTCTAATAGGTACGCTAAGAGCTCGGGGCAGGCCAATAGGAGCACCGAACGACATAAAAATAACGATCGCGTAAACGTTAAACAAACTCTTACTAAGTACACAAAACGACAAACGCAATAAACGTATCATAACGCAATAAAGTAAATAATTGAAGAACATTTTAAAAACTTCTATTTTTCTAGGTCTACTATATTTCAAACCCGTTCAAAACGCATATGAAACGAACACGTTGAATTAGAGCTAGCATTTACGGACCACACGAATACACAATGTCAATTTAATATACGTAATAGTATTATTTATCTTATGAAAACTGTCTTTAACAAATTTTTGTTTGTCTGTAACAAATGTTACCTCAGTTTGATTAAAATAGCACTTGACCATAATTATCATGACAAAATATATATATTCTAATTACAACTTAAGAATAAGTTGTATTAATAACGTTACCGAACAGTATTGATTTTTAAAGAAACTTTTTATTGACTATTCTAATTAATTTTCACTCAGGCCCAGTTTATTTAATCCCGAGTTAACTCAACCAATGGTTAAATATGCTAACTAATGGTTTCAAACTTCAGTAGAAGGCGTTTTCGCTTTTTCGTTTTATTGTTGTGTGTGCATAAATAAATGGTTATTCCTTCTTCTTTTTTATTTATAAATTTTTGTTGTAACAAATGGTTAATTAATTAACTCTTCACCTTATTTGACCATTTGATAGACTAACAATTGATGGAAAAACGCGTTTTAACACCATTAGTTATCATATTTTTACAATTGGTTTAGTTAACTCGGGATCAAAAAACTGGCCCTTAAACATTTAAAGGATTAGCTGAGCCATGGATAGATGATACAAAGGATTAAGCCAACATTACACACCACCATATAACACCGGCTTCGACTTCGTATTAATACTACTAGTAGGTACACTTGTACTAAACACTGTTTGAAATAGGCATTAGCTTGTAGGAAAGACCGCTACAAAACGCTCCCGCCATCTCCAGTCTCTTATTATATTATTCTATTAAACACGTTCGTCACACATCTGATAAATATATACGAAGTTTACCAAAACTTAGAGCACAAATATGAAGCAGAAGTTTACAAATCAATATTAAAATAAAAGTATTTTGCTTTCTAAGGTTTACGCGAATGAAATAAACTGCTTTATAACAGATTCTGTAGCGGTTTATTTTGATTTTATTTCCCGATGTTTTAATGCCTTTGCAGATGTGGTCACGGGTTGACCAGGTGAAACGTCGGGAACTGAATCAAAATAAACTGCGATAGAATCCGTTTCAAAAGTAGTTTTAGAGTGAGGCCATCCGGTGCGTTAACGGTGCGGTACCGAAACGTTATCATGCACATATGCCATGTCACACGATGCGTTGGGCCGCCAGCCACCGCGAATTGTATCGAGCGTTTTTATTCAAGCTGTGTGCTAATTTATTAAAATAAATATGTATCTTTCTAACGATGAGTACCGATAATGTGCGGCGCCCCGGTAGACAGCGTGTGACACACGCATCGTGTGGCCTCCAGTTCTGAAAGTCTGATCAATTAATTATGTTGCCTATACTATACAGGACTGTGATTGGTTGAAAATATGATATAACAGTAGAATAACTTTTTTTTTTCTTTAAAAAAAAAACGACGCCCGCAGAATTTAATCCTCGTGTCGTGGGGGTTTCACAATCATTCAAATCACATGCACAAAGAACACCCAGACTTGGAAAAAGCATTTGTGGATCACACAAATGCTTGTCTCATGCGGGGATCGAACCCGCAACACGTCGCGCACAGTGGTAATCAGCATGGTGACCTATACCACTCGGCTAACCGTGCAGTCAACTAATTTTGCTTTGATCAGCCTTTTAGAAAGGAGATTAGTAATTAGAATTAGTACTCTTAACAACATTTAATTGTTTAATTTATAATAGACTAGTGGACCCACCCCGGCTTGCGCGGGTAGCTCTGTTATAATTGAAAATATACACAAAAATCTTCCGCTTGAATCATCTATAGCATAAAACTGCATTAAAAACCGTTTTGTGGTTTAGAAGATCTAAGCGTACAAACAGTTGGACCAACTTTGTTGTATATTATCTAAAGATACAGTTAACGACAAAAGTCTGGTAACATGATAAAGATTATTTTGTAGAAATCTTTAAAAATCTTCAATTGTGACTTCAGTCGATAACTGTACTATTTAAGGTTCGAAATCAATGTTGTGAATATCTAAGTATTATGAACAGACATCCGTCCCTTTATATTCATGCATTTATATATCATACATACGCACAAGTTTTTTTTTAATCTGTTGTGATTTTTTTACATTTTCTCGTCGTGTCAACTATAATGTGCCTTCAATAATTGTTTAAGTAATCCTTTTAAATTAAGCCATAAGTAGTAAGTGCCATTATATTAATGTAAGAACTTCCGTCGTTAACAAACTCCGTCATTTTAGTACTTAAAAATTTTAAAAACATTCCTGAATAATGTTCAATTGATTTGAAATGTATGTACTTAAAAACCGGTATTTTATCTTTTGTTGTTCAAGGTTAACTTGCCGAGTTATTATTTCAATTACTTGCAATAACACAAAATTATATTTGATGAATGTATTTTACGATTCATGTTTCTTACGTGATGATAATACCCACAAAGTTAATATACTTATAATGATCTTTTCCAATTTTGTTGCTTTTGACGTCAAATTCTTCATACGTATGAAGAATAGTAACAATGTACACATATTAAATAATATCTTTGAAAAGTTTTAAGCAATAAGACCCAATCTATTCAAACAGTAATTTGTTTAGTAATAAGTATAAGAAATTTGTAAAAATAAAGTTTGTTATTTGTTATTATGAGAATGAACTTTAGTGCATTGAAATAAAGGCGCTATTCCTGCGACCCGGCGGATTTGCGGTCAAATAGACTTCACACAAAGAAACCTTTCAGCTTAAATATATTTATGTTAACCATAATTAAACAAACCTTTCTTTTTAAGTTTAAGTTTATAGACTAATAAACTTGGTTTTTGTGTTTTCATAATAACGTCCAATCTAAGGTTGTCAGTCGTCAGTATTGATTGACTATAATGAATAGTTTTAAGAATTTTAGTTGTTTGTGGAAAATTTAATTAGGTAATTAGCTCGTAATGTAAGGTAGTGTAATTAGATGTGCCTTAATCAGACCAAAACTCGACCAATGTATTTTATTCACCTCTATGTATAATAGACAATAATTTGTAGTTTAAGTAAGTGCTAAACCTTATGGAGTTAATATTTAGTTGATTATGTTTAGTCTAAAGTATCAATGTTTTGGGACTCTCAACATTAGCGTCTTTCTAGCGTCGTCGTCTTGCCAGCGCCTTGTCGTCGCTGGTCATCGTTGACGTCTCGACGCCGACGCGCCGTTCCGCTCAATATGATGGCATCGCGACGCCGGTAAGCTACGGCGTCTCGACGCTAGTAAGCTATGGCGTCTCGTCGCCGATAGGCTACGGCGTCTCGTCGCTGGTAAGCTACGGCGTCTCGACGCTGGTAAGCTATAGCGTCGCGACGCCTGTAGGCTACGGCGTCTCGACGCTAGAAAGCTGTGGCGTCTCGTCGCCGTTAGGCTACAGCGTCTCGACGCCGGTAGGATACGGCATCTCGACGCCGGTAGGCTACGGCGTCACAACGCTGGTAAGCTTCGACGTCGCGACGCCAATAAGATAAGGCG
Source organism: Plusia festucae (assembly GCA_950381575.1). Classification (NCBI taxonomy): domain Eukaryota; kingdom Metazoa; phylum Arthropoda; class Insecta; order Lepidoptera; family Noctuidae; genus Plusia; species Plusia festucae. The sequence continues at coordinate 1,430,592 of OX494447.1, forward strand.
TGGCGTGGCCGGTCATCGTTCACGACCTGTAGAAAATGGCGTCGCGACGCCAGTAACGGTTCGCCGGCACCGCGTCGACCTGACCCCTGGCAAGACGACAACGCCTAAAAGACACTTGTGCGGGTTAGGTATTATTTGTGATGTAGTTAATATCTGCAAAAAAAAAAAACTTATTGATCATAGATAGCATACCCCTGATTACTATGAGATTTGTCAAATAATCTTCTACACTATAAATCAAACTACCAACCTCAGCTTGACTTGAATTGTTTTTACCTATTATTAGTCGGCTTTCGAAACAGAGTTCAGTATAAGCACCTAAAATTATTATCAGATGAAAAATTAATATTTTAATTCATAAGAATATATCAAAATCGCTCATCTCTAGTCAAGTGAAGTCTCAGGAATGTATTGGGATCAGTCTAAGCTTAAATTCAACATAATTTATTATCTCGTGCAATATTTTTTTGCTACTGCTACTGTAGTGTTCAGGCCAAAATAAAGACTGTGGTGGGCCTTAATAGTCATGTTATTACAGCATAGGACTTGACTATTTTGAAATATTGTGTTTGTATTTATTTTACGACGCGTAATGTTTTTTATGCGAACATAGTAGGCCACTGGGAATTAATAATTCCGCTAGGATCGCGTCTAGTCTTGCATCATATCCGTCAATTTCTACCAATATGGTTACGCCAGTAGATTTTCTCTCATTGGATTAGAATGAAAGATGTACCTATTGCGATATTATCGAGATTAGCGGATTTTTTATTGCCAGCAGCCATTTTTTTCCTTAAAAAAACGACAGCCGACTAAGGAATTTAATCCTCTTGTCGCTTGGGTTTCACAAACTTTCAAATCACACGCACATCATTATTTACCGAGTTATGAATTACTGTTATTACTGTTTTTGTAAAGATAAGTATTTTATTATATAGGTTTGGTTTTTTGTAGGATTAATAGTAGTTTTAGTTAATGTAATTATGAAAATTATACGTTTTTTTTTTTTCATTTAGAGTTGCAAAGTTAACCAAGCCTGAATGTAATGACTATTTTATTGTTTCCTTATCATCACTTTATACATCTGTATGAGTATAAGATTTATAATATTATGTTTCTCTTAAATAGAGTATATTACAACGAAAGTGCTATTAAATTTAACTGTAATATAAATTTTAAGTTTATTTTGTAATTAATTCATGTAAATCGTAGGTACTTAATTAAGAATTATGAAGTGTCCTTAAAACTGACAATATGTACTTTAACATTCCTTTATATAATATTAAAATGTATTCACTTAATATTAAACCTTATGGCATAAAGAACAAGGTTGTAAACATTGTATAACAGTGTATTTATTAGGTAGAAAAAGTTTATGGGTGCAGAAATAAATTTGAAAACATTTTATAATGATTAATGTTAATCGGTACAGTAAAACAGGTACAGAACAAAACTAAAATCAACCTTAGTGCGCCGAAATAAAGGTCACGTTAGAGAATAACTCGGTGTATTGTGAATTTGTGAGTTTGACTGTACCAAGGATGTTGAAACACAAAAGTTTATCAAATTCATGCTTAAGTTATTTCTGCATCTTAATAGATAACACTAATTAATATTGTAGATTAGATCTGTCGCTTATTAGGCTTCGTATACAGGGTGATATAGTTATGTGCTTTATACAAGTTATATATACAGGGTAGATATTAGTATAATTTAAACATCCTGTACCTTGTTACCCACTGTAGTGAGATTGACAACGTTTTTTTTTTATTTATATATTTTTGAACACTTGCTCGCAAATTAATGTTTCACAAAAGTTTTACTGTACATAATAAAATTATTTGGCATGTTTTTGTTTTAAAATATTGAAAACTAGTAAAATGATTATGCTCACGCGCGTGCACCAAATGATGATGGGATTATGGGGTTCATCTAATACCCTCTCGTATGAAAAGTCATGGTTCTCTTGTTTTACAGTTTTATATTACAGAAATATATGCACATTCAAAATTAATTTTAACTTTTTTACCGTCCGAATTGACTCACTAAAAACTGAATTTCTAAGTATTATTTTCTTTCGAATTTGTAATTACGTTATAGTTAAAAAAGTTAAAGTTATACATCAATATTTTGCAAGCTAGTGTACCGTTTGTCTTGATGTCAGCATGGCCATTGATCTTATATATGAATATACATTTGCACAACATTATCCGCATTTTTATTTTATATCCAGACACCTTGCTTTTTGTATTTGTATATTTATGTATGAGCAATGGCTCTGTTGCTTTATATTGCTACTTATGTTCAAAGTAATTGCTACTAATATTTATTGCTTGTCGCATTTTTGTACTAATATTGCACAGATTTTGAGGCGCTCTTATTTAGCCAGTGTCATAACAAGTTTGGTAAAGGGTTGGGAGTCAATTGCGTTCATCGTTATAATTTTTAGAAGTTCAAAATAAGTTAAAGATAATTACTATTTAAAAAAAAGACTAAAGACTGCTACGAAGGGGTATGTGTGTTTTTTGTGTGTTACTTGGTTTGACTTACATTTATGATACAACACATATTTTCAAAATAAAGTGACGCTATAACGGAAAAGAATATATTGCAAATTGTTGCAACATTATTTGTATGAAGTCTTAATTGCGTAAAAATGTTTATGTGCTAAGGTTGTTTAAACTTAAGGTGTATTTTTAATGGTAAGATAACAATAAGAGTTATTATTATTAATTGCTATGTTAGGAACAAATGCTTATAAAGCAACTAAACAAAAATCTTTAACTGTGAATGCATTGTTCATGACGTAAAGCGTCAGAAATTGCAGATTTGAGGTAGAAAAAATGCGTCAAATCATCCAGGACCAGATGCTGTCAAGAGTAAGAAGACTAATTTAATATTTTGAACAAAATAGTTTTATCTGTATTGTAATAATAACCGCAAAAGTTAAAGCGAATAACTTATCTAAATCCTAATTTCCCAACAGATGAGTCAATGAACCAGATGACGAAATCCCTGACGACGTCTATCCAGCAGGCGGTCAACACTGTCCGTGACTTCACACACCTCGACCAGACAGTCCCGTACATAACCAGTGTTTTGGAGCAGCCTATATCCATGTTCACGAAGAACGAGCACCTGGACACCGGAGCCGTCGCCAGCGCCGAGGAGTGCTTCGAACTCCCCCCCATCAAACACCTCCCTAACGACTTGTCGGAGAACGTTCTAGAATCCATTGTCAACGAGTTTCGCGATGTCACTAGTGACGCGGAGGAAATAAGACGAGTGAAAACTGAGGAGCTGCAAAAGAAGTTAAAGCTGTATAATAGTATTATGGAGAAGAAGCACGATGAAGAACTGATTCATAGTAGTCGACGCAGCCGGAGGAGGGATGGCGGGTCTGGCGGCAGCACGCCGCGGTTCGCGACTCCGGTGAGGAAGCCGGCAGAAAACGTCAGCTACACCAGCCCTTGTGTCATGAACGTTAGCGTTTATGGGTAAGTAATTAATATTCTTTACACTGTATCACGTTTATTGAGTCTCTATATTCAACAAAAAATATTAATATTAAATTAAATTAGATCTCAAACCTTTCCCTTGATTTAACAGTACGGTAATAAATCAAGGGCCTTCTATATGTGTGGTCTAAATGTGTAACTGTTGTATTGTATATTGCCTTGTTGTGTATTTGTATAACTGTTACCGTTTTAGGACCCTACCTCAACAAAACGACGAGCTACTCGAGAAGCAAATCGAAGAGAAAGAAAAAATTCTAGCGAAGATGTTGAACCTGGAGTCGCTCAGCATCAACTGCCCGAAGTTGGAGAGCCAGACGCCGCCGGAGCCCTCGCCCGTGTTCAAGCACATTGACGTACAGCCGGAGATCGAGGTAACCCGTCAACCACACAAACCCACGAAAACACCCGTCAAAGACCCCAACCCCATAGACCTAGTCCCTCAGGTCGTCCAGCTACCAAATAACTGGAACTTAGAAAATATCGAACTTAAGTTAGACGTGAAACAAAACGGTTTCAAAGATCGATCTCTCATATCCCCTGACGTACATTTAGATAGTGAATGGGAAATTATCTGATATAAAAACAAACATGAAAAATTGAATTAATTCGGTACGCGAAACATTTATAATTTTACTATCTACGCCAGAACTGTGAAGAAATGAAATAAAGCTGTAAATCACCTGAAGATTATTTGAGATCCTTATGAGTAAATTGTATTGCCCTTAGCTTAATGGTGTTTCTGGTATAGACAGTAATGGAGTAAAGTGAGGCTTACTATAAGTTAATATTACACAACAAGTTTGTAAGCAATTTATGTATTCGATATTTAGTAGCTTGAGTTGAAAAAGTAATTAATTTAAATAAGATTTATGTACGTGAAGCGGGAATCGCAAATCATATTGTTAAATTAAATAAAGAATTACGGTTTCAAAAAACTTTAAGATTTTTAGGGGTCAATTTTCGTAATTTTTATGGTCATGATTTTTATTTCATCATCACACCATTTATTTTATTATTTCATAATAATACCAGTTACAAAGACCAAATATAAATAGTGTAATACGAGTAATGAGGATTAAGCGCGTTGAAATTTTAGAATCTTATTATCCTCAAACTGATTTTGGGTCCGATATTTTGAAATGAATATACACCCTTATTTTAAGTATCTACTAAATACACGTGTAAAATATTTTCATGTGGAGAAAGCCTATATTAAATTACAGAACTGTATGATCAAAACTTACAAAGTTACAGGCTTGTCTGATCACTTTGTTAGTGAAAAAATATGTTCACGGCGTGGGAAGCATTTCAACATGATTTAATCTATATATATAAAACTCTTCCGTTACTGACTGACTGACTGACTGACTGACTGACTGACTGACTGACAGACAACGCACAGCCGAAACTACTGATCGTAAAGAGCTGAAATTTGGCATGTGTGTTTGTTGGAAGGAGTAGGCTACCACTAAGAGAGGATTTTTGGAAATTCCCCCCCAAAGGGGAGAAAGGGGTGGTAAATGACAGACAACGCACAGCCGAAACTACTGATCGTAAAGAGCTGAAATTTGGCATGTGTGTTTGTTGGAAGGAGTAGGCTACCACTAAGAGAGGATTTTTGGAAATTCCCCCCCAAAGGGGAGAAAAGGGTGGTAAATGACAGACAACGCACAGCCGAAACTACTGATCGTAAAGAGCTGAAATTTGGCATGTGTGTTTGTTGGAAGGAGTAGGCTACCACTAAGAAAGGATAATTGGAAATTCCCCCCCAAAGGGGAGAAAAGGGTGGTAAATGACAGACAACGCACAGCCGAAACTACTGATCGTAAAGAGCTGAAATTTGGCATGTGTTTTTGTTGGGAGGAGTAGGCTACCACTAAGAGAGGATTTTTGGAAATTCCCCCCCAAAGGGGAGAAAAGGGTGGTAAATTGAAAATGTTTATTTCTCAATGGATTCACTTAAATCTTTGTATGTAGGTTCCACCAGTGAAGCAAGTGAGCATAGCATAATAATATGTATAAGTGAACATAGCATTTTTTAGACCATGATTTCATGGAGACATATTTCTAATTTTGATTTTTTTAATGTTTGTTTACACATGTAATCGATAGACCATGGAACAGGCGATAACTAAGTGAAAAACCCAAATTCTGACGGAAGTCATTACTCCACGCGGACGAAGTCGCGAGCAAAAGCTAGTATGGTATAAGAATCATTGCGTAACCATTAACGTTGCAGTGATTACGAGTTCTAAAATTATTATTATTATGTTAATGAAAATAGTTTTTTTTAAGTATAAGCTCATAACAGGAATTTAATAATAATAAAATAGTTGTAATGACAAGAACAAAATAGTATTAGTTTACGAGCGTTCAAGCACATGCATTTAGTTTATTTAAGGCTATGAAACATTATTATAATCTCGAAATATTAGTAATATTGTAAAGATACCGGATTGTTTGCTAATTTGGTTAAAGCAAACAAGGATGACCCAAACAAGATTGTGAAATATTGTGGGTGAACAATTTTGTCCATCCATCAATTTTGCCTGTCAGTGACTAAATCTAATATGCTCTTATAGTTCTAGTGAAATCAAGAGGCCGTTACTAATGGAATAAAATATTCTACGCGTTATCATGTAGCATATAATCTGGTCTGTATATCAAGGCAGCAATAATTAAAGATGTGAAGCAAGCTAGACTAATTATTGTATGTATAATGTGTAATATCAAAAATAATAAATATATCAAAGCGCTTTTATACTTATGAACAACAATAAAAACGTAAAGCCTAGTGATATTTTGTAGATTAAGTTTATTAATTGCATAAGCTAAGACAGCCCCACGTTTAACGGCATTTTGATATTCAATTATCAACTTTAGGTATTAGTTTTGTAATTCAAGAATATGTCCTAATATCGCATTTAATTTTTCTTGACCAGGGGAAACCAGTGTGCAGTGTATATCGAATATTTAGACTGCCATCTTATAGGAAATGTTACAAGATTTATTTTATATTAAAATGAATTAATATTCCGTTAAACTTGAAGTTATTATTATTGAAGGAAAATATAATTTTTTTATTATTAATTACGATAAACAAAGGTTATGTATATTGTTTCAATTGTTTTGTATATACATAATTAAAGTAGTATTATCGCTGATTATTAAGTTATATGTTTTATGACAGGTGTATTTAAAAAAATATAAATATTAAATCTTTTTTTTTCTATTTTTCACGCTGATCATGGGATTTAGGAAAATGTGAACGATTTAGGTGGTGGATGATATTATGATAGGTATTTATTTAATCAAGAAAATTAACTATTAATTTCAAATAAATATTATTTATAAAAATCTACCTAATCTGCTACCTGTACATATCGTGTGCGTACTTGCACTATTTGGGAGTTATTTTTTTTATTTTTATATAGAGTAGTACCTAGTCCTGACGATCGTATTTAAAGTGTTGTACGACAGTTTTATCCATCATAAAAATAATAATATAATCATCTAAGATAGTCAAGATTTTCACATACGTATATACAACACTTTCTCTCATTCAGTGGAGAGAGAGACAATAATCTGTGGACACGCACACTTATGAAACATAAATAATTCATTCGATACACAAGCAGCTTTATATGTATTAGTATGTAAGTTTAACGTGTAGCTGAATCAATTCGTCAATTGCTGAACTATACACGCCTTAATTGTCTTAAAAGCCTTGTAAACTTCTAGTAAATCCTTAAGATATCATTAATGATTATACGTGTGTGGTTTGTCAATATTATTAGTATTTACAACAATAGCTTGGCAAACTCGTACTTAATACTCCTATGGTCTGCGGGCGACGGAGTAAGCATGGCAGCGGGGGTAAAAAACATAAAGGTAGCAGAGTAACAGACGAGAGCGAGCTAAGTGACGAATATTAATTCGTCAGTCGACTCATTCGGGCGCCGCTATTGTGTAGTAACGCCCCCCGCCCCCCGCTCCATGGGAGTGCCGCGAAGAAGTTTGTCAGGCTATCGTTGTTTTTTTTGCTATAAGTTTGCGAGTGTAAAAATACCCTCATCCATGCATGCTAAGGGTATACGACGTATAAACTAGTTCCGTGTAATTTAAACATACATAAGCATAATAATAAAGTTCCTTGTTTTACGTTAAGTTAGAATAAGAGCCACCGCTAAAATATTATAATTTACCTACACGGATGATTAGCAGTGTGAGTGGTTTTTAAATGCAATTTAGTTTCAAGTTTGTTTCGAATGTTCCGTGGTGTAGTCCGCTTATTGACAAATGAATTTCTGTCGAAAATTCTCCCTTTTTCGTTGACGATCGAGCAATGTTCTATCTCTTTCTGTCACAGTACTTTGTAATGAGAATGACAACGTGTAGTCTTGTTATAAAATTGAATAATTATCCTGATAAGATTTTTTATAAATTTTGTTGTAAATTACATAATTATTTATTTTCCTATACGTAAGGATAATATTTCCTAATTTGAATTGGCTTTAATTTATATTTCTCTCAGCTTTATTTACTGTCGCAATTGTAGTTATATAATCATTTATAAATAATTTTATATGCTGTTAGATTCAATTTCAATTTTTGTACTATTGATTAGGAAACATCAGTCAAATTGTAATATGTAACTTTAAGATTTGTTATGTAAATTATTTTCTATACTCTCTACTATGTTATGTATGTAACTTCTTATGATTTTTTTATTTCCTTCAAAGATATGGGCAACTTATAAACCTGTCTACACAAAATTATTTTAAGTATTAGAGATATATGAATTCTCAGTTTGAGGTCTATAAATAAGTGGAGTGTATGATTTTGACAGAGTTTTATTGAAACGTTTTGTGATATTATTTGTATTTATTAGGTTTCAGGCTGGAAAATAAAGTATTACATAATTTAATCGTTGTTTATCTGAGGATTGACCTCTCTCCCTCTACTAAATTACCTTTTAAAAATAATTACTGACATTAAACTTACCGTATTTTTCCAATCAAAGTACTGATGATGCAGTATAAACATTAGACTTGACCTTATGTACGAAACTAAATAACTTATATGTAAAGAACCTTAACAACTGACAAATAAAACACAGAATTGCACATACAAACTTTATTTGCATAACACGATGCAATGTTACTTATCGACACTTCGCAGTACAATAAATAAACGCGAAAAAAAAAACAATTTGGTCCATTACCGAATTCTGAACTAGCTGTCTATTAAACAAATAAAAAAATACTGACTTTTTACAAGCAACAATGATTTTATACAAGAGCTCTCGCTTCCGAAACTGATAAGTACCTCTGTTGGAACTTAATCACAACAGTCAAAATATACCTGTGTATTCTGTATAAATATGTTAGCATTTTACATTTTGGTAATAAAATGTGATTTGATATACTTACTGTCCTGTGTACGCTCGCATTAATTTATCGTTTCAATAAAAGGATCTCCGTTATTTACTATATTACAAGAAGATGTTGATCAACGGTTAACTGTCTGTTATGAATGGACAAGTGTAAATTTGTTACGTTTATGCGATAAGGTACAGATACACATGCTCGAAAGAAGCATACTCCAAACAAGCATGCCTTCCTTCATTGATAATAATTTAAAGCTGCTTATTACAAGCATGCTTTCTTGCTTATTTCGATCATGTTTATTGTATCTACAGACATGTTTGCATGTTTCCCGTGATTGGTTAACAGCTTGAAAGGACCCAATCGAAGAGCTCGTCACAAACGTGTCGATGTAAACAGTCTCTAGCTACACTGAATATATTATTATTTCATGTCACATCTTAGTAAAGCTTATCTGCATGCATCCAATTATAGTAGAAGCGTACCCAGACACATGTTACATACGCGTACCTATTCTGCCTCAGGGTTGTATCAACAAGACTGCATTATTTATTACTTAAATGCTCAACATAGGTAAAGGTACAAGATTATTGTCATTTTACAATATTGAAAAGGACCAGTAAGCTAATCAAAAAATTATTACATAAGATTACACATTGTCAAAATTTATACTGAACTAGTATGATTTCAACAAAGACGGAATATACTTATTGTATGCCTACTGAATAAGAGCTCTATTAATAAACTAAAATTAAAAATGATAACATACAAAAAAATCAAGAAATATGGTAACAAACAGTGATCAAAGCAAAGCTATAGGAATAAAATACTTTCTCATGATATCATAATTGCCGAAACAGAACAACAAAATAAAAATACCATTTTACTTATAAAAATAAACAAACGCTTCAGGCTTTTTATAATAGAATCGATACTTGTGATTATAATCTCCTAACACTTAATTTAAATCAGATCTTAATAACTTTGCTGCCCGGTGGTGGGACAGGGAAATAATAGACTGCCAGGCAAGTCACTTTTCTGTAATTTTATTGATTCACAAGTTATAACAAAAATCAATCGAATCAAACAATAATTTGCTCTATTAATTCAATTTCGGTGTAGTCGATTTGACTTTACACAATACAATAATAGATTTTGTGTGGAAAATCAATATTTTTTTACAGACTTTCGTCAGACGTGTCAACTTTTGACTTCGTTTGTTCCACACTATGTCATAACTATCTTTTTACACCAGGTAAAAAATAATTTAGATGTAATCAATCAGCTATTTTTTTTTGTTCCGGACTTCAATGCCATTTCGCAGTCGTATATTTCAATAAACTTTTTTACTTGAAATCATTTGAGATAATTGCTATATAGTGCTTTGTGCCAAATTATTAGTGTTCATTCATTTTCATTAGTAAGTGTTATAAGTTTAAGTACTTAAACTACAGCTAGATACAAAATTGGTCAGTGCGGGTGAACGCGACCTACTATTCTAAATTAGACTATGGCGGATCATCCACAATTCTGAGCAAAATTTGTCTACCTAATTATCTCTTTGCTACCTCTCTACCCTGTAGACCTACTTTTAATAAATTTGTTATTTGGACCTAAAATAACTAATAAGTATAAATAGTATAATAAATAAGTCAAGTAAAAGTGGAATGGTCACAAACAAATTCATTCCGTGAATTTCTGCAAACAAGCACGGTCTATCTGTTGTAGTTAGCAGGAACATTTATTATCTCAATTATAACAGATGTTTAAAAACTTATTTTGGGTCCAAATTACCATTTATCTGTAGGATGATTTTAACACCTCCTCCTAAGTCTTAACACCGCTGTAAATTTTTCCATCTCCTTATACAAACATTATTAATAAATTATATTATCAGAGCATACAAAGTATTATAGCTATATATTAATAAGTTGAAAAAAAGAGATCTTACTCCGAACTTGTGTCTAGAACCCCTTAATCGTCAAAAATGTGTGGAATATTATTTCAGAGATGAATGAAGACGAATGGAGATTTGTGGTATCAACATATTGTAAATTGGAGTTCTCAACGAAATAATAACAGACTAAATACTTTGTTCAATATCCTTAACCTTTAAATACCTAATTCCTATAGAACTGTGGATGACGCCAACGAAATAAGCTATACAATTTTAAGCTAAACATTAATAAGATCAGCTGAATACTGCTTTTTGACTAAACACTCAAACATTGGCGCTGCTCATCAAACATCAATGGCAACGCGTTACATAGAAATAGATATAACCAACAGAAGCCTTCAAGCTTATAGAAACGTTTTAACAAGTTATTAGCATTAAATATCACAACACATAGCAAATTAAGCCGTCCACACACGAAGCGAGGCTCATGTTCCACTGACACTGTGTCTGAGGTATATCGTAACATTAATTATATTAAACATTCATCTAAATTTAGGACCTCCGAAATACACTAAAATCAGTGCTTGTCAACTTTTCGTGGTATTATGTATTAATGTTTACTCCTTCAAATGGGTTTATTACTCGAAATTCTTATACTAGCTCATTTTAAATAATTTTGGTCCTTGAAATAAAAATAGCAATTCAAATAATAATCGTCTACATTCCCGAAGCTAACTTTTCCAAAATATACATAACTACATACAAGTTTTACGCTATATTCCTATCAGTCTAATCGAATAAAATAACCTTAAAACGAAATGAAATGTAGACATCACTATAATTTTCATCACACCAAACCATACCATTCTTGAGTTACTGGTGTATCCAAACGCGCTGGACGGAAACGGAAAAAGTTCATTCAAGTTTGTTAACAACCTAATCTGTTAAAACCTTATTTGATCCGGTGACGGAGTCGCTGTCCTTAAATTATTTGTTTCAACTCAATATAATATACAGGTTTTTAGGGTAAAAATACTGCCGTGCATGCTTTGCTCTGCCTGCTAATACTGCCCAAGTTTAAATTTTATACTTAAGCTATACAAAACGAAATTGTAAAATAAATTTAGTTCCGGATTTGGGCACCGGGTCAGATTGTGGAAGTTTGTGGTACTACAAAAGTTTCAAAACCATGGTCCAGTGCCAGATAGGGCAGGTATAGACAAATGGCACAATCTTTTCAATAAAACTATGATGGTTTTTAGTTTCGCACCTCATAACAGCCCTTGTACTAACGAAATTGTAATGTCATTGTATGGTACAATTATTATTGTAGTCATCTAAATATCTTGACAAACTAAAAATGTTTGTTATGATCGGAGCGTAACAAGAGTCACATGAAACCCATACCATGCTTTACAAAATCTCTTCAATAGTCAAGAGCACATTCTTACCATATTATAACTAAAGCATAAAATTATTAAAATATAAGTCTTTCAAATAATACAAAACTCAGTGACAGATGTCGTGGAACGTGCCTTATAATAACGTGACTAAATCCATACAACACAAGCCCGCTTTGCCGACATTCGCTTGTTAGTCTGATAATACTGACCCTATTTAGTAAAATATATCCAAAATACACTAGTCTTGTCCCTCAGTCTTACGTTTAGACGTCCGAACGATATTACCTAGCTAACCGTTGTTCCCGCGGCTTGAGTACTAGTCGGGCAACAACTTCCGTGCATTCGGCAAACAATTTAGGTAAAACAAACCTTATCAATTTAAATATCCAATTACGTATGATCGGATGGAGATTATTCCTTCTTCATTATCATGTATGACAAAGTACCAATGTATCAATTAAGCATAAATATATCACTTTGGCACTTAATAAATATTCATTTCAAACGAAGCACAAAATAATCTCATATAATATATTTCTTACATGAAGAAAAAATATGGACGAAAAAGAGCCGCCTCAATTAAGTTACACGACTATAACCGAAAAGTAAAATATAGTTAAAGTATTCAAGATACGATGTACCTTAAGGACAATAAGGAGGGGTAATATGTCGAATTTTAAAAACCACACAGTATATTGTGCAAGGTAAAAATTACGGACCTTTTATGAAGTTCAATTACAAATGTTTAGTCGACTGTTGGTTCCAAATATTATTAATTTCAGACCTTCCTTAGCATCTCAAATAAAAGTATTATTATGTTATGACTAAAACTACCTACTTCCTGACGCATATATCAGTTTCCTCAAGCCGCTTGGTACCCTAAACCTATATTTTTGGCAGTGACCGACGAACCAACATATACAAACAATCCAAACCCGCTTACACTAATATTACCTTCGTAATGGCGATCAGTATAATAATATAATACATCGTCTCTACACCTAATAGGCAATTGAATTTGAACATAAGTCCAACATCTGTGCCTTGGTTTTCATTGAATATGCCTTCTAAGTAAATATATAGCTTTAAAACAATTTTGATCGTTGTATTATCAATAACGCAGCACAAAATAACAGGTGCCTATAACATTTTTGTCTACGCAATAATTGTGCATTTCAAAGATGATTATGAGTACATAAAGTATTTAAAATTTAATTGTTTTTGTTACGTGAAGTGCCAACTATAACATATTATTATGATGTGATTAAAAATATTTTTTCGGTTACAAGAATAATATTAAATACGTCATTTTGAAATAAGATTAGGCCGTTGACCTGTTATCAAAAATATTATGTTAGATCTGTTATTTGTTCTATAATTTTCGGAAGATTCGTTCGAGGTAAAGAGGGTTTAAAAGAAGTACAGAAGTTAATATATAAGGTCGATGAAATCTATTGAGATAAATATTATCTTGAAAGGAAAAAGTTAAGAAAAATGGATTTACAATATAAACTTTCAGCCACTAAAATAATAAATAACGTTTTGATCTACAATATGTCGTTCCTAAATACAGGAATAATTTAAAAGGAGTGCGCTTATTCAACGAGGTAATCAGGTGCATAAAACTTCGGTCGAAATCTTAAAATTGAAAATCATGTTTTCATACAAACATAAGTCACGTGACACTGTATAAAAAGTTCATTTTCCATTTTAAGATTTCGGCCTACGTTTCTCGGAAAAAGTTGTTCAGATTTTATGAACCTGATTACCTCTTTGAATAAACGCACTTCTTTAAAATTAATTATACATATAAGGTGATAAAGAAATATAATTATTTACTAGTGACTGACAGAATATACTGCAGTTTCTTTTCCGTTATTATACGTCAGCGGCAGTGGAATTTTAAAACAAGAACAGGCCACAATCCCAACCTATATGAAGAATATATTTAGGGGAACATGAGTGTGTTTAGAGAGCTTTATCCGAATATAAATTGTACTAGTTTTTCAATATAGGCCATTTCACTCAGTATGTCTTTACGTATTATAATATGAAGGCGTCCCTATAATATACAGATTAACGAGCACTACACGAACATAGTTGCCTTACGTTATAAAAGAGTCGAGTCTTATGAGATTCGATATGTCTTCACTTTAATAAAATATCAATCGATAAATCTATCGATTACACTATCGGATAACTTCTGACCGACATCACTTATAGAAACAGATTCGTGAATAATGTGGGTATTAGGTACATGACGGTTATTATTATTTAAGGAGATTTTGACTCCCCATAAAGATGTCGATAAAAGAGGTTTAACTTGTGCAAGGAATGTTGTAAGCATGCAGGTTTATAGTTCATGTCAAAGTATAGATCTTGGATTTATAGCAAAAATCCAGTGTCATAATTTATATTCCCTGCACTTAAAAGAGATCATCTAAGTAGTCATCATCGACATTCTTACGAGGATTATACACTTATTTGTCATGTCTCCAAATACATGTAATTTCGTCTGCACCGATAAAGTAATAAAAATATTACAGTTTAGTCATCAGTGCACACAATATACTTCAATAAGTAGACCAAAACGATAACAGAATCTCTTTGAGAATGGTCTTTGGTCAAACCATTGTTCCAAACATGACTTTTAAACATATTTAGGGTGTCAACTTGTCAATACTTACAGATAATGACTTATAGTTAGGGTAGACTAGTTCAGGCGATGTTAGTCCTCGGTGACATGACTATGTAGTGGTGTTCTATGGGTGGTGGTGGTATTATCGGCGACATCGGCATGTAGTCACTCTCCACCTCGTCTTTTAGGCGGACCTTGCTCAGCTGCTCGTGGCCTAGGAGTAGGTCGACGATCTGCTGTGGGATAGACAGCGCCGTCACGTCTTCTGTGAACTCTATGGAGAGGTCGGCCTCAAAGTCGAAGTCGTTTTCCAGACACTCGACGGACTTGGAACAGCGGTTAGTTTGGACATGTTCGGTGTCGTCGAGGAACTCGCAGCTCTTGGTCTCGCCCTTGCTGAGGTTGCCGGTCGTGATCTTCAGGTTCTTCATCTTGCGACTCACCTTGAAACTCTTGAATATGTCCCGCGTCGGCGTGAAGTCGAACTTCTTCTTTTTAGTTTCGACGTCTTTGTGTTCTTTTGATGATTCTGATTTTTGGGAGCCCGAGACGCGGGAGTCACTTTTGAGCCGTTTCCTGTATTATAAAAAAATATAATAAATTCGAGAAAAAGTGCTTTAGCAAAAGATAAAATCGATTTTAAACTTGATTACTAGTCCGAAAAAATTGGATGTGGGTATAACGTGGTATAGGTAAAGGATATTTTTTTTTACAAATTAACGCTCACTAGCAATGTGGGTCACACATCATTCTTGTCAATCCTCGTGCTAAGCTAAATGCTTGGACAAGTAGGTTCACATCAGTAGTACAGTGGGTGGATTGAGTAATGGCAACCACATAAACACAAGTCTGACGCCTTAGCCATCAGGCTACCGGTGTTCAAATAGTGTAGTGTGTAGAGTAGTGCAAGTTACCGGAAGACGCTGAAGGGTTGTCGCTTGGGCAGCGTGGCGGTGTGCGGCAGTGCGTGCGGTAAGGTGTGCGCGTGCGGCAGCGAGCCCAGCGACGAGTGGCGCGTCACGCTGTCGCCGCCGCCCGCCCAGCCGCCGCCCGCCGTGCTGCTAATGGATCATCACAATCATTCATTACTTGTCAATATATTTCCTTCTCAAAGCAGAGAAAGTCTAAGCGAAATTCCTTTGAATTAACTCTTGTCAGGTTCTGCCCCCCTTAGACATCGTACATTTAAACAATAGTTATCGCTGATCGAATCGCTGAAATGAATGAAAGTGACAAGTCTTAGTCACGTGACTTATCAAAGTGAAATGTAATTTCCATACATTTAATGTAATTTAAGCGATGTTTATCATCGTTAACGCTTGTCGAAATGTACCTTGTCTAAGAGCGCTAATCCTATGGGATAAGTAAAGAACTTTGGTTTTAGTACTGTGAAGTTTGTTACACTCTGACAATACCGTACAATCTAATTGAATATAAATAGTATAGTTTTGGTGTAAGACTATAAATGCGTGTTACCCAAAGCGTTGCCTGGGCGGCAGCGGCGGCGGGCGGCGCCTGCGCATGGTGGCGTACACACACTCGCCCACGCACTCGTACTGCGGCTCCTCCAGCGACACGCCGAACGCCTGCACACAACACCTATATTATTAACTTATCTACAACAATGAAAACATCCCTATAAATTTAGAGTTTTGACTTTTATGCCAAATCTCAGCAGGATGTCATTATTTATTATTGTATTTTCACTAGCTGCGCCCCGCGGTTTAAAACTTATTTTTACAGGTTAAAAAGCTAGTTAATCCAGGGTGTCAGCTACCTCCATACCAAATTTTATCTTAATTGGTTCAGACGTTAATGCGCGTAGAGATTATAAACAAACACACTCACCAACTTTCTCTTTTATAATATTAATGTGATTAGTGTTATAATTAAGATTGAAATAACTGAAACTGGCATTATGTTCATCACATAAATACCGGGTGACAAGTGTACCTTGAGCACGCCGTCGGGCACGTCGCAGGAGATGTTCCGCAGCGCGCCCTCCGGCAGGTCGGGGATCTCCTCGTAGATGCCCGACGCCACCGACACCAGCGAGCGACGGTCCGACACGCTGCAGCAACAGATACATTACGACACAAGGAAGGACGACATGGCGAGGGATTTCATTTTTTTTTTTATAAAAAGATCTAGCAATGTGGGTCGCACATTACTAGTAATCTCGTTAGCGCCTCGTGCTAAGCTAAGATGCTTGTGTTACGAGTGGGTTCACGTCAGTAGTGTAATGGGTGGGATTCGAACCCACCACCGAAGCAGCCACATGATCGATAGTCCGACGCCCTAGCCATTAGGCTACCGCCGCTTCAATTTAACCAAATTCGAACGTATCAGTAACGTATAATATGCCATAAATTGCCAATTTTAATATAATGCCCTTGCCATGCTGTCCCGGTCTGTGTTGGCCATTAGTAAATGTTTAGTTTTACCAGCCTAAAATATGTGTATTTTTTATTAGAAGTCTTTCCATTACATTTTTTTTTTGTTATTCGTCGAAAAAAATGTATAATGTATAATAAAATCATTATATCAATAAAATCATATCTAATTCATTACTTTTTATCTCTGAAACAAAATTAAGAACATGAAAAATCAATTGAAAGTGCTAAAATGAAGTCAGTCACCTATCGTCGAAGGAGGCCACGGAGTGAGCGGCGAAGGGCTGTGCGAGCGCCGCCGTGGAGGCCAGCTGGCCGGCGCCGCTGTAGCGCGACAGCTGGCCCGCCGGAATGTGCTTCGACTCCTGCAGAATCGAATAACATACAGGATTAATTTAAAAGGAGTGTTTATATTCAACGAGGTAATCAGGTGCATAAAACTGAACCACTTTCCCCAAGGAACATGTAGTGAAATTTGTATACAAAGTGACAGGTCAAGTGACTTGTGTTTGTAGATAAGATAAGATAATTTTTTATTTTGTATGAAAAGTTGTGTTCAATTTTAATAATCCTGTATACAAAACACTGAAATTAAAAACTCTTACTCTGCAACTGGAATATATCATCACTTTTATATGTATGTTTGCTTGATGCAGAGTCATGTAAAGATTACTTGCTTCAGATTTGATATGACGTCATCTCTATTTCACCTGCAGAATAAGGGTACCTAGCCAAAGCGCTTGCTCCATTCTCTTCCTTTGAGTAGGACCAGAGATCGTGTTTGTCGTCTTGCAGTGAATAAGATACCGACAGGGTGCTATAGTTAATTTCTTTACTTACCTTAGACATGACGAGATCAATATCATCCAACGACACTTCGGAAGGCCCGCTGTACCAACTGCTGCGGCGCACGTCACCTACAACAATGAGATATGACTTAGTTATTGCTACGGAAATCTGATACAAGATGGTTAAGAAGAGTTAAGTGATATGAACTGCTGAAATACAAAAATCTAATATTAGGGTATGATGATAGAACGGTCAGAAACTTTGAGCTATATAATTTTTTTTAAAGTTCTTAGCTCGCAATTTAAGTTACCATTTTCAAAAAATTAAAATTTATGGCCAGTTTTTAAATTGAGAATTCCAAATTGACAACGTCTAAAACTGTACTTAGGGCAGTTCCCGTAAACATAAATTCTCCATTGTTTTTATATTTATTATGCTTATTGGGACGGAGACAAATTAGGGATCATGATAATCGGCCCATCCGTTCCCTAGTTATAAGCGTTTAAAATTGTAGATTTTAAGCATTTTAAGATCATCATTTTGAGATGTAGTCGGTAAGTACCCATGTCGGTGTCGCTACACTTGTGCGAGCGCAGGTCCCCGTCGCTCTTGCTGAGCTTCTGTCCGGCGCGCACGCCGCCGCCGTTGAGCGCCGCGCGCACCGCCCGCGTCAGCTCGCCCGCCAGCGGCGAACAGAACTTCAACTCCCCGCTGCCGTTACTGAACTCACTGGAACAGATTTTATAATCTTAATCTCTGCATTGATACTGCCAATGAACAGCCTGGCAAGATCAATACTTGGTCCTTTTCTACAGAGAAAAGGCTAGCAGAAGGATTATTTTCTAAGTCTAAACAAAATATATCGTGGCATAACTCAAATTGTAGTTCAAGGATCCCAGGTCTCTCGCTGGATCTTTTTAGTGTTCTGAGAATCACTGGGTAGTGTTATATACGTTTTAGGCTATTTAACAGATTTTTACTTAAGTGTAAAAGTCGAAACAGATAAAGAGCTCTTAACCCTACACGTAACAACATATTTACCACTTGGACTTAGTGAATCGAAGAAGTCCCTGATGTCAAATCCCTGAAGAACAATTAAATATTAATTTAGATATTGCCAACGAATCGAATTGCCATTGTCTAAATTCAGGGCCACATTTTTTATGTTACCATTTGGGCTATCAAGCCTCTTAATAGCCCAAACGTGTCCCTGCGATTTATAAATGGGTAACAAACTGTAAACAGAGAAATTTCTATTCCGAAAGTATCATGCACCAGAACAATAGCACCCAAACAGTTTTATAGACAGACCCGTTTCATTTTTTATTGCTATCAAACGGATATAAGCGTTACCAAGCACTAAATGTTATTACTAAGTGAAAATGAGCAAGCTTACGAAGATTGGATTAGCTGTAAGCATGTTTATGACTTTCCTAAGGCATGCGCGTATATGGAGCTAGTTAGTCGCATGTTTAAATGGAAAATGGAAATTCATTACTTGTATAATCTATATATAACACCTTATAGGGTACCTAAAGTCGAAGTATTAATAATCTTTATAAGCCAGATATCGCAAATTAACAATTTATTGTGTACGGTATTTAGGACATTGATTGACGATGACGAATCAATTTGTTCGACCGAAAGGTCATTCACACAACTACCAGGAGAAAACGTTTTTGCAATAGACCTGCATTTTATAATCTAAAAATAGTAGAACAGAAAATATTTTGTATGTATGTCGGCAGTACTTATGCACTACATAATATGGGTATGTAGTGTCGACATGCATGACCCTAGAAAATTGTAGTTAAGTATATTATTTGGCACCAGACATCCTGCCGGAACAATATAAGTATTTTATGTGTCGGTTCTACGAAATGAGAATTTGACTCGTAAGATAATTTTAAAGCATCTTGAAAAAACTCAAGCAAAACGTAATGCTTCCGTATATATAAGGTTTTGGATTTAATGATATGAATGACTATGAAAAGAGTAATGAAATATTTAAAACTAATAATTCAACATATTTTATCCTTCTGAGCAATTTTTTTTTTTACGCCTTTGGTTCCGTGACTCAAGTCTCTTGGCAGTCGATAAAAGTTAAAATTAATTCCCACGAGATCTTATCCGGTTTAATTTCCTTTTGTGAAATGTCTCTCATTTTGAGCTTTAATATTCAAATACCGTGAAGCTTATAATACGAATTCAAGTCGTCATACAAATCAGATTTTGTTCCAAACCACTAAGTGTTGTTTGTTTTAACTCCGTAAAACTTTCACTTCACTTTAGGAAGTGAGGTTTTATTGCAAGAAATGTCAATATTTTTTGTTTACCTTTTACCTTTCAAATAAAACAATGATACTTACACCTTTCTTAGAACGAGAAAGATTATTGACAAAGAAGAGCTATAAAGTTTTACAAATAATCACAATACAAGCAAACAAGAGATTACGAATTACAAAAAGGACGTACAACTAATTTAACGGTGTTTTTACTTTTTAATAGTATGTCGTAAACAAATTAACTTGTTTCTAACAACAACTAGTGTGCTTAATTTACCTGTTTCTCAGTCAGACTAAATTGGTTTTGCGTCTTCTAAGAAAATGTTTATTTTAACGTCCCTGACAATAAAGATAGTTTTTAGAATTAATTTAGATGACTTTATGCTATTTCTTTGTTTTTTCTTGCTACCAATGACTTTGTCAGTTCAGTTATTTAAGAACCTATAATGTATTTCGTTTTAAGGTAATGTCGGCCGCACGTCGGTTTTAATAACGAATTATGATAATCAACCCTATTAATAAGCTAAGGTAATATATTGACAAAAACGGAATCTTTATATGACCGGGTGATAATCAGGTCTTGAACTCTTCTGTACATATTATAATATTCCGCTCTACATAAATATTCAGGCAATTTGATTGCTTAACAAATATTAGTAGTCACCGAGACTGCTAGTGATATCTAATAAACGAAATCAAACAACAAGCAAGGCCTTTCTAAATTTCGTCGTAATGTACCTGCGAACTGGTTCATTGTGCATTGTTTAACTTGCCGAGCTATTGTACCTTATGTAATCGTTTTATTTTTCGCTAGTTAAGTACATATTTTTTCCCAAAACATGACCAATTATATGGCTGCATTGGATACCTGTTTAGTTGCAGACAATATATTTCATAATACCGGCCAATAAATGTCCCACTGCTGGACCCAGGCCTCTTCTCATATAGAGAAGGAACGAGCATTGATCACCACGCTGCTCACTTTGGATTGGCAATTTCAGATTCAAATTTTTGGAATCCAGGTTTTCTCACGATGTTTTCCTTTAACGATAGCCTTAGAATAATTATTAAGAAAAATCATATAACTTTGAAAAAAAAATCACATTGGTTACAGTCACTTGCCTATGGTGGATTCAAACCCGCATCCTTGTACACGATAATCCGTTAATTGAACTGCTAGGCCACCACGACATTTTAAACTTTAAATATCACATGCGCTACCTCATAACAAACATTCTCATTTATTTAATTATGGAAGTAATGTTTTTAATATACAGTTAAGTAATATATTATATTATTGTTACGTCACTACTTTCGTGGGTAGGTACCTAAACTTTTTTCGCTCGACGGTCTCGACGCTTGAACTTTGCACGTTACAAAAACAAAAAAGATTTTTCGCAACATCTTTGTTTGAATTTCACGGCTGTTGACTCTTTGTCTTGACAAAATATTACCTGCGCCCATTTCATAACCGACTTGGAGATATTGTAACATTTACAAAGAATTATTATCTTCTCTTCTCCTTGAAGTGCAAAAGATAATGAAGAATAGAGATAGATATAACGTAGAATATACAGAAATCAATATCAGTCTAGCATGTAATTTGAAATCCTGTTTCTTTTGAATGCAGTAATCTGTTCCAATTACTGTACTTAACCCAATTAGATCAGAGATCTTCATAACTAATATTCCAGTCATCATCATATTTTCTCTACACCATCTTACTATTAGATATGTTTGTAAATTTCATACCTATACGATTTTTTACCGTAACCACCTACTCTTTAAGAAATTAACTAGTCATTACAGCATTGCTATTTGTGTACAAATAAAAGTAGCCTTCACAAAAGAAAAGCAAATTGTTTGTACAATTAAAAATAATATATACAGCAGGATAAGTTCCAATGTTGTACCCAGGGTCGTCCTCCACCGTGGGAGAAGCAGAGGGCTATAAGGACTTTCTCAGGCTAAAACCGGCGGACTACGGAGTGCTTCTCCTTCCCCTCGTCCAGGGAACATGCGGCAGCTGGCGTTGCAAACGAGCGTCATCTCACCGTGTGTAAGATGTGGACCAACCTATCGACACTGAGCACACAGGTCCTGGTGTTGCCGTGCGAGGCGAGGCGCACGTCGCGGATGTGGCGCCAGTCGAGCGCGGCGGCCAGGTGCGCGCGCGCCACCAGCACGCCGCCCGCCGCCAGCGTCACCACCGTGTCCGCGCCCAGCCCGCACTTGCGCGATAGCTCCGTGCCCACCACGCTCACCGAGTACGAGTCTTTGAGCAAGGGCTCACTGTCTGTAAGGAATGGAAAAGCATGATCTTGAGGGTACTTTTGTTACATGGCTACAGTAAGTTAGAGTGGTCTTTTCAGCACTGTACCTCTTGATTGGGCCATTGTGCATGATCACACATACTATGATAATTATTTTTTATAACAAAACAATTGATTTACTGTTGCTTCAGTCAATAAATATTGAAAATACATAATTCTTTAGTGGAGCTACAAACAATTAGCAAAAGTTAACTACAAGACTACATTAATATACGAAACAAAAAATGTTTGGTATTAGTGAACAAATTCACGTTCAAATCTACTAAAGTTCTAACCCTGGCATCAAAAAATATGAAATAATGTCATTTATGACTTAGTGTGACCAGAAGCATACTCAAATTGTATCTTTATAAACATAAAATTGCTTGTATTGAATAAATTTAAAATACAAAAGTACCCTCAGTGATATGAAACACACAGCCAAATGAGATGTGATTAGTACATGAAAGTGGACCTGTTAATATAGTTATGACCAATGATTATGGACACATTGACACACATAGACAGTCTAGAACAACAGTAATACAACATGGAGCAGTAGGTCAGGCATACACTGATGTTATACCCCACTTATTTTGATGAACATGCTTTTCTAACAAATATGTACCTTAACTCAAGAGAAATATAATAGTAAAACATACACTACACAGATGAGAATTATGTAAAAGAAATATAAAATGTTTATCTATAGTGGTTTACGCAGATCAGAATTAAGCCACTTTCATTATAAGATGACTCATAATCAAGTATTCAATCAGATAACTTAACAATATACACTAAACTCTTAAGGTGTTCCCTCACCCGGGGCAATTGCCTGTAATATCACAATTTAGATTCGATCTTGAGAATTACATTACAATACTGCCTTCGTGACTGACCAACATTATTTTAAAAGTTGTATTAAGAATATTATGTTGTACCATCTTGTGTCTGTATGCAGTAATGTTCGGTTCTCTTCCCTTACCAGTAATGCTAGAATCTGTAACCTTGTAATGTTAAAGATTCGAGCATTACTTTGGTTATTTACAGGTTGAACACCATAATGCTCGATTTTTCTCCCTCCCTGATGTAATGTTCGACTCTGTAATGTTACATTACAGGCGAATGCTCACGGTGAGGAAGCTTCCTTAGGTACTATCCTATTGCGCCATCGCCCGTACGATAATCCATCCGTCCGAAGAAAATTATAGCGCGACCGTGCGTAGAAAGATACTGAGTTTCATTGAATGTCCCCATTGAAGGTCGCGGTGATCAAAGACAGTTTCATCGCACGATGAAACCGCATCGTATCAACGCGCGAGCAATGCCAACAGGACGTCGCCTTAAGGCTAGGATTATAAAGGACCTTGATAATTTAGGTCAAAGTCCTTGCTGTAAATGCAGCCTACTTAAAATACCGAGGTATGTGCGTCGATAATTTGGTATACAATAATGCAGAGTTAATAGAGCATTGTGTGTAGGTTGCTAGGTATTACAATTTTAAATGGCTTTTGTGCGTATTTGCATTCAATGTTATGACGTCAATGGCGACATAGGATAGATGCATACCCCGTCATGGATGGAGTATGTGACGTGAATTTGTCATTTGACAGTATATTTTTTTTTTCTACAAGAAAATGTTTTTTTTTATTATTTAGAATATCTTAATTCATGTTGACTGTTTTTATCTCAATTAGTAATAATTGTTAAAGAATTTAATAAGGATTAGACAAATGGAACATCTTAAGTCTAAGCCTTCCCATAAATTTTAAGTAATTTTAAGCAATTACTTTAAAAGTAAAAACAACATGAATTAAACACTTCACAGTTCTGCAGAAAAAAAACTATAAGGTGTTTGACCTTGCCTTCATCTGCATACAATACATAAATACAGATATTGTTTAAATAAATACACAATTCCCAGTTCCATTGTAAAGCCAAATGGAAAAAGGTTGACTGCTGACTGTATTTTTCTTTGGGCAAAAAATTGTAAATAGACAGTAACTTTAGGGATTTTAAATTCATGTGAATTAAAAATGTGTGTACCTGTACCTAAAGTAAATATTTTGAGTGGAAGACATTGCACTATATTTAATCTTCATTCAGCAATATTATTCAGAGAAATAATATTGGTGAATGAAGATTTTCAAACTTGTTAAGAATTAGACATGGTATTTCTACACTTATTCAAAATAGGTATATTGTTCACATTTATTTACAACACAACAGTTTGTAATATTAAAAAAGAAAACATAACTTTTGGAGTATGAGCAATGAGTCACAAATATAAGTTTATTTCAGTATTTCTGAGAACAAAATGTGGTAAACAGATTAATATCACACATTCAGTTTGACTGTATATTGTAAACAAACAATGAATAATCCACATCATATGATTCATACCTAGCATTTTCTATAAACAAATGCATAAAAACTATTGTAAATATATATAATAACATGTATTCTCAACTGCAAAAATAATAGAACTCAAAATAAGTACCACTGTTGAACTCTGACCATTAAAATTATTGGTAAAAATGAAGGTAGTTTTACTACTTACTTAATATTTTGCTGCCATTTAACAATGCTCGAATTTTCTCCATCCAAACTTGTGTATCGTGTAGAGATTGTGCCGCCAACAACACGCGGGGCTTTCGCGGGTCGTCAACAGAAAACACGGCGAAAGCATGTGGCCGCGTGCGAGACTTAGCCCTCTTCACCACGCATCCTACAGGGAGCTCCACAGTCCCCGCTGGTGCGCCTGCCTCGCTGCAGTACACCGCCAATGATGCCCCCGAACACGTCGGACTCGGTCTCAAAATACACCATTGTCTTTTCCACGACTGTCAACAACAAAAATAATCAATGCCAAAATATTGTGATACATCCCAATGAATAAATTATAGCACTCCACGAAACTCACCTTGAAAGGATTTAAGCCTAAATTAGATTTGAACGGATACTTTATCTCTAAGTATCCGGACATCGCGGTTGCAGCGTTTTACAATATAAACAACATCTTTAAATTTAAATTAATTGAAATGAATACACGAGATACACATGTTCAGTCAAACAATATTGTTTACAAAAAATCATAGACAAATAACACAAATAGTGAGTGTTCGTTTATTTAAAATCGATAATGTAAAACCGGTTTTTCCCGACGATAATGAAGTCCTTGTCGATGGTATTTTAAAAACAATTATTGTGAATAACTTTTTGTTAACCGCTAAGGCCTGGCTGACTATCTGTGTACTATAATTTCTAAATAGACATCATTGCAATAAACCCTAGCAATTTCTCACATAAAAAAAACCCTCTAAAGATACCGGTATGACATTATTTTGTGACAATGACAAATACAATGTCAAATTCACAAAGGAAATAGGAATGTCTTGTCTTCACTTCTTCATTCACTTCACTTGACACAAGATAATTATTTGTGAAATAATATATTGAAATCGGTCGTGCGTGACTCCTATCTTTTTAGAGTGTATTCGCATAAGATCTATCAAATCAACATTTTTATTAAAATGAAGCAACTTCTGTTTATCTTGTTTTCCGTGTGTACCTTTTCCCACGTCCTGTCTGCGGTAAATCCACCAGAAGAAGAAGTTGGAAATGGCAGATATACTATCGAAGGCAGAGTTTTTCCTCCCGAAGACCAAGATTTAGGACCTTGGCAAGTTGACACACGAATTCATGTGAACGGCGGCGAATATATAGGCTTCATTAGAGATGATGGGACATTTGTCGTACACCATGTTCCATCAGGTTCATACGTTGTTGAAATATTGCACCCTGACTACATGTATGAGCCAGTCAGAGTAGAAATTAATTCCAAGGGTAAATACCGAGCCAGGAAAGTGAACTTCATACAGACATCACAAGTTATTCAGGTGCCATACCCATTGAGATTGAAGGCTCTTACTAAATTCAGATATTTCCAGGTTAGAGAGCAATGGCGCCTGACAGACTTCTTATTTAACCCAATGGTCATCATGATGGTATTGCCACTCTTGTTCATTATGATCTTGCCCAAGATGATGAATGATCCTGAGACAAAAGAAGACTTAAAACAAATAACCAATTTAGCCAAAATGTCAGAGATGCCTGAAATGTCTGAGATGTTTACTTCATTCTTCAGTGGCGGTGCTGCAGCCAAAGCCTCAACTTCAAAGGCCAAACAAGTAAAGAAAAGGCAGTAGTACATTAGAAGTGTTCTAGTTCAATTATTATTAAGTATTTATGATCAATAAGTCTATTGATATATTGTATAGTGATGTATAAATTGAAATAAATTCTTAAAATTAACCGTGTTTATAAACATTGCATTTATCCTTATTGTCTTTGTACAAGTCATAGATGCTTGCATATTTGTCACTACATGATATTTAATTAAATTAACATAATAGCCTATGAGCAGAATAATAAAATAGAAGTATAATAGTAAGTTGTGACCTGCCCAAAGCCTTCCATTCTAACTCATTTTTCATCTCTGATGTATTTGTCACATAATGGCTCAATACATTTCATTATCTTGGACTTGTTATTTGTGGTATACATTCCTAAATGAAAAATCTTAAATTTGGGTGGTGTAATCACATTCATTCTTTTTAAATGTAATCAACTCAAATACTTTGATGTTTAGGCATCCTAATTCAGAACCAAATGGTATGGTAAGGGTAATGAGCACAATAATATCAACCACTGACCATTGCAAGGGTTTGACAGTTGAAATAATAAGCAATATAAATATTTTGTAAGATTTTATTTGGAAATAAATCTATGACGATAAACCACTCTCCTAGGCTACAGAGAAGCTTTATAACAACTTAGGACAATATTACACACAAATACATAAAAGTAAAAAAAAATCAGTCATTGGTAATTTTGGACGGAAACTACTTAAGTAACATGCTCACATTGTGATACAGATATGAGATTCACATGAATCTTGAATACATTTTTAAATATAATTTTATTAATATTTTTTGTTGGCAATTTTGGACGGTACATTTTTGTACTCAATGTCGTAAATATTCTGAAATACGTAAAAATAAATAGGTACTTTTAGTTGCAAAGATAATTGATGACTTATACTAATTATATAGTTACAAATTAATGTATAATTTTCATTAAAATATTTCCATAACATTTTAGTTCCATATATTGTCTTTTGTTAATAAGGCATTATGATTGACATGTGATATATTTATTGCTGAGATTCTATCTAATTAGTGTACAAATACATGTATACCATCTGATAAAAATATGTTTCATACAGGTTGTTGATGCCTATAAGTAAAAGAGATTATTTTATTAATTTATCAGATGGTAAATTCTTATAAGTAGGTGTACACATAAAAATATTGATTTTCAAGTACTACATAGAAGACCTACACTCTACACTATATTATTTACATAGAACTGCTCCGCTCTGCCATTGTATAAAAATATTTGAATCAAGGCAAGGATGCATTTTATGCTATGTTATAATCAATCATCACAAATTTTTCTCCGTAATTTATCTAAATGTACTGTAGAATTTTGTGTGGTATGTGACCAAGTCCTGTGAGATAGTTGGTAGATACAAAACAAAATAAATCAGAAAATAATTGGGAAGAAAGTATGTCAGCACCAAGGTTAAAAAAATGGAGATAGGATAAATGATTACACTGAAAATCATAACATAACAAAAATATTCTGACCATGATTTCTAATCTTACATTA
Organism: Plusia festucae; assembly: GCA_950381575.1. Taxonomy (NCBI): domain Eukaryota; kingdom Metazoa; phylum Arthropoda; class Insecta; order Lepidoptera; family Noctuidae; genus Plusia; species Plusia festucae. The sequence continues at coordinate 1,458,947 of OX494447.1, forward strand.
AAATGGATTGTTCTTGGGAGATTCTATAACAAAATATAACATGATTTGATTAAAAATATATCATAATAAATGTCTTTTATACAAACTGGAGTCGTCAAAAGAGACGTGCATTACGGTAATTCATCTCAGTCGAGTCCTTGTGACTACGCAAATATAAAACACTGTTACATATTACCATATTTTTATTTTTTTTGATTATTATTATTATTATATTATAATGTTTGTCGGGCTGTCGCATTTCTTTACAATACAAAAGGAAGACATTTCTTTTTGCTCATGCGTTTAGAAGATATGCACACTTGCACAGATTGATCAATTTATCAAACTTCATCACTACAAAACCATGCATATTCTATTTTTTTTACTTACATGTTCCAAGTACATACGTCAATACGTCATACTGAAAAACTTATCGAATTTACCACAATTAAAATAACATTTTGTATAAAACACCGCAATCCACGCCTTATTTAACACTAAATCTACGATGAACACTTCTTACATAACACTAGTCTTGGAATGGAGAAAGGAATATTGTTTAGAAAGGGAAAACCCCTAAAACTGAAAAGTTCTTATGGACACAGACAAGTTTGAGTAGGGCTAATTTAAGGTAGATTAGGTAGATAACGCATTGCAAAATCTTGGGAAAACTTTGAGAAGTCTGTTTAACCAACAGTTTGGCGGCTGAATAATTCATAGTAGTTTCAAGCCCAAATGATTAATTACAAAATGGGCATAATAAAAAAACCTCGCCCAATTAAACTTTAAAGTCGGCTATTGCAGCTAAAATGGCCGCTTATTGTCTGAAGATTAACTTCATAGATAGTTTTTTAAGATGTCGTACGTTATCTACCAATTTTTATATTACCATACAGGTAACAAGAATCTTACTAATAATGTTACAGCTATATAGGTAGAGTTAGATAAGACACAAGGTAAATTGTGCAGTATACTGCTTCGAGGTTATATAACGGCAGTGGCATATGACAATAGCCATCTAATTTTTAATACAATTGAAAGTAAGATTATGGACCTAATAATATATATAAAATGGTTTGAAGCTACCTAAATGTTAACGGTGGTTAAGGTAAAAATACTTATGCAGTTAAAATGAAAAATGATTTTTCTGACAATCAATGATAATTATATTAAACTGCTATGGGCACTGGGTCTTATATTTAACTTACTTGTTACAAGTGACCCTATGAATTACAAGATATTTAAACTAATCGGCATGTGGAGCCACTGAAAAGAGATTCTTTTACCTGATAACGTTGTTTTGCAACCAGCACAACATTAAAATTTGACGAAGAACACAGATTCTACAAACAAAATAAGTAAAATGTATAGCTGGAAATGGTTATATACAAGTTTAGAGTAAAATATACGTAATAATTATTGATTGTTTTACCAAAAATTAGTTTCAAAACAACATGAAACTAATGATGACTACCGCGAGTCAAAAGTCCGCTAGGGTCGCTAGTCTCGCATCAGCCCCCTTAGACAAGGTACAATCTACAAGCGTTGACGATGATAGAAATCGCTATTACATTAAATGTATGGAAATAACATTTCTCTTCGAGAAATCATGTGACTTAAGACTTGTATTGACAAGTCTAAGTCACAGGATTTCTGATGATTTCGCTGATCGAATCGCTCACATGTATGGAATTGTCAATACATGTGAGCGATTCGATCAGCGATAACGATTGTAGAAAATGTACCTTGTTTATGGGGGGCAGGTATAATTTCCACTGCGGATTTTTTTCCACTATCGACCTATCGACTGGTACAAGGTATGTCATCAATACAGTATACTTAAAGCATATAGTATAGTAAATAGTATGATTCACTGGTTTTTATAAATTGTATAATAATACTAGTAAATAGTATATCTATATTTAGGTATTGCTTTTTTAATATACAATATTTGATATGATTTTGAGAAGTGCTTACTTTTTAATCCATTTAGATTTTACATTACATATCTATGCATCATGGAACAACTTGGTTACATAATGGCTTGTATTAATGAATATTTAAAAAAAATCTGCACACGCAAAAATGAGTATCTGAATGGAATTCTATCAATACAAAATTCCTATTATGAGGGTAGAGAGAAACTAAATAAATGCAATTTTTAATTATATAATATCTACACCTACTCTAAAATTAATTTAGATCAATACAAATGTTTATTACAAGCCATTTTGTACCCAAATGACATTAAATCCAAGTTTTGGTATAAAATTCCTCAATTCTGCTAAATACATATTCGTTTCGTATACATACCATACTATGAGATTCCGTTTAAGAATGCTTGCGGTCGTAGATACCGTGCGAGCGATACAACGACGGCCATGAGTAGTAGTGGAGCGGCGATGGTTGAACGTAAGGCGTTATTGTATATCGCGCAGTAAGGACACTGCGAGGAACCGCAGACCTCACAAATGTTGAGTAGGTATGTTGGTAGCGCGTCAAATATGCTCTCGTTAAATCGTTCTGTTGAAAGAGGTTTTATTAACAAATTGTTGTACCTAAATATAGATAAACTAGATGAAAACCCGGCTCCGCTCGGTTTAAATGTGACTCATGATACACAATGTAGGTAAATATTCTGTAGTCATCGGTTCTATAATATCGGTTCAATTGGCCAATCTCAGGTTTAAAGAAAGAACACATAACAAAGAGTTTATCATAAAAAAGTTTCAAAAACAATATTTTCGCGAAACGTCAATGACTGAAGAAAAGTATTAAGTTTTGTTATGATTCAATCAATTTTTCCGGCAAGACGTTTCTATAATAATAATAATATGTAATTAAGAAATAAAATTACCGCTGAGCATTGATTTTTGTTAAAAAGAATACTAACCATTCTTTTTTCTATGGTTGTTATCGCAATTGGCCAATCTCAGGTTTAAAGAAAGAACACATAACAAAGAGTTTATCATAAAAAAGGATTTTATCATAAAAAAAGTTTCAAAAACTATATTTTCGCGAAACATCAACGACTGAAGAAAAGTATTAAGTTTTGTTATGATTAACTCAATGTTGCCGGCATTTTCAGGCTACTTAGGCCCAGAGATATATAGGTACCTTACAGAGTACACATATATTTTATAAGTACATTTTGCGTTATTAATATAAACGTTTCGTTTTACACAGTCAAATGAGTCACAGTTCTTTGTGATGGCTACTTCTTTGGCGCGACGTACGCGATGTGTTAATTGGCGAGGCGTATATTATGCAACGGAACGTGAAAAAAGCGAAATAAATATCGCGTTCCGAAACGATTCTGGTCCTAACTATCATGCAACTGTCATACGCCCTGTCAGCACTGTAATCTCTTCAAGGAGGTTGTATGATAATAAACTCCTTGAATCATTTCGAAGCAGAATTATCTGTTACGGAACGCGGCCTTATTAATTACCCAAGATGGCGACTGCGGTTTTTTTGTTTGTCAGTGCCATTAGAATTTAACGAAATTCTCCATAATCCGAATTTTGCGGATATATGTTGTCGACTCGAAATCAATATTTTTTTATGTTTTGTTATTCATATAAGGTTTCGATCGAGTCTACCGTAGCCCTGAACGAAATTATTAATATAGATGTTTCTCTGATTTCTACAGGATAACTTACTGTTAGACGGGGAGTAAGAGAAACGAACCCGAAAAGCAGACGGGCAATTTTATTCATGATACGTTTGCTGAAGAGACGTTAAACATATAAAGATGTAAAAATATCCATCGTGTTATCAGCTATATAAAACTAAAATTTCGGAAAAAGGATGATATAATTATCTTGAAGAATCTTCATCCAGTACGATCTTTTTTTTTCTTCCATCTTAAAAGGAACCTTGACTACTGTTAATTCAATTTAAGTCAATTAAAATTTTGGCCAAATGTTTTTTTTATATATTCCCTTAGTATTTAGTTACGAATTATGTAAAGTTATTTTCTAATAGTTTGTAAGTACTTACCGGGTGCGTAGTAGTCGTAGACCCTCATCGGTAGGTATCGTGACATGTTGGCGACCGGGAACCAACGTTCGATAGTAAAGTTCACACACGTCTGCTCTTCATACAGCTGTGGGAAACATTGATCATAAGCAATATATTTCCGACTTGAAGGAAACTTACCATACTTATACTATTATATTATTAAGTTATTATTAAGTTGAAAACGGAGCTCTCATGAATAAGATTATATTCATGTGTAGCGGTGTATGTTAGAGGTGGGCTTTTGTTGGTGATAAAAATTCCATTTATCCTATTTTTTTGTTTTCGGAGTGTCAAGCTAATGAATTTTACGTACGCCGACAGCAGGGCTTGGGATATGTCGGACTCTCAACGAATATCCCCAGTCTTATCTAGCGACAGACCCGCCGAATTCCTTGCGCTTGCCCCGCGCGGCTTCGTCTGGTCTTGCATTTTTATCCTATCCAATCCTGCAAATCCTGCTATGTGGTTGAGATATCCAGCACCGCCATGCTGTAGCCACGGTACTCACATAGTCGAAGTAGAAGAGTATCTTGGTGGGCAGGTACTTGGCGCGCTGCAGCGTGGGCACGCGGCGCGACAGCACGTAGGCGTCCAGCCGCTGCTGCTGCACCATGTAGCCCGTCGGCACGCCCACCTCCAGCACCGCCATGCCCGAGCGCGGGGACTCCTCCAGCAGCGTCCAGCTGCCGGGACCGAGCACATTAGTTAGAACGCTGTCGACAGTTGCGGAGCGGCAGTGTGTCTCCCGCACGCACCTGGCGCAGCCCTGGAAGTCGATGTGCGACTGGTTGCGGCCGCGGTAGTGGTGCGCGGCGCGCAGCGAGAAGCTGTGCGCGGGCGGCGGCGTCTGGAAGCGCGCGATGTCCACGTTGTACTGCACCGACATCTGCAGCAGCGCGTAGCCCGCGCCGCGCGCCGTCACCTTCACCGTGCCCCACGCCGCCGGGATCTGCCACAACACGCCACACATTATTTACTCTATACTGCTACACTTCACAACACGGCTGTAAACAACAAATACCTATACCACGCCCTGAAATCTCCGCAGGTATAAATATCGGTTACAGCACACGGGACCGGAACATGCGTGTTCAGAGCTGCCGTAAGCTTGTACAAAGCGAGCAGGAAAAGGTTATTTTTGATGTGATAATCTACTATATAAAAATAAGTCGGGTTTTCCTTCCTGACGCTATAACTCCAGAAAGCACGAACCGATTTCCATGGTTTTGATTTCGTTGGAAAGGTCTCGGGCTCCGTGAGGTTTATAGCAAAGAAAATTCAGTAAATTCAATAAATTAAACGAGAAAAGCAGGAAAGGAAAATATCGCGATTATTGACATTAAAAACGAATAAACAATGCGGTAACCTTGGTAACCTCGGCAAAATTGGTAAGTAGGTAGTTGCCATGACGACCAAATTTCGTTATTTTTAGTACGATTTAAGTACTATCCTCCAGATCCTCCTCCATAGAGGTTATCAATTAAATAAACAAGGTTGTCATAACTCCTTGCAATGATATTAAAACTGTTTTCTTTTTTAAATAATAATATCAGGCTCGCAGACTTTTATGTTTTTTTTTGTTTGTCTAGGTCTATTTGGTAAGTCTGAGAGTCGGTCGTAGGTTATAATTATGATAGACAAATTAGACTCAATTTATTTTTGAAAAGAAATAAAGCTGCATTAAATAGGTGTTTAAAAATACGCTTTGCGGACCGGGAATCGAATGGGCTAAAATTCGAAAAAATAGCACTGTGTAATTTTTGGCATCAATTAATCTATACAATAAAACAGTAAAAAAAAACTGTGTCTATAGGTACATTGAAAATATATAAAAAAAAATTGAGAGGGGTTTACAAACAGTTATAGATAACGAATCCAAAAAAGAAATTCTGTCTGTTTGTCTGTATTTCTGTTTGTCTGTTTGTGTGTACATGCTAATCTTCGGAACTACTGGACGGATTTGAATGATTTTTTTTGTTGTATAGGTATTAAGTCTGGGTAACATATAAGCTATAATTTATCTTGGAAATTTGAACACCTCATGCAGAACCGCAACAGACCAGCTAAACTATAAGAGATACAAAAATGGTACCATAGCAAAAATTGTTCCACGTGATGAGCATTTTCTGCTGAGAGAATAAATTTGAAGGTCTGGGATACCTGATGTGGAACTCCAAGAGCCCAGCTACAGTATAACACATATAGGAATGGCGTCTTAGCAAGAGTTGTTCAGCCTGATGAGCACTCTCTGTTGACGTATAAAAATTGAAGATCTGGAACACCTGTTGTCGAACTCCAAGAGCCCGGTTACACCATAACACATATAGGAATGACGTCTTAGCAATAGTTGTACGGTCTGATGGGCATTCCCTGTTGACTTATAAAATCGAAGATTTGAAACATCTGACTTGGAAATCAAAGCTATCACTAATTTCACTGTATAATTATAAAATAACATAACCTTTAGGACTGATTTTCGATGACGATGGTACCTATATCATTTATAATTCGACTCTACTGGCCAAAACTCCAAAAATTTTTTTTTTGGAGTTTTGGGCTTATGTTATTTAAGCGTTTAATTTACTTTGCAGTCACTTAGATTTTAATTGATCAGGTGTCTTCACAATAAAACTATAACCATGATGAATGAGGTCATAAGATCCCAAGAATCTACCGAAGAGCGTCAGCTTCGGATCGCGAAGCACGCCTGCATTCTCATCGTATTTACGCATATCTACATCCACGTCTCTAGAAACCAGTGAAGAATATGATGCGCGACTGACCGCTGATCGTGAGGAAAAGTTCTGATGGGCATTTCCTGCTATCTTACAAAAATGAAAGATCTGGAGGGTCCCAAATTGTCTCGCGCATCATGTTGTTTTCCCGCCCCCGGGCACTTAGAATTTGACATCAGACGTTTCAGATCTTTTATTTTGACGACCCTGTTGTCGCTGGCATAAGCAACAGGATCTGCGTACGAAGTCGCGGGCAGAAGCTAGTGTCTTATAAAGCGACAAATGCCGGCTGCACGCACGAAGAAGTCCCACGTTCCACTTGCGCCGAGCGTACACGCGAGAGTGCGGAACAAGCCATGGAGAGGCACGATCGGCTTGTGACGTTTTTGTCTCTCTTCCGCTCCATCCAAGAGAGACAGTATGCTATATTTCATCAATGTTTTTTTATGGCGTTATCTCGTGAATTATCGTCCTTTACAGACGATAGTAGTAAAGGACGACTTTACAGATTTTTATGATGAAAACCTTTAGCGATAAACTTGTAGCTTAGGTTAATAATGACTTAAAAAGCTCAAGTTTGTTGTTCTCAGTGACGTTAATTCAAAACATTGTGAAGTTATAAATCCTTTTGAAACGAACATAAAAACAGTTAATCACTAAGTAAAAAGTAATATCAATAATGTTTGCTTACGTCTATATACTGCATGACGGCGAGGTTGTCGTTCTTGACATACAGCGTGCGCGTCTCTCCAGCGAGGGCGACAGCATCGATGCTCACAGAGAGAGACGACACGTCTCGAAGTCGCTTGCGGTTCGTGTACTCGATCAGTGCGCGTAGAGATATGTATGTGTCCTGTTAATATCAGTCAACAATAATAGGGAATATACCTATAACTCTTTTAGAGTTGCAACTAGAAATGGTACCACAGTTTGAATAAAGCTAATTTAGAATCTTTATTGTACTAGGTATTAGGGTGATAGTTAAGTTTTTTTTTCTTGCAAATCCATTTCCCAAACTTATTGAACGCCTATCTTCCAATCTTGCCGGATTCAGCCAAAGTGCAGTATTATATCTGTGGCCCTAGTGAAAAAGGATCTAAGTCCAAAAATGCAACTTTACAGGAGACGCAAAAAACACCCCGCGCGTTAAAATTTCGTGTTTGACCGCGTATTACTTTTAAACCGCTACCAAATGAAATACATGCGATGTCTTTTATAGGTAAACAATTTATGCTCTTCATTATTAAGTAGTAATTTTTTATGTCAAGTTAATCGTTTTTAAGATAGTGACTTATACCAACCACAAAAAGAATTCCTTGAGGGTGTAAAATAAGTTATACCTTTTCTCCCATAAATTAAATGGTAATTTACACAAGTGAAAAGGGAGACGCATTTGGAATGATTTTATGATAACTAAGTAATTTAAAGAAATAAATAATATTTTGCTATATGTACTGCATGATTTTCTTGCGTAATTTTCATTAGCGCTAAAAAAAAATAATAAAAACGCAAAAAAAAATATGTTGACGCCTTTTTCACAAAGATATTATACGTGACGTATGGTACTTTAAGACTTGTACTAACTATTTTTTACGACTTATATCCATTATTTATATAAAAATGTTAAAAAAACCAAATTTTAAATGATTGAATTTGTTTTCATGCATATTTTAAAAATAGTAAAATACTACAAACATTTTCATAAATTAAAACATTCTAACAAATCTAAAATATTAGACAATCTTATTCTAAGTCATCTTCGCTGTCATTTAGAAGAAAATGTTGATCTTTAATACCATTATCACTTAATAATGGTATAAAAGATCTGACACTGGGGTTTATTAGTGGAAGAAGATAAAGTAAGTCTCGCTTTGTCTCATTAGAAATTGCAATCGGCCCATCGTAAGTTGGGTATACATTCGGTTTCAAAAACACTTGGGAGCGGTGAGTTTCCTCGTTTTCTTTGCAAATTAACAGTTCCAATCATCTACGTCATGCATCTTATAACTTAATTGAAGAATTTCACTTTTTTATACTTAAAAGAGGCACACTCAGATAAGTTAAACTTCTTTTCATTTTCATCAATATTCTTTAGTTGTAATGGCGCTTTTAAGTCACTTCAGGTAAAACTCGTTTGGAAAATTCCTGTTTTTGACTGTAGCAGCCATCAACAATACACGCCTGTCATAGTCTCCTAAGCTCCAGAAATGTTTTCTATAAGCTTCAGGAATTTGCTCACCACATTTCATCCTACAAGGTTCCGGGATTTTTATCTGTCTATTTACTTGTCTGGTAACTTCTTCCTCAATTTCTTAGTACTTATTTTTTTCTAATTTCTCTTCTTTCCTTAATTCTTTTCCTAAGCTTACATTTCCGACCTTGTGTAACACCTTCAATTATTTGTGAAACATTTTCAAACATTCAAATTTTGGAGAATAATCCCTAGAACAACTTGCCCTCGGAGAATAATTTTTAGAACATCCTGGCTTTGGAGACTAATCATTCTCAAAACAAGTATGTCCAGGTTCTTCAATAAGACAAGAATGTATAAACAAGATCAATTATGCGGTTTATTCGACCTCTACCAAAAAGGAAATAATTCATTTAATTTTATTTTTATTGTAATAAGTAAGAGATTTTCACAGGGAAATTTAGTACGAAACTAGTTAGAACAAAATTGACAGCATCAAATAACTATACCTAACCATAAGTCACACTACGAACAGTAAGTAACAAAGAATATAAAAAATTAAGTTTGGTTTTACCTTATCAGTTTTGTAGTATAGGGCACGTTTTTATAACTAAAACGATTGAATCAATAAATACATAGGTTCCTTAACACGTTATTGTTCATAGTTATTAGGGGTAAAAAGGTATGATTTCATTCAAATCTGATATAGAAAAACTAGCTCCGAAATAAAGTTACAAAAATATGTGTAATAGGATCTAACTTACTTGCGTAATTATCGTATTTTCTGCAGCGCAAGCTATTTTATGTCCTTTCTCACGCAAAATGAAAGCAACTCGTAGGATATTACTATAATTGTATACAATTTCATTTATTAATTTCACAGTAGCATGCGTGAATACTGATCTCGTTAGACTTATTTTTGTTTTTGTCTCTTTATTTTGGTGAAAACTGATTTACGTCTAGTAATATCATTACTCACTTAACCATTTCTAAGTACCAGGTATTGTTGTATTGTTAAACACCAACCAAATTAAAACGTGGGTAATTTATGTTTAGTTAGATTCAAAAACACAAATAAAAAAATATTTTTTTCCTTATAAAAGAATACAAAAGTACTTAAACCCGACCTAGGTAGTTTTTTTGGTGTCAGATGGACCCTTTTACACAAGGTAACTTTGCCTATTTTTGAGATATCTTAAATCCGTTTTCACCAATCGATAGAGCATTTTTTTCTGATCGCTTTGGTATACTTAACTCATTTTCGACAATTTTGGAGTTATACCCCTTTTCACTAGGGCCACAGATATATGGATCACCTCACCTAACACTACTCATTGTTATACAAAATAAAATACCTATATTCTTATTCTTAACTATATATTAACCCCCCACAACTGAATACCACTGGGTATTACAGTATGCTTTAGGTTGTGATTTTTTTTAATTGAACTATGAATTGGATATAATAGTAATAGTAGAGTATGAAAAATCTAAATAGTCCGTAAGTGAAATAATTAATGAAAAAAATAGCAGAAACCCATTAGCAAAAAATTTCCAAAAAAAATTGTTGACATTATGACATAAAAGCTTACATACCTGAGTGGAAGCCCAGCCGCCATCCTTGAGTCGCTGCGCGTTGAGCCACATGACGATGGCCTCGTTGTTGTCCTGGTGGTCCATGCAGGCCAGCAGCGCGTACGCCGTGGCCGCGATGTTGTTGGAGTCGTAGCGGTACGGCAGGCGGGGGAGGAGGAACGGCTTCTGGTTTTCCATCTTGTATGGCGGTTGGGGAACTGGTTCACGGCCCCAGTAGCTGAGGCCACCTGGTAGTAAAGTTGTTATGTTAATACTTTTTAAGTTATGCTCAATTTTTTATTAATGATTTTATTTAATTGGATTTTATTGAGACTCATTTAGGCTAATTCTAAAATAAAAAAGGTGCATTTATATGTGCAAGGTTGATTCACTTTTAACAAGGTCATAAAACTTATCATAGGTGCAAGGAAAATCTTACGTTAACGAGGGCAGTCAATAGTAATCATGATGCCTTCACTTCTTTTTTACCTCTTTTGATGAAGGGGAAAAAAAATCAGATATTATAATTTACGCTTTATCAACATTATTTTCTCTCCACCATATTAATACAGGTAAATGAAACGGTGCGTTCCCCTCACACCCTGTATTAATTTATAAATTATTCCCACAGTGTAATTGTTAACTTCAATCGAGCGTGACTGACTAGTTTTGTCATTTTGTTTTGATGCAGCTCATTTTTTGAGTATTTTAAGAGATAGAAGTAGTGAAAGCATATTGTGGTACCCTCGTAGCGCTGTCGCTTCTTGAGCAGGCGGTAGGCGTGCTCGGAGCTGGGCGCCTTGGCGTGCGTGAGCGCGTGCGCGACGAGCGCCAGCGCGTAGGGCTCGCCGCACTCGTCCAGCAGGCGCAGGTGGCGCTCCAGCCAGCGACACGCGCGCTGCTGCGCCGACGACACGCGCGCGCTCAGCCCCTGCACACGATACTATATGTTATCTCACACAAACATTGGTTATAAGAGCTATTTCATGCTATAAATTATAGTGCCTTTGCGACTTCATTTACGTCTTATACTTTCAAAGTATTTTACTATAAAATTTGGATAATAAAGGAACTATGGAAATTTAGATTCGTATTCGTAATGTCTACTATTCATAGCAACATGGCCGACGTATTTTTTTTTTTCATTATTTTCAATAAAACAATATGAGTGTTAATTTCCCGGTTTCTTGAGGTGCTGATTGCGAAAATGTCATCCATTTTTAAATCCAAGAATGAGAAATTTTTTATTTAGTTTTGTGAAAAAAAAAACTATTTTTTTATTATACCATATTTTAGTTCCTGTCGTTATCTTTTCGAAAATAATTCGATGTTTCACATCTACGAGACGTCCCGTGCCGCCTCACATTTTTTTTACGATGCAACTTATCGAAAATTACCAATAAAGAGCATGGAAAATAATCACAAAACTTCGGGTGCAAAAAAATACGTGAAAACCAATAAAATTATCAACCCTTACCTCTCTGACTCCAATGTCTTTGAGATTCTTGACAGTTTCCAGCGTGATCACGACTTGTGCGGTCAGCGTCAGATTTCGTTGCATTATTATGGAATTGTTTACCTGTTAACAATTTATGAAAATTAAAACAAACTCTGGCACTAGAAGCTTTAGGAGTGTAGGAGTTATACATTTTCATAACATCATATAAAAATAAATAATAAAATATAGATTCTGTGTGAGTTGTCAAGATATTATTATTATACTAACTTCGACGGCACTGGGATCGTGCCAGCCGGTATTTCCGAAGGCCTCGCGATATAGGCTGGAGTTCTTGGGCACCACGATGGTGGAATTGTCGTTCCGGTTGGGCAGCCACGTCACCTCGTAGAACGCGCCCTCCGGCGTCTGGTGCTCCAGGACCCACGACACTGCCATGGATATTACCTGGATTGATAAAAGGACCACATGGTAAGTTATTTCCAGAAAGAAATTACAGATTAAGTTAATAATCAATCACACACCTTGAAATAAGGTGTGTTAAATGATTACTAATAATATTAATTCTAAAATTGATGCGCCCTGGCAGGACTACTGGTAGAAATTTTGTAATTTTCTTCGTATTATGTTCCATGTATGTTGTGTACATAAATTAAAAATCAGACTAAAAAACTTCTACTACATCATGCTATGCATGCATGCAATTTAAAACTTCAGAACATGATTGATATATATGATAATACTCACTTCAGGATCAATGTATATGAAGTTCTCCCACTCGTTGAAAGACGCGTCTTGGAATATTTTAGCGCAGAAAGATGTCAGCCACACGCTTGAAGCTGATTGGTTCCTATTTGTAAAAAATTAAAATACAGAAACTGAAAAACAACAGTCCACTGTGAATATTAATTTATACACAAACTAGCTGTTTCCCACAGCTCCGCCCGCGGTCTAAATTTTTTTTATGTAATTGAGAATTTTCTTTACTATAAACCCCACGGAGCCCGAGACCTTTCCAACGAATGCAAAACCGTGTAAATCGGTTCGTGCGTTCTGGAGTTATAGCGTCAGGAAGGAAAACCCGACTTATTTTTATATAGTAGATGACATGATATTTTAAAGTATTCGTATATTTGGACACAGTCTTCACAAATCACTTAAGTGCTCCAAGTGCCGAAGACGCGTAGATCGCGTAGCCTTAGTGACCCCGCGGTTTCAGCAAAGACAAGGACGCGTTTGTCGCGTCGGTGAGAGTCCGACATATCGTCACGGCTTTGACTTCACCCCAGGTCGAAGGACTTGGGTTAAAGTCATATGCATATATATGAGTAGCATTCATTAAATCTTCCAGCGTGCAGGTGTAAAGGCAGGAATACAAGATAGCAGATGTTTCATTATTTGGGGAGAAATATCACATCGTCACCTTGGGTTAGGTTAGTTATGTCAATTTAATCAATCGACTCAGCCTATCGCGGTCCACTGCTGGACATAGGCCTCTCTCATGTTGCACCACAATACCCGGTCCTCAATTTGGGGGCTGTGTGTTGTGGCGCCCCATCAATAAGGCGTTTGCCCTAGTCGCCACACTGGGCAAGCGGGTTGGTGACCGCATTTTAATTTCAGTTCTTTAGGAGAACACTGCTACCCATCTCTTTGTTTCTCTACCCTTAATCACCTCTTACGACACCCACGGGGAGAGAGGGGGACTTTCTATTCTATGCCGAAGCGCTTCGGCGTAGGTTAATTGTGTGATAGTCCGAATCTTGGTAAGTATCTTACCAGTCACTTCGGAACAAGCTGAAGGATCCGTCGGGCTTCATGAAGGACATCTGCCGTTGGTACAGCGTGTTCATGTGGTAGAACGCACCGCGCTCCAGCGTCCTGTTGCGCTGGTTGATGAGGCGCATGTATAGGGTTAGGTACATATTCGCCGCGAAACTGAACATGTTCTGCTCCGCTGAGTCCTGTTCAAGAATACACAGATTTTATTCAACATGACGTATTGAAATGTAGAAATGGCATAATGTGCGACTTCTATATAATTGAACGGATTCGGTGTCATGATCACAGGTAGACTGAATAAGTCTAGTCTACGCGTGACCATGACATCTGCAAAGGCATTCGTGTTAACTCCAGAAGGCACTAGATAGACAGCATATTATAAAATAAAATACTTATCAAAAATGACACACTGTAATAGAACAGACGCCATTTAATCACGCTAGACTATGATTTGGATACTTTTGAATTGAGGCCTGCAACACTCCATACAACTTCCCGCGCGTTATAACCCACTACTACTACATAAGACATACGTGTGTAGACGCGCGTGAGCAATGCACGGCTGAAGCGCGACGCAGCGGCTTAGACGTGTTTAAAAGCCACTTCAAAATCCAAACTATAAAATATGAACAAATGAAGTGCATTGGGCAATTCACTTCATCTCCTTGATAAGCACGCGCTGCGAGCACTGATAACCGAGTGACGGGGACAAAGCGTCACTACCTGGTCTACAACCTCGGTAAAGGGGGAAATATATAGTCGGGGGGGGGGGGGGGGGCTTTGCAGAGTTTCGCTTCTTTACGTAGCAATAGTAATATCAGGTATTCTTTGGTATAACTGTGATTTGAAAAATCATTGTCTGTACTCACCATAGGCAGATCCAGTAAACTAGTAGCATTAACAGGCATGGTGGGGAACAGTGGTCCGACCACGTCGCCGACGACGGATATCCGCGCTCGGTTGGAGCCGAACACGTAGTAGCGGTCCACCTCGTACGGGATGATGGGCGTCTCCGTCACGTTCACGTGCATGTATTGGAACACGTACGCGCGGTTCGACAGGTCCAGCAGCACTGACTGGTGGCGGTACTGAGGCAGGCCGTCCGGCTGCGAAGAAATAAAGAATTTAGTGCGGGCTTTGCTAACTGTAATTATCCATCTGCCTTTATTCCAATTTCATTTGGAGTTGGCGCAACATGTCGACTTCTTATGAAAAAGTGTGTCAAAATATGGAATCAACAAAACTAATGGTGTTCTTAAATTTTATGATACAAATAAAGATTCTGAGATTTCATTTCACCCTCGTTTTTATATACGATGCCACTATCATGGTAAGATTTTTGAGAATCTTTGTTTCCAAAGGTATCGCACCCATCACTAAACATTTATTTTAGGTTGAAGTTCCAGTTGGCTTAATGTGGCTTCCAAGCACTTATAGTAGGGGAGGCCACGATGCTAAATGGGGATTTACTCGAGCGTCATAGAGACTTATTAGGTTGCAAAGCTTAGATGATAAGAAGACAAAAATGTTATATAATAATACCTTTTCATCGGTGGGGGAAGCGGCTATAGATTTTTAAATATGTAAAAAAATACTGTTGCATGGACATACTCGAGCGCGTCAGATATTGATAGCATCAATGTCCTACGTATTTTTAATAATGTACGTATGTTAATCTGATCATTTGCATGATGCGGGTGGTTGTACGTAAAGGTCAAAAATGAAAAAAAAAAAAAATTAATCGAGCGCGTCAGGTTTTCTAAGGGGGTGTTAAGTGCACCAAAAAAAAAAGCTCTCATTCAATAATCTGACGATTTTGATCTGACGCAAACTCGCGGCCATTATTTTAATGTGCAAAAAAAATTCGCCATTTTGAAATACTTTTGCCAAACTTCTTGGCAGGTATAAATGAGACAAAAGATGTAGTATAGTCTGGTTATAATTATCCAAAGGTGCATCTTATATACTAACGACTACGTGTTGATAACAGATAGTAGAAACATTTAATAGATATTGAACGTGCGATAAAGAACATAAGATTGCGATGTAGATTGTAGATACAGCACAAAGATATTGTACTGTAACAGTACACCCCCCTTTAAAAGAAAAAAAAAAATATTATGGTAATAGTGTTTACAATATAAATTTGATCTAGACCTTACTAGTTATTTGCTGATGTATATAAATAATAATGCTATTGTACGCGGTGGAATTTGATGACGCCTGTTGTGGTGTGATTTGCTGACGTCTGTAATTTTGACTTAGCTGTTGCACGAGTGTTTATTATTTTTTTCCGTTAAACTCTTCATTCTTCTGTCCAGTGTTTTCATTATGCCGTAAATTAGGATCGCACCGATTGTTAAAATAATCTGTCCCATTGCAACATTTCTTGTCCACAGTAAGTCCTCCTGGATCAGGTTACGGAGTTTGTCCGCTTCGTTTTGATTGAGGCAACTGTCCGTATTGTATGTTATCTGGTCCTTAGAACTTTGATTTCCCATTTTAGATGTCTTGTTGTTACGAGTAGTTGTGAATTAATGGTATATGTTAAGATTCATGTTAATATATATACGAATAACTTGCTTCTATCAGCGATTTTTTATAGACGTACTACTGGCTTTACTTTACGTCCCGATCGTGTAGTGTACGTGTGTGAATGTCTGTCGCAATCCTTTGAATCTGGCACGTAGTTTGATTCGTCATTGATCATGAATGCTGGTTTCAATCTATCAATTGATATCACTGTCTCTTTATCCCTAATTCTAATGCAAAATGTTTTATCTGTTTTACTAATTACTGGGTAGGGTCCTTCATACGGCGGTGTCAGGGCTTTCTTCATTCTATCACACCGAACAAATACGTGTGAGCATTCTTTGAGTTCGGGATGCACAAATATAGCTTGGTTATGGTTTTTTCTTTTCGGAATTGATGTCATTTGTGTGATGTCCTTTTGAATTTGTTTTACAAATTCCTCGTACGTTGATAACTGTGCTGCTGATGACTCAAAAAATCCTCCAGGGAGTCGTATTGGCGTTCCATATGTCATCTCTGCTGAACTATAACCTGTGTCTTCTCGCAAGCTACTCCGCAACCCGAGTAAAACTGTTGGGATTTCTTTTAACCAATTTTCGTTGGATTCTCTTGTCATTAACGCTACCTTTAAAGTTCTATGAAATCTCTCTATCATTCCATTGGATTGCGGATGGTAAGGTGTTGTCCTAATTTTATGTATTCCCAAAAATTGTGAGAGCGACTCAAATATTCTTGATTCAAACTGTCGGCCTTGATCCGTAGTAATGCGCAATGGACATCCAAAACGAGTAATCCATCCTTCGAAAAGTGTCTTGGCTACTGTTTCTGCAGTTATATCCTCTACCGGAAATATTTCGGGCCATGACGTACAACGATCTATGATTGTGATTAAATATCTCTTCCCTTGTGAAATCGGAAGTGGTCCGACGATGTCAATATGTAAATGTTCAAAACGCTGCGCTGTCATAAATGTACCAGGAGGTGATATCGTATGTCGTTGTATTTTTGATTTTTGGCAGGCTATACATGATCTACACCAATTATTGATATCTTTGTTCATATACGGCCATAAATACCTTTGGGTTATCATTTTTCTCGTAGTTCTTTTTCCTGGATGGCTCATACCATGAATGGTATCGAAAATTTGTTTGCGAAAATGCTTTGGTAAGTAGGGGCGGCTTTTTCCAGTAGACGTGTCGCAGGTGATGTTTATTGTGGAACCCGGAAGCGTAATGTTTTTGAATTTTAATCTTTTATTGTCATGTAATTTACTTAGTTCATTATCTGTTGATTGACATTTTTCCAATTCAGCGTAATCGATAGGTGATGGCACGTATATTTCCTCTATTCGAGATAAGGCATCGGCGGTAATATTGTCACGTCCGTTTATGTGTTGGATGTTGGTACTGTATTGTGAAATGAAATCTAACTGCCGGACCCGTCGCGGTGTATCGTTTGATGATGGTTTTTGGGAGAATGCGTATGTCAAAGGTCGGTGATCCGTAAATATTGTAAATTCTCTTCCCTCGATTAATCTGTGAAAATGTTTGACGGCCATGTATATTCCTAACAGCTCTCTGTCAAACGTAGAATATTTTTGTTGAGTTTCGCTCAATTTTTGTGAAAAAAATCCTAATGGTTCCCAATTGCGTCCGGATTTTTGTTGTAAAACTCCACCAACGCAAGTAGCACTAGCGTCGGTCATGAGCGCTAGTGATGCGTTGCGGGAAGGATGCGCTGTTAATACTGCGTTTTTCATGCTTTCCTTGCATTTTTCGTAAGCTTTGTCCGCTTCCGTTGTCCAAGGAACAGGTGAATTATCGTTCTTTTTTGAACCATGTAGATATTCGTTTAAAATTCTTTGATTTTCCGCTGCGCGTGGAATATTACTTCTGTAGAAATTGACCATGCCCAAAAATCTTCTTAATTCTTGAATTGTTTTCGGTTTGGGAAATTCCATGATTGCTTTGTAATTTTCTTCGGTAGGTTGTATTCCTTGGCTCGTTATACGATAACCTAAGAAATCTATTTCCCTTCTGAGAAATTCGCATTTTTCGAGATTAATGGTTATTCCATTCTCGTGTAAACGTTTGAAAACCGTTTCTAAATGCTGATAATGCAAATCTTCGTTGTCCGATGCGATGAGACAGTCGTCTACAAATATAAACACGAAATTTAAATCTCCAAATAAGGAATCCATGAATCGTTGAAATGTTTGTGCCGCATTGCGTAATCCGAAAGGCATTCTTAAGTACTCAAAAAGTCCGAAAGGTGTGATGATGGCTGTTTTCTCTATATCTTTAACAGGAATACAGTGGTATGCTTTGCGTATATCTATCTTGCTTAGTATCTTCTTATTTTCTAATATGTATGTAAAGTCAGTTAATCTTGGTAGTGGGTATTTGTCCGGCACTGTCGTGCTATTGAGCATTCGATAGTCTCCGCACGGTCTCCATTCGCCATTTTTCTTTTTTACCATATGTAATGGGCTTGCCCATGGGCTATCTGACGGTCGGCAAATTCCGAGTTCTATCATATTTTGAAATTCCTTTTTGGCTATGTCGTATTTTTCTGGAGGTAATGGTCTTGCCCGAGCTGCGACGGGTGGTCCCGTAGTGATAATGTGGTGTTCAATCTTATGTTTGGGCGCATTGCGTAGAGAGGACTCTTTCGTGATGTCTTCGTATTTGTTTAAAAGTTGCGTAATACGCGGATTCGTTCCCACTGCGATAGTACGAATTGTTTGTTGTGTCGTTTTTTCTGAAGTTACATGCGTTGTCAGCTCTGTAACTTTGTCGATAAGTTTGCGACCTGCTATGTCGACTAATAGTTTATAGTGCTCTAGAAAATCTGCTCCAATTATTGGTTGTGTAACATCGGCGATTATAAAATTCCATTTATAACATCGTTGTAGTCCTAAATTCAAGGTAAGCGTCTTCTCGCCGTAAGTCCTAATTTTAGTCCCATTTGCAGCGTATAGTGTGTATTGTTCATTTTGTAAAATTGAATATCTCTGTTGCTTGCTAATGACTGAGATATTTGCGCCCGTGTCAATCAAAAACTTCATACCACTTTTTCGGTCGGTAATGGTGAGGCGATTGGATGGGTGGATTGCACAGAGTTTCGCCGTTGTCTGTGCTCTTATTCGTTTCCCTGGTTCCGTACGTAAGTCATTGGTTTCCAACCGCATGGTTTAATGCAGTTCCTTGCATATTTTCCGAATCTTTCGTGGTAGTAACAAAATCGATTTGCTCCTCTATAGTTTGTTCTCGGCCTCATAATCGGGAATTGTTGACGTTTCTTGAAATGATTGTGCGTGTTGGGTCGATAACCATATTGACCTTGCTGAATTGCGTCAATATCTATCTGTAATTTTGCTAGCTGGGTTAAAATGCATGCTGTATTGTTGTCGTTTGAAGTGTCGTTGCTAACAGCTGATATTTCGGTTACTTTTGAATTCATTATTATTTTGTCTGCAATTTGGCTCAGTTTGTCAATTTCCATGTCTTCCGTAACTGCTAGAACCGTAGTAACCGATGTTGGTAAAAGCCTGAACCATAGTAGTTTAATTGTTTCGTCACTGATTTTTCCTCTCCCGAGGACTCGCATTTGACGCAATAACTGCGAAGGTTTTTGATCACCGAGTTCTGTCTCTGATATTAATTTTTGAAACTGTCGCTGTTCTGTTTCTTCGTAACAATCAATTAAACGTTCCTTGATGTTTTTGTATTTATCTGTAGTCGGTGGTGAAGTGATTAGGTCACTAACCTGTAGTATTTCTTCCTTGGATAACTTTGCTATTACTGTACAGTATTTGTATTCGTCTCCTTGCTTCTGTGGTGCTAATATGGCTTCTAGTTGTGTGAACCATAATCTTGGTTGGTCTTTCCAAAATTCCGGAATGCGGGATAAAACCGAGGTGCCAGCAGCTACTTCAAGTGTTCCTTGCTGATTTATGTTCGCCTTGCACGGTGATTGTGCCATGTTTCTTGCTGCGTATTCGTTCGTCGGGGTCACCAATTTGCCAAACTTCTTGGCAGGTATAAATGAGACAAAAGATGTAGTATAGTCTGGTTATAATTATCCAAAGGTGCATCTTATATACTAACGACTACGTGTTGATAACAGATAGTAGAAACATTTAATAGATATTGAACGTGCGATAAAGAACATAAGATTGCGATGTAGATTGTAGATACAGCACAAAGATATTGTACTGTAACAATACTCAAGCGCGTCAGATTAAGATATATATGGTTCATCTTTATGTTCTAGACGTGCTGTTTCATAATCTGACGATTATCTAAAGGGATTCGCCTAATCTGACAAAAAGAAATTTTTGTTTGACTATTTTTTAAATTATTGAACTAATTAATTGAAAAGCTCAGGAAATAGCATGCTAATTAATAAGTGTACATATGTTTTTTAAGTAGAATACTTGTATTTATAAGAAAATAATAAAAAAAAAATGCCCAAAAAAAATAATTTTCTTATGTGTGTGATCTGTGATGGCGTCGTGGCAATAAAATCCAGAGTGGGGACGGAGTGAGAGAGTAATAGATAGAGAAAAAGTGAGAGAGGAGTAGAAACGCGGAGGGAAATATAGGCATCACCCAGCTGCACGCATTAAACTTTATCGACGATTTTTTATTATTTCGGATTGCGGAAATCGTCAGATTATATATTTTTCGTTATCCTTAAATTATATTCTTCAAAATAAAAAAAAATTTGGCTACGCTCGAGAATGTCGAGATGACGTTTTTTTTTTACAACTTTGCTGCCCTCCCCTTTCTTTAGGTCACTCTCAAATTGTCAGATTAGTGGAATATACACTTTTTATCATGTAATTAACTCACCCTACCTTAATCTGACGCGCTCGACAATTTCTAATGATCAATTTTTTTTTACTAATCTGATCCTTTATCCTTCACGGGCGGCCTTATATATGGGGCTCATATTTGGTGGAGGTACTTAAGCGAATACAAGGTATCGCCCTGTATATTAATCTGCCGCGCTTTAGTAAATCCCGAAATTATTAATATCTTGCTGTTGACTATAACTTCTTGATTCTTGGCGTGAATGCAAGATGCCGCTGGTGTTCACTAACCTCAACCGTGATCTTCTTGACGTAGTGGTGTTGTCCCATGAGCGTGGAGGCGTGCAGGCGCACGTGTATGTCTCCGAGGCGCGTGGGCACGACGGGCACGTACACGGTGGCGGCGTCGCCCGACACGATGTACACGAAGAACTGGTGCTCGCCGAACGACGTGCGCGGGTTGTACGACCGCACCTGCGACCGTGCACGCTCTATATGAAACTCTATACGACGAGCTTTGAGCAACTAAGTGTTGATTATAGATGACGAATGTAACTTTGACATTAAAAATGTATTTCCCAAAGAAAAGCGTACATTTTCTTATATGCTTAGTAGGAGTAGGGCCTCAAGACGACGTGTATTTTGTTATTACATACAAACGGTTTGTAAACATTTTTTTTTACAAGTTTTATTGTATTAGATTGATTTATGATTTATGTATGCGTGTTGTACTTTACAACACTCATACATAATTCATAGAACGTCATCATCATCATCATCATCATAGATAAATAAGTCTATCCTTCATAAGCTATTATTTTTTCCATATTAATATTTTTAAAATCTACAATACAATAGCTTCCAAAAATATTTTATAGAAAAATGGTCAAGAAACTGGTCTACGATTATAAAAAAAATCTATTCCTGTAACATCAAAACCGTATAGTAAAATAAACCAGTGAATATACTCACAATGCCATTCTCTTCCACGTGCACGAACTTGTAGTCGGGCGAGGCGGACAGCACGACGACGGCCTCGATGTCCTGCGGCTGGTAGTTGAACACCACCACCCGCAGCCCCACCTGCTCGCCCTGCCGGCACTGCTCCGGACCCTCCACCTTGATGAAGAACGGCAGCACGCCGATGTACTGGAACGGAACGAATGTGTCATTCACTTTTGGTATTATCAGTCATAAGTACTACGTAGGTAATAAAGTGCTTTAACATTTCATGAGTAATAAGTAAACAGGGTCATTACTGATTGGTGTCTAATTTACTGAGTCCAAGCAGTTAACGTGCTGTTGTAAGTAAGGTGTGGGGTTAAAATAGGCGTTATCTCCTTCGAAATACGTCTTTAACAAGGAGTGGCCTCAATTGGCCTTTGGGAGAGGAAAATGGAAGGATGAAAAGGAGGCCTTTGCCCAACAAGGGACAGTTTGGGCTCAAATCTATACTTATAATAAATCTGTAGAAGTGAAAATTCTGTACATTGAAAATATCAAAAAAAATAATGGCGGGGTGTGTTACTAGACCGACACCGAACCCAAAAATGTGATTAAAAAATTTTTTGTCTGTCTGTCTGTCTGTCTGTCTGTTTGTTCAGGTATCACGCTAAAACTACCGGTTCGATTTCGATGAAACTTGGTATAATTGTTCTTTAATATCCTGGGCACCACACTGGGTAGTTTTTATCCCGGAAAAGTATATACAAAAAAAAACAAACTTAATTTTGCGGTTCGATCCCTAGACCCGAATACTGTACCAACCGCAAATAATAAGTTTGTCGTAGGCTACGTCACCCGCAGTGGAGTTCAATAAGGGGCGCTGCACACGGCCAAGTAACTATTTATTAATCTGTGACACGGCTAAGATACTATAATTATTTATCTATACTTTATATATATTATTATTATCTATACTAATATTATAAAGCTGAAGAGTTTGTTTGTTTGTTTGAACGCGCTAATCTCAGGAAGTACTGGTCCGATTTGAAAAATTCTTTCACTGTTAGACAGCCCACTTATTGAGGAAGGCTATGGGTTACTTTTCTTTTGGAAATCTACCCCCTAAGGGGGTGAAATAGGGGTTGAAAGTTTGTATGGGAAGTTCGGTATTTTCAATTATAGACACATGAAATTTTGTATGCGGGTTCCTGGATAGAAATAAATAAAGAAGAATTTTTGCGATTTTAAAAATCATCCCCTAAGAGGGTGAAATAGGGGTTGGAAGTAGTTTGAAGACATATGAATTGTGTCGTTTTCAAAGATAGACACATAAAATTTCTAAAATCAAGGGTTATTAGTTAGAAATAAATAAGATGTATTTCAGTGATTTTAGGAATCTAACCTATAAGGGGGTGAAATAGGGGCAGAAATAGTTGGTATGTGAAGTTCGGTACTTTCAAAGATAGACAGATGAAAAGATAAGTAGATTTAAGATAGTGACCATCTAAGACATATCTATAATGACGACCCCCGTGGTCGAGTGGCGTTCAATCTGGTTTTTAAGGTGTCGCCAGCTTATAAGTTCCCAGGTTCGATCCCCGGACGTAGAAAATCACTTTACTACATTGTCTTGAGTCTGGGTGTTTATGGTACCTTCGTTGTCTCCGATTCCATAACACAAATGCTTTTGCTACTTGCCTTACTTTGATTATTATTTTAACGTCATCATATTTAATGAAAATTTTTATTCATACTCCTTACTTTACGCGCGAGCGAAGCCGCGGGCAACAGCTAGTAATAAATAAAATGATTAAATGTAAGACGAAAGTTAAAACAAGAGGTGAAATCTTAGGTTTTGGTGATCTCTTACAGATCTCTAACAGAAATGAGATAATGTCTGGGTTACTTACTCGTTTGGGTTCAGTCAACATCCCCAGACCGCGGCTGGCGGACATACTGAAGGCGGACACTATCCAGTGTACTGGGATCTGTAACATACGGAACACTTTAAAAAGGAACTCAGGAAAACAATTTACAGAAAATATTGGCTTATTACAATTTTAATCAAATAGCATGTTTTTTTTTAGAATCAAAGAAGTCTTAGAAATACATTAAAACGAATAGCAAGGGATCCCACTGCAGATTAATGTTCCCATCGAGAATTTCCTAAAAACCAAATTTTTCCGCATATTTATGATTAGGACAATATATTTCTACTAGGTTGCCTATCAAAATGTTTCCGCTAATATATTTAATTTTTTTTTTTTTTTTTTTTAATCTTTATTTATTAAAGAGGGTTTAGTCACAAGGTGATTACGTCACCCTCATTAAGGACTTAACTAATAAACTATCTGCTTACAATTAATAGACTATCTATTTACAAAGGCAGCTCTAGCTAAACTGTACAACATCTTGGCTTCCTCCGAGTAGGGGAAAGCCAAAATGCTGTTGCACTTTCCTACATCATAATTTCTTAAAAATAATTGCTCCCTTTGCCTCTTATTCCGTGTGCATTCCATTAGAACATGCTGTACATCCTCGACCATATTACATACTGAGCAATGAGGGGATTCGGTTTTACCCATCAAGTAAGCAAAACTGTTCAATGGAATGTGCCCAGAACGTAGTCTCAAAGCCATGATTGTGTCAGCTCTGCTCATATTGGCTTGATCTATCCAAGGGAGACGAGAGATGTTGGGCTGAATGGTTTTGTACCATATGCCTTTAGTTAAAGACCTCACATTAAAATATTCTGACCACAATTTTGTACACTGATCCCTAACTACATATAAAACGTCTGTGAAGAAGGGAACACACGCAGTGTTTAAACCGTCAGTCAAAGCCTCCTTAGCTAGGTTATCCGCTTTTTCATTTTCGATCAATCCAATGTGAGCAGGTACCCATTGTATGATTACATTTTTATTTTCGTTGACAACAACATTACATATACTACGTAATATATCATAAGCTATCGGTGTTCCTCGAGTTTTCGAGGTACACCGAGCTAAATGTTGGAGGGCGCTTTTTGAATCTGAGAAAATAACGTAATCACCACAATCTAATGATTCAACATATGAAAGCGCTTCAGCGATTGCTATAAGTTCTGCATACATAATACTAACGTTACATTGTATATTTAACTTTATGGAACAATTCAGCTGCGGATCAAATACCGCCGCACCAACTCTGCTCATGTCTTTGGAGCCATCAGTAAAAATCTTATAGCAATTGTGATAATTTTGGTTTATAAATTGTACACACATATCTTTAAGTTTAACGGAGTGATAAAATCGTTTTGCTTCCACAATGATGTCTATATTTGTTTTAACTATTTTTGAAAGATCCACATTGGTGACCCAGGTATTCAAGGAAAACATTTCCAGTTGTGGGCTTGCATGAACCGGTTTTCTTCTAAGATACTCATGAACCGTGACTAACAAAGGTTTTTTTCTTCGCGACCAATACGGGCAATCACTTAACTCTTGTAAATCATCCAATATAGACATTATAATACCTTTTTGAAAAGATTTTGAAGTAAGCCAAAATTTCCCAGCCAAATAGTGCCTGCGTATGTCTAACGGTTGATAGTTCGTTTTCCATAATATGTATAGCAGTACATTTGACGAAGCCCCCAATAAGTCTCAGAAATATGTTTTGAATTTTGTCAAGTTTATTTATGTGTGTTGTAGCTGCATTATCATAGAGAAAGCTGGCGTAGTCAAGCCTACTTCGAACCAATGATATGTATAGCCGTCTTATATGAATGGGATGCACACCCCATCTCGATCCGGCTAGAATTTTAAAAACGTTTACAAATTTTACAACTTTTTCTTTTGTCTCGTTTATATGTTTAGACCATCTCAATGATCGGTCAAGCCAAAGACCCAAATATTTAACGCTATCTACAACTGGCATTGACACATCATTTACCGTTAGATTAACTATTTCCTTTTTAAAACCTCTTTTGAAAACACATATCTTGCTTTTTGATTCTGAAATATCTAATCCTAGGACAAATAGCAAACGCGCTAAAGTATTTAATGCAATTTGTAAGTTTTCTGTAGCTGCCGACACATCGTAGATACCGGATGTATATAGCACGAAGTCGTCCGCGTACTGCGAAACGTACACATTGCGTATGTCTTTGCAGATTGATAAAGTTGCAATATTAAACAACAGCGGAGAGAGTGGATCACCCTGTGCCAATCCCCGCCCCGTACTGCGACACAAAGAATAATTACTTGAAACAATTCTTAGATTCCGTTCCTTGAGATAATTCCAAATATAACGGCACATTTTCTGCCCTATCCCTTGCCGGTCCATTATTTGCAATAAACTTACCAATTCTATATTATTATACGCATCATTGATATCAATGAAACACCCAATTGTAGTTAGATTTTTAGAAAAGCCAACCTGTGCTGTCAGTACAAAATGAGCTAGATTATCTGTAGTTGAACGACATTTTCTAAAACCTGACGTAGCATTAGACAAAATGGTGTTTTTTTCAATAAACCATTCTAATCTATTCATTAGAATGGTATGAAAAACTTTGCAGACACACGATATCATCGATATCGGTCTTAGTGATGAAAAACTACTTGGATCGCGCCCCGGCTTTGGAATTGGCACAATAGTGATGTCCCGCCACTGTTTAGGCACGAAGCCCGATAAATAGAAATCATTGTAAAGTGTTATTAATATTTGTTTTCCGATTTTTGGCAAATTTTTAATCATCGAGTAGGAAATATTGTCATGGCCAGGTGATGTATCCTTGGTTCGAATAGCTTTTTCTAATTCTTGAATTGTGATAACAATATCTAATTTAGGATTATGCGATATAAACGATAAATCTAAAGGACGCACAGAATCTGGTGTTAAACAGTGAAGTAATTGATTTGCTTTTTTTTCGTCTACGTAGTCAAATAGTGTCTTGATTCCTTTTAACCACTTCATTTTTTGCCAGACCATATTTGACGAAGTTGTTTCGTCTAAAGAGGAACAGAATGCCTGCCATGCCGCACTTTTGGCATTACGTATGGACCTTTGCGCAATACGAACTTTGTTCTGATACGCATCTAGATTTTGAGGGGTTGGATTACGCCTAAATCTCGCTAGTGTCAGACGACGCTCAGCCACACATTTTGATAATGCTTCATTCCAGTACGGCTTAGGAGTAAATTTTGTGTTAGGATTTTGACTAATTTTAATAAAAGGTATACAAATATCTGCGGACAAATTCATGTACTCAATAAATTGATCGTAACACGATTGTAAATTATTATACGAGAGATTAAATTGTTTATATAGATTTTTTAAAATTTCTGTGTAGCCAATCCAATCAGCTTTTTTAAAGTTTCTACGTGTGATATTTTTGGGACTGATTTTGATGTACGAAGCTATTTTGATCATCCGATGATCACTGCCTAGGGTTTCGTTAAGGGGTATCCAATCAAATTTAAGTGCTATATCAGAAGATGCCAATGATAAGTCCGGAGATGATTGTTGTAGGATGTTGTTTACTAATCGTATGCGGGTCGGTGTACCATCGTTTAGCGTAATTAACTGATAGTCCAGTGATGCATCAAAGATCTGAATACCTCTACGATCAGTTTTATATGACCAGTTACTGTGATGGCCATTAACATCCCCTAATATCAGAGTTTTACTAAGAGATATAGAAAAAATTTGATCCCAATCATTTTGGCTGGTTATTACTGACGGCGGACAATAAATCGAAAACACGTAGTTAATATCAAGGCAATTAAAAATTTTGATACATATAATTTCTATCTGAGAGTTATTGATTTGAGTTTGATGTATTTGAGCTTTGATTGACGAATGTGTAATGATAGCTACCCCACCATAACTATCGCTTCTATCATTTCGGTAAATGTTATACCCACTGAGTTTTAAAGCGCTATCCGGCTCTAGCCACGTTTCGCTTAACGCTGCAATGTGGATCTTTTCTTGCGACAATAAATTTTCGAAAGCAACTAATTTTGGGCGTAAACTTTGAGCGTTCCACTGGATAATATTAAGCCTGAGTCTCACTTGATTTTTATCCATTAAATAAATCTACAATACCCTTAAGTATAGGCCAGTCCGCAATGTTATCAACTACTACTAATATTATCCACTGTACACAACACTTAATCACTTCATGGAATTTAGTTTGCAAGTTATAATTTTTTAAAAATATTATCTCTTTCAATCTAATTAAAAGCTCTTCAAAGTTAACATCGCGCTTTTTCTGTTCAGGTGGTATTGTATTGGAGGCGCTGAATGATGCGTCTACGTTCGCACTAGGTTGTGGCGTTAATTCAACTTCAGGGGTTTTGAGTCGTTGTGTTGTTTTTGAAGACTGAGCAAAACTTATGTGTGTTTCTTCGCTTTTATTAACGTCGGTTTTAACTACATCGGCATATGTGATAGATGCAGATGTATTGTAGAAGTCCGATTTACGGTTATTTGGTATTGTAGTCTCAATTACTGGTTCCTTTTTCTCCTTAATGTTATAATTGTGGGGCGGTACATACATTGTAATTGTTCGTCGGTAAGTGCAATTAAACTCAGCCATTAGGTCCCGGATTTTCTTTTCTTTAAGATATGACGGACATGATTTAACCAGTGCCATATGATTACCACCACAGTTGGTACATTTAAAGGTTTGGCTTTCACAATTGGGATGATCTTCCCCGCATTTTGGACAAACTATGTTTTTTGATGAACAATATTTCACAGTATGTCCATATTTCCAGCATCTACCACACTGTGTTACAGGGAATGTGTATGTTTCCACTTTTATCCTCAAGTCATCTACGCAAACGAACGGAGGTACATTGGACCCTTTAAAACACAATCGAACGGCTTCACTCGGGAGCCATGACTCATTACTTAAACACTTGTCGAAGTTTCGTTTTTTTAATCTGTTTACTGACAATAACTGTATATCCATCGGACATGTAATTCTTTCTAATATTTCCTTTTCAGGCATTTCAATATCAACGTCCTTTATAACACCATATGATCTAGTTATTTCCATGGCCCTATTAAATATCCATCCCTTTTCTATAAACGTTTTGCATGTCTCCAACTTAGTGGCATTAATTTCATCTAAAAACTCAATCCGTATTTTATATTGATTTAGATATTTTACCTTATTTATGTCCTTAATCCCCTCCTCTTTGAACATTTTTGCCAATGAAAATTGTTTGGGTAGCTTCTCCTTGCAATAAACATAAATCTCAACACTATCTTTTTCCTTAATTTTCTTTCCTTTTCTTTGAATTAGGCTCCATTCGTCATCTACTTCTGCTTCCTCTCTTACCCGTTTCCCTGAATTTGTATAGTCCTTCATCTCGTTTTGTATAATAGCTTCCTGATTTTCTTCCATAGTCTCCTCATACATGTCATGCTCGCTCACTGAATTGTCACTCGACAATATGTTGGTGTATATTATATTTTCGGTTTCACCTTCATTATCCTCCATAATAAATAATATAAAAGAAAGGGTAATTCATAACGTGCGTAAACACGACGAACCGGCGACCGATCGCACTTCAAGGTCGTTAAGCGATAGGCGCAGCGGGGACAGAATTAACACGCGTCTATTACGTACGAATGCCGTAACGGAACTGTAATATATTTAATAATTAAAAAAATATATGATTTTTTCTGTTTATTATGACATACGGTTGCCTAATTAAATCTGGCCGCAAATAAGGGTTGCCGGCTGTTAAAGATGCTAAATATTTAAAGTAGATGGAGAGAGTAAGCGCGTAACATCACGAATCAGACGAGGATAGCGATTGCCAGCTGTACGACATTTTGAAGCCATTGCACATACCTGCGGTACATCGACGGTGAACACGAAACGTCCGTGCGGGCCGATGTTGACGTCACGCCACAGCCACACGTTGTCGTACTGCCGCTGCACGCGGTTGAACCGGAACTTGCGGAAGTGGAGCAACTCGAACGACTTGTCTATGTCATTCTCGCCTTAGGGATAATTAGAATATTATAATACTTAGTTTAAGAAAGTGATTTTTCTAAATGAAGTAAAATGATTTTATTTTACTCTGAAAAGTAAACACAACGGAAATGGATTAGGCCCTTCACTGAGACAACTAGTAGTAAAAATACAAATAAGTAGGAATACTGAATAAAAAAAATGTTACAAGTTTAACAGAATTATACTGTGACAAGAATAGCTGTAATCCCCCGAAAGCGTCGAAAGGAATTTTCTAAGAGAAGTTTTGGTGTAAAATACTGTATGTTACCCAAATCTAAATACCATGGTAATTTTAAGAGGTAATATCAAGATGTAGGGGTGTACATACAGTTGGACTCGTCCGTGTGGTCGGGACAGTCGTAGTTGCCGTCGCAGCGCTTGCTGAGCGGGAAGCAGCCGCCCTCCAGGCACTCGCCGAAGCCCTGCGACACGTTGCACGTCGTGTAGCGCCGCGTCACCGCCACGTCGCTGAACACCACCAGGCCTGCGTACCTGCACACCCATCATACCAATATTACTACATTCACTCTTATACAACACTGAAAACTTGTTTTACATCATAACTGCTGCTTATCCTTGTCCTTGCCTTTATAACAGTGTAAAGAAAATAAGTTCGCTTGTTTAGAATTCAATATGCGATTATCGACTTTTTTAACGAATGAGACTTCTTCATTTTTAAGTACAGTTAATACGTGAATTAACATCGGTCGAGTCCTGCCTGAGATTTTTTTTTTTCTATTTGCTATTTTTATTTAATTATAAATATTCGCTTCACCTGAGTTATTGCGCAATAAATAAAAATACAACTTTTTATTTTTTAAATATGATAAAATACTGTTACGTTAAAAAGAACCACTATAAAAAGTATACTGACTCGAAGGTCCTGTTGGCGTCGATACCGAAGGTGGAGGAGGGGAAGTACACGAGGTCGTCCGCGTCGCCGAAGTGCGAGCGCCACGTGTACGCGAACGTACCGTTCGTGGACTCGTCGAAGTGAGACATCTTCGATATCACCTGGGTATTACATCATTCTTGTAGTATAAAGCTACGGAATCTCTTTTTACACTGTATTGTAACATACATTTTAGAAACTAAATAAAAGTATTTAGATCTATAGCCTGGCAAATTCTTTCATGGCTCTTACGTAATACGTTACCTACGCTGGTGACGGGTGACGTTTCTTTTCAATGACGGTGCCCGACTGAGTTCATGACGCTCCTGTCGGTTGACCCCCGTTCTACGCACACGTGTTGTTACCCCGCCTTACGTCCCCTTCGCCCGCAGATTTCCAGAGTGTCACAAAGGAATTTGCCAAGCTATAATTACTTGAGAAATCCTTCCACGCTCTGGCACATCTCATAAGGCTCATGTTGTTTATATAATGATTTTATATGATATGTCAAATGTGTTTTTCATGATTTTTCTCTTACTTTATTTATTTTTTTATATTATATATATACCAAAGTGGAGCATACACAAAGTATTCACCATCAAATATTAGAAGTGGGTTATTATTGGTGTGTGTAACCAAGTGACGTGCAGTATAGTGGCAGCGTATTACCTTGGCGTAGCTGAGCTCGTTGCCGGCCTGCATGGTGTAGAAGGTGTTGTCGATGCCGGACAGCCCCACGTAGGCGCCGGGCTCGCCGTAGATGGCCACCTCCACGCGCTCGCCCGTGCGGTGCTTGCGGTTGTTGATGAACACCGTGAACTGTACCGCAACATGTTTTACTCAGACAAGGTTTTCTCCAGTAGTTTAGGTAAATGTGCAACACGTTAAAAATGAATGTTGTTTGTGTTCGCCTTTAGGTGATGTTTCTTTTTTATTATCATATTATATTGTTTTTAATGAAGTCCAATAAATATTTTTCTTATATTGAAAGAAGATTTTCAAAGAGTGTGAAGAGTAATAGAGTGTAGTAGATACGCACGTTGTTCCTGGAGATGCCGTTGACGGGGAAGGTGAGCGAGTCGGCGAGCACGTGCGCGCGTCGCTGCGCGCTCCACACCAGCAGCGTGGCCACCGGCGCCATCTCCGCCGACACCGTCACCGCGAACGTGCGCACGCCCTCCTGCACACCGTCACATATGTTACGGAGCCTCACCACTGTCACACGACTTTGGACGACCACTCTAATACTAACAGGTTCAAAAACACTTTTAAGCTGCGAGTCCACCAGTACGTAGCGAGGAATATATTTGGTAAAAAACAATTGAAACACTTGATTGAAAACGGCTTGGTGGTGTGAGAATTTTGTACGTACAAAACAAGCTCTGCGAGGGATGAGCGCTAGGGATGCTGCTGAGTAGGACGCTATCCATTTTTTTAGAAGTAGTTGCGTATTTATATTTGTTCCTTTTAACCACACCCGCGACACGTCCCCGCACCGTTCAACGGGTTAGCAAATCTCTATGAGAAACGCTTTCTTCATTTCACAGCTTCGTAACGCATCCTCGTTCCGCTCAGTTACCTAGCACGTTTCTGGTGGCAAACTTAACATAAAACCTACAAGGCTACTGTTATAATGGTCGACAATATAGGTTCCAACATAACAGTAACATTACCTGCATAATTTCTTGTCCACTAGTGAGTATAATGCCTTTAGACATTACAACGTAGTTGAAGGATTCCATGTAGAAGTTGCTCTGCACGTGGAATATGATGTACTCTCCAACCTAGACATAAAATTAATACTTGTTATTTCAGTTCGACTTGATAGTAGGATGTTTTTACATGTAGTGAATAAATACCCAAGGTATGAATAACATTTGACCAATCAAGTAAAACGCATCATATCATTGAGAAATCGTTTCGAGTTATTGCTAAGATTTTGCCCAATCCTAAAATCTCAAAATATTACATGGTATTCACTCTCTATGAAATAGACATAAAAATATATCTAACTAACTGTTTCCCGCAGCTCCGCCCGCGGTCTCAATTTTTTTTTTTATAATTGAGATGTAACTTTACTATAAACCTCACGGAGCCCGAGACCTTTCCAACGAATGCAAAACCGTGGAAATCGGTTCGTGCGTTCTGGAGTTATAGCGTCAGCAAAGAAAACTCGACTTATTTTTATATAGTAGACTAGCTGTTTCCCGCAGCTCCGCCCGCGGTCTAAATTTTTTTTATGTGATTGAGAATTTTCTTTACTATAAACCTCACGGAGCCCGAGACCTTTCCAACGAATGCAAAACCGTGGAAATCGGTTCGTGCGTTCTGGAGTTATAGCGTCAGGAAGGAAAACTCGACTTATTTTTATATAGTAGAATCAATTTTGTCCCACGTCGCGTCCGGAAAGTTGGTGCGGGAGTGTTGTGTGTGTTGCCAGTTCGCAAAAACAACAGTCGTATTGTTCCTTTTTTTATTTACCTTATCATTTATTTATTTTGTTTTTTTCCCTGGTGAAGTGGTGACAGCAATTTTTTTTTTTTTTCAATATACATTAAGTAAAAAGATTTTAAGTTTTCTTACGCCAGCCTAGGTTGACTGATAGAGAATGCCTAAGGCATTAAGTCAGCCTTTGTACTAATTTTGTGCAAGTAAATAAATACATAAATAAACAAAGGTTCTAAGGTCAAAACAACAGTAAGGTGTTGTTACCCTGGCGTCGGTGGTGCTGGTGGAGATGCGTATGTGGTGGTTGTTGGCGCTGTAGTGCGCGACGAAGTGCACGTCGGCCGCCGCCCGCCCGCCCGCCGCGTCCGCCAGCTGCGCGCTCAGCCGCACGCCCGTGATGCTGTTCAGCACGTCGCGGTAGTTCGGGTCGTTCTGCAGGCCTGTACGTTATCACGAAGGTCGGTATATACTACTGTTATCGACAAACGCACAATAGGAATAATTAACAGTAAAGATGAAAAGTGTAAATGACAATTTAAAGTTTTACGGTGACAAAATATGTCATGAAACATGTTTCATTTATATTTTAATAAAAGTTGAGAATTGAATACCGTAAGATGAAGCAAGTTTTGTTATTCTAAAACTGAAATAAGCCATAATTGTGTATCATGCATACAATGCGATTCAAACTTAATGGCGGCTGTGAACATGAGGCGAGTCACTGCACAGTACGAAATCATGTAACAGCGAGAATGCGGGGCGAGGTACTACGCAGTGTGTAGCGTACTTTACAGCCGCCATTAAGTTAGAATCTACGTGCAACAATAAGGGGTACTGACGCAGCAGCTTGTAGAGGTCGAGCTTGAGATGCCAGACGGCGTCGTGTCCGGGCACGAGCGTGGGCTGCTGCGGCTCCACGCTCCCGCCGCGGCCCTCCAGCTGCAGCAGCACCTGCAGCGACACGCCGCGCGCCTGCCACGCCGGCAGCCGCGACCCGTCGTGGTACGACACCACCATCTGCACAAGCCAACAATGTCACTTACACTTTTAAACTATCACGATGCAAGATTATACAAAAAATTTACGCGAAAAATAATCTTATTTATTGTAGCTACTTCAATCAATCAAATTATTTGAATAGAAGTATTTTGTATTTTTCTTCTCCGTATTAGAGCAAGACCAATTAAAAAGATCTTACACTTACCGACTTAACATTGACTGATTGATCTGTATACCACATTTTGAGGTGTTTAAAAGACAAACATTTCAAGTAAAAATCTTGTTCAATAATTATACGCATAACGTATAATAATTATTCGGCGCAAATGCCGTCATACCATACCACTTCTTCTTCAAATCATGATAATGAAATTACAATAACTTAATTCCTGAGCCATAAGAGACCCAATTCATTACATTAGAAAAACTACACCACTTACAAAAATTAAATATTTAACAGTATATCGATACTCACATAGACATCAAACGGCATAGCAGGCTTGAAGACTTGCGGCGTGCCTCCCAAGAAGGTGACTTGTAGCGAAGAGTTGAAGATGCGAGCGATGCTATACCCCTCAATGACCTCGTCTAGGAAGGGATCTCCTACTGACGCTGTGATGATCACCTCAACACCGTCTAAAGTTGGTACCAACTGGGCGAGCTCTGACATCGGGTACTTAAAGTCGTAGGTGCCGTTGAACTAGAATAACACTCATTGTTAATACAAACATTGTTTATTTTATGTAAAGATTTGCAACGGTATGTTGGGTCTGGGTTCAATATAGAGTATATTTGGCAGAAAAACCAACCTTATTTTTATTAAAAAAAAAAAAAACAGAAAATATTTACGTAATAACTGAATCAATTGCCATTTTTGCACCAAGCTAAGTAATTCGGTGAAAAAAAGTATTATATAAAAAAACCGGCCAAGTGCGAGTCGGACTCTCGCACGACGGGTTCCGTACCATTATCTATAAAAACGCCAAAAAAAAAACCATGTTTACTGTATGGGCGCTCACTTAAATAACATTAAGAAAAAACATTTTTTTAGGATTAGATGTACCGGCAAGAGAAATACATCATCTGTGAAAATTTCGTCTGTCTAACTATCAAGGTTCATCAGATAGAGCCTGGTGACAGACGGACTGGTAACGGAGTCTTAGTTATAGGTTCCCGTTTTACGCTTTGGTTACGGAACCCGAAAAACAAAAAAAGTACATGCACTTACATATCTCAAGTAGGGCAGCTGGTCGTAATAAGGGTTGTTGTAATAGTTGTTGTTGTATGTGGAAGTTGTCGCGTACGTGTTGTAGTTAGGATTGTTATTGTTGTTGTTGTTGTTATTGTTATTGTTATTATTTTGGTCGATGGCGTACTGCGTCGGGTCTGGTTTCGACATCCAGAAAGGATACTTCTCGTCCTGTTGACATACAAATATTTCGTGAATATGAATTTCGTGAATAATATATATTTGTAATTTACCAAAATTAAAGACAAGTTCCCATCGTATTAAGTCGTATGTAAATATTATCATTTGTGTACGGCAAGATAAGATTACCAAATTGAGACGAATACATACATAATGTTAAAATTTCATCAATCTGTTATTTATATCGTTGTTAATTACTTTCATTATGTGTTTTCTGAGGATGATTAAGTATCGTTCTTATTAAAAACTACCTGTAGCCCGCGGTATTGCCCGCAGTCCTTATTTTTTTGGTGAGAAATATAGCCTATGTTACTCCGTCAATGTTCAATGAAAGAATTTATTTTTTAAAATAGGTTTAGTTGTTTTGAATTGTTTCGTTACAAACAGAAACAATTTCATGCCTTTCCTCTTAATATTTCTTATTAACGAAGAAAATAAAGGAGTATTAGAGCGTCTTATAAAAAGCCATAAATACACTTACGAAGTTGAACATCCTGGTGACGACCTTCTGCGGGTCGTACCACCAGTCGAGCTGGTCGATCTGGTTGGGTTGTCCGGGCAGGTAGCGCGACTCCTTGTTGTCGACCACGCGCCCGTACTCGTCCACCATGGACTGCCCGTTGCCGTAGTCGTACTGCTGCTGGTAGCTGCTCTCGTTGTTGTAGCCGTACGGGTAGTTTGGATGGACTGTACAACAAATACAACTTGTTGTAATACTGTTCACTCATATTCGCACTTATACGACTTGGACATCACAAGTGTGGGACGATATTTGAAAATGATATAACGACATTTTTGCGGTACTTTTTTACCGCAAAAATTTGCTATGCATGCATGTAAGTGACGGGATAACATTTCTGCCAGCGTCAAGTCTGGAGACTTGCACAAAGAACAAAGGAAAAATTAAAAAAGATGAGAATTACGAGATGAATATCTAACAAAAATTGGAGACAAAGGACAGGTTTTACAGTTGATCCTTAAAGATGTATTATGTTTTAGTTTTTTACTACATATATGGTTATTCATTATAAGCAAAACCGGATGATGTAGGTACCTACACAAAGAGTAGGTTATTTTAATGCAAAAAAATCTCTTTGAAAAAAGTTCAAAAACAAATTTTATCGAATCAAAACTATTTCTGAGAATTTTTCATCTGTAGTTTAGTGAGAACAAGTTGGGTACCCCTGGTGTACTGCGTGCTGCCGTAGCCGGTGGGCACGCCCAGCTGCCCCCTGTTGTTGAACTGTCCCTGCGCGTAGTACCGCGGGCGGTACCGCGGCACGGGCCGCAGCGTGGCCTTCAGCGTGAGGTTGCCGCGCACCGGCGCGCCCGACGTGTAGTTGGCCATGATGCGCCCGTGGATGTACGACTCCGTGTTGAAGAAGAACGCCGGCATTGTCACGTTCACCTGGATATATACCGCAGTTCAATACACAATAAAATTCTTCTTCACTATAATATAAAACGCTTTTAATTATTCAAATGCTAAATAAAGCATAAAAACACCATCGTTGAGGCGACCTGTTGCCGCTAATTAGTACTTTATAACAATTTGCACGATCCAAACGTGAAAAATATATACAACTACGTTTATTTAAATACAGTATTCAGCTGAATCCGGTAAGACTGGAAGCCGAACCCAACATAACTTGGGAAATGGCTAGGCAGAAGAAGAAGGGTTGTATGTATCAACTTTATGTACGTGACATAGTATAGTTATTACCATCAATATTCATATTCAAGTACAAACTGACCTCATATCTGGTCTGGTAGTACTCCTCGACGAGGAACTGCGCCTCCTCGATCTGTCCGAGCGCCTCGACGCGGATGTGCCACTCGCCGTACAGCGGCTGGTCTGACATTTGGTACTGCAGGCTCACCGTTCCGAAGTTACTCTGTAACGAGTATACTATTAAAGAACACGTTACTAAAAATCATGCCGTTAAGGGCACAGATCTTGAATGTATCTGCTTAGTACTAATATACCTTCCCGTATGAATTCCAGATATTTACCTGTCTTAATTTATTTGGCTTGGTCAACGTAATTTCTTACCACCAACGCAAAGATTGGATGTTATTACAAGTTTGACATGCCTGTTTATGTGTCTATTAGCTCCTAAACGAATGAACAGATTTTGATGAGTTTTCTTTTGTTTGAAAGTTGATGTGATCGAGGGATTCGATCGATGAAATCGAATTCTTTGAATTCTCTTTCTAGTGTTATTCTTTTAGGTTCGAAGTTTATTCCTCTAAAATAGAAGAGTTTGGTACACAAGGGACTGTATACTTCAGAGTTAACATGTAAATATTAGTCTAGAGATCTAGACTATATTACAGGGGTCACATTCCCAACAAGTGAAATATATCAGGTAAAATATGGCAGTGATTAGGTTAACAATACTCTGTTTAACACGATACTAACGAGCTCGAGCTCTCACGTGTCACAATAGCAAATTAAGCGTGTCATTGTGATCGTATTCAACTTTGTCACGAAGGAAAATTGATAAACTCCATTTTTATTCACGAAATCACGACATAATTTAGGTCTATGCCGAAATGGTACAATAGTAGAGGTATATACGTTTTTTGGTGACACTATGGTGTCAAAATACTCCATACCTGTCTCACGTCCTCTATAAATATAAAGTACTGTTCCTAATTATACACAGATCTTACAAGAGACGGTCAAAAGTCGTATCAGAATCCAAGTCAACTTGATTATCGGTCCTACAAAGTCTCATATTGAAATTGATGCCATATACACGGGAAACAAGTATTCTAGTAAATAAAAACATCCAAATCACATTCTTAGTAAACAACTAATATGTAAATAGGTACAGTTTCTTGCATAGGATGTGAATACTATAACAATAATAAGTTCAGATGGCAATAAATACATAACTGTAGACATAGCTTGAATACATTTGTGGGAACTTGTTGCTCCATGCCTCTGAAACATATGTAAAAGAAGGCTTCATGGTATAGATATGTACCTGTCTAGAGAGCCATCTCTTCATGATGCGGCGATTAGGGTCCAGCACGTACACGTCAATGGCGCGCCCAAAAGCTTTCAGCTCAGTGTTAATCGGTATCACACGGAAGCGTACTGTAAAAGTAAATTTAATTAAAGGTCAGATGGGGTAAGAGCGACATGGTTTTTTGACTTTTATTGGGTAGGTCTGAGAATAGGTTGTATACTAGTTTGTATATCCCTAGGTGATAAGGGTGGCCCTTGTTTTTCTAATATAGCATACCAACGTTTGCTATATTAGAAAAGCAGGGCAGTTACTAATTATAATAACTTGGCACCGGCAACCGGTGCAACCCAATCGAAACGTAAAACCTTAAAAGATAAATGAAAGAGATCGCGTTACTGGACGACGCAGTGTTGGTAGGCCTCCCACTAGGTGGACCGACGACATCGTGAGAATTGCGGGCAACCGATGGATTCAATTAGCGAGTTGTCGGTCTAAATGGAGGTCTAAGGGGGAGGCCTATGTTCAGCAGTGGACGACTTCAGGCTGATGTTGATGATGACTACATTTATTATAATCATGCAATAGAACAGTTTAAAAGTCTAACTTACCCGTCTGTCCCTGCATGTAGACAGGCTTGTCCATCTGTATGAAGATGGTCATGAACCGGCGCGAGAACGAGAGCTGCGTCTCGTTAATAAAGGCGCGCCCGCCGAACGGTGTATCCAGGTACAGGCCCTCCACGCGCAGCTTGTAGTCACCCGGCACCGTTGTCGCTGGCACCTGTACAAAATGTTTATTGTAATCATTTATTGAAATATTTGGAAAACTAACAGAGTAATGAACTTAATAGTAAAAAGATCACACTCCACTTAAAAAAAAACAAATCTATATTTATGAAAAAACCCTAGTCATATTTTCATACTCGATTTTGGTATAGTTTGTATAGAAGACTAGGTTTTGCACGCGACTCCACCCGCGTGGACGTCGGTTATTGCGGCAAAAAGTGAAAGATTTTTTCAAATCGTATTCGTAGTTCCTAAGATTAGCGTGTTCAACCAACCATACACAAAAATCTCTTCAGCTTTATAATAAATTATGTATAGATAGCAGATATAGACAAGGGTTTGATTAAACACCATGAAGTGAAAAATTTTGTATCATAAAACTATTGTGATATATCAGTTAAGATGGAATGGAAGGGTTAGAAACATCGTAGGCCTTTGCCCAGATTCTTTTTTAGCCAATTAAAGGAAAACTGGACAAGTGCTAGACAAGAATGATTTGTTTTTTTTTAGATGTTTCCCTGTACTTGTTGTATGTAATGGATATTACTTACAAAATTTCAAAGTTATAGGTCAATAGGACATACCCTATAAATTTTAATCCCCTTGACAGTATCGAGATATACGTTTTTTGCGGTATAAATGACTGTATCTTTTTTAAAACATTAACTTAGAAATTTTAATCATTCACAACATCATGTGACGTAGAACTAAACTTATGGTTTTAATTTAAACTCGAATCTTCCACGTGTGCCCGAGATAAGACAGCCAGGCGGACGGAAAGATGGACGGACGGACGGACAGACAGACAGGCGGAGAACAAAGTGTTTTCCTATAAGGGTTTCGTTTTCTCCATTTGATGGGATGCCTATTAGAATTATACAGCTGAATAAGAATGTGTTTGTGCTAATTTTTGAAGTCTTAAATAAATTAATATTACCCATTTACTTTAATTAATCGTCAACTCACTCTCATGTTCAAAATTTCAGGCACTCCCTCTTTAACCCTCTGGTTCACATCAGCTATTTCCACTCCATTGCATGATATGGAAGCCCTGATGGTCATCTGTAGGCGGGCTTGCAGAATATTTGCTGATATTTTGTATATCTGGCCCGGTCGCACCATTCTTGATGCTACTATGAAATATGTGCTGTAAAGAAATCTTCCATTATAAACATGTATATAGACAACATCTACATTAACTTAGTTTAGGAAATTATATCAAAATATTATGAAAGAAAGTCTGATGGTGTTAAGTCAAGAATGGAAGATAAGTAAGCTAATCATAGGTATTATTATATCATTGAAGAATTGTTTAGAAAATTAATCACAATTGAATACATGTCTCACAAAGATACTAATGAAAACAAAACTTACGCCTCATTAATGATGACACTTTCATGTTCAAGGGCCGCACCCTTATAAGAAGTACTGTAGGTCCTGCTGCTGTCCCAAGATGGTCTTTGAGTAACATCAGGAGTGTACTGGTTGGGATTGTTATTTATATCTTGATTCCGGTTCTCATACTGATTAAACCTCTGGTCTGTTCCAAACTGGCTACGGTTCGGATCATACTGACTCTGATTTGGGTCGTAAGGATTATTTTGATTACGATTTTGAAATCTTCGATTAGGATCATAAGGGTTGTCATTCCTCGGATCAGGGTTCAGATAATCATTTGTGGGGTTTGGTTGGTTTGTGTCAGGATTGTATGTAGGAGATGCATAGTCTTGTGAGCTGCATAGTTGTAATACTGTTGTACATAGCACGTATGTTAATAATAAGAGATTCATAATTCAGTCTTTAATTACAGCAGCCTGCAACAGAAATTGATTAAAAATGAGTTTATATTTTTATCTTATTTCAGTTTCTGGAATCACCTTCATTTATTATAAACAATAGCCCAATCAAGAAGCTAAAAGTGCGTAAAAGCTCAGTTAGACAAACTATCCCTCATGTATTTTTATGGTATCTATTTGAACCTGAATGGTGATACAAAAACACTGATTAAATATACTACGTCCATTTGTTTTTTTTTTTTCATAAAAAACCAGACGAATATAATGTCAGTCAATAAAAAATAAATTCTAAGTTAACAATGACATAAGTTTAAAAATTTCTGAGGAATTATTGACAGTTCTAGAAATAATTAAACAGCTGAAACTGCTACATCGAAGAAACCATAATAATCGGTATTATTCAATATAATTAAGTAAACCAGTTTGCCATTTACAAAATAACGTGTAAAAACAGTCATCACAGGTGTTAAAGATATAATCCAGATTCGAACACCAACATTCGTTAGCCAACATAAACACCGACTCTTGTCAGTTAAAAGTTCACTGAATTATATAACACTAGTACCCCGAAACAAAGAGATAGCAAAATAAAGGAAGAAACAACGAGTTTAATACATGATTAACCTTAATTTTAATTTAATAATAAAGTTAACAAGTCTCTTAACCTGAAGTTAACGCCCATGGATACTCTTCGCTTCTATATTTTAAGCAAAGAACACCACCACATCTGCACTTAAACTTCACTGTACTACCTATAAACACATAAACTTACTCGATAAGAAAGAAAATCATTTAAAATAAGTTTAATTCAAATAAATAAACAAGAACGTTAACAACGTCTCATTACTCACTTCATTCAAGAAAACGCGATTGTCGCGCAGTCGCACTACACCACGCCCGGTTAGGGCAAAAACCGGTAAGTTCCGTTAACATTTTAATGTAATCGTATATTTTAGGTTAAAGTATAAAACATGTCGAACAGCAAACTATAGGTATATGTTGAAAAAATATTTTATGTACCTAGCACAATCTTATTTTTAAACAAATTAATAATAATCTTGTCTTAGTAAAACTCAAGTTTTCCAGAGCAAAATGTGTTTTTTTTTATCTGTGAATGCAACAGTTAACTTCAAAAAATGTTTGCCTTCTAGTTCTAAGCTATGGAGGTATTCTAAGCAAAGTAAATGCTTTATCTAACGTAGTACTTAGTAGTGATCTCAGTTTATATATATTAGTTTTAAGGTGATTACCTTCTTTGTGGTAAATGCGTCTTGCGAATCTTGTATTAACTTATCTATTCAATAGATTTGTTTGATAATGTACCTAAGGTTATGACTTATGAGGTAACATTTTGTCTCAGACCAATAAAAAAATTCAAAAATCGCGCAATAAATGAGGCCTAGCCTAGTCTCGGCTTTGTGTGCGTAACTTAACTTTAATTAACTTGGTGTTAGGTGTAACATAATTAATGTATTAATGCGCATGTGATATTGTGTGCTAGAGAAAAATGTTGCAATCGTTATGCTGCGTCTCCCAAGTTCGAGAGATATACTTTGGTGTAAAGTTTGATTACTATGTATGTAGTATTGCTTTATTTATCGTGGTCGAATGAAATAAAAGATAATTAAGTTTAATGAGAGTCATTTATAGTTATATCAAGAACCATAATTAAATATCATAACAATTATTTAAAACCTAAAAAATATCATAACAATTATTTTGAATAGGTACATATTAAATTATACATAATAACATAGGTATGGTCCTAATATATTCCTAAACTAAATATGTAATTATAAAATCAAAACACATTTAGTTCGTGTCCGCAAAAACACAATTTCCCTTAATTTTGGGAAAAGATAATGTTCATAATTTGCAACACTGCCACAATGGCTCTATAAGCAATGCTGCCAATAAAAAAATCTCGAATCCCCGCGTCACCCTTGGCGATTCCCCGAAATTCCCCGCATTTTTTTGATTACTTCCCCACAACTTCTCCGACTTGTTACTTTAGGATACAGACACAGTTTCATACAGTTTTTTTTATTAGACTTCAGGAATTTATTACAAAAAATTTTTTTTTTTCAACGTTTTACATTTTCTCATGACGATACTAGTAACAATTTCATCGTAAATATGTAAAAATAGCAGCTAATGCTGAAATGCAAGTTAGTTGGTTTTAAACCGCAGCTGTGTCGTGAGAATAACTTGGTGGTTGAACGGTTGGAAAACGTAGCTGCACTTTTTTAACGATTTTATTGAAAATTCGAACAGTTCGCACCAATTTAGGAAAACGAAAACCATAGACAGTAGGTAGTAGTCGGTTTTTTCCACGTAACAAGGGGTAACAACCATATTATTCAATAAATTCAGTATCAATTATAGAAATGGATACTTACAGAAATGAACGGCGGTATACTATATTACCCAGTGGAGATTGCAGTTTAGTTGGAAGAGTAAAGAAATTGCATTAAATTTAGCCCATCGATAAATTTGGTCTGGATTCCCCGCAATTACCCGATTTTTGTCATTCCCCGCGCTGTCCCCGCGCTAACCCTCAATTCCCCGCAAATTGGGGAATTCCCCGCAAATTGGCAGCACTGTCTATAAGTCAATAAATATTTTACAAGTTTTGTTTGTTTGAATCGTAGTGATTACCTTTTTTGTGGTTTGTATCACA
Organism: Plusia festucae; assembly: GCA_950381575.1. NCBI lineage: Eukaryota > Metazoa > Arthropoda > Insecta > Lepidoptera > Noctuidae > Plusia > Plusia festucae. The sequence goes on from OX494447.1 coordinate 1,503,002, forward strand.
CACTAAATTGGATACTTACTTGTGAAAAGTAACTCAAGTAGACTTTTTTTTAATTTGTAACTTTTTTGCACGAGTTTATGGTGCAGGACAGCATAATTTCGGAATTATTATACTTCCACAATTACATCATGCGCATTGCGCACTCGCTCGCGGCAGGCTACCGAGCGATCCTGTTCATATTGCCGAATCGTAGGTATTAATTTTACTTGCCTCTTGTATCGCAATGTTCTGTCTATACTAAACTTTTTTATTGGTCTGTCTGAGCATTTTGTTTCAAAAAATATTCTACAGGATTGACAAATTATGGTACAGACTTCAGATACACGTCATGCTCATAAATTAGCATGCTCTTCAAACTGAAACGCTTCGAGTTATTCATGCCTTTTTGCAACTTATGCGTATCCTACTCAAAGCAAATACTATATAATATAAATACTCGGAAAACACCTGGCCCTCTTCACACTCCACAGAATTAAGTAAAATCATCGGTTTGGTTGCAATATACATTGTGTCCAACCACCCGCGCTGCAGGTAGCATTCATAAGCATTCTCAAAAACTCCGAATAGTCGTCGGCAAGTAACTAGAAGACTGCACTGATGTGTCTGACAGCAAATCAGAAATTAAAGTTTGAATCTCTGTTATTAATTAAATTGTATGTGCATACTAGCGTTGGCAGTTTTTTTTTTGCCAAGTCGGGATTTTGGAACTTTCTGAGTGAAAACAGCGGGATTCTTTCGTCGAAAGCGAGACATAGTAAAAAAAAAATTATATAATCAGAAGTTTTATAATATTTATCTTTTTATTTGAATTAAAATTACGTCTACGTGTCAATAGATGGCAAAAATAGCCATAATAATAATAATACCGGCCTATAAATGTCCCACTGCTGGGCACAGGCCTCTTCGCATATAGAGAAGGACTGAGCATTGATCACCACGCTTGCTCATTGCGTGTTGGCGATTTCAAATTCCAATTTTTGGAATCCAGGTTTCCTCACGATGTTTTCCTTCACCGTTTGTCAATGGTGTCTTAGAATAATTAAGAAAGTACATATAACTTTGAAAAAGACACATTGGTACTTGCCCGGGTTCGAACCTGCAGCCATGTGCATACGAATCCGGTCTTTGAACCGCTAGGCCACCACGACAGCCATAGAAAATGTATTTTAATAAAAATATAATATTCTACATCAGATTTACCCTATCGATATACCTAGTAAAGTTTTGTAGTAGTCTTATAAAGTCTTCAGAATAAAAAAAACATCTAAATCAAAAGTTTCATTCATTAGAAAAATATAACGTTTCAAATAAAATAGCCTGTGGAGTGTTACAAATTGCAAATTACAATAAGAGAATAATTATTTATAGGAATTACTTATTCATGATATTTCTGTGAAGATTTAACTTCTTTTAAGTTTCCGTTCAATCAAGCACGTTCGAGTTATCTCCGAAAAGCGGGACTGAGCCTGTCCCGCGTGGGACATTTAATTTTGATTTAAATATAGGGACGTCTGGCAACGCTGGTGCATACTTACGTCTTTTTCATAATTCTCGTTCCCACGTAAAAATCCCAGTCGCCACCGGTGGGGGGAAGCGTGGATCTATTGTTTTTTCCGTTCGCTGGACTATCCTGTTCTCACATCTCACTTAGATAGACGGACCGTATAATTAATTATACCGGACCGTAAAATAATGTAACTATGGTCTGAAAAGACGATAGGAGAATGGAAGTACCTACAATTCATATATACATAACACGGTTTTTTTTTTCGGATCCGTCCCAATGTGAAGGGTTATAATAATATAAATAATAATTATTCTATCACTGGCATACCCATGTCTCTAGAAGGATCGAGAAAACACGACGCGCGACGGTTGGCCAACATGGGAACGGGGCGCTTTTTTTTTTGCGGAGTGAGAAGCTTATGACTTCCCCACGCCGAGGGCACGGCATGGGGATATGACGGACTTTAACCGACTAAAAACACCCCGGTCCCATCATTGCCTTAGCCAGAGCCAAGGGATCACTTGCGTATTCCCAACGAAGCTCTAATGGGAACGGGGCCTGACAAGTATGTATTGTAGTTTATGCTCACGATATTATTAAGCAGTAATTTATTTTGTGGGTTACAGATGTAGAAAGTCCATGGTTGCTTGCTGGTTAATTGGTATTCAGTACAAGAATTATTTCCTCGTAAAGGCAAGGCGGGGATTGAACCGGCAGCCTTCTGAACAGAAAGTTATGAACTTTTTATCTTGGTCTGTTTTCGCTATTATTCATGACATGACTATTTACATAGTAAAATCATATCTAACACATTAATTATAAGCAACATAATGTGATCATAAATTTCAGACTTGATTAAAGCCACCACTTTATGAAGGAGCATATTTCTTGAGGTGATGAGGTAAAAAAGCAAAATATATTCTTTTATCAATTCGGACCACATAATGCGTTTTCCAATAGAAACCATTGAATATTAAATACACTATGATATAATAAGCCATATATATATAGATATAGAACTATAAATAACCATCTTCCACCAAGTTTTTAGAATATTGGTTTCATATTGTGTGGCATGTGTGTTCATCTGGGACATAAAATAATAATGTGTATGTTTTCTAGGTAGGATAGGTTTTGCCCTCTTGTTCTGTCAGTTCATATTGATTTAAATGTTAAGATATTTCAAAATATTACTTGGGAGATTTTTAACAGCTATTACTTTGTGTGTCTGTGTGAGAACATAGAAACAAAAAATCTACATAAATAATATAGGGCAAGATGAAAACTTTAGAAATAATAAGGCAAGATTTTTATTAGTTAATCATCTCCCACTGTTATTTGAGTAATAATTATACATTTCAGTGTATTACAGAGAGGCACATTGACAGGGATAACAAAATAAAAAATGCTTTAATTGATGAAATTCTAATTAACCACTGAATTCTCCACAAGTTAGCAGGATCTCATAAACAAAGGAATTGATCAATAAAAATAAATCACGCGAAGTGATAGGATGTAAGTTTAAGACTCGTCGGATCGCAGTACGATCGCGTAAGAACAACGTTTACTGTATAACAAGACGAACAAGAGAGTCCAGAAGGGGTTCGGGTCGCTCCGGGGCCTCCACTCTTCACATTGAAAACTCATTATACGCCAGCATCCAATTTATCTTTTGTCAAAAAAATCTGTACAAAATATATTAAATATATACTCTGTAATGCTAAAAACTGTAACGCTACCTCTTCAATAGTTCAATCACGATTATTAAATGATTTAAAACACAATAACTCGTTCACGTCGTTCAAGAACAAACATTATCCTAGCGAGCACCAGCAGCACCGCCAGCGCTCGCGCGGCGGGGAGACCTATATACAAGTCAACATTTTTAAAATCATACACCTCAGTCTGTCACGTGAATACCGCTGCTGCATCTGATTTATAATTCCGTTTCATTAATTTCATACAGTCGTGTGGTCTTACGATCTAGTGTCGCGTATCGCGTCCTTTGCTTATCGTCCGTGCGTGGCATCATAATATACATAGTTTATTTTATATATAGGCAGTCGCGACGAGGCGTGTGTTAGTTCCGCTCCTCATCGCAATCGCGGGAGATGTGTCCGGGTTTTCCGCACACATAGCAAGTCTTGGTGCCATCGGGGCAGTTGCGTGAGATGTGGCCGGACTTGTTGCAGTTGTAGCAGGTCTGGTTGGAGCTATCGCGCCCACCCTCCGGGCAGTTCCGTGCGATGTGCCCGGTCTTGTTGCAGTTGTAACACGACGGCTCATCCGGACTCTGCGCGCACTCACGCGCTATGTGTCCCGTTCCGTTACATCTGTACCACATAAAACCAAGGCATTAGTCTATTTTATTATGTTGACTCAAACGAAAAAAAAAAAACAATGACACGGTAACAGGACATGTGGTTCACAAGGTCAATGTCAAAAGTTCCTCGTGACAATATGATACAAGCTATACACTTTCGATACGACCTAATCAGCTAAACCTATCACACAAATTTTATAAAGGCGCAAGTCCATGTGTGTGTATGTTTGGCAACTCTTCACGCTCAAATGGCTGGACCAATTTAATAGAATACAGGTTAGAAGGAAGCACACTTGAATATCACAAGGATAAAAATAAGCCTATCAGATAAATTGCCGGTAACACCGCGGAACTCAGCAAATTACTTACGCACTGCACACAAACAGATGATAAAACGGGTTACAATTGGTAGACTATTAGTCAACTTTGATTTGCTTTAAGTATCTACCTAATGTTTTCTTATTAAGAAAATAAAAAAAAAACTTTTGTTTTTATCATTGTCAGTATCATCAGTTATATCTGCCCTTATATTTGAATTTTGAATTATTTGGTGACTAAACTACGAAACATCTAAGGCGATTTTCTCGCTTTAGAAACAGGTTTTGATATGATCTAACGATAAACCGGCGTGAGTCGGATAAGATACGCGGTTAGCTAACGTGCTGACAACAAATTTTATTAATGAATAAAACACGACTTGCATGAAATAACCAATATTTTAGTTTAGTGTTTGCAGATAGAACCATGGAAATGTTTGGCTAGAGAAAAATGGATGCGTGTATAAAATAAAACTTGTAAATTATAGATTCATAACATTACTAAAGTTTTAAAACGCAAAGAATATTTTGATTTATTACAGTCATGTCCGTTAATTAGTTTTAACTTTGAAACATAAAAACTTATTCTGGAACACCCTATTGTTAAATACCTACCTGTAGCAAGCTATTGCTAAAGAACTATATCAAGCTAGTAGAATTGTACTGTTATAATAACTGTACAATCTAAACTCTACTCAAATTTCCTCCACGCGGATACGAAAGGCGCGTGGAACTCATTTCCTCGTCGTCGCACGCTAGTCAATACTAAAAACATGCGAGTTGAGACGCTCAAATGCGTCCACTCATGCGTAGCGAACCGATACTTCCAAGTCTTCACGAAACACGTATAGTTTTAAGTGTCATTAACCTGCAGCAACTATGGAGACTCGACAGATACTCTTGGCTAACCTAACAGCAAACTGTGAGTTTAAGTTGTTGTTTAGGATGGGAAACTGTTTTAGCCTCTTGAGTATTGTTGTATTGCTTTATGTTGCTGAAAGTAAATAAAATACTGTTTAGGGCTGTTAACCTGTAGCAACGGTCAGCCTCTTCCTTGCAGTCCCGCGCGAAATGTCCAGCGCGGTTGCACTTGAAGCACTTTTCACGCTGGCGGTTGAAGCCTGAGTCGCGAGCGGCCACACCGCCCTGAGTACACTCCCGGGCGAAGTGCCCCGTCCGGTTACACTTGTAGCATACGCTCGAACTCATTGTCTGGAACAATAGGATGCACTTCGTTGATTACGCTTATCTTATACATGTTAACGGTACCTCAGCAAGTGCGTAGTAACAGAGCAATAAATAACCTTAATTGACGAAACAACTAGGGTTGTGACTTGTGTCTAAACAACTAAACTAATTGCAATCGCAAGTAAATTCTGACAAAATGGAGAACACATCATTCTTGCTACAGTCAAAATAAAAATATATGAAAACGGTAAGATGTGACGAAACGTATCGGTGCGCAAAATTTACTCTGTCAACATTATATCTGACCTTGTAATAATGACCTTTATAAAATACGGTCATTCGCCTTAGCTATCTCTTTCTTACTCCTATTTATAGTGATAAGCGCAACAGAGATATGTATATATTTTTTAGTATTTGCACAGAAGTTCCGGTGACGTGATGACCCTGACGTTGATAACGCGCTTCGAGTGCCAAGATCACGGCAAATTGCGTACGATTGCCATCAATTGTCTCGCGGCAAACATTTTCATCGAGACGTTAAAAGGGGCGCCTCCCTTTAACTTCTCGATCAAAATATTTAATCGATACGATGCAAAACAATTGAAAGAACGAACGTCGCACATTCCAAGTGGTCTGTTGACTTGACAGTTAAAACAAGATTTCGTGCTGGTTCTTTTGTTGTCGTAAAGGGGTATACAATTTAGAAAATACGATGGCCTTAACTAACGTTTTGTTTCATACTTCAGGACAAAAGGAAAAATCTACATATGCTTGTAATTATACAACAATGAGTTAAATAAAATCATAATTACGTTATTGTTATTTTTGTAAATTGTCTGTGATTGATTTTAATTACTTACTACAATCTAAGCTCCGTTGGTATTCTGGTTCATGAATCAAATACACGGGACATACAGTGCTTTGCAAGGATTTTGACATAAGACAAAAAAATGCTGATAATTTGAGTGACAAAAACAATAATTCATAGAGTTTACCATACTAAGCCTTAACAAACACTAGTTTTACCGTCGACCTCGCCATGGCGACACCTTTCTTTGGCCTCAAAATTATTGATTAACACTATACCAAGATATTATTGTGTAACAGAAGCCATAGGTCTTTCTCTATTCAAAATGAATAGTTTTCTGAGTAACACTGTGCTTGAATTGTCTATGAATGATAACGACACTATGGTAGGCATATGTTCTTACTATAGTTTGCAATTAACAAAAATTACATTAATTTGTTCGATCACCAATTTATAGTAAATTTGATCGTAATTTGTGTGATAATTTTCGATTAAAATATGGACATAAATTACAGGTTACATAACAAAATATGTAAAATGGGATTATGTAATCTTATTATGTTACTTCCATAAGAAATAAAGAACATGAAAATGATACATTGTGTTCAGTTTAACTACATTATCCAGTCATAAAAATGTACTAAGGCACGGGAGAGGTTCCTTGAAAGCTGGAAAGTCATGAGTTATGAGAAATTATGTTTACTAGTGTACATAGCTATACATTTGAATTTAAATTATTTTACATAAGTTTACATGAAAACATGTTTCATGTGGTTGAAGATTTGTTTGAATAAGTGGCATTACATTATACAAGTGGTTTCTATTAAGAATACTAGTTCATTAAAACCATATCTGGCAGAACAATAAGGCTTTGATTCATGAAACCAATATTAATTATAACAAATAAGTACACTGAATCTATCCTATCATGAAGGGAAGACATGATTACAAAATGTCATACCTACATTCTTATACAGTACTACTTTAGGTTCAAATTTATTATGGTGCAAGATAATGTTGTTATGAAATCTTACTTTTTACTCAACCAAATTTCCCTTTTATCACAAATCAAATACACAATATAAAACAAATAATTACTTTGATAAACTCACATACAAAAATACAATGACCTACATGAATTTAGTGTGAAATCTAGTTGGTAATGGTGCAATTACATAGCACAATTTACTTTCTAAATACAACTGTTATAGGGTCATTGGAGCAATAACTTCAACTTCTGTTTGTTTGTGTTCTAACTGTGCTCTTGTAAAAAGTGTAACAAACTTTTTAAATCTTTGTTTAGTTATACATTTATTTCACCATCAAGGACATAAATGACATTAGATCAGATGTTGTGTAATGGGATGCTAATAAGCATATTGTTCATGATGACAGTTAATAAATTTATATATTTTCCTCCTATTTCTGAATTAACAACATAATTATGAATATTTTTATAAATTCTTGAATAACTTCCATCATAAAAGGCTTCAATATCAATCTACCCACTAAAAAAAATATTACTGGAAATATACATTTCATACCACTTGTGCCTATGCCAATGTTTTAAGTAAAATAGTTATTGAACAATTATAATGCTTGGAAAGTGTATAATTGAAAATAATCAGATTATGTTGACTTTCTCAAGAGAAATGCTACTAATGACAAGATAATTACCGAAAAATATGGCTGTAGAAGAATGAGAAAAGGAAGTGATGGACAAAACATAGCTTGTCATTATAGAATAATAGATTTTACATATGTTCACTGAAATTATGTTAACAGATTCATATAGGTAGTCCAATAGACTTCTAAGAATAAAAAATAGTTCTAAGCCAGCATGTAACAGGTACCTAGAATAACATATGCTCAAAGTAGCCAATTGAGATATAGTAACTTCATTATTCATAGTAGTATTTTCCCACATGCTGTTCATAGTGCAGTGATGCGTCATTGTCTTACAGTAACAGAGAAAAAAAAGAAAGCCACAAGAGAAGGCATGATAAATACTTAGCGGTGATCGAGATGCTCGATAATGACGGAGCAATTTTAGAAAACTTTTTAATAAGGCAGTTATTCATGTGTATAAGTAGATTCCGATAGCATATTCCATTGAAAAATTACCTCAACTGCAGCTTTATGTGTCAGCAACGAGTCACCGTTTGTCAAACTAACCACGTTCAATAAACAACCTAACTAGGATGCGTTAACACAAAAAAAAACCAGAAATTCACTTAGGAGCACCTAGGAAATCTACTACGCTGCTTTAAACGCTAATAATTATAAGAAAACACATTTGTAGCATACGTACGCCGTAAAGTAGCCTAACCACGTGTATAGGTACCGGTAGCGCGCGGTTTCACAATCAGTGTTGCACTTTACACTTACCGATTAGTTGTGAAACTTCTTGAGCACTTATAACACTATTGATTCGATCGTTTCACGATCAAATTAATAACAAAATTTACAAATATGCTGTAATTTACGTCGCTTCGTTCGCAAGGAAGCCAGCCACCATCACTACGAATTCGTAAAAGACATTTTGGGCATAGACAATGTAGCTACAAGGCTACAAAGTTTTTAACGCTCCAACGTGACTAGAGAATATTTTTAAATAAATTATATTTAAATACTATACCATGGGTAAAGTAGTCAAAATACCTTGAATTAAGATAAACACTAAAGTTTTTAAGTTTTAGTTGTTATTGTTTGTATATAAAATCATTTAAATTTTCATGTCAATGAACGCGGCCAACGGCTGTCTATGATAAATTGAATTGTCCAATGGCAGCCGTTTCCGAAATTTACGAATCGGTAACGTCAATAGCCAGCCAATAAAAAAGTTTTGTTTTGTTAATGTGAAGCTTGAGATTGGGCTGGATTACACAGACAGATTCAGAAGTCCGAAATACTGGAAAAATCTACTTAATTTGACGCTATTACAATAGTTTTAATTTGGTTGGGTTACTTGGATTTCACGAGTTGTACTGTTTGAAGGAAGATAGAATCTTTTCTGTTGCGTGGTGTTTACAAAAAAAGAAATAAAATATTTCTGAAATAAAAGATAAATATCGTGCTTTAGTTGTGTTAGGAAGATGTCCGCAGAAAAGAGACGTAGTAGCGTTGATAACAAAGAAGAAGCAGAAGATAACGATGGCTGGATTGGGCCTATGCCATCGGAGGCATCAAAACCTAAACCTAAAAAGCGCAAAGGTAGCTTTTTTACATTAAAATGCCTAATTGTAATTTTCTAGATCTTTGCTTAGAGTAATTGTTTTCAGTTCTGAATAGGTCTATCCAATAAGTTAACCTTTCACTTGATACTTGTTATTATTGTTAGGGTCTGCATAATGTATTACATTCAGCCGATACCGGCGACCTTTGTGAGATAATCGTAAACGTAATCTATTACACCTACGGCTAAGTATCAGTGATTATATATAAGATAATCTGTTACCTTTCAGTGTTGGAATTTGAATCTCTTTACATAGAGAACCTGCCCATGTCTGAGACATACGAGTTTAGTTACATGCATCGTGATGTGGTGACGCATGTCGTGGTCACTAAGACTGACTTTGTGATCACTGCCAGCCAAGATGGACACTTGAAGTTCTGGAAGAAACAGGTAAATATTTCTGACTTGGTTTATCACATTTTGGGTAATTATTTGACTCACATTGCATATTCATAGCATAGATTTACCTCTTTTGCTGTGAATTCAGTAGCAGATGTCTCCTTAGATGAGCAAACTACTACTTGCCAACAATACTGATAACAACCAAGCATTATAAGCCAATTAAATTTAAGAACATACTAAATATTTCTAATACCTTTACATATTTTTAATACCTTCTAAGTGGTTGCTAGCTAGAAGCCCACCCCAGCAACTTAATTGGCATGTTATTGTTTTATGGCTTCTCCTGTTTTTTGCCTATAAACTTAAATTACTTAACTAAGATAAAAGTAGCCTATATTATGCCTCTTAGTGGCAGCTTTCAGCCAGGAAGCTGAGGAAGCCCCAATTGGCTTGGTAGTTCCACAGATATTCTTGTTTGTTTAAACATATAAATGTAAATGAGTATGTATATCAGTAATATTATTCTAATTGTAATATTTCTACACTGGATATGATAATATATTTGAAACATGTAACATTTGTAATTACCGTATTATTCCATCAAACAAAGAACCTCTTTCACTTTATTATTTTAAAATACATGAGACATATTTTTATCACACAGTAATATTGTTTTTTAATGATTATGTTACAGGAGGAAGGAATAGAGTTTGTGAAGCATTTCCGTTGCCACCTGGCCCCAATCACTCATGTTGCTACAAACACTACGGGCACATTGCTCTGCACTGCTTCACAAGAGAAAACTATTAAAGTTTTTGATGTTGTTAACTTTGGTAAGTTTAATTTAATAATAATAATAATAATACCGGCCTATAAGCGTCCCACTACTGGGCACAGGCCTCTTCTCATGTAGAGAAGGAATGAGCATTGATCACCACGCTTGCTCATTGCGGGTTGGCGATTTCAAATTCCATATTTTGGAATCCAGGTTTCCTCACGATGTTTTCCTTCACCGTTTGTCAATGATGTCTTACAATGATTAAGAAAGTACATATAACTTTGAAAAAGTCACATTGGTACTTGCCTGGGTTCGAACCTGCAACCATGTGCATGCGAATCCGTTATTGAACCGCTAGGCCACCACGACCTCCCAAGTTTAATTTATCTTTATAAATAATAAAAATAAAATAACTGTGGGCAACATACATAAAGTACTTATGTTAAGGAATCAGAGATAACAAAGGTACCACAAACACCCAGACCCGAGACTGTGTAGAAAAGTGTTTTACTACATTGACCCGTCCGTGAATCAAACCCGGGACCTCAGAGCTGGCGACACCTTGAAAGCCGGTGTGTACGCCACTCGACCACGGAGGTCGTCGCTTATGATACTAGTACTTGTGTCATGTTGTAACAAGCTTACAAGTTTATATATTTTACACATACTAATCACTAGTAAGTTATAGCCTCTAGATCACAGTGTCTCTGGTGGTATCTATTGTCTGTGTGACTGGTATCTCAAATGTATTATTAAATAATATGTAAAATATTCATTTACAATGTAATTATACCTACTTCATTGTAATACATATAGTGTTTACACAAGTTATAAAATGACTATTTAATTAAATTTATCCTTGAAATAATTAATTATTATAAATTGTTTTTTTTTTCAGACATGATTAATATGATTACTATTGATTTTGAACCATACTGTGCAGAGTGGGTACACTCTGCAGGAGATCCTATATCTGCACTTGCTATGTAAGTACATTATTTACTGTTTCAAGGTAATTTACAAATGAGGTTTCCATGAGAATTGTTAAATTTTTGTCCATTTTCATTATACTTATTAGTTTATGTTCTTAAGTGTTACTCAAATTAATGAAGGTGGGCTACTACCTGCTGGAATCTACGTATCTTTTGCGAAAAAACGGTTCAAATGAAGCGGCGGTAGCCTAATGAAAATAAAAATGCGTCGGACTTGCGATCATGTGGTTGCGAGTTCGAATCCCACCCATTACACTACCGACGTGAACCCACTCGTAACACATACTACTAGAAGTAAATAATACTAAGAAAAATATTTTAAGCAATTAAAAAAAAAATTACAACCTATCCCCACCAATCCACGGACCACCCGTGGCGAGCACGGCTTAACCCTTTATATCGGTCAAACAGCTTACACTTAGCTTAAACTTATTTTTGGTTAAAATAAAAAACAAACTTTGGTAACTAAAATTTAATTTGGTTTGTCTTCTACAGATCTGAGAAAGGCAGCAACAGGATCCATGTATTTGATGGCACACAGACCTCCAGTACACCGCTCCACACATTCGAAACGCTCCACCAAGCCACAGTGACCACCATCAAATACAATCCTGTATATGAAACAGCAGTGTCAGTCGATAAAGCTGGCATCATAGAATACTGGACTGGCCCCAAACATGAGTACATGTTCCCAAAAACTGTGAACTTTGGTACTAAACTGGACACGGATCTCTATGACTTTGTGAAGAATAAGACTTATCCCACTGCGCTCGCGTTCTCGCCTGATGGAAAGAAGATGGCATCAATCAGCTTGGATCGAAAGGTAGGCTTGTTGAGTTCTAATTTTTAAATATTATGATTAGAACAGGAAACTAGTACTAAAACAAATCTTAAACAGTATAATTACAATGTTGTTAGTTATTTTCAGGCTCTTTTTCAAGATACAAATAGCAAATTTGTGGGTACCTACTAATACTATGTGTAATGTGTACATGAAAATAAATTTATTCTAATTGGTATTTCTTGTTCAGTACACAATTATAGATAATTTTGTTTGTGTGTGTGTGTGTCTTGCCTCGTATACATTGTGTACTATTGCAAAATAATTGATTTTGAAAAAAAATATCTTTTAATGTTCACTACTCTAACAATAGTGAGTGAAAATGAACTTGAGCTTTTGAGTTTATGTAATCTAAAATTACAAATAATTTCCTCAATTGTCCTCATTGGCTGCATCGTATTAGGGGTTGACTCTAAAATGCCTTACTATATCTTTCTTAGACACATAATGCCCTACATAACACATTAAACAAAGCATTGCAACAGAGGAAATATGTTGAAATCACTGATTCCGTTTAAACTTTTACATACTGCCATTTCTGTTCTAATTTGTAATTATTAGTTTATTTCAATAATCCAATAAATACTAGAGAATTTAAATAGATCGCTCAATACACGTTATCAAACGTTATCCCATTGTTCTAACGTAATATGACGTAAAATGCCTTACTGCACTCATTATTGTCTCCGTGGACATCGCCTTTGAAGTCAAAAGCCTTCATATAAGGCCGAGAAAGGCGCATGTTTCAAATACATACTTTAATGAATAGGTTATTTTGACATCGTTAATCACATTTTTTATAGTGAGGATATATTTTCCAATGTAAAGACGAAAAAAAGTCATATTCCTTATTAATTACTTCCACCTAAAATGTAAAACTTACATCTGTATAATACCCATATTCCTACAAATAAATGCTTCTTTCATAATAGTTGGGAGTGTACAAAGATTTGCGAAACAAGAACACAGTGTATAATAGGCGGATGTTTGTCTGTTGATGTAATAGGTGCGTGTGTTCCATTTCCTGTCAGGCAAACTGCACAAGGTGCTGGACGAGAGCCTGCAGCGCTTCCAGGAGCTGCAGCACCAGACGCAGCAGCTGCCCAACATGGAGTTTGGCAGGAGGTAAATATTACAATACTTTTCGTCCTACACTGGAAACTAAACTTGATATAACAAGATATGTTTCAGTTGTGCAGTAGACCATAATGTTGTACAGCTGTCAGATATTTTAGGTGCCTTTGGTTTTAGAATAGCATTTTATGTAGTAAGGAAATGCTTGAAATACTTTTATACCATTTTAATGATTGCATTTTAAAAGAGTTAATAAGTGCAGCTCATTATAGCTCTGTGGTAAATCGAGTTTAAATGTTCTACTGTGTAATACTTTAAGTATATGCCTAGGAATATATCCCTCCGTAGGGCAAAGACTTCTCTACATCCCTTCCATTTCTTTGTCTAGGGCTGTGTTGTAACTGTTTTTGTGGAGGGAGTCTAGCTTGTTTGCCATTTTTATCTCCCATCTGTCATGACACGTGGCAGACGTGTCCAGCCCAGTTCCAGTATAGTATAGTGTGGCTTGAACTAAACCTGTTTTACGCATTTTTTTTGTAATATATTATAATGAAACCTATAGAATAATAACTATGAAACCTCTATGTCCTTGAGGCCATAATTTTTTTCAATAGAACCTATAGCAAAAAAAGATATTCTTGATTATTTACAATAACATGTCACTGTCACCGTTACAAGCACAGACTAAGGAAAAAAGAATAGACATGAAATACCTACGAAAAAAATGTGCATACCTAATGTGAGTCTGGCACAAAGATGGCGGCTTACCGTAGAGCTGCGCGCATTATAATATCGATAGTTGAATTGCACGGTGTTTACAAAATTCAATTTTTTTCGAAAATGAGTTTGATTTAGCTTTCTTCGGTGTTGAAATAAAACTACTTTTAAACGGATTCTCGCGGTTTATCCTTCCATGCCGTTTTCGGCTACCTACGGCGACCGTTTCATCATCAACCTACTGGCGTCTATCATGGGCTCTCATGTGGCTAGAAAAACCATATTTGTTTACAAATATTCTTGCACATACTTTATATTCTGTACTTGTACAAATATTCATAATAAAACGAGTTTTACTATGGTATGTTTATCCCATTTATTCCCAGTTTCCACCGCGGCAATCACGAATAAAAACTACACTGAAAGGTATACTGAGGTATCAAAAGTAACGAGTAACGTAACGATACGATAGTAACGAGTACTCATTTTTATAGTACCGATACATACGGGTTTGCTTTTTCTCGTTACTTTTACACCTCTAATGACAACTGATCTACTTGTTTTTGGCTATGACAAAACATGGCGACCGGCCGCAGTGAGATATTTTGTGACGTCACCAAAATAATGTTGCCATTGATAAAACTACTGTTGTCCTTTTTTACATATGATTATCCTCATAAGTTAAAAAGAGATGCCGATATGTCAGAAACTATGCCGTCGAACTACATGACAACTGTTTGTTATGCCAAGTCCTCTTTATTTCCTTAGTCTGAGGTTACAAGTCACATAAAGTCAAAAGTATTGTGAGAATGCTGTGAAAATTAAATTTACTAAAGTTATACACACCGTTTTATAAAATTTTATTTTACTGTTCGTAATTTTAATTTAAAATATTTCTTACTATCGTATCGATCGTATCGGCCCAGGAATCCGCAACGAGAACTGCGTTATCAGTAGCTTTCATTATTTTTTTTAAATTAGTAGGTATATAATTTAGTGGATTAGCCGATTATCCAAAGTAATGCTTCTGTAATGCGATTATTGTAATTTAGTTACCAACAAATTGCTGTTAATATAATAATAAATGCTTATTTTCACATCACAGGATTAAAATATGGAATATGATAGAGACTTGTGTCTGTTATGGTTACAACCTGAGTTACAGATAAGGGAACTTATTGAGAATCTAAAGCTGTTTATTGTGATACTGTTATTAAACCAATATGTATATGGCTAAGGTTATAATGCTAAATGTCAGCTATTATACTGTTACGGCTTCACTGTTTTACTTGATATAACATGTAATAATAATCTCCAGAATGGATTTCAGCCTCGGGGTCTAATATCGATTGAGATCAGCCATTTACGTA
This sequence comes from Plusia festucae, assembly GCA_950381575.1. Taxonomy (NCBI): domain Eukaryota; kingdom Metazoa; phylum Arthropoda; class Insecta; order Lepidoptera; family Noctuidae; genus Plusia; species Plusia festucae. The sequence continues at coordinate 1,518,494 of OX494447.1, forward strand.
GGAGATTATAGTGCATCAGTGTGCGCAAACACAGATGCACTCTCTGTTCCTTCACCCTTAAAGTTCGATAAAACGGCAGACCGACACGACTGGAGATAGCACTGCTAAACCTTCCTGTCTCCAAGCTCTACTGAGTATTTCTAATGCAGAAAACCCATTCATTTTGGCTTGACCCGGGATTTTAACCCGTGATATTTTGTGCTAATATCAAACTTGCGACTACTAGACCAACGAGGGATAACGTTTCATAACAATAACAAATAAATAATTATGTATTTGTTGCACAGGATGGCAGCTGAGCGCGACCTTGAGAAGTCGGACTCGGTGCACTTAGCAAACGTGCTGTTCGACTCGAGTGGGCACTTCGTGGTGTACGCCACCATGCTGGGCGTGAAGGTGGTGAACCTCGTCACCAACCGCTGCGTGGCCATGCTCGGCAAGCCCGAGAACCTGCGACCGTTGCATCTGGCTCTCTTCCAGGTAAATTATCTATATAAATATATTTCATTAATGCTTCAAACAAAGACGGTTTCAATACCTGTGGCATTCGATTCAACCATAGGGTGATGGAAGAAGATTGTAAAGATGACAAGAAGAGTTAAATAGAAATAATTCAGCGGGTTTATCTATTATCAATTATCTCCGGGTATAAGTTTATTGTGCCGTGCAAATCGTCAACACTTTATAGAGATTTCATACAAAATTTACTTGTATTTTAGACATTTACTCTAGACATACGTCTTGAATCGCTGAAATATGTAAGATGCAAGATCTATTATTTTATCAAAACATGATGGAATTAAATTATTAAATCGTCTGCTGACTGGAGGGTGATTTCTAACCTATTAATTTATTTGAAAAACATGAAACTGATTAGGGTGGTCACCTACTTTGCCATAAATGCTATTTTTGCGGTGAATACTAATTAATATTATTTGTTTTTATTAATGGTTAATATAATTAATAATAAGTATTTTTTTCTTTCTTTTTAATAAAGGTGGTACACAAAGTAATTACAAACCAAAACTTGTTTCAGGGTCGAACCAACCAGTCGAAAGTGGCGACGACCCTCGAGATGGAGGGGTCTGAGAACCCGACGCTGCTGAACGTGAAGACGGACCCGACGCTGTTCTGCACGGCGTACAAGAAGAACCGGTTCTACATGTTCTCGCGCCGCAGCCCCGACGACATCAAGAGTCCGGACGCTGACCGGGATATATTCAATGAGAAACCCTCCAAGGAAGATATTATATCGGCTACTGAGGGACAAGGTACTGACTTTTGTGTATTTTTATTGTCTTTCAAAGTTTAATCTGGATATTTTTATTATACACCTATCTTTAGAACTTTTTAGTTTGTTTGAACTTACCGTTAGGTTATCCTTGCCGTTTATATTAAATTACAAATATTTGCTCCACATGCGTTAATGCATAATAAATAAATACTAGCTTATTCTTGCGGAGTGCGCGTGGATGTCGGTCAGCGCGGGAAGCGTTTTTTCTTGTAGCCTTAGCTTATTTCGTACCAAGTCTCACCAAAATTGGTTCAGCCTAAAAATTGCCGTTTTAGTCTTAAAACGGACACAGATAGTTACTTTCGAATTTATGATATTAGTGTGGAAGTGTGGCTTTAACACTTGTGGAAAATATTTATTTTGTTCATCATAGTGTCCATTGCAATTTTTCATTTACGTTTCCAAATGACTATAATGAAAGTTTATCGTATTCATTTCTAATTTGCTATAAGCGCCCAAACTGATAGTTTATGTTCCTCCCTCCAGGCGTGCAGCGGCTGTACGAGCAAGCCATCCTGCACACGTCGCTGGGCGACGTGCACGTGCGGCTGTTCGGCAAGGACACGCCGCGCACGGCCGAGAACTTCTGCGTGCACGCGCGCAACGGGTACTACAACGGACACGTCTTCCATCGCGTCATCAAGGGCTTCATGATACAGACTGGAGATCCCACAGGTTTGTAGAAGAAAGTTACTATAGACTGGCTTCTGAATTAAAAATTCCAACTAGAGTATTCAGGCCACATATTTAGGTCGTGCAATGTCACACGCTGTCTCTTGATTGGTTGGATAGAATTTGAGACGTTTTCGAGTTAACGTGTGTGGAAATCGCGAGCCGTCTGGTATCTTAAAAAAAACTGGTCACTTGGAGACTTGAGAGTATCTCTCAAGACTCACGACTGGAAGAAGAGTAGAAAGGTCGCAATTTTCAAACCTACGCTAAATATTTGTGGTTCAAGGGGGTTCACATCGGTAGTGCAATGGGTGAGTTGAAACCACATTACAAGTCCGTCGCCTTAGCCATTAGGCTGTCGTCGCTTAAGAGGCTTATTCTTCTAAATATCTATACCTCAATTATTATTATATATTTCGTTCCACTTTCATAGTCATTGTTTAATAATGCAGGCACGGGCACTGGCGGTGAGAGCATATGGGGCGGAGAGTTCGCGGACGAGTTCCGGCCGCAGCTGAAGCACGACCGGCCCTACACCGTCAGCATGGCCAACGCTGGGCCCAACACCAACGGCAGCCAGTTCTTCATCACGTTAGCACCCACGGTTAGTTGAGTCCGTCTTTACTATTATCATATTTAAAATCTAAGCTATTATAGTTGTTCTACGTAAGATTAAGTATAAAAGTTTGCTAGTTACGACAAAACTTTTTATTGTTTTATTTGCTTCACATCTTCAACTATCAAAATGTTTTAAAAATCATAATGTTAAGTTGCCTTTACAATATTTGAAGTGATCTTATTTTTGAGCACTACAATAATGTTTTTGCCAATTGCCAACTCGCAGTGAGTGGTGATCAACTCTCATTATTTTTCTATAAGGGAGAGGCCTGTGCTCAGGAGTGGGTCTTTTGCAGGCCGGTATTATCAAAATCATATTTTCTTTCAGTGTTAGAAACCAACTGGACACAAAATCCATCTAGATAAATCAGCCTTTGATTTTTTTGTTTGAAGTTACATATTTTACTTTCTAAATGGCTTCTAATACTATTTAATACTATATTACATGCACCAGTATTATACATACATATAATACTAGCCTATACATTTCCCACTGCTGGGCCACAGTCCTCTCATAAGGAGAAGGAGTGAGCATTGATCACTAATTTTATTGTTATCACTGTATATTGTTGCTAAATATTCTTATAATGTGTCTATACCCAACAGCCGTGGCTAGACAGCAAGCACACGGTATTCGGGCGCGTGGTCCGAGGCATGGAAGTCGTCCAGAACATCGGCAGCGTCAAGACCAATCCCAAGACCGACAAGCCGTACGAGGACGTGAGAATAATATCTGTTACAGTTAAATAACCTAGTACCGTATCGTAGTATGGGATAACTCGACACACGGTGTTTGATAAATAAGTTAACAGTGCAATTGGTCATAATATCAGTCTCATTGTAATAAGACGGTTTATACATATTCTGTCGCAGCCAAATTTTAAACACCGATGCAGATAAAGATAATGCATGGAGGACAAGGAAAGGCTCAAATCGTCGTAAATTATTTTTAATGTGTTTCTGTGTGTGACTTTTACACGATGCGAATGAACTCCAACAAAGTTGACTACGTTTATAAATGTGTGGTTGTATACACGGGAGAATTATAACTGTAAAATGCTCGACACAGTGCGAAATAATTAACCACGATAATGTTCCTTGAAAAATTTACTTTTGGTCTTCCATGCATAGGCTCGTGCTTTGTCGTTCTAGTCGGGGCATTTGCTCTTGTGATATTTTGTATCTCCGAAAGATAAACTTGTTATCAACAATAAAAACGTTCAACTTTTAGTATACCTGTGTAGATGGTGTAAATTAATTGTATTTTTGTTTCTATTAGATTTTAGATCCTTAGTGTGTGTGTTTGTGCTCATATGTTTTTCAATTGTTTACTTATTTATCAAATTGCAGAGTAGAGATATAAAACGAAGTTACGGGAACTTCTGATACGTATTGACAAAGTGCAATAAAGGTTTTATTAATATGACTTGTATTAATAAAATATATACAATCATTTTGGACATATCTCATTAGTTTTATCATCTATGTATTATGGAGAACTCTGGAAAGAGTTTTAAGTAAACTAAGTTATTGTGTATTTTTAAATGACATGGTATAGTGACCGTAACTTGGTTTTTAATATTTTTGGTGCTTAAGTGAAAACGAGAAGTACAAAATCTGTAATAGCAATAAAAGAGATCAATGTTGTACGTGTGTTGTTTACTTACGCTTACACATTTTTAATGAAATGATTTATAAAACAGATAAACATAAAAAATCTACTCCATTCTTGGACCCTAGAGCAATAAATACTAATTGTAAGGAGAATAAAAAAAATAGTATGTTTAATTTTATTGGTGAAAGTTTGCTTCTTCACATGAGTAGTAATTTTGGCCTGCAGTTTGATAGTTACAGGTTGGTACTATTAAAAAGCCAATTAATTTCGCTTATATGAGGTGGTGACTCACGAGTCCATTTCGGGATGTATTGCATTTGCAGTTTGTGGTTATGTTGTAGACAAGACTTTATATAGAGACTTAGTAAATAATGTTTGATGGTGAATATTAAATCGCCTGTAGTCCATTGTAGACGTAATGAAAATTAGACTTTTCGCTAGAGTTGTAGTAGAAAATGAATTAAATTAAAATGTCAGTAATTATAAATTATAATTCTAAAAACTAAGATATACTTAAATTGAAAATCAAGAAAAATTCAGAGAGAAAATCAGTGTTATTCTTATGAAGTAGTACTAAAGGAAACAATTAATAAACTTTTAAAATTATCTCACGTGTTCTTTTTTTACATAAACAAGTGTGCAATTAAATATTATCAAGTTCTAGCCTATAATCATATAAGATAAAGGTAATATTTTTTTCCGGGCTTGTTGCATGTGTCTTTGTAAAGTTAAGCCTATATAACCACGGAATTTACTGCGAGTACAATACATTATATACAAGATCAGTAAATTGTGAAATAGCGCCATCTGTTGTCTAATAGAAGTTAAATAGTTTAGAATATGTGGCGCCATCTAGTAGAAAGTTGCTTTACTAAAAGTAGCTTAAAATATTTTTACCAAAATAGATGGCAGTAGGTAGTTGATTGAGCGATGTTAGCTAGCGCCATTAAATTTGCGAAATATATTTTATGTACAGTACATACGCTTAATGTATTCCACTAATGGTTTGTTTACTATTAAAATATTAAAGCGTCTGCATATTTGTCGAAGAAATATTACGTTTTTCTAAACTTAGCATAACTTTTGTTTACTTTGTTGGTATTTTCTACCGACGTTGTATGATAGACTATTTAAGTATCTACTTATGTAATACGAACTTTGCAATACAACTTTGTAGTCCAAAGGCTGTGAACTGTGATATGGCGGCAATATTTCCTCACATATTATTAATCATAAGCATCAAGTATTCTTGTAAGAACCTAAGTTCTTGTTATGTAGGTGTATATCTAATTCTCCACGTGTAGTCAACAAACAGTCTTTAGCGACAGGCATTGTTTGTGTTACGAATGTTACCATTACAGAGCGAGATATAACGACGACAATTGTTGCAATGTAAATAAGATTATGACATTGTTAAAAAAAACGGAAAAACCTTTTTTTTTTGTCATTGATCGTTTACCTAATATAATGCAACAGATTGACTATGTTCCAAATTTAAGAAAATCTGCATACTTTACGAAAGCAAAATTAAATGGAGTAGGAGAATCTACTTTAAATACTTGAGCGGTTAAATGGGATAATTATAGGAAATAAAATCTAGGAATCATAACATGTACATACATAGGTAATATTTATTTAATTTTAAATAAGAAGACAAAATAATGGTCAGCGCATCAGCTGTGTTTCGAAATTGCACACTGAGGGTTCCCGCATATCCCGCATATGTATCTCCCGGATACTGAAACTTTAATAGTTCATAATACACTGGCGCTACTTTATATCTTAAACTGAAAGAGACACACCACTGTTATCCGACTTAAAACTGATTGAAGTTTCAGTATTCGGCTTCAGTATTCGTACTTAATAAAACGAAGGACGGACAGCGAACACTCAGCTATACAGTCCTGTTGGCTGGCACCCATTGGGAACGGAGCCCTCAAAAGAAACTAAGGGCACATTGTCGTTATGTTGACTAGGTATAAGAAGCATTTAAAAAATACTTTGCTTTTATGATTGCCTTATCATTTTACTTCATCGTTAGTGTTACCTTCAACTTGTAATTTATTTGCAGTAGGCACAACCTTCAGGTGTCGTGTAGAACACTGATGTGCACTTGACCCTAAATAAGCTAACGATGTATGTTCGTTCATCCCACGACGTTTACACGCCTATTATTCTTATTAAAGCGGCCTATCGCAACGCCTATTACCGGCTGATGGTCTACATAATAATATTTATTGTCGGATATCTAACGACCAAGATTTGATTACAATATTAAATATAGTTTGGTTATTTTTCAAAATTATGATATTACCTAGGCGATAATTAGATTTAAATATAAATAAATATACAATACTAATGTAAACCTAAACTTGTTTATTACAACTTTATGTGGTTGTAAAACGTTAATAATTTAATGTTGGTTATAAGAGTTCTCACACTTGACAGCCACCTACTTATGTCTAGAGGTTTCTATGGCTTGTTTATGGTCATAAAAAGTGAAGGTCAACTTTACAATAACATAAAATGCGAGTCCACATTATAGGAATTTTAGATGCATTTTATTTTTCTACTTCTCTGTTGTTGGTTATCTTGTGTGTGAGCGAGAAGGTGGCGGATTGTCTCGCTCGCACTTGTACGAAACCGCGGCCGGCCCCTCCCGCGTCGCCCGCACTATATTTTCTTGCATCGCGCGGCGGCTACCCCGCCTCCGTGCCTCACCCAAATTCGTTTGTTTCCATTGACATACTGGAATTAATTACAAAAAAATATTTTATTGTGGAATCGAAATGAGTGATTGGGACGTATTTTTCACATATAAACTTGATTTTTTTTTTGTTTAACATAAAAATATTTCTGTTTATAAACTTTAAAATCTAATATAATCGGAAATCGGATAATACTGAAATCGGAATCTAAAATTTTGTTTATATGATATTTACGCTAAGGTGACCACTTTTGGGACTTAAATAGGACCTTTTATTTATAAAAAATTAATGCTATGAATATTATATTTAATCTTACATTTTTACAATAAGGGTTCATATTTAAAAATACGTTTTTTGGTCACTGTAATTTTTAACACTTGCAACATAATGTAAGCCAATTTGGATAAATAATTCTTAGTAGGTATGCGGTTAATTATGCTTATTTAAAATTTATACCTCGATACCGGTTACCATCGATTCATATTGTCTCGATTAGACTCGATTGTCGTTTTCATATATAGGTACCTACCTAGTTGCCGGTTTCATTAGCATTTCAAAGGACCTTTTTTTCTAGTTAAAAATAAAGAATCACTAGAGGTAGCTTTGTAGTTTTCTAAATGATGAAAGTAAGATGTAAACAAACATTAAATTGATTTATAATTATAATTGCACGATATTATCATTGTTATAATGGACACGCTACTGCCGATTCTCGGTAATCGTACGAAGTCGTAAACAGCCCGCTGCGGCCTCGCGCTACGCTACGATGCCAATCACCAATCACACGCAAGCGGTACTTCATGTCGCGCGATGTTCGACCAATGAACGCCCGAGTTTATCACGCCATTTCTAAAAATAGCTTATCTGAGTCACTCAATAAAAGCAGTGGTTGTTTCTTAACAATGTTAATGGGCCTGCCACACACTCGACGAGTGGCATGGGAAGTAGCGAGGAAAGCAGACAGAGACGTAATGTGCGGCATGACGAGTAACGTTGCCACACTACGTCTCTGCCTGCTTTCCTCGCTACTTCCCATGCCACTCGTCGAGTGTGTGGCACGGCCATTAGAAACAAGTGAAACGTTGAGCGCGTCGGACGTGCGTTGCCGCATGAAAAAGTTTTGATATTCGCGCAGTGAGTTCAGTGATACCGAGGCGTTCGGTGCAAACACATGGTTCGACGCTCCTTACACGGCATGGAGACCACTTTCTACGACGAACAGTATCCCCTTCCCGGATCTGTGGAAAACCTCAAGAGACCACTTACCTTGGACGTGGGGCGGGGCGTGAAGCGGGCGCGGATCGGCGGAGCGCCGGTCCTGTCCTCGCCAGACCTGCAGATGCTGAAGCTGGGCTCTCCGGAGCTCGAGAAACTGATCATCCAGAACGGTATGATCACGACGGCGACTCCAACACCGGGCGCGCCAGTGCTATTCCCGGCCAGCATCGCGCCGACGGAGGAACAAGAGATGTACGCGCGGCCGTTCGTCGAAGCATTGGACAAGCTACATCACTCTGACCCGACGCCGCAGATCGGTCGCATCGACAGGCGAGTGTACGCTGACCTGGACAGGCCGCTTGACCGCTATCCCACACCGGTGGTCAAGGACGAGCCGCAAACTGTTCCCAGTGCTGCGAGTTCGCCTCCCATGTCCCCTATTGACATGGACACGCAAGAGAGAATCAAATTGGAACGCAAAAGGCAAAGGAACCGAGTGGCCGCGTCCAAGTGCAGAAGGCGCAAGCTGGAGCGCATCTCCAAGCTGGAAGACAAGGTCAAGATCCTGAAGGGCGAGAACGCGGAGCTGGCACAGATGGTGGTGAAGCTAAAGGAGCACGTTCACCGGCTCAAGGAGCAGGTGCTGGAGCACGCGAACGGTGGTTGCCACATTGACTCGCACTTCTGATCGTGCAGTCGCCGCCGCCGCTCCACCACATTCCATGCTAGTCGCGCCCGGTAGGACGCAGCATACAAAGCGATTTGTGATCTTAATTTTACTGTGTAATATATAGTTAATGAACACTAGTGAGTAAGGTGTTGACGCTACGTCAAGTAATCTGTGGATGTATCGTTAAGTTTGAGAGATTAGGTTGCCAGTGACGTGTGCAGGCAGAACCTCCGCTCGGGTGAGCTGATTCCAGGGTGTTTGTTGTTTGTGGAATGGTTATGTTATGGTCCTTATCAAGGATGTACTTAGAGCGAGTCACAACTGCGAAAGCTTTAGCTTCCATTGTAAGTTGCAGAACTAATGTTTTCCTTAAATCAGTATTGCGTTGTCTCTGTCTCATTTAGAATAGTGTAGAAACTAGAAAGGATAATCGTGCGACGTCATTCGTTTGCAGACTGACTGAACGAGGTTGAGGCGGCGTTGCCAGTTATACGGCGAATTTCCCGTTTCAGCGATGTTGCCGCACTTGGCTCGCTGAATCGGGGATTTCCATTGTTCATTGTGTCCTGGCCATTGTGTGTATTTTTCTGTCCAGTAGAATCTTATTATAATAATTAGTTTACATTTCGGACGATATTTAATGTTATTTAGACGGAGACGCACGTCGCCGCTGTGTTGTGACAGGTACGAAACGCAGCCGGTGTGAAAGAGATAGTGTGGCGTAGAAGTGGCAACGGCGCATCGAACCGAGTCACGAGCGGATGTTCTGCTAATTAAAATTCCGCCTGCGCCGCCCTCGCAGAATGGCGGCCATGTGTTCAACACTCGGACGTTCCGAATCACGTTTTGTTGCACAAGGTTAACTTTTTCAACATGACAATGGCGTTTCGGCGCCACCGTGAGTTGGAACGTCTTTGTGCGCTTCGCTTGATTGTTTGAAGACAAATTAAGAGCTTGTGTGGGAGACTGATCGTATGCAAGTTCAGAGTGCCTTTTACGTATGAGCGAGAGCGTGGATCGCGCAAATAATTTTCCCCGTTTTGAAAGATGATTCTCGGAACTGACCCGGTGCTCTTTAGAGGACGTGACTTTTGTAATGTGAAGCCGTCCGATTTAAATATTAGTTGTGGACGTATGGGTGTGTTTCGTAATGAGCGACCGTTTGACATGTGAACGATGCGAGTGAATGCGTGATGTAAGTATTTATTAGTGAGAATGTTTATCTTATAGGATGAAGTAGCAATCTCGAGTGCCTACGCTTTGTAAACTAAAGCTATACCTATGTTTTTAATTGTTTTTGTTACCATTAATGTGCTACAGTAAATAAATTGTTCTGTACCATTGTCTTCTATAGGTTATTGTAAGTAATTATAAAACCAATTAACAAGTTGAATTGTTATATAGACTACCTATATAAGGCGAGCGGGTGGCGTGGTAATAAGAACTCAAAAGAAAGTTGTTTCTTTTCTGTAGAGGTACACGCCCCTCGTCTATTTGTATTATTTTTATACAAAAGAATTCGTCAGAATGTTAACAGTAATTTGTAAGTTTATAAAAGATATGGAAACAGTTATACTAAAATAATATATTTCTATGAATTTAACAAAGAATATTGTTTTATACTGAATATCATATTGTATGATAAAAATGAAAGAGAAAATAAATTATGAAGATTATTATACCATTTATTTCTTTATTTTATTTGCCCCCCTATATTAAAAATATCTCCAAAAAAAAACAAAGTAATGAAACAAGTACCTAATTTGGTAGGTAATAAACCAAATCACATTATCATCATTCCTTCAATAAACGCACTTGTTGAAAACAAAAACAATGACATTTGCAAATGCTAATTATGTAAACAGCCATATAGAGGCAAACAAGTGCTGTTTGTTACATAATAGTTGTAAGTAGCACAATATTGTGCTATATAATTATGAGGTACGCTCCAATATGAAATATTCGTACGAGACTGGACCGTATGCTGACATTGAAAAACAAGATAAGCAGACACAACATGGATCAACTGTCAAATGTACAGTTATCAGTTATCTTATCAGTCCAGTTCACAAATTTCACTACCACCAAATGCTATTTATGGATTTTTTATGTAAATTTTGTACGATGCAGATCACTATTATGGTAATTTCAAAAATAGGTTAAAAAGGCAACTTTAATATACTAGTAATTTTTCTAAAACAGATAACGACAACTAACCTCAGAAGATTGGAAAAGGGTTGGTAATTTATGCTGATAAAGCGCTTAGAAATATGTAACAGTAGATACTTTGTGAACGTGTGTCACACGTAAATACACTTTGCGTCGATCAACAGAAGTTTCTTTTAAACGTAAACATTGTAAAACCGGCAGAAGCGCAGTTTCATTACATAATACATTCCGGTAACCAAAGGGGTCTTGTTGCTAACCTATTCTGTTGAATAAAAGAGTAAAGAGTCTGTAAATTACTTTGTTATTCGTAGGTACTCTGAACGAACGAAGGTCAAATGATTCGGTGCCAACGATATCTCGCCGGCCGGATGTCCGAATTTTGTGGCAAAAACGCTGGATGGCTTGGGACAAACATTCTGCTAATCTTTAAGAAATAAAACCGAGTGCCAAGTGCGTGGTATGAATGATTAAACTCCTCGTGTATTTATTGTCGCTTCCGGAATCCCTCTAATGCTTAAGATTAGCACCAGTTGAGCCGTCAATTATTAGAAAGCTTTGCATCTGTAAGGACTAAAAAAGAGAAATGCCTTTATATGTTTTTCTTTATCTATGAGTGATAGATAGCATTCAAAAGTCAAAGGAATAATTATTTAATATGTGACCCATAAATTATAAATAGGGGCCGAATAAACATACCAGCTGTCTGAAATTATTACAGATATATCAATATTCTCCAAGCAAGGGCCAGGTCGTGCTTGTCAAATGTGTGGGTGTATCCCAAAATTTGGTAATTTAATGAACTCAGTAGTATTTGTCGTGGGTATGTATTGCGTCTACTTCCGCAGGTAAAAATCACGGTCGTATATTATGTGGGTCAGTATGCTGTTAACGTGAACATTAGCCACTGAAGCCTACGCATTGTTCTCGTTAAAACATCGCAATATTTACTAACATTACCGTGTTTATACTGGCTGTTGTTAAAACACTTATATATTTATGATTCGATGTTTTTCATACGACGAGCGTGTTGACTGATTGCAGTGCGTTTGCCTATTCATTTTGTTCGCCCAAAATAACATGTGAGTGTGTTGAAACATCAATATTTTATGTTGAGTTAATATCAACAAAAATGTCCATGTCGCAGACGTATTTATGGTTTATGTTCTGGTGAGAACTCACAGTACCTTATAGCTTATAATCAGTAATCGGCATTTGTGGTTTTGTCGGTTGGTGGTTTATGATTGATGTCATTTTAAAGCTCAGCACTGCAGCCCAAAACGGCTATTTTGGCTTTAACGAGCTAATGAGAGAAAAAAAAAAGGAAATTTAAAAAAATATTCTTTTCATCTATCTACTTACCTATGAACTAAATTTCGATTTGCTGTAAAATAATAAAGTTGGAAAAGTTCCAATGAAAACACCGTGTGCGGTCGTTTGCCCTCGGCAACGCTTCTGACTCATGTAGAAGAAAAGAAAAATAGTTAAAAACCATTGTATGTTCGTTACAAGGATTTTATTGTTACAATGGGGACAATGTCAACTTGGAAACAACTATGTTCAGTTCTAAGAAAGGTCTTGTTTAAAGGTAAAAGTATCTAGTAGACAGGTTCCAGTATTGTGCACGAAAACGATTAACTAAAATGTCTAACTTACTTCGGAACGTTTTAAAGTTTATCGATATCGCGAGCTCATCCTCTTGTAAATTATTTCATGAATGTAATGTGTCAACAAAGGGCCGAATTGCTGCCAACTTGTGCGACCTTTTAAGTATCAAGTGGTTTATGCATAATTCTAGTGGCACTTTTAGGAAATTCGGCTGTTGGCTGCTTGCTGTGACAGTTTCTGAGAAAGACCCCGTTGGCTTTAATTTTAACCCGCGGGTCACCTTCAACTCGACGACACGCTGTCCGCGCAGGTGCGCCCTCTGCTGGGCTAATATTCGATACAGTTCGGAAATCGGTTGGCGTACCTCCAAACATCGCACGTGCCGTGGTGCGTGCTGCCACCACACTAAACATTTTTTTAGTATATTTTCCTACAATTGCAAATGTTTTGAGTTCCCAAGTAGGTATGACATTTCAGTGTATGGAAATCCTGACCAGTAGACTTGCATAGCACTGAAAATGCAAGTAAAACGACAACTTTAGACCAGGCACTAATAATGCGGCATCAAATTTAATAAAATCAAGTAAGATTATATCTCCTGGAATTGCTTGGAAGAAACTAGGTATGTTAACATAAAACGCTGTTTAGTTAAATACAGTCGGTTATCACGAATTTAAATAGGACATTTACTATTATCGACATTAATCTCTCCATCGACCAGAAGCCACAAAAGCCCCGTCTCACAAAGCATGGTCACCCTATCATCGGCTTGCACGGACTATAAATCAGGGAGATTCATTGCACCATTGTGTCGCGTCTCCAAACTGTCTAATAATAAATATTATGCAATTTAATAGATTTACTACCTACGCGCTCTATTTTTGTAAGAACAGTCTGTAAAGAAAACCAAATAACATTTTCTTTTCAAGAAATGAGGTTGATATTAAATTAAATATAAAAAAAAAAATATAATGAGAAGTAGTGCTGGTGTAAAATTAACTGTTGTAACTGCACCCCATTCATTAATTTAAAGCGACTGCTGCACTCTTTAATTAGGCAATTTAAAGTGTCAATTTATACACTTTGGAGTCTACCAATTTGTTGTTTTTAGTTACTAGCAACTGCTCTTTTTTGTACCAGCTTAGTGCATTATTTTTATGTACATAGCTAAACGTAATCCGCACACATCCTTATAGACAAACACTAGTCTATGCTATGGTAGAAAAGTTTAGTTTTAGGGTTTCTAGGATCTCAAAAGGAAAACACGGAACCCAATTTGAAAGAAAAAAAAGGAATAAATAGGAATTTAAAAACCCTTTCAGAAAGTTGTATTTAAATTACCAAGCAAGTTCTGAATCCAACGGAACCCTCTCCACGCGAGTTGAACTCGCACCTGTCCGGTATTCCTATCGTAAAATATAAAGTCAGTTTCGATCGAGCTAACTTTGGCTAGAGAGTAAACAACTATTGAGCAATAAATTCCGGTGTAGCTGGGAATAGTTTTTATGTACCTATAGTTGTCAGCGGAAAAGATATAAACATGAATATTAAGGAAATAATAAAGTTGTTGATATTAAGGCAATTCTGTAGGTACAGTCGTCGTTGGCACTTTCTATGGATTTCACAAGTTGTGCAAGCGAGCGCGGAAGTTCGTTATAGTCCTGGCACACTTTCCACTCTTGTTTACAACTGTACTCACTCCCACAGCTGCTGTCCATTGTACTAAGCCCGTTCCTATAAGGAGATTATTAAGCGGTGGTGTGATCTCTTAAGTGCGCAGTAGCTTGGTAATATTTATTGTTTTCTGAAGTTGACGCGAATGTTAGACATTGAAATAAAACTAATCTGATTTTTAAGCGTATTCTCTGGCCGTTTATTTTGATTTTAGTTTCTGACGTTCCTAGTTTCAACGCCTTTGCAGGTGTCGTAGTCACGGGTAGACTGATTTTGGTAATATTGATTGAATTATATGTAATAAAATCTCGGGACAACTCACACAGCCATCCACAAACTAAGTAAATAAATAAAGTAAATAAATATTTTCGATAAATTACACCCATACACAGAACAACGATCGTCCTCAACACACAAAGTTTGGTCCTGGGGGAACCCACGAGCACGACCTTCGGCTTAGCAGTCAGGGTCACTAACAACTAGACCAACAGGCCCGTTAAATGTAGACTGTAGGTATTGTATTATTTTTGTTGGTTTGGGAAGCATTTTTCACGTATGTAGGAATTAAAGCCTGTAACAATATTATCTACTATCAGTTTTATATAACCTGGTGCTAAGCAGAAGCCCCTCATTATTTTACAACAATATGACTCACACTATCCTTCAGGATAGGCGTGGGAAAATCGTATGACTCACTGAATTTCAGAGCTACTCTAGTACGTTAAGACGGGGTGGGTTTTTGGGGAGGTTTACAAATGTAGGTCAAGTTCATTAGAACATCGAATTTCTTTTTTGCTTATTTAATATATGTGTTTCCTAGACGATGTTGTCTTGAAAGCCTGCTGCCATAGTATATTTATGAAAAAAAAATTACGTTTAAAATCAAATTAATCTAAATTATGCTACTATGTAATAACGCACTTTTTGAAAGTCAAGATAGACAGCACCCTGATTTGCCCACCCTTCAAAACATATTCAGCCTGAAATATTCATAGATATTAATACAGGATTATTTTAAAAGGAGTGCGTATATTCTACGAGGTAATCACGTGCATAAAACTGAACAACTTTTCATACAAACATAAGTCACGTGACCTGTCATTTTGTATGAAAATTTCATTTTCCTTTTTAAGATTGAACTGTCATCTACTATATAAAAATAAGTCGGGGTTTCCTTCCTGACGCTATAACTCCAGAACGCACGAACCGATTTCCACGGTTTTGCTTTCGTTGGAAAGGTCTCGGGCTCCGTGAGGTTTATAGTAAAGAAAATTCTCAATTAGGTACATAAAAAAAATTAGACCGCGGGCGGAGCTGCGGGAAACAGCTAGTTTTGTATGAAAATTTCATTTTCCTTTTTAAGATTTCGACCAATGTTCCTTGGGGAAAGTTGTACAGTTTTATGCACCTGATTACCTCGTAGAATATACGCACTCCTTTTAGAATAATCATGTATAGTGATCCGTATTAGGCTTTAGATTGAAGTATGTGCCTTGTAGGCAAAATCGTATAATAATAATTGCACAATATGTGCAGGTGTTGCGTTGGTTAGCGACGTAATCGTACCTACATGGACCGCGGGAAACTGCAGGAAACGTGTCGTTTTACCAACTACATGTCATTACTGCAGTACATTACAAGCTTCTGTAAAAGGAAAACTAACTACTTAATTTCTGATTCCTTAATAATTATATTTTTTTTAAAACGTGGGAAGAAGTTAAGACCATAATATAAACCGATGACGGAACATTAAGTGTTCTTTATGGTTTAGTATTTATTATATTTAAGTAGTATGTACTATTCCCGTAGACAGAGAATAGAGGTACTTTTCCGTATCATCCACTGTCGTTGTGCGACATTCTTATCAAAATGTTCCAATCTCCACGCATTTATTTTATTTCACCATAATTACATTAACATTACGAGTACAATCATGCACTGGATTAGGCGATCATTTACAGTTAAGGTGTTAAAATATTCGAAAACATGTTTGGAGCGCTTGATTATTTTGTTTACTTGTTGTTGCATCAACTACAGGATAAAACTCATTTGGAGTTTTCAATACTGCAATTTTTACTTAAATTCTAGGTGAATATAATGAAATGCGCGCTTCATTCTACGACATAACAGTCCGCTATATTGTTATTGTTTTCTTCCTGAATGATGAATGCCTGCATTGATATTTTAAACTTTCATTTATATTGTATACGTTTACAAAGATATACATTGGTCTTATTGAACAAAACATTGTTATTCAAGTTACAAGGTTTATGCGTTACTGAGAGGAGTTTCTTGTGCTGTTTTACTTGCCTGATACAGCACACATCTGATAAGGGCGAAGGGATTATTGGTTTTCATAATCAGGCAGTAGGTTGCATGTTAGTCATGAATTTACCACAGATCACCTAGACAGTCTCTCTGCGATATTTATCTATAAGAGTGTAAGTAGATCTTTGGTATAGGTTTATTTGTTATCATAAGGGAGTCATTTGTAAATAACTTTGGAATCTCTCCATTTTTTAGCCTGTTCTGAGTAGCTCTACCAAATTCATCGTTGTAAATGCATAGGTAATTTAGATGGCTAGACGCAGGCTGTCGCCATGTCGGGCCATACTTATAACTCACAATAACTGTGGTAAAGACTAACAAAGCATGACGAAACAAAGCGTGGAACAAATTGCGCTTCCTACTATTGTACATAAACTGTGTACACAGAGTACATACAAAGAGGTTGTCGGTAATCAACAGACCTTTGTACAAATAATTCACAAACAAAAAAAAAACAAGGCAATCAAGTGGTTTGAATATCAAACTCAAGTGATGCTTGGTGATCACACTCGTACACAATGGGCATCGTAGACATAGACGTAGCTAATTATGCTAGATTTGTATAAAATACCTTGCATAATTAGATACTTGTAATGTACTAAATAAATTTTAAACTTCCCAATTAATTGGTAAGTTTTTCATAGAAAAACATTTCATCAAATTAAAAAACTGCTTCATATTCTGTAAACTTAGCCGCCCATTAACCGCTACCTATTTATTTCGCGCCTTTGTTCCACTTCCAAGGGACAAAGAGTTGGTATCAAACGTGCGCATGCGCACGTACCTATGTGTGTGCACGTGTTCGGTCTAACACACGCCCACTCTTCATTAACCGCGAATGGAATATAATGATGAAACTCAAGTACAAACGAAGAAATTAATTGTTCTTCATTGATTTTTATGCTTGAATGAATTGAGGATAATCTTTTGTCTTTTCTATGTTAAATATTATTATGTTTTAATGGATCCAACGAAAACGCCGAGTAACGTTCTAGAGTACCTACCTATGTACCTCTTAGCGATCAATTATCGTGATTTATTATTTGTTTGTTCTTCAGTTAAGCGTTTTATACTATTCTATTGATGTGTGATAAATTGATTAACAATATAAATCCAGTATTGATAAAGAAATTCTCCAATATCTAACTTCAAGCCTTCGTCACCGTGACATGGTGAATTGCCTCTTCTGGAAAATATCAGCTGTTGAGATTTGACTTCTTTATTAGGTACCTAATTATATATCTATGATGTATTTAATTTACTAATATGTCTAATAAATTATTTTTATTAAGAATCATTAAATTGATTCCACATATCTGACCATTACTGATGACAGAGATATTTGTACATGAAGATTGGTCAATTTGTCATTACATCAAAATTTTATCTAATGCAAGGAAAAACGAAATTTAGACAGATTTCATGTCACCATTATGAGGCATATTTTTCAAGGTGTTAGGTAGTATGATAACGTCGTAAAAAATATTTTACCATTTAACCAGATCCGTTAAATACTACAATAAAAGAGATCTGCAGTTATATTTAGATACAATAATGATATAAGGGTAAAATGGGTCGCTAATATGGATTTTTTTTAGATAACCTGTTGATGGTCAGGAAAGTTTTTTAAATTCTAACTAGGCAAGTGCGAACTAAAGTGTCATTTTGCGACTGTAAATTATGCTTGATATTGTCTTCTACGAATGTGGCAAAAAATATATATTGTTTCATATTTTCAGATAAAGATTTAATTAAGAGAATTTAATTCTCAGTAGCCTTAAAGCCTGCCAGGCTTTTCTTTATTATGTAAGTAATTCCTTCAAGAAGATATACTGGTAATGGACAGTGTTGAGAACATAACCATTGTCTGCAAAGCTAGTTGAGAATGCTGGCACCATTATAGCATTTATGAATGTATGTTAATGGCTGACAATGCTAATTCTTTGGCGGCGGTTCAACTCGCATTCCGGTCAAACGAAGCCTCCACAAAGGCTTTCATAATGCTAGGAGGATGTGAAAACGACGGATGTTGCAGTCATATTTTCTTCCCCCACGAGATTGGCCTACACGTTTCTAACAGCAAGCCAGAGAATGTGTGTCAATATAAGTAAGTAGGTTAGTTTTTGGAGCCCACCTTTACTAATTATTGTATCATAATTGATTACACATAAATGGAAACAACCGACTTCAATAGCACAAAAGTGTAAAGTACGCAATTTCGTTTAGATATTGTTGGTATAATATTCATAACTTATTTTTAAAACTAAACTGCTAAATCAATTTTGATGAAATTTTTATGCGACCACCTGTATATTGCCCTTATTACAGAAAGAATTTTTGACAGTTTTTGAAGTCACTAAAAAGAAAGTCGCTCCTGTTGTTTTGAAGCTTACATTTCTGATGCAGTTTTCAGCAATAGAGTTAAATTTGTTGTGTATAATTTCAGGAGTTTTCATTACTTTATTACACGTGCAAAGCGGGGTCCGCTAGTTTCAATATAATTCATAAGCCCGAAGGGTGACCGGCATACGCTTGTGGGAATTTCAGAGTTTTGTAACACTTTAGTAGTAATAAAATAATAATAATTTAACTCAAATTTGAGAAAATTTCACCGCACATATCACAACCGCTGGTAATTTCACGCTTAATAGCTTACAACGTGATGTAGTTTCACCAAAGCACGAGTAGCAAGTACGTTTAGGAAGCATAATGAGATTACATAAATAGCCTATTACATAGAACATAGAATGCTTACAAGCATTCAATTATTATTATCACGTTATTTTCAGTTCAAGTACTAAAAAAAATGTAGGTTTAACTAATTATCTACCATATAACAACCAGTTTCCGCACTATCTAATTGGTATTGAAAAAACAATGTCCTTGATTGACGCTTCCCTTGTGTCATAACAACACATTTTAGGCGCACATTGTGTTAATTATATTCTATTTGCGAATGTAAACATAACAGTTAGTCAAGTTTGAGACGTTTCGATACTTGTCTAATTATACTCGTGACATGAGGCAGGTAAGCTGCAGTAGTTTAATTCTTACTAGCGACCCGCCCCGGCTTCGCACGGGTGCAATGCTTATACTTACAATAGAAAATCAATTGTGTCTCATTAGCGGTGATTAGAGAGATTAAAAAGTAAAGGATAAAAAATGGCTAAGAGATAGACATATATACCATCGCGGACTTTTTTGTAGAACTTTTTAAGGTGTACAATACTGAAGTACATTATTTTCATGTATTTCGTAGGGTTCAGCCAGCGTTTGCTTTGTTTTCGCAAAAAAATGTGTTTATTTACGACATCACTTTAGAAACCTCTAAAATTATCAGTGTTTCTCTACTATATTATGCATGTATTATACATATAAACCTTCCTCTTGAATCACTCTTTCTATTAAAAAAACTGCATCAAAATCCGTTGCGTAGTTTTAAAGATCTAAGCATACATAGGGACAGACAGACAGACAGCGGGAAGCGACTTTGTTTTATACTATGTAGTGATAGTGAAGTCTGCGTAGCCTTCCTCTTGCACCACTCTTTTCTTGAAAACTGCATCAACACCTGTTGCGTGCTTCAAAATATTTAAGTCTAAGCGGACAGACAGCAGGAGCGACTTTGTTTTATACTATGTGATTATATTTTATCAAATTCGTTTGCAGTCAAGCCACATGTTTGATTAATTAATAAGCAAATTTCCAATGAATATTCCATTTATTCGAAGACAATCAAATGGTACCTAGAACAATATCAGTGCAACCTCAATACCTCGCAAAATACTTGTTATCAAAGTAGAACAATGATATAAGTCTTCACACATATAACTATATGAAATGTTTATTTAATCTTGGCACAGATGCATTGTAAATAGGCTACAGTAAATATAATTACAAAATAACACGCACATTCTATTGAATCATATTTTCTTTTGTGTTTTGTTTCACCCCCTCCTTTCATTCTTCTGCTATTATTATGTATCTACCATTGCTTGATTTTGAAAGATTGAACAGTGTTTCAACTAGTTTCAAGTACAAAATATGATCCATGGTATGTTTAGATCAAGTAGTAAGATGTGCGTTAATTGTAAAAGCATTTATATCAGTTCATTTCAAAGCTTCTGTAAATGTCAGTTCTCGACACAGCATAATTACCTACTTCTTCGAATTTCAAGTTGTGATTTTCTGCACTGAAAAAAGAAAAAAAAAGTAAGCAATTATCACGCCTTTGAACAAAAAAAGGAAAACGACCACATTCGTAATTTGTTCCACGTTTTGACAAAAGAATAATGGCGGCAAGTCAACGACTTCGCGCCAAAAATATAAGCTGAAAATAATGGTTAACATACCTACATCTCAGAATAATAACTAAAGCAAGTTCACATAATGTTCACATCACTCTTTGTCATTTTGTAAGGGGAACGTGATATGCGGAGACGTGAGACTAATTATTAGCCTAGAGGCAATTTCTTTTTGATTTCGTATCCTTCTGGAACGAAATGTTTATGTCAGTGTGAAACAGATATTTATTTCAAGGTACGTGCCTAATGTGTTTCAGCTGCGTTTCAATGTGTTTCCGAGAGCTTGTTGAGGAGCTACTTAATTAAATACAGATTTTACGTAGAGAGAGCGTTACCTTAACACGCTTTTGTAATTCTTTAAGATAGAAAATATCTTTTATTTGTTGGTAGTATTACATGATGGGAAACTCGCGAGTAGGTACGTCTAGGACAGATGTCAATATAAATCGATTTTCTTCTACATAATCAACAAAATTGAATTGACGTTACTAAATTAATCGAATAAACAGACTAATGGCAAAATACTGGATCGTTAATCAGTTTGAATTGAACGCCGGTCATTGACGGTGTAAAGTAGCGATAGATAGACATCTAAGAACGTGTTAAAATTAGCGTTTCATTATTCGGGGGTAAGAGATCACCATTCTTTTCTGATAATATGCACCTGTCTTGTAAATAAACACGTTTTAAATAATTATATTTTACCTAAAATAATTGTGAAAATAGTTTAGGTAACGAAAAAAAATTAGATCCCGCCTTGATTAAAAACCATAAATAATGGATCATAAATCAGTCCACCTACTGAATACGAGCTAATAACATAACAGGATCGTATAATCCATAGAGAGGCGACATCGACAATAGAGTGTGACGACCTCTCGTTCATTCCACCCGCATGTGCCGAAACTGATGTGAACGAGACCCAATAGCCGCTCATTTTGACAATGAACTGCTCATTGAAGCATACTGGTCATACGTGGTACGCGTATCCAGTCCATGCTTTGCATGAACACAAATCGTAAAATCAAAATATGGAATAGTATATGGCATAAAAAAACCTTTTAGAACGTTGTGTATGTCATTGCTTCTCGCTTTCCTAAGCTACAGCTGCAAAAAAAAAACTTTCATTCATTTTAGGAGACATAGAATTAAGTTACTTTTAAAAGTGAATTATTTGATTTCACCTACAATAAATTCTAATTATTAGCTCACTGTGTCTTGAAGTCTTGCAGCGCTGCTCTTGGGTTTGGTTTTAATTTTGGGAATTATTGGGTCCCAAGTAGGTGATATCTTCCAGCCATCTGCCATCTTCTCTATTGAAATTAGGATGTTTTTTAATCTCAATAGTCTCACGAAACATCCCTGGTAGGAATTTGGATTCTTTAGTGAGGATCTGTGGTTTATCAAATCTTATGTAGTGACTGGAGCCTTCAGCATGTTCGGCGACTGCAGACTTCGTTGAGCGGCGGTGTTTTACGTCAGCTATGTGTTCTTTTACGCGGATCCCTATACTTCGTTTAGTTTGACCAATATAAGAGAGGCCACAGTTCTAATTATTAGTTATTTCATTGCTTATTGTATATATTGGGAATTTAGACGTAATGTAAATTATACCTAATTAGGAAACAAATGATTATGTTCCTGAATATCTTTGAAACTATGAGATTTACTGATAGATAATAAATTATAGATAAATGGAGTTTTATCTTCTGATATCAATGTCTTTGTAGCAAATTCACGACAGTCCACCGAAAGTCGAAAATCACCAAAGCTATACTTACAGTCACCCGCGGTTCTGCCCGCGTGGAAGATGTTTAACCTCTGCTGGGTCCTTTCTTATTGTCCAAGCTTCCCCTTATTAAGCTTAATTGAAATCGGTTTATCAGTTTAGGCGTGAAAGCTTACAGACAGAGTTACTTTTGTATTTATAATATCAGTATGGTTTGGTACTCTGTGATGTTTTGTTAAATATTTTATGCGTAGTCCGAACCCGAATAAGTCGTTGGTTTATCATAAAGATTATACATTCGTATTTATCTAATCTGAGCACAATATGTAATAATTGTCGTTACAGCTAATTTGTGGTACTAATAAAGCGGTGACTGAATAATTAGTCAGTGAGTTACGGTCGTTTAGAATGGAGTTTGTGCCAATTCGTGGCGCCTTATTTTTGCCAAATACTTATTAATTCTTGGAATTATTATTAATTATTAAACATTTGACATTCATGTAGATATGTGTCTATAGTTTATTTGTTAGTGACATCACCTAAGGCACGTTAAGGCTAGGTTCATATTTGTTGAAAATTACGCGTTGGAGCAGGCCAGCGTCATTGTACATAAACGTTTAAGTTAAACCTTTAAGTTTAACCCTTTTTTTTAATATTTACAAAAAATACGTATCTGATTTTCATATTTTCATAAGACAACAATACTAACTATACTTTCATACAGGTGATGCCAAACTATTGTTACAGCGGCTACCTGGGTATATGTTTGAAATGTATAAGTTTATGTATTGAATCTTTAGATAAATAAATTACAACACGTTCATTGCATTGTATATAAAATTATTTCCACTTTAGAAAAAATGTACTCTTTAATAATAAGCTGATAAACTTAGGTATATCCTTTAATCGCTGAAGAGGTCATCATATCGCTACGACGACGCGACGCTGATAACGGTTTCAGCAGAATGGACGCGATGTTTTCCGAGACATTAAATAGTTAAACAACTTGATAAGTGATAAGATACGGCCAGGTAAACAGTTGGCTCAAAACAGGCGAGCTGTTTGAAGTTTCGCGAAAAACGATAACAAGTGACGTTTTCCGGCAACACTTTTTTCTGAAAATATCATGTGTTCGATTATTTCATAAAAAAATACGTAGCAAGTCGATGGATAATATTGGTTAAGTAGCTGTATATTCCAAGGTATGACAACCTTTAACTGAAGTGCCAATTTATCTAGCTAAAGTGGTTCCAACAAGGTTTAAAACTTAAAAATCTAATCGTTATAGGTAATAACGATGTTTTAAAAATCTTATCTGACAAATTTACTACTTACTACAATTTTCTACGTTTTATTTTTATTACTTGTTATTATTTATCTTATATATGTAAGAAATAATTAGTTCACATTTAAGTTAAACTTTTTTGTTTAACCTTAATTTTTTTATAGTTCGTGTACCTAACTTCGTAAGTTTTAGGTAGGTACTTAATTTAAATAAATGACTGTATCTTTATCTATTACAAACTTAAAATTCGATTAAAATAATCTGATGTCGCTTCTGGCTAGTGTCATATTAATACAAAATATTTTTCATTGCTGGTCACACTGGCAGTGGTAAAGTCGAGGATTCCCATCGTTTTACAACATGACGACAAAAACGATCTTATGTAGGTAAGTTATTTAGTTATGTTAATTCTAGATACCTATGAAACACGTTCTTGATATGAGGTACAAGTACATCTAGCCTCTACCTACATCTCAAATGTTTTTGAGGGATCTCAGTAATTTGACCGCTTGTCTGAAATTATTTTGTTTACCTACTTATGTAAGTAGGTACATATTTTTTATTGTTTTGACTCGGCCACAGATTACTAAATACTCCATTTATTATAGCATTAGAAAAAAGAGGCTCGCAGAAGCAGGAATTGAAAACATTTTATTTCAAAGAAATTGTTTTAAGTACTTAAATAAACGAAATAAAACTTTATTTTTTAAATTACGCTTTATTTATAACAATATCTTCATAACACATTACAAACTTACACCAAAACAATGAATGAGACAACCAATCATGTCATGATGACTTAGATTTAATTAAGATTAAAATAAAAGTAATTTTTAGAACAATATTTCAATTAAAATAACAACTTACAACACACTATAGTGAAACTTCTTCGTCTTCATCATAGGATTTAGTCATAATAAAATAATAAATATATAATAAATAAACAAATAATGGTAGGATAATAGTAAAACGAAAAACGTTCCAGTATTGTTCATCACTGCTTCTTTTAGCTTTTTAGCATTGACACTGTCATTTTAGATTGGAATGAAATATTATAAATAAATGAAAGCCACATAATTTGTTATGAAAAATGGTTAACATGATTACAAATAAGTGTGACCGCTGGTATGTAAATATATTTTAATTTATAGGCGTCAATCGTAACTGTAACAAGTTTATTGTACTTTTGCAACAAAGTGTACATTATAAATAACCTTTTTTAACTTCTGTCTAATGCTATTTTAAATGGAGTATAGTTACTGCGTAAACTCGGCTGAACACTAAGGTTCAGTAGGCACTTCATATTAATGTGGATTGAAACTTTTAGACTACTTAACATAAAATTTATCAATTAGGTACGTACCTAATAATTTATTATACGAGTCTTTACATTAATGAGTTCCAAGACTTAGTTCTTGATTGCCTACTATTATTCGACAAATCATGTCGCAATCTTTATTGAGAACTCCATGATTTTATTTATTTTAATGTTTTTAACAGAATTTAATATGAAATGCCGTATGCCTAGATTAGGCATTATTGATGGGCTTACGTTCATCTAAGAGATTTTATTACTGTTTTAATTAAACAGTTTAATTTAATTTGAAAGATATCTTTATATGAACCATTAAATAAATTCCAATTAATGTTAATAGGATTTGAATTATCCTGTTTACAACATTCGTAGTTGAAAGGAAAAAACAGAATCTATGGAACATCGAACTACTGCTTCGCTTCGTTAAATGTGTTTTATATGATTGAAGATAACTTTTTACAAATATTATTGAAGTACGGTCGATTGTATGTCAGTAGCAATGGTTACAAATTGTACTTATACGAAAACCAACCTTTCCTCTTTTGCTCCTAATCTAGTCCTATTCGAAATACAGGCATGTTCATGTCAACTCTACATTATCACTACTCTCTACACTGTAGAGGGCTGACAGCAAAATTCCCAATTACAGTCCATTACTGCAGCCAAGAGTCCGTGAGTGACATTTATTCTTATTTGTTCATTAAGCTCGCCGCAGCTGCAGTAACGGTCGCGCAATAAGGAAAACATACAGACAAACAGAACAATAAAATGTCGCTGCAGAGGTTTCGCTCGTGGGCGACTCCGGTATGGAAACCAGCACGCGACTCGCAAGTGGTGATCATGCCGCCGCGCCTTCAAAACTTTCTCTCGCGAGTCCTTATTTAAAACATCCTTTAGAGAAAATTATCTCGAGCTCCTGCGCTAAAAGTCAAGAATAGCAGGTATACGAAAAACACTGTATTACATGTAACGTGTATTGATGGTATAATAAGTGAGAGACTGAATCGCAGGAGTCTGAACCAGGTTTAGCATCATAAGGTCAAATATATTTATGTGAAGATTTAAGTTTAGGATGTTTGTTTTCCATTTATTACTTAAGTGTGGGTTTTACAGTTCTGACTTGTAAGCGTCCAAACCGAAACAAATATTTGCGGCTCTCATAATGTACTAACCGCAAACCACATATCGCAGAATGCAAAATACAGAAGTTACACGCTGATGTGTCCAAGTTTAAGACTCATTTAATTTAATGTGTTGCACAGTGTATTCCGGTCCCTATACCTATTTAATGTATACAATTAAAGGAATCACAAAAAAATATTTACCCTCAGTAATCAAGGTAAACACAATCATCAAGTTGACTTTTCCACGTTATTCGGAAGATGAAAAGAGCAATCTGCCGTCACAACACATCGCCCAAAGACTACTTAGATAAGATAGTTTGCGGTATTTTGGTTTGTCCCCACTTAATGGGTGTTTTTTTACACTCGACAGACAATCTAGGACTTCCTCGATAACTTTCCAGTGTTTGTGAGTGAACACTCATAAACACTGGAAAAGTGGATATTATCAGATAATAATAAGTTTACAATTCTTATGAAATGCTGTTGTGAAACGTTAATTGTAAACAAGTTTCTGAGTAGTACTTAAGGAAAAGTATCTTGTCTTGTAGAAAATGTTTTTTTACTAGAATATGGTAATTCCAGTTTGGCCGAGTGTGAATGAAACCATATTTATTCATAACCTGTATTCGCGATTCTGTTTGAGCGTCAAATTGAGAAAAAACGGCAGGTAAGTACTTACACGAAAACAAAGCAAAATGTAAAAAATATATAATGTATAAGAATCAAGTGTATTTTCTACCCATTTCTGCCATTGCAGATTACAAGATTTAGTTTTTCGTAAAATAAGTTTTCTTGTAATTATACGTCAGCTAGCAGGCAAATGTCATTCGCCGAAGTACTTCGTCTGAAGTATTTAAAGAGACTCTGGTCCTCGGTGATCTGTGAGTATTCTAGTCTACACTTGTTACAAACATTTTGATATTAAAGTTGCTTTTGAATATATTATCCGTGAGTCAGGTGTTAGCTCATGGCTATCATAGAACGCTTGTCGTCAACATCGATGACCTAACCAGTGTAAGGGCAAAATTAATCGCCAGTTAAAATTAACTGCAAGAAGGCGGAGAAATGGGTGTAAAATACATGTTAAACATCATTCATTTTCTTACATAAAATATTGCTTACAGCCTGCAGTCTGTAAGCAATATTTTATAAATTAAATAGTAAATATATCAAGGGACAACTCAAACACAGCCATTCGATCCCAAACTAACGATTGCAGCTTTTCTTTTGACCTGTGAAAAAGTTTGTGGGATTTCATTTCAAAGCCATTGGGAAGCCCAAGGTTAGTGCCGGACTTCAACCGGCCTGTCAGCGTGCTTCTGCGTTCCTGAGGGAACTTCTGGTGGAGTGAGGAGAAGTTGGGAGAGTGCTTGTGCTGGTGAAGTTTTGCAGACACTCGCGATCCCCGGCAGATCATTTTTACATAATCCAATAATTTTAATGCCATAAAGAAAACTGCTTTTTGACCTCGGAAATCTATTGCGTCTAAAACTGATATGTGGCTGTACTAAATTAAATCTTATGATTACACTGTATGATCTCATTTATTTCATATCGTAAGATAAAGCACATTGCAAGTCATGTATTTTCAAATAAAATATGCCTAACGCAGCACGCAGATATACTTACTATATTTTGTTGAACATCGTGATGCAATTAGCAAACTAGTGAAATTGCAAACGAACCTAGTAAAACCTAGATTGGAACGTAATTAGCTAAAATAATAATACTAGATAGAACAGACCGCTTTGATCCTGTTTATCGACGTTGTCTGGTCAAAACTTTTGCAAACCAGTATTTGAACTAGCGACCTGATAAACCATCAATCTAAATTGAACTCTACACCGTACGCCATAGTTCTGCAATTTCCATATTTTCGGTGACTTCGGAAGTGACCCCATTCCGGGTTGTCGGACCGCATTGCACAATCTCTTGTTCTTATGACAGCCTTGATTTGAGAGAAATTATACTCATATGGTTCTTATGCTGTTGACTATAAGGTACAAAGTTGGCTAGTTCTGGACCTAGCGAATTAATTTGTTAATCAAGAAATTATGGTCATTTATCATTTGGCGGCGTTTTGTTTCCTATCAAAACCTGAATGTTACATGATTAACTTAATATTACATGTACAATTGCGAAGATATTGTTAACAAAGTTGTATTTTCTTTGCAAGATGTATAAATTTGTTTTAAAATATGGACTTTAGAATATTTTGTATAGAAAGCTCAGATCGTTTAATGGAATGCTCGAATAACTTTCCATTTTGCAATACAAGATAAAGTACCTATTTAAATTGTGAATGTTTTTTTAAAGATTGACAAAATTAAATAAATACTCCTGAAAAAGTCAATGACTTCTTTTAATTTCACTACCAGCACCGGATCATGTTTTACCTACTTTTCATAGTGGTACATCTTATACTCTCATTGGTAGATATAAGCTCAAGAGTGATGTTACACAATATCACGATATGTATTGCTATGGGTGTGTTCAGTTACATAATATACCATGTAAACACTTAATGGGTGTGTCACCTACAATTTAAAACGTGATTATTTTGACATGTCACGAAAGAGGTACATAAGTACTAGATAAACCGGAGTGGCAGGAGATAACATGTTTCATTGTTGCCTTTTTAGCGCTTCCATTTCATTATTAGTTACTCGTACTTACGTAAGTTTTTTTTGACTCTTAAAACGGTCTCTGAATTTCAACTTGAGAATGTCTCAAAGTCTCAGTTTGAAGCCCCCGTTAAGGCTCATGCTATCTCTGTCACTTTAAGGTACCTATGAAGTAATAACAGATGGACATTAAAGAACATGTTAAAGCTAATTAGCGTTATAGTATTCGGTGGTAATCAACAAATCGCAGCGTTTAACTCTTGCTCTAACAATCATGTCGCCTTCATACAATTTCGAGAATTAGCTTGGTGTAGTGTCGTCAAATTCGTCGGTGGTCTATCTGAGGCAGTGCTTAGAAAAAAATAATAGGCATACTTATACCTGCTGCGATTCGAACCTCACCTTTGTATAAGGGTCCGATAAAGTCCGATACATATGCACATAAACCCCTCGTGCAAAAGTTAACTGCTTGTGTTACGAGTGGGTTCACGTCAGTAGAGCAATGTCCAATAGGTAGGATTCGTACCCACAACTAGATGATCACAAGTCCGACGCCTTAGCCGAAAGGGTAGCCTTTGCTAGGGCGTCAAACTTGCCGTTTACAAAAATATTAATTGACATTTGTTTATTGCTTTGTCAAGTACCTAGTAGTTAGACAGATAATGCTATCAACGTGTTTTAATTAAAGCGACGTTTTATAATTATTCGTAAATAATAATAACAGTTAATATTCTTATTAAAGTTGTTAAAGTGTGTTGAATCAATTAGACACAACTTAATGATAATGAACGAAGGTAACATTGTCCTGGTGGGAGTGGGTCAAGGCGGCGCCGGCCGGTACGAAACGCGGTCAGGCCGAGCCCGCGAAATATCTTCTACGAAGAAAATGACGCGAATTCACTCGCAAAATATTGCTTCAAATTGTGAGGAAACCTATACCTTTTATTACCTACTGTAAATGACAATTAACTCCAATAAGCCCTTGGTTAAAGGTAAATAAATAACTGAACATGGCACTTCTAAGTGCAGAAGTCACCAAGTGTTAACATGGAAATGCTAATAAGGCTTATGATAAATTATTTTATTAACGTAATAATTTTAAGAAGAGAAAAGACTGAGAGGAAAGTGCAGTTTCTTGCTCTATTCAGTAAAGTGAATGATGGGTCATTCCATCATGTAAGTAGCCTGTACTTTACTGAACGTACGGCTTGAATTTTTGTGACCTACAAAAACTTTTACTTTTTCCCCAAATGTTTTCACTGAAGAAGAAGTAGGTCAAACAAACTTTAAAATTGTGACAAACATACAAGTTTAACGCCTTGTATTACTTATTGCTGTGATCTTTCAAGCATTTGTGAAGAAAAGTTTTTATTTTACATTCAGTTACAGTGTGCTACAAAGCTGCCTGAACTAAAATGAACAGTTTAAAGTATATTACGAAAACTAATTTTGGACCTCCCATACTAATTTGGATCACCTGTTTACAATATTATATGGCAAAGGCAAGGCCAATTCCCTGAAGAAACCTTTTATGAAAAGCATCATTATGGGCTCAAGCAGTATTTCAAATATGACTCGTCATTTCTGTAGCATTCTGTATATTCGGGTTTGTGTCATAAAACTAATCTGTTAGACATTACGAATATTATCAGTATTATAGTCGAAACAACCCAAGCATTACTTATCAGAACTAATATTTGTGTACCTATGTGATAAGTTATTATTTGTAGATGTGAATACGTAAGTACATAAGTATTAGCAAAGACAAATATTATTTCATGTCCAAATTAATACGCGTTTTATCTATGTACTAGCTATTGCCCGCGGATTCACCTCGCCTGTGTTACTCAGGAGTTATGTAGCATTGTAAACATGAATTTTGAATTTTGAGTGAAAAAATATTTGAAATCGGGTTTAAATCATAATCAATCTATGGTTTATTTGTTACAAACATACAAAAAATATTTTTTCCTCTTTATAGAATTGCTTTGTTGGCGGAACTTTTGCATTGCAACTGCAAGTAATTTTTATTTTCAATTATGATTATAGACACAGTTATCTAAAGTAATAATGAGCTTAGGGCTAAAAAGGAAGAAACACGAACAAATGGGTTTAAAAAAATTGAGATAAAACTATAAACTAAACATTTAAAGATGCAGGACGAAAGCCGGATATCTGTTTAATTAAGCTTTATTAATCTGCTCCTTTTTTGCACTAATGATACCTAAGTAATTATTTTGTGTTATAATACTTATAAAGGGTAGAGTTCTTAGTAGTCTACCCTACGTAAATATAACTTGATACGCACCAAAAAATTGCTTTAAATATGAAGTACATAGATATATACAGAACTTAACAAAATTTTATCGTTGAATTATTAATATTATATTTTTTTACAACTTACTTTTACATTTTAATAGCTTTTGCCCACGATTTCGCATGTTTGGATATCAGCCATCGCGGCAAAAATTATCCTGTGTTTGGCAGTTAAGCTGTGAGAGCGTAACATACAGAGTTACTTCCACTTTTATAATAAGTACTAGTTGTAGCCCGCGACTCGCGAGTGTGTCGGTTATCGCGACTATCTCGAATCTGTACATAATTTCATTTAAATCGGTTTAGTTGTTTAGGCGTGGATGCGTTACAAACAGACAGATATAGTTACTTTCACATTTATGATATAAGTAGGGATTAGTAAAAAATTTCCATGATGGGATTGTATGTTTCCGGTTTTCAAAACTTTGCAAAGGAACTCTAAAATTGTTTTTTAATAAATAAAAAGATAACGTTGATGTTGGAAAAAGCCTATGGTTACGTATACATTAACGAAAGTAATCTTTCAGGTGAGGTCAAGATTAGCGCGCGACGTGCCTGATAAACGATCTAGCGACTGAAAGTTATCAATATTATCTAAACGAATTGTTATCAACTTTAAAGGGGACTCAAAAATAATCATGTGATTTTTTATTGTTTTTAAAGTTTGCCTACTCCTCGTAAATGCTTGTGTTACGAGTGTGTTCACTTCGGTAGTGCAAGTGGGTGTGTGTATGTGGTTTCAAACCTGCCCTCTCATGATCGAAAGTCCGACCCCCTAGCCTTTAGGATATCGCCGCTTTAAACTTTGTACCTAGATACTAATTTCAAGTAGACGTGTGCATTCCAAGTCTTGCTTATAACTTATTATTGTTTTAATCGTGTAAATCGTTATATTGTACGAATTAGCGGCGATAGGTTGCCGAGTGAGGCGAGCACTTGCTTTTCATGCTTTTTTTTAAGTGAATTTTCATCCTCTTTCCAGCAGCTACAACGAATTACAACGACGTCTAGTCTAATAAGTGTTTTATACAGCATGTTTTATAATCATTCAGACGTTCAAAATGGTCCTGAGATAATAATTATTATTTTCGTATAATTTAATAACAGATATTGTTGTGAACTCGAATACCAATGAGTCACGCGATGTCTACCTGGACAAATTTAACAAGGCACTTGGTAAACTCTCATCTACTTAGAAACGTGGTTTATCCTAATAGAAATAAGGTTGGAAATTGTTGTGAATGTTGTTTAGCTAAGTGTAAATGGCTAATAGGTGTCGTGTAAATTGAAATTTGTAATGTTTGACCTCATTTGGGCTCCCTCGGGTATTCGGTTGATTTATATTTATAGGCCGCCGTATTGTTATAATTGTTGTCAGCACTTGTACTGAGGGAGATCTGGGGCTCTATTCCCAGGTCTACCAAAATTTTATATCAAGTTTTTGGTCCAAATGTGCGAACTAGATACATAGGTTGATTATGGGTTGAATATAGGGTAATTTATTTAAAATTTCACAAGAGTGACATTTGCACTGTAAAAAAGAGTTGCTTCTTTTAGCTGCGTAAAATTTTGTTTTTAAAGTAAATTTTCTATTAAATTTAATATTTATTCTGCTATTAGAGACTGCTGACGACAAAATATTAAATAATAAACACCAATCATCCTTGTTAACTTTTTTAAATGGAATAATGTAAGCTGACGTAAGTTCAGGACAAAGTCGGACAGCTGTGGACATAAACAACGTATGAAAATTAAGGAAACTAACTTCCCTTTCATTGTGAAGGTGCACAGCCATGTAAAAAGTTTGTTCTCCTGTTTCATATAACTAAGTACTCTTAAGATAAAAATCTTCTTCTTTTTTAGGTGCCACTCCATTGAATGAAGGTGGGGTACCGGTTTCTGCGTAAAACCGTATTTCGTTATTTATCAAAAAGGCCTAAACTGAAAACGAAATCTTACCCTTTTTTTTTACTTAGTTTACCATTTACAATGTTTCTGGCAAGACTATTACAATGATGTCACTTGCCAAAGAGGAAGCTGACCTGATATAATCCTTTACTCACGACATAACAATATGTGTCTTAGGCTACGGGAAATGATAACGAAGTGTTTGTAGACTGTTTGCCGACCAGTCATACATAGGTATGTGATAGGCCGAGTACACTGGAACTAAGTGTGACTAATTAGGTTAAGATTTTCAGGACGTCAGATTACATTGAAAAGAAATTTTTCAATAATGTCGGGAACGATTATTAGCAACTAATCGTAAAACATAATTACAATTATTATAATAATATGTATTTATATCTGACTGATAAAATATTACTAGATCGATTATACTGTGTTTTGAAAAACCGATTATTAGAAATAGTTAATGTTGACAACATATTTCTAATAATCGGCTACGTGACATAGACTTAGGGTCAAGAGTTAAATGTATGTACAATAGTTAATGTTAATACTTACGACAAAAATTTTGTACGAACGTGTAATGTTCAGAATTGGTAAATAAAACTAAGAAACAAATATTTCATTTAGGTATAATTATAGTTATCTCTTAACAGTATTCTAAGGAGCATACGCCATAGTAAACATTTCTGCCACCAGTGGTAATACCTGCATACATCTAATAATATACTTACCTAAACATTAGCATTAACATAGTAAAAATATATATTTAATAAGAACAAAAAAAGGCGAAGCTTGTACGATTATTCTCATCAGCATCTTCACATCTCGCAGGTAAACAATGATTGGATTCTGCTTCCAGCAATTAATGCCCACATTTTTACATTAGAATGCTGTTTAATTAGCATAGTATCGCGTGAGGAACGTGCCTAGACTTAGATGAGTATAGACGTAAATGTATGGAGCATGCGCAGTAGATCGCCTGCTCAATGTAGGAAGCTATTTAATAAACACGACGGATTATTTAGAATTAAGTATAGTAAAGGTCTACATACACTACACGACTAACTTTATATGAAAAAAAATATAAAGTAGGAAACAAAAGAAGCCCGAGGAAAGGAGAGCCCATTGCAATCCTGTCAGTGTTTCCATGCGGGTATCGATATTAGAAAATACTTACCTATTATTCACTTATTCGTATTATTAAGAGTCTATCTCTAATTTTTTTTCTAACCAAATCTTTGTTCCATCGTTGCGTTCTACTGTGATGTCGTGTTTATTTTAAAAGCTTTCAATCTTCACAGGTATAAAAACAAATTCATTGTTATGCTATAAACATAAAAAACGTGTTATCGTATGAAACAGCTCCTTCGTGCATCGTTATTCATTAATCAGTCTCGAGGCTAAAAATAGACAAAACGTTTGGTATTCAAGGCGAGGAGGCTGCGTTGCATCACCAGCGCCATATAGCCTCGCCATCATGCCGACTTACTTCCGGATTAACGTTAGTTAGTAGTACCCTATTATACTTTAAAAACAATCTTTTTTTAGAAAAACAATGAAGGTTGTTAACTTTATTATAATAAATTTTCATGTTGTTTATTTTAGTTTAAAAAAGCACAAAAACGTCGCTCGGTAAAGTCAAATAATCATTTAATACAATCTTAGACAGAAGAACATACTTACGAAATCGAATTATGCTTTATATTTTTTCTAAGTAGAGCAGTGGTTTTCTTTTCGAAATGTATGCATAGTATCGAGTGGTACTCGGTAAGCATTAGCATTTACGTAAGGCACTAACATGTACCTCCATATTGTTTCGCATACAGCCAGTCTCGTCGATCAACCAGCCGCATTCAAATTTCGAAACAGCCCGCTAATTTGTTCAACCCCGTTCTGCCTAGGCCTAGACTGGCAAACAGACGATGTCTAGAATATAGATGAGACAAACCTACACATTTGTATACAACCTCCTTTGTTACGATGAATCATTCTTGCAAAATCGGTATATTCCGAAATGTAAAATACGGTTTTAGGGTGAATGGACCTCTAAATCCAAACGAATGGGTCGTTTGGATTTAGAGGCTTTTGTATTTTAAAAATCGAAATAAAATTTTGTACCTGGGCTGTTAAATGTGACTTGAATAAATTAATGCGTTTGCTTTGTGTGTGTGCCTGTAAATGTCTTCATACATCACATATTAGACGTTTCAATTATTTTACCTGTTCCAAGTATAATGGTATTTTCAAGCTCAAATACACTTATGAAATTATTAGGTATTAAAAGTTTGTTGCCAAGACTCAAGTAATTGTTACTAAGTTGAAAGAATGTAGTTTGCCTACTTATTCGATTCGAGAAAAAAATATGTTAAAACTGCGTCCCTGCTTCTATTAAGTTTCTGACAACAGCAACCTTTGTAATGACGAAACACTTCCAGTGTTCATTATAGCCGTTTCTGCTTTAATTAGTACGGTTATGATCTCTCTAATATTCTGGCGGTGTTTGTATAAAACTTAGACGCAAGTGTAGTAACTAATTAGCTGGATACATACATTGTATTTTTGGATAGGATTCGTCTTTACAGGTTGTAAAACAGACGCTAGACTCTACAAATGAAAATGATAGAATTTAGTCAATACCGACGTTTCTTTGGTACCTTTACGTATCTGCCTCTATCACCAAAAGCAGGCGGGCCTTTGAGGTTACAGGTGCTCAGAGGGTGACTCTGTCGCCCATCAAGTGACCTCAGAGAAGACAGCAGTGTCAATACTGCCGTGAATAGTGAGGCTCAGGGCAGACTCCTTTACGGTCTTCCTATGACAGGCGTTGCACCGGAAGGTTTCGACTTGGTCGTTTATGTATCACTCCTGTCCTGTATTAGATGTAACACTCCTCTATTTGTTGATGGGGATCAAGGGAGCGGTTTAAGTAAGGAAAATATCCCACACTTATCGGTCCTTGCGTTCGTTGTGAAGGTTTCCCCCACACAAAATAGGCACCTACGTAATTAGGTAAGTACTTATAGTTTATTCAAACATTTTCAAAATTGTTTCCCTGTTTTATTATTCAAGTATTATCTTTATTTCACCCGAACATTGATGGCGGAAGTCAGATACCTATGCTATTTATTACTTCGCTGCGGAAAACAACATATAAAATCTGCATAGCGCGTAAAAAACACGATTATTTTACGTTTGTTCTGAAAAACATGACGACTTTTTTAAGTAGTGTGATCAAAATGCGTCTGCCGTTTCCCTTCCTGTCCTGGTTACGCCTACAAAAAAATCTTAATACCTATATAATATGTCGTTTTTCTGGTAAATACTTAAACGGATCTTGTACAAAGTATATCTTTATGGATATCAAACACGTCTCCATAACCTTTCATGTGCTATTGGCTAGATGATACATTCATAAGGTACTCGGAACATACATAAAACAAGTGTTTCGTGACTATATATTTATTTGGTTCATTCAGTAATTGTTGGTTTACCTACGTCGTGGATGAGTCACCGGCCGCCGCGGTTCCTAGAACAGTTGGCTCGACGGAATTCACTCTCGATCGACATCCGGTCACGTGCGTGGCCTTCGAAGAAAAAAGGTTTTATTGAGAAAATCATTATGACCTCTGAGGTCAATTAAGTGGACTTTATTATTTTAGTTTCATGCCAGTTGTACTGTCAACAATTTGTAATTTATTGTGTATATGTATTTTGTAATTTGCTATGTTTTCAATAGACTATTTTTTCTTTTATATTTTATTATTTATTTCTTGTCAATAATAATAAAAAAATACGAACGAATTGAAATTATCAGGACTTAGACTCAACGATGATGATGGATTATATACTTATATCGAATTTGAGTGGAATTTGTTTTGATAAGAGACAGTCAGATATTATCAAGAAGGACGTTAGCACCGGAAATTCGTACATATTGCTATGTCTATAAAACGTATTTTCCGGGGTTTGTTCCATTATATAATTTGATTATTTGTGGTGACGTCACTGTACAGGTGTACTAAAGCTGCTTAGACAAGAGGTACTTTATAAATTAAATTATTTCCATATCTACCGTAGGTACATACACGAAATAATACAAAAACGACATGGAAATCCCATTTTCCTTGCCTCATGTTACTGGAGGCAACATAGTAATTATCCTCATTGGCATAATGGCATGGAGTAAACATACTGTTAACATAGTTATGTCTTAACCCGCACACCTGCGTATTCAATTCATGAGGAGTTCAAGTAAGTTGCCTTGTGAGGAGATTGAGACATAATAACAAATATTGTAATGTCATGTATAAGTCAACATAGTATGTTAGCTTCGTGTAAGATAAGCTTTCAGAGAGGTAAGAACGACAAGGAATTTAAACAATAATTGATTTATTTTTTATTGTAGCATAACAATCCAAAACATAAGTTAAAACACGAAATTAGCGTCTTTCATTCATCTGCAATGAGTTTAGACCGTGCTTAATAAAAATTGTAACACTAACTATTCGAAAACTTTTTCTTCACCTACTTTTCTTGTTTACCTAAAGATTTCTTTGTTTTGGCTTTGATTGTATGTTACTTCTGGTTTCTAAATTATAAACTTATCTGTTTTCACGAACTAATGCTTACATGGTACAAGCTTAGACCGCGATATAGAGATTAGCCCGTTAATATCGTTGCGAAGTCGATAGTGAGCTTCTAATATCATCAGAAAAGCCTACAACAATAGCTGATACATCATCACTGGCAGTTAATAAGATTACTATCGAAACATAAGGTACAAGCAGTTCCCGCCGGCACACCTGCGTCTTATATTCGTAGTTAGAACAAGTTGCCTTCTGTGGAACTGCTCTGATTACAATTATATTCTGACTCCTAGTGCTTAGTGAGTGGTTTCGCAACTGCATGACTTTGTGAAGCTTAATCAAAACGATCCCGGGGCCACTTACTGACTACTCTCAGAGACTGATTAGATTTTATAAGAAGTAAATTAACACACTTAAGGGTCATAGTTATTGTATTTTGAAACTAGCTGTACCCGCGACGTTGTTCGCGTTGATCAATATTTGTAAATCTAAACCATTCTCGAATCCATCTGAAGACACACAGAAAATTTCATTTTAATCGGTCCAGCCGTTAAGGAGGAGTTCAGTGACATACACACGCACACAAGAAATATATATATAAAGATATATATATATATAGTACCTGGATCACCGAGCTTTGCTCGTTTTTTTTGGTAGTGTGTTTTTTAGAAATTATATTTAAATACGATTTACATACTGATGAAATAAGGAAGTATGAATAATATTTTTCGATCTTACCGACATAATACTAAAATACACAATAATAAAAAAATATGAACTGGTTATTTAAATAAAAAAATACGTATGGCTCAGTCACTACTTCATAGCTAATACCCCACCAAACCATCACTGAAGTCGGATAATGCCCACGATGCACTCTGTCGACTAATTGGGAAGCTTCCTTAGAGCTGTGAGCATAAACACGGTCATTTTGTTTGTTAAAATGTTGCTCAATTGTAAAAAAAATCCTTCCTTTTGCGTACCTACCACTTCAGTAGGTGTTTCTATTTTACCACCCTATTCTTTTTTAAATTATCAGTTAAGAAATGACCAGTACGTCTCTTAAAGGCTGCAAGTCCTAAGTCAGCTTATAAAATACGCGACATGGTTCTAGGTGCTATCTTCATCACCCGAGATAAAATCTTTTGATTTCGGACAGGATTTCTTCGAATTCTTTCCCGTACTGCTTTGACCACCTTTTTCGTACGAATACTACGTGGACGGCCTGATCTTTTTTACTTTTACTGTCACAAACACAGAGGAGGTCTCATTGTACCTAGTAATAGCCTAAAATATTGTGCAATGTATTGGCGCCAAAATGAGAAATCACAATGAACAATCATATAAATGACATATTCCAAATTCAAATGTTTTGTTTATTTTTAATTGTAAAAGTATTTATGGCCAGACTAAGTTTATAGGTACACGAATTGTTCGTTTAAAGATATAAGATTACTGAAAAAACGGATAAAACGACATTTCCTGAAAATGAATCATAGCTAGATCGATTTAACGCCCCCGAAACCCCCTGCTTACTGAATTTCATGAAAATCGTTGGAGCCGTTTCCGAGATTCAGATTATATATATATATATATACATACAAGAATTGCTCGTTTAAAGATATAAGATAAAGATTTTGTAACGAATAATGAGAAATTAATCTTTCCCGTGATTTATATCGTTATCCTCTAAAAAATCGAAAAAAATATTTTTTTATTTATTTATTTATTTAATAATTTATGTACACACAAAAAGCATAGAAACAATACGATAGAAAAATAATGTACAAAAGTCCTGCTTATTTCTAAAGAAATCTCTGCCAGCAGTCGCGCAAGAGGAGAGGTACCTAGTTAATAATGGCAGTCAACATACATATTTATTCCAAAGAGGTTATTAATGTTTGGAACTGTCAGCCAGTAGATACCTCATTTTTTTTCGCAATCTAACAGCTGACTTCATCGCATATAAAATAGTCCATGTTCTAAATTAAAAGTCTGATTGTAAAAATAAAAGTATCGCAATTACTTCTAGGTTTGAAACAGGTAGGTATCTGTTACAATAGAGATGAACAAGCCGATAACATTGTTCTAGTTAAGTGGCCGGCACTGCCTCTAAGTTTACCGATAACTTACTGCTCTACTTATTAAAAAACTACGATACTTACTCATTATGACTGGCCTGTTAGTCTAGTGGTTAGTGACCCTGACTGCTAATCGAATCGATTCCCACCCAAGACAAATCTTTGTGTGATGAGCACGATCATTTGTTCTGGTCATCCAGGTACTCACTTATAAAGTGCAATTATTATTATTATTAAACTCTTTAGCTGGGACAAATAGATCTACATTGGATATCGATAGTTTTTATGTGAGATTTTTATTTTTGCGGTATTTGTATCATTGACCATCCCTGATTACACAAAATCTTAGATATAGGTGTTGCTTATAACCTGTATAAGAAGTTATTATTATTATAAATTATCTTATCAACATTTTCGGCCAAAGCTGAATGACCTGTCATAATTAGAGGGGTATTTACCCGTCTCTATTTCTTTATGATAAATAATTAAAAATGAGGCAATCATTATGACAG
This sequence comes from Plusia festucae, assembly GCA_950381575.1. Taxonomy (NCBI): domain Eukaryota; kingdom Metazoa; phylum Arthropoda; class Insecta; order Lepidoptera; family Noctuidae; genus Plusia; species Plusia festucae. The sequence goes on from OX494447.1 coordinate 1,558,852, forward strand.
ATAATCATTTAAATGATCTATGTTTTCCTTTATAAGTAGGTACAATATCATAAAAATGATCCAAATTCCTTTAACATCCGCAAACGTGATACAATTTTAATTATTGATGAAGTCATTGTTATTATAAAATCAATTCGATTCATATAACCTAAATGAAGCTTTATTTATTAATTGAAGTTTTTTGACATCCGATACTCGTAAAAAACTTGAGTGGCAAGCTCTACAGGATTTCATTCGTATACTGTCATCAATCTCACTTTCTATGGACAACTTCTCTAATAATAATAATTGGCTTGTCAGTAATTTAATTATATGCCTGCTCAGTAATTTAGAGATTTTTATTATCTATGTGTTTTATTTATTTGTTTTTGGTGTAATAATTATGGATAAGTATCAATTTTTTCTGAACATATTTTTATTTATGAAGAGCTCAAAAAGTACTAAATAGCCACTCTAGACGTAGAAAAGGTTACTTTGTCATAGGTTCGGTTCAACTGTAACGTATTGTTGTGCTGTATGACAATAATGTCTACTTTTTATCATTTTTAAAGCATCTGAAGACCTTCGTGGTCGAGTGGCATACACACTGGTATTCAAGGTATCGTGTTGTAGAAAAAAAAAACAATTTTCTATTTTGTCTCGATGTCTGAGTGTTTGTGGTACAATCATCGTCTCAGATTCCATAACACAAGTGCTTTAGCTTACTTTGGTTTCGGAGCAATGTATGAGATGTTGTCACATTTATTTATTTATTATACCTGGGTCTATAGAGCCCAATAGATGTTTGTTTTAAGTTTCAATCAACTTTTTCTTAGACCCGTTATTAATTATATCAACATTTTATACTAATCAGGAGAGAGTTAAATAGAGCTAATATTTGCAGAAGCAAGTTTCGGTTTGTCCAAATTAATGACAGTTATAAAAATAAACCAAAAGTGGTTTATGGTCCTGAGCATAAATTACTTGATCTATGTTTTATGTCTCTGCATAATATTTTGTGCTCCTTAATCAATTATGATAATTAATTTATACATTTTAGAAAAGTGTTGATTGGTATAATGAATAATTCTTCTGTTAATCTATGTTTAATAGTGTGTCAAAGTATTAAAAGAACCGTTTATGAACTTTTCTCCCATTTTCCAAACGTAAATATGTATAAATACATTCATATACTCGAAAACCATAACCCTCCTTCTGGCGCAGTCGGCATACTAACATTAGGTGCTATTGAAATGACACATTTATTTACTATAGCTGTTGCCCGCGGCTTCGCTCGCGCGTAAAGTAAAGAGTAGTATTAAAGGTGTATTTTGAAAGTAAGGAGAATGTATAAAATTTTTCATCTAATATTATGGCGTTAAAATAATAATAAAAGTAAAGTAAGTAGCAAAAGCATTTGTGTTATGGAATCGGAGACAAAAAAGGTACCATAAACACCCAGACTTCAGACTATGTATAAAAGTGATTTTCTACATGGACCCGTCCGGGGATCGAACCTGGAACCTTAGAGCTGGCGACACCTTAAAAACCGGAGTGAACGCCACTCGACCACGGGAGTCGTCATTATAGATATGTCTTAGATGGTCATTATCTTATCTATTTATCTTTTCATCTGTCTATCTTTGAGAATACTGAACTTCACATACCAACTATTTCAGCCCTTATTTCACCCCCTTAGAGGGTAGATTTCTAAAATCTCGGAAATACATCTTATTTATTTCTAACTAATAACCCTTGTATGAAATTGAATGTGTCTATCTTTGAAAACGACACAATTCATATGCCTACAAACTTCCAACCCCTTTTTCACCCTCTTAGGGGGATGATTTTTAAAATCGCTGAAATACTTCTTTATTTATTTCTATTCAGAAACCCGTATACGATATTTCATGTGTCTATCATTGAAAATACCGAACTTCCCATACAAACTTTCAACCCCTATTTCACCCCCTTAGGGGATAGATTTCCAAAAGAAAAGTAGCCTTCCTCAATAAGTGGACTATCTAACAGTGAAAGAATTTTTCAAATCGGACCCATACTTCCTGAGTTTAGCGCGTTCAAACAAACAAACTCTTCAGCTTTATAATATATAATATAATAATATATAATATATATAAAGTATAGATAAATAATTATAGTATCTTAGCCGTGTCACAGATTAATAAATAGTTACTTGGCCGTGTGCAGCGCCCCTTATTGAACTCCACTGCGGGTGACGTAACCTACGACAAACTTATTATTTGCGGTTGGTACAGTATTCGGGTCTAGGGATCGAACCGCAAAATTAAGTTTGTTTTTTTTTTGTATATACTTTTCCGGGATAAAAACTACCCAGTGTGGTGCCCAGGATATTAAAGAACAATTATACCAAGTTTCATCGAAATCGAACCGGTAGTTTTTGCGTGATGCCTGAACAAACAGACAGACAGACAGACAGACAGACAGACAGACAAAAATTTTTTTAATCACATTTTTGGGTTCGGTGTCGGTCTAGTAACACACCCCGCCATTAATTTTTTTGATATTTTCAATGTACAGAATTTTCACTTCTACAGATTTATTATAAGTATAGATAAGGCGCCTGTTCAAAGCAAAGTCTGTACAGTGGTGAGGTTGTTTTCAATCGCAGCTTGGAGCATAAAAATTAAGAAAATGAGGGGGCTTTGATTGCGGTAATGCAGAATGGAAAAATATTAAAATTTATTGTAACATAGAACTTAGCTTTAAATACAGAGATTCCAGTATGTCAGATGGTAACGAGCGAGCACTCGGGGTGATAGCATACTTGCTTAATCGTTCGATAGAAGTTTGGAAATGGTTTAAAGAAGAACTGACTACAATCTACTGGCAACAAGGATGACATGAATCACATCTTGAGACGGGTAGAGCACTAAACACGTGTGCTTGTACGAGTGTGTCCTAAAATTTTCAAACGTTAAATATAATTTGATAGCAATACCATACGTGATACGAGTCGATGCTATAACTAGTAGCCTTATAGGGAATGGTAATGGTTTAAGGTTAAGGCAGACAATCCAGCACATAAAGATACAATCTGCCGGTAATAAACCGAATTAAGTATCATAAACAAATTAATTAATTTAGTTAGCCATCAAAGATTGTTATCTTTGATAATGTACCTAATACGTACCTACGTAATTAGGCTATGTACGGACCATTGATATAAGAATTTCTGTGATAGAGTCTCTTTAATTTTGATAAGACTTTGCAGGCTCTAATACTTTGACACACAGAAAATATAAATTAGTACCGCGATTCTGTGTTCATTTTAAAAGATAAACGGTTGTCTTTTGTTTAAAATCATTCTATGCTTTGGTTAGCTGTAGTCCACGTTTTCCTTTTGTTTTTCTGTTTGCTTCCAACACTAGCATCATTAAGATAACACGCCTTACAGTGAACATAAGATTTATGAACGTCTACAGTAGTTGTAAGCCACGTGTGTTCTGCTAATGATGCAATCTTAACGAAGACAATACTTTACCTAGAGTTCCGCCCTATGACTTCGCTTGAGTAGCAGTTATTATTTATTTTGATTTTTGTCCTCGTGTTTGTACAGACATGAACATATTATGTTATGAAAATTATTTTGTTTTAATTACCTTGATATGCAAATAGAACTTTTAACTAGTGCGCAGTGCTGGTCCCATCCATAATTAGTAAATAATTACTTAAATACTACCATACATTACATACATAGGTTACCATAATAATTCGAATTCGATTATAGGTAGGTAGGTACGATGATTTGATTCCTTAGAATATATTTTCTATGTTATTTCTTTGCTAAGTTAACGTTGCGTTTCAAGTAAATTTATATATAAATTCTATTCACAAGTCAATTCAGACCAATAAGTATGTACTTTACTTCGTTCACCTTCACTGGGCAACCTTAAATTCTTGATATCTTAGAACAATCATAAGGACACCTAGATTCTGATCACTTTACAAAGGATTCGAAAGTTGTTGCCTATTAGCCTATTGATCCTTTTGACAAAAACTAGTAAGCTTAATAATATACAGGGGTGAGCGGGATGTGATCTTAATATTTTTTCATTGTTGAACGTAAAACCTTGACTCTCTAATTAGTTCATGTCTAGCCAAAAGAAGAGTTTGGTTAAAAGGCAACTTAATTAATAATGAGATTTACATTAATTTATACAGGATAATTTGTAAAACACCTCGCAGGAGTAGATAACTATCATCACAAGCATCTACGAATTTTGATAATTCGTTATTATTTTTGCATATAAAACGATTAGAGCGCTTAATTTGACTTTGTATGAAATAAAAACTAACGAATTATCAAATCAGTTATCTACTCCTGCTGCAAGGTTGCAGGTGATTTAACTAACCAACTAACTAACCTGTATACTTACGAGACAATTTCTTTAAATTTATTATTATTTACATCTGAGTAAGTATGTATATAAAAAGTTAAATAAAGAGCTTAGCCTAAGTAATCTGTGATAGAAGTTGAAAAATAATACAACCGAATTGAGAACGTCCTCTTACTAAAGCTAAAACTTACTAAGAAAAATAAAACTCTATGGACTAAAAAAAAGAATTATTCTACGATAGATAACCACAATAATATCTCAAGTAAGTATCTTAATGATCGTGCCAACTAAATTACGTTTCGGAGAAGCAATAACTATCCAACATTAACTTTGGTTTAATAAAGTAAACTGTTGGAAACAACTCGTAACTGTTTCCGAGAATTTGCTAAGAATTGATAAGATTATGTTTAACTTGGAAAATGTTTGTAAGTTCCAGATAATGTTCTTTGTTCTTCGTGCGCCGACTGGTCCACTGATAACGGTATCTATGAAATATTTTACAAAGAAATAACAATACATTGCACCGTAATTAGGATTTATTATAACACTAGCTTCTGCCCGCGACTTCGTACGCGGATCCTGTTGCTTATGCCAGCGACAACAGGGTCGTCAAAATAAAAGATCTGAAACGTCTGATGTCAAATTCTAAGAGCCCGAGGACGGGAAAACAACGTGATGCGCGTGACGATTCGAGACCCTCCAGATCTTTCATTTTTGTAAGATAGCAGGAAATGCCCATCAGAACTTTTGCTCACGATCAGCGGTCAGTCGCGCATCATATTCTTCACTGGTCTCTAGAGACTTGGATGTAGATGCATAAATACGATGAGAATGCAGGCGTGCTTCGCGATCCGAAGAGGTTTCCACGGAGCGAGTTGCAGCCTGATCTTCTCGAACAGCATCAAGTCTCTCCTCAGACCTTCAATTTTTATACGTCAACAGAGAGAGCTCATCAGGCTGAACAACTCTTGCTAAGACGTCATTCCTATATGTGTTATGGTGTAGCCGGGCTCTTGGAGTTCCACAACAGGGGTTCCAGATCTTCAATTTTTATACGTCGACAGAGAGTGCTCATCAGGCTGAACAACTCTTGCTGAGACGTCATTCCTTTATGTATTATGGTGCAGCCGGGCTCTTGGTGTTCGACAACAGGTGTTCCAGATCTTCAATTTTTATACGTCATCCAGGAGTGCTCATCAGGCTGAACAACTCTTGCTAAGACGTCATTCCTATATGTGTTATGGTGTAGCCGGGCTCTTGGAGTTCCACAACAGGTGTTCCAGATCTTCAATTTTTATAAGTCTTCAGGGAATGCCCATCAGACCGAACAACTTTTGCTAAGACGTCATTCCTATATGTGTTATGGTGTAGCCGGGCTCTTGGAGTTCGACAACAGGTGTTCCAAATCTTCAATTTTTATACGTCAACAGAGAGTGCTCATCAGGCTGAACAACTCTTGCTAAGTCGTCATTCCTATTTGTGTTATGGTGTAGCCGGGTTCTTGGAGTTCCACAACAGGTGTTCCAGACCTTCAATTTTTATACGTCAACAGAGAGAGCTCATCAGGCTGAACAACTCTTGCTAAGACGTCATTCCTATATGTGTTATGGTGTACCCGGGCTCTTGGAGTTCCACAACAGGTGTTCCAGATCTTCAATTTTTATACGTCAACAGAGAGTGCTCATCAGGCTGAACAACTCTTGCTAAGACGTCATTCCTATATGTGTTATGGTGTAGCCGGGCTCTTGGAGTTCCACAACAGGTGTTCCAGATCTTCAATTTTTATAAGTCAACAGGGAATGCCCATCAGACCGAACAACTTTTGCTAAGACGTCATTCCTATATGTGTTATGGTGTAGCCGGGCTCTTGGAGTTCCACATCAGGTGTTCCAGATCTTCAAATTTATTCTCTCAGCAGAAAATGCTCATCACGTGGAACAATTTTTGCTATGGTACCAGTTTTGTATCTCTTATAGTTTAGCTGGTCTGTTGCGGTTCTGCATCAGGTGTTCAAATTTCCAAGATAAATTATAGCCTATATGTTGCCCAGACTTAATACCTATACAACAAAAAAAAATCATGCAAATCCGTCCAGTAGTTCCGAAGATTAGCGTGTACAAACAAACAGACAAACAGACAAACAGACATACAGACAAACAGACATACAGACAAACAGACAAACAGACAGAATTTTTTTTTCGGATTCGTGCTCTATAACTGTTTGTAAACCCCCCTCAATTTTTTTTTTTTTAATATATTCAATGTACAGACACAGTTTTTTTACTGTTTTATTATATGTATAGATTGTGTAAGAGTTACCGTTTACATTGTCTTTGGTTGCTCGCGAATAAGACGCCAATAACAATGGCTGATAACAGTAACAAAATTACAGAAAGAGAACAATTCTATTTTGTCTTTGGTATTTCATAATCGGACTATACCTACCATAAAAATAATCTATTAGTTACTCTACATTTTAAATGCCACGATGAAATTTCGTCAAACTAAACCCAAATCTATATGTCAGAAGATGCAAGATTTAGGTACCTACATAGAGAAGAAAAGCTTGAGTTTTCTTAAAAAATTGCTTACTAGCAATGCACATTATTAGTATTCTTCTTGCAACCCTTGTGCTTAGCTAAATACTTGTGTTACGAGAATGGTTACGAGTGGGTTCTCGTCGGGAATGCAATAGGTTTGCTTCGAACCGGCAACTTAATGATCGCTAATTCGCAAGTCCGACGCCCTAGCCATTAGCTACCGCCCCGCTTCAACTTGCTCTTTTTTATAAAAATGAAAATGTAAATCATATCATATCTATAGAAAAAATAAAAAAAAAACGTTCCATTTAAATGTGTCAAAAATATATACTTTAATTATCGAATTGTTTAGAACGTACTGTAGAAAAACTGGGGGTTGAATGTGGATTAAGCCGTATTTATTTTTAAATAAGTAAATATTTAATAATATGGACCATGGGAAATTGTGCGGTTTTCCAATTTCAAATACCGTCCTTGCGGGAAGTTTCAATCAATGTTCCATTTTCAATTTTGTTGCGTAAATTGGAAGACAATGTCTACCGGTAAAATGGGGTGAATAGGGATTGAGAGGTGAATAGGGATAAAACCAGGAAAATATTTCGACACTCAATATTAATTCTAAATTCGTTACAATTTCTTCCATTTTTTGTGGTGTAATAGTAGAATATTGAAAGTTCTCGTTGCAACAAAGAATATGCATGAAATTAGTTGCAAACTATCAAAAAAACACATTTGAAAATAACTTTTAGTGGCGGTAAATATTTAAGTGTTACAAACTTTGCACTCTTTAATTCATTTCTTAATAACAGAAGACAATTGTGATTTAAAAACGTTATTTAGTGTTTGGGCCATCATATATATTGAAGGTAAGTTTTAGTTGTTAATTGATTTTAATTTATTTGATAAATTAGAAATAGATGCAAAATCTGTTGTTTTTGGGGTGAATGGGGACGTCTCAAGTATGAATAACAACGAAAGAGAGGTCATTTGGGATAAGAATAAGTTGAATAGGAACGACTTAAGTATGAATAGGTACAGGTTTGTAGGGTTGTCACTAAGTAGTTATAACATTCTTTTTTATATGTGTAGGCAAGAATTCAGTTTAGTCATGGTGTTTTTTTTCTAAAACTTTTATTTCATTATTGATGCATGTACTTGTATTATGTGGCAAATATTTGTATTAATAGTTACATATTGTTTTCCATTTTCAGATATGTCTCGCGTGTACGTATCAAATTCACATGTACTATTTTATTTTATCATCTGATAACAAATTCAAACAAAATAATAGCATTTGATTATTACAATCAAGGAGTGCCAGCCCTAGCCAATTTTTCTATTGACCTTACTTTCGTCCCCATTCACCTCAATTTCAGGGTGAATAGGGATAGCATATATTATTGATATTTTTGCTTAAACTGGAATGCTTATTGCATAGTTTTAAAATAGATAGCAAAGATACCACCAAGACTCAATAATTTTGATCCTGTTAAAGCAATATATCCATCAACAACTATCTTAAAATTGTTCATAAAGTTGTAACTTGTCCCTATTCACCCCGTTTTACGGTACATTGTCTATTTGTAGTGTTGAAGGATTTTCACACCATAGTGACAACGATTTGTTACTAACATTTTTTATAGACTTGTTTTGTATTTAGATAGTGTGTAATTTACATACTTTAAAAGTATCTTAATACATACTTACTTATATTATTTTAGTAAGTTTTAATATGAATATTAACAGTGCAAGTATTTAATTTATTAATGAAATATAAATAATTTATATTTTTATTCATATAAGGATAATAATTCACTAGAATTACACTCGTACAAAACAAGAATGTTGGTTTATTCTCAGAAAAGTACACTATTTACTCGGAAACATCCATTTACAGTCAGTCATAATTGATAACAATAATGTGAATTCTATAGTAATAAATAACATGTTTTTTCTATATTTATTCACTACATGTGATGATTCATATTGTGTAATCAATTTATAAGTACAGGAACGAATTTACATAACTTGTAATACAATGTACCTACAATGGATATGATGAAATGCCTCACAAGACACAAAGAACATTATGACTTCATGTATAAAAAACCTTTAAATTGTTTTTAGGGTTCCATACTGCAAAAGGAAAACACGGATACCTCGTAGGATTATTATTTTATTGTCCGTCTGCCTGTCTGTATTAAGTTCTGAAATTAAAACCATAGCATTCAAATCAACGGCATCTTAAAACTAAAAAATCCAACACCTAAAACTAAATAAAAAAGATACCTACCTACGGCAATTTATACCGCAAACGTACCTTTATTTCGACACTCACAAGGGAATCAAAATTAATAGGGTACGTCCCGTTGGCCTTTGAAATTTGGCAATAACGTTCATAAAAATATAAAATTTGGGTAATATCGTTTTATAGGTAGGTACTACAAATACAGGAAAAGTCTAAAAACTATACATTTGTTGTATGTATAATCATATGATAATACCGTGTCTCTGCAAATAAAGATTCTTATTCTTATTCTTATTCTTATAAAAAAATATGGTCTTTATAGGTACGGATCCCTCGGTGGGCGAGTTCGACTCACACGTGTCTGTTTTTTTACTTTGACAGGCTGTAAAGGCAATTTACAAAGTACGAAACGCATATGTAGGTATGTATAAAAAAAAAGTTCCGTAGGCAGCGCACACACCCACTGTTTCATTAAAAAATAATTTCGGTTTGAAAATCCTTGTGCACTTTGAAATAAGAACTATTTATTGTAAAGTTTTGATAATAACTGCCTTGTTCACTAATTGCGTTATTCGATTTTGATCCTTGTTACAACTAAATATGAACAAGCAGTACAACTTTTAAAGAATATTTATGAGCTATTTTGAACCTTAACATATGTGTATAGAGCTGAAATTATCGAATAGCAATGAAATAGTTTGGGTTTGCCTGACATTGGTGTCGAGGTCGACTGAAGCACTTTATTAGATAAAATTATTGACTTTATTTAATTCAATGTCAAGTTTAGAGAACATTGGGACTGTAATCTTCATAATTGATCAAGCGAGGTGATCTTGATCAAAATTAATTAACTATAATTGTCATTAGATATTATCTTTACATAGTAACATAGGCATGGCAAAGTATAAAACAAAGTCGATTCCGCTGTCTGTACGCATATAGGTAGGTATTTTAAACTACGCAACTGTATTTTTCAGCAATAGATAGGTACAGTCAACTGCAAAAGTAGATTATCAAAATCAGAAATTCAATACTAATGAAAGGAGTTCGCGTCAGAACTGTGTGGCGTCGAAGTGATTCAAAAGTATGATTATAAGTTATACCAATCGTTTACAACTAGTTCAGTTGCCATATATTCGTGATCAGTTTTGACTCCAAAGTCCAAACGTTATAAACTCAATTCATCATCTACTTTTGCTGTTGACTGTACCAATGTTCCTTTCCAACTTCCAAAAAAAGAAAAATAACCCTAAATACTTAGAAACTGATGCATCTAATTACTTACTCCATTATGGGAACTGCAAACTTTTTCTTTCTTTTTTCTTTTTAAATAAAACGACGCCCGCACTAAGGAATTTAATCCTTGTGTCGCGGAGGTTTCACAAACATTCAAATCACATGCACAAAGAACACCCAGACTTGGAACAAGCATTTGTGGATCACACAAATACTTGTCCCATGCGGGGATCGAACCCGCAGCACGTCGCGCACAGTGGTAATTGGCGTGGTGACCTATACCACTCGGCTATCCGTGCAGTCAAAACAGTTGATTTCAAGTAATAAAGGGTTGTTATAGGAGGTATAATATCCCACTCTCATTACCCAGTCACTATCATGGAGAGGTATTCCTGTTGCCAGCCTAAAATCTAGACTTATCTCTATGGGTCACTAGGATATTTCAATATATCCTGGCTGAATTACTCTGTATCTGTGCTGTACTACTGTAAAGCTAGCCTCTCGCTACAACAACCACAAAAGCACAGCTACAAAACCACGGACCGATACTACACAAGTATGTAATACATACATACACCTACCTACATCAGTATTTCTACCACGTTTTCACAAACACATGGAGTTAGTCACGTTTTTGCGGTTTTCTGCTTTATTTACCTAGTACCTACTAGATTGATATTAACTTAGAACCAACTTACTTATGTATGCGCATGATGTTCATCTCGTGATGCGAGCCAACCGACATGGAATCCTTGTCCAATTTCTGAATAAACAGGTAAATCCTTGATTGAACTGTAACTTGCCACTGAACGGTATCTAGTGAAAATAGTAGGTAGGTACCTAGCCTACGTGTAACCAGATTGTGAATTGCCAACAACATTTTGTATGAAACATACTTATCATCTCTTTTGTCCTATTCTCAAGTATGTCAGAGTCAGAGTCAGCGCAATGCGTATTTTCCTTCAATCTCTAATAATCGTCATCTCACCATTCACTTCTGAAAAATTATATAAACTCTTATAAAAAGAACGTCTCCATTCGCCTGATTGTGAGGAATGTGGAGTTGTGGAAGACGTACACCATTTTTTGATGGATTGTGTCAGATTTCAGTCTAGCCGAAAAAGTTTAATGTTCAGAGTGAATTTGAATGGAGCTGACGTAGAGGTGTTTCATATAATTTTATCGGTACCCAACAGTGATGACGCGAAAGAAATATTCAAATTCATGGCAGTGGATATGTTTGTAGGGATATCATTATGTTCAGGATACGATGGAGCTGACATACGCTGTGCGTAAAATTTCCGAATAGGTAAATATAGAAAAAAAAACACAGGTTCGTCGGGTTTTATCATTCATAACATTTAGCATGACTAAAATCCATTTTATTTATCGATGTCGTGGCTTGCGTTGCATATACTTACAGAAAAGTACTGCTGTTCAGGATGATTCACGGGCTCAAAGCGTTTTGACATTTTAATACGAACACTTCCCTACACCTGATAACGTGGTTGTTTTGTTTCAGTTCCTTTTTACCTGATAAGAGCCTTCCTAGTACTGTGAGCACGGAACACTTGTGGTATGATATAGGAGTAGGTAATAGATTTTGCCTTTGCTTGTGATTTTATAAGACGCAACTATAATGTCTAAATCCCAATAAAACTCTTATACAGAAGAGGATAATAATGCTATTAAATTTTCATAATGATATTCTTGATTAAAATTTACATTTCCGGCTGTAATTATTTAAATAAGCCATTAATCGCTAAAACTCTATATAACGGGCCTAATTTTTGTAGAGTCCTTTAATCGACGGTAGATACTGTATGAGGCTAAAAAACACATTTTCATAAAGGTACAAAGTAGTCCATGAGTTACAAATAAGTTATGTGAAGGGTGTCACATCAGTACATCACCCTTTGAAACTCTTGGAGGAATAAATCCATCATCAAAATTAAACCTTCATGGAATGTCGTTAAAGTGACGGACATTTTTGTTTTTAGAATAGCTGGCCGTTAAATTCTTAAACAACATAAACACCCTTACATTCGTTTAGATTAAAAAGTTATAATACGGCAAAGGATTGTCAACCTTAGGACTTTGTTTATTAGAATTATAATGAATTAAAATGTTTAAAATTTTAAAGTAGCGCTCGTCAATGCATTCCAAAGAGTCGTGAATTCGTGATACATTCCTTTTTGCCTGTGCTCATAAATCACAGTGAAAAAAAGTAACATTCCTTTACAAGCTGAGTGAACCTAAGAGTTACATATTTCACGGTATGGGTTCAAAATGTCAGACGTTATTTGACGCTTTTTAGTGAATGAGATGAAAAAGTGCTTTGTTGATTTGTGGTTAATTTCACACTCGAGTTGCTTTGATAACACGAAATGGAAAAATTTATTACAAAAACGTAAACAACAGCTTATTATTTAAGTTGTTTATTTTTTTAACAACGTTGATTGGATAAGATTAAGAGATTATAAGGAAACATTTTTAGTCTTTGCTACCCAAATAACGGACCTGTAATTTATTATTATAAGTAAACTGCTGGAAGTTGTACTTAAGTGCCATTAATAACAACTACAACTACTTTTAAGAAGGCGATGTAGGTATGTTTATTTGGTAAATTGTGATCGAAACACCTTTTTTAACTTACCAAGTAGGGTCAGTTCGCCTGTTCGCGTCCACCCCCAATTCGCGTCCATTTTACGGATCTCCGTTTGAAAACTCTCGAAATTAAGTATACTAACACACCAATCAGCCGAAAAGTCATTACCGCCAATACCTCAATGTATAAGAGGCACGCACATATAGACAAAAGTTCCCTGCCCCCAATCAATCCTGTGTAAAAAAATAAGTTTGTGACGGCTGTTCAACAAGAGAGCGCGGATGCACGGAATTCTAAGACAAAAGTTGTAGGCAGCGGTGCGTTTGAAGGTAAGTATTTTATTGTTTTATGTGTATTTTGGATACGTAGCGGTTTCTATGAGTTGATAATGATAAAAAGAATTATATTAATTATGGATTTGCTTATATTTTTATAGTGAACAGTTAAAATAAGGTGGACGCGAATTACTACACCGAATTTATAAAATTTCCACTTTGCGTCCGCAATGGACGCAAATTATACCTGCAGGGAATAACAACAAAACCAAATCGCGTCCACTATTTTTATTCATTCTTTCAATTGATTTGTTTGTATTGTTTGTAACAAGAACAGAAAAAAAAACTTTAAAACACCCTCAAACGGTTGGTAAAACTGCTCCAAAACAAAAAAAGGAAATACATCCTCTTCAAGAAGTTACAAAGAAATTGAGAAAGAAACATTTACCAGCCGTGGAACGTGTGAAATGTCCTGAATGTGACGATACACTAATTTCAGATGTAGAAGACGACGAAGAGAAAAACATTGGCTGTGACAAGTGTATTAGATGGTATCATCAGAAATGCACTCGTTTAGCAGGATTAAGTTATTTAGAGGCCAAAGATAAGTCTTTTGAATATGACTTATGTGTCATTAATTAAAATTCTAGGGCTATAATAACATACCTTGTCTCATAATTATTAAGATTTAAAAAAATTTTAGTAGCAGGATTAGACAAAATTATTGTATTGTTTTGTCTATACGATATAGCCAAAGACTTATTATTAATCAAGGCTGATTGTTAGTTTACAGAACAGATTAAAATTACTATTTACTTACTACATAAGTAGGTACCTAATTTGTTTTAAAATTTATTTATTTATATAAATTCACTCACAGCAATCATAAAAGGATTTTAACCCAAGGCGACAGCGTAACTACTTTAAAAATAACAAATTTATAGTTCTATCAATGTTTAGAAGAATAAATAGGTGTTTTTATTTTCTTTATAGTGATTTGTTAATATGATAATTTTTAAATAACTATAATTCTTTAATAAATTAATTATTAAAATCCAATCTCTCTTTACATTATCATAAAAATATCACCCCTTTATTCCTTTTCTAAGGTGGACGCAAAGTGGTCCAACGGGTGGACGCAAATAGGATTTTATGGACGCAAACTGGGTAAATCGCCTAATTCTGATGTTTTCCTTTTTTAAAAAAAAACCACAAGGTGTTTCGAACAAAACTAAACGTAAACTTAAAATAGACTATTTTGATGAACACATTACATAAACTTTTCATTGAAATTACTGTTGGAACATTTTTATTTTCTCCTTCAAACTTGCCAACTGCACTAAGTGGACGCGAACAGGCGAAATGACCCTAGTCAAATTCGCTCAAAGACAAAAAAAAGTCTTTGGTTTAGAATAGGTACTAACAGCTTCGTTAACTTTTAAATTATATACGAATAGATTCCATTCATTTCCATTTTTTTACTTTACAGCCTTGTAGTTCAAATAAAAGTCTGTATTTTCAACAAATATGTTTCTTTTTTTAAAGAGCCCTTATAAAAAAAATCGTTTTCGTCAAAGTAATAACAACTAAAAGACAGCCAATCTGCTGTACATAAAATAAAAAGGTTACAAGGCGTAACGATCGTTCAGTGATCAAGGGTACTTGGTTGGCCCCGGGTCAAGGCGAGTGGCACTTCACACATGCGATTATAAACATAAAGTAAACATCACAGCTTAGCATTGAGCCTTGACGTTTGACGGCTTGAATTATAGGAAATCATTTGAAAATCCAATATCCTTGGCGTTAATTTATTTTGTTTGTGGTAAAAATAATGGAAACTTCCAGTACTTGTAAAATTTTTGATAATTTGACACAAATACGCTTTACTACAGTTTTTTAATCCCGACTTAACCAATGGTAAAATACACGTTTTTTTATCAATTTTAAGTCTATCACATGGCCAAATAAATTAGAGAGCTAATATTGGTTAAGTTAACTCGGGATAAAAAATCTGGGCCTAAGTAATTCAACTTATTACAAATTATGTCGACATTTTGATAATGATTTGAGAAGCGGAAAGTAGTGTTAATTACGTATGAAGATTGTTAATAATGCATTTACAAATTAAACTCTTTTAAACATACCCTTAACACAGATGCTTTATAAAATTCACATCAAAATGTAAATGCATCGCTAACTTTCACCAACCACGCAACAATACATTGTACCTACAAACAAACAACAAATTTAACAAGAACTCTCAAGTCGCAACTAAATGTTTTACATCGTTAGTTTTTCCCTCCAATGTAAGGTCCACGATACACTGGACTTCAATAAATATGGCAGCAATGGGTTTTCCCAAATGTTGCAATAAAATGTGTTTGTTATTGACGTTAATGTTCGTGGTTAGTTATAACGTGGAATACCTAAATAACGTAAATGCTCCTATTACCGCCAGTTTTAGCTGTCTAAAGATTCACATTAATAAAATAGATATAAGCTGTTATGTTAGGAAAGATGATAAAGTTTATAATTAATCTCTACGATGTATTCTTTGCAATTCAGTACTTAAATTCAATATTTCGTATCACAATAGTTACTAAATAATTATTTAATCCAAAAGAGTAGTCGATTCTATTACCGACCCATAGAATGCGGCAAGATTCTATTACCGATTTTTCTACTTCTTTTACCGACCCCTACGAAGTTGTCACTGCTTCTATACTATTAAATAAAATAAAAAATCGTTTTTAAGGTATTTATTATGTAATAACAATAGATATGAGATCAACATTATTACAATATGAACATAATTATTTATTGCAACGCTTAGAGCACTTAATTGTTGTTATTTTAATTAATAAAAAATATATTCAGCCTCAGAAAACAGTTTTCAAATAATTAAATGCTTACTTTTTAATCACCTACATACTAATTAGATATAATAATATTATAAACCTTCGTCCTCCTTCGTTAACAGTTTGTTTTCCACAATGTTCATTTATATATTTATTATTTCTCTTGTCACACAGAGTTGTCCTCGGTATGCCATAGGTTTTTGAAGCTTCGTATAATGCTAGTCCCTTCAATTATATCTAGAAACGCAGCTTCTAGTTGAGCAGAGGCGTACTGCTTGTGCTTCTGCAGCTCCATGATTCTATAAAAGATCACAATCTTTAAAGAGATATAGGATTTAATTCATCGAAAGAAGCTTTAAAAAGTTACATGGTCCCCATTCCGTGATTTTTATTAAATTTGAAAACATATTAAATATAGCCAATGCCATGAAGCCATGAATGAAACTGGATAGCAAATATTATTTTACATAAATAATATGGCCTGTGACAAAATCTCTCAAAACGTCACGTATGCAAGAAATAAGCCAATTTGTTCAAAAATATAGGTAATAGAATCAAGTATGAAGGTTACAATATTCTATTAGCGATTAATAAACTTAATAATAAACTAAAATTTTAATATACGCTTTATGGAATACTGTTAAATTCGATCTCATTGCTATATTATTTCTTTTAATGTCAGTTAGTCTTTAATTCAGATAATAAAGGTTATTTACAGTATAATATCATTCTAATAATAGGGATATTGTCTAATGTTGAATGGAGTTTTACACTCAAACTTCAAGAAATAGCTTTGTCGTTAATAGATCTAATGAAGTAAAATAATTTTAAGAATTGAATAAGAAAAAAATAAAATCGAATGAGGAAGTATATAATAGATATTATTTTAAAATACTTAAATGTTCTCAAAATCTAACAACGACCCATGGGTCGTTATTAGAATCATGTTTTGAAATTTGGATTCTATTACCGCCTTAAATTAAAACGTGATTTTATAACACAAAAACCAATAAAAAGTATTATATTATGAGTTAGTTTAGAAAACGAATATATACGTTACAGTTGTAATGTGATAGCAAGAAGACAAATCCATTTTTAGTGTATTATTTTCCTTAAGTAATATTTAGGTGCACTTACGTGGCTGGAGACGCGACACTATGAAATGTGCGTCCGCTTCGGGCGCGTCCCACTGATGGTCAAATTATTTCTTTCACTGGCTATTTAAACACACAAACTTTACTCTTTTTGCTGTCCAACAAAAATACGTAACTAATTTTCTAGGTATAACTGTTCTGGACCCTATATTATGTCTAATATGAGTGATTTAAAAATTAGATCGTTAATAGAGTACACATTTTAGGGGGTCGTTAATAGGAGCTTTTACGTTATATGGCCTGATAAATTGTGGACTTAGGTCCGGATTTCAGATTTATATTCGGTTTGGACTTGGTTACTTATTTCTAAACAATATTGTGATTTAATTTAGCGAAAGTAAATTTTAGCTAAGGTAGAGCTTTGAAAGGGTTTTAAAACGAAAATCTTTTGTGGCAGTAGGCTTAATTTTAATAAAAAAAAAAACTGTATTGTAAGTATTCTAAATTATTTTAACCCCAATAAATAATATATAGATACCTACATAAATAAAAATAATTAAAAACAACATAGGCAATGATTATTGTTTAAAATGTATGTACATACAATATCAAAAACGGAAAACATTTTAAGGTAAATACACATAAAACCTGCCGCTACTATTTGTCAAAACATAATAAATTTTCCCGCATTCCGCTTTAATTACCGTGTTATTGAGTTATCTGCAATATAAATAACTGGTCAAAAATAATTGGGATTCTAGTCAAGCTATTTTATAGGAAAACTTTACATTAATCGCTGTTTACGAGGACAATTTAGTTTGTTTCGTATGATAGATAACATTACCACAATTCTAAGTTATTTAATTTCGGAAACGGTTACAACCATTTTTATGAAATTTAGTATGCAGGGGGTTTCGAGGGCCTTAAATCGATCTAGCTAGGATTCATAATCAGAAAATGTCTGACAAGAAGAGCATCATCATGACATGAGACAAAATTAAATACAGTAAAGTTAAAAAAAAAATTTTTCGGCTCAAGACCGAGGGTCTTGGAGCAGGTTGGGCGAGACCTTTGCCCAGCTGTGAGACACCTAAAAGGTTAAATAAAAAACTTTTTATTAGTAACATCAACGAAAAATTTATACCCTACTCTTCTGATAGTAAGTTACAAACGTCAACCATTTTCATGAAGGACCTTCAAAAGACGCCTTCCCCCAAGTAGAATGATAAACAAAGCGCGCACTACGAAATTTCTTCATTGCAATTTTTATTTATCCTCAGTGCGTCGAATTCAATACCGCTTCTAAGGTACAAAATAATTATGTAAGATTTCGAATTTTCTATTTTTAATCTCAATCGATTTATTTTCGCAGTTTAAATGTTTTTCTATTGTTCACTGATTTGCGATATTTCTCGCAACGATTTTAAAGTAGCAAATGTTTTTGTGCACAGGGCCCTACAAAAGTAAAGAAATGACCTGCTAGAAAACAGTGTAACATTCGTGTAAACCTCAGACATCATTAACCAGTCGGACGGAGGGCATAATTACCGACACAGATTTGTCAGATAAACCAACTTAAGTTTATTTTTAGTTGTGGAAGTCAACAAACCTTCGAATAAATGATAATTATGTTATTTTTAAAAGTCGTTTGGCTTCGTTAAGGCGCTGTACAGTGTACATGGAACAAGGCTTACTTGATACGGAACTTTTAATCTCAGATTATTTATAATCTCGATTTAGCGGCTTCAAAACGAGGAGACCTACGTCAGGTTTTCAGCTTAACACATAATCCGACATTACAGCCTTTTAATTCCTAGTGTCCAAACTAGCTTTCATGGTCAGTGCGCCAATCTTAGTTTCACAATGCAAAAAATTTTATTAGATAAATAATATATTGTTATCTGCATCAAATTGAGATCAGCTGCGTTTCAATCTACATAATTTTGTCGCTTGGTTTATTTTTCTGTGTAGATAACGTCTGTGTACTTTTTCTGTAAGATTCAACTTTTCCTTTTTTCCCTTTTTAGCTTATTAGGACCTTGATACACGTAGTTCTAGCCCTCGTAACTGCGGGACCAACGTGACAGTCTAGTCACATGGATCGCACTTTACGATCGGCCCGAGGACGTATTCCATAGTAAAATGTTTATGTTTCTGCGGTAACCATAAAACCATGGACATTTTATTATTTTGCAGTGAAGAGGGGTTCGCGAAGTACTTTATTGTCCTTCTGTGCCTGTCAAGCGATCAGGTGTGCACAACATTTGTTTTAGAATTACGTTAGATTTTTCTGTCCTCGTCTCAAGTAAGTAATTTAATCAAAACAAAAAATATATTTTATCTCTATATTACTTATTAAAAAGCTTTCAAAGTGCTTTGTGTTAGTCTAGAGTCTAGACCATTTGTCTTATATTATTGAGTAGTTAAGTGCTAATTCCCACTTAGCACAATAAATATGTATATGCTAAGAACATAGAGCTACTTATCCGCGTATCTTGTGACTAACTAAACAGAATATTAATGAATATATTCTATATATAATCAATAAACAACTTATGTTGAAGCTATTTATAGAAACAGATTCAAGTGTTTGCGGTGTCTTTAAGTTTGACAAAACAATGGAAAATCTCGAAATGACTTTGACTATTAATTTGTTAATGATGTGCTGGACTATTACGAGTATCACGTTGCTAATGCAGATAATTATTTTTCTATTGATAACTTTATAGCACAGTATATTGTATGCAGTGTCCAAAAATGGAAAAGTGTTTTAAAGAAAGAGATCATTATTAAAATAAATGCACATAAGTTAGGTTTCTCTGCCTAAGTAATTGATTAATTATTATTAAATTTATGGCCACATTATAAATTGAATATGAAATAACTAGTTAATACCTACTTGAAATAAATTAGCAAGACCACAAATTTTCCGCAAACAACAATTTACTAATTAAACTAAATGGCCTGAAACCAAAGGAATATTCCAGGTAAACAAAGCGTATAGTTGAATCATTTTATTAAGTTGACCTTGTACTAAATTCGGGAAAACCGGTATGGTCGCCCTACACCGATGACCTCTGCTTAATAAATGTGTTTATCCTATCTGTTGTAGGAATATTGTGTTTGAGCAATACGTGACAGACAGTGCTTCAATATTTGTGGATGCACTAGTCAATATGTCCTAGAAGTTATAGAAAAAAATTGCTTTCATTTCAGGTTCTATTCTACAATTTCTAAAAATAATCCTTTCTCTTCTCCGGAAAAGTTAAACAAATTTTGGGTCGTAATCATATCGCTTTCTCAGAAAGTTAAATCCGTTTTTAGCAGTTTTTTTAGTTTTATCCGTTGCCCTTTGTTAAGTTATTTAATATGCACAGTGAATTTTTTTTGTAAAAAAAAAAGAAAATAAAGACCTGATGTGTTACTTTTTCAATGAGAATGTGTATCAATGAGCTGACAGCAAATTCTTATGTACCTTAATAAAATGGAAGTTTATGGGAAGAGCAAGAAAAACGAAAACACCGAATTAAAATGTATTAGTCTTGTGCATCATTAATTATTTACCTTGTCAAATATAAATTATCAAGAAGCAATTTGTTCCCAAGATGTGGTTAAAATACTTGACAACTTACTATAAGTAAGTTCCTAGAATTTTGCACTATGAGAATGAACAATAAAATAATATCGGCCTTTGTAAGTAAAAGTATTAAAATCGCTTTAAGGTTACTTCCTTTTCATATTGTGTGGGCGTGTCAAAGGCCAGCTTTAGAATAACACCAGAGTGAGCACTCACAACCCACATCGTGATAGACAATCTATTTCCTACTATTACAAAACGACAGGATTAATAAATGAATTAGTTGTATAGAAACTAAGTACCATTATCTAGAACCAGAATTCGAAAACGGGGATGGCCGACGAACTGCCGAAGTGAAGCTGGCGAGATGATATCTATCGCTGCTTGCCGGGTTGGTGGGAAGTTGCCGAAGACAGAAGAGCCTGGAGCAAATAAGGGGAGACCTTTGACCAGCAGTGGGACACCTAAAAGGTTCTTTGAGAAAAAACCATGTTAACTAAATATATTTTGTCCTCGTAACAAAATTCGTTACGGTTCCTGTTAGCCCCTTGAACATTAACTCGATTTGATTGGACTTATAGGCGTTGCCGGCTGGACACTTCCATGAAAGTGCAATAAACCAACTTTAGATTTTCGGTCCTGAGATACTTATGTCAGGAATACGAAGTATTTACAAAAAAATTGCCAAAAAGTATATTTTTTACCAAACAATCCAAAAATAAGTTGCAGGTTGCAGCTGAGTATTAATAATCACGAGCTAAGCTGTATTCAAAATACTTATAACCAATTCACCAGTAGCATCAGTTTCCCTTATTTATATCCAGTATTTGTTTTTCATTTGTTCAAAGCAAAACAATTTTACCGTTATTAAATTAAAATAAAGGACAAGCCTATGCAGATATATTAACGTCAAAATCATTTTTCTTTCTTAAATATTGGGTACCTACTGAAAGGCAATATGGCGAAGAACTTGAAGAAATATGCTGTAGTAGTTAAGATGGCAATGCTCTGTAATACAATGAGGAAATGATGAAGGGTCATATAACAACCCAAGCAATAAAACTCGGCCACTTAACGATTCTCCGTACATTCATTACAATATTTTAGAAACAATCACAACTTTAGCACCTGTAATAAAATAGTTGTTTATCTCACGTACTCATTTATTGCAGTACTCCATATGTATAAGCTATGGCTCTACGTATGTTAGCGGCACCAATAATAGCCGGTTTTATGGATGTGCACTGTTTACAATGTATTTATAGCCGGGTGTAGATATATGAAGGCTGATCGCCTGCATAATTAATTATTTACGGTGCGAAATCGCAATCGGTAAGGATTTAACCCAGAGAATGCAGTTTGCTTTAAAGAAATAAGTTCAAATTTGAAAGGTCCTTACGTAGTCACGTGATATTGTTAATTTTTTTAATCGGATGGGGTATTTATTTATGAACTTAACAAAATTATTTAATTAAAAAACACTCTTCGTGATATTGTTAGAATTATATGGATGTAGAGCTTCAGAAATTACATAAAATTATGCAATAACTAGGAAAAGCCTAAAAACATGGAGCCAATATCAAAAGTTTATGAACTTCTGCGATTGTAATAATTGTTCTTCTCATTACTCGTTTCTTCTAACAGCTGACTGACGCACTTTACTAAAATAACAAGATAAGAAGGAACTTATTTGGCGTCTCCGTAGTTAAACCTCATGGTTATCGAGCTCCCATAAAAACTACCATCGCACTGGCAATTTAGAAAGGCAATTTAATAATTTTGTTTCGCCGTGGTCGGCTAGAAACACCCAAAGATATCTTATGAAGTGAACTACGGTGAACGGTATTCTGAAGTTTTTAAGAAACAGCTATTGTTATTTTTTCAATCATATTTACACCTCGATACCGGGAACCGTTGTGTGGATACTGTTCGGAAACCAATGAATAAATAACAAAGGAGGGAAGTTTTTGAAGTAGCACAGACTATGTGCGTCGTTTATTTGGCGGGCGGCGCCCCGGCGGCGGGAGCGGCGCGCCGTAGTGGCGCCCTGCGCCTCTGCCCCTGACGCGACGCACTCTACCATGGCAACTCGATACCAAAAATGTGGAAAAGTCGAAGAAAAATGATAGTGTTCGAGTTTCGCCGCCGACAGAGGAGGTTGGGGAGTCGACTTCATTTCTATTTTAAAGGAGTACTTAGGTACAAGTAAGGAGCTGCTATGAGACGATTCTAAAACATTATCAAATCTTTCTTTATATTTGCACGAAAAGTTGCCTACCCCATTTTTCAGGCATCTCGTATGTTCTTCAGGTTTATTCGGTTGTAATTTCCAGAGTAGTTCTGATACAAAAATTAAAAAAGTCTGTTAAAAATACGAATAAATAGAAACCAAAGTTAATACAGTAATGGTAGGGGAAAGTAACCCTATACAAACGTACCGTGTATTTTATATCAGCTACATGCGGGGGTCGCTACGCAATGGATTTTAGCTTAGCGTTTCATTAGACGCGACAGGGTTAGGATTGCGATAATTTATGTACATAATAATGTGAAGCACTTTCATAAGAGAACCACTTAAGGTCTCCGGGCATACGTATGGGTTCACAATTTTCGCAATAAGCCTGTAGCCAATATCGCAAAATACTAAAAATAATAAAATTTAAGAGAACTCTCAGTTCCTGAACGTGGATAATTCATCTATGTTTAAATATCAACGTTTAATTGTATTGTAACAACTTAAGTGATCAAATAAATCCATCGTATGATTACCAAAGCGCAGATAAAAATCCTTACGGGGATCCCCAGACGAAACAGGAAGTCACAATCAGTGCTCCAAAATGCTCATAAGTGAACAAAAGTGTGTTTTTTAGGGGCGACGAACAACAAAACCTTGTCAGTGACACTAATAGCCGTTGGAAACGTCTGTTGACATGATAAACCTGTCGTTTGGACACATCAACCAATCAACAAACTATAACGGTTGAGAGAGCGACGTGAGGGGAGCGTACACAGAGGAACACAGGATATTTTCGACGAACTCGTTTATGTACGTAGAAAGTAATGAAAGTACTTTCCTGTAAATAGAAGGTAATTTTACAAACAAAATATGTAAAAATATTAGAAATTATTGATACAAAGAACATTGCTTATGTTAAAATGTAGAACCGTTCGAGGCTCAGTCATGGCAGAGCCTGAAAATACGGGGCAAGGTTCAAGAGGCAGGGTCAGGCAACAAAAAATACACAATGTATTAGGTTGACTTTAAATAAGATAATACCTCATAGAGAAGGTGTGAGCAAGTGAGAAAAGTCAGCATTGATCACCATGCTGGCTCACTGCGGGTTGGCGATTCCAGATACCAGTTATTGGAATGAAGGTTTCCTCATATTTTTTTTCTTCACCGAATGATGATTTAGAATAATTTATTAAGAAAGTACTTTGAAAATCTCACATTGGTGGAGATCTCACAAGGACCTGTAATTGGTTAATCCTGTCTCCTTGTGCACGTCTTTTGATATTATTGGGTTGAATAAGATTGCAGAAATATGTATACTTACCTTAGTGAGATGAAGCAGTCTGCTGAAAAAAAAATCAATTCGCTAGATTCACTAGTGTCGCATAATCCTATCTGTCAATTTCCACCAGTCGCAGGTGCAGTAGCTTGTCTCTAATTGGTGGAGAACGTAGGTAGACCTGATGCGACACTAGCAGCCCTAGCTGATTTTTGATTTACAAAAACCCTCATTCATATCAGAGAATTAATTCGATTACAAATTTGAAATCGAATACATTAGGCGTTCTAGAAAACCTACGCCTTTATCCGTCGGCACTAAGGTTCTGAAGAGAAAACGGTATTGATTCTAGATTTTAGATTTATATAGTTAAGTAATATGATTTACTTTCCTTTAAGTTAATTCCAATAATTTCACTCTTGGCCACGAAGGGGAAAGTTAAGCTCAAACCAGATTCATTTTGTTTGCTCCGCGCCAAGTTCTGCTGTGTCACCGAGATTTGCTTCGTAGTAAATGTTACAAAACTTTGGCTAGCAAAACAGCTCATGAAAAAAACAAAGTTGGGTCTTTGCCATACTGAGTACTTAGTTCTTGAAACAAAAATGTCCAAATGAGGAATTTAAACAGGTTTTCCAAACTGATTATATTGTCTTATCTGGGTAACTTTTTGGGGTTAGTCACTTTTTAAAATCCTTAGCTCAAAACAAGTCGGTAAGTTATGCTTCGTTTTCAAAATCACAAATCAATGTAACTACTCGTGCTTCCAAATAAACTATTTTGTGCTTGAATATCACTCACTGGTGTCCCAGATTTCTTGGCGTGGGCGAAGTGTTTCAAGCAAATGTTTATAACCCCTGCTAGCAATAAACTGCATTGTATACTCTGTACTCAACATCCCTCTGACGTTCCATATTCATTAATAACGTTAAAAGGATTTCACGAAGTAATTTGTTGTAATTATTTCTAGCCATTGTTTCATCTGATTGTGTTTAACAATACTAGCTTCATTCGATGGCTTTGTCTTTATTGTAATCGAAATATCCATAAGAACTTACTATGATTATAAAGGTATTTTCTCTGATAATCGAAGACATGCTAACATTTACATAGGACAAAAAATATCTTAACTACTTTCCAATAGTTGGGCAAAGATTGAATCTTAACAGTCCCAATTAAGGCTTCCTGTCCTGAGTTAAGACACTAATCCTTCAAGTAAGTATCGACATCATCTCGAAACCACCTCATTAGCGAGTTAGAATGATTTAAAATTCAGAAGTACTTTTTTCAGCACTCCTAAAATTACAAGTATCAGTGTACTCAATGAGGATAATAAAAGGATAATAAAGCTTCACACAATACATTGTCACTGAACAACTTAAGTGAGCAATTAATATTTCGTCTGAAAATAGAATTAGCTGAAAAATAGTATGAAACTGCGTACGCGCCGGCGTCGATCAGTGACTCACGGCCCACTGGCGCCACTTGATTTATAGCAGACACTTGGAGAACTAAGGGATTTAGAAGATCATTAACTAAAATAATAATTACTTATTTGTCACTTCGATGGCTGGCTGGAGTTTTCACTTTTGAACCGATATAACATGATAATTTAGAAATTGAGTCATCAAAGCCCAAAATTAAATTCAGCTTGAAATTAGCAGATGTTCAATATGAGTAATAACTGCTTTGATTAGACTCGGTTCTAGTATATTTTAGGGGTCGTTGATCTCTCTTCAAATTAGTCAAACTGAACACTGATCGTCTGTCGGGATAGACTGGCCCAATCTTAGCTTTACGTTCAAATAAACGATTCTTTCTTTCACTCTCAAAATGGTTCTACATAGTAATATATGTCATTGATTTATATTAAATATTTAATATATATCTAAGACATGTCAATTAGTAAGAACATTAGGTTTTATACTGGAGTAATTAATAAATTAATAGCCTAACAACAAAATATATAATAAATATATAAATAAATTAAGGTAACCAACGGTTTGTGACTTCACCCTTCAGGTGTTGTAACTCGACCCTAGTCCATGCGTAAGCCACTAATGAGTTTTCATTGTTCTGGTTTTAGTGCGTATTCTCCTAAAAAGTACCAAGCTTTGTGAACTCTATGACCTTCTATTATTGCATTATTACGGTTCTACTTGATGGTATAGAAGTATTTTGTAAGACGCATCAACTACATTAAGTAATCTCTGTCTGTTTATCTAGGTGCACCCACGTCGCACAACAATACTTCCTCTTTTAAAAAATACATTAAACTGTCAGTCTCATCCAAGGCTACATTTAAATAGAAAGCGTTTAAAGTTTTCATTGTTGGGGAAATCTTCATTCATAGTTAGGGAAGAAATTTAAGATCTTTTTCTTTGTTTCTGAAGTTATTTACTGGCCTTTTGCCAGTTTATCTGTATTTTACAAACAGGTATTTTATTACTATTGATTCTAGTGGTTTATATACATCGGAAAAGAACGTTTACCGAGTTTGGCTTCTGAATGGTGACAAACTTGCAGCAAGCCAATTTATCGGTAAACTTATCGATAGCGTTAACGTAATCGTACTAGTTACTCTGGATGTCGGCTTTAATTAGGAGTATCATCAGTTACTTAGGTTAAGTAGGTTCAAATAAATAGGCCTTGAAAACATACAGACAGACGGACAATAGTCCTAGTCGAAAGATCTGAAGCTGAAGAATCAGTGGCAGAGTATGAAAAAATCTAATTTAATTTCGTATGCTCGTAGACTACCATTCGGCGATCAACTCTAAAGGTCGTTCATAATAGCATCCTTGATTCTGAAATAATGTACAGCTATAACTCTAACCCACAGATGGCTCAAATAATGCTGCTTTTCAATGCTTCAGATAAAGATCCAAGGCTGTGCTGTATTTGGGATTGGTTATATATGTGAAAGTGTGGATGTTTGGATGTTTGTTACTCAATCGCGCAAAAGCGTCCGAACAGATTTGGATGTCATTCGGCATGCATGTAGCCTTTGACATGGAAAAGAACATAGGCTACCTTTTATCCCGATTCCTAAAGTAGTTCCCGAGGGAAAATTGAAAATTGATTTCGAACTAAGCCGCGCAGCTTTGAAATTTGGTATTTTTCTCTATTACAGCGCAAGCGATAACACGGGTGAAAATTTTTATTCCATTTTATATTACTTTCTCATTTTTCATTTCTTTTTGGACCTAATTCTGAAGTCCACGCAGACGATGTCGCGGGCAGAAGCTAGTTGTAAATAAATATTGAGGATTCACAAAATCATTAGACTCTTAGAGATATGCATGTATATGTATGTAGTGATGTGCAACGACATTGGTGTTTTAAGGGAAGTAGGTTTGCTTAACTTTTATTTTCCTCTTGTTTTTATTAAACAATCGTAAATTATATGTAATTTCGTCATGTAGAGTACTTTTAAAATGTGTAGACAAAACATCAAACGCTGAATGCTGATTCACCAACTTGACAAAATTGTCTCTGTAAAAAATACTTATTGCTCAAACCATTACTCGGTCAATAAATTTTGATAAAACAATTAGTAAAGTGAAGAGGCCCCACAATTTAAGCTACAAACGAAATAACGAGTGATTCAGAGTCTGGTTTTAGTTTTAAGGTCACCACGCCAATTCTAGCTCAGCTAAGCTCTTCAGCGAACCGTGCGTATCCTAAAATAAATTGGGCCAATAAGAAGTACGGTGACAGCTGATGCCAGATGGGCACCACCGTTTTAGACTGGTAATTTGGACTTAAATGATGCTTGCTTGTTGTTTGGCAAGAGATACGTTACGCTCCTTTGTGTACCATTGGTCTAATACCAAAACGAACATTTTGAAACTGTTGATGCTTCTTTTACTGCTGCAATAAATAAATTTGTAATGATGTTGTCATTTGTTTCAGATCTTTGGGGTCAAGAAAAGAACTGTTCATGTCAAAACAACATCCTGAAGATTTGATTTTTCATGTATTAAAAAAGGTTTTGGAGATGAGGATCACCCTAATTATGAAGAGTAAATGTTTGAGGAGAGACTAAAGATAAACTAATAAGATTCTAACAAACGAAATAAGAAAGTACAGTCAGTTTCAGGTCCATGGTATTTCATCAAAGAGTATTTGAGTCAAATGAGTGCTTCTGGCGTTTTGAAAGACTATCACAGATTGGCCACTACCCACGAAGCAGAAATCAGAAAAGAAAGTGCGAACAAATCACTATTTAATTAAGCGATAGTTTTAACTTTACCTTTCAACGAATCGTAATTGTCGTCACTCGGTTGGTTGCGCTCAATTCATTAAGGAAACAGATCTATTTTCATTAGAGATAAATCTATTCGACATGACAATGCTTTCCCATTATTATATTTCAATGAAAAAAAAAAGCTGATGCACTTATTATGGTTTTTATTTTACACAAAGAATAGGAAAAAGAATTTATTCTTGCACGGAAAAGTGTTCTATAGCGCTGCCTTACAGCACACGGCTATGTCTTTTAGGGAATCGTTGGACAAAAAGTTAATCCAACAAATTTAAACAAATCTATTTCCTAACATTCGACCAGTCTTCAAATCAAATTTATTATCTCTTCATACATAGTGACAGATTAAATTTATACTTACAGATTACATAAACGTTTCTGTAAAATCCGCGTCCTCTGTCTATTCTCGTCATTATGTAGAGTAGGTAGGTACCTACCTACTGTACTGAGTTTGTTGCTTAGATCTTCTTATTGAGATATAATGCACCTACGAAGTTATAATTCTAAGCGGCGGTAGCCTAATGGGTCGGACTTGTAATTATGTGGTTCGAATCCCACCCATTGCACGACCGACGAGAACCCACTCTTAACAAAACACAAGCATTTAGCTTAGCACGAGGGGTTGGCAAGCATACTAGTAATGTGCGACGTTGAGAAGATTAAAAAAAAAAGAAAAAAACCTTCCTAATCTTATACGTACAAAATTACTCTGTACAGATTTTATTTATTACGCATGAATGCAACACCATTTAACCACACAACCAAAATCAAAATCAAAATGTTTTTATTTCTAGTAAACCTAAAATAGGCGCTTTAGAAACGATAACTTTAAAAACTACTGACTCTAGGTGCAACAACTAGGAAGTTAAAACAAAAGAGTAGATTATAATCAATAAATCACCATTAATCGCAGATAGATAAAATCTTGCATTATTTTGTAAGATATTCTGAGTAACATAAACTTATCTAAGAATAAGTTGAGGTCGCCTTGTATCTAAACAAGGCCAAGGCGGCAAGCATTAAGTTAATAAATATCCCATAAACGATATCATTAACTGAGTTGTTATGACTTTTATTTACGACTATAATAGGTGGGTATATCTTACACTTTACACTTATGGCTGAACACAAAAAAACCGGCCAAGTGCGAGTCGGACTCGCGCACGAGGGGATCCCTACCATTATATTCTATAACTAGCTGTTGCGCGCGGCTCCGCTCGCGTGGCCATCGGTTCCTCAATAAGTGGGCTATTTAACAGCGAAATATTTTTTCAAATCTGCCCAGAAGTTCCTGAGATTAGCGCGTTCAAAAAAATTCTTCAGCTTTATAATATTAGTATAGTTAAGTATAGATCATGTCTATCTTTGAGAACAACACCATTCATATACAAACGTAACGTCCAACCCCTTTTTCACCCTCATAGGAAGTAGATTTTCAAAATCGCAAAAATACTTGTTCATTTATTTCTAACCAAAAACCCGCATACCAAATCTCATGTATCTCTCTTTGAAAATGAGGAACTTCTTATAAAAACTTCCAACCCCTATTACACCCCCTTAGAGGGTAGATTTCTAAAATCACGGAAATACATCTTATTTATTTCTAACTAATAACCCTTGTTTGAAATTGAATGTGTCTATCTTTGAAAACGACACAATTCATATGCCTTCAAACTTCCAACCCCTATTTCACCCTCTTAGGGGGATGATTTTTAAAATCGCTGAAATACGTATTTATTTATTTCTATCCAAAAACCCGTATACGAAATTTCATGTGTCTATCATTGAAAATACCGAACTTCCCATACAAACTTTCAACCCCTATTTCACCCCCTTAGGGGATAGATTTCCAAAAGAAAAGTAGCCTATAGCCTTCCTCAATAAGTGGGCTATCTAACTGTGAAAGAATTTTTCAAATCGGACCAGTACTTCCTGAGATTAGCGCGTTCAAACAAACAAACAAACAAACTCTTCAGCTTTATAATATTAGTATAGATAACGAAAAAAAAAACACGTTTGTTGTATGGGAGTCTTAAATATTTGTTTTATTTTAATACAATTATTTATTTTTAAAGTGCAAAAATAACCAAATATTCTGCGAATATTTAGTAGATATATTATCTTTTTTATCTATTATTATCTATCTGTTGTTGCCGTTATAAAACACGTTTGATTTAAGAATTTCTCTTAAATATTTATTTTATTCAGTATTTTTTTTTATAGTGGCAAAAGAAATACATCATCTGTGAAAATTTCAACCGCCTTACTATCGAGGATCATGAGATATAGCCTGGTGATAGACGGACGGACGGGTGGACAGCAGAGTTTTAGTAAATGGGTTCCCGTTTTCTCGTATGGTACGGAACCCTAAATAGAACTCTGTGCTGATAACTGAAACCAACTTAATTTTATATATATTATAGACGCTGCTTAAATCTAAATTTCAGTTATTTAATGTATCCTTACTTAAACCGAAAAAACAAAAACAGTTGCTTTAAACAAACCAAATTATTACTTCGAACTTCGATTGTGACGTTTCATTCAACTATTCATCAACATCTATGTCACTGTAAAAAGCACGGTTAGTCCTTTAGTCGTAGCTAACCTGAAAATTCATAGACCCGTGAGTGAATTATCTGCTTTTTTACATGACTAAATTTTTTTTATTATTTTAAGAACCTACGCCCGCACTAAGGAATTTAATCCTTGTGTCGCGGGGGTTTCACAGACATTCAAATCACATGCACAAAGAACACCCAGACTTGGAACAAGTATCTGTGGATCACACAAATGCTTGTCCCATGCGGGGATCGAACCCGCAACACGTTGCGCACTGTGGTAATTATAGTGGTGACCACTCGGCTATTCGTGCAGTCAATAATAATTTATTCAAAAATAGTATTACTTAGAATATTAACATTTATACTTACTTGTTATTTGTGGCATTAAATTCCACCGAAATTTGTATGTTTCATGCAAGACAGTAAGCAATCTATAATATATTATTCTTACCTACGTGTGATAATTACGCGATACTTGCAGAAATTGCGGAAACCATCAGCAGATTGCCATAACAAATTTCTTAATTCGATCAGCCATTTCCAATAAACGATAAGCTGTTATTGTTCAATAAAATGTTAGTAATATAATAGGTAACTCATAAAATAGCAATAGAAATATCCAAGTACGTACCTAACCTTCAATCTCTGATTGATATAAACAGTAAAATATTAAATAAGAACCTTCTTAACTTAAAGATAAAAAAGTGATGTATAAGAGAAGGGCTACAGAAAGAAAATACCGGCCTAGAAATTAAGCCCGGCAGTGGGCAATGGGCACGCCCATTGCCCACTGCCAGGCTTAATTGAAGCTGAAATAATTAAGCTCTGGTAAACTGAGTATTTACTAAACATGTTGTATCTTAAAGTATGCATATGTACAAGTAATGTTGTGCAATACATGCATTAAAATAACAAAAACATCATTTAAAATTACACAAGTAAATTCTCAGAATTTTCCTCTGCTTTTATTTTCGTAATAAATAAGAAAATACAAAAAAAGCACAAGTATAATATTCGTTTTAAAACGATGTTTGAAATAATAATGAATAATTTTTCTAGATGTTTCGATGGGCGTGTTGCTGTTGCGTCATATTTATTTATTCTGTGTTTTCATTCGTATAACAAACTACTGGCACATGTCCCATTATAGTGCAGGCCAAATATATGGACACAAAAGAAAAGTAGACATTTTAGACACATAAGTAAGATTTATTAACACGTCTGCACGAATACTCGAAAACAAAGGAATTTTACGATTCTACGAAATTAGAGTTATTTATTAGAGATTGTTCTACTGTATAAATAACTTGGAATAAGATATTATAAAGTGAGTTACAACTGTCGGTGCTGCTGCAATAAAACTTTTATAACTGCAGACTTCTTGTTAGTTGCGCAGTGTCCTAGTTAGGTACCACACTGTAAATGAAATCTCAGGATCTTGTCATCATCTTTTCTACATTATCACCCATTTTCTCGCTCCTACATTTAGATAGAAAAAGTTTCACGAGAAAGACATCAAAGGTTAAGTCAGTTTCTTCTTCTGCCTAGCCAAAAGCATATAAAATGAAGCGACAACCTATAATCTTATATCTTCCCCCCATACACTAGGTAAAATAGTGTCCGTTAGTAAAACTGGTTGTTAAAATTGTAATGGCTTAACGACTGACTCTCCTCATAACACATTACAAAAATAAATAAAACAGTTCAATTGATATAAGATAATTTTGTGTCAATATTTTTGGCACGTAGTGTCGCTTCAAAAGCGGATCTTACGCAAGTTTTACCGGGAACCGTTCAGGAACACTTCATTCATCACTCTCTTGGCTCCATTCAGATCGTTCGAAGAAAGAGTAAGGAGAATTACTGTCTTGTGATAATTACAATAATGTTGATAAACAAGTGAAGATAGATGACGCTCTCTCGTCTTTTAGTGAGTATTTTGAGAAGTGGAAAATTTAGGAAAATGATATTTTTTTAATATTGCCTGCTGTCAGTAGTTTTATTTAGTAGATAGCTCTTAAATATCTTTCTTCAGAGGAAAATATGTTCTTCGTCCGGATATTAAAATAAAAAAAATGATTCAATGTTTAAAGTAGGTACGATATGTTTATAAATTATTTAAAGCGTTCCCAGAACGTCATCATAAAAAAAATGAATTAAGAATTAAAATAAATACCTACCCACTTGATAAAAGTGATACATTTCCGGTATAGTACGGAGTACGGACGCTACTATTTATAATTATAATCAATCTAGTTATTAGTCATCAATGCACATGTTGCTTCATAGATCACTGTAGGTAAACAAGTTCCGACAAGTAAAAAACCGTTGTTTTTGCATTCGGCTACTATTGCATAATTTAAAGTAAATGTTGCATATTCTTTGGCCAAGGACTAACAAAAATAAATTAATAGCTAAGTGACACACGAGCGAAAATATAGAGTGATTAACAATGTTAGTAGTTTCTCTCTGTGGTTGCTAGGCTGGCGTTGTAAAGCGATATTTTTTATCTATACTTATATCACATATCTTATACCTTAATAGTTTGTTTCGTTGAACGTCTATCTCAAAAACTACTGGTCAGATTTGGAAATATATTTCCGTGTTACATAGTCAATTAATCGATCATTCTCGATTGTTGATTCCCTAGGTATTTTAGCCGCGAAGATCGATGCCCGTTTTGTTAGAGTCGCGAGTAAATGCTAGTTAATACTTTTACGTATTTTTTTCACTTCTTTTATTATTAATCTCATTTCCTTTCTCATGGGTAACGTATTACCATATCTCAAAACCAAATCTGTAGGTATCGATTGGTAAAGCGAGAGATCTGATAATTTATTATATAAAGGATTAGGAATATAATTCTAATTGCCTGATTATCTAGAGAACCGGATTGCTTTGAAAATGTTTACAGTCGGAATCCACAAACTAAAGTAATTTTGAACATTTCAAACAAACTATATACCCAACGCCTGCATGCGCTTTGTCCTTCAAATAAATAAGAAATAAACAAAGTAAGTGTTATTTAATATCGTTTCCATGAAAAAGATGACCCATCAAATGTTCAAGGCTGGTAATTCTGTACGAATGCCAAATTCTATCGGGAACAACTTAATACTACAGCACTAACATTGTTTATTTACGAATTCCTATAATTTTCTGAGTAATATTCTGATAGAAATACTGATAAGAGAAAAAAATGTTAGAGAAAATATTTTCAGAGTGAGCCAATATGAGATACGTAGGTAAATAAACATAAATATTTTCAGAAATAGAAATAAGTTTTCCGTTTCCGGTCAAAAACAAGAATCATAGTTAACAAATTGAGCTGAAAGCCATATTTTACATGGAGCGATTGCCTGACCCCCACAACCCATTTTACTGGGCAACGAAGTTATTTATAAGTATAGTATACCTAGTTATAAGTTACCTCTATAAAAGTACTTATTTAAAATAGAAAAATATGTTTTTGCTCAAAATTATCATAAAGAAGCGTGTAAATGCTCTACAATATTACATGAGGCCTATATTCCCCAAAGAGGCAGACGGCTGCGTGTCTGCACACCCAAATTTCGATTACAACGCTAATAAGGCTCATAGGGGGTGGCCTTCATAAATCAAATTTCCCTCCCGGGTTGCTACTAAGAATTTCCGGATGAAACACCCAATATACTGTATGCCTGGAAATCATTATTAGGGCTATTTTTCTATGGCTTTTAGTTGTGAATACAAATATGACACTCGGGTTCTCATTATCAAGAGATTCGGCTGAAACTTGACTGGCCCAGTTTTTTGATCCCTAGTTAACTCAACCAATGGTTAAATATACTAACTAATGGTTTCAAATTTCGGTAGAACTAATATTTTTATTCATAAATTCTTATTCTATCAAATGGTCAAATAATTAATTCTCTAACTTATTTGACCGTTTGATAGACTAACAATTGATGAAAACACGCGTTTTGAAACCAATAGTTAAATACACCAGCACCATTGTTAACTCGGGATCAAAAAACTGGGCCTAACAGATAATAAAGATAACCTAAAAGCATATTGTACCTATATATATCTTAGTAATGACGTTTTAGGAGAAACCTTTTTACAACGCGAACAAAATTCGAAGATTAAAGTATGTCTCATCCTTCTTCCGTTCCTTCTTATAAATTCAAAGCTATTCATAAAACTTTTCTAATTTGCAGTCAACATCTAAGGAAGCTCAAGCTCCAAGCGACGAGGAGTCTGTATCTTTCTGGCAGTACTCCAATGATGACCATTTTACGAGTTCTGTTGCTATCGGGCCGGAGCGTTGACTCACTGTTGAAGGTCGCGGGGACGAGCGATGATTGCCCCCTTGAAGGGCTGCCAGATTTATCGACAGGATATTCTGATGATCATCATCGAAGTAGATGAGAATTATTATATGACTCATCATTTTTTTTATATAGAAGGTGATCATTTTATGGACATCATATTTAGTTACGGGACTAAATTGAGTCCCCTATTCACTCCATTAAAGATCAGATTAAACCAAGACCGCATCTACCTTGACCAAGAAGTTCTCTCAAGAAATTTTACATACTAATGGCCAAATACTGAAACATCGATCCCTCTATCACTTTAAGTAGCGACAGATACACATTTAAGAATGTGTTAATGTTAACTGACGTTTCAGTATTCGGGATTCATACTCTTTACATTATTTAGTGACGACTCGGCTTCGGAGTTCGGCATCGGATTGATCTATAAAACATCAACTTTCACTCTCAATATCTTGATTACTGAATAAACTTCATTTATTGTGAACTATTCCCTAGAGTGCCAGATATAATAAAAATAATAAAATGCCCTGCCAACTTCCTGTCAGCCCTATTACCACAAGTTATTGGCCCTAGAATCGCGAGGACCCCCGTGTGACCTTGCCAAAACGATAATGGATTAAAGAGCACAATGAAACGTTGTACCCAATCATAATAATTAATGTTTTACACTAATTACTTGTTGTACCTACAGAGCGTGTGAGTTATCAGGACCATAAAATGTTTTATTGTTTTGTTTATAACCTTCTTTCATAACAACTAGGTTATAAAGTTTTAGAGGTGAGCAGAACGCGAGGTATTTTATAGCTTTATAGAGGAGGCTGTCATCATGAAGGCATTATACATAGTATTTCAGATGTTTCATGAATGTCTACACCGACGAAAAACAAAGCACAAAGCTGAACACTAGCTGCATAAACTGAATACTTAACTTTAAATAAATAAATAATAAATGTGGACAACATCACATACATTGCTTCGAATCCAAAGTAAGTAGGTAAAGCACTTGTGTTATGGAATCAGAAACAATGAAGGTAACACAAACACCCAGACCCT
The DNA here is from genome assembly GCA_950381575.1 of Plusia festucae. Taxonomy (NCBI): domain Eukaryota; kingdom Metazoa; phylum Arthropoda; class Insecta; order Lepidoptera; family Noctuidae; genus Plusia; species Plusia festucae. The sequence goes on from OX494447.1 coordinate 1,595,355, forward strand.
AGATATAGAATATAGAAAAGTATTTTTACTACATTGACTCGTCCGGCGGGGATCGAACCCGGGACCTCAGAGCTAGCGACACGTTGAAAACCCACCACTCGACCACGGAGGTCGACACTCATAGGGTGGATTATTCTTTTCTTGGAGATTGCCTCTTAAAACTTGAATTAAGGAGTGCTCAGCTTAACCGGACGGATGATTGAAAGAAATTGACCATAGTTAATGGATTAATGTCTACAGAATACAATGACCTGCGTTGATTGAGTATACTTTAGAGTACATTGATCTCTCAATGTTAACAGACAATGAGACCGGAATACATCAATATTTAAAAGTAATAATTATTAGACTGCAGATGATTTTGTTTCACTGAAGAAGGTAGCTGGGTCTGATCTGACTGCTGAAAAGCAGGGGATCAAGTTTTGTTTTTCACTTGTATTCATTATTGATAGATATTTGACGGAGATTTACAGTATACTCACACCTTTTTTAGACAACTGGTCTGATTTTGTGACTTTTTGCTCTATTTTAGCCTAGTTAAAACACTTAAAACACTTCATAAGCTTCCCAATTCCTAAAGAAGACGGCATTATACCCTGCATTTGTTTAAACAATAATTTTCTGAACTTTAAAAGAGATTGTGACCCCTGAGTTTGATTTTTTTTGCGACATTTCTGCCCTTTCTTTTATCCTACATCCAGAGTCGCTTTTACAGTGGCACTTTACTGAGAAACTATTTTTTCGAATCGACGAAGGTTAATTCGCCATTCAGTACTGCCGAGCGATTCCGAAAATGACCAAACTCACCTCACCTATCACACTCACTTCACTGCTTACATTACTTGTACTTTTCACCGTATTCTGAAACTGCACTCAAGTTCAAGTGATGTCGAAATCTCAGGTGAAAAGTTTAGAGGTGGGTTTAGACGGGTCTAGCTTTAGTAACATCAAATAAACCTTAATTTCGGAATACGAAATCTAGTTTTCACCGACGAATTCGCCGTGACTTTGTCTAATGTATTTTCGGAATCGACGGGCTGAGCTAAGTTAAATGGCCCAGGCACAAATTCAATTCGAAAATAATTTATGTATATTTTCATTTCTTTATTGTAACTCTAATGGTGTACAATAAAGAATATTCTATAACTCCTTAAATTTTGTGAAATAAAATACATATAATACTGTTCCATGTAATATAATTCCATATACATTTGTATATATATTTGTCAAAGAAATCATAATAATAAAGCAAAAACGTGTAAAAAAGATAGCATATTTAATATCACCTTTATCTAAAAGATATTTCCTACAAGTTGCCTAATTATTAGATTATCAATTTAATCATTGAATTGTTATGATTGATAAATAAATTTATTGATTTGATTACAATAATTCTGCTTATAAAATAATTGTAATCTTTATTACTGGCGCAGGTAGCGTGACCACGCGAAGTCGTCGCGGTGTGATGACATGAACGCATGATAGTTAGGGATGTACCAATTTCTAGAAGATAAACACCAGCTACTCCAGAATAGACGTCCTTAGACGAGGTACAATCGTTATCACTGATCGAATCGCTCAAATGTTGGAAAGTGACAAGTCTAGTCACGTGACTTATCGAAGACAAATGTCATTTCCATACATTTAAAGTCTTTAAGCGATTACTATCATCATTATCGCTTGTGGAAATGTACCTTCCCCCTTAGACAAGGTACTTTTTTACAATCGTTATCGCTGATCGTTTCGCTCAAATGTATGAAAGTGACAAGTCTGAGTCACGTGACTTATCGAAGAGAAATGTCATTTCCACACATTTAATGTCATTTAAGCGATTTCTGTCATCGTTAACGCTTGTAGAAATGTACATTGTCTAAGGGGGCTTGTCTAGGGGGTAGTAGTAGCTAATCCTAGTTGGATATCATTACAGTTTGCTTTTGAAAATAAAAGTAATTTAGGTATTTCCCTAAAAATAATCGAAATTCAGACATACTTGACTTTTAATTTTGAAAGAAGTGAATATCTACTCCATAGAAATTTGTTAAAATCATTATTTCGATTAGAAATAATAATTACCCACATAATTTTTACTTTAAAACTAGCTAAGCCTCGACTGACATACGTAAAATGTACCTACTTATTAGTTTTCTCTATACATAATGTTCTCAGTCTGAAATCTGCAATCGTGATTATTCTAACTTACAAACAGTGTATTCACGTAACATCTGGTAGTGTACATGTTCTGTGGTCCGAAATAGCTCGCGATATATTTAACTTCAATGGTTTGGCTATTATTACACTCCTGTCGAGCTAATTGCACCGAGTAATCACAAATTATTTACTACTTCATCATGAGAAGCAGAAAATCGTGATAGATTAACAATATTAACTGTAATTTTACTATCCGTATCTTGAGGTTATGTTCTATCATCCACACTGAAAGAGTTCCGTTTCAGGAAAAATATATAATAAGAGAACCAACAAGGAACAAGAAGAAATACAATAAATTCACGATCAAACTTTTCTTTAGGTATTTATGTATTAACTTTGTTCGTAAATATTCTTGTCAACTCAGCTAGTACCTGCAGCTCATAGAAAAGATACAAGAGTCTTGTGAAAAGTGAAGAACTATGATGTCCTCTTTACCGCGCTAATTAGCTATGCGCTTGCGCCTGGTTCGGAAAGGAATAATACGTAATACCCAGGTGCCAGGTGGGTTATACTCGAGTCCTCTGTCACACCAGAGCGGAGTAATCCTACGACGATTACCCTGGTACAAAAGGCTTTAAGTACCTTGCCTTGTAGTAAACATATACGATAATAGAGGAAGCAAGTACTGCGACCCAAAAATACACATAAAGTAAAGTCACATTATAATTATCTACTTACAACAGTTACAACACCAGACCTTTAAGTTGTTAAACTTAAAAACCACCCATTTGTGCAAGCGAAAACGTAATTATAGAAGCATAACTAACTTCTTAATTAAAAATAAGTATCATATATAATTTAATTATGTAAATTAAACGTGTATTCCTCTTTCTTTTATCATTGTTTGTAAATGTTTTCAGGAACAAACTTAAAAGTTATTCTATAATTAGACCAGGTGTAATATCGTTCTCTTCATGAAGTAAAGCATTGATCTATTTTATTAAATGAAAAGTGATATAATAAAAAGCGAAAGAGTATAAGACAAGTAATACCAGTAATACGCACCCACAACAGCTCAGACTAGCAATTTTGTTCAAATTTATGTAATCTCGTGACCTTGGCGCCTCCCGCGCTCCCCCTCAAACCGACAGCTACAGGGTTGCCGCAGATAAAAAATTGCATAATACTGTAAGAAACTTTTTATCCGTTATAGCTTACAATTTACATTGTATGCAGTAAAAAAATACTTAATGGGTATGAATGAAATAAATTAACAACTTTATGTTTGACCCTTGATATCGGAATCAGATTTTAGTTTAGTTAAAAATATAGAATTTATTGTTAATCAAAATAAAGTTTATGTTCCTATTTCATAACTTACAATAGGTACTTAGGAACAGGTAAACTTTATTTATTTTTCATATTTTTTTTTATTTTCATAAATTGACGAAGTAAAATTAATTGGGCATGGTAAATTCGCAAGCAAAATTAGTAAAAACAAGCTAAAAGAAATTAAAATCCTTAAAGACGTACCTACTATACTATGAAAAGTAGGTAGAATAGACTAGGTAGGTACCTACGTTACCTACATTAGGTACATTGGTGTAAAACAAGGAATCATGATTGCTCTTTGGTGTAAGATAAGCCGAGTGCCATTTAAAAGCTTTTAAAACAAAATAAGTAGTGTGTGGTTTAAACCGTTCGTAAATGTATTTTTAGCTCTTTAAAATCAAATTAAAATATATTTCATTTAAGTTCTAAACAAGTCCTAATCTATATACCTATATAAAACTCTTCCGTTACTGACTGACTGACAGACAACGCACAGCCGAAACTACTGATCGTAAAGAGCTGAAATTTGGCATGTGTGTTTGTTGGGAGAAGTAGACTACCACTAAGAGAGGATTTTTGGAAATTCCCCCCCAAAGGGGAGAAAAGGGTGGTCAATTGAAAATGTTTATTTCTCAATGGATTCACTTAAAACTTTGTATGTAGGTTCCACCAGTGAAGCAAGTGAGCATTTTATGCATACACTGTGTATGGATGTGTATTGGCTGGACATAGGCCTCCCCAAAGACATCTCCACGATGGCCGGATGCTCCTATGCTAAACGGTGCCAGCAGGTTCCAGCGACTTTCACTAGACCGTCCGACCGTCGCGTCGTGTCCACCTCATCCTGTATAAATTCTAATTATTATTTGCTTCCTTTTTTAGACCATGATTTCATAGAGACATATTTCTAATATAATTGTAAAGGGAGACAATTTGATTTTTTTAATGTTTGTTTAAACATGTAATCGATAGACCATGTGAAAAACTCAAATTCTGACGGAAGTCATTACTCCACGCGGACGAAGTCGCGAGCAAAAGCTAGTTGGTTTATGTAAGCTTTCTGGACCGTAGATTTGTGAACAGAAATATTGTTTCGTCGCGACGCTGACAGCCCTAATTCCACCCTCGCAATAATGCAATGTCCACCCCAACCCTAGTGCCCTTGCCCCTGCAATACGACCTGAACGTACCTATACTTACCTAATAATATGGATCTATCTCACAGTATTTAGAAATCGACATTATATTATATAGCTGTGCTTCACTTTTCACGGCTGAAAATAATGTCGTTATTATGTACGCAACTTCATCAGACTGATACTACTAAAATACTAATTTTCATGAGCTGATTTTGCCATCTGCAGTTAACTAATTGAGGAATAATTTTGGAATTTTGTCAATTGCTGCAATATAAGTTATCTGACGGTGGAAGAAACCGGACAAGTGCGAGTCGGACTTACCCGCCGACAGTGCCGTACAAGGATCATATTTTTACATGATTTATTTTAAACAACGTATAGTTTTCAGGACTTTCCCTGTACTTGAAGTACATAACTATATTACTTGCCAAATAACAAAGTTCTAGGTAATTGGGAAGTACAGTACAATTTTTTGAAGTTTGATTTTTTCACACCATGAAGGGACTTTAAGATCTCAACGTATATTTTTTATATAAAGTCGATACCTCTACACATTTCCTAGATAAAACAGAACAGAAGACAGACCGATGAAAACAAAGTGATCCATATTAGGGTTCCGTACAGTCCGTTTTTTTTTTTCCTTTTGAAATAAGGATCCCTTAAAACCGGCTCATAACTACTCATAAGTACATCAAAATATAAAGTATCTAAAGTAAAAAAAAAACATTATTCCTTTTATAAAATCTAAGGTACGTATAAATTATGGAACTACACAGTTATTTGCCTGAGACTCAAAAAAAACTTACGCTAATAACTTTATCGCATTGACATCTAGCGGTGAGTAGCAAATTTACTATTTAGAAAAATCTTACTGTACAGTGTACTTAGTAGCGCCATCTATTGAGGAGTCAAACATTAACACAAAGTATTGCCAAAGGAGAAAACGAATTATGTCAAACGAAGACCCCCACAACACTTATAAATTTGAAAAAACTGATATCGTGCAGTAACAATAAAAAAAATCAACAACTTTTGTATTTAATTGCTTTTTTTACATTGACAAGAATTTTATCAACTTTAGTGTATGAGACTATTACCGAATCATAAAACACACCCTGCGGCCTTATATTTTAAAGTTATTTTATTCTTGTCTGCAACGAACTCACCATCAATTCATATCATAATCTTAAAACAGTTCTCATATATTTTTGAGTTTCAACAAAAACTTCTCGCTAAATAAGTTTTACAATTTCGCTATGTGTATACATTTTTTATGCTCGTGACTGTACAACTGTGGCGTACAGTATTTTGTAGGAAATGGACTGAAACATAGACATACTTATTATTCTATTTCTTTCTAGTCTGTTTTATTTTATTATTCCTATTGTAGCATTTTTATAAATTTTCCTTTTAAATATTAGGTGATTTTTGTCTTTTTTTTTACAACTTATATATATGGCAATTCAAGTTGTCTATGGATTCACTTTCATTTGACGGCTGCCTGCCACATCCGCAGCGTTGCCAACTCAGCACTTAAAGTGCTAGATTTGGCACTATTTTCATGTGTCTAGCACTGAAATTTAAGAAACAGCACCTAGCGCAAAATCTAGCACTAATTTTGATATAAATATATCTGTTTACTCACAAAAAAGATATCCTTAAAAAAAATAGGCAAGAAAGATATGTACACATTTAAATTGAAAAAGTCTGCTTTAAGTGTAAATGAGCCACAGCCCTCCACTTCAACAGCTGTACAAGGAACCGCAGCAGAGACAGACGGTACAAGTAGTGAGGATGATGATTGGATTTAACGATAATAAGATTTTTAATATTTCGAATTTTGAAAATTTTTATGGTCACATACTCCAATGTGACTATATATTTTTTTTATTTTTGTTTAAATATAACATAACATAACTTTGATATTAATGTCATGACAATTTGAAAATTAAAACTTATTATTCTACAAGTAATTTTTTTATTTCATATATTTGGCACTATTGTTAAAATTTTCTACCAATCTAGCACTTTTTGAGATGTTACTTAGCACCCAACCGTGGCATTGAGTTGGCAACCCTGCACATCCGGCCCTCGAACGAAAGGGTCCTTTTTCAAGCGTACGCCATTGCTGGCGTATGGTAGTTTATTTTATTGAACGAAAAATCTGTAACCATCCAAAATGGTGAGTATCTAAATTCATAATTATGTGCAGAAAAGTGTTCCTGTGTATCCGTGTTATCATTAAGCGAGTATATTTTACGGTTTACTTGTAAAACTAAGTTTTATTAGTTACCTTCACGAAGACCGTCTTTGTGATCGGGTGACGTTTCCAAGTGTTGCGGTGATTGATCGGTGTCTTGGAAATTTGCTAAGAAGTTGCTACGATCTCTTACTAACGCAATGATTAGGAAGCTGATCGTAAAATTATCTTCTAAAATGAAACGTACGTGTGTTCAGTGTACCATCTGTGTTGTGATGTGGGATATGTTGACGAGATGTTTTCTGGTTTGCGCAGGTGAATTTCACCGTAGACGAGATCCGTGGCATGATGGACAAGAAGCGGAACATCCGTAACATGTCCGTCATCGCTCACGTCGACCACGGCAAGTCTACCCTAACCGACTCGCTGGTCTCCAAAGCCGGTATCATTGCTGGCGCCCGTGCCGGCGAGACTCGGTTCACGGACACGCGCAAGGACGAGCAAGACAGATGTATTACCATCAAGTCGACGTGAGTACCCTAAACACCACATGGTGCAATCTTTTGTTGTATAACATGGACGCCGCTGAGTCGGCGAATTATTAATTGCCCTTGAACTTAACCGCACCGGTTCGGTTGTAGTTGCATGAGATAATTTAGAAGCTGGTATATCTCCTATTTCACTGGCAACTAGTTCCTAGGACAAAAGTAACCACCACTTGTTAGATCATTCCAGTTATAGCTTCAATATCAATTAATTAAAATTAAAATTGATTGCGTTAATGTCAAATTATTGTGTCAACATGACTAGACAACAAAATCAGCTGTTTCACAACTATGACTGTATTTAAAATTAATCAACTCTTAAAAATGTCATCACTTAACCTACAAAATAAATTCATATTATGATGAATGTTCTTTACCATTAAAAACTGAATTCTGTTGAAGATTTTCAGAACGGCCATCTGATATCCTTTTAATACAAAAAACGCATCAATACAAAACTATGACCATGTCTGACAATAATACTTCTCCACCAGTGCCATCTCTATGTACTTCGAGCTCGACGAGAAAGATTTGGTGTTCATTACCAACATTGACCAGCGTGAGAAGAGTGAAAAGGGTTTCTTGATTAACCTGATCGACTCACCTGGACACGTTGACTTCTCGTCTGAAGTGACAGCTGCTCTCCGTGTAACTGATGGTGCCCTGGTCGTAGTAGACTGTGTCTCTGGTAAGTGGCCCTCTCCCTGATTTTGTTGAAATTTACCACACCTAATGTCCTGTTGAAAAATAAATGTAAGTACTAATAAAATTTAATGGTAAAGGAAGCAAAATTGTGTTTGTGCATGGTTCTTGGGTCCTATAAAACTAAGGGTTATTTTAACAATTTCCATTGTATGTTAAAATACATAACATAATATGCAATATTGCTTAGCATTGCACAATAATATTTATTGTGAAAGTCATTCCATATTATATCACAGATTTAGCACAAAGAAAGTAGCAATAATTACTTTCATCAAAAGCCTAGCTAAACAATGTCATTCAATGACATTATTTTCACTAATATCACAGCCAGATAAGGCTGTTGATGGAAATTTATTGATAGTGTTCAAAATACCAATTTGATAATATTTCTTTTAATATAAACTGAAATTAAACAAACATTCTATTCTTTCTTGACCACCAACATGGTCAACAAACACTCTTATATGTAAACTCTACAAAATGCATGATTTTGGATGAAGAACATTGTTATATGAGCAGATTCCAGATATTAAAAAGCTTATTTTCAAGACACTAATTTCTTCTTTCATAGGTGTGTGCGTACAAACTGAGACTGTACTGCGTCAGGCTATTGCTGAGCGTATAAAGCCCATTCTGTTCATGAACAAGATGGACCGCGCTCTTCTGGAGCTGCAACTGGAGGCTGAGGAGCTCTACCAGACCTTCCAGCGTATTGTTGAAAATGTCAACGTCATCATTGCCACTTACAATGACGATGGTGGTCCCATGGGTAAGTCAAGAACAACTATTAATAAGTATTTACATGTAACTGGCTCAAGTAACTGGGTAAGTATATGGTGTCCAGCTTCTAAGTAATAAAGTAGTTATTACTTAGAACTAACAAATGTCCAGAATTTTTGTTCATCTTTGCTTGTCATACAGGAATGTTGATTACATTGATTTATTCTATCCATAAACTTGCCAAAACTAGACTAAAACTAGGCTTCTAAATCGTCCTTGATTACAATGTAAAGTTTACTGTTTTGATGTGTTAACCTAAGATAAACTTGCATAATACCAGTGGCAGTCTTGACACTGTTCATTTGAACTGATCAGCACTGACAAATACATTATATTCTTAACTTATTTACCACTAGCTGTAGACCGCGACTCCGCCCGCTAGGGTGTACAAATACACGGCTACATTTCATTTAAATGATTGCGTAATACACAGACGGATAGTTACTTTCGAATTAATAATATATTAACACACTTTCAAATTTGAATCTGAAAATTGTACTTGATTAATGAACTTTCAAAATTTATTGCAAACTTCTAAAACCCAACTCAATCAAGTTGAAACACAATCAATTACCTACCCATATTGGAAAATGATATTGACAAATTTTCATGTCATAATTACTCGAGCTAGTCTGACGTATTTACGCCCACCGCCACCGCCTACGCTTTAAATGGCTTTAACCCCCGTCACCCCGTGACGTCAGTGGCCAGCATTACAAACCTTGCGAACGAGGGGTGGGGGTGGCTCGGCCTTTAGAAAGTTCAACCTTCGCAACTTACTTCGGATTCTGTTTAATAACACTTTGAACAATTGATTCAGTTGTATAAAAGGACTGCGTTAAAAAGGAAAAGGTGCTACGATAAAATATGGTTTTTTTATATTATAATCTAATTGCTTTCCATAAAATTATCGGAATTAAATCGTCATCCTCATCATGGCGGCGACGTTTACATAAACATTACATGTTTTAAATATGCTGTTACACATTTGCAATTCAACCTGCCACGTCACTATATGTTTACGTTTTTTACCAGTCTTCTATAGCAATATATGAAGTTATCTTGCCAGCTGATATCATGCTATTGCAAAAATGCCCACCAACGATTTAAAGATATTAGATAAGTTAAAGACTAAAAGGAAAACATATTGATACAATAGCGTAAACGTGGCTGTCACGTTAAAATGATGCCGACATGTTTACTACACGTGATGTAAATCGCGCGATCCGTTTGATAACGCGCCAAGGTTGCCACATGTTTTTCAAATTATATTCGGTAAATTTGATGGTAGTGACACAAAAAAACGTAACACTAGGTAATAATTTTGCCAAAAAGTGTCATTGGGATGAAAACAAACTTGTTTTATATCGACGGTCATTCATTTCTAGAACTAAATTCTGAACCAGTTTACTAAGAGACGATATTGCGGTTATTGATTGCACTACCGCTGTAGTATAGCCTCACGATATTGCAGTAGATCGATTCACCGCCGTCCCTGAGCTAGTTATTATAGCGTACCCTACCAGGAAATGCAATCCCTTGATCGCGTAGTATTTGTAACTTAAGTGCATTGTTTCGCTTTTTTTTGCAAATTGTATATTTTGCAAACTTTTTCAAATTCTTAGTAATTAATAAAAAGAATAACTTAAACATGAAAACAACAGACCGATAAACGACATTCGCGCATTTATTGCCCACTAGTGGGTTTCATCTCTGTTTTTTGTACATTAATAAACTAACACAAATAAGTCTTAACAATTAAACATCTTAAGACATCACAGAAATCTTTTCATTATATTATTTCAAAGTATTTCATACACTCATATGTTACTTAATGTCCAGCCAAATACCCAACTTGCCTTATTCAATCAGGTGAGGTGCGCGTGGACCCCAGCAAGGGTTCCGTCGGTTTCGGTTCCGGTCTCCACGGCTGGGCCTTCACCCTCAAGCAGTTCTCTGAAATGTACGCCGACAAGTTCAAGATTGACCTCGTCAAGCTCATGAACAGGTAATTAGTATTAATTGTATACCATATTTTTAAGGTTTCATGTTACAGCTGCTACTAGCCACATTCCTGAACTATGTTAATTTAACTTTGTACACAACACAAACATACAGGTAATGTAATCAAAGGTATTATTTCTAGAATTTATAAGTTAACCACGGGAAAACGCATGCTTTACGTTCATAACCTAAAACCAGTTCAGATTAAGAAATTTGTCCTTTCTAAAATATTTGATACAATTAAAAATCTTCAAAAAGATTGAAAATGTCTGAAGAACAAACAATAATAATACATAATCTTAACTGGTTTGCTTTTTATGTTATATGTGTGTGGAGGCAAACATTCACAGCATTGGAAAAAGTTAAAAAAAAATATATACGTAAATTAAAAAGGGTGTTTTATTATTCGCACTTGCTCTAAATGCGTCAGTGACATGCTGATATTCTTCTTATGTTATCACAATTTGCTTTATATTAGCTTATGTATGCTTGGTGACGGGAAGGTGTTGGTGTCTTTGCATTTTGAGGTTATGGTTGAACACGTGTTCACTGTTCTCGGTTCTAATCTGGTCATAAATGGTCACTTTTCACATTTCACTTTGTTTTTCTCAGTTTCCGCACAAATTTCGTATTTTTTTAGTTTTACGGCTATCTTATTTGTTAATTATAGTACGAATGGCCTTAGAGGCTATTTTTCTTCCAACTTACACACATTTATTATTACTCTTTTTAAAACTTCAATGTAAATTCTATTTAAATTGTTTAATCATTTAAGTTATAAAAGCTATGTTTAACCTTTTGAACGCCAGAGCGTAAACACATCGGCGCCCCTTCTACGCCAAGCCACAAATTCAGTACAAAAACCTACAAAAAAAAATAGTGATTCCAACATCTTAACGAAAAGTTATCGATAACCAATGAATCCGTGCTTTTCGTTCTATATTTTTTAAATAAATATTATTCGTTGCATTGGTCTTTTATTTAACTTGACCCTATTTGGTATCATACTATCATTAAACAGCAGTTACTAAGTTCTAAGCAACCTAAAAGAAAACAAATAGCTTCAAATTTTAATATTACCACCGATCATAATAATAAATGTAGTAAAGCACTAGCAGACTCCCGTAGCGCTAATGACGTCACCGCTTGACGTCCATTCCCGTCTGTGGCGTACAGGTAACTGTCTATGAGCTCTTACATAGGGATGCGCGAGAGTGGACAGTAAACTATCGATTTAAGGATATCAATTATAAGTTCTTTTCCACATTTTTTTAAATATTATACATTAGGAATATTCAGATACGAATATTTGTCAGTAAAAAGTAATTGTCAAAGTAATAGTAAGCTACTTTCAATAAAATATTTCATAAATTTGGAATATAAGTTACCTTACCTACCCATCACTAGCTGACGTGTCTTGACGTCTGTGGCGTGGGGAAATACACAATTTTACGGATTTCGATTAGCAATATTTGACGATTGTTTTTTCTTGTGAATTCAAATAATGAATATATCTTTGTGTCAATTTACAATATTTCACTAAAGTAGTTTGAAATAATAGGAAAAAGAAACACAGAAAACTTAATTTAGTATATTTATTTTGTATTTAAAAAATGTCGTTTTCTTGACGTCTATAGACGTCGGTGGCGTGTTTGGCACGATTTCGTTAGACGTCTATAAACGTCCGTGGCGTTCAAAAGGTTAAATATCAACCAAAACGCATCATTATGCAGAAGCACATGATGACGTGTCGCGAGCATTGATTGTACTTTCGTGACCTCATTTAGAAATTGCGCTATAATCATTCCTATTTCTTTACGATACGGTTTATTTTTATTTACTTGGAAGTTACAGTAAGCTAGGTTTGCTATACAATTGCGAGACTTTCCTTAATCGTAATTCGCTTCTCAAGTCTTATTACTTGCTGCTGCTGCTTATATAATAGAGCATAGATTTCGGAACAAGTACTGCGTCAGTAAATCATCAAAAGGAAACATTGACTTCTGATCTTTCACATTTGTCTATTGCTATTTTAATGTCGTTGCTTTGGGCTATTTATATTGCATTCTTTATTTCGTCCACATGTATCTGATTCGACAGCTTTTCCTTGCTTTGGTGTCATGGGCATACCTTCCAGGTTTCATTAATTTGGCATCTTAGCCTTAATTTAATTATATCCGTAGTAGCTACTGTTAGTAGCTCACTCTTTCTTCTTCGTCCCATTGATACTGGGTAAAGTTTCAATGCTATACACCAGCGGCAGACCGGGACGAACAATAAATCTCAACTGGGATTGGTGAATTGTTATCTTTTGACTATTTGCAACGATTGTTGAGATACATTTGTTAATATAAAACAGTTGTGATAACATTGTAGTTCGACAACTACATCATTAAGCAAATTTTTGATACATCATAAATTAAAATGTATTGTACAGTATAACAAGGAATTAGTTATATGTATTTTGATTACCACTATCTTTCTTTTGTGTCCAGGCTGTGGGGAGAGAACTTCTTCAACGCCAAGACCAAGAAGTGGGCCAAACAGAAGGATAATGACAACAAGCGTTCCTTCTGCATGTACGTGCTGGACCCCATCTACAAGGTGTTCGATGCCATCATGAACTTCAAGAAGGAAGAGATCGACGGTCTTCTCCAGAAGATTGGAGTGACCATCAAGCATGAAGACGCTGACAAGGATGGAAAGGCCCTGCTCAAGGTAACTATTTATTTACATTTTTACTTGCCGTTTTATTTTAATTTGTTTTTACTTATATTTAATTGTTGCGTGCTGTTTGTGGCAGTTGCTAAATTTTTTTCTTTTGCTGTTTAAACTTAAGGTTTAAAGTCCCAGTGTTGCCAGTTACTTTGAATAAGCATCTGGGTGTCAAAGTGGACTAAAAGTATACTTCATGCTGGAATTGGCTGTAAGCTTTTGTAGTCTGTAGCCCCATAAATGTATGAGATATTTTAATTACCACTAATTACAATGGTTTTCTATTTAATTACTTTCTAGTTGAATTTCTTGACTTGACTTTCCACTCATCCTTCATTCTGTTGCACAGGTGGTTATGCGTAGCTGGCTGCCCGCCGGTGAAGCTCTGCTTCAGATGATTGCCATCCACTTGCCTTCCCCTGTGGTCGCGCAAAAGTACCGTATGGAGATGTTGTACGAAGGACCCCACGACGATGAAGCCGCACTTGGTATCAAGGTAAACAAATTCTGGAGTATAAAATTTTAACGTAACAAAATACTTCTGTCAACTTTTATGTACTATTTCCCTAATTTGTATTGTGCAGACCTGCGACCCCGAAGCTCCCCTTATGATGTACGTGAGCAAGATGGTACCGACCTCCGACAAGGGTCGTTTCTACGCTTTCGGACGTGTATTCTCTGGCAAGGTCGTGACTGGACAGAAGGCCCGCATCATGGGACCCAACTTCACGCCTGGCAAGAAGGAGGATCTGTATGAGAAGACCATCCAGCGTACCATCCTCATGATGGGTCGTTATGTTGAGGCCATTGAAGATGTACCCTGTGGTAACATCTGTGGTCTGGTCGGTGTTGACCAGTTCCTTGTCAAGACTGGAACCATCACCACTTTCAAGAACGCGCACAACATGAAGGTAATCAACGTTTTATGCAATTAGCAATGCAGATACAATTTTATGAGATGAAAATATTTTCTAAACAATTATATTATTCTACATAACCATTGCCAATACAATAACATTTAAATTGTGAACAGGTCATGAAGTTCAGTGTGTCCCCTGTCGTGCGTGTGGCCGTAGAGCCCAAGAACCCTGCTGACCTGCCCAAGCTGGTGGAAGGTCTGAAGCGTCTCGCCAAGTCTGACCCTATGGTGCAGTGCATCAACGAGGAGTCTGGCGAGCACATCGTCGCTGGTGCCGGAGAGCTGCATCTTGAGATCTGTCTGAAGGTATGTTTACACATTAAAACTATATTTTATATTGATTTACTTGTTGAAAGACTTAATTTTCTCATTGAATTTGTGAGTCCCAGTGTTGCCAGATACTTACAATAAGAATCTGGGTGTCAAAGAGGACTAATAGCATACTTCATACCGGAATTGGTTGTAAGCTTCTGTAGTATGCAACCCCATAAATGTATGATACATTTATATATTTTAAGAAATATCGATATTTTGAAATATCTGATTTTAATTAAATAAACATAACTTTGTTGTATGCATTAATCTATTGCTTCTGTACAGGACTTGGAGGAGGACCACGCTTGCATTCCAATCAAGAAATCCGACCCCGTGGTGTCGTACCGTGAGACTGTCGCCGAGGAGTCTGACCAGATGTGTCTATCCAAGTCGCCGAACAAGCACAACCGTCTGTTCATGAAGGCCCAGCCCATGCCCGACGGTCTGCCTGAGGACATCGACGAGGTAATTATACTCTACATAATGACGTTAAACTTGCTTAGTTCACCTTCTAGCACACCGTGCCACACCATAGCGCCTGTCGGCTGTTTCGCTAAGACAGTGTCGGCGTGCAAAAGAAGCAGATCCAAGTTCGAGGTCCTATGCCTCTAAACGCTGCATAGGACCTCAATCTTTATGTCCATAGACTGCTACATGCTACAGAGCGGGCGATACATTTATTACATATGTAGCTCACAAGTTCTGCTCACATAATGTCTTTTTCATAATTATGAAAATAAAGTTGTAAAGTGAATATTAAAATTTCTTTCTTTGTTATCAGGGCCGCGTAAACCCCCGTGATGACTTCAAGACCCGTGGTCGTTACCTGGCTGACAAGTATGAATATGACGTGACTGAGGCCCGTAAGATCTGGTGCTTCGGTCCCGAGGGTACCGGCCCTAACCTAATGGTGGACTGCTCCAAGGGAGTGCAGTACCTCAATGAAATCAAGGACTCCGTCGTGGCCGGCTTCCAGTGGGCCGCCAAGGAGGGAGTCATGGCTGAAGAGAACTTGCGTGGAGTGCGCTTCAACATCTACGACGTCACGCTTCACACTGACGCTATCCACAGAGGCGGCGGTCAAATCATTCCAACTACCAGGAGATGTCTGTACGCGTGTCTGCTGACCGCGCAGCCCAGGCTTATGGAGCCCGTCTACTTGTGCGAGATCCAGGTATGTTGTCAGCCTAACGTGTGTGTAATGCATGTATCCTCGTATATCCAGTCTGTTGATATTGACATCTTTATAACTTCCTTGAATATGTACTGAACTCGTTAATTCTTGTGAAACTTGCATTTTGATGACCCAAAAAGTTGATTGTATGTAAAAAAAACTGGATTGCGAAGTTACTGCTATTTAATAATTTCGAATATTGGTGCGAATGTATATACCAGCATGACCCCACGTTTTTCCTGAGCGGACTAGCATGCACACGATAGTTCCGCCTTTCCGAGACGTGGCAGATCAACAGTTCTTTGTTTTGGCATGGTCACCCGACATACACCTTGCCTGAATAGGGGAACTAACACACCTACAAAATTATAACTACCCTGTTATTAGACATCCACAATTCACAAGATGAAAAACTGGCCGATTGATTGATTGATTATTTCATCAATCACAAATAGTATCGAAAATTTAAAGAACTATCCAAGCATGAATTAGCTTATTTTGTCCCAGAGAATGACAACGAAATAACTTGAAAGCATTGACGCAAACTTGCATTTATACCCTTTTTTTAAATATATTTTTCAAAAGATAATTGGTACCAAATGTATTAAAATTTTGATTTGTCTCTGTGTTTTGATCTCCGCATTGGTAACAAATAAAAATGAGAACATTTGTCGCAGTGTCCTGAGGTAGCCGTGGGAGGTATCTACGGTGTGCTGAACAGGCGTCGTGGGCACGTGTTCGAGGAGTCGCAGGTGGCTGGTACTCCCATGTTCGTGGTGAAAGCGTACCTGCCCGTCAACGAGTCGTTCGGTTTCACGGCTGACCTGCGTTCCAACACCGGCGGCCAGGCCTTCCCGCAGTGCGTGTTCGACCACTGGCAGGTCTTGCCCGGAGACCCGTGCGAACAAGGCTCCAAGCCCTACGCCGTCGTGCAGGTAACATACTCATACAACAAACTCAGCTATTCTTAATGATTATTATTATATCTTCTGGCACACCGTGCCGCGCCATAGCGAGTCGGTCGCCTGTCGGCCGCTTCGCAAAGACGGCGTCGGCGTGCGAACGAAGCAGAACAAAAGTCGACCATGCTTAAACGCTGCATAGGACCTCTATCCTTATGTCCTTGGACTGCATGCTACGGCACGGACGATACATAAGAACATTCGCTTTTTGTCATTTAAGTTATAAGGTAATAATGCAATACACTAACAATATTTTTATCTTTATTTTCCAGGAGACAAGAAAAAGGAAAGGACTTAAGGAGGGTCTCCCCGATCTAAATCAATATCTTGACAAACTGTAAACGTCGTAGCTAATGCAATCCATACTGTAATATATGTAACATTATTGAGCGCGCCTCACGCATTATGCAATTTTTACGTTAACATAATAATATTATTTTAAACATAGTACTGAATTGTATCGCCTCAATTAAGTTAAGTGTTAAGCTCGACGACGCTGGTCGGACCGTTTGTTACTGAGTGACAGAATGTTAGTGTCACCACCCGAAACTAAATAAACTATTGAAAATACCACAGTCTATGAATCGTTATGATATGTAGTCGGGAACCATGATTCATTACTTGTACTGTAATTAATTTTTTAAATTATAATTTTTCTATTTTAAAACTGCCCTAGTGTTTTTATTTGGCTGAAACCAGTCATTTTTTTTCAAAAGGTGAGTTATTTTCGTTGTTTAGTTGTAAATCCTGTATTAATGGCATATCAGAATTTACGACTATGCTGAATGTGTAGTGACAAGCATTTAATTTACGTGTTAAGTTGTCACCACACTATTATATTAGTTGAGTATTGAAACTTTATATAACCAAAGAAATGTGGTTTTCAGATTCTCTTCTTTTGCTTAGCCTTTTCCCAAGCTATGCTCTGAGTCGGCTTCCAGTCTTACCGTATTTTACATGGAGTGACTGCCTATCTGACCTCCATAACCTATTGCTAGGTAACACAGTGTTCCATAATAAGACTGGTTGGATTGATTCTATGGATAACTAAGTGCAGAGAGAAAAGTTAAAATGTAAGTTTATGGTTTTTTGTAATCCCACTAATACTTCTCAATAATCTGATCAAGTTACTTTTTAAGTGATGAATTAACACAGACCTGTACTGAGAAATGAAGAACCCGTTATATTTATCTGACTTAACTAATAAATTAGCTACATGACTACAAACTATGATTAAGTGCTATTATGTATGTAGGTATATAATCTAACTATTCGTTTCAGGTCTCAAGAAAGTGGCAAGACAGAGCTTGGATCTTGAATGCGATACAGCTGAGCTGAAGGTAAATAATATGAATTGTTTGTTGGTCTATTAATAAAAAAAATGTTGAATGTTATTCTATATTTCTGCTTACATAAAAAAGTCAAATGATGAAGCAACACAGACCTGTTCTGAGTAATGAGGAACCATTTAAATTTCAACTGAAAACATTATAAATAATATTTGAAATAAAGCAAGTATATCGCTCGTTATTCATGTGATTTATTTAATTGCAGGTTCAGTTCTCAAGTTGGTGAAGTTTCCAAGCAAAAGGTACATATTTAACTAATAATTTAACGATTACGACCATGTTCTCAATATTATTTTTGTATTACATATTTTTTACGCGGTCTCTTAACATTCACCAGTTTGTTTTGAAGTTAGCTGTTCAAAATGATGATAAATTCCTCCTGATGCCACCATGACGGTTTATTTACAAGCTCAACAGGACTGAAACTATCATAATCAATATATTGTTAAAATTTAGCTGTGATTTAAGTACTAACTCATGTGTTTTTTGTTACAGGTGTTACTTCATTTGCTTATATATATTTGCGTGGCTGATTACAATATAAAAGGTAATTATTATTCCACATCCTTATTTTTCAGATTTAACAGTGGCTCTTTATGTTTTGTTTTTGGTACTTAGAAATCCTCTAATTACTGTTATATAAATACAATTAAAGTTAATAAAATGATGACAATTCTTCCCCTGATGCCAATTATGATGGTTTTACAAGCTCAACAGGCCTGAATTTAAAATAGAATAGCAAACACCTTATGAAATCCTATGCTGTTCAAACATTATAAAAGGTATTTATTACAGGTACTTACACAAGAAAGAAAGAAAAAACAAAAAAGAAGCAACCAACATGTTTAAGGTGAGATCTAATTAAAATGATAAAAATAATACACCTTGTTAATTTGGAAATGTTGTCTTGTATGGGTGTAATAGTTTTAATTGATACAATATACAGTGTCGTATTTTAATATGATGATATATCACAGACCTGTTCTGAATTATATTGAGGTTAACCTTTTCTTTTCTGATTACATTAAAACTTAAATTAACAACTTCAAAAAAAAATATTTCACAATATAAATAAACTGTTTTTATTTTCAGGTACCTACGGCATCTACACTCGCGAGCAAAAGTATGGAATCACTTACTTGAAATTTGCGTCGCGCAATCTGAGTACTAAATTATTCTGCTAATATTAATAAAAATGGTACCATTTTAAAGTTTATACTGTCACCTTTAAATTGATACCAAATTCATTAAAATCACACCAGTATTTAAGGAGCTATCCTGGATTATGTCAAGAAGTAAGGAAAAAGATATGTTTGATAGGTCACAACTTGCGCCCTATTGACCCCCTATAAAAGCACGTGTTATCGGATTTTCTTTATCAGTCTGCTTTCAAACGTTGACCGGTACACATCTCCGCTAATTTTGACCCTTGAATTTGGACGACAATGGATACTACACCTACAGAAGCCGCCCAAATCGTCGCCCTATTGCGAGAAGGGCTCAGCCAGAGGGCTGTCGCACGACAGCTCCACATAAGCCAGTCCTGTGTCTCAAAAGTTTATAAACGCTTTCGGGAGACTGGTGGCTTTATCTCGAGACCAAGATCTGGACGGCGCCGGTGCACATCGGAGAGGGATGATCGTTTTATCGTGTCAACCTCTCTTCGAAATCGACATTTGACTGGTGTCGACGTCCAACAGGAGCTCCGAAATGTTCGTGGAGTAGCTGCCAGCGAGTGGACAGTTCGTCGAAGACTTAAGCAAGCTGATTTAACTCCAAAAAGGCCAGCCACAGGCCCGAAACTGACGGCAAGCCACCGACAAGCACGTCTTCAATTTGCTCGCTCTCATCTTGATTGGGAGGTTGAGCAATGGAAGCGTGTCCTGTTCTCCGACGAGAGCAGAATGTGTTTGCATGGCAGCGACCGAAGAGGTCGGGTCTACAGGCGGCCTGGGGAACGATATGCACAGTGTTGTTTTGCTGAGACAGTGGCGTATGGCGGTGGTTCTTGTATGATGTGGGCCGGCATTTCCTTCGACGGTAAAACGGAGCTGGTTTTCGTGCCTGGCGGGGGAAGAGGAGGCGGTCTAACTTCAGACCGCTACATTACCGATATTCTGCAGGACCATGTCCTTTCTTACGCGGGATATATCGGTGATGACTTCCTCCTTATGCACGATAACGCTCGTTGTCACACTGCCCGTGCCACAACTGAATACCTCGAAGAAGTCGGTATCGCCACAATGGACTGGCCAGCGCTCAGCCCGGACTTAAATCCCATTGAGCACATGTGGGATGAATTGAAGAGGAGGGTCCGATCAAGAAATCCTGCTCCTTCAAGTGTAGATGAGCTGAAATCGGCTTTGATAGAGGAGTGGGAAGGTATCCCGCAAGAATCAATTCGGAAGCTGATTCGATCAATGAAGAACCGTCTTCGAGCAGTTATAAGGGCGAGGGGAGGGAACACAAAATATTGAAAATTAATTTTAAAGCCAATTAAAGTTTTTGTTACACAATTTTTGTTGTTTTCTTCATTCATTATTTTTTCATTATCCTTAGGTTTTCCTTAACTCCTTCACTTAATCCAGGATAGCTCCTTAAATACTGGTGTGATTTTAATGAATTTGGTATCAATTTAAAGGTAACAGTTTAATCTTTAAAATGGTACCATTTTTATTAATATTAGCAGAATAATTTAGTACTCAGATTGCGCGAAGCAAATTTCAAGTAAGTGATTCCATACTTTTGCTCGCGAGTGTACATTAATTACTTGAGTTATGAGTACCCACTTTTTGTAATATACTATTGAAAATAAAACGAATTATTGAATACTTATTACTTCATTTAAATCTTCGAATGTTTTCCTTCCTAATTGCTATCATTGCTTATCTAGTTTGAGCCAAATTCGATTATTTGCTTCATTACGCACGACGGGCGCTCCTTGCACAGACTTATTTGGATTAATAATTAAAATAAGATATTTTAAAATCTATTCATAGGTATAATAAAACAGTAAAAAACCGTGTCTGTACATACATTGAATATATTTTTATTTAAAAAAAAAATTGAGGGGGTTTAGAAACAGTAATGGAGCACGAATACAAAAAAAATCTGTACACGCTAATCTTTGGAACTACTGGACGGGTTTTGAATGATTAAAGTCTGGGCAACATATCTTGGAAACTTGAACACCTGATGCAGAACCGCAACAGACCAGCTAAACTATAAGAGATACAAGAATGCTACCATAGCAAAAATTGTTCCAAGTGATGAGCAATTTCACCTGAGAGAATAAATTTGAAGATTTGGAACCTGATGCTGAACTCCAACAGCTTAGCTACACTACACCATATCATATAGGAATGACTCTTAGCAAGAGTTGTTCAGCCTGATGAGCACTCTGTTGACGTATAAAAGATCTAGAACGCTCAGTTACACTATAAAATATATAGGAATTATTGTGGATGAGTGACCATTTGTAAACATATCGAGACCCTCCTCTCATCGAGGCCTCGGAAAGCACGTTAAGGCGTTGGTCCCGACTGTCATACAGTGATCGTTGATAGTCGTTAGTCGTTACAATTAATTAGTTAGTCTGACAGCCAGTCTTACTATGGAATACTCTAAAGCAATAGGTTGTGGAAGTCAGATAGGCAGTCGCTCCATGTAAAATATGGTAAGAATGGAAGCCGACCCCAACATAGCTTGGGAAAAGGCTAGGCAGAAGAAGAAGTTGAGTTAATCGGGATCAAAGAACTGGATCTAAGGGCCTATTTCACCATCATCATTTTATTTGGCGAATAAAATTGACATTTGAAAGTTTCTCTATGAAACCTGTCAAAATTTCAAAATTATTCCTCGAATAAAGTTATCTGACGATGGTGAAATAGGCCCTTAGTGATCTGTGGTATAACCGATAGAGGCCACCATTTATCGTACTAATAGGCAACGCGGGCGGAGTCGAAGACAAAGTTTTGGGTTTAGTTACTTCGTAGTATTCTAATGTCTTACAAAATTTGTGTTTAGTTTACTTTTGCGCTAGTTTCTTCGAATATCTTTTTTCATGTATTGTTATTAACCCAATCTATTCAGCTCGTGTATCGTCTTCGACCCATATATATACTTCATCTATAATAAATTCAATAATTCTGCGTGAATCTCAAAAAACCCTTAATCAAAGCCTGGTCATGGTCAATTCGACTAATAAAAACTAAACTGTTAAGTCAAACTCAAGGTCGCAGCAGTGCGCATGTTTTACAAAACTAATTGGAGTACAGCTAAGTAAATTAGTCTTGGGATTTTAATGCTTAGTCGCGCGTTGCGGCAGTTGCCCCCGTATCTTCACAAAATGGTGCCCGAGGTTGTTTTCGTGTTAGGCGCGCCCGGAGCCGGCAAAGGCACCCAGTGCTCATTTATTTCCAAGGAATATGATTTTGTTCATTTATCTGCTGGAGATTTGCTGCGTGAAGAGCGGCAACGGCCTGGCTCCGAGTACGGAGAAATGATTGAGCAAAAAATAAAGAACGGTGAGATCGTACCTGTAGAGGTTACGTGCTCTCTCATTCACAAGGCCATGCAGAACTCCGGCAAGACGCGCTTCCTTGTGGATGGATTCCCTCGCAACAAGGATAACTTGGACGGCTGGGAACGTGTCATGTCCGACAAGACTAAGCTGCTGTTTGTGCTGTTTTTTGAGTGCTCGCCGGACATCTGCACCGAGCGCTGCCTCGGCCGGGGAGCCGCGGGCAGCGGCCGCTCCGACGACAACTTGGACAGCCTCAAGAAGAGGTTTAATACTTACTTAAACGATACTTTGCCTATCATTAACCATTACGATGAAATGGGCCTTGTGAGAAGAATTAATTCAGAGGTGGCTCCTTATGAAGTTTTCCAAGATGTTAAAGGTGCATTCACGGATATTGGGATGCAGAGTATAGAAAATTAATCAATCTACTATAAGTAGCCCAATCCTGAGTTGTGTATGTACATTACAGAACTTTAATCTTGTGTTAGGAATATTGGTGTTATTGAAATAAGCTAGTGAGCTCTAAATGCTAAATGAATTATCGCAAATATTGTTTATAGAAGTAATTGAAGTGATAGAGCATAGCATGTATCTGTATTAGGAGGAGTATTTATATAACATGAAGTAGATGCATTAACAAAATTACCTTCATCATAATCTTAACAAGTATTGGTAAAATCATTTGATATCGTAATGAATGCTGCTTCATCTATATTGCCAACACAGCAACTAAATTGTAACACTAGCAAGAAAACCATCAGCAACTAACCCTATGAAGATGTTCAGGGGTCATTTGACTCACCTCTGTTATTGTTGTTCTTATTCAGTAGGTATAACTGTAAATTATAATATTTATTAAGAGGAAAAAGATAAATGAAAATATTTTTGAAATTAACAATGTTTTTAATTTATTAGACAAAATATTGACTTAACATTTAGTTTCATATTCTATCTAAAGATACATCATGAAAATCAATTCTAATATGAAATTTATTTTAATGACCAAGTTGATGAATAGCTGGAACATTTCTTATTTTGGATGTAATTTAAATGTCATTTATCTGAATAAATAAATTAAAATTTCCAGGCTTTCCCAGACAGTTCAGAGGAAACATTATGTCTTTGGTGATGTTGGTTTCCTCAGACTTAAATTCAGGAAATTTCTGCATATCCATAAGCTGATCTTCTTAGGTATTAGAAACAAAAAAGAGGTCATATATAACAAGATGAGTCCGTAAAAAGGTTATGAGTAGTAAATAAATAAATATTACCATGCTACTCACAGAAACAATAAATTTATTTACTGAGAGTTCATATGATCCTAGCCCTCTTTGTCAGTGAATACAATGTTTATGTATGTCTGGATAACCATAATACAACACAGAAAATAGATCCTGTCCATACTATTATATATGGTTTTGCTGCTAAACTGCTGACCCTGTTTTGATGAAACTTGGTACATAATAATATGTGGTAAGCTTGGAACCAAAGAAAGGACAAACTCTTTGGCATAGGCTACTTTTTAAGGATTGTATTTTATTAAAAGCTATGAGGAATATAACTAGATAATCTTTTGAAAAAAAAACAATACTTCAAGTTTGAAATTGGGTCAAATGACCCTCTTAGTGTTGCTAGTGTTAACATAATGATACAATTATTAAAACAATGTCCTTATAAAGTATTCTTATTTTTTAAATTTGTGCATAATATTTAAGTTTTAGTTTTTATACATTGACTTTACACATAATTTTTGAAATACAATTTGAAGCAAATATTTCTGATTTCTTGTTTATTTGATTGTTAGTTGTTACACTTTTTAGAATATGTTTAAGTTAAACTACCTATGTACTAGCAAAAATAATCGATTTGATTATTTATCAGTTTACAGAAATCTAGTGTCTTATCAATTATTAAGTGAATATCTATTTGCAACAAATGTAAATCATTACATCATTACTTGAAATGGAATATTCATATTTAATTAAATGATACAATTTCACACTCAAGAATCCATCCTTCAAACAAACAATGCCTGCACATAACTTATCGTGAAAACACTGCATTCCTCTCTCACGCACGGCAACATTCAATTTACGCTATACTGATTCAATCTGAGGAGTGATTTTTGCAATAAATTATAGTAGGTATCATATAAATATTTTTATCTCATAGTTATCAACAGAGTTTTAAGGAAATTCTAATAGTTAGTATTTTCTCTTGTCCAGTTACTAGTGCTGTATTTTTCAATAGCTTAGTGCCTGTTTAAAATGTGCATTGGAAACACATTCTTAGATCGTCCGCTTTATATGTATGAGAAGTAGCTAATGTCGTGAATACAATATTTAATGTTAGCATTGTTTTTTATTTACAATCATTACCTATTTGAAATCATTTCGTATCAATCAATAAAATTAATAGGTTACGAAAAAAACTGATTTTATATATATTCATATAAGTATGTATATGAAGCCCCTAAAAGAAAACTATTATACGGTATCAGTATACCTACATGACTACCTAATCCCTTTAGGCGTCTGATGCAGTAATGGCGAGAACTCATGGACATGTTGCTCGACATTTTGACCTTTAGTTGGCAGTCTAGAAAAATCAATATCACACGAGGACATACCTAAGCAGCGCCGCCGCGCCCTAAAACAATGTAACATCACACCCATGCACCACACTTTAAAGTCCATTCATGCGGAAATCGAACCCGAGGTACGTCGCGTTGTGGAAGTTGGCAAGATGCCCACCACCGCTCAGCTATTAGGAAAGGCCATAGATACTGCGGTTCAGCGGCGACTGTCTAATTTAACATTAATTATAAAGTAGAGTTGTTGAAGATGGTTGAAGGCATGAAAGGTCCGGCGTGTACGCCCTAGATCAGAGATGGCGAACCTAAGGCACGCGACACAATATTCTGGGCACGTCACCAAGCGAAATTCTATATTCACTAAGAGAAAAGTGTAAAATAGGAAGGTATTAACGATGATCGAACGCTAGCGATTCTTCGTTACGGAGTGTTTTTTTTTTGTAACAAATAAATAGTTGATAACATTTATTATCACTATTTTCTTAACAATGACTAGTCTAAATTATTTGATGGTACGTGTTGACCTTATTAAACATGTTATTATTATTATTATTTTGTTAGAAAAAAATGGCACGTTCATGTTTAAAGGTTCGCCTAACCTGCCCTAGATTATGGTGGTTAGGTACCTATAACTTGACCTTTACGCACACAGCACCTAACGAACTCCGCACCGATTACTTCCCAATCAGTTCTTTATTCTCATTAGGTCACTGATAAGATAGTGACGATAACGAAGGAAACGTAAGTGTCCAGGTTTATATAGGTACAAGAGGTCATATTCACTAATTGCGAGCTACGTTGTCACGGTCTGGCGCAGAACAATTAATTTAAACAACAACGCTTTGTTAGCTATCGTCAATTGGTATGATAAATGATTGTGGCACTTTGCTTTCCTAGTTGTATTTGTATAGGTATTGTACAGTGCTTTTTAATAGTGATTGTACCTATTTATTTTCTTTTGTTGTTTGCTATACCAAAACAAGGGTACCTAATAATTGATTGAAACTAAAGAAAGAGGTTGCTCAACCAGACAAAAATATTTTGTTAGTAAATTTATCAACCCAAACGAGAGCTCTAATGCTACCTAAAACTACGTCAAGACTAACTTGCAAGTTTCTACCCCTGTGAGAAGGCAATTAAATGTACCTACTTAAGTATTTACATTTTCTATTTCGTGTCAATGACTACATTTCTATCGATTAAAATAACCTACGTAATCATACGTCAACCGTAACACGCTGAGTCATTCGTTTTATAGCCGGTTCTCATCACAGAGTACTTTTTTTTATCTGAGATTGAATAAGCGAGAAACATAATATCGCCTATCGTCTGCATGGATGGATTGGTGTTTATTTCTAAAATACCAACCTTTTTTTACATATTGTTTGCATGTAGGTACACTATTATCTAAACTTGAGTTTTCACAGTTCACACGACTTTTTCATTTGTGTGTCGCTGTCCCTAATCCGAAGACGTCGCTTAATGCTACGATAGGTAGGTACCTACTTACATAGAATTTATGGTACAATACTTACTTTACTTGCAGGAAATATACTTATAATATTTAACTGTAGCTGGGCACAATTCAAGCTGCTTACCAAATAGAAAAGCAAAAAGCAGTAATTCACCAATAAGTATAGAAAACTTGTACTAGCCCGGGTTTGAACTCGTACTTCCGCCTTCTGTGATAACTATAACCTATGTATAACTGACAATTGAATAATTGAATCGCCTACAAGGCCGCTAAGGCTTTCGAAAGAACAATAATAGGATAATCTAAAAAGGTGGCTCGTTAAATATTAGATTAGTTATGTAACTGATAAGATATTAATATTAATTGCTATGACGCAAGCACTGAAGCTGAGAAAATCTCTTTTGTTTAATGACGAGATTTGCGTATTAAGGGCAAATAAAGAACACAGTAAATAAAACTACGTATAATTAAAGCAAAAATACTTTATTCGTATGACGAACTTAGTATACTATAACTTAATAGACAATCGTATTCAAAATATTGTATAGCAATCTTTTTATCACATATTCGTACGTGTATTGAATTTAACAGGGTTATATAAATAAAAAATGTAACTACTACCAAACCAATACGTACATACTACACACGACTAACGTTTTAAACATTTTTTCGTGTGTAAATACGTAGGTTTCACTAAGTCTATTATCAGAAGGCACTAAAGAAAATTACTTTCCTTCACTTCCTTTGCAGTTAAAAATTCGGCAGCTCGTTTTATGTAACTGTTTATGTACAAATATGGACAGAGTTACAGGCATTTTATAACATTGGATCTTTAGGAGAACCGCGATACAGTGCTTCGCGGCGATTTCTTAGGTCTTAGATAAAAGAAATAAGTTATATCTATTTCTGTGGCTCTTCGTTTTTAAAATTTTAATTATTACCAATTCTTATTTACAAAGCTCATTTGGTACACATTTGGGTAATGTATAGATATCATGACTTATGTACCTAGATCGAGGTACCTATATAGCTCAGATAAAGTACTCAAGAGCTACATAGGCAACATAGCGAACGTTCTCGGTCCTATTATAAAAAGCGGTTCGTCTGTCAGGTACTTTATCGAGGTTCAAACTAGGGTTTTTAGTGAAACCACTTTTTAAGTTTAAACGTAAGAGCTCATACAATAATTCGTGTATACAGTACCACATCAATACCAGCATTATTTGCAATCAGGCTCAGATCATTAGTATTGAGTAGGTAACAAGTTTCTTGGTGATACATATTAAAAAAGTCTGAATATGTACTTACCTGTAATATTTAAAACAATATACATTATCAATTATGTCTGTAAAACTGTTTTGCATGATTGATAAATATTATTTTATTTTTCTATTTTTATTGAATCGTAAAACTTGTAGGTAATTCTTTCGTATCTTTAAACAAATCCATTTTCAGTATCTAACTTGATACTGTGTGAAAATTTTATTAGTTATTTATTAATATTTATAAAAAAAAAATAACCTAATTGTTAACCACCAGCTGGGCAAATTATTAATTATTGTGCTTTTATATTTGCAAGGCGTGAGCCTGAATAAAGCGATTTATAGTAAAGGTATTTCTTTTTGACACCCTCAGATATTCTGAAAATAAAAGATTGTCCTTAAGGTATAGATAGGATTGGAGGACTCCAAGGTCCTGATAATCCACTGATAATCTAGGGTTGGGTGTCGTATAGTATAATACCGGCATATAAATGTCCCACTGCTGGGCACACTCTTCCCGTACACCGAAGAAACGAGCATTGATCACAATGTTGTATGAGACATTCACACCATTTCAATTCGTTGTATGGAACCGAATACTTGTATTTACTACTATGCGCTTAGAAACAACACTTCTATGACATTAAATGCACAAATACCAACTAGGTACCTACTGTTCATGCAATATTTATCAGGCACTCGGTATGAGCGCGGCTCTCACGATGAATGCGTTTAGCTGTTGATAACAGGCTTCCAATGTCACCAACGTGAATTGCAACAAAACGTTGCGTCATCGTGAACTTATATATTAGCCGTATGAAGTGTCTTTTCAATGATTTCATAACTACTTTAAACTTGTTTAGTCACCGTTATTATCACGGATACTACATAATTATAGTGATAGGTATAGTTCACCACGCAAATGATATTGAGCGCGACGTGATGCGGGTCATATTCCCGCATGGGACAAGTCTGGGTGTTCTTAGTGTATTTAAATTTAATATTCGTGAAACCTCCCGCGATAGTAATATCAATAGAATATGACATAATTATCCATATATTCATTGCAACAAAACTATCAGTTAATTTGAACTGATCAAGAATTATACAACTTATCTTATTAATCTATTGTATCATCTTACCTCGAATACTGAAACACTAATTAACAGTAACACGTTCTTAAATAATATCTTAATATCTTGGGACATCTCATCTCACACACGGTCATCTGATCCCAAACTAGGCAGTGCCTGTACTATGGTAACCAGACAACTGATAAACATACTCATATATTTCTAAATACATACATATTATAGATAAATAACACCCAGACACAGAACAAATGATCGTGCTCATCACACAAACATTTGTCTTGGGTGGGAATCGAACCCACGACCTGCGGCTTAGCAGTGAGAGTCACTAACCACTAGACCAACAGGCCAATCAACATCAACATGTCTATCTAGCGACAGATAGACATTTAAGAACGTGTTAAAGTATTGTTTGTTTCTAAATATTCAAACGATGATTAATATTATACTATACAGCAAATAGGCACTGAGTTTATGTTGTATACATACATAGCTCTTATCTCAATCAATATTATAATGTTATGTATTAACAATTGCCAAACAATCGTTGAGATTATTATAACTTCTTATGTTATGATAACTGCATTATTTGGCATTTTATTTTAATAATTTTATACATGAGAAATTACGGGTATATCATTACAATTCTAACACTTATTTACATATTACCTAAAATAAATGTATAGTCAAGGAATTTTATATTCCTAGATCCTGGATTTAGAGGCCTAGACATTCTTCAGTCAGGTTGTCGAGTGCAGAAGCCTATGAATCAGAGATTTTTCAATAGAAAATAGTTATTATACTGTATACTCAGTCCTATCCGTACCTACACTAGACGCCCTACAATTTAATTACTAATACAGTTTTTTTCAAGTTAATTTTACGAGGTCTAGGATTTATTTTTAATTTTCTGTCTAGCTTAATTTAGTAAATGTAAAAGCATCAAAACTTAGCCGATTGACCATAACTTTAGGTAATAATTATTGCATCTGCTATTCTTTGTATCTACATAAGATTTAGCCTTCAGGACAGGACAGCAGAAAAAATATAAAATTGAAAAACCTATGGATAGAAAAACTATAACAACAGAAAAATAAATTGTTCGCCGAAACATAAAATTAAAAAATAAATAAAATAAAAATATAATTGTAAAAATATTTATTGTTACACAAGGAGTAAATACAAAAAAAATACTATAAAAATCAATCAGCATGCTAAATTGTATACACACACTAAATACAAATTAAAATAATACTAATATCATGGAAAGGTTGACCTATTGTATCATCAAATAATTGTGCTTAAGGCTGGGCTCCGCCCACGTCCGATAATCGCGAATCGGTGACCGACTTTTTGTAGGAGAAAAATAGAACGTACTGATTACAATAGTGCAACGTCATACAAAAAGTCGGTCAGAAATAAAATCAGTGCATCCTGCGAATCGGACCGATAATCGATCCTACAAAAGTCTGACGTGGGCAGGCTTAATAAGTACTCCGCAATATCAGTCTGTTGAAAGTTTATGATAATGTCGCCACACAAATAAAATAATATTGTAATAGGTACATACGAAAATAAATAACTATACAAGCGATATTGTCGCTTAATTAAAGCTATATTTCTTGGTGTCATTAATACACACCCAATAAATTGATTTTTAAATATTGGATATAATTTAATCTATGGACAAAATAAAACCGTCTTCGCTTTAATTAAACGTACAGTCATGGTACAAGGTACATTCAACAACATACATCGATGAACACGATCAGATTTAAAAAAACCTTAACTTAACCAAATTCCATAAATTACCTAAAAAGTACCTAGCGCTCAGCTAAACATTTAAATTTGTAAAAGGCTTCTTGGAATATAAAATATGTAGCTCAATTTATGGAGTTTGAATTTTCAATCAACAATCAACTCAGCCTATCGTAGTCCACTGCTGGACATAGGCGCCTCCCAAGTTGCGCAACAACACCCGGTCCTCCGCCTTCCGCATCCAGTCCGACCAGCTACGTTTTCAGGTCATCAGTCTTATCTAGGTGAACTGAATTGTGTTCTAGCTGTTTTGTAAAACTGTGCTCATCAACTTTTGTTGTTAACTGTACAGTCAGTCTGCCAATGAAATGTTACCAGTTTACAAACAAGTTCTTTTACAAACAACCACAGATCATATAAACTAAAATGTATGGATGTGGTATCACAATCAAGTCGAGTATGGGGGCTGTTGCATGTCATAAGTCCGCAAGGATCGCTAGTGATGCACGAGGTCTATATGTCAATTTCGACCAATCGCAAGCCAGTAAATAATAATGCAGAGTTTCAGTTTCAGTAAAGAGGTTTTAACAATTCATTCTAAATAGAATATGTTGTACATCCTTAAATAGACGATTCCAAAGCCTACGTCTCGCCAGCCGTCCTAGTAACCCGACCAAATAATAGAAAGACATCATCGTGGCATCATAACTGCACCGTTACTGCGGAAGGCACAATCCTAACTTGTAGTAATCAGGACGCCATCGACACTGGCTAAATGATGAGTTTCAAAAGCTGTCTGTGATTGAATTTTAAGACTGCGTAGACAGATTTTTCTTTGTTTTTTGTTAAAATCTTCATATTGAATGCATGTTAGTACACTTAGAGCTGTATCTCTGATGGTGGAGACTGACAGATAGACCCTATGGGACACTAGAGACCCTAGCGGATTTTGGAATCGCGGTAGCCCCATTCTGTTGATGGCCTTAATATTTAATGTCATGAAGTTATATTAGATTTTAAAACGGACGGACTTATTCTGTACATATCCATAAACTTTTAGAAAATTAGAACCTCTATCCTAAAACAATGTCTTTTTTTACCTTTTTAATTCCTCCGGCAAAGCTATTAAGCATAAATTACATTATGAGATTGTCTTAAAGTTGCCTACAATTTTATATGTATAAACAATATAAGAGCCTCCTATTTGATTGAATAAAAACTGATAATTTTCAAGTCAAAATCATAAAAAAATATTCTTTGATGACTAGATATCTGTTCGGGAATGTTGTATAATACTGTTGAAGTGAATCAACTTTACTTTGGTTGTATGCGTAATAACGTGACTTATATCAGTTGTGATCGTTCTTAAGATCGCGTTTAACTTCGCTTTGAACTTATCCATAGCGAAAAATGGAATGTCTCCAATTCTTCGCTTGTTGACCTTGGTTGGCTAATCCACGATAAGTACCAGAGTGTAAGGAATGCTAAGACTTAGGCAGTCTGCGTGCTGGCTTGCTGTTCTCTCGCGAACGAGAGGAACACCTCTTCGAGGGTGGTCTCCGTGACGGAGTAGTCTTCGATGAGGGAGGGGAACTGGCTTCTTAGAGCTTCTAGCTCTGAAAACAAGTCGCTGTACCGCATCGTTTCGTTGATGTGGTAGTGTAGCATTGTCTGCAAATAAAAGTAGTTTTTTAGTAGAGAAATACGAGTTCTACAATTATTTTTTTAGTTTATTACGTAATCTGACAACACGGGAAATGCGTTAACTGATTAAAGATTTTTTTTTTTTTTTGTTAGCCCGTGCTGTCCCACTGCTGGGCAAAGGCCTCCCCCATACTCTTCCATCCTTCCCTGTCGGAAGCGTGCTGTGGCCAATCGGCGAGAAAATTGTCCAGATCTTCTCGCCAACGCTTTCTTGGTCTGCCTCTAGGTCGTCTTCCATCCTCAGGGATCATAAAAAGGATTGTAAAGACTTAATGATTATAAATTAGAAAAATCTACAAAATTAATATAAAGTTCATGTTCAAAAAAAGAAAGATTTGAAAGTACCGTAAAACGGGGTGAATAGGGACAAGTTACAACTTTATGAACAATTTTAAGATAGTTGTTGATGGATATATTGCTTTAACAGGATCAAAATTATTGAGTCTTGGTGGTATCTTTGCTATCTATTTTAAAACTATGCAATAAGCATTTCAGTTTAAGCAAAAATATCAATAATATATGCTATCCCTATTCACCCTGAAATTGAGGTGAATGGGGACGAAAGTAAGGTCAATAGAAAAATTGGCTAGGGCTGGCACTCCTTGATTGTAATAATCAAATGCTATTATTTTGTTTGAATTTGTTATCAGATGATAAAATAAAATAGTACATGTGAATTTGATACGTACACGCGAGACATATCTGAAAATGGAAAACAATATGTAACTATTAATACAAATATTTGCCACATAATACAAGTACATGCATCAATAATGAAATAAAAGTTTTAGAAAAAAAAACACCATGACTAAACTGAATTCTTGCCTACACATATAAAAAAGAATGTTATAACTACTTAGTGACAACCCTACAAACCTGTACCTATTCATACTTAAGTCGTTCCTATTCAACTTATTCTTATCCCAAATGACCTCTCTTTCGTTGTTATTCATACTTGAGACGTCCCCATTCACCCCAAAAACAACAGATTTTGCATCTATTTCTAATTTATCAAATAAATTAAAATCAATTAACAACTAAAACTTACCTTCAATATATATGATGGCCCAAACACTAAATAACGTTTTTAAATCACAATTGTCTTCTGTTATTAAGAAATGAATTAAAGAGTGCAAAGTTTGTAACACTTAAATATTTACCGCCACTAAAAGTTATTTTCAAATGTGTTTTTTTGATAGTTTGCAACTAATTTCATGCATATTCTTTGTTGCAACGAGAACTTTCAATATTCTACTATTACACCACAAAAAATGGAAGAAATTGTAACGAATTTAGAATTAATATTGAGTGTCGAAATATTTTCCTGGTTTTATCCCTATTCACCTCTCAATCCCTATTCACCCCATTTTACCGGTAATGAATATTATTTCCTTTTACCTTGTGTTCGTCTTTGAGAGTGCAGTTAAACTTCTCCTGCAAAGTGCCCTTCAGTCGATGCACTTGAGTCTTTGCGCCGCCGCTGGCGTCAAGTTCTGCGAAATAAGTGAGCAATTAAATGGTCGCTCATCCAGTAGTCAGTTACGAGGATCATAAAAAAATCTACCGATAAGTTAATTTAACGATTGAAATATTTTTTTTTGAAGAGAATTGTGCACTGGGAAAGTTTGTACGTGTCGCGGATTTATCATAAAGGAACCCAGATTTATACTATAATTTTTTTTGTGCAGGTATCAAACGTGACGTAGTTGTGCTAAGGATGCCAAAATGATCCTTCCGACTCTGGCAAAGCAGAACGAATCTTAATTTTTATTTCATATCATATCATAATTTCTATGAAATTACCTCCGTAGCTAGCGACATGAAGCTAGCGAGGTAATATCATAGAAATACATAAAAACCAGTAGTGTCGCTGCGACACGTCGTCTGCTGCTGCCTCATGTCGTCCGCGACCAACTTGTACCTTTAGTCGGTGCTTTTAGTCTGTCATACAACTCATTTAGGTTTCACATCAAAACTTCAGAACTTCAACATCAGAACGTTGGTCCTCAGCTATCTACAAGTGAGTGTCGGTGTAGCGTACCGTCGGCGGAGGGCGTGTGCGCGACCTTGAAGACGACGGCGTGTCCCTGCGCGTGCTGCGCGCGCAGAGCGGCGGCCGTGCCCAGCGCGCGCACGCGCCCGCCCGACAGGATCGCGATGCGCGTGCACAGCGCCTCCATCTCGTCCATGCTGCACAACAGTCGCACGTCAGCGCTTGGCCTCTTACACAAGGTACAATCTACAAGCGTTAACGATGATAGAAAACGCTTAAATGACATTTCTTTTCGATAAGTCACGTGATTTAGACTTATCACTTTCATACGTTTGAGCGATTCGATCAGCGTTAACGATTGTAGAAATGTACCTTGTCTATGGGGGCAGTTCTGACAGCAATTAAATTGTAAAAAACATGCTATTCTGGATAAGAAAATGCATGGTTTCTTAAAAAATCGTAACTCGGTAAATTGACACATCCACGCCGATGCTGTGCGAGCCATGCTGCAGGCTGTGGCCCACCTGTGCGAGGCATGCTGCAGGCTGTGGCCCACCTGTGCGAGGTATGCTGCAGGCTGTGGCCCACCTGTGCGAGGCATGCTGCAGGCTGTGGCCCACCTGTGCGAGGCATGCTGCAGGCTGTGGCCCACCTGTGCGAGGCATGCTGCAGGCTGTGGCCCACCTGTGCGAGGTATGCTGCAGGCTGTGGCCCACCTGTGCGAGGCATGCTGCAGGCTGTGGCCCACCTGTGCGAGGCATGCTGCAGGCTGTGGCCCACCTGTGCGAGGTATGCTGCAGGCTGTGGCCCACCTGTGCGAGGCATGCTGCAGGCTGTGGCCCACCTGTGCGAGGCATGCTGCAGGCTGTGGCCCACCTGTGCGAGGTATGCTGCAGGCTGTGGCCCACCTGTGCGAGGCATGCTGCAGGCTGTGGCCCACCTGTGCGAGGCATGCTGCAGGCTGTGGCCCACCTGTGCGAGGCATGCTGCAGGCTGTGGCCCACCTGTGCGAGGTATGCTGCAGGCTGTGGCCCACCTGTGCGAGGCATGCTGCAGGCTGTGGCCCACCTGTGCGAGGCATGCTGCAGGCTGTGGCCCACCTGTGCGAGGCATGCTGCAGGCTGTGGCCCACCTGTGCGAGGTGATGATGACGGCGCGCTGGTGGCGGAGCGCGCGGCGCAGCGCGGCCCACAGGCGGCGGCGCGCGGCCACGTCCACGCCGGCGCTGGGCTCGTCCAGCAGCACCAGCTCCGCGCCGCCGCACAGCGCCGCCGCCGTGCCCAGCCGCCGCACGCAGCCGCCGCTGTACGTCTCCACACGACGCCGCGCGTACTTTTCCAGACCTGCACACAATCATTCAAATGTTACACTCAAAAGCAACGGTGAGTTTTCAACTTGGCCGTGGTTGCGTCACATTGTTCGCAGCGCCGGCGTAGCGACGCGCTCCACCACTAGCGCGCTGACATCACCTCGGATATCATGCGCTAGTGACACCGTGACCTAGCTGCGTGTCACCTAACGGCCCCGCGCTATTAATTCACGCACCGCGTGTGCCCCGTCCAGCGCTATAAGCGCCACATTGTTCGCAGCGCTGGCGTAGCGGCGCGCTCGCGAGCATAGATAAATATATAATACATACGTAGCACGTGATTTTATAAATACAAATTAATAATTATTTTTATGTGTAAGTGCATGAAGGATGTCGAGTAAATGATCATGACTCACCAACTATCTGTATCCAGGTCTTGACTTCGTGGCGGACGCGCTGGCGGTCGAAGCCGCGCAGCGTGAGCACGAGCGCCAGGTTCTCCTCGCCCGTCTGGAACATGTCCAGCCCGAAGAACTGCGGGCAGTAGCCCAGCGTCTGCAGGTACTGTCACAACACAAATATAATTAGTCATTTGTATACTTTTGAACATTTCTATCTTCGAGAATAACTTTTGTCAAGAAATAGGGCCGAGCTTTTTATAGCCAGGCAAACTAGTTCGTAACACACCCGCGCGGGTCGGGGGGGGGGGGACGTTTCTGTGAACCCAAAGTAAGTAGCTAAAGCACTTGTTATGGAATCAGAGACAACGAAGATAACACAAACACCCAGACCCGTGACGATGTAGAAAAGTGGTTTTTTACATTGACCCTTCTGGGGGTCGAACCCGAGACCTCAGAGCTTGCGACACCTTGAAAACCGGTGAATACACCACTCCACTAAGGAGGTAGTCAAAATTTGCCAAGCTACAGTACTGCGCTAAGTTATATGCTCTGTACCATGACTGTGTTCATAATTACAAGTGGATCTACCTTAGCGTTGCCCCTCTTGAGATGGTAGCCGTTGCCGTAGATGTTGCCCTTGGTGGCGCTCTCCTCCGCCGTCAGCATCTTGAAGGTGGTAGACTTCCCCGCGCCGTTCACGCCCAGCAGGCCGAAACACTCACCTAAGTACCAAATGTGCAATATTTTTGATATAGTACTCTCAAAATACACTTATTCAAATTTGGCTAGTAATCCCCAGTTCCTTAAATAATGATCAACTAAAAAAAAACGTACCGTGGGTTCCGTACTAAGACCATATTTTTTCATGTATAAATGACAAATGTATAGTTTTCAGACTTTTCTCTATACTTGTAGTACATGACGATATTACTTGCCAAAGTTAAAAGTCAATAGGAAGTGTACCCTACTAATTTTGATTCCCTTGAGAATGTCTAAGTATACGTTTTTTTTTACGTTAATTTAGAAGAACTTTGAAAAAGCCACATTGGTACTTACCCGGGTTCGAACCAACACCCTGTGCATACGAATCCGGTCATTAAACCGCTAAACCATTACGACATTAATGCCTATAGATTGTGTATACGTACCTTTCTTGACGGAGAAGCTGACGCCCTTGACAGCGTTGCACCTCGGCTGCAATATGGGCACGTAGTTCTTGTGCAGATTGTCCACCAACATCGCGTCAGCTATCTGTTTCGTCGCTGTGAGGACAATGATAGTAAAACAAATTACTTTTATCTTTACAGGTTAATTGAATATAGTCATGTAAAAATCTCTGCGCATATTTCCAAAATTGTTTCGTAACTTTTCTACCTTCCTATTTCGCAAGAAAACAGGTCCACTGCGCTTTCGTCGCATTTTGACTAAATCTCTTTTTTTTTTAAAGATTACTAGTAATGTGGGTCGCACATTACTAGTATTCTAGTTAACCCCTCGTGCTAAACTGAATGTTTGTGTTACGAGTGGATTCAGCTGTTGGTTCTGAACAAACTAACAGCTATTATCATTGTAAATCATCTGGTAGAAATTTAATTTGAAATATACAGTAACCTTGTATTTCAATTACGAATGTAAAGTTGCTAACATCTAATGGGATGAGCAGCACATTTATAAAACATTTAATTTTGTAACACCCTGTGTAACAAAAATATAGTTTAATATTGTGTACTCACGCAGCTTAATAGCCTTGCTGACGTAGGCCTTCTCGGCGCGGACCATGTCGTCGGCGGCGGGGTCCTCGCTCGGCCGGTACTTGGCGTTCAACAGCTTGTTAGTCAGCCCGTTGAAGATGCCGCGCTCCGTCAGCATCACCATCGTCTGATCATATTATAGTGTTATCTAACTATTCTTCGATTTACGGGTTAATTGTTGGTCAAAAATATGCATAATTTATTGTTTTGACTGTTTGTTTTGTTTTAAAAAGCACTAGATGCCCGGACAGACTTCGTTCTGTCAAAAGTAAATTAATTAAGGTAAGTCCCGAGTTTAGGAAAAGTATTTTTTTTTTACTTATTATTTATGTTTTACACCTTTTAAACCTTTCCTGGACTTCCACAAACATTTCAAGATCAAAATCAGCCAAATCGGTCAAGCCGTTTTCATGCTATGTCGTGACAACGGAAAACGGGTTTCATTTTTATATATATAGATACAAACAAAATAAGCAAAACATTCTAATATTGAAATCGGAAATTAACAAACCGCATTGGATCAAGCGCGATTATGAGATGCTTGTTCCATCTCTATTTGACAAATTACCATTTCTCAGCACTGGGACAATTGACAAAGGTCCTGTAGAATCTCCTATGTGAGTATGAGAAGGACGATTGACTACATATTTAAAACACAATTTATTTGTATTGGAAGTGAAGGTGCTCACCATCAAAACGAAGAACTGCACGATCAAGATGTATATTCCCTGCGCCGGAGAGTAATCGTCGAGGCAGAAGTAGCATCTTGTTTTACCAGTTGCTGCAACAAATGTTTATTATTTCTATGTTTTATGAACATTCAAGCTAAACTTTGTAATAAAAATACGTAGTTTTATGAAAGGTCGTTTGAGAATTAAAAACCCTTAACATGACATTATGCTCACTAAGCACTACGTGTTAGTTAGTCATTGTTACGAAGATAAAATCAAAATATTAAGAAGATAAAAATTTTACGCTTACTGCAACATTTGTCGGCATCGAATCCAGGTTGATTGACGAAGACATTGGGGCACTGTTGTTTGACGAGCTCGCACCAGGCGTTGAGGCGGCCGACGTTAGCGCACTTGAGCGCCGCCGTCACCATCGTGTGCGGCGGCGCTATGTACCCGCAGATCACTAGTACTATGTACATGGGACCGCTTGGCTCGTTCTGGAATAACTCTTGCGCCGTCTTCATGAATGGGGTTAGGATTCCTGTGAATATAAATTAGGTAAGAGATTGTTTTATTTAAAAAAGATGCTGTACTCTGCTACGCCAACAACTAACGTGGCTCCATCTGTCGAGAATTGGTCGTACCAACTCAGAAACCTTTGTGGGTTCATGAACAACAACTTTGCTAGAGATCATCACATGATCAAATACATAGTTTGTTCACGCCAACGAGAACCCCGCGCGCTAGGGGTTAGCGCGGGGTATGAGGAGGGAGCGGGGAGGTGCAGCGCGCCTCCGCCGGCCAGAGCCATCACCGCCACGGGACCGCGCACACGCATAGTATTAC
The DNA here is from genome assembly GCA_950381575.1 of Plusia festucae. Lineage (NCBI taxonomy): Eukaryota > Metazoa > Arthropoda > Insecta > Lepidoptera > Noctuidae > Plusia > Plusia festucae. The sequence goes on from OX494447.1 coordinate 1,635,023, forward strand.
AATCTTCGCGACACGCGGCTAGCCCAGTATTATAAGTTCCCAGTATAATAAGTTTAAGCAACATTGTTAATTGTAGGCAATTAAACGCCATATATATAATCACGGTGGTTGTTCTTGGTGGCTCTCACCACATCCATAAACATTGTTTACGATTCTATAAGGGACATACATACAAACACTAATTTTATCCAAAAGGAGTGAACAGTACATCTGGTATGGAGTCGGTTTACTAAATTTCATCTCAAAATGAGTTAATTAAATAATTGATATCGAATTATTCACATCAGTTATAACTGTTCGACACCAAAAATCACAAAAAACGTGTCATCGCATTACTAAGGTTAAATCTTATAACCGCAATCTCAAAATCTTAAGAAACATTGCTTCAGCGGCCCTTTTTCATAGACCCTTTCGGTGTCACCCTGTATAGAAGCAATTAATGTATCAAAACACAAGTTACCAAATACAATAATGCAGGCGACGAGGATGATGCTCGTGGTCCGTTCTCCGTAGTTAAAGCTCACGAGGTACATGAACGCGAAGAACGCCATGCTGCCCAGGAGCAGAATTAGCGCAAAAGTCACTGAAAATATGAGATACTGTTAATACACGCTTTATCTTTTATTGTGGAGTCAAAGGAGATTGGCCAAAACCAGGCCGTTTTGGTAATCTCATGCAGTTTATTTTTAGAATGTATAAAAACTTTCTTTCGAATCTTAAGCAATTGGGGAATTAAAAGTTTATCGTGATAATTGACTACACGGAAGGAGCTATGGGCACTAACAATTATGTATTTGAAAAGATATTTTAAATTATTTAATTGATAGATTGAAACTTAGCGGCTAGGCGTGAATGTTATGGTGGTTGCAAAAACTGGACGGTTCGCACACGTGGCCTTACGTTGAATGCCGGACTGTTTTATATACTTGTTATGAAGATGCGCGCTGTTGTAGGGCAGTGTAGTTACCGATCATGTCGGCCTGGTCGATGGTGTGGTCGTGGTCGAGCGCGACGGCGGCGATGAGCGTGGGGATGACGAGCGCGGCGGCGGCCAGCAGCACGTGGAAGATGAGCGCTGTTGTAGGGCAGTGTAGTTACCGATCATGTCGGCCTGGTCGATGGTGTGGTCGTGGTCGAGCGCGACGGCGGCGATGAGCGTGGGGATGACGAGCGCGGCGGCGGCCAGCAGCACGTGGAAGATGAGCGCTGTTGTAGGGCAGTGTAGTTACCGATCATGTCGGCCTGGTCGATGGTGTGGTCGTGGTCGAGCGCGACGGCGGCGATGAGCGTGGGGATGACGAGCGCGGCGGCGGCCAGCAGCACGTGGAAGATGAGCGCTGTTGTAGGGCAGTGTAGTTACCGATCATGTCGGCCTGGTCGATGGTGTGGTCGTGGTCGAGCGCGACGGCGGCGATGAGCGTGGGGATGACGAGCGCGGCGGCGGCCAGCAGCACGTGGAAGATGAGCGCTGTTGTAGGGCAGTGTAGTTACCGATCATGTCGGCCTGGTCGATGGTGTGGTCGTGGTCGAGCGCGACGGCGGCGATGAGCGTGGGGATGACGAGCGCGGCGGCGGCCAGCAGCACGTGGAAGATGAGCGCTGTTGTAGGGCAGTGTAGTTACCGATCATGTCGGCCTGGTCGATGGTGTGGTCGTGGTCGAGCGCGACGGCGGCGATGAGCGTGGGGATGACGAGCGCGGCGGCGGCCAGCAGCACGTGGAAGATGAGCGCTGTTGTAGGGCAGTGTAGTTACCGATCATGTCGGCCTGGTCGATGGTGTGGTCGTGGTCGAGCGCGACGGCGGCGATGAGCGTGGGGATGACGAGCGCGGCGGCGGCCAGCAGCACGTGGAAGATGAGCGCTGTTGTAGGGCAGTGTAGTTACCGATCATGTCGGCCTGGTCGATGGTGTGGTCGTGGTCGAGCGCGACGGCGGCGATGAGCGTGGGGATGACGAGCGCGGCGGCGGCCAGCAGCACGTGGAAGATGAGCGCTGTTGTAGGGCAGTGTAGTTACCGATCATGTCGGCCTGGTCGATGGTGTGGTCGTGGTCGAGCGCGACGGCGGCGATGAGCGTGGGGATGACGAGCGCGGCGGCGGCCAGCAGCACGTGGAAGATGAGCGCTGTTGTAGGGCAGTGTAGTTACCGATCATGTCGGCCTGGTCGATGGTGTGGTCGTGGTCGAGCGCGACGGCGGCGATGAGCGTGGGGATGACGAGCGCGGCGGCGGCCAGCAGCACGTGGAAGATGAGCGCTGTTGTAGGGCAGTGTAGTTACCGATCATGTCGGCCTGGTCGATGGTGTGGTCGTGGTCGAGCGCGACGGCGGCGATGAGCGTGGGGATGACGAGCGCGGCGGCGGCCAGCAGCACGTGGAAGATGAGCGCTGTTGTAGGGCAGTGTAGTTACCGATCATGTCGGCCTGGTCGATGGTGTGGTCGTGGTCGAGCGCGACGGCGGCGATGAGCGTGGGGATGACGAGCGCGGCGGCGGCCAGCAGCACGTGGAAGATGAGCGCTGTTGTAGGGCAGTGTAGTTACCGATCATGTCGGCCTGGTCGATGGTGTGGTCGTGGTCGAGCGCGACGGCGGCGATGAGCGTGGGGATGACGAGCGCGGCGGCGGCCAGCAGCACGTGGAAGATGAGCGCTGTTGTAGGGCAGTGTAGTTACCGATCATGTCGGCCTGGTCGATGGTGTGGTCGTGGTCGAGCGCGACGGCGGCGATGAGCGTGGGGATGACGAGCGCGGCGGCGGCCAGCAGCACGTGGAAGATGAGCGCTGTTGTAGGGCAGTGTAGTTACCGATCATGTCGGCCTGGTCGATGGTGTGGTCGTGGTCGAGCGCGACGGCGGCGATGAGCGTGGGGATGACGAGCGCGGCGGCGGCCAGCAGCACGTGGAAGATGAGCGCTGTTGTAGGGCAGTGTAGTTACCGATCATGTCGGCCTGGTCGATGGTGTGGTCGTGGTCGAGCGCGACGGCGGCGATGAGCGTGGGGATGACGAGCGCGGCGGCGGCCAGCAGCACGTGGAAGATGAGCGCTGTTGTAGGGCAGTGTAGTTACCGATCATGTCGGCCTGGTCGATGGTGTGGTCGTGGTCGAGCGCGACGGCGGCGATGAGCGTGGGGATGACGAGCGCGGCGGCGGCCAGCAGCACGTGGAAGATGAGCGCTGTTGTAGGGCAGTGTAGTTACCGATCATGTCGGCCTGGTCGATGGTGTGGTCGTGGTCGAGCGCGACGGCGGCGATGAGCGTGGGGATGACGAGCGCGGCGGCGGCCAGCAGCACGTGGAAGATGAGCGTGGCGGCCCAGTGCAGCTCGGCCGGGCAGCCGCACATCACGTGGATGTGCCGCGAGCCCGTCGCGCGCTCCTTGCACGCCAGCGAGATGCAGTTGATGTTCGTCGCCAGGATTACTGCAGAAAATACCTTTTGTATTAAACCGATAAGCTCGTCGTGGCCTAGTTATAAAGCTCCACTGTGTCCCACGGAGAGGTTACGCACGTGGCTCAGATTTTGCATTGTAATAAACTACTTCTAAAACTTATTTACGCGAGTAAGCTGCTTTTCGGGAGTAAGTTGGTGAATGCGTGAAGAGAGCGTTACGAAAAGTGTGACGAGAGCGTTACGAAAAGTGGGATCGGGCGAGGCGAACGTTTGACTTGGGGAATAAGCTGGTGCGATAAGTTAGTGAAGATAGAAAGAGAGAGAGTCATTTTGTATATTAGAATGTATGTATATAAGAGAGATGCAACCGCACATTTTCTTTCTCTCTCTCTCCCATAGCCAGTTACATTTCGTATATCTAAAATGTGTGTGCCTATGAGCTAATGAAGTTGTACTTCAGCTGTGTCGTCCAAAGAACACTCGTTTTTTGTACTGTACGGTTTTTGCTTACCATACACCTTGAAGATTAGAAATGATAGACTTGGGTTACGAATACTTGATTTATTGAACGAAACTAAATTAAATATTATTTGTTAAAATGGTACATAATGATTTGATAATTATTGATAACGAACACGCGCGGCTTGCTTGATTACTATCTTGTTGCGAACTAAGCTTTAATTTTTCGGGAGCCTTACGTGCTTGTATATTATTTTTTTACGTCATACCAAATCTTCGACATTACAGAAATACTAGTCGTATGGCATGAGTGTTTAGAAGTTTCTCGGGTTTCTGTGTTGCACGCATTTTCAAACGCGTTTATACAGTGGTACTTACTGAACGCGATGGCAATGGCCCAGACGATGGCATTGACGGTGTCCTTGGGTGGGTTGGTGACGTCACTGAGGCGCACGTCGCCCAGTATGGGATCATTGACGGTGGTGATGGTGCGGCCGTCCGCCCACGCTATGTAGCGCGACGCCACAATGTTGGACAGCAGGTTCATGCCCACTGGCGCCGCGTGACGCACTGTTGTCGTGTACAGGACCTACCACATACGTATTGGTCACTTTATAATACTCTACGGAGATAAGACATAGAGGTACAATTAAAAATGAGGAGATATTTGTCACAAATGCAAAACAGTTCATATAAAATTGTGGTATTTTTTACCTTGGCGTCAGTTTCATTAAGCTCGACTCCCACTAAGTACTTGTTATACTCCAATATATCCTTCATTGCGATACGGAGAACAGCTGCAATAACAAAATACCTAATTAAATATGTGTGTTACTTTCATGTGAACTAAGAAATACATCTTGTGGCAATCAGGTCGTGCCACACGATGCACTGCGTGTTCTGCTATTAAGATGTTTTGCTGTAAAGACAATGAAGATTTTGATATGTAGGTCTTTTAATCATAAAGCAATTCATGTTAAACTTTGCAATTTTATTGTAAAATGTGCACGCGGAACTGTAGCTTTATTCGACTCATTCGGACACCGTCACACGCCGCGCCGTGGTGGTTATGACCCCCGCCACCCGCGCTAACTATGGGAGTAACACGAAATAATTTGCCAGGCTATAAGTATTGCGATAATATCATGCAAATTAGAGTTGGTACATTTATGATTGTTCAATTTTCGCTGTCAATGGGAGCAACCGCATGTCGAAAATCCGCTGGGGTCGCAAATGTCGCATGAGGTCTGTCTGTCAATTTCGACCAATCGCACGTCAGTAGCTTGTCCCTCATTGGTGGAGAATGACAGTTAGACCTGATGCGACACCAGCTGCTGTCGCACTGCTTTTGCAAGAAACGGGATAAGGCACACACATGTACACACGTAGGACTATCAACATGAAGAGTACAAAAGAGTATCATAAAAAGTAGGTCTAAGTTACAATTGTTAAGTACTTCAATAAAAAAAAATGAGTGCGTATACGCACGCGCGGGAGAAGTTATACATTTTTGGCATCATTAAAAAATTTGTTAGGTACATAAAGAAGAAACCAGTTTTTATATCATTGCAAGGAGTTATCACAATTTCTTTATTTAATTGATAAATAACCTCTGTGGAGGGCGGTAGTAAATCGTACTTCAAAATAACGAATTTTGGTCGTCATGGCAACTTACTATACTCGCGCATCTCAAAATTTCAATGTCTCAATGTTATATGTTTGATGTTGATTTGCATCAGAGTTTGCATGCCAAAATGGTAGAATGCACGAGGATTCTTCAATATTATTATAACTACCTACAAATTGAGCAAATAAATAAATATTCTATTCAGTCTCATAAGCGCCTAAAGAAGATAAGTTGAAAAGAGAGTAGATGGTTACTGTCGGCCACGTTGTCGGTGCGGTCGAAGCGCACGGCAGCGTGCGCGCGCGCGAGCGGCGGCAGCGGCACGTCGGGCGGCAGGCGCAGCAGCACGCGGCGGTGTGCGCGCGCGCCGTACACGTCCAGCTGCATCGCCAGCGCGCGCGACTCCGCCTCCGACACGTTGTTGGTCAGGTGCGTCATCACGAAGATCATCACGATCGGCAGGATCACTTGCTGGAGATATATACTTGCCGGTAACTAACTTGCCAATGTTTTGGACTAGTGAGAGCGTATTTACATATTCTATGTGCAAAAAAAGCACAGTTGTATTGCTCACCTGTATCATAGCAAGTAATCTTTAAAAAAATAAACTTTTTTTTAAACATTTATGTATATTAGAACGTTAAAATATGAGATGAACTATTAACAACTCCTGCTAAGTTACGTGCCAGGTACTCTACAAACTAGGTTGTTTACACTCACTTATGTAAGTTCACTTCAGTTTCCAAGCATGTTCATTTGAGGCTCAAAAACAAGATTTACCAGTATCGGGAGTTTCAGTATTTTTACATAAATAAAGTAAAATGATTTTTATGTTTTTTTTTTATAGATCAGTGGTCAATCTAATTTATAAAATCACATATTTAAACTCTCGAAAAACTTGCTAGAATTTATAAACAAGCTTAATTGAGTAAAAGCTACCTCAAATGAGTAAGATAAAATTTATTGATTGATATAAAGATAGAATATCCTAAAAAAATCAAGTTACTCGTTAAATAAGATTAGTTCAAAACCATATTTACCAATATTGAAAACGGTACGATCTTATGCAAGGCGTATTTAATTTGTCTCTTCAGCAGCACCAATAACTGTCGCATATACAACGGTACCCCAGTCAGCTTCTTTGCAGGCACATCTTAAAATACAAACACTTATCAACGAAAAAAAACGAACGTCATTATTTTATAAAAAGATCAACCATATCAGTGCATCAATTCTAAAAACAAGCTACTTTATTCCTGGATACAGAAAAAACCGTAGTTATAATAGTTTGCTATGAAAAGTAAAAAAAAAAAATTATTGGTTTTTTTTTTTATTAATACCAAACCATTTAATTAGTTACCTAAATCGCCAGCATGATCTATTTCATCCTCAATCATATTTGTGTCGACATCACTGCACAATCTGTAGGACACATTATAACATGTGGTCAAAACAAAATCTGTTAGAAAATAGGCAATAAAAATGATTTTGGCAATCTAAACCCAGAAAAATATAAAACCTGTTATACAAATATTCAAATGTTCTTACTTCAAGAACACCTCTTCAAGAGTCGATACTCCAACTCCAATAGAATCTATCCCCAATTCGGACCTCATATTCTCAAGCGCTGAAAACAGCTTCGGGAACCGCTTGGTAGCGGTAGCTGGGAGGTTGAACGAGATTGAATTGATGGTTTTCTCTCTGAGGGTGGCGTCGTGCACGTGGGCCGTCACTACTGAGGTGATGGAAGGCTCGCGAGGAGTACCGATCGTGGTGAATGAGAGCCGGTAGCCGGTGCCTGTGATATTTAAACATATCATTATATTTTTTTTCTGGGAACTATCTATCTACTTAACTATAAAAAATTGAACAACACGTTAAAAACCAATCGTATATTGGATTGCTCCGATGTTGCACACGTCTTCCTAAGACGAGAAATTTGTACACTCGGGCAGTGAACTCCGTAGCTAAGTTGGGAACACGAATAGTGCGTTGAACCAAGAGTCGCAAGTTCGAGCCCTGCCGGAGTTTAAAAAAAATCCTTCATTCTTCTTGTACTTAATTTACAAACATGTTAAAAATTTAGTGCACAAAATGACAAACAAAAACCAAAGATACACAATCGGTGTCTCGAAACCATCCGCATACAATGAGCGCCAAATCGAGCACTCATTTTAAAAAGTCTCCTGTTGCGAGCGTCCCTGCACGGACAACAATCAGCTTAGCACAAGGGTTTAAGAAAAAGAGTAATGCGTGCCCAATATTGGTAGTGAGCTATTAGAAAAAACGTTAAGTAAAGGTGTATCTGACCGATAGCCTTCTTGAGATGCATGGTGGTGGCGTGGCAGCGGAGCACGCCGGCGTGCAGCGCCGCCACGCGGTCGCCGAGCGCGTCCGCCTCCTCCATGAAGTGCGTCGTCAGCAGCACCGTGCGCTCGCCGCGGAGGGCCTGCCACATATAAGCCAAGGATAAACTACGGACAACTCCCAACATGACATGACGCTTCAGCTCGCGCGGCAGGGGTCCAGCTTGTATAGCTCACAGCTACATGTAACTCACCAGCAGCAGGTCCCACAGCTCGCGCCTGGTCTCCACGTCGAGGCCGGAGGTGGGCTCGTCCAGCACGAGCACGTCCGCGCCGCCGGCGAGCGCGCAGGCGAGCTGTGCGCGGCGCTTCATGCCGCCCGACAGCTCGCGCGGCAGGGGTCCAGCTTGTATAGCTCACAGCTACATGTAACTCACCAGCAGCAGGTCCCACAGCTCGCGCCTGGTCTCCACGTCGAGGCCGGAGGTGGGCTCGTCCAGCACGAGCACGTCCGCGCCGCCGGCGAGCGCGCAGGCGAGCTGTGCGCGGCGCTTCATGCCACCCGACAGCTCGCGCGGCAGGGGTCCAGCTTGTATAGCTCACAGCTACATGTAACTCACCAGCAGCAGGTCCCACAGCTCGCGCCTGGTCTCCACGTCGAGGCCGGAGGTGGGCTCGTCCAGCACGAGCACGTCCGCGCCGCCGGCGAGCGCGCAGGCGAGCTGTGCGCGGCGCTTCATGCCGCCCGACAGCTCGCGCGGCAGGGGTCCAGCTTGTATAGCTCACAGCTACATGTAACTCACCAGCAGCAGGTCCCACAGCTCGCGCCTGGTCTCCACGTCGAGGCCGGAGGTGGGCTCGTCCAGCACGAGCACGTCCGCGCCGCCGGCGAGCGCGCAGGCGAGCTGTGCGCGGCGCTTCATGCCGCCCGACAGCTCGCGCGGCAGGGGTCCAGCTTGTATAGCTCACAGCTACATGTAACTCACCAGCAGCAGGTCCCACAGCTCGCGCCTGGTCTCCACGTCGAGGCCGGAGGTGGGCTCGTCCAGCACGAGCACGTCCGCGCCGCCGGCGAGCGCGCAGGCGAGCTGTGCGCGGCGCTTCATGCCGCCCGACAGCTCGCGCGGCAGGGGTCCAGCTTGTATAGCTCACAGCTACATGTAACTCACCAGCAGCAGGTCCCACAGCTCGCGCCTGGTCTCCACGTCGAGGCCGGAGGTGGGCTCGTCCAGCACGAGCACGTCCGCGCCGCCGGCGAGCGCGCAGGCGAGCTGTGCGCGGCGCTTCATGCCGCCCGACAGCTCGCGCGGCAGGGGTCCAGCTTGTATAGCTCACAGCTACATGTAACTCACCAGCAGCAGGTCCCACAGCTCGCGCCTGGTCTCCACGTCGAGGCCGGAGGTGGGCTCGTCCAGCACGAGCACGTCCGCGCCGCCGGCGAGCGCGCAGGCGAGCTGTGCGCGGCGCTTCATGCCGCCCGACAGCTCGCGCGGCAGGGGTCCAGCTTGTATAGCTCACAGCTACATGTAACTCACCAGCAGCAGGTCCCACAGCTCGCGCCTGGTCTCCACGTCGAGGCCGGAGGTGGGCTCGTCCAGCACGAGCACGTCCGCGCCGCCGGCGAGCGCGCAGGCGAGCTGTGCGCGGCGCTTCATGCCGCCCGACAGCTCGCGCGGCAGGGGTCCAGCTTGTATAGCTCACAGCTACATGTAACTCACCAGCAGCAGGTCCCACAGCTCGCGCCTGGTCTCCACGTCGAGGCCGGAGGTGGGCTCGTCCAGCACGAGCACGTCCGCGCCGCCGGCGAGCGCGCAGGCGAGCTGTGCGCGGCGCTTCATGCCGCCCGACAGCTCGCGCGGCAGGGGTCCAGCTTGTATAGCTCACAGCTACATGTAACTCACCAGCAGCAGGTCCCACAGCTCGCGCCTGGTCTCCACGTCGAGGCCGGAGGTGGGCTCGTCCAGCACGAGCACGTCCGCGCCGCCGGCGAGCGCGCAGGCGAGCTGTGCGCGGCGCTTCATGCCGCCCGACAGCTCGCGCGGCAGGGGTCCAGCTTGTATAGCTCACAGCTACATGTAACTCACCAGCAGCAGGTCCCACAGCTCGCGCCTGGTCTCCACGTCGAGGCCGGAGGTGGGCTCGTCCAGCACGAGCACGTCCGCGCCGCCGGCGAGCGCGCAGGCGAGCTGTGCGCGGCGCTTCATGCCGCCCGACAGCTCGCGCGGCAGGGGTCCAGCTTGTATAGCTCACAGCTACATGTAACTCACCAGCAGCAGGTCCCACAGCTCGCGCCTGGTCTCCACGTCGAGGCCGGAGGTGGGCTCGTCCAGCACGAGCACGTCCGCGCCGCCGGCGAGCGCGCAGGCGAGCTGTGCGCGGCGCTTCATGCCGCCCGACAGCTCGCGCGGCAGGGGTCCAGCTTGTATAGCTCACAGCTACATGTAACTCACCAGCAGCAGGTCCCACAGCTCGCGCCTGGTCTCCACGTCGAGGCCGGAGGTGGGCTCGTCCAGCACGAGCACGTCCGCGCCGCCGGCGAGCGCGCAGGCGAGCTGTGCGCGGCGCTTCATGCCGCCCGACAGCTCGCGCGGCAGGGGTCCAGCTTGTATAGCTCACAGCTACATGTAACTCACCAGCAGCAGGTCCCACAGCTCGCGCCTGGTCTCCACGTCGAGGCCGGAGGTGGGCTCGTCCAGCACGAGCACGTCCGCGCCGCCGGCGAGCGCGCAGGCGAGCTGTGCGCGGCGCTTCATGCCGCCCGACAGCTCGCGCGGCAGGGGTCCAGCTTGTATAGCTCACAGCTACATGTAACTCACCAGCAGCAGGTCCCACAGCTCGCGCCTGGTCTCCACGTCGAGGCCGGAGGTGGGCTCGTCCAGCACGAGCACGTCCGCGCCGCCGGCGAGCGCGCAGGCGAGCTGTGCGCGGCGCTTCATGCCGCCCGACAGCTCGCGCGGCAGGGGTCCAGCTTGTATAGCTCACAGCTACATGTAACTCACCAGCAGCAGGTCCCACAGCTCGCGCCTGGTCTCCACGTCGAGGCCGGAGGTGGGCTCGTCCAGCACGAGCACGTCCGCGCCGCCGGCGAGCGCGCAGGCGAGCTGTGCGCGGCGCTTCATGCCGCCCGACAGCTCGCGCGGCAGGGGTCCAGCTTGTATAGCTCACAGCTACATGTAACTCACCAGCAGCAGGTCCCACAGCTCGCGCCTGGTCTCCACGTCGAGGCCGGAGGTGGGCTCGTCCAGCACGAGCACGTCCGCGCCGCCGGCGAGCGCGCAGGCGAGCTGTGCGCGGCGCTTCATGCCGCCCGACAGCTCGCGCGGCAGGGGTCCAGCTTGTATAGCTCACAGCTACATGTAACTCACCAGCAGCAGGTCCCACAGCTCGCGCCTGGTCTCCACGTCGAGGCCGGAGGTGGGCTCGTCCAGCACGAGCACGTCCGCGCCGCCGGCGAGCGCGCAGGCGAGCTGTGCGCGGCGCTTCATGCCGCCCGACAGCTCGCGCGGCAGGGGTCCAGCTTGTATAGCTCACAGCTACATGTAACTCACCAGCAGCAGGTCCCACAGCTCGCGCCTGGTCTCCACGTCGAGGCCGGAGGTGGGCTCGTCCAGCACGAGCACGTCCGCGCCGCCGGCGAGCGCGCAGGCGAGCTGTGCGCGGCGCTTCATGCCGCCCGACAGCTCGCGCGGCAGGGGTCCAGCTTGTATAGCTCACAGCTACATGTAACTCACCAGCAGCAGGTCCCACAGCTCGCGCCTGGTCTCCACGTCGAGGCCGGAGGTGGGCTCGTCCAGCACGAGCACGTCCGCGCCGCCGGCGAGCGCGCAGGCGAGCTGTGCGCGGCGCTTCATGCCGCCCGACAGCTCGCGCGGCAGGGGTCCAGCTTGTATAGCTCACAGCTACATGTAACTCACCAGCAGCAGGTCCCACAGCTCGCGCCTGGTCTCCACGTCGAGGCCGGAGGTGGGCTCGTCCAGCACGAGCACGTCCGCGCCGCCGGCGAGCGCGCAGGCGAGCTGTGCGCGGCGCTTCATGCCGCCCGACAGCTCGCGCGGCAGGGGTCCAGCTTGTATAGCTCACAGCTACATGTAACTCACCAGCAGCAGGTCCCACAGCTCGCGCCTGGTCTCCACGTCGAGGCCGGAGGTGGGCTCGTCCAGCACGAGCACGTCCGCGCCGCCGGCGAGCGCGCAGGCGAGCTGTGCGCGGCGCTTCATGCCGCCCGACAGCTCGCGCGGCAGGGGTCCAGCTTGTATAGCTCACAGCTACATGTAACTCACCAGCAGCAGGTCCCACAGCTCGCGCCTGGTCTCCACGTCGAGGCCGGAGGTGGGCTCGTCCAGCACGAGCACGTCCGCGCCGCCGGCGAGCGCGCAGGCGAGCTGTGCGCGGCGCTTCATGCCGCCCGACAGCTCGCGCGGCAGGGGTCCAGCTTGTATAGCTCACAGCTACATGTAACTCACCAGCAGCAGGTCCCACAGCTCGCGCCTGGTCTCCACGTCGAGGCCGGAGGTGGGCTCGTCCAGCACGAGCACGTCCGCGCCGCCGGCGAGCGCGCAGGCGAGCTGTGCGCGGCGCTTCATGCCGCCCGACAGCTCGCGCGGCAGGGCGTCAAGCTTGTTGTCCAGCGTCAGCCGCTCCGCTAGAAGCCGCGACGACTCCAGCGCTGAGGCGTACGTGCCGCGCTTTAACTACAGAACACACGCCATAAGAATCAATAGTACTTCTAGACAAGTTTTATTCTGTTTTTCACTCCAATATACTGAGCCACTTTACAGACAGCACACGGAACAGAGACAGCAAGTTGATGGAGTCAAAGACAGAAAAATATACAGACGGAGCAGTGAGCCCTAAAATAATATCGTTTTGAGGGTAGCACGTAAAACAACGAATTTGAAAACACGAACGCGAACCGCGCGGTCGATTGCTGACAAATGAGCGATAATTTTGTGGAAGATTCTAGTAAGGTTTATCATATTTCGTATGAATGAATGAATTATGTCGATAGCGACTTGAAAAACTATGTGTAGTGTGATAAGTATGTTGCTATATGGTTAAGCATTGTATTGTAACATGTATTAGTATAAGGACAGTCGTAATAAATATAATATATATATAATAATAAGGATCAAGTCACTAACGAAACCAACATGTACATCATAATTAATTGAACTTACCAATGTGAAGAACATGATATGCTCTCGAACTGTGAGGTCCGAGAAGAACAGGTTGTGTTGAGGACATAGGCCGATGTTCTGGCGGACGGCGTGCTGCTGCGTCACCGTGTCCTTGCCGTTCACGTAAACCCTGCCCTCAGAGGCACTCGTCATCCCTGCGAGTGACCAGTATCATAATTATTCACGATCCACCAAGTACTCAAACGCGAATTACTTTTCAGGATTTCTTGAATGTCTATCTGTAGCTACTATCCCATACTATAGCTGTAACATGCCATAAAGACTGACTGGCCTGTTGGTCTAGTGGCTAGTTACCCTGACTGCTAAGCCGGAGGTCGTGGGTTGAGTGATGAGCACGATCATTTGTTCTGTCTGGGTGTTATTTATCTATATATATATTATATGTATGTATTTACAAATATATAAGTATGTTATCGCCTGTTGGTATTCATTTCCTAGGCAAAATGCTCGTCTTCCTTAAGTTACGTTTGACTGGCTCGAATAAGAGAAGTACAAACCTGTAATGATAGACATGAGCGTAGTCTTCCCTGCACCATTGTGGCCCACGAGAACGGTGATCTCGCCTTTATACACTTCCAGTGAAACGTTCCTCAGAGCTTTATGCTTCGGGTAAGTCTAAAAAAGATAATTATAAGACATAAAACATGCACCAAAACCTAAGTCAGAAGTCGTGCAATACACGCAATTGAACTATACTCAAATGCAAATTGACACGGACAGACAAAAACTAATAATTATTTCTTTCCAGTGTTTCAAATAACTTTACTCTAATATAGGCTTGACGTTTCACCAGTGTAACCCAGCCGAAATGTCAAGCCTTAAAAGGTAAATGCATGAGTTCGCGTTAATTCCCGTGATGTGATTTTATTTAAATCATGCAACGCGATAGTTTTAAAGTTAATATTTTCTCTAATATTTTTCATTTAGATTGTCCGAGACTAAAATCTTTCGCGTTCAAAATAAATAATATCAAGAGCATTCTAAAAACTAGGATTTTGAGTAGTAGTAGTATAACATAATGTAGGTGGCGCTGAAGTCGAAATTTCATCTCTTGTATGTCTACGGCTGGTGTATTCAGAGCTCCTTGTGCTTGTTCGTTTTACGTTTACATGATCGACGCGTTTACCGCGTTTGGCTTTCTGATTGGTTACGAGCTTGGAGCGGACCAATCGGAGCGACGAATGTAGGTTACATAAGTTTGACGTGCCTATTGGTCTAGTGGTTAGTGACTTATGCATGTTTTGCGTTAATTCCCGTCACTAGTTGCTGTAGTGTATGCATACCTTGGACACGTTGACGACTTTAATACCAGCTTCCATATCAGGCGGCGGGGGCTCGAAGTACCGCGGGTCGTATGTTATCGGCTCTTCCTCATCCGTCTCCGAGTCAGGCCTGATCTCGTTCTTACTCCAGTATTGAGCCTAAAGACAAACAAACAACTTATTCTCCCACTTATTAGTGTTAAAGCAGCTAATCGCCAACAGCGGCCGACCTCTTCAAAAATCAACCTATTACTTGATATTACTAAGGAAGTAAAGAGAGAGATGGTTGTATCCTTGAGTTTTTGCTGATTGTATACCTTTCTTTTTAACCTGGGGCATACATGAGGAATCCGGAAAATCATGGACATCCTCCTACGTCGTTTGAGGGCTGGAAATACCACACAAAATACAATAATGGGTTTTGTACACACTACGACAACGCTACGAAGGGGCAAACAGACTACTAACATCGTCCCCCGCACAACTGCAGGCTTCTGTGGATTGGTCATTGTCCGGCACCATTCGTATCCTATGGATATTTCTCACTTCGTAACGCCCTCCATAATTCCCTTCATAGTCTGAAAAGTCGGAGAGGTCAGAGTCGGCTGCTTTCTTGTATTTTCTTCTAAAACGTTCCTTGAATATGCTCTGAAAGCGGAGTAATAAAGCTGTTGTTTGTTTTTTTAAATAGGATTGAGGTGAATCTATGTGCAGCGAAAATTGTGTAGCCCACGTCAATGTGCTTCTGACCGAAAAAGGTGTTAAGGATAAAAGTAAAGAGAGAAGCCGGCGAACTAAATATGTAGTGTCAAATTAAATCTGAGAGAAATTTCATTTAGAATTTAACGCATTTGTTTGTGCTCACATTAAAAATAATTGTTAAGATGAAAATCGTGATAACTTCTGTCTTATCGCTTTCCCTGCTACACTCGCATTTTAAAGATAGAGGATAGCTATTTATTCCCTACAGCATCGGGCTGCAACGACTCGAGGCAACGCAACTGGAGACGTGGTCCTCAGTCTGAAGCACGCTTCGCCCTGAGCGAAATTCATCGCCGCGGGTCGAGGCATATGACAGTTTAATGGCGATGGTGAAAAGAGCTTCAGTCTCAGCCATGCGTTGAGTGAAAACTGACTTGTCTCAGGTCGGAAAACGCCAACGATACTGCATTTGCTTTGAATAAATTATACTAAAATTATTATGTGAAATTAATGTAAAGTGATGCAAAAGTATTATGACACAAATGTTAAGCATGATGCATGGAATCTCTTTTTTTTATATTGTTACGACCATTATAGCTGCAGCTACTCTACGCGCGTCTGGCGCTATCGCGTTTTTGCTATAATATACATATAATAATCGCGTCGCCTCACAATGATCCATAACGTTCCTCGACCAACTAGCCCAGGGTGGACTAACTGTGCTTTTTGTAAAGTTTGAGCCTCAGCCTGAGGCCGCTCAAATAAAAGACCTAATGACTATCAAACAATTTACACAAAAATCAACCTTATAATTACTAACGGTACGGTTGATAATATACGAATAGGCAAAACAGGCTACTAACATCGTCGCCTGCACAACTGCAGAGTTCTGTGGACACGTCACTGCCCTGCAACCTTTGTATCCTATTGATATTTCTAATTTCATATCTCATGCCATAATTTGAGTCATTATAGCCGGCGAGTTCGTAGTCGGAAACCGGCACTTGCTTGTATTTTCTCTTTGAACGTTTCTCGAAAATTGTCTGAAAGCGGAGTTTGTAATAAAGCTGTGGTTTGTTTGATCCTATGTGCAGAGAAAGTTGGGCAGTCAGTGTTTCAGTGAAATTTTTGTTAATGAAAATTTATACTTTAAAATCTTGTTATTGAGAAGAAAGTATAGATTTTGAAAAGACACGTACATAGTAAAGTTACACATCACGAAGCTGAGTTCAAATTATAATAAGCTTTAAGGTCGCCATCTTAAAAAACATTTTCAAAACAGATATAATTCGTTACATACTATATAATCTCTCTCTTCACTTTTCTTCCTAACTTTCCATTTACCTTGAACAAGTAGTTCCAGGGCAAGGCCTGTCCATACTGGCCTGGTCTGACCATTGAGAGGTACCAGGCCAGGAAGTAGAAGATGGCAGCCTGGATCATCATGAAGAAGTAGCAGAGGAACACCGGCACCTTGTTGTGGCCGTGTGACGTCATCATGTTGCCGAACGATATGCCTTTGCCTGTTGGAAAATAAGCTTTTGATGTCAAATGTCATCCTTTACGGTTACTTGTAGAAGGTAGTTGTAGAAATTGTATTGTAGAAGTAGGTTAGTTGTAGAAATTGTAAAAATTGTAGTCCAGAAAAATCTTTTTAGCTCATTTAGGGTTCCGTTTCAAAAGTTGGTATTTCTTAGTAAATATCTTTAGAACATAATTTTGTTGGCTGTTTTATAGTAGGAATTATATGTACATCAAGATCTCGAGCAATCGCCTTCATCTCTCTTAAATAAAGTTATTGAACAAATGGACTAGTTTTTCTATATTATAGTGATTACCTAAACCGATTCGGTTAAATTATGTTCGAAGAGCATGACGAAGCTATGGAGCGATCAAGCGATAGACAAACATTTGAATATTACACTGGATTTCAATTTATAGATATTTGTACTGACCGAAAGTTTCGACACTGGCCACCTCTTCCCAGAACCACTGCATGGGCGTGTGCGGTAAGAATCCCGTGGCCAGCGTGGCCGCGTACGGCAGCGTTTGGTGGAACGCGACGCGGGTCGGCAGCCAAAGTATCACGTATGCCATCACCGATAGCGTCGCGGAGTACTGGGCTGGGAACATACCACAAAATAAAGGGTAACTTTTTGAAAAAAAAAAAGAAATAATAATCTCCACAGCGAATTTCGACCTCGGCGGCCATTTCCAGTTCAGATTAGCAATCTACGCTGAAGACATAAAGGTGCACAAGTGTGCGCGCAAACTGAGGTGCACTCTGTTCCTTCACTCTCATATGGGAATTCTATTGAATTACAATAGAAAAAAGTAGTGCAAATAAAATATATTCTTTGAGAAATATAAAAATGCTTGGTTTTTACATAATTATACATATTTAACGTTTATAATCTTTCACTGTTGCTTCAAACAACCACAGAAACTAAGTTTGAGCCGTCAAAACCAAAATATTTAACATTAGTATGTTTTTTACATCAATAATTAATGGAGATTTCTAATAGCAAACTAAAACGGCCAAGTTTCAAACCAACAACAGGCCAAGTGGCCAACCGGGGCCAGAAGAATAACGCACAGGGCATCCGTGAATAAAGCCGCTGTAGTTTTATATGGCAATAGCTTAATAGGCTTAATTTAAAATTTCAACTTACTGCCTCTCGAGATGTAACTGCATGCAAAAGCCATGGAGGTTACTGTGTTGAAGTAGAGAATCAGCATCAGGAAAATGATGAAGCCGTCGGTGTTCGGTATGAGCGGGTTGGAGGTGACCTTCAGTAAGATGGTCCCGCCGATTGAAAAGACCAGTCCGGGAGGTAAGGCGTTCAGAAAATGGGACAAGCCCAGTGTGTTTAATGACACCCCCACCATTTTAACTAGCTCCTGTGAAGTAAATATACTTTTTAGTTAGCTATAATTTAAAGAAATAATCATTGGGATATTTCGTTTCTTTTTTCTTAATGAGCCTTTTCATCAAAGTACGCATAAAATGATTTTGTTTTTAATTTCTGTTCACAAAAATGAATATTTTATTTCAAATTAATCGTTTTATTTATCAGAAATATCAGAATTATGGTGCGTATGTTAGACATATAATAAATAATATATTCTATGCCTAACTGCACTGTAGTTTGAGTATGTTGTATGTATCTTGCGTAATATCTTATTTCGCGAATATGCTATGACTAGCTTTTGCTCGCGACTTCGTCCGCGTGTACCACCGTTTATTAAATTACCGCCCTTTTCTCCCCTTTGGAGGGGTATTTCCAAAAATCCTCTCTTAGTGGTAGCCTACTCCTCCCAACAAACACACATGCCAAATTTCAGCTCTTTACGATCAGTAGTTTCGGCTGTGCATTGTCTGACAGTCAGTCAGTCAGTAACGGAAGAGTTTTATATATATAGATAGATGACATTAGTGTCTTGCTATTATGATGTTGAACGAATATAATATACGGCAACAGAACGCATAAATACATTTAACAGCGTTTTCAGGAGTCAGTTTATGATCAAAGCAACACTTGCCTGTATCCCGCTAGTCCGTTCTTCCAGTAGCCGGCACATGAGAAACACGAAGGTTAGCATGAGCGACAAATAGCACAGGACCATCAGCAACGTGCATATTAGCTCTGTCATCGAGTTCCGCCGCGTGTGGTAGTAAGGGAACTCTTGTAGGGTCACCGACTGTAAAAAATATATATAATACTAGCGACCCGCCCCGGCTTCGCACGGCGGGTGGACATTAAATTTATTTCTTCATAGATGTGCGGGGGGTGCACATTCACCCCCATTAAAACAACCTTGCTCAATAAATAGTTTATTTGGATAAGGATTAGTGTTTGACGATAATATGATCAATAAACATAGGCTAATAATTTTAATTACTTTTATTCTATGGAAAAGTGGTTATAATGGCTAAAATATAAATGTTCGGTTTATACTATCACAGACTTTTTTGTAGGCATTATTGAGTTCTACAACTTTTCTATAGAAGTCAACCATACATCTCTAACCATTTAGGCAGCGTTCGCGAGAATCGTTAACGTACGGCAGTTTTTTCGTCGACTTACTCCACAATTTTCACTACCACGAAAAATCCTATCTATTTTCCGGGATAAAATATAGCCTATACGGATTCGGAAGAATCCTTCTAAGTAATGGTAAAAGAAATTTTGAAATCGGTCCAGTAGTTTTTGAGCCTATTCAATACAAACATACAAAAATACAAAGGTTTCCTCTTTATAATATTAGTATAGAAGTATAGATATTATTAGTATACAGCGTGTAACAAAAACCCTGTCCGATCCCTGAGAGTATTATTCGGTATCGTACTGCGAACACATATACATAACTATTAAATGGATTGGAGATTATAATTTTTCCCCAGCCAAAATAATTAAATACAAATAAAAACTGATCCCAGGCATCAGCTGAACAAAAGTTCACGTACTTAATACCTACAGTTTTGTGTCAATTTGTCAAAGGACCCGCCTATGCGAGAAGGTTCATGAACTACCACGTATACGCGTTTATTGGTTCGGACAGGGGTTTTGTTACATGTTGTATAGCTGTTCCATTGCTGGGTAAAGACCTGTTCTCATGAAAAAAAACACCAAGCTTGCTTACTAACGGATTGGTGATTTCAGAAATTTTCTTTGGAATTTAGTATTCCCCGCGGTGTTTCTACCAATTGTTAATTGTCTCTTAGAATATAATAATCAGTATAGTAGTAGTATATTGAATATAATAGTGCCGGAATATGCCTGTAAATAGGTTTTAAAACAGTACACACTAATTTAAAAACAGTACAGACAAAGGTCATATTGTAATAAGTTTAAGGTTTTTCTTACCTTTTCAAGAAAAAAGGTTATATTCCCGTTTAGTAATAAAAAATTAACATTATTTGTATGGTGAAAAATCTACGGATGTTATTATTAATGGTCGTTTACTGTATTGGTTCGGTAATTGGTACTGTGATTCGTCTCACGGAAGTCGCATTGTGTCGTCATCCCGGTGAATACAATAGGTATTGTTTTTTACAACTAAAGACCTTTGTGCTGTATACATATATTGACATTTATGCAGAGGAAATGCCTAAATCATGTCAACGAGTGCTAAGAGAGAATATTTAAATTTGATTTTAATGATACCCCAAGCGCGTTGGGTTTGGTTTCCAGTCTTACCGGATCTTAGCGCAAACATAAAAAATAATTACTAAGAATTAAAAGCAAGGCATTCTTTTAAACAACTACTTGATACCCGCTAGATTGGATGAAACGTGACGTCACGACTCTGAGCGTCACCTCCCTTTCTCATTGGGTCGTTCAAGGCTGCAAGAGCCAATAGTAGTCACCTTGATGAAATAGTATCATTGCAATAATGCGATTCGTATAACTTTCCTTAAATGCAATTTCACAAGCAGACGACAAAAACTTTTTCTTCATTAGACGTGAGGAATATACACTTAAAATATAAATAATACCGGCCTATAAATGTCCCACTGCTGGATCCAGTCTTCTTCTCATACAGAGCTAGGTATAATAATATAACAATAGATTTAGGTATAATAATTTTAAACATTAATATATATTTTTTGACAGTGATAACATAAAGATGACGAGATGAAGTCTAAAAATATCATCCGTTAAAAATATGATCTCGTGCAGATCCAAAAGGAAATTTGTTACCAGTTTTGCAAGCAAAGGACAGGATTTTTATATAGTATACATAATCAAAACCTCTGAGATACTAGACAAGGGATGAGGGCTAATATCGACGCGGAATCATATGGATAATACAGAATATTAAAACCTTTAAATACATAAGTTCAATTTAATTATGACGGGCCTGTTGGTCTAGTGGTTAGTGACCCTGACTGCTGAGCCGGAGGTCTTGGGTTCGATTCCCACCCAGGAAAAATCTTTGTGTGATGAGCACGATCATTTGTTCTGTGTCTGGGTGTTATTTATCTATAATATGTATGTATTTAGAAATATATAAGTATGTTTATCAGTTGTCTGGTTGCCATAGTACAGGCTCTGCCTAGTTTGGGATCAGATGGCCGTGTGTGAGATTGTCCCAAGATATTATTATTATTAATTCAATATAATACTGATGTTCCATCGGGCGACGATGATGCTGCCAATATCAAAGTTGAGGTTATAAATAATTTAACTTTTTTAATGTTTTCCTTTTAACTTTGGAGTATGTGGGATTAATAAAATTATTAAAGCGAAAGTTATTTAAAAGTTATTTATCGTCATGGCAACGGAGTCACAAACAAATAAGTAATAGCGTGAAATGTAGGTACCTTTGCTGATCGCGAATGTTAATTAAAGTGCACTACATAATATTGGCATTGCTATAGTGAAAGCTTATAGTATAGAAACATCAACAACTAAAAACTAAACATAGGAGTTACTTCATGTAATACAACGAAGTTTGAGTTTAGGTCTAGACTTTAATACAGGTCAAACTAGGATATATTTGTTTTTATTACAATTTCATATCACACACTTTTAAGTAAATAATTTTTCGAACATCTTATTTTTCTTATATAACGAATTTTCCTATGTTCATTTAGGTAAGTTCAGCTCATGCTAAAAGAAAAATATCGTATCCAAATGTCTTTATAATGGAAAAGCTCGAACCCACTACAGAAAGTACCAATGTGACTTATTCAAAGTTATATGTACCTACTTTCTTTATTATTCAAAGACATATATAAAATAATATAAAGATAAAGTCGTCAGGAAACCTGGATTCCAAAAATATATGAATCTGGAATCGCCAACCCGCAGTAAGCGCGCGTGGTGATCAATGCTATGCTTTCTCATGAGAAGAGGCCTGTGCCCAGCAGTGGTATATTAATAGGCCGGTATTATATTATTACAAGTTATATTATTCTTGAAATGAGTGCACAGATCGATCGAGTGCTATAGGCCACCACGACAATTACCACTATACACTACGTGCTGCGGGTTTGAACCCCGCATGGGATATAAGCATGTGTATGATCCACAAATGCTTGTTTCAAGTCTGGGTGGTGTTTCTACATGTGATTTGAATGTTTGTGAAACCCACAACATAAGAACAAATATTTAAAACTATTATTATAAACTAGATTTTGCTCGCGGCTTCGCCCGCGTGGGCGTCGATTATCGTGACAAATTATAGCCTATAGTCTTCCTCAATAAGTGGCCTATCTAAGAGTGAAATAATTTTTCAAATCGGACCAGTAGCTCCTGAGATTAGCGCGTTCAAACAAACAAACACAAGAAAATTATTATGTAGAGCTTACCACTGGTACTTCGGTGCCAGTCAGGAGTTTGATGTAGCTCGTGTCTACCGCCCACTGGATCCGCATGAAGGTGCCGTAATTAACACCTGACGAAGATGACACAAGTGAATATTACATTATTGATCGTGCGTATGAAAATTCGTCAAAACTGGGAAGATAACAAAAACTTTTTAGTAATTCGACTCAAAAATCTTGATCCTTTTTATACAGGATTAATTTAAAAGGAGTGCGTATATTCTACGAGGTAATCAGGTGCATAAAACTGAACAATTTTCTGCAAGGAACTTAGCTAAAAATCTTAAAATGGAAAATGAACTTTTCTTTGGGAAAAGTTGTTCAGTTTTATGCACCTGTTTACTTCGTTGAATATAAGCACTCCTTTTAAATTAATCCTGTATACTAACACTACCCGGTGACTATCAGAACAAAAACGATTCGGCGGCCGGGATTCTGCCACGTTATGTTTTGTTAAGACTTAGAGAATAACCCCCCTGTAGTGACTTCAGTCGGATAACCGAATAGGCTACCCGGTATACAGTGTCAAAAGATTTAAGCGCAATTACTATGAGCTCAAGCAGAACTTTTGCTGATGTAGAAGTGAGATGCCGCTAGATGGCGCCGTCTCGCTTTAACGGCAACAGCAGCTTAGTATTAGCAAAGGTGAAAGACGACATACAATAAACCTTACTGTCAACAAGTTGTTTAAAGAAATTTGGCTGCGCCGATTGATGCAGTTATGTCAACTGCACGAACACTGAAAAACGCGTTTCTTGGGTCCATTGGGACCCAGCAACAACTCATCCTGTTTTTATAAAAAGCTTACCATACATGCGATGAGGACCAGGGGTGTCATCCTGGGACTCGAAAGAATCCGTTTTGAACATGTCCTTCATCCTTATTGTGTAGTTCAGCCTCTCCGGCCATGTTTCCCCGGCCATATCCTGTTACAACATAACAGAATGTTACTGATATTTGGCTATAGTTTTTGATTTTTGAATATTTCACGAAGGACGAAAGGATTTTTTTTTACTAGCTTAATTAATTAAGTTTTTTAGAAATTAAGATGTTTTAAATCTAATATATAAAATTTTCATTTCGCGATGTTTGTTTCCAAACTCCTCCAAAACGGCTGAACCGATTTGGGTATGTCTGAGAATCGACCATTGTCTTTTAAATACGCGAGAACACGCCTTTTACACACCCTAAGTGATAGAGGTGGCACTCTCCAGATTCTTTTAATAATTATGGCAGAACAATGTTTGCCGGGTCAGCTAGTTCTATATATTTATATTGTCGGGGAATAGAAACTTATCTACTATATAAAAATAAGTCGGGTTTTCCTTCCTGACGCTATAACTTCAGAACGCACGAACCGATTTCCACGGTTTTGCATTCGTTGGAAAGGTCTCGGGCTCCGTGAGGTTTATAGTAAAGAAAATTCTCAATAACATAAAAAAAATTTAGACCGCGGGCGGAGCTGCGGGAAACAGCTAGTTTGTTATAAAATAGGTTTCAACCTTGTTTGTGAAACCTCTTTTGTTATAAGATTGTTTTAATACTGGCACATTGGTAAACGTCAAGCAGTATGCTTGGAAAAATCAAAGTGGTGACGTGTGTTAATTCCCGCCTAAAGTATTGGTGTTCGTGTAGAGAATTAATGTCGAATTGGAATAGATTGGTGTGTTACAGAGAATTGTCGTGAAAATAGCACGAATATGATTATTGAATGGTAAATTTGATAATAGAAGGACACGTCTGCAACTCTGTGATTATCGCGTTTACTAAAGTGTTAGCGAACCGTGTGATTTGATGTTAGTGAATTGATTGTAAAGCAACTAGACGACAGCGTGCCGCTGGAGAGTTTGTTTCGCCGCTCGTTCTCTCTGGCCTGGCACTAGTAAGCGGCGATGGGTGGGCAATCTTGGGAGCTGTCTTATGTAATGATAACAAAGAGAGTATAAGATGATGATACATGATCTAGTGTTTCATTGAAAAACCCACTGATGTCGGCTATCCTGAACACACATGCTACCCTTTGTTGTTGTTTCCGACAATATTTATATATAGATATTCGCCTGAAATGCGTGCCAAAAAGGTTGATATCAGGCGAAATCGTTTTCAATGTTCATAGAGATTTTATTGATTCAGTAGACGTAAACTTACTTGAAATATAATTATCGCTTCCATGACCCGAATTTTTGATATGAAGTCACTGAGCTGAGACTCGTTTGAGTACGCGTAGTAGCCTTTTTCTGTACGATCTGCGAACAAGAAATTATAGGTTATTTGATTTTGTAACTGCAAATGCCGAATTTTTCATACCGAACCAAGTTATACAAATTTAAAACAAAAAATATTTTTCAAGATTTGAAATCCTCCTGAAGTAGGGCACACAAAATAATGGTGACCTATTCAAAGGGTACCGTAGTTCAGAACTCGTTGAGAAGTAATTACTGTACTCTGTTTTAAAAATATTAGGAAAAAAGGTACGAGAAGTGAATTAGGAACATAATATCAATTTATAAACTAGATTTAATAAAAGCGTAGCACATATTGGCTGGTTTTTATACGTTCTGGCTAGTAAGCCTTTTCTTTCTTATAAGATCAGGATCTGAATCAGATATTTTACATGTGTTTGATTATTTCTGTATGTAGGTAAATACTTAATCGATCGAAAGTGTTCCGCTGCCTGGTTCAACTTTTATGTTCATCAATAAACCGATGGGATAGAAAAATATCCTCAACGTACTTTTCGGGCAGGATTCCAAATCAAAGGTTCATCAGGAATAATGGAATGAAAATATACGCATTGCGCCAACCTAAAATAAATGGGGATATAGACCGGAAGATGATTAAGAGTTCTTGAGAATTATGTTAACAACAATGTAGTTTGTAATTATAGAGGTTGTTCGAAGTTGTCGAGAACAATGTGTAAGAGTGACGCGTGCACTTGCTTATCAATTGTATGCAATGCTTTGTATTCAAATAAGTGATAATAATATATTGTACATCCCTCTATTGACATATTTTATGTAAAAAAACACGCAAATAAGATAAATAAATTCCTTAAAAAATTTATATTTTCGGTAAGACTATAACTGTCCATTCAGTCTTCTGCTATGCCGTTTCATGCAGTTTGACCATTCGTTGCACATATAGGTTTAGGAGAGGTCCTGTAAGTTCGTACTTATTCAGTCCGTACGTTAGCAAAGTTTCTTCACAAAATATTGAAAAATGATTCGCTGAGAAAACAATCAGACCCTACCCTAAAAAAATGTTTAGTCTTGACAATGTTAAAACTAACTTGGCCTTATACGATAAAGCTTGAACAACCAAATGATTATCAAATATTTGGCGGCAATTGTTTTTTTCCAAGAACAGCATGTCGCTTTAGTTGAGTTGGGCAATAATGCTTTTACCCCTCATGATAATATTTTTAAGCGTGCGAAAGTTGGAGTTCACGTGAGAGGTGAGGCTAACATTTAGATGTCATGTCCATGTGATCACATTTGGAGTTTGTGTGGCGTGACATGATGGTTGCTATCACAACAATCGATCTTTAAACAAATAACAATGTAGCGTAGTTGTCGAGGGCAAACAACATAATTATACGCCTGACTGGATTTAGGCATCTACTGAATATGTGAATTTGAAATTTTGCCTTTTGGGGGTAAAGCAGATGTCTGTAAAAAAGTTGTTACTGCTGCCATGCTAGTTGCAGTTACTCTATGATTAATTCAAATAGAAAATATTGTAACATGGCTTCAAAAAACAACTTAATTTGTGTATTAAAAAAAAATGAACATACCGAATCGTTTTAGGGCCTATTACACCATCGTAATATATAGGCCTGTAATATTTTAAACTACAAGTATTTTAAACGCGCTATTATTTAACGCTACCATTTGGATTAAACAAAGTTTGTGTCTATATGATGGCCTGATTCATAAGGAGTCTATATTATATAGGTTATCTATAGGTTACCTTCCTAAATTAGGTTTTCATGCACTAAATAAAAAACCCTAACACTAACTAACACGCGGAAGCAGGAGGACGGCTATTTTGTATGTAGGTATATTTTCCGATGAACTCGTTATTTTAAAGGTTACCTACAAACATACGCGAAAATTATATATGTTTACGTAAGTGACCCGGTAGTGGTAACATTAATCCCACAGCGTCTTTATGACAAATCAGTAAGGTTCATTTTTCTAGTTCTTTGTGACCATTGAAGTGCGACCCATAGGACAAATTATATTTCACATAGCTAGGATAAAGTTTGGAACATCTCCAACTGTGCCAAGACGATCGGCGCCACCCCGACCGTCTCGAACCTTATACCAAACAAGGTCATCATTGAGAAAGATGCGAGGTAACAGGTTCATTTTAGTTTCTATATCAATTGAAGATATCCTTACTTGCAGAACACGAAAGGCCGAATATAAAAGGCCCAATACCTATAAAAAATTGCCATGATTGGTCATAATAATATTATAAGTTATGTTACCTCTTTATAATAGGTATTAGTATAGATTTGGTCAGACAATGAAACTTGAAATTCAAAACAACGGATCAAGTTGAAAAAGACTTTCCGTAACCGGAGGTTAAATTATGTAATATGAAATAGGTAGTAAACATGTCAAAATTTTGTTAGAATGAGAAAAAGTTATAGGTAGGTAGGTACTTAGTGCCACAAGCTTATCCGTCCCAGTGGCCTAATCTGGAACTAATATTATACTAATTTCATTTTATACAGCTTACATAAAAAAAAAACGTAATTACGATTTAATTTACTCTGTGTACCTACACTTGGGCAAAGGGCATTGTTCACCCTAAAAACACGAAAATTGTATTAATACTTATTCATCAATAGCGACGCCATTACCGGGTCAGAGATAAGTTTGTGGTAAGCACTACCTATAGTTGATATTATTTGAATACTAGCGGAAATATTTTTTACGTGGTACGCGGTAGAATTATGCTGACATTCAATTACTGAGTGATGGCCCGGGAAACTTGGCATGTGTTATGTGTACTAATCGTGGCCTTACATAGGTACCTAGTTTTCATAAGAATAAAATAAAATAAATAATGAGATTTCAGTAGTCTGTATATATCATGTATATCATGTCATCATATCATCAAGTTCTGTATATCATGGTAGGTTCATCGACTAGTTAGGTCAAGGTGTCGGGGTGCTGAAAGATAAATCAATTCCTACAAGGTCTGACGGGACCATCTTAGTCCCAGTTTATTAATTTTACAAGTGGATTTTTCAATCTATAATAAATGCGAAAACAACTCTTTTCTTATTTTAACGATATCGTGATATAATATTTTCAACCGTATTTGGGCGGAAAAGTAACCAATTAAAAATATAATCATTATCATTTTGTTGCCCTCGTCAAGAAAAATCTTTTCCACTTCAATTCATGACAGCAGGGGCCTTATTCACTAAGTCCAAGCAGCGTGCTGATACGTGTAGGGTTAAGAGAGGCTTTATATCTTTCAATATACTTTACTTATTAGTAAAAAAAATATTTAAGACGACCAATTGACCGTTAAATGGCCTAAAACGTATATACTACTAACACTACCGGTACTCTCCTACTACGCTACTAGGTCACTCGTAGAACACAAAAAAGATTTAGCGACCCGGGGTTCTTGAACTATAATCTGCGTAATGCCACGTTTTGTTCGGATTTAGAGAATGACCCCAGGTCGAAGTTGCACTTAAGCGGAATATGGGGACTAACTAATAATAATATATTGGGACAACTCACACACGGCCGGCAGAACCTGTACTATGGCAACCAGACAACTGATATTAAACATAATATAATTATTTATCAATACATACATACACATAAATTGCACCCAGACACAGACCAAATGATCGTGCTCATCACACAAAGATTTATCCTGGGTGGATATCGAACCCGAGACCTCCGGCTTAGCAGTCAGGGTCACTGACCACTAGATCAACAGGCCTGTCAATTAAACCGGAAATATCAACTAACTAACGAAAAAAGACAACCCTGTTTCTAGCGCAATAGGGTAAAAACAAATAGTTTATAAGCTCCTGTTGTTACTAACCAATATGGATCATTTGTAATCTGACAATTAAATAAATTGAATTGAATTTACGTGTTTCCTCACCTGGGAAATGAGTGAGCCGTTTTAAGTCGAGCTTGGGACCCACGTCGTTCATTAACGACTCCGTGAGCGGTGTATCAGGATAGTACAGGATCCAAGATGGCGCTTGCATCGTCTCTGTCAGTGACAGTTCATCCTGAAGAACAAATATTATGATTATCACAGGATCATATAATAATAATAATAATACCGGCCTATAAACGTCCCACTGCAGGGCACAGGCCTCTTCCCATATAGAGAAGGAATGAGCATTGATCACCACGCTTGCTCATTGCGGGTTGGCGATTTCAGATTCCAATATTTTGGAATCCAGGTTTCCTCACGATGTTTTCCTTCACCGTTCGTCAATGATGTCTTAGAATGATTAAGAAAGTACATATAACTTTGAAAAAGTCACATTGGTACTTGCCTGGGTTCGAACCTGCAACCATGTGCATGCGAATCCGGTCATTGAACCGTTAGGCCACCACGACACAGGATCATAGTTAAGGTTTTTTTTAAACTACCTGCCTCGGCTGTGCACGGGTGAGCACAGTTATAAATTATATTTTTTTTTTGTGTTATAGTAAATAGTTAAACCCAAAAGTTTCCTCTTGAATCTTTTTATCTAATGCTGAAAACTTCATTAAAATCCGTTGCGTAGTTTAAAAGATCTATAAGTTGTGTACATACAGTGCGAGCGACTTTTTTATACTACGTAAAGCTGATAAACAAACCTTTGTTTCATATTCAAGTATGTACGTCATTTCACAAATTTTGTGTGTAAATAAAAGTAAGTAAGTTACAAAAGTAGTAGTTAATGGTTAAAATCAAATTCGATCTCAAATAAAAAAAAAAAACTACGGTCTTGCAATGATACATTTTAATCTTAAGTTTCTAGTTCGTCACCATTCCGACGGTGCGAAATTTGTATTTACAAAGTTGCAAACAAAAAAAAAAAACAATTAGTAAAGGTTTGTTGAAGCGAATTGTGAAAATTATTTTTTGGATTTTTTTTTTTTAATATCTTGGGACAACTCACACACGGCCATCTGATCCCAAACTAGGCCGAGCCTGTACTATGGCAACCAGACAACTGATAAATATACTTAATATACCTATTCATAAATGCATACATATTATAGATAAATTACACAAAGACACAGAACAAATGATCGACAAAGATTTGCTCAAAGTGATCCGAACCCACGACCTCCGGCTTAGCAGTCAGGGTCACTAACCACTAGACCAACAGGCCCGTCAATATGACAAGGTATGTACAAAAAATCCCGTTTTGTTGATTTTTACATAAAATGCGACACTATTTATAGTGTCGACATAACATGCCTACATGCGCATGCGTTTCTTGTATTCGTATTTTGAGATAATAATGAATGTTTTAATTCAGAAACGATAACAGTTCTCTGTATTAATAATATCGAATGGTTTCGGGTAATTAAATATCTGTGTGACAGTGTGCACATAAAACATGTAACTTGACTCAGTAATGGCAAACTTTCATGTGACTAGACAGATAACGGATGTAATAAGCCGACCCCAACGCAGGGACAAACTGACAAACAAACTGTCGGAATTCCACAATTTATTTTTATAACGTATTACCTAGTAATCAGTAGATTCTATACCGGTGGGTATCCCTCAGTAAGACTTCCCCGAACTATCATGAAAATATGAAGACTACAAAAGATTACCGCAAGATGAAATTTAGTCTGTGTGCTTGCTGCCTGAAGTCAATCTATACAAAGTATACAAACATTATAAAGAGGTAACATTTAAGTAAGAGGTAAGATTACCCATCTTCGGAAGTAACGAACCAATTTAAAAAATTGTTTCACTGGTAAAAATCTACATTATGCGTGAGTGCAATAGGCTATAATTATTAAGATATTAGCCGAACTACCTATCTCAATTTTTGTCTAGCCAGGCGGAAAAAAATTGCTCTTACAATAAAGTTATTTGCATGCGCTGCCTTAACAGTTGCATATAATTGTCTCTTATCTATCTATCTTTTATATTTTAGCAGATATAGTAGCTTTTAAGTGTTAAAAAGTATTTAAATTTCGACGTACTTACCTTTGGAAGTTTTCTATACAACAAAATATTTAACATTATCGAAAATAATATTATGATCACAAGAACATCATAGAGATACGATTTGCCGTGGCATGCAAATACATACATTACATACATAATTATGCAATAAAAACAAAACCCTCCTTTTGGCGGTCAGAAAATAAATCATAGCACTCAGTACTAACCGAACCACACTCATAATTTCATCACAAGTTAAAATGTTTACCGCCCAACGAAGTGGGCACGGGTTAATTAGTGAGTTATAATCGTCGTTAATCGGGATGAACAATGTCGCGCTTCAACCCAATTTGGCCGCTCTTACTGTCATGGCTCTATTGGAAAACAATTCTTCCATCCCAAATCACCAATTCGGATTTAGACAGAAACATTCTACTATTGAATAAGTCCATAGAGTAGTCGACAAGATTAGTAAATCTCTAGCGGAAAAAGAGTACTGTTCGGCTGCCTTTTTGGACAGCAGGCATTTGATCTGGGTCTGGCACGATGGTCTTGTTTGTAAGATAAAGACAAACCTTCTGCATGGCTACAACATTCTGCTGAAATCCTATCTAGCAGAGACAATCTTTCAGGTGAAGGAATCCGAATCAACTTATTCCAAATTCTATAGTGTAAAAGCAGGTGTGCCACAAGATTCGGTGTTGGGACCAATTTTTTAATTGTATACCTTATTCACCTCAGATCTACCACAGACAGACTGAGTCATGACTGCTACATTCGCCGACGATACAGCCTTATTTGCGAGTAATAAGCAGCCTGAACTGGCTACAGAGAGACTTCAACAAGCCCTTGACACTATTAGGCAATGGCTCCAAAAATGAAAGATTAAAGCTAGTTGAACAAAGTCGGTGCAGAAATAAACTTTTACACAAAAAAAAACACCGTTTTCAAAAACCCTGTAGCCACCATGCCTGCTGGATGTCCAAAAAGGCAGCCAAACTGTATTATTTTTCCTCTAGAGATTACTAATCTTGTCAACTACTCTACGGACTTGTTCAATAGTAGAATGTTCGTTTGATGGAAGAATTGTTTTCCAATAGATGCATGATTTGATAAAGGGCCAATTTCTCAGCAATAGGCTGATGGGCCTGTTTGGCTTGCTGATTTCCCTGCCTTGTGTAAAATTTGGATTTGTGAAACCCTCCAATGGTCCGGAGAGTGTTGAACCTTTAGTATTTCATTATACAACATGGTAAGGAAAACCGCTGACTTGCTTGATTTTTATAATGAGGTCATAACTTGGTGCCTTTTTGAGGTTTTTAATAGTCCTTCATACCTCTTGAACTGTGACTGGTGCAGATGGGAGTGACATGTGCATAGGCTAGGTAAGAATAGATTTAACTACTATCTCAGAATCTTTGTGACTGATGTGATTCGGTAGGTACTTGTTATTGGTGTTGTTCTAATTATTTGCTTTTTCATTTACAATGTAGTTGTAAGCTCCCCAAATCAGATTGAATAAAAATTGTACATTGAAATCAACAGATCAAACTTAGCATGCTGCGTAAGGCATGGACAGCTCTCGCTTAACCATTTAATATTAAGCCCTGTCACTCACCTTCATGGCGGAACACTTTTACATTAAATAATGATAAATGAAGATGTTATAAAACCAGACTATTTTGTGTTTTTATTTAGATGAAGGGTACACAACAGAAAAGCTTTGACTTTCAATGGATAGCTAGTAATACCCGCTCCACTAGCCAAGTGACATTTCCTACACGAGATAATGCTGATTGAATCGCTCAAATGTATGGAAGAGACAAGTCTGAGTCACATGACTTATCGAAATCAAATGTCATTTCCATACATTTATATTTTATTGTGGTCCTAATAATTGGTTAACAAATTAGTTCTATCAGGTACATTGTAAAAAGTCTTTTTTTCTTAAAATTAATTTTTCCAATTTTTTCAATGCATTTCAATTTGTCATGGTCTTAGTTAAATTGACCAGGTACCAATTTTTTTGAGAGTTTATATAATAATATGTTCTTCACACTTTTATTATTTGTATGTCTCCAACATATAATTGTTCTACATGTTACGGGCCTGCTAATCTAGTAGTTAGTGACCCTGACTGCTAAGCCAGAGGTTGTGGGTTTGATTCCCACCCAGGACAAATCTTTGTGTGATGAGCACGATCATTTGTTCTGTGTCTGGGTGTTATTTAACTATAATATGTATGTATTTAGAAATATATAAGTATGTTTATCAGTTGTCTGGTTACCATAGTACAGGCTCTGCCTATTTTGGGATCAGATGACCGTGTGTGAGATTGGTCCAAGATATTATCTTACCTTTTAGAAAAAACCTTAGAATTAAAAAAAAAAGTGATGATAACACTTTCTGATGTAAATAATAGATTAGTATTTAGTTAGTATCAATTAGGAAGAGGATATTTTGAATATAAATACTATTTAAAGTGTTTAAAGGTACAGACTCTGTTTTATTATAGATGTTCTTACATTGAAATTCCATCATACCATGCAAGCACATCTTAAAGCCTATAATAGGAATGACAATTGTTTTCTAGTGTCAAATAAATGCCCTTATGTTGTTACCACAAACAATCAATAGAATAAATAAGCTACTTTATATAACAAAAACAAACTTACTGTGTTGGCCACTTGGTCCATCTGCTCCAAGTTAGTTGAATTATTAATTTGCACACTATTTTTAAAAGCAAATAACAACAAAAAAAATAGCAAAGGCGACACCATATCGACTATTGTATGAATAAACCTTCGTTTTCTGACCACTCCATGTTTCCACATCAAAACAGACAAAACTCGCGTCTTCATTATAACAGTTATAACTAGTATCACCAAATATCCGTGCCACAACAATTAATCTATAATAACGCGTCGCTTATGCATTAAATCCAGTCCGTATGAGAGACGATTAGTTCCACAATGGGCTGTGTACACCCAAAGTTTAAACATGAGCTATTATTATTCGCACGTACAATTGTTTTAATATAGTCCTTATAAACAAGTAAGTGGACAGCGTTTTTGCACAGCCCCTGAACACAACACAATGAGAATTTTATAAAAGATCACTATTAGAATAAGGTGTCCCGGTGTCCCATCAAAGAGAACCACAGATACAATTATACAAACAGGAAGAATGAATTTATAAATGTTTCTGAGGGAGATATATGAAGGGTTTCTCTGTCTATAAGTCGTTAGTCTTTCTAGTACAAGTCGACTGAGTCGTGTAGGAGGAAGGAACTGTAGGAATAAGAATTTAAGATTGACATTTGACGTAGTTGACGACTGACGTTTACAGTTAGTATTGCTAGCACTCATCATTGCGTATCTGCCGGTAATGGTAAAATAAACGCATTTCACTATCAACTTGTATATTTATATTAAATATAATGATAAATTCTTACAATAAAAAATGTGTCAAGTAATGATGATGCCTACCTACCGAGAACCCTCCGTCCCTTGGAAAAGCACTATAAACCGTTGGTCCCTCCCCATTGTCATACGATGAATGTCAGCATGTCATTACAGTTCTGGCAACCAGTTATATTAGGGATTTGTATTACCCTGTTAAATGGGTTGTGGAGACCAGATAGGCAGTCACTTCATGTAAAATAATAAGACTGGAAGTCGACCCCACATACCTTGGGAAAAGGCTAGGCAAATCATATTTTTATTTACCCTTTAAGACGGTAAGTTTTGATTGACTGAAACACCACTGCGATTGTCATGGGAAATTATTGTAATACCTCAATAATTATTGTCATTGTCAATTGAGCGAGAGAAACTTTTAAAATTGGCCGAAATTGGCGGACGTGTCCTTTTGATTTCTCAGTATCTGTAGAATAGCGCAGAGTAATGCATATTTTCTCTTCATTGGTGTTCATTTGGTTTTTTTTTCTTCATTTCTTTCTTTATTTTTTTTTCTATACAAAGTGTGTGGCTCTGACGCAAATGGTTGCGGTTGTCAAAGACGCTCAAACCATACAACCAAATAAATAATTCAGTCCCGTTTTCTACTTCTATTACATCCCAGCCCTTCCCTTTGAGCTTTCTATACAAAATGTATAATGGCGGACTTAACTAACTTACTTTACACCAGAGGCATTCATAAATAATGTGAACTCATAGAATCGATGACGGCATAAGTCCGCTTAAAGAAACTTGAAAAATACTACGTTAAAGTGGCCCTTTGCTAAGTACCTAAATCTAAGAACAAAAATATCTCCTAAACGGTTATCTTTTGGTTAATACCATAGAATATATTGAACATTTTGATAAACCCACGTCAACGTAACACGGATAAATACCTATTAATTATTTTCCCGACCTGATTAGTGATAGGTGCTGTTTCTGAGAAATTAGAGACGAAATGCTTGATTTATTTCACAAATAGAAGGCCTGCAAGTTTTAATTAAATTTTTATTAGAATTTTTGTAACATGAAATCGATTTAGGTGCTTCATCATGAGCTCTCATTCTAGGGAATAAAGGTCAAAATAGCTAATGGAAGTCAAAAGCTAAATTAGGTACCTGCTATTGTAATCTGTACATTGTAACAAATAAAGCTGTGAAAGTATTATTTTATAGCATTACTCCGTGAAAATTAATCATTTCATTGTTTTTATGTGACCTAGAAGGTTTTGCATTTTTGTCGTCTTCCCACAATATCAGATAGATAATTGCTTACAGGACTGACTTGACCATTGTTCTGCCTAGAACTACTGTTTCTAATTAATTATGGTAAAATTATTAATTTTATTACCCGTGCTATTTTTATGTCAAATAGTTCAAGAGGAAGCTTGTAGATCACGAACCCATACTGTGTATGTTAATACTCACACCACCGTGTGGCAGACCTACGGCAAGAAAAAAAAAAAGAAAACTGAGGAACCTCGTGAACATTGGGACGTGCCCCAGGATATGAAAAGCGATTATGGCAAATGGGTTAGTGAGTACATGGAAAACGTAACTAAGTTACAAGAAGCCGAAGCAGCAGCGGGAGGCGGAAATGCTGGTGGAGGCTTTTATCTAGACCCAGATATACCTACATCATGGCAAGGTGATCTACATATCGTTTTCATATCAAAATAATATACTTAGGTAACAATCTTTACATGTAGGGTAGACCGAGGCAAATCGGATGACAGGGTGAATCGGATCAAAATAACAATTTTTTTTGAAGCGGCGGTAGCCTAATGTCTAGGGCATCGGACATGCGATCATGTGGTTGCGGGTTCGAATCCCACCCATTACACTACCGTCGTGAACCCACTCGTAACACAAGCATCTTAGCTTAACACGACGGGTTAACGAGATTACTAGTAATGTGCGACACACATTGCTGGTAATATATAAAAAAAAAAAAAATTTGGTTATCCTAAATATCGCAATTACATAGAACGCACACAATCGGCGGCGCCTCTCCGCACCTCCCGACACAGGCAGTATTTCGATCGCGCTCGGGAATCAGTGTCGATGCCAATCGTCAGCGACTCGGTCGTTTGCGGTGCGCGGCGTTTTGAGTCCTTCCTCTCACCCCGCAGCTCCCGACAAAGGCAGTATTTCGATCGCGTTTGTGAATCAGTGTCGATCACAGAGTACATTTTGTGTCGATGCCAATCATCAGCGACTCGGTCGTGTGTGTCGCAATTTTGGCGCTAATCTAAGGTACTTACGATTTTTTTGTCATACCTACATCGGATTTGTTAAACAAATTCGCTATATATTTCTCTGTTTTTTAATCATAAAATATAGACTAAACTGACAAGTGTGTCATTTTGACATTTGCACTTGGCAATTTAGTCTAGGGTCAACTTCCTCCCTAGCATTGGTCTAACTAAAGTGTCAGGCTAATGATAGATTTTTACACTCTGTCACTGATAAATGTCCACTCCTGACCACTACAAATTCTACACCGATGCTTCCAAATACCTAGATAGTAATAGTGGCATTCCTGCCTATATATCCATTTCCCACACCTTTCTTGAGTTCCAATTCCCTCCTGAGACGTCAGTTTTCACTGGCGAGTGCATTGGCATTTTTGAGGCATGTTTTTAATATACAGGATTATTTTAAAAGGAGTGCGTGTATTCAAAAAAGTTCATTTTCTATTTTAAGATTTCAACCTATGTTTCTTGGGAAAAGTTGTTTAGTTTTATGCACCTCCTGTATAATTAACTAGTATCACACAGCAATGTTTCGAAGGCTGTTATTTTTTCCGAATCCAGTAGTCCCTTCAGGCTATTGCCAGAAATGCCTTGACAATGCCTTTGACATTAAAAAAAACCTTTTGTATATTTGCTCCAGTAAGGGCAAAGAGGTCATATAGCATGGGTTCCGGGTCATATGGGCATAAAGAGCAAACGAATGTGCAGATGATGCAGCTAAAACCGCGGTTTCTGGCAGAATTGCAGATAAAAAGCACTTCGCAGTAGAAGTTTATGACTTGATTCATAGTGCACGAGTTAATCTTTTCAAGTCCTGGCAGTCTTATTGGTCAGAGACCCGTAAGAAATGATCTCAGCTGATTGCCTTAATAAAAAAAAACACAATTTGTATTTAATTACAAAAAAAAAACAGACTAAGTAGAGGTACGTCTTAAGTATTTGATAATGGGGCTAATCGGATCATATCGTCAGGGGCGAATTGGATCACATTTTTAAACTGATTTATTACATGTTTCGAGGTTATTGATTCATATTGATTTTATTGTTGATGGTGTGTAATGTACAAAAGAAAGACCGGAGAATGGTATCAAGAAAAAAATGAAAGAGTCAGTAACCAGACCAAAAAAAACCAGAACAAAGAGTTGACTTTACGTCAGGCTGCTGAGAATTTTTCAGTATCGGAAGTGTTACTTTTTCCAGGAGCATTATTAAGCGTCGAGGTGGACTGCCAGCTTTAGATGATAACACAGAACAGAATAGAATAGACACAGAAAAGAAGTTAGCTGATCGGTTATTGTACTTGGGAAGTCATGGCTTCGGAATTAAACCCAAAGCATAAGTACACGTTTGAATTTGCAGAACGTCAAATCATAAAACACAAATTTATCCGAGTGCTGGAATGGCTCGCCGGGACTGGTTTCATCACTTTATTCAAAGAAATAAACCATCAGAGGATTGGATTCAGTGCAATGCCTGCGAAGAATGGTGTGCCACGTAAAATGTGCTGATATATAATGGGGTATTGTGATTTATTTATCTGCTGATACTTAAAATTTATCTCAATATTATTATTTTACTGATTACAAATAAAAGCTATAGTGTTAAGAAACTTAAAATTTTGTTACATGTTTTGTACGATCCGATTCACCCCGAAAATTAGGGCGATTCGGATATTTTTCTGTTTTTAGTTGTTGATAGCTAAGTAATTAGAGAATATATTCATGATTTAAGTTTTTGAATGTTTATTTCATAGCTGATAGCTGATTGGTACTTTATGAATAAAAATAATATTTTAAAACAATTAATTGATGAATGAAAATTAACATTTGCTCAACCTCAAAGAAAAAATTATCCGATTCGCCTCGGTATGTACAGTCAAAAGCAAAAGTAGATGATGAATTGAGTTTACTTTTGGAGTCAAACCTGATCACGAATATATGTCAACTGTACTAGTAGTAAATGCTTAGTATTTAAATTTACAATCACATACTTTTGAATCGCTTTGACGCCATGCAGTTCGACGCGACCTCCGTTCATTAGTATTGAATTTCTGATTTTGATCATCTACTTTTGCTGTTGACTGTTACTAAGCTTAGTTCTTTTAAACTACGCAATTGATTTTAATGCGGTTTTCAGTAATAGATAGAGTAGTAACAAGGGCGGATCCAGGGGGGGGGGTCATGGGGGTCATGACCCCCCCCCTGGGCTGGGTCCAGGTCCTAGGTGAACCACTAAGTATTATGGCTACACTACCTGTTAGTGTAGCGACAGCGGAAAGATCTTTCTCTACGTTACAAAAAAATAAAATCGTGGCTAAGAGCTTCCATGGTTGAAGAACGTCTAACCGGACTGGCACTTCTCCACGTCCATAAAAACGTACCCATTGAAGTATATGAAGTGATAATGCGTTTCGGGAGAAGACGTAAAAGAAAAATTGATTTTGTAATTTAAATATACTTGTATCTATTGTAATCAAAATTAAATTATAAGTTCTTGTGTCTTGACCACGACTATGTGACCCCCCCCCCCTTTTTTTTTGCGGGGTGAAAAGCTTCGAGGGCACGGCATGGGGATATGTCGGACTTTAACCGACTAAAAACACCCCGGTCCCATCATTGCCTTAGCCAGAGCCGCGGGATCACTTGCGTATTCCCAACGCAGCTCTGGCAGGCCTTGGTCCTCGAAGAACCCCTTCGAGAGGGGTGGATGTTAAATGTCCACCCCTCACTACATCCGAGGGCGAACGCGTCCGACTTCCCGTTCGCATCCTCCGTGGCCTGTCAGCTGGTCGGATGACGAGTTGCCCTCCTCGTCACCCGCAGGCCCGACGTCAAGGTGGTCTGAGGTCGTTTAACGCCCTATTGCGGCGCCCTATAGCCTGCGACGCGAAGGGTGCACAGCTTGTGCCTCCCGCTCTCGTTCGGCAGCTTCCTTTTTATTTATGACTAGCGGCCCGCCCCGGCTTCGCACGGGTGGACATTTATTTCTTCATAGATGTGCCTCCCCTACGGTTTCGCCGTGCGAGTCGTGCGACACATATCGGCCGGCGGCCATCATTCATTTTAATACCAATTACAATTTTAAATACGTAATATCTTTTGAATGAATTATCCGATTGGAATAAAATAAAAAGTAATTTATAGCTATTAAAACAATCTTGCTCAATAAATAGTTTATTTGGATAAGGATTAGTATTTGACGATAATATGATCAATAAACATAGGCTAATAATTTTAATTACTTTTATTCTATGGAAAAGTGGTTATAATGGCTAAAATATAAATGTTTGGTTTATACTATCGCGGACTTTTTTGTAGGCATTATTGAGTTCTACAACTTTTCTATAGAAGTCAACCATACATCTCTAACCATTTAGGCAGCGTTCGCGAGAATCGTTAACGTACGGCAGTTTTTTCGTCGACTTACTCCACAATTTTCACTACCACGAAAAATCCTATCTATTTTCCGGGATAAAATATAGCCTATACGGATTCGGAAGAATCCCTCTAAGTAATGGTAAAAGAAATTTTGAAATCTGTCCAGTAGTTTTTGAGCCTATTCAATACAAACATACAAAAATACAAAAATACAAAGGTTTCCTCTTTATAATCTACTATATAAAAATAAGTCGGGTTTTCCTTCCTGACGCTATAACTCCAGAACGCACGAACCGATTTCCACGGTTTTGCATTCGTTGGAAAGGTCTCGAGCTCCGTGAGGTTTATAGAAAAGAAAATTTAGTAAACTCAATAAACTAAAAGAGAAAAGCAGCAAGGGAAAATATCGCGATTATTGACATTAAAAACGAATAAACAATGCGGTAACCTTGGTAACCTCGGTAAAATTGGTAGGTAAGTAGGTAGTTGCCATGACGACCAAATTTCGTTATTTTTAGTACGATTAATTACTATCCTCCAGATTCTCCTCCATAGAGGTTATCAATTAAATAAACAAGGTTGTCATAACTCCTTACAATGATATGAAAACTGTTTTCTTTTTTAAATATCAGGCTCGCAGACTTTTATGTTTTTTTTTGTTTGTCTATTTTGTGAGAGTCGGTCGTAGGTTATAATCATAGAATAATAACTAAAGTAATAGAAGGAGCGCTAAAATAGCAACCTAACTCAATGTATTTGCTTCATTTTGGCTTATGGAGCCGCTCTCATGTTAGAGAGAGACGCATGTACAGAAAATGTTTCAAAATTTTGCCCTTGTCGAAGATTTTATTTAGGCTAGTGACGTGACCCATTAAATTTCAACATCGATAGAATTTACTGTGACATGCGTTATCGCGAACCACCAAAAATAATAACCGTACCTAAAATATATAAATTACTAACAAAGAGACGATATAATTATTTATCAGGTTTTACAAGTTCATTCTGAAAAGATCATTGATAAACAGCAAAAAAGGGATATCGATATTTTTAAAGAAAGCCGGATATTGTTGCGGAAAATGTTTTTATTTCAAGCAAACTTAAAATAGGCGCTTCTAAACGTTAAACGAGTTGTTTCACTTTCGGCTGGCACTGTGCATAATAGTCTAGTTATCAAAAATTTAGGAAAAATATTAATCCTTAAATCTATTAATTCCTTTGTCGTAGTTTCAGTATAAGCTTCAAAATTATTGCCATTGCTGTAGTTGTGGGACACTATGCGGCGGCGCTGCCAACAAGCGCTCTGAAAACAGGATCGATCTGAAATAAATGTTTAACCTCAATAATGTTTAATTAAGTGAGATAATCTATAATGTTAAAGGTCTAGGAGCTTAAATCTAGTGAAAATCTTCCTATCATAGTCGACACATTGAATAAGATCATAACATACTTTAATATCTAATATCTTGGAACTAACAAATATCCATCTAATCCTTAAACTAGGCAAAGGCAGGCAGCATGGCAACCAGACAACCGATAAACATACTGATATATTAATAATAAATACATGCATATTATATATAAATTACACGTAGACACAGAACAAACGATCGTGCTCATCAAACAATTTTTGTCCTGGGTAGGAATCGAATCTAAAAGCGAACCTAAAATCTTTTCTCTCCGTCTTTAGAAAATCTGTACAAGAAAAGTATCGACAACATTATTTACGTCACTATGAATGACCATGATAACCTAAAAACAGTTTCCGAATATTCACTTATTACTTCTTTTGAAAAAGATATTGAGGCTGGTTTCCGCTACAAATTGATTCAGCTAGATTTGTAACATATTTATATTCGTTTTTCAGCTCACATTCAACAATAAATTGAGCAAAAACTTACCGATGGAAAGTCAATAATTGGTGATTATTTTCTTTCCTTGATGTATGGGACTCGCACCCAACCACCGCACAAGACATCGCACCACAACGTTCACAAAGTCACTATTTATTGTTAAATAGAATAATTATTGCAGTACAACGCCAATAATATTAATAAAACTTAATATAACAAACCAAAACAATACGGTTTACGACATATTTGTCAACATTGAATATGCGAACAAATTAAGTGGTTCAATGGAACATACTGCCAAATATGACGTAAAGTACTCTCAAATTTGATCATATTACCAAACCAAACCAACGAAACACCAACTACCAAATCTCGTCAAATCTTACGTCATGACAAGAAAAACTCAGAAAAAGTAAAACAAAGAATAGTCATTTATCTCTTTTCCCCGTCCATTTTGTGGTATAAGATAGAACAGGAAAAAGAGTAGTCACATAACTCTTATTTTAGCGCTCCTTCTATTACTTTAGTTATTATTCTATGGTTATAATTATGATAAACAGGATGGATTTTTTATTGCCACCAGAAAGAAAGAGAGAAAGTACTCTAAATACATAGCAAATTAGACTCAATTTATTTTTGAAAAGAAATAAAGCTGCATTAAATAGATGTTTAAAAATACGCTTTGCAGACCGGGAATCGAATGGGCTAAAATTCGAAAAAATAGCACTGTGTACTTTTTGGCATCAAATAATCTATACAATAAAACAGTAAAAAAACTGTGTCTAAGTATACATTGAAAATATAAAAAAAAATTGAGAGGGGTTTACAAACAGTTATAGAGCACGAATCCAAAAAAATATTCTGTCTGTTTGTCTGTTTGTTTGTACTCGCTAATCTTCGGAACTACTGGACGGATTTGAATGTTTTTTTTTGTTGTATAGGTATTAAGTCTGGGTAACATATAGGCTATATAGACCAGGGCCGAAGCCTTCAAAATTTGTAAAAAGTGAAAAAAAATTACAGTAGGATGAAACCAATTAGAAAAGGAAGGGAATATGATAAAAATTAAAGAAAAAATAAATTACGGTCGATCCGAGTTCGGGAAGGGGGGGAGGGGGGGGTTTTAAGGGTAAAAAATGGTTTATCTTGATTTCCAGCAAAACTACAAGTCCTATGGAAAAAAGTCAAATTGCAAAGTTGTAGGTAATAAAAAGATCTACAACTTTTGTATTTACACTTTTTTCACATAACCTCAAAATGTATGTGAAAAATCCAAAAAACCAAGTTTTTGGTTTTTTATTTTTATCTTTTTCAAAAATATTTTTTTTTTCACGAAGTTTGGTGAAAACTTACCTTTTTATGTCCCAAATACGCTGTAATTTATTTGATTAAAAATATTTATATTTTCACCTTATTTTGAATTAATATAAAAAAAAACACCCTAATTTTCAATCGAAAATTCACCCGTCAAAATATCAGCTTTTTTCAAAAAGTATGGGGGTTTTTTGTTCGTTGAAATCTCTACTTTCTGATGGTGTAAAAAAAATATACATTACTATAGTAAATGTTCTCAGAAAATGCATAATCACTATGTACAATTTCATAAAAAAAATGACATTGCTTAATTTTTTTTTCAGTTTAAAGTTTATTTATTAAATTCGAATTACATTCATGTCATAGAAAATCTCACAAAATGATTCAGATGAAATTCTGGATGAAGAACCAATGCAGACTGGAAAAAATTGAAGCAATTACATTTTTTTGATGAAATTGTACATAGTGATTATGCATTTTCTGAGAACATTTACTATAGTAATGTATATTTTTTTTACACCATCAGAAAGTAGAGATTTCAACGAACAAAAAACCCCCATACTTTTTGAAAAAAGCTGATATTTTGACGGGTGAATTTTCGATTGAAAATTAGGGTGTTTTTTTTTATATTAATTCAAAATAAGGTGAAAATATAAATATTTTTAATCAAATAAATTACAGCGTATTTGGGACATAAAAAGGTAAGTTTTCACCAAACTTCGTGAAAAAAAAAATATTTTTGAAAAAGATAAAAATAAAAAACCAAAAACTTGGTTTTTTGGAT
Organism: Plusia festucae; assembly: GCA_950381575.1. Taxonomy (NCBI): domain Eukaryota; kingdom Metazoa; phylum Arthropoda; class Insecta; order Lepidoptera; family Noctuidae; genus Plusia; species Plusia festucae. The sequence continues at coordinate 1,678,512 of OX494447.1, forward strand.
TTTTCACATACATTTTGAGGTTATGTGAAAAAAGTGTAAATACAAAAGTTGTAGATCTTTTTATTACCTACAACTTTGCCATTTGACTTTTTTCCATAGGACTTGTAGTTTTGCTGGAAATCAAGATAAACCATTTTTTACCCTTAAAACCCCCCCTCCCCCCTTTCCCGAACTCGGATCGACCGTAATTTATTTTTTCTTTAATTTTTATCATATTCCCTTCCTTTTCTAATTAGTTTCATCCTACTATTATTTTTTTTGGTTTTAAAAATTATCGGCCCTGGTCTAATAATTTATCTTAGAAATTTGAACACCTCATGCAGAACCGCAACAGACCAGCTAAACTATAAGAGATACAAAAATGGTACCATAGCAAAAATTGTTCCACGTGATGAGAATTTTCTGCTGAGAGAATAAATTTGAAGATCTGGAATACCTGATGTGGAACTCCAAGAGCCCAGCTACAGTATAACACATAGGAATGGCGTCTTAGCAAGAGTTGTTCAGCCTGATGAGCACTCTCTGTTGACGTATAAAAATTGAAGATCTGGAACACCTGTTGTCGAACTCCAAGAGCCCGGTTACACCATAACACATATATAGAAATGACGTCTTAGCAAAAGTTGTACGGTCTGATGGGCATTCCCTGTTGACTTATAAAAATCGAAGATTTGAAACATCTGACTTGGAAATCAAAGCTATCACTAATTTCACTGTATAATTATAAAATAACATAACCTTTAGGACTGATTTTTGATGACGATGGTACCTATATTATCATTTATAATTCGACTCTACTGGCCAAATTCCAAATTTTTTTTTAATTTTTTTTTATCGAATATATCTGCTTTCGGGCTTATGTTATTTGAGCGTTTAATTTACTTTGCAGTCACTTAGATTTTAATTGATCAGGTATCTTCACAATAAAACTATAACCATGATGAAAGAGGTCAAATCTTTCCCAATGTTCCAAGGGAGCTAAAAGATTGAGGATCATAAGATCCCAAGAATCTACCGAAGAGCGTCAGCTTCGGATCGCGAAGCACGCCTGCATTCTCATCGTATTTACGCATCTACATCCACGTCTCTAGAAACCAGTGAAGAATATGATGCGCGACTGACCGCTGATCGTGAGGAAAAGTTCTGATGGGCATTTCCTGCTATCTTACAAAAATGAAAGATCTGGAGGGTCCCAAATCGTCTCGCGCATCACGTTGTTTTCCCGCCCCCGGGCTCTTAGAATTTGACATCAGACGTTTCAGATCTTTTATTTTGACGACCCTGTTGTCGCTGGCATAAGCAACAGAATCCGCGTACGAAGTCGCGGGCAGAAGCTAGTATTAGTATAGATTCCTCTTTATAATATTAGTATAGATAAGGTCGCAAAAAACGACCATCGCCCGCCAGGCGCTCTCACTTCGAACCATGGCTGCAAAAACAGCTGGGAGTGAGAGCTCCCGCCCTCCAAGTTCTGCGACCAAGTCGCGCCTCTCTTCATCCCACGCTGGACAATCCTGTAAAGTGTGTTCAGCACTGTCCTCTAGGGCCGTGCAGTGGTGGCATGCCTTCGACTGTTCACGTCCGATCCGACACAAGTACTTAACGAAACAGCCGTGTCCGGTAAGAACCTGCGTCAGTCGGAATGTGAGATTACCGTGCCGCCGTTCCAGCCAGTCCCAGAAGACAGGTCGAATGGCGGCAATTGTATTTTGACCAGCAGTGGGATCGCGCAGTCGGTCTAGCCAGGCTGCATGTGCCATCGCTCGCAGCTCCTCCCTTTTCTCACTCAGCGTCAGAGCGCTATCCTGGTTTTGCTGGCTACGCCAAGTGTACAGCTGCACCAGGACTTGAGCTTCCCACCTCCAAGGCAGAGTCTGAGCGAGTATGGTGGCCGCCTCATACGAGATGACTCTGACTGCCATCGCTCGTTGCGGTTTGTGAAGCAATGCAGCTTTGCGGGCCGGCAGATTGCCTCCCCAAATTGGGGCACCATAGAGGGCCATGGACCGCACGATCCCGGTATACAGCTTTCGGCAGGAGGCGTCCGGGCCACCGAGGTTTGGGAGTAGCTGAGACAATGCCCTTGCCGTCCGGACCAACTTTGGATGTGACCCCCCCCTGGCGCCAAAGCTGGATCCGCCCTTGAGTAGTAAGTAATTCAAGGGGAAGATTTACTATTACATGTACTAGATGTAATAAAATGCCACATAGGCTAATGTAAGAAATTGCTATTTGTTTAGTGGCAGGGTTAACATCAGGTATTTCAAAATATAATTGAAATATTTACAATAAGCATACACAAAAAGAAACGCTTTACATTGAAACTGATGGCTGAACGCAAAAAAATGCTATTTATTTTATGGCCCCTGCCATAAAATAAATAGCATTTTTTTTTGCGTAACTTTAAGGTACCTAAAAATAGTCTGTTACAACCATACTCACTAGGCTAGTTTTTAGTACTCTTCGACTTCATGGGTACCTACCATCAAAAATAATTTACCAGGAAATATGAAGTTCATAGATACTTACTCATAAAAAAAGAGATACCTATATTCCGTTTGCACCAAGCCTGGGTTTTTTTTTATTATTTTTTTAAAACGACGCCCGAACTAAGGAATTTAATGTCGTTGTCACATTAAGCCAACCTATGAATTGTTTTGTATTGATGACAACAACTTACAATTTGTGTAGGGTACGGAATGGGTAACGGTGGCCAAGACCCGCCACCATGGGCCATTGTACCATACGGATATGGAAAACCGGAACATTGCTTCCAGGAGCCAGCCAGAGGCCATTGCGCAAGTAATGTGTCTAGGTTTGTAAAATCATTCTCTCCATTAATAAAAATAGTCCACCAAAGGCCCTCTCCCAAGTTGCACCGCAACACTTAATTCTCCGCCAGCCACGTCCAGTTTGTCATAGTTATCTTTTCCATCACGGGTATTTGACCTTTTTTTTTTCAAATACAAAATTATACTAAAGACTATAATATACCTACATTAATCGTATTTTAAAATCGGCAGATTATAAATTACTTTCATATTGAGCGAGTTACATGCATGCATTTCAACATTTCAATATTGCTAATTAGATCAGGGGCTGAAGCCTATGAAAATGGTACAAAGAGAAAAAATTATAATACCTAGTATGATGAACCCATTGTACATGCGATTTGGGCCCAATTTACGGGCGATCTGAGGTAAATTATTTTTCCATTCATTTTTATTATATTCTCTTCGTTTTTCAGTGTGTTCATCTTACTATAATAGTAGGAGAAACTGTTTGGTTTTAAAAATTATCAACCCTGGTCAAAAGAGAAGTACCTATAACATATGACTAACAAAATGTGCCGTCCAATTCCAAATCTCCATACTAATTAACGGCTGCCCCCAAGAAGTTGTCGTTTCGCGAGAAAGAGATTGAACATGCGTTATCACTCAATATAATAGATCGATAGTAGTCAAGTTAGTTGTAAGATAACGTAGGTAAAAATATAGAAATATGTTTAAGTTAAATAGGCCAGGATCATTGCAATTTTCAGCAAAGGCTAAATCAACTCATCGTTAGAAGTTTTAACTGGCTATTCTTCTTATAATATTGATATGTATACTAGCTTTTGCTCGCGGCTTCGCCGGCGTGGGCGTCGGTTATCGTGGCATATTATATCTTCCTCAATAAATAACAGTGAAAAAATGATTAAAATCGGACCTGTTCCTGAGATTAGCGTGTCAAACAAACAAACTCTTCTGCTTTATAATATCTATCTATCCATCTATCTTTTATCTATATACATCTATTCTATATCTATATATATATAAATCAATTGCTGTTCGTGAGTCTCGCTAAAACTCGAGAACGGCTGAACCGATTTAGCTGATTTGGATCTTGAAATGTTCGTGGAGGTCCAGGGAAGGTTTAAAAGGTGAAAAACATAAAAAAAAAATAATAATTCTTAAACTCGGGAATTACCTTAATTAATTTACTTTTCAGAACGAAGTCTGTCCGGGCAGCTAGTTAAGTAGAGTATAGATAGATTGTATATATTATTTAATTATATTTTAGTGATTATATATCTATTTATATCTATGTATTAATTATTATTTTTTATGTAGAATACAACGTGTTCCAAAATAATTAGGTCGGTACCCCGTAAAAATATAATTAATTATGAAAGCAAAAAAAAATGTCAACCCTAGTAAGCCAATGTATATAATGTCATGTCAGGGAACCAGATTATTAAACAGAAAGGCCTACCTTACTACATCACGGTAAGGTCGACTGGCAGGAAAGTCCGCACAAGTACACTGTGCATAAAGTATTCAATAAATAAATAAACTAAGTATCGCCCACGCTAAAATAGTTAATTATTTTTTTATAGATGGGGCTACAACTCTTATCATGCACAATGCTTCACGTTCTGGTATTCGGGTTGCGGCGGAAACAGGAATAACTTTAGGACCAAAATAAGTTGCGAAGAATCTTGCTTGCATGAAATACAGTCTAACTGCCAGAAATATGGGGAATATATGGAGTATCAAAATGAAAATTAAATCTAGCGTATGCTGTTGTTATTATTCAGCTTCAGTTCATACAGCTACGGTGGGGACATTTTAATTTTAGTGTAAGTGTATAGGTACTTACTTGGAAAATAAATATGGGGTGGTTATGGTTTTTTTTTTCTAATTTATGTAACTTTTTGTTTATATTTCAAAATTAAGGATAAGTACATATTTTATTTAAATGTATACAATCTTAACATAACTAAAATAATAAATCATAGACATATGTATACACACGAGAAAAATAAACAAACGTAACTGATTATAATCTAAAAATGGCGTCAAAGTATTCATCCGCATCACTGTCAACTGGAAGTGTGCCCATAAGGTTGGAAGCACACGTTGAATGCAATGCTTTTAACGCTGACCAAGGTAAAAACCAGCCCTTGGGTCACCCGAGGTGTCAACAAGACGCTTGGATAAGTCTTTGAAAAGAATGTGAGCACTCGGACCCTACAGTCCCAATGTTTCAACCCCAAACGGCTCGAAATTATAACTTCCAACTAGGTTGTTATACTTCAGACGTTTGAGGTTCTCAGCACCCGCAGCAGCAGTGGCTAGGATATTTCTCTCAACCCATACGGATGGGAAGAGTGGCGGATGGGTAGATAATTTGATCCATTTTTTCAAAAAGTTGAGGCTGCTTCCATAAATGGGAAGCACGGAGAAAATAAGTTAATTTGGGACCAAAACAGCAATATCGAATAAGAGTGAATGCCGAACATTCCGAAACGTCATTGAAATTTTATCTAATATTAAAATAATTATGTAAGTAATATAAATTTTGTAATGCCTTCTTTTGCTGTGCCCTAACAGGGTCCATAATATTGTACCTAGCTTTAAGTCTCTTTAACATCTATTGTAACATTATGGAATGCAAATAAATATATGAATATGAATAAAAATTTTGATGTTTTTCCTCAATAAATTTGGGAAAGGAATCGTCAAAGATTAGACACTCAAGGAGACGAAGTCTGCTGTTGTCCAGAATTTTAATTTCAAGAGCTATTGCGTTGAACCCTATCTAACTAAAATCCTCAGACTAATAAAAAAGTAGGGGCCGTCATACAATATATTATATGCAGGTATATATTTAGATATATGGACGTGGTATATACAATGATTATACCAACCACTAGAACATTTCATATACCTAGGCTCGGCGCAATGCGTATTTTCCTCATCATCATTAGTCTCTAAATTCTAATAAAGCAAATAATTATGGCACTGTACAAACGTAAAAATACCAACGGCACCGGTCGATGTCTTTGATATCGAATCCAGAGGGAAGAGATTGGAAGAAGGAAAGAGATTTAATTGTAATACATAACAAAATTAAATTCATAAAGTAATAAAATCTAAAAAAAAAAGTAGGTACTTACGTAGTCTATACAAATTGAATAGAGAGGAATTATTTTTAAGTAGAGTCAGTGGGGGCAAGAGAAACATACTTTATGTTTGAATGTTTGTTACTCAATCACGCAAAAACGGCTGAACGGATATGAATGAAATTTGACATGCATGTAGCCTTTGACGTGGAAAAGAACATAGGCATATCTTTCATACCCATTCCTTAAGTAGTTCCCGAGGGAAAATTGAATATTGCTTCCGAGCTAAGCCGGGGACAGACAGCTTTGAAATTTGGTATTTTTCTCTATTACAGTGCAAGCTATAACACGGGTGAAATTTTTTTTCCTATCTTTTTGGACCCAATTCTGAAGTCCACGCAGACGAAGTCGCGGGCAGAAGCTAGTTTTAGAAATAATCTTTAAGTTTTTGCTATTATATGCGAAGTCCTATAGTGATTTTGTAAATTAAACTATATTACCTATAATATATGTACTTTCAACCCTAAACCAAGTTAATTTGCATGCTAACAGACAAAATATACAAATTGTTAAGTAAGTGCTGGTGGTTCTGTTTCCCAGGTTTTTGGGGTAAGAGAAACTGTCGGCATAAATCTTGAAACGTATAATATCTTATTCAATTAATTTGGTACCAATTCGTCTATTCCGATGTATCTAATCCAATATAACCATAATACCATTAAACTATAGTCTATTAATTATATGTACCTATATAAATGTCTCATGCATGTCCTTTAAATCTTATATTTAAAGCGCTATTGCTGTTTTTCGTTTGTGATTGCACGTAAAATACCTACTATTAATCTAGTATAAGTACCTATGAGTTTCAAACGACTGTTTCTTTTTCCCCGTAGACCCTTTTACGCCACCTAACCTTATATATTTTGTAAGTTTGTCTCGAATCAATTCAAAATCTTCGATTTCAAATATTCTTTCACCATTAGAATATATCATTATCCCTGAGAATCACAGGCTATATTTATTACCAGAAAAAAGCTAGTCATTAATATACATATAAGGTATTCTGTGAAATACTATTTAGTAATAGGCATAAAAATGGTGACAAGTTTAGTAGCTTAACCTAAACAAGTACATTTATAATGTACGTAGACCGGAAAAAGAAGCAAGCAAGTTTTGACAAGGTACTCGTAAAATAATGTAAGCGGTAGGTGCAAAGTTGTAAAAGTCGCCATCCCCGCAGGGCGGAGGAAGGTCTCTTTGGATAGGTACAGTAAAATAAAAAAGGCAAAATAAAAGGCAGGTAAGCTTTATTAAAAAGGTCAGTTAACCTAAGTCTCACTGATAGTTAACCTAAGTCTCACTGATAAACCTTCGCGTTATCGCATCCGTTCATTGGAGGAGGAAAACACAAATTCTCACATTCCAATTGTGTTAAAAAATGGTTCGCGTTCTTTCCGCAACCCGTGTATACAAACTGAATGCATTTATTTTCATACGCGTTGTAGCCCCACCTTAGTAAAATAAAATTTTAAGTTAAGAATAAATAAATGTAATACGAACCGACTTCAAACTATACTGCCACAAACTTATCAGACCACCGGGTCTGCTCAAATCGGGAATTAATATAATTTTATTAGTTTCACTTTGTATACCTACCTTAAATATAAAATAATTGGAAATTAAGATTTAATTTACCCCCTGTACACTTGGGTGAGAGTTTTCAAGGTTTTTACTTAAACTTGAAAATGATAACGACTGAAGACACTAAATTCAACAATAGCGATGACGTCATCCAGGTCAGATAAGTTTGTGCCACATTATCCTATAGTACGCGCGTTAACAACTGAGTCGTGGGGCCATAAATCATTTCTCTATCTATATCAATCTCGCTCGCACTTATAGGTCTTATGGAGCCGTCTAGTGAAGGGTGTAACAATAAAAGAGATGTTATCGATAAGTTACGTTTATTATCTTGTATGTACTATGAAATAGAATTTGTTCATACAATTATTTTAAAATTAACAATATTTGATATTAAACTATATTTAAAAATTATATTACAACAAGCAAAATAGATCACATTGCGGCCCTTAAATGAGCGATTAATATTACAAAAAATATTTAATAAATAATTAAGTAGATAAAATTAATCTTCACATGAGTCTTTATCATCAGAGTCTTCGTCTTCTGCCAAATTTATTATAAGCGGCGCGTGATCTCTAATTAGAGCTTTTTGTATGTCTTTTTTTTTAAGTTCTTCGGCATGCCTCATATCTCTTAGATCAATGTTAGAAAATAAAGTATCCATAGTGTGCACCGAGTAACACATGGATGTGTTTATTTAATTGCAGTAAACACATATGTAGCAAAAAAAACAATTCATTGGAAACCAACCAATCAGAGGCGTACAAATCATTAGTGACTAATCGTCCAAGTGCATCGTGCACGTGCATCGAGCACGTGCGCAGGTAGCCGTTTATCGATAACTAGGGCCCGGCGCGCTGCACATCCCTATCTCTTTTGACTTTTATTACCCGACGACTCAGTCAACTCAGTTGTTAACGCGCGTACCCTTACCATGGTTTTGCAGTTAAGGTCACTAACCGCTATATATACAATATGTAACAAAACCCCTGTCTGATCCCTAAGACTATTTATTATTCGGTATCGTACTGCGAACACATATACATTAAATGGATTGGAGATTTTTTTTTCCCAATTGAAAATAATTAAATCAAAATAAAAACTGATCCAAGGCAACAGCAACATTGACCGCTCCTCAAAGTTCACGTACTTACTACCTGCAGATTTGTGTCAAACTTGATGAAAGATTTGTGTTCATGAACTGTACCACGAGTACGCCTTTATTGAATAAGACAGGGGTTTTCTTACTTGTTGTATAGAGACACTAGACTGTAGAGAATATATAGAGGTGAAGAAAAGATACTGCAGGTGCTCAGTAACTAGATGAGAAAAAGTGATCTATATAATTTATACGTTAATAAGATCGACTGTCTTGCCTATTTATCTTCTCTGCACATGTTCCCCGTTTCGGTGGCAGAGTGCAGGCGTGTGGCTTTCCTATATTTTTGGGCACATAACTCCAGGGAGGAGGCGCTATCCCTTCTACTCCCTCGCCCAAATCTATACAGAAAATACGACCATTAGCAAACATGTCTAAAACTCTTCCTCTACAAAGAAGTTCTGAGTCGATTTGTTTAGATATTATTTGAAACTGTTGAACAGCATCGCTTAAATCGTATTGGTTTGATGAAATGATGAAAACTGTGTTTGAAGTAAGTGTTATGCTTATCGGTCATGTACTTCCGAATCGAAGTTTTATAGTAAAACCTAAGGACAAAATGCCTGATCAAGGCAATATCTGCAGTGCCTATTTTGAGAATGTCAGATTGCATACAATAGGAAAATGAGAATGTATTTACCCTTCCAGTCTGTAGGGAATCCGGTGCCGGCACGCTCGTTGTCGTACTTATTTTGCTCATGCGGCTGCAAGTAGTCAGAGTTGTTTATTTTTTTCTCCACATTCAAAAGCCAGTCTTGCCACTCTTTTTGCACTTCCGTTGACGGCGTCCAACCGCCCCAGGCAATCTTTGAGTTTCTGTCTAAATGGTTCTTTATTCCAGTAACATTTTGTTTGTCTGGAATTTCGTCACTTGTCAAACTCGTCATGTCGATATGTTTATAGCCCTCTTGATTCCAGAAACCACCAGGTTCGCACGCCATTAAGCACTTTGTGCTGATGGATAGGAGAAGAACTGTACCTTTAAAAAACTCTGGTTGAAAAGTTAAATTTTTCGCGCAACTTGTCTTCGAGGATTTATTCATTTTGATAGAAATGTCCCCTTATGAATTAAACCTTTTTTATTTAGAGGCAACTTGGCGATTCGGTTGTAAGCAGCGTTCTATTACATGCCACATCTTTTCTTGACCTTTATATCGGACGGCCAAAACCTAACAAGCCTAAATTGTATTATTTTCAGTTTACACAATAAAGGCTTGCATGTTTTAATTGATGGAGTTAATTTCTAATTAATTTTCCATTTGAATTGGTGTAAAACTTGAAAGGTTATTAACAAGTTTTGATTTACTTTTCTTTAAAATGAAATCGATTTAGATTGTGATCAGGAGTTCTTAGCATTGAAGGTCAGGCGACTAAGATGATGACTTCAACAAGCATCTTGAATAGTGTCCTGATGACGCTACTTGCGAGAGCATAATATACACTTTTAAAAATTAATATTTCGTTTAAGCAGCATTTTCAAACATTGCATGAGGCTATTTAATTATTTTTTTCTTGAAAATATTAGTTACATACCTACTATGGCAACGTGGGTCGCACTCGCACAATACTTTTAACCCCTGTAGGTACTAACCTTGTAAACCCCTACTAAGTACTAAGCTAATTGGTCGTGTCACGAGTGAGTTCATACCGGTAGTTAGTGAAATCCGTCCGAAGCGAAAACAGCACCTTTCCATTAGGCTGCTGCCTGAAAAACGCCTGGGATTGAACTGCTTATACAGCTGTCGTTTGTTTTGTTTGCATTTTGTAAATATCTATATATATAAAATTCACGTGTCACGGTGTTTTGTAGATAAACTCCTCCGAAATGGCTTGACCAATTTTCGTGTTATTTTGTGTGCATTTCGGTTAGTCTCCGAATCGGAAAACATCTTTTTTTCACACCCCTAAATGATAGGAGTGGCCCGCCACTAAATATTGTAGTTATATTTTTTGATTTTATTATTATGATTTAGCATTAAAAATACATACAACTTGAAATTTTCACTCTTCTACGATCAACCCCTGTTTTTAATTGCGATTTTTATATTATTCTGTTCCATTCGCAATAGGGCCGCAAGATGGCATTCGAATATAATAATTATTGTACTACGATAAATTATTTTTATTTCTTCAATTTAAATATTAGTAATCTTCAACCGTCGCCGTTCGAGAACTGATTAACTACCAACCGATCAGTAATTATCCCCGCCAGGTGTCTACCGTTGTCTACTCTCAACCAGCAAACATCAAGGAGTACGGACGAGATAGAAGCCGGCCTGTTTATTCTGACTCTCTATACAGTTGTCGGCCATTTTTTTGGCGGCCTCCTTTTCTCACTTTTTTATCTTTTTATACAGTTTTCAGCTATTTTTTTGTCCTAAGTATTTGTTTCCCGATCGTAGCAGTGACTGATATAAGGGGCATCATATCATATAAATTTTTCAGTGCAACTCTCCTATTAGTTTTATTCTCATAGTGAATTGATAATTCTTTTTCAGTGCTAAAAGGTCTGAGAATAAGACAACATCTATTTTTCATACTCCTAAGTGTTAGGGTGTTAGGGGTGGCCATGGGGGTGGCACTCCGCAGATTTTTTTTTAATGTTATGGCAGAACAACGTTTGCTGGGTCAGCTAGTATTTATATACAAACTAGCTGTTGCCCGCGGCTTCGCTCGCGCGTAAAGTAAAGAGTAGTATTAAAGGTAGATGGATGTATTCTGTGATTTTCAAAGAAAGGAGTATGAATAAAATTTTTCATATAATATAATGGCGTTAAAATAATAATTAAAGTAAAGTAAGTAGCAAAATGCTTTTGTGTTATGGAATCTGAGACAACGAAGATACCATAAAGACAGACTCAAAACAATTTATAAAAGTTATTTTCTACATGGACCTGTCCGGGGATCGAACCTGGGACCTTAGAGCTGGCGACACCTTAAAAACCGGAGTGAACGCCACTCGACCACGGGGGTCGTCATAAGATATGTCTTAGATGGGCGTTATCTTATCTACTTATCTTTTCATCTGTCTATCTTTGAGAATACCGAACTTCACATACCAACTATTTCAGCCCCTATTTCACCCCCTTAGAGGGTAGATTTCTAAAAGGCTAAAATCACGGAAATACATCTTATTTATTTCTAACTAATAACCCTTGTATGAAATTGAATGTGTCTATCTTTGAAAACGACACAATGCATATACGTACAAACTTCCAAACCCTATTTCACCCTCTTAGGGAGATGATTTTTAAAATCGCTGAAATACGTCTTTATTTATTTCTATCCAGAAACCCGTATACGAAATTTCATGTGTCTATCATTGAAAATACTGAACTTCCCATACAAACTTTCAACCCCTATTGCAACCCCTTAGAGTGTAGATTTCTAAAATCTTGGAAATACATTTTATTTATTTATAACTAATAACCCTTGTATGAAATTGAATGTGTCTATCTTTGAAAACGACACAATTCATGTACCTACAAACTTCCAACCCCTATTTCACTGTCTTAGGGGGATGATTTTTTAAATCGCTGAAATACTTCTTTAGTTATTTCTAACCAGAAACCCGTATACAAAATTTCATGTGTCTATCATTGAAAATACCGAACTTCCCATACAAACTTTCAACCCCTATTTCACCCCCTTAGGGGATATATTTCCAAAAAAAAAATAGCCTATAGTCCTCAATAAGTGGACTATCTAACAGTGAAAGAATTTTTCAGATCGGATCAGTACTTCCTGAGATTAGCGCGTTCAAACAAACAAAAAAACAAACAAACTCTTCAGCTTTATAATATTAGTATAATGACCAGATCAAAAACTGGAACATGCGCTAGGTATATCCTGTATATTTATTTATGCCAGCTTAGCAGTTTGCCATCAGATCTCGTCACACACAGGGATTAATCAGTAGTGGATGCGAGATTCAAATACCGTCCGTTCAGTTTAATAAAGACAAAAATATGAATAAAGTAACCTTGATGACCTAGCTGTACCCGCGACGTTGTTCGCGCTGATCAGTCGTAATGGGTATGCATGTGAAAAATATTTTTGACTGACTGAATCACTGAATGCGCTTTAGATGGCTCAAGTCGCCTGATACGGGTATTTGACAATTTGGTTTCTTTTATGTAAGTCGCAGAAATTGCGGGATTTAGATGATGGACTTATCTTCTAACTGACTATGAACTTCACCTGTTTAAGAGTAAAGTGTGATTGTAAAAACTTTATGCATTTTTGTTTGTCTCGATCAGGCATCAAAAATTACATGAGCAGCAAGCTATCTAAAAAATTAGCTATGTAAAAAATTACAAACTAAAAAATAATACAAAACACAAAAAGGGTTAGCTCGATATATTCGTACTTCTGTAAGAAAGTCGGTTCTAGAAATAAAAAACAAAATAAGGTAAACGCAGCTATTACCGACCCTGTTAAGGTAGTTTTGTAATCGATGATAATTATTAAGAGTTTTGATTGCTTTCACATGCAGTGTTTGGTTTTTATATGAAACTCTTACTTATCTAGTTTATAATGATTACCTTATAAACCCAAAATTAGAAGATTTTCTTATAAATTTAAAAAATATTAAGTGGACAAGTCGATTCTGGTATTACCGACCCATAGGAGCAGCTATGTAGCTATTAACGATTTTGCTGAAGCTATTACCGAGTGTAACAAAACTAGAAGATTAATATTTTGATTAATATTATGTGATTTCGTTAAGGATATTAGCATGGATTAAGAAATGTAGGATAGATTCAAGTTCTTACCTATTTCATACAAAAAATTGGGTGGCTAAGTGGCTTTTCCTATGTATAGTCTTCAACTCAGCCTATCGCGGTCCACTGCTGGACATAGGCCTCTCCCAAGTTGCGCCAAAACACCCGGTCCTCCGCCTTCCGCATCCAGTTCGACCCAGCCACCTTTTTCAGGTCATCGGTCCATCTGGTTTGGGGGCGTCCTACGCTACGTTTGCCGGTTCGCGGTCTCCACTCAAGGACTCGTCTGCTCCAACGGCCATCAGTCCTTCGACAGACATGACCAGCCCACTGCCACTTCAGCTTACTGACTCTGCAAACTATGTCGGTAACTCCGGTTCTTCTCCGGATAATCTCATTCCTGATTTTATCCTTCAAAGATACTCCGAGCATAGCTCCCTCCATAGCTCGCTGAGCGACTTTGAGTTTGTGGACTAGCCCTATTGTCAGTGTCCACGTTTCGGCGCCGTAAGTCATGACAGGCAGGACGCACTGGTTGAAGACTTTTGTCTTCAAACTTTGCGGTATAGGCGACGAGAAGACTCGACGAAGTTTACCAAACGCTGCCCAGCCCAAACGGATCCTCCGGTCGGTTTCTTTCTCGAAGTTGTGTCTACCAAACTGGATGGTTTGTCCTAGGTAGACATACTCCTGCACAACTTCGAGAGCCACCCCTTCAACGAATATCGGTCTCGGCACGATATGAAGGTTAAACATGACCTTGGTCTTGGTCTAAATTCATGCCAAGACCGACACGTCGAGAAGCTACGTTGAGGCTAAACAGCATCTCGCCCAAATGTTCCAGCGACTCTGCCAACACAACGATGTCATCGGCAAAGCGTAGATGAGAGATGTACTCGCCGTTTATATTAATGCCCTGTCCAGTCCAGTCCAGTGTCTTGAAGACGTCCCCCAATGCGTTGGTAAACAGTTTCGGGGATATCACATCCCCCTGTCTTACCCCTCTGCGCAATGGAATCGGATTAGTCTTGTGGTCGTCGATCTGGACAGTCATTGAAGCGGCGTTATACAAGCATCTCAACATCTCAACGTAACGTTCGTTGATTTGACATCGCTGAAGAGCATCCAGAACCGCCCAAGTTTCGATGGAGTCGAAGGCTTTCTCGTAGTCCACAAACGCCATACACAGCGGCTGATTGTACTCTTCGGTCTTCTGCACAATCTGCCGTACAGTATGTATGTGGTCTACGGTACTGTAGCCTTTTCGAAACCCGGCTTGTTCCGGTGGCTGGAACTCGTCGAGTCTTCTGGCGAGACGATTCGTGACAACCCTCGAAAACAACTTGTAAACATGGCTCAGGAGTGAGATGGGTCTGTAATTCTTCAAGAGGCTTTTATCACCCTTTTTGAAAAACAAAACCACCGCACTCCCACTCCACGCCTCCGGTGTAGTGCCTTGGCGGATGACGGAATTAAAAAGGCCCTCGAGCTCCTTTAGAACTGGAGTACCACCTGCTTTTAAAAGTTGAGAGCCACCCTAATCTCACCCTGGTCAACGTCCGGGAGATCCTCGGTGTAATGGCGCGTGAGTCGGGCTCTTTGGTCATCGTTGCTGGAAGCTGCTGGTCCCACTGTTTGCGCTGAGTATAGGTTCCTATAGAAGCTTTCGACTTCATCGAGCATCTCGCTCTTAGAGGTGACGACCCTGCCATCCGCGGTTTTAAGTTTCATCAGATGGGTCCTCCCTAACTGCTGAGCGAAGACTTTTGGCCCCCTGTTTTGCTCAATCGCAGCTTCGATAGCGCGGGTATTGGAGCGTCGGAGGTCGCGTCGCATCAGCTTCCTGAGTTTAAGGTTTAAGGACCTTCTTTCTGATGAAGACACCTGATCGGATGGCATCTCCCGTCTCTTTCTCATAAGGTCGAGAGTCTCAGTCGAAAGCTTGGATACTCTACTTCTGCGCTGCAGCGGAAAGTGCTTACGAGACAGTTCCTGCAACGTTTTGACCAAAGTATTGGTCTTCTGGTCAATGTCTTCCGTGGTTTCCAACGAGTCGAATCGATTTTGAAGTTCCAGTTGGAACTTTTCAGAACCTGATATGATTTGGGGCAGTGTAGGCCTAAGAGTTGACCTTATCAAGCGCGATCTTTCAACTTTCACATTGATATTTAGAGTGCCTCGGATAAGTCGGTGGTCACTTCCGGTATTAAACCTGTTGATCACGGAGACATCTCTGAATATATGCCGCTTATCTGACATGATAAAGTCAATCTCGTTCCTTGACACAATATCGGGGCTCCGCCAGGTCCATCTCCTCTGGAGCTTCTTCTTAAAGAATGAGTTCATTAAGATGAGCCCCTGAGATTCTAGGAAATTGACCAGCATTTGGCCTCTGTGATTTCTCTGCCCCAAACCATAAGGTCCGACTTTCGATTCGCCGTGTTTTTGTACTCCCACTTTGGCATTGAAGTTCCCCATAACAACGTTGTAATGAGCCTTAGCCGTACCATTGACAGCCTGAGCGATGTCTTCGTACATGGCTTCGGCTATTTCATCTGAGTGCGTTGAGGTCGGCGCATATACCTGTACTACTTTCAGCTTATACCTCTCATTTAGCTTTAGTACTAGGTACGCTACCCTTGTCGACACACTACCGATTTCCACAACGCTGCTAGCGAGGGACTTATTGACCAGAAAACCAACACCTCCTTGAGAGAGTTGATCACCTTCGCGGAAGTAGAGCAAGTTGCCTGACTCCAGGGTTATAGTGTCCTCCCCCTTTCTACGGACTTCAGATAACCCCAGTATATGCCAGTTAATGTTACTTAGCTCCACTTCTAGTTCGGCAAGGTGATGGTCCAGCCTCATCGTTCGTCCATTATACGTTGCCAGATAAAGTCGTCGGTTTTGGTAGCCTGCCGTAACCCGGAGATTCTTAGCACCCCCCGTTTCACCGTGACCGCAACGTGTACCGTGGCCAGGAATAGTGGGACTACCGGGAACTGGGGGCCGTGTGTTATGGCGCACAATCATGGGGTGTTTGTTGCCCTAGTCACCACGCTGGGCAAGCGGGTTGGTGATCGCAGTTAACTTTGGTTATTTAGGAGAACGCTGCTGCCCATTCTCCTTGTTTTATATCCCTTAGTCGCCTCCTACGACACCCACGGGTAGAGAGGGGAGGGTTGTTATTCTAAGCCGTAACCCCACGGCGAGTATGTATAGTGCTATGTATAGTAGTATGTATAGTGCTGCAGAGGAAAAGCCACTTAGCCACCTATTTTTTTTGTCTTGAACATCGTGAAATAACTTCTTCTACTCTGAGCGGAAGAAGTTATTTGAAGTTATAGTGTAAGACTTTTTCTGACTAATACCTACACATGTTCCTTCAGATACCTGTTGCCAGGTCCACAGTAACTTTTTCGAATAACCCGCGAACCTAGCAGGCATCGGCCCTAGCGGACATCCATGTTTCTGCAAAAAGTTATTTTATGTATTTCGTTTGCCATATCTATATTCATAATTATTTTTGTTATTAGTTTATAAGCTAATATTTTCTGTAACCAGTTAATCAGTGTAATTTAACATTATGGATAATGATTTGTATAGAATCGGTGATAGGCTCCCATACTTGCTATCACCGACTCACATGGATCGGTAATAAGCGATGTATATACAAATATAAAATCGTTTCACCGACTCACAAAAACTAGATAATATGTATTGATTTGATCTTTCTAATTATAACAGGGATTTTAAACAATTGATTAAGCAAATAGTATTAATGAATGCACACATTGTTATACAAAGAAAGGTATTTTAATAATGTTTCTTTAAAATAACAATTAATGAATAATTTTACAAAACGGGGTGAACACAAAATGATAAAACAAGTAAACTAGACAAAATAGTATAGGTCGCTAATAGTGTGTAACAATGGCTGATTATTTGAGATTATAATGTCATATTCATATTTTTTCTTTGTCATCGCATATCGACGGGAAAGCATTTAAACTAAATATAATGTGCAGGGTAATTACCGACCCATGGATCGGCAATAACTGCCACTATTAAAATCATTGAAGCTATTACCGCTCTATTTAAATTTCAAGTTTTATCCTATTAAATTACTTAAACTTTATGAAATACTATACGAAATAAAGAATTCACACTCAAATGAACACATTTAATAATACACAACCAGTACAGGTTTCGTAAATCGATGTACAAAGTCTTAGCAAAAATTTGATGTGCTTACCTATTAGGAACAAGGACTTGTACTACACGGCCGGCGAGCTCGCTGTCTTCACGGAAACTAACGAATTTTGTGTCTTTTCCGGGATGCCACACACACAAACGTTAGTTTTTGCGGTGCTCAAAGAACAAACATGCGTGTTTCGTCAAGTGTCTTCAGCATGAATCGTTCCAGTAGCGTAAAAATTACAAATTAATGGAATGGATCGGTAATAGCTGCGGATTTTCGATGGGTCGTTAATAGCTGCATTTACCTTATGTAGTAACATCAAGATTTGAACACGCAGCAAGATATTTCACATTTCCTATCGTATAACCACCGAGCTGTTTAATACTACTGTAAGTAAGCATCTTAAATAGTTATTCATACTTCAATAAACTGATCGCTATGGCAACGTTATTTTCGCCATGGTTACTTTTTTGTTTATATGTCAAAGATTACGTGTACAGATGAATGGAGATTGTGTAAATTTAGAGTTTGATCCCTATTTAATATGGACGACCATATTGATGAGAGCTCATCCTAAATTGGACTTTGTGTCGCCGATATCGCTTTCTATTGATTCAAATGTACATAACTTTTTTGTTTATGAACCGATTTCGATGAAACTAAAACTAAGTTATACCTCAAGTTACGTTTAATTTTTGTATATAAACATTGTCTGCATGGGATTCATAGATTGTACGTGATGTGCGCACAAACAAACATATAAACAGACAAACAGACAAAAATTTCAAAAACCATGGAAATGGGTTCTGTTAGTTATCTTTTCACACGCTGGCTATTTTTTTTTTCAATTTCTTCAATGTACAAAAATGACTTTTCTACAGATTTATTATATGTATAGATTGTTGACATGTTTTCCGCTTTTGCGTATTAAGTTTACAATTTTATTCAATTCAATTTATTAAATTCATTAATTATTATAAGTTCATAGGTATTGCAAGTGTAAATAATTAAATATTATGCAGGTCTATAATTAACTCTTTTAATTTAATTCTAAATAATTGTACATCGGTTAGTCTATGCTATAGTTTTTGCAATCTAGCGATTTGAGTAAGTTGTTGCCCCACATATTTTTATGGTGTCACTGGTGATATTGTTGTGTCGGGTTGTGCAGCTTCCTCGAAAATGGTTGAGCCGCATGAGCTATTCGAGGCATGCTTGGTATCTGTTGGCAAAGGCTTGCTCAGGTCGATCTGGTTCTTTCTTAAAAAAGCCAGTCCAGGGCCCATACCATGAGCTTATTAAGCAAGGTTGTTGCCGCTGTGGAAGCGAGACAGCGCTATACAATGCACGTAGCAGCGTCTCGCTTCCACAGCGGCAACAACCTTGCTTAATAAGCTCATGGTATGGCACCAGGAAAGACCCTGCATTTATTTACTCAATATTACGAGTTTATGTCTTTACAAGTCACAACTATTATGTAGTTTATTTGAAAGATACTAGTGAACCCCTTTCCAAACACGGTATGCGTATATTAATTTATTTGGTAATCTTTCCTTTTTTATTTATAATTTGTGACAGGTCTCAACTAAATATTTTAATTTGAAAGGTACTAGTGAACCCCTTTCCAATGATACCAAACACCGTTGGTACGCTTGTCTTAATTTTTTTGTTTTTTGTCGACCAGAGGGCGCCACATTAGATTCGGTGACACGTCATATAACCTATGACCAGCGGATGTTCAAGCCGCTTCTAACGATACCTCATTTGTTTAGTTCTGATAAGTAGTTTAGGAGAATAGGATCTATGAGCGAACAGATGAACATACAACATATATAGCCTGTCAAAATCATAACTCTCCTTTGGTTTTGCCATAATCGGGTAAAAATTTAATTAAACAAAAATGTTTTCAGAATAAGTTTTTTATTTAATTAATTTATTAATACTAAGTATGTACTTATAGACTTTTTTCCTCGATGTAAGGCAAGGCACCTGAATAGGTAGTTTGATACCTGAGTCATAAGGATAACAGAGGAAGAGTATTACAATAACTGATAAGCTATAAGAAGCTAAGTAGATTTTTTGAAATAGAAGTTTCTCTTTCAAGTTCTTTTCAAGTTCATCAAGTTCAAGTTTCAAGTTCTGACAAAGAAAAAAATAACACAGGTTTAAAAGCTACGAAGCCTCAGACTCACGTTAATCTCCATTAAGTACCCTTCATACCCTAGAACCGTCCAGTATGTATCAGACGGTTATAAAAAATATCGACTGATATTTAATTAATGTACCTTTGACTATTCATCAAATCTTCATTTTCTAAATACCATAATCTACATAAATGTGAAGATTATTAGCGTTTTATTTAATTTATTCGATAGTGGAATATGGAAATGGCGGAAATACCTTCTGCCGTAGAATAGTGACATTATTACGAGCGTTCAGCATCATCGGATGGCAATTATAAGTCCACCCAGGTCAGACTTTTGAACGACGGATTGGGCAAATTCGTAATCTGATATGATTTTGTACCGACTTCTAGTAATTTGTAGACGTGTCCGTTGCACTATTGCAATCAGTACATACTATTTTTCAACTATAAACAACTAGTCACTGATTAACGGAAATGTAACTTGTCTAGGGCTTGACGTCTTTGATGAGTTGGATGAAAATCAGAAAGAGGTATTTGGTCAGCAGTCTTACAGACAAGAAGTTTAAAAGCAGGTTAACTGAAAAATATCGACAAGGGCCTCAGCAGTCTCAATTGATCGGTACTGAATTACTGATCAGTACATGCGGTCAAGTGACTTGTGATCAGTCTAGCTCATGCTCGGCATCATGGTCCTCCTCCTCATCCTCCTCGTCGTCGGCTTTCGGTTCTTCGGTGACTACATCCTGCGTGCAGAGTTAAAATGTAAGTAAGTTTATTAAGTTACTACATTATCGACATACCATGAACAGGGATGTACTGGACAGACAATCAGGCAAGTAGAAAGGGAGGGCAATACTGAGCAGTGAAAAGGGATAGAATGAACATATTTGACGATGGTGAGACACACTTCCCAATCAAGTTTCTCCTCCGTTTATGCTTCTTACGTTGATTTTTCCAACGTCAGATAACTTTTATTCGAATAATAAAATTGAAGTTTGACAGTTTTTGTTGAATAGGAAGCAATAAAGCAACTGCCTAAATTTCAAAATTATTTCTCACTCTAAGTTATTTATTATAGTGATTACCTGTGTCTCCGGCTCCGCTGGCTGGTCAATAACCTGTAATTGGAATTGATTCATAACAAACTTTCTTTAACTTGCAATATATGAATGTCTGTTTAGCAGTTTTTTTGATATTGCTAAAGTAGTTACGAAATATAAGGCCCGTTTTGACATTTGTCATTGCCTCGTACCTAGTGATGTAACCATACGATTTCGGAATTCGATAGTTACGATGGACCTAATAATAATAATATTTGAAGGACTTTTTAGTTAAGAAATGCTATCATAGTGTAACAGGATTCTTGGTAAAAGAACTATGTATTATGCTTTAATGATTTATCAGTTTAATAATTCGCCGGCTTGTTAATATATCGCTAGCTGTGTTAACAATATTGCATGTCAGATAGGTAAAACATAGCGAACTATGTGTGTGATTACCATCAATATTGTATTACCCACCTAAGTTCAGCAAATAAAGATTTATTATTATTATTATTTAAAAAAGAAGATATATAGATACCCACCCTGTGAATTTAATTGCGTCCATTTTTTCATGATAATGTTTTACAGTTTCTTTCCAAGTTAGGTACATTTAGATTTATAGATATTTAGATATATATAGTTAGATCTTTCGCAAATGTCAAAACGAACGTATTATTTTGTGACAACTATAGTTAAATTAATACACTTCCTGACCTTTTATTAAAAACCTGTCTAAATAGCACATTGTCAATAGAAAACGGCTCAAAAAAGAAGTTCCAAAATCAGTTGGTTCGCTTGACACCTATCATTGCATTTTTCTTTCAATTCAGTGTTAAAGAGCTCACTGTGTGTGTGTTCTTCCTTTACCTACTGATCATCTTTCAAACAGTCTACTCAACAGTTTTTAGGTGTTTCTTAGCCTGCACATTTACTCACTATCATTTAATTTTTTTTTTTCTTAACATACTTAGTCTATAAATATGCATGTTAAAGGTCCTGACCTCAACTTCTTCTTCTTTAACACTCTCTTCGTCCTGATGTTCGTCGCCGTAGCCCACGGGAAACATGGCCAGGCATTCCCTCTCGCCGCTTATGACGTCAGAGCTGATGTAGATGGGGTTCAGGCCAGCCAGCTGCAGCAGCGGCAAACTCCTCTTGCGAGACACCATGAGTGCAATACGGTCATGACTATACAAAGATACATACAAGATTTTGCTTACAGCTTTAATGATACATTTGCAATAGTAGGATAATAGGTAAGATAAAATTATACATATTAAATCAAGCAAAGGTTTTCAAATTTCCATCGGAAAAAAAAGATGATGGTTAAGGTTATGTTAGATGGCAGACTGATTCAGAAAATCTAGATAAATGCTTTAGATATTGGTATCAATGAAATTTAAAATATGAAAATGAGTAATGTTCACAGGAGAGTCGCTAGTTTTCGTTAAGCTAGGTTGTTTGAACTTACTATCTCCTTGGACGGTCCATCTTTTCATATTGCTTAAAGGTGTAAGCTACGTGCTCTGCAGTGTACGGGTCTTCTCCGATAAAGATACCCACCTGAAAAATTCGAAACATGTTTAGACTAATAGGAGAAACATTCTGATCATGCATGACCTCTACTAAGGAGTAGTCTTATTCGTGTTACTCACGAGTTTGATGTGCCCTACTACTATGGAGACAGCAATGGGAAGGATGACGGAAGAGATGTTGATGGGTATTTCGTATTCAAAATTAATATTTCATGCAAGAATCGAATGCTGTACATATTAAGTCTAAATAATAATATCTCACATTCAATATTTCGCTGCTGTATTGACTGATGACTTCTTGAACGTCGTGGCGTTTGTCGATTGTGAACATGACCAGCACGTGCGGAGGTAGAAATTCTGTCTCTATCGCTTCGGCTAAGTCCGCTACTTGCTGTAAAACAAAAAATATAATTTTATGTAAGAACTTTGACTAATCACTGCAAGCACTTGCAAGTCTTACAAAAACTGAAAGAATGATCTAAGTACCTATTTTTTTTAACAAATTTGAAAAATTACTCATAGTGGTTATAGAATCGCTAAAATGTTGATGTGTTAAAATACTAAATAATGTTGTATTTGTACGTATGCTTTAAGTTTATTTTATCGTCAATATATAAACAGTAAGCACTTATTAGCTTGAGACACAAGTCTGACCTAGCTCAGACGATTATGCAACTGCGCTTTATGTAAATGATTAAATAAGTATTTATTGTGCTTGCATTGCCCTGTTCTGTTAATAAATCATTATTATTATTTTTATATGTATTTAATATCCATCTTTGTTTTACCTTGGGATAGAAGTACGCCAGTCCATTAGCCTTGGCAAGGTCATTGGCTGGCGTGTACAGGCCGGGCACGAACAGGCCCCCCGGGGGGATGTACTCCTCCCCTTCCACCTCGATGTCCGAGTGGAACTCTTCTTCTTCTTCTCCTTTCTCTTCACCCTCTACTACCACCCCGTCCTCTGGCTGAACCAATCACATATTACATATTACGTCCATTTCCTAACAATTGAGGAAAAACTGTGTATGTATAAGTTATAAAAACAGCGTTAAACTAAGTGAGACTACCTCTAAAGTTGCTTCAGTGACCTCCGTGACTTCAGTTGCCTCGGTAACCTCGGACACTTCTGTCTCAGCCTTTTCTACTTTTGCCTCTCCTTCTGTGCCTTCCTCTCCCTCTTTACCTTCACCTGGTTCTCCTTCTGGGACTTCGCTCACTTCTGGCACCTCTGGAGCAGGAGCTGGTTCGGGATCCGCTGGTAACTACAAAAAGATATCACTTACGAGATCAAAATACATACCTACTTTAGCAAATCTAATTGAGATTTATATGCTAAGACTAGAATTCTTAACCAAAAGCCGAAATGTTGAAGTTTAGAAAAAAATCGTTTTATAGAAAATAAGGCCTTTGCCAAGTAGTAGTGTTCGAACAAGCAGTAATGGCTCGCACAAATCCAATGCGGGGATACGCCTGCAGCACGTCACGTAGGGTACGAGAGCTGGCAACGTTTTCGAGAAGGCATTTTAGTATGGGATGCGCACTAGTAAACGCAACCGGTCCCAGGTGCCAGATCCTATCATATGCTGAATTGTGCCATTGTGCCAGGTGCCTATCCTATCATATGCTAAATTCTATGCCAAATAACATATTAAAAATATAGCCATACTAAAATTTACTTTTTTTCGACGTTGCCATCTCATAAACCAGTACAGTAATTGGCGTGATGTCCTATACTGTACCACCAGTCAACAACCAGCCCACAAGACTCTGTCAAGTAAGTACTAAAACTTTAACTTTACCCCAGCCGCTATCCTGGCCATTCTTTCTTCATCTTGGCGCTGCTTCTCCAGCCTCGCCGCTTCTTCTTGGGCTTCGCGAGCCAAACGTTCCTGTTCAGCTGCCAAACGTTCGCGGTCTTCTTTTTCTTCTTTCTGTTTATATTATTGTATAAAAACATGTCAAAATACAAAATATTTTTATTTCAAGTAGGCCTTTCCAGGCACTTTCGAAACGTAAAATGACGCTAGTTGCGCGGTTCCAAAATGTCATTCCTATGGAGAAGAACCGGCAAGAAACTCCATAGGTTAATCTTTTAAAAATGGTAATTGATATACAGAGCTTCAATGAAGAACATACATAAATTCATTTAAAAATATGTGACAACATACAAGACAACTTTTGCTATTTTCCATACATGTCATTTAAGCGATTTCTATCATCGTTATCGCTTGTAGAAATGTCACTTGGCTAGGGGGGCTGGTGTATCGACGCAAGGCGTGTGCAGCTAGCAGCACGTAGAATATTAATATTATTAAAAAATTAGGAACCTCAATGTGTAGTAACTATACATAAATACTGATACTAAATCGTCTATACATACATGATTTAGAAAAAAAAACCCGATAAATATTAATTAAAAAAAAATCGCTTTACTCAAAAACTACTGAATGGATTTTGATACGGTTTGTTCTCAACGGATGGAGTGTTTTAAGAGGAAGATTTCAGTGTATAATTCAGTATCATACATTATAAGTAGGTACTAAATACATTACATATAAAAGACATGTAAGAGATAGCCTAAATAAATCGTTTACTGACTGACCATTTTCTGCAGCTTGGCGTTGTACCTGTCGCGGCGCACTTCGCGCGCGCTCTTGCTTATAGTGGCGTACCGCTCGTACGCAGGCACCGGCGGGAGTTGCTTCTCAGGAGGCACGTCTTCTTTGGGCATCGGTATTTCCTCGTACAAGGTGTACCGCATCAGCTCTTAATTTGGACAGGTATGATGTATCAGACGTAGCGACACACACACTGAAGCAGACGAACGACGCCCAT
Organism: Plusia festucae; assembly: GCA_950381575.1. Lineage (NCBI taxonomy): Eukaryota > Metazoa > Arthropoda > Insecta > Lepidoptera > Noctuidae > Plusia > Plusia festucae. The sequence continues at coordinate 1,703,689 of OX494447.1, forward strand.
CCAATCGGTGGAAAATATATTTTTTTGCCTCACAACACCCTCCTTAAAGATGTCGGTTAACAGTGATGGCCATTTTGAAGCGGCGGTAGCCTAATGGCTAGGGCGTCGGACTTGCGAGTTCGAATCCCACCCATTACACTACCGACGTGAACCCACTCGTAACACAAGCATCTTAGCTTAGCACGAGGGGTTAACGAGATTACTAGTAATGTGCGACCCACATTGCTAGTAATCTTTATGAAAAAAAAATGTTTTTTTTTTCTACTAGCACTTTTATGTGTATAAAATGCGCCGTTTTGTTTTTTAAGAATTTTATGGTATTTTAGTTTTTTAATGCGCTATAATAACGCACCATTAACAAAATCGATGGAGTAGTGACGAGCGGACATATGAATGGAGATACATACTGGTCAAACATCTAAACCCTCCTTTCAGCTTCGATGCAGCCGGGCAAAATTACATTTTCGGGGAGGTATTTTCCAGGCCACGAAGGATCCGGACACAATGTCCCACGGTTCAGTCCTCGAAAGGAGTGTGGGGTGGGCACTACGCACCCACCCCTCTGAATGGATTCCAGTAAAGGCAAGGATGGAACCAGGGTGTTTTGGGTCGTTGTAAATCCCCACACTGTGCCCTCAGCGAAGGTTGAAGTCAATAGCGTTACACTTCCAAAGTAAAAAAAGGTGTTTTGAAGGGACACTAACTGACGAAGTTTCTGGTGTCGGTCTCGAACATCTTGAAGAGCACGACGAGCACCTTGCCATCAAGCAGTGCGTGCAGACATGCCTCGTTGGGGTCCACGTCACTCATGTACAGGGCCTCCCGTGCGCTATGCTCGTCCAACTGGAACGTATCTTTTGCAGACACCGTGATATCTGGAACCAGACACTGGCCCTCAAACAAGCAATCGTTTTTACACCTACAGATTTAGAAAATGACGGCAAAAATTTGAGCTTTCAAATTAAGTTCCAACTACAAAGTTCCACTAAGCGCAGAAACGTGTGCACTAAACGGTGATGTTCGAGGTGAAAAAAAAAATTCACATTCAATTTATAGTTCTTATTTATTGCTATCCGTTTCTCGCTGCGTGTTGGTAATAAAAGATTACTAATTTTGATTTAGTTCGCATACACGGGAAACAGCGCCGCAATGTACTTATCATAATGTTTATCGGTTTTATCAAATTGGCTAAGGAAGATTTTCAAGTTTCGTAATTGCGTTCTCATCAATGAAATTCTGTTAATGAAAATTTTAGGTCCTATGTCATTCTCATGTAAAACCAGAATCTTCGATAGATCCAAAAATTTTTGTTCGCAGAATGTTGGGTTGTGTATGAAAGTCGCGAGTAGCTTTAGCTTGCTTTTGTCCAAACCCTTGAATAGGTTATAAGTAATATAATAATTTTAACTATAAATTTGAGCTCAAGAAAGAAAAAAAAATAGTAGATTTTTGGTCTCGCTAACTGGAAACCAGGCAGGTGTTTCGCAATATTGAGATATTAAGAAACGGGAATTTAACGAGAGTGAGTTGATGTAACCACGGCCAGTTGAACGTCAAGGCCATTAAAGGTAAATGTGTCTTGCTTGAAGTTAGTCTCACTGATCATGTCCCACTTTTCGTACAAGTCGTAGTGGGCCTGGTGGCAGTGCGGCCAGAACATGATGAAGTTCAAGCGTTGGATGTTTTGCGCGAGGCGCTCGTTCACTCTCTTCTTGCGAGCCGCGAGGGTCAGCACACGGAGACGTTCGGATGCTTCACGATACTCCTCCTCAATCTTTATGTTCTCCTCCATCTTCTCCTGGAAAATAATGGCTATTGGAATCATTATGTGAGTTCTGAGATGAAACATTTTGTTGAGAGTGCGGTGTAGGTACCTGGTATTTATAACAACGATAGGCACTATGCTCGCCCGTAGTATGCTACAGATAAGTTGTTAATTTAATAGAAGTCGGATGTGTAAAGTTTACATTTTCATTTGATTCAATTTCCCTTTTTTTGCACTGTTATGAAACTGTGATACAAGCCCACCAGCAAAAGTAATAAATCTAAATAAAAATCATGTCAAACAGTGTTAAATTGTGTTTAAAATCTTTGCATTGGAAATACTTTCAATTTACATTACATTCCATTCATACGCCGATTTAGGGTAGGACCTAATTATGAATGTGTAGTAGGTACTAAACCTTCAACGTCACTTTCTCGGCGGGTTATTGCCACGTGGGTTTGTCGTCAGCATACTCTGCATTGTTAAGACGCTGGCAACATTCATTGGCTGCTGGCTCCTCGAGTAACACGTCATAGTGTGTAAGGTGTAATTTTCTGTGGTTAAACGAGGCTTGCCTAATTTCGTAAGGACTAGCTTAAAGTGTAGTAAGTATTTACTATCTGTTCTTTTCTGATTAATACACGTTCCACTCCCGTCAATGCTTTGTCTGGCTTTGCCTTGCCTTTGCCTTTGGCCTTGCTTCTCAATCATATAAACCTACCTACTGATTTGATCTTGCTAGTCTCTGGATCCACCACTTTTGAAGCTATAGGCTTACATATGGCCTTGTTTAATTGGGATGCTCTTTACCTTTGGCAGACGAGCACAAGGGCGGTTTAATCGCTGGGGTTTAGCCAGGTACGGTCAACCCAACCCAATAAGCATACCAACTATAGATTTAACTGCTCTGCGCGGACACGTTTTGAGCTTTTGAATGCAAACAATTACAGTTTCCCAGTATGCAAGGAAAGAAACGAGGAGAAGGAGGAAACGAAATTGAAGTTAGTATAGATTTAGTTTTATTTTATTGGTATGACAAAAAAATAATAATATACAGGATTAACTAAAGAGGAGTGCGTAGATTCAAGGAGGTAATCAGGTGCATAAAACTGAACAACTTTTCCCAGAAACAGGTCGAAATCTTAAAATTGAAAATCATCTTTTCATACAAACATAAGGCACGTGACCTGTCACTTTAATATGAATAGTCCCATTTTTCATGTTAAGATTTCGACCTATGTTCCTTGGGGATTACCTCGTTGAATAGCTAGGAGCTGAAATGCTCTTACTCTGTCTTTGACAATAGTGTGGTTTAAAGTGCCGACCTACACCTAAAGCTTCTTACAATAGAAGTTAATGTTCAATGAAGTTAGTGCTGGAATTCGTGCTTATTTTCGGAGACATTTATTGTGAACAAAATGGATAGGTATTGAAAATTCCGCACACTTTACAAACTTACAATTTGCATTCTATACCTATTCATTGTATTTTCAAACATAGAAGAGAGATATTTTCGCAAGTACCTACCTAGATCATAAAAATAAATTTTATGTAGCAATAAAAGAATGAAGTGTTTATAAAATATAATGTATTTTAGAATGCCATTCAGTACAATGTTTTTGTAGTTAAAAACAAATATCAGAATCGTGTTTAACGTACCGCTTCTTCCGGCAACATTTCTTGTATGTCCAGCCTTGGTCTGTCAACCATGATGCCTTCGTTTTCTTGATTCAAAATCACAAGTTCTTCCTCTATAATGCGGCATAAATCTATACCGTTCGGACCAAACATCGCACGTGTTAGCTTGCCATGCTGTTGACAAAATTACTCTTTTTTAACGTTACTAAATAAAAAAATAAAATAAAAAAATAAAAAGGTTTATTTCAGAAACTTGTGTGAACTTTTAAGTAAAAGTTATACCTGTGCTAGGAGGCCCTGCTCTTCAATAACAAATTATAAAATAGTAAAAGTGGTGTACAAAGTGCATAAAAGTGTATAAAAGTTACAGAGAAAATAAAATTATAAGAAATAAAAATTAAAAATTCAACAACAAAATTAAAATATATCCTAACATTGTTTATGTGTGTGTGTGAGAGTGTTTGTGAGAGTGCGTGTGTGTGTGTGTGTGTGTGTGTGTGTGTGTGTGTGTGTGTGTGTGTGTGTATGAATGTGTGTGTGTATGTGTGTGTGTGTCTGTGCAACTCAATTTGTAACTCTTTGGCTGAATCATATTTACGACAAGTGATGCGTCTGATCAATAATTCAAGCCTGTTCTATTGCAAAGCACGTATAGAAGGTAATGAGACTAGGCTGATGTTAAAATAGTAACTAGTAACTTGTGTGAGAGGTAATACAAAGATAATTACCACTATGAATAGGAATACTGGTTCGCTCTTATGTTTAAATCTCTCTAAAGCATCGATATGGTCGGAGCAACACTGAAACAAAATTAATGTGTTATAAATACAATAAGCTAAGGTGTCGTGGTGGCCTAGCGGTTCAATGACCGGGTTTATATGCAAATAGTCGCAGGTTCGAACCCAGGCAAGTACCAATGTGACTTTAACAAAGTTATATGTGCTTTCTTAATTATTCTAAGACACTATCGACAAGCGGTGAAGGAAAATATCGTGAGGAAACCTGTGCTCAATGGTGGTGATCAATGCTCATCCCTTCTCTAAATGGGAAGAGGCCTGTGCCCCGCAAAGGACACTTAAGAAAGGTCGGTATAATTAGCTATTATCTATGTTCTATCTATACTATAATAAAATAGCAAATTACAACATTCATTTGCCGGCTATCAAAATGTATGTTAAAGTATCCAGCAAAAACGGCTAAATACTTTGCTGTAAAAAATTGAGAGAATATTTTCAAAAAATCTGAGACGGGATCAGGCTATGTTTAAACAAATTATTACATCCAGGTGATAAGAAATGGAGCTTATTCCCAAAATCTTCTTTTTCATCCGCACACGGAAATTGACATTATTGACGTGTAAACAACCAAGTAACCGTGGCAAACACTAGGCCTGTAACCATAACGACCAGATCTGATTGAAGTATGAGTTACTTTTTAGGAAAATCAGCTGTCGTCAAAACCACTCGGTGGTTGTACGATTGGAAATGAATTATCTTGCTGCAAGTTCAAATCCAGGTGAATCTGTTCTGCTTTTTTTTTAACATCCAGTTTCTTTTACAAGTTCGAATATTTTGATACTCCAAATTCGCATCTCAGTCGAGCTAACCCTTATGTGTTTTTTAGGTCAGAATCTGATTTTATTAACTTTTTCCTGATATAAATTCAATCAATATTATCATTTATAACTTGAATAAATGAAGTTCAACGTAGTTTACCTATACTTAGGTCGTTATTAATATTATTATATCCACGTTATCTTTTTACCCGACTACGGCGAAGCCAAAGAAAACATCCATCCTTTACTATTACTCTTTACTTTACGCGCGAGCGAAGCTGCGGGCAACAGCTAGTTGTACAATAAGCTATCAATAAAAAAATTGAATCCTTAACTTAAATTCGATGTATCTAAGTAGATGTTCGATATTTCGATAAAGCAAATACGTATCTAATATTTTCATTACAAAAATCTGGATGTTGAAAAAAAATCTCCTCATGTCTATTTGGACAGAATCTATTCTTATAGTCACCTTGACCATAGCGATTTGATCTTGCCCGATCTCCAGCTTGCCTTTCCTGACGGCGTTGCCAGTTGCCAGGCAAGGACCACAGAATTCCGAGTACACCTCCATACCTGTTGGCGCAAAATTTTTTTAGGGCTGTATTGGAAAGAAGTAGAGTAAGCTACATAATTTTTACTACATAGTATAATATTTTAGTAAGATAGTTTGGTAGTACAATATAATATAGGGCATGATGTGAAAGGAAAACATTTGATGGATTCCTAATAAATTATTTTTGGAGCCAAAGTATGTTTGATAACATAAAAATAATATCTTGGGACAGCTCACACGGCCATCTGATCCCAAACTAGACAGAGCCTGTACTATGGCAAGTTGGCAACCAGACAACTGATAAACATACTTATATATTTTTAAATACATACTCATTATAGAAAAATAACACCCAGACACAGAACAAATGATCGTGCTCAACACACAAAGCTTTGTCCTGGGTGGGAATCGAACCCATGACCTCAGCAGTCAGGGTCACTAACCACTAGACCAACAGGCCTGAAATGTTAGAGATAGTTTTAGTGCTTATTTTATCTCTACATGGTAAGAGGCTTACAGGTTGATATTATTCAATCAACTATCAATCAGCTTAGCTTATCGCTGTCCACTGCTGGACAAAAGCCTGTCCCAACTTGCGCCACAACACGCGGTCCTCTACCTTCCACATCCAGTCAGACCCAGCTACCTTTTTCAGGTCATCGATCCATCTAGCGGGGGTCCTGCACTACAACTGTGAGGGCCGTGTGTTATGGTTCGCATAATGAGGTGTTTTACGCTGGTCAAGCAGGATGGTGACCGCATTTTTGAACACCTCCGTGGTCGAGTGGCGTAAACACCGGTTTTCAAGGTGTCGTCAGCTCTGAGGTCCCGGGTTCGATCCCCGGACGGGTCAATGTAGAAAATCACTTTTCTACATTGCCTCGGGTCTGGGTGTTTGTGGTTCCTTCGTTGTTACATCTGGATTCCATAACACAAGTGCTTTAGCTACTTACTTTGGATTCGGAGCAATGTATGTGATGTTGTCCACATTTATTTATTTATTTGTATACGTTGTTTAGAACGCTGCTGCGCATTCTCCTTGATTCTTTATTCTTTAGTTGCCTCTTAGAGCGGTTTTGCACTACGTCCGATCCGAATCCGACCCGAACCCGTGAATATATAGTTCGTAGTATTGTAGTATATAGATACTATACTTAGAATTTTAATTCGATTCCAGATTTGACAATTTCTGTGTTGCAACGTTATGACAAGTACTAAATAGTGACGTTGCGAAATTATTCGATATGGAAATGGAATATTTCCAGATCGATTCTTCTCGTTTATAATTTTACTCTTGTAAACTAAGTATATCAGGAAATTAAATATTTCTAAACCGATAATTTAGTTTGACGATTAATTAACGATCTGAGACTTTTCTTTTATAATAGTGTGTGAAATAAATAAAAAAATGTGATCATGAAGGAACATGACAAATAAATCGATTTTTGTGTTCATCACTACACTATTATATGTGGTATCATTATTTCACAAAATGACAGTAGCTAATGTCAAATCCGGAATCGAATTAAAATTCCGAGTATAAGTACAATACTACGAACTATACATTCACGGGTATAACGCGGTCTAAGATCGCAGATCTATGGTATTTTATGGTAATTTACTCACTAGATCTGCGATCTGCGATGTTATGATAAACATATACCTATATAGATAGTGCGTAAATTACTACGAACCATACTTTGAAATAGTTCTAAGGCTACTACGGACTAGTACGGACCATACTTTCACGGGTTCGGATTGGATTCGGATTGGACGTAGTGAGAAACCGCTCTTACGAATCCCACGAGATAGAGTTTTATTCTAAGCCGCAACACCGCAGCGATGTTTTTATTAACTTATTTAAGCTCACATAATGCAAACAGCATGATACTTACAAATCAGCACGTTGGAGTGGTTCATGAGGTATTGTTCAAACTCTTCATTAGTTTCAACAGTTTCTTGGATCGATACTGCTTGTTTGCGAGCCATTGTATATTATAAAGGAAAATAATTGTGCCATACAAAAAAATATTGACGCCAAAATTCAGTTCTCCCAGAAGTCAGGCTACAAAACAATTTCTAGCAAACATGACAAGGATCCCATAGAGCTGTGCCATAGAGATTTCATAACAAGGGGAAACCTCATTGTGGTTGTTGAATAAAAAACAGTATTTTAAACGAATAACTGTAATAAAAACGTAGATATCATAAGATAACTTACTTAAATTTTCCAGTCAGAATTTAATATATTTTAAACACAATTGAATAAATTATATCCACGGTAACAACGAGGTTGGTACAAGTCACCAAAAACAATCAGTCTTGATAATTTTATAAACATTTGAATAAAACCTCTCATTACTGGAACTAAACTTAATTTTGAGATGCTGTTAAAAGTTCATCACGATAATCTCATGCACACGATACCGCCACCCGCCGCCGCCGACCTGCCGTCGATTATTTTTATTTATTTAAATAAAAGTAACTGCTTATTTCTTATGAAATCTCTGCCAGCAGTCCCGCAAGAGGAGAGTACAGTATACAAGCTGTATTGTTGGCGGATGATAAACAAAACCAAATTTAATAGGTGGTGGCGTCGTGTGCGTTTATATTAAAGTGACAAAGACAGTACAAGTATAAAACCTAGTAAAACCATCCATGACCTCAACTAAGATTGACTTCCGTTTGAGTCTTGTTTGAGTATTCGGCGGCCATATTTGTTTTAGATTTTAACTGCAACATAATTATATGAACACATACTGATTTTCAAAACGCAATAAAATTTCATAAATGGAATATAATAGTCCTTTGAGATTAGGGGCCTTATTCACAAAGTCAAAGCAGTTAACGTTACCAACCCAACACGTAACAACACGTTTTATATACTTTAAGATAAAAAATTTGTTAAATGGTCTAGACCTTAAATACTAACACTACCCGGTTACTCGCAGACCATAAAAACCATTTGAAGACCCGGGATTCTTCAACTCTAATCTGCGTTATGCCACGTTAAGTTTGTTTGGATTTAGAGAATAACCCCCTAGGCTTTTTTGTTTCTTCGAAATACCAAGTTATGGACTATAATCACACTAATGTTATAAAGGCGTACGTTTGTGAGTGTGTATGTATGTTTGTTACTTCTTCTCACTCAAACGGTGGATCGATTTCGATACAATTTGATATGGAGGTAGCTGACAGCCTGGATTAACACATAGGTTTTTTTCATCACGATAAAAACCGCGGGAAACACTGCGGGGCGCCCCTGGTAAGTAATTAATAAAACCGTCTTCATTTATTGTCTTTCACCGCATCCAGAATTTATTTTAAATGTTTCAAATGACTAGGTATCATGGGATTCTTTCACCACCATCCCCAGTTGCACCACCACCATCAGGCTGTTTTTGTGTCTTTTTCATCAATATCTATCATATTTTTGATCTGTAGGGCATCAGCCTCCATTGCGATTGTATAATTTCCTTGTTGTTCTCTATAGGTGTGAGTTTTGATTCATCTGAAAATAAATCATAAAATGCAATGATTAATTATATATATTATTATAAAAAAAATACAGGATAATGAGGGATAAACAACAGGTACCTAAGGTTTTGTATGAGGTATCCATTCATAGGCACGCCAAGACCACCATGCTACTTTTTTTTAAGACACCTGTGTAAGCCTGGATTACAGGCTTTGTACTTTACAGAGGTTCCTTCGTACCAAAAAAAATAGTTTAACTTTGGATCCCGGCTGTAAATTTCATTGATCTTTGACCATCCACACAAAGGAATGTCTCTTTATAACATTCAGAAAATGCGAGTGGGTTCGGGATGGAAGTATGCGCCATATTAATACCAGTTATCATTTATTTTATTATTTGTTATATCATTTGTTACATTTATTTGTATTTTTCATGTTGTTCTCACGTCTGTTACATCACTTGGGGTGTACACTGAAAACAAGCACTGGATTGTGTCTAACGACAACTAACATGATGATGAGTGGTTACCTCGTTGTTGCAAAGACTTTATTTACTTTGATATTTATATTTTTAGTGTCTGAAACTATAAAGGTACTATGGTTAATATTGGTCTGCACTATCGTATTGGAATTCTCTGTAATGATAGCTGTAATTTTTTGAATAAATAAATAAATTGAATAAATAAATATTTTTTGTATTTCAATTAAACTTGAATATAAAATTTCTTCCTTAATTATTTTAACTGTTTTGTTTTCTGTTAGCAACACATTTAAAGCCTCGTTTATGGCGAATAATCGTTCAAAATATGTTATTTAACTGAATCCTTTGAGTCTGGAAGTCTAGATGTAAGGGAAGGCTTGGTAAAGGAAGATAATAATATAATATCTTCGAACAATTAAAACACGGCCATCTGATCCCAAACTAGGCAGAGCCTTTAAATAAGAACCAGACAATTGATAAACATACTTATATATTCCATACATCGATATCACTAAATAGTACAAAACAAATGTATACTATGTAGTTATATCGAATATAAAATAGGTATATAAAATTCGCTTCTGTCTGTCCCCATGTATGCTTATATCTTTAAAATTATGCAACGGATTTTGATGCGGTTTCTTTTAATAGATAGAGGGATTCAAGAGGAAGGTTTATATGTATAATACACGTGCGAAGCTACGCTAGTTATAAGTAGATAAATTACGCCCAAAAACAGCACAAATTATGCTAAGCACACAAAGATTGTTCTGTGTGGGAATCGAACCCACTACTTCTGGTTTAGATAAAAAGTGTTTACTAAGTATCTTGATTAATTGGTCACCTTTGTCGAGTATATACTGTGCCAGCAGTTCGCTGAAAACGGTGACAGGAACGGCCATGTTGACGTAGGGGAAGCACGCGCCGCCATCGCTCGTCACGTTGATGGCTATGATGCCAATCACTTCCACACGGTTCTTTGACCTACACAGTACCACATTACAGTCTAAAATGTTATTTAAAAAAACCCGCCAAAAAATTTAGCACAATCATGGATCAAACAAAAATACATACAGCACTCGCCAATCTTTATGGCCGCTCTGAATGTAGCCGTCGGTACAAACTCGCGCATGGTACGCTCATACTACTACATACTCTCGTACACACTACTCATACACTGGAACTAACGCGTGGGAGGCGAGGACGCTTGCGGGTGGAAGACAGCGCGCGCGGGCGTGCCCTGCCTCCCCGCCCCGCTGATACCTGATTTTGTGTTCTGCGCAGCGTAATGCGGCTAGGTTCGGAGCGGCCATAAAGTTTGGCGAGAGCTGTACTATGAACAGCCTTGCAAAAAGAAAGAAAAATAGTAGCGAAAGGTCATCTCCTTCCGCTCCATGATCCATTGATCAGCTAATGCGTACAGCACGACCCGTCAGAGCGCTGATTTTCAGCTATTCTTAATCCCTAAATTGAAATGCGGGAAATACAGGACTAGTAGACTGGCTACTCAAGTCGCTAAGATAACTTCTTAGTTCAAACGAAAGTTCTAATTATTTGATAAAAGTTGATTTTAACCTTTATTTTAACTGCTTCAAACTATACTATCAGTAAAGTTTGATAATTAAATCATCATCAATTATGTCATTAAATTTGTTTTTGATAGAAGTAATTCAAAAACTTGATACTGAGTACTTTATATATATATTTGCCGTTGAAATAAAATATATTTGTTTACTTTAGTTCTTTGTTTACATTTTAAAATACAGGATCAGGTCTTTTCTTTCGGTCAGTTAAGATGTAAGATAATTCATTTTATTCACCCCGTAACCCTGAATATGGGTCCCCCGCTGAAGCCGGACTGCACACAGCAGGAGGTCTGTATCATAGAGGGCGACACCGTGTTCACGTGGCCCGACGTTATCGTGGGTATGAGGTTCGTTAAGTCGAACTCGTTGTAGTAAGGGAAGCCCGCTGCTAGCACTGACTCACCTGAAAATCAAAATATATAGCTACTTTGTGAAACACTTGGTTCCTTACTTGACTGCACGGACAGTAATATAGGATACCATGAAAACGACCGCTGTGGTGCGCGAAGTGCTCGTCGGGTTCGATTGCGGGTTCAATCCCCGCATAGGACAAGCATTTCTGTGATCCATAAATACTTGTACCAAGTCCGGGTGCTTTTGTACATGTGATTTGAGTAGCGGCGACTTATGGATTATTTCTCAGTGCGGGAGTTGTTAATAAAAAAATAATAAAAGGGACTTGCGACTATACAGAAGCCACATGGATTGACTAATCTTGTTGGTTATGTCGAATCTATCTATCGAAATAAGGTATTTCCCCTTCCCACTTGAGAAAGCTGTTGGTCCCGACTACCATACCTGGATATTCTGACAATCAGTTGAACCAACAGGTACCCACTGATCGTCCAGTAATGGGTTGTGGAAGTCAGATAGGGAGTCGATAAATTAAAATACGATTTTTTACATAAAATCGTGAGTCTGGAAGCAAACCCCAGCACAGCTTGGGAGAAGGCTGGGCAGATTTTTTATTCCATAATTATATTATGAAAAAGAAACTGTCCATATTATGTTCAGTGTGGTATAGACGAAGGGGACGACCAAAGGAATGATGAATGGATTGTGTAAAAGATGATATGGCTAGAAAGAATGTTACTATTGAGATGACGTCAGACTCCAAATGAAATTGGGACAAGGTCAAGTGGATGAATATGAAAGTACAAGAAATATAGAAGAAAAGAAAGTCTGAAAAGAACATACCTTTTTCAGCAGGTACCTTGGATAAAACAGCAGACTTCATGTGGCTCAACCTTTCAGGATTAGTAAACACTAAGGCCAGGTCATAGGCCTTCTTATCTGGAGTCTTATACCGAACTATAGCTGTCTCGCTCACTCCGCGGCAGTATACTGATAGCTTGTGGCTTTGGTACTGTAAGAAGCATTTTACATATAGGTGAAATGTTTCTATCCATCTTAGTTAAATATTCTGAGCTTGTGAAAGACATGAATTTCAAAGGCATTACTTTCAGTATTAATTGTTGTGTGTTGCAAACGTGCAGTTGACCGTAACTGATTTCTACAAATGTATACTCCAGTAGAGGTAATTTAATTACTCCTATGTGAAAAAAAATACACTTGTCCGAGAAGATTTTAGTCAATTTCATTGTAAAAAGAAATAAAATAAAAAGTATTTTTTTACCGATTTAACGACGTGTGCGCAGGTCACGATGAAGCCCCCTCCGAGATACACACCCGCGCCCCACGCGTGCCCACATCTTACTAGCACTGTACACTCATCTATTTGACCTGGGACCGAAAACTTTCTGAATCAATTAAGTCCCACTCCTTTACCAAAATCACGAACGTAAGCTTTCAAGGAGCAACTATTGGCGCCTAACTGCGCCCGCTGTTCTACCCGCAGTATATCAGATAACTTAGTTTTTCCAAGATAAAAAGTAGCCTATGCGTTAATTCAGGGTCAGTGTCAGATATAGATCAGATATACAGCAAAACTGTATGACAGTCGAGACCAGCAGCTTTCCGACGCACATACTATAACTTGGCAAATCGCTTTGTGGCGCACCCATGGACCGATAGGGTGGCGAACACGTTACTACTTAAAGACGGCGCCCCAATGACTCGAATTCGTCACCCGTCCCCTATTTTAACACTCCCCGGCCTTACGTACTCCGCCATCCGTAATCCATGGGAGTGTTCCAAAAAGTTGCCAAAGCTATACATCATTCCTAACATCCTCAATACATTCAATAAAAATATCAAACTTACTTAATACATCTTGTAGTGGGTGTGAGCTTAACGGTCTAGTTGGCTGTGGTGGAGCCACCCTTAGTTTGGCAGACAGCACTGATATTAAGGGCGCCACAAGCGTGAGCCCCACCCACTCTCCTCGGCACCACGACACGCTGCAGACCACTGTGCCTATTAGCTCCTTCCTAGAATATAAGAAAAACATTGATTTATTATAGTACGTACATCGTCCAACAATTATGAAGTATACAAATTCAGCTATGTTCTGAGGTATGTATCTCGTGAGGATGAATAGCTTCATGTTGCTGAAACTCTATTTACGATTAAATAAGAAAAGAAGAGAATCTTTTTATTTTTGTGAACACGAAAATTTTCCGAAGATAGGGTATGCCTTAGGCCTTTTTATGCTTGCAATATTTTTCTGAAAAGTATGGTACGGAAAGTCCATCATATACCTCCTTTGAGATTACAATATACTCACGTCGGTCCTTCATTGAAGACTGGTCCGCCTTCAGATCCTAGCGCAGTAGCGGCATCAGTTAACAGAAGTGAAGGTCTTTTACCCACCACACCACATATTGAGCCTCGTGTTATTGCGTTTAAAAACACCTGCAAGTTGCGTAAATAATACCATTTCAGTTTGAGTATTATTTTGGCGCCACCGAGGCCGGCCCAGGAAGACGTGGCGCGTTGATTAAGACGCATACCGTGAGGGCAGGACTTGAGGGGCCTTTGCCGAGAAGTGGGACAAAATAGGCAATATGATAAACCTCGAATACAAAAATCTTTAAAAAGGTAATGTTAATTTATTATTTAAGAATCCATTTAAAATGTGTCTCACCTCGCATCCAAAAGGTGTGGAATGAACTTCGAGTGTAGAACCTCTGCCAGTCGGCGCTCTTACTACGTCCAGCAAGTAAGACAGCGGCCTTAGACTTTCAACTCCTAAAATGATAAAAATATTGAACTTGGAACTGGAACCTGTGGCAATCAGTAGTTTTTATAAGGACTTTGTGCTGGTATGAACTAACCTATCGAAACTTATATTGATAATCAGCAACGCATCAGTAGACAATACCGTTTCTAACCCTTTAGTAATCCATACGTTGTGTTTACTAAGACTATAGGCTAGCAAAGGTGACAATTTTGCGCCGAAAAGAAAATGGAAACGCAATTGCTCCCTACCGTCATCATAATTGAAGATCAACCAAACTATTGGTGTATACTTTGGCGGTGTGGCAAAAAAATACCAAATCTAAAAGTATAAACTATTTACTGAACTTATGTTTAAATGACTGGCCATATTTTTGACTGTCATGAAAAATGGTTGACCGTTTACAATAAAAAAAAATTACACTAAAATAATATCGTTATTTTGTACTGTGAGTTTTAGAAAAGCTTTGAACAAAATATGAGTTCATCAAAGAAGGATAAGAAAAAAGATAAGAAAAAAGCAAAGAAAGTCGTAGAAGAGGAGGAAGAAGAGCCTAAATGTGATAAACGAGGAGCTCGGAACTACTATCGGTACTACGACACACCAGATGGCTGCCAAGTTCAGAAAAAGGTAATTACCGTAACTCATGAAGGGTACCATTTTGATATAAGTATGAAAATAAAGCAAGTAGTTTTCTACATGTAGGTGTTTCCTTTATCCATCTAAAGAAATCGTCTAACATCGGCTCGGATTTTACCATTTTTATTGGGCGAGTTCCTGACATCCGAAAAACTCGAAACATCGTCAGTTCTAAAATGTACGAGTGTGTACAATAGCATTGTGACCGTCAGAGAACAGCGTGGTGCAAACGTTATATAAACAATATTATTCAAAATTCATCTAAATAGCGTCATGTTGATTGAAGTTATATAATAAAGAATATTGAAGGCTACTTCATGGCCGTGATCGCTTGACAGAAATGTAATGAAAATGAAATCCAAAGCTAACCAGAAAGGCACTACATGCACACACCAATACTGGTCTATAAACGTCCCACTGCTGGGCACAGGCCTTTTCTCATATAGAGAAGGAACAGAGCATTGATCACCACGCTGGCTCACTGGGCTGGCGATTTCAGATTCCAATTTATATAAGCCTGATTTCTTCACGATGTTTTCCCTCACCAATTGTCAGTGATCTTTAACTAATTAATAAGAGCGTACATTTAACTTTGAAAAAGTCGCATTGGCACTTGCCTGTAGTACTACGAAATGCGCACACGTTTAGTTGATAATATGCATGTCTTTAATATTTCAATACAAATTCTAATGGTTATGGAATTCAAACCTACAGTTGTAAAAAAATTTTGATATAAGTACCTGTAAGGCCTCATTATTTTGGTCGCGATGATGCTGGTCACAGAGCGTGAGCGCGTGAAGTGAAGTCGCTTCACGCGCTGCCACTCTATCTTTCTCTATCTTATCATTCCACGCGTAAACTTACAGCAAGTTACGAGTACAATGTTGCTGAGAGGCCAAATCGCGCGACGCCCCGCTTTGGCGTAAATGAGGTCCAAAAACTTAAAATACAACATCGGTCCCTAAGGCATAAACTTATTCGTTATTGTACGTATTTCAGATTATGTGTACCACCCGATATGGGATGGTCGCTGGCCTCATAGCGGGCACATACGACGTTCTCATGATCTCCCATGTTGTGGGCCTGGGCCCCCTATTACAACGGTAACGTATATTATAACATTATTTATCATCTAAGAAATACGTGATTATTTTGAAGCTGCCTGGACAGACCTCGTTCTGTCAAAAGTTAATAGTAAAAATTAATTGTAATGTTTTTCGAGTGAATTGAATTAGAACCTTCTGTGGACCTTCGGGAACATACAAAAAAATAAATTAGTCGAACTGGTTCAGCCATTCTTGAGTTATGCGCTTACCAACATTCATTTTTATTTATATTGAAGAAGAAGATATTATATAGAAGGTAGATAACGCATCGACAAGAGATGCAAGTGACTGGTGTTGGTACATTGGTAGTGTTTTGATTTAATATAAATAATATAAATACCTATAATATAAATGTGGACAACATCACATACATTGCTCCGAATCCAAAGTAGCTAAAGCACTTGTGTTATGGAATCCAGAGACAACGAAGGTACCACAAACACCCAGACCCGAGGCAATGTAGAAAAGTGTTTTTCTACATTGACCCTTCCGGGGATTAAACCCGGGACCTCAGAGCTGACGACACCTTGAAAACCGGTGTGTACGCCACTCGACCACGGAGATCGTCGTCGTCGATTTGACTAGTACCTTTACATTAGTGTCAGCGCTGTTGCAGCACAGAAATGAGTTAGGATACATTGTACGAATGTTTGCACGCATGTGTAGGTCCGTCAGACATCTATTCGCAAACTTAGCGGATATGCAAATGGGTTCGCATACTCAATTTGCGAATCCGTTTGCGCTTCCCCATAAACTTGTTTACGAATATTTGGACAATGAAAATGATTTTAATAAACTCCTCCACCTTAATAATCTGTAAATCAGGGGCTATTTACAGATTTATGAAACCTGAATGCTCTGTTGTTTTGAAATTTATCAATATGCGCCAAATATATGTCGACAAATCGAAATGAGGCGTCGTTGATTATATTGTTGTTGGTTGTTGAATTATTTTATAACATGTTTGTTTTATAATAGGTATGCGCGTCACGTGGTCCCTCTAGCATTAATGGGAGCTACATTCGCTGCGGTTGCCAATGGAGTTCAGCATGCGAGGAATATAGACGACCAACTGAACTATTTTGCAGGTGAAGTATCTTTATTAGGTTACAGGTTTGCGTTTGGATAAATGTCAGAAATTCTTTAAATCAAACATTTCTGAGAGATGGAGTTGGAAGATTTTATTTTATTTTTTTAGTTTATAGCAGAAAAATGACAAGCACCAAACAAAAACTTATCAGCCAGATAGAAGGCTTCGTGGCGCACAAATCGGACGACAAAAAAGACTATAAACGCTTAGCTTGTTGTACCTACTCACACTCACACTTAGTGTGGTTGGATGTGTAAGGAAGCATAATCGAATAATTTTATTGAATTTTCTTCTACCCAGGTGGTTTTGCGTGCGGACCACTCGTCGCTTGGTACTTGAGATCAGGGCACGGGCTGGTAGCCGGGGGTCTGGTACTCGGCATTATAGCCGTGATTAAGAAGGAAGCCGTTGATAGAGGCCACAGCTTCGGGATATGGTTCCCCCCACACATGAACACTATCACTAGCTGGAGAAATGACTATACACTCATTCGCGACCCAAGAGATGGTAATACTGTTGTAACATTAGGACTAGCGTCCAAGTATCATGCAGGAGACAATTTTCACGAAGTAGAAGTTATTTCGTACCTATTAGATATTTGGTCACAAGATTGTTGATGGTACTTATCAGTTTCATTCCAATCAAGAGTTATAATATTTTTTAAGGTTTAAATAAAGTAACTTTTAAGAGTAGGTAAGTAATCACTGGCTGACTATTTAAAAATAGGAAGTTTCAAAGTAACATTTTACTATACTTTTACTGGAAAATAACGTGAACAAAGCATTCGATAAAATAATGTTTTTTTATCGATGGGTATCGGTTAAGAATATTTCTAGATTCTAGGTTTTAATATATAAAAGGAGTGATTATAATCAATGTAATTTGTTTTCAGATATGCGCCACACTTGTATGTTAGACGAGGATTAACAAGTTAGAGGAGAATTTCAAATTTTTATGTTTTAACTTTAATTATTAGTTGCTGGCTTATAAATAAAGCATTTAATATTATACGGTCTTTTTTAATTAGGTTTTGCAGAAGCAACCCGGTGAGTTTATCAGTGTAACCCGGCCGTAGACGAGGCCACGCAAATTTCCGATACCCGACAATTAGAGCATGAAGCAAATACCGCCATACAAAGCTCCTTTGTCGGGTATGATTTTGCTTGCATCGCCTCCTATAACGGTTGAGCTTAGATTACGGAACTCACATCCGCTTTTCTCAGGGTGGAGGTGAGCTATGAGGATAAACATGTGTCAAAAGAAAAATAGATGGTACACATACATAAATATGTAGTGAAATGTCAAAAGAGACTAGCGGTTCAATGACCGGAGTCGTAAGCACATGGTTGTAGGTTCAATCCCAGGCGTGACTTTTTCACAAGTTATATGTACGTTCCCATTATTCTAACATACTTTCGCCGTTTTTCTATATGCGGAAATGCGGATTCCTTAAATTTTTATCTGAAATTGCCAACCGCGATGAGCTAGCGTGGTGATCAATGCTCATTCCTTCCCTATACGGGAAGAGTCCTGCGCCCAGCAGCAGGACTCATAGGACGGGCTTATTACATACACCTAGAATAAATTATGAGTACCAAATACATTAGGACACTTTTATTGCCATTTTACACGGTACCGACCTCTCTTATCACTCTCCAAGTCGATGAGCACGAAGACAGAAAACAGCGCATTACCGAGTTTCATCTGGCTGTCAACGTCACCATCCTTGTGTCCGATGGTCCAGCTGTAGAGGATGTCATCGGCGCACCTGTCCAGGATCGGACACTGCCATACATGGCATATCCTGTGAAAGGAGCATGGATAGATTGGGGTATTATTGCTATTTAGTCAAACAACAAAAACAGGCTATCGCGGTACACTGCTGGACATAGGCCTCACCCAACTTGCCACAGCACCATGGGGTTCGCGTGTTATGGTGCGCAATCATGGGATGTTTGTTGTCTATTCACCACGCTGAGCAAGTAACCCACTTGACGCTGACGCTGACGGAAGTTTTGTATTCGTTCTTTACACGCTGTTGCCCATTCTCCCTGTCTCGGGGAGAGGGGGTGTATTCGAACCTCAACCCCACGGAACAATATGTATAAGGATTCGAAGCAAAATTTTTAATACCAACCTATCGGACTTAAAAAATTTACTGCTATCAAAGTCATACCTGCCTGTGAGCACCCTTATTAAGTAACTGCTGTGATCCAAGTCACCGTGATACAAATTTCTCTCTCTGCTCAACTTTTCAACACTTTCATACAAATTAGGATTATTTGACTGCTTTTTCTCACAGGTTACATGTATTTCTGGTAGGTTGGCGTAGAATTCGTCACTTAGAATTGGTTTTCCTTTAGCCTTTTTAATGATTTTAGCTTCTTTTAGTGGTGAGAGGATAGAGCCGTGAGTGAGGACCCATCGCTTGGAGAACCTGATGCCTGACGCTGATACCGTGAGGATGTTCGCGTATTCACCGTCCTCTGAGTAGTTGTACGTCACCATTACGCCTTCGACAGCCATGATACTAAAGAAGAACAGACAAGATACAGATCTATAATGGTTTTATTTTTTATTCCGGCTAATCATAGCCTGTTCATTTGTCTTAATAGGAAATAATGTTGCATAGAGCGTATTACATCGTGATCTCGAATATAATTTTGCCGAGAATCGCACACTGACCGGCTGTCGTCATTAAACTATTAAAAAAAAAACTCAAATTTATGAATATTCTTTTGTGCATCGCGCCTATTACCAGATGTTAAATAAGCACTACTGCCCACAAATATCACCAACAATAGAATTATAACAACTACCACACGTACCCAAGTGTAAAACTATCTAAAATGAAGATCGCAATGCACTATAAATAGAACGATCTGGAGGAAACTGGAATCGTTGGAATACCGACAATGATGGACTAAACTAGAGAACATGCGCGTGATTCCTTTTAGGCATGCCACATGTGGAAGCTACTGGAACTTTACAGCCTTGATCCTAATATTCACACATTATAGTATAGAAACCAGATACAGCATCGAAATTGGCAGTTTTTTTTACAAGTTTTCTGTCAACGAGGGTGTTTTTCGAAGATTCGAATATTTGTGGAAACCCCCGCGTAGAATATCAATTGCCTTATTGAAGGAGTGGTATTTAAAAATAAACAAAAAAAAAATGGATGTTTGTTTATATATCCAATAAACTAGCTTCCCTCGATTAATAGATACTAAGGTAGTTCTTTTCTACGTTGTCTCTGCCCTGTCTGCTGATGCCAAGGCTACAAATTAGTTTCTAATCAAATACCTTAAGAAACATCTTCAATTTCCTTTTTGCATGGCCCTTAGGCGGTTACTTAATGCGCCTAATAATTTATAGACTAGAGAAAACGTAGTACCAACTAATAATTTCTTTTCAAAGATTTATCCAAGCGTCTTGTTGACACCTCATGTGACCCAAGGGTGGCAGCGGTTAAACATTGCCATTCAACGTGGCAATGCTTTAGTTTTGTTTAATTAATATAGTTTAGTATTAAGAGTGTTTTTCAATTAAATAATTTTGTAAGTTTTTAATAAATTTAGTCCAAAATATTCACTAATAATTATTCTTTCCTTCTATGGTAAATCTGATTGGCAGAATTTTAGAGAGCGTCTATCGAAGACCGAGGCATAGCTTTTTGAATTATGCAATAATTTTTCTGTAGATATAAAACATGTTCCTTGTATGACCAGTGTGTGTCGGGCCTTATTTAGATTGCTGATAATGATTAAACTGGAATGAGCTTGACCTTTGTAGCACAATGTAACACTTATGTATTATTGAGAAAACTATAAATTAGGATAATTGTATTCACTACTTTTATCTCATCTAGTTAGTTAACTAATTTGTTGACCCAACGAGACGGAGCAGATTTTTTTTTAATTACTTCAATAATAGCGGCCTATATAGCGGCCCACTGCTGGGTACAGGCCTCTTCCCATATAGAGAAGGGATGAGCATTGATCACCACGCTTGCTCATTGCGGGTTGGCGATTTCAGATTCCAATACTTTGAAATCCAGGTTTCCTCACGATGTTTTCCTTCACCGTTTGTCAATGATGTCTTAGAATGATTAAGAAAGTACATATAGCTTTTAAAAAGTCACATTGGTACTTGCCTGGGTTCGAACCTGCAACCATGCGCATGCCAATCCGGTCATTGAACCGCTAGGCCACCACGACATTTAAAATTACTATGAACTAAAGTTATTAATAGTTCGATCCTAACTTAATAGCGGCTGAGAAGTTGGTTACAGACTGCGCAGTACCTCGCCTCGCACCCCTCTGGTGCAAGAATTTGTTACTGTACGACTCGCCTCATGTTCACAGCCGCCACTAAGTTTGAATCGCACCATATACACGCATACATAGATTGTGAAAGTTATGTTGTTCATGAAATACTTGCGCAATACATACACTGGGAATAGATTGAGCTTTGGCTTGAAAAAAAACCCTACTTTTTCGCTAAACATCCTACAGCAGAAAGAGAAACTTCCAACTCTTTTATCCCTTATTTTCAGGGCGCGTTAAAAAACTAATTTGATCATTAGTACTTTAGTTAAAACATTCTAAGTGATAATACTGCAAGCAGCCTATAAATAGATTGTCATTTTAATAAACAGCTACTTACGTTTTTATTATACTTCCACAGTTAAAGCCACTGATTGTTCATGGAATGATAATAAAAAACATTTCGATTCCAATAATAGCATTTCGCGTCAGATTGTGAATAAAAGTAGATTAAAAGCAATTCACTTGTGTCTTCTTTTAGCAACGAAAATAATCATACTGTGACGTACGAGGTATGCACGAGTATAATTTACTTAATAAAATTACACAAAATTGTACTATCCATTGCTTGTTTAGTGTAAACTTCGAGAACGAAGGATGGTAGTGACTGCGCAATGTAAAAGTATACATGCGATGTTATTGCAGACATTACGGTATAATAACAACTTAGTACATGTATAAGATGAGTTGAAGACAGGGTGCGAACACAATTACAAATTAGACATAAACACACCCATGGAATGAAAGTAATGAACCATATTCAAGCGGGTGGTCAATATAGCTTGCAATTTGCGATGGTATAAAAAGATACGTCGACATACTCCTACCAAGTGCTTTCCTCCTCTCGTCTTCAGCGGTGCACGTAACTTGTGTTGGAATTTGTTCTGTGAATCCTGTGATGCCACGTGGATTTACAAAGGTAAGTTTAGAAAAAAAGTGATTCTACAATAGGTGGAAAAATAGTATGGAAAATATTCCGTAAGGATTTAGGGGATTTTTACTATATTGCCTTATTTATTAATCCGAAGAAAATCCTACCTTTCTTTATTTAAGAAACTAATGCGTAATTTCGACATAAATTGGAACGTTTCCGTAGTGTAGCGGTTATCACGTGTGCTTCACACGCACAAGGTCCCCGGTTCGATCCCGGGCGGAAACAGTTATTTTTTATATTTTACTGAATAAACTATTCACGGTAATATTAATTTTTTTAGAGATATCTTTTCTTATAAACTTACACATACTTAAACTAACATTTAGTGAATGCTTATGTATCATTTTAAATAGAATACAAATAGTTACAGAATTTAACGTTTTTTATAAATAAAATCAAACATAATAAATATAGTAATGTGAAAGGAGAATGCCAAGGTTTCCTACAAGAGTCGGCCCGAACCGACAAAGATGAACCATATATTGTTAAAAAGGAAAATAATTATAGAATTTGATAGTATAATTAGTTTTTTAGTAGAACTTGACCAAAAAAAGTTACAGTTCTTTAAAGTTGACCACTTAATACTTCCGATTTGAACTATATAACATGAAATAAACAAATAAATTATTAATTAAATTAGTTATTCTGGCAATTTATCTTCGTTTATAGTTATATATGTTTTTATAGTGAAAATATACTTAAGTTTATCTACATTTTATTTGATATTATTATTTGTATTTTGTAGGTATCAAATATTATTGATAATTTTATTATTTATTTCTACCCTAAGATTTTGAAGAATACTTTATTTAAGTAAAAGAATAATTGTTTGGGTATTTTTTAAGTTTTCCTTTGAGAAGACTAGACATTAGTGTAGTCATCAAACTACATTGTTTAATATCAGTAACTAAAATGTTAACAGCGCCATCTAGAGAGCGTAAGCGACATTGAGACATGCAACTTTTTGACATTAGCAAACAAGATAAGTTTACATCAAGTGTTGTCAGCACAATAACATTTATTGAAATAAATTATTCTTAACGGTATCGTCATAATTAAAAACAATTTAATTTGATGCTAATTATATAACTTAATGCTTTTTGTTACAACGTATGTCAGTAATAAATTCACTGAGGTAGCTATATAATAAATAATATTATTGTAATCGATTTGCAACTACAATTTCGTATCCTTTATTTTATTTTAGTACTGGCAATATTTCAAAGTGAAATAAGAAATGTTATTAATAACTATTTCAAATGACTTTTCAACGGTGTACTTCTACAGACTTTAATTATATTGTATAATTTTTACAGTTTTTTATTATCCTCTATCATTATTATAGAAAGTCTGTCGGACGCTTCACGACTCGGGCCGAATCTTGGCATTCTCCTTTACCTATCGTATAAACATCGACCAACACTTGGACATGGATACCATATAATTTCTGTGTAACTTATTGATAAAAATAAGTATTGTAACTTATTGAACCCGTAACGGGGTATAGTTCCTTGGTAATATTTATTTCTTGAATTTACACAGTAATATTTCATTAAAAAACACTCTTAATACTAAACTATATTAATTAAACAAAACTAAAACTAAAAAATAGCATCAAAGAACTCTTCCACATCGCTGTCGACTGGAAGTGTGCCCATAAGGCTGGCAGCATTGCCACGTTGAATGGCAATGCCTGACCAAGGTAAAAACCATCTGTGGTAATATTAAATTATTAAATTGTAAACTAGGTACTGAAATTAATAAATAAAAAAAGGTACTAACTATTTAGACCATTAGGTCTCATTAAAAAACAATTATTGTGCCTATATAATAATAATATAGTGACAGATTAATTACAGTGAACACAAAAAAAATCGTTAGTAAAGATCAAAATAAAACGCAACGAAGATAAAAATCCGATTTATGATTATCTAAAAATAATATCAAAAACAATTCCTTCGAGCCGGATTTGAACCAGCGACCTATGGATAACAGCTCAAGTACCTCTACAGTCCACCGCTCTACCAACTGAGCTATCGAAGGTTGAAATCAGAGCGCGAAATTTTAAAGTGTTTTCTAAACGTCATAAAACTTATATTTTATTCAAGTATAAAGTTAGTGTTCCTAACAAAAAAAAAATACCGCTTTAAAGTAGAATTAAGTAAATTTAAGTACTGATACTGGTATTACAAAACCAAAACATCCAATTAACTAACAACGACTTGTTATTTAATTATACGAATGACAAAAATATGATTATCTTAATATTATGTAAGCCATTCGTAATATCATTTGGCTGTGTACAAACTTTCTAAGGCCTCAGAAATAAGTTTTATTATTTAAGGCACTGGTTGTGCTATGAACAGTCATTATTCGCGGACACTGGTTGCAACTTATATATTTTCGCTTATCAAATGGAGATAATTCTAGTAAATATTTTCTGTGGATCTAGTTGTTCTATTTTGGTCGATTTCATAAAATTACTTACTTTAGATATCTGTTGATTTTTCAACGAGAGACAAATATACTTAGTTTCAATGTTTCACTAATACATTTTTGATTCTTATTTAATAAAGTATTTGGCTTGTTACGAAAAAAGAACTGAGTAAAGTGAAAAATAATTTATTTCAAATTAGGTACTTATATAGGATTCATCAAAATCATCTTTTCATAAAAACATAAGTTAACACGTGATTTTAATAAAATTACGTCACGGGAATTAACGCAAACTCATGCAATTTACCTTTTAAGGCTTGACGTTTCGGCGGGGTTATACTGGCCGTGGTCACAAGCAGACCTTTGTATGAAAAGTTCATTTTAAGATTTCGACCTATAATGTTCCTTGGGGGAAGTTGTTCACTTTTATGCACCTGATTACCTCGTTGAATATACGCACTCCTTTTAAATTAATCCTGTACGTAGCACTTTTGAACGTCAACGTATATACAGTCAGCCTGATTCGCCCACCCTACACCGCTTCCCAAGTATTCCTTCTATAATTTGGAGAAGTATATTCAGAATTTCATAATCAAAATAAAAAATATACCTTGAAACTTAACACTATCGGCAAAATGTACGCGGAATTGTCTCGCTTATCAGATTAAATTAGTTTATCTGTGTGACCTAGATGTATGAACTTGGTTTTATCTAACGCGACAATGAGTTTAGACTAGCTATTCTGCGTGTACGTCTAGCTAGTCTTGTCCGTGGACAGAATTCCAAGATACCTACCGGTGCAAATCTAAAGAAATTTAGCGAATTGACCACAAAGAAAAGGATCAAGCAAAAAATGTGTAAATTATAATGACTTTAATATTTATAGGTATCTTGTGTTATATACATTATTAAGTATCTAGGTACAGGTTATAACCTCTATAAAAAACGATATTCTCTTTAGAAATACCGATTGGGGATATCAATGTTTACTGGTCAAAGTTTGATTCTAGACCATCAACACGAAAAGAAGAAGAATTTAACAAAATATTTTAAATGTACTAAATAGGTATAATTTCCTGTTGTTAATATATTTTTAAACTGATAATTATTATGAGGCGGCCAGGGATACAAGGGATTATATTTTAAAATGTGTCTATCTATAATCACTTAGAGGTTAAAAAACATACTGTATAAATTAATTTCTTCTGCTATTTTTGTTAATTGTATTGATTTTTAAATCGACTTACCAACATTAAAATAGCTCTTGTATTAAAAGCATATTTGGACAAACTTAGAGATGACGAGAAGATTTACGTCTGACAATATAACTTAGCACTAATAAATAATAAACGTTTTACTTTATTAGATTATCTTACTGCGTATAATAAATTGCGATTGGTCAGACTCACTAACAATGTCACACGTTTTGGATGCCACAAAGAGTCGTCCACAATGAAGTAAATAAATTAAGCGTGTAGGCAAACAACTTGATATTATCATGCACTGGTTTTAGTCAGATCAGACTAGAGTAAGTCGATTAAACTATGACTACCAATGACCCAATCGAAGTTCTAAACTAGTTTATAATCAAGTAGCTATCCAGTTTCTTATTTAGATTGGATGCACCGAGGCACTTCGACCTTTCACAGTGATGTAACTACCTAAAGGGATTGCATACACATACTACGTAATAGAGTCCTGCCGCAGGTTCAAACACTTTTCCTTTTTTCTATATGTTTTCTATGTGTTTAATTTACAGTTAAAAAAATACGAGGTCTGTCGTTGCTTGAGCGCAGGCTTTGATTGATACACTAGACTTTGGGCAAAACCATAAAGACATCAAGTCAGAGCAATAATAAAACTAACTACGTTAGCAAAGTTCACTGAAGGCACCCTCTGCCATCTGCGTGGTACGCACCTCGACATAATGTGTTGCTAACAGTCTTTATAATGATAGGATAGGCAAATCGCTATAGTTTGCAGCGCGTTCCGGCACGGTCTCCGGCAATAAGGGAACGGAGAAGCACTGCGGTGGTTGTAGCCGATATGAATCCGGCTTACCCCTTTGCTTACCCCAGGGCGATTTTCCCAGGAAGTCCATGACGATTTTAAGGGGTATAAAAATAGGCAAACTGACAACCAGTCTTACTATGGGATGCTGCTTTACCCAGTATAATGGGTTGTGGAGGTCAGATAGAGAGTCGCTTTATTTAAAGCACGGTATTCAGCTAAATCCAGTAAATCTGGACACGACCCCAACATAGCTGATGATGACGATTTGAATGGCTACTACTGGACGATTAGAAGCTAAGTACTATACCAAGCTTTGCTAATAGACTCAAATTGTTAAGAGGATGTGATTATTTCCTTCCAAGAAGCATAAACACATCTGTTGCAACCGTCCCTTACTTACATAAACATTTAAAAGGTACCTTACACTTATAAAATCACAAATTATATAAGTTAATAAGTTTTACCTGACGTTATTCAAAGAAACGGGGTTCCTTTAGTAATATTAATTACTCGTGCCCCTTACCTACGTAACCTGAGAGGCGACGTGCAAGACGAACTATGGCTTCCAATACCCCTTGATAAATCAACTTGTAATATAACCATTTTAATGGAGGCGCTAGTAATTTACTTACGTATTCCATTCCTTATTTATTGAAATAACCTTACATTTTAAAAGAGACTTTATATTTTTTGCAAAGAAGAACATACTTTCGGTTTCGTAAAACATTTACATATTTATCAAATAATGTTTTATAAAATGAATAACAAAAATCTTTATTTTAACTTTATCGTTTTTGCCATAAATATCACCTTATCATTGTATTTAAAAAAAAATGACACGCTTTGACATAATGTTATAATTGATAACCATTGTATTTTTTTCTTTAACTTCATTTTCAATTTATTATTCACAAAGACACAGAATCAGAATCAGAATAAATTTATTTGTTTACACGTTAGAATAGAGAAAATAAATACATATTGCGTAAACAATACTGATAACTTAATAACGCAATGATGCATACTTAAATACTTATACAGACATTGTTAATTTTAATAATGGAAGACCTTTTTTTTTCTGAATTTCTATCGACTTAGGTAATATCTTTTAGAGATAGTCCTGAAGTTGTTTAGGCTACCGCTATCTATTACGTACACGTAGTTATACTGTGAAGTAATAGGTGATAACTTTTAGTTTCCGACTCCTGTTATCAGTTTAAGTACTTAGTTATTTGGTATAAGCCATCAAATGGATTACTAGTACGCTTGACCTTGCTTGTAAACTAACATCTCATAACAGGTCATGGCATAACAGGACGCATTTTGGCGAAGATTCTAGAATCATCATGGAGCCATGCTGCGATATAAGTGCAGAATATAGGTGGTCAGGCATATTTGCCAGTCCATCCTTATAAGATCAATTAAGAAGCTTAATATATATCTGAACAGCTCTTACCTACTTAAAGTAAGAGATAGCCAGTCATAAAATAGTGCTTTAGTTTTTAGTAAGGTATTTTGACGACAGTTGGTCTAGTGGTTAGTGACCCTGACTGCTAAGCCGGAGGTCGTGGCTTCGATTCCCACCCAGGACAAATCTTTGTGTGATGAGCACATATGTATGCTATATAATGTGTGTATAATGTGTATGCATTTATAAATAACTAGCTTTTACTCGCGACTTCGTCCGCGTGGAATTCATTGAGAAATAAACATTTTCAATTTACTACCCTTTTCTCCCCTTTGGGGGGGAATTTCCGAAAATCCTCTCTTAGTGGTAGCCTACTCCTCCCAACAAATTCACATGCCAAATTTCAGCTCTTTACGATCAGTAGTTTCGGCTGTGCGTTGTCTGTCAGTCAGTCAGTAACGGAAGAGTTTTATATATATAGATTATATAAGTATGTTGACTGGTTGCTATAGTACAGGCTCTGCCTAGTTTGGGATTAGATGGCCGTGTGTGATTTGTCCCAAGATATTATTATATTACATTGCAATAATATAGTTTTTACTTATCTAATCAAGGAAGATGTTTCTTTTTCTTTTAAAAAGCTTACTGGTAATGTGGGTCGCATTACTAGTATTCTTGTTAACACCTTGTGGTAAGCTTAATGCTTGTGTTACGAGTGGGTTCACATCGGTAGTGCAATGGGTGGGATTCAACCACATGATAGCAAGTCCGACACCCTAGCCATTAGTCTACCGCCGCTTAAGATAACTGCGTATACTTATTTACGATTGGTTAGAATCAGTGGTGTGACTCGCGAACCTCTGTGACTGGCGTCCGTTAGTTCAAGTGAAGGTCTGCATGCATATCCGTAATCAGAAACCTTTAGTTCGTGATTAAATCGATACCCTTCTAAACGTCAAGCATGTTGCAATTGCTGTCATTTTAACATATAAATAGAACCTTACAATAATCCTCAAATACAAAATTATTTATAATACAGAATCTATGTACGTACATGTTATAATTATAATGTATGGGTTACTCTCTCGAGTGTGAGGCCTTTTAAAGCGTCGATATGTCAAAAAATATTTTGTCGTATTTCTATTTTCGTACGAAATAATTATGTGGATTGAATGTATCGTTCATGCTTAGATCCTCGTCCTAATAATTAATGCTGCCAGCATGTCAAAAATATTTCTGACTATACTGGCTGTGGCTAAGTACAGGCCCAAAAATAACCTCAAGTACGAATAGAAAAAATATTTTGACATAGACTGCTCAGTTGATTGGCACAAGGACATAGATTAGATGACGTCATGCATTCTATTGACGTAATTAATGACATCCTTGCAGACCTTTGTGTTAAGACTTAAGGAATTAACTCAGCTGCTAACACTTCCTTGCGACTAGGATTTTTAAGCCTTAATATAGTTTAACTCTCATTCTGATTTAATAAAATATTCTGGTTTCAAATATAAGAGTTAATAGAGACAAAAAATTCATAGGATTCATCGCCAATTAGCTAAAATCTTATTATTAAGACCACACGGCGCTTCGTCAGATACTTTTCACGGTAAAAAATATCTATGACACAGTCGCGTCCAGTAATTCCGTCTTTGTTCATGTTTTTCACTTCATAACTATGTAATGGATATCTCTTTAAGTGGGTAATTCTCCCGCTCTCAGCAATAGCTCCTCGGTACATAACAGTATGTATGCCACGCCGAAAACTGTATCAAATATATTTACAATAAACCCGCAAATAGCCGTTGAGTCGTTCGACCTTATGAGCTCATTGCACACATCCTTGATCGTATTCGGTGAGTCGGGACCCGTATTCTCATCCGATACGGCCAACGACACCACTGTAAAGAACATATTTTTATAACCATCGCCCGTTTAAACCGTGTTAAAGAAACTGAACACAATTGAATATCGTGTTGCAGTTGTTTTAGCAGTGAGTAATAGGTAGAAGTAGATGCCGTTTAACTTAATGAGTCATGTGTTACCTCGTTTTAACAGTGGTTCACAGATCTTTGGTTACTTCTTATAGATGTGTAGAAATCTTTATTGTACCTACTGATTATTAATTATTGCACTAAACTCAGGAAGAACTTAATTGGATTGATTTTAAAGAACCGGAAATTGGACATACAAATGGAAAAAACTTGAAGTCGACCTACATTTTCAGTTGGGGGCTTGTCAAGTTGCGACATGTCCACGTTTCCCTTTGCAGGTTCCTGTGTGAAATATCAACGGAAATGGCCGGCTTCAGAGCTTCGCCGGTACTTAACTGTCCAATTGAACAAACGAGCGTGATAACCCTGGATCCGGTCCCGTGACTTGTTCGTCGCGGCCTCTTAATGTCCCTAAATGCAGTCATTACTGATGATGACTGATTTACGTCACGATCGCATCGTGACAGGACAACATCCTGCCATGGCACGCGAGCAGGTGACCAGGTTTCTCGCATTGTCGTAATTAGTGGCTAATTAGTTAAACAAATATAAGTAAAAACTATTTTAACTGATGTTTAACGTCTACGTCACAAAGTGCTTTTCAAATTTCTTTCAAAGCTTACCGACCGCTCCCCAATATGGGAGGTGCCCGTTCACTCGGTCCGGGTCGTCAATTTAAAGAGACACTAGCACTACGATAAGCCCACGACAATACAATAATGGACGCTCTTTTGCCTAATGGATCGCATCCTGCACGGCCCAAGCGCAGTCCAGTCAATGCTAAGAGTTCGCTCCTCCGCGACACATGCTCGATCCAGAAATTAAATTTCATTGTTCATGTTTCCCTAATCGTGTGTGTGATCACGTTTCGTGTCATTGTAGACATCCTCGCGTGGGTTTCAAGTGTCGCAGCCGTGGTGAGCCATCGCTTCGCCAATCGACGGACGTCGGCGACGACGAACGATGTGCTTGTTGCGATTTCGAAAACGATAACGAATTTGACAACTTTAAGCCACGTTTATCTATTTATTCGTATATTTAGTGTGTATCGGATGCAGTGTTGAGGATGGAATAGTGTATATTTGTGGATGGAATATTACCTGTGTAGTGTATAGTGACGGACATGCCTGAGTTTCGACGCCTGGCAGCCAGTGTCAAAAAAAAGAAGCCACTTTCGCCGACTCAGCGGTTGAGTCATTCAAACTGTTCTATTTACTTGATGCGATAACGTTTTAGGTGAGTCTGTCATTAGTGTAAAGTGGTGTATCCCTTACTTTAATGACCACTTAGCTATCGTGAACAGGTGTGTGGTTCAAAGGCATTATCGTTGTGCTTAAGATGTTCACTATTTTTACCGTTTAGTTTGTCAGTGTTGTATTATGGTGAGATATTAATGTTTTTGTTGTTCACCTCGAGCAAAAAGTAATAAACTACATTTTGGAATACTGTGAGTACCTACCTATTGTAAGCTGTATACCTAATATGTTTTGGAAAAGGAGGTCAACAGGCTGTCTGAATAATTTCCTTTGCATGCAATTCATCAATTGACAACTCAGATTATCGTCTAAGATTGACACATTGTCGTGACAGTGAATGAAAAATTGACAATTTAAGTTAACTCGTGACTTTTGAAAATTTGAATGCAAAGTATAAAACAAAGCAAGTACTTATTTACGTAAAGGTCTTAATGTTTTTATAGGATATTTTAATATCTAACTTACCTATATAACATCAATACATACATTTATGCAGATTCTATCTTAACAGAAGGGCTTCTTTAATCATCATCAGTCGGCAGTTGGCACGTACTTTTATTACAAATTTAATCCCAAGTTCGTCCAAAATTCCAAATACTTTGTCAAGTGTCAAAAGTTCAATAGTTATGAATAGCAAATTCCATGACACTGGAAGATTACCAGCGTCACAAATATATAATCAAAACAAAGAAACAGAATATTTACCTTTGACCTTACTCCGTTTGTTTACTTTTTTGAGGTTATGTTTAGTAACTCAGCTCCAGCTCACAAACTTTACATTCCTATTTCAATAAAAACTTTTTCTTATCACGTCACGCACACACAAAACGCAGTTTCCTCGGCAGTTGTCTTTAATACTATGATTATTTTCACTTATTATCTGTTCAATAAATACTAATATACAAACTACTTATCAGCTGATGAAGTGTTATTTGTGTATAGTTGCAAATACATATCTCTACGCATTCTTATTGGTGAATCGCTACAGCGGTCTCTCTCGGTCCCATTCATGACTACATTCATTCATGTGATTTACTTTTGTGTTTTAGTTCATTGTTTTATCGCCAGATGGTGTTGAAATCAAGCTTTATGGTAACGCCCTCTAGGAAAATAACAAAGAACTTTATTTCGTATTTTTTTACCTTCCTTCTCTTGATCATTTAGAAGAATATGACAAGAAGAAGTTTATCCTAGATATTATTCTTTCCGGATTTTACTGACAGTAAAAGTAGATAAATTTGATAATCTGCCGTAACACTTTAGGTAATATTGTACAGCTACAAAACGATACCTAAATGCCATAGTTATACAGGCTTAGGTTCTGTTCCCGATTATGTAAACCATGTAATAAAGGGGTAGGCTTGGTAGAATTATATTTCATACTATACTCATTTTTCCTCGCGGCTTCACCTGCGTTGATGTCGCGTTTTCCACGGTAAAAATTGACCTGTTCTTTCTTAGGATTCCAGCTTACTCCAAACAAATTTTGTTAAAATCGCTATAAATTTCTTATTAAATTGCTTCTACTTATTCTTTATTTTAGGGCATAAAAACGATAAAAAAGCAGTACACACGATAAAATAAACACAGTGACTGCTTTTGTTATGTAACTTATAGTTAGATATCTACCTATCAAGGTGTACCTATGGATTTTAATTAATAAAGTATATTGTCTCGTGCCTTAATTGTTTAATTTAACGAATCATTTATAAATCACGTTTTAAAACATTTACCCAAAACAAAACGTGTTTACCGCAACCAAATTGATTAATTATTTTTGAACGAATTGAGTAAGAAGCGAAAAATTAATTTAAAATATTAATAATTTTGGCGTTTCCAATTAATTTATTTTCTAAAGCGAAGCCTTCAAATCAATGTGGTTGCGTGGACAAACAATTTTTAACGAATTGCGATTTAATGACTTGTGGTGTAAAACAACAAATTATTTCAATTTTAGATTGAAATAAAAATGGTAACATATTTCCGATATTTTCTAGAGGGTTTTACGTAACTGTTGTCGTGTTAGAGGAATTTTTGTCGCCTTTTTTTCAGGAAACTAGTACTTTCGTGACCATTAATAATGATATTAAACTATGTATAAGGCCTAAATTAATAAAATTTAGATTATAATAATATTTTGGTTGTGCAACCACCAGAAGCGGATTTGATACGTTGGCTGCCCTAGGCCTATGGAAGATTGCCGCCCCCCTCTATGAGCTGTAAAGTATGAAAAATTAAATAAACTATAGATAATACATGTAATTTTAAAACCGTAATTTTTTTGAGGGATGCTATGTGGTATTTCATTTTCCTGTCGATTACTTCTATATTTCCAACTACAGATCGAACTGATGTGAGATTTACCAGACGCTACTTACACAGGTGTTAATTGATTTGTGTATTGAACTAATATTCAGTACAAATGATTCATTTAACCAGAATTATATTTGAAACAAGCTCTTGAGATTGGTATTGTTGTCTATTGCTATAAGTTCTGAGAACGGTTTTTTACTCTACAATGACTCTACCTACAATTTGCTTTTTAAATTATATTTTCTCTGTATGAATGGAGGCACAGAAATACAAATGTTATATGTATGGAATTACGGCCTTTACTGCAATTATTTTATTTCTTGTAAGGTAACTATAATAAATTAAGTACTACTAATAAGTAATGGTCTTACAGTGGTATATTTTTTAATTATTAATAGAATAAAAACACAATTATAGTACCTAACAAGTTTTCTACAAACCGTTAGTTGGCATAAAAATTGCATTAGTCACAGTAATTATTTAATTTTATGTAAGTAGTCATAAACTCACTATTTGATCAAACACTTAGCGGTACGGATGTCGCCAATACTTAGCGGAAATACCTACAACTATTTCTGTATAGCTACCGATTCTTGTTAAAACTTATTAAAAGTCATTCTATGAGTAATAGTAGTAGGTTGTATATACCTGGTTTGTGGTAGGGAACCTACCCAAACAGTGTTCGGCATCGGCCTTTACCATTATGACTTTTTATATGTATGTTTAAATTCATCCTGATGTACCTATCCGTCCGGAATAGAAAACATCTCTCTCACATCTAAAGTCATTTAGATTTAAAGTTAAGGTTTCTAACGCGCTTATTTTAAGTTTACTAGAATTAAAAAAAAATGAGTTTGCTTATATCCAACCAACGTGGCGAGGACATCGTGTTCCGCTCGCGCCGATGTACAGTGGCTTTGTAATAAAAAGTAAAGCCGCGTTCGCCGCGGTTGGTCCGTGGCTAGGTGACCATTCGTGACCACTCTGAGGCCCCTGCGTACCTCGGAAAACACGTTAAGCCATTCCCGACTGTCATACTTCGATCTTTTACAGTCGTTTAGCCATTACACTTCTGACAAACAGTCTTGCTATGGGGAACTGTATTACTCAGTAAAATGGGTTGTGGAGGTAAGCCCCTTAGACAAGGTACTTTTCTACAAGCGTTAATGATGATACAAATTAAATTGCATTAAATGTATGGAAATGACATTTCTCTTCGATAAGTCACGTGACTAAGACTTGTTACTTTCATACATTTAAGCGATTCGATCAGCGATAACGATTGTAGAAATGAACCTTGTCTAAGGGGGGTTGTAGTGTGCAATTCTTGGAACTCTGAATAAAGTCATTAGAACATTACTATTATTGTAAACGTTATTTTATCCATCAGCGGCTTTTTGGTTTCAACAATACCATAACAAAAAGAAAATCCATTTTCTTATTTAACGAAATATTACGCGGTCACATTTTATCATTCAAAAATTAAAGCCCATTTTCAGTATACCATGACGCGACCAGAAAATACATTTTCCCTTAGACTCTGACTCAGGCTAATTGACCCTATTTCTAGTAAAATTACACAATGGAAACTGCGAATACCGTAGGCGTGTTCACTTAATGATCTAAATACAGCCTGCAGCCATTAATCACACGAGTCCTAGAAAATGATAATGGCAATAAACGTCGGAAAACCATTGATGTTGTTTTCCTACATATCGTACCTACTTACCATGCATGGACAATACGAGGTACCTAATGTCGTTAAAATGTAGGAATGGAATTTTCATGTTTTTGACAGTTTTTTGTGTATTTAACATTCCTACTAACGTGTGCTTAATATGTTCGAACAATTATTCAGAAAAACGTCAAAAAGTGGTACTAATATTTTAAAGAGGAAAGATTTGATTGTTTGTTGGCATTGAATAAGCTCCGAATCTACAGAACCGATTTCAAAAATTCTTTCACTGTTCCCCGGGTTACATAGCCTAACACCACGGGTGGAGCTGCCGAAAACAGCTAGTGTTCAATAAAACACATATTATTAAACTGCGTCAAAACTTTCTAAGAAATCAGATGGGTTGGGCTAGAGTTGGGCGAGGTAGGTTTTAGAACCACAGAGTCCTTTTTTTGGTTAGAATAGTATTTAACATTTAATAAAACGTTAAAATTGTTATTCCACCATTAACACGCTCTCTTCTGTTTCGGTAAATAATTTATTAATAAGCTATCAAAATCTTCTGTAAACATCCTAAAACACGCCATTAAAAATGAGTGCTAATAAAAAACGGTCTGAGACAAATGACTGCGGCGCAACACAAAAAACTCTAATAAAAAATGAAATCTAACACATCCTGATTATTAGTAACACGAGTAAGACATGAGTCATAATAGTTAATGCTATTGCCACTGAATGTTTGTGAATTTAAAAAAACGTGTCGCGACGCACTGTCGCCTATGTCGTAGCACCTATCGTAGCAGCCCCGCTAGCCAAGTGACATTTCTACAAGCGTTAATGCTGATCGAATCGATCAAATAATGTATGGAAGTGACAAGTCTGAGTCACGTGACTTATCGAAATCAAATGTCATTTCCATACATTTAATCGATTTCTAACATAGTTAACGCTTGTAGAAATGTAACTTGGCTAGGGGGGCTGGACTACATATAACAGCAATCATATAACTACAGGTAAATTACTTTCTTTGGTGTATAGCCAAAGTATAGTTAATACAATATTAGGGTTAGTCAAAAAATGAAGGCCATCGTTGATAGAGCACTTTAGTTTAAGCGTAACTTTAATATGTACTACCAATAACACTTCAAAATGACTTATGCTGTCTAAAAATTGGAAAAACTAGATCAAATTGATAAAATTCATAAATTTCATCCAATTCCATAAATTAATTAACTAATAATAATATAATAGCGTTAAGCCTTCGACGCCAGACCATTTTGATTCCTAGTAGC
This sequence comes from Plusia festucae, assembly GCA_950381575.1. Lineage (NCBI taxonomy): Eukaryota > Metazoa > Arthropoda > Insecta > Lepidoptera > Noctuidae > Plusia > Plusia festucae. Next base: position 1,740,373 of record OX494447.1, read on the forward strand.
AACTCTATGAAGTTAAAATTTTATTGCGTTTCACCGGTTTTGTAAAACTGACTGTGTTCACCAACTTTTGTTTCCGACTTACGTTGATGGAATTTGCTAGGAATTTCCTAGCGATATCCGCAGACCACCGAAAGTGAGTCGAGATATCTTTCATTTCTAAGATCTTGAGCTACCTGCTGACGCATTTGCAGATTAACCCAAGGTTAACAATTAATCCCCGCTATGTAATAGTACCTAATTGTTCATATTTTTAATAATACCTACGTCATATAATGCTAGTAAGTCCGTACTGATAATTCAGTAATCTCTACATATTTTTAAGTGAACAATGCCTTTAAATAATTCTTCAGTAACAAAAGAAGGTTTTATTATCTTTTAAAAAATCATCGGTTTACATTTGATTTGATACACATAGAACATTAGCAGGTACCTATGCATATTCGATTTTCCTATAGGTACTTTGTTTAAAAAATGCGACACAGATTTTCCTAGAACAATATTGTATGTAAACATAGTCATGATCAAAGTAAAACCATGATTGATTAATTCAACAAGATATAAATTATCCTGCATCTTGAGATTTTTCGAAGAATTTCTTAATTATAGTTAGCGTCGGCACCATCAAAACGTCACGTCACGAGGACTTAGACCAGATTATGACTATATCCCATGGATTAGTGTAAAAATTACAAACACTTCTAGGAATATCTATAGATCACGATAAAAATATGTAGCGAAATATTTTCGCGAACCCATCACAGACAACTACCAATTTATCAAACTAGACTTATACTCTGAATTAATTTTAAGTATAATTTACTCAATACTCAAATATTTATTATCCTATACCTAAGACTAAGGATTAGAGCTCTTTTCTCGACATTAATACGGTTGAAATTGAACAAATGACATATAGTGTAACAAATGCGTACCCTAGTCTAAGTGTCTGAGCAGACTAGTCTAAGTGTCAGACCAGACTAGTGACATAATTATGTCAATGTTTATCTGCATTGATAATGTTTTTTTTGTAATTCAATGCTTGTCTGTTGACGTGTAAATCTAGTCGTCTACCCGTCAGATGGTGGACTTACAGTTAGCCTGTCAAAATCGTTACGGGCTATCAATTCCATTTTGAAAATGTTTAAAGAAAAAGTAAAATTATTTGAGTAATTAAGTCCTACATTATTAATAATAATATTCATTTTGAAAAAAATCAATGAGGTTTTTTTTGTAATCAAAGACGACAAATTTTTTTAATAACTTTTTTTTATAAGTGAGGGAAGACCAAGCAATGTACAAAATCCGAGTATATTATAAATATGCGTTACGTATTACGACCTATTAGGTATAAATTTCTCGCGTTACTTACGCACCTATTTTGACATCTTCACCTCCTTTGACTCTTAAATCGACTTAAGTACTCAGTTCAATACTCTATCTATGTAATAATATCTTCAATATCAGAATTTTTTGCGAACCTTCAACTTATATTTCAATGTCAAGTTGTATGTTATTTTTTGTTAGCCATCAATCGCAATAGACCGTCTGGTAACATTATTTTATTTGAATATAATGTTACCAACATTACGGGATTAAATACGGGACTTTTAGAAATATTATTATGTTTGAATTTAGTTAAGAAATTAGCGCAGACGTGATAATTGTAATCGTTATATTTTTTTGCATCTCAAAGACATTGTGTATATATTTGGGAAGTGAGAGTCTGAGCTTGATTGTAAGTTTGAACTAAACTATATAGCAAGACTATAAACAAGGTATTTTTGTCGCAATTCCATAATAAAAAGTAAAAAAAATGATGAAAAAAGTGGGAACCATTACTGATAAAAAAATTCCGACATTTTGCGTTATTTTTTTTTGTCTTTTTCTAGCCATTGACTTACTTGTCTTTAACAACATGAACGAGTAGCTTTAGAATGTACATTAACCTGCATTAAAATTTATTTTAAATAAACGTACCCTATGAGATATTAATGAGAGTAAGCAGTTTTTGGACAGTTTTTTAACAACTTGTTTGTAAGCTTAGAGTTTGGATGCACTTATAATACCGGCCTATAAACGTCCCACTGCTGGGCACAGGCCTCTTCCCACATAGAGAAGGAATGAGCGTTGATCACCACGCTTGCTAATTGCGGGTTGGCTATTTCAGATACCACTTTTAGGAATCCAGGTTTCCTCACGATGTTTTCCTTCACCGTTTGTCAATGATGTCTTAGAATGATTAAGAAAATACATATAACTTTAAAAACTCACCTTGGTACTTGCCTGGGTTCGAACCCGCAACGAAGTGCATGCGAATCCGTTCATTGAACCGCTGGGCCACCACGACATTTAACTTTTATTAAAATTTCTTTACATAAGCATAGTATTGAGGTTGAAACACTTAATTCAACAGAAGCGACGCCCCCACCAGGTCAAATAACTTTGTGGCACTTACTTATGGTAACACTGCGAATGTGTTTTTTTTTTGTTTTTCTAAGCTCGTCTATCAATTTGTAAAGTTGAAGGCCATCCACTTCCGTTTGTTATGAGTCCAGTGGCGCCAACTTTTTGTTATATAAGTACATCAATTCATACCAAATTTAAAAATTAATTTGTTATGTCAATTTTTTTATAATATTAGTCTAACACTTGAGCTATAACTCACTTCATATAAGTGTTTTGATTTGAGAGTTTGATTAGAACTTAAAATTTGCAAATAACTTTAACATAGCTTTTTTTTTTTTAAATTGGATGCTATTTTTGAGAAATACGGTTGAATTTTTCTCAAACTTATAAGTAGGAACTATCTAAACATTTCAAAAAACCACAGTACTAGAGTATTCGACAAAATAAGTAAGTAATAGCAGAGTCTTGGAAGTTTAAGCAGATGCCGTCGTGCCTTTATGTAACTTAAAAATATATTCGAAAAACGTTCATGTTGTATTTGTGCTTAGTACACACTGCATTTGACTTTTAATTTCACGCATTCTTAAAACTACAGAAGCATACCAGAAGCACTGCTTACATCGCTTCTTTACAGTCTGTATTTTTATACTACATTTTTAATTTCTATACGTATTTATTAATATTCATTTTATTCGAGAGCTCGAACTCTCGAAGGCGGTAACTTCACTATCGTTATTTATTAGTCATTTGAGTTCCTCTTAATCAATACGCAAGAAATATTTCTGACCTTAAAACGTGGGATACTTGGGCCTGATTCTCCAATGAATTCCAAGCAGTTAACGTGCTGTTACGTGTAGGGTTAAGAGAGGCGATATCTTTCGACTTACAATTCTTTCAAGTAAAAAATCTGAAAATGTAAAAAATAGTAAAAAATCTTTCAAGTAAATGACCTAAAGCTCATATACTAACACTAGTATGTGAGTCTCAGAAAAAAAAATATTTGGCGACCCGGAGTTCTTGAACTATAATCTGCGTTATGCCACGTTATGTTTTGTTTGGACATACAGAATAACCCCCCATTGGGTGGTTATTCTTCACAGATCAATCAGTTCGTGTTTTAAATAACAATATGCAATAAAAATGTGCTCAGCTAAAGTATGAAACTTCATTTTAATGATCAACGTTTCAGTGTCCTTATAAAACGAGCCAATTAAAAAGCAGCAATGAACACCAATTAACAAATAACTTATTAAAAAAATATTCCTCGCGCCTAAACCAGACAGCATGTCGACGCACCTATTATGTTCCGAACAATACAATTGTTTCCTTATCTCATTATATTTAAGTGTTAAAATCATTTGACAGCTTTCTAGTACACCAGCTTGACAGATGGTACATTGTATTTAATCTATATTTGGTTTTGGAACGCGGAGCATTCCATTCATAACGCGTACAAAGAGGAAAGTATTGGGGTACATATCGAACACTTTAGAAGTACAGTCAACTTTTTTTTCGTAAGCATTTGAATTTAGGAGCTGTTAAAAAAAGATAATCTATTTCTGCACTATAAAGCTTCGCCACACATTTACAGAGAAAAATTAGTTTTAAACTTTGGCATCTAAAGGCAGCTCTACAGGCTCTACTTTTTATGACACTAAAGAACAATGGACAACTCTAGATGATAAATGAGTCGTTTTTAGTTTACTTAAGATAAGATTTACATCTTAAATGATTTAAACAAAACATCATGGTCTATAAAATATGATTCTGACGATTTAAGACTAAATTCTCCCATAATTTCTAAATTCACATACATCCAAGGTGTACATACATATCTTAGAGTAAAACTTCCATAAACAATGAAATAATGATAATTTAACAACATACATTGATTCAAACCGCCGTCGCGTTCGCAGACGATGACGCAAAGCCCTTGCAGCGATATAAGAAAAAAAAACTTGCAAAAAGATCACTGTTAACTCTTCTTTGAATGATCATCATGAATAGACAACCGTTTTGCGGCTGCCAAACTAATTAATCTTCGAATTTCAATCTTAAGACGACAAGAATAGAGTTTACGCGTTGTTTCGAGAGTTGTAAGGTTATGTTTGTTTCGGAACTCTGCGTGTATGCCTGCCAGTGGGCCTGATTGAAAGGTATGAGTAATGAAGTCATAAACGAAACAGGTTTTAATTTTCAGGGAATCTGACTTGTAAAAGATCGTATAATTCCCGTAACATTGACGAGATGTGTATTATTATCTTTATTGATATTACAAGAAACTTTCGAGCCATTTATTAGATGTTACCAGTGCAATAATTGTTATTGTGCTGGGTTTTTCAGTACATTATTAATTAAATGTTTAAATGAAAAGAAAAAAATAATATTATGCTGTGTGTGAGTGTGTAACATTTACTGTACCTATAATAGGAACATTGCGCAAAACTCGTGCATTACAGAAAGTGATGAACCTATAAATCTTTCCTTCTTTATTTTCGTCAAACGTCGAAAAACGGCGTGGTGTCCTACTAGCGGTTCAATGACCGGATTCGTTTGCACATGGTTGCAGGTTCGAACCCAGGCAAGTATCAATGTGACTTTTTCAAAGTTATATAAATGTATTTAAAGACATTGTCGAACAAAAATTTGTGAAAGAAAACATCGTGAGAAAACCTGGTTTCCAAAAATTTTTATCTGAAATCGCTAACCCGCAATCATCAATGCTCCTTCTTTCTCTATATGGGAAGAGGCCTGTGTCTAACAGTGGGACATTTATAGGCCGGTATTATTATTATACTTTATTTTGGTAGGGACATCGCTTCTTTGTCACCCATTCTATATTTAACTCAGACAATTAAACTAACCAGAGGTTAAACACCTGTAGTTATTTTGACATCAATCAACTTGGCACCGCGCCGCAACACATGTACTAATCAAACGAATTAGAAAAATAGAAACACAGCTAGTCGATTCACTGCATCGATATTGAAAACGATTTAAATCGGATTAAATCGATTTAATGGTTCAGTTGTTTTTATTTTTAATTAAATTATTTGGGTAACGGCTTGTTTTTGTTGACGATAAGTAAATTTAAAAATTTCGACCAGTACCTACCTACACTTGTTTAAAAGATACATAAAAATATTTTCACGTAGTATAATTTTACTGGCCGTTAAGATACGATAATATGACTAAATTAAATAAGAATGTGTCAAATGTACTCTGCCGATTTTCAAGTCTTAAGGAAAGTCTAAGAATTGTTTATGAATAATACATTATAGAAGTAGAATTCTAGAAGTGAAAGTATTTGCCGACTTTACGTATTCTAATGGTACCTAAGTTACTAAGAAAAAGTATAAAAAAAATGTTTGTTAAACTCCTTGTTAAAAAAAATAATTAAGTAAGCAGATTATTTATAAAACTATTTTTTAAGCGGGCAAGTAAAGAATATTTTAAAATAGAACAATGTACATACATTCATTTTCTTTTTTCGGGAGCTATTCATATCGTGAGGTGTACTGCGCATTTTTAAAAATGGCCTGTATATTATTTTAATATTAATTGCAAATACAGACGGGGAACCTTCATCAACAAAATCTAAAGCTAGGACAATCTATTGGACGCAAGGTAAACCACTCGGCAATTGCTGTGCTTGTATTTTTAACCTATGCGGAATATTAATACGCAATAGTCAATCATTTTTTCATCAACTTTGTTTTAATGCCTTACATAAGGCCTTCTCGGATTTTTCTAGATACTTATCTGGAGTAAAAAAATAATTACTGCAACAGTTTCTACACAGAGTTGACTAGGCAGGCCTTTAATATTTTTTTAAATATATTGTTAATTTATTTTCTTTTCAGTGCCATCAAAAATATGATATTCGGTATTCGATTTGGTTCTGTCCATAAATAAATCGAGTACTGTTCAGTTTTAAATCAGAACAATTCTAAACTGATACATACGGGTAATATTGCCTTTCTTATTATTTTTACAAAACTTTTTTTTTCGGATACATTGGTCATCATCAATGCTCATCCCTTCTCTATATGGGAAGAGGCCTGTGCCCAGCTGTGGGACAAATATAGGCCGGTATTATTATTATTATAAATTGGTCATTCAACTTCATACACAGAACTCATAGTTATGATGCAACGTTTTCCGATGTCAAGACATCGACAGTCGCCGCTAATTTCGTAACTATTAAGGTCACTATCACTACTGATGTAAGTCTGTTTGGCGGTTGCATAGTGAAGTTGAAGTAAAGCGGGGGGGAGGGGGCTTTGGGACATTGTAGAGTCTGTAGTAATATAGTAATCATGAATGGTTTGGGAAGCGACTGCAGTGGAATCCGGCTTGTGCTGTATTTTGATATAGTTAGTCTGCACCTTAAGCATAATTAATTAACTTCAGAGTACAAAAAATGTAGTCTCTTACAAAAAAATTAGGTAATCCGGGTAATCGATTTTGAAGAAATTTATGCGGGACAACTTCTAAAGCTATACGACAAAAAAAAATTGAAATCTATAGTAAAAATAATTTATTAAATCGATCCACAATTGTCAAAAAACAATGATCAAAAAGATACAGTCAAATTGAGAATCTTTTAGAGGTCGGTAAACAATCAGGCAATTTTAACATAAGTATACAATTAAAACAAGTTGACTCATTTGTCAACTTGTTTGTGTTTCAAAGTATTTGATGCATCGTTTGAATAAACCAAAGATTATGTGACCTCATTTTCACATGAGGAAAACCAGTTTCCCAACTCGCTAACTATTTCAAAGACGAGAATCTAAAGCTTGCAAATATTCTATGCATGTTTACTTATGTCGTAGAGATTCTTACGCAAGTAACTGAGAGTAAGAAGTTGTAGGTACTAGACGAAATGAAATAGTTGCATAGTATAGAAATTTCTAACTTTTTAAATAATTTTCTATGTTAACTATTGCCTACGCGCCTATTGGATGCAACCAACGCTAAAAATATATAAATGAATGCAATAAATTAAAGTTTGTTACACATTCAGTCTTTTCCGTTACCCAAACTAAACATAATAATACTAAAGTCCAAGCTAAATCGCGATAATTTCTCTCCAAAAAGGGTTATAGAAGATAAGATAATAAGATAATTTTCCCCACAATTTTCCTACCATTTTAATAATAAATACATCGAATTCAGCGTCAACTATATGCACAACTACTAATATTAAAAGAGGTATGAAGTCTGTAAGCTTCTTTGTAAGAAGTAATCTCTGGAAAGCCTGAACCGACATGGAAATCATTTCACTAGCAGACAGCTAAATCATTGATGCCCAGCGAAGTGCCCACATATGCTTCGCATCAGCTAGTTAACAATAAGTATTCAAACATTGGATGGTGGTGGACCGTTAATTATACATAGATTAAAATATTGTCTGTGAGAATTTAAAACTTCACGTCGTACTTAAATGTATATCTGTCGCTACTTTACACCTTAAAATGACAAAGACAGCCTGCGACTTAACGGCTTCTTAAAACTGATTGACGTTTCATTATTCGGCCATAAGTGTTGTCTCTGCTATTACAGCTTTTAAATTATCGTATTTGGTATGTGAAGTTTTCATACAGGTTACCGTTTTGGTCATAAAATAAATGTATTGTCGAACGCACGTTAAAAGCTAGGGTACAAAGGAAATCATAATTATGTGCGATATTCATAGTCACGTGAACATTGAAATTCGACAAAAACATTAGGTAAGTGATAAAATAACTTAAAAGAAAAACAAGAATCATGTACCTACGTATTTTCTTTCAAATAGTGTAACTTAGGACAATCCAATTAGGTAAATAAAAGTTAAGTTAGTTCATAATATTACATTATCTTTTATTTTTTCGAACAAAATTATTTTTATACATAATACATCTCTAGTCCAAGACCAGCTAGATTTCTTTATAGGAATAAAAGAAAAGCTTACTTTACTTATGTGGCACTTACCATTATGTGTGTATATAATTTTTGGTAAAAATAAATAATTATCTTTTTTTTTCTTACATCATGTTGCATTTTAACATTAGTTTGTAAGGTGTTCAAAAAGTCGAGTTTTCTACGGTTTTTATTGGTAGTTCGGGGGATATCCCCATGAGCTCACTGTGCTATTTTTAAAGGGTTGGTGGCGCCTGCCTTATCGATAAACTCGTAGGGTTGCCGACTGCTTTCTGAACTACTATAATTTTATATGCTATGCTATTTTATATATTTTTTGAACATGATTCTTGGATACCTTAAAGCCATGTCGTTGAGAATCTATTTGATCTTACAGACAATACAGGAATGCTTTATGACTTGTTTTTCTTAAGCCCATTATTTTGTAATTTTGATTTATACATAATTTTTACTTGTCCTTTATTTTTTTTTTATAATCGACAGTCTCTTTTTCTAATTCATCATCATATTAAATCCCAGAAAATGTATAATCCTAAAAGATATTTACACAAAAGTCATAACCCTGTGTGCACTTGGATTATCGCGACCACAACACGCAAACATTTGCGGTTAGCGTGAAAATAAAGCCTTGCACATAATCATTTAGAAACCCATATGGATATGATCTCGTACTGAACAATGCAAAAATGGCTACCAAACTGCCGCCTAGATGAAACTTGTTAATTTTGGCAATAATGCTTCCATAGAATTCGAGCTTCGAGTTGGATGATAACTGAAAATGAAAAACAATAAAGTAAGGCATCCAGGCTACGGAGCACGGCAAATGTCGTCCACCAAAGAGGCTATTATATCTCAATCAATTATATCGGAAAGACCCAAGCCTCCATAAAATATCGAATTGGACTAAAAGTAATTCGGTTTATCGACTAAAATTCATAAACTACCTATCCATCTCTAGTTCTCATTTTGAGGTTAAACTTCGGCCATCCTCGTCCGATAATCGGTGACCAATTTTTTGCAGGTGAAAAATAGAACGGACCTACCTAGTTACCTGCTGATTGGAATAGTGCAACGTACTTTTCATACAAAAAGTCGACAAAAAGTCAAAACAAATTTATTTGTGTTAAATATTTGTGTTTTAGGTGTTATTATCTGTTCTATAAAACAAAACATTAAATTTCTATTACCGTTAAAGAAAAGTTAGTAAAATAAACAGTTCTGTCCAAAGTTCTATTGAATGACGTAAAGGTTTTGAGATTTTATCTTAATGATCTCAGATCTGTGCTTCATAACGGTACGAACTGGCCTCTCGTCACGTACACACTTTTGATTAATTAATTGTCACAAGTTGGAAACTCACAGCTATAAACATAATCTTTAATCATGAATTCAATGCGCATTGTGCGACTTTATTTTAAGGACACGCAATCGATTCATTTAAGAAGTTTCTCGATTGGCCCCCTCTAAGTGAACCAATCAAATAGCCAACTGCTTCAATTAATTCTGACGGGCAAGATTGGGGGAGAGGGCGTGTTGGAAGACGAAAGAAGTCGTGGCTCAGGCATATCCTGGGTAGAAGAACTTTTCTGCGTGACACAGGATTGAGAAAAGTTTGTGAAGTTAACGGTTAACCTTCGGTAGTGGGGAGACGCCCTAAGAAGAACAACAGAGTCAAACTTAATTTATTGATTTATTGAACTTAATTCAGTACAGCGTTTAGCCAATTAAGCTGAATTAGATAAGAAACATGTCGATTGCTTAAACGCAAAACCAACTCGCACTCCGATTTGAATGTAATCATTTGGATGGTTAGAAGCATATAAAACAAAATGTTTATTTGATAATCACGTTGTACAACATGTGATTAAAGCTTCCTTCTAAGCAAAATATGCACGGATACTAAAAAAATATTGATTTCTTCCTCTTCTTTTAGGTTAAAACGGCATGACTTTCATCATTTTATAATCTGTTCTACGTACGTTCATATAAAGTAGATAAAGATAAGTCGGGTTATTTTCGAATTCCGCAAATTTCCCATCAAGGAAATATTTATTCTAAAATTAAATTAATGTGTTTTTAAGTTTAGGTAGCATTTAAATCTAGTCCATTAACCGTAGTTTCGAAGATATTAAAAAAACATCTCGGAACTACAGTTCGTTTCTAATAACCGCGTACCTAATCTTAAAGTGGTAGCAGGTAGGTAGCTCAAGTCGTGATGTAGGTATTCCTGAATCCATAGACTACTTCCAGATGCTATTAAGCTACTTCTCACTACTTACTTCTTCTTCTACTTAACTACTTACTAACTTAATTACTTACTTACTTCTTCTTCTACTTAATAGTAAATACTTTTTACAACGTAACCATCTTACTCAACTGTCAAAGTTATAGCCATACACCGAGAGGTACCTAATTCTCGAAATCCAAACTTATCGTGTCATAACGCAGATTTAGAACTCCGGGTCGCCAAGTCTTATTTTGTTGTGAGAGGCACCGGGTAGTGTTAGTTACGTTTTAGGCCATTTAACAGATTTATTACTTAAAAGTCTAGTAACTCTAAAAACATTAACTTTAACCCTACACGTAACCTAACTCGCAATATATAACCCTACTCGCAAACTAATTGGACTTAGTGCATAAAGCCCCTGTGTGAACACACGTTTACAAATCGATCTAATGTCATTGATCTTAATTAGCGATGTTTGGGGATCTGGGAAAGTCCAGGTTTTAATATAGATTACTAATGTAAATAAAATGTTGTACGGCTGTATGACTTACTTTTATTTTTGGCTTTTGAGATTGTTTGGGGATTTTGATGATTTTAATTCTGATTTAAATTAGTATTATGCTGTTATTAATACTGAACACTTTAGGGTTTTAAATGTACCTACTAAAAAAACAAAAATCAGCACAACAATCGATCAAAGAGGATCTTTATTAGCGTATAAAAATACTCCTCCTGTCCAATATGCGTAGTTTTATAAAGTAAAAAAAATCTTTAGTCGATCATATTATATGATTAAGATTCAATAAGTAGTTATGATACACAAGCACATTTGATCTTAGTTTGGCTGCCAACATTTACTCGCGTCGAGAAGAATTATCGCAATATTCTCATCCATTCTGTATTGGATAACTTGGATTGTTCATTATGTTTACAAACACTTTAAAGAATGTAGAAATGCCCACTAACATGACTGATTACTTCATCTCTCTGCCCTTATCTCTTTTCTCATTTCACGTGGGCCGAACCACGTAATGCGTTTTTTCCTTCTTTTCTCTGTAACTCGTCATTCATTAACTTCCTTCTTTCTCATATCATCTTCATTGATGACTTCTAGTTCCCTATAACCCTAATTTGGCCATGAGTATATATCTGCATTACCACTAACGCCTCGCGTGGTAAAGTTGTGAGTATTTACCTTCTACCACGTGCGTCTTGCTGTGAGCTGTCACCTTATCTATAAAAATAAGTTTTATTTATAATTTTTATCTGTCCGTCTATCAGAGTAAGACGTTCTAAGAATTAAGAAAGTAAACTCATGTGAACCGTAATGCATTCTGCAGAATAATGTTATTTGAACCCAAATTATCAAATGATTAGCAGAAAATCATTTAATACTTTGGAAGACTTGTATTTTTTTTAACGTAAATTAAAATATGATGGTACAAAATTCGGTATACCCAATAACCAAATGTTAATTTACTATTGAGTGTACTATGTAGGTATACTATTTTGATACATCATACAAGACCAAACTGTCGGCAATTCAATGTACAAATTCCTCAATTTTATTTTCTTTGCCGGCCATTCTTACAATTGACTTATGTTATTTATTTGCCGAAATTAAAATCTTAATTTTATAATTTGATTAATAGCTCAGATTTTTCACAAGATGTTTCCTAGAAGATTCATGGTTAAAAACTTGGAATTTGTGATGACGTGTTTAGTATTAGTAGGTTTGATTTCATTATGAACAACATGAATAAAATAGTCATGTGCTAAAGATGCGTATTTATAAATATTAGTTTAAGTTTCAAAACATTGTTTAAATCCTATAATACCAGTCATATGATTCCAGCTTTCTGTTGTTATGACGACAATATTGTGACGTCACACCGTCAATACTTTTAATTCTTTAGAATTCCTTAGATACCCCAGAAATTAAGAAGCCTATCGCCATGTGACACATTTTATTTACACCAACCAATGTTGGTCTCTGCGTAAGTCCATTCAACATGAAAACCCGTTTCATTTTAGCCGGTTATTATTTAAGATGATGTAAGTCACTGTGTATGGCGAATTCAAGTATTAACAAATTAAAAGTGACAAGATATTGGAATCCAAGAATAATAAATTTACGGAACACGAAAACTTTTTTAAAATGTAACTTTTTAAGCAAAAGTGTAAGTGGCTACTATGAGCCGTTCTTTCTGTGAAATAAATAAATTAAATTTGTAGGTTTGACTCCCACTTGGTTGGCTATTTACATATTTATATTATTTATTTGTTATTTACGTACGTTTTAAATTGTTTTGTTAAGAATTAAATACAGCATAGTTAAGCCTTCATTCAACACATTTACTTCCTTTAGGAAAGAAAAACCTCTTCTGCATAATTTATGAAAGATTTAAAGAAGATTTATCTACTAAATAATGTTAATAGGCACGGTTCCATCTCCATAAAAGTCCTTGCAAAGACCCGATGATGGCATTATCTTTGGAATTCATATTCATCTTTGACCTATTAATATTTCTATCTCAAGATAGATGCACATTTGCACGATCTATTTTATAAAACGGCAAATTATAAAATTTTCTTTCTAGTATATTCTTATGTAAAAAAGTTTGTTAATGTAAAAAAGGCTATACTTTCAAAGCTGTGAGATGAAATCTCACAACGTTTACAGTCCGAGACTCTGTAGAGACACATTGGAGTAATTTTATAAGAAATAGTTAGCTCCACAGGAAATCTCTGAATCACGATACGACAAAAAACACAGTAAGGTCATGTTTTAAAATTATAAGCTACCTTAAAATCGTTTGGTTTCCTGCTAACGACTGATCTGTTACCATTTCAGTGGAATTTCTTAGTTTTTATTTCGTTTAATAATTTTGTTTCGCGGTTTATGGATCGAGTCAGATATCTGTAGGGTGGTGCGACACTTAAGTTGGGAATGTATCGTCGATCAAGAAAAATGTTCTTGATATTTGTGGGTCTTTCCATCCCATATTGCCCGTTAATCTGGGCTAAAAAAGTCACATTGATGCCTAGAATTTTGTTAAACAGTTTTCGTATATTTGTAGTCTGTACGTTATCATGCTATTTTTTTTCTTCTTCTTTTTAGGATTCGTTTTAGAATGTTAGAAAAGATTCGTTAATCTGTGATAATATGACAGTCATCTCGAATAAGTTGGATAAAAAAAATCAAGGTGTATTAAAAGACATGGTTTGGTTTGTATTTGATGGGTATGGTAGGTAGGTTAAGGCATTGATGAAAAGATAAATGATAGATGTCAATATACCGAGCCGTTGAGTCATCCAACAATTATCATTATGACGCAACAATTATAATTAATCTTGTAGGGGAAAATTATGAAAGAAACTCGTTCTTCCATGGGTTTTGTAATTCATCATTTTGTTGTACCTATACTTGTCAGATTTTTTCAAGAGACAGCAAGAAATTGTCCATAAAAACTTCATGTTTTCGTTAAATTAGGTCTATCTGAACTTTTTAATGTAAATAATAATCATACAATGCCCCACTGCTCGGCACAAGCTTCTACTCATAGAGAATAAACGAGCATTGAACACTACGCTGCCTGGCTCACTGCGGGTTGGCGATCTCAGATTCCAATTTTTGGAATCCAGGTTTCCTCACGATGTTTCCCTCACCAATTGTGAATAATGTGTTAGAATAATCAAGAGAGTACATGTTACTTTGAAGAAGACACACTAGTACTTGCCTTTAGTGGGTTCGAACCTAAACCTTGTGCACGAAAGTTCGTTCATTGAACCGCTAAGCCACCATGACATTCAATGTTAACGTAGGTAAAGGTAGAATGAATTAATCGTAATTTTAAAGTATTTTGGACCTCAATTTAAGATTTGAAGTGTATTAAAAGAAAAGTATATTTTGAGTCCCTGTTTCGTAGTTTAAATACTTTTTATAAATATTTGAAAACGAAAAATGTGAAACGCCATTTATATTCCTCTAATAAAACTTATCGTACTTATCTGACTCTGGTCAAATCGGTCTTTAATAACTCAATAATTCAGTTCGTGGTTTACCAGATTTGCAATCCCTTTCGATCAAAAAGTTTTTATTGTAAAGCCGTCAATGCACTTTTTATACAAAAATACTTGCGCCATAAAAGCAAGTAATGACGGCAATTTAATCGTAATTATCTCATAGGTAAATGGCATAAGTCATGGCTGTTCATGTCCATAGCGTGTTATTTCCATGTGTATTGTCCTTATACGATTCAGCTTGTACTTGGATTGAGTGTTGAAATGATTGATGGATAAACTTTACTAAACTAAACTTTACTTTTAAAAATGAATACTTTTCGAGAGCTAACAGGAAAAAGAGAGAGGTCGTCATTATCGGGGTCTGCTTCTAGTCTTAATGGATTTAGCTGAATACCATATTTTACATTAAGCGACTGCCTATCTGACCTTCACAACCGGTATCGGGTGATAGGGTATTCCATAGCAAGACTGGTTGTCAGAATTGTAATGACTAAACGACTGCCAAAGATCATTGTATGACATTAGGGAACAATTGCTTAACATGCTTTCCGAGGTACGCAGGGGCCTCCAATGGTCACCCATCCACGGACCAACCGCGGAGAACGCGGCTTAACTTTTTATATCCACTTACATAGCCACGAGTTGAGGAAAAAGAGAGGTGAATTATGAATAAGAGAGAGATTTTACCAATAAAACCAGATTGATTTGATGGTAAATTGATACGTAGAAGAAAAAACGTAGCGCCACCTGAATGGTGTAGTTATTCAGTAATATTACAATATAACTAACTCGAATACAGTAGGTACCTACGTGCACACGGCTACACATCAAGCTATATTTTTCCAGTATAACCTGATCTCGCATTGCATAGGATTTTCGTACACTGAGAGGTCAGCATAAAATGGAAATGTACAGCTTTATATTTAGGCCGTGTGTACGTAGAAGTTTACCAATCAAGTAGGAACTTTAGCAATGTTCCAAGAAACATGTTAAGACGTAAATAAAATACAAAAAAAATGAAATATAAGATATTAATTAAGGTAGTTATATTTATAAGGTATCGCCTGCCTTGCCGAGTTTTGTATAAACCCGTGCGCTGGCGCCAAATGTGTGTCCATTCACTGGCGTCCCGTCGTTACGTCACACGGCGTCACGCTACACAGACAGTGTCTTGTTAAGAGATTATTGTGAAAAATAGAATTGGCTGAAATTAAGGAACTTTATAAATTATACTTTACCGTAATTTTACTTCATCTTAACTGATTAGGGTCGTTTTATGTAGGTACCTACTTATTAGGCACTGTCCTTGTATTTATGTATGTTCTTCATTGAAGCTCTGTATACCAATTACCATTTTTAAAAGAGTAACTTAGAGAGTTTCTTTCCGGTTCTTCTCCATAGGAATGACATTTTGGAACCGCGCAACTAGCGTCATTTTATGTTTCGAAAGTGCCTGGAAAGGCCTACTTGAAATAAAAATATTTTTATTAAGATTTTGATCTTGTTTACAAAATAATACGCATAGTATAATAATTGTGGTAGATTAGAATCTTTCTCGCCTTTGCTATATAAGAAACGGTATTGGTCCGGCAGTAACAGACTGGTATTATCGGAAATTCTAAGAGCTCACGTCAAATATTAATAATAATAATTCATAAAAAAACTTAACATTATTCCCACAAAGAGTACATTCGATCAATTATTGTCTATTGCCTCACAACTTCTTTTGAAGTTTCCATTCACTACAATCATCGCACCAATATCTTTAATGTAATTACGATACACGTGTATTATTGAGTTAATTAGTTCGAATAATAAAACATAAATAACCGACTTCCTGGCACTTTGGACGGAAAAGTTTTGGTTGAAGCAAAATGTTCAACGTATGACTCAGTCGCTCAGCTTTATAATATCTCGATAATACATAATTCTGGGTGGAAAACTTCACATGCTGGCCATTGCAAATTGCAGCGAGTTTTTTTTTATTAACTATAATTATGTAATTAGTCGTACACGTGTTAGTCGTTTAACAAACTTTCCATATAGATCAGACTAGTTAAGATATTACAGGATTGATAGGAGAAACCACGTGTTTCAATAAATTGAAGATAAAAGCAAACAGGGACATTAACTAAAAGATTTTTACTCAAACTTTTTAGTAATTTAATGCAAAAATATTAGACTCGAGTGTTTTCTTTAGACTCGTAAACAAATACGAAGATACAGTGATTGGTAAATTAGCGTGACGTCACACTGTCTTACATTTTTTACTAAAATGGTGACGTTACTAGTCTTCTGAACTTCAAAGCTTCGTAATTTTTTATCGTTCTATTAAAGGAAAAAATACATGTAATTTTTTTTCTGACTGACGGTCTAATATAATATGTATTTCTGTGGACAAAAAGATATATTGTATGTATTGTAGTTTTAAAAAACTCTACCTTACTGCTTACTGCTACCATACAATACTACAATATTGTCAATGATTTCGTTTTAATGCTATCAGGGTTTTATATAAATTAGGTCCTCTTATTACTTTCTTACCCTTTGCGTCTAAGTAACTAAATTATTTTCACAGGTAATTCTATGACGACACGTAATTTAAGGCTTCTGTATGTTTATGCCTGGTTCTAACTCACCGAAGCTCTAATTTCTAAGCAAATAATACCTTTATGACGTAACGATAATATTAAATAATATAAAAACATAAATAAACGAGAGAACACTACATTTAGCACATTTTTCGTGTTGTTTGAATTTCATGATTGTATGCAAAATCATGAAATGATTACCTTTAATAGTGCTAAAAATTAACTTATTCTGAGTATGCTTAGAGTTGGTATTATGTATACTTTTACTTATTTTGATAAGTATTTTTGCATTTTCCATACATTTATACTACAATCTCTTGAAAATTCGAAAGGTTTTCGTTTGTGGCCGCGCGTGTGGCCGCTTCCTCGTGAAGTGAAAAAAAGTTTTTTTGTACATTGACTCGTCCTGGGATCGAGCCCGGGACCTCAGAGCTGGCGACATCTTGAAAACAGGTGTATACGCCACTCGACCACGCAGTTTGTCACAGCAGTTTCACACACAAATTTATTTCATAGTTTTAATTACTGAATTAATTATTTTCTATAAATATATACTTAATTTTCAAGTTTTAATTTCTGAAATATAGATTTCATGGATTTATATTCCGATATTTACGAAATAAATTTAGTCTATTTAGGACCATAAAGCTCTTAAAGTAAATGCCGGCAAAATAATTTTAAATGTTATAGGAAACTATTCTAAACAGCTTAACTTCAAGCTACTCATTAGGTCAGATTACGTAAATAGTAGGAATAAAGATGACCTAAAGGCCACTGAATAGTGGCATTGTACTGCACCTACGTCAGCAAGATCTTGAAAAGATTTAAGTTGTTTATATAAATTACATTTGTGGACATTAATGTTGTGTGAAACAATATTGACGGGAGCAACTCTCGTCCACAAACTACTGATGACGATTAATATTTAGCAGGTTTTTGACAGCGAGTTAATTACCCTAATAATGGCCCCGATTTTTAAACACACAAATTAATTTTAGTCCATCGATATCTTTTTCACTTGTACATAATTAGAAAACGACAGACGAAAATTGGAACTGTCAAGTTTAGTTCTGACCAAAATTCTCATACAAATTTGTCGAGAAGTAAAAACGTGTGCTTAGACACCGTGATGTTCAAGGCGAAAACTAGTTCGACATTTCTAACTGAAAAACTATGTGGAAACTTATGATAAGCGAAGGAGTGAGAATAATATTGTAAGGAAGGTTTTGAGTATGAACAAGGATGGATATAGACGAAGGGGATGACCAAAGAAACGATTGACTGTGTGAAAATTGACAGGCTAGAAAGGATGTTACCTGTGAGAATATGACGTCAGATGAGAAGTATGATGGAAAAAGACATCCTGTGCCGACTCCAAATGAAATTGGGACAAGGGCAGGAAGCTAAAAGGCAGGTTTGTAAACAGCAGTTAATTATTATTTATGACGTCGTCTCACGGAAGTTATAAAAAAATAGCAGTTAATTTATTTCGTATTGTACTGGTGTTAACAAATTAAATACGTTAATTAAATTTGATAATATAGTTAGGCATGCACCAAAATTGGTTTTATTTTTATATTAAACAGCGATTATGTGCGAATTGTTGAAGGAATGGCTGAGAATCAGCGCTGTGACGGGTCGTGCCCGACCCAGTACAGCATTAGCTGAGCCATCTCCTTTTGCTACTGAGTTACGCCTTTTTTTGTAAGACTGCTATTATTGTTCACTGTTTTTTTTTGTAGCAATAAATGCCTTTTTATTTTTTATTTTTATTTATTAAAACGTGGAAAATTATAAAAATAGTTGTTAGTCGACATTGCATAAAAATAAAAATATATTGTGAACAATTTCCATAGCGGTAGATTGAAATAAGAGAACCTACTAAGGAAGGGTCAATCAATAATTTTTATATCAGGAAAAATGAAAATAAAATGTGTCGTTTAACTGTATTCTATGCTTCAATTATATTATGTCACGATAATCATTCAGATAAGAGATGGATGGATTGTGTGAAAGATGATATGAGAAAAGAAGGAGTGAATGCCGCGATGACGAGTAATAGAGAGGAATGGAAGGAAAATACGCATTGCGCCGACCCCATATGAATGGGATAAGGGCAGGAAGAAGAAGAATCATTCAGATAAGTGGGTACTATTATAGTTCCACAAACTTACCTGACGGCGTCGCTATTGCTGAATTTAATGTTTCAACCAATAGAATTCCCTTGATTTTTAGAGTAAAAATAATGCCACCCAAGGAGGTGTATACAAGGAGTAAATTAAGCGTTTTAAACATAATTTTTTTATTGTTTTTAGTATTGATTCTGCTAATCGAAACGAAGACCAATATATACGAAGAATCAAGGGTCATGAAAATCTAACTGTTCTTGAGTAACAAGTGCTGTAACAAACCCGACTTTGTTTTTTAAAGTAGCTTTGTATAATAGATAGATGATTGACATAAAGATTGACATAAAACAGGAATAACGGGACTCAAATGTTTTTCATTTACGTTTCACTAGCTTCTGCTCGCAACTTCGTCTGCGTGGACTTCAGAATTAGGTCCAAAAAGAAATGAAAAATTTTCACCAGTGTTATAGTTTGCGCTGTAATAGAGAAAAATACCAAAATTCAAAGCTGTCTGCCCACGGCTTAGCTCGTAAACAATTTTTCCTCGAGAAAAACTTACGGTATTGGGATAAAAGGTCTAGCCTATGTTCTTTTCCATGTCAAAGGCTACATGCATGCCAAATTTCATCCAAATCCATTCAGCCGTTTTTGCGTGAGTAACAAACATCCAAACATCCACACTTTCACATTTATAATATTAGTAGGATTTATGTAGACAGTAGTAGTTAAAACTTCCTTGAAACGTTTTTCTAAGCAAATACAGTTATGATATATAAATATACATCCTGGATAGATAGAGTTATTATATAAAACCTCAAATATTTCCATAGTCCGAGTACCTTTTCCGACAAACATTAAATGTAACAAAACCTTTTTGTTACATACTCTTATCTGTGATGATAAATGTATTTCCTCATTTTATTTTTAGTAGTTAAGAAAACCTACGTTGTTCTATATACCGGCCTTTAAATATCCTACTGCTATGCACAGGCCTCTTCCCATATAGAGAAGGAATGAGCATTGATCACCACGCTTGCTCGTTGTTGTTCGGCAATTTTGGATTCCAATTTTTGGAATCCAGGTTTCCTCACGATGTATTCATTCCTTCACCGTTTGTCAATGGTGTCTTATAATAATTAAGAAAGTACATACAACTTTGAAAAAGTAACATTGATACTTGCCGGGGTTCGAATCTGCAATCCTGTGCATATGAATCTGGTCATTGAACCGCTAAACCACGTTGTTCTAACTAAGCATACGAAGAAGCAGACCACGAGACAACTCGGGAAAAGGCTAGGCATCACTTTGTATGAAAAGTTCGTTCTATTTTCCTTGGGGAAAGTGGTTTAGTTTTATAAACGCACACCTTTTATATTAATCCTGTATAGTCAAGTTTTCAAAATAAATTCCTTGTAATCAAGTATTGGAAGATTTTTTCTTAGTTTAAGAGTACATAATGTATTTATCATTCGTGTAATATAATGTTGGATTGTCTACTATGACTCTTGAAATCCACCATCACCAGTTATTGACAGACTGTTAGTTCAATTCCACTATGACACTATCATGGCGTTTGAGCGTTTATCGTCTAGGAAACGTATAAACTGCAACTCACAGTGACATTTCATTGTTTTGCTAGTAAAACCTGAAGCGTTTGTTTGTTGTTTTCAACGCAATGATCTTGGGATAAACTGGACCGATTTAAAAAATTCTTTCAGTGTTTAATGGCCCAGTTATCGAAGAAGGTTTAACCTATGAAGTTTCTTGCCGATTCTTCTCAAAAATGCGGTTTTTACTGGAGGTATGACGGCGACGATCCTATTGGGCGACAGGGGTGACCAAGGTATTTATTTATTTATTTATTTAGTAGGTATTCCTAGTCGTTTCAAATAAGTTTTATTTATGTTATAATTACAGGGCAATAATTCATGAATATTCATTCGATAGGTCACGGTCTATTGACATGTAGGTTAGACGGGTTCTTGAACTTTCAGTTTATTAATATACTTGTTAATTTCCGCGGTTTCGCCCGCGTGGATGTTGATAAGCCAAAGTACATAACAACTTGAACCCATTCGTATCAAACGCATCTTAGCTTAGCACGAGGGGTTAACAATAATACTAGTAAAATGCGACCCATATTGCTATTAATTAAAAAAAACTACCACTCCATTTATTGCTGAAAACAGCATGAAAATCGGTGCAGTAGTTTTTGAGTTAATCACGAACAGACAGACGCGGCGGAGGTCTTTGTTTTATAATATGTTGTGATTGGGTTTTTTATGTTTCTTGAATCTAGAATTCTAGCTCATCCATATCTATTGGATTATCAACGTTGTAGAGCAATACACTATTATCAAACTAACTTTTTTGTTTGATCAAATAAAAAAGTAATAATAAGCCTGTTGCTTGGCGCATTATATAAAAAACAACTCTGAATGTGTTTTGGTCAATAGTTTTTTACATCCATGGTTACTTCATTATGTATTTTATTAAACAAATTAGTCACATGTACTTGCGTCACGAACGCAAACAAACATAATCTCGGTAACGTAACATCTCTTATCAGATTACATCTAATAAACATTAAATATAAATATTTTGGATGTTAGTGTTCCGATTCCGTATGTTATGACAAATTCTGAATAGGAAAATAGAAAATATATGTCTTTCTAACTGGAAAATATAACAAAGGTTATACTAACTGTCGTAATCAGACGATCGTTAAGGGAACATTTTTTTCGTTTTTTTTTTTTTAAAAGGTTACTAGCAATGTGGGTCGCACATTACTAGTAATCTTGTTAACCCCTCGTGCTAAGCTAAGATGCTTGTGTTACGAGTGGGTTCACGTCGGTAGTATAATGGGTGGGATTCGAACCCGCAACCACATGATCGTAAGTCCGACGCCCTAGACATTAGGCTACCGCCCCTTCTACATGATTCCATATTATAGATTTAAGTCAGCATCACTCTAACTTCCGAGGGTTGGCTTACCTACTTTGATAACATCGACGCGCCTGTTGGTCAAGTGGTTAGTGACCCTGACTAGCCGGAGGTCGTGGGTACGATTCCTACCCAGGACAAATAATAATTTGTGTGATGAGAGTGATCATTTGTTCTGTGCCTGGGTGTTATTAATCTATACTAATATTATAGAGCTGAAGAGTTTGTTTGTTTGAACGCGCTAATATCAGAAACTACTGGGCCGATTTTAAAAAACCTTTCATTGTTAGATAGCTCACTTATTGAGGAAGGCTATGGGCTAGTTAGCTAATTTGCCGCGGTAACCGACGACCAAGCGGGCGAAGCCGCGAGCAAAAGCTAGTGATAAATAAAATAAAACACAGGATATGCTTGTTGACACAGTTTTAATGATCAAAACTTTAATTAATTCAATTAATTTATAACCGACTGTGGTCAACTATCAGTTATGTGATAAACATCATTACTATGCTTTGGTTTTTAATCAGCGGTTGGGTTTTTACTTTTTTATTTATTTATAGAAACTACCGTAATATAAAAATCCCTGTTTTCGAAATTATCTATTTTATTTATTTTTTAAGATTTTAAGCGCATTCAGAGCATTGTTCACGCGCTAATCTAAATAACAACCCCCTGAATTTCGAAATGCTAATTAACTTTAAGATGTTCTTAAATGTCTATCTGTCGCTACTTCACACCTTAAAGTGACAGAGACAGTATGAGACTTAACGGTGGCTTCAAACTGATTGACGTTTCAGTATTCGACCTTAAGTCCAGTAGTTTGAAAATTTCTTTCAATTTTAAATAGTCCATTTATTAAGAAAGGCTATAGGTTTACTTTTTGATAAAATAGCCGACGCTTAAAAGAATGGAGCCGAGAGAAAAAACTAGTCATTGAATATTAGTACTAGCTGTAGTCCGCGACTCCACCCGCATGGGTGTCGTTAAGGCTGCGGTTCCACTGAGGTGGAGCGAAGCAGAGCGGAGACGAGCTGTGCCGCGATTCACCAATCACATGGCTTAATAAAATCCAAATTTCTTCTCCATTCATTGGTGAATCGTGGCACAGCTCGTTGGAACCGCAGTCTTATGGCGGCAAAAAGCCTATGTCCTTTCTCAGGCTTTAAGCTATCTCTGCACCAAATTTCTTTTCAATCGGTACAACAGTTTTAACATAATTTCGTAACAGACAGCTACTTTCACATTTATAATATAAAAGTAAGGGCGTAAGTATGGTAGTACTGACGGTTCAAATAACATAAACGAACTTAGTGCAGGTCTATAACTTATCTATCTCTGGTCACTCCACATGTCAAACAGCGTGATAATACAATAAGATGGACTCAACAATCTACATGCTTGCAAAGATATTGTTGTGACATTCCAAAGATGGCCGCTATCTTTTCTCAGAAACGTTGACATAATCTTTCATAATCATGAATAATATTTTACATGCAACCGAAAATCGGGCTAGACTTGCAGTGCATAATTCTTCTTAAAGATATGGTGTTGAATATATATTATGTAAGATGGGTTTTCTGAAGTTCTTGTATCTAAGTACCTTTTGAGTTCTTGTAGGTGCATGAAAAACATTTTATATTTTTTTTTAGAAGCTTATTTGCAATGTGGTTCGCACATTATTATTAGTATTCTTCTAAACCCCTCTTGCTAAGCTAAATTGATTGTGTTGCGAGTGGTTTCACGTCGGCTTCAGCAGGCAATGGGTGGGATCCGAACCTGCAATCACATGATCGGAAGTCGGCGCTCATTTTGAAATATTTTTTAATTATTTGTGATAAACTTACTAAACTTAGACATATGAATTCTATTTACAGGGTGGGGCTCGTGGTGTAAAAGTATGGTTTAATAGATAATTTAGGTTAAGCCGCGCTTACTACGGTTGATCCGTGGATGGATATTTGTAAACATAGCCAGATTCCTCCGTGCCTCGGAAAGCACGTGAAGCCGTTGGTCCCGACTCGTACTTTCCATTTATAATGTCTTTAAGTCGTACAATAATAAAACCAGTGTTACAATAAATTGGACCCTGTGTTACCCAGTAAAATGCGTTGTGGAGGTCAGATAGACAGTCGCTCCATGTAAATCCAGACCCCCAACATAGCTTGGGAAAAGGCTAAGCAGAAAAAGGAATTATATTTAGGGTAGGTGCTTACCTACTTTATGTACAGCTTCTACCATACATTTTCGATCAAGCACATTGATTTTATCTTATAAAAAATCGATATAGGTTTCTTATTTGATAATTACACCCTCGTTTAGTTCTCAGTGAGTATATTTCTTAGCTCTTATGTTTTATTACATTTAACTCTAATAGATGGGAATTTTAGAATTTTCTCATTAAAACAAACAGTTGTGGTTGACTATTAATTTATGTATAGGTACTTAGTTACATGAAGTTACGTATTGTATGTAATCTGAAATCAAAAAACCTTAGCTTAAGGCTGTAGGAGCCGGTTAATATACAGTCATACATACGTACAACGGCAACGACAAGTAGGCAATCGTTCGATTGAAGAATGCAGACACCTTGCGCATCATCGTACCTACTTAATAATTAAACGACTAGCTTTCACACGTGGTTACGCTTGCGAGAATTTAATTTTAGGCCTGTTTTTTTTCAAAGATACTTTTTTTTTCTATTTGTAAGGTCGATTTATAGTTAAGGAAAACGTGTGCTTAAGGAAAATATTTACACTTGTCTTGTAAACTAGACTTACTCTATATTGTTTTTTAAAAAGCTATTATTGATCTTGGGATCTCAAATATGAAAATAAAACATTAATCAAAGCAATTTGACGTACCAAAAAAATTTTTTTTTGTGGCTTCTTACATGAAGGTCTATTATAATATACTCAAACATACAATTTTCATGCGACTTTCAGACCTTCTTAAACACTACCCCTGCCTCAAAAGTTTATTACTGTAAATATGAAATCGACGTACAAACACAAATCCCAACACGCGACTGTCGGGGACAAACAATAGGAGACATGTACTCTTGTAATTCAGCCAGTGTCAGTCGCGTCGAACGCAAAGCTACGGTACCACGCCTTGCGCCTTGCACTCGCGAAACAAACGAATTACTCCACAAACATTCCACATATCACTTGGGTAAGTGCTTTTTATAATCTGTGGTACTAATTAGCGTGTTCAAAAATAGAAGTGTTAGAATTCTATCTATGAATTTGATTTAAGTGTTTTCTTTTTTTGTTAATTTGTGTGTGCAAACTCTTTGGTCGATTGTGTTATTTGGTTTTCTTAACGTATCTTTGGATTACATATTGTGCGAATACTTTATATTTGATTTGCTGTAACTACAACACGCGAGTTACAGGACGTTCATAATGTTTTTGTAGATTAAAGTTAAATTTTTGTTTAATTGTAGAGTTGTTGGATAGATTACGATTTTAAAAGAGGGAAACTTAAATTTCAATATTATTTTATAAACGCTATACGTTATAAATATATGTTTCAGAATTAATATGGGAATTATAGTTAGTTATATTTTCCTGAACGTATATATGTAGGTATTAATCAGTTCCGAAAACTGAACTGTGCACTCTGCTACACCGTAGAAACTTCGGAACTGTAATAAAAATGTATCGCGTGCGAGCCCTAAAGGTTTCGTGTGACGTAGCGAGCGAGCGGGCTCGTCGGCTCGGCCAATCACAGCGGTGACTGATCCATAAAAACGTCAAGCGTGAAGCGTAAAGACCAAACGAGAATCGTACGCGAGGTAGAACGCACGCCCGTAGCTAACGAGTCGCGCCACATTCGTTCGCTTATTAAGCATACGCTCGCTTTCGGTCAGTGTTGTGAACATTATTCGCATTTCGGAAATAAAGTGAGTAAAACAAAAAAAAACTATATTCCCGTATTTATTTTTCGTTTCGCTAGTGGGTGTCCAGTTGGAACCGGTGCGTAATCGGATGCTGGATTGGTACAAGTGATATTAACTTAGTTCCAAGTAAGCGATCAGTTTTTATACTGTATTTAATATTTTTTGCAAACAATATTTTCGTTCCGGTTCCAAGTGGTCATTCATCGCAGATGAACCGAAATTTAATTTGTTAATTTTTGACTAAGTATTTTAAGTATTTTTGCGCCTTTAAAGTCTGATATCTTATTATTGCAAAAAAAAATCGACGAGAAACATGACTTCGTTTATTACTTGTGCTAAATATTTTATATACACTGTTATGAAGCAAAAAGTTCGATGCAAAAAGGCTCGTGTACGTGACAATATGTTTGAGAAACGCTGACTTACTTTTGCTGACGCGAGATCCGTCATAGATTCGGCATAAAATTATCATCATCAAATAAGATATGTCAATAATGATAAAAAACCTTATCACTTATCTCTATATTATCGAGAACATTTAACATCTTGAGATTATGATCATAATCATGATATCATTCTCAAAGGTACACATGTGAAAAAATGAATTCTCTTTTCAAAGTAATCGATTGTTTTTTTTTTATTATTTTTATTGATTTTTTTAAGTAACACAAACGTTAAAACCTCTTTAATCAACTCACGAATCCGGCTGCAAATAGTTTAAATAAATGTTTTAAGGACTTGTCACACTTAAACGCATTCGCGATTAAATAATCGTACATTTTGTTGTCATTGATAAAAATGACAATTTTATCTCTCTATCTGATAAGTAGACGTAAATTATACTGACGCTTTACACTTGAGGGATAAGCGATATTTGAGGTTCACCCGTGCGTCTTAAGCTAACAAAACTAAGTCAATAATAAAAACGAAAGTCTCTATTTGCTTAAACATTGCTCACTAAACTTTAAATAGACTTAGAATTATTTACTAATAATAGTAATCTGCATCAAATGACTTTTAAAAGTTTATAAAATTTACAAATAATGCAGTAGTGTACGCAATCCCTAACAGTTTCATACGTTCTCTTTTTATGGTTTATTCTATTTATAGATTACTAGCTGACCCGGCGAACTTCGTACCGCACAGCCAATGAATGTCGTGTTACCTTTTAGCTGAACTAATTTAGGCTTTGATGAACGTAATACAATGATACAAAATAAAAATACAGATACTTAGATATCAAAAAGTATTTTATTATGATAAATATCTAATAATATTGATCTGTACGATGAGTTCGAAGATTTCTCGTTTCTAACCTAGCCGTTTCACGGGCTGCCTCTCTTTCCTCTTGTGTTTGAGAGGCACGAATTAAAGCCCTTCTTCGCTCCATACTAACGCGGCGCTCTTCTCGTGCAATGTCTCGTTCTTCATCAGATAATTGACTCGCGATGTTCCGTTGCCTAATTGCAGTACGGCTTCGATGGGAAAGATTAGATCTTCTAGGACGTGGCATTGTTACTAATACTAATACTGAATATGTACTCGCACAAAACCACACAAAACAAACAAATATATTAGTAGCTGAACTTTCGTGCCATAGACATTGATTGACAATAGTTTAGATCATAGACTACTACTTTGGATACTGCCCTTTTTATTCAAATCTGCTTAATACACCTTTTAACCTTTTTATATGATTAAAAAAAATACAGACAAAAGTTTATTCACCCTTTTTAAATAATTACACAAAATACATTTCTGAACGCATGCATAAATGTCAATCACAGTATTTGATAGGATGACAGGAGGAAAACAAATGTTTGACAGGTACGAAACTAAGGAACATAATTAAATGGAAAATGATTCATTTTCATAAATATTTATTCTTCAAGTTTTCATTGTTTTTAAAATGTATTCTGCTATTCAGGGCGGAGACAAATCCAACGAAACAAAAACGATGAAAATTGATCCAGCCGATCTCGAGTTATAAGTGTTGTAACAAACCCGTCTTTCTTTTATATATATAGATTACATCGGCTTATAATGATAATGGTTGGCGGTACAGACAGCATCAATTGCGTACTCTTAGTTGTACTAAAAAATTAAGGTGACTCTACTTTTAAACAAAATTGATGGAATTTCATACGACGTTTGATTTTGTACATATTTTTCATAATAATAATTTCGTTATAATCTTTATTTCGCAAATAGATGTGACTGCGGTTTCTTTCTTCGCTTTTCTCCTATGGCAAGTAACGCGACGTTTACGAATAAACTTTCTCAAAAATTCGACTACCAAAAACGAAAAGTTATTTCTAAATCCAGTCGGTAATTTCAAAGATAAGAACGTTAAAAAATCCCTTAAGCTTTTCTAAGTAGGTATATTCGTTTGGATTGAAGTGATAAAATTCATAACAATATGTAAAAATAACTATACTCTTAGATATGAAAAGCCTCAGAATTATAATTTCTAGAATACCTAATCAATCAATATTCGCATTACATTCTAGGCTAGCCTGTCACCGTTGTGGAGGCAGAAAACATAAATATTATAACATTGACGTACGATTGATCGATTCAATTGAATGTTCAATATTGTATGAACTATTTATCATTATGTAACATATTGCCTACAATGTTTCTATCCTGCGATATTTTTTTGCAAAGAGTTTATTCATTTGAATTTATTTGCAAGGCAGAGGCCTAAATCTTAAGTTAGAGGCACAGGCTACGCTATTTCACACCTTAAAGTGACAGAGACAGCATGTGACTTAACGGTGGTTTACAAATTATTGACGTTTCAGTATTAAAAAAAAAAAGAAAAAGAATAAAAATGTAAAAATGTAAGTATTGGCCATAAGCTCCCAAAACAGCTATGTTTGTAATTAATAAAAAAAATTACATCATATATTACAACAAAATACCTTATCTTCCTTTCTCATAATATTTTAGAGAAACATTTTTTGTAATCATTAGAAAGGCTTCTTCAAAGATAACGTAAACGTAACTGTTATTGCGTCATCCTCGCCTGATCAGTGTTGTGTCGCCGTAGTGCATCTTATGCATGCTGCATAGTGCAACGTGCTATCAAAAGATCCTTAGCAGTAATTCTAGAATAAACTCATAGTTACAAATAATTTAGTAACGTTTAAAATAAGCTTTAGTGTAGAGTTGTCTTTTTTCCGTCTTTCCCTTGTATTGACTCTGATTCGTGCAGTATGAGTTCGTCAATAAATCTATGGATCTATATTAAAAATAAGTACAATCAAAGACTTTCAAAGAAAACTATTTAAGATATATTTAGAATATAATATGTTTTAGAAACACAATTTAAAAACATTTATTCTAAGTTTAAGTTCTTTCTAAAAAAATTTAACACCTCCTCATTAATGATTTTCAACTAGCTCTAAATTTTGCTAGGCTATTTTTGTGGGGACAAGAATTTTGTATGGGGCTATTAACACAAGTAACTACGCGTACTTAACTTGTAAAGCAAACCTATAAAAGCGTGAAGTTAAACAATAAAACAACAAATAAAATGAACAAAGCGTTTAACTTCAATAAAATGACCACTGCCCGGATACTTACCTTAAAATTCTTCGAAAAACCAAATGTTTTAGAAATAAATAAAATTTATTTAAGTAATACAAAATGGCTTTTATTGATTTGCCAGAAGAAAATGAACCTAAATCAGTATATATTAAAGTTATAGTTACCGTTAATATAAGGGCGTAGTTAAAAATAAAAATTAAATAGAATTCTCCAATATTTTCTTCACAAGACAAGAACTTAAAAAAGTCCTAGTTTTTATTTTAACGAAATATCTAACATCCATCTTGCTAACAATTATATCCACATCAACATTCACTATTTAATAATTTAACTGTATTTTAATGTGCTACAAGACAACCTTCACGTTGTAACCGACGTCAAAACGTCAGTGACTAATAAAATAAGTACTCAACGATAGTCAAAGATACGGGGTATTCAGGCGATACTTCAAAACGCATAACTACAAAACGATGTTACGACTCCTCGACTATGTGAGTCGGAAAGCTCGAAGATTTATAACCATGCGTAAACTGAGACATTTGTTATAAAATATACGCAAACTGTGTGTTTAGTGTTTTTATGTTGACCACAATGAGTTTTCTTAACTGGCTTTGACGTATGTAAAATGATGGTAAAAATAAAAAAGGGAATATTTAAATTGTTCCACAATAAGACCATAACACTATATTCTAAAATAGTTATAATGGTTTATAGTTTAAGATAAAATACGATTAACCTTTTCTAATATTTTATTTTTAGCACATAAATTTTTTTTAAATTACTTTTAAACGGATTCTATCGCAGTTTACTTTGATTGTGACCATGACACCTGCAAAGGCGTCGAAACTTTGGGAACTGAAATCATTATTCAATGTCTAACATTCGCGTAAACCGAAACAAAAAATTTAAAAATGTAAAGCAAATCATAATTTAAACATACAATATGAAAAAGATTACACAATTAATTAAAGTCATACAATATTATCAATAGATAACTATGTAAGATATTTAGGTATATATATCGGTATAAGTGCTTAAACATTTGATATTTCGCATTGTAATACAAAAGACATCAACGCACTCAGACCTCGCGTTTGCGGTTCGAAAAATATTATTGACGCATTAAGGAATACGGAAAGCTTGTAATTAAAAATAAATAGAAAGGAAAAAAATAATCTCAGCGGGTCTTGAACCCGCGACAATTGGCTAAAGGCACAAGGAATTAAAAAATAGTTACTTCGTAAACGTGATAAACACTGTCATCGGGTTTTTCGTAATGATGTAGGTAAAAAAACAATTGTAACGCGGCGCGTGTCAATTATTAACTTAATTTAAAATTTATACATTTTTAATTGATTATAAATTAAAAGTCCATAAATTCTAAAAATGATTTATTTCCTATTAGCAAGTAATTTTTGACTACCTTTTAAGTTAATCAGTATATCGTTTCATGAGGCAATTATAAGTTCATTTTAAAAGTCTCATACAAAATATATTTTTATATTTTTATTCCGGTAAATCATGAATAAAAATATGAACAAATATTTTATATTTTTATATGGTATAAATATTACTTTAACCTAAGACTCTAAAGCAACAAAACAATGTAATTTGACACAAATACTAATTAATATGTAAAATAGTGTATAATTTCACAGGTGCAAACGTCTGACAAATATATCAAATTACAATAAAACACTAAAAACCAGTGTTCATAAAGATCGACTTTTTAATTAGCTAATTAGTTTAAAAGGTTGTATCAATAATGCACAGGTGTAGAAAAAATTATGTCTCAAAATTTGCATAAAGATATTCAAAATATTATTTTTACAATGTTTACTGTTCGATAGTATTGATTTTTATTATTTTAAAATTGTGTTAATACCTACTTCTTTATATAGAAAGAATATTGTATACATTTTAATTCTTACCTTCAAATACTGAAACGCAAATCAATTAAATATGTTCTTAATTATCTATCTGTCGCTACTTCTCACCTTAAAGTGATAGAGAGCATGAGCCTTAACGGCGGCTTCATACTAATTGACGTTTCAGTATTCGGCCAGGAGTATATAAAGGTCCTTCAAATCAGTATGCCAAAATGTACTAAAGAATCAACTGTACCCTAAGCTTGTTACATGGTAAAAACTTGTAAAAATTGACTACACGGATAGCGGTACAGAGTGGTATAGGTCACCACGCAAATTACCACTGTGCGCGACGTGCTGCGGGCTCGATCCCCTCATGGGACAAGTATTAGTGTGATCCACAGATGCTTGTTCCAAGTCTGGGTGTTCTTCGTGCATGTGATTTGAATGTTTGTGAAACCCCCGCGACACAAAGATTTAATTCCTTAGTGTGGGCGTCGTTTTTTAAAAAAAAAATCCGCCTGAATTAACCTGCATATCTCTCCAAAGTACTACGATATGTACTATTCCAAGTACATATCGTAACAAGGCATTAAGAGTAATATTTGCCTGGATTTCAATCACAATAACTGATTATCAATCATACATAACCAGGTTAAAATATTGAGAAGCAACCTCCTTAATACCGACCAATCCAATGTCTTTAACAAACAGATCAATAAAACAAACTGAGAAACAAAACAATAACTCTTGTGAACGAGGACAGATTAACAATCCACTCATAACTCAAATAACTCTAACTGGGGCAAATAGTTCACAGATGCAAACATAATCTGGTGTTACAATGGAAATAGATATAGACTAAAAAAAAGAGAAATATGTCTCTACATTTTCATTGTTTTTAGACTGCAATTTTTTCTTACCCGGCGAAACCCTTCTTCTTCTTCTTTTCGAGTCGATGGTACACTTTTATCAAAAAGTATTTAAATTTGATGCGCCCAGTAGTTGGCCACATTAACTGCGGCGTCATTGGCCAGATTCAAATCTTTCTAAGTGCAGGTGGCCGGACACTTTGGACACTCCAGTAAGTGCGGCAATATCTGGTCGGGAAGGCTGCACTCACACTGGGTATCCGAAAGGATTTTATACCCTCATAGTATTCCTTTGTTCTGGGGATGACGGAGGTAGTATCTCCTATACCGGTCGACCTGTAAACGGAAGTAGGTGCTGCTCTTTCCGTTGACAGGAGTCCAGGTTTGCGTTACTGATTCTACTAATTTCGTTTATTTCAATAATAAGCAATGACACGAGATATTAGTGAACCTTAATTTTTTTTTTTATTCTTGGTTTATCCAACACGAATTAAAGACAATTGAGGAAGTCGATCAGAAAATAAAGCACTGAAATTGTTTTGTCATACATTTTAATTGTTCCGCATTTTTTTAATGAGAAGTTTGATCAGAGATTTCTTTGAATTCTCGTAACTAGAGTTTGTTAAACTGTACAATCTTGACTACTCATG
This sequence comes from Plusia festucae, assembly GCA_950381575.1. Lineage (NCBI taxonomy): Eukaryota > Metazoa > Arthropoda > Insecta > Lepidoptera > Noctuidae > Plusia > Plusia festucae. Next base: position 1,773,463 of record OX494447.1, read on the forward strand.
GTTACTGGACACGTGTAACTACAATGTAATTTTTCATTGAACATAGAGAACTAAATCAAATAAATTTACTCTTTTGTTTATCGGTTTTCACTTTAGTTTTATTTGGGTTTAATTTATGTCTTCTAATTGAATTTAAATACTATAAGCAATGAAATACCTTATTTTTTCAAATACAGTCTGGAAGCACACAATCTTCTTTTCGCTGCAGACTACAGCGGAACCCAAAACCTCATCCAACGACCCATTTAACATGTAATAAACGAGTCAATATTTTATTTAAATTAATTTGGAGTTAAACATTATTTATATTATTGTTTTAATATTTGAATATGGTCGAACACCTGGGTGTAACGCGATACGCCCGTCGGCGCCGGCTGATCATAAATTGACCATTAATTTGACCATTAAGAATATGTTTTTAAATATCGAATGTCTTCGGAACGGTCCTTCAAGTTCGGTCATCGGTTCGGTTTAAGTTTTAAAAAGGCTGTATAACCTTCTTGGTTATATTATACTGGGTCCATTTTAGCTTATTGTTTACAGAACTCACTTGTTTTCTGAGGTTCACGCAAATGTTAGATATTGAAATATATAGCTACTTTTTGAAAGATTTCCATCGCGGTCTATTTGATTTAGCTCCCGACTTTTCAACGCCTTCCTTTGCAGATGTAATGGTCACGAGTAGGTCCGTCTGCCTCATTTATTAAGTTTTTTTTTTCATTTGCATTTCTAACATGTTTAATTTTTATCTCATAAATCATATAAAAAAAGTTATGATAGAGTTACAATAGCGGTCATTGAATAGCTAACGCCTTCTGTATGTCTTCTTAAATTTGATAATTCCCCCGCCTCCAAAAGTACAAAGTATACAGTACTCAAACTGTATACCTAGCTGGTTATTGTACTCGCTAAGTGTCCGCGACGTAAACGAACACCGCTGCTATACGATTACGCGGAAGCGTGCGGTATGTCGCGCGGCATTAGCGATGACACTTGACCTATCCAACGTATGAGCCTGCAAATCTAGGTTTTTCTATCAATTGTTATTCCATGAATCAGCTAGTGTTATGTAATACTGTCGATATTCGTTCATGTCAGCGAAAACACACTTCACTTCGTATTATATCACATAATTTTATGTATCTAATAAAATTTTGCATTTTGTAGTGAGCATGAATTTTTTTGGAGCCTTCTTTTTTCATATTATGTTTGCAAAGATATTGAACTACCTTACAGGAAAGTTTTCAGAAACTGAAAGACTGTTTCAAAAATAGCAAAACCTTGAAAATACGCTCAAGAGTCCAGAACAAGGCACATTATTAAATACTTGCTCTACCACAGACATTAAAATTTTTGAATAAAATATCTACAAAATACTTGCAAAAGTCTTCCTTATCCAAAACCCGTTGATGTTTGCGATTTTCCGATGATAATCCTCGGACCGGCTCGTGCGAGCTCGTGTTTAGTCGGGTGAGTTCGGAACAGGCGCAGGCGACGCCGTCCAGTCTCGCTCAGCTTGCTACTTATAATTATACAAACCAGATCTTGTTAAGGTATATTTTATCTTATTTTCCTTTTAGCTTACTTTTATAATAAAATTATTAGTTACTGGACTATAAAGTTAATACTGGACTATTTTTAGACTGCCTATTTATGGGAATAGAGCACTTACCATTTATTTTTCATTTAGGTTGCGGAAAAAGAAATTTATTTATAAAAGTCGTTCAATCCTGTGCACTAGTAAAATTAAAAGAATTTAAGGTATATTTTATGCTTGTTAAAATTTAACTATCCTTGAAATCTTGTTGAACGTTCACAGTTTTGTTTCATCTTACGTCATTCAAGACCGTATAGAGTTTCTGCGTAATCTCCAGCCATAATCTGGTTCTTGTTTTACATGGGAAATATATAGCAGCAAACCGAAACCTTTCCAACTATCACAATCATACCACCAGCATTAAAATATAAACATACACTTTAAATAATCGAATAATTAATAAGATAAATAAAATATAATTATCACAGAGAGTTCGAAACATTACTTTCTCAAGTCAGCGCCAACGATCATATTTCAATGTAGAGACTTTTATACAGACTACATATAAATGAGGTTGACGCTATAAACATATGTATATTACATTTGTATTAAGAAAAGTGCATTCAGTTGTAACTGAGTGTAACATTCATACAATTTTAAACCCAATGCTATAAATCATAGAGTTTCAAATTAAATGATGCATTAGTATGCAGAATTTTGTGTACCAATGTAATGAATATAGAGAAACAATTTGTTTATGTGTTTGTCCGCAACTCAAGAGAAATTCTTTCCTCTTTGAGATATTGAATTTATTATAATTTTCTCAAGAATATTTTATTAAATGGAAATTATTAATATTTATATTGCAGTATTGCGTGGCTGTTGTCATTGTTTTATCAATCAATACTGATAACTAGCTTTTCTACTAAGAAAACTTTCCATGAAAATCTACAACATTTTATGTCCCTGTCAATCATAAAATTTCTGACTCTACATTTTGCATTTAATCACTAAAATTTTTCTTACAGCTTATTATTTTTCTAAAATTGTCCTCTAGTTGTGCCCTTCACGCTAATTCTAAAGGGGGTTAAGCAGTTATAGAATCTTGATTGCCAGCAATTAACACAGGCAGAGTGAAAGGAGGTACATATCTGTAATTAGATCTCCGATGTTGTTTTCCTTGAAAACTTGAGTCAGATTAATGTTATGTCAAATAGCAATCTTATCTGTTTAGTGAGTTATGAATATTTTCACATTTAGCGTAGTATGAGAGGTGATATGATTGGCGATAGTGTAGTGCAATCGGGTGCTTTTCATTATAGTAAGTTAGAAAACGTCATGATATTATGGCTGCCTGACTGACATGGGTATTGCCAATTGGAAAATCGGCGGGGTTCGACGACCAATAACAATGTGTGTGACATTTAGGTTATCATAATACACGTACACAATCTTAAAATTAAGTCACTAATGCATATAAATCCAATAAAAAGATAAATCTACTATGCTAAAGCTAAAGAGGAAAGAAAGATGTTCTTGAATGTCTATCGGTCGCTACTTCACACCTTAAAGTGACAGAGACAGCATGAGACTTAACGGTGGCTTCAAACTAATTGACGTTTCAGTATTCTGCCAGATAAGTTTTGCTTTAATGTTTGTTTACCTACGCAGTTATATTTAAAACAATGACAATAAGTGATGAATTGTCATTTCCCCGAACGTTTCTAAATAGCTACATTCATTTAACTGCATCGTAATCAGTGGTTTTAATTAGAGCGATCTGTTTTAATTAAGATCAATAAACTAACCAAGGATAGTTTCTTCTTATATAGAACCACTAAGTACCACTCTAATTGATGAAGGTCGGGTACCAGCTGCTGGAATATATCTTGGTCTTTTTCGAGTCGAAACAGTTGAGATGAACTCGCGACCTCTATCCACTCCCATATGCTGTAGGATTCCTTGTACTTTGTGATATTATAGGCGTTGCAAAATATGGACATAATGAACAACAAGTCGCTTTTTGGTCCACAATTTTCTTCTATCCACAAAACAGTTATGCGTTTCATGGTGGTTATATGTTATTGAATCTTGACTAGGATTATAATGTCGAAAACTTTATTGCTGATTTTCAAGGCCTCTGAAGCCTCACCAACAATAATTCTGAGATACTAGTATCAAAACTAAATAATTTTAAAATAAGATTAGTAGTAATTCCTTTAGGTATGTAACGGTTAGCAGATCTTCAAGATCAGGGACAAATTTCGAAGTGTTGTGTTGCAAGACGCGAGCGTTGTCGCGTCGCAATACGTGCATTGGATTGCGACTTGTACCGTAGAAGGCGTCGTCTTGTCTCCGTGTGCCATGTCCTCGCCTTAACGCACACATGCACGTTAATAGGGACGCGATATGTTGAGCGTGACATCAAAATTGTTGAAGTTTTAAAAAGGTTATTGTAACTTTACTTTCGGTTTAGAAATTTTCCAATATAAAAAAAAATGAAAAGAAAGTTTCAATGTTCGTACAGTTGTTTGTACAGTTGTTATTTAATTTTAAATGCAAATCCAAACTCTTAAAGTGAGTGAAACATTTTAGTATCCCTAATATCCCTCTATATCTCTCTCCATCTGTAATAGCCCTCTCTATCTCTATCCCTCTGTAATAGCTCTCTCTTTGCCACTCCATTGTCAAGATCCAACATTACAAAAATCTAAACAACACAGTATCTTTTTAATCAATGAAATATGTAAACATGATAGCATAACTTATAAGTTTCTAAAAATAACTAAAAGCATTATTTGTTCAACAAAATCCTGAACTGCGTCTTAATCTATTTCCTCTAATATTCCGAAATGTTTGCAAATCATTTGTGTAACCTTCTTCAGTTTGTCTCGTCTATTTACGAATCGCAAACATATTATGTCATTTGAATACATATGTCTACAAGTTTGCTGAAAAGAGGTGTGTTATGTAAACATACGTGACCTTTTTTGAACCTTGAAGCTTTGCAATAACAGATTTATTTATAGTTAAAATCGAAGCTAATCCTGATGAAAGTAAGAGTAGGCTTTGCTTTACTTCTTTAAATCGGAATCAAAGTTAATTGCAAAAAAAAATACTGTGATCTATTTGGAGATATATTACAAGAGACAAGATAAACTAACCAATCTATTTCTGTAATATTTATTAATACCTACGCTTCCCTCAAATTAAAATTTAATAATAATATACGTCAATGTTCCTTCCATTGTAAACACTCCCTTAGCAGCGCAAGCGCGCGTTGCCATCGAGTCTGCCGCAGTCACGCACACACTCGCACGCGTATGAAACCCGATACACACACACATGCACGCAGGGAAAATCAGTGAAGTGCACAGCTCTAAACTAAGTAGCTTTATGTGTTGGTAAACCTTTTCCTTGACTTTATTATCATATACATTTATCTTGCTATCATCATTGCGTGTCGACCAGAATAATCTCAACAGGTTCCACTACTAGGTAGAACTTATACTCAGTTTCAAATTACTATATATATCTGTATAGAATTATAGATCAATGGTGGAAAGCATATAGGTATTACAATACTTTACTATACCACTAAAGTTACTTCGTCGAGGCTTTCTAGCGTAATTGTGTATGTACATATTTTTGAAAACTTTAATTACAGATCGTTTTTTTTATTTCTATTTTGGAAATGTTGAGGACTTGTGGAATTTTAAAACCTAGCTTGTAACTAATCTAATGCAAGCCAAATGCATCTTTTTCTACAGAGAAGGAAATAATCCGATAATATTCTAACATTTACTTCAAAATGAACTTTATTTTAAAGCAATTGCATGTTTTTTATATACACATTATTGTGTTTATAATACATTTATGTGGTATACAATTCTTGTGTCCTAAATAATAAAAAAACTGATATCGATCATCATAACTTCATGACTTTTGGGCGGCATAGTTGTTTACATCCAATTTCTTTACATAAATAATAATAACGAAACCTACATGATACATTCTATTGTTATAGAGGAAGAATTTGCGATTGCAGGAAAAGTTTCTACTAAATATGGTTTATAAACACCAACTAACATAGGTACTTGACTTAAAAACCAACAAGTGCTCTCATGAACGTGACTTAGTAACAAACATACAAATTCCAGTCATTATAAGCAATGCAATATAAATTCATAATATAATAAATACCTATACACAGTCGTAGTATAGTTTGTGATATACACCATTATATCTTTAAGCAGACCTAGATAATTAAGAAAGACCTCAAGTCTTAGAAAAGTATGACAAAAACAAAAGAGAGTTGAGTGACCTAGGTCAGAGGTACCTTCCTAATACGTATGAATTTAATAAGTAGATCACGTATGTAGTAATAGTCTGTCAAATTGTCTAACTAAACAATAAAAAAGTATTTATAACAATATTATAACTATGCTAATCAAAATAAACCGTAAATAACATTTACATTAGTTCTATAAGTCATGAGTTTGCACGATACAAGCATGAATGAAATATGGGTAGACTGTCTATTTATAATTATTTTACAATACATTGACATAATCACGTTACTCACTGGTAATTAATAATTATGGGTTGCCCACATATAATTATCCTTCCTTTTCATAAAGTTTAGGTAGGAAAATTACTAATTGGGTTCCTGACTAGATTTAGGTAGTTTGAGTATGACGTTTTTTCCTCCAATCAAATTCAATTAATATAATTTACTGGCTGGCAGGGCTTGAGAAACGGAGTCATTAAAAAAAAAGTTAAATGCCTATGATTCCAAATTTAAAGGATTGATCGTAATAGTTTAATGATGGCTTACCCCGAATACTGAAACACGAATTAACTTTAACACGTTCTTAAATGTCTATCTGTCGCTATTTTACATGTTAATGTGACAGAGATAGCAGGAGACTTGACGGTGGGCCTGTTGATTGAAACTGATTGACGTTTCAGTATTGGTCGAATAGAATAGAGTTAGAAACAGCAGGGTAAGGGAAAATAAGTATTAAAGCAGAACTGCATGAAATTAACAATAATAAAATCTAACGATTTTTAAATTAAAAAATACATTTTGCCAAAATCAAGTCATTATCTATCTTGACTTCGTTTTGACTTCGACGAAATACAAATAAAGAAACAATGTTACTCTCAGATTCATTGTACTTAGTATGATTCATTATTATAAACTCAGATCAAAATAAATGTGTACCTGACATGGCATTGATTCAGCCTATGGTACAGTTAAGCTCAGATCACTAACATACCTAGAAGAGACAATATAGGTAGGCATATTTAAAAAACATCGCATTTCGTAAATATGTTTCCTTTGTAGCCTATTTCTAATAAATGAAATTTTGATTTTGAATTGATGGAACACCGATTTTTCAATATTAGAATAAAAGAGGGTTTCAAAACTAAAAAACGATGCAAAAGTTTTATTTTCATTTGTTCTTACTTTATTTTCTTTTTTAAATAATTGCAATTTAAGGCTGCCTTCACACTAGCGTTTGTCCAGCGTAGGCGTTCGATGACCGTATGCGCAGCGCAGACGCCGCGACAACGCGGCGCGTGCGTCGCGTTGTCGCGTTACTGCGGTGTCATGTACAATCGTGCACAGGGGCGCGGGAGGCAAGGAGAGGTCGGATGCGAACAAGATTGTACGAACGCGGCGCATACGTCGCGCACACGCGGCGCTAGCGCAGCGTACTGATTGTTCCAGTAAAGAAGCGGCGACAACGCGACGCACGCGCCGCGTTGTCGCGGCGTCTGCGCTGCGCATACGTTCATCGAACGCCTACGCTGGACAAACGCTAGTGTGAAGGCAGCCTTAGATGTAACTCTTTCGATACCTTTGGGTAGAAAGGTCGTATAAACCAAAACCCGACTTTTCAGGAGAGCAGAAAAACTATTTTTTTTTTACATAAAAAATCATAACTTTTTTGTTTTTGAAGTTATAAAAAAATGATCTATGAGAAAGGTTCTTACAATTGGCAAATGAAAAAGGTTAAATCATCAAAACCTATCTATCTTCTTTAGTTTTAAAGTTAGCTTGGATTTACGTCTAAAAAAAATTAATTCATGGTTAATACACCCCATGAAAATGTACTTTAAAAAAACTGTATATGTCGTATATCCATTATTGGTAAGCTTATGGCCACATTTAGTGTCGTAAAAACCCATATATGTAGTTTTTTTTGTATTAAAAACCATTTATAATCATAGATCAATTGAATTCTGACTAATAAACAATCCTGTTACTGTCAGAATTAGTATGAACTCAATTATTATTATTCCAATACCCAATAATGGTCGAATCAAATAAAATAAACTACCTGAAATACGAAATCAACATTAATTAAGTATTATAATACCTTCTAATAAACATTTACTATTATTTAAATACTGGTACAAGAGACGTAAGAGGTTTAACATTTTTAAATTGAAAAAATAATTATATCAACTTAAACTGAAAAGTAAAATAAATAAATCTACTTAGTCATAAAAAAATAAATATTCAAACTTCTTCTAAATTATAGTAATCAGGCATTTTAATCATTCATTTTAATATTTTTTTTTTAGACTTTGATTTGTCTTCATCACTTGTCTTGATTCACTTGTATTTTCTTGAGCCCAGTCGTCTGAACTCCCTGCAGAATAGTCACCAGTATCGTCATCCGACAAGAAATCTAAAATATTTTTATGCATGGCACGTACTGGACGCTTTTTAGCTTTTTTAGCAGACAAACCTGGACTTGCAGCGTTAGCGTTCTTTATTGAAGAAGTATCAGTATACAGGTAAGTTTGTATATTATTATCTGCAGAAGGTGAAACAGGGTCTGCAGCGGCATTGTAACCTGAAGTACTTGCAACGTTAAGGACGTTATGTGCATCAAGAGCGGGTAAAACGGGATCAGTTTTGTTCATCGAACTTAGGTCAGTATTAATGTCAACTGTAGGAGATAAGCCTGAACTTGCAGCATCAACATTGTACAAAGAAGTATCCAGGTGAGTATATAAATAAGCTGGAGTAGACAAATCTGGGTCTGCAGCATCAACATAGTAGGTATGTCAAAGGTGTCGCAACATTATGGTCTGAGTATCGACATCCACTGGGGCATTGTTTTCATTCACATTACTCGTGGATAAGGTGACATTTTTATCCGAGGAATTATTTACAATAGTTATGGAAGATGAAGGATTACGAAATAGGTTACGGTTACTATAAAGGTTTAAATCATTTTGCAATAAAAAGTTTCGTGTCGAGTCCTTAAAAATGTTTATTGTATTATTTTAAATTAAGCTTAAGTAAAATTAAAACACTATATCTGGCTACATTTTAAAATTCTTTTCTTTATCATCACCGCTGAGCCAAAATTTTATGCAATATTGAACCTTATTTTAATATAAATAGGCGTTGTTTTATTATGTGCTCGGGTCACGATTTTATTTTGCGATTAAAGGGTTTTTAGGCCATCCCTTGTCACCGTCGAAGTAAAGCATCCAGTCCAGGGTTACTTTTTTAGTGTCTCCCTCCATTTTACCGAATTATTTAGTCACTATTTATTATTCATTTGTTGTAATAACAATAAAACTTAAACGAAACTTGTGACGAAACGCTCAGTACGTGAACTCGCATCCAAGTAAACAAATGCGCCGGTATCTATCTATCCCGCTCGTTCTTCTGCTTGTCGCTGCGCGCCAAATGCGAGCCTTGTGTGTTGGTCGTAAAGTGCTTCTTGCAATGAACATGGTTTATACACCAACGTCGCGAACTCGGTTTGGATTTACGACGTCGAATTTAAACTACGTTTAGTAATGCATTTAACACGTTAGGGCGTATAAACCATTTACAATTAACGACTATTTTTACGCCCTGAGTTAATATAAATTAAGGTCAATACATCATAATTAAACTACAAAAAAAAAACATTCGGCTTTTACATTGAAAATTTACCTTTTTTAAGAGGCTATGACCGAAAATTTCTGGGTCGTATTAACCATTTTTGTGCGAATTTCTGCATTTCGTTTATACAGATCGATAGAGAAAAAAATTCTGAGTAGAATGGTATATATAACTCAATTTGGCCAAAATGGTTTATACGACCTTTCTACCCAAAGGTATCGCTTTCATTTGCTTTTTTTCATCATTCGAATGTTGTCACCTGTTTTCTGTCATTCGCTGCAGTGCAGTTAATTACCTATATAAACATAGACTTAGCCTATTTATTTTTCTACACTATGATTCGTATGTTTTACTACGCTTCATTGTTTCTACAATTAATTACGTAATATTTAATAGACCATCTTCTTTTACAATCGTGACCATTGTACACGTTTTAAACCACGTGCGATGCCGACGTACCTATAAATATATGCTTGATAATTTTATTACTTTTCTCAATGCGTTTAAGGAAGTTATTCACACGGTTTTTCTTTAGTATTCATAACATAGATATGTCAGTTTATAAGTACGCAGATATAACTGATTGATTAGACTGGCTGAATCTCGTTAGAAATAAAGTCTTATAATAAACAACATTGAAAAAATTGGGACTTTTCGGCCGATTTCTCTCTTTTATCTCATCTTATTACGGTTGAAATAAGGTTTTATCAATTCCATAAATATACCCAAAATAAAAAGATTTATTCGATATTAGGCTCTATTTTGCTTCATAATTCCAATATTTTTTTATTGTGGAAATAGCTGGACTATGAGCAGCAGTTAAAGCTTATTTTGTTCAATTTATTCTTTGACTAAATTACCTAGCATTTATTAGTTACTAGTACACTTGCTGATAATAACTGTTTAGTTACAACGTGAAGGCAATTATTTGTACATTAATAAAATGGCCTCGATCTTCTGCCATTAGTTTTCCTTTACGCGATAAATACTCAAAGGGAAATCGGCACAAAATTGAAAGACATCAAGAATATTGGTGCTGATTCCTCTGTACGCAAACTAAACTAAATTTAAGCCATTGCTGTCTTTTACTAACATAAAGTGTGAGAAAAGGACGGCAACAGATAATAACTAACTTAGAAATGTCAAACTAAGTAGGTTTCGCCTTGAAAATCACAGTGTTTTTAGAGCACAGTAAAAACGTACTTGTCGGCAAATATGTATGATAATTTTAGTCGCAACTAAATTTGACAGTTCCAATTTTCGTCTGTCGTTTTCTAAATATGTACAAATAAAAAATATACCAATGGACTAAAATTAGTTTAGTACGTGTTTAACAGAATCGGGGCCAATATGGAACTAAATTTTCAAACAATTTACAAACAAAACACTACCTAATTCTGTCCAATTTTAGGAATAGTTTAGCTTAGGAATTGTGTATCAGTCTAATAGTATCTATACGAGGATTCAGAAATGATTATGGCTGAAATTGACATGTGAATACCCATAGCTTCAACAATTAAGACCCACAGCTCTCAGGCAATAGAGACAATAAAAGATACATATCTACTGATTAATTAAGCTCAGCAGTGACACAGAAAGAAATGGTTACTCCGCCGTCGTCGGCCACATGACACGACACGTGATGCGGACAGCAAGAACAGCCGAGCGATTCCGAAAATGACCAAACTCACCTCACCTCTCACACTCACTTCACTGCTTACATCACTTGTACTTTTCACCGTATTCTGAAACTGCACTCAAGTTCAAGTGATGTCGAAATCTCAGGTGAAAAGTTTAGAGGTGGGCTTAGACGGGTCTAGCTTTTGTAACATCAAATAAACCTTAATTTCGGAATACGAAATCTAGTTTTCACCGACGAATTCGCCGTGACTTTGTCTAATGTATTTTCGGAATCGACGGGCTGCACACTTTATGGACAATTTAACGAATTGATCATAAAACTTGCATATTTTACAGTGACCTCTAAATGCAGAATGTATTTAGCGAGATTAATATCATGTGGCGGATTAAGATTGACCCAAATAGACGGCTCATGTTACTCGCGGCGACAAAACGTCTGCGGACACTTGTTTTACAGAAAACTTATTACGTTTGAATGAAATGTACTTCCTATGTGTTTTAAACTTTTGTGAGCATTCAACGTGCAAAAAGCTGTGGAAAAATATGTGATTCTGAACTTTATGCTCTTAATTCAAACTCAATTAAATGACTGGATAAACTACAATTTATTATAAAACCATGATTGGTGAACATGGCCAACAATTCATCCAATCACAGAAAGTGAAATACTCGTACATCTAATTTCTCTTTTAAGATATTATCCTTGTGATATTATCCTGATATTATCCTGAATCATATCTACCATCGAAACAGATTAAATCTACTTGAGACAGATCGTTTCGAAGATAACAAGACTCTCACAACGTGTGTAACTATCATAAAAAATATGACATATCAATTAAAATTTCGAAATCGTTACCGATTCGATAACAGTCCTTCACCGTGAAGGCAAACGAATTTTAATCGAGATATCGATGAGATCGATTTTCAAATTACCTAAATGAAAATTTGAGACCATATTACAAGACGCCCCCGAAAAGTCCAAACTTGAAATTTGTGTAACCGTCCCATCGTCCGTCGCAGACATATAAGAAAATATCAGCTATCATTTTATACAGCCGTTGATTTGTAGGTCACAAATGAATTCCCTCGGTGGTTGTATCTAGAAACTTGACACTTGAAGCTAAATATAGTGGCACATTTGCATCGATTACGTTACATATCGATATTCGGTGTCGACTCATTGCAGCATCGTTTAGCGGTTTAGCGAATCGAAAGCCGTTTTGAAAAAGATAACGGGTTTTTTATCATCGAATGAACGGAATCGATTCTACTTTTCAAAATCGTTTTTGATTGAACAAAATTAAATGTTAGTGTCGTCGTTTTTTGTTTTAGCTTTGCGTAAACAAAATGGTGATCGGATAAGATGGCTTAGCGATGTTATTAACACATTGTACAGTATTTTGCAAGTTCATATTTTAATTTGACATGGTTAAGTTTACGACAGTCGCTAAATCCTTGTACATAAACTAATAAAAGTATATTAACTTAAAAATAGAGTTGCCCTTAATTTGAAAATATTAAGTACATACTAAGCTACACTAGACAATGTCTACTCTTTCCATTAAATTTCAAAGTAGAATCTCAACAATGAATAATTAAAACGACCAAGAAAAGGGCGAATTAAACTCAACAACAGTTACATCGGGTTTATCCTCAAAATAAACCGAATTTACAGTTAAAGCCGCCGTCTGGACACCAATAAGACATATTTATAACGCTTTGATTAAATAAAACAATCTCGCTGTGCAGCTAAACTTAGCTTTTGTCTCTTGCCAATTGTCGGGCCGGTTAATGGATGCCGATTTGTCTATCTGTCCGTCTGTCGGTGAACTTCAGTCATGTACGAGTACAACTGTTCGTAGATCATTTTTTGTTTTACTTTGATACATTTTGGAAAGTATTCAGTTACAAAGTTCGATTGCCTTGACTGGCCTGTTGGTCTAGTGCCTGCTTAACTGCTTAACCGGGGGTTGTGGTTTCGATTTCCACTCAGGACTACTGTTTTTGTGATGAGCTTGATCATTTGTTCTGTTTTGGTGCAATTTATCTATAACATTATAATATGTATTTAAATTGTATAGGCTCGGCGTAGTTTGGGATCAGATGGCCGTGTGTGTCCCAAGATATTATATTATTTGAGGTCTATCTCTAACCTAGAACAGCCCCCTTAGATAAGGTACACTTCTACAAGCCTTAACGATGATAGAAATCGCTTAAATGACATTAAATGTATGGAAATGACATTTTTCTTTGAAAAGTCACGTGACTTAGACTTGTCACTTTCATACATTTGAGTCATTCGGTCAGCGTTAGCGGGTTAGGTTAGGAAGGATACGCGATCGATCCTGCGTTTGGCTCTCTGATTGGTTAAGAGCTTAACGAACTAGCAATAGGCGCTCTAATTTTATGTTTTAAATGCGCATTTTAGTTGCTATAGTTCAATTAATTGCTTCTGTTATTAATAACTGCCTGTCCTCATTCATATTGTCAGTCATCAGTGGCTATATTTTGAACGCAAAACTTTCCTAGTACGTGTGCAAGGAAAGTTTTTCCAAGCACAGAAACATCTAGGTTTCATAATAATAAAAATCTTTTAAATCAAACTCAACGTCTTGAGAATAAATTTCCACCGCTTTTTCCTTTCACTCTTACATTATTGCGTTTAATATTTATAATCGGAAAGTCTGCCAAATGTCTCTGCGGCTTGGTTATATTATCCCGTCGTCATTGAAGATAAATAGATATTTATCTTGGGATGTGTTTGACAGTTTTATACCAATCGGAAACCGCATGGCTCACCTTCCTGGCTCAGTACACGGGGCTGTCACGCTTGCGGTCAAACGCTAACACTCGCTTTTACAGGGCTGTATTTAGAAAATTGTTTTTTTTTTCATTACATAATTTTCATGTACAAGTACCTATCGTGTTTTTTTTTCTGTAGTTGTGGTTTTGCGCAGGCTAGATATTTTTTGTAACTATGAGATCCAAAGTGATCAGTTAGTATATATTTTCGGGGTTTCCTTCATATGTATACCTACTGTTTTACCATACATCTATTGGCTTTCACATAGCTTACAAAAATGTGTTGTTCTTTTTTTGACGTACAAATTAACTAGATAATATAAGGTATATTGCACACTAGTTAATTTATAAAGTCACCACTTTAATAACTTTAAAGTTATTAGTATAAATGACAATATTATGTATCAAATAAAGCTGGAGTTCGTAAAATCACTTAAGTTTATTGCATATTATTATTACTTTTAAGAAAAACTATAATAAATACATTAAATATAACGTTCCACGATTTCTTTTAACGATTGCAATCCAATGAACCTTAATTTTACGATTTTAATTGTTACATGTGAAGTTGTGCTGATATTTTATATGTGTATTTAAAAGTGAGCTTATTGTATCAAATTTCCAAATTCACACCTGCCAACAGTCAGTGACCCCATTTTTAATGATTCAACATCTTCAGACATACTATAGACGTAAGTTGTGATACGTAGCTAAATAAGACCTGACGGTCGACTATTAAGTATTTGCAAGATGATTTAAACCCGTTTTCTAGTTCAAATTCTATATAATTAATATCTTAGCATGTAAATTATAAAACCTGTTTTATATAATTTGCATTTTTGTTGCTAACTGATCTTTATTTAAGGAAGTTACTGCCAAAGATCTGACACTGAAAATCTATTTTTTTTTTTCAAATAATTTCAACTTGGAAACTGGCCTGAATCTTAAAGACTGGTTTACAAGTTTTGCCACATAAGGTCACAAAAAAAAAGATAATAAGTACCTAGTCAAAAGTAGGTTTATCTTTTTTTTGTTATCTTAACATGATCTGTGTTTTAACCGCTGCGATCCCTCTCTGTACAATCTTACATCATTTGACATTGACAGCACTTAAATCAATGCAGTTAAGTCCATTTTTGCATTTCGTTGTTTCTTACGCATGTGGTCGAATGTACATGACCGTCTTCGAACCCGCGGCGTTTCAACGAGATCCATATCACGCAAATTACGTCCATTACCTATATTTATACTGTAGGTATCTTCATCATACTGGGTGGTCTTCAAAATGAACGAAATTTTCTTTATTTCTTTATCTGTGGTTGGAGATTGTAAATGGTTGGCATGAATCATTTGTTCGAAATATGAATATAGTTTCGTAATTTGTTTTATTTGTAATTTGTATTACGACTTAAAAAATGGGAAAAATAATTATTGGCTTATGAATAAAATTAATATTTACCATATTTATTTTTAGAAACATAAATATCTTACTACTTAAAATTAACTTTACATTTGAATAATAATTACCTATTGAATGTTAATCAGGGGCTTAATCACCAGGGAAATGATAAAGTAACGTCAAGATTATACTGAGATGAATAATCTCGAGAAATCTTCTGAATGGCGACCCACGCTTACACGGCGTGAATGAACTTCAATTATAACATCCTTTATATTATTATGATAACTTGTGTTTGGAAAACCGCCAAAACTAAAGGCAACAGATTATATTCCCGATGTCGATAAACAAAACTAATGTTAGCGGCAGAGACGCCGCTGACACTTTTACTAAACATAATTAAGATAAAAACAAAATAATCTATATAAAATATTTTTTTAATTCTGTTTGACGTATTCCGTAGTATCTACCGACTGTTGAACGATTTATGAACGAATGAAAGGTTAATGTAACTGCGTTTTTATTCTAGTGCGATTTGGCGGGAAGTCGTTTAGCGCGGACGCGGCCATCTTTAAATTAGGATTTGTCTGACAAATAAAAATATTTAAAGAACATAGTTCAGATATCGAACTCAAAATTAAAAGTGTAAATTACATTTTAATTTCATATTTTATATCTGAACAATTTATTGATGAGATGTCTAACGCGGGTCATGAGTTCATTATCAAGTCAGTCAACCGACCGATTATATAATAATAAATAAACGTGCTAATAAAACTCGAATTCCAACATAATTAACTTAAAATATACCATTTAAGTATTATGTAACCATCATAAAAATATACTAATTTGCGAAAATTTATTTCACTATCATTTGCTTTAAAATAGAACAGGTAGCTATTATGGTCACGCAGCTACCAATTTTATCTTTACTATATTAAAAAGCTGGCTTCTTAAAGAGTTTGGCGATTTGGTTAAACGCGCTAATCTCAAGAACAACTGGTCCATTTTGGAAAAATCTTTCAGTATTAGATAGCAAGTTCGAGGATGGATTTAGGCTACATCGACTCGGGAGGGGTAGCCGGCAATACCTAGTCAATTATTTTTAACTCGTAAAACTGTTGTATTGACTTGTTAAATAAAAGTAGATTGATACTCTGTAAGTAAGTTCTGTAGTTTTTAATTTAGATTTACTTATAAAAACCCTACAATGTATATAAACTTTAAAACCGTCGTCAGTTTTTTTTTATTATCATTCACGATCTTTTAAATACAGCCCAGACTGTTTCCACAATAGTTCAACTTTCAGATCATATTAATTATTTCTTATAATAATCACGATATAAATAGCTGAGCTAAGAAAATGAAACCGCAAGTCGTGTCCATCGTAACGTATGTTACAGCTAATATATTGTATAATATGACATCATTTTTCCTCTAGAAAATGTCTTTAGAAATATTGGTAACAAAATTATATATGACATATTTGCAGACAGTAGGTACTGCAAATCTGAAAAAAAAGCGTTCTTTTAAGATACAATCAATTTGTCATCTTGTATACGCAAATGTTATGAAAAGATTATTTATTATTTCTATAATTTTAATCTCTCATTACAGACGAAAAAATTAAAGTTCAAAGAAAGAATACAAAGAAAACTTTCGAACATAATTTCGAGAATTATTCACGTAGTTTTGAGGAAACCGATAAAGTTGCGCGTGCGCCGTCTGGGACGGTTGCTAATGTATGATTGGTTAATTTTGGCCGACACTACACAAGTGACATGACTTGTTTATGCGCCAGACGGGTGTCCTCTAAAGTTTGTTTATTTTGGTTTTTTCATCGATTGCAATGTTTCATTTTATTTTATTGATGCGATGAAAGCTGTATAGTGTAAGAGAATTACATTTGTTTTGTTGCCATGTTATAAAACGGAATGAGTAAGATGACAACGCATTTGTGATGATTTGAGATGACTGAGTATTAAAAGCAAATGATGTGTTTAAAACATTACACTGGTTTCAATTTCAGGACTTTAAATTCATAAGGTTTTACCGTCAAACCTACTTTCCTAAAAAGCTTTAAGTAAAATTATTTTCCAAACATTAGAAACAATATACCTACCTATAATCTCAAATAAACCTTCTAAAAAATTAAAAAAAACATGCATAATAAACTTATTTGACTCGGTAGCCAATATTAATATTACTTTAACAAAATCCACAAAAAATATATTGTTTTGAAACACTTTTTTAATATCTTGGTACAGCTCACACACGGCCATCTGTTCCCAAACTAGGCAGAGCCTGTACTATAGCAACCAGACAACTGATAAACATACTTGTATATTTCTAAATACATACATATTATAGATAAATAACACCCAGACACAGAACAAATGATCGTGCTCATCACTCAAAGATTTGTCCTGAGTGGGAATCGAGCCATGACCTCCGGCTTAGCAGTCAGGGTCACTAACCACTAGACCAACAGGCCCGTCTAACACTGAAATCAACAACAGCGACACTGTCACTAGATCAGTTCATGGCTCTATATTCATGACGATTAACACACGAAATATGCAATGACGACACAGGATAAATTACATAACAAACTAAATAGGTAAATGTTATAAAATACGGTAAATAAATTATACCCGAATAGTGATGATTCAATTTTCATTTCAAACAGAACTGTGGCGACGTGACACTGTATTTACAAACTTTTAATAAAGTTGCGCAATTATTTATATATAACTCCAACTTGCTGTACCTGTTGTACTTAATTGATATTCAAAAATAAGTCCGGTTTAGTGGGAAGTGAAGAGATCAAATAATTGTGTGAAGGATTATTACAAGGCTTCAAAACTAAGCAGTTGTAAGTTCTTTAAACATTTTATTAATATTATATCTCATAACATTATTCCCGCGTAATTGACGCTTATTTAAACTCTTGATTATGTTATCCGTATAATCTGGAAACAAAGTGAGTACAGTCGGTTTACTACTTAGTTTTAAATCTCCTTTTGAGTTAAGCTCGCCTCTGTACATCAAATCTGAATTTATTGTTTTTTCTTAATATTATCGTGTTATACACAGGAGATTAAGATAAAGCATATATTATTCACGAATTATAAAATGCTCTTTTAATTTTTAGTACTA
Source organism: Plusia festucae (assembly GCA_950381575.1). Lineage (NCBI taxonomy): Eukaryota > Metazoa > Arthropoda > Insecta > Lepidoptera > Noctuidae > Plusia > Plusia festucae. The sequence continues at coordinate 1,791,925 of OX494447.1, forward strand.
GCTAGCGGTATCATATATGTTTTCTTGTTTGTTTGTGACTAAAAGTAGCATAAGTCCCTCTCCAAGTTCCAAGCTATATTTGTGTCAGTTTTCATTAACGTCAGTCTAGTGGTTTAGTCGTGATGACATGACAGACAGACAGACTGTTTATTCTAAGATTCCTCTAAGTTACAAATGAAGATGTAGTATAGCTTTTAATGCTATGTACTGTGTTATAGTTGCATATAATATAATGTGTTTATAAATCGTAATTAGCAATTATATGACACAACCGGAATACGTTCTTAGTAGGAAGCGGACATGAACATAGATCATCTATATTTATAATAATAGACAATAATTGTTTGAGTATTATCCTCATATAAAAAAAATCATACGTAATTACTGTAACTTCTTTAATCCTTTTATTTATGATGTGTTACAATCATTTTTAACTAACGTCAGGTCTTCGAACGTATGTAAAATCTTACTTAAGAGCTCCACTGATTTAATTTTGATAAACTTGACGAAGCATTTAAAAAGCAATGCTTTTGTCATCTGTTATAGATGTTGCTATTATTTTAAATTGTGAATAGAAAATCTGTAAAGTAGGTACCTAATTTACACTTTCCTGATCGGAAAATTACTCATGGACAAAAATTATAGTATTGAGGTTACAAAGGTATGTAGTTTTGGTACTTAACGAGGAAAAGATTGTCTCTCAAATAGTTTGTTTCATTTTATAGGGTATCGTATTTAACCTATAAGCCATTGTTTATAGTAATCAAAACTTATCACTTTATTAAGGATACCTTAAAAATAGGAAATCTAACTATTATAATGTTGTCAACACTGAGTCCAGTGTTGCCATGTTTCTGCACCCCGACTCTCGGTTTCTGTCGCACCTCACACATCAATCGCCTCTCTATTATTACACCGTATTAAATTTATCTCTAGTAATTCAAGGACCACCTGTGCAGTTCAACGGCACTAGACCCGACCAGTCAGTCTGGTTAACACAACCGCGTTAATTTACACCTGTCAAATGTTATTTTAAACGATATTCAACTTTATTACATTTATAAAAGCGGCAAAGTGAACCAACGATCAGAAACAAGTTTTGCCGCCAAAGCGCCGTTTGTGTATAAATTTATTTATTCTTTTTTAATCTGTATCTCAGTCTGGACGTTCGCGATTAATGCCTTTGCCCGCAAATGGTGTTTTATTTTCATCTTCCTCGGTGGGCCAAAGTCTGAGTCCATAATTTATAATTTTATGGTTTATGGATTAGTGGATGCAAACAAGGCAACATGTAAAGTTATGTCTTGAAGAACATTAATCATTCCGCATTTATTTTTATTGAGCTTTCGTTTGGAGTCTTGTCAGTGGGAAAATTATTTTGCCTGCCAAAGTCTTAATTCGTCGTGACCAATATTAATTACCGTTTCAGAAACAAAAAACATGTATTTATGACGTGACGGCAAAAAAAACCGTCGCGTTAAAAACCGGTATCTTGTACCCGTTTGAAAAAACCACAGACGTCTGCAGTGAATTTCGCATGCGTTATTATCTGTACAGTAATCAGCTGTATTGTGACGTCACACTGGAGCCACTTTCTTCTCACGCTAATTAAGGCAAAGGAAAGAGCGTATTCTGCGACTTATGTATTTAAGTCAACTTTTTGGCTGTACTTTAATTTGAGATTTATCTATTTTAAACAGAAGCATTACCGACTTTTTTGTTGCTTTTTCTTCTGGATCCCATAACTAAACCACTACAGTGAATGAGATAGGTACTTCACTGTAATGTAGAGTCAGTCGTACTCAGACAACATTGACGGCACATTGTTTTGTTATAGTCCTATATACCTCGTAAAACATAAAACCGTGAGCGATACAGCATGTCAGACGAAGTCGTGTGCTCAGCTTGTTACGATAAAACAGGCTGGCTTCTCGAATGTTCCGACTTTCCTGGGCAAGCCGTTTTGCGCGACAATTTTCCAATACATGTTTTTTTAGTTGCGTGACCACCGATCTTGTTTTACACAAATAAACTTGATCTGGTCTAGTAATATAGCATAATGGAGGCTGGAGGGAGGCGGGCCGGTAATAAGTAGCTTAGGTCCATCTTGATTGTTGGAAACATTATGTGGACGGTGTTCACATATGTAGTTATTAACGGCGTCGGCCTGAACCTTTCTGAGAACATCTGATATGGGAGATAAAAATAAAACAATTAGGAAACTGGTTTTAACTCGACTACAAACCTTTTATTATGATTTTGGCTGTAAAAATTAGTTTCGCCTCAACTACCCATTAGTAAAATCGACTCAACAACGTTTGTTTCGCAATTTCTTTAAAGAGAATCACATAGTTAAGGTATTAGTCATTTGATTATAATGTTTGCATATCAAATGTTAGCCTATTCATATTTTACTATTCGATGCGACTCACGGACGCGAGGTGCATTGTTGCGCACTAAAACAATATATTAGTGACCTCTTCAGTGTATGCAGATTTTATTATAGTACAAGTGCTCGCGTGCATCTTAGTGTGAGGTTGTTAAAAGGTTGTTAATCATGAAAACGATATCCCTTTGTGACCTAGAAGATTATTTACGTCACGTGCGGGGAATATTACCGGGACTCTATGCATGACCAAACATGTGCTTATAATTTACAATACTCAATATTGTGGCGTTCATGTTTTTATAATCTCTGTTGTCATAGAAACGAAATAAAACTGTTCGTCGCAAACAGCAAGCTTTCTAGTTAGTTTGATGACATTGAAATATCTCATCATCCCCTTACAATAATAAAGAAACACAAAATAAGGACCAGAAGTATTAAGCATTTTACCTCAATATATTTATATATACCTAAGCTATAATATATAATAATAATATAACATATTATATTCTTAACCATGTTTAGGTCTTAAATGGCTAACTACAACCCAGTCACCCATTTCCTTCCACAACGGTGTTGCAAGCCTCATTAATAGTCCAACCTAATAAAACATCAACGCTAAACTGTAGCCAATAATTTTGCTGAATTAATTCTGATGAAATCGCACGTAAGTCCAGCGTTTGATATATTAGGTCGTTTAGCTAAAACTCAATCATAATCAGCAAATTATTACATCCTATCTGCTGGCGAGCGGGCCCCAGTTAACTGCTAACGATTGCGAAAAAGGAAAATTCATGTAATTTCCACGACTAGTTTTATAGGGTTGACAGTTCAAATACTTTACTATAAAGTACCAACGTTAGACCAACTGTGGCCATATATCTTTAAGTATCACCGTGTTACTTCGTTTTTTTGTAAAGTTTTGGTAAACCAATAAGTATACGTGATTTATAGTCAAGCGTCAAATAATCACGTCTTCATTTGTTTTAAAAGATACAAAAGTAGTTTAAACAAACTGTCAGCCCTACTTGTCATACGCATGTACGCATTGCGTGTGTGTGCGCGAGTTAGTTCTGCAGACAGCGAGGCGCGATCGGCACCGATGTACTCGCAATGAATACAACTAGTGCCAACACTACCAACCGAATCTCATGCATAATAACACAAAATTGAACTTGGATTCGTAGAGTTCGGTGACACAATACGAATGCAGAATGTTCAATCAGATTGTCATCATCGATCAAAGGTTATTACGGCAAAGGACTCGCGAGCTTGTGCATATTGTTGGAGTATTTAGACTGGTTACATCATCCCACAGACAATGTCTTAGTTAAAAGCATCGGTGGTATTACTAACAATTCCAGTTTATCATGTATGTAAAGAAGCAAATAACGTGAAATTAATCGGGCTTACCAGTGTTTGTGTTTGCTATAGCTGCACTATTGAAAATAACATCACAATTAGACCTTAATAAGTCACAATAAGATGATACGCTGAGATTAAGTTACTACAGTAACTTAATCTCAGCGTATCATCTCAACATTTTAATAAAGAAATTTCCACTTAAAATTATAAATAAAACGTGAACTGATAACCGTCACAGCGATCACTACTTACTTTTTTATCTTGAATTGAAAAAGGATGAATAGGAAGAACAAGCAATTTCCCTTGCCATATCCAAAATTGAAAAAATCTAACTGCTGATTTCTGGGCGTGATTGTGTAAAAACGATAATTATTCTTACAATTTTGATCTCAACTTATGTGTTAGTTTAACAAAGCAGTTTAAATCATATTGACACGTTTAAAAATACATCAAACATAACTGTTGAACAACTGTTTGAAGTATTTTTATATAGTAGAGCGTAATAAATTGGCATCGGGACAATGGGTGACGAATGCTTCTTACCAATGACACCAACGCAGAATTAAAACTAGCTGGAAATGGCTGCACAATACATAATTACATTTACAAAGGTACAATATACTTACTTATTACAGCTATTTAGTTAATATTTTACGCATAGAATTAATACTCTCAATTTTTCCTCAAGTAGGTACCTACCTAACTACAGATTTTATGTATCTACAAAGATTCCTACTTTAATATAAGTTATTGTAGTTAAAAATATATATTACCATCTCATAATTAAATAAAAAATAGCGAGTTTAACACTCTGAATTCTGCTCTCAAACAAAACAAAAGTCTTTACAATAGGGTTTACCAGGAGCACATAATCTCGCCGGTACCATATTCTATAATTCCTTGTTGACCTACATTGAGACGCGGCTAATTGTCGCCGATTGGTGGGAGGTATCACGCGGCGTCGACCTAGCCCGCTAATTGTTCCTCGACTCACAATCATTAAGGTTTATATAAAGATATACTTAGAGATGTTGAGATATCAACAGATGGACAATCGCATGTTCTAGACTTACGCAAATATAATTATGTGAAGCCTTTTTGGTGTCAGTGATAATCACGTCGATACAACGAAAGTCGGTGTTTATTTCTTCACTATTATCGAGTGAAATACAATGTATGAGATACTAGTTATTTCAGGTTAAAATATTATTAAAAAAGATAATCGACCATTTCTATAAGCTAGCAATTCGAGATCAAACTACAGTAGTTTAAATTTCTATTATTTTTATTATTACAAATTTTATAGATATAACAACAAAAACTAACAATCAACAAAGCGCGGTATAGCTATCAAATGGAACTAGGTAGGGCGTGCTATTAATTTCTGCAAACCTTAGGTTGACTGCACGTGCCTGCGTGCTGACGTATGGATGACGTCAGATTACACCCCTGGGAATGGTAAAACAACTTCGAAAACTTTTTGTTATGTACTTCATTAATAACTGTGCAATTTTTAAACACAAAGTATTTAATTTAAAAAAAAAAATCGGGTGGTCGCTATAGTTTATTACAATATCAAAAGCTAAGTACTTATTAATTCGTTCCTTTATCTCTTTACATCCGGTCTTTGCAGACAGAAATGAACTAAAATATTCGATGAAATATCAGATCAGTAAAATAATTCAAAATTACTACTAAATTATAAAGATTGTCGGTTAAATATAAAAAATAAATCAGTTTTATCCAAAAAACATGGCCGTCACACGATATGTCCTTCGTTTCTGTTTACAATGAGATTAATTTAACCTCGTGGAACCGCTAATCGTTCTGAGGTTCCTCTCTAGAAGATTCTAAAACGTCATTGTTACATTGTGCAAAATAAGGCCGGATTTCCCAAAATGGTTGCTGTAGAGTCACAACTTAACATACATATTACTATAGATAAATTACACCTTATTAAATTGATTTATTCTGGGTGGGAACTGAACCTACGACCTCCGGCTTGGCAGTCAGGGTCACTAACCACTAGATCAACAGGTCAGTCCAGTCAGTCACCTCGGTTTATCTCCCTTTGTTCTTTTAACACATTATTTAGATATTGTATTTAATTTTTAAGTACGATTTCTCATCGAAGCCTGCGGTGCTTTTCTTTAAATAAGTGCTTTCCATTAAAAAAAAAAGTTAGATTGTTGCTTCATTCAGATAACGATGATTCCAATCATCCAATCCAAAAAAGTTGCTACAACATTGTTCACAGAGGAAGAGAAAAGAAAAATCACTTATTGCAGTAGCAACGGGAAATCTTTTACAAACTCTACGCTGTCCACTGTAACGCTATACCAAAACTGATAAAACCACTTCACACCGCGTTAGGTGCTTATTATTTCATTCACTAATAATTGTGAACCAACTTTAGGTATTCACTTTTCGTCCCTTTCATAATTTTCGTCATTAAACCTATGAGTAAATCATAAAGTTTAGGTTAATAGTTTCTTAGAAAAGTGAACGTCGTTTCGGTTGTAAGTCGGTATTTTTAAGAACTGTTTAGCAATCATTTTAAAGTTGTGGACTAATTAGGATGTTTCCGATCTAAACAGTTAAGTTACTAAAACTTTTAGACAATACTACTATATTGACGTTAGAATATTTTTATTGCTTACTAAAAGTCAATAAGTATATTAATGTAGAGACTAAAAGTTTCTTATTAATGTAGATCTTTTAATATTTTACCTTAATAAAAAAGAACTCTACCAAAGAAATCTGTAAAAGAAAATGAATGACGTATTTCGACCTATATTGTCGCTAATATCTATTTTCGAATGGTCATCATTATCTTTCTAGGAAACTAGGAAGAGATAGTTCACGAATTGGTCAGTAAAGGCCGCAGAGAGGCCGGCCCGAAGGTTGCGCTCGCGCACAATAGCGGACGATCCACACCATGTATGCTGTTGTCTAAAGGACATGAATTAATTTAACGCATCGCGGTTTTTTATTGTTATAAACATGATTTAAATAGCAGATTATTCTATACTATATCACAAATTAAATACGTACTACGATAGAAACAAAAATGTTACGTAGTTAATAGTAAATATTCTCAATTCTTTTCTTGCTTGTTCATAACTTATTGTTACTGCTGAAATACTAAAAAAAAATATCAAAAGACTACACCTGGTCCAAATAATTCTGAACACTAAGTATAAAGACATCAATGGAAACGTTTACGTACCCGAACCCATTTTCAACCTGCCTTGTTTACATAAACATAATAATAACAAGAAGTTGAAAACTCGTAAATATCAGAGTATCGTGTAGAGCGGCTTGTGGGCGGCGCAAGCGCTGGTCACTGATCAAAACACTCGTAAAATAAAGCGGTGCCATACCGTCTAAGTCAACAGCCAGTTACAAAGAACCCTTAATTAGAAACATGTCTCTCAAACGAGAGAGTTTGTTATACTGGATGTATGGAATTGTTAATTTCGTAAACAGTATAAAATAGTATAGTTTATGCGCTGTGACGTTAGTGATTGTGGTTGTGTTTGTAAATACCGATGTTTATTAATTTCTCGTTTTCCGTGTATTTGAGAGCTGGTTGTCTTTTTAATAAATGTTCAGTTTGTGGGGCGTCGGACTCGCGGTCGGTTGCCGGTTTGAAACCCACCAATTGCACTACCGAAGTGGTCCTACTAACGAAAGCATTTAGCTTAACACCAGGGGTTAACAAGAATACTAGTAATGTGCGACCAATATTACCAATAAGTCAATGAATGTGTATGTAATTCGAATACGGACTTTTGATCTTAATTTTAATTTTCTATAATTATAACTCATTTTTTAAGTTAGGTTCTGAATAATCCTACATTAATCATTTATATTCCATCGAGTTTTAAGTTATATTTATTTTTCTCGCGTTGAATAAACCGGGCTTCTCTCTGGGTGGCGAGCCGAGAAGTCTAGCAAGTCTAGATAATTGCCATGCAGCCCGCGTCGCTGCGAACGGCAAATTGTCGCACACCATCACAAGTTTTGCGTAACTAGTCGCACTGCTGGCAACATTCTATGTAGGTAGGCAGGCCCTTCCGCGGGTCCAGGCCGGCTTCCCATGAGTACTTGTATCCAAGAATAGATACTGACTTCGCGGTATAATGATGTCTTCCGAAGGTATCTGTGCAGCTTTCATAGTACTCTATTTTATATAACAGAAGTTTTAGGTAGAGTTTTGTCGAAAAATGATTTCATAATTCATAGAACACTGGCGCGATCTATAACCACTTATAGTATAGATTTAAAATTGAGGTCAACGTTTCATAAAAATGTGTCATGTTAAATATAATTTTAAGGTACCTATTGTGTGAACAATACAAAATAATGATCGATCATTTAATTGTAACCTAAGATATCAAGCTTGTATCTTAAGGTCTTACGAAAACACGCAATTTTTAGTTTGTTTAGTACAACCAGTACTTTTATAAATACCATTACTAGAAACCATTAGATCACCTACTAAAAATGCAAATGAAACAATTATCTGGTTGAGCATACTCAACTCAATAGATAGTTAAACGTTGCTACAACGTTAACTATCTATGTGTTAGCCAAGCCTCTCGTTGGGTGGCAGCCGAGCAGTCTGCTGGCCGTAATTGCTATGCACCCTGCGCCTGAGTGCGTGCAATGTAGACATGGGGACATACAGACGAGATACATTTGCCAGTATCGCACAACATGCATAGTCTGACTGTTAAATATTAATTGATTTGATTGCATAATTAAAGCATGAAAATTAGTTTTGGTTTTTATAGTCAATATGGTTTATTTATTTATTCAAGGTTTCCCACAGGTTGTGCTTATAAAATCCTGTAGAAAACATAAACAGATAAGGCATCTAATGGCAGCCAGGTGCTAACCAGCATTTAATGGTTAAGAATTTATACGATGAATGAAAGGTCTTTTGTAGAATTTCCAACGAAACAATTAAAAATAGAAATGAATGCAGCAATAATTACGCTTAAATTTTTACGAATCCAAACTAATACCCACATAATTTCATATCCATATGCACAATCATTAATCCGAAGTATATATCAGCTCTACAAAATTGTATAGTACTTACGTACAGCTAGTTCAGCCCCCCTACCCAACTGACATTTCTCTAAGCGTCAATGCTGATCAAAGCACTCAAGTCCATACAACTATGACAAGTCTAAACAAATGTCATACCCATACATTTATTGTTTTAAGCGATTTCTATCATAACGCTTGTAAAATTGTCGAGGGGAAGGCTTGCGATTCGTCGCTCAACTGTCGGCCAACTAAAGTCGCCCGTGTAGTGCACATCGAGACACACTTGCGTAACTATAATAGCGGGCAGCGACAGTTTGTGCTGGCTGTTACATTATTAATGTCCTCCTTAATAGATATGTGTGAAACGCAGCTAATTCCGAGCCAGAAGAAAGTTCAGTTTTCAATTGATCGGATGAATATGCGATGCAGGATAAATTCCTTTACGAAGCCTTTTGTGTTTACTTGAGAATCAAACCCCCGGTTACTGTAAAACTACTCAATTCAATCTGTTGTCAAATATACTGATCACAACGGTGATTGGTCGAACAAAAACTTACAACCAATCAGAACGCGTAACATGAGGAAGAAAGGTACAGATACACATGTTCTTACCTAGCATATCTTTTTCATTGATAATTATCAATGAAAAAGATATGCTAGGTAAGAACATGTGTATTATAATCAAACAAATAAGTATGCCATTTGCAAGCAACGTTTGTAATACGGTTCTAACTAGCACTTGCTCATTACAAGCATACTTTCGAGCATGTGTATCTGTAGCTGTACCTTTATAGGTGACTTACTATTTCAGTGCTGGTTCGTCTTTTTAAAACCCTGTTATTACTTACAGTGCGATTTACACTTAATGGCGGTTGTGAGCGAGTCGCTGTGCAGTAACAAGTTCATGTATCAGCGGGGTGCGGGCTGAGGTACTGCGCAGTGCTTAAACTACTTTACAACCGCCATTAAGTTTGAATACACCTTTAAGATCTGTATACGTAAAACCTTACCCTAAAATTAGTGAAAAATCGTAATCTGAAAGCGATTATGTGCTTACCGCTGCTACTGAAAGTTACGAGAAATAAATTGCATTCAATTTAAACCACATACATTTATTTTTAGCTTCAGGAACTTTGTGTAAGAAAAATTAGTCACAACTACCACATGCTTCGGTAAAACTTACAAAGTAAAAGGGCAACGCAAACAAAACAATGTACCTAACAATCACGTCATACAACATGCAGCCATATTTGAAAATATAAACATATCGTTCATACATCCTTTTTTGGTGATTTTTGTTAACACTGGGACTTACCAGATTGAAAATATTTTAATAATGATTTTAAGCTCCAATTTGGAGACCTGTTTTTACAGCACTTTTCAAAGACAACTGTTTATTTCTTCTGATGTATGATCGACTTTATATTGCGTAGTTTTGGAACATACCTACTCTCTTGCTAAAACGGTTATTAGCACGCAATGCCTAACGCACAAATGGCAAATTTAGTTAGTAAGCCCATGGTATAGGTCCAGCATAATTTACGAGCAATTAGTAATATCCTTAATACATTAGTTTTGAATGTCCTACATTCCATTTTAATAACCCAACTATACATTTGGGTTTCTCAGTAATTGGTCCTTCGAGTCAGATATAATAAATCTACCAGTTAAGTACTAAAACACATGTTATTCATTTTATAAGGAAAATTATTATTTAAATATATTTTATAGGTACATACGGAAATAAAGAACGAATATTAAAAGATTTCTAATTTTATTGAAATGAATGAAGTACCTAGTAAATAAAATCAATTTTTTTAAAGTCTTTTCTTGCTTGTTCTTGCCTGGAAACTAATTCAATTTATACTGACAAGTGTCAATCACTAGACCACCATTGAGCCAGCCCACCACCGCATTACCTTCATAAAATTGTTCATGAATCAGTTTAGCCTGGGGCGTCCCTCGTTACGGCGTCGTTAAAGCGAAGCCGACTGCCGACTCAACATACACAATATACAAATAAAACAGAAGAGTAAATAGAAATAAATTGCATACTTTAATAGAAAAATTGTGGCCTTTGGCCATTGAATCTTAATTTCATTCAGAAAATGAGCAAATTATTTATTATGTTTGTTCATTATTATTTTATCACTGTTTTTATTGACGCTTCGTTCGGGTTCGTTCGTTCGAGTCGGTATTCTGAAATGTCTATATTGGTACATTGTCGGCTGACTTAAAACCGCGATATGAACCGGTCCACTTCAGCCAATCAGGAAACGTTCCGTATGTAAGTTAGTTTATTGAGATGGATAACACTTTATTTAAGTGTGTTGAGTGAGGGGGAGTGAGAACTTTGGGTTTTCCTTAATTCGAAGAAAAAAATATTATGAGTATAATATTAAAATTATGTTGGGTTTTTTACCGACGTATGTATATCATCTATTGTCAACTTTGATATTTTATTGAATTACATTATAATGATGTATTTTCCTATTTACAAACATCATTAATATCGGGCGCAACTAACGTGAAGTTACGTTGTGGGTCTTTTGATCCGCGAAATTGATGGCCTTCACTGAGATGCAAGCTTTCGTAAATTACACAAAAACAAGGTCAAATTCACACATTAACATAGTTTAGGATACCGAAACGATTTAAAAGTAGGCCTGAGATCAAAACGAACGTTACTATTGGCCATAGGGGAATGCCCATTCATTAATGCCTTTCCCTACCTTGCGTCGTACGATCGTATGATTCAACTAATGATTTCTCGTACATACGTCAGAACTATATATACCTACCTATATAATAAACAGTATTGTCAAACGCACAAATGTTTCGAAGTTTTTTTTTCTAATCTGTGTTATTGTCATACAGTAAAATTGGATGGTTATAGGAAACCAGGTTGGTAAGTTGAAAACAAAAATCACATTGACAGAGATTGACTCATAAGTTTGTTTATATAAACATAAGTACGTAATTTGTAAGTGAATGTTCCTGCGATACCATAAAGATGTCAATTCGGAATATAATGTTAGTAAGTAGCTTATTTATTATGAATCTATCGATTGCTTCATATAACAAGTTATAGAATAAATATTTAATAGCAATAACGTTTCAATATAGAAATTGCACAAGTTATAAATTAATATCCGTGTTGATTGGAAAGTAAGGGAAAGGAGCGTGAAATATGTTGTAAGTTGTGATAATTTCCTGTTCTATGTATACTTGTGGTTCTTCTTACTAAATAACATACAAATGCCATAAATAAATAAGTTGAACTACTTGTAATCTATGTTTAAACCTTAGGTACAACTCTATCCACATTGGACGGATACTTGGACTATTATTGCATACAAACTTTTAGCCAGAGATCTAGTGTATGGTTCGGTGTTGATGTGAAATAAAACCAGTCGATTCCCAACTAGAACCGAGTAATTTTTTTGATAGTATACAATTTATGAATGGACACATAAAGATCACCACCACGCCGCACTTATAAAAAATTAAGCTATTACTTATTGAAATAAAACTACTAAATATTTAAACGGATTCTATCGCGTTTCATTTTTATTTAAGATCGCGACGGTTCAAAGCCTTTGACAGTGCTGTTGTAACTGCGAAGGCGTTGAAATGTCGGCAACATACCTTAACATAACATTCGCGTAAAGCTCAGAAAGCATTATTTTTACTTAGTCATGTAGAAAGATAAACTTAATATAGCCACCAAATTTAATTCTATTTCACACACAATATTTTAGTATTGGAACTGTAGGTAAATAAGTAATGTAAGTGTATTTAATTTTGTAAATACTTAAGTAAAACATTAATAAACTTACCGAATAGCTCACTAACCAGACAACTTACAACATTCAGTGCTATTTACAGGCCAAAAGTTAATTAAATCATAAATTACATGCTTTAGCAACTCAATAGTGTATAAGAAGTCTTATTCAAATAAATTTTGTAGTTACTGTTCCGATAATATAACCGTTTTACGTAATATGGCACTGCCATTCTAGAATACAATATTAAACACTTACAAGTTATTACAAGGAGATTGCGGTACACCATAATGGTCCAATAATCTGGATATAGTACTTACTAAATACATTTTATGTCGATAAGCACCGTTCACTTTGCTCTTAGAAGTTTGGACTATACGCAGTTAAGGCGGAAGTGTTGAAATAAGGACTATTAAGGACCAGTATTCGGATCTAAGGTTTGACAACAATTGGCTTGCCTGATTTGAAAATATGACTTTCCAATCAATTTAAAAAGTGGTTCGGAGCTTACGGCCTGAATGTACCTTCTGAAATTAAAGGAATTGTGAAAGTTTCACTGGGCATAAGGACTCATTTCCGTAGCCAAACCTTATTGCAACGGCGCCAAAAACTGTTGCTAACCAAAATTATACGAAGATATTCTCGAGTCATTAATCAAAACGTCACAGCGTCGTGAATAAGTAACATTATTGCATAATAATAATACGAAACTTTAAATAATATTTTTACATGCTTAATTATTACGTGTTTTAAGGCCTGTATTGTTTATAACTTGTCGCAGTTATTATTTGATGCTTTATTTTATACCTTTGAAATGTCAATAAATCACGTAGTAAATCATGCCATAAGTAATAAAGGTAATTTAAATAAAGGTCAGTACCTACGTATTTCCCTTAACCGTGTGACAGCGACCTGCGCTTACGCAGGTGCTGCGTAATATTGCGACATGGCCGCCAGCCGGTCCTTTGATCATCCTTGCTGGTTAATAACTGCCTTGTATGGGCGTGTTGATAATGTGCAAGTAATTATAGCTGTTATAATTCAGTAAATTAATATGGGGAAATATTTCTATTTATAGACGTTCCGGGAGTGAATAACCTGAAGTGCACGTTCTAAATAATATGTGCTGAGTTTGTAATAAAAATAGTAAAAATATTTAATATAAAACTTATTAAGTGTATTATTTCCTGGTCCTTCCAGTCGAAATCAATTTAATATGACTCCGGTCTTTATAATTTTGAGATTTCGTCCAGTGGAAAGTGTTTTGTCTTATAATGCCTAAGGGAACGTCGAATTTATTCTTCTTAAATAGGTATAGTTGCAAAACACTGCTGCCAATAACACTTCAATTACAAACTTAATCACACACGTTTTATTTCCAGAACCACATAGAGATGCTATTAAAGGCACGATAATAATTGCTCTATTTTTTTTCCAGATGCATCAAAGCTCGATCCAATTGGCGTGCGTGGCACTGGTGGCGGTGATCCTGGGCGCGGCGGCACACCCGTCTTCCCCGCACCACATTTCGCGGCGCACATTGTCCTTCTTCGGCCTCAACTGCAAGGGAGTGTACAACGCGGCCTACTTCGCCCGCCTCACCAGGGTCTGCGACGACTGTTACAGCATGTTCAGAGAAGCACAAATATACACTCTATGCGGGTATGTTGAGTTCTTTTTACCTTTTTTATTGTGACGTTTTTCAGTAATTGTCAATTCTGTCATTTTTGGCGGGATAGTCGAATACTTTGTATAGTCGATTTACTGATTTAGTATCCCCAGTCCATGTCGTTGTTGTTGGCTTTTATAAATAAAACTGCCAGTTAAAAAGGAAAAAAGATACCTAATTAATTTTAAAAGAGGAATTTATCCTAAATCAACAATATTCAAACGAATCTTTATGAATTGATAATAAACTGCATTATTCCTTGTTGGGGCACAGGCAAGACTGTTTCACGTCAATTTACTTCAAAGGATGCATCGAGGTGCTGCAAGAAACCGACCATTTAGAACAGTTCAAGGATTACATAAGAGTGTTACACGGGGCCGCCCCCCCGACCAGATAGGTACAGACCGAAAATTAATTTGACTAATTTGCCCGCAGCTATATTTCTTACTATTTACTTACTTCTAATGCGTTGAGCATTCCTTCGTTCAGCTTTGGGGTACTAACAGCACGCTATAATATTCTTTATCGCACCTATACAGAACACCTATTTTTCCTTATCTAAGTACTTAAATTGTTTTTATATTGATGATATTTTCCTGCAATTATGTACTTATACTATTTTAGAACTTTCAGTAAGTATAAAAACTTTTTGTGTATATTTTTCTATTTCCTTCCATAATATATATTCGGACTTAACAGCATATATCTATGCAACTACTTTGAGCACTACTTATAATTGTTTCTCGTAAAATTAAGTTGAGCCTTATTTGCCTTAAATTTTATCGCATGTTAAGATTATATATCTACCTACTTATATTATTAAAAATAACCATTGATTCAATAACTTGCTTCGTAATATATCAGCAAGTAGTTATAACTTGCTAATTTTGTTTTTGTATTAAACCTAAGTAGATTTTCTGAAATTAAATTAAAAACATTCTAAAAGATTTGCTAATTTAAACAACCATACAATTTTTTTACTCAAGTTTATCAATAGGTATTTGCATCTGCTCTATGTGTATATATGTTACTTTACTAACACACAAGCTTGTCAATATTCGATACTAATTCTGAATTTCTGTTTCCAGAGAGAATTGTTTCACGTCGCCTTACTTCAAGGGATGCTTGGAGTCTTTGTACCTATACGATGAAAAGGAAAAAATCGACCAGATGATCGATTTTATCGGCAAACGCTAATAACACCCAGCACAAAGTTACGATGCATCACCTTACCGTGTTACGTACTGCGCAACAACATACCACCTTATCTCGCGATGGTTAACACAAATCGACCACTTTGCCAACAAAAGCAGACCAAACTCCACATTCTGGATGTCTGCTTTCTATCCTCAACATATTCTAGTCTTTTAGCGGCGTAAATTAGTTTTATGCTCGCAACTAAATGTAATATTATTATAATTTGTATTAAGTATCGTATAAGGACATTTATTATTTATTTTATGGTTTATAAGTTATTAAATGTTGTAAGCTTCTTATGTACGGAAGTGTAAAGTACATTGAAATTCTAAAATTAAGAGGCAGCCATTCAGTAGATGCTGGTCATCTTATCTGTCTCACACGATCCGACTGAGATTCATGGTTTTATTGTCAAGTGTCGTTTGAGGACCGAAGAGGAGAAAAACACCAAAATATTGATAACATCTTCACAGAAGCACCTCCAGGTTAATGTTGAGTTCTGTTACCCTCTTCCTTCTCAAAACGACACCTGAATTGCGACGCATTCCAATCACAGTATTTAAAAAGAATACTTACGCTTTTTCTTATCAATCCATAATTCATTTTATAATTTTTCTTTGTATTATCATTTTAATAACATTTAACAGGACTTACTAATATAAACCTTACTCTAGTTCTTGCAAAATTCGGTTGGTTCTGAACCAATATCTTTGTTAAACGAGTTTAAACGTAATATACCAACATACAAAGTTGAATTTAGTTTAACTGTAATATGGTATCTACAATTTCTTTCTAATAAATAGTTTTATGTACAAATCACCCATGTGGCTTATACATCACTTAGATTTATATAACTACTAAAACTCAGGGAGTTTATTGTATTCATTCGCGTTTATTTATTAATTTTCATGTTTGTATCGAAGGACCAGTTTTTCTTATCTATCAAATTATTTCAATATTCCAATTCAAAGTATCTAAATTACGTTTCAGGTTACCCTGTTTTGTATAGGAGAACTGGTCGTTTTTCTTTTTAATGGAGGTTTTCATCTGTACATTTGTTTGTGTTGATTGTATTATTTGGTACATTTGTACAAATGACGTTCTCGCTACACAGGATTACCTAAATTGTGCTCACATCGCTTTGATCAGACTTTGATTGCCAGCGAGTTAGTTAATTTATTAGTTAGTAAGTATTTAAAAAAGATTTATTTTTATATACTTCCGACCTATTTATTACCTATTGTTACTTTTTATTTATATTTTTAAATACTTAGTATGAATAAAAATTCGTACAACGATAGAGTGTACCAGTGTGAAAATATTTTAACTGTACTCATAACATATTCCTGTTTTATCTTAAGTTGCGGTTTATACTTATTTAAAAGGGTTTTTTTCTTTTGTAAATTCCGCTGTAACTCTTCTCTTGTCCGAATCTCATCTTTTTTAGTTTAGCGTTTCTTAAGTTTTGACATACCTTATAATGAATTTAGACACAATATCTGTGACGTATATAAAATGGTGCCAATTATTGTCAGCGAGACACTAGGATTAAAAATTAGCTAATGGTATAAAAACAATTTATAGAACGCGTTTGTAAAAATGAATAAGTAAATTATTATAAATAATTGTATAAATTTTATAAAAACAACTAAGAAACGCTACGGGTTCCATGAAATATATTTGATTTGAAAATCATTTTTGTATTTTTATTGTTATTTTCATCTTCCCAAAACTTAGGGGCATAGTAAAAACTTTGATTTTTAATGATAAGCAGAGATCTGCATCACAAAAAAACTACTAACTAGACTTCAGATCTTTATTAGTTGATATAACGCCTTTATAAAACAAAGTTATCAGTGCGAAGACCGCAAATACTCATTCAGTGCTTCCGACGCTCAATTTTGTCCATTGAATACCACACAGAACTGTCAAAAGTGTTGGAGTAGATTCCGCTTTAAAATTTCCTCCATAAGACAAGAAATCGCGCACTGAACTAGATCTCTTTACGAGTGTACCATCCTCCCAGATAAAACGATATCCACTACACGCTCTGATCATAAACGAGGTAGCCTTGTGTTTTTGTCAAAGTTTGATACCAAGCAAAATAATACCTTATTATAAAGTAAACACGATATTTTTTGCTAATCAATATATTTAAAATCAATAAATCTTTGACATCAGATATGACAACATAGTTCAGGAATCACAGTACATAAGTATACATAATTACACAATATTCAAATCCTTACATTAATTAATTACACATATTATGTGTAAATTTATGTGATAGTGGTGGCAGCTTTTACACAACATAGTGGATAACACTAGCCACATAAAATTCTAATGAATTAATGTTAAAATTAGGCGAACTACCGTCGAATACTGAAACATCAATCAGTTTGATGCCGTTAAGTCTAATGCTATCTCTATCACTTTAAGGCGTGAAGTAAGCGGAGGTAACCTAATGGCTAGGGCATCGGACTTGCGATAATATGGGCACAGATTCGAATCCCACCCATTGCACCACCGACATGAACCCACTCGTAGAACCAGCATTTAGCTTAGCATGAGGGGTACACAAGAATACTAGTGCGCGATGTACATTACTAGTAAGCTTTTTAAGAGAAAAAAAAAATAAGTAGAAAAGTTAATAAGTTAAAGTTAACTGACGTTTCAGTATTCGGGGCTTAGGCCATTAAAAATAATTAGTTAAGTCAATCACACAATAACTTGACGAAGCTCTAGGAGCTAACAAAATTTTGAATTTCCACTACTTATTTAACCAGTCTCATTTCAATCACACAGTCAAAAACACACTTAGGTATTTGCTTTAAAGATTATTGAAGAATGTTAAGGTGTTTTCACAAAACATATTATAGTTAAACAAATGCTCTTTTTTTATGTAGACATAATGCCATAAAAAAGAAAAATGGACATAATTTCTACAGAAGACAAACAAATTACAAGCGAAATTTTGTGAGTGTATGTTTGATATCTGTTCACGCTGAAACGGAAGGCCTAATTTTGATAACATTTGGTATGGCAGTAACTGAAACCTGGATTAACTCACAGGCTACTTTTATCTCATAAAACACGGCTAACACCGTTAATAGTTTTTTTAAGGGGAATCTTCCACATGCATGTACAATACCCCTAAAAGCCTTTTATTTCTATCAATAGCATGGTTTAGAACATCACAAATTACGAAAATTAGCCTCAAAGGACCAATATTTTTTTTATCCAAATCGGATATTTAAAGCTATTTAGAACGTTTTATTTCCTCGATATTGGTTTAACATCTTATTCAATTGTGAACATTTTAATTGATTTAGTAAATCGAATAGTAAAAACAAAACCTTATTTTCTATGCACAATCACAAATGAATTACAATAACATTTATAATAGAATAATAATCAAATAATGTAACTCATTGGATAATTAAAAATAAACTACAATCTATTACAATATAACGCATTTAACATATACTTTACATAATATTAATTTACTGGGATTTATAATACCAATATGAACGGACAGAATCGAGGGGCGGCATTATAAATAAACATATTATGTACTTGGAAGACGGTTATGTATGCACATAATATAGCCAGGCTTTACACGCAAGTATACTTACAAAAAAAATCTGACAAGGACATGGAACAGTCATCAAATCATCAAATACGTATAAGAGACAACCTGAGATTGAAAAACCTGAATTTTAATAGCTGAATCGTGGACGGCAAAGGTGGTTGTTACAATAGAACTACTGTATTTCATCATTGTTCTTCATCTTGTTGGTAACATGTTAAAATTTGAAATATACTATGATTAGCCGCAATAGCCTGGCTATAGATTATATACTTTTGTATTTCTATTATCCATGTAAATGGCACTAGTATTAATTTGATAAGAACTCTCACTGTCTCTAAGATAAAATTACTAAAGATTTAACTTACATACCGACTGGTAGGCAAATTTAATATAGACTATTGATAATATTAAAATATGCATATTATTATAGCTATTTATCATTATATAACTTACATATGAATTTTGCTATTGAAATAAGGAGAACGAATTAGTTTTACTTATAAAAAAGTTGGTACTCGCGACGGCTATCTCCGGCGTAATTATGTCCGCCACATAACATAAAGAAATAAAATAAACGGTACTTACAGTATCTATTGTGCGTTTAATAGGAGAGTTTCGGCCGCCGCTTGCACAAAACAAGTGTAATGACAACATTTATACAATCCTTAGCAAAAAGTACATAAAAATAGTATGGAATGATTTGCGCAAAAATAGTTCATGGTACTGAGGTTATTTTGGTCATATACATATAATAATATACCTTATATCAATACACATAAGTTTGGTTTTAAAATATAAACATTATTCATGCATTAATTAAAGTTGCACAAAAAGGACCAAAATATTTACGGTCGGAAGGATCAAAAATCATATTTTGAAAAAAAAAATACATTTATGTACTTATATTACTGGTGTTCGACAAATTGACATATAAGAATACGGCATGAACTACATACATGTTAATTCTACTAAAATGATGAATGATATTTTAAGAATTAAAAAAAAATTTTTAACTATATACTAATCAGGTTGAAGTTAAAACTGTAATAACAATAACATAATAATCAAATATTACAGTAAGGAATAGACACCGAGAAAAAGTAGGGGGAAAATCGAAAAAAAAATATCACGAAGATAAATATTATAACTCAGTCACAGGCTCACGGCAATTTAGTAAAACTTTGTACATGTTTATACAGACGACAAAGGGTATAATAGCGCAAAAAGATAGGCCGTTGAACAATAACACGAGCATATTATAGGTTTACATGAGTCATGAGACTCCCTAGCCTTTTACCAAGCTCTGGGGTCGGCTTCCAGTCTTACCAGGTTCAGCGGAATACCGGACTTACATGGAGCGACTGATCTGACCTCTATACACTATTTTACTGGGTAAGTGGTAAGATTCAATGAAGGAATTATAATGACTGAACGAATGACAGTCGGGACCACTTAACGTGTTTTCTGAGGCATAGAGGAGTTCGGAGGGTTTACAATAGTCAGCCATCCACAGACCAACCGAAGCGAGCGTGGCTCAACCCTATTTATCGGTCAAACCGTCACACTTTGCCTCTCGTGGTAATACAAGATTATTTGTTGGATGATTTTGGATAATTCGTTAGATTTTTTTCATACTCAAACGTTAGAGCGCTAAAAACTATCGAATTATCATCCATGTTGCTTAATATGATATTACTCATTTACTCCTGAGAGGTTGCAGATATTTTACAACCTTGTATAATTCACGAGACAAATAAAATAATGGTCTAATGCAATACGAGGGCCTTATTTTAATTAAATTTAGACAAATCTTATTTTAATATACAAAATTTGTTTGAATTGAACGGTTCATAGTGGTCCTGTTCACCTAACTTTCAGACTAGTCTAGGTTATACATTAGAAGTCATCCAGGCAGAAATCGAAATGGTCCTCCATCACTTTGTAATCGTCGCATGAAAACCTCATGCACTTCGGGCACGTAAACACCTAGAAATATAAAAAGTAAAGTTACAATTTGTTATACAGTACACTTTGAATATAAAAATCGAGACACCCAGATTTTGTAAAGTTTCCTGGAATTATTTTGTATTATTATGTTTTGAAGGAAATAATCGCAATTTTAAGGTTGCATAATTATAATAAAATTACGTTAAGTGAATTAACGCAAAATACATTAAACTTTTTAACGGTTTGACATTTTGACCGAGTAGCAGTCTGATTGCGACTTGCGACCACGTCTTGTGCATCTATGTCGAAATGTCAAACCCTTAAAAAGGTAAATGCCGGATTAGCGTTAATTCCCACGAATTTTATAAATCTTTACTATTTTAAAGGCTCATAATCTTGTAAATTAATTACATAAAGTAATCTGTTTGTTTTTTCTTCTCATAGAAGTGTAGCCAATAACCATTGTAACTTATGTAGGGTAGCTCGATTTAATTGGTCACGTATAAGTCGCTATGTTATGCATTATTATTGCACTCATGCAAACTCTTTATAAAACATACAAAAATATATAAGCTGGCATTAAATAAAACAGTTTATATCTAAATAAGATGTTGTTCAAAGTTTACAGGCAATTTATAGCATCTAATATAGAAATTTGACAATAATTTAAATATTTTATTGTTAGTGAGGATGCACAAATCATTTTTTTTTCTTTTCACGCAAACACGTTAATCAAACACACGCAACGTACGCACAAACCCATTAGAATTATTAGAAGATAATGAAAATCACAACACAAAACATCTATCTCACCTAATTGCAGATTTCTTATAAACCTAAATATGAATAAATTAACACCTTCCCCGTCCCGTCAGAAGACACAATAGTTAAACAATGGAAATGTTCATATGTGACTCACGGGACAGTGAAAGGGTTAAAATAAAAACTAGGACATCTAGATAAAAATTGTATATTTCTATTACTTATAATTTAAATAAGCAATTTGTGTCGTGGTGGCCTAGCGGTTTAACAAACGGATTTGTGTGAACACAGTTGTCGGGTCAGACTGGCATGAACTATTGATAAAATATATTATTAGATGATTTAATTACAATTATTCTAATATACCATTGACAATAAGTGAAGAAAAACATCGTGAGGAAACCTTGATTCCAAATATTGGAATCTGAAATCGCCAACACACAAATAAGCAAGCGTGTGAATCAATGCACGTTACTCCTCCATGAGAAGGGGACTGTGCCCAGCAGTGGGACATTTATAGGACATTTATTTATTATTATAATGAGGCGTAGACTATCCCATAATGAATAAAATAAATGCACAGTGAAAAATGTTAATAAGATAAAGCTATAAATTAACTAAACTGACAAAATCCTGCGTCATATTTGCGTAAAAGTATTCTTAAAGTATTATTTGACTATATAAATATAATACTTATAATAAATTTTAAGAGAACATATTATAGTTAGCTAAAGTACATAATTGTTTTTAAACCTAGTTATTTATGTTAGTTTGATTCGTAAAGAAATTCTTAAGCCTATTTAAATAACAATATGTCTAGTTCTAGTCAGTAAAAATTAAGCAGCAGTTATAATAATACTTAAATTTTGACACATTATCCATTTTCAAATTGACCACAAAAGAGGACACTTATGAAATAATAGGCCCCGGTGTGTTTTGTCTGTAGTCAAATTTACTGAACCAGTCACAGCGCTTGATACGATTTTTAAAGAGTAATTAACAAATTTTTATGTTCAGTATTCAGAAACCGGGGGTTATCTCTAATAAAAAAATTAAATGCAGTATAAAAACATTTCTAATAAACTTTTCAATGAGTAAGTAATAAGTAAATTATTATAAAAGCACCTATAAGAACCTAGAATAAATTATTTGACTAAATTAAGAGAATTCGGTATCCTTAAAAATGAATGTTTACACTTAAATATAAAGAACTTCAGTTGAGTTATTGTCTTCATTTTAAGTTTAAACAATATATCGATAGTTTTACGGAACTAAATAAATGTGGTACTAAATTGTAATCTAATATGATAAGACTTGTAGTGTACTTCCACTAAGGTAGACAGTTATCGACATGTTGCTGTAAAAGTATAAGGGTTTTAAATGGCTGGTCGCAGACGGGGCAGTCGTAACGCAGCGGCGGTGGCGTGGTCTCCTTTGCTGCTTCGTTGTTGGAATCTTCAGATAATTTCTTCTTTTTCGGAACCTTTTCGTACGAGATGCGATTTAAAATAGGTAAAAACGTACCCAAAGAAAAAAAAAAATCGGCAATACTTAATCATGATATTTATCATTACTATTAAAAAAAAGTTATCGTTGAAAATGACAGACTTTTCAGGATTATCAGCGACTATTAAGTCCCTCTCGAAACGTAATGCAAAATTTAGGAAGTTCAATTTAATTTGCATTGACAAAGTAACAAGTTCTCAGAGAAAATCTTAAATTACAGTAAACTAAACAGCGGAGTGCGACGCAAAAAATACCGCTGCTTAGAATTAAGTTTGGTAGCTAGAGTAGTTGTAGGTAGTATCTCACCATGTTGTGCGCGGGCGCGGCGCGGGCGGCGGCGGGCTTGGACGCGGCGGCTGCTCGCGACGCCGCGCTGCGGTACACTGACGGGTTCGACTTACGTACCTCCTCCATCTTGAAAAAAAAAATGAAATTAAAACGAAAGGACTGAAAGATAAAAGGAATGCTTTTATTTCAATTTCCTGGTTTTTTTAGATAATAAATACGCAATTTTTGCTTTTGCGAAATAACGAGAACTTAATTAGATACAGTGCATTTAAGTGAAGGAGTGGGGGTTCGTCAGTTGTGGCCACAATTTTCGCCTACTTATGACGTCACAGACCCTCACTCCTGAACTTTAACGCGCCTTATCTTTGTCAAATTGTATTATTTATAAAAGGAAAAATACGTAGGTATAAATATTTTGATTTTTCCTTCCTAATACAAATTACGTCAAGGGTATTAACGCGAACTCATACATTTACCTTTTAAGGCTTAACGTGAAGTGACTGCTTGCGACCACGGCCAGCGTAACCCGGCCGAAACTTCCAAGCCTTATATAGTAAATGCATGAGTTCACGTTAATTCCCGTGACGTAATTTTATTAAAATCATGTAACGCGATAGTTTTCATACCTAGTCCGCACCCCTATTGTCAAACAGCTAAATAGGATTGCTTAAATATTGATAACAATAAATGAGTTATGAGACAAAAATATGGTTGGTTTCACGTATTTAGAAAATATGATGTCACAAATATACAAACCTTATATTTAAATCATCGACCCTCTGCGGTACATTTACTCTCATAGAAGAAAACGGAACTCGACATAATATTCCAATATTACAAGCTTCAAATTATTAAACCTTTTAATATTGGAATATGTTTATACACAGTATATTTTGGCATGAAAAATCTTTACAAATATTTTTGAATCGTGACGTATCCACTATTATATAATAATTATGAAATTTTATTCACATCGGGATGGCAGCGGCCGGCAGCGGCACGGTGATCACTTTCAATATGAAACTTTATCTACATAAAAAAAGGAGCAGTATCGCTTAACAAAAAAGCAGCGAGCGGTAACCCACCCAACTTTTTCAAATTTTCAAGCGAAAGTGGTATTTATTTTATGTAGATAATAAAGTATCTTATTGAAAGTGGCCGTTGCGTTGCTGCCACCCCGGTGCCAATTGAGCCTAAAACATATGTCAACAATAACACGACATAATAACATAATGTGGTACTTTCGTTGTCGCTGATTCCATAACACAAGTGCTTTTGCTACTCTGGATAAAAGAACAAAAAAAGGGTACCTGTTTCGTCAACTCCTGATTCTGTCGCTGTGTCTTTCTAAGATCTGTTAATATGGTATCCTTTTCTGACGCCATCTTCTCGCGAGATTCTCTTTCTGCTTCGAAATCACTCCTACAATAGAAAACGTAAACAAGTTTTATGTATTGTAACATACCACACTCACGAACGATTTAATATACTGACTGCACCTCATATAATACTTATTTTAAACGAAGTATGAAATTCACAAAAAAAATGTTACAAAATTTACAAAATGTTCGTGGCACCTGTATATTATGAGCTTATGATTAGCTTAGGTAGAATTTAAACTAAGTTGGCGTTAGCATCATGAGAGATTAAGAATAGAAATCTTTAATTTAAGCTCAGAGCTCTTAAATAGTTAGTAACAATTTGTTTAAACAGCTTGTGTTAGTAGAATATTTGATTGTCAATTACAATTACAGTTATAATAACAATCAGATCTATATTTTATTAATCTTTTAGTGTGTCTTATAAAACACACATTTTACCGACCACAACATCTATATTACATAAGCAAAAAAATTTTGTACCCATTTTTTAGAAAATTGCACGGACGGAGGAGTATGAAATTTCGCACACTTGTAGCTGATATAGAGAAGAAGAGCTAAATGTATTTTTTTAATCTACTATATAAAAATAAGTCGGGTTTTCCTTCCTGATGCTATAACTCCAGAACGCACGAACCGATTTCCACGGTTTTGCATTCGTTGGAAAGGTCTCGGGCTCCGTGAGGTTTATAGTAAAGAAAATTCAGGAAAATTTTCAAGAGAAAAGTAGGAAGGGAAAATCATTTTTCACATACAGCGCCATCTCTGATACATTGCATGTACTACAACGGCGCCAGTACGTGGTGTGCGAGTATCCATAGCCTTCATCTCAATTATATAAAAAAAAATTAGACCGGGGGCGGAGCTGCGGGAAACAGCTAGTTATGTATAAAAATACATTATAATTTAAATTAATATGGTCTAATATCGACCACTGGGCGACTAGTAACTATAAATTCGAGTTATAACAATAGCCCACTTACTTATACAGCTCCAACTGCGCTTTAAGCAGCTCCACATCATCTTTCTCGCCCTTCAGCTTGTTGAGTTCACCTTGCAGCAGCTGTAATTCTTGTCCTCTAGCTACAAGCGCTGCAGTCAGCGCCTCAACGTTCCCTGACCGTTCCACGCGAGGCTTTGATACGCCCTTCTTTAGAACTTCGTTATAATCCTTGAAGATGCCTTCGAATATTGTAAGCGTACTTCGGACTTGACCGCTGAAAATGACATATGGTGTAAGTGACTATGGACTTGTAAGTTGACTGTAATAAGGCACATGTACCTTAGAAAAGCATGATTACTAGTATAGCATAGAGTATATTTTACATAGATCTATGTTTTATCCTCTTAGAGGGTGGATTTCCAAATTGCCGAATACGTATTTGTTTATACGTCTAACCAGAAACCATTGCATGTGTGTATCTTTAAAAATGACGCATTTTCCATACATACTTTCAACCACATTTTCACCATCTTAGGGGAAGAATTTCGGAAAATCTTTTCTGATCTTAATAAAATTAAGCTTAGTGAAGCTTAGTGGTTTGGTATGCAAATTAAAATAACTGAAAATAAGAACATACGTTTTTGACTACCTTCTAAATTGAATTGGCTATTATACTTTGAAGCTTTTTTTTACATGACCACCTAATCAATTATTTGGTAAAAATTATTGAAAACATTGTTATTTTTTAGTTCTAGTATTTTTTTTATTAAATTAATTACAAGTAGAATGAAGGAAAAAAATCCCTTCATTCTGTTTGTATTTAATCTAATAGTTATGACGTAACACTCACATGTTCATTAGCGCCGTACAGTGCTGTTGCTCCAACTGCTTCTTCACGTCCGCTAAGCTGGACTTAAACTGGTCTACCGATATCCTTTCCAACTTGTAGTCGTGTAGGCTAGCTACTAGACCGAGCGTATCCACTAGACTATTTGACATTCTAGAAAAAAAAATCGAATATATTAAATTGCCGTGTCGCGATATTTGATCCCAAACTTCTCCGAAACGGGTGTACTGATTTGTATGAGCTTTTGTGTGCATATCGGGTAGGTGAGAATCGGCCACCATCTATTTTTCACACCCCTAAGTGTTAGGGGTGGTCCTCTCTACTTTTTTTTTAATATAGCGGAACAACGTTTTCCGGGGCAGTTAGTAAAATATCCCTTTTTTGCAAGATGGTTAAAAATCCGGGGTTATATTTCTGTTCCCAAAATGATGTGACAATACAAGAGAGGTCTGATGCCTAAGCCTATTAGGCTACCGTCGTTTCAAATTATTTAATGGGTATTTCTATAGTATACCAAGGTATTTCAATATTATACCAAGGTATTTCAATAGTATACCAAGGTATTTCAATAGTATACCAAAGTATTTCAATAGTATACCAAGGTATTTTTGCCTCTTATGACGTCACAAGCCTTCACTTCTGAACTCTAATGTTTATGTTTTAAAATATAAAAAAATCTTATCTGATGTTTTTTAGATGACTTACGAACTAAATAGATTTTTAATGTTTATAACTATTCCGTATTGCCTTGATACAGGTTTTTAATCAGATGGCCGTGTGCGAGTTGTCCCAAGCTATTACTATTTGTTACTACTCACCCATGCGTCAATGTGTTGAGGATTTGCGCTAAATGCTTCAGCGTCTTATCGTAAAGGTTGACGTTAGTCGTCAGACTGCTGAACTCGGACGACCCTGATTCTGACTCCGAACTGATCGAGAAACGAACTGGCTGGAACACCTGGACAAAAATGTTAAGCTACAAGATTCGAAACGAGGAGTGTTGTTATAGGGCACGTATCGTCAGAATTCTAAATTATTGACTACTAGCTTCTGCCCGCGACTTCGTCTGTGTGGACTTCAGAATTGGGTCCAAAAAGAAATGAAAAATGGATTAAAATTTTCACCCGTATTATAATGTAATAGAGAAAAGTACAACATTTCAAAGCTGTCTGCCCACGGCTTAGCTCGGAAATAATTTTGAATTTTCCCTCGGGAACTATTTAAGGGATCGGGATAAAAGTTAGCCTATGTTCTTTTCCATGTCAAAGGCTACATGCATGCCAAATTTAATCTAAATCCGTTCAGCCGGTTTTGCGTTATTGAGTAACAAACATCCAAACATCCACACCTTCACGTTTATAATATTAGTAGGATTTTTTATTTCAACAATATTATTTGGTTGAATTTTCCAATATTCGGCAGGCTAGTCGAATTTTTTAAACGTGACAAAGCATAGATTCTTTTGTGGTTGACAGACAGGCCGTCAATATGAGAAGAGAAGCAGCAAAGTACCCTATACTCTGGTAATTCGATGATAATGACGAAGATCGAAGCCAACCCGAATATAGCTTGCGGCTTGTACAATAATAAATAAAAAGCCTCCTCAATGAAAATACACCGTTAATACAGTATATTAATTGATGTAAAATTCAGAGTTTGCATTTTTTACTTACAGTAGTAGACGCCTCCTTGAGCCTCGCGTGCAGATCATGAATCTGGTCTTTATATATTCTTATCCCCTCTGCCACGCCCGACTTGAACTTCGTGAACTCCAACTTGAAGAATAGATATTTATGTTTGTAAGCAGAAGTGATGAATATTCTTTGTTGGCAACACCAGCGAGTATTTTTTTTAAGGGACAACACTCAAAACAATTATCAAATAGCTGGCACTATTTTTTACTTCTTAACTAAAAAAATTAAGTCACACAGCAAAGACAAACATAGTCAAGTTTCCTAATAAATTAGGTATTCATTTTTTTTGTGGAAGTTCATGCCTTTATTCCACGCTGAGAGCAATGTGTGACAATATGTCAGAGTTTCACCTACAAAGTCCCTCGGTCCCGTCTCTGCCTTGTTCGGAGTTGCGGATCGCTCGCGCATTCTCTGCTCGACTTCGGCGGAAAATAACTGAATTCTCCCATCCTTATACCGGGGACCACAGGAAAAATTATCTACTATGTACCGCAATCCCGAGCGATAGGGAAGGACCGGAGGCACTTAAATGCAAACATATCCAAGCTTTTCTTATACTACAAGCGGCGGTAGCCTAATGGCTAGAGTGTCGGTCCTGTGATCATGTTGTCGCCAGTTCAAACCCCAACTTTTGCGCAACCAACTATTAATGTGCAACCCAAATAGTAAGTTTTTTTTTAAAGGTAAGTAGTATGTCTATTTATCAAATAAATACAGTAATATTTTTATAACCTGCAAAAAATTCTCATGGACTTCTCCCACCGTGGGTTAGAAGAAAGAGACTACTACAATTTTTAGTGGGACCAAAAGGGTAAATATTTACCATCTATCACAGTCCCCTGAGATTTATCGAGAGGCGCTTATTTGCAAACATATCCAATCTTTAACTCACCTTAACATTTTCTAACTCCAATATCTTGAGCTGTGCATTCTTAAGGTCGCCCTGTAATGTGGACAGTTTATTTTCTAGTTGCCGGACGACCTGCTCGTACTTTGCGACCTCTTCTGAAGGACCTTTACTCTGAAATTAAGAAAAAGGCCATTTGACGTACCCACCATATTCTTCTCTATATGAGAAGTAACCAGCTGTGGGACATTTATTTGCTGGTAATTAAACCAAGCAGAAAAAAAATAGGATAAAAACAAGCATTATTCATATGTTATTTAAGACTATCAAAATAAAAGTGGAAAATAGGTATAATAAAATAAACTGTTAAAAAAGCCCAGATAGATTCGAAGTCTACACTTCTAAGAGCTGATTTTTCAATCGCAAGATAACGTTATTCGATGAATAATTTTGATATTTTGACAGTTAGGCCATACAAAAACTGCTAAAAGTCAATTTTATTCCTCGAATAAAAGTTACCTGGCGATTGAAAAAACAGACCTCAATATAAAAAATATCTTTTTTTAGGTCCTAGTTTATAAGTTAATTGTTTAAAGTGTTTTTTGGGACCTCAGACCTCATATTCAGTTATTCAATTGTTACTATAGGATAAATTTTACTCACAACATTCTGGCTGGCTACCTGCAACTCGGTTTGCAATACGTTTATGGTATACCTGAGACCATTTATTTCTGCTCGGTGTTCCGTATCTTTCGTTGACAATACGAGCTGAAAGGTGACAAAGTGATCATTAAGACTAAAGTTAGATTTTTTCGGCTCAGAGGGGTTATTGGCTATCTGTGGTTGACAACCCAAACGATTTTAACAAAATAGCAGAAATTCTTAATCATGATAAGACATTTGACAAACGGTGAAGGAAAACACCGTGAGGAGACCTGGATTCCAGCTGGACTTTAGCTTAATCCGGTAAGACTGGAAGCTGACCCCAACATAGCTTGGGAAAAGGCTAGGCAGATGACATAGTAGGATTATTGCATGATACCAGTGGCCATACCTCAGCATTCTTGAGTTTTTCCTTGAGATCGTCTCTTTCTTTGGAGGTAGCGTCGACTATATGCTCTAACGACTCCTTCTGCCAAGTCAACTTTTCATTATCTACGATCACCTGAAAGTAGACAAAATTCACATGTCTGAAAACTTTATTTCTATGAACTTTGTATTTTAATTTGTGTAACTTAGGTGCCAGATTACTATAGTTTAGTTCAACTCTAACTTTGTCCTAGTATAAAAATAATATCCCGAAACTTCATAATAATATGCTTTTAAAAATCCATTAATCTCATTCTTAGGCTTCAAGCTGGATTTTCAGCAACATAATTTTTTTTATAGATGGCAATGTGGTGTCGCACATTACTAGTATTCTTGTTAGCCCCTCGTGCTAAGCTAAATGCTTGTGTTATAAGTGGGTTCACGTCGGTAGTGTAATGGGTGGGATTCGAGCCCGCAACACATGATCGCAAGTCCGACGCCCTAGCCATTTTACAGCTGGTTCCCACTTGTCGGGTGTCGGATCCGAATATTAATCGGAGGTCGGCGCCTTTGTTCACACTTCGGATAATAATCGGTTGTAGGCCGCGGCCGAAGCTAGTGCCAATTTTAAGCACTCTACGCGAGGTGACTGTGGACGATGGACGTCGACGAAGCTCTTGTTGTTATGTATTATTATTTACGAAGAAAACAAAGAAAGAGAGCGAAGGAAAGAAAATATTGGGTGCACCCAATCCTGAGGGAACGATTTAGTTTGGGAACATTCCAGAACTTAATAACAGAATTGAGGAGTGACGAAATTAAGTTTTTCAATTATTTTAGGATGTCAATATCTACATTCAACGATCTACTGGCTCAAATATCAGTGAATATAAACTAGGACTATAAACTAAGGGGAAGCGGGGGAGGAGAGTCGGCCCCGACACCCGACAAAATGTGAACAGCGCTATTCTTACTTAAAGGCGAGCGAGATCCGACACGTTTTTTTTCCGGTCGTAGAGGGCTGGCAAAACACCCGACATTTAGTGTCGGCGCCGACACAAAATCGGTTTCCGATAAGTGTGAATAGCTTCATATAAAATGCTCTGCTACTACAACCTCCGATTAATATTCGGATCCGACACCCGACAAGTGGGAACCAGCTCTTAGGCTACCGCCGCTGTAGGACCTATATATTTTATAGCTTTTAAAATCACACCTACTACGTCCTTCTTAAACATCTACTGCACAGACACCAATTACAGCTCTATTAAAAAGATACCTATAGAATGGCCGAGATATTTTAGTCACATTATTTGCCCAAAATTATCAAGCGGACTCGAGCCAGCCAAACTAGCAAAAAAAATGTGTCCCTGTATTATAAGCAACGCACGAAGTCGAGGTCCGAACTCCGCAGTGCCTGTAGTGAATTTTGTTACAGTAGTCAGTTTCTCTAATACTCTGGCTGGAGGCCCTTATGGTTTCGCCAGAAACTCCGGAGGAGCAGTCGAACTCAAGATAAATGCAGTGGAATCTCACCAAAATTTTATCTAAGATAAGTTTCTAGTCTCTGTTTACCTGTCTTCTCTGCTTTTCAACAAGTTCGAGCTGCGCCGTCAATTTATTAATAGTGTCATCGTCGGGTGACGTCACGAACTCGAGTGCGGACGATGCCCCCGACTTCGTCTTGACCGACTCGCCTGTCTCACTGCTGACGAGTGAAGGCACCTCGCCGTCAGCTAGCCGAGCTATGTCCTGCTTGAGCTTCTTGTTTTCTTGACGAAGCTGGGAATAAACAAACTTTTATATATACAAACTAGCTATCCCGGCAAATTTTGTTGTGCAACATAAATTATAGGTAAATATTTTGGTAGTTAAACAAAAATAACGGGCCACCTAGGGGTATAAAAATGACCTAAGACTTTTTCAGACCTAACGAATACACGAGAAATTTCATAAAAATCGGTGATGACATCTTGATAGAGATTATAGATTTCTAGATTCATCGTAAATGCAGTTTGATAGCGCCTACAAAAGTCGTTTTCGTTAATTTTTAACTATGTAGAAAATGGGTAGCATTGTTTAGTCCGCATATTGTGCTTATGCTATGCATGCATACTATAAGTAGCATTTATGCACAAACTTCTTAGACCTTTGCTCAATTGCGTGTACAATATTTTTTTAAGGTATCCTGGATGATTCAAAACATGAGGCATATATTTTTTTATCTACCATACAATAAGTATTTTCAAGACTTTTTTAGAAATTTTCAGAGATTATTAATATCCATTTTTTTTTTGGCTAATGCGCAGTATCGCTCATATCTAATCAACAACTAGCACTATCTCCCACCAAAAAAATACAAATCAGTACATACCCTCTCCACCAATCCTTTCGTCTCATCAAACTTTTCCTTATGCATAACATGAGTTTTCATCATGTCTTCCTGGCAGGACGCTATGAGTAAAAACTGTTCTTTCATAGACTCGTTATTATGTTTTAAAGTTTCTTTGAGAATTACATTTTCGTCTATCAGTTCGCCGAATCGTTTCTGCAATTCCTCTGTGGTCTTGTCATCGCTTATAATGGTGCTGGCCACCATCATGCTAGCTGGTGATGGCTGAAAAATATAATAATAATAATATAATATCTTGGGTCAAGCTCGGCCATCTGATCCCAAACTAGGTAGAGCCTGCACTCTGGTAACCAGACAACCGATAAACTACTAGATCATTAACTACTAGACCAACAAGCCGGTCAGTCAGAATATGTTGAAATTATAAGTATTAATTTCTAATGTAACGGACGCTGCCTGCACCACTTAATATTCGTGTTAAGTAGGTATAGACTAAAACGAAAAAAAATACAAGAAAAATAAATTCTGACTTCGAGAAATACGTGGGTATATGGAAAATCTAGGCTGAAGCTTCTTTGACTTAAGGAAAATTTTACACATAAAATTAAGTGGCGATTTTATAATGGCCACTAAAATATATTTATTTCTCAAAAGATGAGTAATCATGTAAAGTAAATGGCGTACGAAAATAATAAAAAAGTTGAATGCACAACATATACATTACTTGAAAACAATAACTTTTATCATATCAAGTAATCGATATAGATTATCGATAGATATATCTCGTGCATTAAAAAGAGATGCCGCAAAAGAATACTTATATTTTAAATATGTAATACCACATAATTTATAACAATTGATTAAATGAAAATGCGCACTACTTCACAACACTAAGAAGTACAACACAATACTAAACTTAAGTCAACAATTTCATAGTAAGATAATGAAGGTAAATTCCCTTTCATCTGAAAATTATCTATTTAATACAGGGATAGGATTATTATTAAGTACTTCTTCCTAGATCAGCACCGATAACAATGACGTAAACGATTGGACCTACTTTATTTACAGAATACGTAATGTTACTGACAAAATTCAATAACAATATTGGTGTTATCTACATGTTATGACGTATAAACATAGTCTCAATCAACATCTCAATAGTTATAATGTTTAGATTTGGAGTGGATCAAAAAATAAGTTTAATACCACATTGAAAAAAGAAAAAAAAAAGGCGCGCCACGTGCAAGGCATAAAAGAAATTACATAAATAATAATTTACAAAATATTTGACATTGTCTATTTTCTTATTTATATCGGGTGGTACCGAAAGTATAGATATTTTATTTCGGTAATACTGGTTAATTTGGACTTTTTATTCAAGGACCTAGTAGTAGGCTTCATAACAATCTTGCTTTATAAAACAAACATAAAATGAACTGCGTTTTAAAGCTATTGGGGTCGACAGCAATTGGTTGACGTCACACATATCTAGTCCAACGACTTTCACGTTACGCGATTCATGATATCAATTATATTAACAAGACACATTCAATGTAAAAAACCGACCAAGTGCGAGACAGACCAACTAACCAACACACATACGGGTGGAACCGCGGGCAACACCTAGTTAAAAATAGCGTCAATAACCTCATCTGCAATTATTTTGGGCAGTTTTAAAAGACAATTGTTTAAATGCGAAAAACAAATGTATTTTAACTGCTTACTCCGACAAAACATGTTTGATTTTTGCGCCTGTCACTGTAATTAGATCTGAATAACAACGCCTTACACAAGCAAAATGGTTCATTAATACATTTCAAGAATTTGCTGACTGATCTTTCCCTGAATTATTCATCCGACACTACAAATTACTACCAGGGAAGTATCATAAGTTTATAAAGTATACATATACCAATATCAGCCAGTGACCAAACATTCGTGGAAACTTTAAAACAATTTTGTTCTTAGTTTAAAAATTCCCGCCCTAATTAGTGTAGGCCCTGTGTCGCGGAGGTTTTAAAAATATTTAATCAAAGGTATAGAGAACAATCTGACTGAGAACAAGCATGTCGATCTTACAAATGTTAGTCCAATGCGGGGAATGAACCCGAAATATGTGGGGCCGTGGAGGTTTGCTTACAAAATCAATATATTTTAATTTCAAGTAGGATTTCCAGGCACTT
Organism: Plusia festucae; assembly: GCA_950381575.1. Lineage (NCBI taxonomy): Eukaryota > Metazoa > Arthropoda > Insecta > Lepidoptera > Noctuidae > Plusia > Plusia festucae. Next base: position 1,826,761 of record OX494447.1, read on the forward strand.
TCGATACGTAAAATGACGTCATTCCCATGAAGAAGAACTAGCAAGAAAGAACTTCTCCGTTAGCTAGCTCCGTTCATTAGATAGTACATTTTTATTTGAAAGCAATAAGATTGATTTTCGTGATTCGTAGCACGAATAACCAATTAAACTGTCGATAGTTTTAATCATTATAATATTTTGTCGTTATAAATTTTTGTTCTCATTTATTAAATAGTTTCTCAGCAGGGATCATGAATAGCGCACCTTCGGAGATCGGTTAGTACGAGGGATCTATTCGAAACAAAATATTATTTTTATCAATATTCCGAACGAATCCTAATAATGGAATCGGATTATCTATTCGGAGCAAGCCCGAATAACGCGCGGTTGAAATCACACAAATGTGTGAAAAAATACAGGAGCACGCATGTTCTTATCATTGTTACCCGATACCACCAGGGCATACTCCGTGTTTGCAATAAAAAAATCAACCATCTTTGCAATTACAGCTTAAAGATAAACACAAGTGGGCCACATGTGGGATGATTCGATGACTTCATACATAATTACATAAACCACTACGGTAGCGTATTATAACGAACCTTTTTTACACGTTGATATTTTACTCAAGATTACCACATGCATTTACAAGTAGCCTATAGCTAAGCTTTACACAGGAATAAATTTGATCACTTTATTTATTCTTGTATAACAAATTGGTGAGCTCTATTACCTAATAAATAGGGTTCGTCGACGAAACCGTCGCGTCATGAGCTAGGATTATGGGCCCCGATTGGGTTGAAATTTTTCGGGCTTCTCCGGGGGTAAATCCGTTACAATCTTGTATACTTATTTCTTTATTTATCTGGTATCTAGTTATGGGTTTGTAATAATCAAGCTTAAATAACAAGGTACTCACATCTCCCAGCTTAAAATGTGCTTTGAAAGCCATATTAGCTTCTACAGACAGGTCCTTCATGGCGTCTTCCATCTGTTCATTATCCAAGGACATATCCCCATTCTCTATACCGTTGCACTGCATGTCCAGACTTGTTCCCGGAGATGTTCCAAGGATTATGAAGGAGTCGTCATCGCCGTTGTGCAGGTCTGTTGTCATCATATCACATTAATCTGGAAGCAGAAAGGATTTTATCACACTCACAAACTTTTGCCTTTTAATTATAATGTATGTGTGATACCGCTTCACGCTAAAACGGCTGAATCAATTTTGGTAGAATTTAGTATGGAGATGGCTGACACCCTAGACTAACCTATTATTTTTATAGCCTATGAGATCCCACTTCTGGTCAAATGCCTCTCCTTTTGTCTTCCAAACTTCTCTCTTTTTGGCTATTTCTGGCCACGTGCGACCCGCATTTATTCGCGTTAGTCAGATAGACTAACCCACAGACTACATTTAAATGAAAATATCTACATGAAAAAAAAGGAAAAAAAGGAATATCTGAATGCTTGTAACTCGCTCAATATGAAAGTATACGTAGAAAGTGTGTCTTTTCTACTATATAAAAATAAGTGGGGTTTTCCTTCCTGACGCTACCTATAACTCCAGAACGCACGAACCGATTTCCACGGTTTTGCATTCGTTCGAAAGGTCTCGGGCTCCGTGAGGTTTATAGTAAAGAAAATTCTCAATTACATAAAAAAAAATTAGACCGCGGGCGGAGCTGCGGGAAACAGCTAGTTAGTTTATAAAATTTAAGATAAAAGAAACAAAAACCCAATTATTAAAACGAAATCTATATTTTTTTAGTTCGAATAAGCCTGCTTATGAAACATTAATAAGTATGTTTCGCTAACGAATGCCTATACAATAAAACTGTTTAAGCCAAGGCAATTATTGATAGAAATGTTTGTATACATGAAGTCACAATGAAGCTTCAGCCGCCAGCGCCACGTACAAATTCATATTCGCGAAACATCCGCGATAAATTGTCTGGTGTATATACTCGACTGATTGATTCAATAGCGACAAGATTGTACGGAACTAGATTGATTTGTATTTCAATATTTGATGTGCAAGTGACAGAGATGTACAAAATACTTTTCGAAAAGTATTTAAATACAAAATGCAAATACTTTTTTAATATAGTATTTCAAATGCAAGATACAAAATACTTTTGCTTTTTGTATTTAAATACTAAATACAAAATATGTATTTTCAAAATACTTTATTGAAATAAAATACTTTATGGTAAAATTACTGCTTGCCACAATGCCCACAATGACATCTTTTTTGTAGTGCTGTTTACGTACCGGTTTTTTATAAATATATTTTTCTATTTCTGTATTTTTATTTGTCATTTATACATTCATAATCACTTAAATACGAATCGTTAAAATAACGTATTATTGCCTACACGGCATATTGTTTAAATACAATTTGTTTTGGCATTTTTTTAAAGACATTTCGAGCGAACAACACAGAAATAATGAAATAGCTGCCAACACTGCAAAACGTAACAGTGACTTTGAGGATTGTCAAAAGGGGTCCCTCATATATTACTGGTCAGGTTTTTGCGTTTTGTTTCATCTGTCATTTTGCGCATCGATTTTCAAAGCTGCTGCGCCACTGCTGGTCATTTTTTGTTTTTACTAAATCGCGGAATGCTTTAGAAAAATGAAGCTAAGAATAAAAAAGTATTTTGTATTTTACAAACCATTTTACAAATACAAAATACATCTCGAATAGTATTCCAAATAAAATACAAAATACTTTTTAAAAAAAGTACTTAAGTACAAAATCCGAAATACGTATTTTGTATTTGTATTTTAAATACAAGTATTTCAAATATGTCACAACTCTGGCAAGTGAGTATTTAGATTTTGCAAGTGTAAATAAATAAATAAATAAATAAATAAATAAATGTGGACAACATCACATACATTGCTCCGAATCCAAAGTAAGTAGCTTAAGCACTTGTGTTATGGAATCAGAGACAACGAAGGTACCACAAACACCCAGACCCGAGACAATGTAGAAAAGTGTTTTTCTACATTGACCCGTCCGGGGATCGAACCCGGGACCTCAGAGCTGGCGACACCTTGAAAACCGGTGTGTACGCCACTCGACCACGGAGGTCGTCATAACACAGGCACAGCTGTATATGTCGTAGAAGATGAAAATTAGTGTAATGTTATAAATAAATAAAGTCTTAATCTTTAATACATAAAGAAGAACCTATACATTATAATATATCTAGGATCAGACATTTTTTTTTCATGCTTACTAGCAATGCGTTTCACACATTTGACTTACTTATAAAAAAAAATTAAAAACCCCTTATTTTTGTGCAAAATATAGCTTATGTTTCTCAAGGTAAATGTAGCTTTCTAATGGTGAAAGAACTTTTGAAATCGGCACAGTAGTTTTTGAGTTTATTCATTGCAAACACACAAAAATACAAATCTTTTCTCTTTAAAATATTAGTGCAGAAAATACACATACTTACCAATATGTTATTGGTATGTGTATTTTCTGCAGTATAGTGTGCTGATTGTTACAATATTGTACAATAATGGTTTTAAATTTTTTATTATCAAAGAAAAATAACATTAAATTACATCAATTATACTTGATTAGAGTATTTCATTGACCTAGAAGTGCTTAAGCAAATGAATAATGCATAATGTTATCAGAATTATTTATTCTATGAGTTCTTAGTAATATAAAATAACTAAGCATACAATATTGTAACTTAAATTGTTAGTCTCTATTTTTTTTGCATACACAGTAGTGTACAAATTTTATCATACTCCAAACAATGGTCACACTGTTCCATTAGGAATTATCTGTAATGTCCTAGCACAGGATATTTAGAAGATAGTTAGTTAGAGTTAATAATAGTGTTTATTTTTTAATTTCGACTGGCCTGTTGGTCTAGTGGTTAGTGACCTGACTGCTAAGCCGGAGGTCGTGGGTTTGCCTCCCACCGAGGACAAATTTAATCATTGTGTGATGAGCATCAGTTGCTGAAACACTAGACCAACAGGCCAGTCATAATTTGATATGAATATAAAGTAAAAATATGATATGTTTTGGCAAACTTCATTTTGTTAAGAAGCTGCAAATTTTAACTCATAATTAAAATTCAAAATTAAATAATATACAGCTGTGCAAGTCAAAAGTGATATCAGTATTTGCTAAAATGAGTATGCAAATTAATAGTAACACTTTAAATTAACAGCACCTTTATTCTAAGGTATTAAGGTTTAGAATTGTATACTACCATCGCCAATGACAACTTGATGGCCAGATAGTCATAAAAAAATATACATATATTTTTTACAGTGATGCTAATAAAACCAAGCCAATATTTTAGGATGTGGCATTGTCTTAGTAGGATCAAAGAGGTCACATACTAAAAAAAATAATTAAATAAAAATAATAACAAAGCACCATTGCTGTGTGTGCAATGGCAAAACAATAATCAGATTGAATTTATACAAAAAATTTAAAAATGCTGACTATCTTCAAATGAAAGTATAATAAAGCCAAGAAAGCCATATACCAGTAACAAAAAGTATTAATCACCAGGCACTAGGTTTAGTTTTATGATCTTGGGGTAATTAAATACTTATACAACTTTTCCTTAAGCATGCTATTTAAAAAAAAACTAAAGAGCTTTGATGCATGGTCATAAGCATAAATAATAAATTAGGTAGTCAAGGAATGAATTAATAAAATGAAATTTAAAAAACTTATTATTAAAGAATCTAAACAAGACAATACCTATGTATTATAATATTTGATTTCAATTTATGAGCAGCTTAAATATAAATATCTGTATGAGCAGCTTGCTAATTGTAGTAGAGTTTCACTTACCTGTAGAGAGAATGATTTGGGAATTTATAGACCACAATATATTACTTATTTTTAGGAATGTCAACACAAATTTAAGTTTCAGCTTAGCAATTTATTATGAGTCACTGATAATGATAACGCAATCAATTTATTCTAGGGCTGTAGGAGATAAAATACTATTCAGAACTAACCTTTCAACAAATTAGTCACACGGGATGTCCCTGTTTTGTAAACAAAGTGAGAAAATACGCACTTTGAGTTTTGAAGGATGAGAAAGCCTCAACGATGCAATCTACAAATAAAAAGAAATACCACATAAAAAGCACAGCCAATCGACAAAGTATACAACAGCCACTCAACGCCGTGACTAAAAATAAATTATGGAACTTGACATATTTTTACTTGTAGGCAGAAAAATAACACGTACCGGATATTTCGACGCGATGACAAAACGCAATTGATAACTGCATGTAGAGGTTTATATTACATGAGACTCAAATTGCATCACGATCTATTTGTTATCATTTACACTGGAGCTGGAGCAATGACAATCTGAGACGAATAATAAATATTTTTTTGCTATCTCTCTATTGACGACGAAATCAACCGCATGACCTTGAGTTTGACACTGACAGTTATTAATTAGGGAGGAGCTAAGGGAGGAGGGGTTTTACTTGACCCACTTACTACCATGGTATTTCACAACATGGGCGTTTATCAAGATAAAGATATTAATTTCGTATTCAAGATTGTTTTTTATTAAAAACACAAAGCTTTACTTGCTCACCGCATGTTACAATCTTGTATTTGGCGTGTCAAAAAGTATAAATATTTTAATTTTCCATTGGCAGCACTACTACCGCTTTGTCAAAGACAATGACAGCACTGTCAGTGTCCAACTGTCAAGTAGTGTCCAGTCCACCATCTTCAGTCAGTCAGTCAGTTGTATTGTGTCGTTTGTGTAACGGAGGTACCTATTCAAAAAGATAATTTCTTGAGAGAAATGTCGAACGAAAACTCATTGGATTTGCACCACGTCCACCAATGTTTTCAAAGAAGTCTCAAAGAGGAAGATGATGTCGTTATTGAAGCCTACATCGATGGTTACAATGAATTAGTCAAGTGAGTATTTTGCATTGTTTCCATATGGATTTAAAATATTGGGCTCTCGTGATAAGATTCGCGAGGTCGCCGTTAATTCGCAAGGTGCAGAGATTGAGTATACTATACAAACAAAACATATTAAATCACTTGGTTATAATTTGATTAATCACACTGTAGTGCTAATTTTATTTTATTTTCACAAAGCATTGAAAGCAAATCTGCACAAATTATTTCAATATCGACAATTTTTTTAATGTATTTCATAACTTCAAGTTATTTGCCTTAATTTAACCCAATTGTGATACCTATTTTTTTTTAAACATACTCTTTCCTGTAATGAATAAGTTCTAAGGAATTTTGCATAATTATCTCGCATTCAAAGTAAAGGAATCTCTTGGACTATGGTAATGCATGGTATGATATTTGCATTACTTACCTTAACAGAAAAGATCAACAAGTAATTATTGAACAAACATAATATTGTGTTATTTCATTTCAAGATATACTGCCCAGATTCAACAGTTTAAAATCCTGTAACAATAATATTAAGCAACTGACAAGAAAGAAGACACATTGTTTATTTGTGAACAGTGTTGTGGGCTAGAATATTGTTAACTTCTGTATGTTTATTTCTGTGTTGTATACTGTATATTCCAGCTGTTTGCTGTTCCTATCTAATAAAAATAAAAATTAAGACTACTATTCCGTCTATTGTAACACATTTTCTGGCAAATAAAGATATTTGATTTCATTGCTTTGAGTAAAGAGAATAATTAATATAATATACTTTGTTGTGAATACCTGCCAAAATGTAAATATGTTTGCAACTTTACAGTGACAACAATTATTGGTATGATCAAATATAAAAAAAACAGCAAATTGGTCACATGACTTATTAAACTATGTGACTTAGTATAAGTTTAAGCTTGCAAACAATAACATTACAGTCATTATTAAAAATATTATTACACTCAACAAAAAAAAAACAAATAATAAACTCTCAATAATGAGTGCAGCTATGTTAAAATTTATGAGGCATATTTTTTTAAACAACCCCTGCACTGAAGACTTTGTCCTTGTGTCACATGCACAAAGAACACCCAGACTTGGAACTAGCATTTGCTGTAGGTAGCAAATGTTTGTCTCATGCGGGGATCGAACCTGCAGCATGTCGTGCACAATGGTAATTAGTGTGGTGACCTATACCACCACTTGGCTATCCATGCAGTCACATCACATAACATGATAACCTATTTGCACTATAATTTATCCTAAACTTAAAGGAAGTTTTTGAAATGACTACTTAGTTGGTTTTAGATGTTTTTTTTTTTAATATTACTAGCAATGTGATTCACACATTACTAGTAATCTCGTTAACCCCTCGTTCTAAGCTAAGATGCTTGTGCTACGAGTGGGTTCACGTTGGTAGTGTAATGGGTGGGATTCGAACCCGCAACCACTTGATCGCAAATTCGACGCCTTAGCCATTAGGCTACTTAAAAGAAAATGTTTTTTTTTAATCTCAGGCCGTTCACATGTGTTTTTTCTTCCCTGGTCTTGTAGTATAGGCCAATTTATGGCATAAAGGTCCCAAAAACCTTATGACACTGCGGCCAATGTAACTTGGCATGTCTCGTTAGTTTGTTGTCACTGTCTCACACACCAATCATGTGTATTTGCATCTTGCCTGAACTAGCTTTTATCTCTTGATAAATTCGCCAAGTTCTGTTGGCAGTACTGTACAGCTCTCGCCAAACTTTATGGCCGCTCCGAACCTAGCCGCATTACGCTGCGCATAACACATCAGGTATCAGCGGGACGTACGTGGGGCGGGGTGGCAGGGCACGCCCGCGCGCGCTGCCTTCTTGATTCTTGCCGCAAGCGTCCTCGCCTCCCGCGCGTTAGTGCGAGTGTTTGAGAGTATGTAGTATTTTGAGTGTACCATGCGCAAGATCGTACCCACGACTACATTCAGAGCGGCCATAAAGATTGGCGATTGCTGTACTTAGGTTTAAATTTACAAAACAAATTAATTATAATTTTTAGGTTTCTCAATCTCATAGGATCAGTATTCTCTTTCGTGAGCAGTGATGTGAAGAGTAAAATTAAAGTAATGGACAAATTACGAGAAGGTGATGACGCCACACATTATGACTCCTTCAAGAAGATGATGAAGTATGAAAAGGAAACTAACTTGTATGATAAGAATGGGTTTGTTTCCGGCTCAAGAACAATGCTCCGTTTGCATAGAGGGTTGGGTATGTACCACTTATTGTTACTATCAGAATATGCTATTGTAAAGAGGCTGAATATGCCAACAAATCTTTTTTTTATTGGAATTTGCATAATATTGTGTAACTATTAGAAGACTATTAGCCAAAGCATATTATAATTATAATGTAGCACAGATGCTGAAAACGACAGCTAATATTTAGATTATATCTGCATTGTAGCAAAATTACCATAATTTGGGATCAAATATTGATAAGTCAAAGTATTTTATAACAAGTTCAAGTACTGTAAAGCTTAAAGATATCTATACTTAATATTATAAAGCTGAACAGTTTCTTTGTTTGGTTGAACGCGCTAATCTCAGGAACTACTGGTCCGCTTCGGTAAAAAATTTCAGTGTTGTCTAACACTCATTAACGCTCATTTATCGAGGAAGTCTATAGGCTACTTTTTAACACACACTTTTATCGGCTGGACCGCTTTGTATGAAATTTCGTGTGCATATCGGGTAGATCTGATAGGGGTGGCCCTCCAGATTTTTTTAATATGGCAGAACAATGTTTGCCGGGTCAGCTAGTGATTATAAAAGCTATTAGAGAGCCAATCCTTGTTAATAAAATTACATAATTATAACAGTGATTAGTATAATACAAAATTATGATGACATGCCCAAGCAAAGTTTCATTATATAGAGTGCTAAATATCTTCCTCAATTAATTTTAAGTGATGTGGAGGCGAGGCAAATAATTTCATTAAATATTATCACTATTAGGTACGTATTCGATAAAAATATTATCGAAAGGAAATACGTTTAATTATCTTAAAACCATCATAATGTATAAATCGATAACAATTAATGCATGCTTGTCTATAAGTCTGCACTTAAATAAATAGTCCAAACTGTTTTATTTGCATTCTTTTTTATGTTGGATTAAGTCACCATATCAAATTAACTCTGAATGCCTTTGCTTTTAAGGCAGAATGCTCAGTCATGTGTGGCTGTGTGCAGGAATTTACAACAGTGGCCTTAAAACCTTTCTCAGAAAAACATTCAAAGACAATATTTATTTTAGTCGATTCAGCCAATAGACGTCACGACCATCTTGCGCCGCATAATTGCGGCAATATAATAACTGTATTAAAAAACATTTTTGAAATTTCATTATTTTGAAACTCTACTTACCGTTTAAAATGAAATTACCCTGTCGTCATCTGCCCGATACCATTGACTTCCATGTCCGCATATACGTGCGAACGTAATGTGGTTTCTACTCAATTGCTAAGGTAAACTTTCGCTTACAGATTTCATACGATTGTTTCTGAAGCGTCTAAGCGAAGCTGACGAAGCGATGAACACTTGTACGACGTGCCAGGGCTCCTATAACGAGACCCTGGCGGAGTTCCATCCCTGGTACATAAGAAAAGCAGCTACATTGGCCATGCATGCGTTGCCAAATAGACCGGATCTTTTGAAAAAGGTAATACATACTTTTAATTCGAAGCGGCGGTAGCCTAATGGCTAGGGCGTCGGACTTGCGATCATATGGTCGCGGGTTCGAATCCCACCCATTACACTACCGACGTGAACCCATCTTAGCTTAGCACGAGGGGTTAACGAGATTACTAGTAATGTGCGACCCACATTGCTAGTAACCTTTAAAAAAAAATTACAACTGACTCGAGATGTTATGTGACGTGAGTTCTTGAAATTCTCTAGTCATCAAACGTGCTAATACAAAAATAACCGGAATTTTAATTGTTCTACATTTTTCCTGAAAAGCTTTTCAACATTGAATTGATAGATATTTTATTCATATAGATAGCCTTCACACTAATTATATTGCAGGAATGATAAACTTTTGATTACGTATTCTGGCAACTAACCTTTTCCGTCATACAATACTAAATTATTATGCCCATTATAATAAATTGTAAGTGTTCTTTGAATATCAATAAAAACAAAACTCAAGGAGAATAGCTTCTAAACGATTTGTCCTTATTTCCGCTTCACTTCCCACAAGCGAGGTCTTTAAAAACATTAATTCGTTTTAACTGAAGCAATTTGTTCAGCCAATCGATGGTAGGTACTCATAATTGCTGGAATCACTCCAATTCGTTAATAATGCTTATCACTTGTGACGTCATCGCACGAGGTAGTTCTCACGTTCTATATTCCCATACGATTAGTTCTTGTATACAACACGTGCTTATAGCGTTTAGGTAAACATCAGTTTTACTATTATGCTGTATGAAGATTTGTTTATAAAATAAAACTGAGTTGGAAACATCTCTGCTTGTCTGTTTTTGGAATACGTTTCTCGGGTACAAAACCTACAAAATATTATTCTTGTCAGGTAGTATACTTATAAAATATTTCTCTTTTATGAAAGAAACAAGAAAAGACATAAAACAGTAGCATATAGCTATTTAATTGTAGATAAAGCGTTTTTCTTTGTTTGAACACGTTCATCTCTGAAACTATCAGTAAAATTTGAAAAATTATTATTGCATTTCTTAGGCAAATTCTGGAAGCTATTTAACATGATTTTAATCGCCTAGAGAGATAGCAAGGCGAGTAACACCATGGGGCACAGGTAGTCAAGTAATATTTTTCGATTACAGTAAGGGCACAAAAATTGGTAAGAAATTACACCAGCCTGAGCTAGTCCTGCAAATAAAAACATTACGCTAGTTTATATGACATCTTAAATGCTATAATAGCTGTTAAGAAGACACGGTGCAACTAACTCCCCGTAAAGATAAACATCAGATGAGAATAATTTATGGTAAAAAAAACTGCGCCGACCCCAAATAAAATCGGGATAATCTATAAACGAGTAGCAAACACTTTGTATCATTTAACGAAAATTGCTCGGACGGAGGAGTATGAAATTTCGCACACGTATAGTTTATAGTATAGAAAAGAGTGCAGAATGCTTTTTTTTTGACAATGCAAATAGTTCATAATAGAAAAAAAAAACAATACATGTATTGTATGTTTTGTTCATGTATTTGACAACAAATACACACTTTAACTCTTATGTCAAATTGAGAAGTGATTTCCGATTAATCAAAGCTAAGAATCAAGAGATCACGATTGTTTGTCTATACTGAATCTCAGACATGACATAAACAAACTCTAAATAAACCTACGTGTAGCAAAAAATTTAACCCCTTTATCAAACTAATTTAACTATTCTAATTAAAACTAAAATAATGGTCGATTTTTTACCACTATTGGGAATAATTATGCGACAATGTTTTACTACAGTTGAAACTTTATCAGTACTTACAAATCTCAAAAGATACAATACCACATTTAAACACAGCTATATTCACAGCACTCAAAGTTGTCGTGTTAATAGCATGTTGTAGTAACGCGATATCGTTGTTATCACAATTATTATGATTGGAGTTTTATTGTCCATCATGTGTCTTATTTCATTGGAGCGGTTATGATAACATAGGTCTTGGTTTGATGTGCGAACTGTTTCGTCTTTAAAATCGCCTCCAAATAAATTATTATCCCATTTATTCTTTACATGAAATATTTTTTAAACTTTAGAAAAGATCGAGCGATTTGTTATGTCTTTTGAATTAATATATGGCAAAGAACATCTTTTGAACAATAAATGCATTTTATTAAGTATAACATCGACATCATTATATACAAATCGCCAATCCGCAATGAGCAAGCGTGATGATCAATGCTGATTCCTTCTCTATATGGGAAGAGGCCTGAGCCCAGCAATTTCGGTACTAATTATAGTACATATATATTAAGGAAAAGCCAAAATGAGACTAGCAATACCTAAGGTTATACCTCGTAATAATTTATTTGTTAAGGCTGCATTAAATTATTTATTACGATACTTTATTATCCTTAATCTTCTACCTGATTATATCGGTATTCGGTAGTCGTCACGAACAGGCCATCTAGTTACCTTCACTCTCACATCACATTTCACATCTTTATGTAATTTTCAACCCCGGGTAGCCCAAAAAACGTCATTATTGCCATTACAGAGTACTGAAAAAAGGTAATGGCTTACTATAGTGTAGGTCTTTCTTCCTTCATGCAGATTTTTTATTAATAATATTTTAATTGTTTTCAGATTTTCGGTAATGACGAAAGCCTAACAGCCGCGTTAGCCATCTTGCCTCAAACCCTATCGTCCTGCGACGAGGTGTACTCTCGCGTCGAACACCTTTACACTGACTTCGACTTCCACGGTCTACCTTAAACATCGTAAGGCTTATTATAAGTAGCTAATTGTTTAAATCCGCCTCAAAGTTCAGATGCGTGCTAAGTAAGGAACTTGCGGGATTTATAATACAATAAAATAGGTTTGGGTGATGCGCTCTTGAAACTCGCATTATACCTATGTTAATTATGATTTCTGCTCATGACTGTACTAGGCTGAGAATTTGGGACAGCATATTTCGTCAAGGAAAAATCATTTTTGTTCTAATAAATATATGGCTTGAAATGCTAATGCCGATGTTTCATCAGAGCAAAATATTTCTGAACAAACGCGTTAAACTTTGGTAATTTATAGCTAATTAATTTAATATCAAAAAACAAATAAACATTTTATCAATAAAACAATATTGTCATCGATTTTAGAATGCTGATAACACTATCATCAGCAGTATTAACTACATCAGATATGGAATGCAATTAGTATTTTATTAACTTCATTAAAACTGGAATGACGAAAGACTGGTTCTTCGTCTAGGGTGCTTTTATATACAAAGTAGCTTCATAACTGCCTATGACAGCCATGTTTACTAACCAATGTTAAATCATGATCTCAAACATAACCAAGTACATAATACACATAATAATATGTTATAATGAAATATATATGTACAAAAAATAATCAACAACAATGGCTATGAAAGCTATGATACTTGCAAAAAAGGCTTTAAGATCAATGTTGGTTATCTTTAGGATAAGTAATTGTACTTTTTTACGGATGTATGTATGGTAAAATGTAAGAAAAATATCAAGAAATAAGCCCTAACTTAAAGATTATGCCTTCGTCTATATTCGGATATCATCGGCAAACTTCGTTGACGGTTGGCGTCGACCGTTAATAAAGTTTTAAATTTTTCGCAATTCAAAGTGTGCAATAGAAATACGGTTATTTATAGAAGTGTATCTTTACCTAATTATGACCAAAAGAAAAAGTGATTGTGGAAGGCTGCTTGAAATGTTAACTAGAAATTAATACTTTTATTAAGCGAAATGTATTTTCTGAAGCGTAGAAGTAATTATAATTTGTATCTAGGTAAAAGAGAATGTAATTTCGCTTACTTTCGCATCGTGCTCGTAATGTTGCCATTTATCGAGCACGGGAAAAAATGCCATGAATAATTTTAATGCTTAGTATAAGTTAACAATTGATAGCAACAAATTGTACTGTACATTATTCAGTTAGTCAATAATGTCCTTCTACTCCATACTAAAATAAATAGATCAAAATCGGTTCAGCCATTTGGGAGCTACGATTCCATAGACAGATTCACACCCTAAACTTAAACACCCCTTGTAATGATGGGCCTGGTGGTAAGCAAATAAAAGATATTTACGTTTTGAATTATGATCGTATAATAATGTCTTAAACAGTAATGCGCTAACTAAGTTATATACTAGGGCAGGCGCGTCACACACTACACCCTCTTTTTTGTTGGGTTTAAAAATAATAACATTATACAAGAACAATACATTAAATGCTACACGATTCTATAACTAGTTTTACCGACATTATGTTATTAACAATATACAAAAAAATATACCTAATCTTGTTTTACGTTATTAGGTATATCTTGATAGCAAGATAATAAAATCAATAAGTTATAATAATATTCTCACTGTGTACGGAGACGTTATTAATATCAACAAAACGCGAATTACAACCTTATTACCTTGAAATAAAGACGCTGCGATATCTTAATACTGACGTTAGCTTTGGTACACTTTTGCACGTCATTTGCGCCTTACAAGAATATTAATTGATATTTCGATAATAATCGTTATCGTTAATTTATGTTATATATGTTCGTGATTAGAAGTCAATAATTATGGTTTTTAATTTTTATCACCTCACAGTACAGACTTTTCTTCCGGACCGACCCCGGTTTCTATTAGGTTAGTCAACACCATTTTTGTGTTCTAAACTCTATCGAATTCTAGAAATCGCACTCTGATTACTTACTGAATGAGCGAGTACAAGCATTCCCATATTGCTTATCACACAGAGAGAGGTATATCAAAATGTGACGTCACATTTCCTAATCTGTCGTTGCCCTGTACAGTAAAAGTTTAGTATAACAGACTCTTACAACGAGCAAGCATTGTATGGAGTAGATTGACTTATATATTATACATATAATACGTTAGAGACAGAAAAACCTTAAAAATAGTCTCGAAAAAAGTCACAGAACTGTCTTCAATGGTTCAGGTCGTGACAGTTTTAATTCGCAAATTCAACCTTATCCTCATAGCATAAAGCTTTTTATTCAATTGGAGACTTTTTGAAATGACTCCAATTCTGTAGTCAATTAAGACGTCAGAGTTGACTGCGTGTCGGGTGTTTTCTAAAACAATAGTTAAACATTATTGGCAAAAAGTAGTGAGCACTGCCAAAAGTGGCTTATAACAAAATAATTATAATATGTATTTGTAAAACTACACAAGTTTTGGAAAATAAATACGATAAGAAGTGTTATGTGAGCTCAATCGTAACTTTTGCTCATCAAACAATATTAGTAGCTTTTGATATCGTCATTACACGTATGAAATTAATTGTAATATGTATGATCTGTTTTTTATATTGTATTATTTATAACTCATGTTTTTAAGTCGTGTTTCGAAAGTAGATGTCGCTACTGAGTTTTTTTTTCGGATGATTGCAATTTTATATGCATCTATACACAACTACTTATTTCGATAATGGTGTTGAGATATTGGCGTAATCGGTTCCACAGAATCAATTCTAAAGTCAGTGGTCACTAAAATCTTGAAAAAGAAAAAACTTTATCAACATATTTACGTCATTCGTAAAAATAATAAAATTATTTACACCAATCAGTGCGCCGTTAAATCGTGCGACTTCTAATCGCAAATGATAAAAGATGTTAAAACGAAAAATTGTCTAATCTTCAAATAAAAACAACAAAATGCCAACAGCGGTAGCTACTTAAGAAACATGACTTATATTGTTATAGAACAGGTGTAAATTATTACCTAATAAAATTCTATCATTTTACGACCTAATAAATGTAAAAATGATACTGAAAGATAATAAAGTATTATATGGACCGTACATGTAGAACAAAAGAATATTATATTTTATTGTTACAAGATAAGTATTAAAAAAATCATGTTCTGTATGCCTATGTTTGTTTTATGTTCACACGGTTGTAACGTTTATAAACAATAAATAAATGTGGACGTTACCATACTTTGCTCTGAATCCAACGTAAGTATTAAGCACCTGTGTTATGAAATCAGAGACAACGAAGGTACCACAAACACCAAGACCCGGGACAAATTATAAAAGTTTTCTTTTCTAAATTGACCCGTTACGGGATCGAACCCGGGATCTCAGAGCTAGCGACACATTAAAGACCGTGTACGCCACTGGACCACTGAGGCCGTCAAATCGTTAATGACATTTGGCGTTTCCAACTGGCCCGCTCTATGGTGTTACCAATCAGAGAGGCAAATGCAGTAACTACAGTTACGCGATACTCACGTGAAACAAACAATAGGCACTCTTTACACTTTTGTATAAACTATCATCTTTGTAACCATCGATGCTAAATATTTTTATTTTCAATCAATATGTGAGCGTTTTTTTATATTAGTATTATTATTTAAACGTTGTAAGTAAGTCATAGCTGTATATTGTAGATACATCTCCATTTTCATGCTGTTAACTATGTATAAAAATGTTATTTGTACACTCGAGGACAAAATAACAGTAACACCGCAATTCATTATTTTACAATCACATTAAATTTCTTAAGTTCTTCTCCTATATATCTGTTTATATCTTAAGTATTGGAATCATTTTTTTATTTTGTAATATTCCCTATTAATATTGTCCTAAAGTGTACTGTGCTTTATACATTCCCAAATCATTCCTATTTAAGGGGAAGTTTATAGTTTTTTTGTAAGGTTTTGATGAATATAGTGTTTTGCCAAGCGATTTGTATTTTTATTTTACACTATCCATATTATAATTTAAGTTGATTACGATAATTTAGCTATGGTACTTAGCTTATTATTTATACTTCCAAATAATTCAGCGTAAAACATACCTCTAAAGTCAGTCTGTTGTTTTATCAACCTAGCCTTTTCCTAATCTATGTGGGGATGGGATCTTCTTGTATAACCGGAACCGGATTCAACTGAAAACTGTTGTCATAATAAATGGATTTTAAATAAGAAATACCAGTGTTTTAAATATCATAATTTATTCGATGCATTCGCTCTGTTTATACAAGAGAGAAAAACAAACAAGTAGAACAACGAATTAACATTAAATTAATATTACGAATATATTCACATATCATATCCAGGCAGGATAACTAAGCAATAAAACAATAAATATTTCAAATCCCATATTAGTTAGCCGCTCTGTTAGATTGCTCTTAAGTGGAAATATCTTGAACATATTGATACATAAATAACCCCATACATACAGTCTCGAACAAAAGTCACAGGCAAAACTATCTTTACATATCACACATAAGTGATCATTTTGAAACGAACATTGTTTTTCGTATGGTCAACCTTATCCGCATGCCATTAAGTCGTTTTTAGAAAGCAGCGTACAAAAAATATAAACATTTTGGGCCAACTTTATGATTTGATTGATATTCTGTTACCTTCTTTTTGCGGATGGATTTGAAACACTGTACATGTTGTTTCTAAATCAACCTTTTAACCGCGCCAGTTGCATCGCCTGGTTTGTATTGTGTATGTACAACACGGTTAGTCGCATAAATAAGACTCGCGCGGTTAAAAGGTTAACAAGTTTGGGTAGGGTCAAAATTATGTTTATAAATACGGTGGAACCATCAACCATGTCAATCTCATAGTAAAAGTTGTAAAATCAACCTTATTTAAAGGCCAATTTAAAAAAATTACCTCTTCAGCTCCGGGTCTGGCCCCGTACTCAAATGACTTGTCTGCATGCGTTACTGATAAAAGAAATCGCTTAAATTACATTAAATAGAAATGATATAATACATATTTTTTAACATGGCTTCATTATACCTCATGGGGAGCAACTGACGGGAACGCCACTCAACTTATTCGGGCGCTGTCATTTATTACTCTATACTTATTTATAAAATCTTCGGAAAACTTAACCTAAGCAAGCTTCTTTAATTACCGCTAACAAATAAAAAGCGGCAGTAGCCTAATGGCTAGGGCGTCGGACTTCCGATCACGTGGTTGCGGGTTCGAATCCCACCCATTACACTACCGACATGAACCCACCCGTAACACAAGCATATTAGCTTAGCACGAGGGGTTAATAAGATTACTAGTAATGTGCGACCCACATTGAGAGTAAACTTAAAAAAAATAACAAAAATAAAAACAAAATTATTTTATAAAAAATAATAACTGAAAAATTCAAATAAAATTACATGGAACGCAACGAAAGCTTAAACAACAAACAATTTTGTATATTTTAGAAGACTAAATAAATAAATCGCCAGAATGATTTAAAATCGTAAAACACTTGCAATAAATATAAGAAGCTTAATCACAATTTTATTTCCTTGCAACACTGAACCAGTGTCCAACAACTGAAATCGAAGCGAACACCAGTCCGCAAATACTCACGATAGTAGTATATTTTTGTTATAAAACTTTTGGGACATATTCAGGCGAAAATAATCACAATATTCCATCACTAAGGTCTAGAATTCAACCGAACGATTCAGATCATGGACTTTGTATGGACCGCTTATTTCACCGCTGCTAAGACTTTTGCAACTGAACAATAGCATATCTATTGTTAGCCGGTCCCCGAAGACCTACGAAGTTACTTGTAACTTGTAAATGTTTGACGATAATATTGGTGTTCTCACTAAATAGAACAAATTACCTAACCTACAACCTAACTCAAATTAAAATTTTTGCATGAAAATTTGACTGTTTGCCATGCCACGTTTTCATAGGGCATCTTATTGAACTGCCCAGCGTGTCCAACTTGCACACGCAAAGACCTTTACAACGCTACTGTCATGCTGTCTACGTGGCTGAGTACCGGTCTGACAAAATAAAATCTGTTGTCCTTGATGAACACTCTAAGAAGATATACATAGTTAATTAATGACAGTAATTCAATAGATTTATTATTTACTCGTATAGTTAAAAATTTGTTGTGGCCATTGAAGATAGTTCACAGAAAAAGAAATCCAAGCCAAGTCCTTGTCCGGACTTCGGAATTTCCTCTTATTTTTGAAAGGCAGTTTAATTCAACCTCTAATAAATGTTTTTATTTGTTAATCATCCTTTCAACACATGTTAATATCGTCATATCACAATGCTAAATTTATTTTTAATCTATTTATTTTTATAGATTAAAAGAAGCTCTTAAGATGGAAATCTTGTTTAGAATTATTAGCGAGCCTGTTTGAATATATTGATATTTGCATAGAAACGCGAAGGTTTGGATTATAATCTATATAACTTTTCAAGCAAAGCCCTCAACACTTGCTCATTTTTCTTTATTTCCTCAGTGACACTATTTTATCAGATGTAGATCTATCCACACATATTACGTCATCAGTGAAGTGTAGGCACTGAATTACCACTGATGAGTGTGTAAACATGTTACAGTACTAATCGACGTGGCACAAGTACGCCAAATTTATAGTAAACTAGCTGTTTCCCGCAGTTCCGCCCGCGGTCTAAATTTTTTTATGTAATTGAGAATTTTCTTTACTATAAACCTCACGGAGCCCGAGACCTTTCCAACGAATGCAAAACCGTGGAAATCGGTTCGTGCGTTCTGGAGTTATAGCGTCAGGAAGGAAAAACCGACTTATTTTTATATAGTAAGAAGATAATTCAGGTGTTTGAAAATCATTATATTAGTACTTAATAACGATTTACACGAATGAAACATTAACAAAAACATGAATCTTATAAATTAAGCTCTAATTTCGTATGTCGCAGGGGGTTTTCAAACATTCAAAATGCACAAATAAACGATTCGGGGATCGAACCCGCAGCACGTCTGAGACTTACATTACCCCGTGTATGTATGAATAGATGGCCTAACACAAAGCAGAAATACTTTGTATTTTTTTAATATTTTTTCTCTATTTCGGGAAGTGGAAAAAATATTGCACAACTATTTTTCAGGAGGGTAACCCTGTTTATTTTGAGCCTTTTGTATAAAAGCGTACCTACTTACACGTTTCGGACAGATTTCACTTATGAAATACAAACGAAGGCGTGGAAAACATGAGCTATATTTTAATCGTAATTATTAACAATAATTTATATGACAATTTTTTATATTCAAAAGATTAAATTACAATATTGATTAAAATTTATGAATTATAATAAGCTAATAATAATTGTTGATAAACATTTGTCAGTAAAATATTGCTTTTATTTCATAAGGTAATTTAAAATGTAAGGCGGAATTATGATAATAATATACTCACAATTTAAAAATAAATACTTGTGTATAAATGTAATGGAATCTTTTTCGCTGTATTTTATAAAATTTAAGTTGTTGGACCATTTTGAACCTAATTTGAACAATATTGGAGTTTAAAATATTAGCTTGTTGTGCCATTTTGAACCTAGTTTGAACAATATTGGAGTTATTTTTAAATTGCGAGAATTTTCTTTGAATAACATTAAAATTCCTTAAGATAAAGAAATATTTGGCTTCTCCTCCAGAATTAAAACAATTACCTAACGTAAATCTCACAGATACATAATTATAATCTATTCTTACGACGATTGTATTTATCACAGTGGCAATTTTAATGCCAGTGTTTGAATTATATTAGTGTTACCAGAAATATATTAATATTTTCCCATAAATTACTGAAATCTTCAATAATATGTATTTAGCCATTATTTCACAATTTACAAACGAACGCACACAAAATCAAAATAATAGACAATAATTGAATGTTATATTTTTTACAATGTATTTAGGTAATGACATATGGACTGACGACCTGAAAAAGATAGCAAGGTCGAAATATTATCCAGCAGTGGACTGCGATTAGCAGAGTTGATTATTATAAAGCTTATTGCATGTCAAGCGGCTTTTCACGATCTTACTCGCGAATCGCTGCGATTAGTCGCGGCGTAGACAAGTCGTCGCGATTAGTGGCGATGTAGATCAGTCGCTGCGATTAGTCGAGATGTAGACCAGTCGCTGCGATTAGTTGCGACGTAGTCCAGTCGCTGCGATTAGTCGCGACGTAGTCCAGTCGCTGCGATAAGTCGCGGTGTAGACAAGTCACTGCGATTAGTAGCGTAGCGGTGTTGATAAGTAGCTGCGATTAGTCGCGGTGTTAGTTAGACGATGTGTCAAGCCTGCGGCGGTTCGTCGAGCGGGTTGGCGCGCGGCAGCTCGTCGTTGCGCGTTTCGTCGCCGGGCTCCGGGAATGTCACGGACGCGGAGCCGCTGCGACTTGTCGACGTCGATGTCGCCGTCGACGAGTCGCCCGTCTCCGAACTGCTGGAGTCCCTGAAAAGTGTGTTATGTACTTTATTATATTAACAACTTGTTGCTGGTGAAAAAAAAAACGATGTTGCAAATAACTGTTTTTTACCTGACCTATAGCGATGTTGATCAATGCCCTGTTGTTTAATAATGTAAAAATATTACACACGTATTTTTTGCTTTTTCGAAATAACGAATAACTTACGTAAAGCGAATTTACGTGAAAGCACTGGGGACTTTTTGTATTGAAAAATGAGAACATACATAACGAAAATTTTTTTTGTTATCAAACATATGGCTCAACCGATTTTTATTTTTCATGTTAACATCATTATTGCCACTGTTTGGGATGGTTTTCGTGGACCCTTGGATGCTAAAGATTTACAACTGGACGGCAGTGCCAGCTTGCCCTATTCCTAAATAAAGGAAAACTATTCTCAAATAAATAAAAAAACTCAAAAGTCCTCTATACAATAATAATAATAATATTTCGGGACACCTCACACACGGTCATCTGATCCCAAACTAGGCAGTACCTGTATATGGTGTGTGTATAGTGACCAAAAAACTGATAAACTAAATTCTAAATACATACATATTATAGATAAATAACACCCAGATACAGAAAAAATAATAATAATGCTTATCGCACAAAGATTTGTCCTTGGTGGGAATTGAACCCACGACCTCTGGTTTCGCAGTCAGGGTCACTGAAGACCAACAGGCCAATCGAAATATAAATAAATACTCTCTACCAGGGTTCAGACTTGTGTAATGGAATCATATGAACTTACTTGTGGAATCCATTTGTCTGGCACGTGTTGTAGGCGCCGCAGTGTTGACACTTCAGTCCTACCACGTGAAACTTTACTGTTGATAACTGAAACAAAGGCTTAGGTTAACTCTAACTATGTTAACTAGATAAGCTCTCTCTAGGTTAACATGAAAACTTAATGAGGTTAACCGGACAAGTGCGAGAGGAGATGAAGGATGTCCCCATGTTTCCACTGAAGTATTATTGAATTATGACGGTACCTTATGACAGTCCTTGCAGAGTATGGTGGCCTTGTAGTCGGCGTATTCTGGCGGCATCGGCGTCGCCGCCACCTCGGAGTCCAGGTAACTCCACAACTGTAAAGCACATAATGGCATTGTGATGAGCAATATTCATATCAATGTTCTCCTCTCATTCGAAAATATACAAAAACAATGTCAAGGCAACCATGTTTTTTCATAAATGCTTGGGAGATCTAGAATAATAGGCCAGTAATAATGTAATGGATAAAAATTGTCACATAGTCGCTTCTCAGTTATGAGGTTGCGACATTTCTCGGCTATGGCGTCGCGACGCTTCTGTGCTTTGGCGTCGTCGCGACGCTTCTGAGCTAAGGCGTCGCCGCGACGCTTCTCAGTTATGACGTCGCGACATTTCTCGGCTATGGCGTCGCGACGCTTCTAAGGTATGGCGTCGTCGCGACGCTTCTTCGTAATGTCATCGTTACTACGCTTCTTAGCTATGGCGTCGTCTAGTAATGTCATCGTCGCGACGCTTCTGACCAAAGGAGTCGCCGCGACGCTTCTTAGTTATGACGTCGCGACATTTCTCGGCTACGGCGTCGCGACGCTTCTAAGCGATGGCGTCGTCGCGACGCTTCTTATTAATGTCATCGTCGCGACGCTTCTTTGTAACGGCGTCGTAGCGACGCTTCATAGTTCTGATGTTGCGACATTTCTCGGTGGCGTCGCGATTAATATCATGTGTAACAAATTTCATTTGCATAATATACTGTTGCCGACTTTTAAAGAGGAAATTCTCGGTCATACGTAATTTTTATGTTACTTTAAACAATAGTTCTTGAGCTTAGCGAGTTCAACCAAAAACCTCTCCAGCTTTACAATATTAGTATAGATGTATCATGTTGCGACTCACATTGGCCATGTCGATCATGCTGGTCTGGCAGGTGGGGCAGGCGTAGTGGCCGGAGTGCAGCAGCTGCTCGAAGCAGGGCCGGTGCAGCAAGTGGCCGCAGTCCGGGATGTGGCACGGGATGCGAGACGTGTGGATGTCCTCCAGGCACACCGGGCAGTTCGACCGCGACACGTTCTCTACACACTACCGACACAAATCAAAGATATGGGACATTTTTGGCATTAATTTAAAAAAAATGAGATAATTTTATTTCCTCGCCGATTGGCCACAGCACGCTTCCGACAGGGAAGGATGGAAGAGTATGGGGGAGGCCTTTGCCCAGCAGTAGGACAGCACGGGCTAACAAAAAAAAAAAAAAAAAATTTGAGCCCAAACAAGCCCAATTTGAGGTATCATAATTTTTTTATCACTGATTAATTTAAACCGCTCCATATTCAGTTCAGAGGAGTTCTGGTTTTTTTAAGAGGTCTACTGCCCTTAGCTTGAACGCAGGCATTGACCTTCCCGGGCTGCGTCTAGTCGAATAAAAATTGCTTTTTGCAATTAAACTACCTAACAATTTTTTTTTCTTCGGTCAACTCACACACGGTTATCAGATCCCAAACTAGGCAGAGCCTGTACTGTGACAACCAGACAACTGATAAATACTAAGGTCTGTTCATCTATACTTGTCACAAATATTAAACAAACCGACGTCAATTACAAATCACGATTTTTCTCAAACATCACACAATGTATGTTACCACAATTAGTTTACAATTCTGAATAGATCACACAAAGTTTACCATCACTAATTTTATTGACATTTCTTACATACGCCATAATTTGTTTACATGTTTGGACAAGTATAGATGAACAGACTATACTTAAATATTTTTAAATACATACATATTTTAGATAAATTACACCCAGACACAACAAATGATCGTCCTCATCACACAAAGATTTGTCCTGGATGAGAATCGAACCCACGACCTCCGGCTTAGCAGTCAGGGTCACTAACCACTAGACCAACAGGTCCGTCGTACAATAATGTCTTAGTTTTAATTTTCGATACATCCTTACCCTATGTCCAACTTGCTGCAGCTGCACCGGCAGACACATGTTGCACCGCTCGCAGTGGAAGAAGCGGTCCCTGCCTCCTACCCGACAGATGCCGCAACCGTCGCAGTGGTACTGCCGCTTATCGTCATCGTCGAACAGGTTGCAGATCAGGCAGGTGTACTGAGGGCGAGAGACTGTTATGAAATACGAAGTATAACGTACAAGCCCCTTAACTTGATTTTTGGCAGTCGTAATGCTACGAACATTAGTTGGGTTTTTGAACGCAAACTATTTCAGTTTTCCAGCATGGTAGAATTTCTAGGAGTATATCTAGGAGAAATTTATGTTAGTAGATGCCCGCGAAGTATATTAAGATAGCAAAAACATACACACACTCACAAACTTTTGCCTTATTAATATTACTAGCTGTTTCCCGCAGCTCCGCCCGCGGTCTCAATTTTTTTTTAAGTATAATATAGCTTGTGCCACACGGGGATAGAGTAGCGTTCCAACAGCGAAAGAATTTTATCAAATCGGTTCAGTAGATTTGGAGCCCATTCAATTCAAACAAACAAACAATGAAATCTTTCCTCTTTATAATATGATTAAACTTGATTATAGTATCTATAGATAGATTAGTGTGATAGTGTATATTTGAATATGCATTTTCTATTTCATTTTATATCTCTTTGATTTCCATTTGAGTCTTCGTAAATTTAGACTATATTTCGGGTTTTTAATTTAACCAGAAGTCTTTATAATAGAATTGAAAGAATATATTGTATAATGATAAATAACCAATACGGAATCGCCTCTTTGCATTAAAACATTAATACATACATAAAATGGCTTGATAGTAACAAAAAATTGAGTTTAACAGAAAAAGTCGTCCTTAAAGGTACCCACATAAAGTTCATTATCGATGTGAAGATTTTGAGGTTTACACAAAGATATGGTTAAACAGTTCGGCGTTAGGCGCATGCGCACTGCCACGCGTCTTTAAATATTTGAATAATTTTCAAGTGCCCCTGATATACAGTGTTCGCATGAGATAAACAGTGAATCATTTTGGTGTATTTGCCAACTTAAATGCCACTGCGGTATTAGAGCAAATTATATAAAATTGTTACATGCTAAAAGGCATACATTATTTATTGTATGAGCTGTATGTAGGTATGGTTTTTATTTATTGCATACTTAATGTTTAATCTTTGCTAATATTATAAATGCGAAACTAAATCTAGGTTGTCTGTGTTACATAATGACGCCTAAACTACTGAACCGATTTAAATGAAATTTGGTACAAAGATAATCTAAGAGCCCTAGAGAGAACTGCCTGTGTTCTTTTCGCCGTGATAACCGACATCCAAGCGGGCGGAGTTCGGGCTACAGCTAATCGATCATAAATTTATCACACATTGTTAGGCATTTATTGCATGCTGCATTTATTTACTCAATATTATTTAAATTGTATATATATAACCATTTTTAAAAGAGTAACCTATGGAGTTTCTTGCCGGTTCTTCTCCATAGGAATGACACCTTGGAACCGAGCAAGTAGCGTCATTAACGTTTTGAAAGTACCTGTAAAGGTCTACTCGAAATAAAGATAATTTTGTTTTTTTTTTATTTTTAGGCTTTATTTTTATCAATCTTGTAGTTTATTTCGTGTTATGAAATACTTAGGTAGGTATATAAACTTTCTTTTCTAGTTCATCGATGTTCTTGTGTGAAATAAAAATGGCTGTGGGGAAACTTGCAAGGTTAAAGGCGCTGCTGGACCGCAGCGCTCGCGGACGCTGCGCTCGTGTGTCAAGGTTCACTTTGTAAGAAAATGGTAGTTATAACATCCACTGCAGCCAAAAACTACTACGCATAAAATACGAAAACCATGGGTAAAACACTGATCTGTTTTTCTGCTGGAAATCAGAAAAAATACATGCACAAGATATTCTTTATATAAGATAGTCTTTATACAACAAACCTTTCCAAATCGGACTCCACAGTTCTCACACTCCTCCTGAACTTTCTGCCTCTTATCACACTCTGTACAAATGAGCTCTGTAACAGACTTCCTGTTGAAGTAGTGCTGTTCATTCTCGTCATGGCAGTATCGGCAGACATACACTTTGTTGCAGCATGGAGTCTGAAAGTAGAGATGTTATAATTATTTTAAATACTGGCTGTTTTACCAAGGGATATTCCTTGTTTTGCCATGCAATGGAGGCTATCGCGAGTCGGAAATCCGCCAGGGTCGCTATTCTCGATAATGTCACGTAAGGTCTATCCGTCAATCTCGCGACCAATCGCAGCCCAGACCTTATACGACACTAGCGACTCTGGCGGATTTTTGACACGCGATAGCCCCCATTGGCAGTCGACAAAACAAAAAGGAATCGGGCGGGAGACGCACGTGACGCCCGAAAGTTTATGGACAGCACGCCCATTCTGTGCATGCTAATATTGTTTACTAACCATAACTAATAGTTTGTGTACAGGCGGCCTTACTATTTACATGAAATAATTGTGATATAAATATCATTGGTATAGAGAGGTATAGAGCTCTTAGCTGTGCAAGTCAACAAGGAGGTAGTGAGCTTGTCCAGCCAAATTCGTTTAGACATAGACAGACTTAACACTTATACTCGATGGCCTAATGTGACTTTCCAAATAAGGATAGAAGTAAGAGTAGTTAAAAGTAAAAAAAAATCTAATTACTAGACAATGGGGACCATGAAAGGTTGCTGGCCTTCTGGGACGAGCTTGGATGGCTGGAGTGGGGAGCAGGAGAGGATCACGCACAATGGCCCAATCAAGCAGCTAAGTGCGGAAACGGCCCCGGAAACCAACCAACCAATGGGGACCATTGGATTGGATTGCCTAAGACTGGGACATTTGGAAGAAGGTAAGAAGGCCTTTGCCTAGTGGTATGATCATGGCTGATTCTTACTTATCACATTTTCTTTTATCAAATGTGTGTGATGTAGTTTTGCTATAAAACATTTTTTATGGCCGATTAGCTCAAGATAATGATTCATAATATTGAGCAATGGTTTAAATAATGTCTTTATTGTTATAATATTATTATGCTATCTGAGTGCCACACGTTTCTGGAGGTCTATAAGATATGCGTTAAAAAGTAAAGCATATAGAGAATATAGACCTCCTAGTCTGATCAATCGATTATAAACAATAATCTTTAAATAAACAACAACAGAAATTCTGTTTCTAAATATTAACATTCCACATTCTAACAAATATATCAACTTTAATTATTAAGAACAAACATAATCACTAAATATTCAGTATCAAGGTAGAATGGCTACGAGAGGTTAATTAAAATTTTTATAGTATGAGACAGCAGTCAGCAAATTTTTTAAGTTTTAGGAAAATTAGTTTTCGTATGCTGCGAAAATATAGCATGACCTGCGTTTTCAAGTTCGTTGACATTATCTTTGTTTCTTGACTCCGCATGTATCATCATAAGACAACTACGACTGTGTTTATATATAGACCTCTGTTTTGTTCGCGGCAATATCGGTCAAACAACATCATTACACATCGATTTATCGAGAACTATTTGTGATATTAATAATTATCTTACCACAAATTTAGCACGACGTTTGTAATGAGCACAACCAATCCGTTTTTCTTTGCTAGCCTCAGTAGTAACTGCACCATTGTTAATCACAATTTCTTCTTGTTCCTCTGACATTTTTCTGTGCTAATCAGAAATGCACTTATTGATAATATCACTCCAAGGTCTTAACACGTCATTCAGTAAGTCTCACAATTATTAAATTTATTGGATATTATTGAACAACATCTTAGTTATTTGCGTGGTGACATCTGGCTGGTAGTTGCGTGTTTTTCCATTGATTAACGAATACTGTGCACTTCTTTTACGCGTGACGAGCATAGTATACGAGCATTCTGTAACGTACAAAAGAGATGGCATGATAATTTATGTCTGAAGTTCTATTACATATTAAAGTCCGACGACCTATCAGACATAACGTAAAAGTTGACGTTTAGGTTGTCAAACTTTGAAGTTTTAACGTTTTGTTTCTTCACCAGTCACCAGCACATATTTAATTAAATAACAGATTGCTTTACAAACCATAACGAAACCGTATTTAATAATTTTACTAGGTACTTTCTTTTACCTAACTTGACTGCAAATCATATCAAAACATATAAACGGTCTGACTACCTATCCATTCTAACCATATAAGAAACTTTTCTATCGAAGTAGTCGCTAAAAATTATACTACTGAAATAATAAAACAGTAAAGTGTAGGTCTAGTGTGAGTATCTTATTATCTTCTGATTTTCAGGTCATGGGACGTCCAACGTACGCTGACCAAGATATGAAGTAGCCTGAAAACGAGGCAACGTTCTTTCACTTCCAGCTCCGTTTTCTCTGTCCACAGAGGTCCACAGAGTCCAGTCATACCTCAAAGTTCTTAGTCTGAGCTTCAAGACATCAAGACATACACTACAGTTTCTGTCACTATGATTTAGGCATATTGTCAAACTTCATCATGAAGAACTTGTCTTCTCACTAAATTTTAGTGATTCATTTATATTTTTGTAATAAAATATTAAAAACAAAAACAAAATGACTTATGCACCGTTGGTCTTGCTTATTTTATTATTTTATCAAGCAGCGGCCTTAATACCACCCAAGTATCAATGGAAAACTATGGACTTTGCTTGGCCAGGTGCTGAAAGGCAGTCGGCAATCAGTAATGGGACCTACATACCCATAAATAATATGCCGACAGGAATAGCGAGGTGGAAGGACAAGCTATTCATAACTTTACCTCGTTGGAAGAAAGGCTAGTGAATCATATTTAAAATTAAAACCCATAAGTAGCTATTTACATAAGAAGCATAAATTTCTCTAGGAGTAGGTACAGGGTAGTAGGTATGAATCCTACAGTATACATACAGTATACCTAGTTACTTCTTTGATTGAAATATAAAGGAACCTTTTATCCTTCCACCATCACTCAATAACATTCTTACTAAAATGGACAGCTTATCTAAGATCCAACTGTTTCACAGGCATACCATCGTCCTTAAATTTCGTGTACCTGAACGAATCCCAGAACGCTCCGTTGCATCCGTATCCCAACTGGGAGGAAGGGTGTCTGGCTGCGGATGGTTCCGTGGTCTCCAACAGAACTGTGGTCTCTACCTTCAGGGTGCATGTGGACAAATGCAATCGGCTGTGGGTTGTGGACAACGGAGTCTCCGATATGTCAAGTAAATAGAACATTACGTTACTTAAAATTTGAAAATTTGTTTGGCCTGGTTCCTAGTATTACTTCCCTGATTGAATTTTTTTTTCCGAATCTACTTTAATTTTATTACTACACGTCACGATTCGTTCGTCTTCACGTCACGATTCTAAGGAAAGTAGGTCAACCAAATAAGTACCTACCAAAGCGTAGCGTTTTTTTCTAGGCCTGGCCATTCAAACTTTATTGGAATAGGTCCTTACAGTCTGTTTGTTTTATGAATACTTACAACAGAGGATGTGAAACAAATCACACAGCCGTCCATCCTCGTGTTTAATCTGAAGACGGACGAGCTGGTAAAGAAGTACGTCTTCAAAGAGGACGTGTTGCGAGACTCCTCCGTGTTGACCAGCGTTGTGAGTGTTATCGTTAGATGTAGATAAAGAATTTTAAATTTCTACACATTTAAAGTAGGCTCATAGTAGATTCCCGGTCGCTGGAGAAAGAAATAAGTACTCAGACGGCTTAGTCCGTGAAATGTTTCCCACATTCTCTGAAGTTTGTAGAATACCTACATAAATTCGTCGGGTTTAATAATGTAGATAATAATATTAGGTATATAATAATATAGTAGTTTATAGTCACGAGAGAATTTATTTGTAAATTAAATCTATGCACTAGGGCACTAGGCTGTAAGATTAGGTGTAGAAACTTCTTTGCTGCAATATTTACTTACCTACTGATTGAGGAGGATTCCTATTTTGTTCCATTTTTGGTTTCACACAGTACAATTAACAGTATTTATATTTTTAGGCGGTTGAAATAGTAGACAAGGACTGCGACAATGCTTTCGCTTACATAACCGACATGGGGTCAAACGCGGTCCTAGTCTACAGCCTGAAAGACGACGACGCTTGGCGCGTAGAGAACCATTACTTCCATTTTGACCCCCACGCTGGGGTGTATAAAGTTGGGGGTATCGACTTTTACTGGAGTGATGGTGTATCCTCCGGTGCTTTGTCACAGCCGAAAAAGGATGGGTGAGCTGAAAATGTTACACAAAATTATTTGTCCTAGCAATATTTAGGTAACTAATAAAAAAGTTCTTGTAAATGGTTAAAAACTACCAACTCATCGTGGTCAAGAAAGCAGTTTTACCCACCGGTTTTACAAAATTAGTTAGGTACATAAGTCTTTTTAACACTTCTTAGAACTGCCCCCAAAAATGCCCTCAGAATTGAAGCCTTTTCTCATGCTGACAACGAATCATTGTGTTCTACTTAATCGATTTCAAATCGGCTGCAAATATTAATTACAGGTATTGCGATCTATACCTTCACCCAACATCAAGCACGAAGCAGTTCAGGATGTCCACGAAATTGTTGAGAGACAAAAATGTACCCAAAGAAGATATATTTAACGGAGTCGAGGTTGATTCATAGTTGTTACTTACACATTTTACAATTATTTAATAACCAGAATTTCACAAAACTCAGCAATGCTGGCCTTTCTTTCAAGTGACATTACTCTTTTTTTTTCTACTTGGCTTGTTCCTTACTATGTTGGACTAGTAACTGTATATATATATTTCAAAACATCCCCCGCACTAAGTAATTTAATCCTTGTGTCGCGGGGGTTACACAAACATTTAAATCACATGCACAAAGAACACCCAAACTTGGAACAAGCATTTGTGGATCACACAAATGCTTGTCTCATGCGGGGATCGAACCCGCAGCACATCTATTGCACTCGGCTATCCGTGCAGTCAAAAATATTGTAACGGTTTTATCGGAGAAGACATTATTCTAGCCCGTACAGGACATCATCATGAGCTCATGACATGGTGGTGTCGCGAGATGAATTTGATCATGGGTTGCGGTTTGTTAAAATGTCCGACGAAAGTTATAAGACAAGAATATTATTAACCATACCTACAGGATTTGATGTAATTTTAGATAATCGGAGATCGAGGGCCCAAGTCTCAAGCAACTGCCTGCGACATAGATCCAACCACTAACGTCTTGTTCTACACGCAGGTCAGTGAATCCATGCACTAACTATTATTTACGAAAAAAAAAACAACTTACTATATACCTAAAAGGATTGTCCCTTAAACTTTAATCATGCACTCCGGTCCTTTACCTTGTCTCCTACCTACTCCTGGCGCAGTTCAAACGGGTTCGTACTCATCAAAAAGCTAAAAATACTTTTTTAGAACTAAATAATAAATAATTTGTCATCAGGTATGCAAAAATGGTTTGGGGTGTTGGAACATAGACAAACAGTTTAATGAAGAGAACATCCCGCTTATTCTTAGCGACTGCAATTTAATGGAATTCCCCAATGACGTCAAAGTATGTGCTTTTCAATATACACATTTATTAAAAACTCATCATACAGGTATTCATTAATAAAATATAAATACATTACCTTTTGCGTATTGAATAGTTCTTCGTTGATCGATGTGTCAATTGGTGATAAATGCTATGTAGTAATGATATTATACTAATTGGAAGGTAAACATAATTTGTTATTCAATCACGAGTTCAATCACGTTTTTCATTAGAAAATGCTGATTGAATATAAAAAAGAAGTCAGTCTTTTCAGAGGCATTTTTTGGAAACCCAGCGATGTTAACGTTGCTCAAAATTACCTGTTTTAAACCTTAAAACATGCAGCAATGGAGGTTATTTTTTTATGTTTCTGACCCTTTTCTCCAACTTCAGGCTGATCGGGAAGGCAACTTGTGGATACTAAGCGATAGACAGTCCCGGTTCCTATATGAGGCGATGGATTTCGATCAAGTCAACTTCAGGGTCCTGACGTCACCAACCGCTACCCTCATACAAGGCACTGCGTGCGAAAAGAAATCGTTTTTAAGTACGTTTGACCCTAAGAAAAATCAATTTAACATTTACATAAATAATATTTTAATTTAACATTGCTTGAGTTAACTCGGGATCAAAAGCCTGGAGTGTCCGTATACTTCTGAACCTTGTCAGGTACTTAGCTGAAAAAAATACGCTGCACATTAAGAGCTTATAAATTGTTAAGACTAGCTACTACTACAAAACGTAGATGAATTGAAGAAGTAACAAGAAATAGATACTTACCTAACTCGAAGGTTTGATTTGACGTCTCAATGTGAATCATGCCATAATCAACTCTATGTAGATGAGCTTTTATAGATTCAGCTTTCGTTTTTTTTAACGACCAATGCCTAACTAGAGTTTATTGTGTGTTTACAGCGATCGACAGCGTATTCTTTGATTATTTACCTAAATTATCTTTTGTTTCAGGTCGGCTCAGTAGCTCCCTCATCAAGGTGCGTTCTTAGAAGACCTTGTTTTTTTTCTTACCTTTTCAACGAAGGGTAGCAATCAGTTATATATTTGTGAATTAAACTTAAATGGAGACTGAAATGTGTTTTGTAGTTATTTATGGTAAGATTAAAGGTGCATACCAAATCCAAAATGATATAAAAAGTGTATACCAGTCTAAATTGACATAGAACTTTTTTCATTGGCTCCTTTGCTCAATAGTTCAACATTCGATTGAAACTCCTCATTTATCATTGTTATAGGAACTGAAGTCAAAAATAATCATTAGGAAATTCAGGCGCAAATAATGCTCATGCAATACTTCTAGCACTAAACAGAAGGCCACTTACAGAAAGGGAACGATCGATTATTGTTACAAATAAACACGTGAAATAATTTAATTTTTTATTTAAATATACAACATGGTAGTTATAACTATGTAATTAAATAAGTCTATGTGATTGAATAATTCATAATTAAATCATAATTTTTGCAAGTGACCGTCGATTCCGTTTGATTTCGTTCACATTGTCAGTCTTTTCGCTAATTATTAGAAATGAACCGACCTACTGTAATGGACTTAGAAATGTAAGCACCTACTAACTAGTTGTAAAGTGAAGTTTAGAGTCCCGTGGACATGGAAACAGATGGACAAGATTAAGTTGACATGAGTTAATTAAATAATAGTAATATCCCTTTGGAGGAAACAATTACGGCTATTATAGATGAACCTCCCCTGTGCAACTCTTTATACAGGATTATTTTTATAGACTGCGTATATTATACGAGGTAATCAGGTGCATAAAACTGAACATCTTTTCCCAAGGACATAGGTCAACTTTCATACAAACATAAGTCACGTGACCTTCACTTTGTATGAAAATCTCATTTTCTTTTTTAAGACTTCGACCCATGTTCCTTGGGGAAAGTGGTTCAGTTTTATGCACCTGATTACCTCGTAGAATATACACACTCCTTTTAAATTAATCCTGTATATCTCTACAATTTAAGGGAAACGCAGGCGGCAAGCTGTTGCAATTTCACAAAAGTAAAACTGATCTTTTTAGATGTGAAATTCGACTTTTTATCTGAGAAGATTGTTGTTGTGCTTTTGCGCCTTTACAAATCCATAAAAACCTCGGGATATTACATTACTATAGAATTATATTGCTCTAAATACGTACTACAGTAGCATACAAAAAGTAGAATCTATTTGGACATTATTAGAATAGTTTATATAGATATTTTTGACAATCACAGCGACGACATTCCGACTTAGGAATCTTCGCACTAGAATTTGAACTGGCTTGTGAAGTATACAGTTGTAAAATCAAATACATAAACTTGCAGTGTTTGTTCCACAAAAATATATGTTTCTTAGCGGTATGCTGAACCCCTGTCAGGGCCGAATAACTTATCCAGTGCAAAATTTGGATATTTTTTCATTTAGCTATCGGCAAACAACTCGAGAAATTCTTTTTCAAAGTTTACTATCTATGAGTGTCGCATATTTCTAATATTCTTGTTAACCCCTTGTGCTAAGCTAAATACTTGTGTTACGAGTGGGTTCACATTGGTATGGGAGGGATTAGAACCGGCAACCGCATTAGCGCAAGGCTGACGTCCTAGCCACTAGGCAGCCGCTATTTAAATCAAAATTAATTTTATGATAGTTGACAGATTTGGGACGCGGAACAGGACTAGTTAATCAGTCGAGTGGACTAGCGCGAATAAAATACGGCTTTGGGATTCGTTAAAGCCTCCAAAGATATCTTAAAGTTTGGCTCCTGCGTTAAAGTTTCTGTCTGAGTTGTCCGTCGATAAATAAAGAAAATACTATATTTGCGTAGGTAAGAAAACCAACTTGTACATCTAAGAACATTTTAATTTCTAGCATCACTTTATTATCAAATATTTTTATAGATTCCTTACTCATTCGGCTACTTCTTAATCGCAAGTTATAATAGTGTAACAAATATGATATCGTTGAACAGTGATCTGCATTTGTAATGTTCTCTTCAAAACTTCAATGGTGACCCGAGAAAATATTAAAGTATGCAATAATTTACAAATTCCTAAAACCTTATCTCACAACACTACAGCTGCCGACTATAACCAACTATCCACTATAATAACATTTCCTTTTCATTATACTCATTAAATTCGCAACTTTTATTCTAACGCCCCTTCATTGACTTTAAGGTTGCTTTACATTGGGCAAGTAACTGGCGCCAGTTGCTAGATTGGACTCCGAAGTTTTCACAAGGAAATTATGATAATATTTGGCTTCACTGACTTGTCTTAAATATGAAGGAAGTTACTTAGTCAATGTAAAACAACTTCGATACTTATTTAATTAATTTCTAAGTCCATATCTGGCTCGTATAGTGCGTACGCGTGTCCGAAACGAACAGAATGATAAAGCGTTGCAGTTTCAATAATAACACTATTTACAAGTATTTATTGCTGAATCATTTATCATAGGCCATAAGATTGAGAATTTACAAGAAGTACCTATGCATTATAAAATAAAACTTAATAAAAAAATTGTGTCGTGCATACATCTGGTGTTTTAAAAATGTATCGAGATTATTTAGACTGTCGCAGACTGACCAGATTTTTTTTTTTTCGTACAGAAAACAAATAAATAGGCACCTACTTGTTAAAGGTTTTTAAGAATTGCAATCGATAAATCGATGACCAATTAAGTCGATACATTTTCAAAATACAACCACAGTCTCGATTACATAAAAAATATTGAGTATTTTTAACATTCACTCAAGTTCTTCATATCTTTATCTTTTTTGACGGGTTTATTAGGTAACATACCATTTTTAAACCAAATAATAAAACGAGGGCTCAAAATTAAATACATACATTTAAATTTTTATTATTTCTCGAACCTTATTTAACATGAATGTCTCATTAAATGACAGTAAAACGTCAAAAATATAAAAAAAACCTAAATTGCTGTGGTCAAATCCTGTCAAAAAAATAATCAACATGGTTGCGTAGTTGGCAGTACTGGACTGAAAGCTCTGCAATCGATTTCGCTTTAAACAACAAATTCTTATTATTTGCTTTAGGTATTTTACTATTTTTATTTTACTTTAAACGTTCTACCTACTCAAAGGAATAAAAACGAAGATCAAAAAGTATGCACGACATCCAAACCGTAAAAATTATGGCAAAAGAGACTTATCGGTCCAACATTCTCCTTTCTAAACATAAAACGAATCTCTTCGGCAATGTTCGTAACTTATCGTTTCTTAGAAAAGGACAACACTACGATCTGTCTCATATTGACGAAAATACCCGAACACCCCCGAAGTACAGTGACGTGAGTAGAGTGCGCCACTGTGTGAACGTTGTCCTACCCTACAAGGTCCGTTTTGCTGTGACGAAGGAATTTCTACCTTAATTCAATAGTCCAAGGTTGTTTGTTGAGAAGATTATCTAGTGTTTTCGGCGGTTTCTCCGTTTTTATGTTGGGGCGTGGTTTTGGTTGTGCTGAGACGTTTTCTAAGGGGCATGGTGAACTCCCAGCCATCTTCGCCTTTAGGATTGAACAGCTGCAACAATAGCAAAGTTATCAATATTATGTCATGTTCATGACTTTATTGGGGTAGGGTGTGTTCTATTGTTTTTTATAAAGAAGTGTAAACATTTAGGCTGTGCCGTGTGATAAGAAGGGTGACTATAAAAGATACACACAGACAACTATGAGTTATGAAATTTGCATGTTTTGTTAATAAGGCAAAATGAAATGAGTAGTTAAAATGGCAAGAATTTGCCATGACTGGTACACAGGATAGAAGTTACTTATCTTACCACGTGAACGTTGCCCATATAGTGGGAAGCACCGTGCAACCCTGCTTAAGCATGTTGCTTCATATAATCATTTACTTTTATATCAATTTCGAACTCCCATGCTTACTGTTTTATTAGTGAATAGCCGATAAACTGCTGATCAGATGGTAACCGTAATCGACCAGATATCCGTCATGGAGCGATATAGGCCGGTTTACAAGATTTATTACTTTCCGCTCTTGATTTGCAACGTCGCAGTCGGCGGCACGTCACGTGGCGCCACACGCTGTGTATGAGGCAGTGTCGTGTGTAACGTACCAGCGTGTTCCAGCGCTCGCCGGCGGCCTCGCGCAGCTTGACCTGGTCGCGCTGCGCCTGCTCGACGGCGCGCTTGGCGCTGGTGGCGGCGTCGCAGTCGGCGGTACGTCACGTGGCGCCACACGCTGTGTATGAGGCAGTGTCGTGTGTAACGTACCAGCGTGTTCCAGCGCTCGCCGGCGGCCTCGCGCAGCTTGACCTGGTCGCGCTGCGCCTGCTCGACGGCGCGCTTGGCGCTGGTGGCGGCGTCGCAGTCGGCGGCACGTCACGTGGCGCCACACGCTGTGTATGAGGCAGTGTCGTGTGTAACGTACCAGCGTGTTCCAGCGCTCGCCGGCGGCCTCGCGCAGCTTGACCTGGTCGCGCTGCGCCTGCTCGACGGCGCGCTTGGCGCTGGTGGCGGCGTCGCAGTCGGCGGCTCGCAGCGCGCACGTCACGTGGCGCCACACGCTGTGTATGAGGCAGTGTCGTGTGTAACGTACCAGCGTGTTCCAGCGCTCGCCGGCGGCCTCGCGCAGCTTGACCTGGTCGCGCTGCGCCTGCTCGACGGCGCGCTTGGCGCTGGTGGCGGCGTCGCAGTCGGCGGCACGTCACGTGGCGCCACACGCTGTGTATGAGGCAGTGTCGTGTGTAACGTACCAGCGTGTTCCAGCGCTCGCCGGCGGCCTCGCGCAGCTTGACCTGGTCGCGCTGCGCCTGCTCGACGGCGCGCTTGGCGCTGGTGGCGGCGTCGCAGTCGGCGGCACGTCACGTGGCGCCACACGCTGTGTATGAGGCAGTGTCGTGTGTAACGTACCAGCGTGTTCCAGCGCTCGCCGGCGGCCTCGCGCAGCTTGACCTGGTCGCGCTGCGCCTGCTCGACGGCGCGCTTGGCGCTGGTGGCGGCGTCGCAGTCGGCGGCACGTCACGTGGCGCCACACGCTGTGTATGAGGCAGTGTCGTGTGTAACGTACCAGCGTGTTCCAGCGCTCGCCGGCGGCCTCGCGCAGCTTGACCTGGTCGCGCTGCGCCTGCTCGACGGCGCGCTTGGCGCTGGTGGCGGCGTCGCAGTCGGCGGCACGTCACGTGGCGCCACACGCTGTGTATGAGGCAGTGTCGTGTGTAACGTACCAGCGTGTTCCAGCGCTCGCCGGCGGCCTCGCGCAGCTTGACCTGGTCGCGCTGCGCCTGCTCGACGGCGCGCTTGGCGCTGGTGGCGGCGTCGCAGTCGGCGGCTCGCAGCGCGCACGTCACGTGGCGCCACACGCTGTGTATGAGGCAGTGTCGTGTGTAACGTACCAGCGTGTTCCAGCGCTCGCCGGCGGCCTCGCGCAGCTTGACCTGGTCGCGCTGCGCCTGCTCGACGGCGCGCTTGGCGCTGGTGGCGGCGTCGCAGTCGGCGGCTCGCAGCGCGCACGTCACGTGGCGCCACACGCTGTGTATGAGGCAGTGTCGTGTGTAACGTACCAGCGTGTTCCAGCGCTCGCCGGCGGCCTCGCGCAGCTTGACCTGGTCGCGCTGCGCCTGCTCGACGGCGCGCTTGGCGCTGGTGGCGGCGTCGCAGTCGGCGGCACGTCACGTGGCGCCACACGCTGTGTATGAGGCAGTGTCGTGTGTAACGTACCAGCGTGTTCCAGCGCTCGCCGGCGGCCTCGCGCAGCTTGACCTGGTCGCGCTGCGCCTGCTCGACGGCGCGCTTGGCGCTGGTGGCGGCGTCGCAGTCGGCGGCTCGCAGCGCGCACGTCACGTGGCGCCACACGCTGTGTATGAGGCAGTGTCGTGTGTAACGTACCAGCGTGTTCCAGCGCTCGCCGGCGGCCTCGCGCAGCTTGACCTGGTCGCGCTGCGCCTGCTCGACGGCGCGCTTGGCGCTGGTGGCGGCGTCGCAGTCGGCGGCACGTCACGTGGCGCCACACGCTGTGTATGA
Organism: Plusia festucae; assembly: GCA_950381575.1. Lineage (NCBI taxonomy): Eukaryota > Metazoa > Arthropoda > Insecta > Lepidoptera > Noctuidae > Plusia > Plusia festucae. Next base: position 1,865,203 of record OX494447.1, read on the forward strand.
GGCAGTGTCGTGTGTAACGTACCAGCGTGTTCCAGCGCTCGCCGGCGGCCTCGCGCAGCTTGACCTGGTCGCGCTGCGCCTGCTCGACGGCGCGCTTGGCGCTGGTGGCGGCGTCGCAGTCGGCGGCTCGCAGCGCGCACGTCACGTGGCGCCACACGCGCCGCGACTCGTGCGCCGCCTGCCGGCTCACCGGCGCCACGCGCTTGCGTCGCGGCTTCATGCTCGTCACCTCGAACAGCGTCTCTGAGCGCTGCGCAACAAAAAATGCAAATTGTCCGGTTAATACGGGAAGATTAAATGTTATCAGGAGTTGAACTGAAAACTTTTGCTTTCAGTTTAACTCCTGATTATTTTACATGTATATATTGCTGAAAGCTGATCGCACACATCGGTGCGTCACACGCTCTGGAAACAAAAGCTGATCACATTCATCAGCATCGCATCACACACGCACCGATTTTTTATAGGAGTTTTGATTAAAGGAAGTTATGCCCCATGCAAACTTTCTCGTGGAAATTGAAAATTATATACTTACATACGAAAAATATGATACAAAACAAACATAAAACAAAAGTGTATCACTTAATTTTATTTTAATTAACGTAAATCTTCCTCTAAACGTTATTTTCGCGCAACTCACGCACGCGAATAAATGCCTTTTCATAATTGAAATGGTCACTTTTCATGGTATAACATTTATGGAGTAAACCTTTCTGACCTAAATCTGCAGCAGTATTTTACAAAATTCGGCGCTTTCCGAACGATTTTGCACATAAATTAGACAATGAGGCGCGGTCGGCGCGTGCTGCGAGTACAGCGCGCCTATGTGTGCGATCTCTTTTAGCCGCCAAGCTCCTTCTTCTTATTATTTGGCATTTTAATTTATTTATTTGATAAAGCTACCACGAGCTTGGGCCACGTGCGAATTTTCCTAGTTTACTGGCGTTAGAACGACGCGAAAATAATGATAATTTTTTTTCACAATTTTTATTCTCTGTCTACGAGCGCCTACTACCGTAATGATGGTTCTCCTATCATTGAAAACATCAAAAATCATATCAAATACAATTATAACAACTAATAATCAAAGTACAATCATCAGCAAAAGGGACCATCGTATTTGGAATTTATGTACTGTTACAATATAAATAGACCGAGTACGCTACCCTGTGGAACACCACAACAGATACTTCTTTTAGTTTGGTTTTACACACACTGGAAATTGCTGCAAATTGTTTGCGTCCTCTTATTATGTTTTGATGTTTTGTTATGACACATTTCCTCATATGGGATGTTTCAATTTTATTTCAATGTATGTCATGATTTACGAAATCAAACGCATTTGATAAATCGGTGAATAGGACAGGTATTTTTTTAACATGCATTACGAAATTTAAAAAGGCTTAAATCAGTAAGTTTTCTGAAACATTTTCTTCTCTATAAATAAAATATTAATTGTCAAAAAGTCGTATATTGGATTATAAAAAAATATTTTCCTATTATTTTGAATAAAAAATAACGCAATAAAAGAAATGAGTCTAAAATATGTATCGACTGTGGGCGCAAGCACATAGTGTTTGCGAAATAAGGATGGAAACCGATTTTTCGATAAAAAAAGAATTGGATTCATTGTTTTTTTAAACAATATATAACTAAGCCCCTGTCCGATGCAATAAAGGCGTATTCGTGGTACAGTTCATGAACCGTCTCGCATAGGCGGCTTCTTTAACACAAAACGGTAGAAAGATAGTACGTGAACTTTGAGGAGCGGTCAGTGTTGCTGTTGACTTGGATCAGTTTTTATTTTTATTTAATTATTTTCACTGGGGAAAAATAATAATCTGCAATCCATTTATTGGCTACGTATAATTATGTGTTCGGAGTACGATACTGAATAATACTCTTAGGGATCGGACAGGGTTTTTTTTTACTTAGATAAAGACACGTCACACTTTAAAATGTTAATTGATTGGTATTTTAGGACAGAATTGCACTATAAATTAAAATATTTCATTCGAAGAAGTCACTGAACAAAGGTTTGATGTTCTTTATCTATTTGAGATTAAATTCACAGTACTCAACACAAGTTATAAATTCTTATTACTACAAATAGTGAATACAAAGTATCACAATAGCCGCGTTGTTCTTAATTTCTGTGTAGTGTAGTTTCAGTTTAATATGATCTCTATCCTCTACATGTTCTGATTATGTTCAGAAGCAACATTAAACTCATTTAAATTGTCGGTATCTAAACAATGTGATAAAGATATACATATCTGAGTATTTAATTATAGTAAGATTATATAGTTACCTAAAATTTTATAATTTAATAGTATTTAGTCGATTTTAAACATACCTTATATTTCATTTAACCTTTGAGATTTGGACGCCACATAACGTGGCAGAATAATTATGCTGCGTTCGTTTTAATGAACTATCTTTTTCGACCTCACTCATGAGACGAAAAAACACAACAAAACAATTAATAAACAAATAGGCACGTGAAAAAAATCTTACGTTACTATATTGTCCGCCGGCGACGGCGGAAAGGTAAGGTTTGTGGACCGTGCGGGTGGGAGGCGGGCAACTAACGAGATCATCATTCAACTGATTTGGGCTCCGTCACTGAGTAGTAACGTCCCCGCCATACGCTCGGAACATCTGAGTGTCACGAACGAATTTGCCAGTATTTTTGGTAAGAGGTAACTGTACAGACTTACCCCAGAGTCCGTCCACCGTCCATCCATCCTCGAGTTCCACTCTCCCTGCGCGGTGTAGTAAGGTTTCTTGTCACTGCTCGCGAACACTTCACATGTGACGCGGTGCTTCTTGCCACCGTAGAATGGCTTTGTAAGGAACTCGATGTTCGCCTTGTGGCCTGTTTGAACGCATTCGATGACCACAGAACCGCCGAGCTCTATCCAAGGGACTGTCAGGATTGATCTGTTGAAAAAAGAGCAATTTTAGATATTTATTTTTATTTCACAATTGTTGTGTCCATGGCTGTCTTAAACCCTTTGTTTAATCTAGAAAAAAAAAGGCTGAAATATGAGGGTTTCATTTTACGTAAATAAGTAGCTGGAATCTAAATATTTTTTTCTTTAATCCTTATTTTGCTTCTTAATATCCGTATCGTTACACTGCAGGGCAAATACCTTCTCCCCTTTTCCGCGCACGTATGTTCTGAGTAAGGATAGGCTAGTCCTTACGGTAAGAATCAAGTTCGTCTCTACCTTTTCTGATTCTCGGTCTACCGCGATGTCATCTAGCATTATATTGTAAGTGTGATTAACCTTTCAAATAGGGATATCAATAAGATTAGAGTTAATATTCTACCGTATGGATCCAACCATGGAAACCAAAAACCAACCTGCCATAACCATTTGGGAATGTAAGCGTATATTCTTCTCCGTTATCTAGCAGTGTCACCGTCCCTTTGCCGATATTATGGACCCCAATGGAAAGTCCAAGGAACTTGCTCTTGGTCCAGACCCAGGCCTCGAACTGTATGCGTTTGTTCACGTGTTCCGCATAGAAGGCTGAGATGGGCGGGTGATGGGAGACTTGTTCTGCTACGAAGGAGAGCTGGTCCGGAGTACACCAGGGGACAGGACCATCGCCTACTTCTTGCTGTTGAGGAATACGAGTGTAAGTAATGTCACATTAATCTATTAGTTTGGTATTATTTAAGAGATAAAAATTTTTACGTTATCGTTTTTATTTTGTACTTGTGATTATTTAATTTCTCACTGATTGGTGGTTTTACTTAGTTTACAAATGATTATTATAAAGGTGTCTCGCGGACACTACCGTTGAGCGTCTATTTACGCAAAGGTCAATGGATTGATTATAATATGATAAAGAGAAAAGATTTGTAGTTTTGTTTGTAATGAACAAACTCGAAAACTACTGTGCCGATTTCAAAAGTTCTTTCACCATTAGAAAGCTACATTCACCATGAGTAACATAGGCTATATTTTTTACTAAAAAAAGCACCGCGGGCGGAGTCGCGGGTAACAACAGCTAGTTAAGTATAAATATGAAACCCTTAAAATCTTCGAGTAAATTATGTAAGTTAATAGCAAATTAAGAAATTCCATGGTAACGACCATTGAAATTTCTCTACTATTAATTTGTATATGTTGTCATCTTTTGGTTTTATTTATTCTGGAAATAAGATTCTGGAGTTTGTTGCTGTACTACAGGCAATATGATAGGTATACTTCAATTACTTGCAAAATTATCTTTCCAAATGGTATCAGGTAGAAAATAAAAAAGGATTGAGTATAGATTACAGTACGTTAAACTTCATAAATATTCAAATATACTTGCATCTTCTACCTTATCGTTGGAGGTGGTTTCAGGTGATACTCCGTCGAGGTCCCAGTGGCAGCGGAACACCTCTCCCAGTATGGGGTTGTAAGGCTTCTTAGCGACCTGGGACTTGCGGCCCGCGTGGTACGAGCTGAGATACCAGCGTACAACTTGTACCATGCGGTCGCGGGGTGTTGGCTGGTCCACTATCCTGGGGAGATGAAATAAGCATTGATAAATTCATTGTTCTATGAAACATTTATTTTCAATTCCGTTATACAAAACAGTTTATACTCGTAACAACTTCTTTAGACGCAGCGTTGACACGTATAATGATAATTTAAAGACATAGGTTTATTTAGTAATAGTGTATCTGTTTTTAAAATGAAACTGCGCAACAGACTTTTGAGTGTCAATTAATCAGTTATTTTTTTTTTTCGAAATATGAATACCAAATTAGTAGAGGCACAGTTAGTTTGGAATCGTCTGTAAGTGGTTCTTCGTCTAAAATTATTATTTTTGTTTCGTAAGTTGATATCTTTTATGGAATTAAAGGGCTATAATTATGCAATTTATGTTAATTTAAAAATTGTACATGACTGTTTGTTTCCTAAATAAACAAAAAAAAATAAACATTTTTATGCAGTTGATGCGAAACAGGCTGAATTTTTTTTTCATGTCTTCATGGAATCATCATGTCTTGCCATGATTTTTTTAATGGTTTTTAAGACATTACATTTTTTGAACGTTCATTAAAAAATCTCAAATAATATCAAATACGCATTGCGCCGACCCCATATGAATGGGATAAGGGCAGGAAGAAGAAGAAGAAGAATATCATGAATCTTCTACTACTACTAGCCCATTAGAAATTCTGCATACGGCTGATGTGATGTGACGATATGGCTGAGTCACTTTTCTATAGGCAATAAACTTACTTAACAAATTGATCCGGGTGCGCGAAGGAGTCTGCGTACATCTCTAGAAGCGATCGCCTCTCCAGGATAAACGTTGGCAGCACAACCTGTAACAAATACCTTTATTAGATACATATTAGCTGTGACCCGCGCTTTCACCCGCGTTAGGAGTTTCCGTTACTAATTTCCATTCACGCACGTAATTTTCATTTAAACAAAAAAGGATAATCATTTTTGTTAACCTTGTCCTGATAATAACGACTTCAGTAAAAAAAGATTCATCCAATTTGGTGCAGTCGTTCGAAAGTTATGCGCTTGGCAACAGATTTGGCGATCCATTTTTATATTATAGATTTACATATTAATGACTAGCTGCCCGGACAGACTTTGTTCCGTAAAAAGTTAATAGTAAAAAATTATCAATTTTTTTTTGTATTAAAACCTTCCGTTGACCTTCGGAAACATACAAAAAAAATAATTAGCTGAGTTGGTCCAGCTATTCTTGAGTTATGCGCTTACCAACATTCATTTTCATTTATATAGATATAATAAAAATTGCCAATTGCATGAATAGACACAAACTTTATTTTGTAAGTCTTTACGAATACAGATCAATGGGTTTTAATTGTCCATACAATTAAATCCCCTGACACCGTTTATTTTTCAATTGTACGGATTTTAATCCATAGCCTTACCCGCTGTCTTTCATAACATATGTCTTTAGACCTAGCCGAATGAAGCCTCGGATTATGCATTACGGTTGAAATACATTTGAAAGTAAATTGCTTAATAATATGACAAAAACTGGCCTTAGTGAGATCCATTCCAATCTTGACTTGAGACAGCAGGTGTGTGACCACGGATCCATGGTTCTCCATGGACCCGAGGTCGCTGTCCGACTCATCTTCGTATAAGGCTGCGAACAAAAACATAACCTTAAAGATTAACGAATTCTGAGGAAAAAGGAATGTATGTTTGTGTAGCCATCTTGGTTTCGCATAGCTCATGATAGTTGAAACAAGCGTACCACAATTTTAAAAACTTTTTTTCAAGTATCGCGTTGCATTTTTTTTTACCTCATATATAAACTCATGCATTATCCTTTTAAGGCTTCACGTTTCGACCGGGATACATAAGATTTGCAACTCAGTGACAAATTAAGTTTGATAAGGATTCAAGCGATAACCATTTTATTGTTGACCAAAATATTTTTCAAACTATTTTTATTCAAAATATATTCCAATATTTTTAGCTATAAACCTTTTTAGCTTCATAATAAAACTAATTAAGAATTCTTATTTTAACTTAAACGTTCCTTATAGTTTTGTAGAAAAAAAGGAGCACAATGTTTATAAATGTCCTTTAAAGTCCTAAAATAGTAGTAGATGCTTGGATGCCCTAAAATATAACATCAACAATATTAGTTTCGCCTAATTAAGTATTCCAAATTTCCAATAATAATAACAGAGGAATATTTCCTAAACGATAATTGAACACCAGTCAATGATATTCTAGATGACATAAAAGACTTGCAGCTGTAAAAACTTTACAATATAAAATTGGAATCTTGCCAGAAAGCGGCGAAGGCACGCCCCTATCATATCGTTATTTTAAACTGTCGTCGAATAACGTCAGTGTTTATCGCCACAATATTGTATGCATTTAGGGGTTAATACAAGCGTGAAGATATTTTTCGGTACCAAAACTTGCCGTAGCATTGTTATTGTTTAAAAAAAAACGCCTTAAGCAAGTACCTAGTCCCTTATGAACCATATTTAAAACACACACGCATTTAATTTTTGTTTTTTTTATTAGTGGTTCGATTCCTACCAGTACAACACGAAGGCACAACGCATGGAAAGACCATTAAAATGTATATATTGAACGCCAATAATAAAGGATAACATTATTTTATTTATAACAGACTGGCCTGTTGGTCTAGTGGTTAAGTGGCCTGACTGCTAAGCCGGAGGTCGTGGGTTTGATTCCCACCCAGGACAAATCTTTGGGTGATGAGCACGATCATTTGTTCTGTGTATGGGTGTTATTTATCTATAATATGTGTGTATTTAGAAATATATAAGTTTGTTTATCAGTTGTCTGGTTGCGATAGTACAGGCTCTGCCTAATTTTGAATCAGGCCGTGTGTGAGCTGTACAAGATATTATTATAACTTATGTCTATTGTTAATATTTGACCTTAAAAAAAGGTATTCCATGAGAAGTAAAATCGGTGACTAAGTTTTTTAACTGAGTTACTGACTTTGAGTTAGTTTCTTATTTAAAAGCAATAATTGCAACATAGTCTACCAAGTGTCTACAATTACAGTGCTTAGTCAAGTGTATAAAGAACATTGAGCCGTACACATTGTATGGTAATCGACCGAAACCCTATAAATGCTGACTCCATGCGTGCGTTCCTTACTCGTCGTGACGGGAATTACAAGCCGCTGGTTAATTTCATAGAATTGTTTTGATGGTGACGTAATAACAAACAATTTGTGCTTGTATGATATTTTTATAAATCTGAACAGTTTTTATTTGTGTTTCTTTGTTTCAGTTTTGTATCCCTTCAATGTTAATTTTTGTTTTTACTCAAAGTTGTAGGTACTAGTAATAAAATAAACATTCTTATTCCTAGATTTGTTTTTTTTTAAGATTACTAGCTATGTGGGTCACACATTACTAGTATTCTTGTTAACCCCTCGTGCTAAGCAAAATTGTTTGTGTTACAAGTGGGTTCACGTCGGTAGTGTAATGGCTAGGATTCTAATCTGCAACCACACGACAGCAAGTCTGACGCCTTAGCCATTAGGCTACCGCCGCTTCAAATTTCCTAAAGATATAAACGCGCTTGTATTTAAATCCGATATTCCTAAGCGTGCGTGTATTTTAAGGAAGGTACCTACTATCAAGTCTCAGAACTTAGCCACACATTATCAACATGTTTTCAAACATTTTTTTTATTACTATTATACCTACTGCTGACGTATGTTAGAGCAAGTTTTATGTTAAAGACCAAACAACTATGTAAAACAAAAGGTCAACCTTGGACTAGTATGCTCAGAACTTTAAAATCGATAGAACTTCCTAGTTCAATGTGAATGTCGTGACGACCTTACACTTGGTAACAGTGCTTTTCATGTAAAATATGGAAATGTAATTTAAAAAGTTGAACAACATCAAAGCAACTTTTTATTTTGTCTAATTATAAAATCATGTCTGTTTGCCTGTCCGTATGGGCTAGACTCGAAAACGCCTAACCGGATTTGATTGTAATTTTGCACACACCAAGATTTGGTTACAAAGAATGTCATAGGCTATTATTTTGTATGCAGATTAAGTTTATAGTATCTACGCGGATGATGGAAGCAAGCTGTTCTGCTGTTCTTATTAAAGTTGGACTCACCATCGAAACGGGCGAGGTTTGTGTCGGGTGGGTCGTTGCATGCTGGCTGTGGTATTTGTATGGACTCACCGTCGTAGTCAATCTCTCCGTCGCGCGTGCGCGGGAGGTCGACGGCGGGCTGCGCCGAGTCCTGCTCGGGCGCGCCCTCCGTCGGACACGTGCGGCTGGCGCTGGAACAATAAACATTCACGTTTAATAAAATAATATATGTTTAAGATATACAGTATGTAACAAAAACCCTGTCCGATCCAATAAAGGCGTATCCGTGGTACAATATACGTATAAAAAAAATATGTTATAAAATTGTAACTCGTTAAATCCAAAAGTTATTGTTTTTTTATTTTTATAATCATTACGAGATTTGACACTGAATATGGGAAATTTTCGTAAGCTGACAACACCACCCAATGGCAAAATGCGTTTTATTTTTATTTATTTCTATTACAAAAGCCGACAAAAGGCACCGCCGAGTTGTAGGCACTCTTTCAACTAGCCGCCGACTCTTTGATGATACCGCCGCCGCGCCGGCGGCCCGCCGCCGCCAGGTTACCTACCGACTATTAGTCTTTCGTGGAGATAGCTTTCGATCGGACGTCCCCACGTAACGCGTGCCGCTATTGTTTCGCAAAAAATATCGTATTCCAATCACAAATATTTTAATATTGTGATATAAGATCATAATAAGAAATTATGAGGTGTGACAGTTCCGTCGGAGTGAGCCTTTCAACGCCTGTATAACCGCGCGTTCACCACATGCAGTGTTCTTGGGTACGAGTCATGCCATGGATGCTGGAAGACCACGAGAGAAGAAGATAACGAGGAAATCGAGGAACAAGTGTCGTATTAAAAAAAAAGGTGTGTGATTCGGAAATTGAAGTCTTAAATCGGACACAAGTGCGCTGTTAAAAGTACGTGCAAATTTAGTAAAAAGGTGACGAATGTGTATAAGTGTTGTGGTGGACATGTGGAACACGATCGCCGAAATGTGCAGCAACAATAAGTGAATATTTTGATGAATAATGATATCTGCAGTCAGTTGGTAGGTAAATTGCCAAAAGCAAATCGCTTTTATAAAAAAAGCCCTTTTCAGGGCTACAATTAATTCAATTATTTGTTTCTTTTTAAAGAGAGTCAATTATAAAATCCGGATCACTACGCCTAATATACACAAACCAATATCAGCTGATACCTACGCCGCGCGCCGTACGCGTAGGTAAAGGTATAACGTAGCCTAGGTTTATTTCGTTATAGGTAAGTTTGTTTGGCGGCATGCGACAAAGCAAGTTCATGCACCGTCTCGCACAGGCGGCTTCTTTGACCTAAAACTGTAGGTAGTAGGTACGTGAACTTTGAGGAGCGGTCAGTGTTGCTGTTGCCTTGGATCAGTTTTTATTTTTATTTAATTATTTTCACTGGGGAAAAATAATAATCTCCAATCCATTTAATGGCTACGTATATGTGTTAGCAGTACGATACCGAATAATACTCTCAGGGATCGGACAGGGTTTTTGTTACACACTGTATATATAGGTACACTAGCTGTTTCCCGCGACTCCGCCCGCGGTATCTAATTTTTTAGTAAAACATATATCCTTAGTTACTCAGTGAATGTAGCTGTCTAATAGTGAAAGATTTTTTTTAAATCGGCACAGTAGTTTTTGTGTTTATTCATTATAGCTGTTCCCGCGAATCCGCCCGTGGTACATAATTTTTATTGTAAAAAAATATTAGCCTATGTTACTATTTGTCCTTGTATCTGTGATGGCAAACAATAAAAAAAGTATGTCTAACAACAACTACTGCCAGTGTCATGTAGTGAGACATGAAATTAACTGAGCAGAGTACAATGAGCATAGTAAATCTTACATGATTTTTTTTTCTTTTCTTTATTTTTCCAGAATTTTGTTTACTATAAACCTCACGGAGCCCGAGACCTTTCCAACGAATGCAAAACCGTGGAAATCGGTTCGTGCGTTCTGGAGTTATAGCGTCAGGAAGGAAAACCCGACTTATTTTTATATAGTAGATAAGGAGCAAAGATTTTTTAAAACGCGCAAATAAATTCTGCAGTAAGTCCACTTTTATGCAAAGATGTACAAAAAGTGGAATGAAAAGAGCAAGATAAAATTAAGGATATTTTTATTCTAGAAGAATAATGTCAATGAGGATGCTTAAGCACCCATGATATAAAAAAAAGCAGACAAACTCGCAGGGAAAAGGTTATCAACCATCAGTGTATAGTTTTTCAATAAACAAATTTGTGAAAGGCCGATACCTACTTATAAAAAAAAAACCAATTCCATTTTTATAGTTTCGTCTTTACGAATTTAGGCTTAATATAAGAAAAGATATTGTTGAAAGAAATACACGGGATAGTTTGAGGCTTCATAAGTGTACAGTCACGAGCATAAACATGTATACACAGCGAAATTGTAAAACTTATTTAGCGAGAAGTTTTTGTTGAAACTCAAAAATATATAGGTACCTACATGATTTAGAACTGTTATAATTGTATGTTGTTAAATGATTAAAAGTTGAATTGATGGTGAATTCCTGGTAAATTATTGTTTTACAATTTCGCTATGTGTATACATATTTATGCTCGTGACTGTACATATCGTAGGTATATCATTGGAGTTGACCTTTGTAGCATTGTCATGAGACAGGCAGGTAAAGATGACAGCTACCTATCAATTTCGAAATTCCTAAATATTGCTTTTCAATGTTTTTCCATAGTAGAACATTGGAGATGAAAAAAAAACATAAGACTGTGCCAAGAAATGTATATGAAAAATTGCTAACTCCTATACTAGCTGTCGATATCATAATCGTTAAAGAGCCACCGGAATAACACCCTTGTGACAATAGCACCAGTCATCAAGTGACACTTAAATAGAAGGTACGCGCATTCATAGGTCACACTTAAAATCTAATATGAACTCGAAAGGGCACTTAAATGTTTGACAAAGACAAAGGAACGAATATAACGGATATAAAAAATGTAATAAGACTGGCTAGAAGAAAAAGATGCTTCAAAAGAATTGTTAGTCTCTAGGGAAAGGAAGGGTACCTTTCTATCAATAAAGTTATAAGGGCTAATATAGAGAAAAATAATAAATAGGTATATGAACGATTGGACTTTTATAGTTTCTAACTTAACATTTAAATAATAATTAATTGTATAAAAAGCCTTTTCATTTTATTTGTGGATTAAAATGAGTTAAAAGGTAAAAGACTAACAGGAAGTTTATTGTAGAGGTGAATACCAAGCCCCACAAATAAATTGTAAACCCTATGCAGCCGCATCTTTGATTCTTTACTAATATTATAAAAAAAAGAAAGATTTATAAGAACAAATTTTAAAATTCAAGGTCTATATTGATAATAAGGGTGGGTTTTACCAAACTTTTATTCTCCGTATAAAGCTTTAAATACTTCGGATAAATATTGAATATTTGAAAACAAAAACCTTGAGTCGAGAATTTTATACCACGAATAAAAGTTATCTGATTTTGGTCAAATCAGCCCTTAATTTCTTTGCATTGACCCACGCGCGAGCGATTCTGCGGGCAATAGCTCATCATCCTCATCATCATCCTCCTGCCCTTATCCCAATTTTATTTGGGGTCGGCGCAGCATGTCATCTCACAAGTAACATTCTTTCTTGCCATATCGACTTTCACACAATCCATCCATCGTTTCTTTGGTCGTCCCCTTCCCCTATACCTACCCATCCACATTCATGCTCAAAACCTTCCTTACAACATGATCCTCATTCCTCCGCATCACATGCCCATACCACGACAGCCGGTTTCCACATAGTTTTTCGGTTACCGGTGCCACTTTCAAACTTCCTCTTATATAATCTGCGGGCAATAGCTATTATACAATATAGGTACGAGTGATTACTTTAAATAAACATAACATAGGTAAGTATATGAGCATACCTTGATCACAAAGTATAGGCAATTACCGTTTTACACGCCATTAAAATTAGCACGAACGTGAGCGAACCGACAACACGATTCAATAAAGTAACTTTATAGGTTAATAGGCTGTATAACAGAAAATATCCTTTTTTATTTAATCCGCTATTTATTTTAACGACTTCTCGTAAATTTTTAAGTAGCTTTCGGGTGTAAAGTGATATTAAATAAGCCATTACTAAGTACATACGCATAACACGCGCTGCAAATAAAATATATTTCGACCGTGTCAGATTATAAGGAGTGAATATTTTACTACAGCTACAAAGTAAATAAAATGACGTCATAGCCTACAATTCATACGTTTTTACGGATAGTGTGTAATCTATATTGAATCCCCCAGCCAAGTACAAAGACTGTTGGCTAAATTTATGTATCCCAGAGGAATTCCCTAGTTTCAAATTTATTGTTTACCATAAGGGCTGTAGGACGTTCGGGTGTATTGTTTGAATGGGCGAAGCTACGTAAAGTAATTTTATTGAACCTTATGAGGGAGGGCTATTGATCCTTCAGAAATGGACAGACATTTTGCGGTTACCCTGAGGGCTGAGGTGTGGGTTGCCAATGCCATGAAAATCGTAATAAAACTTAGCATGAGGGGTTAATAAGAATACTAGTAATGTGCGACCTACATTGCTAGAATGCTTTTTCAAAAAAATAAATGAGAAATGAGACACTATCAAAATGATAATGAAGTAGTTCCATCAAAAACAATGGGTAAGTAGACAGAAAACTGAAGTTAAAATTATATGAAAGCAAAATCCACGAAAAGTAAACGATGCAAATACTGCAAAATTTAATTAAACGACATGATTATACAAGACCGTATGAATAAAATACAATGGCTGGATCCGTTTCCGCGAGTCGATTCCGTCCGTTGCATAACATGAAATGTTAAAACTCATTCGATTTAAGTATTAATTAAGCAACAATTCCAGTTGTTGTTCATTCTCAGAAATCTTTGATACTTATCGTTAATCGCTTATGCGTTATCTTGTTTATTTAAATTGTGAAATACACGAAATATTATTTTTTTAGGGTAAACGTGGTAAGCAAAAGCATGTCTTTGCCCTTGATAAGTTTTAAATTTAATATTGTCATCCCCGAATCTTCTTTTTCTTAGGGCTATATTTCACTAGGACACCATGGCGGCGCAGCCAGTCGCGCCACCGTGGTGTCCGTAAGCTACCAAATACCTGAGTAGCCACACGGCGGCGCAACCAGTAACATTCTGTGCACGCGTCCGAGCTGGTTGCGCCGCCAAATTGGTTGCGCAACCAAACGGACACCAGGTGAGTAAATCTCTATAGAGCTGTATACATTTTGTTGGTAGCGGCGACTGGTTAAGCCGCCATGGTGTCCCGGTGAAAAATAGGCCTTAAAGAGCCTCTCCAACTAGTGAAGGTTGGCAGTCAGCTCCGCATATCCTTCTCTTCATCCCCGAATATTAAAACGCAAATTAACTTTCAGATATTCTTAAATGACTATCCGTCTCTACTTCAAAACTAAAAGTGACAGAGTCAGCATGATTAACGGCGGCATCAAACTGATTGACGTTTCAGTATCACATATCACACTAATATTCTATAGGCGAAAGTTTGTGAGTGTGTATGATACCACTTCACGCTCAAACGGCTGGACAAATTTTGATAATTGTTGGTATGGAGGTAGCCGACACTCTGGATGAACACAGGCTTTTTATATCGAATAAGTTACCTGATAAACCGTGAGGAACCCCGCGGGGCGCAGCTAGTCTTGCTATGAACGTCCGTCTTACTATAATAAAAGAATTAACCAAACAAAATCTTATCGGTAAAGATCGACTTTAATAAACAAGAAAACCTAATCTTTTTCTGCGACTCTTTGTTTAGCTTTTTTCACGTAATACTACTATATAAGAGCATATTGCTTAAAATAGAAGAAAAACCAAGTATATTTTTTAAACCTGTACATAGACGCTGGTACTTTACCTAATCTCTACTTAGTCTGAGTAACATACGTAATGAGACCTATAGTACTTTGTCTCGTATATATAATTATAGAGTCGCTTTTAGGCAGGTAAGCCTACCTTGCTCAAATCCAATTATATTTTGCTACCTATATTTAGACACAAGGATAAACTAAGGTAATAATGAGTTGAAGGCTTTTGGGCTATTACGTATGTCATCAAAATTTTCTAACTTAATTGGACTAATTATTAATAAGCAACTTTGAAGAGTTTCGTTGAAGTTACGTGTTTTTTAAATGGCATAGCTGTGATAGGGCACAATTTTTTTTTTCATTTAAAGGCTTTTAAAGGAATCAAGAAGAGAAAATAGAAGTTAGTTAGATTATTAACAAGAACGATAATAAGTTTCTTCAAAAGAGGCAACTCTATCTTAACCAACAGAAAATAAATCAACTACTTCTAATAAGCCATTATACCTGAACATTGTAACCTGCAAACGGCTTTAAAGCACAACAGACACCCACTGCTACTGACAAAAGCTTTTCTTACATTGAACTGGACTATGTTCGATTGGAGACTGCGAGTGACATCTTTGCTGACATGAATATTCATTGCTTGTAGTTCCCGTCAATACAAATACTGGTAGTGAAGGTATAAAGCGGATTCAGGCATTGCTAGAAATGCACATACAGGGCACGGCGGTCATTGCATGCTTCCCATAGGGATGTTCATATTCGTTGCCTTGCACAGTGCAAATTAATATCGAGGCGTGCGCCGAATAAGCCTCGCAAAGTCTGTAACCTTAGGAATATAAAGTATAAAATCAAATTAGATTTATTAATAAATGTACTTGTTGAAGAGACCAGATATTTCTTGGTTGTGGAAATTTCTTTTTTTTAAAGTGCCTTTCCTAACTAGGTTAAAGTCTCCAACGTATATATTTTTTGATCTTTAAAAACCAATTTAGAAGCGAGTAGAGAAAAATTTATTTAATTTAAACCTTTAGATGATTCCGACGTAGACCATAAAAAAAAAACAACTTCGCCGACCTTGAGTAGGTATAAAATATGTTATGGGCACAAATATTAATTTATTACATTGGGAACAGAGCTAGACATTTCAGAAAATGAGGCTAACGAATATATGTTACGACGAAACATGTAAATCCTATTACACGAGTAAGAAAATTAAGTAGTGTTATAAATGAAAGATGGCGGCGCTATAAGGGTCCTTATCCTGTATTATTAAATATCAAATTTTGAAGATAGATGTTTTTTATGTACAAAAACCAGTATTTACAGTTGACATAAAGAATAACGCATCAATAAATTAAATATGGATATTTTTTCAGACAGTAAGTACGCTTCAAGATTTCATCCACCTTTTCTAACATTCTTATTCAAGTTGAGAAATATTGTAAAAATAAAACATCGACAAGAGACGCACAACCCTAGCGAGCAGGCTAATTGACCTTGCGTCCGATATATTATTTAGGAAAATGATTCGCGGGCGTAATTAAATCTACGCTTATTACGTGAGGGTAATCCGTTTGTTTTGGGATTATGCTTTGATTACCCATTTCGGGCATAATAGCGAAAGTTTTGTAGCGCATACCGCAGGCTCCCAGAGGAACAGGCTGTGTAAACACAAGGTTGGCGGTATAATACGTCGCATTTGATGTTATGTAATTTGCGTTAAGAATGGGAATAGACGCTATTAGGTACTGAGTTTGAGTGAATTCCCAAGTCCTAAGATATTATTATTATTAATTATCGATATTACCGGCCTATAAATGGCCCACTGCTGGGCACAGGCCTCTTCTCATATAGAGAAGGAACGACCATTAACCGCCACGCTTATAGCGGGTCGGCGATTCCAGATTCATTATTTTTTGGAATTCAGGTTTCCTCACGATCTTTTCCTTCACAGATTATCAATGATGTCTTAGAATAATTGAGAAAGTACATATAACTTTAAAAAGTCACATTGGTACTGGCCTGTAGTGCGTTCGAACCTGCAACCCTGTGTGTTGTGTTTAGGGTATTTATTTCTGATTATGAAGAAAACATTTCTACACATAAGAAACACAACACACTTAATAAACTATATACTAAGTAATACTGCTATTTATTAAAGCTATCATGCAAACGATCATCTCTTTATAAGCGTCCCGGACCCCTCACCGTATTATAACGTAACAAATACATCACAGCTAATGTTTGTTCCACTTAGCTAACAACGTTACACTGAAGGTAATAACATTTCTTATCGGAGAACCTTCGAGGTGATTCACAAATGCTGGTCGTTACTCCTGTTTTACCGTTGGCTTAGCAAACCTTGTGCTGATTCTAGAGCGTCAATTTAGAGCTAGTAAGATTCTAAATCGGTAGGTACCTTTCTTTAGGGTTCTATACCCCAAAAGGAAAAAAACGCAACCATAATAGAATCAATTTGTTGTTAATCTTTCAATATAGCGGAGGTAAACATGAAGTTAAGTACCTGTTAGCTATTTTTTCTACATTCTGCTAAATTTGCCTTTAATAAAAATGTGACAAGAGCAGAATATAGAGCTTACGAGACATTTTCAAATTGTTTCACCTGATGTTTTACGAATACACAATAGCTTATCAAGTCGATTTTTTGTAGAAATACTATCTATCTCTAAAGAAACTCTGAGCCTTCTAAGTATTATTTTTAGAACCTTAAGTATTCCTTTGTAACATAATATTGCAAGTTAATTAGTTAAATTTCCTTGTCTTTATCATTCATTATTTTAAAGTGACAGCCCATTAATGTCTGTAACTTAAGTTGGCAAAAGATAATTCACAAAGCTCTCTAATGAAATTAATTAAAATTTCTTTATGAGATCGGAAAAGAGAATTTACTCTCATTTGTAATCAGATCACTTACATTATATAGGCGAAAGTTTGTGGGTGTATGTGTATGTTTGTTACCTTTTCACGCTCAAACCGCTAGACCATTATTGATAAAATTTGGTATTAATGTAGCTGATAGCCCGGATTAATATACATGCTACTTTTTATCTCTAAAATTGAGTTTAATGGTAAAGAGGTTAGTTATGGGTAGCACCGCAGTACCTACGCAACTACTAGGAAATATATTAAAACCTTATTACAAACAAACTATTTTTGTACTAACGGCAATAAACATTAATTATAATCACACCTTCTCTTTTTTTTAACAAACGTAAAAAAAACTTGTGTTACTGTTATACTAGGCTTTCTTTGTTAATGTAATTCCGGCAATTCTTAAGTAAAATTCTGCGCAACGACTTAATTAAAGAAATCTTAGAAAACAGACCACAACGATCGACCTTTGACTGTATAAAAACAAAAGAAAATCTGACGCGAGAAATCCATATAAGTATAAAGAATTTGTGAAAACATGAGGCTCTTGATTTTATCTTTCTTGAATCTCTTGATAGAAGGCAAAAGTGTTTGAAATAACTATATCAGTGGGCCTAACGACGTAACTACCGTGAACAAATGGTACTTTTACGACTAGGATTCTAGCAATCTTACGTTTTACGTCTAGTGTCGTGTACGTTACAGCTGAAATCAAGAGAACCTTGGTTTCCAACATTCAAGTAAACGCAAGTTTAGACATTCAATTATATTTTACATAGAGCGCCTGTCTATGACCTCCACAACCCATTTAATGGGTAATAAATGGTCAACCATGCACGGGCCAAACGCGGCGACCGCGGTTTAACCTTCATTATTGGTTTATCCATACGGCTTACACTTAGTCCCTCATACATTCATTTCGGAACAAAAAGTGAAAAAAGGTATAAAAATATCAATTAATTGAAATCTTTATTATATACCTTTCCATTGATGAGTATTTGACTGGATTTTAATGACCATGTCTATATATTCAAAATAAACAAATCTTAGCAAACGTATTAGCAAACACACGGACAAATCTAATGACTATTCTTATCTTTTCATCTTTGTTTGAATATAAGGATTTGCAGCCTCGTCCTTGAACTTGTTGGAACGGCATTCGACCTTCGTGAAGGCTTCCAAAGTCAATGGTGGCAGTAAATCCGAGTATTATTTATCGCTCCATTTCTCACGATCGATACTGACCGGGGCTGATTAGCTGCGACCGTGAATTGCGCGATCGATGTGTTTAATGGTAGTGAGTTCTGTGCTCTTGAGGCTTACACTTCTTGAGAAGCATCAAATGCCAGACTAGGCATGCTCTTATTGTTTAAACCTCATATTCCATACTAACTTAAACTACAGTGCTGCATGATTGATATAAAACTACGTTACGGGAATTAGGGTAATTATGAAGGTAAAAGGTAAATAAATTCATGTGTTCTTCATGCATTTATTTTCCTTTTAAGACTTAGACCTTTAAGACGTAGATTCGACCGCAGCAGAGAAAGCATATGCTATAGCAGAATCTGAGTTTCTTAACATGAAACCACCTTTTGCGTATATAAAACATGGCTGAAAGTAACATAAAAATGTTAAAACATGGACGGCAACAAAGGCTTCCCTTTTTGGTCCATCATTAGAGGTCATCAAGGCTCTCTAACAGCAATATTAACAGCTCTCAATTTTAGCGAGAAGATTAACTCAGCAAGCAAATTAAACATGAACGACATATCGAACTACTATTACTAAGATGCTCAACTAAACACAACCCCTTTATACTAAATTATTTATTCTCAATACGATTTGTGTTGACAACTTGATACGTACAAATGTAACCTTAACAACGGAATTACAATTAACTGTAGGGTGTACAATCATACCCTTGACCTTGGTGTTCAAGGTTCACTCTATTAGTTATTGGCCTCCGAAGGTCGTATGTTAAGGTTTGACATCAATGACGCCGAATGTTAGACTCCAACAGGTTTCATGTAAATCGTAGGTACATAGTTACAAACAATAGTAATATCAATCATAAGTTTATAAGCACGTAGTGCGGTTAGTTTTCAACCCCCCAATTTTAAAAAAATATTATTATGGTGCAAGTGAGGTTTTCAAAAACATAGCATTTGTTAGGTAAAATAGATTTTTTACACACACCACACCATTAGTATTACAAAGAGGAATTAATAAAGATTCAGTATTATATTTGAGTAGGTTGGTGCAGTTTTATGGATGAGTTAGATGTCAATAAAACTCAATGATGAAATATGTTCTATTTAAAATACCTTTAATATCCAACCAATCAGCCGTTGTTTAATAATAACTGCAGGACTGTTACTCATGGGAAAGTGACAGCTGGGTCGTCATGCGGCCTTACATAATATATGCTTATTGATTAGGTAGTTCAGGTCAGGTCCACTTCCAGCCTTAGGCACAGCGCAGACCAAGAGCAGCGCAGCGGAGAGGATTCTTTATTACCTTCCAAAATAGACTTTAAAACTATCAATATAAAGTTAATCATTGTTTCAAAATTGATAAAAATGCTCGTGCGGTTTCGAGGCCACCTGAGCTTCATGTAATTCATACATTTATGCACTTTATTTCAGTAGTTTTAAAGTTGAATTTCGAGTGTCATCATGAAATCCTCTCCGCTGTGGTGCTCTTGGTCTGTGCTGGACCTTATTCAGCTAAACCTGGAAGCCGAACCCAACATAGCTGGGGAAATTTCCATCGTAAGTAAATAACGCTTTATGATATTTAAACAAACCCGCCTGGTGTTGTACCAGCTGTGGTACCCCGAGTCACCATCAATTCACATTATACATACAGGATTAAATTAAAAGGAGTGCCTATACTCTACGAGGTAATCAGGTGCGTAAAACTGAACAACTTTCCCTAAGGAACGTCGGTCGAAATCTTAAAATGGAAAATAAACTTTTCATACAAAGTGTCAGGTCACGTGACTTATGTTTTTTAATTAATCCTGTATAGGCTATCGATTAAGTTTAGACGAAAAATACTGTAAGAAGCTTTTAAGCAAAACCAAAATTCGCAATCGAAATATATTAGGTACCTATGTCAAAGTTTTTATATTGTGTGATGAAATAAAAATATTATTCGCTACTTCACTACGTATTTCCCATAGGCAGCGAGTTAACCCTGTCGCATGGTATGATAACACTCCCACGTGGGATGGTACCAGCTGTGGAATCCACGGTCATTGTCAGCTTACATTATAGATGGTTATCGATTGAACTTGACAAGGACCCGATAAATTGACAATCGAGAATGATGGCTTCTTGTCTTTTAGTTATTTTGGTTGTCAATGTTCTAGTACCTGGATAACTGAGATTTGCTCGTCTTGTGAATGAATCCTAGCTAGATCGATTTAACGCCACCGAAACCCCCTACATACTAAAGTTCATGAAAATCGTTAGAGCCGTTTCCGAGATTCAGATTATAGGTATAATATATCTACACAAGAATTGCTAGTTTAAAGATGTAAGATTTTCAGAGTGAAACTTTTAGTGGTTTATGAACTAAAAGCTTTCAGTTTACTTGAAACGTAAACAAATAACATAAAATATATCTGCAGCTAGTTCCGTACTTGCCCCTAACTTTAGAATTTTCTACATCGAAAGCAATTAGACCGCAATTTCAAAACAATCTAAAATAACGTTGAAATTACAGCAATAATAACTAAAAATAACTTAAAGAAATAAATTTAATGTAGACAACAAAGAAACTACAACCTAAGCCACTAATTGAAGTTAAGAACAAATACGTATACCTATAAGGTTTCTTTTTATTACGCCGATATGTTAAAGGGTTTCCCTCAACTTAACAACTGCAAAATACACATCAAAAATAAACTAACCAACGCCAGAATTTCCAAAGCAAGATTTGAATACCACATCCTAGAATGAATTCTCCAGAACTTTGCAGCAACTCAAAAATTTCACTACATATTTGGTTTCTGAGGTTTACGCGAGTGTTAGACATTGAAATAAAACGACTTTTAAGCATGTTTGTATCAAGTTTGATAAGAACATGCCAATATGGCAAATGAGCTTATTTCACAACGAAAATCTGACGGCAAAATTATTATTTTTTTTGGTTAAGAATTCAGACTAATTTATAATGTTGATGTTTGTTCCAACCTAAACAAATAATTGAGGTACCCTGGTACACAAAGGTTACTCCATTTGTCAGACTTCAGAGGTCCTGACCGCCGGTAACGACGTCATACATCTTCGTGTTTCGTGACCAGCCAGCTTTACATTGACGGAGTACCGAGAGGTTTTGTTAAGTGAAGTAGGTGGTGATTTGGAATGAGTGGTAATTGTTTAACATCTATTATCTTTAACAGTGATTTAAGTATTTGAATCAAAATGTTTGGTCCGTTTGTGTGAGAGTTTGAGTGAGTAAGATAAAGTTTACTTATTCTCACTTAGTATGTTCGGAAGCATAATAATATTAACTTTGAAACTATCGCGTTGCATGATTTTAATAAAATTACGTCACGGGAATTAACGCAAACTCATGCATTTACCTTTTAAGGTTTGAAATTTCGGCCAGTGTAACCCCGCCGAAACGTCAAGCCTTAAAAGGTAATTTTAATTACATTTATTAAAAGCATAATAATAATCGGAAAACTGTGGTAGCATTTTCCTTAACATTTATTCGGAACTTAAGGATATAAACAACGATATTTATTAGAACTTCGTGCTTATGAAACGTACCCGAAAAATAATTAACCGGGCACTTGCCACCGCTATAATCCAAAAAGAAAATACACCGTATAAACAAGAGCAACGCAATATGAACTGGACAGTGTTTATTTACTTGCTCTATGCCAAGAGTAGTCCTACCAAGACAATAACGTCTGGCGTGCCAAATGTACTGCTATAAATTTCGTATGAATCGTCTGCAGCTCTGACGTCAACAGTTACAAATTATATATAAACTTCTATCTGTGGGCGTGCCTCCAGAAGCAATCTTATCATTCTTTCAACGTGTGTCATAAAACAATGGGATTATGTCAAGAGAATAGGTAGCGACTTTCTACTCTGTCCTATTAATATAACGATCAATGAACTCAATGCCAAGCAGGCGCTGATTTAAAGATTTATTTTTTACAGAATTTTATATAGCAATCAGTGTTCTATGCGCCAGCTTGAAACGAAACAAAATTTGGCAAACCTATCTACTTTCGGACTGAAAGGCATCCAACGAAGTAGAAACATTGTGTAGGCAAGTGTAACGAGTGATACCTAATACATGTTTGTATTTATATTACATAAGGTTGAATTCCTTACAGAATCGTTTGTTAAATACTTGGAAGAATCAAATTCCTTTACGGTGGCATGTTAATTAACACAATGCCACCGGGAGATAGGCATTTATTCGTTTCTAGTATATAATTTATAGAGTAGCAGATAGCATCTCATACATGATTGAATCTTAGTTCACGCCTACACGAGTATTTCCATGAGTTTATCTAACAAACTTGCTTGCGTAGGTATATTCTCTGAACTGAAACGACCTTTATCCTTTATTACCAAGTTAGCACACTGGCTGCACGTGCCAGTACCGGATGGACTAACTAACTAGTTACTAGTACTACTGCTACTACGTTTCGACCCAATACACCAAATTTTCACGATAGAGGTATTTGAATATTTGGTGCAAGATATCGTAAATTAAAGTAAAATACAGATTTAAGCATAATTATAGAGAGGAAGGGAAAAAAGGAAATGGTGGAAGTATTGTATGAAGCATAATAATATCTTGGGACAGCTCACACACGGCCATCTGATCCCAAACTAGGCAGAGCCTGTACAATGGCAACCAGACATCTGCGATAGGACAGACTACGACCACTTAGGTAAGATGTGATTAAAGGCAGGAAAATGATAATCATTTGGGGATACCAAATGATTATCCGATTGATACCAATTATTTTTACCAAATGATATAGATGGAAGGAAGAAAGGGAGGCCTTTGCCCTGCAGTGGGACAGTTCAGGCTCAAAATAAATAAAATAATAAATAGATATAGAAGCCGTAGGCTGAAGACAACATTATCATGAAAAAATAAACGGACCATTGCAAGTTCTATTTAAATTCTATTGTATTTTGAAACCGCTGTTGCTGATGTTATTTTCGTAGATGTTTATAAGCATAAATCTTACAAATACAAACATACAGACTGGGAACATAATCTGAATATCAAGTAAATATTTATCATGTGACTGAAACCGGTGACCTTTACTTTCCACTGGCAAAAGCGGTAGCAGTGTGCTAATTAAATGAGTCCCCGTTCTACTCTAGTGTCGTTTTTAACGACAGCCAAGGGGCACTGGGTTGGTCCATTCTTTTCCAGATATAATATTTTCAGCTCATAAAATTATACATCTCACAAATATCATACGGGAAATACTTTATACAAATTTATCTTCATATACATATTTATATGTGAAGGAGGATCAAGTTTTGTAAGAAAATGAAATGGAGCTTGTAAGTGTGGGTGAAACGGAAAGGAAAATAGGCGTAGGCGGGTTATGATAAGATGCTTCCTTTAAGTAATTATAATACATACGAATCCATTAACTTCTACGAAAATTTCGCTTTGAAGATCAACCACGTTGAAGATGAATTTATAATGGTTACGAAATAACAGGGATTGGACTCGATTAATTAATAGTACCTAGACCTACTGTTAGACAGTAGGCAAGTAGATCAATCGCAGTACAAAGCGATAATTTTCACGCACCTCAGACATTAATCATGACCTTTATAGCCAAAATAGATGTAGACACAGATCTATTATTAGATTCATAACGAGTTATATTTAGTTATAAACTAGATACTCGTTTGAGGGAAGGTTGTAATGTTATATGTTAAACTAATTTGCTTCGGACACCTGGAGTTCGGGTAGATCATATTGCATCACCTGGAATATAGCCAAATACGTGAAGTATATTGTTTTTGATGTTTCTTTAGCAAACAATAAAAACATAATTTAGAAGACTACCAACTGACCCGGAAAACGTTGCTCTGACATATTCTGGAGAGTGCCACCCATGTTAACTAGGGAAATAAAAATAGCCTGCGACCTTTTCATAAACCTGACAAATATAACTACACAAAAAAGACAATGAAACCGAGATTTTATTATTTAAAGAAACTATATACATCGTCATCTAAACGATTTTTATCATCGTTGACGCTTGTAGAAATGACACTTGACTACGGGGGGTCTAATAGGCTAGGTATAGCGATTTTATCTAAGGAGTAAAAGGGTTTAAAAGTTCGACAAGGGAACCGTGGTCTTTAGTTCTTCGATTTAAAAAAGCGTTATTCATGTGCTTGAAAGGATATCAGGCGGAATGTCTTAACCTTAAACCTCCTATTGGATCCCAGCTGAAAATGACTGGACCGCGATAATGCAGCTTACTCATACGTCGATGGACGGTGCCCGAAGTAGCGGATAACAACGGGCTTGGTACAAACGTAACATTGACTCAAATTTTACAATTTATATAAAATGTTAAACAGGTGCCGTTTGTACAAGCCGATACGGAGTTATTGCTTCCTTCCTGTTATGTTCGCTTCAATGGGTACCGCTTGTTTTTGTTGTTATAGAATGTTCGGTACGTTTGTCGCAATTGCTTGCAACGTTGTAATTGGAAATGAAGAAATTAAGCAATGGAGAGCCTTGGACGAGTAGATAATCTGGCAAAAGAGAAAAGTACTTAAGAGGTGGTGAAAATTCTAGGTCTTCACCAACACTCAGTATTTTCTTTTTGTGGAAGTTTAATGCAGTGAAAAACTGTTTTATCCTCGTGGTTATAAAAATGAGATTATACAGTTAATAGACCAAATAGTATATTGTCCCAGACGACTGTTTCCCTCGTGTCTCCGTGGAAGTAAACACTCCTGACGCATTGTACACTAGTGTGAGGCAAGAGCTGTGCTATTATATAGTTGAGTTAGTTGTTGGCAATTGGCAAACTATCTGTCAACAACTATACGAGTTACAAACGCATGTTTGTAGACGTGAATGTTATTCAAATAAATTTTACTCTTATCCCATTCATATGGGTTCGGCGCAATGCGTATTTTCTTTCCATTCCTCTCTATTACTGGTCATCGCGGCATCCACTCCTTTGGCTTAATCTTTATATTTATAAAAGATATGTGATACTTTTGGAGCAGTGTCGAGTTTTGCCAACCTCTAAATGCTTTGGCCAAATATCTCATTGCCTAATTAGGATAGTTGCCCTGACAAAAGGAAAACTATACCGCGAAAATTTTCACCGCACCTTGCTTTTGAATGCAATGGCATAGAGATATACAGCACGGCTAACTTAGTGGAAATTGTAGAGTCCTCCGATAAATGAATGAAATAACATGTCTTCATCCGCCAAACTAGAGTAATAACCATCAATCTACCCCGGCGCAATTATCCTGGTTATACCGTACGTTTCAAACAATGCATTACACATTGTCTGAATACATGGTTAAGCAATGATATCGAACATCGATAAACAGACAAAGTACTGTTATGCAGCGTTATTGGCATACACCCTATTTTTTGTTTTCCATTTCTTCGTATACGTCGCTCGCCAGTCGAGCGCGTCGCATCCGTGACGAGGCCGTGACGACCGCGCAACGCAAGCGGTCGCGACGCACTGTTTACGACCAGAGTCCGTGAAGCGACACCGTTACGACGACCGCTGTACTGCACTATTAAATTGTAACAATACTGTTTCGAATAAGGAAATAGCTTTACTTGCAGGTCTAGAACAAGCGGCAATTGGAAAGTCAAGTTGATTGCTAGACTATGCTGCAGCTACAGCAGTAAAATGGAAACCCACAATTATTGAAGATTAGAAACATAGAGACGAGCAACACTAAACGGGAGAGATATGGATAGGTTGCGTGAGAAATCAATAAAGCATAGGGATGAATGGATTTACGCAGTGCGACAATTTTGGCATGTACTGGTAACTATAACTACCTATATTCTATAAAGGCCAACTTGTAAACGGCAGCAGCTCTGAAAAAGTTTGGATGCCGTAGCAAGCCTTTGGAAAACCGTGTACATCACATCAGTAACTGAAGCTCCCAATGAATCAAATAAAGATTACGTAGAGGATTTACCTACCAGCTCAACATTGAATTCGTCAAAACAAAAAACATTTGAACATCGAATCGGTTGTAAGGTTAGGGTCCTTAGATCGCCGGTTTATGAGGTAAGCGCCCACTAAGAGGGGATATAGCGAAACATAATCCCCGAGGCGCAAAACCTTAACCGGCTTCGCGTATTCCATGTCTACTATTACAATGAAATGTAACCCGAAAGAAAATTGAATACAAATTCTTACATTATTTTATTTTGTAAATGTTATTCGTTTCAGTATTTTGCATGAAAAATATTCCGTATTTTTGTAAAGGTTTACATCAAAGGTTGTACATTAATGTGTGGGCGTGGAACCCAGGTAATTAATTCCTGTCAGTAGTTTTCAGTGGAGTGAATAATTTTGAATATACATAACATACTCTGTCCTTTATAAAGGATTCCATGTCACAACAAATAGAATATGAAATACTGTGTTAGTGAAGATTTTAAATTATATATTATCTCTAGGATATATCAGTTATCATCGCTCATAAAAAGTTAAAACTATTAATAATTTTATTATTCTTTTTGTAATTACTTATATTTATTTAAGCTTTGCTTGTTTGTGGGATACACATATTTTATATGCGTGGCTAAGTGTAAACCGTACGATTTGACGTCCGCCGTATGATTTTGAAGGTCAAGCCGCGCTTGCCGCGGTTGGTCCGTTGATGGGTGAACATTTGTAAACATACCGAGAACCTTCCGTGCATCAGAAAGCACGTTAGTTAAGCCGGTGGTCCCGACGCTCATACAGTAATCTTTGACATTACAAATCTGTCTACCAGGCTTATTACGGGATACTGTTCCACCCAGCAATGGTTTGTGGAGGTCAGATAGGCCATGTTAAGTCCGGTATTTAGTTAAATCCTGTAATATTGGAAGTCGACCCCAAAACAGGTTGGGAAAAGTCTAGGCAGATGACTTACCGGCACAAAAGTTTAGTACTTATATAATTATAGGTAAAAGTATAGTACATAATTATATATTGTTTTCTGATATTTACGCGAATGTTAGACATTGAAATAAAACTACTTTTTAAACGGATTCTATCGCGGTTTATTATTATAATTTCCGGCGTTTCAACGCTTTTGCAAGTATCATGGTCACGGCCAGTCTGCCCACACAGAATCCATTTAAAAGGTAGGTTTACTTGATAGTACCTACTTACATTTTCTGACCCTTATTTTTCATAAATTATAAATGCCACAGTGATAAAGTAAACATAATCATGCCGAAGTGATATCATTTATAAACGTCCCACGATAAACTTTGTAACAGAATATGATAAGTTTGTCATATTTTTTGCTTTAAATGTAGTAAGTACCCGTACAAGAATCCTCCTTCCTTTATCGTAAGAAAACTGTCGTGGTGTGATAAATTAAATGGCCGAGCAAATCTGTAGGATCACCTAGACTTGTGGCCCACACGGAAATGTCACAAGCTTAGTCAGAACATCGAGTTAGCCTTTCATCTTAAAGAAAAAATGAATCTTATCGACCTATGACTGTATAAGGTCTGTTCATCTATACTTGTCACAAATATTAAACAAACCGACGTCAATTACAAATCACGATTTTTCTCAAAAATCACACAATGTATGTTACCACAATTAGTTTACAATTCTGAATAGATCACACAAAGTTTCCCATCACTAATTTTATTGACATTTCTTACATACGCCATATTTGTTTACATGTTTGGACAAGTATAGATGAACAGACTATACATGTTTTTGTAACGTTTTATATGTATGTTAAAAGTCTGTGTTTGAGGTCACTCAAAATCCATTAGAATTAATAATAAAAGAAAAAAAAAACAAAGCCCCTCGTTTTTTTTTGTTTTTAATAATTTGTTGAGGATACTAAATCATGGCAAGAAATTACAATGTTTTATAATCTACCTGTCTACTTGACTGTAATGAGAAAACTTGGGAGTTGTTAAAAAAACAAAAGAACAGCAACAATCAACGAGGTACGGGTGTCGAGTGCGATGGCAGTCAACGTAAAGGTCATTAACAAAGGCAGACGACTCGAGGAATACTTCACGACACGAACCTACCTTTGACATTACATTTTAAAAAGTAATGAGAGAACAAACAAGACGTACGTACAGTGAAAACAGGAGAGGAGTCTTTAGAGGTATTTACGTTTAAATTTATGCACGAATATTTCGAGCGCAAAACGCAAGTATTTTCGAGCGCAATTATGAAACTTTGAAATGATGAAGGCATAACATTAATAATTCTGTAAGAGAGAAAGGTAATTTTGTGAGTAGGGATTTAAGAACACTTCGTACATTTACATGAAAGATAAGAGAGAATAATACTATGTATAAATTATGTGTTAGATAAATTAAAGGGTGGGTTCTACGTCACTGTACTTAAGACGCTCTACGTTAATTGCCAGACACGTCAAATCTGTTAAACCGTTATCTAACATGTGTAATAGAGCTTATGAAGAACAATCGAGAACGATCCTATCAAATGTTTTAATTAGAGAAAACGTTACAGATAGGATTACGTTTGTAGAGGATGCCAATTAGAAGGCTACTAAAAATAGCCCAATATTTTTCCAGCCCTTTTTGTAAAGCGGTATTCTATCGCTTTACAAAATTATCTGGAAAAAAATCTTATTATATTTCTATACAATAACAATGAAAAATTATAATTGTTAACATAAGTTAGTACTAAAGATTAAAAATAAAACGGTACCGAACTAGCGAATATTATAATTCGCAAAGCTTTCTAAATTCCCCAACGAGGAATTTATTTAAGAGATAATTAATATTTATTGTAAGACTCTCGAAGACAATGGCCTAGTTTACGACAAAACTTTATCCAAATAATTAAAATAATGGAACATTTGTTCGATACCAAAATACTTAATATTTTTTGGAGAATGAAGAATATAGATAATTATGATACAAAAGGTTTCCATTGCAAATTATTTTTCAGAGCGATACGTAAAAATAGACATTTCTATAGGTACGTCATGATTCGTATTTAATATCTTTCAATAATTCGTTTCTTACATTCATAAAATTGGAGGACCAAATTTTTTCTTACATGTTTAAGGTTAGCTAACTCTACATGGACAACCAGGGAGTTATTTGTTTAACAAAAGAATGGTTAGTAATCTTTATTTAGGTTCAAAAGTAAAAGCCAAGGATAAAGCACACAATAGCAGTTTTAAGGAAATTCTATTAACTTTAACTGAATAACGTAATCAAGAATTTAATAAAGTAACAAATTTTAATTTTCGTGGTCTTATAAGCTGATGGATTTCGGACGAAATGGGATTAAGCGAGACGAGCACAAGCTAAAGTATAATCGGAGGAACTACGAGAAAAATATTTATTCAACTTTTTAAGCGAATGAAAGTAAAACAAGAATATTGAAAATACCGTTAAATTCCAACCTAACCCAACCTAACCGAAGAAGGCAAGCAGTAAAAGCATTATCATTGTAAACTATATATCAAAGTAAGTTTACCCATGTATCTTTACTTTGTTGAAATCGCAAGCCATGACAACAATATGTAGCAAGCTAATTTCACTAGTAACACAAGGAGTCACAATATTCCAAATAGCCCATATTGTTATGGGTCCAATCAGTCTTTAACGTGGCAATTATGGCAGTATCGTTAATTATTACTAGCAATGAGGGACTTGTAGGATCGACATTGGAAACTTTATGACCTTCGGAATGGGCGATTAGAATCGATGTATAATTCTATAATAGACCAGCGCTATTTGACCTACCATATTAACTTGAAATTGATTTAGTTTAACACGAACTAGTAGCTACTTGTATTACTATAGTACCTAATACTGTTGAATAATCTGCCGTTCCGTTTGGTTGGTTACTGTGTACCGAATTATTGGGGTTAACAATTAATTAATTCATGAATGACGCAATTATTTCTTGGTCAGGCTTTCAGTGAAAGCGCAATGCAAATGAGAGGAACTACCATTTTTTGATACTGATGAACTATCGAATAACTTGAGCCTTAACCACAAATAACAATAAATTGCCTAGTTTGTCAGTTACAAGCGAACGTGCTGCAGACACAGTTTAAGAGGGCGGGATAAGCTGGACTCTTTCCAATAAGACGGCCATTTTGAGAAAAGTAAACCACATTGAGCTGCAACAAGACATCCGAAGCTGACAATATTAGAGTACGTAATATTGGACTACTATGACACTCAGACCAAACATTCCGAAAATCACAATTTTTGACAAGGCTTCGTATCGTCTTTGGTCCATGCTGTATGTAATAAATATGACAAGTATTACACAATGCTTAAAATGCTGCCCCTTAGTCCGTTGGTATTGAAACTATCTAAACAGAAGTGAACAAATGAATACATCACACAAAACGCTCAGTGTCTATGGAATTAAATCCTTTATGATGTGTTGGAGCAAAAAATCCCATATTTGGATGGAGATGGCAAACCAAAGCCAGTATCCCCCTCAACATATTTTTTTCTCCTACAATCAAGCATACTTCTACATGTGCAGCGGTTGCGTGTACTACGAATGTGATGTAAAAATAGTTTCAAATACTTTGAATGAACCGAAATCTTTTGGCACACGATTTACAAAAGTTAAGGGTTATTCTCGGCACGACTGGTAGAAACGAAGTAATAAGATTGTAGTCTTGTTTTTTAGTACGACGTACTCGCTTTGCTTAAACACCAGGCCAAATAATAGAAGCTTTAGGAATGCTACAGTTTATTTAAATGTTTACTGTGGAAATATTTAGGTACTTAGGCGGCTCGGTTATAGTATCAGTTGTGGTAACAATAAAACGTTAAGAATTGAAGCTATCGGGCAAACCGTTGACTTTTTTTACAGTTTCTTAAATTTTACAAGCAATTTTCCCAATGACTACTTAACAGACTGAAGCAGAACAGAACTATGTTTAACATTCAACTTTTATCATTAAGATTGCACACAACGACAATCAACGACACAGAAATCATTACATAGAATCCAATCCTCACCTGCCGCTGTCACGCCGCAGCGACCACCGTCTAGACGTCAACGCTCGAAGCATCGTACACTTCAATACAGTACATTCATCACATTAACTAAAAAATCATAGCATCACTTGTATCACTTATTAATTCTTCAACATTATCACATCCGAGGCACTGAGTTTTCTTTTCAATTGCTTGGTGATCTTTAGAAGAACGAGT
This sequence comes from Plusia festucae, assembly GCA_950381575.1. Lineage (NCBI taxonomy): Eukaryota > Metazoa > Arthropoda > Insecta > Lepidoptera > Noctuidae > Plusia > Plusia festucae. The sequence continues at coordinate 1,897,073 of OX494447.1, forward strand.
TCAGATGTAAATACAGTTTAACTTTTCAGTACTATAGTGTCTACTGCATCACCAACTGCCACTACATGATTTGACCCAAGTATGGAACAAAAATTGGTGCATCCACAAATATTTGATCCAATTCTGAATTTCCTTTATTTATGTCAATTAGAGGCGTCTGTGTGGTTATAAAAGAGGAAAACTAATAAACAGAAACAAATGATAATATACTGGTATAACATAAAAGTGATTATAATGTTAATATTGGGGAGCTTCGTGTGTCGCGTGCAGAACCAGTGAAGCGACGAAATTTTCATATCATTTAATTTTATGAAACCCGTGATTTATGTACCTAACGTGTTAATATCGGAAACTTAAATTTGGCGCAACGACCTGAACTAGGTATAGAAAATCGGTATAATGAGGCAGCCCACTGAAAATTCGGTACGGGTAGATCTTGGCTAAAGAGTGGGACAACTAACAAGTGTAGCAAAGACTTTTGGAACAGCATATACATAATTTTAATTTATAAATTTAACAGAAGAGATATCAAAAATGTGCTTTTCTTAGGTCAAGGGCTCATAATATCTAGCCAATGCTAATTACTTGGGAACAGACAGATGTCACTACTAACTTTATTGTCATCAATGTATAAATAATAAATAAGTATTCGCAGAACTAAATAACAACGTGAATCATGTGTATGGAATTGACAGTCGTGTGAAAGTGTATGAGACAATGGCCGATTGTGTGACGTCATAGCATTCGAGTATTAGAGCCATCGGACCGAAACGAAAGAAGCATCGGTTCAAGTTATTAGGTTTAATTCTTATTCAACCTTTTGTATTTATCAATATGATGGCTATATTTATTGTTTGTTATCTAATGCTTCCGTACCTATTCATTGTCTTGTAGATTCTTAAGTCAACAAGATTATAAGGATTGTGTAAAAATACGTATTTTTCTTCTAGGTGGAAATACTATTGTACGACGCTTGCTCACTGTGTTTTAACAATATCACATAATACGTCCTGGTTTTTCATCATATCTACATATAAGGATAAAGTGTGTTGTATGTATATACATATAATGGAATTGTTTTATTTTTAAACGCGAAATATTTTCTTTTTCCGGGAAGAAGAACCAAATCCACGATATTGATTAATTATACAGGATTATTTTTTATGGAGCGCGTATATTCTACGAAGTAATCAGGTGCTTTCCCCAAGGAACATAGGTCATACAAAGTGACAGGTCACGTGACTATGTATGAAACAATGATTTTCAATTTTAAGATTTCGACTTTTCCCAAGGAACATAGTCCTTGGGAAAAGTTGTTCAGTTTTATGCACCTGATTACTTCGTTGAATATACGCACTCTATAAAAATTAATCCTGTATTAAAAACTATGTAAGGTGGGACTGTAAATGAATTATTAAATTTAAGGATATGCAGAGGGTATAAAAATAGACATTATTTCTAAATAAACACAATGCAAAAGCTCAGTATAATTAACGGTCATATAGTGTTCTTTGGCAGTTTTTAAATCATTACGATTCTGACAACCAGTATTACAATAGGATACTGTATTACCCAGCAGTGGGGTGTGGGAGTCAGATAGGCATTCGCGTCATGTAAAATACGGTATTCAGCTTAATCCGGTAAGTCTAGTCAAATGAGACGAAGGTTAATTAAAGTCTTTAAAGTGCTAATTCGTAATTCTACGTTCACGTCAAACTGGCTTCCTAATTAGCCAACTATGCTACAGTTAACAAGGTATTTCTTCATCAATACGCTTAGCAGGATTTAGGATAACATTAGAGTAAATATCTGCGCAGTAGGGCCTATCAGATCAATACGTGACAATGTCTACAACATCACCCTATTTCAGGGGATCATTTGTAGAACATTAATTTTTTTGTAAGATAATATTGTGGTTCTCATATATCGATAGGTATATGATTTACGTCTGATGTATCTCACAAAAATCCATTTCAACAAACGATTACAGGATGAAAGAGTTTTAATGTGGATCAGAAAAAAATACAGATATACATATTTATGAACCAAGACATTTTTCTTCAAAAGATTATTCTGAATTCGATTTCCCTAATAAGGTTTGATTTGAATTTCGATAAGCGAAAACAAAAAACCGTGTTGCCACTAATCGAGTAACTTGCAAATCGATTGGTAGGTTTATAGGCAGGAAGAATTTAATCGATGCCTGTAAATCGGTTTTCCTTATTGTTTAAAAAGTATTTCATTAAATAAATAAATAAATAAATATCTTGGGACAATCTCACACACGGTCATCTGATCCCAAACTAGGCAGAGCCTGTACTATGGTAACCAGACAACTGATAAACATACTTATATATTTCTAAATACATACATATTATAGATAAATAACACCCAGACACAGAACAAATGATCGTGCTCATCACACAAAGATTTGTCCTGGGTGGGAATCGAACCCACGACCTCCGACTTAGCAGTCAGGGTCACTAACCACTAGACCAACAGGCCCGTCAATCATTTAGTTGAATCAGACTTGTTTTTGTGCCCCGATTGCCCAACAATCAGTATTGTTAAATTAATTCGTTATTAATTGATCGAATTTTCCTTGTTGTGAAAGGTATTGATGTCATCGGTTTGTTATTTTTATATTTCGGATGGACATATTACATGTAAAGCTATTTTGACAATTTAGACAGTATTTGAGAACAAAACTTATTTATATTAAGATCCGATGCGTCGTGTAAAATAAGACCCATTTTTTTTTCTTATTCTGCAGAAACAATTCTTATTATATATGATCGCAATAGTGTTTATACCCTACTCTAGTATCCTATCGCAACGAATTTGTAAATAATAGATAATGCCCAGGCTATATTTACGACGTTACGATTGTTTTATTGTTTCGATCTCCATAACAACAATAGGTCACATAATACATTATTTAAATATAGTATAGATTGAATGCTATGCGAGGTTTTAAACATTTACTGGGTGTATATATGCGTATTCAATTATACTTCATTAAATTAAAACCTAACACTAATTAATTGGTAAGTTTTTTTTACAAGGTTTGGGGTTACGATTCTTTCAGTTATTTTAATAAATTGTAATTATTATGTTGTATATATTTAATACAATTAGCACCATAATCATTTGAATTTGATTCAAACTGTCCGACATAACCACGACTCAATGACCACTCTATCGATGAAGAAAATTAATGTAACGGCTATAGAAACCAATCTAGATCATAATTTTTCTACTATACCAAAAGCTCTAATTTAACATGCGTTTAACAAGAAAAGAAGAGGGAAAAAAAGGTTGTAACAGTCTAGTAGTCGTGCATAAGTAATTGTCAGCTATTGTTGTGGTGCGTACCAATGGGCCAATTGTTCTAACAGTGAACACTTTAAATGAAGACGATAATCATTTGGTCTGCCTATAAAAACTGCCACTTACTAATAATAAGGCGAAGATAGAGTTATAAAAAAAGTTAAGAAGTTTGGAAAAATTATAAATAGACATGCTAAGGTATGTAGAGAATACAGGAATTATAGACTACTACTGAAATGAGGATGTAACTACATAATTATTAATTACTAGCTGTTCCCCGCGACTACGCCAGCGCGCAGCGGTACCTAATTTTTTTGTAAAAAATATAGCCTATGTTACTCAGGGTAGCTTTCGAATGGTGAAATAATTTCTGAAATCGCCACAGTAGTTTTTGAGTTTATTCATTACAAACATCTTCTGCCTAGCCTTTTCCCAAGCTATGTTGGGGTCGGCTTCCAATCTTACCGGATTTAGCTGAATACCGTATTTTACATGGAGCGACTGCCTATCTGACCTCCACAACCTATTGCTAGGTAATACTACTGTATTACCTAGCAATAGGTTTTGGAGGTCATGGAATACTTTCCATAGTAAGACTGGTTGCCAGAATTGTAATGACTTAACGACTGTCAAAGATCACTGTATGACAGTCGGGACCAACGGCTTAACATTTGAAAAGAATATTGTTAAATTGTGAATAGGGGTTAAGTAAATAAATGTATTTAAAATTTAAAGACATAACGCTCACTGATTTACAAATATAGTTTCACCAAACGGTTTTTTTTTACATCTTGTATTTTAAATAATTATAATTTATTGGCTTCCTACATCAACTCTATCATAGCTAAATTATACTTATTATTTATGTATCTGTTAGCTTATTCGTAGTACGAAGTACGAACTACATATTGTACGAGCTGTCGTGCTGACTGTACTCAAAACCGCAACTTAGGCATATAAGACCGTCCGTAAATCTTTGAAGCACAACGTTGATTTTTTATTTAAATAGTAAATAAAAATTTAAATAAAAAATAATGTTTTTACCTTTTTTTTTCTCAGAAACATTAAAATACCACCGTATATAATGTTTGTCTGTCTATGAAAAATTTGAGTAACAAAACCCTGGCTGAATCTTTAACTCTTAATCTTTTTGAATAAATGATTTGATTTGATTTTTCATTGGAACAATAAAAGGAAAAGCCACTGTCCACAACATAGATAGACCAATGAAAAACAGTACCTAGATATTGTTTAAAATAAAAAAATGTTAATAATTACAGGATTTATTACGTCATTTTCTTTTATTTCTCTCAACATTGTGAATGATACCCTCGGCCGGTCTCGAAAGGTTTATTGACCCGACCCGGCCGGACCTATACAGCTTCCGGAAAATCTTTAAGGGGTCCCAAAAGGCCGTCAAATGTTATTAAACCCTCCGGATAACGTTTTTTAACACTATTTAAAGCTATAATCGATCCTATCAACGTAAATTATGAGCCTAAACAATATTCCCAAGTGATTCATAATTTTCTTCTCACTTTTAATATGGTTTAATAACTTAAAGTTAACCAAATTACACACCAATTCTTGTAAAATATTTACCAATTATTTGCGATTAAGCTAAACGACAATTTAAAGAATACAGTCAAATTCTTGTAAAGTATACAATCGATTAAAAAAAACATAAAACGTGAATTTATTAAAAAAACATTCTGGGATCTATGTTTTGAGGGAATTTCTCCCTAATATAGGGAGGGCTGCTATAATATCGCGGAAGGGATGAAAATATTATACAGGAACGTCGCAATAGCCAGGGGCAAAACGTTCGATAGAAAAACTTCTGTATAAGTGATGTAAGACTACTGTAAATAGGAATATGTGTCATGGTCTTTATAGACCATCATTGGAATAAATACTTTGCAGTATAATCGTTAGGATTAAAGTTGCCCACACAAAAAACCTGACACTCAGCTGCTGAAAAGGAATCTGTTTTCTCACTAATGAGCCCAAAATACCCTTTAACTAAAACCACCCACAATAAACCTTACCATACAAAAAATAAAGTTGAATATCTTCTACAGATTTACGAAAAAGTAACACTTCGAAACGTTATATTTTTCCTAAGCTTTCCTTCTAACACTACGGAAAAACAATGTTTGATGTAATAACAAAAATAACAGAAAATAAAAACACCACACACACACAAACACACATGCGATCCAAATGGGGGATGATTAAAAAAAAAACGCGTTAACATGTAATAGTGCGACGTACGTTATTTTGTCGTTTTACGAGCCGCGTAGTAGGACAGTCGCGTACAGCTGTCGTAGAGCGTGTGTTGGTTGAATCGATCGCGTGCAGCGCGGAGCGAACTCGCAGAGGTGTGCCGCCCGGCGCGTACCGTCGGCCACTGAAGCCCGCTCGAGATGAACGTAGACGAAATTAGAACAGACGGGTAAATGCTTGGATGTCAGTTTGTTTGTTAGCTCACTCATTTGATTTATAGGTAGTCAATCAATGAACGGATTGAGATAAATTGTCAGTTTTAGCATTATATGATTCACTGAGTTTATACAGATTTATGTTGTTTCGTATCATTTTTATTTGGAAGTTTGCGTTATATTCTAATGTTTCAAGAACTCAAGAAGACATTAACAAATTATAATTAGGTATCGATCAACAACTTTAAAAATTGTTTATTAATGAAATTATAATGATCAAACAAATCACACAATGTTAATTTGTTCATATATGTTAAAATCTATTTGAATGTAATTATATTATTTTTGTCGTCCAAATTATCCTCATTATAGTGTTACGGGGAATCCTAAAATATTTTTTCCCTCTTATCCAAGTATTCTACCTACATACAGTCTATGCCCCTTGACCGCATCGCGTCGGCGCATCGCTGCGGCGATCGACGGCAGTGAACGAACGCATCCGAACACTGTTTATAAATAAACACCTCGTGTGCGTTCGCTTTTACAATAAACACTTGCTTACACGACTGTACTGATTGAGATATCCTAAATATTTGTAAAGAATGCGTCAGGATTATTTGCTTAGAGCGATGGAAATGAAATGAAAAAATATATTGTTAAGTGTAGTGATATTTCTAATTAAAATTAATGTATGAACCACTGGCATGCCAATTCTAACCAAAACAGCTAACAAGCTAAAAAATAAAAATATTAACGATCATCAAGAACGAATAGGTAAATCGATTACACATCGAATCGAATACAATATTATATGATAACTGGAAATTATGGCAAACTTTTATAATGTGTGGTAGAATTCGGTACTTTTGTACTATCATAAGCGACTCTAGAAATATTGGCTCCAAATTAACCGTTTTTTTTTGTATCACGCATTTTAGCGGAATACGTTTGATAAGTTTGCTTGATGAGGACGGATGAAAGTCAGATAACTAAACAAGTTATGGGTATGACTGTGGATGGGTATACAAGCAGAGGCCGAAAAAGAGATGGATGAATTGTGTAAATGACAATGAGAAATAGAGAAGACGAGTAATAGAGATGAATGGAAGGAAAATACGCATTGCGCCGACCCCATATGAATGGGGTAAGGGCAGGGAGAAGAAGCCTAATTTTTGATAAAATATATTGAAATTGTATCTTTACAACAAGCTATTTCCTAAGTTCAAAGCAATTTGTAGTACACAAAATCTACGGACCAACCATTTAATTTATTTAGAGATTCCCAGACGACTGTCCGACAAATGCCAAACAGATTCCACAAGGGTTTCGTTTTTTACGAGTCTTTGTATAGGATCTTTCATCATAATGAATAGGTACTTTTTTCAGTATTACTTACATTTTCTCTCCCTTTATATATTTGTCGTTTTACCTTGACTTTTCATTCAAAAGGTTGTGAGAGTACCTTTAGAAAACCAGTTTTAATGTGGGCGTTATCGATTGTAATAATTTTCAGGCTTCACCGGTACTCATTTACTTGCGATGAAAATAAAGTAATTTATTTAATGGCGTTGGAGCTAAAAGGTGTTGTTTTAATTATGTACGGACTGGGTATAATAATATTATTGATCTCTCTTATTTCTATAGCAGTGAAGAATTCTGAATAACAATGTTAGTTGTTAACAGCTATATATATTAATTTCTTGTCTTGTGCTAGAAAGTGGATTATGAAAATAATAACCTAGAAATATTTTTATAAAGCAGCAAGTGTACTGATGTACAGTTATAATAAAGGAGTTAAATAAATATGGTTTAGTGTTATAAAATTTCTAAAGCGTCTGCCACGAGTCTGTGACGAGACTGGTATAGGAAGAACAATAAGTTAAGCCTCGTGAGACACAAAAAAGAGGTTATATTTTATATAAACCATTGGATAGAAATAAACGAAATTAAATTAGCTAAACTTGCTTATGATTTAAATTAGTTTAGAGCCGAGAAGCAGGTTTGCGTTGTGCTCACATTTATGTTGCAATAGTTCGAATTTTAATGTTGCTTTTTAGATAAACCTTCGCGAACTAAAATATTGACTTTTGACTTTATAGAAGCGAAAAGACGCACTACACAGCACGCAGAAGCGTCTCGCTTAGACGATATATCAAAGACTACTCAACTGCGGAAAGAGCAAGTGTGTCAAGCTTCGATATGTATAAAAATGTTAGTGATAACATCAAGTGCAACACACGGACACCCCACAATATACTACTCACCTAACAAGCGTATACACGCCGCTAATGTGCGCATGATGCGACTTCAGTCCTGATCCTTAAGCGCTCGTAATAAGCGCACTGAACCTGCTACTGCTTCACACCTCAATCCCACTAGCCTCTTGTAACCAGCCTTATAGTAATACAAACATTTTACGGTCTAAATAATAAAATTCTAGTCAGTATACAACCTAATAAAAACGCCAATTTTACGATAGTTTGAATTTAAAATCGTATTATAGTAGCGAAAGATGGTGTATTTATTTTTTAGTGTGTTGTAATGTACTCAGTAAATGTTAAACATGTTATAGAGGGCGTTTTGAGTTGTTTGACAGAACTCCGTATAATTAAGACCTTGAGACTATTTTGATTGTTAGGTTATGGTAGCAGGTCCTTGCCTGAATAAGTTTAATATGTTATTATAATAATTATATTTTTAATAAATAAATAACTTATTTAAAAAAACATCTACGTCCTATTCAGTGTCGTGTCTATAATTGGCATATTATACCTACACACATTGGTTCTTTACCTAGAATATTCACAAATACAACGTGTGATACAATGCTTTTGGTGAAGATTTTTCAAGAGCAAAAACTAAGATTGTTTCAAAATGATCAATTAAGACGTACACACATTATTCCTAAACACAACTTACAAATAAACTACCTACTTATAAATAGAACTGGTGTACATAGCTTAACACAAATACAGTCAAAATAAACAAAACATTTATTTTTACGAGTACCGTATCTTCGTGCCCTACCCAGCCTACCAGTCACGGCATTGTAGTTCAACGCACCGAATTCTTATCAAAACAATTGGCTCAACAAAAATACACTCGATCAAATTAGTCTACATTTTACACATAGATCGTGTACAAAACGATTAATAGTGACGATAGTCAGCTGAAATATGTAGTTAGTTACTGGTAGACAATTTTAGGACATAAAAACTGTTTTAAATTAGTCTCATAGTTTGTTGAGGTGTGGCGTAGCTGTTTTAAACGGTGTACAAGGTTACTAATTTCCTTGCTAATGTGACGTTTTCAAAGATAAAATTACGTATTTTTTTTAAGAGCTTAAGAATTTTTTGACCATAAGTGAAGGAAAACATCGTGAGGAGAACTGAATTTCAAAAATTGTAATCTTAAATCGCAAACCCGCAATAAGCAAGTCGTGATCTATGCTTGTTCCTTCTCTAAAGAGGAGGCCTGTGCCCAGATGTGAGAAAGTTTGCTGTTTTGTTAGAGGTATTATAGTTTTAAAACCTAGATATCCGTTTTTGGGAATGTGTAATGGATTAAGACGTGAGGTTTTCTCCTAAAACACGAAGGTATCAATTACTCTATGCGTAACTTACCATTTAAAATGTAGAGTTGTGGCATGGTTCCTGTAATTTACACATACCTGTTCTTATTCTTTTTTTGTTCTTTTATATTAACTTTCATTTAAATTAAAAGTGGTACCTAATGGTTTCACAAGGATTTTCGTTAATTTTAATTTATTTTAATATTTGTATTTCTTGATTTATTTGCATTTAAGTTCAATAAATAAATAAAATACCTATTAATGAAAATTAACCGATACTTCGAATCAAGGTAGTTTAATGACAATCACAAATTCGTACAACGACAGGAGCAAGGACAGCAGATTAAGTGATGGAATCTAAAATGGAAATGAAGGCCGACTGACCAGAATTAATGGTGGTAATTCAAACCCTTTTTATGTGACCAGAGGGAGTTATTTTATTTTTATGGTAATATCTTACTTGACCAATGATTGTTAGCCCATGTCACGTACTACGCAAATAAGTGCTTTTGTTTTAATCTTATTAGCCCATACTGTAGGTAGCAACAACATTTTCTATCGGTCTTGTCCACTACCAGCATGCTATACTACTATGCTATTCTAAAATGTATATAAATAATTATTATAAACTGGAAAATGGAATGGATAAAAAATACCGAACAAAAACGATAAATTGTACGAGTTACCAAATGATAAGTATAAAAGATTATTAATAATGAAAAATATAAAACCTAATTCTATCGCTATTTATTTTGGTTTCAGTTCTCGACGTTTCAACGCAAAAGTAGTATTTTTTTTCAATGTCTAACATTCGCGTAAATCCTTAGATTTACGCAAATGTAAGACATTGCAAAATAATAACTTTTTTATTTAGTTTACTAGCTTCTGCCCGTGACTTCGTCTGCGCGGACTTCAGAATTGGGTTCAAAAAGTAATGAAAAATGTGAAGGGAATGAAAAAATGAAATAAAATGTTCACCGTGTTATCGCTTGCGAATAGAAAAAATACCAAATTTCAAAGTTGTCTGCCCGAGGTTTAGCTTAAACAATTTTCCCTCGGGAACTACTTACGGAAACGGAAAGGTAGCCTATGTTTTTTTCATGTCAAAGGCTACATGCATGCCAAATTTAATACAAATCCGTTCAGCCGTTTTTGCGTGATTGAGTAACCGTTTATATTTATACTTACCTATTATATTATTAAGACAAAATTTACTGTTAACAGTGTAGGACCAACTGTTTTAACTTATATCGGGCTAAATCCATGAAGATGCAATAAATGGAGTGTGAGTCAGTGATTGTCGTTTATCTCGGATATTCGTTTTGCATCGTAACCAGCGGTGATTCAGTCGTAACTGAATCATATTAACTAGGACGACGAACAGTTTGCAGCTGGAGATTTCTTTTTTTTTTTAAACGTTTTATTTTTTACGGAAATACTATTCTGAGGCACAAATGATTTTTATGTAACAAATCTTCAATATCTAAAAGATCATAATTATAATTTCCTGTTTCATAATATAATCGCAAAAAAAGATAAAATAATGTATACCTACCTAGTTATATACATATTATGTTATCTTTTTTTATTATTATTATTATTTTATATATTTTTTATCTTTGTTATTAGATAAAAAAAAATCGTAAGTCTCTGTAACAATAAAAAATCATGCATATTGGTCTTAGCATATTTCCTATATAGGTAAACAAACAGATAAAAACACATTTTTAAGAAGGAGATTGCGCCATTTCTCTTTAAAATGTCGTAGTTTTCGCGACTATTTTGGTATTTCGCTAGTGTTTGAGGTCACGCGATATTTAGACTAAACGAACTAACTCTAAATCGTAGCGTTGTACAGGCTGAACTAAACAACCCCGCCTTTGTTCAAAATGTATTGTACCTACATGTAATGCCGTGACTATGCCCATTATAATGCCAGAATCACCTTATGTTTACACCCTAAATATAATACAGGCCTATAAATTTCCCACTGAATAAAATTTCTAGGTATTGACTTTTTCTCATGTAGAGAAGGAATGAACATTGATATACATGCACATTTTTAGTATACAATATGTAACAAAAACCCTGTCCGATCCCTGAGATAATTATTCGGTATCGTACTGCGAACACATATACATAGTCATTAAATGGATTGGAGATGATTATTTTACCCAGTGAAATTAATTAAATAAAAAAAAAACTGATCCAAGGCAACAGCAACACTGACCGCTCCTCAAAGTTCACGTACTTACTACCTACAGCTTTGTGTCAAAGATGCCGCATATGCGAGACGGTTCATAAGCTGTACCACGAATACGCTTTTATTGGATCTGACAGGGGTTTTGTTACATGTTTTATATTTAAGTACCTTACTAGCGATGTGTTTCGCACATTACTAGTATTCTTGTTAAACCCTTGTGGTAAGCTAGATTTTTGTGTTACGAGTGGGTTCACGTTGGTATTGCAATGGGTAAGATTCGCACCCGCGACCACATGATCACTAGTCTGATGCCCTAGCCATTTGGCTACCGCCGCTTCAAGTACAATGCACACTTTACTAACACCCTAATTCTTGAGCTAAATAAAAACATAAATTACCTTAGTAGTAGTTAGGTAGGCAGTCTCGTTCTAATAGCTTTGAGTTTCAAGATACAACTTTAGCTGATAGGGCATTATCTATTTTCGGTAAACGACAAAACTTTGACCCGCTGTGAAAAAGTTTACAGTATACATAGCGAGTCAATTCTACGTCATAATATTATGTCACATATTTGTCGCAATTATGTAGTCGGCTCTATTCAAGTACCTACATAATAGAAACGAAAATTGATTTGAGGTAAGAGTAGCTTAAGAAGCCTATTATCGAGGCAACAATCTTAATCTAAAGTATAAAATTCTCGAACCATCACCCATACGCGGACCAGACGCGGCGAGCGGGGCTTAACCATCAAACCTTGCATATTAGACTTAGCCACAAGAGCCTTTTGTGAACAATTGTAAACTTTTTGTTCTAGAAACCGACTGTTCTATTTCAGTGAAATGTAACTGGAAATCGTTAGCAACACAGAGGACTTGTTTTTTTCTTCAGAACGATTCTGGGTTTTTATTATCCCTGCAAAACAATTATGCTTCTAATGGACTGAGTTTATTGTCATGTTTCGCAATCGTTTTCTGTTATTGGTTACTCGTGTGGGACTTGGATAAGAGTTTAGCGAGGGTCGTAAGGGTAATATTGTGGTGTTTGTTGTCATGTGTATTTACCTAAAGAAAATTGTACGGATACATAAGCATAATCATGTGACAAAATTGTAGCTTCAAATACAATAATTAACAAAATATTTATGGTCAAAGGAATCAAAGGCGATTTATGACAGACGTCTAAATAAATACTATACCTACAGAGTGGATTTAAGTGCCACTTAGATGGAAAGATCTTTAAAATACTGGAGATATACACCCGAGAATCGAACAGGCTTAAATGCGAAAAACTAGCACCCTGCATTTTAATGGCATCAATCGATAGTGATTATCATAAGGATGAAATGTGTACGACGCAAATTGTAAACTTTTTTTTTTAAATAAATGTGGACAACATCACAAATACATTGCTCCGAATCCAATGTAAGTAGCTTAAGCACTTGTGTTATGGAATCAGAGACAACGAAGGTACCACAAACACCCAGACCCGAGACAAGGTAGAAAAGTGTTTTTTTCTACATTGACCCGACCGGGGATCGAACCCGAGACCTCAGAGCTAGCGACACCTTAAAACCGGTGTGTACGCCACTCGACCACGGAGGTCGTCAAAAACAAACTTAATGAAAGGAAAACAAACACATACTGTAAATAACCTAGATTACTCTTAATTTGACCGCACAGAATTAACGCAGGCTCTGCGCGGACCAAACTATCCAAGTTTCCGTTTAAGTTTCCCAGAATCCGTGAAAACCGACATTTGAATAACAAAGGAACATAACTGACCACAATACTGTATTATGATGCCTAGATTATTTAAAGGGTATACGTTATATTATACAAGACCGCGAAGAGAATAGTAATCAGATGAATCTTTTATGTACCAGACCAATTAATATTTATATGGCATTTTGTTTACAGAGCCCTGTTTAGTATTACGTAACACTTGTTTACGAAACCTTAGAAAAAGTCCTAAAATAGAAGGTACAAGAGTTTGTTTTGCATTTTAATTTCTTTAATGACGTATTTTTGAAGCTCTACAACTGTTTTAGGGCGAGCCATTGTTTCTTTGAAATATTTTTAATAGGAAAAGTTTTAAAAACGTAAATCAGTTTCTCATTTTAGCCAATATTTTAAGTTGCCGTAATTAACAAGGAATAAAATACGTCCAACATAAAATGGGTATAGGTCACAAGAAGTCTGTATTCAATACAATACGATAAAGCTAGCAACATTAAAAGTGCTAGACGACCGCGAATCGGCACGGTTCATTGCCCGATTATTTCAGGAGTAGGTAACCGATGTCATTTGACCTAAAAACAGCAATGCACATCGATCAGACTCTTAACCCGAATACGGGTAATGCGATGCGGTCTGAAATCTAGAAGGTTGGTTAGAAAAATTTAAGCGTTGCTCCTCTAAATGAGGAAACATAAAATTTGATTTTTTTAGGTATTTTGTAAGTGTGTGTATGTTTTGCAAGTAGTATAAAATTAAGTATTAATAATTGTTTTTTTTTCTTGCACATCTATCTATATGTATAAAAATCAATTGCTGTTCGCGAGTCTCGCTAAAACTCAAGAACGGCTGAACCGATTTAGCTAATTTTGATTTTGAAATGTTTGTGGAAGTCCAGGGAAGGTTTAAAAGGTGTAAAACATAAATAATAAGTAAAAAAAAAACTTTTCCTAAACTCGGGAATTACCTTAATTAATTTACTGTTGAAAGAACGAAGTCTGTCCGGGCAGCTAGTAAAAATATAAAAATATAACTGATTTTATTTCGTAAATAAATTATGATCAAATAATTATTGAATAGGTTTTAAAACAAATACTTAACATTTTTTTAAGCCTGTAAAGACAATTTTCAGTGTGTCTTTGAAGGTACTACAATCAGAAGTTCAGAAGATCATAATTATGTCACCTTTCATATGTAACTCTTTGTTAGCTTACATGCAAGCATACAACATGCATTAGACACGACAAGTCGGCAGTGAATTGGGTCGCGGGTCGACGGTCTCTGGGTCGTGAACTTACATGTACTGCATGTTGAGTGAAACATGACGAGGATTCATAATAAACTAGTTATTTTATGGAAATAAGAAGAAGAAAAGGTTAACTTTTTATTCTGCACTAAAATTAGATGCACATAAAAAAGAAATGACAATAAATTACAATAAAAAAATGAGCCTTATTTTTGGTTTAAAAGGTATTTCAATTGAATAAACATTCCGCAAAATCTAGGCTAAGTTAACTTGGTTTACAGAAGCCAATTTTTAGAATGAAAGAAAAAACTTTAATTTTTACCAACACGAAAATAAACAGAAGAATAAAATAATATAAAATAGTAAAAAAATAGGGTTCCCGACTTACTACGCCCGCTCCCTAACTTCATGACCTAAACTACTAGAAAAAAGATTTTCGAATAGAAATATCCTAAAAGTACAGAGTCGAAAGTAATATTCAACGTTATTATTCAGTTGTACTCATTCCTATCACAGTTCGCAGTAAGTAGATGAGTCTATTCCGTCTTTGTTGATTTATTTACCAGATTCACTGTATATGTGTGAAGGAACAAAAACCCTTCCTATCAATTACTTCTAACAGACCGCAACAAGTTACAAAAGTTCCTAATGGGTTAAGAGTGCCCATTCTTTCATGACAGTTTAAGCAATTGGCTTTCCGTGACACGACTGAAGTACCTTCCTACTAAGGAAAGTTTAATGACCTATAAGTTACCACGACCCATTTCTTGCAGTGTTTAAGTTTTCGCCGAAATATCTTTAGGAGGTAAATCAACGAAAAAAATATATAAAGATGGCTTATAGAAATTTTCAGGACTAAATTTCTGCATTTGTTGTAGAAAAAGCGATAATCTAAATGAGACAACGAAATGCTTTTCTTATAAAATATAAACACGAAACGTTTCAGAAAAACTTAATTTAAATAAATAAAGCTTTTTTAAACCTAAAAGGCTGAAAATATTCAGTATATTAGGTAACTTACATACTAATTCTTTTATATAAGTAAGTAGTGTTATTTTATTATCATTTCTAAATTGTTTCGTTTTATGAGATATAAATATTCTTGAACTATTATTTCAAACGCGTTCCAAAACGATTCTGGTCCCAACTATCATGCAACTGTCATACGCCTTGTCAGCACTGTAATCACTTCAAGGAGGTTGTATAATAATAAACTCCTTGAATCACTTTGAGCAGAATTATCTGTTACGGAACGCGGCCTTATTAACTACCCAAGATGGCGATTGGGGTTTGTTTGTCAGTGCCATTAGAATTTAACGAAATTCTCCATAATCTGAATTTTGCGGATATATGTTGTCGACTCGAAATCAATATTTTTTTATGTTTTGTTATTCATATAAGGTTTCGATCGAGTCTACCGTACCCCTGAACGAAATTATTAATATAGATTATAACTTGTTCTTTAGTTCTTACTCACCTATTTTGGGTAACCTTTTCGCAAGCTATTTTGGTACCGGCTTCCAGTCTCACCGGATTCAGTTGAATAGCGTTTGATTGGGTTCAAGCGACTGTACTGCTATTGAGCACCGCATATTACATAGAGCAACTGCCTATCTGACCCTCACTACTCATTTTGCTGGGTATTACAGAATCCCATTGTAAGTTTTACATGTTATTTTAACTCCTTTCTTCATTTGTCTTTTACAATCTGGCCAAGGACTACATTAACCTGTACTTAAATTCCCAGTTTTAATATCATGGTCTATAACTTTAATTCGGTTTCCGAGTCCAATCGAAAACATTTGTAGTGCGAAATTACAACTGGAAACGGGTATTGAAAAAGGGTCTACGCGTTATTACAGTAATTAGTAATTCGAGACTATCCTGTTTCTCTACTGGGATAATTAAATGCTTAAGCCGCTTACATATGTAAGCCTCTTTGGGTATTATAATTACGAGATTGAAACAGAATATACCTGAGAAGCTTATGTCTAAAATTAAGACGAAGTTGCTTTAATATTGATGATTTGTAAAATGGTGTGTGGCATGTGAAAATCTGTAATAGATGCTTACAATTAAGCCGCTGAAGCTAATGGCTAAGGAGTCGGATTTGCAATCTTGTGGTTGCCGGTTCAAAACTCATAGCAGTAGCGACGTGAACTCACTACGCATTAAGCTTAGCACAAGAGTTAAACAAGAATACTAGTAATGTGCGACAAACATTGTTAGAAAACTTCATAAAACCAGAAGCAAGAATTACATTGTATTGCTACGATGCTTAAAATAAAAAAGCACATCAGGATTGTAGACCACGATGGAAAAACAAAAACGCAAAAAGAAGTATAGTTACAATGAAAAGGCTTGACTTAGATCCATCGCAGTGGGAGGACCTTTTTACCAGGCTCGATAACTTTTAGACCATTACTTTTGCACGTTTATAATAAAATTATGTCACAGGAGTTCACGACCACGGCCGTTACAACTGAGAGGAAACGTCAAGCCTTATAAGGTGTACGAAATGCATGTACGCTTTAATTCTCGTGACGTAATTTTATTATAGGTTACATGTTGGTCCTGCGCCTGATCCCTCTCCAGTCATGTCGGTCAACCGTCCCATCGAACTATGAGAGTGAAGGAATAGAGAGTGCACCTGTGTTTATGCACACACATATGCACTATAATATCTCCTGCGTACATGGCTGATCTCTCCTATGATTGTCTGCCGAGGCCGAAATTCGGTCTGGCGATTATTATACATTAGATAAGCTAAATAACCAACCGCTTACAATCTAACATTCGTAACGATGTCGATAGGACTCGCAAAAATGGTGGATCGGGATTGAAAAACTAGTTATGAACGGTAATTGAAGAGAACAACCTTAAAGAGTTGAATACTATTAGTCAAGGTGTTCCTGCAGACATACAAAGAAAATTTACATAGAATTTAGGTTGTACACAGAATTCTTGTGCCCTACCTTCTACCCTTAGAATTTTTCTGATGGAAAAACGTCTATGTTTACCCGGCACACCCTGTTATATTGATATACCTACCGCGCCGTGGTTTCCGCCAAGTCGCCGCGAAGTTTTATCGAAACTCACTCAAAATAAACATGTCGCAAATCGGAACCCTCTCCACTTAAAAAAACTAAACTTGTTTTTGGAAACAAAAAAAAAATATATAGAGGAAGGGGACGAAAAAGAAACGATGGATGGATTGTATAATAGAATGTTTAGAAAGGATGTTACCTGTGAGATGACGTCAGATAAAAATAAAGATAATTTATATGTAAAGAAAATAAGATGAGAAGTTTGGAAGAAAAAGACATGCTGCGACGACCCGAAATGAAATTGGGACAAGGGCAAGAGGATGGTGATGACCTATATAAAATTTATAAATCTAATTAACTTAGCTAAAATTATAAAAATATTTTGGTGATTATTTTGAAGAGAATGTTAGAAAACAACAAAGTAGGTTATTTTAAAATGTTAATTATGTTGGGAATATAAGTTTTAGTTTTTCGCGGTTTGTATACCCTACCCGTGACTACGGCCTTTGCAAGTTGGCTGTCGAGAGCAAAATAGGTATTTATACCTTATATTACGTATGCGGTTCAGACCCGTTGCCTTTCATTTGTATGTTGGGAATGTAATAAAACATGAAATCAGGTTCTTTAAATATTTTAAAATGTAAATTGTAAAAAGTTTTGGTCAAAACCAGTCTTCAATTTAATCAGCTATGTCTTTTTCGTTTAAGAGTGCACGATGTTATATTGTTATGAAATGTAACACAACATGCCTTAAGTTAAGATAAATATTTATCCGCTCTCGGCTCACAGTTAAACTTAGCTCCGATCGATAGCGAGTTAAATCCGGCATCACAGCTTACCTGTGACCGATATTTTTATCACTCTCTCTGACTCTATTAATATCGAATAATATAGATTATTGCGCTTATCACGCGTATTTAGCTTGTTTTATAGATCATGAATATCACACCTTTTTTCGTGGAAAAGTAAAGGTTTTAATTCCTGCCCCCATAGACAAGGTAATTACTACAATCGTTAACGCTGATCGAATCGCTCAAATGTATGAAAGTGACAATTCTAAGTCACGTGACTTATCGAAGAGAAATGTAATTTCCATGCATTTAATGTCATTGTGATTTCTACCATCGTTAACGCTTGTAGAAGTGTGCCTTGTCTAAGAAGGCTGAATTTTAATGGCAGTAAGAGAAATAGAACGTATTTTTTTAAGTAGCATGTAAATCGTTTTAGGTACGTATTTAAAATAGGATTTCATATTTTTATTTTATTTAAAATTTCCGATACGCCAATAATAATACAGTCACACAAACAATCAGCGTCAAAAAGCGCAAAAAAAGCGTTTTAGTTTTCCATACGTAACAGTGCAGGAAAATTAAAATGTTATTAAGTTACAACTCTGTACACAACTGGACTTATGAAATGAAGGTAGCCTGGTTAATCGGAATGGTCAAATAAAAACGTGATTGTAAAGAAAAAAACGATAAGAAATATAGTGCAAAGTGCGGTACATTGCTGGGTCCCGCGGCTTTTGTATGTAGTGATCGATTCATTATAGATTGCACTGTACCGCCATTTTCAGGTTGCTTTTCATACCGTCTAAAAAGATTAAGTAACATATACATAGAACACGACGTAATACACAACAGACAATACAATTTTCCATCAATAATGTTGTGCCCCCTCGTGGTAGGATTTGGCAATAATTATGATTCGTTAATGCGAATCATAATTACTTACAATAACTTGTAAGTTAATTACAAAATAGAAAGGAAAAAAATTACCTCCGGCAGGACTTGAACCTGCGACTACTAGTTAAAAGCACTAGTTACTTAGCCAACTAAGCTGACAGAGGTCACTGCCCAAGTATTATAATTTCTCTTCTGTTCTATGTTGCACTAGTTTGGGCGATTATGATTCCTGTATCACTCAGCTGTTTGTGTATTGTTTAGCTAAATCTTAAGTCACACTTCCATGCTTAGCCGGCCACGTGGGACGTAAGGTAGCGAGGTGGCTGTACGTGCGATCGGGCCGGGGGTCTACTGACAAGAGCTTCATTCGACTCCTTCGGGCCCTCATTGGGTAGTAAAGGCCCTCACAACCGCGCGGGATCAGGTGACGAACGAATTTGCCAGTAATATCTAGCGATAATTATGTTATAGTCGATAGAGATTACTTATAAATATGTAGTATTGTACATTATAGGTATTTTAGTGTATGTACTAACCTGGGCCCCGGCAGCGGCATGTCGACGGGCTCGTCGTCCGCGTCGTAGAAGTCGTCTTCGCCCTCGGACGACGAGTAAGATGTGTCCGGCACCAGCAGGGACATTGCTAATACACAAAGAAAATATTACATTAATATGTCTGAATGATTAGATGGATTTCGTGTTGACGTGTGGGAAATTAACCTTAGTACTACATGGGCAACAGACGGAAACGTCATGTCGCTTTTTCGGACGCCATCATTAGCGACATTGGGCATTAAGTTCGCTCGCCACCCGCGCGGATCCTAGTCCTGGACAACATTGACAAAAAAAAAGGAATCTGTAATCGCCAACCCGCAGTGAAGTGGTGGGTAGCTAGTTAGGAAATGTCGACTCTTGCGAGCTCATAAAGTGACCTGTAAAACTGATTGTAATTGTATTTGAATTTGAACCAGCGAGATGTTCAATGCTCGGTCCTTTCCTAAATGGGAAGTGGCCTGTGCCCAGCAGTGGGACATATATAGGCGTGTATTATGCGGAATATGTAATAGGTGCATGCGGTACGGACCGGGCGCGTCGAGATGCTCGAGCGGCGGCAGCGCGTGCGCCGGCGACGCCAGCTCGCGGCACTCCGCGCCCAGCTCCACGCGCGCCGACAGCTCCGCGTCTGACACACAACATATACAGTTATTATGCTCTCCTGGGGAGCATTCTCTAAGTCCAAACCAAACATAACGTGGCACAACGAAGATTATAGTTCTTTTTAGAGTTCTGCGAGTCACCGGGTAGTGCTATACGTTTTAGAACATCTAATATTTTTTTTACTTAGTATAGTAAGTGGAAAGAGATAACGCCTCTCTGAACACTACACGTAAGAGCACGTTAACTGCTTCGACTTAGTGAATAAGACCCCAGTAATTTCAAACTAAGTATTTTTCACGGGACATATTTCAGAACACCAATGTGTGCGGGAAGACAAAATATGCACTATACTCTGTTTTTTAATCCTGGAGAGTAAATTGACAAGTGTATATGTCAAAACTGACGTAAAAGCTATTGAAATGTGTATATAGTATAATATGTATGTGAAATGTATGTCATTTTGACATTTTTACTTGTCACTTTAGTCTCCAGAATTAAGAAATAGATTATACTGGTACTACTGCGGCTCCGCTCGCATGGATCTCAATTATCGGTGCAAAAAGGAGCCTGTCCTTCCTTGAGATCCATCCCGTCTTCCAGCTTATCACGGTACCAAAGTTTAATCAAAATTGTTTCAGCAGTTTAGACGAGAAGGCGTAACAGAGTTTCCGAATTATAATATTACTATGGAAGTATGATAACTTATTACTACAAATATGTATTTTTTGAGATGTTGTGATGATTATTATTATATTGTTAACTATGTATTGTGTAAATCAAATTGCAATTCACTCGCATGTATGCTAAACCTTTAAATAAGTTTAAAATGGAATGATAATAGGAATAATACCCTATTTTAGGATTTTTTACTGAATACTCAATTACTGATATGAATTATTTTCTGAATGATTTTGTTTCAACTTCAAAAAAGTTCAAATACCTTGTTTGATATGTGTTTGTGAAGGATTTGTAGGTCCCTGATATACTCCGTTAACTGGATTTACTGTATTCTGCAAGGAAAACAACCATTTATACAATTGTATAACGAATGAATATAAAATTTTGAAGCGTGTATGTGTAGTTATATCTTGAAGGCAATGGGGGCTATCGCGTATAAAAAATCCGCTAGGGTCGCTAGTGTCGCATAAGGTTTATCTGTCATTCTCCACCAATGAGAGACAAGCTATTGGCCGGCTATTGGTCGAAATTGCCAGATAGACATACCTCCGATGTGGCCCGCGAAATTCAAATTTTCATGTGTTTTTTGCAATTTGCTTATCAGTGACTAGTTGTAATTTGATCAAAATGTGATTCGCGACAATAACAAATATAACTTCAAATATAAGAATGATTAAAACGTTCGCTCCATTCGCTCGCACAAAGAATAATCGAAAATGAGTTAGATTTCGGAAATTTTACTTACTTTTGAATAATCTTTTTGAGAATCAATGGAGCACATATTATGATAATTTTTATATTTAAAATTATACTTGTTATTGTCGCGAATCGAATTTTGATCAAGTTACAACTTGTCACTGATAAGCAAATTGCAAAAAACACATGAAAATTTGAATTTCGCGGGCCACATCGGAGGAATCACCTTAAGCAACAGTAGCGACCCTAGCGGATTTTCGACACACGATAGCCCCCATTGAAGTGTTTACTTAATTAACCATAAATAAACTGAATTATAGAACGTGTTCACACTAACGGCAAGATTCTGAATTAAGAAATCAAACTCGACAATTCCTCCTTTTTTTTCCTTTTCTAATAATGTGGGTCGCACATTACTAGTATTCGTGTTAACCCCTCGTGCTAAGCTAAATGCTTGTCACGAGTAAGTTCACGTCGGTAATGCAATAGGTTGGTTTCGAACTAGCAACCACATGATCGCAAGTCCGAAGCTAGCTATTCGTTCGGCGACCATCCGCTTAACTGTCTTTTGGACACGTCATTGGTCGACCAATGACACACGATGGCATACGATAGTTGATGGTTGATCAGAGTTGAAGACATTCTCAAGTTGACATTTTCAATTCAGAATCCGAATAATTCCCGAATACTAAAACAAAACTAAACTATAATACGGTCTAAAATATCTATCTGTCGCTATTTTAGAACTTAAAGTGACAGAGACAGCATGTCACTTAAGGGTGTTTTTAAACTGTTTCGGTACTCGGCTGTAAGACATACACGGACTGTTTTAGTCAGTTTTGAAAGAATAAGTAATCATTGTAAAATATTGATACCTTAGCTATTTGTAGCAGCACAATGGAATGTTTTATATTGTCCAACATGGCCTGAAAACAAATGAAAATATTATATTTTAAAGGAGTACGTTTATTCAACGAGGTAATCAGGCGCATATAACTGAAGAACTTTTCCAAAGAAACAGGTAGAATTCTTAAAATTAAAAATCAACTTTTCATACTAACATAAGTCACGTGACCCGTCCGATTTCGACCAATGTCCTACGTTTCTTGGAAAAAGAACCTCATTGAATATACGCTCTCCTTATAAATTAATACAACTATGAATTTATATAAACAGTTTGCAATTTGTTTATTCATATACGTTTAATATGTGGCCTATTCTTAATTTATTTATTTACGTGGTACTGGATAAGTTTTAGTTACTTACCTACGTAATAAATATATATTGTGCGTTTACAATGTGTGGTATAACTTACATTGGAATGGTCTAAGATAACTTGTCCTTTAGTCTTTTCATGGGGATCAGCTAGCTCCGACACCCGCGTGTTCATTTTCTGTAACAGATAACAAAACAGTTAAGTTACTAAGATGTAAGAATTTCAATTCCTGTATAATTGATTCAAGTAGTAACAGAGATATTGCAAATTTACAACTGAACCACTTCAATTTTTTATAAACTTTTTCTATTATTATTTTTTGCATGCCCGACAGGGTTCACAATGATCTGATAATTTTAAGTTATCGCATAAGAACAACATTGTGGAATGCGAATAAATATTGAATATAAAAAGTTGCGAAGTAACCCGGTCTTCCGCCTACATCCAATTCAAAAAATTTCAGCGTTTTCTTATAAGAAAGCTTTCCGAGGTAGATAAAGACATTGAGTGGTATATTATAACCTAGCAAATTAGTTCGTGACACTTCCGGGTGGACGAGGTAAGTAGAAGTTACTATCAAAAGACGGCACCCAAATGAGTCGAATGACGCTCTTGTCAGTACCGCGCGCACGTGTTACCACCCCCGCTGCCTGACATACCCCGTCGCCCGCAGACTGTGAGAGTGTCACGAATGAATTAGCCAAGCTATACAATAACTATAAGTTCAAAGTTAATTAGAGGGGCTCGTGGCCAAGTGTAAGCCGTACGGTTTGACCGATAATAAAGGTTAAGCCGCGCTCTCCGCGGTTGGTCCGTGGATGGGTGACCATTTGTAAACATATCGAGACCCCTCCGTGCCTCGGAAAGCACGTTAAGCCGTTGGTCCCGACTGTCATTCAGTGATCTTTGATAGTCGTTAAGTCATTACAATTCTGACAACCAGTCTTACTATGGAATGCTGTATTACCTAGCAATAGGTTGTGGAGGTCAGATAGGCAGTCGCTCCATGTAAAATACGGTATTCAGCTAAATCCGGTACGACTGGAAGCCGACCCCAACATAGCTTGGGAAAAGGCTAGGCAGAAGTTCAAAGTTAACTTACCGAAACCAGCTCAATCATGATCTGCAGGTAGGCGTCAGCTTCGGAGATCCTGCGCTCGAGGTCGCCGTGACGGTGGCGCGGCGCCGGCATGCAGCGCGACCAGCGCTCGCGCCGCCCGTGATGCGATATCGTGTCTTCTAGAGCTCGCACCCAACGCTCTCTTTCAGAACCGTCTCTAGCCTGGAATGACACAAAAAAATATATTTATTACTGTAATAGTAACAATCTTTTAAGAACTGGAACTTCCACAGTATATTTTAGAACTGGCTTTTAATCTCTCTAATCACCGCTAATGAGACACAATTGATTTTCTATTGTAATGCGGCGACCGGTCGCCGCTCGGGGACTAATAGGATAGGATGATACGTATTACTTAGGACAAGTTCGCCACACATGCACATCATTACAACTCCTGTCAACCAGGATCTACAAAGATAAAAATTAATACCACCGAGACACTTATGCTAGCTTTGTCCCAGGGAAACGATTGACCGTCTTGAAATTTATCAGAAGCGGTTAATAGGAGGAGTAGGTATTAGCTTTAATAGGCCAAGACAGTTTCACTTCATCCAATGTCTTATCTATACACAGAGATTCAATCCTTTGGTCCTGAAGTAGTTGCCTATGTAGAGTCAATAATTTTTGTGTACTAAATCCTAAATGGCTTGCGGAGTTCAGAAAGGCAGTTGTTCTATCTTTATAGGAATTGGGACCGAAAGCTGACCCCAGCTGAGATGGAAATTGAGATTTGTGTTACATTGATGCCAAAGGCATCACTGAGCTATGTGTGCTTAGGGCTAAGTAGATATACCTATAAGTGGTTAAAACATTACCTGGAAGTGAAATGTCTTATGATCTACGGTGATGGTGAAGGTGGAGTCGTCTTCATCATCAATGCCGATAACAGCTGCGCGAAGGCGCACGCACCCTCTGCGAACGCCACGTGTCATTTTTTCTTTTGACTGGAAATAGAAATGGAGGTATCATTAATTATAAGGTTAATTTTTATGTTATTTATTTATCACGCATTGATGCGGAAAAATTACTAGTAAATTAAATACAAATAGAAAGGAAAAATATGAATGATGCAGAACCTCCGGCAGCGCTCGAACCCGCGACTACTGGTTCATCGTACTAGTTGATTTGTCAAATAAACTACAGGGGTCTTTGCTGAGTTTTTACATTTTTCCTCTCTATTATGTTCAATTATGTAGAAAGTCTCGGAGCGGCGTGATCATCATTCCAATATTAGATTGGTTTCGCAGACTTGATTAAACCAATTGGTTAATTCATAGTCCGATAGATGGCACTGCCCAAACTATTATTGTTATATAATAATAATACCGGCCTATAAATGTCCCACTGCTGGGCACAAGCCTACAACTATGTGCATACGAATCTGGTCATTGAACCGCTAGGACACGACATTAAATTAATTCCAAATATAAAGGTTTTTTTCTTCTTTTACATTATGGATGATTATTTACATTGCAAACTTAGTAAACAAGGATTTTCTTTTGAATTATGTTGTTTGTCTTAAAACAACAGAACGGAAAGATGTTTGAAGATTAAGCCTAGAAATTAATTGTTCAAAAGCTTATTTGAAGGTTCAGATAAAAATTCCAAAAAAACTTTTGCAACATGAAACATAATCAACCAACGTGTAGCGTTATAAGCGAACAAGAAGAAATGATCACCTCGTAACAACACCTTTGATCTTAACATCATAACTGAATATTGATGAGAGAATAATTTGCATATACAATTTTGTTTTTAATTTAATTACTTTTGAAGTAATCACATTGGGGTTTATTTCGAAACTAAAAGGACCGTAATGGCTGGGAAAGTTTGTAAGACAACGATATCGCACGGGTTCTCTTGACCTCCGACATCGCTTGTCTGGCCTTAGTTAAAGCTATTACTGGAAACAAACGAACTACCAATTAAACGTCTACTTTACTCTAAATTTAAAACCAACCTTGATCTAAAACCTTGATTGTCGTAAAATATAAGATTATATCTGTGGAAAGTAAAACAAGTACTTATTGAGTTTTATTCAAACTTTTATTTTAATAATTCATAAATTAAGTCCGGCAATTATTTTTCTAAGCCCATGTATTAAAACAATAAAACGACGAAACAAACAACTGTGTGACAAGTTCTAATTATGTATTCGTTATAATAGAGAAATAAAAAAAAAAAAAAATATAGACTAGTTAAATATCCTTGGCAATATAAGTGTGGTTACAGTTGAGTTTTGCTAACCTAAAATTAAATCAATCTAACCCAGGCAGTGAGCAAATTTTCGGACCTACAGTTAATTTAAAAAAAAGTGTATGGACCAATATTCACTTAGAAATATTGCTTGGAAGTCTCTATTGTCATAAATTGAATATAATGCAGTTCCAATATTATTTTAGAGTATACGTGTTTTATTGAGAACCTCCTTATCTAAAGTCGCATATAGAAAGAAAATGATCTAGGTAATTAATTAAAAAAAAATATCTTAAAATCTCATCTGATCACTTTCTTGCTAATACATAAACATTAATGTCAGGTGTTTAACAAAACAAAGGTCTTATGTATTTACATTTTATTAAAATGAGCTAGGTACATTTCAAGGTAAGTTCAAAACTTCAAACTCCTTTGCATGTCGACTGTCGTGCAGTGCACTAGTGTAATATTTCCGAAATGGATACCATCCGAAGAGCCTACAATATCGTATTTTACGAAAGAGCAGGTAATTAATTATAATAATACTAGCCCATTACTGTAACTGCCGGCCTATTCTTAGAACAGAATTGAGCAAGTTGTTAACAATATCTACTTGTAGTTAACATTCCTCTTCATATTGGTGTAGACTACGAATGATCACTTTGACAGTGTCTATTGTACAATTTTCGCTACCAAATCTTATCGCTTGACTTTCATTAGATAATACAGCTCATATATCCTTAACGACTAGCCCGCAACCAGAACCTATTAAAATAGAGAAAGAGAATTGCAACTTCCCAATCCTAAATCAAAATCGAAATTTCGTTTATTCAAATTAGGCTAAGTAGCACATTTTAAACGTTGACAAATTAGACAGCACCCTGAAACGCCTACCTCTCACCGCTTCCTAGATGCTCTAGCTGTGGAGAAGAAACGGTGTAACCAACTCCACAGCAGTACACTCTCTCATTTTACAAAAGTCGGTCTATGTAGGTAGCCTGGTCTATGTATTCTGCTGAAATTTAATAATTCAGCAAAGAATATGATAAACTAAATAAAGTACGTAGGCTTGTTTCCGTATAAGTACGGTCCGAACCTCTAGACCGCCATCTATTAAGAGTATTATGATTATTTATTCATACACACTAGTCCACCAGACACTCATTGTGTTGGACCCACGGGCTACGGGTCGGTCGATGTCCCATTTAATCCTTGCAAAGTCCGTTTGACGGGTTCCTGGTCATACCATTAAAAGAGGCACTTAGTGAATTTAAAATGTTGGTTATTTTATCCAAATAACTAGTGCTCCCACCCCGGGTTCGCATGGAAAGCACATTAATAAATGCTTAATGCGTATACTACACAAAATCCTTTACTTGCTGAAAACTAAAATATTTTTTTCAAAGATACAAGCAGCAGGAGCGACTATATTCTATACCATGTAAAGATTATTGAACCCTTTACAAGATGAACTTAATGGTAATGATATTTATCATAATTATGTTTCCTTTTATTCTTCGTCATCTCAGCACTTAACCTATTCTGATCGCCCAATCTATCCATATTAATCTTACTCGGCCATTTATATTTGTTCTTCTGAGTAAAAAAAAAAGCAGACTACTACATAATTCTGATTTTGCCAACCAGACGACCTGACTATAAATTTTTGAATAAACCTGTTTGTAAAAATTTATACAAAAAATTGGCGAAATAGCTTCGTCCAAAATCGTCGTTGAAGAAATTTACCGAGCATAATATAAAGTAGTTCTGAAAATGCGACTTTCGTTCAGGGGAAATCTGTCATTCAACAAAATGGCTTAACATTTTATAAATACCAGCTGAGTTAATGTTCGTAACGACCTCCTTTGGTATTGCATGATTTTATAATACTTCAATGTTGCGTGTTTAATTAGGTGTTTCTTTAATTTTATTGTAGGTAATACATTTATACATTAAAGTATGGTAAGTATTTGTTTTCGTTATATAAGAACCCACATATTATAGGGAATATTTATGATTACATATTGATTGACGCGATGGTTTAACTTTTAGCCTTTACGGCAGAAAATCATACTTTTGGACATAAAATTAAAAAAAAAAAATACGTGCGTGGATATACGTGCTTTATAGATGGCAAAACTGGCCTCAATGACACAAACCACTGGATCAAGGTAATATCTTTTTAAATTTCCATAAAGTCTGATCTATAGTACTTAATCATGCCTCCAATTCGCCAATATTACTCTACATAAAGGTAAAATTGGCAAAAACAAGAACCAAAGTTCAATTACCATCACGGATACACAATAACGGGGCATAATGGTCTGAAAACTTTTCCGTGTCTACCCACAATCATGACAACACGATCGTTTATCTGTAGTACATCAGACGATACAGCGCTCAGCCAAGACCCTTAGCAATCAAAATATATTTCAGAAGTACTATTTACATAGCTAAAAAAGTCTGGCTGTGATTTATGAAAAAACAAAAACATTTTTTTAACACAAAAAAATAAATAAATCGGTAACGTTGGAACTCAAAAAGTTTTAAAAACTACTCCAAGCTACAGTGAAGCATCTGTGGCACTTAACAATTAAAAGTGAATAGCGAATTTTGTAAATCAATAGGCACAGAGTTATTTTGAGCACATAAGCTTATCATTTCTTAGAAAAAAGTAGATTTACTGCTTTATGTTTTTTGGTACGGCACAAAACTACCGTGTTAGACAAAATTAGTCACGATTTTAAGATGGCAAAATAAAGTAAATGGAACATGTGTTGTCTTTAGTGTTGTAGTAATCAGGAAATAATGCAATCATGTGTTCAGTTGCTTTTACCTCAGATATAAAGCGAAGATAAGATCTCTAGATAGGCCATCTGATCTTTTAAATTTATTACTTTTATTTTTATTACATTATAAAACTAAAAGTGTATTTTATGCAATGAAAATTATATTTACAGCAATAAAATTAATAAAGGAAAGAAATCTTGGTTATATTTGATAGCAGAGTGAGATCTGGTTTTGCCATGCCAATCAGTTCACCACTTATGATGGTCTTACTTTTGGGTGTAAGCCAATAACCATCCTTATTTCACACAATACTAAGATCCTGATACATGTTTATCATATCATCCTTATATTAGTAATAAAGTTGAAGAGACCTTGGCCACGACCTTGGCTAATAAGATTCTCCTGAGCTTGGCTTAGTCTACAAAGCCTATTAAGTAAACTGCCCGAATATGAGTTGTTTATTTTTCTTATACCGTATTCAGTCAATTAAATACAACCGAGATCAAGACATTAAAAACAATTGAAACCTTCAAATATTTTCATCACGTAATTACCTTAAAATCCGCAAAATAATGAACTACATTCTATATTTCTAGGTCTTACAGATCATGATGTAAGAAACAACAACAAATTAGTAAAGAATTGGGCCTTGCAGAAGGCGAGACGTTCGGACATTATATCATTATGATCCTTTCACCTAAAGTACTGCATTGCGAAATGGATGAATATGATTTAATACGTCTTTGTAGTGGCTGATGCAATGATAACGGACGCTGAGATTAATTTATGCCGATATAAACTGTAACGGGAGTAAGTCGTGCGCGTTTATGGATTGAATGGAATAGGGATCCTTCGACACACTTGACAATACAAAGTCAATTATCTTCTTGGAAATTAGGTGTATATCCATCTGCCGGTGCTGCGTAGAGCTTGCGCAAGCTCCCGCGGCTCCAACAAATCAAGGACGGGACCAGGGTGTTTTAGTCGATGCAAGTCCCATCTCAACGCTGTGCCCTCAGCGTGGGTCGATGTCATTAGAGTTTCAACCCGACAAAAAAAAGGTTTCATATATACATACATATTATAAAACTAAGTCCTCCGACACGCATGTATGTGCATAGTGCGATTTAAGAGGAAGGTTTTTGCATACCATTAAATAATACTAAAGCTGGGGCGGATCCGCTAGTCAATTTAATAGCAAATGGTCCAGATAAAAAAGCCTACGGTTTATCCTCTCAGCACCTAAAATTACTTACAAATGAATTGAAATTTTAAAAGGCAGCCCACTTAGTAGTGAGCGCTCGAGAAATTAAACTTAAAAAACCCGCGGAACCCTCATTTGCCCACAACTTATTTAGTTAGGCTGCAATTTGTAGCATTACAAAATCTAGGTCAAAGAAGGTAGTAGTTACAATGCATAGAACAAAAATTGCATTTATTTTTATGTTAACAATGCACGTGATGAGGATGAAAGCTTTTTTATCGTTGTATTTGTAAAATAATATATTATTATTACCTAATTAAATTACCAAATTAAAAAAATATACTTTAAATATTAGGCGTGAATTAAAATTGCATTGTAATTAAAAAAATATAATATACAGTATGTAACAAAAACCCTGTCCGATCCAATAAAGGCGTATCCGTGGTACAACATACGTATAAAAAAAAATGTTATAAAATTGTAACTCGTTTAATCCAAAAGTTATATTGTTTTTTTTTTTTTATAATCATTGCGAGATTTAACACTGAATATGGGAAATTTTCGTAAGCTGACAACACTCCACCCAATGGCAAAATGCATTTTATTTTTATTACAAAAGCCGACAAAAGGCACCGCCGAGTTGTAGGCACTCTTTCAACTAGCCGCCGACTCTTTGATGATACCGCCGCCGCGCCGGCCCGCCGCCGCCAGGTTACCTACCGACTATTAGTCTTTCGTGGAGATAGCTTTCGATCGGACGTCCGTACATAACGCGTGCCGCTATTGTTTCGCAAACAATATCGTATTCCAATCACGAATATTTTAATATTGTGATATAAGATCATAATAAGAAATTATGAGATGCGCCAGGTGTGACAGTTCCGTCGGAGTGAGCCTTTCAACGCCTGTAATATAACCGCGCGTGCACCACATGCAGTGTTCTTGGGTACGAGTCATGCCATGGATGCTGGAAGACCACGAGAGAAGAAGACAACGAGGAAATCGAGGATCAAGTGTCGTATTAAAAAAAAAGGTGTGTGATTCGGAAATCGAAGTCTTAAATCGGACACAAGTGCGCTGTTAAAAGTACGTGCAAATTTAGTAAAAAGGTGACGAATGTGCATTAGTGTTGTGGTGGACATGTGGAACACGATCGCCGAAATGTGCAGCAACAATAAGTGAATGTTTTGATGAATAATGATATCTGCAGTCAGTTGGTAGGTAAATTGCCAAAAGCAAATCGCTTTTATAAAAAAGCCCTTTTCAGGGCTACAATTTTATTAATTCAATTATTAGTTTCTTTATAAAGAGAGTCAATTATAAAATCCGGATCACTACGCCTAATATACACAAACCAATATCAGCTGATACCTACGCCGTACGCGTAGGTAAAGGTATAACGTAGCCTAGGTTTATTTCGTTATAGGTAAGTTTGTTTGGCGGCATGCGACAAAGCAAGTTCATGCACCGTCTCGCACAGGCGGCTTCTTTGACCTAAAACTGTAGGTAGTAGGTACGTGAACTTTGAGGAGCGGTCAGTG
Organism: Plusia festucae; assembly: GCA_950381575.1. NCBI lineage: Eukaryota > Metazoa > Arthropoda > Insecta > Lepidoptera > Noctuidae > Plusia > Plusia festucae. The sequence goes on from OX494447.1 coordinate 1,928,927, forward strand.
TTGCTGTTGCCTTGGATCAGTTTTTATTTTTATTTAATTATTTTCACTGGGGAAAAATAATAATCTCCAATCCATTTAATGGCTACGTATATGTGTTAGCAGTACGATACCGAATAATACTCTCAGGGATCGGACAGGGTTTTTGTTACACACTGTATATTGGGACAACATAGGCTAATAAAAAAAATATATATATATATATAATTTTAGATAAAATGGTATGTAAAAATACTGTTAAAGTATCTATCGGTAGATATCGATATGTAGATTGTAATCGATAGTTTGTAAATCAATGAAAGGTCATTGGGCATTTATGACCCACTTTTTGAAAGTTCGCGTACACAGACCAAATCAGTTTTAAATTGAAGAATTCAATCCTACTTTTCAAAATATGTATTTTTTTTTTAAGTATCCGCTGGGAAAATAAAGTTATTTAACATTTAAAAAGTTAATAAAACAGAAGTTTTTTACTTTTAGCGTTGTGAAAACGTGTCGTTCAGTCACTATAAAAATGTTAGCTGTCAGATTATGTGATAAGGCATAATTTGAACAGGCAGAGAGTAGCGTTCGTGCAACTCGACGGAAACGATCCGAATTTTGAAGACTTTCCGCGCCTTACATATGAAGAATTAATGTTATTTACGTTGGGATCGTACTACTTGAGATTCGCGAGGTCATATTGCCACGAACACATGCGTTTGAATGAAGTATACCACATTGAAATATACCGAAACCAAGAAATGATCGAAAACAAGATACTAATAAGAGGCCGAATTCAGTCGCGACACGTCAGTAGTAAACAATATTATACTTATATTTTAGTAGATCCCAATCGAATTGGAAGAAATGGCATTGATCAGTATTACTGTTCGTGTATACACTGCCGCCGCACTGTTGGAAGCTGTGCGCATGTTGTAAGCATGGTTGTAAGCATAGTTTACTTTTTATCATGGGCCAGGCATCAAGATGCAATAGATGCACCTGCAGCCTTTTTAGATGAAATAACAACAGATTTTGATCAAGCAGAATAAAAATATTATTTAATTAGAACTGGATTTATTTTCATGCCCCTTAAATAGTTTAAAACAACTGCTTTAAAAAAAAAAATTGACTAAACTTCCCGTGGGAATATCCCCATGGATAATTATACAATGCCACTTAGGGATGACTAGCTTTCAAAAGTATTTTTGATATCAGTCCAGTAGTTTTGAGTTAATTTGTTACAAAAATGCCTTAATCATAATAAATAGATTTTCTCAATTATACCATGGCCCACAAGAATGCGACCCGTACCACTGGGTTACAGATACATTTATCTAAATACCTTGCCCTATTTCATTTGTGTACGCCTTGGGTCAAATGTCCGAACAAAATGCCCAATGACCTTTACGGACTTATTAGGCATTTGATCTTGATTACGATAGTTTATCGATAAGTCTATTTCGATCGTGATTATCGACATGTTACGCCACTGAAATACCAATAATATAGAAGTAACTAGTAACCCTGTGCTTGCCCACTTAAGAAACAATTCCTAGTTAAATAAGTTTTTTAGGTACGATACGAATGAAAAAAAATTACAATAATGTTACTCAACATCTTAACATTTTAAATGACAAACATAGAAAATAACAAATCAAATATAAAGTAATTGAGGCAAGGTAAGGTTATTACGAAACTTGGGAAATAAAATAATACGAGTACGGCGACAGGAAGATGAAAACGTATATCAACTCTATTTACACATGAAACCTCATGGGAAAAAAGTCCATGAGAACATTGTCGCACATTCACGCAAGAAAAAAATTACTAAGACAGAAAAAGAATTAGATTTGTGAATGATGTAAAAGTTTTTTTATTGACGCTAAAGGCGTGATTTTTCGCGTAACCGTTAAATAAATGTAAGCACTGTTTATAAAACAATAGTTTCGTCTTTAGACATTTATAAAAAGCTGCTAACACGGACCCTGTGTATAAAAATCTCAACGGTATTTCGCAACTGTTAAGCAGATTTCTTAGTAAAATTTTTCAATTGAGAGGTTGTATTTAGAACCTGCTAAGCGCTAGCTAAATACAGACGAGATTTTTAAACCAGACCCAGCTACAGCTTTTTAATTAAAAAACTAAATCCATTTTTCTACTGACCCGTTAATTATACACGTTATATACCGTAGTTGCTGAAACAGATTTAACAAGGTATCTAGCAATTTTTTTTTTGTTCGATTAGACCCAAGGCTACCTCCCTAATAATTTCAGTGAACCATTAAGCTTAGTTGCCGTATCACGACCGTTCAAGTCTACGTTAAGACATAGTTTACCCAACAAAGGTGGATTTGATTGATGATTCGGCAGTTACGCGATAGATTTGATGAATGAAGTGCATGAAATATGAACTTTTTGGACTGTTCTATAGTTTTTCGCAACGCTATCGATTAGTAACGAATCCGATATATTCTATAGGTAATTGATTAATTAAGCATTGGTTGTCTGGAACGAGAATGGCTAACGAAATGACAAAGGTTTCCTGTTAGTCATGACTGTAAGGCCACCGAAAAATGTAGCACGTAAAAATAAAGGTATTATACGCAGTGGGATGATAAGACCAGTAAATAATGATGAAGATTAACTAGTTAATTACTTTAAGATTCCAAAGCTCAAACAAATTCTATCACCATTTTCAGATCAGCGCGTAAAAGACTGGGCTTTGATGACATCCCCGCTACCATTAGCAGGCATCATAGCCACGTATTTGGTGACCATCAACTACATACTGCCAGCCTTCATGAAGAACAGGACACCGTATGAGCTGAGGAGTATTATAAAGTGGTACAACGTTGTACAGATCGTCGCCAATGCTGTTGTTACTTGGGGGGTGAGCACATTACATAAATATGCTTTCTATAACTTGTGTTAAAGAAACGAGGAGCTTTCAAAGCAAAAGAAAATGTTCTCATAGGACAAGAAGGCTGAATTACCTTTAAAAATATCATATCGGCATGTAATTATCCTACGGCTATGCTATGACCTCTTTATATACAAAAAAAAGAAAATTTCATGTATTGTGATACATTTCTTGATAGATTCGAACGTTTACAGAACCATTGACTTCGGTCTAATAATTTTTTTAGCAGAAGAACTGACATTTTAGATTAAAACATTAGAATTATTATTACTGTACTGTAATTAAAATGTGAGCTAAAAAAGCTGAAATCCCTTAATCCCTCGCGAGGGTCACACATATCTTGTCTCCGAGCACTTACTTTGATGAATCATTAAGTATATTGCCATCGAAATGCATATGCATGGAATTAACCTAAGGGACCTTAGAGTTTCGTTTTCTGAATTTAATTTATGGTTTCAGATTCCTGGTTCATTAATGGCTGCAATTTGGCCAATGGGAAACCTTTATACTTTCTTTTAAACTACAATAAGACTAATAAATAACATTTGATTTTCATAATAGCAGCTCGTTCCGAATTTTTACAAAAAGCAATTTGGATAAAGTTTTGTTGAAGCATATCATAGTGGCGTGTCATTAATAGACTGACTACCAACAAAAAGAGATAATACTTCATAACAATTTCTAAGTCGTGCAAGTAACACTTAGCCGCTTCCGATGATCCACGCGATTAGATAATCCAAAACCAATTTACAAATTCGTCGTGTGAAAGTGACCGGTAGCAAACACATCATAACTATATACACACTCGTACAGACGAGGGCTTGTTCACACGAGAACTATTCGTTGGTTTTCCGTAAATATTTTTTCGCAATCGAATTTTATCGTCGTTTTTGTCAAAGGGTTTCGAATCTATGTTCAAACTACCACGAACGTTAGTGCGGCTAAGCCTCAAATGACCTGCTACGTCTTTATGAGCCTTTCGTGTTAAAACACGAATCGTATATTTTTGAGACTGATTTGCTGACGGTTTTGCTATCCTAGTCCGTATCCACCCTTTTTTTTGGCAGGGTAAAACGCTATTGCCTTCAACCCACGCTGAGGGCGCAGCGTGAGGATATGTGGGACTTGCACCGACTAAAAACACCCCGGTCCCGTCCTTGCCTTTGCTGGAGCCCCGAGATCACTTACGCAAGCTCTGCGCAACTCCAGCAGGGTCCGTATGCACCCAGACCCTTCCGGTCAGTTGTCATAATGACTAAACTATGTCCAAAAATCAACAAATCTTTCGACGTCTCGTAGAAAATCAAAGTTCCTTTTGCAATGCAAATAAGCATCCGTTATGACGTGTCGTTATTTGTCGCGACAGACGGGTCCTATGTGAACGAACTTAAGTACATATACGTTGTATGTACATGTGTGTCACACCGGATGTTCCCGTGTCGTCCACGTTACGCGCGGGTCACGCACTGTCAATTTGATCAATTTCATACCGCCCAACGAGAGTAGGGTGCGTACACTGTGCACAGAAAAATAAATAAACGCTCTTTATTTTTTCCAGTGTTCTCTTTCATGGACACTTTTCTTGTGGGGATGAAAGGGTGTATACTGTATTGTGTGTCAGTTAGCGGCGACAGAGGGTCCGGCAGGCAACTGGAGTATATTGAAGCTCTTAAAGTGGGTTTCTAGGTTTTCAAGTTTAACAATACACTGTTCTCAAAGTGAGTTCTCAAGTGGAGATAGTAGGTCAAAGTAAACTGGAAATACTAAAATACTACAGCGTATTCAGTATAGATAAATATATTAGAAAAGCGATTTTTTTACATATTGGCTTGAGAGGAAATTAGCAGAGAAACAGTGAATAATGAAAAAAGCTGTTTAAAATAAACCAGAACCATTTTAATTTTCTATAACTTTGCACAAAGTACAAATGTTGGGAGCCGGCTTCCAACATTTGTCACACTTTTAAAATTGTTTACCTACAAAATAGGCCTTATAAATCAATACACACCTCTTAAACCTACGATAAATTGCCTTATTTCAATCAGCTTATTATATCCTGCGTCTTCACAACGTATGCTCACCAGACCGTGTTTGTACAATCACAATAGAATGATTGATAATGATTGTATGATACAATACTATTAAAAGCTGTTGACATTCATTATCTCCACTAACATGTTTATTCCATTTCAGTTTACTGCTTTCGTGACGTGATTATATATTTTAGATGACATATTGGGCTAGGTGGTGGTTGTAAATTGAAAGGAATTGTGTAGAATCTTGGTAAATGGATATTTTTTTTGTAATCATATCTTCTCATTTATTGTGTGCCTATATTTAGGCCTAGACGTAACTAACTGGATGACCGTCTTTTAAAAAGCAATTCCTTGTTACAACTCGAATGAGGAAGGTAAAAATTGATGTCAAATGATAAATCGATTGCTTGGCTCTTTTGTAAAAACGCGACAATTGAGCGTCAAGATTCATCTTTCGGTTCTCTATTTGTATAAAACTTCAGACAATCTAGCTTCAATTGTTTTATTTATTTAACAAGAGCGTCGGATGTTGACAATGCAGACTGAATATTTATATCTTTTACTTGAATTTACGTAAGTAATTTATGATGCAACATAAAACAATGAAGACATAAATCTTCGCGTTACTATCGCACATATGTTTATTTTGTTACTAGTGCAGGTGTTAGAGAATCCTATCTTGTAATCATTGTTCACTTCTGTCAATAAAGAATTTATTATTATTATTTGAGTAAGACAACAGTTTCTACAGATTATATGCTGTTGGCTATGAATCTAGAATGTTCATTTTACGATTTGATGCAGTGTTACATCAGTATATAGAATATTTTGTAATGAAAGAATATATAGGTACATTCTACTTTTAACACTGTCGATGACAATCTTTACACAATTGAGATACTTTTTGAAAAAAGATAAGAATTATATAACGATAACTCACAATGAAGTAATTTAACGTAGAATCTCTTGTTAAATTGTTTCAGAATGTTTACATAAGAAGTTACTTTTTTTGTCATAATAATAGTAACTTTCTTCAGCGCATAACCAGTGCACATAAAATACAATTAATCGTACTTATTGCCCGTTGAATTTAACATAGCGTGACAATTTAGAAATTCAACTAAGAAATTAACTTAAAAATCTTATGAGTTTGACTTATGAGACGAAACGTGTTATGGGCTTGTAGCCACACCCACACACTTTCATTCAACTATGTGTGGAGCCGTGAAACCAACGGTTGTAAGATGAATATTGCAAACATCTTTTAGTACCAACATATTTTACAGGAAGGGTTTTTGACGCAGAAAATATTGTATTCTATAAAGAATTCAGTGTAAAAATTTCTGACACTGTAAAACTGGAACTGGGCCAAAACAGTCTTATGAAAAAGTAAAAGCCTCCCTCGAGGCCATATGCGGCAGACCACTACAAAAACTGAACTGACGCAAATCTTGTATACCTACTTTGAAATTCGTTTTTTTTTTTTCATTAAAATTCTTCTTTAGCTAGCGAAGAAAACATTACAACCATAAAAGTGTAACACAAGAGAGACCGGCATTAAGACGCTTATTAAAAGTATACCATTATAGACGACAAAATACTTTTTAGAATTAATAAAATGAGAGCACCTATTATAAGCTACCAATCACTAACACATCAACGAATACTCCTAAAAGATCAAACAATCTAATCAAGTTGTCTATACATACAAAAACATTGATTACACACTAGATAACACACAAATATTTACTAATATCACTCTTTTCGGAGCCTTTCATCGTGCATCAACACATTAGTAATTTCTATGAGTCATGGTTGTCAATGTCATGGATTTGAAACCCGACACATCACTGACCTCGGTTTATATGGCTCCCTTAGATATTATGTTTATGGTCTAATTGATCATTTAGCCCATAAAAAGGTGCAAAAGTAATTACGGTGAAAACGTGTTAATTAGACAAAATTTATATGACTTTAGATGAAGTCGGAATTGGGTATAAAAACGAGGAATGGAGATTTAATTATAAATGGTGGTACCGGAACTGTATATGTCCAAAAGGAGTAAAGAACGCATCTGATATAGAGTCGGTTTGCAAATATTCGGCTCAAAATGAGTTAATAAATGTTTAAGTACGTATCCAATATGATACGTAAACATTTTAAGATAAACATGTTAAGATATATCGCTTCAGTATTCTAACTATGATTTTTGTTTTCAATTATTAAATTTATACCTCATTTTAAGCTGAAAAGGGGAATGCCAGTTTTAGGCCCAGAGATGCACATGGTATTGGTTTCCCTAAAAAAATATGTTTATATTTTTCCCACGTCATCCACCTAATCATTAGTCTGTGCAAGTCCGCAACATTTTTGTGAAAATATAAATACTGAAAACGACTAAACTAATATAACTTGAATAAAAATGTTGCCTTTGCAAAAAAATTTTGGCAGGTAATTGGAATAATCAGTGATCATTTTCTTCACCGTTCATTTTCTTCCAAGCAAACATAAAATAAACATTATAAATCATAGAAATCCCCTTTTGTAATTATTATTATTTATATTTTTTAAGATTATTAACGATATTTAAAAAAAACCTTTTTTGATTTGATTGATCCATATATCGTTTTTTTTTCTTTTATGGCAACACCAAGTCTTACTTGTCAGCTGCCGGAAAACGTAATTGTCAAAATCATTGCGTGTTTGTCAGATTGCGGCGACTTGTGTGTGTTTATTTTTTGCGGATTTAATTGACTACTTTTGCTCATGAATACTACTGACTCCGACGATTCTCCTATACCTGACGACATCGGCCTGATTATGGATTCTGCTCCAGCTACTCATGACGACATTGGCGACAACTTGGATTTGATATTAGATGCTTCGACTGACGAACCCGGATGATGATTTGGATGATGTTTTAGTGGTGTATGAAGATTAAAACTACAATGTGTGTTATATTATTTGATTCCCGGTTAATTATGCTCATTAATATATTAAAATAATGTAATAAGTGATATTTAACATAACCGGTACTAATGAAATTGAATCTTAAATAACTTTAAAATGCCAAGTTTTTTTGCAATCAATTCGTTTACTAATAAGTTATTTGAATTGCCCCCTATTATAATCATGAATTGTTATATGTGTGCACACTGGGCCTAAGTTACTATGGCGACTTGGCATTCCCCTTTGTAAACCGACTGTATACGAGATGTGCTTATCACCGCTATTGCATAGATAACATTTCGGAACTTCTTTGTATAAATCGTTCATGACCAAATTAAATTATTTTTTATTGTAGTTTAATTAATGTAAATGTTAAATTAAACAAAGACAGTCATCAAGGTAACTCTTGCTTAGGAACTCTTAATTATAATTTTATCGATGTTATTAAAACAAACACGATCATTATGCAAATATATCACCTGTTATACAACTTAGACATTGTTTGAAATACAGATATGCATTGAAAGTTTTAAGGCCAGTAAGAAAAGCAAGTTAATATTTTGCTTCTATTAAGCTTCACCTTTATGTCATAGATACCTAACCTAGGTGAATACTGAACCTTTGTCTACAATCTCGAGCGCAAACAACTGTAATTATCACCTCGAAGTACTACCAGTGACGTCACAACAGGCGGCACAATGACGGGTAAACTTCAAACAAAAAATAAAATTAGTACGTAGGCTTATAGAGGGAAACTTCAAACGACTGATTCGATCAAAGGGGTAGCCAACAAGAGGGGGAAATAGGAAACTCGTTACATAGGGGTCGGCTCTGTAGAGTAGGAAACAGTTACGTCGACAATCTTTAAAACTTACGTCCATCTATTTATATCAGCATTCAGAGGAACTTCGAGTAGATATACGATCAATGATATATAATGGTAGACCATATCAAATGTCACCAACAAAACAGTTAACATAATGATTCTAATACCGGCCTATATACGTTTTTCTGCTGGGCATAGGATTCTTCCCATATGAGCATCATAGCTCTAAGCTACCTAAATTATTCACACGCGCTATTCTACAGGCTCATATTTTCCGACCACCTGTCTGGTTTTACCACCCATTTGTTTTAGACGAAGCATTAGACAGTAAGTCAAGTAGGGTCTGTAGCTTACAGCAGAGACCCTTATTAAAGTACCCCAGCTTCATATGTTAAATGTAAACTCATTACTCATTTAACGACCCTACCTCTACTTAAATCATTAATAAGTATTTATAAGTAGCCAAGCAACTTATTCACTGTAACCAAATGTTTGTAATTAATTTTTCAAAGAGCTTTATTCCGCACTGAAGTAGGTAATGTGGAAAAAAATACAAATCATAATAATTAGGATATTAGATTTTTTTTCGAAGTCTATTTACGTGGGTATGCAGCAATGCTACAATTATATAAACTTTCTTAAGGCCAAATACAGAAACATCTATCAGTTTGAAGCCGCCGTGAAGTCTCATGCTGCCACAGATGAGACTTAAGAACGTATTAAAGTTAATTAGCGATTCAGTATTCAGGGTTTGATAATATACAAAGCTTTAGGTTAATTTTGGAAGATTTGTTCTTGTTAGAATTTTAAATCAATCATTTACAGAGAAGAGGTCTACAAAATTTCGGTACTTCTCCATTTCCAGATAATGACATCAGGATGGACAACCACGTATCACTTCGGGTGCATGCTGCCTGACTACTCTATGAACCCTCAAGCACTTCGAATGCTCCGGTTCATGTGGTGGACTGTGATCCTTAAGCTGTTGGAACTTTTCGAGACAGCTTTCTTTGTGCTTCGTAAGAGGGAAAGACAGGCTTCCTTCTTGCATGTCTACCATCATGTTAGCACGCTGATCATCGTGTGGTCTGGAGTTAAATACGTTGGAGGTATGTATAAACCTGAAACTTTCTTTCAGCAGATTTACAATAAATACTTAGAGTATTTTAATAGAAAAGGCATATATTATTTACGTTTTAAGTTCAAAATCCATTAAACGTAAACCCAAAGAATCCGTCATAAGACCCTAAGGCAAGAAGAAGGCGATTAGATAGGCGGACTATGCCCTACATAATAAAATGGCGACATTAAAATAAGGGCACAATGCTTTCAAATCTATACTTATAATAAATCTGTAGAAGTGAAAATTCTGTACATTGAAAATATCAAAAAAATAAATGGTGGGGTGTGTTACTAGACCGAAACCGAACCCAAAAATGTGATTAAAAAATTTTTTGTCTGTCTGTCTGTCTGTTTGTTCAGGTATCACGCAAAAACTACCGGTTCGATTTCGATGAAACTTAATATAATTGTTTTTAATATCCTGGGCACCACATTGGGGAGGTTTTTATTCCGGAAAAGTATATACAATAAAAAACAAACTTAATTTTGCGGTTCGATCCCTAGACCCGAATACTGTACCAACCGCAAATAATAAGTTTGTCGTAGGTTACGTTACCCGCAGTGGAGTTCACTAAGGGGCGCTGCACACGGCTAAGATACTATAATTATTTATCTATACTATATATATTATATATATATATATTATTATAAAGCTGAAGAGTTTGTTTGTTTGAACGTGCTAATCTCAGGAAGTACTGGTCCGATTTGAAAAATTATTTCACTGTTAGATAGCCCACTTATTGAGGAAGGCTATAGGCTATAGGGTTGAAAGTTTTTATGGGAAGTTAGGTATTTTCAATGATAGACACATGAAATTTCGTATACGGGTTTCTAGATAGAAATTAATAAAGACGATTTCAGCGAATTTAAAAATCATTCCCCTAAGAGGGTGAAAAAGGGGTTGGAAGTTTGTAGGCATATGAATTGTGTCGTTTTCAAAGACACATTCAATTTCATACAAGGGTTATTAGTTAGAAATCCCCTCTAAGGGGGTGAAATAAGGGCTTAAATAGTTGGTGTTGGTTGGTGTGAAGTTCAGTATTCTCAAAGATAGACAGAAGAAAAGATAAATAGATAAGATAATGACCATCTAAGACATATCTATAATGACGACTCCCGTGGTCGAGTGGCGTTCATTCCGGTTTAAGGTCACGCCAGCTCTAAGGTTCCAGGTTCGATCCCCGGACGGGTCCATGTAGAAAATCACTTTTATACATTGTCTTGAGTCTGGGTGTTTATGGTACCTTTTTTGTCTCCGATTCCATAACACAAATACTTTTGCTACTTACTTTACTTTTATTATTATTTTAACGCCATAATATTAGATGAAAAATTTTATACATTCTCCTTACTTTGAAAATCACAGAATACATCTACCTTTAATACTACTCTTTACTTTACGCGCGAGCGAAGCCGCGGGCAACAGCTAGTACCCAATAAAAGCGCTCGTTGTTCACGTGTAAAGATTAAACCCCTATACGTGTTTACATTAAAACACATTCACAATGTTGATAAACTATTCATCAGTTTTATTTACGTATCGCGTGCGCGCCGCTCGTTTATAGTACGGGCAATTTTCGCAAATTCACTGTCGTCATTTCTGAAAAAATCGCATACCATTTTTTTTTTAACACGGACACCTTTATCACATTGTATAGGCTTATTAGATAGTATTGTTTATTCGCTCGACCAAAGCATGCATTTCAAGAAAATGTTGCACAATGGTGTAGAATCTACCGTTGTTTCCTGATATACTAGCTTTGAACCAATAGAACATCTTATTGATTAACAATATTAAAAAAAAAAAAAAATTAGTTCCAGCGTCCAAAAACAAAGAAAAATATATCTTTTATGGTCGTTAAATGTGGAAATGGCATTTTTACGTTAGGTTCTATTGAACCGTTTTTAATCGGCTATAAAGTGAAGGAGGGACAGAAGGGAAGGGAAACCCTAACCCTCGCTTGATAAATCATGTATGTAGTTCAACATTTTATTACACGAACAAAAACAACAATTCTTAAAACGCAAAATAAAAAATGTTAAAACCGGACTTTTTTTACGAGCAGCGTTACACATAAATATTTATAAATGTTTTACATAATTAAGTAAACAAAACCATAGAAAAACAGTTTGCCAACCCTGAATAAAGGTGGTACAATAAAACAATTGTACATAGCCATTTTTACCTTTTGAATGTGGGCCAATAAGGTTTCGGGCGAACGTTGTTTCATTTCTGCTGTTGCTACAATAGAACAATTAATCGGGCTGTTAAAACGACCGATTGGATTCTATTGATCGACTTGATTAATGTTTTTGATGTGCAAGTAAGCCATTCGGAATTGATTTATTCGGAGATGTAAGATTGGGTGAATTCAGAGCATCTCAATCAGGGCAGGCCCAGTAACAAAAAAGAGATCTAACCACATGAGGTATAAAATCAGATTATTTATTAATATTGATATTATTTAGAATAAGATCATACTTAGATGTATTAACATATGCTATGTTTGTTATCTCCTAAGGGTTTGGCTGTGCCTTTGTAGACCTTATTGTACTTTACGGAATGCTACTTATATAATACTAGCTTTTACTCGGGGCTTTGCCCGCGTGGGCGTCGTTTATCATGACAAATTATAATTCTTCCTCAATAAGTGGGCTATCTAACAGTGAAAGAATTATTCAAATCGGACCAGTAGTTCCTGAGATTAGCGCGTTTAAACAAACAAACTTTTCAGCTTTATAATATTAGTATAGATTGAATGAATAAATGGAAATTAATTTGTTTCATATTGCCATGGTGACGAATTGACGATATTATAAACTAAGACATTTCACAGTGCACACAACTTAACATAATTAAATATAAGCAATTTGTTATAGCCTTACAAACTCTGACACACTCAGCGTTTTTGTGACACAAGTCGGCACAGTTCCAAACCGCAGTTCACAGCTGTGACTTCAGTTAAAATAACTCAGTTGAAGCACACTGCAGTTGAAGTGTATCGTTGAATACCACGAAACTAGATCCATATCCATAAAGCAATGTAGTAAAAATTCTAGTTCTGTTTCGGGCCTTAAATTGAGATTTAAGAGCACATTCGTGCTATATCGTTATATAGCACGAATATGTATCAAATATGGCCGTAAATATTCCATATATAATTGTCAGTCCTCCCGAATCTATATGATTGCTTGGTTAGTCTTAGGACTTGAATATTTAGTTCTGTATTAATTTTAGCCTGAAATTTACTACTTTGGCTAGAATTATTCTCATGAATAGAAATCAAAATCCAGTAGACGGATTGAATAATCTTGTTACAAAACTTAACATAATTTTTTTAAAAAAATAAATGTGGACAACATCACTTACATTGCTCCGAATCGAAATTAATTAGCTAAAGCAACTTGTGTTATAGAATAAGAGACAGCGAAGGTACCACAAACACCCAGAGTCGAGACAATGTACAATAGTGTTGTTTATTTTCTACATTGAACCGACAAGGGATCGAAACCGGGACCTCGACATCAACGACATCTTGAAAACCGCTGTGTATGCCACTCTACCACGGAAATCGTTTGCAATTAATACAAACTTTTTTAAATGAAATGCTACAATGAGACAATAGTTACCAGTATAATAATATTAGAGGCATAGGTATCTACATCTTAAAAGCTCCTGAATAGTCCCACGAAGATAACTAATACATTAGTTTGAAATAAACGTTACGCAATGAGCGCCAACAATAGTCTGAAAGCTTAGCAACAAAACAAAGCCGGCCAGTTATATGCTAACGAACAATGGCAGCGATCCGATACGTCGCAGCCAGTTTTATTAGATAACACCATTGATGAGGTTTGTTTACACTTCCTATCACGGATTTATAAAGCTAGCACTTTGTTTTTTCATAAGCTTTTATACTGTAGAGATAAATGTGAGCTTTTTGTTTTAAATACAAAAAAAAAATACAATCATCATCAATTTATAGGTACCCATCTATACTAATATTATAAAGCTAAAGGGTTTTAGTTTTAGGGTTTGGTTGAACGCGATAAACTACTAGTCCGATTTTAAAAATTCTTTCATTATTAGATAGCCTTTTTATTGCGGAAGGTTATAGGGTTTTTGCCGCGATATCAGACGCCCACGCGGGCGAAACAACGACCAAAAGCTAGACTCTCATATAAAGAGAACGCAAAGTACCTAAGCTAGATAAAAAAAACCTTTCAAGTAACAATCTAAAAGAACTTTAAGATTTTAAATCGGTATAATTGACGTACCTCGTTCAGTGAACACATAAATAAATTTAGGCTAGGCATAGATATCGCAAGCATAGATAAGTCGTGGTGGCCTAGTGGTTCAATGACTGGATTCGCATGCACATGGTTTCAGGTTCGAACCCAGGCAAGTACCAATGTGACTTTTTCAGAGTTATAAGTACTTTCTTAATCTTTCTAAGACATCATTGACAAACGGTGAAGGAAAACATCGTGAGGAAACCTAGATTCCAAAAATATGAATCTGAAATCGCCAACCCGCAATGAGCAAGCGTGGTGATCAATGCTCATTCCTTTTCTATATGGGAAGAGGCCTGTGCCCAGTAGTGGGACGTTTATAGGCCGGTAATAATAGATATCATCCTCAACAATGCGACTCCATCAAAACTACCAATGGCACCACAAACCAGCTAAGAATTCATCAAATTTTCTTCCTTAAGGCTGAGGCCAAACGAGCGTAATTTTATGAGTCGTGAGTCGCAGAATTTCGGTCGCAGAAAATCTGCTACATTCGGTTTCATACAAAAGTCCTATTTGATTCACACGGCAACGCAAAATGAGTTGTGAATTCTGGAAGGCAAAATTTCTACAACCGAAATTCTGCGACTCACAACTCAAAAAATTACGCTCGTTTGGCCTCAGCCTAAAAGCCATTTTAGACAGAACCCGCTCAGCTTTTAAACTGTCTACCGTGGCTCACAAATCTTCTACAAGTTTGAACAGAGTCACTCCCTCCAAATTACGATCAATTTCTCGACCAGCTATTAAACATTGACTTATTGGTTCCCTTGTTTTCATGGAACGTTAAATATTGAACTATAAGCTAGAATCGCTGAGGCGGTACTCCGTAATGTTGACTGTATAAACAGTTCGAGGTAGTGCGATGCAGAGTTGGAAGGTAATGTTTTAGGAACCTTTGTTAAACAACTTATTTCTTAGTATAGTGGTCTGCTAGTAAAGTAACTAGCTGTTTCCCGCAGAGCCACCCATCACATCACATCTTTATTTTTTTTATCTTCATGATTAATTTTTGTGAAATCATAAGAATGGTTTGCATCACATTAATAAGGCAATAATAATAATATCTTGGGACAGCTCACACATGGCCACATGATCTCAAACTAGGCAGAGCCTACCTAAGACTAACATATTCTTGTATTCTTTATCGTGCTCATCACAGAAATATTTTTGTCCTGGGTGGGAAGCGAAACCCATGACCGCTGGCTTAGCAGTCAGGGTCACTAACCACTAGACCAACAGGCCCGCCACCAGGTATGAAATTGAGTTTCATAAAATAGTATATAAACATATTCAGGTTACAAATAATTTATTTTTGATGTAAAAAGATATGTGGCAACACTGTCATTGAATATTACTAATTATTCAGTATTAGTTTTGGACCCTACAATGTGTTAACATTAGAGTTCTTATAAAAATCAGGTACGTACCCTAACACTATTTACATATCCCTGGATCGAACCTAGACTAATGAAGTAGTAATTAACTTACGTATATATTACTGAACCTTTATACGCACGTGTCGCTAAGCTTCTGTTCTATAAATACTTCGATCGATACACACGTGACAGACAACAAGTTTGCGTTTCGATGTTGTTTTTATAAAGAGACGATAGAGGGAACATGGTAATGAAAAAATCTGAACAGGGGGTTTATTTACTATGGCTCAGTTTTTATCCCAATAAGAACATTTTGTTATTCAAAAGAACTATTTGACCTATTAGACCGATTACATGTCAGCGTTCGGAAACGTTTCTTTTAGTACAGTGCGAAGATACGGCTCCTATTCGTTCATCGTTCACGAACTACACAAGACTAATTCTGAGTTAACGGTTAAACAATGGTAAAATATGCTAACTCATGGTCTCAAACTTCGGTAGAACGCGTTTATTCGTCATTATTTACTCTAAAAAATGGTTAAATTGTTTACTCTACAACTTATTTCACCATTTGCTTGATTGAGTTAAAAAAATCTATATATGAGTCGGTCGTACCTGAAAATATTATTAGTAAACAATTTGAACATAGGTTGTTTTTTTTTTCAAATCAAATCAAATTTTATTTGTTAAACATAGGTATGTTTTGTCATAGAGTCATAAAAATTAGTTGTTAAATAGATTGTTTGAATAAGCCAATACGAGATTTTATCAGGGGACTTCACAATACCTAGGACCAGATCAATTGCCTTAGCAACAGTTCTACAGGAAACTATTTGAGTAAAGTTGATATAATTATCAATAAACTTTAGTCAATTCCCGAACTCAGTACAATTAGTTTGCACAAGGCGCTGGGTTCTTGTAACTTGAGGCGGTTGACGCGAATACTGATAAATTTCTGTCAACCGTAGTATAGTAGTGTCAGTCTTATTGCTTTCTGGTATTGCTCCAGCATTTTACGACCGACAGTTTATGTGGATATAGTTTCCAGAAGCTTACAAACAAATCAATGAATAGAAATGTTTTGCAAGAAGAACGTTTTGGGAGAGGACAAGGTAATCTGTTAATCCTTCAGAGAAAAAACTGAAAGTAACCTGGTAAAAATGCGGGTGGATTACTTCAGTACCACTTTAGCTTTATTTATTTATGGATACTAATATTATACAGAGGAAAGACTTGTATTTTTTGTATGTTTGTTACGACAAAAATACAAAGCAACATTTTGCAATTGGGAGAGTACAAGTTAAGCCATCAGAAATAAGACTAAAAGTAACCCGGTAAAAATGTGGGTGAACTACTTCATTACATCTTTCGTTACCTGTATTTATTTATTTATTTATTTAATACTTAATGCACAGTGTACATAGGTGGACTTAATGCCAGAAGGCATTCTCTGCCAGTCGACCTTAGGGTATTTATTTCTTCTTCTTCTTCTTTTCGAGTCGATGGTACACTTTTTATGTATAGGTACTAATATTACAAAGAGGAAAGATTTGTATGTTTTGTGTTTGTCACGAAACCTTAAAAACTCCTAGATCAATTACAAAAAATCTCTATAGAACACTACATTATCCCTGAGTCAACATCGTAATCTTTAATTATTACTAGATGTTTTAACAAAAATCTTTACGGCGGCAACGGGGCGCAAACTTATCATATAATCAAATCGATTGATTCGCTGTTCCAGACATAGTCGACAAACTAGACACTATTGCGAGTATTACAGTATGTACACGAAATCTAACATTATATTAATTTCGCCATCGTTTATACCCCATAAATTGTTTATGCCTCTATTCTGAATCATGAAAACGTTACGTACACCAATATAATAGTCTTGCGTCATTAATACAACACTTAATTGCAGCCATTTTCTATAATATTTTGCTACGATATTACGGTACGCCATTCTTTGTTGTTTAATTAAGTAAATCCTGGCTTAACAGAAACTTAGGTGAGCATTCAATGCGAAACGAGGCGAAGTATACTATGGAACACATTGGTCCCTTGCATCTACTCAGTGTACATGAAGAACATATTCATGGAATTACACGTGTAGGTACCTAGGTACTAAAAGTTTTCTGCTCACATTTTATAAAAAAAAATTGCAATATATTTTTTATATTATTGTTGGGCCTGTTAAAACAATGGTTGCTAATTATTCATCGTTTTAAATAAGTTACCATTAAGGCTCTAAGCAAAGGTCAAAATAACGATCATTATACGAAAGGTAAACATCCTGATCCAATTAATCCGTTTTAATTCCGTACGGATTAACTTCAATTGCCGGCTATTTGCCGGTGCCTTAGGTACTTATTTAAAATGTATGATGGATAAGATTGAAAATTAAAACATATTTTCGGGTAAAAGAGGTGGATTTCAGCGGCATCATTAATATTCAATAACCTTTATATATGCCCTCGAGTCTATTTAAAGGGTCCGTTTGAAGACCTCAGTGAATTATCAGCAAGTTCAGTAGAGTGAATTAATTTAATCTTATGATCAAAGCTTATTCGAGTAGGTTTGGAGTTAGCATTTGGGTTCAGGGGGGTGGGAACTGTGTTGTAATATAAGATTAAAGTTTCGTTATGTAATGAAAAATGTTTACCTACTGAAATAAAACTACTTTTAAACGGGTTCTATCGCGGTTTATTTTTTATTTTAGTTCCCGACGTTTCGATGCCTTTACAGGTGTCATGGTCACGGGCCGAGTCGGCTAGTTTTATTTCAATGTCTAATAATCACGTAAACCTCGGAAAACAATATGTTTACCTACTTACATACGAATTTGGGATACTTTAAGAAAGAAAAAAGAAATGAATATTTTATATTACATTATTTTGTGATCTAGTACACCTTTTAAAAGAATTTAACCATAGAATGTTTAGTTTTTTTTTCACTCAATAGGTATTATAAAGCTCTACTTTAGATACATTGAATTTATATGTGGTCTCAGAGACAACTCATTATTAATTTCACAGATCAATCTGGTATACTGTCAAAACTCTAACACATTCTCACTTCACGTATTTCTATTCAGCCTGAGTAATTGGTATTCACACCCACATAAGCCTTAAACTTCAAACTTTGCAGCTACTCAATTGTATTCCATTTTGACCGAAAATCTAAACTCGAATGCCTTCAGGTAGAAATTCGGATTTATTCCCTTTATGTCGAGTCCCGTTATGTCGAGCCGAAAACCTTGTCTCGCTTCTGTTACCGCTATGTCGAGCTTAGTTTTCTGTCCCGCCTCTATTCCCTTTATGTCGAGTTCGTTTACCACGCTTTTATTACCTTTACGTCGAGTTTAACTATATCATATTTTAGAAGTACAGTCACGCCCAATGATGTATTCATACATGCTCATAATTTAGAATCAATTTTTACACAAAAAAGAATTAAAAAACAACTAATGTAAGTCTTAGGCTGCAAACTGGACGGCCGCGGGAGCAGCGTCGTGGTTTGACAACGAACACCACAGGACCACAAACCCAGTAGAGGGATGGCATAACAGGCTAAATAAAAAACTTAATAAAAGACCTCCGCTATATACTCTCATTAGCACACTTAGAGATGAGGCTAAAGAAACTAGGTTTAAGATAGAGCAGGTAAATGTCTACAACGACGACAATCAGAACCTAAGAAAAAAAATGCTTGGCTATAATTGATATACGTATAAATAAAATAGTTGAAGATTTTACAACTAAAAAAATTGATTTATTGACTTGTCTTAAACGCCTATCAACTGTAAGATTTGATAAGTGATTATCTTTTAATTATTTAAAATATACATGTTACCTAGGTTGTCGATAAAACGTAAATCAATAAAGCTAATTTAAAATAATTATTTACTTACTATAAAGCTATATCTTTTACATTTTTTTACATTTTCACTAGAAGTGGTGATTATACTGGATTTATTTAAATGAAGAAAGTTAGTTTTATAAGAAGAATTATTTTTTACTGTAATACTATATATATGCTGTTTAACATTTGCAACAATAGTGATGATTATACTGTGATTTATTTAGATTAAGAAAGTTATTTTTATAAAAAGAGGTATTTTTTACTGTAATACTATATAACATTTGCAACAATAGTGATGATTATACTGTGATTTATTTAGATTAATAAAGTTAGTTTTATAAAAAGAGTTATTTTTTACTGTAATACTATATAACATTTGCAACAATAGTGATACTATATACTATACTTACTGTGATTTATTTAGATTAAGTAAGTTATTTTTTAGAAGAATTATTTATATATGTGATGATTATACTGTAATTTATATGTTTAGATTAAGAAAAATTAGATATACCTATATATATATGAAAATAAGTAATGGAACAAATAATAAAACAATATTTTTATGCCATTGGCTTTTAATTTACTCCCTGACTGTACTTGTTCACCAAACTCGACATAAAGGTAATAGAAAGCGTAAAATATCAAAACTTTGGAGAACAATAGACTACCAGGCTCGACATAACGGGAATCGACATAAAGGGAATAAATCGAAATTCGCTGAGCTAACTATTGAACAAAGGAAACTCTGAACTGACTGAGAACGTGATGTTTAAATAATTTACCTCCGAATACTGAAACGAAAATTACCATTAACATGTTCTTGTATGTCTATCTGTCGCTACTTTACATGTTTATGTGACAGAGACAGCATGAAACTTAACGGAGGCCTCAAATTGATTGTCATTTCAGTATTCAGCCATTAATGTACCTATTAGATTTTATAGCTCCATGTTTAGTTATAGACTGATCACGACGATCACTAAACACGACCAATGACGATGTATGTTACTAGACAATAATATAATCATGACAAGTATTTATTATTTTATGCACATATTCTTAAACATAGCATTGCTTTGATAGGATATACTTCTTCTTATCGTGTCGATAGCAATCATATTGTTTCAGCCCAGAATTTTGCTACCAGAACCGCATTATCTATAGCCTTCATTAAATCGTCCAGCGTGCAGGTGTTAGGGCACGAAGGACAAGAAAGCAGGTGTTCCATCGTTTGGGGAGTGATACCACATCTGCATCTAAGGTTAGATGTGCCAATGTATACCCACTTAGACAGATTATTTTTGCTTCGGCCAACTTGAGTCCGAAGTCGGTTTAGAGACTTCCAGGTTGGCAAAGGTAGCCCA
The DNA here is from genome assembly GCA_950381575.1 of Plusia festucae. Classification (NCBI taxonomy): domain Eukaryota; kingdom Metazoa; phylum Arthropoda; class Insecta; order Lepidoptera; family Noctuidae; genus Plusia; species Plusia festucae. Next base: position 1,949,665 of record OX494447.1, read on the forward strand.
TGTCCTGCAGGGAGATTTTCTTGCGGTGGGACAAAGGGTTCAGGCAAGGTGGAGCTGTTTTGTCGCAGTCTGGGTCTTATCAGTGAGCTTTCGGATGGTAGAGGAAGGACCTTCCTGACGAAGTTTCTGCGGCTTTTCAGCCTTTGTGGCACAGGAACGTGGTTGTATAGAGGATATCCTAATACCATGCTTATAACTACTCGTATTATAAAAAGATAAGGGTATTCCTAAATGATACTATGACGTTTTGATGGAGATACACAATATAATTCAGTCCACTTTTATAATCATTTGTATCGGACAAGACCGCAATCAGAACTTCGACATTAACCGCAAATACCAAGCGGAAATATTAAGCCTAAGATATCTCCATTTCCGAAGATTGGACAGGTTCCCTAGGTCGTCGATTGGTATGAACTGAGATCAAACATTGTATTTTGTTTTTAATATATTTATTAATCTACTAACGTAATACTATGTTCCTTACTGCACTTGTCTAGCGCTAGAGTATAGAATTGAGATACCTATTATCAATGTTAAAGGGTGGGGACCTGATGTCCTGAAACAGAGGCTATGAGCCTAGCTTAGGCACCAGTCTCCCAAAATATATGACTTATTTATGTTTGTAACCGTCTCAAAACTGTTGTTACATATAGTAGTTATATATATGTATATAGAAATAAATATATATACCTATATTATAAATCTATTATTATTATTTTTTAAGAGACTAGTTGCAGATTAGGCATTCGAAATTTCAAAAAGACATTTTATTTTTATTATAATATTTTCTTATTGTATGCGTCGAATGTGGCGCGAACAAATACATTTTCTATCTTTCTTACTTACATTAATCGCCACGAAATTGTCATACGCTACCTTGTTTAAAAGGCATTTGAATGCTTTCGCTCGACCGACTGCACCTAAATAAAACATGGCGGTTTTATTTAAAACCGTGAAAGCCTAGAGGGCTTTCGTAGCTGCGGTGCTAAATATAGAAACAGAATTAAGTATGCCTCTTGTTTCTCGGTCAATGTTGAGGATTCCTTTTCTTTAACGTACACTTTTAAACCGCTACGTTTAGATTTCCCCTTGAATTTGAAGTAAGTAATTTATTACTATCGAACTTGTAAGCGTTTTTAAATAAGATCTTTCGGTCTATTTGTTTTGTGGTAGGAAGTGAAAGAGGATGAAATAAACAGATCTCAATAAACTTAATCTTAATACACTAAACCTAAATAAACTTAAAGAACTTACATATCACAAAAGACACTTACGGCTTATCATCAGTTTAAGTACATGCAATTTCTCTTCATGTAATCGCTTCAATTCTATAAAAACCTTTTATTTTCTAAAGCACGCATTCGGAACAACCATCAGAATACATAAAGGTAACGTTTATCGGGCTCCTCAATACCATTACCTTCATTGCCATCATTTATATATGCCGTTCTAACATGTTTATCCTTGATATAATTCCTAAGAGCCAAGAATGACTCGGCATTACGGCTCCAACGAATTGCGTGCAATCATTTGGAGCAGAAAGCAGTTAGTATGTAATGTGCTAGGTAAATAATGTGGTCAGATTTTGTGCTTATTATTATTAGGCTCAGAGGCAGCAATTGCTTCAATTATTGCTACTCTAGCATAACATGTATCTTACGATAGACCGCGATAAGCTAAGTTGATTGATTGCATGTTAAGGTGCAGACGGTTTTTACAGTACCTAGCTAAAAACTTTGCGTTACATTTTAAGTAAATGAACATATTTACTGAAGTGAGCTTTTCACACAGCTTTTCATACAGGTTGGTAAATGTATACCACTATCCATGAATGATCATGAATATGAACATGGAGGATGTTGAAAATATTTTAACACTAATTAAAAAAAAACCCATAATAAAATCATGTTTTGTAGGTACCGTTTTTTAAGCTGGCATTATTAACAGCTTTACTATCAAGTTAGCAAGCGATCGTACAAATGTCACTATAAAGCCTCTGCAAAAATAAACTGACCAATGGCGCAGAAAATTATATGCAAAACGAAATGCATGGCACGTCCATGCACGTGGAAGTCAAGTGGTGTGGGCGTGGAGCCCCGCGACCTATTTCCTGCACAGAGGAAAATTTCTACCTATTTTTGCATACGGCAGAACGCTTTGAGAGAACCTGTGGTATGTTTGTAATGAAATTAAACCGTGGAGGCACGAATTCGAAGTTAGCGTTCATTTGTTTTGATTATCGTACTATTTTAGCCATTTGGCTACTATTTAAAACAATTTCGGATTTTTTTTTTGCAATAAGCTACATACACATCGGCAAGAGAAATAACATATCAACTTTTCATTATACCCATGCCCCCAACCGTGTTCTGTAATACCGAATCACGATTACATCCAGATTTTATCGGCCCGTCATACCCGGAGAGATAAAACTGACCCTAAACAATGTTATGTAGTTTATCGCTTGACAAGCATTGCGAAGATAGCGATGTTCGTAAGTGAAAGTGATGGTCTGGACACTGACCACAAATCCTGCAATACAAAACGAACTTTAGCCCAAAACATTTAGGGTTTGTTTTTGATTGAGTAGCGTTTTGCGTCAGACCGTCCTAACGGTGATATCATATTAAGTGTTATTGTATAATACCGATTATTTTTAATTATTTATACACATTATCGCATGTGTTAGCGAATATTTGTAATTAAATACAAATTGTAGAAGGAAAAACTTAAACCTCAGGCAGGACTCGAACCTGCGACCACTGGCTTGACGCGCCAGTCGCTTTACCAACTAAGCTACCGAGGTCACTGCCTGGAAGTTTAAATTTGTATTTAATTGTATAATACCGGTTAAATATATTAACTTGGTGATGGTCGATTGGCTCGTGCAACTGAATTTGCGGAGAAGCTAATTCGTTTTAGAGAAAGGCATCTTACCACTGTATCTTCTTAGTTAAAAAAACTGTCAATAACATTATACACAACATACGTTTTAAGAATATGAATAAAAGATTAATTTATATCGAAATTAAGCGCATGAATGAAAAAATTACCGCGCTTGCTTATTGTGGGTTGGCGATTACAGATTCAAATTTTTTGAAATCCAGTTTTCCTCACGACGTTTTCTTCCAGCGTTTTTTAATGATGTCTTAGAATGGTTAAGAGAGTACATATAACTTTGAAAAAGTATCTTTAATATCTGCTTTGTTTAAAGTTGCAAGCATGTGCATGCGAATCTGGTCATTTAACCGCTAGGCCACCACGACAGTGTACAAATATTGCAAATATTTTGAACATTGATTTTCAGTATTTAATGAACTGATACCAAATTGTAGCTTTAGTCCGTATGTATTTGGTATAGGAGGATTGTGATTACCATAGCCCGGGACCCTTTACGACCGCTTTAACGACACACTCTAAAAGAGAATGGCTACCTATATTACGTCAGGCGCTATAGCAAGCAGACAGTACGAAACTGTATATAAAGATTTAGTGTGTCGTATTTCGGGGCAAAAGGCTCTTTTTCAGTATTTTAATAGGTACATAGTTTATTTCGAGTTTATGCAATTTTTTTAGAATTGTCCATTCTGAGCTTGGTTGCAATACAAAAACTTTATTGGTTTTGAATTAACAGGGCTTTCAAACAATTCATTTATCTTCAACGCAAATCGACCTTGTAGGTCTCGACCGATTTCAGCCAGCAGATAAAAGGTTATTGATAGCTGCGTATTAGGAATGTGCCTGATAAGTGATAAGGTCCTTATGACGGTCGAATCGTCATCAAATCGGGACCTCTGGGATTATTGCCTGACTGTTACGTAAAACCGATCAATAAACCCAAGTACGAAATTGAATTCGGCTTTCATGGTTTTGTGTATGAAGTTTTTTTCTGCTTTGCTGCCTTCTTCTTCATCTTCTTAGCGTGTCTTTGCTGCTTTTACACTGTGTAAAATATAATCTTTTAAACTTGGTATTGTTTTACAAACAAGGCAAATCGTGATATGGATCTTGTTTAAGCCTTGTAAATCAGTGTTTCTAAATCCCCACTATCTCATGGTATTTGCTCTGGTTCCTCAAGGTATTTCTGTTTTTCCTTAACCGGGGATCAGACGATAACGAATTGCAAACTGTCGCGATCCTCAACAATCTTATCATGTTCTAATCCAACCCTTTTTGCCACTACCTGCACCTGTTTGCTGAACATGAATGTCACTGATAAGGTCTTGTTGCTAAATTCTGGGTCGACACGATTTTTAGATAACCAACGACTCGATAAAGAGTTGTTCACGCCTAAAGTCCGTCTATAGTAAAAGCCTTTTTCGGCTTGTATAAACGGTTTTGAGGATGTAATCTGTTAAGTGGTTTGTATAAAATAGTATATAATACCGGCCTATAAACGTCCTACTACTGGCCTCTTCCCATGAATGAGCATTGATCATACAATATGCAAAACACTAATCAGATGTATGTGCGAACACTAATATAATATTTTACAATCAACAGTATAAAAGTAAGCTTCATAAAAATCAGAACACTGGGATTATTTTCAAAAGATTATTTTTAATTACTTTAAAGATAATAATTACAAGTTAAATTACTAAAGCAAGAAACAGGAAATTGTAAGAGGTAATAATGAGTGATAGTCCACTGCGTCACCGATTTTAAATACCCCGAAACAAACCAATGACCGTTAACATTTAGGTGATGACCGTGGGAATATTATGAAGATGTTCAATCAATCAACGATACTTTCACAGTGAATATACGGGGTCTGTTACTTGATCATGGACGAGCAATTTGCCAAGTTTGAGAACAGATTTTAAGTTCCTTTTTGGATGATAAGCAGTGGTACCTACGTGTGTAGTAACAAATACCAAAAATAAACGTTGATCGTTTAAAATAAAAGAGCTATCAATATCACTGACGACACAAAACGAAAATACAGTAACAACCTCGTTTTATGATTGGGCTAAATCTATAAAATTTTAGTGATAAATGCAGAAGTAAGTCAATAATCAAGCTTCATTACGTTGATGACACAAAAAAAAACTGAATTTAAAATGAAATTAGCTTAGAGTTAGTTTTAGCGTTCTTTTAAGCAGATAAGGACCTTTTATTTTTCTTACACAGATATTTTAAGATAAGATTCAATATTATGCATAAATAAGTAGTTTTTTGAGGTAGAAGACTATGTGCGCATTTTATATTAAGACAAGCAAGTCGATAAAAAACCAATAACCAATCTAAACTTTGCAAAATCTGCGATGTTTTCTATTAGCATAATTTATTCGCATAATGCCACTCTGTCTTAGGATCTTGGAACTTCAGAATATTTAAATCAAAGCCAAATTTTATACAGATTTGCTATTGGAAATTTTGGGTATTCTGATGTCGTCGATAGCATTCGAATAGATGGGTGCTAAGTGACGATTACTTTCAAATATGATTATGAAAGTCTTTCCAATATAATTTTATTCGATGGAAAGGTTTAAATAGAAACTTAATTTAAATGAAACAACAAGGTTGGTTTAAGTTGAACGAATGGAACCAAGTAGGTTTTCTTGAATTTACTCTAAATATTATGTCTAACTCTATCTTTGTGCGGTGATAACGATAATGACACCAAAAAATAGGCTAAATAATCCAAACACATGTGCATAACACCAAGATTGAAATCAAATACCATACCATACCATACCATACCATCTCGCAATGCTCATTTCGCATTTATGTTTTGGAATATTTAATAAATATCGATACCAAAGATTATTTACCGATCGATACCAAAGCAAATATTATTACTTAATTAAAACAATGTTGTCCTACCTACATTTCTCTTGTTCCAGGTGGCATAACTAGTTTTTCCCCGATGATAAACAACGCAGTGCATGTGATCATGTATAGCTACTACCTTTTATCAGCCGAAGGTAGTCCTAAGTTGAAGGCTGTCCTCATCAAGTACAAGAAATGGCTAACTGTTATGCAGATGGTAAGGTCTTCAAAGCTTTTTTTTAATGTTTTATAAAACCGAATCCAGAAACCTTGATTTCTAAATTTAATATGGTGAATTTGTAGGAGAATATAGTTTTGACTGGTACAGTGGATCCCTAATCAGCGGTCATAATTTGGCATTAATAGTGCCTTAATTTCGAACGAATCTTTGTTTTCGTATATACATGCTAGGTACGACCGTACTTACATTGACCCATCTGAAGAGGAAGAAGGCAGTTATTTGATAACGATGTTTGCTTTAGTAGCTTGTTAACCAGAAGCAACCCATCGTAAATGTTTCGTTTGTTTTACTCACACCTTTATTCCCAAGGGAAGTTGATATTGTCCATTTCATATTACGTGGAGTAATGATATGTCATATCATACGCCTGTAATCATAATAGTTGATAGTCACTATGTTTAAATAGTATGTTTCTGTTGAGTCACATTACCTAGTAATGAAGTCATACTTATCATTTATTGTTGTTATAACAATTAACTACAAAAACTCATTGATTTGCACTTTTGCCACCTGTATATCTGAACTTTCGAAAAATAGCCAAATGGTTGTTGATTTATCAGGACTGTAAAATACAAATTACATCGTTAGAAAGTCCTTTAAATAATTGAAAACCGGTGTCCTTTTACTCTTTTTAATTAGACATCACTTCAAAGCTTTTTTGTAGGTTCTAAAAATACCAATCCTTCTCGGGCGATCTCACCTCCTTTCTTTTCGTAATTACATAACATTATACAGTCTAGCTCAATTACGTCGGAGTCGGCTTTAAGTAATTTGCACCTAACGAATGCCACTTGACCTCCGCACACCAATCATCGAGGGATACCATCCGCTCTACACATACAGACTTTCAAGAACACTCCAACCGTTTGAGCTTTAATAGAACGAATACACACGGATATATAGATTGTTACAAAAAGGGAACTTGGTAAGGAGGTAGCTGACACCATATATTAAACCATACGCTACTCTTTATCCCGAAAAAATCACGATATCTTATAAACGCGGGTAACATACGGGGCGCAGAACAAATCAAATAATTGATATCCAATTTATCTTCTTTGAGACCCAAAATCATAGCAAATATGTCATCTCGTTATGAGCCTCTCTAAATACCGGACCCTCTAAATATTAGGATACATCACTAAACAGTTTAGTAATAATTTTTGATGTTTAATTTTTAAGGGGGAATATTGGATTTCAATTATTTTGAAACCAGATTTCCGCTGATTGTAGACTAGTTATCTTCACCCCCTTTATATTGAACCATTCATCCTGTATATTATATATGTGACAAATATACTTTTACATTTTATTTTTCAGATCCAATTCACAATAATGCTGATATACTCGGCTCAAGTGTTCCTGCCCAGCTGTAAGGCACCATTAGGCATCACAATAATATACTTTCCAAATGTTATATTTGTATACTACATGTTTTACAACTTCTTTAAACAGAACTATCTGAAGAAGGAAAAGAAAACTTCGAATAAGTTTAAAAATGGAGTTAAAAAAGATATTTAAGTTATATTATGTATGTATATTCAAATATTGTAGGAATATTTTAAATTCAATAAACCTGTTATCGCTTTTATGATATCCATGATTGAGCATGCTGTATTAGAAAAAATGTCAAGTAAAGAGTGGTACTGGTTAAATCCAAAACAAGTGCAGCAACCTTGAAAAGCAAGTCCTGGTAAATTGCTACAAGTGTAAATATTATTATTATAATAATTTATTAGGCTTCCGGGTTCAGGCCTTATATTCTTGACATATAGAGAGAGAGAGAAGGAATGAACCTTGTTTGCTTATTGTGGTATGGTGATTTCAGATTCAAATTATTTGAATCACACTTTCCTTCACCATTTGCCAATGGTGTTTTACATGATTAAGAAAGTAACATATAACTTTTGAAAGTGACATTGGTACTTGTGCATACAGATTCGGTCATTGCGCTAGTCAACCATAGCATTAACCCTTTCACTGTCTATCGAGTCACATATGAACATTTCCATTGTTTAACTATTGTGTCTTCTGACGGGACCGGGAAGGTGTTAATGTAATAATTTATTATTAAATATATGTAATTGATCAGTGTTGATCAGACGACCACTTATTAAAATTAACTCTGAGAGACATATTTAAATTGCTTGATGATGGAACAGATATTTCTTGGATATTATTTATAATGGCTTTTATTTATCAATATCAAATATACTATAATAGTTAAGACATTTTCATTTCTCACTAATCTCTGTCTGTTATTTATATTTCTTTCACTTTTCTCGTAAAATTAGAAATTGGTACAAAATTGAATATTACTATTACAATGAAAATAAAAGTTTATTGGTCTTGATAACTTACTTTATTCCAATGTGCATTTTATGTATTATTGATGTACACATGTTTTATACAAATAAAATATCTTTATCTTTATATCTTTATCTTTACATAACTTTCATAACAAACTGTTTAAACAATAAATGGACATTAAAATGATAAAAATATACTATTTCACTGCTTGAGTGTTTATATCAAGTTTTAACTAGAGAGTAATAACTCAACAAGTTTTTTTCAAAAGAATGTACAAAGTAGATACTTACAATAGAAATATGAAATGAAAAAAATTTCAGTTATGAGACACTGGTATAGGTGTCCTCACCTTGGCATCTATTACTATCACAATCTGTTCTTGATCTGAGATTACTATGGTGTACAATATAAACAACACCTTAACCTTGACATTGACACTATAGAGTTTTCAACACTTAACAAATGTTTTTAAATTTCTAATTTCAGCTCAAGTAATGTAAAGTGGTTTCATAGGTCACGGCTATGAGCAGAGTTGAATATAATGTGTATTTTTCTGTTATAAGTGGTTTATCTAACTTTATTAAAATAAAATTTTAAATAAAATATTTGCTTAAATTGAACTACTTACATATGTGCCTACGTCATATTTTTTAGAGAAAGAGATATCACTCGGAAAAATATTTTATGAACAATATTAACGGCAACAAATGAGTAGTATGAAACGTCACTTACCGTGTAATAAGAAAGCAGGCCAGCATTCTCGTCCAGCACGAACCACCGGTACTGCCAACCCTTCATCACATTTGTCCATTTACTGAGAGAACCCTCCATCATGATTATAAGTCAAAAATAATATCAAAATACATGGAAAAAATAAAGACTGTGAATTTTACACTGCGGTATGAACCTTCCACCATAAATAATCCATACGTTTGACAGTTTCTCTGCGGTGTTGCCAGCTGTGATATTTGAGTATCGATGGTAAATGTAATCGACTTGGAAAATTCAACAACTCGATTTGTATAAAAGCAATGTCTCGTTTATTTAGCTGCGAATGTACTATTTGCATTAAAATTAATAAATGTATACTCTCATGTGTTGGGTTAAGGGTTAGGATAACATGGGATAAAAGAAAATCAATATTAAAAGGCAGTTATTTTATATTGTACAACCATTATCACTTTTGTAAAAAAAAAACAATTACGACTATACGCAATAATCGCGTCGATATTAATTTAGTAATACTAATACTATACTATTTACAAGAATCAGACGCCATTTGGCATATTTTTTATCATTAATGTCTCCTAAATGACCTGCCATGTTTCGTTTTACTGTATCCTGATGATATTGAAACTTGGTTTGAATTTCCCTGTTCTAAATTTAAACCTGATAAATCTACAAATAATGGCACATTTTCAGAACCTTCTGCAACAACATCGTCACTTTTGTCCTTTTTAAAATTTTCTGGAGTACCTTCTCCTTCAATGGCCAATGATTCAATATCTTTACTAAGAGAGTTGTTTTCTGCAGCTTCTACGAAAGCATTTGATAGATCACCGCTGAGTTTGTTCACGTTGCCTGAAGCAATATCATACATGTAGATTTCCTTTTCACCGGCAGCGTCAGCGTCTCTGTAAAAAAGATGACAAGATATTAATAATAATTCCAACTTAAATTGGTGTTGTGCTTTTGCTCTAATTTTTTAAGTCTATTATTTTTGCGTGGTGAACTTACCCAGTAACTAGTAAGACAACCGATTGCAAATCTGTAGCGGTCTTCTTTTCAACATCCAACCATTTCTCAAAATTGTCTTTTGTTGGGCGTTTCAGTAGTTCCTGTAGACTCTCGCCAGCAACGAATTTAATTCCTTTTAAGCTCTCTCCGGCTGCTCGTTCTTTTCTTGAGTGTTCCCCTAAAGCTTCAGTCTCAACAGGTGCCAAAACAACGACTGAGGTGACTTTTCTTCCTTTAAGTACATCTGGTAGTGGGAACTGGTTACCACTCACTTTTAAAGGCAAATATCTGTTATACCTTTTGTCATTCAGGGCAACGGGATCGACCTGCGTGGCATTTTCTTTGATGTACTCTTTAGCCAGATTCTGCCCCTCAGGTGTTTCTGGATTAAAATGGACCACTTTCATTTCAACTGCTTGCCCTTGTGATGGAGGAGCGACATAACTGGGTACATTTTCAGAAGCTGCAAATTCCTGATCATCTTCCAAGTCATCGTCTATTCTTGATTCAATACTATCTCCGTTAGGCTTGACAAATACGGGTCTGTTCTCACTCGATGCAATTTGTTGCCCACCTCCAGCTCCGAAAAAGTTAGCCAACTGATCTGGAGGAAGAGAATCTAATGGCGTTTCTCCTACTTTGTCGTAATCCAATACACTTATGTCAGCATTATCTAAGATGCCAGAAGAGAATAGCTGTTCTCGTAAGTCATCGGGTACTTCATCAGGAAGTTCAATAGCAGGCTTCTTCTTTTTCTCTTCCTTTTTAGTTTCTGAAGTTGGGTTCAGGGAATTCTGAGTGGAAGACACATATTTTTGAGTTGTTGGTTTAATTTCCACTGTCCTGGACGTTGATTGATAATAAGGCGGTGATACCGTGCTTGTGGCAAAGGTAGGATGTGGTCGGGACCTTTCTTGAATGTATTGTGATCTAGGTGATGTGGCTTGTACATGCTGGTTGTAAGTGCTTTGGAATTGTTGTTGCTGTTGCTGATTTTGTGTGTGCAGTAATTGAGCTTGAAGGCGTTGAATTTCTTCCTGTTGTTTTTGAACATTTTCTGCCAATTGTAACCTAACTTGCTCTTGTTCCTGTTCTTGTTGATTTATTTGTTGCTGATGTTGCTGTTTCTGTTGCTGGATGACGTGTTGTTGGAGATTTTGTTGCTGCTGGCGGTGATTCTGCTCTTGTTGTTGTTGGTATTGATGCTGTTGGTATTGAAGCTGTTGTTGCTGGTTATGCTGCTGCTGTTGTTGGCGTTGCTGTTGTTGCTGTTCTTGCTCCTGTTGCTGTTGGTGTTGGCGTTGCTGTTGCTGCTGATTTTGCTCGTGCTGCTGTTGCTGTTGTTGCTGGTATTCCTGTTGATGATGCTGATGTTGCTGTAGTTTATGATACTGATGTGCCTGCTGACTAGGTGATTGTGACGGTTGACTAGGGCTAGACTCTCCAAGGCCACTGAACGGTTGAGCTGTAGGTCCACTGACGGTAATATGCTGCTCATATTTTGAAATAGCAGGTACTAGTTCCCCACCATTAGGAACCAAGGAGCCAATGTTCGCTTGATGATTAAATGGTCGTTCTGATGGACCCTGTTGCTGGAATTGAGGTCGTTCTGATGGCGATGGTTGAGGATGAAAATTGAAAAGAGGAGCAGAAGAAGGTTGTGGAACAAATTGGTTCTGTGGTAAAGGTGAGGGAGAAGGTGAGGGTGAGAGTGGGCCGGGGAATGAGTGTTGGAATGGAATTTGTGGTGATGGCTTAGGAAGGCCTTGGGGACCTTGATGGAAGCCAAATTGTTGTTGTGATTGAGATTGGAGGGAGTGTTGTTGGAACGGTGGACGGTTGTCTTCTAAAAGTGGGGGCGAAGGCTTGAGATTAAAGAAGGGGGAAGCACTTGGATTTATGTTTTGTGTCGGTTTTTTGTCAACAAATTGCTGAGCTGGTCTATGCTGAGGAAGTTGTTGGTTAAGAGGAAGAAGAGGTGGGCGGCGATGTTCGAAAAATTGAGCAGGACTTGAGCTTGCACTTGGTTGGGAAAGAGGGTTAAAGGATTGTAATGGCCTATTAGGTGGCTGTTGTTGTTTTGGTGGATCTACTTGCTCGGTGGTAATAGTGTGATAGTTCTCTTGTAAATATTTGGGATCATCGAAATAAGGTTTCGATTGGGTTGGGAAAGGCCTTTGCGGTCCTGAATGGAAACCGAGTCTTGGAGGGTTACTAACTGGGGGCCTTGAAGCGAAAGAAGGTGGGCCATTAACACGGGAGTGGAAATGAGGCCCATTACTAGGTCTTGGGAATGGGGCAGTGGGGAAAGCGATAGATGGGCTTGGAGCCGTTGGGCTTCCAAAATGGGGAGTTGGACCTATTGGACCATTTGAGAAAGCGGCATTAAAGGTAGGGGTAGGTCCAAATGGAATTCGAGGCGTAAGAGCCTGTTGTTGTGGCCTAAACGGTGATACAGAAGGTCCTTGTCTCGGCAATTGTTGCTCGTTAGGGATGTGTTGCGACTGGAACTGAATTCGGTTTTGAGCTTGCGGCGGTCCAGGTCTGTAGTTTAACGGCTGCTGCTGATGCTGGTGTTGGTGTTGAAGATGTGATGGTCTGGTACTGGATTCCACAAACTGCGGTTTTGGAGATGCGGAACGTTCTAATTGAGGATGACTTTGATGGAACTGTTGGCTATGATGAGTTTGCTGTGTTGTCTGTAAGGGTTGGTTAGGGTATGCAATTGCGGGTTTAGGTGCAGTCTCTTCGTGACGTTCAACATGACTGTTTCCTTCACGCCTGTCACTGTAGTGGCGACCTTCATTACCAAAAGTAACTTTTACGCTACTATCACTGTGATACACTTCAGATTCTGGCTTTATAATAGCTCTTAAAGTAGTCGTTTTAGGAGGCACATAAGGTTCGGGTGTTACTGTAATGTATTCGTTTTCATGATGTTCATCTTCTTCATTAGTTGCCGGAGTTATAGCTGGTATAGGTTTCTCGTATATAACTTTATCCTTGGAATGAGGATCTTTACTGTATTTTACGTAGAAAACATGAACTGGTTCTTTCTTTTTCTTTTGAATCGGCTGAGGAGGAGGTGCTGGTAAAGTTTCATTAGACTCCTTGATTATTATTTCAATAATAGGCTCAGGAGCCTCGTAGTAATGAGGGTGAGGTTCGTGGCTGTACAAAGGAGCTGTCGGGAGACTACCATAGGGAGGTCCAAAACTTTCAGCAGACTGATCTTGAACGTTCAGAATTTTAGATTGAGCGTAGATTTCATTCTTGTTTACAACAGAATCCTCGAAGTTTTCCTGATTAGGATCGTATAGGGGATCTTTTTGTGAATATTGCACCACAGGTTCCATTTGGACAGCATATGGGGGCAGCTTGCCTTTAGTTGGGGCATGTGAGATCCGTCGATTGTTGTTCAGTGCTCTGTAATGTTGAACTCTTGAATGGGGAAGTACGAGGGAGTACTGTAAGTTTTCATGTGTCCGTATGGTGTCTAACTGTCGCTTCGGTTTCGCTTTCGCCGTCGCATTTTTTGCAGATGCTATGCTGAGCACAGCTAAGGCTGTGACCTGTAACAAGACAAAATACAACATTAAAATCGATTTGCTTTCGAATTTAATCGATTAAAGAATTTTTACGTCGGGCAAGTTTATGTCATACAAATAAACAAAAATTTGTTCACGATTTCACGAACCAGAGGAACCAGTAATGTGTAAGAACTGAAGGAGTAATTTGGCTTATAAAAGGTAGATTTTTCTATTTGAAAAATATCTTCCGCCCCACGAAGAGGTGGGTACAATGACTTAGACGCATACCGTGAGGGCTGGTTTAATGTGGCGCGGGAAATGAAAGGACTTGGTAGAGGCCCTCGCCCTGATGTGGGCAGTAGATATACAAGCTATAAAAAAAAACATTATTGAAATACCGTTAAGACCTGTAAAAGGTCATAAATTAATGAGTACCTACATTCCTAGGTCTAACTAAAATACCTAAGATTTTGCCGTAAGAAAGTTTCTCGACACTACAGATGTAAAGCAGTATGTGGTTGCCCTTAACAATAACAATGCATACTGCATTGTTAAGACCGCGGTCGTGTCCGACCCGCGTAACATTCAACCAACACTAAAGTGAATAGAATCGATTTCACGGTGAATTGCTTGAGAACTGTTTATTTTTTTTACGCAGGCTTGTCTCATGCTTATTTATTTTTTCTTTAAGGTTTTGGAATTAAAAACGCTTTTAAAGTACCAAATCCTACACTACTACGTTTGTAAATTAATCATTGAAATATTGATTTATGTCTTACATGATGTCTTGTAGAAAGTAAAAGTGGATGTGTTGGTTGTGAGTTGTCTGAGCAATTTTAATAACAAAAATAACTGATTTTGTTTGATCGGCCCGATTCAGAAATGCGTCGTCTGAGACCTTAAAATATCACTTTCCTACATATTGCAATTAGGAAAGTACTTAATAATTAAGTAAGTAATTTATCAAAAACAATTTAGTTGACTAAATTAATATATTAATCATAATGTCAAAAACAGGAACCTAGGTACATAAATATTTAAATGCCAATACCTACACTACATTATATCGAAGTCAAGTAACACTTGGCGTTCCAAGCCCAACATGTCCAACATGTCCACCCAACAAGGTTCACCACAATCATGACATACAGACAAGACAAACATTGAAAGCCATACAATGTTCATACTCGTCATTATTACGAAGATGTGAGCACAACGTAACGGCGGAGAAAGTGTTTTAATGTGAAAAGCAGTGTGTTTGCCCACTTTGGGACGAACGACGAACGCCACTACCGCCACTACCGCCAGTGGGTATGGTGCGCGCGGTTCAAGCGATTCGGCGATGTGAACGACCTTCATGGTAAACAAACCTATTTGTAAGTTTAAAGAATTTGTTGGCAATTCTGAGTTGAAAAATCTATTACTTATGCAAAACGAAATTTACAGCTACATTATGACTCCAGTATCGATTTAATTTATTCCAAAATGTGATGTATTGTAATTTACTCGTATTTAGAGACTAAATTAAATATTATTTGTTTGTGCGATATCTATATCTATACTAATATTATAAAGCTGAAGAGTTTGTTTATTTGTTTGTTTGTTTGAACGCGCAAATCTCAGGAACTACTGGTCCGATTTGATTTTTTTTATTGTTATATAGCCCACTTATTGACGAAGGTTATAGGCTAAGAATAATTTGCTGCGGTAACCGATTCCCACGCGAGCGGAGCCGCGAGCAGCAGCTAGTGTTCCTATAACTTTATTGGTATACGCAAAACCGATTACAAGTATATTTCATTTACGTTCCTATTTCAAAATGAAATTTCTTCAAAATTCAGTAGGTACAAATTCTCACAGTACATCTCGGTAATATCTGCACCTTCTCTGATAAAATCCGCTCTTCCCTTTCACTTGCACCCGTAGCAAGGAAATTTGGTCGGCTTACCAGTCGGTCAGCATTCCAATAAGATTAAAAGTACCACAGACTGGGTCCACATCTAGCACTCCCTGCTCGGACTCACAAAATATTGGATAGACATCTTCAAATATTTTGTTTTGTTTTCTTAGCGCAGCATTCCGTGTGGGCGTTAGATTGATGGGGATAAAAATAAAGAAAAAACGTGTCTTGTTTTATTTGGTCGACTAGGCTTTGAGTTGATTGCTTGAAACGAAAAAAAACATAAATAAACTAAAGACAACGCCTTTGGTTAGGCCACCACTGAAAACTAAATTAGCTGTTTTTGGTAGTGATCATTAAAAGTAGAGCGGAAATGGCGCATAATAATAAACTTGAAGAAGAATTGGCAATACAAAATTGCATGATTCACATCTCACACTTACAAAACGAACAATTGCAAATTATTTAAGGAAAAAAAACCCACCTAATGCACGTTGCGAAATGCATTTTATATCTTGCAGCATTATGCACGGTGTTGCCAAATTGAAAAAGTAAAAGTCGTCGTTTTTTGTCAAATACGCTGCCATTACGAGTGCCAAAATTGGATGAAGCCCGCGGCGTTAATTTTACTGATTGAAGTTTAGCGTGGGTGGCGAAATTGAAGCAGCTAGTTTACGGGGATAACTTTGTTAACTCACGAAGTGGAGTACCTAACCGACTTGAATATAGGTAAAGACATCAAAAAATGTCAATGGTTTAGGTAATGCACGCACTGGAAGATTCAAACCTCGTTCTCAATTTTTGCAACTTTCATTCATCGAAAATTGTCTCAAATTAACTCAAGTACGTTTGGAACTCACATATCTGTTAATTTGTAAATCCAACTAAGAAGAAGAAGCTAAGTAATAATAGTCCTACTATAATTATTGCTTTAGTTCCTTCAAGTCCTGCTCCGCATAGGAAATGAAAACAACAGGCTATAGTCTATACCTATAATATCGCGGCATTTACTTAGGTATATTTAAGAAAACATGAATAGGTATAACATACACCAACCTAAGAAAGTAACCGTTCCTTTCTGGTAATAATTACCGTGTTTAACCTTTAAGTGCGTTTGCGCAATAAATCTGACCACTCTCACAGACTTTGCGTCACTTGGTGTATTATTTTAATGTTTCCCATACAGTACTGTTATTTAGCTGTGAACTGTTTGCGACATAATTTGCAACAAAGATTCAACTTGTACTCAATTGAGTGAGAATTGTATTATCGAAGCGGATTCATCTATGAATTCTATGTCTTAACCTCCTGAGATCTGAGACCTCTTGGTTTCTATTAATTAGACGGGCCTGTTGGTCTAGTGGTTAGTGACCCTGACTGCTAAGCCGGAGGTCGTGGGTTCGATTCCCACCCAGGACAAATCTTTGTGTGATGAGCTCGATCGTTTGTTCTGTGTCTGGGTGTTATTTATCTATAATATGTATGTATTTAGAAATATTTAAGTATGTTTATCAGTTGTCTGGTTACCATAGTACAGGCTCAGCCTAGTTTGGGATCAGATGACCGTATGAGATTGTCCCAAGATATTTATTAAGTTTATTGACACGTGATTCTCACGTGTTTCATGAGGGTTATAAATATGTGACAGTTGAATAAACACTGTGAACATACACTCGAATATGTTTATCAAACAGTAAACGAAACTATAGCTTCTTTTCACACGCTCAGGATTCACTTTCCATACCATTTGCTCTTGGATGGCATGGAAAGGATGATCCAGTGTCCGTATAGTCGTATATTTTTAATTTCACACGTCATAATACAATGGTTGTGTATACATAACTGGAATAACCTAGGTTCAGATAAAAACACGGACAGAGCTCGGCATGGCACAGATGTCGGGCCACAGAAGAGAGACCTATTGACAATGGAACTGTTTATAATGAATGTTGATGAACATAATACTTGACTGCACGGATAGCCGAGTGGTATAGGTCACCACGCTAATTACCACTGTGCGCGACATGTTGCGGGTTCAATCCCCGCATGGGACAAGCATTTGTGTGATCCACAGATACTGTTCCAAGTCTGGGTGTTCTTTGTGCATGTGATTTGAATGTCTGTGAAACCCCCGCGACACAAGGATTAAATTCCTTAGTGCGGGCGTCGTTTTTCTATAAAAAAAAAAATTGCCTCTAATTGTGAGTGTTTGTGTGTAATCAAAGTATACGTATTTGATCTAAAATTATAAGTGTTATTACTTATAATAAACACTAAAACCTCTTCATTTAATATCCATAACACAATTTACGTGAAACAATAATTTAACTTTAAGAGCGTAATCGACGAATTATGTGCAATCAACTTTTTCTTTTAAACTCGACTTTTGGTGTTACCGCATTACATCAGCTTGAACGAATCTGTTCACATCTTTGTATTAGACAAAACATTAGGGACACGTAATCTTTGCAATTGACCTATATTGACGCAGCGATTCAAATTGCCGTTGCATCTTAGAACGGTCGTTAAATCGGTATTAGGCATGCACTAGTTGATTTGAGTTACTTTATTTCAATGTTATTATGTTTAAAAAGCGCTCTTCGTCCTCTCCTCTAAAAACTAATTTCGCTGTGCCCGACAGGGTCCATAATTGTTTCTGATTTTACCCACCAGCCTTGTACACATTATGATTGAGTTTTAAGTTTTTTCAAGATGTAAGGTTTAAGAATACGTTTTTAGATTCAGGTGTGAAACTTCCTAATTGTTTTTGTAATAGATCACTTCATTAGATAAATTCTTTATAACGTCAGTTGAAACAAAATTTAAGAAGACTTTTGGAAGGCTATCTTTTGTGTGAAATAGATTATAACCAAGTGTTTTATACAAGGTTTTATTCACCTATCAAGTTGTCATAACAAGCTCATTACTGCAAACTCGTTCATTTCTCGCTCAGCTCAGCATCGCAATTAATGTAATTCACGAGTATTTCGTAACACGATGTATTCGTATTAGCATGTGTAAACACTTAGAATTGAAAGGCGGAATCTGCGTCATTGAAAGTTTGTGGCCAACTCTAGCAGATGATGAAATACATATATCGTCTGAATTGAAGTTAAACAAACATTAAATTTAAGTGTGCTTGCTCAATAATTCTGGTAACGATGGTCACGTACGTGGTACGCCATCTTGGGACAGCTCACACACGGCCATCTGATTCCAAACTAGGCAGAGCTATGGTGACCAGATAACTGTTAAACATACTTATATATTTCTAAATACATACATATTATAGATGAATAACACCCATACACAGAACAAATGATTGTGCTAATCACACCAAGATTTGTCCGGAAATCGAACCCACGACCTCCGGCTTAGCAGTCAGGGTCACTAATTACTAGACCCATAGGCTCGTCGAATTATAAGTTTATTATGAAAAATGGTCACTACGTAGTTCCTCTGTTATTTTCTTTCCGTTCTATGTACCATCTTAAATTACTTCTCACTATATTTATTACAAATGATATCAAATATCATCTTTCTACTTTCCATAGCATCATACAACGTGACCACCGTAATAGCTTCCTTGTCGACCACTAATAGTCGTACTGGATAAGGGTGCGGACACATTTGCAGTTTGTAATGCTCGCTGAGTCGCCGACAACTGACGAACATAAAAATAAAAATACATTTTTAACTAAGGAATATTGGCTTGGCAATAAATTGGTCGTAAGGTACAATAAGGTCTTCAGAGTTCGATTTTGGAAAGAATGGAAGAAAAGACAACATAGTTTCCCCTACAAATAGACAGCATTGGTTTCTGAAAGGTCTCATATCATAAAACATTCATCTGTGAAACAGTGTCAAGTGCTGTGATTATTGATTAGTTACGACAGTTGACAATGGACCTAAGGTAGATTCAAATTGAATATAACAATATCGGCATATAAACTTCCCACTGCTGGGCACAGGCTTCCCGTATAAGTAGAGAAGGAATGAGCATTGATCAACACACTTTCTCATGGCGGGTTTGTGATTTCAGCACTCATTTTTTTTTTTTAAACAGTTTGTCAATGATGTCTTAGAATAATAATAAGATTAAGAAAGTACATATAACTTTGAAAAAGTCATATTGGTATTTGCCCGAGTTTGAACCTGCAACCATATACATGCGAATTTGGTCATTGAACCGCTAGGCCACCACGCCTTTTCAATTGAGTGGCTTTGCAGAAACTGGGGTAATTGAGACAATGATCTATGATAGCAGCATTTTTTTGCAATGTATGTCCGCTCGTGCGTTGCGCTTTAATTGCGTACACACCTTTACGTTGACTACTTGAAGACTGGCATTTGTGGCAATTTGCCAGGCCGTGGGAATGGGAGGGGCGGGAAAAAGTGCGGTGAGCGTAATTGTGGTGAATTGATCTTGTTTACACGGGATTAGAGGGAAGCGGGTTACTGCAACACTGTTGAATGTAGATAACACTTGGTTAGGTAGTCATCTAACGTTAGTGGCACATTAACCGCATAATACGACATTGTATGCCATACAGGTAGGTTGGTGGAATTTGGTCAACTATCTAATTATATAAAATCAAATATTCATAAGAAAAATCTAATAGAGTCAAGAGTGAGATCTCTTGATTATAAAGTTAACCAATGCTATTTTATTATAAAGCGTCTTACGACGTAAAACTTAGTACCTATGGGCGATTTGAATTTTAATAATAGAAAAACTTATAAGTAGTTGAAAACGAACAAATAACGCAAGTGCAGCTTGATTATTATTAAACTAAAGATCTACTACACTAGGTAAGTATCTAAAAGATCTCATCACTATCGTAAGAAGACATAGAACTACAGATGCTAATCAAAGAAATCATTAATTATGCAGATACCGGAAGGAAATAAGAAGTTGAATCTTAGTCAGATCAAGATTCGTTTTTGATATAAAAAGTTAAAAGCATATAAAGATGGTATCGGACTGCTGTGAGACTTTGAGTTTTGTTTAAATAAAGACGCGAACAGACTTGGGATTAGCAAGATTGATGCTCGCGAGTGTTCGCTGCGAGCATTATAAAGCTAAAAAGTAGAAATCATAAGGCCACAAACATATTTTTCTTTTGATAAAACAAAGCAAAAAGATTCACAATAAAATTTACATATAAGGGATGCATCTAAACATATTATTTTACATCTAAAAGGTGTAAAATTGCCATCAAATACGATAAAATATCGACCAAATTAGGTACTTCTATGAATGAATAGTTAGAACTAAACAAATGTCTTATTAACTAAAATTTAGACTTTAAAATGCTAACGACTTTCAAAATAACATAATCCGCAACATCAACACATGTTCGCGAACATTCACAGTTCACGTAAGTGTGGTCGCGGCATTACAATATCCAAAAAAAGCTGTTAATATCGGACACAATGGGACGTTCTCTAGGAACTTGTGCAACAGTTGAATCAGCGCATTGTTTTAACGACAACTTCCTTTGCCGACTGTGTTATAAAAAGTTGTAGCATTTGTTCGTTTAACTTGACGCTAAACGCTATTATTACGGCTTCTATCTTGGAGTATTAATGAGACAGTCTGAAAGGTATGGTTTAAATTATCTGGGGCCATATTCACTAAATCCAAGCAATTAACGTCCTGATAAGTGTCGGGTAAAGAGAGGCGTTATCCCTTTCGAATTACTATGTATAAACCGAATATACTAACACTGCCCGTTGACTCTCAGAACACAAATAGTATTTGGCGACCCAGGGTAGTTAAACCATAGTTTGGGTTATGGTTGCGCCACGTTACGTTTTGTTTGGACTTAGCCAATATGGCCCCTTGAAGGAACTAATTACATTATAAACTCAATACATTGATTATTCGATATTAATAACCGTGCGTGTTACTGACACCCAAGTATATTGCACCATTGAAACAAATTAGCTGTATGGAGCTATATCGAAGAGAGGTCATGAACTCTTTTTAGAGTAGGAATTATACGAAGTATCTACTCAAAATTTTTGATTATCAAGCCCATACATTCTCTACCAAACTTAACTACCACTGCTCTCACTTGTCTCTTCGAGCCGTCTAACGTCTTGTGAGCAAAAATTCTAAAATAACCTTTACAGAAAACGTTTCGGAACTTCACTATGACCTTTGGTGATAGAAAGTAAAAATGTATGTTTTTTCTAACGCTAAAGGATTTATTGAAAGGTCTGTTCAGTGTCAATGCACCGCGCGCCGCGATGTAAATGAATCGTCCGTGTATAATCTGTGGTCACGGTAATTTTTACGCATGCTGCGTTGAAGCCACAAGCGATGAGCTTGAAGCGAAGTTTATTATTTTGTTTTAAGTCATCGTTTGCCTAGTTTTTTCCCACGTTGGGGTTGCATCCCGGAAAGTTTCAGTCTCGTCGGGTTCAGCTGATAATAAAAATTATGATAAGTTTTTGAGGAAATTTAAATGAACGGATTTTATAAAATCAATTATATCGAAACACTGCGGTTCGGGCATAGCCCTCTCCCAAGTTGCATCACAACAACCAGTCATGCTGTTTTTTAAATATTAGATGAGATGATCAACTAGATTTATAAGAATCTCGACAAAAAAAAGTTAAATGAACTGTAAGTAGGTACTTACATTGTTGACTATGAAAACCTCAAATATCTTGCCTGTATTCCGCTCTTCTTTTACAGAATGGTATAGTTCATTCATAATTACAATTATATCACATTATCTCGATCGTAATCTACAACATTATTTTAAAACAAATGATAAAATAATGCGTCATGAAAACGAAATTACCTAACTCTTTTATCGATATAGGTACCTAGGTATATTTTTATCTTTATGCACTTGGATGTATTACAAATGAGTTTCGATAGAGAAACGGTTTTATTATAAGCTTGATGCGAATATTTCAAATTAAAGAAATAAGTAATAGGTATATCTTTTATTTTTACATGGTTTGACCTTTTAGTAGTACACCAATTAAGCAACACTTAATTATTATGAAAGTACAAGTAGGTACCATATACATTAATTATTGATAAGTCAGTCTTCTCAATTGATCTATTGACCCATATTATCCGTTATGGCTAAGCAAGGGTGTCTCCACATAGAGCCAAGTTACTATAATTATAGTACCTACATAAAAAAAACAATTGTTATGTACCAAACCGTAACTTATTATTTAATCATCCTTAATCGACATCACGCTGAGTTCATTCATTCTCACAATCATTTCCATTCAATAAACGCGATACAATAATTGACCATAGACTATAACTCACTATGAAGGTTCGAATGTATCCAAACTTTTTGATTGATATTACATCAAAGAGTTTGATTGACGGTATGACGTGTTAATTATACGAATTACTCTATGACCGTGACGTAATAGTTATTACGACTGTGAGGTGTGAGAGTAGGTAATTATTCTAATTACTTTCTTTTGATTACTTTGTGTGGGACGTGGAATTGTTTGAGAATATGTTTATTTTTGGATAAGTGAGCTTTGTTTTTTTATGTTTGAGATTTTGTTATTTGATACAATTGTTTTTAGACTGATGTATAATGTTTAATTCTGATTAGTATTTTTCATTTTAATATTTTTGAAAGTTGCTTTTCATACCTTTTTTTATCTAACTCCACATACGAACTAATTTTACCTACCTTCAGATGTAGGTCTATGTACTTTTAATTAATATGTTCAAACTTCAATTAGCACTAACGCAAATGACGAAGTAATTAGTTCATTATATGATTATACCATCTCTCACTTTCTTCGTATTACGGCAATTAATATAATCTCTGACATCAGCCATTATAGTTCTTGTTACAACCTAGCAAACATCATTGTCATGCATAAATCGCCGTGTTTTACGTACATTGCTTCGTTAATTCGCATAAAAATATTCATCTTCAATAGAAAAAAAGTAATGGAGAAAACATAATGATTATCACCTAACAATAACCTTAGTTTAATGACATCATCAGCGCAGTTTATTACGGCATTTACCCGTTACATAGATATCTATTTGCATACGTTGCCAGAGCAAAAAATACAGAATTTCGAATCGGTGTTGCCAACAATAAACATTCTATCTTCATCGTGAGAATAAAAAAACAATAGATTTGATTACCTCACTATTCGTGTAGATACACTTTCATTAAATACGTGTGTTCCTTATCTTATGCGAATAAGGTTGACATTGGCGCACAATTGTCACGGTATGAACCAATGAGAATATTATGCTAAATACATTCACTTATAGGTGTTATGCAAATGTATTGGAGATTTTCCCGACTCATGTTTAGCATGTAAAGTGGGTTGAAACATAATACATATACAGACATTACGTAAACTGACCAAAAGTTTGTGACCTATAGCTGCGACATGTTGTGATCATCCCGGATAATGGCGGATAATGAGAGTCAGCCTCCGTCACAGCTGGACAAGGATTAATTAAACAAAATGATTTTGAGTAAATCAATAAAATATGTAAATGTGACATGCAGCGAGCCCTTGTATGAATTGATTTGAGACCCCTGGGGTTTTTAATTGTTGTACCTACACATCGATGCTGCGATGCGACAAGTGTCAATAAAGTTGTTAGTTTATTTCTATCTAGGATAAAGACAATTTTTTCTACTAAATAGTATAAAACAAAGTCGCTTCTGTTCGTATGCGATATTATAATTTTATTCGTATCTTTAAAACTAAGCAATAGATTTTGATGTGGTATTTTCAATAGACAGAGTAATTCAAGAGAAAGGCTTTTATGTGTAATACAAGTGCCACCTCACGGCTCCGTGGTTGTACGCTAGTTCAAGAATATTTACGAAATAAGTAGTTATTGTGCACCTATAAGATCTTTAACACAAAAGGATTACGATTTTATATGCCGCTAGCAGTTACAAGTACATTCGTAATTCACGACTTGTGAATTGTATAATATGTAATAGTAGGTCAGACCAAAAATGCCAAAGTTCGCTAAAACTACATACATGTTTCGATGTGCGGGTTCACCGTACAGTTATAATAATATCGAGGCAATTCGATTTTAATCAGTCCTATGAAACTGTGTTTTTTCATACCTGGATATTCTCTTTAATGTTTCCTCTTCAATTTAACCGGGACTGAACGGATATGCATTCGCATTCTACCGTCGTCCCTTATGTGGTCATCCAAACCATACAATCAAGCTCACCTAAAACAGGTCGTATTGTTATCCCAAGTAATGCCTAGTATCCGGTCCTTAAGTACATAACTTCATTATTCTATCTTTTTCACCAAAGGGAAGGTGACGTTGCACTTACAGTAGACAAGTGTATGGTGTCGCGGTGCGCATAGTGATCAGCTGTTATATGTAATGGGCCCATAATGGGCCATCATTTGTATGTCTATCTGATGTGTCTTGACTTTCTCGTGTGAGGAAATCTGTTCGAGTCCTTTCTTTTCCAGATGCTTTTAAGAATTTCCATATTTGATATATTTATAGTGAGGAAGTTTTACTGAAGAAGAAATCTACAAGCCAATATAAATAAATTATATTTAGAATTCGAATAAAAGTTAAAACATCTCAGGTCAAAGTCCAAACTCTACTTGAAAATTTGTCACAAAAAGAAACTTTTGAGCATTCAAATAAATAAATCATACAGTCAATTTGGTACTCCGCTTTTCCGTCTGTTATTTGACATTTAAATTGTCTTCTAAATTCAAAGCTTGATTCTATTTATAAACTTTTACAACTGTATAATAATAATTGGCTATACGCACTACATTTATCCAATTATCGTCGTAACAAAACCGTACACGTATTTAGCCGCGACACCTATCGCAATATATAGGTACTAAGATCAAGTTCACGACACTTTCACCGCCAGTACGGAGGCAGTATGTTTTATTTATCAATACGGAACGATAATGAGCTGCTACGCATTCACTGTACATCTGCAAACGGTAAGGTCTAGGTCACACCGTTAGCAGAATGACAGGTCTATATGTTTTAATAAACATATAGACCTTATAGAAATAAGAATAAACGTTGGAATATATTTTTATTAACTGACTGACTGCGCCAATCTTCGTAAATCTTTAGTATAATACCGGCCTATAAACGTCCAACTGCTGGGACCCGAATTCTTCCCATACAGAGAAGGAATGAGCATTGATCACCACGCTTTTTCATAGCGGGTTGGCATCATCGGGTTCGAATCTACAACCATAGGCATGCGAATCCAGTGATTGAACCTCTAGGCCACCACGATTATCTTTAGAGTCCATTATAATTGTTTTACATTAATGTAAAAAAACCGACTTCAATTTCACGAAAGTACTATACTTACCTTAGTACGCAAGTTCGGTAAAACATACCTACAGTCGAATTGAGAAACTCTTTCTTTTGAAATAAGTTAAAAAGGCGTTAAAATACAACACCTATAATTCTTAGACGCAAATTTATTTTGATTCATCTGTCAATGTCAATTAAATTCAAAAATATTTATTGTTACAAACTGGACACTTAAAAATATAAACAACGAGGTGCCCACATAGCATCATGCTAGTTTTGTCGTAATTCATAATCCAGCGCTAGTTTTCAGTGGGCACCACAAGTGACGTAACAAACGCGAGAAAAAACATGACTGTCATAAACATTTGTCAACCAATGGATCTATGACTTCTTCAACAGACTAATGAACTATCATTATTCGAAAGTCCAAACATCTTAACTCAAAACGCCTCTTCATTTGAGATATCCATTAAAATTAAGTAGGTAACATACTCGCTTTGCGTGCGGTATAGCATCGCCTCTATCGGGTTGCGTAGCGATAACTAATGTGTGTTTAGACTCGACTCTTTAGCTATTTGACAGTTCAATGGCATTCGATTGGGCTGCTTTGTTGGCTGTTTTCACCAAATCAATCCTCGTAAACATGTCATGTAAATTAGGGAAGAAAGAAGTATTGTTTGAGGTAAAATTATTCGTCTCTTAATATGATTAGTTTCTTTTATTCAATAAGGACGGAGCATTTAGAACAATTCCTTAGTTTTGCGAACTAGTCAAGCGATTCTAGATAATAATTAGGCACTTGACGTCTAAAAAAACGCTGTTTGAAAAAACGGTTCTGATTGCTTAAGCTTTCTTGTTTAGCATGATATGTTTGGATTGGTAAGCTTTTGAACGCGTGACTTCACAATTCAATTTTTTTATTTAATAACAATATTTAAAGTTACAACATAACGTAATCAAGTATTTATAATTAAGTTAGAAAGTATGAGATAATCTGTAACTGTACATACCTGAGGACCACGGAGTAATCGTGGAAAAACATTTTATAACGCTTATATAAATAATTTGTATCATAAGTTATTTGAGACTTTCACTCAGACTGTCTTCGTCATTCTATAATAAATAAGTTGAAGTAACGTTGCCGCGACTCGGAAGTCCCTAGCTTACAAGAGCTCTATATTTATCAAACAATGATATGTAACCTTATTAGTACTTATTATATACATGAATGAAAAGTGAAATATAACTACATATATATATTAAGTTGCTCAAATGTCAGGAGCCGGCTGAAAATCAGTGCCGTGCTTACATGCACAGCAAATACTGAGCTGAGTATCCTGCTACACATAATTATTATTTGATTCCTTCTTATGTCTGTACTACCTGTCTTGCTGTTTATCTTTATGTGTGGCTAATAAATGGTTTAAATGGTTTTTTTAAATGGTTTATATAGGTCGATTCAAACTTAGTGGCGGCTGTGAAGAGGCGAGTCGATGCGCAGTAACAACTTTTTGCACCAGCGACACGGTGCGGGGCGAGGTACTGCGCAACGTAGCTATCTTCGCAGCCGTCATTAAGATAAAACCGACCTTTATTAATGACAACACCTCAACACAAACTGTAAATCAACAAATATCTTTCCACTACCAACCAAATTCACGGTCAGTAGATTGTATCAGTGGGTCAACAAATTGACATCGACACGGCTGTCGTCGATCCACTTACACTTTACAATGTGTCGATACAATACATCACGTAGCACAAGTACCATTGACCATTGCTTATCGAAATTCAATCTTAAGACTTTGTAATAAAAACCCTGTTTTCAAAGTCGGTTTCTGATATGAGGTAGATTGTAGGACACTGTATGTACTGACAGAAATAATGATTTTCTTTTATTACATTGCATCTTTTGTCCCAAAACTTCGGCTGTGTCGGAAGGCGTATTGCTAAATATTTTACAAAGAATGCATTATAATTTGACTACCATAAATCCTCTGGTTTGACTTTACTAAGACTGGTTGTCAGATATGATTCAAGACTTTTAACAACTATTGAAGGACTTGTGGCTAGTTGACAGCTTTTCGAAACACGACAGGCAATACTATATATATTTTTTCCTATGTTGAAACCAATCTCAAAACCAAACTCGGCAAGTTTAGCAAGGTTCACTAAAAGGTTAAGTTTATTAAAGATAAATCCCTACAGCTTTTACTGGTGCCGTCCACTTTAATGCACAAATTATTATGAGCTTTGATCATCTGCATTTAATGGGCCTGCCACACACTCGACGAGTGGCATGGGAAGTAGTGAGGAAAGCAGGCAGAGACGTAGTGTGGCAACGTTACTCGTCATGCCGCACGTCATGCTCCTCGCCTTCCCCACTGCTCCCTATTTTGTCGGTTTTTTGAGCGCGAGTCAAAGGACCGGCAATATGAGCGCGAGTGGCTGGCCACATAATCGCGCGGTCGCAGTCATTTTTGTAATTTTTTACGACAGCGCATAGGTAAATTGAAAATCATGTCGTCGCCAAGCGCCGTAGAATGGACGAATGAAAAAATATTATTATTGAATTTATTGATCTGTTGTCTGGGGAGCCAATTATTTGGGATACTAAACACAAACATAACGATGAAGAGATGTGATGTGTGAGATGCCATCTCCGTTGGCGAGGACGACGATGCCGATGTATATTTGATTGTATGACATTAATATAATTAGATAAACTAAAAATGCATAGCGCGCACGCTGCCGCAGTTTCATCGTCCATCGTCCAACAAAGGCAAATGCCAAGTGAGGAGCGTCGCGATTAATTGCGCGAGTAGAGCAGTGTGTGGGCAGAGAGGTCAACATCGCGGCAGCGCGAGGAGCATGGCGATGAGCAGCGCGAGGAGCATAGTGTGGCGGCCGCATATGGATGTAATTCCTGCGCATTAAGTTGCTTGAGTTTCCAAGATGATAAATACTAAGCTCGAGGGAATATTATTGATTTGATCTGTTCGGAAATCTTTGCGTATTGCCACAGAGCTTGGCTTTACTTTATGAGATGGTTTAATAAATTAAACATAATATTTCATCAGCCTAAAGCTGTGAGAAGTACTTAATTATATATTTGAATACAAGAAAATGTACTTTATTCATATTTAAATAATGTATCTTATCTAGCGCGGTAATCATTGCTCGTTCTTCCCCATATTTATCCTAATATCGAAAATAAGACCTCAAACTCTGCTGACCCTTGAAAGCTAATTAGTGTGAAAATAGAGAGAGAACAATTTCGCATGCACTGCATCAATGAAGTACCAAAAGTGAATGCAAATACACGTGTTATGACCACACATGATCGGCTTTCTAACGACTCACGCAGAAATACTTTGCTGTGACATTCGCGGAGAACCTACGTTGAAGATTATTCAAAGGGCTTTAAAACTACTTGGTAAATAAATTATCTCGAAAAATCTTTTATTATATTGGTGTCCACAATTGGATACATTTATATAGTTAATAGTTAGTTTCTATTTATTTAAGCGGCGCGGCGTGCGGGTAGCCTATGGCTAGGGCGCCATTGTTCTACAAACGTGAATCCATTCGTAATAAGCATTTAGCACGAGGGTTTTGAGTAATAATTAAAAAAAATATTTAAATATTATGTGGAACATTTCATATTGTTTAGGGGCAAGCATTGTAGAGAACAAAACTTAATCAACATAATCAACTTAGCACAAGAAAATATGAATGAAAATATTCCAGGCTGCCGATATAATTATGACCGATATCTGGGTCAGTAAGACAAATAAATATGTATTGAGCAAACCGCGCTTAATAAACTCGACGACTTGACGTTCCCTTCCACCACTTCAAGAAATGTGACGAAGGCCAGGAAACCACGTTCCTAATATCCGTGCAAATTTTCACATTTTCCTCATTAAATATTACTGCATTTCTCAGTACAAGCTACAAGTATTTTGAGCCGGCAAGTGATATTGCAGACATAACGGTGGCCGGAGACTGGTCGGGCGGGAATGTAGAAAGCTGGGCAGCGTGCGCTTGCGCATCGTAATCAAGCTGTTTCGGTGATCGCCGATCTCTAGAATGTTGCGAGGGGTTGGGCTTTCGTCCGAACTAAAAATACGATTGACATACGTCACTTTGGTAGAAACTAGAAAGCTAGGCTAAACGGATGATTGTAGAACGCCAAAGGCTACGGGGTAACGTTCGCGGTGGCTAGTTCGAATTCATAACTAAAAAAACATTTTAACCCACTAATATTCAAATTTTGATTTCAAATTATTTTTATTATATCACATGTCATTGTTTGGAAGGCACCTGCTTAATAATATGTAGGTTAACTCTACCAATAATGTTGAAGTCGGTTTTGAAAAATAGCCGAATTAAATGTAAGTTCCCCATACGATTTCCCACACTGTATATTAAGTAGGTACAATGTTTTAAAATGAAGTAGTTAGCAAAGGTATTCAAAAGAAAGTACTTGAGTCACGTTTTGCTTGTGTCAACGTTTTTTACCATAAAGCAAGGTACAGCCTTCACTTTCGTTTAAAAACTGACCGGTTTTCAATGAACTAAATATTTAACTTTTAATCGATATAAATGATTTGTATTATCATGATAAAACGAATGGTAATCACAATCAGAATAATAATGGCTACTGGGAATTATCTTACGATCGATCTGATGCATCACATAGAAGGAGACGGACATCCCTTAAGTAATAAATCTATACTAATATTATAAAGAGGAGAGATTTTTATTTGTGGATTTATTGTTGTTGTGTGTATGTTTGAAATGAATAAAAATACTGTGCCGATTGCAAAATTCTTTCACGATTTGAAAGCTAAATTCACCCTGAGTAAAAAAGGCTATGTTTTTCTACTAAAAAAAATTGTACCGCGGGCGGAGTCGCGGGGAACAGCTAGTAATATTATATAGATGAATAGTTTGGATGGTTTGAACGCAATTATCTCAGGAACTTCTGGTCAGGCTTGTGTGTTGTTTATGTTCGAATTATCCCCGTGTTTTACACTTATTCATTTCTGTATCAACACATAACAGTAAGTTAAGAACGTATTAACCAACATATTGTACCACAGTCAAGTGATATTCAGATAAAAATCTGAATTAACTTGTATCTTGATCACTGTACTGTACATTTAGATGTTAATCTTTACTCTGATCCACTTTAGTAGTATAATAACGGGGTATGACTCGATATGCTGTGGTCCGAACAAATTCCTTCATTACAGCTCTCCTCGACATTATTGTCATGTGACGTTGCATATTAATGATAATATGTTCATCAGTGCATCTTTTTATTATTTGATCTCAGTGATCTTATTCAGATAGTGTTAGTATGTCATTAATTATTTTAGAAGATGTTGAAGAGGAAAGAATCAGATGACTGTTAGGTTTTTAATGAACATAAATGTTGTGAAGTGAAATACAGGATTAATTTTTAAGGAGTGTGTAAAACTGTACAACTTTTCTCAATAAACATAAGTCGAAATTTTTAAATTGAAAATCATCTTTTCATACAAACATAAGTCACGTGACCTGTCACTTTGTTCAGTTTTATGCACCTGATTACCTCGTTGATTATACGCACTCCTTAAAAATTAATCTTGTATACCTATTTGAAATGACGATTTTAAATAACCTCAGAATATTATTCGTATTTTGGATTAAAATTTAATAAAAATTTAGGGAAAGTAAAATATTTTCGTTAATAAAAATTATATTTACATTTTTTGTTATACAAATTACACTACTGACTCTGATACATTTGTCAAAGGATAGAAATGAAAATATTTAACGTTACATTTATTACACAAAATCATAGGTGTATCTATAAAGATTATCTTTATCTGAATAACATCCAAGTCTAACATAGAAAGCTTTAGAGAAATATGTACTGAGTTTAGTTTACTGTAAAACACGTATCTTAATTCTCTTGTTTACTTTAACCAAATGTCAGTAGACCATGACAACCGCATAATAACCACATTACATAAGACAGGTTAACTAGCAGTTAATACCGCAGAGAATAAACTAGTCGTTTGGACTAGTCGCTTAAACGTCACAGTTTCACAGTTTTCACTAAAAACGGGTATCCGTGGGAACCGAATCTCGGTGGAAGGATGTCTGATGTGGTCCACTTGTTGATCGATACCGGATAATTATGGACCAATCAACAGTTTCACTTTAATACGTATTTTGCGGGGAAATAGGGTTTAAACTATTATACAAACGATCGATAACTATATTTTCATAATTAAGATAATTGAAGATAATTCTGTGTAATGACAGGAAGTAGTATTACTTTCGAGAAATAAAGCATTTGATTTGATTTGTTATATTGGTGCAAAGGCATGCAGTTATTGCAGACCAGAAAGTTTAGGCAGACAGAAGTTGTTGCATGGAGTTATTGCTGTTAGTGGGACCAGAAAATTCAGACGGACAATTATTATATAATACCTTATTTTGGTCTTAGAAATTCTTATGATTCTCATAAATATAAACAATTTCTAAGTATATTTCGGAGTACCTTTTTAACCATCGAATAACCTGAAAAATGCAGACAAAAATTCATAAAATCGCTGTCGGCTGGAAGTGTGCCCGCTGACATGGCATTGTCGCATGCATCCTTATACTATAATTTATATTAGATACATCCACCCAACTTGCAAATACAAAGGATTATGTACTTTACGGCCAAGGAGTATTGGCGCGTCTGAAATGAGATACAAGACAGTTTGTGTGAGATGCAAATTCACATAATCGGTGGGTGAGAAAGAGACGACAATATCTTATTTCGCTTTTCTCGACGCGCCAAGTTACAGCGGCCGAAGAGAATTTGTTTTATACATCAGCATGGATTTAACGTTTTAGAATGGCTGTTCGTTGTTGCAAACATTAGATATAGCCTATAAACTTACGTCACTCTTTTGCTTATTGTAGAAATTACACACCAAGCTATAAACAAATTATAATTTCTTAATTTTATTAACAAACTAGCTGTTGCCCGCGGCTTCGCTCGCGCGTAAAGTTAAGAGTAGTAAGTAGGTAGTAAAGGATAGATGGATGTATTCTGTGATTTTCAAAGTAAGGCGCATAAATTATATTTTTCATAAAATATTATGGCGTCAAGATAATAATAAGATAATGTGGAAAACATCACATACATTGAGTTTGGATAAACTTTTAAAATTGTGGCAAATTTTTGGTCAGACAAAACTTGAGAATCATTTACACGAAAAGACGAAGAAGAGTCACACACATTGCTCCGAATTCAAAGTAAGTAGCAGGATTGTGTTATGGAATCAGAAGCAACGAAGGTACATACCATAAAAATAATACCTTGCAACCCCTATTTCACCATCTTAAGGCGTAGATATCTAAAATCGCAAAAATATGTTTTCATTTATTTCTTACCAAAAACCCAAATACCAAATCTTATGTATCTCTGTTTGAAAATGATGAATATCGTAAAAAAACTTCAAACTCCTATTGCACCCCCTTAGAGGCTTATTTGATAGGCATACACTTTGTATGTAACAACGTTTGTTACCTTTTTTTTGTTTTATATTTAATACGATTATGCGTATCTATGTATAATTTATATGCAAATTATTACTCCTTTTTACATCTTGGAATGTATAATTATATTAACTAGTGGTCGCCCAATGGTCGAAATTCGACCTTATAATAAATTTAAATTGTGAGCGACTTAATATACATTATGAAAATATAATATTCAAACATTATTAAGGTTCTACTGTAGAAAACTAAACTACTATAACCACAAATTTAACCAAGACTGTTATTTGCCAATTTCTTAATAAAGAATATCTATTTAAAAACTGTTTATTGAAAAAAAAACATGCTATAAGAGGAAAATACTATCCATTTAGAGCATATTTTATCGCATATTGCAAACTGCTCTGAAAACAATGTTTTTTGTAAAAACTCTTTCATCGTTTGCTAAATGTCCTTGGCCGTTATATTTGGATATATAAAAACTTAAACCACTTATTTATGTCAATGTCAGTACAGTAAATGAAAAACAAAACAAACATGTGTGTGTGAAATCCATGGTAGTGTGGGTAATGTTTTATTTATTGATTTAATGTACTTTATAAGCATTATTATTGAAAAATATTAGCGTTCTACACTTCTCCTACACATAAACTATAAGTGTGCCAAATTTTATGCTTCTACGTCCGCGCAATTTTCGTAAAAAGGGGTCCTAAGTTTTGGCATCACGTATTAATATATAGATTATAAAATTTATTTAAGTAAACATGTAAAACGAACTTGTTAAGGGATTGTGCACGTAATCAGTGTTTGAGGTGTTTTTTAACATTCAGCTTTTTTTTTATTTTTTACTACCGGCAATAGTATCGTCATGCTCCCTCAGCTGTCACTGCCTGTGGTGTCGTCTTGGGTCGGGTCACCTCCTTCCCTCAAATATGGCGAGGGAGGTGATGGCTGACCCTTGCGTCATACTCGTGAACGGGTGCTGCTTGCGGTGACTGGTCGTTCTGTTGACCTTGGTTTCTGTAGTTTACTAGCTTTATCTTAATTTTTTATTTTAGAGATACTCATGAACCTCAAGCAGTTGTTTACTTGGCATGTTCCCTAAACTACTTATATTTTTTTATATTGTAAAGACAGCGTGCTGCTGGGGAGTTTGTTGCGCCGTTTCTTCTCCCCGGCTAAAGCACTTAGGAAGCGGTGGGGTGGGCGAACCAGGGTGCTGTCTGTGTCGATGACCTTCAAAAAGTGCTACATGGTAGCCTAATTTGAATAAATGGTTAAAAAAAAAAAAAAAAAAAAGAGGGTAGATTTCTAAAATCTCGGAAATACGTCTTATTTATTTCTAACTCATAATCCTATGAACTTTAATGTGGCTATCTATGAAAACTACACAATTCATATACCTACAAACTTCCAACCCCTATTTTACCCTCTTAGGGGGTAGATTTTCAAAATTGCTGAAATACGTCTTTATTTATTTCTATCGAGAAGCCCGTATACGAAATTTCCATATAAACTTTCATCCCCTATTTAACACCCTTAGGGGTTGAATTTCGAAAAATCCTTCCTTATTCCTTGTCTACATTAAATAGGAAACGTCTGTGCAAAAATTTCAGCTATCCAGGTTCAAGGGTTTGGGCTGGGCGTTGATGAGTCAGTCAGTCAGTCAGTCAGGCCTTGTCTTTTTATTTATACACAACATGTAACAAAAACCCTGTCCGATCCCTTAGACTCGGTATTATTCGGTATCGTACTGCGAACACATATACGTAGGTATTAAATGGATTGGAGATTATTTTTTTTCCTAATTGAAAATAATTAAATCAAAATAAAAACTGATCCAAGGCAACAGCAACACTGACCGCTCCTCAAAGTTCATGTACTTACTACCTGTAGCTTTGTGTCAAAGAAGCCGCCTATGCGAGACGGTTCATGAACTGTACCACGAATACGCCATTATTGGATCTGACAGGGGTTTTGTTACATGTTGTATACAGATATACCATTGTCATCGAAAACCAGTCCTAAACTGTTACCGCCTTCACCGCGTGAAGGTTATGCTATTTTATAATTATACAGTATAATTAGTGATAGCTTTGATTTCCAGGTCAGATGTTTAAAATCTTCGATTTTTATAAGTGAACAGGAAATGCCCATCAGACCGAACAACTTTTGCTAAGACGTCATTCCTATGTGTTATGGTGTAGCTGGGCTCTTGGAGTTCGACAACAGGTGTTCCAGATCTTCAATTTTTATACGTCAACAGAGAGTGCTCATCAGGCTGAACAACTCTTGCTAAGACGTCATTCCTATATGTGTTATGGTGTAGCCGGGCTCTTGGAGTTCCACAACAGGTGTTCCAGATCTTCAATTTTTATACGTCAACAGAGAGTGCTCATCAGGTTGAACAACTTTTGCTAAGACGTCATTCCTATATGTGTTATACTGTAGCTGGGCTCTTGGAGTTCCACATCAGGTGTTCCAGATCTTCAAATTTATTCTCTCAGCAGAAAATGCTCATCATGTGGAACAATTTTTGCCATGGTACCATTTTTGTATCTCTTATAGTTTAGCTGGTCTGTTGCGGTTCTGCATCAGGTATATACTTTTCCGGGATAAAAACTACCCAGTGTGGTGCCCAGGATATTAAGGAACAATTATACCAAGTTTCATCGTAATCGAACCGGTAGTTTTTGCGTGATGCCTGAACAAACAGACAGACAGACAGACAGACAGACAGACAGACAGACAAAAATTTTTTTAATCACATTTTTGTGTTCGGTCTCGGTCTAGTAACACCCCCCGCCATTTCTTTTTTTAATACTTTAAATGTACAGAATTTTCACTTCTACAGATTTATTATAAGTATAGACTTGTAACATCATGCGTAACACTGTTCTTAATTGGGACCGTAATAAAATGACTACATTTTACCAATTACAATACTCATCAATATTCATGTGGCGATTTTTTTTTTTTATAACCTAATATTAATATCATTGGCAATACTTAAGGTCATACGAATTTGATATTAAGTTGTATTAAATTTAAAGTATCTTCTGCCTATAAAAGAGACATCTTAATCTACAAAAATCAAGAAGATCGATTTAAAAAAATTCTTCATCATTAATAATGCTACATTATCTCTGAGTAAAATTGGCTAAACTCATTTTAGTAAAAGTCTTTGCGTATACCTAAGCACGAGCGAAACCGCGGGGCATTAACTAGTGTGAGATATAATTATCTTTTTTAATTAATTCTGGCATGTATTGATATTCAATAATACAGTAAGCACATATATAAACCTACTTGACCTGTGACCAAAAGTAGGCCATTAACAAAACCGTTATCTCATTGTCATGGCCGGCGTTATTCTCCATCGATAATAAAACTTTACCTCTTAACCTGGTAAAAGGAAAAGTAAAAACAATAATCCAACTTTCTACAGACCTATCAAATGACAGCTCGTTAATCAGAATTGGTTCACTGGTTTACGAGATCATTGCGAGCTAGTAATTATCTGTGGTTCGCAGGAAATTGTCGTTTTACTAGCTACGTGCTATAGCTACCCTTTCTCAGATAGAGTTGCTAGTTTTTATGATGGATAGATTGTTATCATAATTCTTAGTCAACAGCAATCAATTACCGACTCCAAGAAAACTAATGTTCTCAATTCGATTGTTTTTTTTTCGGTATGGCTGTAACGCGTTGTAAATAAAATATATACCTATCAAAAGGGTTAGATGATTTTATTAATATTATGGTTTTAATAAGTTAATTTTAATGAGTTTAAAACTATCGCGTTGTATGATTTTAAGAAAATTACGTCACGGGAATTAACGCGAACTCATGCCTTTTATCAAATTTTTTTTTTTAATAATAATAAATATAAAATAATAAATTTCAACAAAAAGGGTATTTTATTAAAGGCAACCCTAAATAATAATTAATTTATCCGCAGTTAACATAATTATGGATGATTCAAACTCTTAAGTCCGTTAGTATAATTAATTGATTCAGAGAATATTATTTATCAGTATAATTTAGAAGACGAAAGAATACAACATAATTCCGTATGGATCTAAGAATACAATCACATTTATAGTCGCATTACATCATATAGGCCATATCTAAAACTTATTCCATGTAATCGTTTTAAAAAAGTCGTTATTATTTCATAATTTCGTCCAAATTATCATATTGTACGGACAACGACGTTTATAGAGTAATAACTCCATAAACCAAACGTTACTACGTTATGTAAGACACCGGGAATGTCACGGCTACATTTGGTATAAAAGATATAATAATAAAGTTATGGTATACTAAGAGCCATAATCAGAAACTTATGGTGATTTGATTTTATAATGAGGTCTTATTTCACATTGGTACCCAAGATATGAAAAAAAGGAGGCGTAGACCTTTTAAAAGATGGAGTGACGACATAGTACCTCTAGCCGGCAACTTATGGA
This sequence comes from Plusia festucae, assembly GCA_950381575.1. Taxonomy (NCBI): domain Eukaryota; kingdom Metazoa; phylum Arthropoda; class Insecta; order Lepidoptera; family Noctuidae; genus Plusia; species Plusia festucae. The sequence continues at coordinate 1,987,487 of OX494447.1, forward strand.
GGCAGGCAAAGGATGTTTAAGAGGCTTTCACCGCAAAGCTCCCCTAAGGAATTTAATTTTTGTGTCGCGGGGGTTTCACAAACATTCAAATCACATGCACAAAGAACATACAGACTTGGAACAAGCATTTGTGGATCACACAAATGCTTGACCTATGCGGGGATCGAACCCGCAGCACGTCGCACACAGTGGTAATTAGCGTGGTGACCTATACCACTCGGCTATTCGTGCAGTCACCTGATTGGGCATTTTATAAAAAAAAATTTTTTTTTTAATCTGACGAGTGTTAAGATGGTGTATTTTCTACTTACAAGCAGCTTAGTTCAAGATATAAAGTATTAATTATGATCCTGAGATCTCGAAATCGGTAATGAATACTGTTGAATATGATCGTGACAAAGTCCCTACATGTAATTTGTTTGGCTTAGTTTAAAGAAAAATATTTATACTTAATATACTACCTGTCATTTTGTTCACATAGTCATAAAATTACTTACATATATTTGAGATATACGCTAAACAAATTACACATACCCATGGTGATCTTGGATATCCAGTTGTGACACTGTCATATTTCCAATACGTTCTCAAAACTTTCTAATTCAAATAAACTTATAAAACCATAAACCATGCGCATTTATGAGACCTTTAGACTAGAGATGTCATATAATCATAAATTGTTTCATTATATCGATATTTCTTTGTGAAGAGGTGAGAGTTTCATCGATTTAGATTACATTGAAATATTTATGGAAAGACGAAATAAATAGTATATGGCAATAAAAAACATTATAATTCTGGACAGAAGAAATAGTATTTTAAGAATGCATTCTATTATTAATTAACATAGATCACGGCGTTTCTAAATAAGTATGATTATAAGCACTGAAATCTTAAACCCGACGTAAATACATATTTATGGATAACTAACTTAAATAACTTAAATAACCATCTTTTTTTAATGCATCTCATTTTAATAAACACATTAATTTTCGTTTTATCATCTATCAACATCTTTTGACCTGTCGACCACCACGCACGCAGCTTAACTTGCGACATAGGTAAATAATTAACAAAGATTACGTTTCAAGATTATCGTCAAAATAAATAAACATAAAAAGTAGAAACATGGATCTTCCCATACCCATACTACATACTTACTATTTAAGATAAATTAGGGATATATATTACGTTGCATAAGTTTATAAATCCGTCGAGCATATGGTTGGCCACGCTATACCCTTCTTCTGCCTAGCCTTTTCCCAAGCTATGTTGGGGTCGGCTTCCAGTCTTACCGGATTTAGCTGACTACCGTATTTTACATAGAGCGACTGCCTATCTGACCTCCGCAACCTATTGCTAGGTAATATAACAGTATTCCATTGTATGACTGGTTGTCAGAATTGTAATAGCTTAACGACTATCAAAGATCACTGTATGACAGTCGGGACCAACGGCTTAACGTTCTTTCCGAGGCACGGAGGGGTCTCGGTATGTTTACATGAGGTCACCCATCCACGGACCAACCGCGGCGAGCGCGGCTTAACCTTTATAACCGGTCAAGCCGTACGGCTTACACTTAGCCACGAGCCCCTCTATACCCCGAATACTTAAATACCTACATCGTCGACTCGACCCAGTTTTGAATTTTCAATTGTTATCTATCACCGAAATTTTGCGAGCAGTTTATGTACGTGAAAAGCAAAGAGGAATATTGAACTCTAACAAAGATTGTTAAAAATGCATATTATGCCAAAAGACAACAATGCGAGTGTGTCTGTGTTGTCTGCATTGTGTTGACTGTGTATGCATTGTTTAAAAACTTAGAGATATATCCAAAAATAATGTGAGTGTGTGTAGTGTGTGCACGCGATATACCTCTAAGGCCCAGTTTTTTTATCCCTAGTTAACTTAACCAATGGTTAAATAAAAATATCCTAACTGATGGTTGCAAACTTCGGTAAAACATGATCATTCATAAATTTTAGTTCTAACAAATTATTAAATAATTAACTCTCCGACTAATTTTACTCTTTGATGGACAAACAAAACGCGTTTTATCGAAATTTGAAACCATTAGTTATATTATACATACAGCATATTTAACCATTGGTTGAGTTGACTATGCTATGAATCAAAAAACTGGGCCTAAGTTTGTTCTTATAGTTTTTTTTTAAGTAAACTAAGCTTAAAATTTAGTAAGTCTTCTTTAAGGCGGTTCAAATGGATTATGTAAAATAGATTGGTATATTAAGTATATGATTAGTTACACTGTACCTTGGTGAGAGAATTTCGAAATATGTAAACTCATATATTTGTTATTTTATTATCTCGCTTTATTAAGTGAGAAGAATCTTGCGTGACTTTTAAAATGCCGATAGCAATCCTATCCAATAGCTTTAAAATTTAAACGCTTTTATTTATAGACTACATGTGTTTTATCTGTGTACTATGATAATTTTATTGTTCTTAATAGGTTTTATTGTATAAATGTTTTTCGTAGATAAACAATGACTGACCAAAATTTGGCCATAAAAGTAGAGTTGATATCACTTTTACTTTTTATAACCCCTCAACAACTTTTTTTCAACAAAAAAAGTAACAGTTTACTCAATAACAAAATAAGTTTTAACGACTAAGATATAATTTTTTATCTTCATCAAAATAACTATGTATTACTGTATACAGGATAAATTTAAAAGGAGTTCGTATATTCGACGAGGTAATCAGGTGCATAAAACTGAACAACTTTTCCCAAGGAACATAGGTCGAAATCTTAAAATGGAAAATGAAATTTTCATACAAAGTGATAGGTCACGTGATTTATGTTTCTATGATAAGTTGATTTTTAAATTTAAGATTTCGACTTATGTTCCTTGGGGAAAGTGGTTCAGTTTGATGCATCTGATTACCTCGTAGAATATATACGCACACCTTTTAAATAAATCTTGTATATAAAGGTAAGTTAAGGTACAAATATTTAGTAACAATATTACGTGTATAACCACGTGTAATAACCGTCTAAAATAAACGAAAGTGAATCTTCAACTATTTGCGTTCATCTTAGCGATCTACGGAAAAGTAAAAGTTGAGTTAACCGTGACACTTATTGCTTATATCATAAGGTTGGTTATTAAATGGCATAAAGTGCCAAAAAGGTATTTTCTATTACGCAGCGTGTTAATTGTCGGCGCGACTTTCTCTGAAGGTCGCCACAAACGGGTGTGGAGACGCTGAGAGGTAAAAATTGTTTGTTTTCGTAATTTCCGTTATTTTAATATGATTCTTTGCATAATGCTTAACTTCTGATTTTATTTAGGTATATACAAGTTATACCAGCATGATATTATTAAGTACAATTACATGTACATGTAAAGGCTGCTTAATTTGATTTTAGATAAAAAAATGAAAGTATACCAGTGACCGGAGACCCAGAGGGTTACACACCTTATTTAGGTAAGCAAGGTCGTGGGTTCAAGCCAAGACAAACTGCTAGTGAGCAAGGTAAGGTTTTCAATGTCAAGTCTTAGATATATATCACCACTGTTTATAAGGTCCTTAAATGCCAGTAACTTTCCAAAATACAATTACAACAAGTACTAAAAGTATTTTTGGGCTTGATTTTGTTAAACACGTATTTAACTTATTTTAGTCAATCGGCATATTTTTCACTCGGGTGTAATGAAAAAAGGTTAGAAAATAAGATCTGTCAAATTTCTTTCAGACTATAATTTTCATATAAATTTGCCGACATACAAAAACGTGTGAAATAAAAACATAGTGATGACCAAGGCACAAACTAGTTCGACATTTCTAAATTATTTGTTATCTGTTGCTGTCCTTTTCTCGCGTTTTTTGTTAGTAAAATATAGCAATGGTTTGAATTTGGTATAACTTGTGTACAAAGAATCAGCACCAATGCCTGGTCAATTTTGTCTTCCTCTTCATTGATAAAGGCATCCAAATTCTAAGCTACTAAATATGTAAATTTAATTAAACATAGAACAAACATTTTTCCTATAGGTACACCAATTGAATTCATCCATTTCTTTCAATAACTTCCCACAGCAAACAGTTCCACGCAATTGTTCCACCTACTTGTATACAATGGCGTCGTTATACAAAAATACCAGCTATTATCCAATTATATAACAAAATTACTGATTAGACCGTATCATTGATTATCTGCGCCAGTTAAGAAAAAAGAAAAAAGAAGAGTGTTGTGTAGACCACACAACAGCTGTGATTGTTCTGTTATTTATAGAATTAGTTCATTTGTTTTGCTATTTAACTTGCTAATAAATATTATTTCTATGCAACTGTCTTACCTAGCACAATGGGTTTAGAGGTCAGAATAGCAGTAACCCTATATAATAGACAGAGTTCAACTGAATCCGGTAAAACTGGAAGCCGACCCCCAACATAGCTATATTTTTTTTTTATCATACACACTGTGTCTATGTTTCTTGTTTGATGTCTCCTGTCGCAGGTCTGCTGGCAGAAATTTCGTAAGAAATAAGCAGTACCTTTGTCCCTATGTCTCCTTCTGTAATTGTTTTGTGATATGTTTGTTGTGTGTACATAAATAAATAAATAAATAGCTTGGGAAAGGGCTAGGTTTTTCTTGAAGAAGTCTACCGCAGTTAGCCTGAGACTTTGGAAAAGGCTAGGCAGGAATTGGTTGTGTAGGTAGAGACAAATGAAAGGTAAGAATAGAACTACCAAATCTTTACTTTCAAATACGCTTTATCTTCATACATGAGGCAATCTCTCGTCAGTTTATAAGATTTACTTTTTATTAGAATCATGCAAAGTATTTTGCGAAAAAGCATAAAATATAAGAGTCAATTGATTTGTTATTTGAACTTTCGACTAACGGCAGTTAGGCAATACAGTGACGCAATGCGTATTAGATTATAAGAGGAAATGTTTAAGCGTATGCTCAATAAGCAGTGAAAGTTTAAAATATTCAGATGCAGATATTGACATTTCGTGTTGTTTTTTTAAATAACTTTTCTTCTTTCTTTTATTTATGTGTTGTTTTCGTATTGTTTTGTACATAATATAAATACATTAAATGCTTAAGTGCAGGTGAATCTTATGACTTTAAAGGTCTCACAGTCCTTATAGGGTAAAAAATTGGTTGTGGTTTTTTGTTTCTTAAAAGTTTGAACTGAACTCACTGAAACGCAAATTAACTTTGAGATGTTCTTAAATATCTATCTGTCGCTACTTGACATCTTACAGTGACTGAGACAGCATGAGACTTAACTGCAACTTCAAACTGATTGATGTTTCAGTATTCATTTAAGTAACAAATTGCTAAACCGATCCAGTTCCGCAGCACTAGACCACGTGCAGATGTCACGGTCCATTTCACGCAATGTCAAGGCTGCAACCAGCCGGGCGTGGCGGTACCGTTAACCCTAGCTTACATCATGTACATGTTACTTGTAACGAAACGTATGACGTAAGCAATTAACAAGTTTTCATTGTTGATACCTTTTTAACCGACTTCGCAAAATGGAGGAAAGTTTAAGTAAGTATCTATTTCGTATTTTTTTCGGTATTGTGCCTATATTACTTGTCTTATAAGTTGAGTTGAGTGTTTGGAGCAAGTATACTTAGGTACAATGGTGTGATTATTTTAATTCTATAAATATTTTTAGAATAGGGTACAGTCAGCAACATAATTTGATGAATACTTATTTACGAAACACAACATAAAAATACTGATATCATAAGCGTTAATCTTTCGTAATAAGTTTTGTTTCCTAGTCGTTGTGTTGAAGAACTGGTTTTTGTAGAACTGTGTTCATCAACTTTTGTTGCAGTCTGTGACTCAGCCTACACTAGTTCTGTGCCCGAGATATGGCAATAAGGTCACCAACCTACATGAAACCATACGCCAAAATGAGAGTGAATAAGGGTTTCCCTTATAGAGAAAAAGGTGTGGTGAAACACATGACCGAACAGCGGTATTTCAATTACCTACATAATATGAAAGTCATAAAAACGCAATTTTTTATTAACCCACAATCTCCAAATTTTTTAACATTGACCAATCGAAAGCAAAATTCGAGCAATTTTACCGAACGACCAGTAAAAGGGAAGTGCGTAATCTTGCATGAGTGTGTACGTATACACACAAATGCAAGATTACGCACACACGAGTACATGTCCTTCTGTATCGGGTTAAGGCAAACTGGTAGATATTGCTGGCATACAACCTCGTTAGTATAACCACCAGCACACTACCCGAAAATTGTGTAAGTGACACATTGCTATATAATTACTTATAGATACTATTTCCAATCATTTATTTACCTTTTGAATTTATACGCATGAAGTTCCGTAATTATTACATTAAATATATATAATATACCATAGTGAAAAAATTAAATGCTTTTTGGTTAAATAAATGGTTGGAAAGTTTGTACACAACTCGTTTGGTTATTCAGCCTAAATTTTCTTTTCATATCCTTTAGGTATTATATTATTAGATCCCACTTCTGGTCTAATGCCTCCCAATTTGTCTTTAATTATCAAATTAATTCCGAAATCGTGTATGTATATTAAATACAGTCCTATTACGCGACTAATATGTACCTTATCTCTTGTCACAATCACACTTATCTGTCAAAACCACATCCGTTGCATACATAATGTCAACGCTCCTCAAAACAAACACCGTTGAGTCAGACCCATTCACTGCAGCCAACAGCCAATCATGCGTAACTTTCGACTTACTTGTACAACACAAAGAATACAGAAGTTCAGCTATTTTACGAGTTTCAATAAAAAAAATAAAAATCAATGGCACGGATAACCCACATAACGTCTAGGGGCCTTATTTACTAAGGCCCAGTTTTATGATCCCGAGTTAACTCAACCAATGGTTAAATATGCTAACTAATGGTTTCAAAACGCGTTTTTTTATCAATTGTTAGTCACAGTTGGACAGTTATTAATTAACCATTAATAACAATTTAAAATAAAAAATTATGAATAAACGCGTTCAACCGAAGTTTGATATTATCAAAGGGCCTAAGCCTAAGCGGTTAACGTCCTGTAACGAGTAGGGTTAAAAGACGCTTTATCGCTTTCAACTTTCTGTAGTTTTAATAAAATCTGTTAAATGACCTAAAACGTATAAACACTAAGTACTTGGTGACACTCAGAACACAAAAAGATTTGGCGACCCGGGATTCTTGAACTAAATTCTGCGTCGTGCCACATTATGTTTTGTTTAGAATTGGAGAATAAGACCCTGATGTTTTAAGAGGTAGTGGAGTTAATCGTCACGTCATCCTGGACTGTACGGAGGTGGCAAACTACAAGGCACTACACCTCGGGGCTCCGAGTTCTCTCTCCGAAGCCGTCGGCAACGTGAAGGGTTGCTAGGCTTCGTGGAGGAGTTGAGGTGGCTAGAGTAGTGCAAAAAACGCCCCACTCAACGCAAAACAGGCGCAAGTAAAGACGTCGATTTGCGGAAAACTAGCCTGCGATTACCTAACGTTCACTAATGTCCAGTTCGGACGTCAACTTAGGTCCTTGCTAACTATCTTATTAAGATAAACAGCAAGAGAGTAATGGATTTTAGTTTAAAGTTACATTTGGATGTAGTCTTGGAGAAGTTTGAGACTTCTACTAAACTAAATTAAACAAAATTACCCGTCTTCAGCGTACTTAGATAAAATGTAAGTACTTAAAAACTAAAAAAAAAAATTACGCATTCCAAATACGTACCATGTATTTGGAATCCGTTTATATTTAGTCAATTTCAGTAACTATGCCCGATACATTAATAACTACATAATTATTTTAACTCTAGTTACTTTTGCATTCTTGTGTGAAATGGGATTTCTGTTCTTATATTTTGCGTGGTCGGTCGTGGGTCACGACTAGCGGCTCACACCTGCCTTTTCCTGTCGCTTCGAGTCTCAGGTAGTCACCAGGATGACATTATCTTTTTTATGGTATATCGAATGTTTTTTATTCAAGTTTACTTTCTAGGATAGTTTCGATTATTTTATAGAGTTTATCGCAATAGTTTGAGTTAAACAAATTATTGTAATTTATAATTTTTTTATTATAACACGTTTACATATTATATTTGATATTTATTCATAGAGTTAAGATAAATTGTTTAATTTTTACTGTTTAATTTTTAATAAACGCTTCTTAGAAATACCACCTAAAACTATAACATTGTGGTAATGCACTCCGTAAAAAATAATCCTGTATCTAATAGGAGCGCAAAAAGCCTCGCCGAGCTGTGTACTATCACATTTTATACACCCGGCGCACCCTGGGCAATCTGCGAAGACAGTTTAGTTGGTAACGCAGATTGGCTGGTTCTTTCATCACGTTCAATGGCAACCCACCATCGTGAAAGGCCCTTAATCGACGCGCTAAGATGTAGAAGATATCAATAAAATACTTCGTAAGATGAAATATTATAGCAAGATATATAATAATAATATCTTGGGACAGCTCACACACGGTCATCTGATCCCAAACTAGACAGAGCCTGTACTATGGCAACCAGACAACTGATAAACATACTTACATATTACTAAAAACATACATATTATACAAAAATAACACCCAGACACGGAACAAAATAAATGATCGTGCTCATCACAGAAAGATTTGTCCTGGGGGGTCCATTCGCCATACGTTTCATATAAATTCACAATTTACAACCTTAATGATATAAACCTCTTCATTAATAATACAATACACATATAATAGCGAACATTATATTTTCGTATACAATTAAAACTGTCGTTATGCGTTTTCTTGCAATTATAGTATGTAATAGTCTATTCGTCTTCTTATACAGCAATAATTAGTCATGTTAATTGGGAATCGCACTTTCTATATATTGTTGCATCACATTTGTATAGGAACTTTATGAAGTTAGTTTGTATATACTTTTATATTACACTTATATACAAGATACACGGTATATCTATGTTATTAAAAATATATGACTGTTATATTGTTTTATGAGGTTTAAGAGGATGTAAGACATGGAAATACACGGAAGACAGTCTGCCCGTGACCATGACACCTGCAAAGGCGTCGAAACGTCGGGAACTAAAATCAACATAAACCGCGATAGAATCCGTTTAACAGTAGTTTAATTTCAATATATAGTATGACAAAAGTCTATCCAAAAAATCTGTATTATATTTTTAAATAACTTGGTCAACTACAAAAATGGCATAACTTGCGACCTAAAATAAAGTATTAAAAATGTAAATATCAATTTTTTTGCGCGAATTTGTATATTTTTCTTTTTTTTTATTATGTAGGTATAATTAATGTAAATTGTACAAAATACTGACACAATAATTACATAATTTTACGTCGAATTCGGTAAAAGTTTTGTTTCGCAAAAATAGATGGTAACTACAATTGCATACGTTGTCTGGTGACCTTGGCATTTTAAAAATCTCGCACATAGTCTATCTTCACTGAAATTTTGCAACTTTCGCAAATAATTCTGTTTCACTTTTACTTGCCGATGTTTACTTTTGACAAGGTCTCGAGTTCGATTACTGCGACGATCATATTATATAAAAAAATGCGAGAGTGACGCTGAGAGCGAGTGCGAGTGTTGCGCTGGCAGCTAAACATGTGAACCGATTTTGATAAAGCTTGGTTCCTAAAAAAGGATACAGACTACTTTATGCCGCAATAATCGAGAAACATGTGCGTGGAGCAGCGGGCAACATTTAGTTAAGTAATATAATTATCTTTTTTTTATTATAATTTTATTTGTCTCCATAGACACGTGAGCCCAACGTTGTCTAAAAGTAATATCATCTAAATTAATGTTTGTAAGTAATTTTGAAGGATTATTTGCAAATATAATACAGATGAATAATAAATTCTGATCTTATATGGTACGTGAGTGAAAAAGAAAAAAAATGGTAGCATTTTCGCATCACTTACTAATAAATTTAATTTTGACATAATGGCACAGTATTATTTATATTACAAATTTTGTAATAAGCAAGAAGATAAAACAATGATGATTATACATAAGATACATTAGCGAACTTAAATAAATCAGTAAAACATACCATTTATAAATAAAATGAATCACGAAATGCACTTAAAATGCGTTACGATAATAAAATGTAATTCCATGTAATTACATTTATGCAAACGGTAGCTCAATGCACTTCTGTTGCATAAGCCTGCCGGAAGCCTAAATTATTGATGATGCTTTTCGTAAGATGGAAAATAAATGCTAAAGAGGCTAATGGATGTCTGTGTCTTCGTAAGTGGACTAACTGGTTAATATTTAGTTTATTAAAATACGATTTGCTTTCTAAAAGTTGTCTAATTTTATATATTTCTGAGTTTCAGTTAAAAAAAATATATGTGCAAAAATGCTACTGAGGCCTTTAAAAACCCCTCTCACTTTTCTCACTAAAGTGTCATTATATACAAAAAAATACGGATTACTGTACTTGTATATTTTAATGTATATACAAAAATATTCGCCTGAAAGTCTACAGGGCAGTTCCAGGCAAAAATTACGTAATTTCTTCTACAACATTACCTTATAGCAACAGCTAGGCACTAAGAAACATAAATATAGAGAGTGGACATTGTATAATATGTTTAAAGAAGTAAATAGGTGAAAACTCGACGTGCACCTCGCGAGACGCGCGCGTCGATGTCTTTTACTCGCAGTTCCGTTCGCGAATCTCTGGCCGACCGCTGACCTACATTACTCATTCATTTTCGTACATTTTACGTAATAGGATGTTAGAATGTCTTTTCCAATATCTATGTATACATTCCGAATATATATTTCTTTATTTTTATACTAGCTAAAGCCATTATAATTGGGTGAAATTTTAGGATTAAGATTCGGAACGATATCTCTTATGAATGTTTTTGGTTATCAAATGTTGTAAAAGATTATGGTAATGTTTGAGTTTTAGTGTCATATTTACATGAATTATTTTATTTTATTGGATTCTTTATTTCTGAAGTTGAATTAATTGTTGCCTTAATAATTGATTAGATGCTGCATTTCGTATCAATTAATTCAATTGAAAGCTACAACCGTTGATATTAATAGAAATGTGTTTAAGAGAAATTCTGTCGAGAGTTATTTTTAAATAAAGCCGGTAACAGTTTCTAATACTTGTACCTTTAAATTAATAGACATTCTGAAGAAAGAAACGTACGAATATTTTATTTATAATATAATAAAATATTCGACTAAGAATGATAATTCAAAATAAAAAGTAAAAACCAATCATGCGTATACGCTGGTAGCATAGAAAGGTTGTAACTAATTTGATTCACGTCAAAGGTCAATACATTTTCACAGTAAGATTGGAATTGACACACTTTGATTTCCATAGAGAATTATCCGCTTCCCAATTTATAGACATATAGCCATAAACACAAAAAAAAACATCACAAAAATAACCCACTTATTTTTTTTATCACTGACACTGGAAAAAAATACACTTATGGCACAAATTTTTTTTTTTTACTTACCCAAAATATTAGCCTCATTTTATCCATACACAGCACTTAAAGTTATATAGTAGAGCAACAGTCACTGCACATGCGCGTAGCGGCGCGCCTCACTTACGACTGGCGGACGAGCGCGCCGTCGAAGCCTCCCCACACAACCTTCACATATTATGTAAACTTGAAAAAGCGCAAGTGCATTATGAGAGTTTTTGTTTTATGGTGATTATAGGTTACTTTGAACACCTTTTCTTTTGTAGAGTCACACTATAATTAAAGGTATGCGTTGAAATAACGATATAGCTTATTAGTTCCCGTAATTATTAATTTATAAAGAATTTAATATCTTGGAGCATCTCACACACGGTCATCTGATCCCAACCTAGGCAGAGCCTGTACGATGGCAACCAGAAACTGAAAAACATACTTGTATGTTTATAAATACATATCTATACATATAATAAAACAGTAAAAAACTGTGTCTGTACATTAAATAAATTAGAAAAAAAAAATTTTAATTGAGAGGGGTTTAGAAAAAGTAACAGAGCACGAATCCAAAAATAAAAAAATCTTTATGTTTGTCTGTATGTCTGTTTGTTTGTACACGCTAATCTTCGGAACTACTGGACGGATTTGATTTTTTTTTGTTGTATAGGTATTAAGTCTGGGCAACATATAAGCTATAATTTATCTTTGAAACTTTAACACCATGCAGAACCGCAACAGACCAGCTAAACTATAAGAGATACAAAAATGGTACCATAGCATTAAGTGTTCCACGCGATGAGCATTTTCTGCTGAGATAATAAATTTGAAGATTTGGAACACCTGATGCTGAACCCCAAGAGCCCGGCTACACTCAAAATCAAAATCAAAATGTTTTTATTTCTAGTAAACCTAAAATAGGCGCTTTAGAAACGTTAACTTTAAAAACTACTGACTCTAGGTGCGCGGTTCCAAAGTGTCATTCCTATGGAGAAGAACCGGCAAGAAACTCCATAAGTTACTCTTTTAAAAAAAAAATATTGTTTACAATATTATAGATCATGAAATAGGTATGTGCATCAATAACGCTAGGAACATAAAAAAAAAGATACTTAGGTATTAATTATAACAATGAAATCTTTCCTATAACATATAATAGGAATGACGTCTTGTTCAGCCTGATGAGCACTCTCTGTTGACTGAAATTTGATATAGAGATAGTTTTAGCCGCGATTACCGACCCCACGCGGGCGAACTTTTAACGGATTACCACTTAAGAACATACATTGCTTAAAGAAATAAAGTACTGAAAATAAATACTCTGGAATATCCACGCCACGAAAAGCATTCAAGTGTTATGTTGACAGTTGTGAGATCATTCTTTGACATCTAGTCGTTCGCAGGACAGGAAAATTTCTTCACCGATGCGTTTGAACGAGATTTATGTGACAAAAAATGTTTCGATTCATCACAGAGGTAAAGGAATAAATGCGGTTCGACTCTACATCTTTCGAAGCATGATTCGACTCGCGTGATTCGACTGTAGAAGACGACATCCCTTCAGACAAGCTGTCAATCGTGCTAACTCAACCTATTTTGACTGGCCTGTTGGTCTAGTGGTTAGTGACCCTGACTGCTAAGCCGGAGGTCGTGGGTTCGATTCCCACCCAGGACAAATCTTTGTGTGATGAGCACGATCATTTGTTCTGTGTCTGGGTAAGAAATATATATGTATGTTTATCAGTTGTCTGGTTGCCATAGTACAAGCTCTGCCTAGTTTGGGATCAGATGGCCGTGTGTGAGCTTGTCCCAAGATATTTTATTATATTATTTCGTCAAAGATTTACGATAAATCAATCATTCGATTCGTCTGAATTCGATTTGATTTAACTTTCTTTGATGCGACGCTTTTGGGATGTAGTGGTCGTGATGATCCTCCATTTTCATGGAAAGGGTGTCCGTGTTATAATTTTAGTGTTTTTTTTATCAAGAAATACTCTTTTAAAATCAAAGTATTTAGTCATAAAACCTTCTTTAAAAAATAATATCATAAGAAGAGAGACCCAATTTGAGCTTTCTATCTATCACGCCCTAAGCATATGTTGTACAATACATAGTTCAAAAATCAAACTATACTCGCACTTCATCAAATCATAAGCATACTACTGAAAAAATCGATCAAAATAAAAATAAATTGCTTTATAAATACAGGATTGTTTTTTATGGAGTGCGTTAATTCAACGAGGTAATCAGGTACATAAAACTAAAGAACTTTCCCCAAGGTACATTGGTCGATATCTTAAAATAGAAAATGATCTTTTGATATAAAGTGACAGGTCACATGACTTATGTTTCTTCTTCTTCTGCCTAGCCATTTCCCAAGCTATGTTGGGGTCGGCTTCCAATCTTACCGGATTTAGCTGAATACCGTATTTTACATGGAGCGACTGCCTATCTGACCTCCACAACCTATTGCTAGGTAATACAGTATTCCATAGTAAGAAATGGTTGTCAGAATTGTAATGACTTAACGACTGTCAAAGATCCCTGTATGACAGTCGGGACCAACAGCTTAACGTGCTTTCCGAGGCACGGACTTACGTTTGGATGATTTAATGAAAAGATGATTCATTTTTGAATAAACGCACTCCATAAAAAAAAACCTGTAAATAAGTATATATACAAAAGACAGTAAAAGGTTTCGATTTTTTTTATACATCTCATTTGGTGAACAAAACCAAATCAGTTTACTGCCACTCGTCATGAGGTATACTCACAGCCTTCATCTCCTCGGGTCCGAACTATGATAAGTGGGTAAGTGAATAAGGTAATGCTGTGATAGATAACTTATTTTACGGGAATGGGACCAATTTATGCGAGTGCAAGTGCGGGCCACAGCTATTTTATAAATCGATTATTATATTATCATCACTGACTGTGAAATTTTTACAAACTAACTCATGAAGACATTGGTCATGAGAGACAAGCCAAAAAGTACATAACTGCGTATCTCTTATAGTGCCACAAACTCATGACCCGACGACGGCGTCGCTCTTGTTGAATTTAGTGTTCCAACAATGCTCAACGCGTTCGTGGAGACCAACCCAGGCTTGGATTTGTTTGTTGATGAATGGAAGACGATTATGTTGGAATGTTTGCGATTTTATGAGAAGATTGAATAAAAGGGATTATTTAAAAGCTATTGTTATATTAAGTTTTTCTTCTTTTTTTTTTCTTATGTACCTAATTCAGCATAATTGGCTTAACGCTGTACTGAATTTAGTTCAATAAATAAATAAATAATACTAATATTACTTATTAATAGACATTACTAATATTATTATTACTATAATACTAATAAATAATAACTCAATAGAATTTTCGTCGTTTTCAATGTAACAATAATGCCTTTGCCCAAGTGTACAAGGAGTAAATAAAATCTTAATTTCCGATTATTTGATATTTAAAGCTATAAGAAATGAAATCAGTCAAATAATATTAGTTCCAGATATAGCCACCAGGTCAGTTTGTAGCACTACTTAAAATATTAAATCATATAAAACCTCTTCTCATATGTTGTCATTGGCATAATACCTAATTATATTAATTTTCCATTTTTCACTGTCAATTTTGACGATGGGCCGAACAAAAAACATACAGTGACATTCTACACCAATTTTTTTCCTTACACCATCAAAATTATAAAGTAAAATTTAAATAAAATGTCTAGAAGAATTAATTTAGATCCAATAAATGTAACCAATGGCATTAATCGCTTGAGTGGATTTTTCTCAGGAAGAAAGTACCTTTATCCATATGGCTCTTCAAGTCGGGTCGTACCTAGGTCTGCAGTAGTGCATAGGTACGATTGCAAAAATGTGAAACAAGATTTCTATGAATGCCATACGACGAAATTGATCAAACATTCGATTCTTCCGCGAATAACCAATTGGATTCCGTCAAACTATGTTGCATCGGAGACAAAAATATTTACAGACAAATGTTTAAATACGGTAAGAGCATCATGGAATTCTAATACTTTTGTCAGTTATAGGGCCCTTCTAAAACTATGTTGTCCCTGTTGAAGAGCGTTCTACACCACTTTGCAGTCAGTCTTCATTTAAGTGAAATAAATAATTATTTTATTTTTTTAATTATCGATTGCCTGGAGTCGAGTCATAATTCCGTGGAAGTTAAGATGTGACACTTGCCTCAAGAAAAACAAAGAATTTTAGTAGGTCACTCGTAAAAAAAACAAACAACACAGACCTTAAGTAAACTGTAGGGTTTTAAGTATTCACGTTTTCATTTAGAGGTTCGGTGAATTTATTTGTATAGTGTATTTGTTACGCTTTATTTATGTGGTTATTATGTTTTACGGAAATAAACTACTAACACAATTTGACGCACACTAACTTAGAGAACTGCGTGCTCGCTCATCACCTATTCTTGCCGCACGACTAAAGACCCCAATATTTACTTAATGTTAGGTTATCTTAATAATTATCAGTAAAAGTGATTATTTTCGCACTTTTACCTTAACTTACGGTAATTACTAATAATGTCTGGTTAGGTACCGATCCATTAACAATTTAAAACTATTCATAATTACCGCCACAATGGTATAAAAATCGACGATATTAACGTAAGTCCCATTAAGCAATAAGTGTAACTGGTAAGTAAAATAAACATGGCAGCCAATCTAATGTTTGATGTAAACAAACTTCTGATACTCGTCGGATTTTCGAATTGTACTTCTTAAAAGCAATAATTCATACCCCTTATGTAACGGTAGCTCTTGACTCCAACTATGAAGACAGTACAATTGATGTATTCCTTCTTTTATTCAGGTGTGCTTCGGTGGCAAGTCAGCTCCCGGAATGCCTATCAAAAGCTATTATGATTCACCGAATCCTCAGTGCCCTCCATTGGACCCCAAACCGTGTAAACCCGAAAAAAAATCGCCCGAGTGTAATCCCCCCCGATGTCCTGTTTGTCCACTTGCAAGAATCACCACATGCAAACCTCCTAGAATCAACCCATGTGACACTCCATGTCCAAAACCATGCCCTTGTGGGCCGAAAAAAGAAAAAAAGTCGCCTTGTGGACTTAGGCTGAGCACTAGTTATATTACTATAGATACTATATTGGATGGACCAACTCTAACCCCTTACCCACTTATTTGTCCTTCCTCGTCGAAAGGTTTTAATAGAGGTGGGTCTTGTCCTTATCCCCCGAAAATATGTCCATCTGGAAGAGGTAAAGGAGATGGGGGTTTATGTCCACCCTTGTATGAAGGTTCTAATAGCGGAGGCTTTTGCCCTGCACTGAAAATATGTCCATCTCGAGGATTCAAAGGAGACGGCGGCTGTCCACCAATAAACTGTGCTCCTCAAAAATGTGGAGGATGTGGAGGCCCACCAAAATGCCCTGGTAAAGGCAAGAGAAATCCTTGTGGTGGAAAAGGATCTACAAATTCGCCAAGAAAAGGACCAATATGTCCTCCACAAAAGAAAGTTAAGGGTTGCCCTCCCCCAAGAAAAGGAGGTTCAGGAGGTAAGGGATATAATTGCCCTCCTCTAAAGAAAGTTAAGGATTGCCCTCCCTCTAGAAAAGGAGGCACAGGAGGTAAAGGTCCTTGTGCTAAACCTTGTGCTAAACCTTGTGCTAAACCATGTGCTAAAACTTGTGCTAAGCCTTGTGCTAAACCTTGTGCTAAACCTTGTGCTAAAACTTGTGCTAAGCCTTGTGCTAAACCTTGTGCTAAGCCTTGTGGTGGCGCCCAATCGGAATCGGGTTCAGGAAAATGCAAAGCTTCCATTAAAAGAGCACCTAGCTGTCCACCTAAATGTAAATAAACTTAGTCAAAAAGTTGGCGTAAGATTGTTTTGCAACTTAAATTATTGTGACTATTTTTTTCTAAATATATTTAGATGATTAAAGCATATATTTATAAATTTGCATATGTTTTTGTTTTATATTTTTTTAACTATTTAAATAAAATAGAAAAACAGCTTATTCCTAATACAGGACAGAGTAAAGTTGTGCACTATCTATATTTAAGTGTGGTGATACTTATTTTGTAAGGTTTGAGTGACACTTTTATAGTGACTGGTATTTTTTTTATCTCTCTTCATTAACACTAGGGAATCCCATTCTAATTAACTGTCCGAATTTAATATTAATCATAAGCGTGCTTCGACCGGGTAAATGCTAGTGGCTGAAAGTGATAATAAAATACAGTTTAAAATTATTATTTTGTAAAACTAACGAATAAAACAATCATTGGCAGGACACCAAATAAGTAAAGAACAAATGTTACAACCAAAATTATAACATCAACTGATGATCAAGATTCCCTTCGTCCTGATATTATGATTCCCGCTTTATGAAACTAAGTAGTATTTCATAATAGTTACAAACAAAACTCACTTAGTTTAGATTTTTGTTGAATTTTAATCTTATGCATGTCATAATTGCTATATTTGGAAGAGTATCTTAATTATTTCTTCTTTTATTCAGGTGCCCTTCATACGCGCGTGTGAACGAGCTAGTCTAAGCACAAGAAAGTGGGCTTCCTTGGACCCGAAAGCGCTTGGATTCAAAAATACATCCCTGAAGGCGATTACCGCAAAAACTCCTGTTTGTCCGATTACACGAGATGTTAAAAGCAAAGCCTCGAAAAAAAATTTTGGATCTCTCACAGAGAAGAATTTGAAAAAGGCTTCGCGTCGATGCAAGATGAGCATTTTTCCTGGTGCTTTGTTAGCTAATATTGATAGTGTTGCCTTCACAAAATCCTCAACCCCACTGAAAATCCATTCAAAAAAAGCTTCTATTGAAGGAGGATGTCCAAAAAAGATAGTTCAGCATTTTCTTGCAAAAAAAACAAATGTATTTGGAGGATCCTTGACATCTTATCATACTTCTGCTAATTTAATGTATTTGCAACAGGATTTCATTCCTTCTAAGATATGTTTCTTATCGGTTTCGTTTTCGGTTCGATTTAGTTCTTCTAAGTGCCCTCCGGGATCGGGCACCACTGGGGAAAGCTTGCCACCTTGTAATTGTCCCCCTGGATCCGGTGGTACTGGGTTAGGTAGTTCAGGAGGATCTTCAGGCTCGCCTTCATCATGTAGACATGCCAGTAAAGGTCGTAAGTGTAGTGGCAGATCATCATCAAGTCCATCTTCAGAATGTCCCCCGGGATCAGGCAAAACTGGAGAACGTTTGCCACCTTGTAATTGCCCTCCTGGATCCGGTGGAACAGGGTTAGGCGGTTCAGGAGAATCTTCAGGCTCGCCTTCGTCCTGTAGGCATTCCAGTAAAGGTCGTCAGTGTAGTGCTGGATCATCATCGAGTCCGTCACCGAAATGTCCTCCGGGATCAGGCAAAACTGGAGAACGTTTGCCACCTTGTAATTGCCCTCCGGGATCAGGTGGAACCGGAATAGGAGGTTCAGGTTCTTCAGGCTCATCTTCATCATGTAGGCATGCCAGTAAAGGGCGTCAGTGTAGTGGCAGATCATCATCAAGTCCATCTTCGATATGCCCTCCGGGATCAGGGAAAACTGGTGAAAGCTTGCCGCCACCTAACTGCCCTCCGGGATCAGGTGGAACCGGAATAGGAGGTGCAGGTTCTTCAGGCTCATCTTCATCATGTAGGCATGCCAGTAAAGGGCGTAAGTGTAGTGGCAGATCATCATCAAGTCCATCTTCGACATGTCCTCCGGGATCAGGCAAAACTGGTGAAAGCTTGCCGCCACCCAACTGCCCTCCGGGATCCGGTGGAACTGGGATAGGAGGTGCAGGTTCTTCTGGTTCTCCATGTTCGTCTCCATGCTCTGGTTCGGGTTTGAAGTGTCCTCCAGGATCAGGCAAAACTGGTCAAAGCTTGCCGCCACCCAACTGCCCTCCGGGATCCGGTGGGGCCGGAATAGGAGGTGCAGGTTCTTCAGGCTCATCTTCATCATGTAGGCATGCCAGTAAAGGGCGACAGTGTAGTGGCAGATCATCATCAAGTCCATCTTCGATATGTCCTCCGGGATCAGGCAAAACTGGTGAAAGCTTGCCGCCACCCAACTGCCCTCCGGGATCCGGTGGAACTGGTATAGGAGGTGCAGGTTCTTCAGGCTCACCTTCATCATGTAGGCATGCCAGTAAAGGGCGTAAGTGTAGTGGCAGATCATCATCAAGTCCATCTTCAATATGTCCTCCGGGATCAGGCAAAACTGGTGAAAGCTTGCCGCCACCCAACTGCCCTCCGGGATCCGGTGGAACTGGGATAGGTGGTGCAGGTTCTTCTGGTTCTCCATGTTCGTCTCCACGCTCTGGTTCGGGTTTGAAGTGTCCTCCAGGATCCGGCAAAACTGGTCAAAGCTTGCCGCCACCCAACTGCCCTCCGGGATCCGGTGGGACCGGAATAGGAGGTGCAGGTTCTTCAGGCTCATCTTCATCGTGTAGGCATTCCAGTAAAGGTCGTCAGTGTAGTGCTGGGTCATCATCAAGTCCGTCACCGAAATGTCCTCCGGGATCAGGCAAAACTGGAGAACGTTTGCCACCTTGTAATTGCCCTCCGGGATCAGGTGGAACCGGAATAGGAGGTACAGGTTCTTCAGGCACACCTTCATCGTGTAGGCATTCCAGTAAAGGTCGTCAGTGTAGTGCTGGGTCATCATCAAGTCCGTCACCGAAATGTCCTCCGGGATCAGGCAAAACTGGAGAACGTTTGCCACCTTGTAATTGCCCTCCGGGATCAGGTGGAACCGGAATAGGAGGTTCAGGTTCTTCAGGCTCATCTTCATCATGTAGGCATGCCAGTAAAGGGCGTCAGTGTAGTGGCAGAACATCATCAAGTCCATCTTCGACATGTCCTCCGGGATCAGGCAAAACTGGAGAACGTTTGCCACCTTGTAATTGCCCTCCGGGATCCGGTGGAACTGGAATAGGAGGTTCAGGTTCTTCAGGCTCATCTTCATCATGTAGGCATGCCAGTAAAGGGCGTAAGTGTAGTGGCAGATCATCATCAAGTCCATCTTCGACATGTCCTCCGGGATCAGGCAAAACTGGAGAACGTTTGCCACCTTGTAATTGCCCTCCGGGATCAGGTGGAACCGGAATAGGAGGTTCAGGTTCTTCAGGCTCATCTTCATCATGTAGGCATGCCAGTAAAGGGCGTCAGTGTAGTGGCAGATCATCATCAAGTCCATCTTCGACATGTCCTCCGGGATCAGGCAAAACTGGTGAAAGATTGCCGCCACCCAACTGCCCTCCGGGATCCGGTGGAACTGGTATAGGAGGTTCAGGTTCTTCAGGCTCACCTTCATCATGTAGGCATGCCAGTAAAGGGCGTCAATGTAGTGGCAGATCATCATCAAGTCCATCTTCGACATGTCCTCCGGGATCAGGCAAAGCTGGTGAAAGCTTGCCGCCACCCAACTGCCCTCCGGGATCCGGTGGAACTGGAATAGGAGGAGCAGGTTCTTCAGGCTCACCTTCATCATGTAGGCATGCCAGTAAAGGGCGTCAATGTAGTGGCAGATCATCATCAAGTCCATCTTCGACATGTCCTCCAGGATCTGGAAAAACTGGTGAAAAATTGCCACCTCCAAATTGTCCTCCTGGATCCGGTGGTACTGGGCTTGGTGGTTCAGGCAGGTCTTCAGGACCCTCATCATGTAAGCCTCGTGCATGTAGGCCTCGACCTAAAGTTTCACCATGTAAGTCTCGTTCTAAAGCTTCAAGGTGTTCTGGTAGGACGGGTTCGGCTTCGTCTTCGCGGTGTCCTCCAGGATCTGGAAAGACTGGAGAAAAATTGCCACCTGCGAATTGTCCCCCGGGATCTGGTGGGACCGGATTAGGGGGTTCAGGAGAACCTTCAAGGTCCTCAAAATGTAAGCCTCGTGCATGTAGG
This sequence comes from Plusia festucae, assembly GCA_950381575.1. Classification (NCBI taxonomy): domain Eukaryota; kingdom Metazoa; phylum Arthropoda; class Insecta; order Lepidoptera; family Noctuidae; genus Plusia; species Plusia festucae. The sequence continues at coordinate 2,008,898 of OX494447.1, forward strand.
CCTCGTCCTAAAGTTTCACCACGAAATCCTTGTAATAAAGCTTCAAGGAGTTCTTGTAAGATGGGTTCGGCTTCATCTTCGCGGTGTCCTCCAGGGTCTGGCAAGACTGGGGAAACATTACCACCTGCAAACTGTCCCCCTGGATCTGGTGGTGCCGGGTTAGGTGGCTCAGGAGGGTCTTCAGGTTCCTCATCATGTAGACCTCCCAGCAAAGGTCCCAGATGTGGATCCACTGGAAATTCTGGGCCGTGTTCCAGGTGTAAAAAGTAATTTGTATTCTATGTCTAATTCTCCCCTATTAGGAAACTTAGACATGTTGTTCAAAAACTTCGGTTATCAGATTTTTTTTTAAACGCAAACTCTAAGAACCATATCTAAGAGTATCTGTTGAACCTGTAACAATTTGATTTTGGGTGGGGTTAAAAGTTTTAGTCTTTACATTTTATTTTAAATTTTACTTTCTCAGTGGTTCAACCAACTACATATTTGTCTTTCAATTCTTCAGTCTTTAAATTACAAGATAGATGATCACATATGGTGTATTTGACCGCACATTTGACCTTAAAATTATATCTGTACATTCCTATGTTTTAAGAAAATGTATAAATTATTATAAATTATAAATAAAGCTAAAGTTAATTAAATGGAAAAAAAATGCTTTCTTATTTTTTCGTTCGGTGAATAGTAGATTCAAATAGAATGCATACTAATAATTTAACAAACAAACAACGATTCGGTTTCAAGCTTCTTTAAGTTTTTAGGAATGGAGTTAAAACAATTTACACTTTTTGGGGCATTTTTGGGGGATAGGTGAGGTTCATATTAGGTTACTTCAGACCCCAGAAAAATTCAAGCCCCTTTTTTTACATTTTCACTACCAAGGTTATCTTCAAATTTAACATTAAGTGTTTAATTTCGCACTTTTATCTCGAATTACGGTAATAACTAATCATAATTTCATGTTCATTATAATTTATCATTGTATAATAGTTATCAGTAATTACCGTGACAATTATCTAAAAACGAAAAAATTTGATGTTCTTAACTTATATTGGTAGTCAAGTAAAATATTGATTTAACTGGTAAGTAAAATAAAAGTGGCAGCTAATCTAACGCTTGATTATAAAATAACTGCACTACAGGTGCTTCTATTGCACGTCGGTTTCTGAAATTGTGCTTTTTAATAGCAATGATTAGGTAACGATTGCTCTATTCCCCAAAAGGGGTGTGGACCAGGTACGAAAATTAAATCTATTTGGTCCGTAAGTTAGATATTGAAAAAACATTAGATATTTTTTTTTCTTAATTTAATGGGACTCATAAGTAGGCAAAATAGTAGCCACAAGTAACGCGGCAAGTTTTATCTAAATATTAGTTATTTACGAAAAGCAAAAAATATGTATCTAATGTTTTTTTAACTACATAAAAACTGGTCATTGAAAAAAAAATTGTTCGTATGCCTATTATAAATAGCAGTGCAATTGATGTATTCCTTCTTTTATTCAGGTGTGCTTCGGTGGCAAGTCAGCTCCCGGAATGCCTATCAAAAGCTATTATGATTCACCGAATCCTCAGTGCCCTCCATTGGACCCCAAACCGTGTAAACCACCCGAAAAAAAATCTCCCGAGTGTAATCCCCCCAGATGTCCTGTTTGTCCACTTGCAAGAATCACTACATGCAAACCTGCTAGAATCAACCCATGTGACACTCCATGTCCAAAACCATGCCCTTGTGGGCCGAAAAAAGAAGAAAAAAAGTCGCCATGTGGACTTAGGTTGAGCACTAGTTATATTACTATAGATACTATATTGGATGGACCAACTCTAACCCCTTACCCACTTATTTGTCCTTCCTCGTCGAAAGGTTCCAGTAAAGGTGGGTCTTGTCCCTCCCCGAAAAGATGCCCATCTCGAGAAAGTAAAGGAGATGGGGGTTTATGTCCACCTTTGTATGAAGGTTCTAATAGAGGAGGCTCTTGCCCTCCCCCAAAAAGATGTCCATCTCGAGGATTCATAGGAGACTGCGGTTGTCCAACAAAAAACTGTGCCCCTAAGAAAGATGGAAGATGCCCAAATACACCAAAATGCCCTGTGAGAAAAATCAAGAAATATCCTTGTCCTTCAAAAAGGAGACCTATATGTCCTCCTAAAAGGAAAGTTACGAATAAGGGAGGTACAGTATGTAAATGTCCCCAAAAAAAGGTTAAGAATCGCCGCCCCGCAAGAAAAAGAACTCAAGGATGTAAAGTATTTAAGTGTCCAATCAGAAAGGTGGCTAAGGGATGTGGACCGCCAAGAAGACCCGGTCCAAGATGTGTAAACGTTAGGAGAATGAAGTGTGTTCCTATGATGAAAGGAAGTATATATAGAGGCCCCTCTTGTCCTAAAAAAAAACCTACCGGTTGTGGTGTCACCCAAAGCAGACCTGTTACAAGATGCCCTAGAAAATCGCGTTCAAATAGAAAGAAACCTTTTATTAAGAGAGCCCCGAGCTGCCCAAGGACACCTAAAAAAAATTAGTCAAAAAGGTGTAAAATTAAGAATAATCATTGTTTTTGAACAAAATTATTGTGACTTTTTTTGCTCAATGTACTTATCGAAAATTAAAGCGTTAAATTATAAATTAAATTATTAATTCAATGTTTTGTTTTTTTATTGTCTAATTTATCGAACTTCTTCTTCTTCTTAGGTTGCATCTCCGAGACCGGAGGTCGGCCGTTCTTACATGTGGTGGATCTTAGGGTGTTAAGAAATCGATTCATTTGAAGTTAGTTAACTCCATTATTTTAGTTCATATAAAGAAGAAAAAAGAATTTTAGCCATTCCTAATAAGCGTTAATTCTCATGTTTGCACTTAACTTAAGCGCATCCTAACTTGTTGGTTTAATAAGATAACAAATACTTAACTAAAAATTGCATTTTTTTATTATTTATTTAATTTAATTCAGGCAACTTGGGCCCCATAGAAAATACAATACAAACTATAATATGAAAATACTTATAAAGTAATACATATAAAAATAATATGGCAATAGATACAATACTATACTATTAAAACTTAAAAATACTATATATACATACAACATAACAAACTAAAACTACTGTACACGAATCCTCGGCGTCGTGTTTCGCTGACTGGCGTCGCGTAGCCGGCCGCGAAACAACACCCTTCGGCCACAAGGAACTTGTCAAAATCTTGCGTCGGAACACGGACCACGAACGACCTGAAGTTAGTGCGGTGGCGCGGCTCCAACATCTCAACCCTCAGAGTCCATTTGGTCTTGATTTTCAGATACTCCACGATCTCCTCAGCCTTCGATGCTATACGTGTCTAGACTGCACCACTCCAGGTGCAGTCTAGACACGTATAGCATCGTCGTCGGTACTGCTGGACGCAGCAGCATGTTGGGTCCTGTCAGCGCAGTACCGCACTGGTTCCGACAAAGAGGCTTCTTCTTCTTCTTCTTTTCTACCTTGATGAAACCATCCTCGTTGCACGTGTCCCTCTCTGGACCCGGCCTTTTCAAAACCTTACTAGATTTTAAATGAAAAATTGCATTGTTTGAACCCTGTCTTGGGTTAGCGTTGCTTGCGCAAACGATGGTCTTTTCTCCGCGGCTGAGAAAAGACCATTCGAACACAGACAATAAAAACTCCGCCGCGGATTTACCGCGAACTCAACGCACACGGTGTGCGATCATTTGTTGCCCGAAAATGTAAATGTGTTGTGTTGCAATTTACATGAAGTTTAAGAAAAATAAAGACATTTTAAAAGAAAATACTGGGTTCATCCCCTTATATCAGATCGATTAACAAATATATATTTTCATGCGAAACATGCTCGGTTAAAACAATATTCAGAAATATTCTTTAAATATTATAAATCGGTTGGAACTTTTGATGAGTTATTGTCAATTGTGGAACCTGCTATATGTCATTCTGACAATGATGAGGATGTGCCAGAAGAAAGATTATCAGTAACTTTAAAGTAAGTAAATAAAATACGTTATAATTTTTTATCCTCGTTCGATAATAAGTCCCAAACAGAAGAGGAATAAACCTCTTGACATACGTCTTTCCATTATTTTTTCCTTAAATTTCGGTCGTGATACTCAACTGTTTTTTTGACGTATCGTATAAATAAGTTATTTTTTCGACTTCTTTTATTAAAATTCTACAATCGATTTCTTGCGTCATCGTTTATCGTTGTGCATACGTACGTCACTCTCGAGTGCACAACGCGGACTAAAGTCCTCCTTGTGCGTTGCTTCGCCTAATCACACGAGTTCTATTTTTATCGGCGACTCCCCCGTTCTTTCGTCCGGTTCGCTCTCTGCATGTCCTCGGTTTTTCGGGGGACTTTTTGTACGCGGTACTTTGCGTTACTCGATACAGTTGTAAACGTTCTATTTTAGCGGACAAAAAATTCCGCGGACAAAAATCCATCGTCTGCGCAGGCTATTAGGGTAGCGTATGTACGCTAAGTCAGTCTTAATTCTTACGACGCCGATTATAGCTTTTTTCGTCTTAGGAAGTCTCCTCCAGGCAGGGATGTTAAAAAGTACAGTATTTGCATTACATATACACAAGACAAAACTTTGTTGTTAGACTATGTATAACGAAAACGAACCCGGCTTCATTCAATCAATCAATCACCTCAGCTTATTGCGGACAACTGTTAACCACAGACCTCTCCCAACGTGCACGACATTACCTGGTCAAGTGATAGGCTTTAATTTGATTTTCATCTTGAAAAATTGCGTAAAAACCGTTGATTTGCGTGTAGGGTGAATTCCCAAACGGTGGCCTAGCGATTCAATCACCGGATTCGTATGCACATGGCTGAAGGTTCGAACCCAAGCAAGGACCAATGTGATTTTTTCATGTACTTTCTTATTTATTTCAAGAAAGAAAGCATTGTGAGATAACCTGGATTCCTAAAATTGGAATCTGGAATCGCCAACCTGCAATGAATAAGCGTGGTGAGTAATGCTCATCGTTCCTTATATGAGAAGAGGACTGTGCCGAGCAGTGGGACATTTATAGGCCCGTATTACAAGATGCTTCTGCCTAGCCTTTTTCCCAAGCCATGTTGGGGTCAGCTTCCAGTCTTACCGGATTTTGCTGAACACTATATTTTACATGAAGGGACTGCCTATCTGACCTCCCCTTTTTACTGGGTAATACAGTATCCCATAGTAAGACTGGTTGTCAGAATTGTAATGACTTAACAACTGTCAAAAATCACCGTATGACAGTCGGGACCAACGGCCTAACGTGCTTTCCGAAGCACGGAGGGTCACCCATCCACGGACCGACCGCGGTGAGCGCGGCTTACACTTAGCTACGGGACCCTCATTTTCATCCACGATGAGCCCGTATTACAAGATAACAAAAGCAAAAACTTTTTGCTTGCTACGAGGACTTCAGGCGAAGGAAATCGTTCTAGGTTACCACGACCTAGCGCTAACAAGTGAATTAATTTTATCATCGTGAGGTTTATACAGCATTAGAAAGTATCTAAGTAGTTTGCATATCTATGGAAGTAGTAAACTACTATCAATGTGGGTCTCACATTACTTTTTATTTAATTATTCTTGCTAACCCCTGGCGAGCAAAATTTATGCTTGTGTAACGACTGGATTCACGTTGGTAGTTCAATCGGTGGGAATCGAACCCGCGACCACATGATCGCAAGTCCGATGCCCTAATCCATTAGGCTACCGCCGCTTTTTATTTTGTTGGTATGTTTACCTCAATACCACATGGCAGCACCGCAGCACGTAAAATCGTAAAATCTGTTATCGTGAAAACAGTTCGGTGGTTGAAGGATTGGAAATGAATGTTCTTACTGCAAGGCGGCAAATTGAACTGCTAAACGAGGCAAATTGATGTCTTACGAGAATGGTCTACTTACGCGCAGAAAACCACGAGACACAACTAGTGTTAACAAAATAATCTGAATATCAACAAATAAGGTGGGTATATAATATTGGCTAAACAAATGAATGTAAGTATTCAGTAACCAACCTGTATATTTCGGTGATTCTTATTTTTCTTAAAACGTAATATATCTAACTTAACATCAAAAAGTTATATTATTACAGTCAGTTCAGTTAATTTATTAATAAGTGAGAATGTATTATATCAGAACTAATCAGCCTTTGAATGAGTATGAGAGAGAGAGAGAGAGAGAAATCATTAATGAATTCCACTTTTTTTCAAGGCCTTTTAGTTCTTTTTTTTCCATACGTTTTGGTTTTTTACTAATAAGAAATAGATACCTAAATAAATCCCAGTCCAGTAATTTTGGTAACCAAGAAATTCGTATCAAGTGTCAAGCATCAAACATGCAAACAGTTATAATTTGCCTGACAACATACCGTAAATCGAAGGCCACCATTATAAACAGCCCCATAGCGTAAAATACTACTTATCACTGTGCGTGGCAGATAGACAAGTTGTACTTACCGATCATTTATCGATTCATGAATATAATCGAATCGTAAATATCGCTTTTCTCTTCTACTATTCCACAATCGAATTGGCTGACCTTCTATGTTCGTGATGTACCAATTAAGTTATTTTGCCATCGTAACGTGTAATTTAAAAAAGTTGTACATTTCACGAATTCTAATACATATTTATTATCTTACAAATATATAATTTTCTGGTTACTACTAAACGGTGAGAACAGATGTACTGTTGGATGTTGCAGTTACGTATTGAGTGAGAAATTTTTCTTTGTGTCAATTATTTAATTTTGTTAAATTTATTTCATCTAAACATATTTTTCGCAGTGTCCAAGCATTTTAAGAATAAGAGCACTTGCCACTTAGTGTACAATACATAAGTAATATTCTATTCTATTCTATAAGGGTTTCTGCTATGTAGAGTTTCAATTGTTAGACGCTTTGCTACGTAGATTATTTGCTACTTAAACAACTTTACTTTGATTGGCATTTTGCTATTTATTAAATACCTTTTAATCGATAATTCTTTTAATATCCTACTAATATTATAAATGTGAAAGTGTGGATGTTTAGATGTTTGGATGTTTGTTACTCAATCACCATCACCCAAAAACGGGTTAACGAATTAGGATGGAATTTGGCATGCATATAGCCTTTGTTTCCGAGCTAAGCTGTGGGCAGAAAGCTTTGAAATTTGATATTTTTCTCGATTACAACGCAAGCTATAACACGGGTGAAAATTTTATTCCATTTTTCATTTCTCTTTAGACCCAATTCTGATGTCCACGCAGACGAAGTCGCGGACGGAAGCTAGTTTATTATAATTGTATCTCAGTGCTGTGCCCAAAACAATTGTTCTTTCGTCCAAAGGAAAGAATACCACTAGTTCCCGTTTATTGATTACCAAATGATCCTAACATTTGTAATTTCACATATCGCTCATGATGATTGAGATGAGCATAAAAATAATAATTACATACATATTTGGGGAGGGCAGTTACATCACTGATTCAATTATTTTATATTGAAAAGTAACCTCGTACACTTCAATGCAATTAGATTGTAATCATTAAACGAAGATGATGTTTGCAGTAATATAAACTAGTAACTGCGCCCCGGTGCTACCCGCGGTTCAGTTTATATTTCTTAATTTTTTTGGGATGCAAAGTAGCCTATATATGTTAAGCAGGGTCTTGGGATCTTGAGAGAGATGTATTTTTTTCTGACAATGATTAAAGTACCTACTAGCAGCGGCCCGCGGTTTTACCGTTGTTTTGCAAGGTTTTTTTTTGCCACGTTAATCTGAAAAACCACTTACCCCCGAATACTACTACTACCTCACTACCGACTACTTTAAAGTGTGAACTTTAAAGTGACAGACAGAATGAGACTTAACGGTGGCTTTAAACTGATTGACGTTTCAGTATTCAGCAGTAAGTTACTTAAGTTAATTTTTTTCATGTCTTAATCCAAAGTGTCAGCTATCTTCATACCAATTTTATCGAAAATTGGTCTTCCTTTTTGAGCTTGGAGAGGTAAACATACACACACGCAAACTTTCCCATTTATAATATAATTGTTATTATGTGTAACGAACGTGTATTTGATTGGTAACCTTCGTATTACATGCGTAAGGAAATGTTGATCTGTATGTATACACATAATAATATTTCTACATCGTTATAACAGCCAATTAATGTCCCACTGCTGGGCAGAAGCCTCTTCTCATATAGAGAAGGAACGAGTATTGATCACCACGAATTTGCGATTTCAGATTTAGATTTTTACGTTTTCCTTCGCCGATTGTCAAAAGTGCTTTAGTACAATCAAAAAAGTAATTTTAAAAACGTTACATTGATACTAGTCTGTTTTGGGATTGAACCTGCAACCTGATGCATACAAATCCTTTATTTCAACAGCTAGACCATCACAACATATATTTATAATACTAGCTTTTGCTTGCGGATATACCCGCGTAGGCATCGGTTATGGCGGTAGGTAGTTATATTATTTATATTATTATATTATAGTTTTTTTTTTTTTTAATGTGGACAACATCACATACATTGCTCCGATTCCAAAGTAAGTAGCTAAAGCACTTGTGTTATGGAATCAGAGACAACGAAGGTACCACAAACACCCAGACCCGAGACAATGTAGAAAAGTGTTTTTCTACATTGACCCGTCCGGGGATCGAACCCGGGACCTCAGAGCTGGCGACACCTTGAAAACCGGTGTGTACGCCACTCGACCACGGAGCTCGTCAAAAAGTAAGTAAAAAAGGTCGTCAAAAAGGTAGTATAAAGCCTTCCTCATTAATGGGATAACACCTAACACAGAAATATATTTTCAAATCGGACTGATCCTGATATAAGAACGTTCAACAAAAAAACGAACTCTTCAGCTTTATAAGATTAGTAAATAAATAAATGTGGACAAAATCACATACATTGCTTCGAATCCAATATACGTAGCCAGTTTTTGTCTAGATTGACCCGTCCGGGGATCGAACCCGGGACCTCAGACCTAGCGACACCTTGAAAACCGGTGTATACGCCCCTCGACCATATTTGTGTTTCAATACTTGATATTTACACTAAGTTGCATTATAGCTGGTAACGGTTTGTCTTATTTAATAGCTGCTGAAGTATATGTATGAGGCTCGTAACATTTCGCAATCACCTGTCACTATTGCAACGCATATAAATGATACAATATTGCATTACGTTTTACAATTTCCAGTAATAATACTGGACTATTATTTATTGTACGAGTATATTGGATAACAAGCCGTTTGTCCCAACTGTACGCTGATCTTTAAATGCAGAGAAGATATTTTTACATACACTGGGTGTTTGTGACACCTTCGTTGTCTCTGATTCCATAACACAAGTGCTTTAGTTTACATTGGATTCGGAGCAATATATGTTAAGTTGTCCACATTTTTATCACTTTGAAGATTTGAACCTAGGCTACTACGACTGTGTGTGATGTTACCTCATACTAACACGAAAAGAAGAACATTAACTTCGGAATAAAAAATACTCAGTGAAGATGTAACAGTTTTAATTGAATATAAAACTTAGAGCTCTTACACACTGGCGGAAGTTGCCAACGGCAGAGGTAACTGTAGCCGTCGACGCGCTGCGCCGGCGGAATCCGTTGACGCGTCGACGTCAGCCGTCGAAATTTCAACTTCGGAGGTCAGCGGCAGCCATCCGCTCTACCGCTGATCTTCGAAGTTAAAATGTCGAAGGCTGACGCCGACGCGTGTCGACAGCACCAGTTACCTGTGCCGTTGGCAACATGCCGCTAGTGTGTAAGAGCTCTTAATCAACGTTCGAATCTTTTACTATCTTAGCAATTAATCAATAAATGGAAACCGCAAAACTCTTCGAAATTAAATCGATGTTGATTTTACTTTCTAATGTAGGTACTCTAAGAAAAGTGAACGAAACCTTTATGTATTTAAAAGGTAGGTATTTATATAATTATAGTTCAATTCTTGCGTGTGTAACATAGGGAGAAAATAATTCCTTACAAAACAAAGACAATCCTAAGGTTAGAATTTGGGCGAAATTCTCAAAAATTAAAAAAATAAATAAAAAAAAAACAGAAAATTCAGGGGAATTCAATTGATATTTCAAGCCTTTAGTGATAAGACACAGCTCTTACTACAAAATTAACTAGTATAACTTGCATCATAAAAACTATACCTATAGCTTAATTAACTATCCAACATACATTAGCACTTGTTTTTATATAATACTAGCTGACCCGGCAACCGTTGTTCTACTATATTAAAAAAACTGGAGAACTCTCCGACCTACTCGATATGCCTACAAAATTTCATACAACTTGAATCAGCCGTTTTGAAGGAGTTTAGTAAAAAACATCGCAATACGAGAATTTTATACTAGAAGATGATTAGAAGTTAATTGTGACATAATCATTTGAAAACTATAGTCTGGTAAAGTCGTTCGTGACACTTTCATAGACCGCGCAGGACGTCACGGTGGGGCCGGGGAGAGGGGGTGTGTTACTACCCACTACTATTACACCTATAATAGTATCATAAAAGCTAAGGATAAGGTACCTACTATAGCTGAATACAAACATTGCAAAACCGGTGTAAATAAATACAGAATTTTATTTGAATTCTAAAGCACACATTATAGATATCCATTTTCGTTAACATTAACATACAAACTCGGTGCTTTGAACTCGATCGAGTTCAGTAGTTCATAGAAGAAGGGACGCTTCGCATAATCTATCGCTACATACGTACCATCGCATCGTTCCCATATTCGGTACGACATAGATTAAAAAAACCGGCCAAGTGCGAGTCAGACTCGCGCACCGAGGGTTCCGTACAAACCTGTATAATATTTATAGACTTGAGTATTTGTTAAGAATTTCAATATAATACCACTACGCGTTCATGAGTAAAGGGGTAATAAGTTTAAAATTATCAAAAATATTTTTATTATATGATGTAACTAAAAATTTATGCTTTTCGCAATTTTTCCTTTATCTGTGTTATAAGACGTCGCTTCGTACCAAATTTCAAGATTCTGAGTTCACGGGAAGTACCCTGTAGGTTTTGATTCCCATGCGAGTAGTGGCGAGTTTCAAAATATGCGGTTTTAATTCCTGTTTCTTTTGATTGCGTTGACATAGAAGTTTGATTTTGTTACAGCTTAAAGGTATTATAGATTTGAGTATTTGATATGAATTTCAATATAATACCACTACGCGTTCATGAGGAAAGGGGTAGTAAGTTTAAAATTATTAAAAATATTTTTATTATATGATATAACTAAAAATGTATACTTTTCGCAATTTTTCCTATATCTCTGCTATAAGACGTTGCTTCATACCAAATTTCAAGATTCTGAGTTCACGGGAAGTACCCTGTAGGTTTTGATTCCCTTGCGAGTAGTGGCGAGTTTCAAAATATGCGGTTTTAATTCCTGTTTCTTTTGATTGCGTTGACATAGAAGTTTGATTTTGTTACAGCTTAAAGGTATTATAGATTTGAGTATTTGATATGAATTTCAATATAATACCACTACGCGTTCATGAGGAAAGGGGTAGTAAGTTTAAAATTATTAAAAATATTTTTATTATATGATATAACTAAAAATGTATACTTTTCGCAATTTTTCCTATATCTCTGCTATAAGACGTTGCTTCATACCAAATTTCAAGATTCTGAGTTCACGGGAAGTACCCTGTAGGTTTTGATTCCCTTGCGAGTGTCGAAAATTTGCGGCATAAACGGGAGTATCTTTTGATCGCGTTGACTTAGAAGTTTGATTTTTTCACAGCTCCAAGAGACCATAGACTTGAGTATTTGATATGAATTTCAGCTTGATACCTCCACGCGTTCCTGAGAAAAAAGGTCTTGACAGACAGACAGACAGACAGACAGACAGACAGACAGACGGACAACAAAGTGATCCTATAAGGGTTCCGTTTTTACCTTTTGAGGTACGGAACCCTAAAAACAGACGTGATATTCCTTAATTTGATGATAATTTTATTTATGATCTTAATATTTAGTTTAGTTACTAACTTAAATAAATAAAACATATTTTGATGTTTTTTTAATCCTATAAAATCGGGTTGTTGGGACAACCTGAAGGCTATAAGCAAGACTGAAAGTCGACCCCAACATAGCTTGAGGAATGACAAAAAATAATAAGTATTTCTACCTAGACGACGTATTTTTTAAATTTATGTTTTAAGTATTGTTATCTATGACTTAATAAGGAATTTCGGCTAAAGTGGGTTCGTGTACAGGTAAAACACTATACAGGATTATATTTTATGGAGGGCGTATATTCTATGAGGTAATCAGGTGCATAAAACTAAACAACTTTTCCTAAGAAACATAGGTTTAAATCTTAAATTTGAATATAATCTTTTCATACAAACATAAGACACGTGACCTGTCACTTTGTATGAAAAGTACAATTTCCATTTTAAGATTTCAACCTATGTTCCTTGGAAAAAGTTGTTCAGTTGTAAGCACCTGATTACCTCGTTTAATTCACTCCTTATAAATTAACCCTGTAAATTTAATACGCTTTACAAAACTTTAAATGATCGAGAACTCTAAAGCTCGGTTTCCACCGCGAGCGGAACGGACCCATTAATGACTTCGTTAAACTCGCAAGCGCAAACTGCATACTTGTATTTCCACCAACAAATAGACCGACGGAAAGAGCCGAGCGTGTAAACCCCATTTCATTTTCAGGAGTCCGCTCCGCATAACCATTTCCCGCTCATTACCCTTCGCGGTAGAAACCGGGCTTAAGGCATATTGTATTAGATAAGATCTAAATAATAATATACAAAAAAACAGTCTAAAAGCATCACTAAAACCTAGTTACAAAAACCGTAGACCAATTCATTAGCACTTGTACAATAAGTTATGTGTTGCAACTGAATCAATTGTACGTTAAAAATATCTTGCAAAATTCGCTTCCCAGGATCATCAGTAGCTTGCCAAATTGTTAATTGGCAATTCTTATTAAAGAGCACATACACAAGTATTACTTCAATGTTATCAGATACATTTTTAAGCAAACGATACCCTTTTGATTAATTTTGTACGGTAAATTAACTCAATTATTATAAAGTGATGATTCCATATTTTTGCATTCCATCGCTGCGCCCCACGGTGTCACCCGCGGTTTATCAGATAACTTATTTATTCGGGTTAAAAGTAGCTTATGTATTAATCCCGGATGTCAGCTAGCTCCATACCAAACATTATAGAAATTGGTCCAGCCGGCGTGAAAAGATAACAAAATACACACACAAAGTTTCACCTTTTTATTATTAGTGTGAGAACTTTGATTAATTTATCAATGCCTTAAATATAGATAAAAAAATTACAATATAATTTATATTATTGTGTCCATAATTGTTCCGAACATTAGCTTTAAGCATACCACCACCTCTGTACTTTATGGAAAGACAATAAAGAATTGAGTATTGACTATTAAAATTGCTTTAGCTTGAATGAAAGTAGTGCAAATCTATATATTATTAATTCCAAAGAATCGCTCATCTGAAGTTTGCTCGTAAATCCAGTGATTCACGGAGTTCAATTATCTTATTACGACTCGCTCCACTTCCCGATCCCAGCTAAAGAAATTCAGTTTAATTAAAACTCTCACCAGAGCTATCTATTTTCCAAGTCACTTACTGTGACAGTAAAAAAATACAAAACTAATAGAAAATATTACTGTTCTAAGCCATTAGGGTCTATTAAATTAACTCATATATTTCTAACAGGAGCCAGCTCCACGCAAAAGTTTTGATTTTGTCCCGTTATCTCCAACTGGAGAAAAAAAAAATATTACGAATGCACTATACTGGTGAATGTACAATAAAGAGTAAATAAATATATGTCGTGGTGGCCTAGTAGGAATAATCGTGCACATGGTTGCAGGTTCGATACATGACATATGCACGGCCATAAATGCAATAAAACTGTTGTCGACACCTCTTGACAAGGCTATATTGTTTCCTAGTCGTAACTTTAATTAATGGACTTTAAATTGTGGAAGGTGTTTCATAAAACCTTTGTCAATGACTGTAAGTACCTACAATCATAAAGTAATCGAATAATGGAGGGGTTAAATATACCAAGTTCATTGGTTTTTGTTTTCCGGGGCTGTTTCCACACATTTTTTTGTTTTTTGTTTGTGTCACATGGCCTCTTGATTGGGCCATTGTGCGTGATCCTCTCCTCTTCCTCACTCCAGCCATCCGAGCACGAGCTTGGATGGCTGGAGTGAGGACTAAAAAAGAAAATGGCTGTTGACCTTCTGGGCACGAGCCCAGAAGGTCAACAGCCATTTTCTTTTTTAAATTTTGACTGCACGAATAGCCGAGTGGTATAGGTTACCACGCTAATTACCACTATGCGCGAAGTGCTGCGGGTTTGATCCCCGCATGAGACAAGCATTTGTGTGATCCACAGATACTTGTTCCAAGTCTGGGTGTTCTTTGTGTATGTGATTTTAATGTTTGTGAAACCCCCGCGACATAAGGATTAAAATCCTTAGTGCGGGCGTCGCTTTTTTTTTGCAAAAACAAAAAGCCATTTCAGGCTGGTGCAAGCCTCCCTCAACGACGAGAGTGATTGGAGGATTTGTGCCCGTTGTGCGGTCACGCTCATGCAATCTACTAGCACGTGCTGTGGCGTTTCTTCCTACTCCTTGCAGCCTCTGCTGACTGTCTGTTATACCCACATGCCAAGTTCATACCTGGCACTTAGTCTATGGCATCGGTATATTATAAAATATCCAAAGTAACATCTTTTAGCCAACGCGTCAATTGACCCGCGTGATTATATCTATATGCCATACAAACATATCATGCCTAGAGCTAGGGATTGTATTTGTTTACATAATATCCTTATTGAGAATCTATTTTAATAATACATTATTTCAATTATGTTTGAGTATTATTATTATTATTATATTTTACGGAATTTTACCCTCTTTAGCTAGTAAAATAGAATATTAAATATTGTTATATATACATAATAAATATATAATTTTGAGCCTTATTAATTGGAGTGGCACTTATAGAAAGAAAAAAACATGTTTAATAAAATTCATAAACTACATACTTATAAAATAACATGCATCCTAGAACTCTAACTTGTATCATATCCGGTTTCAATTACACTTCCCACATTACTTTATACAGTACAATAACTTAGGTTCAAGGTGGTGAACTCTGATCCTCATCTGGGTTCGGATCCACTTAGCTCTGATGCTCATTTGTTTTCGGATCCGATTTCTCAAGGGCATAAGTTCAAGTTTAAGTTCCATACTTTGAGCGGATGTAACTATACACATGCTTTGTAGTTTGGCAGAAGTAAAAACTGTTTATAAAACTTTATTCCTCCTGTGAAATAAATATTTTTTTCTAAAAATACAGTCTATCTATCTATTGGCGTCGCTCGAGCGATAATGCGTGCATCCGACGAAAATGACAACGCGACCGTGCTTTATAAACATACTGAGTTCCACTGAATGTCCTATTAAGAGTCGCACGATCATGCGATGCGATCATAGATTTTCATCGGACGATGCGAGCGAGGGCAAAAGGTATTAGAGTTAAAAAAAAAGTATGTAAGGAGTGCGTATATTCATTCATAAAATTGAAAATAATCTTTTCATACAAACATAAGTCACGTGACGAACTACGTTCCTTTAGGAAAGTGCTTCAGTTTTATGCACCTGATTACCTCGTAGAATGTATACGCACTCCTTTTAAATTAATCCTGTATAAACAAATTGAAATAAAAATACTTTTAAACGGATTCTATCGCGATTTATTTTAATATCCAACGTTTTAACACCTGTGCAGGTGTCATGGTCACGGGCAGACTGAGATGGTATTCGTCTTGACAAGATATGTTGCTCGTTCTACCTTCAATTTTTTGTAATTTTATTACTGTGGGCTCTCTTACATCGGTCAGATAAAAGTATAAAAATAATTATAAAAATAATATTAGAAATAATCGGTAACTAAGAATTAATGTACTCCTTATACACTTGAGCGAGGGCATTATTTTATTATTACTCTAAAAACCTCGTAAATTCTATTGATAAATGATGACGCCGTCACTGGATCAGATGAGTTTGTGGCACTATACTATATAGGTAATACAGTCTTGTGAATTGCTAAGTATGTACTGTTCTGCATAAACAACAGTTTAGTTTTTAATTATTCCAGCATTAACAATCTTAACACCGCAGAACGCAAAAGCTATTAATATTTACTTTATTTTCACAAATTAAAAAGATACCTACATTATTATGATTTAGTGTTTTAATAAACTCATAAATAATGTAAATCAGTTTACCATACAAAATATTATCGTATAGCCGCGAAATCTACATCATTTTGAACAAATTTTATTTTCGCGAACAAGCAGTGGAATTTTTCTCCGCTCTCTTTACCGCTGTTGAGTAATATGTTATGTTAGAAGTAAAACAAAAAAAGCACTCAAGGGCGAATAGGACTCGCTCACGTCCGATCAAGTTATTACACCATGTAGTTATCTACTTGATTAAATTTTTGTAAAAGAAACAAGTTTTTTTTTTATTTGCATGTTGGCAATTCTGGACTTCGCCATGAGTATTTTATTATAATTATGTTCTTTTTTAGACACAAAATTAAATGTTGTTAAAATGCATTTCTCTCGCATCTACCGTTCCTGAGATACCCGCTGATAGACAGACGTACAGTCACGAGCATAAATATGTATACAGCGAAATTTAATAACTTATTTAGCGAGAAGTTTTTGTTGAAACTCAATAATATATATACATAATTTGAGAACTGTTATAATTGTATGTTGTTAAATGATTAAAAGTTAAATTGATGGTGAGTTCATACCTATTTATGCTCGTGACTGTACAGGGTCAAAAAGGGAGAGAAGATGTCCTTTGTCTACATGGGCTTAAGGCGACAGAAACAGCATGAGACATAGCGACGACTTAAAATTGCGTTTGAGTAGTCGGCCAAAGCGTTGATGTACGTAATTTATTGTTATTTATAACGTGCTGTTGGCGTGTATGCGCATGCGCAACACATTCACCTGTTGATGAAACTCAGAGCTGTTGGTAGTTGTTTGTGCAATTCGGTATGCGCAAATTGTTTATGTATATTTATTTAATATGCACACGAAATGTGAGGATAACTATTTCTTGAGCTAAAACACATTAATTTTACTGTTTTTTACCTCTGATTGAAATTATAGTGGCAGTCAAGCACTATTATTTCACTATCTTTTAATAATGCCAATCCTACCAAAGGCTGTTTTTTTTTTTCAAAAAAATCCTATCTACGTGAGTTACACATTACTATCTAGTATTCATTACCGACTGGCCTGTTGGTCTAGTGGTTAGTGGCCCTGACTGCTGAACCGGAGGTGGTGGGATCGATACCCACTTAGGACAAATCCTTGTGAGATGAACACGACCATTTGTTTTGAGTCTGGGTGTTATTTATCTAAAATATGTATGTATTTACAAATATATAAGTATGTGTATCAGTGGTCTGGTCACCATAGTACAGGCTCTGCCTAGTTTTGGGATCAGATGGCCATGTGTGGGTTGTCCCAAGATATTATTAACATTATTCTTGTTAGTCCCTAGTGCTAAGAAAAATGCTTGTATTACCAGTTGGTTCTCGTCAGTAGAGCGATGGTTGGGATTCGAACCGGGAACCGCATGATCGCAAGTACTGACGCCCAATATTCAAATGGGTAGGTTCGAATCCCACCCATTACACTACCGTCGTGAACCCACTGGTAACACCAGCATTTAGCTTACCACGAGGGCGGAGGGATAACTACAATACTAGTTATGTGCGACCTACATTGATAACAAGCTTTAAAATAAAAAAAAGAAGACTGAATAAGGGTACCAACCAGCCAGATGTCAGATGACGCCACGAGGAGGGTTCCACTCGAATTTTTCGAGGGTCCGACGTCTGTCGTACTCGTGATTATCTGATCATTATATTCAATGACATATCAATCGCTCACACGCTTAATGATCAAGCCAGTTGAAAGATACACTAAGAAGCCTCTACTTTGGTAAATTACCATTAGATTATAGCTCTGTACTCAATACAAGATGTTAGGAATACTACACTTAAATTGTGTGTCTATAAATTTTGCCAAGGCCAGTTATTTTAAACTAATTGAAAAATAATAAATGACGATCTCCGTGGTCGAGTAGCGTACACACTGGTTTTCAAGGTGACGCTAGCTCTGAGGGTTCGATTCCCGGACGGATCAATGTAGAAAAACACTTTTCTATATTGCCTTGGGTCTGGTTGTTCGTGGTACCTTCGTTGTCACTGATTCCATTACACAAGTGCTTAAGCTACTTACTTTGGATTTGGAGCTATGTATGTGATGTTGTCCACATTATTTGTATTTTTTATTTTAGTTTTTTTTCAATGTCATGTTAAAGTACTTCCTTTCACATGTTTATTAAGACTAGCGACTCGCCCTGGCTTGGCATGGGTGCAATGCTGATACTAAATATACAACAAAATGTGTTTATTTCCGACCTAAAAGTAAACCTCTAAAATGATCAGTGTTCCTCTACTATATTATGCGTGTTTTATACACATAAACCTTTCTCTTGAATCTCTCAATCTATTAAAGAAACCGCATTCAAATCCGTTGCGTTGTTTTAAAGATCTATGCCTACATAAGAACAGACTAAGTTTTTGACTATGTAGTAACTAGCTGCCCGGACCTCGGTCTGTCAAAAATAATTACGTCATTTTTTTATAATATTAAAACCTTTCATGGACCCTAAGGAACATACAAAAAATAATTAAGCCGAATTGGTCCAGCAATTCTTGAGTTATGCGCTTACCAACATCCATTTTTATTTATCAAAATAAGACGGGTCTCAATTCGATTGTATTTTCTTGTAGCACAGACGTTTTTTTTGGTGTAATTTTTGGGAAAGTTATTGAGTTTTATGCATCAGATTACCTAGTTGAATTTACGCACTTCTTTTAAATTAATCCTGTATGTACAAATGCATGATATAGTATTAATGACGCAAGTTTGTACGTTCACGTTCGGTTAGCCAATAGGCTCTTCTTACCGATCATCTCGAAACGAGACACAAGATAGGTATTATGTAAATTATCTTATTTATATGTTACGGTCCACTGATGCAGATCGTTAGTACAAGATAATTAGGTGATGTAAGTATATCTACTGTTACGCGTGTGGTCCCGGGCACTATTGCTAGATTTGCTTACTTTTTTTTTTATTGTAATTGCTCACGGTATATATTTGGTAATTACACCAAAACGCTTACACACACATCAAATCAATGATCATAAAAAACAGATTAAATAATTAATATTCTTAGCACAGATAATTGTACAAATATTACAAATCAAACTTGATAATTATCGATTTGAGTACACACAAAAAAAAAGACTTACTTATTAAATTAAATTAATATCAACGCGCATGTCAATCAATATCTTATAAAAGTAGTTTGTATGACCCGATAGTGGCATTAAATTGCATTTCAATAAATATAGGCATGTCTTATAGATTACGGGTATACATTTTTTAGTAAACATCTCGCTCTATTAAACTCTTGCCGTAGTATCGTAAAACTTAGGCACTTACTTTTAACAAAAACTCAATCAGTAGACAACGTGTAATACACACAATTATAAAAACAACGACGCTCGCACTAAGGAATGTAATCCTTGTTTTTCGGGGATTTTCACAAACATTCAAATGATATGCACAAAGAACACCCAGACTTAGAACAAACATTTGTGGATCACACAAATGCTTGTCCCATGCGGGGATCGAACCCGCAGCATGTCGCGCACAGTGGTAATTAGCGTGGTGACCTATACCACTTGGCTATCCGTGCAGTCAGTACCTACTAAATTTAAGACAATCACCACTTTAACAGTATTTAAGTGGCAAAAGAAAAAATAAAATTACATAGCAAAATAATAAGTAAGTAGTATTAAATATTCACAGTATTGCAATTGTAACTATTTGAGCAACAATCATAAATTTATATTTCTTAACATACTTAGTTAATTTTAAACCATCAATTATATCGTCACTGGAAAGCCAATACTACTAAAGCGCCACTTTGGCCAAAATGAGTTATATATATCGTTGGATTGGATTTTTTATTCCGCGTCTAATGGTCTAGGTTTCATGGCGATCTGAGGACTTTTGTGGCGTTTTAGCACCTCAAATGTCGGAAGTTTTTCATAACTTTGCTTTTTTGAGAAATACTTACATAATACAATTTATCTTTGAATTTTAAAATTTGTCGTTTAAGTATTTATATTACCGGATATTAGCCACACTGAGCTCGTTCAGCAACTCAAAATACGCTATTTTATTCATTGATGTCGCTTTAGTACTTTACAATACAAATCGTTACGGTGGTTAAGTTTTGCTTTACGTAGAAACAGATGTGGTGGCGCGTTATGGTTTTTTTAGCGTAGATATACCTAGAACTACCTGGATGAGACCTCGCGCGACTGCTAATAAACAGGATTGAGTTATTTTGTTGCCACTTGTCTAATTTACTTAATGTCAACTGCGCCATAAGTAAAATAGATTTAACTTTAAATCATATTTTCATACATTAGTTTTTTTTTATGACATAATAGTACTAACTAACTATAATATAAATCGTTTTAACGTACGGTATAAGTGACATATAAGAACGTTCAGTAATAATACCCTCAGACATTATTAATCCACAATGCACGTTAGTAATATTTGCGTTAGTACAATTTAACAAACCTGCGCTGTTAGTATTTTTTGACACCGCACCCCAAATATATTTCACAGATTAAGTACTTTCTGTTTACTAACTTCATAAAGTAAAAGTACTAAAGCGACAGCTATTTCCTGAATTAAAATAAGTATGCAGAAGGTTTTAATTTTATTAGATGCGTAATAATGTCACAAAACTTTTTCTCCTTAAGCATTTTTCGATGCATAAATCAGAAAAAAAGTTATGTCTGGTTTTGTGGAAAAAAAAACTTTGAATTGATCTACTGTAAAAAGGCCTTTTGGCGCTTCAGTAGTATTGGCTTTCCAGTGACGATATGTAGTTACATAAGTATTAAGTAACTAAAGCTAAATGCAAATTAACCTAACTATATTTTTTAACTTGAATTGCTATGAACTGAAAAAAGGTTATGTGTAAACGTACGGAACACTAATGCGAACGACAACGCACCGTTTTTAAGCAATAATTTTATGGACTTATTCGTAGGTGGATTTGAAAGATAAATAATACCTAGATAGATAATCTTCATACAAGCGCGTAGCTAATAGTGAAGCAAAATATATTTATGTGTGCATCGGGCATTATGAATCTACTTTCGTCGGCTTCAACAACATCAGCACCTACACAAACTCTTTATTTTCACTTTTAGTTAAAAATGAACATGCCGAGTTTTTAGCAAGGTTTTTGTATATTACAAGTAATAGCTGCAGCTGCTTCTAAACTTTTATTTTGTTCGCAATCATTCAACAATTTTTAAGCTTTTAATTATAAATTAATCATCAGCGCACCGTTCGCAATACAGTGCCGTATGTTCTCAGTTTGTATTAATCTCTCATTAAGACAGAGGTGAGATGATTGGAATAATAATTAATAAACAGTTTTGACACGAAACTACGTGCGATGGTTATAATTATTGTTGTATCTCGACATATTACGAGAGCGATTCCATTGCAGCCTATCTCAGTTGTCCGCGAAGTATATTTTTAATATACAAGGTGTTACTGATATGAATAGAATAGAATATTATTCATTGTATACCATTAGTGTGTTGAATCATTGAAACCACGAGGGATGAAGAGTACATAATTTATAATAATAATAATGTAATATCCTGGGACAACTCACACCCGACCATCTGATCCCAAACTAGGCAGAGCCTGTACTATGGTAACCAGACAACTGATAAACATATTTATATTTTTATAAATACTTACATATTTTAATAAATAGCACCCAGACGCAGAACAAATGATCGTGATGATCACTCAAACATTTGTCATGGGTGGGAATCGGATTTAGGACCTCCGGCCTAGCAGTCAAGACCACTAGACCAACGGGCCCGACGATCTGGTATTGAGTCGATTAACAAAATTAAACAGTTATATATATATAATTATATATACCCAATTTTTAATATCAATTAATTATTCGACACAAAAAATCATAAAGACTGCTTTTCAAAATCAAAATGTTTTTATTTCTAGTAAACCTAAAATAGGCGCTTTAGAAACGTTAACTTTAAAAACTACTGACTCTAGGTGCGCGGTTCCTAAATGTCATTCCTATGGAGAAGAACCGGCAAGAAACTACATAAGTTACTCTTTTAAAAAAAATATATTGTTTACAATAGATCATGAAATAGGTATGTGCATCACGCAGCATGTGTTTAAGCAATGTATCTTGTTGTTCGCACGTGTTTGAAAATAATTACAAGTAAAATATTTCAATAAAGATTAAAATTCATTTGTATGAGAAAAAGTAACTAGGTACTTAGTTACTTGAGCAATGGAAACAGATGTGTGTCAAATCTTATGATCCCATAAATTCGAGGTAATGAAGCAAAACACATGAAATCATAGTTTATAGTACCATCATTAGTTGCAACGTGTTACGTAAGTTGAAGCTATCAAGGGATTTTATGTGTAGAGAAAGGAAAGATTTGCGTATTTAAATATTACGAGACCCGATAGTGGTCGACAATGAAATAAAGAAAAAGTTTGTGTATACATATAAATCTCTTTGATTCTCACCTTTGATTAATCACTAAGTAATTCATTTTAAATTTTACAAAATATATTATGCGTGTTGTGTCAAATACATGCTAGTGTGCGTAATTTTATTGATTAGTGTATTATTTACGCAAAGTTAAAAAAATGCATTCTGCCCTTCATCTCCATATAAACTATATGTGTACAAAATTTCGTACTCTTCCATCCGCACAATTTTTGTAAAAAGGGTACAAAGTTTTCGCTTCACATATTAATATGTAGATTATATACTAGTAGCTGCGCTCTGGTGTTACCCGTGGTTCAATTTTTTCGGGATTGAAAGTCGCATATGTAATCAAGGGTGCATGCTACCTCCATACTAATTTTATAAAAAATAGTGGACTATTTTTTATAAAATTAGTATGGAGGCCAAATGGGCTTAAAGAGGTAACACTAACACATTCAGAAACTTTCCCCTTTAAAATATTATTGTGAAGTGTGATGTCATCAAACTGAGTACCAACTTTTGAAATAGCAAATAAGTTATAAGTAGGTCAATATATTAGTGTACAGTAAAGAGTATACAGGATTATTTTTATTATTATTGCGTATAGTCAACGAGGTAATCAAGTGAATAAAACTGAACAACTTTTCCCAAGAAACATGGTTC
Organism: Plusia festucae; assembly: GCA_950381575.1. Taxonomy (NCBI): domain Eukaryota; kingdom Metazoa; phylum Arthropoda; class Insecta; order Lepidoptera; family Noctuidae; genus Plusia; species Plusia festucae. The sequence goes on from OX494447.1 coordinate 2,032,389, forward strand.
GAAATCTTAAAATTAAAAATCAACTTTTCATACAAACATAAGTCACGTGACCAGTCACTTTGTATGAAAATTTCATTTTTAATTTTAAGATTTCGACCCATATTCCTTGGGGAAAGTGATTTAGTTTTATGCACCTCATAAAATATGCGCACTCCTTTTAAATTAATCCTGTATTATCAGGCTCTACAAGGCATTAAATACACATTCAAAGCTATTGATGTGTAACCACAATTTTTCCGTCCAAAAGACGTGAACCACAATAATTTTGCTGTCATCTTGAAGTGTTACATCAAAAGAATGTTAAATTATGGTGGAACAGTAATAGGAAAACATTATGTTTATAGCTTTAGTGGGTACTTATACCAAGATACAACCTTAATAGCCAAACATTATAGTATTTAAGTATTTTGTTTGAGATATTTATGCGTTATAATTTAAGATCTACACTTATATAAGTTATATTATAAAGCTGAAGAGTATGATTTGTTGAACGCGCTCGATCGCGATCTCAGGAACTAGATACTTGTGGACCGATTTCGAAAACTCTTTCAGCGTGAGATATCCCATTAATAGAAGATGGCTACTTTATGGTCACTGGACGTGGTCGCAAGTAGATTGAGTCTGCTTGGGACTAGTGTAACCCGGCCGAAACGTCAAACCTTAAAAGGTAATTGCATGAGTTCGCGTTAATTCCCGTGTCGTAAGTTATTATTAATAATAATGCAACGCGATAGTTTAAAAGTTAGTAGCCCACGAGAGCGGAACAGCTATCAAAAGCTAGTACTTACTTTATATTTCTAAGTTTGAAACAGTTCAGTCAAAAAATCTTATTCACTATTGAATCCATATAACCATCTAAAAGGCACATTACATAATTGAGCAGAAAATAATCGTCCACCTATTGCCACCTATAATAGTGTGACCAATATATAGACCTATTGTGCTGTCTGTCTGTCACGGACTGCACCACAGACCTTTCACCTGAACCTTTGTTGTCCATTTAATAAGAATAGTAAGTGGAAGCCGTTTAGTATGCGAATCGCTTATGTGCTTACATAAGGCTTTTGGCTTTTATCTCTTTGAACTTATTATTAGTCATCATAACTATTATACCATAGGTAAGTTCTTTAGGACCAGTTTTTTGCCTATCATCATCCCGAGTTAAGATTGCTAGAAGCTTTGATAGACACACAAAATGCGTTTTACTGAAATTTGAGACAACTGAAACTGGACCTTAGTCTACCACTTATAATATTCAGAAAAAAACGAACTCATTACTGATTTTCAGTAACAATGAGATGGTCAGACTTACTTCAGACTTTATCGAGTTCTGTTTCATTCGAATTGAGATCTAGTTTGTACCAAACTATCACTAGAGTCGGGTCGTATAGAGGCACGATCTATAACTATACTGATCGAGAATAACCTAAAAGAATCTAACCCACAATCAAATGATTGCGAGTCCGACGTCCTAGCCATTAGGGTACCACCGATTCGATTTTGTATTGGTCATGTCTTTTATATTGTTAACAAAGGCCAAAGGGGCAAAAGATTTTTTTCCTTTATCGAAACCCGTCCTACTCTAACTACATATGCAAAAGTACGTATCGCTATTACATGTAGTAACAATAATGTCCTTAAGTCAGTAGCTTAGTCAAGGACTCTGGAAAGTTGACCCACTGTACTTCCCGACACCACATAACTCTTACGTCACAACCATTGTATGATATGTTTTATTTATTAGATATACGCTTACAAATAGAATGCATAGTTACAAACAATATTATATAATAAATTTTCTAGTTCATTGACTTTATCGTTCTGCAGTGGAGCGGCTAGTGTCACGTCTCGAATTTCTGTGGGATCAACTGTTATCAGATTATGATCAAGTAAATAGTGATATCGATATATATGTAGATGTACCAAATCATCTATTGTTTAATTACCTTGATATTATATAAAATTTGATAAAAAATACCTAAACCTTTTTGTTGTTTACCAAATTCGTCCTTATCCGCTTGTCACAAAATAGGTTTTTACAAAACAGAGTACAAACAATATCAAATTTTACGGCCGAACTATTTGAAATGAGAAGGATAATGACTTCGACTTTGGTCATTTTTGAGGTTGGATTCGAGACTGTGCATCTTGGGTTTGTTCTTTTGCCAATACTTAAGAGTGACGTTTCTATCTAACGTATACTCTGCTGCCGCCACAACAAATAAGACATAACAAACAATTATCACAATTAAAACAACAGTGGTAAAATATTAAACTAGGGCCAAATTAAAGATTGACAAGGAAAAAATTGCGGTTTAATTATACTTGTAATATAAATAATAATAATAAAGTAACTATTTCTATCAATTTGTCTAAATTTTGGTGTACAATAAAGTATATTCTATTCTATGTATTTTTGCCTGTAACGTTTCATGGCTAAACCGCTTCGACGCGGGCGAAGTCGCTTACAAAAGCTAGTTAGTTTAATAGTTCTGCAAATACCGCTTTAACCTTTAAATGCTACCGTGAATGTAAAATGGAATAACCTGTAAACAGTCTCTCGTGTAACTGCAATACTGACTAAAAGTTATAAGTATGTTGACCATCCTTTCACCAACCACCTCCGACATAAGCAGCTTCAACTATTTCGTAATTCAGTACTACAGAACATATAACCATATATATGTATGTATGTAAATCGTATATGAATGAAACTAGTTTGTAAATTGACAATCATGTGGGTCATCTAACATTCCACGAAATAGTAGAATTTTATTGTATTCGGAATATTTTTGGTATTGTTCCAAGTTACTCATAATTAAAATAACTAGTGGTCGCCCAATGGTCGAAATTCGACCTTATAATATAATATAATATTCAAACATTATTAAGGTTCTACTGTCGAAAACTAAACTACTATAACCACACATTTGACCAAGACTGTTATTTGCCAATTTATTTTTTGAACAAATTATATGAAATTAAAAGGAAGTAAAATAAAGAATATCTATTTAAAAAATGTTTATTAAAAGAAAACATGCTATAAGAGGAAAATACTATCCATTTAGAGCATATTTTATCGCATATTGCAAACTTCTCTGCAAACAATGTTTTTTGTAAAACCTCTTTTATCGTTTGCTAAATGTCCTTGGCCGTTATATTCGGATATATAAAAACTTAAACCACTTATTTATGTCAATGTCAGTAAGCAGTCAATGAAAAACAAAACAAACATGTGTGTGTGAAATGCATGGTAGTGTGGGTAATGTTTTATTTATTGATTTAATGTACTTTATAAGCATTATTATTGAAAAATATTAGCGTTCTCCACTTCTCCTACACATAAACTATAAGTGTGCCAAATTTTATGCTCCTGCGTCCGCGCAATTTTCGTAAAAAGGGGTCCAAAGTTTTGGCATCACGTATTAATATATAGATATAATAAACTAGCGATTGCAAATAATTAATTAAAACAATCATTAACAGATTTACATAAACTTTATCAAATTATTAATAAGTTTTTTTGACGGGCCTGTTGGTCTAGTGGTTAGTGACCCTGACTGCTAAGCCGGAGGTCGTAGGTTCGATTCCCATCCAGGAAAATATTTGTGTGATGATCGCGATCATTTGTTCTGTGTCTGGGTGTTTATTTATCTATAATATGTACCTATATGTATTAAGAAATATATAAGTATGTTTATCAGTTGTCTGGTCACCATAGTACAGGTTCTGTCTAGTTTGTATCAGATGACTGTGTGAGCAAAAGAAAAATGTAAACATTATCTTTAGTTAGGTACTATCGTCTAATGATACGTCCAGCACATTCGGATTTCGTGTGTGTAGCGCCTTGACAGCTCGTTGACAGGTCATCAGAGGAAGCTCAGCCACGCCCCCTTTGACGTTTTATTTATTTTGTAACAATAATTTATTTGTATAAAACAGGTGAGTTAGATCTACATGTACCTAAGACCATATTAGGTGTACGTGTTGTAGTAAGTCCAGATTTAAATTCACTTGTAAAAAGAAGAGAAGACTATTTATAGTCTACTAGCTATGCCCGCGGTTTCACCCGCATAAGTTTTCGCACTAAGTCGACGTCTAAATCCTGCAGGGAGGTTGCTAACGTAATCTTCTATATATATAAAACTCTTCCGTTACTGACAGACTGACTGACAGACAACGCATAGCCGAAACTACTGATCGTAAAGAGCTGAAATTTGGCATGTGTGTTTGTTGGGAGGAGTAGGCTACCACTAAGAGAGGATTTTTGGAAATTCCCCCCCAACGGGGAGAAAAGGGTGGTAATTTAATAAACGGTGGTACACGCGGACGAAGTCGCGAGCAAAAGCTAGTTAGAAATATATTGCTCTGGCTGGAGGCCGTTATGGTTTCGCACAAATAGTAAGGCAAAGTGGTCATGATAGGTCCCTAAAAACGAGCTATCGTCTCCTGATGGTGCGGGGAAGCCGCTGCTCACGGGTATTATCCATTGGGACCAGCGACCGCCTTAAGGTCGGGTCTGCGGGTGACAGGGAGGGCAACCTGTCACTCGATCAGCTAACAGGCTAAGAAGGAGACGGATGCTTCATCCCATGAGTCCGTTCTCAGAAGGAGTGAGGTGCGGGCCTTTTACACCCACACCTAGAAGGAGTCTGCCAGGACAGGGGCCCAGCAGGAATCGAGCGGAGAATGCGCGAGTGATCCCACGATTCCGGCCAAGGCAGAGACGGGACCGGGGTGTTTTTGGTCGGTGAAAGTCCGACATATCCCCACATCGCGCCCTCGGCGTGGGTTGAAAGCATAAGAAAAAAAGGTTATTATCAATTACTAAAGAAAAAACCGCGGTAGAATCCGTAATTTAGTTTTATTACAATGACATGTCTGACAACAGAGGTTTTGAGGCCTTGCCGGCCTGAGTAATAATGGGTCTTCGGATTATAATGATCTAATCAATAATTTACACAGTTGTTTGTCGGTTTCCTTTACGTCACCAATGAATTCCGCGACCCTTTCACACGGTATCGAATTAAAATTATAATAATTTATTTAAGAGAAAGTATCATTTCTAGTGTCTTTTATAATACAATACGCCGCTTCTTCGCACATTCCGATATTCAATTAAATTGCTAGAATCGCCGCGGATGGGCCCATAAACTATATTATTCGTAAACTCTCCCATACATAAAGTTTTTATGTTACTGAATATTTTATTATTTCCATTTTCTTATTGTTTTCTGAGGTTTACGCGAATATTAGACATTGAAATAAAACTACTTTAAAACGGATTCTATCGCGGTTTATTTTTGCGCGGTCACGGGCCGTGACCATGACACCTGCAAAGGCGTCGAAACATCGGGAACTAAAATCAAAAATAAACCGCGATTAGAATCCGTTTTAAAGTAGTTTTATTTCAATTCCATTTTCTAGTGAATCTATATACAGGATATTTTTTTATGGAATGCATATATTCTACGAGGTAATAAGGTGCATAGAACTGAACAGTTTTCCCCAAGGAACATAGTTCGAAATCTTAAAATTAATATACATATATTCAATTCTAAAGATATCGTTTGAAATTCCGAGTGTAATTGATTTAAAAATATCTTCAAATACGACTAGACTGTATACAAGTTACGTAATGTAATAGAGAGGTGTCGACAGCTAAAAGTGATTCACACTTACTACGACAATATCAATAGACCTTCTGTTTAAGGTGAGGATTGTTTGAGTGCTCATTTATTTAACCTAGGTTCATTAAAATTAAATAAATATTAGGTAACCCACATCGGCATAATTTGCAGAACAAAAAAAGTATACATTGAAAAATTTGCTTGTAAGCTATGTATAATTTTAATTTACTTACATTTAATTTCATTTATCTTTTCTGAACAAATATATTTTTTATGTCGTGGTCAAAACTGTCCAATCTTACTTATTAATTATTCATTTATTTGTTTCCTCGTTTAATATTTATTTATTTCTTTTTAAAACGTGACAAGCTAATACATAAACTTATAAATTTCTTCACTTTAAGCGCGTCAAGAGTTTTATAACCGCTGTCGGGGTCACATTTTTAACCTGCTTAATGTTCCGAATTTTAGAATTTTATCACATTAAAATAAAATCATAACTTAGCGAAAGAAATTTTTTTTTTACTAACCGTTTAGGTGTCCCACTGCTGGGCAAAGGTCTCCCCCAACCAGCTCCAGGCCCTTCGGTGTTGAGCCGCTTCCCACCAATCTGGCTGTTACGTAATTTAATATCTGTGAAACATCTTAGCCTTAATAAGAACATTCCAAAAAGAAAGGGTCCAATGAACTATAACACAACAAAAATATATTGAACGTTTATATCGAACGCTAGTTATGTAAAGAAACAAGAAGATTGTCCTCTTGTAGCTCGGAATGTATCACTTTGTTACCTAATTATGGTGAATAATATTTAAGTTAATATTCCGTAAAATAGTTTTTAACAACGTACTTCGGTCACACTTCGAACAAAACGAAAAAAAAAAACTCAGCGACATAATAATCTCATTTACACCGCTAACATAATTAACATAAGCAGGTTAATGGTTTTTTACATATTTCTGCTCAATCTCAGACTGATTTTAACAGCACAATTTTGCATACGTACCAATAAATCAATAATCAAAGTTATCAAGACTCTCATTATGTAATAGAGAACCAATACCTGTTATACTGTGGAATTTTTAAACGATACCTTCCTTTGCGTGAGATCTTCGTGCAAAAGAATGTTTATGTAATAACTTTTAGGTAAATAGTAAGAGGATTTTTTATTATTTATTACATAATAACTAGTTTGTATCTTTACGGTTGGTTTTATTTTCTTTTTAAAAGTGTTTTCAGGAAGTTCAATAACCAAATCTAATCTATTTTTAAGTTGTTATGTGGTCAATAGAATGCAGTTACACACTGACGATTTCTTCAATCTATCTTCTATCTATCTATAGTTCTATACATAATAAAATCGTAAAATACCAGGGCTTCAGTTTGTTGGTCAGTGCGTTTGTGCGGGCTTATCTCAGAAACGAATTCAGTGATTTGAATGCGCTTTTCACGTTGTTTTATTAAAATCGGTAAACAAACAAAAAAGTTAATGTCACTTCGTTCGTTTGAGAAAATAAAAATTTTACTATTCCAGGAACTCCGTGAGACCGAAGTCGCTGGCACAGCTAGTTATATATAAATAAATCTGAAGAGTTTGGTTATCGTTTGTTTGGTTAAACGCGCTAATCTCAGGAACTATTGGGCTGATTTGAAAAAAAATCACAGTTATATTAGCTTACTTATTGAGGAAGACTATAATTGGCCGCGATAACGCGAACGCGGGCGGAACCGCGAGCAAAAGCTAGAATATATGCCTAAGTAAGATGCCGATATGTAAAATAAACAGTTTATATACCCCTTTACACCCGGGCTTATACGAGCGTGAGTTTTGATTAAAAAAAATATTGGCGCCAAACAATTTACTTTTTACGAACGCAACCGGCGTCGATCGTTTGTGAGGAGTATTCTACGCACGAGAAAAAATACACTGGCAGTGTGGAGGCGGTCAGCGACGTGTGGGTTGCGATGAACGATGGCTGCATTTTTCGACCCTCGCCGCGCCGCGGGTAAGTAATAATTTTGATTAATAACTATTTGTTTTTTTATAGTATTTTGTACTTATTTTAAAGTTAAAGGATGTTTAAACACCTAGATAATTTTAGTTTTATGCTAACTTTTGCAGTTTATTTACAATTAAGTCGTAAAGTCTGACCGCTACGATCGTGTGGCTCCGGTCGTAATCCCAGCATGTTATTTGGGAGTAAGTACTGTAATTGACGATTGTGTGTACGTAGATTTAGTTACTGAGAGTATCTTGTTTAAAATTTTAGGCAGAAATTTGAAAGATGACCAAGTTATAGACGTGCTGGGCGATGGAAACTTATCCGATATCGAAGATATTGAGGACCCAACCCAGCATTTTTGACAATCTTCAGTTCGACAATTTTCACACTGAACTCGAACCTGAACTACTACCGTCTGCAGCACTAGAGTCGGAACCGACGCAGGATACTCCAGCATCATCACAACTAACTCCGCGCCCTCGGATCTTCACGGCCACCTCCTCGAAAGAGAGTTTGGAAGCAGGTACCTTCTGATGATCGAAATCATGACTATACTTCACTGCCCGTGGCTCCTGTCAAGACTCTAATGGAGTATTTCTCATATTACTACTTTGATTAGAGTTTTTCGACGAAGTTGCCAGATGTACAAACCTGTATCATCATAGAAAACCTCGTCTAGAACTAAAACTGATGTCTGTAGAAGTAGCCAGAGTCTTTTCCATACATATTATCATGGGATGTATTTCCTACCCCTGTATTCCGATGTACTGGGGAGGTGGATGAAAACTAGACATAATAACTAAACAAATGGCTCGTGATGGGTTCTTGACAGTTCGTAATGCATTGCTTGTCGTAGATTCAGATGAAGCCCTGCCGTATGACAAAAACAACCCATTGTGGAAGGTACAGCCAATGATTGACAGGGTAAAAGCAGCGTGTAACGCCTGGCTTCTACTCCATTGACGAGCAAATGATACTTTTTAATGAATTTACTGGCAGGTGTATACTACGTCAGGTAGTCCGAAACAAACCGCGCCCGGTTGGTCTGAAGAATTTCGTGCTGACTACAAGTGAAGGATAGATGCTCGACTTTGACATCTATCGAGGAGCTAAAATAATGTTTGGTGATAAATCTCTTGGACTTGGAGCTTCTGTAGTTTAGTATTTGACGAAATAAAAGCACCAAGAATGTGCCAGTACGAAAATTGTACCAGTCGCACAAAGATACGTTGTGAAAAATGCGACACCTATTTGTGCATCTCACGCGGTAAAGACTGTTTCAAGTCTTACCACACCAAAGGATGATATGGTACTCCTAGTTTCTGATTACTCTAAGAGGCATAATAAGATGTTTTTTTAACTAATGGTTACATTTAAGAATAATTACATTTAATATTTTGGTTTTGTTAATATTTTACTAAAAAAAATTGTACCGTGTTGCCAAAGGCTTGTACAAATGTTTAGTGCGAAGACAAATGCTATGAAAGTGAATTAATTATAACTTAATTATTAATAAAGAGGCTGATTTAATTATAAATCTCTTTATTTGCCCTCAAACTATCAAAATATAAGACTAGTTTAAACTAACCACACGATCGTGACTATGTCACGTACAACCTGTGACTCACGATCGTGCGGGTAGCATTGTGGGTTAACTATGATTTCGAGATTTTTTTAACTATTTTTTTGAGGCTTTACAGACATAGCAGAATGCCAAGAAAAAGGTTTTATAGTATAAAAATAAAAAAAAACTTTCCGGGTGTAAAGGGATACGGCGACCTTATAGAAGGAATTCTACAACATCTAACAATAAAGATATCTTTGCCAATTTCTCCCGCATGCTTTTCTCGACAAACGCAAAAATTATGTAAAGTAGGAACCTTTGTATGTGATTATATAAATGTTATGTCCAACCTTAGGTACAGGATATTTTTACAACAAATGTTGGTCGAAAGTGACACACGGTGCTTTAGTTTGGCGAAACAATTTACTATACAGCTCACTACATAACCATATATGACCAATATTTTGTTTAGTGTGCATTTAAAGGTACCTACTTGGAAAATGTTAATAATTATCTTACTAGTTGTTGCCCGCGGTTTCACTCGCCTAAGTAGGTATATCACAGTCTTCTGTCTCATTCATTCACTTATCATATTATGATTAAAAAAAACTGTTCGTTTTTATTCTTTTATACAAACCTTGTTCAGACCATAAATATACACGATTTTTTTAAATATCATTATTTCATTTAAGAAAACTTATATTTTTTTCCTCATAAACAAGCATTACAAACATTGACCTGACAATAAGGAAAAAAAATATCCCATTTAGTGCAATCTTTCGAAAGTTAGGCGCGTACATTCTGGTAATTCGTTTATCATACAATTATTATTTGACAAGCGAATAATTATAGTTTGCCATCCTCTAGCTCTGTATTTCACATGAAGAACCTCTCAAATCCGCATAGAGCGACGCGCGCCGAATAGAAAGGTGTGCGGACGGTGAAAGCGACGCGTGTCCTTGTAATAAATCTGACGCTTCCTGCTCGTATTGTTTTGTTGACCGTACTACTAGGCCACCTCAAAACGTACGGCAGCACTGGCTCTATTAAACTGTATTTTTTATGTCATCTGTACTTATTAAACCGTTGGTCCCTGTGCCACAAACGTATCGACCCGGTGGTCAAATCTGGAACTAAAACTATTTTACTCATTTAATTTTGTATAGCTTTAATAGTACATTATTTTGATTAAGAACCAAAAAAAAAATTATGGGATTGAAACGCTATCATCATCTTTGGCAGTCATTACAATTTTGAAAATCTATCTCTATAGGGAAGACTTTCTTGACCTGGATGTCAAATAGGCAGGTGTCAAATAGCAGAATTCGGTGAGACAACTTGTACCTAATTAATTTCTTTATTTATTTTGAAGTTTATTTTTATAAATATACATATAATATAAATAAATGAAAAAAAACTAAAATCAAAAACTTGAGGATCAGTGAATAATATTTAGAGGTTTGAATTTAATAATTCAGCTTAACTTATTGTTTAGAATATTTACATAAAAGTAAATAGATAATCTTAAGCTGGACTTAAAAAAGATTAAAGTGTACTTACATACCTCTCGCACTGTCATCAGAACTACGATTGCGATGTAGCTTCAAGACGTGTTAGGTCAAAGATTACAATAATTTGCAATGTTAGCTTAAACATGCTAAGTATCTAAATTCTTATTACTATTCTGTATTACTTAATGAGTAAATACTGTTTACAATGTACGGAGGTACAGCCTGCGGGGATCGAACCCGCAGCACGTCGCGCACAGTGGTTATTAGCTTGGTAACCAATAGGTATGTACCACTCGGCTATCCGTGCAGTCACACTTATGCTAATATTTCTTCATTATCTATGTATTTTATTTTGTTATTAGAATAAATAAGTAAATTGAAACATTTAAGTAATGGTATAAATGATAGGATACTTGAAGGATTAGATCAGAAACGAGTTTTATCGGGAGAAGAATTGGAGTGACCAAAGTAGCTTCCTAAGTTGGTGAGCTGTGGCAGTGGGCTGGTCATAGCTGTCGAAGGAACGATAACTATTGGAGTAGACGAGTCCTTGAGTGGACGCCGCGAATCAGCAAACGTAGGGTAGGACGCAAAGCCAGATGGACTGAAGACCTGAAAAAGGTAGCTGGGTCGGACTAGATGCAGAAGGCGGGGGATATAGCACCGGGTGTTGTGGCGCAACTTGGGAGAAGCCTATGTCCAGCAGTGGACCGCGATATACTGAATTGATGGTGACCCTCTTTCTCGTACAATACTTTACAAAATGATATGACTAAACAAGATATTCGGTAACAATTAGCAAACGCTTTGAAAAGACATCCATTATGACTGTGTTAAGATAATTATCTTTAAAAATACTTATAATTAGATAATAGAAATTCGTCAGCAAATTATTTTCTGGGACACTTGCATCACTCGTCTGACCCGTAATAAAGTGTGATTGATTGTTTTTTAAAATCTCGAACATTTAAATAATGGAGTTTATTTTACTTTTTTGTACAATTTTTTTTGTTCTTGCAACATTATGTTGGTCATGGTTATATCGAATTAGGGTATTCATTATTTTTGGTATTGACAATTTAAGTTATGCTTTTATTTTATCTCACATCACCTTATACTTAATAGGTTGGTATAGAATGCGTATCAAAATAGCCAAGTAATTCAAATTGAAAGTTAAATACAAAACTATTATTTTAATTTGTTTCACTTGTATATACGCACGCAAGCCCCAATAACAAGTTAGGATCAGTAGACCGGTTTATTACGCATTTTCGTTTCTATTACAGACTAATTAACAATTAAGGCTATCTTCAGTAAGAACTAAGTAATTCAGAAATGTTACTTGACATTTCATTTTGTGTTACAAATCGAAACAAAGAAAAAAAATATTTATTTATTTATTTATTTTATTTTTACTCTTTTTTGTACAGTTGTAAAAAGTGACAATGTAAACAGTTGGTACAAAGGGCGGTCTTATCACTAATTGTGATCTCTTCCAGACAACCTATGCATGGATTCGAGATAAAATATATAACCAACAACTATATGATAACCATCTGACTACGAAAGTGAAGTACCAGAGTACACCTGTGTTTGCTGACATACTTACATGAGTGACATGAAGCGGAAACCTAATGACTAGGGCATCGGTCTTGTGATCATGCGGTCGCGTGTTCGAATCCAACCCATTGCAATACCGACGTGAACCGACTCGTAACACAAGCATATATTTAACCTACACGAGGGATTAACAAGAATACTAGTAATGTGCGACCCATATTGAAAGTAAGCTTTGAAAAAAAAACTTGTGTACCTGCGTAAATGGTCTATATCTATATATCTATCTATATATATCCAAATGGTAAATGTCAGTACTCTTAGTTAGTTGAATTTACATTCTTTGGTCTCAAAAGATGTTTTTTACCAAAAGACAAAGCTAGCAGCGATAGTTTAAAAACGAAATAAAAGCTATTTTGATCATACAATAGTTACAATCTCCACCAGTTATAAAAGCTCTTAGCATTGTTTTAATAAGATTACTTTTATTCAAGCCACTTAATTCTAGACCGTGTATAGACTATGATATGACATAATTCATTATGTAAGAGCATGCCGCAGTTAAATTGATTACAGCAAGCTATTAGTGGTCTAGATTTATAATCCGTAATTTCGTCTTCGGTAATTTGTATTTAAAAGGAAGTTACGGAAGAACTATGTTTTGGAATTCAGTTCGAATAGTTTGTATGTAGCAGGGTTTAGACATATTTTTTTTTGTACAGACACAGATTACTAAATAGTTACTTCGTAAGTACAGAGGTCCAGTTTTTAAATATGCTAACTAAAGGTGTCGTGCCGTTTTTTCATCAATTTTTAGTCTATCAAATGGTCAAATACGATGGAGGGAAATTAAAATTTTATTTAACCAGTTCTTAGAATAAACATTGATGTATAAATGCGTTCTACCGAAGTTTGAAGCCATTAGTTCGCATATTTTACCACTTGTTGAGTTAACCCGGTATCCAAAAACTGAGCCTTAGTTATTCATAATCATTTTTGTGTCCTTATCCCATTCATATGGGGTCGGCGCAATGCGTATTTTCCATCCATTCCTCTCTATTACTCGTCGTCGTAGCAGCAAGTATCAAACATTCTATTATATTCCTAAGAGTAAATTACATAAATACATGCTCTCAAATTACTAATATTTTATATACGAAAATTTTGGACACAACATATTTATTATCTGCCCGCTTTTCATTTATAAATTTTATACTTCCAGTAGATATAAGCATTTGTTTTTCATATGTAAACATTCTTAGCGGAGGAAGACCTAATTTTGGGAGCGTCTAATAATCCGATAATATATGTTAAACTGCATTCTTAAGTTACAAATCAGAAATCCGAATTAATGCATATGAAGTACGGTGTTTGTATAATAAAGGCATATAAGAGGCAAAACAACGCCCACACCTATGGCAACCTTAAATCAAATCTTAAATACAAAACGAGATCATTGACTTTCTCTATGAAAGTTGTATACAAGATTGTCTATGGATATTGATTTATAACTGAGCCTAAGCTATAGGTAGGAAACAAGGTAAAGTGGCAATAAACATCCGAATTGATAACCTCCTCTTTTTTGAAGTCGGTTAAAAAAGAGGACTATCCAATTTAGTACAGTCGTTCGGAAGTTAAGCGCGTACATACGTTTCATTTATTTTATCTATACAGCAAATATTAGAACAGTCAGATAAAAAAAACCATCGACACAAAAAGTAAAAGGTGTTTACTATATAATAACTATAATAGTAAACACCTACTGTTATAATAACTTTACGACCTTAAAGATAAAAACTTATTTGAAGTATAAAATACGTGTTCAACCCAGGCCAATAATATTACAAACACTTATATCTTGATAACAATAAGTAACATGTTACTTCCTGGCTGTCATTTGATACACTATCAGAAAGGCTATAGATGAATATGTCATGTACATTTCATTAGCCTAAGGCCTAACACCGGTGTTTGTGAGTTGAACTGGTTGGGTTGCGTCAGTCACCTTTCACGGAGCAATCCTTGGGTCACGATCTGAGCTGACCTGGCTCGTGTGTGATCTGTCGGCTTCTTGAAAGACGTTAGAATATAGAACGTGGACCTGAAAGGGATATGCGTGCTGGTTACACAAGACCGTTGGTCATAGAGGTGCCTCCTGTCAATTACGTCGACTGCACGGATAGCCGAGTGGTGTAGGTCACCACGCTTATTACCACTGTGCGCGACGTGCTGCGGGCTCGATCCCCGCATGAGACAAGCATTTGTGTGATCCACAGATACTTGTTCCAAGTCTGGGTGTTAATTGTGCATGTGATTTGAATGTTTGTGAAACCCCTCCGACACACGGATTAAATTCCATAGTGCGTCGTTTTTATAAAAAAAAAAGAAAAATTAAAGTGATGTGCTTACTTCACTGGTATCTAAAGTTTACTTCCTTTAGGTACACAATGTTTAAGCCGATTATTTAAAAGTATACAATAAAGAAAGAAAGAAAAAGCATTTATTCGCGTCTCATGTAAAGCATAAAAATAAAAAAGAGATTAAACTAACAAGTGCTTCTAAATAATGTAGAAGAAAATATGAGTCACATCTTTGCGAAACGGTCATTGCTTAGCAAATGCTGAGATTCGGGACCCCAGCGCTGGTTTTCAGCGATAGCCTACTACTAATAAAAAAAAGAAAACGTAAGATCCTATTAAGAACATTAATAGGAACTAACGTTTTCTTTTTTTTTATTAAAGTTACCAACAACGTAGATCGAGCAGTACTAGTATTCTTGTTAACCTCTCCATAATTCAGTCCCAGTTATTTGTTGAGGTTGCTGCCCTTAAATTCTGTCGCTGAAAAAAATTACTTCGGCCTGATAAATTGATAAAATTTATACAATTATTGACAAAGTTTATATAAAGAAAAGAATCCATTTCTCCATAAAACATGTGCAATAAGTATATAAGTTCAGTTACTACATAACGATTAAATGGAAAAACATTATAGTATTATTAAGGAACATCCCACACATCTACGAAGAACTCTAGTAATAATAACTTGTCTATAAACATAAACATTTAGCTTTATAATCATGACATAATTACCAACTGTCTGACATGCCCAACGGCAATAGTTTTATAGCTACTGTACTATTAAGTCTTATGACTGTGCAGTTAAAGAATATTTATGTCGAAATCAAAAAGGTACAAAAGGGATATATACATGTTTTTACCCACAAGCTAACTACTTTTTATATGTATGATAACTTATCTGACCGGGTAGTTCAATGTGTAACTAAGTAATAATATTTTCTTATTTTCATTTTGTTTATCATATACATAAAATATTCGGAAATTCAGATTCAATTTACTTCTTGTACACTTGGGTGAGAGCGAGATTATTTTTACCCTAAAATCACGAAACTTCTATTGAGTTGATACACTAAATTCAACCACAGCGACGCCGTCATCGGGACAAATTTTCAGGTCCAGGTGCCATACCATGAGCTTATTAATAATAATAATAATAATCAATTTATTTATTCAGATAATACAATCCATATGGTTAGTAAAAACAAACACAACTTACAAACTAATATTAGTACATTATATCATCTTATAAAATTCAATTAATTTACCATAATACATACAAAAGACACACACTACTTCTGGGCACGGTTTATAGGCAACAATTGCGTCTTCGTCCAGTGTTTTAATATGTGGCCATCAGTCCTATCCGCCACAGTCATCAAGAGACTGTTGGCGCTGCCCCGCACCCGCCGCGTCAGGGAGGCGACACGCTTTCTTATGATTGCATAGAAATCATCTATACGTGCCTCAGCGAACATCCCTGATGCGCTGCAGTGTCGCGGCAGCCTCAACAGTGCCCTGTATGCGTTATTATATTGGACTCGTAAGGCGCTGTAAGCCCTTTGCGTGTAGTCGACCCATAGGCTGCAGGTATAAAAAGATTGACAATATGCCCTGAAAAGTGTAGCCTTAACATCATATGAACACTTTGCAAACCTACGGATCAACATATTGCTCCTGACTGACAGCGCCCTACGTTCCCTCTCCATGTCCTTATTATCGGTCTGTGTGTCAGTGACCCAGTGCCCCAGATATTTGAAAGAACTGACCCATTCTAAAGCAGTCCCCACAAGTGTAACGGGTGGTACATCATAAGTTTTAGTACCTGCCTTGAAAAGTAGACACTCGCTCTTCCTTGCATTATATCTAAGACCCTGGGCCCCGGCATATCGCTCACACACCGACAACAGCGTCCTGAGGGCGCTGATCGATGGGGCCAGCAGCACCATATCGTCGGCATAACTAATGTTGTTGACAAGTGTCCCGTTGATTGAACAACCTACCATAGTGCTGCTGAGCTCACGAACAAGCCGATCTACATACAGACAGAAGAGTTTCGGTGAGGTCAGGCCGCCCTGCCTCACCCCACACTCCAGCCTATACGGATCGGATAGTGCGCCCGCCCACCTCACCATGTTGGTTTGATGGCCATACCAAAACTTGAACAGCTCAATAATCTGTGACGTAGACGTATGATGTAGACTGTGATGTAGACGCTGCTACGTGCATTGTATAGCGCTGTCTCGCTTCCACAGCGGCAACAACCTTGCTTAATAAGCTCATGGTATAGGCACAGGTCAGATTCAGTTTGTAGCACCATACATTGCCCTCTGGAACCTTTTTGTAAGGTAACTTGTAGAGCGGAATGTTTGACTGAACCGAGACATTGACTTTCTTCCACTATTAAAAAAACCAGCCAAATGCGAGCCGAATTGGCGCTTTAACGGTTCTGACGGCCAAGACGTGGAGTCTGAAAACTTGTAAAATGTTGCGGAACCTCTTACAAATATGTAGTTTTTTTTTTTGAAGATTACTAGCAATGTGGATCGCACATTACTAGTAATCTCTTTAACCCCTCGTGCTAAGCTAAGATGCTTGTGTTACCAGTGGGTTCACGTCGGTAGTGTAATGGGTGAGATTCGAACCCGCAACCATAAGATCGCAAGTCCGACGCCCTAGCCATTAGGCTACCGCCGCTTTTTTGTAACATATCACAAAAACCTCTGTTCTATTACGGCTCATGAGATTTAGTAATAAGGTAAACCTAAAAAGTAGGTAGTTAACCTACGCAAACGAAATTCAAGAATTTCCCCATAATTTCCCAATCTACGCACGGATACTTCGAACAATCTTTTGAAACTAAACAGGCCATTATGTTTCCTTTGTTTCCTATTTGTCTTGAATATTGCTAACATTTTCGTCATTAACTTTTTACGATTGGGTATTACGCGGATAGACAACCATTAGTATTTTTAGGCTGTTGTGAAGCCCATAATACCAAGCTGTAACTGTTATACTTTAGGCCGAAGACCTCTGGTCACAGAAGACAGCATTGCTCATACTTACTCACTGCGTGTTCAAAATTTCCGTCCGGGTTTCATCATGCCATTGGTATCTGAGAATAACTTAGAAAGTACATTGACACGAATGAAGTCACAGATTCGATCTCTTGAGCCAAGGATATCCGGAAGTGCCCTACTACATAGGGCCACATCATCCTACGCCAGATATATGTGCAAAGAATATTGTTTGCGAAAGAAGCGATTAATGTAGGCGCAATGAAAGCTTACGCCATACTACATACCAAAGTAGCTATGTCTATCGGTCTGTATGTATGCTTTCACGGCTAAACCAATTTTGATGTAACTTTGTATGAAGCTTAGATCATAAAGGACATTGGATACTTTTTGCCTCGATGACTGACACCGACGTGGACCGCGCCGCAGGCAACGATTAGAACATTAACTAAAGTCCTTCAACGTACTATTGGTTATAGAGATGAAATAATCACAAGGCCTGGGTAAATAAAACTGATGAAACTACTAATATTTTCTTCCCCACTCTTCTTGAAAACGTAATTGGAAAAACGTCGGAATCTAAGAGATTTCATAGGATCGAAGCTATCAGTAAACTAAGCTATCAATTCGATAGGCCGATGACCTGAAAAGGTAGCTGGGTCGGACTGGATGCGGAAGGCGGAGGACCGGGTGTTGTGGCGCAACTTGGGAGAGGTCTATATCCAGCAGTGGACCGCGATAGGCTGAGTTGATTGATTTATGTTACCTATTGGTATTCTGCAAACACATGCAAACACTATCAAGTTCTTGGGTGGGATACTGTAAAGTTTATTGGGGTGTAGAGATCAGATAAGCAGTTGGTCTACACATATAATACAAGTATTCAGGGAACTGGAAGTCGATCCGAACATAGCTGAGACACGGCTAGGCGATTGCTTTCTTACTTCTGTAAGCTCTTGAAGTCGACTGGCCTGTTGGTCTAGTGGTTAGTGACTGCTAAACCGGAGGTCGTGATTTCGATTTCCACCCAGGACAAAACTTTGTGTGATGATTACACTATCATATTTTGTTCTGTGTCTGGGTGTTATTTTATCTACAATATGTATGGATTTAGAAATATATGAGTAAGTATGTTTATCAGTTGTCTAGTTGGCATAGTACAGGCTCTGCCTACTTTGGGATCATATGACCGTGGGACAATTACCAAGAAAAAAAAATGCGAGTATAATGTTGATTCACCGAACTTAATTTTAATCTATTGACGTCCATTACAGTTGGTACACAATTACAATTTATTTCACTTATCCGTGTGACCCAATTCCTTAGTGTTTATTCCACTGTTGCATGATCATTGAGCAAGTGTTTCACTTCAATATAAAATGTATTAAAACCACTTTTAAAAGGTCAACGTTAGTTTGATGACTTTTTAAATGTATGTATGACTGATTGAATGATTTGATTGCTATCTCATCGTGACTCAAGTGTAATTTTGTCGGTAAATTGCAGCAAGCTCTGATATTGGCATGTCGCCTGTCAAATTGTTGTAATAACGTTATTTTTAAAAATAACGTTACTATTTATGGTTACGGTATGTGTGCAATTTAGGATCCCGGGGAAACATAAGATAAAAATATTGATTTTGCAAAACATTATTAATATAATTATACAAGTATATGGTGGTCAAGTTTCTACATGTTTTGGTGTAATGGCGTAAAAAAATAAACGTTATTATTAAACAAAAACATATGTAACAAGAACACTTTATCACAAAACCAGTATGAATGTGTATATAAAATAATTATCTATCTTGTAAAGGTACCTGACATGGCTTTGATACAATTCAATTGATTGAAGAAACGCTTAAATACGAATTCCTGAACAGTACAGCGCTGGTCCATCCATTTAATTGTCAATGTTACATCTGCCTTTTCTCATCTCTCACTCTCACATTACCTTTGACATGGTTCAGATAAATACGCAATGTAGATATACATATTGCATCTGGTCGCACGTACTACCAGTTTTCATGTTATGATCATATTTTACGACTAGGGAACAGGTGTGTGTACCTTCAGACTAGAGATTCCGATTGAGAAAATTAATGGTAGCCACCCACCTTGCGGTCTGTGGTTGCCATTCTGATAACATAATCTCATACAATACTTAGATAACTATGTTTATTTGAAATTGCGCGTAACGCATAAAGCATGACAATGAAAAAACAATTAAGTATAAAATGTTTGTAATCTGTTTTAACTTTACTTAAGTATGAACTGACAATGAAGTATTCAATTTCTTATTTTGTTCATAATTTTACTAAACCATTTATTTGAACAAGATACAGAAAAAATAATTGATGTGTTTACACCATCTTTCAATTAAAAATAACCTTAAAATTTGAATAAGAGCTTTACAATTCTTTAGTTAATAGTTATTCAGATGTTTTGCAACAATAACTACAAATGGATCCACCAGACATTGAGATATTTTGTAATACCATTCTAAACGACAGCGATGCATTCGTAACTGCTTCTATGACCTCCGAGCGCTGCCTCCGAGTAATTAACGGCTTCTAAAGGTAAAAGAAGATCCGTTTATGATGTCACTATGCCAAGATTTTTATGAAAGACTAGCTTCTGCCCGCGACTTCGTCTGCGTGGACTTCAGAATTGGGTCCAAAATGAATTGAAGAATGTGAAAGTAATGAAAAATGGATTAACATTTTTACCCGTGTTTTAGCTTGCGCAGTAATAGAGAAAAATACCAAATTTCAAAGCTGTCTACCCACGGCTTAACTTGGAAACAATTTTCAATTTTCCCTCGGGAACTACTCAAGGAATCGGGTAAAAGGTAGCCTGTTCTTTTCCATGTCAAAGGCTACATGCATGCCAAATTTCATCTAAATCCGTTCAGCCGTTTTTGCGTGATTGAGTAACAAACATCCACACTTTCACATTTATAATATTAGTAGGATCATAAATGGATACGTCATGATCATTTAATGTAACATTTTTTTTCATGTCTGTACATATCATGAAATGTATCGGCGGGATGAGTTGCTCGATTCAAATACTCATTAGGTCAACTCATCCCGCGGGATAAGTTTGAGTGGGCTCAGTGACTAAAGAGCCATGAAAATAATGGCGGGTACCTACAGTAAGGTATTAGTAATATGCACCTAACACGTAATAAGATCTTTGGATCATAAAATTAATTGTGTACCAAACTTGGCTAGGGCATCGGAATTGCAATCATGTGGTAGCGGGTCCGAATCCCACCCATTGCACTACCGATTTGAACCCCCTCGTAACACGCACAAGCTTACCACGACAGGTTAACAAGCAACACATTTTACTGGAGAAAGCAGTGTCCTATAGTAAGTAAGATTGGTTGTCAAAAAGTTAATGACTTAACGACTGTCAAAGATCACTGAATGACAGTCGGGACCAACAGCATAACGTTCTTTCCGAGGCACATAGGGGTCATCCCGTGCGGCTTACTTGTCCCTGAAAAGTGTGCGTGTGAATTATTGGATTGACACTAAACGAGTGAAATATCTGCAAAGTGTGCAATTATTAACAGGTTGAATCGTGATCAACAATCGTCCATTGCAGAGATTGTAAGCGATGTTACACTTACACAATACATTGCGAAATGATCTTGTTACTTGTTAGGTACATATTTTTGTAACTTATTGTGTGAATCCGGGGTCTATCGCGATCACTTCGATTCACGACGCGAGAAAACTTAGTACGGATTTCTTTTGAAATCTATTGTTGGTGTGTTCCACTTTTGTTATCATTACCACCTGTAATCACTGTGTCAGATGTTTTTCGTAACGAAATATATGTTTTTGAATTGACGCCTTTTTTTCTTTGTAGCTTTAGGTATATTTTATTTTGTCTGACCTTATTCTGATGTTAGATAATAATTCTTTGTTGTATGGCTGTTTTAACGTCATAAATCATTTTATTATTTGTAAAACATAGGTACAAAAAAGTTAAGATCTTAAAAGTAGGTTTACAGATCTCTATGTTTTGTCTATTGTGAGACATACAAATATTTAAGTTTTAACAATACATAAACTAACATCGTCTGGTAACATCTTTATTTAAGTACTTTGCTATTTGTGATTTAATTAAGCTTCATTGACAGCTCTCTTTTCTTTATTTCGATATCACTATCATACTAAGAAATAAAAGCTGTCAAAGTTTTATTTTTTCAATTTATTCTTGAAAGTCCATGAATTACTTGAAAAGAATGCTCAATTAATTTATTATTAAACAAAAAATTTCTCGATCATAGCTTAGGTGACGCACCTACATTGAAGCGTTTGATTTTATTCATTGTTTATACTTTATATTTCTAATTATAAAGGTCTAATTATAATAAAATATAGGTAAATTCCTACCTCAATTATCTGGTCTTGAAAGTTGAACTAGAGAGCGAGTCTCTTTGGATTTCTATAAACAGTGTTAGTTTGTTAGTGTTAATGTTATCGTAATATTAATAAAGCCCTTGAGAAAGTTTTGTAGAAGATATTGCTCAGTTTCCGCTGATTTATAAGTTATGGCACTAAATTATTCAGCTTTAACTGTTTCTAATAAAATAGACATAAATTAGTTTTACTTATTTGAACCACACTCTACGGGATCAGCTATAATTATATTGAAAATCATTGTTTGATAATATACATAGAATAACCGAAGGGAAGTCCGTCGAGTTACTTTGTATGATTATCTACAAGGTAGAAACGAATGATGACAATCATTGTTATTACATACATTCTTAAAGCAAACTATTTTAGAGATAAACAAGTTACGCTTCAGTTACTAACCTGTAGGTACACTATTTTAGACTTCGTATTACTTTAGAATATTTTTTCTTGTTGTCTAATATAATTGTGTCTAAGATTTATTTTTTGAAATAACAATAAAAGATGTTAAAAGTAGAGAACTGGATGTACCTACACCCAATTGGAGCAGCATCTTTTAAGAGGAGATTTTCAATTTGAGTTTTTTTTATCTGTTGAAATGTATCACATAGATTATGTCGGCCTACACACCTTTGAGTTTACACCGTATATTACTGTCAAAATGTCTATGTGAATGTTGAAGTCAGACATGAAGGGAAGTAGGTACTTTTAATTATACAGCGGCCTAAAAAATACTGTAGATAATGGTTTCAGAGTGTGTACAATATGTAGGTATGCATGCCTACGCATTAGAGGTAATGGTTCTCTCGTCGGTCTATAGCAATCGCGAGGTCGTGGTGTTAAATCACGGTTTCATGGATCTCAGAAATAGACAATACTATAAAGCTTGGAGTCAGGAAGTGTGGCGGGCGGTTACATCCCTTACCTCGGAAAGCATGTAAAGCCGTAGGCCCTGAGCCTGATCTGTATCCGGTCGTGTCGGCCAGGCCGATATTCGGTGTGTTTTCACATAATCCACCGCCAAAATTGACTCCTCGCTTAATAAGATGCCCGGTTCTCATTATTCCAGCCTAGCGCTAGAATGCCACTGGAATAATGTAAACCTGCACTGGAATCGCTCTGGAATGTACCATTCCAGTGATCAAACTAGCCCAGTTGACTGGAATAACGGTCTACTTCATTCGAGCGCGCCCATTCCAGCGCCACTGGAATAGTGTGAACGGCCGATCCAGTGAATTTTCACTATAGTGTTATCAAGCAAGTTGAATATTTAGAATAACGAGGACGATATTATCCAGTCCCGCACTGGACTGAATTACTGGACTGGAATAATGTGATCAGAGCAATTAGTAACACCGATTAAAAATGGTCTCCGCTTCCATATTATTTTGCTATTTACGTTTATATGTCCTTTTATTCACATTATAAATAGAATAAGTAAAAAAATAAACCTTTTTCG
Source organism: Plusia festucae (assembly GCA_950381575.1). Classification (NCBI taxonomy): domain Eukaryota; kingdom Metazoa; phylum Arthropoda; class Insecta; order Lepidoptera; family Noctuidae; genus Plusia; species Plusia festucae. The sequence continues at coordinate 2,055,922 of OX494447.1, forward strand.
CCATCGTACAGTCGAGTAAAACGAACTACTTTGAAAATGATGGCAGGCTTACCAAGTTCCGATACTCACGCCAACAATGGTGAGTGTTATAATAACGAGTGGTAAGCTAACAAAATAACCCTAATTAATTCGAACAAGCTTAATCAACAAGCGACAGAAACAATCCTCTCTCCGATAACAAAGAAAAAACTTAATTGGATAAAGTTGACTTTCTCAACGGTCAGTTGATACAATCTAGGAAGCGCTGAATAATACTGCTTAACAGTTTATTGCGCAATCATGTCGCTTCGTCTGCGATCGCCATTGTTTGCGGGTTTCCGGCCTTCCGGTTGCTTTTATAATATTTTGATAACATTACACAAACATGCAAGTGTGTCAATAAAATAATTAATAATTGAGTGGTTTTGTTTTGATTAATCGTTTGTTGGTTATGGCGTGCAAGATTGCCATCGTTTATTTTTACCTCCCAACAAAAAAGAGCGGTGTTATAATTTTCTGCTGGGCGTCTGTTTGTGGCATCGTAGCACCCAAATGACTGACCCGGTTTTGATCTATTATTTGTTTGAAATTTTATTTTCTGAAGGCATATAGGCTTTGCTCGACTGTTACGCATGTAGACGCTATGCACGTGTATGCTTCGCTTTGTATGAAAAAAGTATTGATTACATGTCATTCTCTACACCCACGGACAGTTACACATAAAACACGTTCGCTGACAATCAAAATCAAAAGTCATTTATTACAATTTAGGCTGCAATGTACACCCTTTAAAGTTAAGTTTTTCCTAGACAGCATCCCGATTCGCCCACCCTTCACCGACACATGACACAGCCACGTGGGTTTTGAATTGGCACCGCGTACGCCGCTGCAGCGCTGTCTAGAATGGTCTTCTTCGTCGTTACACTCTTGACAGTGGTCGTGGCCGTCAAATCTGGTTAAGTGGCTAACAACACAATCCCTCGCAATTCCTCCCATACTGTAGCTTGTCTCGTACATTCATGGAGTGAAGCCTGAAGGGCCTTAATTCTTGCAAAACCTTTGTTTTTTATGAGCTCTGCTGCAGTTATTCTGCGCTCAGGCATTGACTACTCCTCCGAATCCTCTTGCAAAACTTAAGATGTTTAAAGTATAGGCGAATTTCTTCACACGTCTTGCAAAAGAGGGACAGTTTTTCTACAGATCTGATACATAAAATAATATTATGAGTATGTAAAAGATACAATGACATTCTTAGCTATCGGTCTTAATGAAGACAAAGTATTTAGAAGAAATCCAGTTAATCACGATTTTTATATCCCTTCGTGAGGAGAGATTTGAAGAGCTTTACCGAAAAATAACATAATTATGGAGAGTAAACAAAACATCAAGGTACTATTGACATATCATTAGTATTCTCAATTTCTGAATTAAGAATGTTTGGTAACACTGACCTCGAGAACCACTCGACATATTTGCGTAAAACTTTCACTGAGGGACATTTGTGTTTCCGGAGGACGTTGTATCAGCGAGATCCGGACTGACTCACCCGGTTAAGGTGCAGGCAATGACCTGCATTGAGTCTTACATATAAATTGCGTCATTATATTAGTAACTGTTTCCTTTGCACGGATTTTTAAATAGATTAGACATACTTTTTGCGATATTATCATTTTTTATAGTTAGCTAGGATAATAATATAATGGCCTCGATTCTGTTAAACACGTAGATATTAAACTATTTTTAGTCCATCGGTGTCTTTTTAACTTGTACATAGGAAAAGGACAGAACGAAAATTAAAGCTGCCAAATTTAGTTGCGTCTAACAATGTGTATGTAGTCATTTTTATATAAGTATGTACCGTTTATTGTAGGTAAATAAAGATAGATAGGAAAAATTGCAAAAACCGTAAATTTTTAGTTATATCATTATAATAAAAAATATTTTTGAAATTTTTAAAGTTACTACCTCTTTTCCCATGAACGCGTAGAGGTATTAAATTGAAATTCATAGCAAATACTCAGGTCTATAATACCTTTGAGCTGTAACAAAATCGAACTTTTATGTCAACGCAATCAAAATAAATAGCAATTTAAGCCGCATATTTTCAAACTCGCAACTACTCGCGAGGGAATCAAAACCTTAAGGGTACTTCCAGTCGATCTAGAATCTTGAAATTTGGTATGAAGCAATGTTTAACAGCACATATTGAACTTTTTCTTATATACCTACAGGTTAGTACGGAACCCTCGGTGCGCGAGTCCGACTCGCACTTGGCCGGTTTTTTTTATTGTTTTATTGATTTCTGATGTCTAAAAAATAGAACGAAAGTAACAACATTATCTAGAAGTAATGTAATATTGTATAAGTAGGTACGTAATTATCGCTAAACTTAAAAAAATGTACTTAGAGCCTACTAAATAAGTAATCGGTACTTTTTGTTACCTTTACCCTTTGATAAAAACTTCAATACGTATAAAGGTTGTTATTTTATTATGAAACATCATTTGTGAATCCCGATACGGTAGTATAATATTATTAGATGTTACAACAACACAACAATCTTGTTAGTGTCAAAAGTACATCATTAAATGACAACGATGGTCATTGCATACGAAATTAACATTTAAGAGCGTGGTTATGTAACACATAAAATTATGAAATGTTGGAATAAGGTAAGTGCGAATCACAACGACTGTGAATAATTTCATTTCAAGCTTAAGAAGACGATTTGTGAATATTGGATATAATTTTTATGTAAACGGGTTCTATGTATTTATTGCAGATACAATTAACATTTTGTATTAATAAGTAGGACAGTTCCGTTTTGCGCCACGCTCCCCTAAGCGCCCGCTTGACGCGTTGAAATTAGTGTTCCTCGTTGCTCGATAGATGGCGTTGTGCTTTGAGACGCGTTTTCTGAATGGCGGTGTTAAGATTTTCCGCGATTGAACGACTACCCCATGCGGCCGTAGTGAACTCATACTTACCTGGCGTAGGAGAAACCGTGATCATGAAGGCGGTTCTCCCAGGGCGAGGCCTTCCCATTGCACTGCGGGCGGGTTGACCCTTGCGATTATCCCTAATGTGGATAACTCGGACGCGTAATTTTTGGTAGTGAGGGACTGCGTACGCGCTGTCCCTCTCAGAAATCCCTAACATCCCAACTCTTAGAAGGCCACGTTCGTTTGATATATGTAGTGGAAATATGTATAATTGTACGAAATATTATAATATTATTATGATATTATCTATATTAATAATTTCGTTCAGGGCTACGGTAGACTCGATCGAAACCTTATATAAATAACAAAACATATAAAAATATTGATTTCGAGTCGACAACATATATCCGCAAAATTCGGATTATGGAGAATTTCGTTAAATTCTAATGGCACTGACAAACAAAAAAACCGCAGTCGCCATCTTGGGTAATTAATAAGACCGCGTTCCGTAACAGATAATTCTGCTTCGAAGTGATTCAAGGAGTTTATTATCATACAACCTCCTTGAAGTGATTGTAGTGCTGACAGGGCGTATGACAGTTGCATGATAGTTGGGACCTTTCGGAACGCGTTTGAAATAATAGTTCAAGTATTTATTTCGCTTTTTTCACGTTCCGTTGCATACTAGCACTTATACGCCTCGCCAAACAACAAGTCGCGTGCGTCGCGCCAAAGAAGTATCCATCACAATTAAGAACTGCGACTCATTTGACTGTGTAAAACGAAACGTTTATATTAATAGCACAAAATGTACTTATAAAATATATGTGTAGTCTGTAAGGTATATATCTATGGGCCTAAGTAGCCTGAAAATGCCGGCAACATTGAGTTAATCATAACAAAACTTAATACTTTTCTTCAGTCGTTGACGTTTCGCGAAAATATTGTTTTTGAAACTTTTTTTATGATAAACTCCTTTTTTATGATAAACTCTTTGTTATGTGTTCTTTCTTTAAACCTGAGATTGCCAATTGCGATATGTAACAACCATAGAAAAAAGAATACTAACCATAACAAAAATCAATGGTGTCAGTCAGCGGTAATTTTATTTCTTAATTACATATTATTATGTATTATTATAGAAACGTCTTGCCGGCAACATTGATTGAATCATAACAAAACTAAATACTTTTCTCCAGTCATTGACGTTTCGCGAAAATATTGTTTTTGAAACTTTTTTATGATAAACTCTTTGTTATGTGTTCTTTCTTTAAACCTGAGATTGCCAATTGCGATAACAACCATAGAAAAAAGAATACTAACCATAACAAAAATCAATGCTGTCAGTCAGCGGTAATTTTATTTCTTAATTACATATTATTATGTATTATTATAGAAACGTCTTGCCGGCAACATTGATTGAATCATAACAAAACTTAATAATTTTCTCCAGTCATTGACGTTTCGCGAAAATATTGTTTTTGAAACTTTTTTATGATAAACTCTTTGTTATGTGTTCTTTCTTTAAACCTGAGATTGGCCAATTGAACCGATATTATAGAACCGATGACTGCAGAATATTTACCTACATTGTGTATCATGAGTCACATTTAAACCGAGCGGAGCCGGGTTTTCATCTAGTATTGAATAAAACAATTAAAACACTAAGGGCCAGTTTCACCGGTTACGGATAAAGTGTTGGTTAGTTATCTGATATTTAATACTATCTACCACTTAAAGGCTGGTTATAACTTTTTTCTGTTTCACCATCAAACTTCCTGATAATTTATCCGGTAGATAAGAAACGGCCACTTAATAGCAAGCGGAACGGCAACGTCGCTTCTTAGCGTTTCGATATTAAAATATTTTCATTTGAAAACAATTCTGAAAACTTAATTAATGAAATAATTTTTGTGCAAAATAATCAAAGTCAACTTTTTTTACACATTAAAGTATAAGTTTATCATTATAGACAGTAAGATAGTAAGATTAGATAGTAAATTCCTATGATTAACGACATGTTTTAATTCTAATTGTGCTTATAGAAACGAAACGCAAGTGTCAATGGTTTTGTGTTTGATAGTTTGTTTTGGACGTTTTTTGAAAATGTGATAATTAATAATGTATCTCTTACTTATCGTATGTTATTGAATTTCTTTAAAAAATAATTTGCATTAAAATAGTTATTACTAAGTATTTGATTTTTTTACTTACTAGTCCGTTGTAGTTTTTATATCACTTTCTATTAACGATAGAATGTAATCAACAGCCTGTTTGGCAAGCCTAAATCGATTATTTTGTATTAGTTGAATAGTAGTAGTAGTATGTTTGAATATTTGTAACACTTTTAACTGCAATCGGTGCAAAGCACGCAATAACGCTTTAAAACTATTTTCGTTCCCGCTACTTGAAACGTTTTTATCAATAACATTGAAAACTGGCACTTATCGCGCTATGATTAAGATACACTTTTTTTTAACCGTTTACGCTCCGGGGTCACGGTTACCTGGTAGATGACCCCGCGATCGCGCTGATACCAAGCTCAGCATTTGATATCGCTACGCTTGGTTCCTTAAATTACCGCTGGTACCGCCTAAAATGCAATAACAAACTTTTCCCACTTGAAATGTACTATAATGTAGATGATAACTTCCTTAACAGCCACTTGATTCGGCTGATAACTTAATGAATACTTTATCTACCAGATATCGCTACCCGACACCTGTGAAACCAAAAGTTTTAGTTTATCTGGCAGATAAGTTCCTAATAGGCTATCAGAGACTTTATCCGTAACCGGTGAAACTGGCCCTAAACTACGCGCAATTAAAAATTTATAACTGAATGTCGTAAGTATCGAAAGAATTACGAGACGTTACTAGGTAATGGCGGTTAAAGATTTTACGATAACTCCTAAATTTATCATCGTTAAATATGTGAATGTAGGACATAAAATGAATCATTTATTAACACGACTTGTCAGGTTTGGGTTAGACCTAACCGGACACATCCAAAATTGTCTAAAACTCATACGGTAGGTCGGCATCATTCGTTCTAGATTCCAAAGTATTAGAAATAAGAATTCTCCGTATTTAGAAAAATGTCTCAATAAAATTTGGTAGGCTTTGAAATTTTAGTTCACTTCACAAAAAGTATAGACCTACTTCTAAATGTCGTGCGAACATCGTTTGGCAGTAGAATTGCGAATTTAAAGATAGTGGATTTAGATAAGATTGTACCAACAGAAGGATTTATGTTGGAGTAGGTAGTTCTGGTAGTTTATATTAATTACAGACTTGACTAGTATTTAGTTTTAATTAGACCGGAAATACAACACAACCAGTTATAGATCAAAAGAAGCACAGCTCACAATTTAACATAATTAGTACCTACAATTTAATATAATTAGATTGTAGTTAAAGTAAATATTTAAATAAAAAAAGTTCAAATCGGACAGCCCACCAAGGGTTTCGTAGGTAGGTACAAGGTTTTATTGATTTTAAATTACTTATTAAAAAATTATAGTAATTATAGTTCGCAGCAGTCCTTTTCTGTACTTGTAAAATAGGACGATAAATTGCCAAATTTCAAAGTTCTAGGTCAACGGAAACTAAGTATGATTCCTTGAGAGTCGAAATAGTATATTTTTTTTAGTGTTCCGTACTCAAGGGTTACAGAACCATATTTCTTTTTTTTTAATAAATAAATGTGGACAACATCACATACATTGCTCCGAATCTAAAGCACTTGTGTTATGGAATCCAGAGACAACGAAGGTACCACAAAATCCAGACCCGAGTCAATGTAGAAAAGTGTTTTTCTACATTGACCCGTCCGGGGATCGAACCCGGGACCTCAGAGCTGACGACACCTTGAAAACCGGTGTATACGCCACTCGACCACGGAGGTCGTCGATATTATACTAAGCCTTCGCTGTCCGGCCGTCCGTCACCAGGCTGTATCTCATGAAACGTGATAGTTAGACAGCTGTTTTCAAAGATGATTGAGGTTCCTACTTCATTTGCCGCGACGGAACAGAAAGTACCCGTAACTAAAACAACAAATTGTACTAAAAACAGAATTTTGTTTTTCACAGCTTCAGGAGACTAGACTGAAATACTTATATGGTTTAAATTTCAATTCGATACACGTTCCCTTGATAGGAACACGTCTTGACAGACATACTTAGAGACGGACAAAAAAAAGTGATTCTATCAGCGTTCCGTTTTTCTCTTTTTAGGTACGGATCCCTAAAAAAAAATATGCAGGGTACTTTTTTTTTGTCGGGCTGAATCTCTAATGACTTCGACCCACGCTGAGAGCACAGCGTGGGGATATGTCGGACTTGCACCGATAAAAAACAAGACCTCTTCCCGAGGGATGAGGGTAGATTACCTACCTCAACCATCCGCAATACCATCTCCTTCATTAACTTTGAATATATTGATATCTTTACCTACATCTATAATGTATGTATATATTTAGCAATTTATAAGTATGTTTATCAGCTGTTGTCTGGTTACCATAGTAGGTACAGGCTGTGCCTAGTTTAGGATCAGATGGCCGTGTGTGAGCTGTCCTAAGCTATTTATTTATTTTCGTACAATACTCACCTTTTCACTTTCTCTACTTATACAAAACAATGAAGTTCCCAATTAAATTTTTAATTACTTTTTCAACAAAAATGTTTTTTCACACAGTAATTGCGCAACAAAAATACCGTGTTCTCATTACGTCATAGTATTTTTGTTTGTATTATCTTGAAATGTTGATCAAATCTAAAGTGCCAAGTTCTAAGTTAGTGGGCGAAGAATGTTGTAAGATACTTGACTCACCTGTTTTCAAGAGTAGTGCCACAAACAAACTTATCTGGCCCAAATATGGAACTAAGTAACTACCTAACTAATACTTCTTCTGCCCAGCCTTTTCCCAAGCTATGTTGGGGTCGGCTTCCAGTCTTACCGGATTTAGCTGAATACTGTATTTTACATGGAGCGACTGCTTATCTGACCTCCTCACTTACACACGTATGACTGGTTGTCACGACTATCAAAAGTCGGGACGTGCTTTCAACGTGCTTTCCGAGGCACGGAGGGGTCTCGATGTTTACAAATGGTCACCCATCCACGGACCAACCGCGGCGAGCGCGGCTTAACCTTTACTATCGGAGCCCTAGACTCTCCCAAGACCCTCCTAACTAGTACAATAATACCTACTAGTAAAGTAACTAATACTATTTTGCTAAATTTATCATAATTGAATGGCTTAATTAGAAAATAATCGGTAATTACCTAAGGTTTAATTTACTCCTTGTACACTGGGGCGAGGCCATTATTTTTACCCGAAATATTCGATTAAAACATTATTCAACAACAGTAGACGCCTTCATCGGGTCAGTTGTTTGCCTCGTTTGCACTTTTAATATGTGAAAACGATAGTTGTCAATGTGAGTATATTTTTCTTAATAGATCCCTACAAAATAAAGACTTCACATCACATCGAAGCGACTGAACATATTTTAATTAAATTATGTGGGTTAAATCATACCAAAAAAGTCATTTGTTTCGACTAGCTCGTAGACTTGAAGAACAAACTGAACTTTTCGAAACTTAGCATTTTTATACCAATTTATTTGATCATAACTGTTGCAGTTGCACTTAGATAAGTAATATTTATTGACCTGTACATATTTAGTACACCCACTCAGTAGGTAGCTTCTGGTACATACCGAATCCCTCGTGGGTTGTTAAGAGATAGCAAAGATTGATAAAGTACTCAATTGCACCATAAAACATTGAGATTTTAGCGTGATGGTAAATAGAAGCAAGGTAATGCCATATTAAGGAGATGTAGGCGTTTATTTGCTCACTGCTATCATTGTGAAATACGTAAGTAGTATGGAACCTAATAAAGTTAATTGAAACATTTTTTTCACAATATTATTAACACATCAATAGTTGCCTATCATTAATTCTGCATGAACACAACAGCAAGTATGCAAAGTGCGATTCACATTTAATGGCAGCTGTCTTCTTTTCGAGTCGATGAATCACTATTTCAAGAACTGAGTATTTAAATTTGATGTGTCAGGTAGTTGGCCACATTAACTGCGGCGTCACAGTAGCTCGCCACGCACCGCTGCTTGTGCATGAATATGTTACTGCTTAGCGATTCGCCTTATTTTAAAAGCAGCCATTAAGTTTGAATCGCACTGTATCGAATATTCAATCTTAAATAATATTTATTACTAGCTTTTGCTCGCGACTTCGTCCGCGTGGAGTAATGACTTCAGTCAGAATTTGGGTTTTTCACTTAGTTATCGCCTGTTCCATGGTCTATCGATTACATGTACTAAAACCCTTTCTTAATGCTCACTTGCTTCACTGGTGGAACCTACATACAAAGTTTTAAGTGAATCCATTGAGAAATAAACATTTTCAAATTACCACCCTTTTCTCCCCTTCGGGGGGGAATTTCCAAAAATCCTCTCTTAGTGGTAGCCTACCCCTCCCAACAAACATACATGCTAAATTTCAGCTCTTTACGACCAGTAGTTTCGGCTGTGCGTTGTCTGTCAGTCAGTCAGTCAGTAACGGAAGAGTTTTATATATATAGATAAACTGAACCTAAATAATATGTATATCACAGTTCGTAGAAGGATACAACACAAAAATGGGTTCTCCCAATAAAACAACCATAGTTATCACAATAAAAAATTTATTATCTATATAACATAACATCGGGCCATAACCGTAGAATGAAACGACTGTATATTACATTGTATATATGTATATATGCTATACATGGCGATGGGCACGTCACATTAACCAAGCAATATATACATGAAAGTCTAGGACCAAGAATATTTTTGTACTCAATATTTTTAAACGATTTTGTAACAATACAGTCATGGTACAAAATGACTCCGTACAATTGCTATTCTATAGCACATAATACAAAACAGTTCTCAAAAAACATGGAAAACAATCTGGAAGCATTCGTCAAATAAAACTGTGGTACTATTTTTGTTCCTTTCTTACAATAGTTGTATACTGTATAATATGTAATGAATCTAACGTATTTATTTTATTTCATATCAGCATGATCTTTTGCATGACGTCAATCAAAGAGGACGTTTTTTTTGTTAAGTAAATAAATAATAACACTAAACCTTATTCTAATGACTTGGTGAAGCGTTTTGACGTCAAGATTTCATGTCATTTTTTTTTTTACTTCTTTGTGGTTATTTTTTAACATTACTATATTAGTGCAACGTGCCATGGTACCTGGTGCCAAGTGCAAAAATTCAAAGCATGGCTTAGACAAAAAAGATATCAATAATTTAAATATAAATACAATCACTCTTGTAGAAAATTCAACAAAATTAATAAAATCATCGTTTTTATATGAATTTTGATCGTTTTTACAGATAAAATACGCAAGAATTTCGATCATTGCTTGTAGACTAATATACAATATTTTTATATATAAAAATACTTTTATGTATGTTGAGTATGATACCTAGTTAACCTAAATATTAAGAATATTCAAGAATTAACATTAAATTTATTCGATAAATGTTGCGGCGTCGTGCCTACATTAGTGTACAAACAACAATAGCCCGTATTGGAGGAGCATAAGACACAATATGGTTTGTGTAACTGCCACCAGGTACCCACTTACTTATGGAGCAGTGTGATGTTTACATGAAATCGTCGTAGTCATCATCGTAATTGCCGTATGTGTCGTATTGATTGAGATGAGCCTGGAAGCAAGATAATAACAGATTAGGATAAAATGGTTGTTGACGGCCAAGCGTTTCAATGTGAAAGATGATAGAACAAAGAAGGAGTGGATGCCGCGATGACGAGTAATAGAGAGGAATGGAAGGATAATATCCATTGCGCCAACCACATAATAATATGACGACGAGCCTGTTGGTCTAGTGGTTAGTGACCCTATAGATTTGTGTGCACAATATTGCAGGTTTCAACCCATTACAGGCAACTACAGTGCGATTGAAACATAATGGCGAATGTGACGTGCGCTACACAATATACAGTACCTCGCCCCTCACCACCACTGGTGGTTAATTTGTTACTACGCAGCGACTCGTCTCATGTTCACCGCCACCATTAAGTTTCAATCGCACTGTACGAATGTTACTTTTTCAAAGGTAAATGTACAGTATACCCAAATTAATAATGCACATGCAGATCTTCGCTAATTGTCGTATTCCCGGAAACACCCGAATCATTGAATCGTAAGAGCCCTAAACAATGCACTTGCATTTTGCACCTTGTTCAAAAGAAATAGGAGTCAATATCATGTGTACACAATCGAAAACAATTCGGGCGGTCGGCGGCGGTCGCCGGTCAGTCAAAAGTCCGTCAGTCGTCTTTACATATTGGTGGTGATTGCACGTGTTCTCTCTGTGTGGAATTATATAGAGCTGCTATTACACACCCTTCTTGGTTTTGTTTTCAAAGGTGAAATTAATTTCAATTTTAACCTGACACACATAAATCTATATTAATAATTTCGTTCAGGGGTACGGTAGACTCGATCGAAACCTTATATCAATAACAAAACATAAAAAAATATTGCTTTCGAGTCGACAACATATATCCGCAAAATTCTGATTATGGAGTTTTTTTTTGTAATTGTAATATTATTCTGAACTGAGATTCTAATATAAACCTTGTGTAATTTAAACCTTCTTTTCTTCCATCATTACACCAGCTTCAGTAAGACAATTGAAAAGTACTATAAAATATTCGAAGTAAATCAACAAATATTGTAGCATATTCGCAATCGTGTGGTTTTCCTCGCTTACATGGAATTATCGAATCAAATTTTATTACTGATAAATAAATATTTATCTCTTTTAGCACAAAACACATAATTCTACTAAACTATGCATGAAGAAAATGCACTTAACCACTCTATATACATATCGTCTTCCGACGCTCGGGGAATACGACCGTTGGCGAACAGTGACGAAAATTTCTATGCGCATTATCACTTTGGGAGACCTGTACTTTCTAAATTATTCTAAGGCATCAAAGACAATCAAGTCAAGGAAAACATCGTAATGAAACCTGTATTCCAAAAATTTTAATCTTAAGTCACCAACGAAAAGTGAACAAGCGTGGTGATCAATGCTCGTTACTACTCTATATGAGAAGACCTGTGCCCAGCGGTCATACATTTATAGGCCGGTATAAGGCCTTCTAAAGTAACATACCACGTCATATCCCCAACCTATTAATATATCTATGTAAAAGACGTGTTTGTAGGATAAGATACCTTTTCTATTACGGTAACTAATACTTAACGAAATTCGCTTCAAATTCTGATATTGGAACAACAGGGTGCCCAAGTTTTTGTTACAATCTGAACTCCTAACATTACCAAATTGTTTGTAAATAATTTAATAACACACACAGCCGTAAACTTGACCTATAAACGTTTAAATATAATTATAAATGATAAGAGTATCTCTTACACACTGTTGATAGTAGATAAAGCACGCTTCATTGTTTATCTTATCGTGTTAACAACGAAACACCGAGATAATGTAGTGAAGAAGAATGACATAATATTATAAAGATCATGTATGGACATGAAATATTTACGACATTTTAATAATATTTCGTCGTACTAATGTTTCGTAAAGGCATACAAGCTGATAAAACTAAATTGTATTGCATTCCACAATATACCTACAGGAATAATTTAAAAGGAGTGCGTTAATTCAACGATGTAATCAGGTGCATAAAACTGAACAACTTATCCCAAGAAACTAAAATCTTAAAATGGAAAATTAACTTTTCATACGTGACTGGTCACGTGACTTATGTTTGTATGAAAATTTTACTTTAAATATTTAGATTTCGGCATGTGTTCTTTGGGGAAAGTTGAACAGTTTTATGCACCTCATTACCTCTTTGAATGTACGCACTCCATTTAAATTAATCCTGTATTTAGCATAGCCAAGATCCAACAGCTCATTTCTGAATGTATTTGCTTTTTTATATGAATCCTTTTCATTTATTCAAATGAATAATTTACAGATAACTTAGAACTAATGCATACCGACGCACTAATCATTTGTTCAATTAAGATTCATTGATAAAAAAAGAGATGTCTGCAGAATTGTGTGCAGGGATCTTAGGCTATCCTAAACTTTTTGTGAAATGACATAAAATTGAGTAATCATTAGCTTCTTGTGATGAAAATATATTACATTCACAATCTTTCAGAAGCAATATCCGACTACTCGATTGTTTCGTGTACAACTAATATCCAAACATAGTCAGTTTTTAAACGCTTTTTACAAAAGAAAGACTATTGACTTGTTTAGAATCCTACTACCTAGTCCATTCTTATAAAAAGCTAATCATTATCACTATCCTCTAGCTTTTGAACTCTCTAAACTATTCAATAAATATATGTGGACAACATCACATACATTGCTCCAAATCCACAGTAAGTAGCTAAAACACTTGTTATGGAATCAGAGACAACGAAGGTACCACAAACAGCCAAAATAAATGCGTTGTTCACGTTTATTCCTGTGACGTAATTTTATTATAATCATCACCATCTCCGTGCGCCCTACCCAAATATTTAGGGCCAATACAATGCCAGCAATATACATTTTCCACACACTTCTATTACTCATAATCTCAGCATTCACTCCTTTCTTTCTCATATTACACACAAGACATCCATCTCTTCTTTGGTATAGATAGACAGTTAAAAAGAGAAACATATCACCCATAATATGGATTATAATAAAGTGAGTACTTACATTATCACCTTCAACTTTTAATTTAGCTTTCCCCTTTCCCTTGGTTGGCTTCTTGGACTTGTCCATTTTTTCAGATTTCTGCTTCTCAATGTAGAGGTTGTCTACTGACAACTTTATCCTTTTTATGTCTGCTGATGGCACTGGAAGGGAATAGAGAAAAGTTTAGCTACAGCTTCTATTAAATGGCACACCTATGAGATTTTTCGTGAAATTAGTTTTAATTTTTATTAGTTTTATTTCAAGAGACCTTCCACAATTGGCTTCAAGGGAGGCCCTCACTGCTTCACTGGACTAAGCAGACTACGAGTTCTGCATATTTACAAAACAATGGCAATGTTTAAGTCTATTTTGCAAACCTATTCTATAACAATTTAATGGTGGTCTCACTTGTTATACAACAATTGAATTAAAACTTTTGAAATTTACAAAATTGTTTCGCATTATTTTTAATTTGGCAGTGCATACAATCTTATCAATAATCTCTCTCTCTCTCTCTCTCTCTCTCTCTCTCTCTCTCTCTCTACAGACAGAATCAACGCCAAATATTATAGTGCAAGTGTGTGCAGACACAGGTGCATATTATCAATCATAGGTGAACTTATCATGTACCTTATCTGAATATACAGCGGGTCTTTGAAATGGGAATTTTAATAGAATAGAATGTCTCAAACTCAGATCAACCAATTGTTGTGTCAGCTTGTGACGTTATTCAACATGGTTTATTTAGCAGTAGAGGTTAAGATATTGTCAAGTTGATTATTAATTCAGAAACAGGTTGTTATGTCTTTAAGAGGGTTTGATTACTCGAGGGGAGTAATTAACGAACGAACAGTAGCAAATAGTCAACAACTCACATTGAACGACGACATTCCTGATGAACTCATCAATGAAGGTAGGAAACTCTTCCCTAGCCTTGTACAGGCATATCTTCTTGGTGAGCAGTTCAGCAAACTCTGTGAATTCAGCCTTTGTGTTGGGGTCGAAGCTGTCCAACTTGCCTCCGCCACCCTCGGTTACACCTTTACAACAAAAAAATATATATAAGAAAGTGAATCGATATTTCTCTTGGTCACAGCATTATGCGTGAACAGATAGACTAATTTCGCTAATTCTTTTTATATGGCATTTGATATAACTATCACTTGTTTGACAGGACGTCTGTCAGGTCAGCTAGTAAAAAAAACCTGGATCAAAAACATATCTGTCAGCTACGCAAAACAGGCGCGAGAAAAGTCGTCCATTTGCGGAAAACTAGCCCGTTAATTGCTGAAATGATCTTTTGAAATAACGCTTATCTAAGCAATAATCAAAATCGGGTCTCCATAATCGTAGCTACAATTCTGCAGGCATATAAATAATATATACATAAACTTACAACATGTATTTTTTTTAATGTGTTGGTAAATATAAGCCCTGCATCATGTTTATTAATAAGACTACGATCAGGTGCTTCTCACCGAAAGTCTCCATGGCAAGCCTGAGGTCGGACTCCTCTTGCAGTTTCTGCTGGCGCAGCTTCTCGGCCGCCTTCTGCTCAGGGGTCAGCTCCTCAACTTTCTCCACTGACGCCCGTTCGGCCTTCTCGCGTTCCTGACGCTGAAACCAACACTCATCAACTGTGGCATCTAAAACTCCAAAAACTACAAATGAAATGGAAATCGGTGGCAAACGAGCATAGGTCCCTTGACGATAAGAGGGGTTGCAAACGCGTTGCCAACGTGTCCCGTTCCTCGAAAGGATGCTGAATGGCCTACTGACCGCAGGAACACAATGTTGTTTGGCTGCAATCTTCTGTAAGACAGCTATCACACCGGTGGCTGACTGGGCTACTCCAATTTAAGAGGTATCTCAGATTCTTCTTTGACCTACCCCTCTTAACACACGTCTTTGTTGGTCTCGTTTATTTATTACTACCTGCGCCCCGCGGTGTTACCCACGGTATATTCAATTCTTATTTTTTTCGGAACAAAAAGTAGCCTATGTGTTAATCCAAACTGGATTTTATCAAAGTCGGTCCAGCCATTTAAGCTTGATGAGGTAGCAAACATACACACTCGCAAACTTTAGTTTTTATTATATTAGTGATTTCCTTTATAGGATTAGAACTAGAAAGTTTAGTTCGAACAACATAATTTGCCACCTTATCTGCTTGCATCCTACATCCCAAACTGCATGCATGAATTTCCCTTATAACATAACCTGGCCTGTTGGTCTAGTGATGAGTGACCCTGACTGCTAAGCCGGAGGTTGTGGGTTCAAATCTTTGTGTGATGAGCACGATCATTTGTTCTGTGTCTGGGTGTAATTTATCTATAATAAGTATGTATTTAGAAGTATATAAGTATGTTTATCAGTTGTCTGGTTGCCATAGTACAGGCTCTGCCTAGTTTGGGATCAGATGGCTGTGTGTGAGATTGTCCCAAGATAATTATTATTATTATAACAATATCAAGTTATCAAACTGTATTAACCACATAATGTTTACATACCAGTGGCATGCACAGAGATTTCAGACAACTTGTTGTACCTACCCTATTTAAGTGTGCACGCACATGTTACATAGTACTATTATTAGTTTGTATTGGTTTCAACAGGTTTTTCCAGTAGGTAATAAAAAAAGTAGTTGAAATAAGATGATAATATTTAAGAGGGTTATTAACACATAATGCATTTTTTTAAACCACTTCTATTCAGATCTAAGATATGATGCTATTCTGTCTATTTATTTCTAAAATTAAAGTAAACCCCGTAAGAAACCACTATAGTGGGAGAGTATTGAACTTAGAAATAATAACATCCATTATGGATTCTATAGAGAAATTATTTCAATGTCTAACATTTGCATGAATCTCAAACATATAGATATTTACCATTGTACCTAATAGAAAAAATTATGTTTTAGAATAATTTGTTGGAGATTTAGATTGAATGTACCTCGCAGCAAGCAACTAGGGAAAGTGTGTAATTTAATAACAGTGGGGCTTGCTAATATAAATGGCTGAAGATAATAAAGAATGCAAGTCTTTGCTGTTTTTATCTTTTTTTTGTTTGCTACATTACAGTATACCAGCATATCTTTCTCTACAATAGGTGTGATAAATCAAGTTTTAATTTTCATTATTGGCTAAAAAACTTTCAAGTCATTAATTATTATTGTATTCTATCTATAATAAAGATAGAATAATAATAGTAGAATCTTAGCAAAACATTATGAAAATTTCATCCCGGGTAATATTCTTGCCTGTTAGTATATGCTTAAATAATTAAAAGATAAATTAGTGGCTATTCTTAGTAACCAGTTTCTAATTAAGTCAAATTAATATAAATTAATATATTTTTTCTTGGAATTGCTCTTTTATACTACTTATTAGACAAAGTATTAATTGCCACACATTAAAATGCTATTTGTCACAGACATTCAAAACGCAATATCATGTTTAAATATCTTAATATGCTATTTTTGAGTTACTAGTGTAAATCTAAAGAAACATAATATAAAATACCTGATACAGACAAGGAATATTTATAATTTGATAATCATAAATATCATAATATATTATCTGCTTTGTCTCTCAGCTAGTCAAAGGCCTACTAATGACATTTTAAATAAAGATCATTTTAAGTTGCAATTACAACACAATATTTCAGGTTTGAGACAGCCATTTTAAATACTGGTTTGTTGCAAAATGCCAGACATGAGGAATATTAAACAGGTGTGTCAATGTAAACTTTCTAGTTCACCGTTTGCTCAATTTTATTGACTTTCACCTTTTGTTCATCTATTGTAAACATAAAAGAACAGTTTTCTATCCAAGTAATGTATAACATATCACTAATTGATTTCTCAGTTTATTAGAAACAAGATATTATAGAAATGGAGAACAATTTACAAAATAAAAAAAAAACAATACAGGTATTATAATAATTGAACCCTTACGATAATTTATTAACTACTGATAGTCGAACAGATAGGTACACCCTAGAATAAGAAAGTCCCTCTCCGATGGCCATATAATTAAGTTCATGAAAACATATGCTGGCAATTGTCATTCAACTTACCTCTTTTTCGGCTATTTTGTCCTGAATTCTCTTTTTAGGCTTCGCCGGGGGCGCGGGAGCTTCAACTTTTTCCTCATCTTTTTTTTCTTCTTCTTCGTCTTCCCAACTTTCCTGCAATTTAACTGACGTCAACACGTATGCACAAAAATTGAGGTTATGTACTCAAAACCTAATAAAAGTCACTAACAGCAACGTAATAATCTTTAGAAACAAAAATAAACTTTTTGGCAAAGTACACGTTACCTTCACGATCTCTTCCTCATCCTCGCCTTCCCACTTATTCGAATTCGTCAACGTGGTCGGTAGTTTAGGCTCAAAATTATCCGCGTCTGAAAATTACCACGCAATGACATCACAATACAAGAAAACGAACTAAAAACCGTATCATTTTAAGCGCTAATCAGTAACTTACCCCAGGACACATCCATGATTGCGAACCCTTTATAGCACCAATCTAATTTTGTTACTCGTTTCACGTGAAGACAAAATCAGACAGCGAAGTAACTTGCCGCAATAATGGTTTTTTATCACAAGATGTCTCCAGGGTCGACAATGAATATAACAACAATATTAATCTCAGGCGAATATTGTCAAACGACCGAGGATTTTCTGCAATGACCGCGACCGGATTGAGAAACGATAGACAAATGACATAATTTTGGCGAATTCTCAACAAAAATATGATCAAATTTTGATAAGCAAAAATATGACTCCATTGCAGACGATAATTTCCGAATCACTAAAATTTTACAATATGGCCGACACTGTGTTACCGAGAAAATATTTAAAAAGAAAAAATAAGTTAATTTGAATCGAGTAAATCGAACAAATCGATAAGTGACTGATATCACACATTTTTAAACCTCTAAATATAATATTATAATATCTAAATAATATTAATAATCTTATGAGTTACGTAGCACTTGATAAAAATATAAAAAATATTTTTGTGGTGTGTAATCATGTTGTAGTTGTAAGGCAATAATATTATTCTTTCTTCCTCCAAGAAAGTGGACCGACCCATAATTTACGGTTGTGTCGATTTATTAATCACACCTAAAAATATCATATTGTGATACAATACATGTAAACATAATTCATCATTATTTGTAGCATTATATTAATAATGCTACAAACTAGCCGCATTACGCTGTGCAGGATTCGAAATTAGGTATCAGCGGAACGTACGCGGGGCGGGTAGGCAGGCCACGCCCGCGCGCACTGTCTTCCTTCCACCCGCCGCAAGCGACAAGCGTGTGTGTGGCCAAGTGGCCCGGCCGCGAGATGCCGATGCCGCAAGCGTCCTCGCCTCCCGCGCGTAAGTGCGAGTATATGAGTCTCATATACTCGCTCTCGCCAATCTTTATGGCCGCTCTGAATGTAGCCGTCGACGTCGGTACGAACTCGCGCATGGTACACTCATACACGTCATACTCTCATAGTTTACACGCTTCTCATAATATGAGAAGACGGCTACATTCAGAGCGGCCATAAAGATTGGCGAGTGCTGTACACACCGGGTCACAGATAAGATAATTTAATAGTTATTACACCGGTATTCCAAGACAGCCCGCCACAACGCCACCGGGCCAACGAAACATGGGATCGAAGTTCGAATTAAATTTTACTTCAAATTTTATCTACGAATTTTACAGCAAATTTCAAATTTTACCTACGAATTTGAGCAGAAAAAAGAGTACAATAATTTATATATTTTAGTTTCCTTATATGATAATATAATAATAATCTTTAGCGCTCTATCTATGAGCTGTTCATAGTCTGAACTATTTTCTATTCCGTGGTTCCCACGGTTCCCACTTCCCAGTGTCCAACGAATGGACGAACGAATGTCGAATGCTTAGTTGAATCGAGAATTCGAGAGTGCGAGAACGTTTATAAAAGGCGATTTTTAGAAACAAACAAACAAGGACGTTTCGTTTCCTTTCTTCGAGTTTATAACTTTTTTTTTTAGAATGCTGGCAACATTGTTAAAGGTACCAGAACTGACAGTCTGACACGACTGACACTAAATTTATTTTAGTCCGCCAATTTTTAAATACATGACATGCCGACCACTGAATCGGCGTTTATTTTCAATTTAATCATATTAATATATTTAATATGAACATTAAGGCATACACACAAGATTTAAAAGAATCTGTTGCAAGACCACTATTTGTTTTAATGTGGAAGCACATGAAAGCGCGTAAAAATCGCTACTATTATACTCTTTGGGAAATTTTTGGAGGATTGTTAGTGTTTCTTATATTATTCTTAGTTAATCAAACGATACGGCCAATACAGGAAATTCAGGCACAAATTGTAAGTTTTCTAAGTTACTTTTGTCATAAAACATAGCCTAGTGAAATGCTTACCAAAATAATATTTAAAAGACTGCATAAATCTATTAATAATAAACTGTAATGATATATTTTTATTAGACGAATGATACTGATTCTGATTCTGAATCTGACGCTGATGATGATGGTAATGATAAAACAACCAGAGTCTTTTTCACTCCTCATAATAACTTTACACGACACTTGATGAGAAAAGTTGGGTATAGCTTAAATAATAATCCGGAACCAGGTTTGTCATTTTCCTTAATTAGAAGTAGATACCTGCATGAGTATTGTTCACAGCCACCATTTAGTTTACGCACCATACCTACCTTTTTCCGTTCGCTGACCTATCTTAGGCTGGCCGCACAAGATGTTTTTTTTGTTAGTTTTTTTTTTCCTTCATTATTTTGCGTAAATAGATATAGTCTTACACATACAAGTATTGTAATATATTTTTTTTGCATTTTAAGATTTTATGCCCAAGTTAAAATGGGATTTTGTTGAAGAAGATGATAAGATACCAAATGAATTTAATAGTTCTGATAGTGTTGCTGTGTTGAAATTTAAGGTAGCAATTTTAATTTTTTGTTTAAATGTATACTAACCGTGTACTTTACATGTTGCTACTGCAATGTGTGTGTATTTCCAATTGGCACCTCATGATCGCAAGTCCGACGCCTAGGCATCAATATACTGCTGTAAAAAATATTTAAACTATAATTAGAACAGTATGTAATTTATATTAGGCTCTATATTATTGATTTGCATTTCATTTTCTTGTGTTTCAAACACACTAACAAATACAATGTTTTGTGCTATCGCTTGATTTTAAAAGCTTTATGTTACTAGACAAGTGCCAGTTTTAAGTTCTGTATCAAGACCCAATCTAAATAAATCATAACTACATACCTACTGAAGTTGCCAAAATACAAAAAAAAAACAAAATTTCAGAGCAGTGGATCATATGATAACGACTTTATATATTCAATAAATGTGATTCCTAAAGAAAAGAAAAATGATATGGATCGTCTGTTCCATGGATTATTTTCAGACGTTGTTGAGATTGGTATGGTATAAACAATATTAACTTTTTTTTTATTACTTTTTATTTCATTTTATTATTTTTTTTATTATTATTTTTTTATCTACACAACACTAAATAATATGAAGCTATTGCAATCACAAGTTCTATCAAAATCTGATGCACCCGTAACAAATACTATATGATTTGAAAATATTGTCCCCATGTTACCTATACAGGGTGTTACCGAAAGATAATATCCAAAAGGGGTAAGAGTACCTACATTCTAGTATAGAACAAGTAAAAAAAAATGTTAAGCAATTTTTCGTCACATTTATTTGATATAAAATTTATATTATTATAATAACTTCCGTGAGACGAATTCATAATTATTTAAGGATTCAACCGTTGAATCCTTAAATAATTATAAAATTTATAACCAAACTGCTAAGAAAAGCTATTTAATGCTAGTTAAATTCAATGACGACACTTACAAAAAATCTGACATTTATAAAATCTGGCAATGAGAATCTGACATTTGTAGAATCTGGCGTTATGCTCGGCTGACGAGTATAACGTAGAATCTGACATTTTTAGAATCTGGCGTTATACTCGTCTGACGAGTATAACACCTTGTAGAATCTGACATTTATCGACTAAAACATTACCTTATTTACTACTATAGACCCTTTCGTTAACACCCTGAACTAAATATTTATAATTTTGCAGAGGAAGAAACTCCACCTTTTTTGGCGAGTCTGCAATGGGCAATAGACAAATCTTACATGGAACAACTTTCTGATCAAGAAATTGGACAGGTGGAAATTAATGTTTTGTTTTTTTTTGTTTAACGTAATGCTACATAATAATATATGAAATCAATTTATTTCTGAGATCATTACATAATATTTAAAATATTATGTTTTTAAAAATTTCAGAGCGTGCAAATGCGTTCCAAATCCAAATACATTACAAGAGAATTGCGCGGACTTCAGAAATTCATGATTATTTGTACTATTATTGCACCACTGCCATTCTTCCTAATAAATTCTTCAAGACTGAGTGATGAAAGAAGAACTGGACTAAAGGTAATGGTCGATTTATGTACCTCCTCTAATATTTCATGTAGGTAGGTGTCTATTTAAATTACAGTCTTTTGCTTAAACATGTGGCGCCACTGCCCAAGTTTGGCCTTTATGGTGCAAGTTGCCGTTTATGCATAGGTATACGGGCGCCTAGATTTGGAGGCATTTGAGACAGCCGCAGATTTTAAAAAACGTCTACGGTATTGTTAAGACCTTGCTGCATCAAGAATCATCTGGTATGTAGGTACCTAAGCTCTTCTCGAACGATGATCTGAAAAAGGTAGCTGGGTCGGCTGGAAACGGAAGGCTGATTGATTGAAGCTCTTATGAAACCTTAATGGTACGAGAGTTTTCACAAGAACATGGCATTTTTGAACTGTTCTTAATAATATACTTAATTAGATGATGATCGATGCTATAATACAGAGCGAGTTTTTTTTATGTAAATATTATTTGATTATAGGAGCTGATGAAACTGGCAGGTGTGTCTCGGAATGTTCTCAGATTGTCACGATTTCTGGACATGGCATTGGTAGGCGTGATATATGCTACATTAGCTACTTTACTATTAAAGGTAAGCAAAGGTTTGGCATGAAACCTCCATCAATCAAATTCATATTTTATGTTAATTATATTATGCTAACTTTCGTAGTAGTTGAACGATTTTTAGCAGCAAGAACGTGCTGTTTCGTGGAAATGCAGGGGTTACTTTATTACTTAGGTACTTATATGTACTTTAATGGGCCTTTCCAATCCAACTTTGAAATTTGAAATCTGAAGTTTGAAAACATTTGTCCTGACATTCTGTTTCTAGCGAACACGCAGGAATGAGTGCATACACGCGCATTTGCACGTAAACGCGCGGAAAGACGCTAGTCTGTGACGGCCCTAACATTTTGATATGATTTCCCGACAGGGGACATCAACACCAATTTTGCCGTACAGCGACGGAGTAGTCGTAGGTTTTACTCTGATGCTGCATTATTTAAGCTCCACTTCGCTGGCTTTCGTCACCACTACCTTGTCACAAGACTGTAAGTATGAGATAATATTGTTGAATAGATTATAATAAGTATTGTTAACTGCACCTTGTATTTGAAATAATAATAATATATTTAATATTATTATTATTTCAAATACAAGGTGCAGTTTTACAACCTGGTCAAAATTCAGGAGCTTGTCTTCCTATGTTTTATATAACTAGCTGTAGCTCGTGACTCTGCCCGCGTGGATGTCGTTTATCGCGGTAAAAAGTAGCCTAGGTATGTCCTTTCTCAGGCTCTAGACTACCTCTGTACAAAAATTCATTTAAATCGTTTTAGTTGTTTAGATGTGATTGCGTAACACACTGACTGACAGATTCGCATTTATAATACTCGTCTTAGTACGGAAGTAAGGATAGATAATGCAGATAGTGAATGTATTTTTTGTGATAAATTATAAGAAAAATATCTCCATTTTCAATTTCAATGCATCTATTAGATAGATAATTGTTCTTCGATTTCTGTTTATGTGTAACAGTTTTTTTTTGCAAAATAAATAATTTGATTTGATTTTGTAAAGATAATTGTTTTTGTAAGATCATGTTTGTGACTTGTCATTTATTTGATACAAAATCAAAATAATTGTTCCATTTATTTTCAGACAACTACGCCGCTAGTTTGGGTCTGTTTATATACATCAGCACGTTCTTTTTCGACTTTATTTGGTATTCGCATGATACTGCGGGTGAAGTTGCTATATATTTTATTTGCTCCATACTACCTCATGCCCCTGTCTATATGTTTTGGGACGAAGTTCTATATTTGGAAAAAATTGGTTGGTATTATTTTTAATATTAACTGACAATATTGAAAAAATAAAGCTGATCGATAACCACCAGCTTAACTAAATTGATATTATTCTAATTTCTATTTTTAACGCACTTATGCGGAAGAGTTTCTTGTAATTAATTAAAAATAGAGATGAATTTGAAAACTCGGTCAGTGACTTCAGCAGCTGGCAAAATTGTTCGTTGAAACGGGAGTCGCTGGTTCAAGTGCTGCCGGAAGTTAAAGGTTTCCCTTTCTATTTGTAATTAATTTACAATAACTTTGTCTTGTTTTGCGCATAGTTGTAGATTTTCAAACATTGTATGTTAACTGGACACTACATCATACTGAACATCATAGATAATAATATAAGGCTTTATGTTCAAACGGTATTTAGAGCAGATCTTCTAAGTAGCAAGTGGTATATGTGGCAGAACGTCAACTTATAAAACGCCTATAGCAGAATATAGCGCCTATATCGATATAAGTAAGTAGATGTTATAACAATTTCTGTGACAAAACTGGCTCAAATCTGCGAACTAATCTGACATAATTTAGCTGGTGGTGGACGATCAGCTACATCAGCTAATAGCGATAAGGAATTTTGGAAAATTTAAAAAAAAAAAATTTTGGCCATAAAAATTTTAGTGTGTATTTCTGTTGCCGCTGAAACCGTACAAAATAGAATAAATAAAGAATTCATGCTTTTTGCTATTTCAATAGTAAAATTTTGTTGATACAGCATTCTACGATGGTATGGAATCCTGGACTATCCAATCTTACTCATTCTGAGGCAACTAATTAACGGCCGATTATTGAAATGAGAATTTTGAATTCAACAATTTCTCCTGCACGTGATTGGTCGAGCAATGTCACACATTGTCTCGATTGGTCGGAGTTTTAAAAATTCTCAAGTTGAAATTCTCAATGCAGAAACCGGCTGCATGCATTAAATTGTGTCTTAAGGCTTAATAGCTTTAAGACACAATTTTATGACATGACAATTTTATACTTATGAGTGGAAAAAACTAAATTTGGTATCCTATTTTCAGGCGTAGGCATCCAGTCCTGGAACATAGGTCGCCAACATTCAGACACTATCTTGACGGTATGGAAAGTGTGGATCTTCTCCGTCACACAGATAATTCTCATCATGACCCTTTCATGGTATTTAGATCTAGTCAGGCCCGGTAGGCATGGGATCTCTAAGAAGTGGAACTTCTTGTTTAAGGTGAGTATTTAGGAACTACACGTAACTATTACCTCATTTTAATTGGCGTAGTATTTGCTTGATTTATTTTAGAACAGGATTAGCAAGTCGACCAGGATTAAATTTGAATTAATTATATCTAGTCCAATAAGAAATTAAAAATAATTTAGCAGACTTACTGTAGGCTTTAAAAAACATAATTAATAATAATTATTAATATATAATAAGTCAAATTTTGACTATGCATTATGTTATGACGATGTTAATTTTTGAGCGTGTTACTAGATGTCGCTTTCACGCCTTGCTTGTGGAACTGCATACTAAATTACTAATAGAAATGTACCAGACTTAATTATTACAAATTTGTGTTAATTACTATCGTGAATAATAAGGTTTAAAAAAGCCACTCAGACAGCGACAGTACCCCACTCTCCCCCCTTGCGAGGGGAGCGAACGATCATCGAGGGCTGATGGTAAATTACCACCGCCCGCCTCACGCTCAGGGCACCGCGCCACGTCTCCTCATCGTGACTTGTGAGGACTCACATAGTGTGAAAGTCTCGAGAAGAGCTTACTATAGAAATGATCCTATGAAGTAAGGTCTTAACTTAATAGCGGCAGTCGCGTCGGGTCGTTCGATCGCCGAAAATCTTAACACCGCCATTCAGAATGATGACGTCACAAGCATAGCGACATCTAGTACGCCATATCCGAACTAAATTTTATAAACACGTTGACGAACATTCGGTAACGACATTCCTTCGTTATTATTTTTATTCTTAATATAAAATTACTCATTTTAGAGATTCTATTGGAAGCGCACTAAGAATGTTAATTTAAAAATCCCGTTGCCACCGGCGCCGCCTGAACAAGCTGTGTGGGATCAAAGAGACGAGAAGTATTTCGAAAGGGGGCCTAGAAAAGCTGAGATAGCTTTAAAAATTGTGAACGTTACCAAGGTATTTTTAAGTAAATCATTTTACATTTTTACACATCATTGGTGGTTTAGTTACGGAATTTTAGTGTTAAAGTGATAACCTTCATTTTTACACAGCTTATAAATTTGGTAGGTATTTTTCTCTATAACACGGGTGAAAATTTTATTCCATTTTTCATTACTTTCACAATTTTCATTTCTTTTTTCGACCCTATTCTAAAGTCCAAGTAGACAAAGTCGCGGGCTAGTTGTAATTAAATCAGTTTGTAGGTAATTTTATAAAAAACGTATTCATGAATAAAAAAGTAGTTTACATTTTATTTTCAGATTTTCAAAGCATTCCGGGGGTCTAAACTTACGGCTCTTGATAGGGTTAAATTTGATTGCTATAAAGGCGAAGTGACGGTTGTATTAGGCGTCAATGGAGCCGGGAAATCCACCCTTTTGTCCATTGTAACAGGTGATGTTTTTGTCTGTCATCATAGCGGTGACAATTATTTATTTGATTTTTTAACTTGCGTTATCAAAAGCTTAGGATGATACATAGACTTGAAATGTCGCATGACGTCATAGCTCAGTTCATTAACCGACTTCCAAAAGGTTGAGGTTCTATGTTCGACTTGTATTTTTTTTTGTAATAAAGATTAATAATGACGTAGCAAGCTCTTATCCAGTAACTTTAATTGCCGAAGTTTATGTCATCTTTGTCCCAAACAAAACACGCTTAGGGGAGTTTGGTGAGCGTAGATGGAGCCTCTAATCACTACACATTAAATCATCAGGTAAATCCCAAGAGTATTAAATATGTGAAAAACTCGTTATAATTTTCCGTGTAACGAAACCATTGCGACTCTTAATTTTACCACTAACGCCATCTATTGTGGTACCCCGATAAACAAAATCATTTTACGATGTTTGGCGATTCAACCTAGTACAAACTTCAAATGCGCTTTTGCTTGAAATTAACTACTAGTGGGTAACCTTTATGTTTGCCAAACCATCGTCTGTAGTAACAAAAAAACCCAAGATATATTTCTTTAGCTTTATTTTACCTGCTTTTGTGTTCTACCATGCACTTTAACTCTATTGACATAAGGTTCATATTCCAGGAATGTACAGCCCTACTAAGGGTGCCGTATTTATAAACGGAAAGAACGTTGCTCACAGGTTAAAAGGGCTCGGGGAAGTTATAGGATTTTGTAGTCAAAAAAACCTTAGCTTCCACTACCTCACGGTCAAAGAAAATATCATGTTTTTTCAGATGGTAAGTACGTTTGAATATTTAAATATTGTATACGGTGTTACTGAAATATTTATACAAAAGGAGTGAAGGGTACATCTGGTATATGACGACCTCCGTGGTCGAGTGGCGTACACCCGTTTTCATAGTGTCGCCAGCTCTGAGGTCCCGGGTCGATCCCCGGATGGGTCAATTAAATCGCCAACCCACAATGAGCAAGCCTGGTGATCAATGCTTGTCCTGTGCCTAGCAGTGGGACATTTATAGGCCTGTATTATTAATAGAATAATAGCCATCAAATGCTGGACAATATACAAAATGCAATATGGGCGATCATATTTGAAATACTGTTCCAACTCGGAAAGTGAACAACGAAACCAAATACCAATAAAAGCCCTTAATAAACATTAAACCGTTCTCCATAGAAAATATGACGCTTTGCTTCGAATCTTTTCGATAGAGTTCGTGCTATTATAAAAATCGTTTAAGAAAGCGACGGTAGCCTAATGGCTAGGGCATCGGACTTGCGTTCTCGTGGTCGCGGGTTCGAATCCCACCCATTGCACTACCGACGTGAACCTACTCGTAACACAAGCATTTAGCTTACCACGAGGGGTTAACAAGAATATTAGTAATGTGCGATCCACATTGCTAGTAAGGATTTATAAAAAAGTTCTTTAAGGATCCCAACACATTATCTAGTACATAAAGCCATCTAGTCCATTTGAGTTTTCCCGAAAAGTAACATTTTTTTTGTGTGGGTGATTGACCGTTCTTCCACGCTATTAAACTTTGAAAAGCCATTCGAAATATCGTAACACTGCTTCTAGAATATAGGATATTGGTAATTGCAGTTAAAACTAACTACATCTGAGTCTGATCTCACGGTTGAACAGCTGATGAAGAAGCTGAAGTTGAAGCATAAAGCGAATTACTTCACGAGCAGTCTGTCAAATGGGATGTTGAGGTGTTTACAGGTATAAATAGTTGGTTTATTCAATTCGAACGAACCATAATTATATGTTTTATTACCTACCTAAGGCAGGAACCCTAAGCGAAAGGACGACATTAAAAATTGTTTCATATTTAGTTCAGAAAATTGTTTTAGATGTATAGGTAGATTAGATATTTTGTAAGGCAGTTTTCAAATGTCCTCTTAAAGCGATTGAACCCCGTATGGGATGACTTAGGTGAACGTTGCTACAAGTAGCGGCACGAAACTTAAGCGCTGACTGTTATTGCAAAGAAGTAAGGGATCTAAAGGGGGATAGGCGGGTATGCGTACCTCCAATTGGCTGTCCACCCAGTACCCATGCGCAGCTATCCCTTTTCGCGTATCGTTCAGCGCTAGACTTACGTGCGGCTATTCATTTTTTGAGTTTTTTCTATAGGTCTAGCTGGAGGCTCTTAGGGTTTCTCGTTTGGCCTCACCCTTATGGTAATGTTTTTCAAGTCTATATATTTGTATAGGTAATGATACACCATCAGTTAATGATAGTAATTGTTATTTACTCGTTTGAAAATTTCAAGTTAACAATTTCTTACGGAGCAAATTTTCGCACATTTCGACTTCTTTTTTTCGTTTTTTTTCCTACTTTTAGCATTTACACATTTAAAATTACTGTTACTGGTAATCTACAAAATGATTGAACACATCAAGTAGTAAGTAGACTATCGTGTAGCTGGTCAAAACCTGAAAAAAAAAGTAATTTCCTTTACAGATCAGAAACTTCTAATTCCTAAGAGTTATCCTTATATTGTAGGTGGCATGTGCTTTAGCCAGTGGAGCAGAAGTTTTGGTTCTAGATGAGCCAACGTCCGGAATGGATGTGGAAGTAAGACATCGGCTCTGGGATTTAATCATGGTAAACTACATATTCTCAGTCGGTCACTGTTATACAAAATGAACGAAGCCACGAATTATTTAAAGAAATTGAGACCTAAGCTGCAAAGGGATATGCATTATAACATTTAACGTACTTATTTTAATGCCAAACGAATAAAAGTTTCTTTTTTAACTAATTTTGAAGAAAAAGAAGAGTTCTGGGAAAAATGAGTTAAGACAGTGTAATTTATTTAAAAAAATAAACTTGTGTTTATAGTTTTAAAAAAAGGCGGAAGTGCTTAACGGGCATTTTAACGTTCACGTGGTTATTTTTGGGGGCTTAAATTTTTTAAGTTATTTGTAACAATCATAGAGGGGCATAACGCTAGACGACATAGAGGTGTACTGAAAGGGACCAACAGGAAAATGGAGAGGGATTTCGTTGTCCTGCAGTGGGACAACACGGGCTTATTTAATTATATTACAAATTTTCCTTTCGCGTTGTTAGTAGATAGATCCAAGGTTGAAGGGAATGTCCCCTTAAATAGATCGCATGTCCTAACAGTACAAATTCGTAAATCTTTTATTTCGTTTTCATTGCTGTTCATTCCACAGGTTCTTCGCGGTGAGAAAACCATATTAATGACAACAACTTGCTTGGAAGAAGCAACCGCTTTAGGTGACCGTATCGTTATACTGAATAACGGGAAACTGAGGTGTCACGGTACACCTATGTTCCTGAAACAAGCACTTGGTATGGAAACCTATTTAATGTCTTTTATAAATTTTGTCAAATGGCTTTAGTATTTTGCTGCAAGCAGGTAGATAAAAAAGCAGTATAAATGAAAAGAAATATAATACATATGAAAAAAAAGCTCTTGAAAAAAAATATGTTTTTAAAAAGCTTCTTTTCATTTGAGAATATACCCTATTCTCAAATTAACCGTTTCCGAGAAATAATTTCAAAAAATATTTTTTTAAAGAGCTTCTTTAACGTTGTTTTTGAGGTGTAGTTCTTTTTCTTCTAAGTTCAGCCATGTTACTTCGAAAATTGGCAATACGGCCTAAAAACCTAAGGCATTCAAGTAACAACTTCATAGCTTCTTAGAATCTCACAAATATGTTCAGAAAGAGTCTTTGTATTATACAAAATCCTATGTTTTATCTCAGGTGTCAGCTGCAATTTATCCGTAACAATAAAGGACAGTACCCACATGATGTACTTAAAAGAAATAGTCGAAGACATTGTACCTCACGCGCAGCATAGGATCGAAGACATCAAACGCATAACTTTCTCGTTGCCATCTAAAGAACAGGATAAGTTTCCGGAGCTGTTCAAGGCTTTGGAGAAGAACAAGGATGAATTGGGCATTGTTCTTATTGATGTTGGCATGTTTATGGAAGAAGTTTTTTTGGAGTATGTATTTTTTTCTTCATAGCTGTACCTAAGTCTAACTTGGTAATATATTTTCTTAGTCTATGTCCGATTTGTTTTATGTCTCCTGTTTGCAGTGGATGGAAGTGGAAACAATTTTCATACTCCTCCTATTTAATATTTCTGATTAATTTCGTTGCGGGCTCCAAGACATTCTATTGTATCTCTGGGACACACCGAGCTTAAGTGTCTCAGTGGTATTCATTTATCATTGAAGTTCCTGACTGACAGGAGTAAGCATTCTAGACGGACATGACCCAAAAAAATGACTCTTCAAAATTCTAGTTTTCACAAAAGATGGATTAAGTTATTTAATGGGTATTCGTCTTATGTGTATTTTTTCGTCGTTTGAAGATAAGAAATGAACTATCTCTTATGCTCCTTTGGAAACTGTATTATAACCCTTTTAGGGTTACGATGTTCATCTGACAAAACCTAAGTTTCTGTCCATTACTTAGTACTTACTGCGAGTTTGTTTCATGTTGAAACGATTATACTGACGTTGGGCTCCTATTGGCCTGCCTCAAGCTCCAAACCAATCAGAGAACCAAGCGCGGTAACCGTAAATTCCTTAACACTGGAATCTTGCTTGGGTACAAAATTTATCGGCATATCGTTTAGTTAGATCTTTTCTTTTCTAGGTTTGTTGAAGAAGATGATGATGAGCCCTATGACATGTATATGAGCCTGTCCTGTCGACGTAAGTAGCTATATCATAAGTTTTGTTGTTTTAATCCATGTCTGCAAGAAGTCAGTTCTTAACTCTGTACTCCTAATTTGACTTACGGGGTGGTTCTTCGTAGGATCCCGTTAATCTGACTGTCAATCTTTTTCGCATTAAGCATATTGCTGAAACTGCTACTTCCTTGTATTTTTGTATATGCATATGTTAAATTCAAAGCTCCAATCTCTAACCAGTCAAAATTGTTACTATAAAAATATGTCAAAAAGACTGCACAAGATCGTCCATAGTAGTTTTGCACTTGGTTTTTCAGGTTAAATAAAATTAATTGTTTGGAATGGAGATAAAACTATTTATACTATTTGAAGCATCCCAAGGTTACCGGAATAGGTTAGGTTCGTGATAATTTAACTCAGACCCCAAAAAAATAATCGAATCCAAATAAGTGCCGATAGATCCGTTCTTGGATCCAAGCTTACCCATGACCAAGTTTCATTAAAATTGTCAGAATGGAATAACATTTATTTGGTTCGGAAAGAGCCATACGGTAGATTTAGAATAACTTCAAATAAACGTCACAAATTATGCCATTTTAAGCCAATACAAATATTCATCGTATTTCACAGATATAAAAATGGAAAAAATATCAGGTTGGCACTTGTTGAAAAGTCAGATCAGAATGCTTATCGCGAGAGTAGTTGAATATTCGTGGCTGAATAAGTATCAGTTTATTATATGGGTAAGTAAATTAATGTAGTATAAGGAGATACCCATAATATTTCAATTTCTTCGTGCGGTGAAGTCGCTGCTCCACTACAGCTCTCCAGACCGAATTTCAGCCACGGCGGCCAATCTCAAGAGAGATCAGACACGTACGCAGAAGATGTTATAGTGCAAATTCTTCTCTGTTTCTTCACTCGGTCGAACGGAGAGCGCAACCGACGTATATTACGTCCTCGCCGGTGAGGTCCGTCGCGTATTATAAATGATAGTAACGTAAATGTTACCCCTCCGTCCGTAGATCAAGTTCGCCCGAGCCAGCCAAACTAGCAATAAAAAAATAAGTCCCGAAATAATAAAAACTTGGATCAGCCCTCTTTTGCTCTTTCCTTAATTAAGATTGTTAGTAACGCACTGAGTCGAGGTCCGAACCCTGCAGGGAATGCCTTTTGTGAATGTTGCGAACGTAGTTTTTCTAAAGCTCTGGCTGGAGGCTAAGCGGTGAAGCAGGCAAATCAAGTATCCTGACTCCGAGTGGTACTCAATATTGCTAACAGTAAAACCCATAACTATTTTTGACCTGACCGCTTGCGACCACTATACTGACAAGGTTATGCACATAAGTCCGTAACATCCACTACAGCCACGGATACGCTACGCATGAAACAACAAATGCTAGCAAGTGGACACATGCAGCCAACGTATCGTGGACATCGTGTACTGCGTGTGCCGCAGTGGAGCAGCGTCACAGCGCCATAACAAGGTTTCATTGAAAATCATAGTCGCTACCTCTTTACCCTATGTCTTGTTACAGCAAATAATAATACCAATCGTCGGCTTCATTATAATAACCCTCACTACAAACCGTTGTCTCGGGTATGGCAAGATGTTCAGCCATCATGAGTACCATAGTCCCGATGTCAAGGCTTTAGTGTACAATGCTGGACCATTTAGACGCAGAGGCGTTACTGAAATTATGCTTAGATATCCTAAACTAACAACGGTACATTCACATAATGTTGACAAAGGTAAAATTTTGATAGTTGTTGGAATTGATTTAAGTCCTGTTATGAAATTTTTATAACTGATGGGGAAGAAAGGTTCTCGAGTGGTGACCATAAACCAGAACACGAAGCGTTGGCAGGCCTCCCACTGATGACATCATCAGGGTCTCGGCTACCGGTAAATACAAGCGCCAAGTGGTCGTTCATTGTGATGTTCTATGGGGAGGCCTTTGTTCAACAGTGGACGTCTTCCGGGTGATGAGAATGTTGATGTCACTTTCAAGTGCTCATTAAACCACGCGATATTAAGTTTATCTAATTAAAACCACAGGGCAGAAAGACATACTGTCTAATTAACAGCCAGAGAGACGACCAAAAACAATCAAGTTTTGCAAAATTTTGCTAGCTATACAGCGTGTAACAAAAACCCTGTCCGATCCCTGAGAGTATTATTCGGTATCGTACTGCGATCACATATACGTAGCCATTTAGTGGATTGGAGAATACAATTTTCCCTAGTCAAAATAATTAAAAACAAATAAAAACTGATCCAAGGCAACAGCTGAACAACTGACCGCTCCTCAAAGGCCACGTACTTACTACCTACAGTTTGGTGTCAAAGAAGCCGCCTATGCGAGACGGTTCATGAACTACCACGAATACGCCTTTATTGGATCTGACAGGGGTTTTGTTACATGTTGTATATACATAAAATCAATCTTGTCTGGTTAGTCAAGACTAAATTTTGAGTACCGTTAATACTTTTTTGATGCCTTCGATTTTAATACTATTAAATTCCGAGGTTTAGTAGTCTCTTAAGGTTTGTTTCTTTTGCTAAGATCTCAGTTGATAGCATTTTTTTTTGTATTTCCCATTTGGTTACGCTTGCCGATAAAATAACCGTTTTTTTTTAATGCTTAAACAGGACTCCGTGTCTCCACTCCGCATTATTATTTTTTAACCTACGTGTATATACAACTTATAGTAACTTTACAGAATTCAGCGACCCCATATATGGGTACATGAGCGAAAGCATTATTGGTCTTAAAATGATGGAACATTACACCAGAATATATCATCCGCAAGAGCCCCACGCAATATCGAAGTCTATCAACATGTACAGTAACATATACATGTCTGTTCATATGCCTTACCATAATCGTAGCATTATTACTACTTATGAACCGTTATTGCGGACTGCTCCGAGACCTAAAGAAACTAAAAGTGTTTTTCTGTGCTTGAAATGGTCCATATGGGTTGTGTTTCGTAAGTATCATTTTTGTTCTTTCTAACCGTTATCGTACCGGCCGTCACACCGGTGTGATAATAGTCTTGTTCTCAAGCCGGTCTTTGAGGGATTACTTATTTCATTTAGCTAAGAAATGTCTGAATACTGAAATGGCTACTGAAAGTCGAATGCACGGATAGCCGAGTGGTATAGGTTCTCTCGTCAAAGCACCTGGCGCGACGTGCTGCTGGTTCAATCATCGCATGGAGAAAGCGTTTGTATGATCCACTAATGCTTGTTCCAAGTCCGGGGTTTTTTTTGGGTTTATAATTGAATGTTTGTAAAGCCCCCCGCGATACAGAGGATTAAATTCCTTAGTGCGGGAGTCATTCTTGGTGGTTATTTAGGCTTAAGGCCGAAAACTGAAACGTCAATCAGTATATAGATAAACATTTAAGAGTGTGTTAATTTTAACTGTAGTTTCAGTATTTGGGGCTATTCTTATCAACTTTACAATTCTTGGTTTTAAGATTAGGAAAAAAAAATCATTTCCTTTTTTATATCCTTACGAACTTTGTTCAGTGATGCATTTTTTTCCTCCTGCCGTTGCTAAAGGTCTGTTGTCCCGAAGGTCCCCTCTGCCATTAAGTTTGAGAACTTATGACCACTTATTTTTTACAATATTACTATTCCCCCGTATTATTTGTGTACACTTGCGCAGAATACAAAGAGACCCTTTTCTTTAGGTCGCGTCTTGTTATCCCCTCTCGGTTTAAAATATTTTTCGGCCCCCAGTTTTTCATCAAAACATGGGGTTATCATAATCTGGTTGGCTTTAAATTGTAAGCCAAGTAAAATATGTTATTTCGTTTGAATACCTTCTCCTATTTTCATTTGTAGAGTAAATATATTACAAAAAAAATGGCGTGATAACAAGATACAATAATGTTTGAACAAACGTCTTATAGTATCTACTTATGCACATTTATGCATTATAATTATTGATTGTGGGTAATACAGAAGAGGACTGGAGATGAGATGGATGGATTTTGCGAATGATGATATGAAAGGAGTGAATGCTGAGATGACGAGAAATAGAGATAAGTGAGCAAAATATGCATTACTAGTTGTTACCCGCGGCTCTGCCCGCGGTTCCTTGTTACGTTATAATGTAACATTCTAATGGAAAACGGTCTGTTCGTATTGAGGAAAAATTTATCCTCTTGTATTATATTAAACATACCTATAGATTAGGGAAAAAGGCAGTGAGACGACGACCATTAAAAAATATGACAAAAGTCACTTGAAAGCATTATTATTTTGTAAAATGGAGTATTTAACTTAATCTTTTTAATTTTAGTTAGACCGTATAAAATTGCCACTATTCAAGAAGTTCTATCTTTAATCTTTTATCTCTGATTAATGACGACCTTGGTCGAGTGGCGTACACACCGGTTTTCAAGGTGGCGCCAGCTCTGAGGTCCCGGGTTCGATCCCTAGACGGGACAATGTAGAAAATCACTTTTCTTCATTTTCCTGGGTCTGGGTATTTGTGGTACCTTCGTTGTCTCTGATTCCATAACACAAGTGCTATAGCTACTTACTTTGGATTCGAAGGAATCTATGTGATGTTGTCCACATTTATTGGAACGAAGTTCCTTATCGCGCGTTGTGAAAGGGGGCTAGACGGAAAAAAATCTTACAGAAAGTTGTCACGACACTTTTTGTTCTTACGAAAAGTTGTCACGACACTTTTTGTTCTTACGAAAAGTTGTCACGACACTTTTTTGCTATAGTAAGCTATTGTAAGCTGTGCGGCGTGCGCATGTTTCTCTGTCTGTCTGTCTGTAATATTACCTAAAAAATTTATTTAAAAAAAATAAAATTTTATTACAATTACTTCACTAATTAATCGAAAGGAACTTCGTTCCATCCGGGTGTCCCTTGACACCTCTCAAAGTTTTTTTATTTATTATAACTTAACTAATACCTAACCTCATTCTTTAGTATCCATCATACCCCTTGCACCTCTGATCTCGTTAAGTATAAAGGAATACAGGAATGGGACCAGAGAAAACCATTTGATGGCTGGCTGTCCAGCCATAGTGCACTGGGGTTCAAAGTTCATTGCACATATGGCCGGCTATCTAGCGATCATACCAGTGCCATTGATAATTATAACCGTCTTCCTGGATCTAGATAATACCTTTAATCAGTTGCGATTTATTGGTACGTATTATTTTATTAAGCTTATATTTTTTAGTTTATATACAAAAGTTGATAGATATATGTGACGGAACTGTTGGTTAGTGACCCTGATTGCTAAGCCTGAGATCGTGGGTTCGAACCCACTCAGGACAATACTTGTGTGATGAGCACGATAATTTTTTCTGTGTCTGGGTGTAATTTATCTATAATGTGTATTTATAAATATATAAGCATGTTTATCAGTTGTCTGGTTGCCATAGCCAGGCTCTGCCTAGTTTCGGACCAGATGGCCGTGTGTGAGATGTCCCAAGATATTATATAAAGCGTGTTTGTAAATTGGACCGACTAAAATACCGTTTGCTTTGTTCACCGTTTAATTTAATGACCTGATTATCCTGGTCTCTGTGGTGTTTTAGATGTATCCTTAAATCCTTCATTAAACGATTTCTCATATTTAAGCGCAAGTTTTTGATCACCCTTATATTATCATAAATCAAATTTAGTTTTACTCTTAGCGTTTGTGTCTAAAAACTTATGAATTATGCGCTTATAGTTTTAAAACTATGTGCTTAATGAGAGGTTTTAGTATTGATCGATATTTTTTATCTGTATGCATTTATTATTTCAGGCGCATTCGTTATGATATTATTGGCATTTGGACCAGCATTTCTTACACATATGTATTTTCTGAGTTTTCTTTTTCAAGCAAAATATGCGGTATGCCAGGTGTACATTATGTCTTTGTGTTTGGGTGAGTAAAAGCTTTAAAATTATTGTTATTTTTGAAAACCAAACTGTGTTTTCTGTTAAATATAATTTACCTTTTTTATGGGGGGTTATTTGTAAAAGACTTGCAACCTCGCAGGAGTAGATGTCTTACATCATAAGCAACAACATTTGTTCTACGACTTAATAATTCGTTACCTTGTGGTTTCACTTGACTTTACGCTGGAGAGTTCTAATGATCTATTTCATATAATAAAATTACGTCACGGGAATTTAAATCACATTCAATTACATTTTAATCTTCTCGTTTCTACCAACCGAAATTATATCCGTGAAGAAATTTTATTATATTCATGCAACACCATAGTTTAAAAGTTACTATTTCATAAATATACCTACTCTGCGCTCCGCGGTGTAACCTGCGCTTTATGAGATTACTTTTTTTTGGGATAAAAAGGTTAGCCTATGTGTTAATCTAGGGACAAATTGGACATTCGTCGGACGATTGGACAAATTTTGATAAAGCTGACCGCTTTATCAAATATTTGTCAAGCCCTTTGTCCGTGAAGATAACAAACATACACGCACACACTCACAATCTTTCAATAAATTACTAGTGTGATAATTATATATTTTTATTAGTTGCCTTAATTGAAAGGGAAAAATGGAAAGACGCAAGGCAGGCCTTTGCCCTGTTGTGGGACTCAGTTCGGGCTCAAAATAATAATAATAATAATTTTGTTTTCTATATTTAATTAAAACCTTCAACAACACAGCCGCAGCTATGTATTTTTTCCAGGTACCATCTTACCCATAGCAATGGAAGTTCTAGAGCCAGTTTGGGAAGCGCATATTGCGCTAACATTGACTTACGTATTTTTGACGGCGGTGGGTCGAATTAGCCCCTTATTCGCTTACACAGTCGGCTTAGCTCGGGTTGCCTTACAAGCGAGGTCTAATGCTTATTGTAGACTGAATAAGCACCTGTGTCCAGACTTACATTCACGTGTTTTGTTCGATTCGAAACTTTGTTGTCGTAAGTATATCGCCTTTAATTTATTTATGCACGTTGTTATAGTAATCGGTGTTCGATAGTTTAGTCCTTTGGTCAATAAATACGGTATTTGACTAATTAAATAATTTCCAGTTTTGCCTTGCCTTTTCCCAAGCTATGTTGGGGTCGGCTTCCAGTCTTACCGGATTTAGCTGTATACCGTATTTTACATGGAGCGACCGCCTATCTGAAACTATCTACTATTGAACGGATTCCGGACGATTAACGCCTTTGCAGGGCAGGTAGGTCTCCTGCCAGAGCTGCGTTGGGAATACGCAAGTGATCCCGCTCTGGCGAAGGCAATGATGGGACCGGGGTGTTTTTAGTCGGTTAAAGTCCGACATATACCCATGCCAAGCTCTCGTCGGCGGCGTGGGGAAGTCGTAAGCTTTTCACCCTGCAAAAAAAAGGGCAGGTAGGTTCTGTCCAACCGGAGTCGAGTAGAGAATGCGCGAGCGATCCAACGACTCCGGCCAAGTCAGAGACCAAACCGGGGTGTTTTTGGTCGGTGAAAGTCCGACATAACACACGTCGTGCCCTCGGCGTGGGTTGAAATCAAAGCATTTGCTTTTCACACCAAAAACAAAAAAGTGCATGTGACTGCCGTGACCATGACTCCTGCAAAGGTGTCGAAACCGTTTAAAAGTAGTTTTATTTCAATGTCTTTGTTATTTTATTGTTTTACGTATGCGTCCCATTTGGCTCAAAACTGCTTTTAATTATTTTTGTAAATTTCTCAATTTCTTAATCATTTTAGAATCCAAGTCTACGATGCCGTTTAGATATATGGAGGATTACTTTACTGGCCTTTATGACTTCCTTACTCTTATATTTCAATTTATTGTGTATTCGGTGAGTTTTATTTATCCTTTTTCACTGTTGGCACACTAGTTTTATTGACTATGGCCCTTATTTCAAACCGAAAAGGTTGATTATTGAAAGTCATTAAGGTGACGCGTGGTGCAGTCAGCAACAAAAGTTGATGAACACAATCAGTTTTTCAGAACACCTATTTAAAGTCCAGTAATTGACTGAAACTGAAACAATAAAGCCTTATCACGAATTTGCATATGATATTTGCCATTAATAAATTTATGAAATAATATTGGGATTAGGTGTTTTGTAAATCTGATGGTGTATTTACACAATATTACTCAAGAATTACGGAAATGTTGACTCCAGGAAGCTAAAAAAATGAGGTGCAGAAGTGATTGTACATATTTAAATATTCTAATTGCATAATTTTATTGTCTTTATTAACTTATGTTGCTGACTGTACCTTGCACAAAGTGGCGATCGCTCATTTGGTAAAAAGGGATGGGTTTTTCATATACTCAGTTAAAGTACAAAAAAAAACGTTCATGTTTTCACCTGTGAAGAAGAGTTTCGAATATCTACTGAATGCACGGATAGCCAAGTGGTATAATCACCACGCAAATAATCACCGTGCGAGACGTGCTGGGGGTTCGTTTTCCGCATGGGACAAGCATTTGTGTGATCCACAAATACTTTTTCGATGTCTTGGGCCTTATTCACTAACTGTTGCGTACAGCTGTTGCGTGTAGGGTTCCGAGAGCGTTATCTCTTTCAACTTATATACTTTTAAGTAAAAAAATTGGTGGGTGGTTTAAATACAAACACTACCCGGTGACTGAACACAAAAAAGATTTGGCGAAACGGGTTTCCCCAACTTTTCGATTTTGTTTGGACTTAGAGACCCCTCTGGTGTGATTGTGTTATCTGTGCATCTGATTTCAATATAAGTAAAATCCACCCGAAAACATGGATGACTTCAGTGGTCGAGTGGCGTACACACCGGTTTTCAAGGTATCGCTAGTTCTGAGGTGTCCCGGGTTCGAACCACGGACGGGTCAAAATACAACACTTTTCTACATTGTCTCGGGTTTGGGTGTGGTACCTAATTCCATGACACAACTGCTGTAGCTACTTACTTTGGATTCGGAGCAATATATGTGATGTTGTCCACATTTATTAATAAAAAAACCCAAATATTAAATAATAAAACAAGGAGCCGATAAAAAGAAATTATAGATAGAAGGAATTAGATTTTTGTTTTAATAATTAATTTCATTAATTATAGCTACTGGTGATATTATTAGAAAAAAGGGTTCCTCAATACGTAGTGGAACGAATATTAAAGTGTAAATACAGAGTGGCTCGAAGCAAATTCTTCGATCCGAATGTAAGCAAAGAAGCTGACTATGTCCGTTCGAAGTTACGAGTTGGTAATTTAAATTCCGATTTACTTAAATATGATTAAATTCACCACATCGCCCGAAAAGTTCAAATCTGTTGACTCTGTGCCATGAGTTATTCCCATGACGTATACAACATGTAACAAAACCCCTATCAGGTCCAATAAAAGCGTATTCGTGGTACAGTTCATGAACCGTCTCGCATAGGCGACATCTTTGACACAAAGCTGCAGGTAGTAAGTACGTGAACTTTGAGGAGCGGTCAGTATTGCTGTTGCCTTGGATCAGTTTTTATTTTGATTTAATTATTTTCACTGGGGAAAAATAATCATCTCCAATCCATTTAATGGCTACGTATATGTGTTCGCAGTATGATACCGAATAATACTCTCAGGGATCGGACAGGGTTTTTGTTACATGTTGTATATATGAATGGCAATGGGAGCTTTGGCGTGTCAATAAAGGGTCGCTAATGTTTCATGAGGTCTATCTGTCAATTTTGATCAATCGCTGGTCAGTAGCTTGTCTCATTTGGTGGAGAATGGCAGATGGGCCTTATCCGAAACTAGCAGATTTTTGACACGCGATAGCTTAAACACAATCTTTGGAATATTTAATCTGTAGTCTACTCTCTCAAAGAATAGTCTCAAAGGTTCCGAAAATCTTCTTACAAATTATGTTTTACATTTCCTTACCCCATTCCATTGATATAAAAAAACCCTAGATACACAGTCTCGAACAAAACTGTCTTCAATTACACAAAGGTGGAGACAGTTTTGAAACGAACATGTTTTATGCAAAATCAACCTTAGCCGCATGTCATAAAGTTGTTTTTACAAAGCAGTGTACAAGAACAATAAAATTTTATGACCAAACTTCGAATTTTTTAAATGACTGAATTTTTTGGTATTAAATTTGAGACATGTATGTGTATGTAATTTTGCATCTTGGGTTTTTTTTCTATAACAATTTAATGTTCAGCCCCAGTAGCCAAGTAACATTAACTTCAAGCGTTTACGATAATAGAAATCTCTATGACATTTAATGTATGGGAATGACATTTCGCTTCGATAAGTCACGTGACTTGAACTAGTCACTTCCATACATTTGAGCGATTCGATCAGTGTTAACGCTTGCAGGAATGTCACTTGGCTCGGGAGACTGTTCCCATAATATTTAAAGTTCCACAACGTGTATTCCTCAATTTACTTGCTCATGTTCGTCGTTCATTGTTTGTATTTAAGGAGACGTTAAAAACGACGTTTTACTAGCTCACAACATACATAAAACTTACAAAACTTGTTTTAAAAAGAATCAGAAGTCTGAACCTGTCAAGGGTATAAGTATTTCAGCGAAACTGGGTGAGTTAAATAATAATTGAACTTATTGTGATGAATGGATCTGTAAAACGGGCTATTTGCAAATCAAGAGGATATTTGAGTTTAGTTTTATTCTTAACTAGCTGTGCCCCGCGGTTTCACCCGCGTAAGGTATCCCCGTTACCGTAAATATCTATATTTATGGTAAATTTAAATTGTAATAAAATTATTTATGCACGAATTTTATCGCAAGTTCATGTGTTATTTTGTTTAATTTCCTACCCGTAAACATGACACATGCCAATGCGCCAAATGTCGGGAACTAAATAATAATAATAATAAACATAAAAAATAAAAAATATTATATAAAAATATCGAAGTCGCGATTTTTATATCAGTAATTAGTCAAATTTTACTGAACTGGATTTGAGGTTTCAGGTGAATGTATATGCATAATAGGCCCACAGGATTGTGGTAAAACCTCGTTTCTGAGGATGCTAAGTGGTGATCTGGTCATGACGAGAGGGGATTGTGTAGTCAACGGACACCACATCAGAAAGAATCGCTCAAAGGTGAAAACTCCTTATCAATCCTTGGAAAATATCACTTTGTAATTTTAATAATAATGCCGTGGGGGTTCGGCAAAGAACAGAACCTGTGGGTATCGTAAAGGGATTTAGAAACAAGGAGAATGGGAAGCAGCGTTCTACTAAAGAACTGAAAGTAGTTGTTACCAACCCGCTTGCCCAGTGTGGTGACTAAGGCAAATACCTTAATGATGATGCACCATACACAGTGCCCAAATAGTGGGCAAGGTGTTGTGACTCCACAGGGGAGAGGCCTAGATCCAGCAGAAGAGCCCGCTTGACCCAAGAACTGAAAGTAGTAACAGTTGTTACCAACTCACTTGCCCAGCATGGTGACTAAGGCACACCTTAATGATGTTGCACCACACACAGTGCCCAAATTGTGGGCAATGTATTGTGACACAACAGGGGATAAGTCTAGGTCCAACAGTGGAGCCCGATTAGCCCAAATGATTGATGTTTTGATATGTCCTGGTGGCCTAGTTCAATGATAAGTCTAGGTCCAACAGTGGAGCCCGATTAGCCCAAATGATTGATGTTTTGATATGTCCTGGTGGCCTAGTTCAATGACCGGATTTGCATGCACATGGTTGCAGGCACCCACGCAAATAACAATATTAGTTTCTCAAAGTTAAATGT
Source organism: Plusia festucae (assembly GCA_950381575.1). Taxonomy (NCBI): domain Eukaryota; kingdom Metazoa; phylum Arthropoda; class Insecta; order Lepidoptera; family Noctuidae; genus Plusia; species Plusia festucae. The sequence goes on from OX494447.1 coordinate 2,099,004, forward strand.
AGTTTCTTAATTACTCTAAGACACCATTGACCTGTGAAAGAAAACATCTTGAGACCTGGATTTAAATAATTGGAATCTGAAGTATTTGGTGATCAATGCGCGTTCCTTCTCTATATGGGAAGATGCCTGGGCCCAGTAGTGGAACATTTATGTGCTGGTATTATGTACTGTTCTAATTTTAATTCTATTGTATTTCAGTATATTCATAATGTCTGCTTGACGACGAGTCCTTTTGGAATGGATCCTTTCAGGACTGGCGTCCAGAATCTATCGTTTTTAGCGATGCTTCAGGGTTACTCCCAGGAGATGGCTTTTAAAATATCACTATTGGCACTGCATTTCATGGGTATGCTGTTTGATTTTTGTTTGCTAATATTCTAAACCTGAAGGGTTTGTTTTTTTTTTTGTTGAACGTTCTATGTTCAGCAATTACTGCTCCGAGGATGTATCAAGGAAGACTATACGCTTATGCGGGCGTAGCCGCGAAACAAAAGCTTGTCCTTAATATTTATGGGTCTAGATTTGAGTCTGTATGTATAGTATAATCCAAGAAAAATACTGTGCGCACCTGCGTGATAAGCACCCAATATGATTCTTTCAAAGTTGTTGCGCTGTAATAGAGAAAAATACAAAATTGATAAGCTGTCTGTCCACGGCTTAGCTCGTAAACAATTTTCAATTTTCGAAGAATCGGGATAAAAGGTAGCCTATGGTCTTTTCCATGACAAAGGCTACATGCATGCCAAATTTCATCCAAATCTGTTCAGCCGTTTTTGCTTGATTGAGTAACAAACATCCTAACATCTAAACATACACACTTTCACATTTATAATATTAGTAGGATATATTTTTTTTTGACACCGTAGTTTGTCATCTATACTTAATATTATAAAGCTGAAGAGTTTGTTTGTTTGTTTGTTTGTTTGAACGCGCTAATCTTAGGAACTACTGGTCCGATTTGAAAAATGCTTTCACTGTTAGATAGGCCACTTATTGAGGAAGGCTATAGACTATAATTTGTCACGATAACCGACGCCTACGCGGGTGGAGCCGCGAACAAAAGCTAGTTTTAAATAAACCTGCTTGTAACATCATGGTGCCAGGATTACAAGCTAATGCGAGTGCGGTAAAGCAGTACAGTGCCGGCTGCATCCGCCGGCTGGGGATATGCGGCGCGCTGGTGACGGTGCCGTCGCTGGCGCTGCTGGACGAGCCCATGCAGGACGTTGACGCCACATCGCGGCCACGCGTGGCCAGAGCTTTAAAACGACTGGTTCTTGAACCAGGCGTTGTTATTGTAGCTGAATCTACGTAAGAATTTCCACTTACTTTAAAGGTATCACGGATCAAAAGAACAGATCTGAACAGATCCTGAACAGATCAAAGGAATATCACGTATCAAAAATTCGCTAGAGTCGCTAGTGTCGCATAAGAAGGTTTATCTGTCATTCTCCACCAATGAGCGAAAATAGACCTTAAGCGACAGGTAGCGACCCTAGCGGATTTTCGACGCGATAGCCTCCATTATGTCAGAAAATCCGTATCCTTGAATTGTATAAGATAAGGCACGCTTCTCTATATGGGAAGAGGCCTGTGCCCAGCAGTGGGACGTATAATAGGCCGTTATTATATTAATATAATATTATTATTAAGGCACGCTTGGATCTTTTAAACTACGACGGTTGTACATAAACAAACATATCGTGACCCCTTCGTGCCTCGGAAAGCACGTTAAGCCGTTGGTCATGACGGTGATGTTCATTAGTCGTTAAGTCATTACAATTCTGACAACCAGTCTTACTATGGAATACTGTATTACCTAGCAATAGGTTGTGGAGGTCAGATAGGCAGTCGCTCCATGTAAAATACGGAATTCAGCTAAATCCGGTAAGACTGGTAGCCAACCCCAACATAGCTTGGGGAAAGGCTAGGCAAGCAGATATAAATCATCTGTTTTAAGGATTTCTCAAGAGACTTTCTTTTATTAATTTCAACATTCTAGATGAGACTACTTCAGCTTTATTTCAAGTAGTCTATATGTCTTTTATCTACATGGTACATTGCAAATTAGATTTCTTTAATATCGTGATTGAAAAATATTTCCAGTGTGGACTGGGGACTCATGGAGTCAGTCTACAGTCGAATAGCAGTCCTATCGGAAGGTGAACTGGCGGCGTTAGGTCCAGCCCATGAGATACACAATAAGGTGGCGAACGGTTACACGGCTCGTATCAAGCTCAAAGTCTGCACTGCATATAGGGAAGATAGAAATAGAGTATATGATGAAGACGAGGAGTCCTCTTCATCGTCATCAGGTAAGTCAATTTAAACCTGAAGAAGCGGCGGTAGCCTTATGGCTAGGGCGTCGGACTTGCGATCATGTTGCAGATTGCGGGTTCCAAGCCCATTTATTACCCTACCGACCCACAACTTGTAACACAAGCATCTTAACTTAGTCAGGGGCGGATAAGATACGTTGGTTGCCCTAGGCCTACGAAAGATTGCCGCCCTATGAAAGAAAATTTAAAAATATTTTTTTGAAACTTCGCACAGTTAAACGCAAAAACAAGATAAAAAAGTTACACAGCAATAAAAAAATGGGTATGGAAACTATGGTACGAGATCAAAAAGGCTCCTATCTCAACACAATGCTACAACATGGAATGTCGAAGCGCTGGTATTCTGATAGGGGGATCCTACAGGGATGCTAGAAAGTACATGTATTATTTTTTGAGGGATTAATATGGACACATTTTTGAGTTTATACAGGTAGGCGCGTACACAAGTACTTAAAAAAAATACCATGTTTGGCCGCCCTAGGCCGGGGCCTACTCGGCCAATATAATAGGGAAATCCACGCCTAAGCTTAGCACGAGGAGTTAACAAGAATACTAGTAATGTGGGACCCAAACTGCTAGTACGCTTTTTTAAAAAAAAAACTTTCACATCACTCGTGACGTCATAAGTCGCCACAAGTGATGTGAGTCCCCATTTCTTAAATAAAATTGGCTGTATCTTAGGTAAATATTAGTTTTAAATTAACATTTTAATGTTTTTTCGTAGCTCATGTTTAGAATTATTTTAGAAAAAAATATTACATTAATATTTCGTGGCTAAGTGTAAACCGTACGGTTTGACCGATAATAAAGGTTAAGCCGCGCGCGCCGCGGTTGGTCCGTGGATGGGTGACCATTTGTAAACGTATCGAGACCCCTCCGTGCCTCGGAAAGCACGTTAAGCCGTTGGTCCCGACTGTCATACAGTGATCTTTGATAGTCGTTAAGTCATTACAATTCTGACAACCAGTCTTAGGTACTATGGAATACTGTATTACCTAGCAATAGGTTGTGGAGGTCAGGTAGGCAGTCGCTCCATGTAAAATACGGTATTCAGCTAAATCCGGTAAGACTGGAAGCCGACCCCAACATAGCTTGGGAAAAGGCTAGGCAGAAGAATTTCAACACCTTGTACTTGCCTGTGCATACTCATTTTTATACAAAATAAAATGATCTTTATCTTTACTACGTGAGTAAGAAGTGTCCACGTTCGCGCTGCGCCTAACTTTAAAATTATCCATGTAAAGTCTCATATATAATTCGTGATATTTTTTTATTACCTTACTCTAATTTTTATCTTCAGAGGAAGAGGATGCGGGAATGCATAGTGCGAAGAGTGTGATGTATGCTCGAGATATCGTCGCCTTTAAGAAGGAGTTTAAGAAGAAATTCAAAGACAGTACCATCCTTGGAGAACACTTGGTAAGATTACTTCCTTACTGACGACCGTGGTCGAGTGTCGTACACACCAGTTTTCAAGGTGTCGCCGGCTCTGAGGTCCCGGGTTCGATCCCCAGACGGGCCAATGTAGAAAAACTCTTTTTTACATTGTCTCGGCTCTGAGTGTTTGTGGTACCTTCGTTGTCTCTGATTCCATAACACAAGTGCTTTAGCTTACTTACTTTGGATTCCGAGCAATGTATGTAACTTTGCGCTCAATTTTTAAAAAAAAAAAGAAAAACTTCCTACCTAGCCTTCGAGTGTGGGCCACCAAACAAAATTTCTCCATCGCTTGGTGTTCAAAGTGTTTGGTAATATGTATTACTAGTTGATCCCGACGTTTTATCCCCGTAGCTCCTGTTTCCTGTTATCTTATAAAAGTAAAGTATGTGCCCTTTATCCAAATTCGAGCAATCGTTTTGGCGTGAATGAGTAACAAACATTCATCGATCCAAACTTTCGCCTTTTTAATAGGTAGGTACTGGTAAGATTTCGTGTCCGGCAATGAAGAAACTCATTCTCTTTCCTTTTTTTTAAATAATCTCCTTTTTTTTAAATAACGACGCCCGCACTAAGAAATTTAATCCTTGTTTCGCGGGGGTTTCACAAACATTTAAATCACATGCACAAAGAACACCCAGACTTGGAACAAGCATTTGTGGATCACACAAATGCTTAACTCATGCGGGGATCGAACTCGCAGCACTTCGCGCACAGTGGTAATTAGCGTGGTGACCTATACCACTCGGCTATCCGTGCAGTCATTTTGGGATTACGGTTTATACAAAACTATCACTTATATTATAAACGCGAAACTATGTGAGTGTGTTTGTTAGTTACCTCTTCTCTCAAACGGCTGGTCCACTTTTGGACTCAATTGATATGGAGGTAGCTGATACCCTGGATTAACAGATAGCTATTCTTTATCCCGGAAAAAACTAAGTAACCTCATAAACCGTGGGTAGCACCGTCGGGCGCAACTAGTAGAAAAGTAAACGCTTTATTTCATACTAGCTTTCTCTCACGGGTCTACCAAAAAGATAGTGCAAAAATAAAATAAAAAACAATATAGCCCAAGAGCCCCCGACGGCCAGACCTTCGTTATTTTATAAAACCTGCCTTTACTACCTGTTACCTGCCCAAGTAACCACAACCCAAACTCTATAGTCGATGGTCGTTCTTACCTGTATAGGGGACGTGCACAGAAGAACTTTCAGCTTTTATATAATAACGAAAGTCTGGCCGTCGTGGGCTCTTGCTCTAATACAGTCGATTTGAGAACCTCATCCTTTTTTGAAGTCTGTTAAAAAGTACATTAAGTTATTTTTGCGGTTTCTCGGTGACGTTTCTTCGTATAGGTCGCTTCGTAAACGCGTCGGAGACAAAAAATACTTCCGCATTCGTTAACTTCGTTCTTCCCTTCACCTAATTGTAATGTTGACTATCTCCTGCAGTGCATGATATACTTCCACATCCAAGATCCTGAAAAAAATCTTCAATACAGCGAGATGTTTCAAGTATTGGAGGAATTAAAAAAGAAATATCCTGATGTTGTAGAAGACTACGTTTTAAGTTCCACAACAGTCGAGGATGTATTCTGGAGGTTGAAACACGCCGATCCTCAAAACACTGAAGTCGATCACGCGTGAATTAGTTTATAGATAAACAAAATGGTTAAATTAAAAGTTTTGATTAATTATTTGCTGTTTTTCTGTATTTGCGTTATTGATGTTATCCTAAGAGCCAGTTCAGATTGAGGACAAGTGGACTCGCGCGTAGTCTTAAGCATACCTACTTGAGCTATATAAATTCCTTGCAGGGGTGTCATTTGGCGCAGTCCAAATAAAACATAACGTGTGATAACGCAGACTATATTCAATAATCCCGGGTCGCTTTTTTAGACCATTTAGCAGAATTTTTATTACTGTAGTGATTACATTCTAATTTTGACAGCATCTTTATGTGAAAGCAGTTAGGTTGATTTTCGTGATTTCTTGTTGTCACTGACGAGCGATTGATCTTACTTTCGATAACTATAAGCTACATCTAAAGATATTCTTTTGGCGATAGTATCTCGTTGGTCAAGATAACTTCGCGACCATATCGATTAGTTTTTCGCAGCAGTTATAATGGCTAAAAAGAAAATAGATTTATTTGTGGAGGTACATGGGGAGAAGGAATTTGATAATATTATCAAGAATAATGCAGACCTACTTATTTGTTAGTAACTTCATCCATGAGTTTGTTAATAGTTCTATTTTTAATAGAATGGGCAAGATTTTAATGCCAGTGTCAGTGGGAATGGCTAAAAATCAGCGGTGACGGGTCATGCTTGTCATGTAACAATATTACTTAAGCCGCATTCTTTTGCTACTTTTTACTTTTAGTTTTGTGAAACTGTTTTAGTTCCTTGTTTCATGTAGGAATAAATGCCTTGTTTCAATCATTTTTCAATGTTTCAAACCTGCATTTTTGCAAACTATGTTTGGATCGGATTCCATATCACTCTCATTACTTCTCAAAGAATATTTAAAGAATAAATGATTACTATCTTTTTTAAGTTTTTTTTTTTTTATTTCATCGTGAAACTGACGGAAATGTAAATACTGTGATGACCATAAAACGATCAGAGAAACGAAGAAGCCTTTCATTGTCAGGCATCTACTTAAAGAAACATCTATTAATTTACTTAAATTAATAAATTAATTTTAAGTTCTTACATCCAAATGATAATATTAGTTTTGGACTAATTTCTTTGTTCAATATTTAGTGTTCGGAATTATTCCTAACTTATTGATTCGTCATTTTAAAGAATATAGGTACTTTAGCAAGGTTGTCTTGGCAATAGATCTATCCAGGAATACCTAATATATTTATATTTGGTTAATATGTGTCAAGGTGCAGAATTATACAGTAATGCGTTTGGATCCTGCACAGCCTTAGACCGCCTCTTTAGCACTATAAAGATTGCTTGGAGCGACGGTAAATTGATATTGTTGAAGGTAAGTGTGACTGTGGGCAATGCAATTTTAAACACAAATTTTTTTAATTAATTATCTTTATGGGGTTCCGTACCCAAAGGGTAAAACGGGACCCTATTATTAAGACTCCACTGTCCGTCCGTCTGTCACCAGGCTGTATCTCAACCGTGATAGTTAGAAAGTTGAAATTTTCAAAGATGATGTATTTCTGTTGTTGCTATAATATCTTTATAACAACCAGTTTTTTTTAATTATGTGCGATCAGACTTACTTAATCATTGTTAAAGAAAAGCCTAAAATGCACAGTGCCTCAAAAAATTATCACAAAAATTCAGTTATTTCATGCTTTATGCAATGCGGGTAAAGTTAAATTTGCGATAAAAAATGTTTGTTGCAAAACTATCACCACATAATTATTTGAAGACAGCTTTGACTAAGAGTGGTTTAAGACTGTGTATCTAGGTTTATTTTTTGGAACATGTAGTTAGGTACCTAGGTTCGACCGGGAGTAATTAAAAAAAGGTAAGAAATAATTAACTATTGTATCATTTTAGGTTCCCACTGATGAAATAGAAGTTTTGCAGCGGTTTAGAGATCAAAGTGAACCAGTCTACATGTTTATTTCGGTGTGTACTAATTCTATTTGTTAGGGACCCTATTAGCCCGAAGGGTCCCTATTATTAAAGCTTCGTTTTTTTTCCGTCTGTCTAAGGGCTCTCTAGAAATCCGCAGAAAAAAATATCTGATTGTTAGTTTATGTTCCTGCTCTTACAGCAAATAGTAACAAATACTGTTGTTTGTAAGAAAAACCAATGAAATATTTGAATAAACAAATCTGTTCGTGTGAGAGTCCGACCCATAGATTATACACTTATACTGGTAGTCCGACCCTTACCTACTCGACTGGTTTCATTTTATAAAAGTAATACTCTAGCTAGGGGCATTATTTTTTTTTAAACATCTCAAAAACATTTGTAATAGTTTATACTACCAGTTAGGGTATCTCAGAGGGATAAATAAGTTTGAAACACGATTTTAACTTGTAAAACAGTATAATTGTGAACACACAGTTTTGTACAATTTGGTAGCCCGAACAATAACAACGAAAATACAAGGCGCGTCTGTCGCATCGTAAATAATAATATGTGGATAAGGATTGCTGCTGTTGTTAACTACCGCGAATGATCACTCTTAAGAATTGTTGGTCTCCAACATTTCATGTAATTAGCTTCTGGAGTACCTAACCTGAAAATATACATACCTTCTTCAATTTTACGAAATTGCAGAACATGAAAGTGACAAAAGTTTTCCGTGGCGTGGACACTGTTAGGTTCGCTGAAGTGGCTAAGAGAGAGCTGGATTATTACAAGCAAGAGGTGGAAGGCACCAATACGGAGCGAATGTTTTATGAACTGGATGAACCGACACCTGATGAAGTGGTAAACGAAGCTGTCGGTCTCAGAATTGAGGATTTCAACTTCACAACGTCTCAACCTCTGCTTAGACAACGTGATTGGGCAAGCAATGTCACACGTCGTACGATTGGTTGATCTTAGTTTAAAACGTTGGCAAGTTGCAATTCTCAATTCAGAAACCAGGTTATTTAATTTTAAGATTTGGTGGTTTCTTCATCTTTAAAATGAATTTATATTAACCTGACTTTTACCAACATTTTCTCTTCTTCTTTCTCATTACAAATTTTACCTCCCAACATTTTTTAGATATTTATTTTCTATGATATATTAATAAAGTAGGCTAAATACTTAAACAGCTAAGGGAATCAACATGTAAATGATTAGGGACTCAGGTACAATTATGGGCAACGCAGACCGGAACGGGATGACTAGGGATTAGAAAAGATTAGAATTTTACTAATGTTTATTCAAACGCATATTAAGGACGCAACTGAAAAAAGCTTAAACCTCTGTATCTTATATTTTCACATTTTTTTTTCCAAACCAAGTAGGTAGGTAAAGACAAAAAACTTCAAGGATTTTGGTGCAAAGATCCTTATCCATATTTTATCCTGTCACTAACATTATTGAATCTAAAAAAACATAGGTCCAGGATTCGAGACACCAAATCTTAAAGTACTTACTAGTAAAATCCCATACAAAAGAATTACTCATATTTGTTCAATGTAATGAAAAATTGTAATAATAAGTGTTTGAACGATCCCCACGCAATCCTACAAAAATAAAGAATATGATTTTTATTAACTACCATTTAACTCGATAGATGGCGTTGGGATCGATTTAGATCACACAATGGTTTCGTTACACGGCAAGACGAAGGTAGGTACCTATATAGATTTGGAGTAATGATATAATAAATTGTCTCGCTCTGAGGTACTGCGTATTATTCGGATATCCCTGGCTCCAAGGTATCTTGTACCGATATTGTACAGTATTCGTAGGTAGGTACCTACACCTTAAGTATTAATTCAAACCATACTAAAATATGCACACGATGAACAAGTTCCTGCCGCGCTAAGTTAGGTAGGTATCAAAATATGATTCCCGTATATTATTTCAAGCTGAGCTCGTCAACAGTGTTATTTATCTGGCATTTACATTTGTTTGTTTTGATCGTGCTTCCGTCTGTTGTGACCGATGTTTAGTCTTGTTTGGGTACGTACGTTATGAACTAGCTATGCCCCGCGGTTTCAATCATGTAGATGTTGTTGAAAGTTAAGATTTCACGGCTTTCCTTTCATTTAATTAACAATGTTTCTTACATAGAATTTATCCTTATGATTGATACTTTATAAGTACAGTAGTTTTTCGCATTGCAAACATTTTCATTATACAAGTAAGTAGGTAAGTATGATAATTATATATTTTCAAATACATACGTATTGTACCTACCCGTTCCAGTCCTGGATGTTCATACAAAGCGTGTTTTCAAAAATCTATGAATGCATTTTTATATATTAAAAAAAGAGGAACATTTTCTTTGAGGATAATTTGATATCTCTGGTTACTTAGAGTACTTTCCCTCCTTAGCAAGTCTTATAAATTCAGTTTAAAGGATACATGTGTACTACAAACTAAAACACATAATAACCTCATGTCGCATAATAAGCCTTTTATAAAACGGGGTCAGTGTGTATTCCTGATAAAAAGCACAATTTTCTACTAAATTTCATTAAAAATCAATTTCAAATACAAATGTTAGATATAGTTTAAAAAGTAGCCATTTATGAATTACAAGAAAAACATACTTTGAGACTTTTTTTTTTAAATATCGACGCCCGCTCTTATCAATTTAATCCTTGTAACGCGGGGGTTTTACAAACATTCTAATCACACACACAAAGAACATCCAGACTTGGAACAAGTATATGTGGATCACACAAATGTTTGTCCCATGCGGGGATCGAACCTGCAGCACGTCGAGGACAGTGGCAAATAGCGTGGTGACCTATTATAGGTCACCAGGTAATACCACTCGACTATCCGTGCAGTCATATTCATATAAAACATAAACAACCAGATACTTAAAGGGAGTCCTGTCATTTTCCTTTATACCACCAGGAAATTACTGGGCCTTTTCAAATTTCTTTACCAGGAATGGATGACAATCAGAGCGTTGGAAAAGGAAGAGGAGACAACTTCGTTGATCGCTCGTCGCTCAAGTCGACAAGCGGTCCGCAAGCGGCACCGCGCTGTGCTGATGGTGCCGTATCTCACTGATGTCAACTTCGTACTGTTTTGGCCACACTGTTTTCACGCTCACCCGGAGTTGTATGAGCGATGGGATGCTAACAGTTGAGTCGTTGCATTTTCAAAAACAGTTATCTTCTTAGACCAAGAGTTTTGATCTTAGGTGCTTTTACACTAAAAGAGCTCATGTCGTGTAGACCTTGGCTAGGATACAGTCACGTTCCTGCAAATTTTTAAGTGATCCATATAATATTTAAATACTTCAAAAGAAAGAGTTTCTGCATTCCACAGCACGTTTTTATACAAAAAAATATCATGGAACGAATGCAAAAAAAAATGTTTTTTTTTTGGATTCGTTCCATGATATTTTTAGCCTGTTCTTGTTGTGTTTTTGTTCTGTTTTTAGTCTGTTCTGATAATGACCAAGAATGTAATTTTTAGCCTGTTCTGTATTTTAATTGATGTGTAATAATTTAATTCTTATCCAGACATCGTGATGGTCGGTAGAGAAGAGATAGAGTTGACTCCAGAGAAGATCACGGATATATTTTACGCTGGAGACGCGCCATTAAACGAGGCCTCGATAAACAAACTGCAGTCTGGACCAGCTCTCGCTATATGCTTCCGTTTGTTGGATGCTGATGCTAATTTTGTGGGTTAGTCGCGTTATTAACCCCACTCTTGAACCTTGTTTTATGTACAGGACATAATCTTTATGGCCGCTCTGAATGTAGCCGTCGGTACGAACTTGTGCATGGTACACTCATACTACTACATACTCTCATACACACCACTCATACACTCACACTAACGCGCGGGAAGCGAGGACGCTTGCGGGTGGGCGTGCCCTACCTCCACGCCCCACGTAGGTCCCGCTGATACCTGATTTTGTGTTCTGCGCAACGTAATGCGGCTGGGTTCTGAGCGGCCATAAAGTTTGGCGAGTGCTGAATATATACCTAGTGTATATGCATATAAAAAAAAAGAAAAAACACATGTGCATTTTTTTATCTAAACTATGGACTTAATACTTAAATTTTAATTTTTCATGCTCTGTTATCAACTCTATTATGAAAATTGCACTGCAATTCAGAAACTGTTTTTTCTCGCAGCTTTGGTCCGTAAAATCCTTTACGAAGAAGTGCAGCCATACGATGAAACTGATGCATCTCGTGGATCAGTTGAGATGAAAACTGCTTTTGACCGGTACAAGACTTTCAGTCCAACACGCGAAGAGGTCTGGCAACAGCGCCGCGAAGAGAGGGAACAACAGAAGGTACTCTACTGCCTTAAAAAGTATATTGTTTTATTTAATTCTAATCTTTCAATTTTTGAAATTGAGGCCATGGATGTACTATCATATTACTATCTCATAGTTGCCGATTACAAGCATTTATATGGGCACGAGGGGTTAGTATCGGTCTTAGATTATTGTACATAAAATCCACTACTACCTACCTAAAAAGTAGACAAAAAAGTACCGTAAAACGGGGTGAATAGGGACAAGTTCCAACTTTATGAACAATGTTAAGATAGTTGTTGATGGATATATTGCTTTAACAGGATCAAAATTATTGAGTCTTGGTGGTATCTTTGCTATCTATTTTAAAAATATGCAATAAGCATTCCATTTTAAGCAAAATAAGCAATAATATATGCTATCCCTATTCACCCTGAAATTGAGGTGAATGGGGACGAAAGTAGTGTCAATAGAGAAATTTGCTAGGGCTGGCACTCCTTGATTGTAATAAACAAATGCCATTTATTTTTTTATTTTGTTTGAATTTTTTATCAGATGATGAAATAAAATTTAAATCGGCGTACGATTTAAATTTTATATATTAACTAAGGATTGAAATCACAAGTGGTTGGGTATGTGTATAAAAATACTACTATAAACTCTTTAAAATAAAAACTATAAAAACGGCTTATCGCTTATTATCAGAACTTATCAGAAAACAATATGTAACTGTCAATACAAATATTTGCCACACAATAAAAGTACATGCATTAATAATGAAATAAATGTTTTAGAAAAAAAACACCATGACTAAACTGAATTCTTGCCTACACATATAAAAAAGAATGTTATAACTACTTAGTGACAACCCTACAAACCTGTACCTATTCATACTTAAGTCGTTCCTATTCAACTTATTCTTATCCCAAATGACCTCTCTTTCGTTGTTATTCATACTTGAGACGTCCCCATTCACCCCAAAACAACAGATTTTACACGTATTTCTAATTTATCAAATAAATTAAAATCAATTAACAACTAAAACTTACCTTCAATATATGTGATGGCCCAAACACTAAATAACGTTTTTAAATCACAAATGTCTTCTGTTATTATGAAATAAATTAAAGAGTTCAAAGTTTGTAACACTTAAATATTTACCGCCACTAAAAGTTATTTTCGAATGTGTTGTTTTGATAGTTTGCAGCTAACTTCACGAATATTCTTTGTTGCCATGAGAACTTTCAATATTTTAATATTACACCACAAAAAATGGAAGAATTTGTAACGAATTTAGAATTAATATTGAGTGTCGAAATATTTTCCTGGTTTTATCCCTATTCACCTCTCAATCCCTATTCACCCCATTTTACCGGTAATTATTTATAATAAAATATAAATGTAATATATTTATTTAATGATTAAAGGAAACAATTAGAAGAAAACGGGCCCGATACTTATCTGAAATGCACCGTCTAAACCGACAGGCTATAGAAGAAGCGTTAGAAGCTAAGCGGCAAGAAAAAGAACAGCGAAAACTGCTCTTGTTGAAAACCGGTGTTAGTAGTCTCTTCATTAAATTCTTCCTCTTTTTTCCACCTAGCTATTTCCTAAGATATGTTGAAGCCACATTTCAGATTTACCAGATATAGCTGAATACTGTGGAGCGTCGGCTTATCTGGGCTTCACTAACCATTTCACTGGGTAAGACAGTATCTCATAGTAGGACTGGTTGTGAGAATTGTGAAGACTTAGTGACCACAAAAAGTCAGACGCGAAAGTTGGACCAAATTTTGCAATACTTGTATTTAACTGTTCCTCCTGGAAGAGATTTTTCGCTTTGGGTTAAACGAGTAGGCAGGCTTTATTCATTATCTGCAGAATCTATATTATCTGTTTAATAGAATTTGGGTGCACTGGACGAATTGAATGCGGAAGAAGATGATGAAAATGTTGATATAGTAGTTCCAGAGGTAAGATCTATCAGTAATAACTGTCGTCTATCAGGGGCCTTATTCACTAAGTCCAAGCAGTTAACGTGGTGCTACGTGTAGGTTTAAAAGAGGTTACGTTATCTCTTTCGACATACTATAATATTAAGCTCTTTTATGTTATATGTATACGAGTGTGTTTGAGTGTGTTTGATGTTTTGTGAGAGAAAGTATGCGAGAGTATCTACTGTTCTGTGTTAGTTTGGTTCCGTGTTGGTTCCAAAATAATTTATTTGTAATCAGTTAGTATAATGTGTTTGTTATGTGTACCTAGGATATCTAAGTTAATTAATATAACTGGTTTTTGTAAATCGTTTTAATTAACTATAAAATAAATAAATAAATGTTTAAAATAAAATTACGTCACGTCACGCAAGCAGACTGCTTGCGACCACGGCCAGTGTAACCCGGCCGAAACGTCAAGCCTTAAAAGGTACATGCTTGAGTTCGCGTTAATTCCCGTGACGTAATTTTATTTAAATCATGCAACGTTGTTTGGATTTAGAGAATGACTCCCCTGCAGTCGACTGCACGGATATCCGTGTGGGTGTACCACCACTACAATATCCACCCTGCGCGATGTGTTGCGGGTTCGATCTCCTCATGGCACAAACATTAGCGTAATTGCTTTTTCCAAATTCTTGTATTAGAGTCGTTTTAAAAAAAAATACTGCATTATGACCGGCGCGTCAGAAGCAAATTAATTATGAATCACAGTTAAGTCTCATGTTGTTCTACTCAACCATGTCGTTTATCTTCTAAAACTCAAAACTGCTAATTCTGAAGACGATGAATCCTGAACTTAATTAATTAAATTATACAGGAGTTGCCAGTTGAAGAAGAAGAAGAATCAAGTTTTGAAGAAGACGAGGATGAATATTTTCCGCCTCCTGGATTACTCATACCCGGTTTTTATGCTCCACCCAATGATATAGCCAGGGCTAATGGCCTGGCTGTTTTGTTTCCCAAGGTATGAACTTTATTAGGTTTACTAAGAGTGTGGTTGATGGTAGGACGAAATCGACTCCTTTGCAGCAACTAAAATAGAGAAAAGTGAAAGGAGGGAAGTGAGGCTTTTGCCTTGCACTGGGACACGAATGGCTCATAATATAGAGTAGTAAGAAAAAAATTATTCTTCTTATTATCACTCTCAGTAATTTCAAAACAGATACATAATATATTAATTCAGGTGTATTTCAGTAAGAAAATTTGCGTATTTGGAGTTCTTCTGATTTAAATTGGTTTGAAGTACTTATCGTTCCTTTGAAGTCGGTTTCTTTTACATATATTTGTCGTCAGTTTATCCGAAGCCTGGTCAGCGTAAGCTCTGATATGAGTACGATGGTAAAATATAAATGGTAAAGTCCAAAATATTATAGAGATCTTTGCTCAGTAGAAGAACAATGTATGGCTTTAATAAGATCTTATATAGTTTGGTTACCAACCTTCATAAACCTTCACCTACCGGAATGTTAAAATGACGTCACTTTTCAGTTGGTCCTTGAACGCGTGACTCCTCAGCCCGAATTCCTACCACGACATGTTTTAGTGTTGCTAGAAATAAGCAAACGGTACAAAGCTATTGATGCCATCGCTCCTTTTAAGCACGCTATTATACACGTGAGTTTTATTATTATTACAGACTTTTCTTTAACTCGCAACGTGTATTTGTTTAGGTCAAATCTTCCAAGCTAAATTAGTACCACGTCTTGACCTCCGTGATATTGCATTGTCACCCAACAAATTTAACCTTGATTTGTTGGGTGACAATGCAATATTATGGTAATTTTAAACTATTCTGATGATGGAGCCCCGAGTTAATATGGCTTAACTCGGTAACGAAACGATGCAGCCCCATGGTTTTTGGGTTTGTTTGATTTGTTATTGATTTATACACTAGGACGTATAGCCAAGCTTATTCAAGTTTTTATAAAATGAAATAGTCACCCATCCTTGGACAAACCGCAGCAAGCGCGGCTCAACCTTTATTGAACATGAGACGGCCTCAGATATTTATTAAGGGACGGTTTATGATATTTATGTATTCAATAAATAATGTATTTACAGATGGGAATATTCCAAGCTTCGTCACCATACAACAGCGTACACATTGCATATACGGTCAAGCAATTCGATACTTTAGATAATAATACTCAGAATTTGTGAGTTGATATTTTTACTATGTAGTTAGGCTTGAGTTGTACAGTCAACAGCAAAAGTAGATGATCAAAATAAGAAAATGAATACTAATGAATGGGGTTCGCATCAGAACTGTGTCGCGTGATTCAAAAGTATTTGATTGTACATTATACAAAACATTTAATACTAGTACAGTTTCCATATATTCATGATCAGTTTACTTACTTACTTTTGCTGTAGACTGTACTATATAGTTGTATAATATTATCATTAATGGCACTGTTTATGTAGACAAGAAATTAAAAGTTCGCTTAGCATTTAGGAGATAATCACCTGTTTAAATATTGAATCGAAGATAGCATATTTACACGGATCAACCTACACCTATTGGCCTATTATCATCGCGTTAACACAATTTACAAGAAATTCAGTAAAATAATAATTAATCATGTATCAAATATCTTTATCACAAAATCACTTCTTTTATTTGGCGCGATCCCTTAGTAATACTATAATTATTTTTGCGCCGTTTTTCTCCACAGCCAACTTAGGAAGTGGCGAAGGGCGAATCAGGGTACTCTCTATTATGTTGTCATTCAAACAGTTGTAGCCTAATCATAGTAATATTAAAAAGCCAAAAGTTTGTGAGTGTGTGTTGTTTGTTACCTCTACATGCTCAAACGGCTGGACCAATTTTGATAAAATTTGGTATACCTAAAAATAGCTGACACCTTCGATTTACATATAATATAAAACATTACATATTTTTCATCCGGAAAAATGAAACTATCTGATAAACCAGCAGTTAGTTAGAAATAAATGAAAGAAAATATTGGTTTACAGAGAACAACTCAAAATAGCCTTCATGTTATCAGTGGAGGTTGACATCCCATTGCTCCATCTCATGGATTTGAACCCAATCCACGTCAGTAGGGACTGTTCTATGGGCGAAGAAGAATGTGCGGCTATGTTCCCCGTTGATTACGGAGACGATATAGATCAGCTCGAGGACTTTGTCGAGGTAAGAGAATAATATCTAATTAATAATAAAGACGGGCCTGTTGGTCTAGTGGTTAGTGACCCTGACTGCTAAGCCGGAGGTCGTGGGTTCGATTCCTACCCAGGACAAATCTTTGTGTGATGAGCACGATCATTTGTTCTGTGTCTGGGTGTTATTTATCTATAATATGTATGTATTTAGAAATATATAAGTATGTTTATCAGTTGTCTGGTTACCATAGTACAGGCTCTGCCTAGTTTGGGATCAGATGACCGTGTATGAGATTGTCCCAAGATATTTATTTATTTATTTATATTTATCTTGGGACAAACTCACACACGGCCATCTGATCCCAAACTAGGTAAAGCCTAAGGCAACCAGAAAACTGATAAACATACTTCTATACTTATAAATACATACATATTATATATAAATTACATCCAGACACAACGAATTATCGTACTCATCACACAAAGATTGGAGACCTGGGTGAGAATCAAACTCAAGACCTCCGGCTTAGCAGTCAGGGTCACTAACTACTATCCCCTGCACAGGCCCGTCAATTGTATTGTGAAGAATCAAATATTTTAAGTTGGTTTGAAAACTGTTACAACGTCTTCCAAATTTCAGGGACGAGTGGAAAAAGTGCCAGCAGTGTGACAGTATGGGCTAATAATAATTGCAGACGAAGACTGCAGTTGGATAGACCTGTTTTTAAGTGTACTTGGACAAAGGTTTATGGTAGGTTATACAGCATGTAACAAAAACCCTGTCCGATCCCTGAGAATATTATTCGGTATCGTACTGCGAACACATATACGTAGCCATTAAATGAATTGGAGATTATAATTTTTCCTCGGACAAAATAATTAAATACAAATAAAAACTGATCCAAGACAACAGCTGAACAGCTGACCGTGCCTCAAAGTTCACGTACTTACCTACCTACAGTTTCGTATCAAAGAAGCTGCCTGTGCGAGACGGTTCATGAACTACCACGACTACGCCTTTATTGGATCGGACAGGGGTTTTGTTACATGTTGTATACAATGTAAGTTGTATGAGGTGCAAATAAATAAGTCCAACAATGTTTAAGCTCCACGTATACACTACACATATAATTGACATAAGCACAAGAAGGTTCACGCACACAACACACTGTTTTACATGAAGCTATTGTCTATCTGACCTCCACACCTGCTGGGGAATACAGTATCCCATAGTACGACTGGAAAGGTATACATAATATACGTAAAAACTATACAATACAGGAAATCTGTAAATATTTTATAGCGAATCGATACTAAGGTTTTTTTTTTTTTTAATATAAACGACGCCCGCACTAAGGAATTTAATCCTTGTGTCGCGGGGGTTTCACAAACATTCAAATCACATGCACAAAGAACACCCAGACTTAGAACAAGTATTTGTGGATCACACAAATGCGGGGATCGAACCCGCAGCACGTCGCGCACAGTGGTAATTAGCGTGGTGACCTATACCACTCGGCTATCCGTGCAGTCACAACAGGTATCGTGAGTTCATTTTTTAATGAATTAATTGGAAAATATTTACAATTGCGCACATTTAATTTCATAAATAGTTTTAAAATCGAAATAAATAAATAATGCATTCAAACAATTCAGTACGGGAGTCGATTCTGTGAACGGATATGTATTTTGAACTTGAAATAAAATCATAGAACTCTACGCATTTTAGTGAAATAACACAAGAAACAATGATTGTGCGAAATTTCATTAATTACTTGACCTAAAAATATGAGACTTTGGTCGATTAATCTTCGAGATTTTAATAATAATAATAATAATAAAATTTATTGCTTGTCTTCACATAGTTTTTAAGATTAAATTAACATAGTTTGACAATGGTAATTATTAAAGTTTGCATGGTTGTTAACAGTGGTCCCCAAACTAAGCCAAAGCTTGTATCTTGGGGGCCAGAGTGTGGAGGATACATTAAAATCTTTTTTTTTATTTGGTAGGTATTGTGAGAAGTAGACAAACATAATTCAGAGCACAAAATACAAAAGGTAAAAATACAAATTAGGTGAAAAAATATTATACAATTTTTTTTTTCTGCCAAAAATGCTTAAATTAATTAGGTAATAATAACAAAGTTTTGGTTATATAATAAGAGAAAAGATAACAAGGAAATAGGTGTGGTGAATGTGTGTGTATGTGTGTGTGTGTGTGTTGTGTGTTGTGTGTTGTGTGTGTGTGTGTGTGTGTGTGTGTGTGTGTGTGTGTGTGTGTGTGTGTGTGTTGTGTGAGTGTGTGTGAGTGTGTGAGAGAGAGTGAGTGTGTGTGTGTGTGTGTGTGTGTGTGTGTGTGTGTGTTGTGTGTGTGTGTGTGTGTGTGTGAGTGTGTGAGAGAGAGTGAGTGTGTGTGTGTTAGGAGAGTATTTCTTCGGTCTCTTCATAAGATAATGACATCAGCCATTCTTTTATAAGTTTTTTGCACTTGTTTTCATTAAGGCCCCTGATGTTACAACGTTTGCAAACTTTATTAAAGGTATGTAAATGTGAATATTGGGGGCACCGTCTTGCTAGAAGGCTTTTTAACTCAGGAAGGGGAATATATAAGACACGTTTAGACACTAAATCTTGATAGTCTGAGCGTTTTTTAAAGCTATTGTATGCGTGAAGGGTGGCGTTAAAGATGTATAGTTGTCTTACGCGGAGCACTGAAAGTTCATTGTATAGTAAGTCTGTTGGGTACCGGAAAGGTTTGTTTAACATTACTTTAATTACAACTCTTTGTGCTCTCTCTAGTTCCATGAATGTGGTTTTCCCAGCCGCCCCCCATACAGATATACCGTATTGGAGGACTGACTGACATAGGCTAAGATATACTATACGCAGTGTGTCAAGGGGAGTGCAGTCACGCAGTTTCTTCATAACAAAGATAAGTTTTCTTATTCGGCCAGAAAGTAGTTGTATGTGGGGTTTGAAAGATAAGTTCTCATCTAGAGTGATACCTAAGTATTTAACACAGTGATTGCGGTCGATGGTGGCACAGGAGCAGTTTTCGGAGTAACCTACTTGTTCTTTATTTTGTTTTGTAAAATAATACAATCTTTTTTGCGTGTCGATCTACAAATGTAACAGGTAAAAAATAAATATTAAGTAGTTAGAAAATATGGTAAAATTATTTTCTAGAATCTGTCTGGGAAGAGGTAATTGTCATGCAGTAAGAATGTTTGTAAATAATATATTATTTCGCTATAAATTGCGACTTGTTTATCGCGGCAAAAAGAAGGCAATGCCCTTTCTTGAAATCAAAGCTTAGTCCATAACAAGTTTCATCAAAATCGGTTAAGTGATTTTGTGAAAACGTAGCAAACAAACAGAAAAAAAGTTTCATTGGATTTTTTTTTCTTTTTTTTGAGTAATGGTTACTAGCAATGTGGGTCGCACATTACTGGTAATCTCGTTAACCTCTCGTGCTAAGCTAAGATGCTTGTGTTACGAGTGGGTTCACGTCGGTAGTTAAATGGGTGGGATTCGAACCCGCAACCACTTGATCGCAAGTCCGACGCCCTAGCCATTAGGCTACCGCCGCTTCAAATTTTTTCCCGCTTCAATTTAATTATGTATGAATGGATATGAAATAAAATAAACCGTGATAACCAACTATTCTTACTAATACATACTATATTAATATGTACAATGAGTTTTTAGTCGTTTGATTAATTTCCTCACAGAAGCAAATATAGTTAGGCAGTAACGTTGATTGTCTATACTTTAATCTATGTTACATCAGTTTCACATAACGCGGTCTCAGCAAAAATTCCAAGCATCGTATTTTACGAGTCCTATCTCATTTGGACTTTGAGATTGTTAATTATACGTCGCAAATAGTTTATAAGAAGCAGGTGAGTGTTTTATTTCAAAATGTTTCTATTTTTAATAAACCTTATTTGAATTGTAAACTATTTTAGACGGTTTTCGTCGCGGTTTATCATTTTAATTATATTTGATTTCTAATCCATTGCATCCAGGCGTCATGATATCGGTTAAAAAAATCTTTTAACCTTAAAGTTAAGAGCTCGTTTCGAAGCCATTTTGTCGTTTTGAAATCCGTTCAAAATAGTTTAATTCCAATATGTTCAATTAAAATCAATTTCACATAAGATTTAGCAAAGTTATATTATAATTAGTTCAATAAAGCTGGGTATGTTACTAAGCCTTGGCGGGCGAGTCCGGATTTTCCGTTTTTTTTTAGTATAACACCATATTTATACTATCTGTTTTGTAATTTGCATGACATTATGGCGAAAGGTATGTATTACGTAATATTTTTTGTACAGGACCAAATGTTAAAGTTTCGCTGCCAAATCCTATAGTTTTGCTATCGCGAGCTAAGTATATTATAACACCGCTGCCGGTACTGCTACTTTAAAAATCCTGCATTTATCTTCACTTAAAGAATATTAATCTTATCCATCCACTTTTACTCTGCGTTCTTCAGACTTTAATCTTTTATCTTTTTTAAATATACAAGGAATCGTATAATTTTTAATAAGTTATTGTGTATCACTCTCTTTTTAAATTAAAATGAATAATAAATATTGAAATATTACTACTTTTTAAAAGGATCCTATCGCGGTTTATTTTGATTTTAGTTCCCGACTTTTCAACACCTTTGCAGGTGTCATGGTCACGGACAGACTCTTCTAACCGGCGTATTTTGTTGTCTATGTCCAGTCCCTACTGGTGTACATATTGTTTTCTGAGGTTTACGCGAATATTAGTCAGTGCAGGTGTCACGGTCACAGGCAGGTGTTGAAACGTCGGGAACTAAAATCAAAATAAACCGCGATGGAATCCGTTTAAAAAGTAGTTTTATTTATGCTTTTAGCTTATAATATTGTGTTTTTGATATTTAAAATCAGAAATAAACTTAGTATAAATAAAATATCATTATTAAGTTGAAATTTAATTTATTTGGAAGAATATGGTATAAGTAGTAAAGATGTAGCAAATATTCAGATCCATAATATTCTGTCATTTCCAGCGCATAAGCATTAAGTTCCATTCTTCTATCACAATTATTTTTATTGGATATACAACCATAATATTAGCGGACCCGCCCCGGCACAGGAAGCACAATAATATCTTTATAATTATACACAAAACCTTTCCTGAATCTTCCTCATCTCGAGTCTACCTATTCCTGAAATCTGCATTAAAATCCGGTGCGTAGCTTATACGATCTAAGCGTACATACAGTGGAAGAAATAATTATTACGTATATTTAAAGTCATAATTTAGTTCGTAACTTGTGTATATACCTACATTGTTTTAAAATGACTGGCTGAGGGATAAATTTCCGGCTAAAAATGTGAGCTAGTGAAATTCAAGCATAATTATAATGTATATTATTTTTTTAACACGTATTTTATTTATTTCCAGTGACCATAAACAGATTTCGAAATCAAAACATCATGCGTCGTGGTAAGTAAACATTATTGCTGTTTCATATTTTTATATTGCTCTCTCTGTCTCTCATATAGTTTTGTGAGTCTATCTATTTACCGGATACAGATAAGAGAGTGGTTTGATACTAAATATGTATGATCGAAATTAAAAACTTTTTATGGAGTTGGGCTTTACAATGAAAGAGATAAGAAGAACAGTTGTCAAGTACGAACAGTTGTCAAAAATCCGCTAGGGTCGCTAGTGTGACATAAGCTACTGTCCGGCAATTGGTGGAAATTGCCAGATAGACCTTAAGCGACAGTAGCGACCCTAGCGGATTTTCGTCACGCGATAGCCGCTCCCCCATTAGGTCCGAGTATATTGTGTGCATATTTCTCCTATAACCGATAAAAATTAACTCATGATAAATGTCATACTCGATTGGAGTTTTTTCAGTGTATTTATTAATATATAGAAATGAAGGTTATTTAAGCTTTAGGAAAGCTAGGTATACAATCAATGATGATTTATCTCAGTATAGGTGCACAAAGACTCACACTTCCATCATTTTAGTTACATTTCAAAATCAATCAAGTGCATAGTTACATCTGTTGTTCACAGTTCACACAGTGCTGTTCATAATACTCGTGACTACTGCTGCCATATGTTCCTGCTACTGCCCGAAAGACAAGGTGCGGAATAGGTCCCATTGTGCCTATCACGTATACTGCTATGGCAACATTCGTGGCGTCTCGCTACCCGAGCAATGTCGAGAAGCCACCAACTACCCCGTTACGGTAGACGTCACCCTGACCGACGCGGTTGAACGGTTTGATGACAACATAGACCAGGAGTTCCTAAACTACATCACCACACTCAAAATATCAGCAAAATGGCCCAATACGAAACTGGCTATCCTTATATATACCACCAGACTTCAAAACCTTTATCTCGTCAACGATGACATAGAAAAAATCTCCGGTACACCGTTTTTCTACTTGAGTCGCCTCGAAAACCTTCATTTGTCGCACAATAAGTTGTCGGATATTGAGCTCCTCTTCCAGTTCCAAAATTATCCGAATAAACTTAGGAGGCTGTCTTTAGCTTACAATAACATCGAATATCTTCCCGGTGATGCTTTCGCAGAACTCTCGTCGCTTGTAGAACTCGATCTATCTTTCAACAAAATTTCTGATTTAACTGAAGAACCGTTTTATAACCTTACGAAACTTGAAGTACTCAGGTTGAACAATAATAAAATAAAAGACTTAAATGGTGCTGTCAATGGTTTACCGATATTAAAGCAACTATATTTGAGAGGCAATCAAATAAAAAACATTGATGAAGAGTCACTTAAAATAATAAAACATTTGGAAACGTTTGACTTGTCGGGCAATGAATTGGAACAAATTAAACCGATAATGTTTTCAAGGCATTGGGAACATTTTGCTAATGCTTCTGTTTGCAAAATTATTCTTTCGGAAAACTATATTTCGGTGGTCCCCAATGCTACGTCTAATGAGATCTTATTTAGATTTGTGAGGCATTCGCATAAACACAATATGGACGTGACAACAGACTTAGATCTTTCGGTAAATTCAATAAGCGTAATTGAGTACAATGCTTTCCAATCTCTGGTCAAATTAGTAAATCTTAACTTGTCTAAGAATAAATTGATGGATTTCGTCGTGAATCCCAACGATCTCACTCACGTTAAATATTTGAATCTAAGTAGTAACTATATTACACAATTATATTACGAAACATTTTCAGCTATGAATAACTTGCAAAATCTAGACTTATCAGGTAACCAACTTGATTTTATACCTGATATGGCTTTTAACAATAATTATAATTTGAAAAATGTTAACATGACACATAATGAAATTGAGAAACTTGATGCTATCCATATAAATATGTTTCATCCTAGTGGCGGGGCGATGGACCTTTCTAACAATCGTCTTTACAAGCTCACTATACCTTATGGTGAAGGACTACGCTTGTTCGCTTTGGTCTTACATTCAAATAATATAACGGATATTTCGTTGATCGACTTGAGCCATCAAACCGAGCTGCAATCGCTAGATTTGAGTAGGAATTCTATTCAGGAGTTGCACGCCTCCTCACTATTGTTGCCTGTGACTCTTGACTCGCTTGATTTGACTTGTAATAAAATACAAAGGATCGGTCCCTCAACTTTTGACAAGTTCAGTCGCTTGAGAACTCTTCGTTTAGGTGTCAATCAGCTGACACAAGTAGAATACGGAACATTCCAAGGATTATCATCTCTTAAGAATCTGGATCTATCCTACAACAGAATCAGTTATTTGGAGTCGAAATGGTTATTAGACTTGAAATGTCTTCAGGTTCTGTCAGTGAGATCCAATGGTATGGAGGTGCTCGATTTAAAAAGTTGGTACGGTCATAAGTTTAATCTGCAAGTTTATATAGATAATAATAATCTTACTTGTGAATGGTTGGGCGATGCTTTGAGTGATTATAACAATGGGTACAGTAGAGTGAAGCCAGCGGTGCTAGTAGAGGGAAAAGGTCGTCCCTCACTGGAAGGTATACCGTGTGTAACTGGGCAGTCTGGATATATTAAAGAACCCCAGTACGCAATGACAGATGAGAGACTGCTAGTCACGAGCCAGAAGATTCTAGAAAGTGTTCGAGAGCAGAATCATTATTTGAGAAAGTTCATGTGGAGGTTATTCCGCGAAGAACTTGATAGGAATGTGACAGAGCATTAGTATTATATTGTACTGTACTTTTTTGCCTTTCTAATGTACTCACAAGGCTTAGGTAGGTTAGTAGCATGTATGTTATTTTTACTATATAGTTGTATGTCTGTTGTGTTAACATTTAAGTTAGTCAAAAGCTTTATATAAAGTCAGTGTAATATCATGTTAATTTTAATAATTTTAGTAGTGTTTCAGTATCCAGTTTCTGTTTGAACTGTTAAAATAATGTATTTGTGTAACACTTGATGAATAAAAACGTTATACTTTAAAGATTGTATTAATTTGCCTTTTTTGTTGTTAGAGAAACTGTTATAACAGTGTGTTCCCTATTTCCTCTGTTAATCAAGCGAATTTTTTCTGTAAGATGTTCTTAATAGTCTATAGATTGTTATATTGCTACATTATACCTTTCATTGTCCTGCTATAAGTCTGAGAGTTGACTCAATTCAAATCAATAGTTAGAAATACTATAAACATTAATATCTCTTTGAGGAAAGTAAGTGATCTAATAGACATCTTGAGCCCCCGAAAACTTAAATATGTGTTGTGTTCGGGTATTCGCCCGTAAGTAGGTATGATATCCATAATTTGAACTAACATTCGACAGCACATCAAGAACAGACTCTCTTCTGGTGCATGCAGGTGGGTAATACAAACCTTATAATACCGGCCTATAAATGTCCCACTGCTGGGCACAGGCCTCTTTTCACGAAGAAAAAGAGCGAAGTGGAGCTTTATGGAATCCAGGTTTCCTCACGATCCTTTTCTTCATCGATTATCAATGATGTATTATAACAATTAAGAAAGTGCATTTAACTTTGTTAAAGTCACATTAGTTTTTGCCTGTAGTGGGTTCGAACCTGCAACTAAGTGCACAAAAATCCGACCATTTAACTGCTAGGCCTCCACGACATGTAAACTTTATTGCTCTACAATAAAGACACTGTCAATGTCAAAGCTTGAACTATATTTTTTACTTTACCAGTAACCAGACGGAACCGCATTTGCAAACGATAGCAATGAAAAGGTATTAGCTCAACACCTACCTACCTAAATACAATTATGAGTAACTGTTTAAACCTTACATTGAATACAGCTGCGTAAAACGTAGAGGCTTTCATAAAAACAATTTTCAAAATATTTTGGCGTCAGCGAGGCTTACGCAGGAGTAGATGTAGGAATCACTTGTAGAATAGAATAGAATAGAATATAAGTACACTATTGTACACCAACATTTTAGACAAATTAATTACACAAGAAATAAACAAATCTCAATAAAGGGTACAACGGCGGTCTTATCGCTAATAGCGATTGTATTGTATTTCGTTTTTATTGAACTGGTCAGCCCCCCTAGCCAAGTGACATTTCTACAAGCGTTAACGATGGTAGAAATCGCTTAAATGACATTAAATGTATGAAAGTGACAAGTCTTAGTCACGTGACTTATCGGAAGCAAATGTCATTTCCATACATTTAAGCGATTTCTATCATCGTTAACGCTTGTAGAAATGTCACTTGGCTAGGGGGGCTGTGGTGCTTGAGAGAGACGACTAGAAGAAGAGCAGAGAGGCATTAGTCCAGCAGTGGGATATTAATGGGTACAAAATAAATAAATAATAATAAACTTGTGAGTTAGAGCTTGCGTAAGCGATCCCGCGGCTCCGACAAGGGCGAGGACAGGACCGGGGTGTTTTTGGTCGGTACATATCCCATTAGAGTTTCACCCCGACGAAAAAAAAGCAGCTAGAAACTAGTTAGCCTAAATAGAGTCAATATTTAAATTAATAGTCAAAGAACATATTGTTGGAATGTTTAATACGGAATATTGAGATAAACACGTACCAAATAATACAAAGAAGTGACTAACTATGCATGTGTCTGAGACGCCATTGAAATTGATAAAATGGAACACAATGTTATCTTAACGATAAATGTATATTCAATGTTCATCGTTATTGGGTGTCCTTGGGAAATTAACTGGATGATTTCCCCAGATATGCTTGGGAATAAGTTAACAGGAATCGCCGGTATCAATCTCAAATTAGGAAGAAGATATAAAAAGGGACTGAGTTTAGATTTTATCAATGACAATAGGATTCTTTTTTGCATAATTATGTAATGTAAGAATGACTACTTTATTAAGTTTATATTTTTCTCTGTTGAAGGACATAATCAAAATTGCGAGTAGGTAAAACATAGAAATATGAATAAATGAATATGAATAATCATGTAATAATTTAGAAACTATATCTCTTTATCGATTATTAATATTTATTTATATATTTTTCAAAAGGAAATTATTATATCTAAGTACATAAATTATACCTACTAGCTGACCCGGCAAACGTTCTTCTGCCAGATTAAAAAAATCTGGAGAGGGACACACCCATCACTAACGGCTGGACCGATTTGTACGAAAAATAGATGTTGGCCGATTCTCAGACCTACCCGATATGCACACAAAATTTGATACAAATCCGTCCAGCCGTTTCGGAGGTGAAGGTTTAGTAAAAAACATCGCGACACGAGAATTTTATATATTAGATTTAAAGTCTTGTCTATTAACATACTGAACTATATGTATTTTTATTTCCGGTTAAGTAATTCACCTAAAATCGTCTTTAAGAGCCAAACAATGCAATTTGTCGGTTACTTTTTCGGGACACAGATATTATCACTTCGCCTGTCACTTTTATTTTCTGATCTCATAGTAATGTGTGATTTGATTTAGGGGTGCCTCAATGACGAGTAATAGAGATGAATGGATGGAAAATACGCATTGCGCCGACCCCATATGACCATTCATATGGGGTCGGCGCAATGCGTATTTTCCCCCAGTATCCCATGATAAGGGCAGGAAGAACAAGAAGAAGAAGGAGAAGTAATGTGTGATTTAAGAACTATTTTATCTATCTATGAATTGAGTACAATATTATGAGTACGTCTCTGCATGTTCGAGCAGGAATGAAAAGAAATTGATAAATAAATAAAAGATAGAGTGTACAGGAAATGTGGAACAACATTTAATTTGTTAGAGACAAAAGTCGATATATTTTTGTTATGAACTAATAGTTATTATGAATGTATGTCTGTGTGTGTTACGATAAACGAAGTAACGTCCTGTCAGCTTTACTGATAAAATGGTCATGCGCGATCGGATATATAATTTCATAGTGGTTCTGTATAAGATTTATTTATTTTTTATGTCTTGCGTGACATATATTTCAATTAGCAGGAGATGTCAATAGGAATTAGGAATCAGTTTATGTTACTTGCCCTTTTGTTTGTTCAACTTCAAACAACTCAGAGGTGCGAGGGTATGACGTGGGGTCATAACAAACTTGCCTAACTTAAAACACCCCGGTCTCGTCCTTGCCTTGCGCCGGGCAGATTTGATTACGTTGATAATTCGTCCAAAGCGTCAAGAAGTACTTAAAAGCAAAGGTATTACATTTGATTTGTCACCTTGCAGGGGCATAGTGTTTGTACAATTGTTTGACCGTTATTTTACTAAATTAATTAAGGTAAAACTACTGAGAGTATCCGATATACTTAGGTGCCAAAACACCTTAACACGCCAAGAAGTTTTGATTATACAAACGTATGAGATATATGATATGATTTTGCTACTTTTTAAATATACGAAGTAATGGATAAATTTCAAAACCCTTATCACTCTTATATTATAAATGCAAAGGTTTTTGAGTCTGTTTGTGTGTATGTTTGCTACCTTTTCACGCTCAAACGGCTGGAACGATTTGGATGAAATTGGTATGGAGGTAGCTGACACCGTGGAAAAAAAACAGGTTTTTTATCCCGAAAATTTAAGTTATCTAGAAAGGGGTAGGGTCGCAGGTGTCACCGCGGGGCGTATCTAGTAGTAAAATGAATAAATGATTCTATTACAGTAGGTATTCAAAGAAAGTTTTTTATGTGCAAATTCTATCGGACTTGTAATCTTTATTTATTGGTTCACCAATTGTTCACACTAGTTTTTTGTAAAATATATCATGCAATATTATACATCAGTGCAACAATCACTTAAAGGTCTTCTTAACTTATTAACATATGGCATCATCATTCATTTGAATTTTATAAAAAGGTTTAATGCACATCAGCATAGCATAAGAAAATATGATCTCATCATCATCCTCCTGCCCTTATCCCAATTTTATTTGGGGTCGGCGCAGCATGTTTTCTTCTTCCATACTCTTCTATCTGACGTCATCTCACAAGTAAAATTCATAATAAAATATGATCTAATCTAAAATAAAGTTTTCAGTTCAATCTGTAACCAACAGCTACTTGTGAAGGCCTCTCCTAAGTTGCGCCAAAACACCCGGTTCTCTGCCTTTCGCATGCAAACCGGAGGTCCATCGAATTTTGGAAAAGGTATGAGATAAAAACTGTGAATGTTGTAATGACGTTGTGATATTAAATAATTTAATATTGTTTTCTGAGGTTTACGCGAATGTTAGATATTGAAATAAAACTACTTTTCAAACGGATTCTATCGTGGAGTATTTTTATTTTAGTTCACGACGTTTCATTACATTTGCGGTGTCGTGATCACGGGCAAACTGTCTGTCCGCGACCGAAAAGATAGAACCGTGACTGCAAAGGTGAAGAATGACACATGATGGACATAAAATCCGTTTAAAAAGTAGTTTTATTTCATAATTTGATTTACAAACTAGCTTTTGCTTACGGCTCTGCCCGCGTGGGCGTCGGTTACCGGGGAAATTATAGCCTATATATAGCCTTCCTTAATAAGTGGGCTTTCTACCAGTGAAATAATTTTTCAAATCGGACCAGTAGTTCCTGAGAACTACTGGTCCGATTTGAAAATTAGCATTAAAACAAACAAACTCTTCAGCTTTATTATATTATTAGTATAGATAAAATTCAATTTTAATTAAATTAGAATTATAAAAAAATCTTATAATAATACTGACAAGCATAAGAATGTATTTTTTTTGTTTTCTGAAGATTTTTGGAAAACAATGATTTAATACGGTGTAAAGTATAACCAGACGACTCACGAAAATAAACTTTAATACTATCAAAATAAGACACTGCCATTGTTGGTCATTGTTGTCTTGTCGACTGTATGTAATCGCTATCAACTCGTCATCGACACTTGCAATTAGGTTTAGTATTTCGATACAGTACCCTAACTAGTACTGCGCAGTTCGCACATTCAACTCACAGTGCAACAAGAGCGGTCATTGTGCAACGATTTAATGTAAACAGTTTTTTTCCCGTCGAGAATAATATTTTTTATTTTTTTAACTCGTAAGTATTTTATCTCAATAATATTTTTGTAAAAGATTTTGTGTTCGAAGTTGTACGAGTGTAGTAACAGTTATAATAATCTTGTTAGCGTTATAAAAAAGAAATTGATAATAAAATGTGCTTCATTGATTTTTAAAGGTTTTGAACTGATACGATTGTACCCAGAAGTTATTTAATAATGATTTAAAAGTGACTTGTTATTTTGTTATTATTTAGCCAATGTAATGTGAGGATTTTTTTTTAATGTAAGTGAAAGCCTTTCTCATATGGTTAATCTCATTGAAGGTTAACGAAAATCTGTAAAATAATTTTATTTTACCTAGGATACGATTCCAGATCATATAAGTGTACGTATTTTACCTTGCGCTAGTAAATGTGTGTTAATGTGATTCAATTGGGTAAAAATTTAGCTTTAATTGTTTGGAGCGTAACTTTTACTACCAAAGTCACAAAGTCAGATAAGTTTCTAAAAGACTTTATCCATGGGTTATGAGAGTCTGGTGCCATCTGTACTGTTTTTAGGCCTCTAAAATTCGAAGGTCACTTCCGTCCGAGTAATATAACTCAAACGTGAAAAACATGCTCAGGTGACAGCAGATATCGTGTTGCATGCCCTAAAAATAATTGAGCAGCAATTAAAATACTGAAGAGACCTTCTAAGGCCCAGTTGCTTGATCCCGAGTTAACTCAAGCAATGGTTATATACCTATGCTAACTAATGGTTTTAAATTTCAGTAAAAAGATTTTTTTTTTCTATCAATTGTTAGTCTGCCAAATGGTCAAATAACTTGGAGAGTTAATTATTTAATTATTTTTTTGAATAAAAATTGATGAATCAACGCGTTCTACCGAAGTTATAGACCATTAGTTAAAAGAGTTAAATCCGGAAAAAGATGGCGGAAAGGTGTTAAACAAACAATAACCATGTAGTGTTTAAGATAGAATTCCGAATTTGGGTCATTTTTTTGTATTCAAAACAGTCCAACATTTTAAACCGTGTGTAAGAATATTCTATCCTATATTAGGCATTTTTAATTGGAATCCTTTATAATTTTATATGTATCTATTTTGATTGCTTATTATGCCAGCCACACACGTAACGATGTAACTGCACAGTTTTGACGTATTAAGTATCTTGCAAAAGTATTTGACAGCAAAAGTTGCGCAACTATTGCTGTCCAATTACTTCTTTGTATTGAATTGGTAAACAGACAGCAATGATAGCGCAAATTTTGCTGTTCGTGCTTTTGCAAGATACGGAATACGTCAGAACTGCGCAGATAAATTGTAACGTGTTTGACCGGCATTACTGTGCCATGCTCTATCTATATTGTCACCTACTTATTAGTGTTCATAATATTCAAATTAAGATATCTTTTACAGGTATGTGGGAGATATGGATTTTAGAATATGTAAGTACACATAACCATAGTAGGTACCTATTAGATAAAAATAAGTAGCTGTTCTAGTTCACTCCTAATCTATACATATAATGAAACTGTAATTTTTGTCTGTTTATTGGTTAGGGCATCACGTAAAATGTACGAAAGTAATGTAGAAAACAACGATTGCGCGTAACTTGACGTAACATTTAGTTTTTGTTTCATTGCAATCGGTTCAGTCTATCAAAAGATATTTGAATTTAAAGTATTCCCGAAGTAAAATTACATTGATAAGTTCCAACAGCCACGCGAACAATGTTGCGGGCACAGCTAGTATGTACTAAATGTAGGATCTTCTTCTGCCTGGCCTAAACCCATTCGTACAATCCGTATTTACCTTCTTTTCATATATATTACTCGTCATAGCGCCATCTACTCCTTCCGTTCTCATATCATCTTATCATCTTACTATATCTAAGATATTTTTTGTCAATCTTGGTCTCATTAAATGCATTAAAATTATAACAAGGACAGGAAAATGCGTATGCATAGGAGAATGCTTAGCAACATTTACCTCAAATCGCAACTGTAACAAGCAATACTGAGAGACCCCTGTATTTTTTACAATGCTAACACAATTTCCATTCTTAGGTCTTCTTCTCATCACAACAGTTATCAGCTTCTCGGATCAATGCACCGTGACGTTCGTCAACAACAAGTGTCGCTACAACATGGTATGTGTCAACACTTTGGACAACAACAACCAAGGGTGGAACAGATTCCGCCACGACCCTTACAACAGGCCCATGAACATGGATGAAGTAGATATCGAAGCGTGCTCTAGACATATCACATACGGAGGCTATGAGTTAGACCCAGTCTACCTCGTGTTTCGACACCAAGTCAAAGATCTCGATACCTCAAAACCTGTACCAATAACTTACGATTGGGGTGGACAGGGAATTGTCAACGTTATTTACTCTTTAGACTTGAGCGAAAACAATTATGACTACACACCAGTACTAAAAAGCATGCAGAATCTGGCCCTACTAGATCTATCAAAGAACCAACTCACGACGGCAATCTTATCGAACTTGTACGACTTGAATAATTTAATATCAATCGACTTATCACATAACACTATAAGCGAAGTCCTAGTGAATACGTATGACCACCCATACAGCAGCCTGAAGAAAATCAACATGTCCCACAATTATTTAGTTAAAATCCCGGACGCTGTTTTCGATAAGTTTGGTTATTTAGAAACTTTAGACGTCTCACACAATTATATTGAGGGCTTGAGCCCATTTACTTTCGAAGGAATTAAAAGTTTATTACATCTTAATATATCGAACAATCGTCTTACAGACATTAATTCTTCTCTATTTAGATTCAGTGAACTTAAAATTCTAAGTCTTAGTAACAACAGAATAAAAAATCTGAAGCAAAGTGATTTCGAAAAGTTAAACAAACTTGAAGTTCTTGATTTAAGCTCCAACGCTATACAGACGATTGAATTTAACTTGTTTCAAAATATGCTACTGTTGTACAGTTTGGATTTAAGAAACAATGTTTTAGAAGTCTTAAACAAAGATACGTTCACTAATTTGCAATACTTAAGTAGCATAGATCTATCAAGGAATAAAATGAAATCTTTACCAAAAGGATTGTTTAAAAATAAAACTGTAAATATTTTCTCAGTTACAGATAATTTGTTAGAGGGTTCGTTGTCTAGAGGCATGTTTGATGGTGTGAATGTTACACGGCTAGATTTAAGCAACCAATTTTTGACAACCGTAGAAGATTACGCATTTTGTGATCTAATCAGGCTTGATACACTACTTCTTAATAACAACAGAATTAATTCAATATCAAACAATAGTTTTAAAACTTTAAGAAACTTGCAGCAGTTAGACTTATCTAATAACCTGATTGACAGTATAGATTTTAACAAGGACGATCTATCTAACTTACGGTCGCTTTTATTAAAAAAAAATCGCTTAGTCCAAATAAAACATGAACATTTTCTTAAACTAACTAATTTGGAATATTTGGATCTTTCTGAAAATGCTATAACACAATTGGCTCCAAGTTCTTTTAAATCGTTGAGAAATTTGATAAATTTGCGAATTTCTAGCAATCCTTTATCTGGTACCCTAGAAACCGACACTTTCAATGGCTTAGTATCATTACCGACTCTCGATATTTCTTGTAATCTTTTAGATACTGTACAAAATGCTTCTTTTAATGAAATGAGCGAGTTAAAAGAACTTAATATGTCCCGCAGTGCGATAAAAGAACTACAGTATAATGTTTTTGTACATACAGGTTACATAGAAACACTCGATCTGTCTTATAATAAATTAGAGACTTTTTTCGTAAATATGTCTGAATTAGTTGGGTTAAGCACATTATGTTTAAATAACAATCTAATTAAAACTATTTTACCTAGTTCCCTATACGGTTTATCTCGTTTAGGGAAGATTAGTCTGGCTAACAATTTATTAAAAAACGTTAACAATGATACATTTGACAACCTGATGGATTTACGTTACTTAGATTTATCCTATAATGAAAAATTTAATTTCACCGTTGGTTTATTAGATAAGACGAAAAACTTAGAAACTATAAACTTGTCCGGAGTTCAAACAGATATAGATTTTACGGACATTGGTGACACCCCAATTTTGGAAGTTTTAATAGCAAATTCAGGATTGCATAATATTAGTGTTTTAAACCTTAGAGGATTGACTCATTTGAGTACTTTAATTCTGAGTAACAATAGCGTGTCTGAGTTGGACAAAGCAGCCTTTTCAGGGTTAGGTACACTTAGGCACTTAGATTTAAGTTAC
Organism: Plusia festucae; assembly: GCA_950381575.1. Classification (NCBI taxonomy): domain Eukaryota; kingdom Metazoa; phylum Arthropoda; class Insecta; order Lepidoptera; family Noctuidae; genus Plusia; species Plusia festucae. The sequence goes on from OX494447.1 coordinate 2,133,509, forward strand.
AATAAAATATCTTTTATTCAGCCAGGAACGTTTAAAGATAATGCTCTTTTGCTAACTCTTAATATTTCCCATAACTCATTATCAGTAATTGGTTACGGAATTTTCCGTGGCCTTATTTATTTAGATATTTTAGATTTATCATATAATAAAATACAAGATTTGTTAAGTGAAAGATTTTATGAAGTAAAGAGCCTGTCGCAGTTAATTGTGGATCACAATAGAATTGACGCTGTCAACGCAGAAGAGTTTGCAGGCACTAGTCTAGTTAAACTAAGTATAGGCGATAATCCTTTGCCGTGTCACATTCTAATTAAACTTAAGAAATATGGAACTCCTTTCAAAATAACAGCCATTCGATTAGATGAGCATAATGGTGAAAATATTGATGGAGTAACATGTAATAGAGATTACGATTCAACGTCAACAAAAGGTCCTGATACAATAAACAATAGAGATGATATACTAGTGGATATTAGAAATATTTTATATGCTTTGAATAATAGTTCAAAAACAGTGCAAGATTCAAATGAAAATGATGATTTACAAATTTTTACAAAAGTGATTGATAAGTCAAATACAATTAACAATGAAAAATTATTAAATCTAGCCAACATCAGTATGAAAATCGTGGATATAAACAACAACACAAACATGTTGCTTCAGAAAATACTGTATTCTTTAAACGAAAATAGATCGGTTACGACTGTTTTCACTCCATCAAATAATGACAAAAAAACTATTGATTTCATTCCATATGTAAATAAAGTTAAGAAAGAATTAGAGAAAACAATAGCTGATGAGAAACAAGACGTTATTGATGATATAGAAAAGAGGTTGTCTGTGTACCGTTATCAAACAGAATCGTTACCTACAAGTCCTAATAACGAGAAATTAGTTTCAAATGTGGAAAACACTAAATCAATATTTACGGAGACTTGTGTGGCGTTAATATTGTTGATTTTAGTTGGATTAGTTTTATATAAGATTTATAAATCTAGGACGCTTTTCAGACATCGGCTGTCGTTTAGTACGCGAGAGTTGCCTGGTGCTATGGACAATTCCACTCTGTGACTAGCGAACAACTTTGTTACGTAACATAATACTGTAGGGTATAAACTTTGTTATAGAAGTCCTTGTATAAACCGTAAAAAAAATCTCTGCAATGTTAGTACATTTGCAAAATGGTTTAATATTTTTGCATGTAGGCAGAATACAATCATAAAGAACTCCCTGTTTCAGTTTTTAATGACGTTAAAGATAAGTCAGGCAAGATTAAAAATATTTTTTCTGTGTAGTACTTGCTTATCAAGATTTTTTGAATCGTTTAGAAGTGACGAAGATGAAAGATGAAAAAATCTGGATAAGTAGGTATTAAAAATAAAATGATATCAATTAATATCGAGATATTGGTTATTATTATTGGTTGTGTTTGAATTTGTTAAAATTAAATTTTATTTTTTTAAAAGCTTAAATTGTAATGTTTTCAAAGGGTAGATTAAAAAATGTACTTGCCAGACATTCGTCTTGAGTAAGTTGATGTATATTTTTGTACACCTGTCTTACAAATGAAATAGAATACTTAAATATTATTCTTATAATACACATGTTATGAATGGTAACTAAGACAATCCTAGAACGAAGTTGTGCTAGAGATTAATAAGTATGTACATTGTTGTACACGCTTATGGCCACAGACTGTACATACTAGGTACTGACTAGCTGCGCCCCCGGTGTTACCCGCAGTTTATCAGATTACTTATATTTTCGGGATACATACAAAGTATCAGCTTCTTCCTTACTAAATTATTTATATTTGAGCTTGAAGAGGTAACAAACATACACTATATACACACACACACTAACAAACTTTCACCTTTTTATTAATGTTCGACTTCGTCTGCGTGGACTTCGGATTTGGTCCAAAAAGAAATGAAAAATGGGATAGTAATAAAAATTGAAATAAAATTGTCATATTCTGTGTTATCGCTTGCGCTGTAATATAGAAAATTACCAAATTTCAAAGCTGTTTGCCCGCGGCTTAGCTCGTAATCAATTTTTTATTCTCCCTCGGGAACTGCTTAAGGAATCGGGATAAAAGGTATATGAAAAAGGCTGCATACATGTCAAATTACATCCAAATCCGTTTAGCCATTTTTGCGTGATTGAGTAACAAACATCCAAACATATATATTATATTTATAGTAGGATTATTTATAGTCTGATGAAGTAGGTAGGTAGTATGTTACTCGGGGAATTCTTCGTGGTTTTTCTTTGCTCTTGGTAAGATATTCTTATCGGTAATAATGCCACTGATTTCCACCTCCGATCCAAAAACGTATAAAATTAAATAAGTTTTTAACCCAGTTTAGAAGGAGGTTTTCAATTTAACGGTTTTTTTTTTATAATTTTACGCAACTTATCCAGCTGTGTATCGATTGGGTATAGGTACCTCAGAAGTGGTCCCATTAAAATCTTTTGCAACATCGATTTTTTAGTTTGATTTTAAATAAAATAATAATACAAGGATCAACGTTCGTTCCTTATCTATATGGGAAGAGGCCTGTGCCCAGCAGTGGGACATTTATAGGCCGGTATTATTATTAATAATACAAGGAATGCCAAAAAACTGTATTTTGTACTATTTATTATATAAAAGTTTTTTTTAATTGGAGCCAGTTTTTTTTATATTTTTTGTACCTACTACTTTTATTTTTGGTTTCACTTAGTATTTTAAAAATTATAGAAATTGATTATTTTTACAAGTTGATCTCTTTGTAAACACTGTGTTTATAACTATTAAATGTGTCATAAGTACTGACAACGTGTCTTAACTTTTGTATAAACGTAATTTATATTATAAATACGTAAATTTAATGTAACTAAGTCAATCCCAGATTTATATTTTTGTAAATAAATACCTAATAAATTTATTGTTGTGGTTTTATTTACCTGAAGATGTACCTACTAAAGAAAAATATGATAGAGTTAAAATATGTCCCAATAATTAATACGGATAGTACCTCAGTATGTACTATGAGCCACTATGAGGATGATTGTGGATGGGTATACAAGCAGAGGAAGAACGAAAACATATGGATGGATTGTGTGGGATATTATAATTATGAGAAAGAAAGGAGTGAATACTTTGATGCCGAGTATTAGGGACGAATGGAAGGAAAATAACTATATGGATCTGTATAGAGCTGATAGTTTCGTGCTCTGATAAGCTGCTGAAGAGGCTCGGAGCGCCGATATCTGAGGCTATACTAGGAAAAGTTACCGAGGGGCTCGTGGCTAAGTGTAAGCCGTACGGTTTGACCGATAATAAAGGTTAAGCCGCGCTCGCTGCGGTTGGTCCGTGGATGGGTAACCATTTTTAAAGATATCGAGTCCTCTCCGTGCCTCGGAAAGCACGTTAAGCCGTTGGTCCCGACTGTCATACAGTGATTTTTGATAATCGTTAAGTCATTACCATTCTGACAACCAGTCTAATTATGGAATACTGTATTATCTAGCAATAGGTTTGGAGGTCAGATAGGCAGTCGCTCCATGTAAAATACGGTATTCAGCTAAATCCGGTAAGTATGGAAGCCGACCCCAACATTGCATGGGAAAAGGCTCGGCAGAAGACAAGGAAAAGTTACTGTAGCGGATCCTGACCGTTATGACTGCACGGATAGCCGAGTGGTATAGGTCACCAAGCTAATTACCACTGTGCACGACGTGGTGCGGGCTTGATCCCCGCATGGGACAAGCATTTTTGTGATTCACAAATGCTTGTTACAAGTCTGGGTATTCTTTGTGCATGTGTTTGAATGTTTGTGAAACCCCCGCGACACAAGGATTAAATTACTTAGTGCGGGCGTCGTTTTTTAAAAAAAACATACAAAAATCTAGAAGTCTCCTCCAGTAGCTCTCCAGACATCTGCAATCGCATTGGGCCGACTCGATGTAAATGGGAAAAGGGCAGGGAGATTATGATAATTACGGGGAATGTTAAATGTTAGGCATTCAAACAGTTTTATTTCATTATTTTGGCAATGTTAAACTACAGAAATAATTAATTATGATAGTGCATAAAATAAATATGGGTTTGTATGAGGAATGGTCCGATACTAATCAACATGGTATCTAAGCATGGTTATCTATACAATTACCACTTCAGTTGACCGTGAACTCATGAGAACAATTCATATAACAGCTGAGATGAAGCGTATCGAAGAGTTGATCTTAAAATGAAGTGCGCTTCCACGCTGTAGTAGTAGTACCTATGTTTTAACCCTAGACTAGACTAAAGTCTGTCTAAAAATAAAGCGCCACTTCAAATTTGTGTCTTTTTGGTATTAGATAATTATTTTCAAACCTTATTATACCGACCTATAAATATCCCACTGCTGGGCACAGGCCTCTTCTCATGTGGAGAAGGAACGAGCATTGATCACGCTGGCCCACTGCGGGTAGCGATTTCAGATTCCAATTTTTAAAGCCAGAAGTAATTATTTCTGTGTAAATCTCTACATGTATATACAAAGGCATATAAAAAGGCTCATTGTATATAATGTAATATGCTCATTGTAATATGTAATGACATGCGCCAGCAGAATGTCCCAGTGGCCAATGAAAAATTAATTTGACATTGAGAAGAGGCCTGTGTATTGGGACATATAGGCTGGTATTACAATAAGATTTAATTGACTCTTTAGACACTTGGGCGAGGGCTTTATTTCTACCCAAAACCACGAAAATTGTATTGAGTTGAAATAATGAATTCAACAACCCCGTCACCGGGTTATATAAGTGGCACTACAAGTTTAAAAATTACAAAGGATCATCCCATTGTCACTAAATCGTCGTCACTGTTTTCTAAATCTAATCCTTTTATCAAACACAAGTTGAAACAGGTGTTAGAATTTATTAAACATAATTTTATAGAGTGTAACAACTTGCTTTAAATGATAAAAGTTTTACTTTCTTAGTGCAAGTATTTATTGATTTATTTTTGTTTTTTTAGGCACACATGCAAACAGTACGATGCCTCTCTACTAGTTATCCTCACTTGTACTCGCAATTTAAGTATCTTTTATGATACCTACTGAGAGAAAGAAAAACTTTCACTTTGTTTTAACTTTTTGTTAGAATAGTGTTATTAAATAAATACATATCTTGGGTCATCTCACACACAGCCATCTGATCCCCTGTACTATGGTAACCAGACAACTGTTAAACATACTTATATATTTCTAAATACATACATATTATAGATAAATAACACCCAGACACAGACCAAATGATCGTGCTCATCACACAAGGATTTATCCTGGGTGGGAATCGAACCCACGACCTCCGGCTTAGCAGTCGGGGTCACTAGCCACTAGACCAACAGGCCCGTCAACCGTATTCTTTTGTAGTTTATAATTTCCTGGCAACACTGTCACGGGGATTCCCATGAAACTGTTTATAAAGAAGTCGTGTACTGTATCAGCAATTCGGCACGTTTCTAATGCGTGGGCCGTAAAAATATGCTTATGGTGGACAAGTATAAAACTTATGTCGACATAAATTGTTATTGAACATGATACGATGTAAGTAGAGTTTTATGTAGACCAGACAATACTCACATAAACAAGCCGTACTAATATTGTTAAGTTGAAGAGTTTTTGTTTGTTTGTTGGGCGCGCTAATCTCAGGAACAATTATTGGTCCGATAGGAAAAAAAACAGTGTAAGAGCCCATTTATCGAGGTAGGCTATAGGCCGTAAACGACGCCCACGCAGGCGGATAATAATATTTTTTTTTTCCAGTACAAACAATATTTTGGTGCAATTCAAATTTTGACGCACCCAGTGTGACCCACAATGTTTGTTGTACAATAAAACACAAGATATTATTATATAAAATATACCTACAGATAACATTTTCATGGACGTATTAATCTGGCCTTCATACATTTGGATCCAATTGCATTTTTTTTTATTTATATATTACTAGCAATTTGGTTCGCACATTAACAGTAATCGTGTTAACCCCTTGTGCTAAGCTAAGATGCTTGTGTAGTGTAATGGGTGGGATTCGAACCCGCAACCATATGATCGCAAGTCCGACGCCCTAGCCATTAGGCTACCGCCGTTTTTATATGCATTATTTTTTATATGCATGTTCATCTTCCTGAAAATTAGGTTACAGATAGACAGGAAAACAACTGTATGGAACATATCCTCCGGGAAATAAAAGATCGGTGTTATAAAAAAGATTACTCCGATTCAAACATGAAAAGCTAACGATTACTAACATCTAGCTTATAGTATGAAGTTAGAACCTTGTTAGGAACCTGTCTACAAGTAGCTAAGCGATAAAAATAAAATAAATAAAACTAGTAGCGTATTTTAGGAGTAAAAACAATCTTTTTAACAAAAAATAAACATTCTTCAAAAATCTTATAATCAATTAAAGCGAAAAATATACTGAATTACCTTTTAAATTCAATTGTTCAGATATTTGAAGTCGGTGCCAATTAAAAAAGGTATTCGATACCGACTTCAATTGGTACGGGCGGGTTGGTACCGACTTCAAACAAATCAGTCGGTAACTTAAAAATTGAATTTGCCTTCAACTGCTAACCGATAACGAGTTATATACAGTATACAGTCAGTATATATACAGTCAAACCGTTCATACGGTTTTGTAGGGCATTGTTAATGTTTTTTATCATTGTAAATGTGATTAATAAAGACCATACCATACCATATCTTCCATCACCAGTTCGTCAACATGGGTACACCCCCATCGCAAATAGTTAAGTTTTTTTAAAGCTATCCAAGAACTTTAGAAAAATATATAAGACATATAAAACTTGCCAATAAAAAATTACCTACGTTTGCCCTCGATTTTTCTGGGATCATCAGATCCTGACATGGTGACAATGAGACCACCTCGGGAGTATCACCTTTCAAACAAAAAAAGATTTTTATTTTGGAACCTTGGAAGCTATAATCCAAAATATCTGTATCGTATAGCTTGCAGTGGAATGGTAAAAAAAGGGTCCAGCTTCGCAATTAAAGGAACACCGTACCCTCGGGACCTATTCTCTCTAACAATAGTGAGCGCTTTCTTTTTTGTACCGACGTTCACTTGTTATGGCTACATGAATATTATACATGTATAGACAGATATTTATTTTAAATGTTTTGTTTAATTGAGTTTGAAATATGCAGAGCTGGGAGCATGTAAAATAGTACCCATGAGCAGCGCTGCAAGACTTCAAGACACCAATCCAAAATCTTAGGTCAGAACACAAACGATTAAAATTAAATTAATTACAAAAATATGAAGGTAGAACGAGCAAAATAACTTGTCAAGATGAATACGATCTCAGTCTGCCCGTGACTATGACACTTGCAAAGGTGTTGAAACGTCGGGAACTATTAAAATCAAAATACACTGCGATAGAATCCGTTTAAAAGTAGTTTTATTTCAATGTCTAATATTTGCGTAAACCTCAGAAAACAATAATATTACTACGTTGATAAGAGTTTATTTTTTTGTGGGGAAATTATGATTCACATAACGCTTTTCAGCTACCCAAAGATAAGTGTAGTTAGTTACCTAAAAATAAGCTAGTAGGTACCTACTGTTTATTAATTGTGGGTAAGGGCAATGTTATAATGTATTAAAACTCACGGATATTTTATTGCGTCCGTGTATTTTAAGTAGTGACCGACCGAAACATGTTATTTTGCCGAAACCGAAACCGAAACCGAAGGTTCGGTTTCATTGTAGTTTCGGCCGAAACCGAAACCGAAACCGAACCTTTTATAAAAAAAAAAGTCCTTAAAATGTCGAAAAAATGTTAGTAAGCCCGTTTTTTTCTAAAATTAATATCTCGCCAACCTATAATTACAAGTTTCTACTTTCTAAGATTTATCACAATGAAATTTCAGCACAGTTACAGAGGTTCTGTTTGAAAATTTAACTACCCTATAAAGTGAAAAAAATACATTACTTGTAACACAAAGTTAGCGATTTTTTAATGGTGGCATAAAATAAAACAAATTTATTATTAAAATATGATACTCATATATTATGTTTATTTATTTTCAGTTACTTACATTTTGACTGCACGGATAGCTGAGTGGTAAAGGTCACCACGCTAATTACCACTGTGCGCGACGTGCTGCGGGTTCGATTCCCGCATGGGACAAGCATTTGTGTGATCCACAGATGCTTGTTCCAAGTCTGGGTGTTCTTTGTGCATGTGATTTGAATGTTTGTGAATCCCCCGAGACACAAGGATTAAATTACTAAGTGCGGGCGTCGTTTTTATTTAAAAAAAAATATACTCTCAAATATCACAATCAGTTAGCCTCGAATGGCTAATTCAAATATAATTAGATAATCAAAATAATCAAATTGTTAATCATTTAACCAAATCGTTAGCCGAGCGCGACCCGAAGGGACGGTGTTGTAAGTTTCGGCGCGGCCGAAGGGTTCGGCCGTTTTTGGCCGAAACCGAAACTCGAGCCGAAACTTGATTTTTTGGCCGAAACTGGCCGAAACCGAAACCGAAATTTCGGTCGGACACTAATTTTAAGTAAAGAATTGTTGCAAATAGTAATTAAAGTCCAAATTACTTTGGTGAACATATAAATGTAAAGCTACTTAAAGGTATTCCTACACACCATTAAACTGCCCATTTCGAAGCGAAGAATGTCGGAAAATGTTCTTTTCCAGTTGAAAAGTGAACGATACTCAATGGCTAATTTACTGCCGAGAGCTTAAGCTTAGCTTTTAATAGAAATGCCTACATAAAATGTTCTAGTTGCAGATTGAAAACGACTGCATTGTATTCTTACCATACACTGCCATCTATTGGCAATGTATAGGAACCCCTTTTTAAAACAAAGGTGAGTTCATGGTGAGTTCTGTGTCCTAGTTGCCGCGATTCTGCAATAGATGCCGCTATAAACACCTTAGCTGGTATTTTTTTTATTGCTGTGTTTCTCCAAATTGTAATTAATTAAGTATTTTAGTTCAGTAAATTGTATTTGTATTTTCTATCCAGCGACTTCAACCTTATTAAGCGGTCGATCTGGAAATCATTAGTGGAGGCCTATGTTCAGCAGTGGACGTCTTGTGGCTGATCGACGACGGATAAGTATATTTAAACGTTTTGAAGTCGATAACACTTAATTCTTAGAAAACGAACTAAATAAAACACCCGTCCCTAGATCAAGCTGGCCCGAGCCAGCTAAGATTATAATATAATAAATTAAGTATTTATTGACCCAATGTTTTAAACAGAGATTTGGAATTCCCTGACCTCTGTACTAGTGTTAACTGTATTACAGACGTCAGTGCCTTCCCCCATAATCATTCAAATTACATTATTGTGTCAAAAAGTAAACCAAAAAGCATTTTGTTTTGTGGTTAATCTATAAAGATCTTAAATTATGGTTAAGTAATAAAAACTTAGATCCAGCCATCTCTTACTGTTTGCTGTATTAAGATGTTAGCAACACTCTAAGTCTAGGGCCGAACCCCGCAAGAGGTGCCCTTTGTGAATGTTGCCAACGTAGTTACATTTTCTATAGCTCTTTCTATGGCTGGAGGCCCTGAAATTTTCACTAACAATCCGGTGAAGCAGTCCAAGCTTCCGCACTGCTCAACTCAGATGGACCAAACGCAATAGAATCTATTTCAATTACTTTTATTTTCAAGTAGCTGCTGCCCGCGACTTCGTTTGAGTAGATTTCAGAATTGGGTCGTCCCTCGGAAACTACTTAAGGAATCGGAATAAAAGGTAGCCTATGTTCTTTTCCATGTCAAAGGCTACATGCATGCCTAATTTCATTCAAATCCGTTCTGGTGTTTTTGCATGATTGAGTAACAAACATCCACACTTTCACATTTATAATATTAGTAGGATTATTTATGAATATTGTACTTACTTAATATTTTCCAACAAAAACTTTCTGCAATTACTTTCTTAATTAGACACTCAAGAAATTAAGTAACTAAACAACGGACTAACAACAGCATAAAAATAACGGGAAAATTCTCCACAAATGCAATTTGGAGAAGCGTTAAAAGCTCTGGGAATGTAATAAGAATTTTGCGAAAACTTGATTTACTTCGACACTTGACTCGTTAAGGAAAAGCGGGCCGATAGTATAGGCTCACCACAAAATGGAAGAAGGAGAGACTTGGATAAAATAATAAAAAGGAATTGCTTAGAAAGTTGGACGAATATTATGAAGGAGATATTTCGAATCTAGGTAGACGGAAATATTATAATATTATTATAGTTGTATCATAGTATAACTAGTGATCCACCCCGGCTTCGCACAGGTGCAATAGTGAAACTAAATATACGGGTAAATCTACAAAGTAAGGAATTTTTTGCGGCTCAGCCAAATTATACAAAAAAAAATGTTTCAAAGTAATTTATTGGTATGGAATACTGTTAATTTAAGCTGTTTCTAGTTGGTCACTGAAAATAATTAATAATAGAAATTATTTACACAACGAAATCTTTGTTCAAAGTGTCAAATTCTCAGGATCCTGTACTGTCCCTCGGCCAAATTCAAGTAAAAAGTACGTCGTGATTTATTCAATTTCTGTATCAAGGTCATTATGATACCCAAATTAATGAGTTAACTATTTCTTCTTGCTAGGTAGAATAATTATTATCTTATTTACCCAAAAATATATTTAAAAAATCTTGTCAACATTTTGTCCCCACGCTTTCATATCAGGATCCTGGTCGGTGTAAAATAAGCAAATACCAGCTAGGCTTTTTGTCGTGCGACGTTGCCGTTCAGCTGAGTCGATCAGACGTACGAAAGAGCCAAAGAATATCATCTAACTATTCGCACCTAGCGCGTTGTTTAGTCAGCCCGGCGCGGTCAGCAAGGGAAGTGGTGTCGTAATCAGTGAAGTTCCCAGAATCCTGGTAAGATATTTTTTTACTTAATAGTTAAATAATATGAGTAATTATAGCGTTTTGATATGTAAGTTGCTGACGCAAAGGCATAGTTTTGCTTAATTTTGGTTTAATTTTATAAATTGATCAGTTTTTTTGAATATTAGACAGAAATTCTCAGGATCCTGGTCTCAGGTTCCTGTCAAATTGAAACCCAGGATACTGAGAACCATCCAGGATCCTGATAAGTTCATACTAAAACATTGTTTCTGCGTAAGATAATTTACAATTTTATTTTATTATTCTACCTATAAACATTAAACTACGTATAAAATAATATAAGAAATCATTTGAGTATGTAGCTGTCGTAATTAAATATCTACAGATAATTAGCATTGGTACTGGTCTACTTTTAGTATTCACGTTATCTTTTAGAAACTTCGGCATAAAGCATAAAACATTAATTTTACCGATCTTAGCAGTTCCTAGTACTATTTTGATTATAGTTATTTACACTACAACTAAACTTATGCCATGCCATATAAATCTTTAATAGTCAAATAACATTGATTGTACATATATTAGTGTAAAATTACGTTGGTTGCATTGCACTATATTTTGAACACTAAATATTATATTTTGTTGTACAGAAAAAATGGCGAAACCAAATAAACAACTGACAAAAGAAGAAATATTAGAGAAAAAAAGAAAAGCTGAAAAATTAAGGTACGAAAAAATTAAGAATGATCCTCAGAAGTTAGCAGCTGATTGGGCGCATGATGGATGCATTAAAGGCGATTCTACATTGTTTACATGTCCTGACTGCTCAACTGACTGTGATTACAAAATATAGCTTAAAAATAATTGTATTGAAACCGCCAGTTATTTAAAATCGCTTTTTTATTATTTTCTGTTACTAGATTTAAGTACAATACTAGATTGAAGTCTCTTTAACCGTCAGACTTCATTATGTTCATGTTGTTAACTATCAGATTTTACTTAATTAAACTTAGAATAATAATACTTAATGCTCAATGATCATTTGATGACTAGAGTTCCTGTTCAAGACTGTTTAAGCATATAATTAGTATCTAAGCCAAGCGAAAAGCTGTTTCTCGTTATTTAAGATACTGGTACTATTATAATAGTAGATTTAAGTGTCTTTAAGCCTCAGACTTCATATGTTCATGTTGTTAACTATCTTTAAGAAGATTTTACTTTATTAAACTTAGAATTATAATGCATAATGCTCAATGATCATTTGATGTCTAGAGTTACTGTTTAAGACTGTTTAAGTATAGAATTAGTATCTAAGCCAAGCATAAAGCTATTTTTTGTTATTATTAAAAGTACTGGTACTATTAAAACTTAATTTAATAATATTAATTCTAAAATTCATGTAATACATGATAAATAAACGTTGATCTCTATAGATTTTTGTTGTTTTTCTCAGTTTCCTGGTGACCTTCTCAGTTTCCTGTGGCTTGATTTCCTTAAAATGGCCATAAATCGAAAACTATTAAATATTTTGACTGTTCCGCTCTAGATGCGCTAAAAGACGTTGTACTCTTGTTATTAGACTGAATTCCGCAACCAGAATGTTTAAAAAAATGTTGGCCGATATCAAACTCAGTTTCGTCCATAGTTTGTAGAACTACCCATACCTACAACAAAATGTGTTTATATCCAACATCACATTAGAAACCTCTAAAATTAACAGTGTTTCTCTACTATATTATGCACATATATATTCCTTTCTCCTGAATCTCTCTATCTATTAAAAAAACTGCATCAAAAACCTTTGTGTTGTTTTAAAGATCTAAGCATACATAGGGACACTTTGAAGCGACTTTGTTTTATACTATGTAGTGTTAGGTTTGTATTACAATGGTAAAGTATGCTATACATTAATACTTAATGTTATTGGCTTGGTTTGATAGTCAATATTTATCTTTACTAAAATATAAGTGGGTAAAGTTTGTGAGTTTCTTTGTAGGAATCTCTGGAACTAATGAACCGATTTTGAAAATTCTTTCACCACAAGATGGCTACGTTATTTCTGAGTATAATTGGTGAGCTATGACGCTCAGCAAAGTGGGCACGGGTCAGCAAGTGCTCATATCTGGTCGGTTTTAATTTTTTTCGTTGATAATTTTTTATGGGCAAAAATAAATTTTAGGTTTTCATTATTTAAATTGATAGTCAATTCTGTTGCAAGTACATTCAGTTTAAATAATTTATTTCCTATAAAAAAATTACAGTTCATTTACAATATGAAATAAATTATTACATCTATCAATAAAATTTCATTTCACTTACTTCTGGTGCATGCTTTTTAATCTCTCTAATCACAGCTAATGAGACACAATTGATTTTCTATTGTAATGCGGCGACCTGTCGCCGCTCGGGGACTAATAGGTTAAATAAATTTATGACATTATGATTTATTATGTTTCATACATTATACAATTAGATTCAATAACAATTCAAAACAATTAGGAGTCTATTAATTAATTATAATAACAATCAACATTATAATTGGGTTACATTCGGGTCAATTAAGTTCGTCTCATAGGGGCAAACTACTTGTTTATCCATTAATAACGCACATCAATAAGTGCACGAGCGTTCTGTCAGAAACGGCGTTTTTAGAGCCGTTTTAAGGGAGTTTTCTGTTTGTATTGCTATATCTAAACCATTCTTTATCTATTTTATTTGTATCGGTGTTATTGTAGTGTAAAACGAGTTATAAAACAAAATTTAAAAAAAATACTCTATTTCTGCAAAATACAAAACAGGTTTATCCTCGATAGGCGGATCGCATGGAGGCCCTACAAAAGGATGATTTTTCCTTTTCTTTACATCGTTTATTTTGTTCGAATCAAAGTGATATCCGATCGAAAATTTTATTTTTTTAGTCGCTCGTTTTTCACATTATAATTATGGTTATTCTGATGTCCTGGTCTTTAAGGCATTTTAGCCCTACTTAAATAATTATATTAAAAATACTATTTTATATCGGAAGGAAAGCCTATGAGTTTTCATGTGTGTTTATATTTATTACCTCTTGACGTTAAGACGCCTGGACTAATTTTGATAAAATTTGGTATTGAGGTAAAACTGATACCCTGAAATAATATATAGGATTTTTGTCCCGAAAAAATAAGTTATATGATAAAGGGATGACGCTGCTGAGCGCAGCTAATAATTTACTATAGCTTAAACGATGAGGTATTTAGTGTACGTACCTACTATCTGTATTAGTAAAGTATGAAACTAGAACGGAAGATAAGTAGGCTTGAATTTATCATTAATAGCCGTCAAAGTTTAGATTCAAAATCGATAGACTAATATTTTTCTATAATTAAAATTGTCTATTGAACAAATATCCCGATAACTACTGGCGTCAAACTGGGGATTCCCGGGCAATGGTTCATCGCATTTGATTGCAGGCGATTCTCTATTCAATGCATCCCATTGACGTGAATAAACTGTGCTGGGAATATAACGGGATTCATATTATTAAATGATTTAAGAAATGCATATAGACTTAATTTCTTCATAGCTTTAAGGGCGAAGATTGTGTGATAATATTTTTCTTTCTATTTGTAATAAAGTATTTATTATTTTTATATAACTATGCGGGGTGTAGGTACGTGGCTAGATATCGAGGAGATTTCCAGAGGTTCGGAAGACGAAAGCGGAGTCCTATGCCTAGCCCTGGGATCTAACATGAAAGCGGCGATAGTGGCGGTATTTATCTATAATATGTAGGTATTTCGAAATATTAGGTAAGTATGTTTATCGGTTGTCTGGTTGCAATAGGCTCTGCCTAGTTTGGGATCAGCCCCCCTAGCCAAGTAACATTTCTACAAGCTATAATGCTGATCGAATCGAATCAAATGTATGGAAGTGACAAGTATGAGTCAAGTGACTTATCGAAATCAAATGTCATTTCCATACATTTAATGTCATTTAAGCGATTTCTATCTTATTTAACGCTTGAAGAAATGTATCTTGGCTAGGGGGGCAGATTCTATGGTAGTGTGTGGGTTGTCTACATGTGGCGGGTTACCTACACCGGTTTACAGAGTTACGAAACAATTTTAAACTTTTTTTTATTTTGAAGGTTATTCAAGATTAAAAAAAATAGGAAAATAAAGCAATTAATCATTTAAACACAAAAAATATGGACCGATAAAACGGTGACGGAAATGCTTTAGCTACTTTGTTTCAAAGTTTTAAAACTTAATTTGATCCGGAATTACTTATAAAGACCTAAATGGCATGGTGTTTGTCTTTATTTATATTTAATTAAGTTTAAAGCCAGGCTAAAACAATTTCAACATTGATTTCACGGGGTAAAGCGTTTTGTGTTCAGTGTCGGGCCATGAGTACGCGGTAATGAAGTAAATTGTATTTGAACCTGGATAAAATTTCGTTATTTGGCAGTCGATCCCATAAAAGGTACCTAAATAGGATTATAATAGGCTTGAAGAACCAATAACATGAACGAAGGACTAAGTAGACATAAAAATATAAACTAATAACAACAATTTTCTTTTTTTTTTTTAATTAGATATGTAATGTGGACAATATTACATACAATGGCTTCGAATACAAAGTTAAGTAGCTAAAGAACTTGTGTTATGGAATCAGAGACAACGAAGGTAATATAATTTGGGATTTTAAGTAAAACAACGTGTGATCGGTTCCGCTGACAAGACCAGAAGGAAGTTTATTCTACAAAAAAAAAAAGATACATTACACCATTGACAAGTTTACACTTCCGTCACAGATAATGAAAGGTATAGCATCTATAGACATTACAGATGGTATGATGTCACTAGTATTTTGAGCACATAATAACAGAAGGTACCACAAACACCCAGACTCGAGACAATGTAGAAAAGTGATTTTCTACATTGACCCGTCCGGGGATCGAACGCGGGACCTCAGAGCTGGCAACACCTTGAAAACCGGTGTGTACGCCGCTCGACCACGTAGGTCGTCAACCGTCAACTATTATTTTCACACCATTCTCAGACGACCTGGGCCCCAATTCTCCTATTTTATAAACCGTCCGATGGCAGTGTAATGATCGTAGTTTCGATTGATTTTGGCACATTTAGTATTCTTCTAAGCATTTAATCTGTGAAATCGTGTATGTCATAGTATCTTAGCACGATTGCCAATAATTTGGTAATCCCTTACTGACATTTCAAACTTAATGGGCTTTATTTTTTTTTACAAAATCGTCGACATTACGATCATTACACTGCCATCGGACGGTTTAAAAATAGGAGAATTGGGCCCCTGGTGGTCGCAGGGAGCCGCTGGATGGAGGTCGCTTCCAACAGGCCAATTTGGAAATCATTGGAGGGGGGGGGGGCTATGTTCAGCAGTGGACGTTTTGTGGCTGATATGATGATTATGTCAATCATTACGATTCACACAAAAATGAAAATGTTTCCCTTTATTGTAGCGAATTTATTAACGAATATATGGCAGTCAACGTTGGCTTCTACGGACTGCTTTGCGACTTTATGTTTTCTGCCACGTAGATAATTATTCGGTGACTTATATATTTTTTTTCTATTTTTCAAGCTATAGATGTTGACATTTTTCTTCGAACAGTACATAAAGATACCGTTATATAGCGTTATAACGAAGAATTAACGCTATGATATTTTGATTAGTCAATTTGTGGAATTTCTTTCGTAAAACTAATTGTGTTTAGTAACTTTTGTTGCCTTTAACTCTGTCTACGTCATCAAAGACAGTGACACTGTGACCTGCACAGTCAAGTAAGACATTTCTGAAATCACCAGCTAATTTTGTGGCCACAATCCTAATTCAATTCTCCGCGGCATAACTTGGTCCTAAATGTAACAACCTAAACACACTTACATATCATCACGTGAGAAGTTTAAAGGGTAGACAGGACTGAATGTTAACTTTATAACATACGTGAAATTTTACTTCAAATAAATATTTACATTGTGCTTTACATTGCTTATGTAGTCTTACCAAAGTTGCCCACATTCATGATTTTGTTGTTTGATGAAGAGAAAACGCTTCAAAGTGAAATAAAAATAGGCCTTGGAATAACCTCCCCCCCTCTACCCGTGGGTGTCTTAAGAGGCGACTAAGGGATATATAAACTAAGAGAATGGCTGCAGCGTTCTTCCAAAGAACGAATACAAGACTGCGGTCTCCAACCCATTTGCCCAATTTTGTGACTAGGGCAAG
The DNA here is from genome assembly GCA_950381575.1 of Plusia festucae. Classification (NCBI taxonomy): domain Eukaryota; kingdom Metazoa; phylum Arthropoda; class Insecta; order Lepidoptera; family Noctuidae; genus Plusia; species Plusia festucae. The sequence goes on from OX494447.1 coordinate 2,150,679, forward strand.
AAACACTCCTTGATTGTGCACCATAGCACACGGCTTTCAGTTCCCGGTAGTCCCTCTGAGGTACCTTGGGGGAAGTCTATGTCCAGTAGTGGACCGCGATAGCCTGAGTTGATTGATTGACTGGCCTGTTGGTCTAGTAGTTAGTGACCCTGACTGCTAAGCCGGAGGTCGTGGGTTCGATTTCCACCCAGAACAAATGTCCGTGTGATGAGCTCGATCATTTGTTAAATTCTGTGTCTGGGTGTTATTTATCCATAATAATGTATGTATTTAGAAATATATAAGTACGTTTATCAGTTGTCTGGTTACCATAGTACAGGCTCTGCCTAGTGTGGGATCAGACGGCCGTGTGTGAGATGTTCCAAGATATTATCTATATATATAAAAATGAAACCCGTTTTCCGTTGTCACGACATAGCATGAAACCGGCTTGACCGATTTGGCTGATTTTGATCAGAACGAAGTCTGTCCGGGCAGCTAGGTACTATTATATTATTGAAACTTCATGTCAAGCTGTGATTGATTGTTAGTCTTTTAGTCAACCAAACACATTTGTGATCAGGAGATTAACAAAAAATATTAAATTGCTCTGCTTTCGTAAATTCATTCCACAAAAAATAGATTTATTAAATAACGAAAAAAGTATAAAACAAAGATTGATGTGTGCATCGACCATTATGTATCTACTTTTTTCGTCTACACATTAATTTTATTCATTAAAACTAAAAATTAAGGAGATACTTGCACTAGCGCTTGCCCTTGACGACTGACGGTTCGGATGTACCAATTACTGTGTTGATATGACAGTTTGAAGTGTTTCACTATTTTTGCGCGTACTCGGTTTCCAGGCGTTATAATTCTGTCTGCTTTTAATAATAATAACCGTTTATTTTTTTGAATCAGTACACAATTTGTTTTTTTGTACAAATATATGCTTATAGTCTAAAAAGTACGGATGTGCTGTTTGTCTGAACGAAGTAGAACCTGTGCTTCAGGAGTAAAAGTGCTTAATTTGTTGCAATAATTTATGAATGAAAGAAAAAGCGTTTATTTGCGGCAAAAATGCGTCGCGTACACATAAAAAAAAACAAATTAATTAAAAGAACAGAAAAAAATAATTTATAGGACGCGTCACATATGAGCAAAACGGTCATCGCTCATCATATACCAAGGTTCCTGCTAGAAACAGGGCCTTAGGGCTGATTTTCAGCGACGACCGGATTATTAAATGTAAGTAAAACTGTTATGCTTTGCAGAAACCGTGAGTTTATTACAAAACAAATAAAAATAATAGAAAATTTGCTATTACGGTAAATGTTTCCAAAACCAATTACAGTTAGATTGTTACGACTATTAAATAAAACGCGACTAGTACATAACAACTAGTGCAATGCTATCGGAAATCATTACGTAGTTAATGAAACGGGTAAATTTGGGACCCAAACTCCGCTCCTCCCTCGTAATGGTGGTTTAAGTGCTGTTGTACACGATCTACGAAGCAATTGGATGAGCCATAATCTTATAATTTGTGGTGAGAAAATAAATCATTATGATAATTATACAGGGTTAATTTTCATGGAGTGCGTATATTCTACGAGGTAATCAGGTGCATAAAACTGAACAGCTTTCCCCAAGGATTAAAAGTCGAAATCTTAAAATTGATAATGAAATATTCATACAAACATAAGTCACGTGACCAATAATTTTGTATGAAAAGTTCATTTTCAACCGAACAAAAATGATCGTTCTCATCACACAAAGATTTGTTCCGAAATCTAAAAACTGAAAAACAGTTTTTCATACAAATATTAGTTACGTGACCTGTTCACGAGTTGGTATTATGATTTTTTAACAAAAAATGCGTCCTCCATTAATTACGTCATCAATGTTTTCTAAGATGTTTTCTTTGTCCCGCCCCGCTGTTTGCAAAGGGCCCTTTTTTTTGCATAATGAGTGCCAATAATTGTATCCACTCGCTCTGTGAGGCGTCCCGACGAATTACTTTGAGCATTCATGAGTGCCAACATTTTTGACACATTAAGGAGAAAACTGGGAGTTGGTATTATGATTTTTTACATTCGCTTACGTTATCAATAAATCACTGTGAAGTACAAAGAACGCGACTAGCACAATTTTTGTGGTCAAGCTTCTTGTTTTCAGCGCCGAGTTGTCTATCAAACATACTTTCTTTATTTAACTTGTTGTTCAATAAAAAAAACTAATAAAATAGTTTTTATTTCTTGAAGGCATTCAAGAAAAGTTAATATCACTTGGTGCGCAGTTCCCAAATTACATACAGATTGAGTCTATCATTGAACGGAATATACTGATTGTACCTACATATTTGTATAATATATCCAGGTTTAAAAAGGGTTGCGAATCAAGGTCTGTTAAAGATATTTCATCTACAAAACTTGACATTGGCCTCCGTTTAACATCGGGGCTACAACATACGCTGTATGTAAAATGTACTCTGTGAACATACGCACTAAACTTATTTTAGTACTTAGTATCTTTTTCATAAGTTGGTATAACATAATCAGCAAAGGACAGACGAAATTAGAGCTGTCAAATTTAGTTCCGACTAAAATTCTCATTTGTTCTCACGCAGAAACGTATACACTAAAAACACTGATGTTCAAGGCGAAAACTAGTTTGACATATGTAAGTTACTTGTTAACTGTTTCCGTCCTTTTCTCTCGCTTTATGTTAGTAAAAGATAGCAATGGTTTAAATTTGGTTCAAAGGAATCAGCACCTTTATCCGTTCAATCATCAAAATATTACGTTCGACTAACTGTTCTGATAACTCTACTGGCACAGAGACCATTAACCCATGTACCGTTCGCAATGTAAATGCAATAAGTTGCAACCGTACAGTCGGTAACATTCGTGTCACGTATTCACATGCAACGCTGGAACTTTTGCAAGACCCCCTGGGTGGGAGCCTGTACGTTTGAAATTAACAAACTTCGCCATGTACAAAAATGTATAACATTTGTAGTTGTAAGAGTTGAGTCACGTTTTTCTGTTATGAGGAAACTCTTGCAGGTGTTGTTGGTATAACAGCCATTTTGTTTTATTCTTTTTTATTATTCTAATAGGATAAAGATAATGTTGTTGAATGTTGATTCAAGTAAAATGTTTTTAATGGCCTGCTCTTGCTTACCTGGCTAAAAGCTCAAAGTTCAGTTGATATTAAACAGTTTGTTCGTTTAATTTCAGTAACTCTAGAACTTTTCTGTCTTTTTGTTTCTTTTTTTTGAAGTGAAACTTCTTTTGGCGCATGAGGGTAAAATTTTTACAGATGAAACGTCACGCCGGTATGCAACGGAAGTAGTAGAATACATTACAATGTCTTTGAACGGAAGTGTCAGAAAAGAGAGAGAGAGTGATCGAGACCATGAAGGTTTTCATCTATACCTTCATGATCGAGACCGATTGAGAGAGAGTAAGACAGGGCGAACGTAGCATGAGCAACTAGCCGTGGAGTGAGAGTAGGGAGCAAGCGAGTGAGAAAGATTGAGAGAAAAAGTGAGACAGAGCGAATAGTTCTATTAGTTTTAATAAATATAATAATTTTATTAAAATGGGTGCCAAGAAACCAAGATGGCGTCGACGACAATTTGCAAATTTTTCGTCATGGGTGTCATTTTCATGATTCCCGAGGTCGCTTAAACGATTATGGGGTCGAAATTAAAACCCAAGATGGCGCCGAGGAAATTTTGCAAATTTTTCGTCATCGGTGTCATTTTCATGGTTCCCAAGGTCGCTAAAAACGATTATGGGTTCGAAATTAAAACCCAAGATGGCGCCGACGACAATTTGTAAATTTTTCATCATGTGTGTCATTTTCATGGTACCCGAAGTCGCTAAAAACGATTATGGGGTCGAAATTAGAATCCAAGATGGCGCCGAGAAAAATATGCATTTTTTGAAGTGAAACTTCTTTTGGCGCATGAGGGTAAAATTTTTACAGATGAAACGTCACGCCGGTATGCAACGGAAGTAGTAGAATACATTACAATGTCTTTGAACGGAAGTGTCAGAAAAGAGAGAGAGAGTGGTCGAGACCATGAAGGTTTTCATCTATACCTTCATGATCGAGACCGATTGAGAGAGAGTAAGACAGGGCTTCTATTAGTTTTAATAAATATAATAATTTTATTAAAATGGGTGCCAAGAAACCAAGATGGCGTCGACGAAAATTTGCAAATTTTTCGTCATGGGTGTCATTTTCATGATTCCCGAGGTCGCTTAAACGATTATGGGGTCGAAATTAAAACCCAAGATGGCGCCGAGGAAATTTTGCAAATTTTTCGTCATCGGTGTCATTTTCATGGTTCCCAAGGTCGCTAAAAACGATTATGGGTTCGAAATTAAAACCCAAGATGGCGCCGACGACAATTTGTAAATTTTTCATCATGTGTGTCATTTTCATGGTACCCGAAGTCGCTAAAAACGATTATGGGGTCGAAATTAGAATCCAAGATGGCGCCGAGAAAAATATGCATTTTTTTCATCATGGGTGTCATTTTCATGGTACCCGAGGTCGCTAAAAACGATTATGGGGTCGAAATTAGAATCCAAGATGGCGCCGAGAAAAATATGCATTTTTTTCATCATGGGTGTCATTTTCATGGTACCCGAGGTCGCTAAAAACGATTATGGGGTCGAAATTAGAATCCAAGATGGCGCCGAGAAAAATATGCATTTTTTTCATCATGGGTGTCATTTTCATGGTACCCGAGGTCGCTAAAAACGATTATGGGGTCGAAATTAGAATCCAAGATGGCGCCGAGAAAAATATGCATTTTTTTCATCATGGGTGTCATTTTCATGATACCCGAGGTCGCTAAAAACGATTATGGGGTCGAAATTAGAATCCAAGATGGCGCCGAGAAAAACATGCATTTTTTTCATCATGGGTGTCATTTTCATGGTACCCGAGGTCGCTAAAAACGATTATGGGGTCGAAATTAGAATCCAAGATGGCACCGAGAAAAATATGCATTTTTTTGTGATAAGTCATTTTTAAGATTTGCGAGGTCACTAAAAATAAAAATGAGGTCAAGCTTTCGCGGAAATGTCTATCGCGCAAAAGTTCCTGATCCAAGATGGAGGACATTTCTCTATATGAAATTACATGTATCCGTCTCAATCTCAATCTAGAATTTTTGCATGTGAGACCATAGACGAAGCGCATTTGCATAATAGTTACTGTTTTACAAATTGTGTATCTCGCTATTGTTAATTATTGTAACAATACTTATTTTTATTTATTTTAGATAAACGTTATGTCAAACAATGTAAATATTGAAGAAATAAATTGAAAAAATTAAATTTATAATTTACATTAATTTTCAAACCTTTTTTTATTTTAATGACAATTAAATTCCTAACCTATCTTCCTTTTTCCCTTCCTCTTAATCTTGGAAATTTAAAGTTTTAGATTTGTATAAATATAAACAAGATTTATAAATTAGTTCGCCAAAGAAGTTTCACTTCTGACATGTGTACTTTGTACGCACGCATGTTTTTTTCATCATGGGTGTCATTTTCATGGTACCCGAGGTCGCTAAAAACGATTATGGGGTCGAAATTAGAATCCAAGATGGCGCCGAGAAAAATATGCATTTTTTTCATCATGGGTGTCATTTTCATGGTACCCGAGGTCGCTAAAAACGATTATGGGGTCGAAATTAGAATCCAAGATGGCGCCGAGAAAAATATGCATTTTTTTCATCATGGGTGTCATTTTCATGGTACCCGAGGTCGCTAAAAACGATTATGGGGTCGAAATTAGAATCCAAGATGGCGCCGAGAAAAATATGCATTTTTTTCATCATGGGTGTCATTTTCATGGTACCCGAGGTCGCTAAAAACGATTATGGGGTCGAAATTAGAATCCAAGATGGCACCGAGAAAAATATGCATTTTTTTGTGATAAGTCATTTTTAAGATTTGCGAGGTCACTAAAAATAAAAATGAGGTCAAGCTTTCGCGGAAATGTCTATCGCGCAAAAGTTCCTGATCCAAGATGGAGGACATTTCTCTATATGAAATTACATGTATTCGTCTCAATCTCAATCTAGAATTTTTGCATGTGAGACCATAGACGAAGCGCATTTGCATAATAGTTACTGTTTTACAAATTGTGTATCTCGCTATTGTTAATTATTGTAACAATACTTATTTTTATTTATTTTAGATAAACGTTATGTCAAACAATGTAAATATTGAAGAAATAAATTGAAAAAAATAAATTTATAATTTACATTAATTTTCAAACCTTTTTTTATTTTAATGACAATTAAATTCCTAACCTATCTTCCTTTTTCCCTTCCTCTTAATCTTGGAAATTTAAAGTTTTAGATTTGTAAATATAAACAAGATTTATAAATTAGTTCGCCAAAGAAGTTTCACTTCTGACATGTGTACTTTGTACGCACGCATGTTTTTTTTTTTAATCTTACTAGCAATATGGGTCGCACATAACTAGTATTCTAGTTAACCCTTCGTGGTAAGCTAAATATATGCTTTTGTTTCGAGTGGGTTTTCGTCGGTAGTGCAATGAATTAGAACCCATGACCACGTGATTGCAGGACCGATGCCCCAGCCATTAAGCTACCGCCGCTTGAGAACTAAAGTGAGTTTAAAAAACATATATTTTAAAACCCATTTCTTGGGAAAAGTATAGTCTATTTCTTGATTACTGCGACTCTTGCTATGCAAAAAGGCGGGTAAGACCGCAACTGACCGCAAGGCAAGCTAATGTATGTGTCGCTTGCCATTTACCCAGTTTATACAAGCTGGTTTATTGGTTGGTTGAAACATGGAGTAAGTTTATCCTGCCGTATTCAGCTAACTCATGCCTCGTACGAGACATTAACACTCTGGGGAATAGTCTACTTAATTGATGTATTAAGCTGCTAACATAATGTTGTATTGTTGATAACACAATAAACAAGAAAAATAGATAGAACATATTATTATTAATAGCTGGCCTAGGTTCAGTGAATGGATTCGCATGCACATGGTTGCTGGTTCGAACCCAGGCATGTACCAATGTAACTTTTTCAAAGTTATATGGACTTAATTATTGTAAGACATCATTGACAAACGGTGAAGGAAAACATCGTGAGGAAACATGGGATCCAAATATTTTAACCTGACATCGCCAACTGGCAATGAACAAGCTTGGTGATCAATGATCATTCATTCACTACATGGGAAGAGGCCTGTGCCCAGCAGTGGGACGTTATAATATCTATTTCTACGCTTTGCTCGCAAACTACAAAGCTTTGACATTATTTTGAAATCTTTGTACTTTATACTTATGATTAACGAATAAATAAATGCATTGGTTTGAATGAATGTGTGTAAAATTTATTCATTAAGTATAACCTTATAGAACCTATCATCATAATTAGGCTAGTAGATCCCATTCTACCAATATTTATGAATTAGATTCTTAGAACTACATGGACTATTTTGTGAAATATTTGTTTCTTAAAATTATCAGAACTTTTATAAAATACATTTTGAATTAGTTCCTGAAAAACAATATTGCGTTACCTCTAAAATATAAGATTTATTGTTATTGCTGTGTTGCTTAAAATTTCATTACCACCGCACATATTCCACTATCTACAACAATACAAGACGGACCCAAGTTTCCGACATAAATTCCCTATTCCAACTGCATTGTATTCATAAAACATTAAAGTTTTACAACTACTACATACAGGTCTGTTAAATCGACATAATATATGTAGTGATATCAATTTTACGAGCATCGATAAAAACTTTAGAGATCGGTCAACATAAAATGGGAGTTTAACGATTGCGGATAATATCCGCGACGCAACCGAAATCCGTGTTCGATGAAAAAATTAAGAGATTTTCCGGATCTCGAAGTTATGGACGATAATGGACCAGCTTTTTTATTTTTATTCTCAATTCAAGAGTCATTGAGTTATCGACAGTTCCTGATTGAGGCATCAAATACAGACATTACTAGTACCACCACCTTTTATGATTACCTAAAATACATTATGATTTTAATAAAATAACAAGAATGGTGAGTATAGGTACTAATTAAGGTTAGTGTTAACTTCGTTGCACAAATGTGTTACAAAGTTTTAGAATATGACTGATAAAAACAGAAATACAGTTTTTATTTGAAATTATTCCGGCAGTGTGCGTTGCAAATTACTTACAATAAAAGTTAACACCTCGGGCTAAGCTAAAATATTTTTGTGTTACTAGTTGGTTCCCGTCTGTAGTGTAATGGGTGGGATTCGAACCGGCAACCACATGATCACAAGTCCAAAGCCTTAACTACTAGGCTACCACCGCATTAGTTCAATTCAGCTCATACTTAGTTATTATAGTATACGTTTCCGATCCAATAGAAACCAAAACGATGAAAAAAAAACGAAACCAGAAGAGATTTTCTGTGTCACTTAGTGGACAAAATGAGGCTTTTTCGCGTTTAGAAAAATTAAATAAGACACCTAATATTTACACTTATCTACCATGCTATTTTGAAGCACTTCACCCCCCCCCCACCCTCTTTACCGTTTATAAGGCGGTTGGGCCGCGGTCCCATTGTAAGCGTTTAGGGGCTGTGTGAGATAAGACTCGGATAAAATGTTCACTTATAATGATAAGAAGGGTTCTTCATAATATTGAATTTCTATTTTTCGAGTTACATTTAGAGTAGTCGATGTCTTTGCAATATTAGATTGTGGTTTGGGTATGTCATAAATAGGAACACACATGTTATAATATTATTACAGTCATAATTTAACATTACATATAGTGATCATTTATTAATTATCATGACATGTGAAAATTTGCAATCAAAGGAAAAAAAAATCATTGATGCTGACGTGATCAATATTATTATATATATTTTGAATTGTATAATTATAATTATTTTTTTAATTTTAATTTGTCAATATTTTGTTTGAATGTAAGATGAACAATAAAGATCTTAAATCTAAGAAAAAAGGACAAAGATGCGAAAACTTTATAAAGGTCTTCAGAACACGGTGTACCTACTGCACAAATAAATTATAACGGATATTAATTTAATTAAACTATAGAGGTGCAGAGATTAGGGCAAAAATAAGAATAGACAACATAGAAGACGTTAATAAATGATTTTGAATGAATGGAAGGGAATGAAATGGAAGGTGATGATATAATAAATAATAATAATACCGCCCTATGAACGCCCCACTACTGGGCAGAGACCTCTTTCCATATAGAAAAGGAATGAGCATTGATCACCACGCTTGCTTAAAGCGGGTTAGCGATTCAGATTTTTTTTTTGGAATCAGTGTTTCACCGCGATATTTTTTTTCACCGTTTTTCAATGATAATGTCTTAGAATGATTAAGAAAGTACATCTATTGTACCACATTTTCTGGCAAATAAAGATATTCGATTTGGTTTGAGTAGGCAATGTAGGCATGATATGTTTTGATTCCAGTTAGTTCTCCCCAATTTAATCATACTGCTGAAATAATTTGGTGCTAGCGTTAAGTTCAAGTAGTTCGAAACGTCAAAATATCAATGACATTTTTTTTTTATTAAATTCTAGAGTAAGCCCCAGGAGTTCCTGCCCCCCTAGCCAAGTGACATTTCTACAAGCGATGACGATGATAGAATGACATTAAATGTATGGAAATGACATTTGTTTTCGATAGGTCGTGTGACTTAGACTTGTCACTTTCATACATTTAATGTCACTTAAGCGATATCTATCATCGTTAACCCTTGTTGAAATGTCACTTGGCTAAGGGGGCTGGTGATCGCGCAGTTTCATGGTAATCGCGCTGATTACTGCTCGCAGTCAGGCCTAACCCTACGCCTAATGGTTTCTCCACGGTCACGTTTCCAGCACTTCGGCCATGTCTTATTTAATTAAAGAAAAATATAAATTAGAATAAATTTTAATGGCGACGCCGTGGCTATGTCACGTGAGAATATTTTAGAAAGTAGTTATATTTTTTAAGTACGTAAGTAGATATTTTTTCTTTGTTGATTACATTAGTTATAAATATGAACAAACTTTTTAACAAAAAACTCACCAACTTCAAAAACCCTACTAAAGTTTCTCCAAAATGTAATGAACATTTTTTTGAAAACTGCTATAAACTCAGTTTAGCCAAACGCGAGATAATCGCGGACAAACATACATACATACAAACATACAATATCGAACTGAGAACCTAATTATTTTATTAAAGTCGGTTAAAAAGTATTTTGAATTTAGTTATGTGTTGTCGCTATATCAATTTCGAATTAACACAATTTTGAACGTAATAATGGTATATTAATTTAAAACGTACTTCAACTACTAAATTTGCAGTAATCTTGCTGATATAATCAATATGATGTAGGTATCAATTTGTGTGATATAAATACTTACAATCAAAAGCAGTTATTTCACGTTCTTCTATTAATATTATGCGACCAAAACTAGGATTATCCAATCCAATACCCTAGTCTTTACTGTTATCGTATACATGTAAACTCCTGCCAATTTAACCTTAGTTTGTCGAAACTAAGGTTGAACCCCGGTTCTCCTTACAATTTGCACGGCACGGTAAGCAGCATTCACAGTTGAATGATTTAGTGGTATTGGTGAGGGAAATAAGGCAAGTTTAACCGGAGCCAAATTGAATTTACCGAGATTAAACCTGTAATTCTGAAAGCCTATTTTTGTATTAAAGAACAGGTAAGCAGCTTATAATCTTGGAGCATTGTAAGTTTTATCGTTGTTTCGCTTTTGTATTATAATTTGGCCTTTTTGGTTTATGGTGGCCATTGTTTAAATAATTTTAATACAGTTTGTACATTTTATAATCCTAACGTTGTTTATAATCATTCATCTTGCAAAGGATAGGCCTAGCCTTTTCCCAAGCTATGTTGGGGTCGACTTCCAGTCTTACCGGATTTAGCTGAATACCGTAAGTGACTTGGAGTGCCTATTTTGCTGTGTAACACAGTATCTCATGGTTAGACTACAATATAGGATATCGCAAGTAAAATCGCAAGTAATATTCGTACATAAATATGTTTATGTTTACCGACGGTTTTTAAATTGTTTTTTGAATATTATTTTATTTAAATTATAAAAAAAGAGATTTAAAATAACACTAGTGGGGTAGTAATTAAATATTGAAATAATTATAAGTCTCAATGCGTTTTCAGCCTACATTTTGCAGACACAATTTTTTTCTGCAAAAAAGTAAAACATTTTAACATTAGAACTTATCAAGGTATACACATTTTGTAATTACAAATGACTTCCGTTTGATCCGTAGGGTCACTGGGAACATACTCTCTAAGTTCGGCAGCATCGATCCTTCGATTCCCCAGAGCCTTTACCATCTCCTCGACAACCACATGTTTCTTAGATGACTTAGAACTAGATGGTTTACATTAGGAACAGATTGGTTTAAAGTAATATTAGGGTATGAGGAGAATCATTATCTGCGTAGCCTTGTCCCTAATTTTTTTAATTTTTTTTTATTTAAAAACGTCGCCCGCAGTAAGAAATTTAATCCTTGTGTCGCGGGGGTTTCACAAACATTGAAATCACATGCACAAAGAACACCCAGACTTGGAACAAGTGTCTGTGGATCACACAAATGCGGGATCGAACCCGCAGCACGTCGTGCACAGTGGTTATTAGTGTGGTGACCTATTATACCACTCGGCCGTGCAGTCAATTATGTTTGGGGCGGCTACCAGTCTTACCAGATTTAGCTGAATTTATTTTGTAAAATGTTAACCAGTCTTCCTATGGGAATCTTCTCGTAGTAAGACTGGCTGTCGGAAGTCTGCATAGTTGGATGTACATTAAAGGTTCTGCATTGACGGAAACATAGCAAAAAAAATTTTAAAATGCTGGCTATCACCTTTTAGATTTATAGAAATTCACTACGGAGCTTATTCGGGGAGGCACGGAAACATAACTGCAATTTTCTTAATATGACATACACGGATGGTGTCAATAACCCAAAATATACACACAACTGGGACGACGATCTTTACCAAAATTGAAATCCTAACTGACAAGTACAGCAGACGATTCAATAGTCACACAATAAGCATTTTATTTTCATTAATACTGGACCGATCCCTTTCGGCTTGCTCGAGTACGTGAGGATGGAATACATTGGAATAGCTCCATGGAGATGTTACAAGGGTCGAACGGACCCGAACTCTCGCAAATGTACTTCTTAAACGGTTTGCTTACGGACGGTTAGAACGGCAAGCCAGAGGTACAATTGTTTTAGAATCGACGGTTATGGAGATTTTATTTCTATGTCTATATTACACGTGAGTAGCGAAATTTTAAAACAAACCAACTGCTAAATGGGAGTGTCTTCCAGTGATAGTAAAGTTTTAACACTGAGAAATTGTCGCTAGCATAGCAGTGAACAGATACATAACAAAAATTGCCTTTAAATTCTGTTCAAAGATTTATCCAAGCGTCTTGTTGACACCTCATGTGACCGAAGAGCTGGTTTTTACCTAGGTCAGCGGTTAAGCATTGCCATTCAACGTGGCAATGCTGCCAGAGTTTTATGATGCTATTTTTTAGTTTTAGTTTTGTTAAATTAATATAGTTTAGTATTAAGAGTGTATTTTAATTAAATAATTTTGTTAACTGTAATCCAATGATAAATTCAATAAAGTTAAAATAATGTTTAAAATTATTTTAAAATGAATTTTATGTATTCCCAGTTCTTAGCACCCGTATTACCCTAACAATGTGTAAGTCACGGTTGTTCGAACACCTGCAATGGGCACGCCAGTATAACTGGCAGTTTACGACAATGCCAGCCAAAGTGCCAAGGGTGATTCTTATAATTTTACTTGTGGGTAGGCCAACATTATTTAAAGATTTTCTACTTCTCCTTTTGTGTTTTTTTTTGACAAATGAGGGTTATTGATTAAAAAAAAACTATTTTAACTCTTAATTGTAGTGTAACAACTTGGCTTAAACAATAACTTGCTTAACCAACAAATTTTATTTTCTAGTTGTGTAAAAGCGTTCATACTTACTTTTACTCTACTTCTCATTCTATTTATTTATTTATTGGATCGCCAACAGAGGCTTCACAATAACATGCATGTTAACATTATTACAGCGGAATACAAGTGTGCGCTTCCAATTATAGGCGACCACATCGTTCACTTATTATCTAGGTAACAGATTCTAGGGGGTTTCAATGGAAAATAAAGGGATCTATAATTCTTCCTACAAATCGTTTTGGGTAAGCCGATAATTTGTATAAAAAAAGTGTCCTACATATTGTATAAATACTGACTGGAACATTGAAGTCGAATCGACGCAACAAAATGTACAGACCATAACCACATTTGAACTAGGATCATTTTTGCTCAACATCTCACCTCATTTACCCACTTATGCTACCCAAAAACAAAAAATAAAATTCAAACAAAAGAAAATCAAAATCAACAAGTCAACAAGCATACGTGATACGTCAGAACTCGTGTTATGAACATTAAACACGGCTGTATGTTGACAGCGACACAATTTTTTTTCAACCCTTCGCTGTATCATTGTATACATAATTAACCCTGTCGGAGCTCAGACCAAAACAGTAGGTCGAATGACAAATTAAACTTTTTCCGGCTGCCCTATAAAAAAGTTTGAAGGAAAAAAGACGTGTTCCGTGGTCGGCGCTGTAAATAATTTCCTTTGTCTCGCTTTAATTGAGTTTTTGTTTTCGCAAAGTAACCTTATGAAAGCTAGTATACCAAGTTTTGTTAATATTTTGGGTCAGTGTGTCAAAGTTTTATGAACAGTAAGAAGCCGTTCAGGTGGATTGAAACGTACTTTGAAATAACTGTTTCGAAGACTTTATTGTTCAGTTGTATTGTGTTCATTATAATTTTAAATGCTTTGTTGATTTTGAAAGGTAACCATGAAAATGGAAATTAAAGGAAAATTTGCAAATCTATACTTATAATAAATCTGTAGAAGTGAAAATTCTGTACATTGAAAATATCAAAAAAAATAATGGCGGGGTGTGTTACTACACCGACACCGAACCCAAAAAAGTGATTAAAAAAAATTTTTGTCTGTCTGTCTGTCTGTCTGTCTGTCTGTCTGTTTGTTCAGGCATCACGCAAAAACTACCGGTTCGATTTTTGATGAAACTTGGTATAATTGTTCTTTAATATCCTGGGCACCACACTGGGTAGTTTTTATCCCGGAAAAGTATATACAAAAAAAAACAAACTTCATTTTGCGGTTCGATCCCTAGACCCGAATACTGTACCAACCGCAAATAATAAGTTTGTCGTAGGTTACGTCACCCGCAGTGGAGTTCAATAAGGGGCGCTGCACACGGCCAAGTAACTATTTATTAATCTGTGACACGGCTAAGATACTATAATTATTTATCTATACTTTATATTATTATATATTATCTATATAAATAAAAAGAGAAGGCCTGACTGACTGACTGACTGACAGACTCATCAACGCCCAGCCCAAACCCTTGGACCTAGAAAGCTGAAATTTTGCACAGAGGTTTCCTTTATAATGTAGGCAAGGAAAACGTGTTTCTGTATTTTCCGAAATTCAACCCCTAAGGGAGTTAAATAGGGGGTGAAAGTTTGTAGGGCAAGTTCAGTACTTTTAAAGACAGACACATGAAATTTCGTATACGGGTTTCTCGATAGAAATAAATAAAGACGTATTTCAGCGATTTTAAAAATCTACCCCTAAGAGGGTAAAATAGGGGATGGAAGTTTGTAGGTATATGAATTGTGTAGTTTTCATAGATAGGCACATTAAATTTCATAGGATTAAGAGTTAAAAATAAATAAGACGTATTTCTGAGATTTTAGAAATCTACCCTCTAACGGGGTGCAATAGTGGTTGGAAGTTTTTTTAGGAAGTTCGTCATTTTCAAAGAGAGAGATGAGATTTGGTTTCATGAGATTTGGTATACGGGTTTTTGGTTAGAAAACATATTATTTTAGCGATTTTAGAATTTTACGCCTTAAGATGGTTAAATAGGGGTTGCAAGGTATTATATTGTGGACTTTATATTTAAAGATAAAGCCATGCCTTTCATATACGGGTTTCTGGTTCGATACAAATAAATTACCATCTAAAACATATCTTTACGATGAAATCCGTGTTCGAGTGGCGTCCACAACGGTTTTCAAGGTGTCGCTAGCTCTGAGGTCCCGGGTTCGATCCCCGGACGGGTCGATGTAGAAAATCACTTTTCTACATTATGTCGAGTCTGGGTGTTAGTAGTACCTTCGTTGTTTCTGATTCCATAACACAAGAGCTTTAGCTACTTACTTTGAATTCGCAGCAATGTATGTGATTCTTCTTCATCTTTTCGTGTCAATGATTTTCAAGTTTTGTCTGACCAAAAAGTTGCCACCATTGTAAAAGTTTATCCAAACTCAATGTATGTGATGTTTTCCACATTATCAAGTATTATTATCTTAACGCCATAATATTTTATGAAAAACATAATTCATGCTCCTTACTTTGAAAATCCCAGAATACATCCATCTATCCTTTACTACTTACAACTCTTAACTTTACGCGCGTGCGAAGCCGCGGGCAACAGCTAGTAATGTTAATAAAAATGAATCGCCGAATTTGTTGCTAAGCGCATACCTTTCGATACACAAAATTGGATCATTATTTTTTACAGTGTACCTTATTGCTAGACTATATTTTTTTAACCTTACAAGAAAAATGCGTTAGTGAATGAGACAGAATACTATGATAGGTCACATGTATATCGGTGAAACCGCGGGCGACAGCTAGTTACAATTATTATTACGCGTTTCACACTGGGAAAAAATATGAAAAGAGTATTTTTTGAATATTTTCTCGTAATTTTTTGCTAATTAACGCCACTAAATCAGTTAAATTACTAATGAATGAATAAAATTTACTTTTTTTTTTGTTAGAGGTAAAGTAAGTGCTTTCTTACTAAAACAATTTTGCGCAAGTAAGATTTTTTGTGAAATAAATAGGCATCATAAATCCTTCGCGTGTCTAAATTAAACCTAGGTTTTAGAATGTTCGTGACTATTACCTAGTTAAAACGAAATTTACCTTTCATAATTTGAAATATTCACAAGTTTCTTCATGCCAAATGTTTTAAAGAATATTTACTATTCAAAAATCGTTAAGAAATATTTCTTTGAATGGTTACTTATTATAATTTATTTTGCCTATTTATGAAAATGATTTCTTGACAATTATTCTAATATATTGAAGTGATATGCAACATAGTGTTAATCTTAAATTTCTTATGTCTGTAACTTCGGATTTTCCAAATATCTTTTAAAACATTTGGAAAAAGTAGGTGTAAAAGTACAATCTATGACCCTTACCGTCTTATTACAAAACGCGATCCGAATACAGTTTTGCGATCAAATACGTACTATCTATGAACTATTTAAATAATATATCTAACAAAATTAAGATTATCGCTTGTTTTAATACTAACTACTTATTGTTCTTAACTTTGTAATGAGAACAAATTATTTTGATAATAATACTCATCTGAACATCAGAACAAATCTAATCCAATTAATTATTTATCTAATATGAGGGTGGGCGAATCAGGATGCGCTCTATGTTGATGACATTCAAAAAGTGCTACTTAGTAGCATAATTAGAATAAGTGATTTTCAATTATTATTTTTTATTTTAACGTTTAATCCTAGTTTCTTTTGTAAAAAGATGGTTAAAATATTGTCTGATCTCCTTTTAACTTAAAAAAAAATCAGATTGCTACTGAACCATTACGTATTTTTTTTTAAACAGTATAATAAATACACTATATCAGATCTAGATAACTCCGTAAATGCTGTTTAAGTGAAACAAGACATTCTACTTTCGTCCAGTATGTCTTAAACACCACTAAATACTTCAATACGTCTGAAACTACAAAGATACATGCAAGTAGCTTCTACTTTAAAATCACGGTCCAGTACTTTACTAGAACGAGAATTTATTACACTTTGGTTTAGATGGTAAGTAAGTTCTCATCAGGCCATTAAGCTAAGCATACGTTTTATAGAACATCTCACCAACCGGCTTACACTGGTTATAAATTAATTTCTCATGTAATAACTGAGTCTAGTGAGATTAATATTGTATCAGCGAAACCTTTTACATTGTGGTGCTGCGTTTGATATTAGTTATGAATTGGCGCTAGTAACTCGTATAAGACAGGGATTTTAATTTGCTTTTTTCTTGCGATACAGTCAGCAAGGTAAGTTGATGAACACAATCAGTTTTACAAATATTAAGAACTTAATTTAAATTCCAGTAAGTTGATGTTGTGGTAAGGACACAATAAATCCAACAACAGCACAAGGGGTGTACGCTATCCTAATGCTAATGATATAATTAATAGTCAATAGTAAAATGTTTAGGGCATTGTGTTTTGTAAGTCTGATTGTGTTCCTTAACTTATGTTGCTTAAGGTGACCAGTGTACAATAAATAAACAACAATAATAAATAAAACGTGTCCCCAATGTCCGTCGGACACCTTTTCCTTTCCCTGTCTCATGCTTTAATAAGTCATTAGACGGGCCTGTTGGTCTAGTGGTTAGTGACCCTGACTGCTAAGCCGGAGGTCGTGGGTTCGATTCCCACCCAGGACAAATCTTTGTGTGATTAGCACGATCATTTGTTCTGTGTCTGGGTGTTATTTATCTATAATATGTATGTATTTAGAAATATATAAGTATGTTTATCAGATTTTTGGTTACCATAGTACAGGCTCTGCCTAGTTTGGGATCAGATGACCGTGTGTGAGATTGTCCCAAGATATTTATTTTATTAATGCTAAATTAAGACTTTGTATCCAGTGGACGAAAATAAGGAGGTCAATACAATGTCTAGTGTCGACGATATTGTCGTAATTTTTCGAGCCAGTTACTATTTTATTAAACAGAGCATAGCTCCTCCACGAGTAATCATTTTCACTTAACCCCCACTCCTGGCACCATCAGGGATTCAAAAGCGACGAGAAAAAATTAAACATAATCTATTTCACAAATTTTAAAAGCATAATCCTGTGTTAGGTTGTTTGTGTAAAGACTTAACTGTTGAAAAAACACCAGCCTCTTTCTGGAGGCCAATGACCTTATAAAAAAGATCGTTGAACTTCACTTGCCTTTGTAATTAGGGTTACTTATATGAGTATTAAACTACTTTCAGTATACAGCCCTGAATAGAGGGGATGGGATTTTTGACTTCGGTTCACAATAGCTTCAAAAGTACGGAGGGGTTTGAACCCGCGTACTTTTGCTTACGAATCCAGTACCAACACTACAAGGGAAACATTCAATTCCTTTATATGCAGATAAAGGAATAGCTATTATCGTAAAACCCTTAATGTGTTATATAGTTATCATTAGGACAATGTTAAACTGGAGTACTGTAGACTATCTGACGACCTCTCGCGCAGAATACTATTTGCTGACGATGTAATGAGGCTTGTGGTAACTTCTATCTAGGAAATAACAACGATGAAATCGCTATCAATTCATATTAAAAATCCATTGACGAATTCTATAGGTAAATCAAATTGTTATCTTAACAAAAAACGCAATGGATCTCGATGTAGGGAGTGGTGTTTTTGGGAGGTTATTGTGGACGGTTTTGTAGTGCAGGGTCGTTATAATTTCAAAAGTAAGGGCAGAAATAGTCGCGGTATCAAGCTAGTTACAAGGGTAGTGTAAACGTTAACCTAACCTAATGTCGGTATGGGGTTTGTTAAATATGAGTTCTTTTTAACTGACTTACTTTTTCTGTATGAGTAATTTTGTTTTTGTTGGACAAAATGTTTGTTAAATGACGGATGAAGTTGATGTTCCTACTTTTTGAGAAGTTAAAGTGCTTTGGGTAACTTGTTAAGCGAGCTTTGTTTTAAGAGGAATCTTGTTATTATAAATAAAAAATACTAAAGTATAATCGACAATCGTAGTTGCTCTGTTGAATAATTAAATGTTAGGTCTTGTAAGTGCGAATTGATGAGACCTATTCTGTTTTAGTACTTGTTATTCCCCGCTGTTTTATGATCGTTGTATTTCGTTATTTTAGATATACTTTTGATACTTCAACTTTAAAGAAGTTTCCTAAAAGGAAAATAAAAGAAGAAATCTTTACAACAGTAAAACCTGACTTAATATTCTTGTCAAGCAGTTACAGGCCTTGAAAAGTAAAATGTTACAGAATATATTTTTTCTAATAATTTTAACGATCCCATCCAAAACTTTGCTACACTCAATTTATTCTCGTGCAAAATTACTAAAATATATTTATTATTACTTCCAACTTTGTACTGACAAAAGTTGGGCAGTACGGGAAATTTGTTACAGGGAATAAGATGTCTTATTTCCCGTGATTTAAGAGTGTTTCTCGTTTGTATTAACAATGACGCCTTGTCAGTCGCTCCCGTATTTTCACTTTTTTAAATGATGATGTAAAGCTATGAATTTATGCCAGTCTCTAGACGTCAGAACAGAATTTTCCTCGTTGAGTGTTCGCGAGAGTTTCAAGGATTTGGGTTCCGTGGCTCGGCAAGTGAGGTTAAGAGGCGCGTTTTCTTAGCGTTATACTTTTGCATGTCTTTTCTTAAGTGCGTAGAGAATTTAGAATTAGTTTTAATTAGGTTGAGTGGTGGCAGGATTAATTTATTCGTTCATTTTAATAAGCTGCTCTTGTAGATAAGTGATATTTCTAGAAGTGCTAAGTGAGCGCTAATGATATAATTTGCGATATTTGTTTTCTCTAAGTACATGACTTAGATTTGTCTTTTCTATTTTGAGTGATTCGAGCGTTGATGTTTGCAAATGTCACTTATCCAGGTGGGATGAAATTTTTGAGGAATGTTTAATAGTTGGTTAGTTGTTAGGTTAGCTTAATACCGGCCTATAAAAGTCCCACTCTTAGCTACAGGCTACTTCTCATACAGCGATGGAACGAGCATTCCATTTTTTTTAGATTCCAATTTTTGGAATTCAGGTTTCCTCGTTGTCGTCGTTGTTGTCTTAGAATAATTCAAAAAGTTCATTTAACTTTGAAAAAGGTCATTGGTACTTACCGGTAGTGGGTTCGAACCTGCAACGTTGTGCACGAAAATCCGTCCATTGAGCCGAAAGGCCACCACGACATTTTTCACGGCTTAACTTCGACCAACTTAACCGGACATCAAAGAGAAGTACCTCAAATAAAATAACACATAATTTTAACACGAAACAAACAAGTATTTTAGAAATTCTTTCTTCTCGTCGCATCCATTTTTGCCCATTCATGTGTCGCCTGTAAATGGCACGTTGAGTGTCATTGAAACGGCAGTCTCTCACTAATTGGACCTATTCATTACTTGCGAAACGATGCCTTTGCAACTATGACGACTACAGTCGTCAGCTGCTGAAAGCATAAAGCGCTGGATGTTCTTGTGGAGAATTTTTGATGATTCTGATTTTGGATAAAAAAAAAATGTAAATCTTCTTTACACACGCTTAACTTGTGGAGATAACTGGTGGCGTGACGAGAGTGTTACAAAAAGTGTGATCTGGCAAGGTAAACGGAAGTTGAGAGGGAGATGTGATGATGAGTTAGTGACGATAGAAAGAGAGAGTAACGTTTCGTATATTATTGTAGCGAGCATATATTTTCTTTCTCTCAAAGCCAGTTACGTTTCGTCTACTTTACTTCATTCGTGTGGTCTAAAACCCTCTCGTTTTTTTTATATCTGGTTCATCTAGGACAATCTAGGTACATTATTATTCTTTTTCCATATTAAACGGATATTACACTTCATAATATTTGATACATTATGTTTTGTATTTACCTTAAAAAGAGCCTATTTCCTTCAGTTCAGTAGAGACCCTTGCATAATCTAAATAATCTGGTGAGAGGAGCTAAACGTAAGCCGTTCTTGCTGTGGTTGGCCTTTGAATGGGTGTACATACCGAGACCTTTCGTGCCTTGGAAAGCACGTTAGGCCGTTGGTCCCGACTGCCACACGGCGATCTTTGATAGTCGTCATTACAACTCTGACAACCAGTTTAACTATTGGATACTGTGTTACCTAGTAAAGTGGGTGGTGAAAATCAGATAACCGGATACGTAAAATACGGTATTCAGCTGAATCCGGTACAACTGGAAGCCGACCCTCATAGCCTGGGTAAGGGCTGAGCAGATGATGGTAATCAAGGTAATGGTTGATTAATCCCCCATCATTCCGTTTGTAAAGTACAAGTTTCATGCTGTCTCTTCTCTAACTCTGTTACGAAAAAAAGCGACACATAATTTTCAGATCATTTTAAAGTTAACTTAATTATTGGGAAATGGCGTGAGATCGTGAAGAAAGCTGTGTCCGCCTCTGACACTACATCTGACCTTATTGTGACCACGACTGACTGCCAAGAGCGAAACGACAAAGAAGAAAAATTATTGTTCATAATAATTGTAAAATTACGATTTCCAACCTTGATTACTATGACCAGGTTGGATGAAGTTGTGGTTAGACCTGAGGGTTTCCATCTCCCTTGTTATAGGCACGTTCTATGCGGTTACCCAATTATCTATCGGCACAGACATACATCAATAGTCAATGTTAATTGGCATTTAAATAATATACATCATATTTGTACCTACCTAATATACTTTGTGGAATCTGGGTCATTTACGGAGTAAAAATATAAGAAGTGTTTCTTTTAGTATCATTGATGACTGAATACTATGAATATAAGATAGTTTAGTTATTTAAATAGTTAAGTTATTTATAACATATGTATATACTAAATATCTGTTGATATTTAGTATATATGTTATGAATACTTTAATAATAAATGCCTATATAATTATGTGACCTCTTCGCATACAGAGTAGGAACGAGCTTTAATCACTCATTGCGGGTTGGCGATTTCAGATTAATATTTTGGAAATCCAGTCTTCCTCCAATATTTTTTTCCACCTATAATTCTAAAAATGTCACATTAGTAGATACTTGCCTGGGTGCCATGTGCATACAAATACGGTCATTGAACCGCTAGGCATCCACAACATCGTATATTTTGTTATATAACCCACCCATTGTACTATGAATGTAAATGCACTCGTCACGAGGGGTTAACAAGAATGTTAGTCCCTGACTGTGGTACAGTAGAAGATGTACACCACGTCATGTTGATGGAGTGTGTCCGATACGAGGCTTTTAGACGGTTGTATATTAAAAAGCATAATAATTATGTGTATGGGCTTTGTAAACAGTATTTTAGCTTCTCCGTTCTCCGAATTGTTTATGTTACATAGTATTGGTTAATGTGGTTGGTAGATTTATTGTTTAGTATTGAGGTTTTCATTGTTTTTTAAGTTTTTCGTGTAGAGTATAAACCTATTTGTTGTTTTTTATGGAACGGTATTGTCGCTCAGCGACAAAGTTCTGTTAAAAAAAAAAAGAATATTAGTAATGTTTAAAATTTCTCTTTCTTAACATATTGTTGTACTAGAAATCGGGTTATACCTAAGCTCATCAGCTCGTGCCATTACAAGAAACGACTTAAGCCCGCTTCTACAGTACCATTTATTGGTTTTTAAAGACTTTTCAATCGTTGACTGTAGTTGCTGATTTGAAAGTTACATGCTGTATAGATTTTGAGGCAATCTTACTGTTCCACTTTAAAATAATGTACCAAATGTATAAATATCTGCAAAACCTTTTCCGATGTTCATTCCGTTGAAGCTGTTTCAATGTTCAGCTTCCAGTCTCAACAAATTCAGCGTCATCATCTTCATCATCATCTGCGTAGCCTTTTCCCAAGCTATGTTGGGGTCGGCTTCCAGTATTACTGGATTTAACTGAATGCCTTATTTTACATGTACCACAATTCATTACTAGGTAAAGCAGTATTCCATAGTAAGACTGGCTGTCAGAATTGTAATGACTTAACGACTGTCAGAGATTACCGTTACTTTCTTAATAATCTAAGACATCAATGATAATCGGTAAAGGAAAAATATCGTGAGGAAACCCGGATTTCAAGAATAGAATCTGAAATCGCCAATCCTCAGTGAGCCAGCGTGGTGATCAATGCTCGTTCCTTCTCTATGTGAGAAGAGTCCCAGTGTGCCCAGCAGTGGGATATATACCAAAACCAAAATGTAACAAAAAATCCGTTTTAATCAGAACAGCTTTAAACAGCCGATGAAAGCGCTGACTTGTCTACAAACACAACTGTCTGCCGCAGATGTATTGTATGAATGAAAGTTTTTATGACGTCACCCTTTCCTAAAATGATGACGAATCATCCGTCATTACGTAGGCCTGCTTTGCATTGCCAGTTAGCGAATCTCCAATGTAAACATTTCAAAGCCTTTTATTGTTCAATTTCTACATGAATGGAGGTCGTAAGTTTTAACATGGATCTTTTAAATTCGCGTTGTAAGAGTTTTTTTCAAGTGATGTTGAAGCAGAAGGAAACGAAATTATTTTGGACTGTAACTGTAATTGTTTACAACCCTTTGGTATTTTTTGGTAGAGTTATTATAAGACTAGAGTTAAAGCGGCTGTAGCCTAATGGCTAGGGCGTCGGACTTGCGATCATGTGGTTGCGGGTTCGAATCCCACCCATTAACACTACCGACGTGAACCCACTCGTAACACAAGCATCTTAGCTAAGCATGAGGGGTTAACGAGACTACTAGTAATGTGCGACTCTCATTGATAGTTAGTTATCTTTATAATAAAAACAGTACAAAAAAAAAACCATATTTTTACTTTCAAGAAGTCTACCGCAATAAACCAGAGCGTAGGCCATATATTATAATAGATGTTGCTTATGTTGTAACATAATTATCCTACTTCCTACTAATATTAAAAATGTGAAAGTGTGGATGTTTGGATGTTTAGATGTTTGTTACTCAATCACGCAAAAACGGATTTGGATGAAATTTGGCATGCATGTAGCCTTTAACATGAAAAGGAACATAGGCTACCTTTTATCCCGATTTCTTGAGTAGTTCCCAAGGTAAAATTGAAATTTGTTTACGAGCTAAGCCGTGGGCAGACAGCTTCGAAATTTGGTATTTTTCTCTATAACAGTGCAAGTTATAACACGGGTGATTTTTCATTTCTTTTTGGACCCAATTCTGAAGTCTACGCAGACGAAGTCGCTGGCAGACGCTAGTACTAATACAAAGAATTCTGATCTTATTCAGCACGTAGGAAATGCTTCTTCTTAATTATGTTCATCATCAGGATACTATACAGTTTTCTAAATAGGCTTTATTAACCATTTAAGACCCAATCGTGTAAAGTGATAGTTTTGGGAAAATGGCCGAACATTCTAAATAAAATTTGACGAGCCCTTCATTTTTAGTGTCACAATGATCATGGAATTGGTTAAAAAAGTGCCGGGGCGTCGCCGGCTACTCGTTAAGATAAGGTCAAAGGTCAAGGTGAGTTATTTTTATTGGTTACTTTAGTACTTGGACACGTTTTTTAAGATCTTACGTGTGGTGTATAACAAGATGCGGACTTCACGAGTTGCAGGTTCTGTGTTTTTTAATTTACGACGGCAAATAAATCTTCTGAGACGTTTTTTTCATGTATGTTCTCTTTAGATCATGTTCAACCTGTTTTCAGTCATAATGAGATTGGTGACATCTGGTTTATTGGAAGACTCCTCTGCTTTGCAAAAATTTGGACAACAGAACGTTGCAAGATTATTTCTCTTAGTTTAAATCTAGTTCCAAGTCTTTATAAATTTTACCTGACAATTTTAAGGCGCAATAGTTCTTTAAATATTATTGACTATCTCAGCCTTTTAAACAAGACACTTATAATATTATACCTAACTATGAAATTGGCATATTGACCAGGTATGAAAATATATATATTATGTAGTCCGTCAGCACCAAAGGTAATAATAACATTTGCAAGTAGGTACTTATCTATTTATCAAAAAAAAAAAAAAATTATAATTTTAATTTCAAGAGAGAGCTTGTGACGTCACACTTAGTAAAAATTGTACCTAGATGTGACGACACGCGACATTTTAAATTACTGTATCTATAAAACTAATTTATTAAAATTGACAAAAGAAAGTACGTGACTTATCCATCTGACATTAGAAAAAAAAACAACCTGTTAAAACTCTGGCATACTTTTTAGATTCATAAATTTGATTTAATATGAATAGAATATTTTATATTCATGCCAGCTTTTATAGGCAAGGGGTACATCGTTTACTCAAGTAAATGGGCATTTAGGCGCCGCGCCAATCGCATCGTCGCGCTTATTCATAACATGACACCTGCATTCGAAGGTATAAGCAGAGTTTCAATAACATTCTAGATAGGAATACTTTTACAAAATGTGTAACGCTATTACCTACATGATTATTTAGTTACAACTTTTTAATTGATGGTGGCTTCTTTTTATTTTTCTTTCAAGACATGATAAAGGCCAGGCTAGGGTGTCTTCGACATCTTGCTTTTTGCTTATATTTGATTTATCTAGTCATGGTACCAACAGAAAGTTAGCGCCATGTGGTAAAACCAGGTGGACACGCTGAGTTGGAAGCCGATTCTGTTTCATTGAAATTGTGTAATTTTTTTTATATACTTTTGTTTTCTGGAATAGAATAAATATATTTTATTTCTTTCTTCTAAGACACTTATCCGGTGAAATAGTTACAATCACTAAATTTATTCGAAATCTATTTTTTTTGTGTACTTCGAATTTGGCAAACATGCATACGATCCGCCTGATGGCGAGCGGTTGCCCTTACCCGTAAACGCTTATAAAGGAAGCTACGAACACATTGCCAACATGTCCTCTTCCTCCAAGAATAGTCCTAGATACCGTACTTATCATAGGAACACAACGCAAGATTGCTTGGCTACCTTCTGTAGGCTAAAGGTACCATCAAAGAAGTTAAAACGGTATTTATTCACGTAAGATTGTTTATTTAAACCAACATGTGGTCAATTTTGTTCAGTATAGTTGACACGCTAAACAATACATGTCATTAAACACACAAGTTGGTTAAGCATAAAATAACCTTACATGCATGAATTTGGGCTCAACTTCTAAGCGAATGTATATTTATAAGAAGTTAAGACATAATTCTTAAGATCTTGACAACATCTAACGAACTTTGTTCGTGAATCAAATACTAAACTTGTATACTTACTTGCTTGTGTACTTTTTTTGAAGTATTTTATAGACTTTGTTAAACACAAAAAGTTTATAACACGTCTTTTTTATGTCAAAACTTTTGATTTTCATTGCATATTATCAGAATATTTTGGAAGCTGTAAGTCTTCGATTAAGTTTTAAAAGATACTAGGGCTGGTCGATCGTTTTTTTTTAAGTTGACACGATAAATGATTCGGTTGTTTAGGCTGCAGTATCAAATAATTCTTAGACATCATCAATTTGTATGGGATAGTATTAAATGATACAGTTTTCAAATAATCTATTAATTCGGTAAGCTTTGTGTTGAAGCTTTAATCATTTTTGCTATATAAATATACAGGATTATTTTTTATGGAGTGCGTACCTATATTCAACGAGGCAATCAGGTGCATAAAACTGAACAACTTTTCCCAAAAAACATAACGGCTAGGATTCCTAATTATTCCCATTTAAAATCTTTTTTGAAAATCTGATGTAACCAATGGTTTCCAGTTTTTAACCAAAATGTTTGAGTTTTAAGCCTACCGTGGAGCCTTCAGCGTCGCTTTAGTTGAAGCTCAATGGGACCTAATGAGTCGGAAGGGTCCCTCAAGAATGATCATTTAAGCGCCGATACACCACCATTGGGCTTTCAAAGCCATTTGGAATTTAAAATATGACCGCCTTAATGAATAGGAAGGTTCTTATGGAGTTATAAGTAACTTCTTTGGGTGTCGATATCAAAAGATTTTTTCAAATCTCTCCATAAAAAATGGTGGAGTCTTCAGATGCTTATCCTCTTCCCAAGTTATGTTGGGGTGGTTCTTGACAGTTGATTTGATTTTTTTTGTGTTATCTTCAGCCTTTTAAATATAGAGGCATGTTATTATTTCTGATAGGGTACTATTGATGTGACGTAAGAAATAAAATTTAAACCATTGCTATCTTCCACTAACATGAATCGTGAGAAAAAGACGGCAACAAGTTACAACTAACTACAAAAATGTCAAACTATTACTCACATTTTTACTTGTTGGCTTGTATGAGAATTATAGTCGGAACTATTTACACGAAAAAAAAAATATTGTTCCAATTTTCGTCTGTCCTTTTCTAATTATGTATAATTGAAAAGGATGATGATCGATAAGGGCAATTATTGATATGTTTAGCGTAAATCTAAAATTTAAATAGAATTATAGTAATAATAATAATATAATATCTTGGGACAACTCACACAGGGCTACCTGATCCCAAACTAGGCAGATCCTGTCCTATGGCAACCAGATAACTGATAAACATACTTATATAATTATAAATACATACATATTATAGATAAATTACACCCAGACACAGAACAAATGATCGTGCTCATTACACAAAGATTTGTCCTGGGTGGAAATCGAACCCACGACCTCGGGCTTAGCAGAGTCACTAACCACTAGACCAACAAGCCCGTCAATTTAAAGCAACGTTTTTTTATTTAGCTGCCTGTTTCAAACTATTTAGGTGCTTTTCAGTTGCACCAAGAATAGCTGGAAACTAAACAAAACTTCTCCATATTTACTAGCACGTACAGTCACGAGCATAAATATGTATACACATAGCGAAATTGTAAAACTTACCTAGCGAGAAGTTTTTGTTGAAACTCAAAGTATATACATGACTAGCTTTTGCTCGCGACTTCGTCCGCGTAAAATCCATTGAGAAATAAACTTTTTCAATTTACCACCCTTTTCTCCCCTTTGGGGGAGAATTTCCAAAAATCCTCTCTTAGTGGTAGCCTACTCCTCCCAACAAACACACATGCTAAATTTCAGCTCTTTACAATCAGTAGTTTCGGCTGTGCGTTGTCTGTCAGTCAGTCAGTAACGGAAGAGTTTTATATATATATAGATTTGAGAACTGTTATAATTTGATGTTGTTAAATGATTAAAAGTTGCATTGATCGTAAGTTCCTGTTAAATTATTGTTGCTCGTGACTGTACAACAAGTTTATGATCCTTAGAGATACATTTCCTTGAAGCACAAGATTAAATTAACTTTGTAACATCATATTTCATGTAAATAGACATAAGCCTTGCATTCGCAGCTAACGCCTATTGTAATGAAGTATTCAGCTCGTTGTTACTAGAACTACTGGAATAAATTAGTAACATTTGACCCACTTCCTTGTTCATTTGTTCCTTATTCCTAAAGTACTTGGATGACTTTGTATGTATGTTTTATATATATACACGTACCGCAGGTTCGATTCCCGCATTGGACAAGCATTTTTGTGGTCTACAAATACGTATGTCAAGTCTGGTAAAACCTTAAAACGAATCATGTCATTAGGAAGTCTTTCAAAAGACTTTTGGTATGTAATTTGTTTTTTTAAATTTTTCTAGCTATCAATGTGTCTCGCACATTACTAGTAGGTATTCTTGTTAACCCCTCGTACTACGGTAAATACTTGTGTTACGAGTGGGTTCACGTCGGTAGTGATTCGAACCCGCGACCACATGATCGCATGTTTGATGTCCTAGCTGTTAGGCTACTGACGCTTCAAGTTTATTAAAATGCATGGATGTTTATTTCTCTTTCCCGCAAAAAATACTAAACATTGAAACTAAATTTATAGAATTTTGGGATAAACGCAACCTGCATTAAAATACAAGGTTCTTTATATCTCTATAATAATTTATTCACGAAAACGAGATATAGGTACGCAAGTAAAACCAGCGTGGCATAAGTAGTATTATGTAGAGCGCAATCCGACAACCGCCGCCATTTTGTAACTGTAAATAAAGATGGTGGCAATTAAACAGCGGAACATAAGCTAATGCGCGAAAGGGGTGTTGGCAAAACATTAGCATTTTACGTTCCAGCAATATTGCTGTGCAAATATATATTAAAGAGTACCTCCGTACTACATAGACAATGAGGAAACTTTTATGTAGTGTTCTCAAACTGAATACAAACTGTTCCTGAAAATTTCACTCGCAATTCTGTATTGTAGGTAACATAGCAGTATACTCGTATTTAATTTTTAAAATGCGATGTGTTGCCATGGCTTGCTATGTACGCTGATATTAAAATTTATAAAGGGTGTCCAGCGGAAAATTTTCAAGTTTAAATAGTCATTGCTCGTAAACTAGCGGGGTGAGGTAAGTGGGGAGGGTACCGTTCGATGCGCGTGATTTGCGGATTTGTCAGTCAGGATGAGTCACTGGTCGGGAGCGCACCGCGCGTTCGCGGTTGAGCACATACAAAATGTGATCCTACAAATTAATTACTGTAAGTATATCATACCCCTTAATTTTTTATTCTAAAATCGATACAAACCTATACTTAGCTCGGAAACCTAGGAGCTATTTGAAACGAACGTAAGTCCCCCCTCCGATTAACACAGAATCTTATATTGAAGTATAACTTAAAGTTACACATGCAAAAAATCAACCCATATGTCTTAATTATAAGAACCAAAATTGCCTGGATAAGATACTGGTTGATTTTCAAATAACTCCAAGAGATTCACCACAAAAATTTTATGAAAATTCAAAAGTTTCTGATCCAAAAATAGCATATTTAAGCACACAAGCCGGGTTTAACCCGACGCCGCGCGGAATATATAACGAAGACGGCTTTAATTACCCTGGGAGGCACCTTACTTCGAGACTTGAGGAGTGAACCTCATATGCGCAGATTAACTTTGTATTGTCGGCTGCCTAATTTGAATTGCGATGCTGATTATATTAACATACTTGCATTAAGTCACACCTTTCCCTCTGACGCAAGGAATGCATGTCGTGGATTTTGTATAGAGAAAATATTTTTGGTTATATTTGGTACTAGTTTCTACCCGCGACTTCGTCTGCGTGGAATTCAGAATTGGGTCTAAAGTTTCGCTCGTTAACAGTTTTTAATCTTCCCACGGGAACAATTTGAGAGATCGGTATAGAAAGTACATGTCCTTCTATAGCTTAGGTGACATGCATACAAAATTTCAAAACTGTCTGCCCGCGACTAAGCTCGTAAATTTTCCCTTAGAAACTACTTAAGGAATCGAGATAAAAATAAGCCTATGTTCTTTTCCACGTAAAAGGCTACATGCATGCCAAATTTCATCCGAATCCGTTCAGCCGTTTTTGCGTGATTGAGTAACAAACATCCACACTTTCACATTTATAATATTAGTAGGATTAAAATATCTCGCGGGAAGTTACTACTACGGTATAAAAAATATTCCGTTGTGTTATATTGACTATAATTTACCAACCAGGCAAATTTCATCCAAGTCCATACAGCTATTCTAAAGCGATTGAGTAACATAAATCTGTACATTTGGCCGTATATCCATACTTTCATTTATTACATACTTGACTGGCCTGTTGGCTTAGAGGTTAGTGACCCTGACTGCTAAACCGGACGTCCAAGGTTCGATTCCCACTCAGGACAAATCTTTGTGTGATGAACATCATTTGTTCTGTGTCTGGGTGTTACTATCTATGATTGTATGTATTTAGAAATATATAAGTATGTTTATCAGTTGTCTGGTTTGTACAGGCTCTGCCTAGTTTGGGATCAGATGGCCGTATGTGAGCTGTCCCAAGATATTATATTATTTATGATATTGGTTACATTACTATTAGCCCTTATTTCACAAGTTGCAGTTATAAAAAAAACAAATTTATAACCTAAAAAATAAATTCTAATAAGTTTTGAATGAAAGAATGTCGCCAACATTACTATGATTAGCTAGGCATACAAATATATTTTCACTCCATATTTTTTTTAGATTTCACGTGTCGCCTGTAAATGGCGCGTTGAGTGTCATTGAAACGGCAGTCTCTCACTAATTGGACCTATTCATTACTTGCGAAACGATGCCTTTGCAACTATGACGACATTACACTTTTTCAGTTTTATTAAAAAGATAATTTTATTTATTTACAAAAAATCTACGAAAGGTCTGCGGGCAAAACCGTGAGGTGCTGCTCTATGCAAAAAGTAGTACAGTAGACAGAATCAGCGTAGCAGAAAACTATATAGTATAGAGAAAGTTTACGTATTTTTATTATCTATATAAATAATTCAAGAATGGCTGGACCAATGTGGCTATTTTTTTTTGTATTTTCCCTAAGATCCACGGAAGGTTTTAATACTATAAATAAAATTACGTGATCATTCGATAAACGTTACATTTTGTCATTAATTTTTACTAATAACTTTTGACAGAAAGTAGTCAGTCCGGGCAGCTAGTTTTGAATGAAATTTAATGAAGACTTCCTAAAGTCTATGTTAAGAGATATCGATTAGTTCGTTAGTTCACGTCTTTTATTTCGTAAATTGATAGAAATGGAACGCAACTCTAGTTCTCAATCTCGCCACCTTCCTTCCGTGGCGCTTCCCTTTCATGTTCAGTCACGCATCCATGTAATACGTCGTTATAATTAAGTAAAAACTCAGTATAACCAAACTACAGTTTTATTTGTTAAATCCTACATAAATATTCAGAAGCCTTATTCACACAGAATTATGTGATATTAAATTACAAAAACAGTACATGAAACAAAGAACAAACGCGGATTAATTGTTATCGATAGTGATTAATTAACATTCATATTAAAATACAATTATCATACACAATGATAACGTGATAATTATAATTGGAGAATTATGGAAAATGCTCCACTTATTACAATTATTAAACTCGAGCCTTTTGTTCGTGCTCTTTCACCACAATCACGTAATAATAATAAATAAATGTGGACAACATCACATACATTACTCCGAATCACCATCAACCAAAATAAGTATGTAGCTAAAGCACTTGTGTTATGAAATCAGAGACAACGAAGGTACCACAAACACCCAGAGCCGAGACATTGTAGAAAAGTTTTTTTTATTCTACATTGTACCGTCCGCGGATCAAGCCCGGGACCTCAGAGCTGGCGACACCTTGAAAACCGGTGTGTGCCACTCGACCACGATGGTCGTCATTACATTGCATGTTATGAATACTGATAGAACCGATGCGATTGGACATATATTTTTAAATTATTGTTTATTATATACTAGCTGTACCCCGCGTAAGTTGTCCCTGTTACTGCCCCCTTAGACAAAGTACATTTCTACAATCGTTAACGCTGATCGAATCGCTCAAATGTATGAAAGTGATGAAGTCTAAGTGATATCTAAGTGATGAAGTCGATCGAAGAGAAATGTCACTTCTATACATGCTTGTGGAAATGTACTTTGTCTAAGTAGGAGTATAAGAAAAAGATTTTAATAAAATTTATCCCTTTATTTTGAAGTCGGTTTAAATATCAGGGTGTTGTTGGGCAAACACGCTAAAGGGGTCAAGGACACGAGTTATTTTTATTGGAAGCGTTAGTGCTGTCTCGGACACGATTTTAAGACTCCTGTTTGTGTTTGGTACAAAATATCAGTTAGAGAAGAATATTTTGAGGATATGGGCTAGGTTATTGCATTATTTCGATTGAAGACATTTTTATTATATTCGATTTATTTATCATAACATTCTAACGAAATGAGGACCTATCTGATTCTATTTTCTAAATACGTTTATGAATTATATTTTATTGTTTTCTGAGGTTTACGCGAATATTAGTCATTGAAATAAAACTACTTTTAAACGGATTCTATCGCGGTTTATTTTTAAAATTATTTTATCAAGGTTTATTATACTTATAGGGTACATTATATCTCGATAATATAAAAATAATAAAAGAGAGTGTTGTCGTTTTAAACTAACATGGGTTACGTGATGTATAACTCAGACAGGTTAAGCACAAATAAAAAAACTGCAAATCTCAAGTTATTGTGCCTACCCTTCCTACATGACGCAACCGGCAACATTAAAATTAATTCAATTTATTTGTATTAGATAGAGGGGCATGTGAATGTCTATATTTATGGAACTACAGGGTATGAAGTGCTTAGATAGAGGGGCTAGTGGCTAAGTGTAAGCCATACCGTTTGACCAATAATAAAGGTTAAGCCGCGCTCGCCGCGGTTGGTCTGTGGATGGGTGACCATTTGTAAACATACCCAGACTGCACTGTACCTCGGAAGCACGTTAAGCCGTTGGTCCCGACTGTCATACGGTGATCTTTGACAGTCGTTAAGTCATTACAATTCTGACTACCAGTCTTAATGTGGGATACTGTATTACCCAGTAAAATGGGTTGTGGAGGTCAGATAGGTAGTCGCTTAATGTAAAATATAGTATTGAGCTAAATCCGGTAAGACTGGAAGCCGACCCCAACATGGTTTGGGAAAAGGCTAGGCATATGATGGGTATGGAGTACTTATTTTCCTATAAGGCGTGCACTTGTATGGTCATATATGTAAGCATGTATGAAATATCACTCATCAATTTATTGTTATTAATCAACAGTACAGAAGAACCCAAGTATTTACGGGATCTGACGGTTAGTGACCCTGACTGCTAAGCTGGAGGTCGTGGGTTCGATTCCCACCCGGGACAAATCTTTGTGTGATGAGCACGATCATTTGTTCTGTGTCTGGGTGTTATTTAACTATAATATGTATGTATTTAGAAATATATAAGTACCTATGTTTATCAGTTCTCTGCCTCTTATGTCCTTTATTTCAAAATAATAATAATAAATAAAATAAATAAGGAACCTCCTCACGATACGCGCCGTATCGAGAAGTACCGCTTTCTGAATCAAACCCTTGACCAGACGCCTAACGAGAGCCTCCTGAGGTGTTGGTCGAGGCTCTTATTATTATATTTGGCTGTGGTACATAACATTTAAAATCAAAATCGCTAAATATTAATGTTTGAACCATACACATAGAATACCCAAAAGACTAGTCGTGCAAGATCTGTGACGATCTCCGTTATAGCGCTATAAAATACCTCATGCCATCCCCATTTTAATGGGCAGTCTCCACACTCCTGGGAGCAGTATCCTTTTAATTTTTCAAGATGGCCGGACACAAAAAATATAGGTTCATTCCACTTAGTACACTGTTATAAAGAAGTAGTGTTCGTTTTTCCGTCAAAGGCAATTATTTTAATTTTCGAACTGGGGTTCACATTCAATATTCAATTTGTACAAAACACGGGCGATGTCAACTGTTTGTATCCTTGTCAGACTAAGGGTGTGGTCACCTCTGACCGACAGGACCGGTGGGACGTTTTTGAACACTTTACTTTGTAATCTGGCATTACGAAAATTAATACCGGTTTGGAAGGTTAGGGTTGCAGTGACCATAATGTTATCATTTGCAGTAACACCTTAAAAAAACGGACAAGAGAGAGTTGGCTTCGCCCACCGAGGGTTCCGTATAAAGACCATATTTTATGATTTAATTTCAAATTTATTGTTCTCAGACTTTTGCTGTACATGTAATAATTATAATACGGTATTACTTGCTAGCTAGATTTTAAAGTTTTCAGTCAACGGGAAATACTTTCTTAATTTTGATTCCCTTGACAGTGCTGAAATAAGGTTTTTTTTGCAGTATAAGCGTCCATAATAAGAGCATATTTTTTTTACGTTAAATTGGAAGATTGTCTTTTATAGCCTCAAGGAACAATAGAACTAAATATACCTCCACGCGTTCCTAAGAAAAAACTTGACGGACAAACGAACGGACAGACGGACGGATGGACGCATAGACAGACGGACAAATAAGTAATTATATGAGTGTCCGTTTTTCCTTTCGAGGTAAGGAACCCTAAAAGGAGCCTATTAAAAAATGTAATCCTTGTATCGTGGAAGTTTTAGAAATATTTAGACTTGGAACACTATTGTGGGTTATACAAATGGTTCCGTTCTGTGTGTCTGAAAGTTTAAGGTGTAAAGAGGCGACATATAGATATTTAAGAACATCTTAAAGTTAATTTGCGTCTCTGTATTCGGAGGTAAGTGATTCATCATCAATGTGATTCCGAGTGATTCGATCATCGTTACTGTTTGTAGAAATGTCACGTGGGGGTTGTTTTTTTAAAGTGGGCAATGCCTTTTTGAAAAGACGAATTTTAAAGTATTACGTAAAGAGCATTCAAACGCTATTAAGCTGTAAAACCGATACAAAGCTTTTACAAGAACTAAGGATAATTAAATAAAAACACCAAGAACCGACTATAAGCTCAAAGTAATTGCCTTAAGAAGTGTTTACTCAAGTGCATCCTTTTTAATAAGTAAGTAAAGGAAGCTTAAAGGAAAAGAAAATTAATTAATAGTTCGAAGAGAGAGTCTGTAACAAAGGAAATAATCCGCGGGTGGTATCCATGGTTTCATATATGATCCGGCTCCTAACGAGAAGAACTAACGAGGTTATGAAACCTGCCTGCGTAAATCTAACTTAGGTACTCAAACCCAGATTTAGTGCAAGCCATTGAACCATTAAAATTGAAATATTGGATTGCATTTTTGAATTTTGAAAGAAAGAATGAAAAGACTTTGAGTGTCTCAACAAAGAGTGAGCAGAAGGACCTATTAACTGAAAGTGCCAAAAAAAATATTGAAAATAAAAACAACCTTATAAATATTAACTTACTCAATATAAACTGGTTGTGAATACTGTCGAAATACAGAACTCAGTTCCAGTGACTATATCTGGTGACGTCACTGATATATTTAATGATAAATTGTACCATAAGTACCATTTTTAAAAGAGTAACCTATGGAGTTTCTTGCCGGTTCAACACGGACATTTAGGAACCGCGCAACTAGCGTCATTTTACGTTTTGAAAGTGCCTGGGCCTACTTGAAATAAAAATATTTTGATTTTGATTGTTATTCAGATACTAGCTGTTGCCCGCGGCTTCGCTCGCGCGTAAAGTATTATAGAAACGTCTTGCCGGAAACATTGATTGAATCATAACAAAACTTAATACTTTTCTTCAGTCATTGACGTTTCGCGAAAATATTGTTTTTGAAACTTTTTTATGATAAACTCTTTGTTATGTGTTCTTTCTTTAAAAATTATCATAGTGTGCGAGCGTTCCAGAATCAGTGAGTCAGTGAGTCAGTGAGTCAGTGAGTGACGTGGGCTTTTATATTATTGATTAATAATTTCTTTTATCAATTTGATAAGTGTTTTTTTGCTTTTGTATATCAATTGATTTATAATGTTAATTTAACCCAACTTAGAGGACAATTATTGTGAATGTTGTATTACACCATCCCTATCTCCATCAGTCATGACATACATGTTAATTAGGACCCATAAATAGCCAAATAAGTAAATTTACGTTCAATATGTTTTAGTTTTAAGCTGGTTTGAAATAAGCTCCCTTATGTTACCACGGTCATAATGTTATTCATTTATAACTCAAGATAAAATAAACTCATTTATTTTGGACTCATTAATTTGTCAAAATAACATTTCTGATGGCAAATTTAAATTTCATAAGAATCCAAGGGACTATTTCTACAAAGCTAAATAAATGAATAATAATTAGCAGTAACTCAATAGATCATTCTAAATTCGCCTTTATTATGACTCAAACAATGCGGCTTTTAATTTCAATGATAAATTACAGTTTTCCGTAAACATCGCAGTATAAAGTTGAATCAAAGAAGGGCCATTCTGCGCTGTCCCCGTAGACTACAGATACTAACAGGAGTTGCCCGGTAAAAAAAACTACTACAATATAAAAATAACCTGTAAAATCGAATGACAAAATTGATTTCTTTCGTAAACCTATCATTTACTTCACGTTCACGTTACCTATAGTAGCCCATTTTACTTAAATTAGTATACGTATACGTTTTAAAAGTGCTGACTTTTGAAACGTCAACGTATATACAGACAGCACCCTCATTCGTCCACCCTTCACCGCTTCCTAAGTGCTCTAGCTGCGGTAGTGTTGTTTCTAAACTACCTAAAAAAGGGATGAGTAAAGACTTATAACCTCAACATCACTTAGGATTTGTTAAATTATACACGATATTACTCGCACCAACTATATCAGTCTTGAACCTTCTGCATCTTTCTCTACTACGTAGTGTCCGCTGTTCCCAACAGCCGGCATTGGAGGGGGCGGGGTAGGCGAAACAATGACGTCAGCCAAAAAGTAATTTTCGCGGTGACTTGCTCACCATCACTTGTTCCGAGTCATGTTGAAATGCAAGTAATTAACTATTTTGTTCTGCGTGACCTTTGACAGGTCATCGGGTACTTACTACTTTGTTTTGTGTTCTAGTTACGTAGTCATTTGTTTTCGTTGGTGACCTTTTTAGTACTACCCGTATCCGTACCTAAAGAGTAAAACGGGACCCTTTTACTAAGACTCGGCTGTCCGTCCGTCCGTCTGTCGCCAGACTGTAACTCATGAACCGTGATAGTTAGACAGTTGAAATTTACACAGATGATATATTTCTGTTGCCGCTATAACTACAAATAAAAAACTGAATACAATCAATATTTAATGGAAAAGGGCTTTCATACAATAAACGTGATTTGTTTTGGTTCGTTTTTATAGATAATGGAAACCTTCGTGCGAGAGTCCGACTCGCACTCACCAGGTTGTTTAAGTCGTTGCTCCACTGCAGCGCACGCGGTGCACGATGTCCAAGCCACGTTAGCCGCTTGTTGGAGTTTGTTGTGTTTCATGTGTAGTGTGTTTGTCTGTGCATTTAGCCTCTGCGTGGGCCGCTAGGGAGCAGCGGCCTTATTCCAGTCAAGGAATAGCTGGACTCGCACTCGGACGCCTTCCATCGAACTTAGTGCAGTATTGTAACACTTGTGAAGTAAAGATGAGTTGCTCGTTATTCCAAAAACTCAAAAAAAAATCCTACCTTTAAATGCCAAATATCTACATGCACTTAGAAGGTTTTTGCGAGAAAGAATAAAATTTGACTGCACGGATAGCCGACTGGTATAGGTCAACATGCTTATTACCACTGTGCGCGACGTGCTGCGGGTTCGATCCCCGCATGAGCCAATCATTGTTGTGATCCACAAGTACAAGTCTGAGTGTTCTTTTTGCATGTGATTTGAATGTTTGTGATACCCCCGCGACACAAAGATTAAATTCATTAGAGCGGACGTCGTCTTTTTTTTAAAGTCCATCCTTCCTTCTATTTTCCTCTTCATAAATAGCATACTATAATTTCCTATATCTAGTTTCACGGGGTGACTATTATGCTCTATGGACCATGTCTACATATCCGTAGTAATGAAGTAAACGTGACCCACTCCCGGAGTTTAATTTCTTCAATCATGTCCTCCGACTAATGCCAAAGACCCGACCTTTTCATTACCTGTGTTATTTGTAATGGAATTGTGCCCATGAATAATATATAAACCTGTGACCGTACAGAAATATTGTTTTATGAAGATACTCTTATTCCAACAGACTTCTAAAAGACGAGGGTTTCAATTCGACTGTAGGTTTATTTTTGTTAGTTACGCAATGTGTCCATCAATTGTGGATCGATTTTGTAGGTGTATCTTATCGATGATAAAAAATCTTTTTTATCATCAATAAGGTATCGTACACTGTTTAGAGGTGACCCCTTATAAAACATTAAAATCGATATTGTATGGTGCCACAACCTTATCTGAGCTGGTGACGGCGTCGCTGCTGTTGAATTTTGTGTTTTATCTCAATGGAATTTACGTGGTATTTAGGGTAAAAATAATGTCCTCGGCCAAGTGTCAGTAGTTCGTATTTATAAAATCTTTACCAAATGTAATTAATATGACGGTTTTACATAAAATAAAACCGATATTATGTGCCGAGAGGAAAACATACAGCATTATTATGAAGAAGCAGTGTATACTTATAGCCGGAAGTCCGCAGTCAATCCATAAGTAAGTGGTTCATCTTACCGGAAATAGATGGCGCTAGTGTCTCACCCAGCAAGTTGGCGGGAGCCGCTGCCATTTTAACTGTCATAGTCTTCACCAGGAAGGGCTTCCTGTAATGCTGTATGTTTTCCTCTCGGCACATAATATCGGTTTTATTTTATGTAAAACCGTCATATTAATGTGCTTCCGGAAAACATACAGCATTATTATGAAGATGTGTTTGTTATCTGCTGGTGAGCTAGGTATGTAATGTAAGACATTAAACACAACGCTATGATGATTATAAATTGCGCGAGTTTTTTATTAGAAATAGAAATTAAGGTACAATTATTTATCGGTATTCAATTTGATTCGCATTCATAAAAAAAACATGCATACCTTTCCATAAAAGAAATATTAATGTTGTAACTTTTCTAATTAATTTCATCTAGTGCAAAGTTTGGATCAAGTATATATTTATTATTTATATTCCTAATCATAATCAGATATCTAATTTAGGCTGGAGTAAAAGAATTAAAGAATGAGTGACGTTTGTCTTTAGGGATCTCTATTTCGCGACAATAGTGTTTAAAAAATGTATTGGAAGATTTCCAGTTACCCCTTAGAAGAATATCGTCTATTGACTGATTATCCAACCACCCTAACGATGCTACCGCGGATCTACAGCTTCCTGGAGGAGCTTGGATTCCACTATCTCTGAGCACTGTACGCACCCAGTTACCGATAACTGTGCGTGAAGCAGCTTTTGTTTTATTACCTAAAGTGATAAATAAATTGTTCAACTCATTAACTCTAGACCTCTTCACGCTAGTTTTTTCTATCAACAGTCTAACCAAGGTGACTGGACAAACGTTTTTATCATGATGGCTAAAAAACTTCCAAGCGGATTGACGATGGTATTGTGTGTCAGTTTTGGATCCAAAGGACGGTATTAAATAGATATTTTCTCCATCATCGAAAAAACTATCGTTTGTGATTTTGAGTAGAGTTAGGTCGTGGACTCTGCGCCCTGAAGCTAACAACATTACCGTGGCAGTTCTACGAGATAACTCGAACAATGTGTCTTTAGGTGGGTTTGTTGAAAGCCAGTCTAGCACGATCCTTGGGTCCCATGTGAACGGTGGCTTTACCACTTTTGGTTTAGCCATCCCTATCGCTTTGAGAGTATGTTTTATAATGAAATGCGAAAAGTTTTGATGTTCCACATGTGGGCCGCAAAACGTTAAAACTGCCGATTTATGGACAAGGATCGTGCTATATGACAGTTTTTCGTTAAAAAACAGATACATTAAAAATTTGGCAACGTCAGCAGGTAGAGGAAATTTCGGGTTCACTTGAAGATTGGAACACCATGTCAGCCATCTCCTGAGTGCTGCACGTCAATTCTGTAAAATGTCAATCAACAACTCGCATCTCACTTCGCTGTTCACTTCACGTTCACTCTCACTTCGCATAAGTTTCAAATTTCGAGTGCGAACTCAAACGTCATCTCATATTTAGGCCCGAGTTTTCTAACTACATCATAATCATTGATTACATAACCGTTCTGTTAGCATTAAACCGATGTTCAATCCAACCGCGTTCTTTTTTAAAGTTCACCATTTATTTCTAGCCAACGGTTTGCTAACCAAACTGTTTTGAATGAGTGAGTCCAAAATTACCAAATGCTGGAATGGTTTATCATATCATATCAAAAAAGAAAAAAAAAACAGTGTTATAAAAATACCATTGTTATTAATTAAGGAAACTATAGGTCTTTTTGTGTTCATTTTGTATTTTTAATTCTTTCTTTGTTTGAAAATGACCGTTTGTTTCTTAGTAAAATAAATAAATAAATAAAAATAAATCATTATTTTGTGCATGTTGAATGTCTCAATGGTCACGTCAATCAATTTTCATTGTCAAACTCTGTGATCAAATTATCTAACTCAATTCATATTTTTTTCGTGTCGTGTTTGTCATCTTTTATTTAACATATATATCAGTGATATGGAAGATAAGCGTAAACGTACTTTGAATTTCACCAGTGGCGAGAAATCTGTACTTACGGCACTCGTAATAACGTACAGAGATATAATAGAAAATAAAAAATCGGACGCTAAAGCAAATGCCGAAAAAGAAAAAAGTTGGAAGGATCTGGCTGACGAGTTTAATGCTCTTAGTACTCACTGCAAACGTTCTCTTGAGAGCTTCAAATCAAATCAAATATATTTATTTGTTATAGCTTAAACACTTGCTGGGAGAATAACAAAATAAAAACTTCATGTCAGGAAGCATAAACCAATGGCTAAACTGAGTTGGCTACATCGTTTAAGCTAATCATTCGATTACAGTACATAATCAATGGTTAGTGAATGGTGAACAGCAAAATATTGTTAAACAGCCGTTCATGGTTCAAACATTTGTTTAAAATTTAACCATCTGTTGGTGAACTTGGGTCTAAATCTCACGGTTAATTTAGTTCAACACGCTGACACGCTCGCAAGTGTAGCGCTAGTGTATCAACCGAGTTTATAGAATGCCAATCAAGAAACTCACGGCGGGTTCAGATTCGAATTTTAGAACGACGTCTTACAGAATCAACAGGCTGGTAGGTATGTTGCTAGAGTGGACCGCCGCCAGCTGTTTTTCAATAGATCTTTTTCCTGCGTAGACCACTCTTTTATCTGGGCACCCCACCCCCAATTTTCCAGACTTTCAGGGTCAATGTCTGCACCTGCGGTGGAGGTTGTAATGTTGTGGCATCTATCATGGTCTTCGTTAGGTCCTGAATTTCGTGCGGTTGATCCAGTGCTCTGGATTTCAGGTCTTGGAGCCAGAAGGCTCGAGGCCACTCTGGGGCTACTATCAAGAAAACTCCCGTTGCACTGTTCAAGTGCTTTAAAACTCTTGGCAGGAGACTGGGAGGAGGGAATACCCATGCTAGCCGGTAATTCCATTTTCTGCTGAAGGCATCTATGTAGCTGGCCGATAGATCTCTGCAATCTTTTGATACGTAGTTTTTTACTACAGCAGTTGCTGGAGTTGCAAATAAGTCTATTTCTGGTTGGCCCCACTTCCGAAAGATTTCCAACGTTGCTCGGGGTAGGATGTGCCATTCTGCGGGTTGTTTTCCCCTTGATAATCTGTCCGCTACTATATTGTATCTCCCTGGTAGATAATGTGCTGATAGGGTTATCATAAACTCGTCTGTTAATTGTAGTAGTTTGAAAGTCAGTGCTAGTAGTCCCAACGATCTGGTTCCTCCTTCTTTCCGTATGTAAGCAATCAGGGTTCGATTGTAGGATTGGATAAGCACATGAGAATTCCGTAATAGCATCGTGTTCTTTTTGATTGCTGCTATTACTGCATAGAGCTCTTTCTTGTTGCTGTGCCATCTTTTTTGATGACTTAGCCATGTGCCCGACATTAATTTCCCATCCAAGTGGGCACCCCAACCCCATTCCGAAGCGTCCGTCGCCAGGAAATGTGTTGCGGGTTTCTTGTGTATAGGCAAAGTGTGGCAAGTGGCTCCGCGCCACCACATGATTTCCTGATACACCACTTGCGGAATCGAATGTTTTTGGCGTGGTCGTCTTCTGTCGAAGCGTCGTAAAAACAGTTGTATTCTTCGGCAGTGAAGCCTGCCTCGAGGTATGACAAAATTCGCAAAATTCAGTTGACCCAGTAGCCTTTGCAACTCCCGCAAGTTGATGTATCTCATCTGTAACGCCCGGTCTAAGGTATTGTTGAGGCTGTGTCTTCCCTTTTCGGGTAATGACATTGTATTTAGAGCTGTTCGCCAGCATATGCCCAGATAGTCCAAGTCCTGTGTTGGTGTTAGGACTGACTTCTCGTAATTGATTTGCCAGCCTAAGCGTTCCAAGTGCCGCACGGCTTCCGAAGCCTGACGACATAACTTGGATTGGTCCTGGTTGACCATCAGGAAGTCGTCTAGGTAGACTAGCACTCGACAACCTTTTGCACGCAGGGTTTCCGCAACCCAGCATGTTACAGAAGAAAAAAGGTGAGGGGCTGAGGCCAAGCCGAACGGTAGGCAAGTCATTTCGTATAATTGGCCCTTGTAACTGATCCTTAAGAACGGCCGGTGAGATTTTGCTACCGGTAAATGAAAGTAGGCTTGGGAAATGTCTATTTTTACCATCCAGTCTCCCGGTTGTAGAAAGTCTGGGACTGAACTGTGAGATATCAGACGAAAATGTTTGGTTTTTACGAATTTGTTCAAATCTCGAAGATCGAAAATCGGGCGCATTGAACCGTCGCTTTTCTTCCGTAGAAAAAGCTTGGAAAGGAAACTGGGTGTTTTCCTTAATACTGGTTGTAAAACGTCCTGATTTAAGAGATCTTCTATTATCTGTGACATTGCAGTGGATGTCTTGGTTTCGTATTGGTTCATGATCCGAGATGTTGGCATTAGCAAAGGAGGTTTTCTGTATAGAGGTATTCGAAAGCCAGTTATTGCTGATATTATGAACTTGTTGGCGGTCAGTGCTTGCCAACGCTCCTTGAACATCTTTAGGCACCCTCCTCTGAAATGTGTTGGATAGTCATTTTTTCCCTTCTTTGTTTCGAAAGGACGCATTCTTGGTATTCTTGTAACCGTCACTTTTTCCTTTATATGTTTGTTTTGTTTGTTGTTTTTTGAAGGTGTCTCGAAAATTATTTGACGTTTGTGATTGGCTTCTAAACTTGGAGGTAGATGGTGTCGATTCTTTATATTTGTGTTTTGGTTGATCTTTGTTTTTTCCAGCTTGTGGTGGTGATAACCAAAAATGAGGTCCGCCGAGGGATTGGATGAGTGATGTAAGTTTAGAATTGTCAAATAAAAATTCTTCGCTAGGTGGTATGTTATTGACTGCGATTTGAATACTTTTATTCGGAATCTCGTTTATTAATCGTTTGCGTCTAGTTTCTAAGCATTCGGCACGTTTGCCACAAATCATTTGTAAAGTTTGTTCCGACAATTTATAAGACGGGGAAGAGTTACCAAAAGTTTCCGAAAATTTATTAAAAAGGTTATTGGGTTTCAACTCGCTTGGGTTATTATGAGCCCAGTCAATTATAGCCTGTAAGCCGGATTGTAATAGATCCCTTTGTTGTAATAATGCATTTGTAGTTGCTGCCATAATTTCCTCCGTAGAAGCCAAGAAGTCTTTGCCCTTATTTAATGCACACATTTCGTCGTTGATTTTCAACCTACAGAACCCTGGGGACGCAAGCATATCCGCCAATGCTTTTTTATAACGAATATGTTGCCACGTGGCAGAGTTAAAATGTTGTAGGTTTATTAGCTGTTGTAACAGTTTTCCGTCAGCTACTTTGAGCACCTTTTTCTCATCGTACGATGAACCACTTACTTATGGATTGACTGCGGACTTCCGGCTATAAGTATACACTGCTTCTTCATAATAATGCTGTATGTTTTCCGGAAGCACATTAATAAAATAATATTAGTTCTAGATAAGGTCATCGGGAAGATAAGTTTGAGGTACCTACTATAGTTTGATTTTAAATCAAAATATTATGACAATTTTACCACGGATTTCAAACCGGATTTCTTATTTTGTACTTTCTTGCAGATTTAAAAAAAATAATTATAAGTATTGTTTTTTTTTTTCATGTATTATATCATAATCAGAAAATAGATAACTATTAAGTACTAGCTGTTTCCCGCAGCTCCCCCCGCGGTCAATTTTTTTTTTATGTAATTGAGATTTTTTTTACTATAAACCTCACGGAGCCTGAGACCTTTACAACGAATGCAAAACCGTGGAAATCGGTGCGTGCGTTCTGGAGTTATAGCGTCAGGAAGGAAAACCCGACTTATTTTTATATAGTAGATTAGTCTAAAAAAATAATTAATCAGATCCATCCAGAAAAAATGCTCATACCAAGGGAA
Organism: Plusia festucae; assembly: GCA_950381575.1. Classification (NCBI taxonomy): domain Eukaryota; kingdom Metazoa; phylum Arthropoda; class Insecta; order Lepidoptera; family Noctuidae; genus Plusia; species Plusia festucae. The sequence goes on from OX494447.1 coordinate 2,195,625, forward strand.
CAGATTAAATAATAGTTACTACGTAACTAAAACCTTAGAATACGCACAACTAACCAAAGAAAAAGTTGGATTTAAAAAAAATAAAATAATATAATATTATGTACTTACCCGTAACCGAATCTGAACAAAATTATTTTCAAACACACTTCAAACGATCATCATTCTAGCCTAAATACAAAATGCTATCACACAACAAGGTGGAAAACAATTTCGTTCTAATTAAACCCTTAAATCGTTCCCCGGAAAATATTAACATTGCGCTCATGGGCCACTAATCAAGATAATTAGTGACGTGTTGAGCTCTGACTATAAGTACGCAATAAAATGGCGTGGTAGGGCCACGAAACATTGTGGAGAGACGCGGCAGCGAGTTTATTGGCATGCAGAAACGCCAATCAGTTTTAAGTGTCATGAGAGGCTCGTAGGTTAGAGTAAGCTGTACGGTTTGACCGATAATAAAGGTTAAGTTGCTTATGTCGCGGTTGATCTATGGTTGAGTGATCATTTGTAAATATATTCTTTTTAAAGCGACGCCCGCACTAAGGTATTTAATCTTTGTGTCGCGGGGGCTTCACAAACATTCAAATCACATGCACAAAGAACACTCACACTTGGAACAAGTATCTGTGGATCACACAAATGCTTGTCCCATGCGGGGATCGAACCCGCAGCACGTCGCGCACAGTGGTAATTAGCGTGGTGATCACTCGACCTTCTGTGCAGTCGAATAAATAAAATATACTGAGATCCCCCGTGCCTCGGAAAGCAAGCTAAGCCATTGCTCCCGACTGTCATACGGTAATCTTTGACTTAAAGTCATTACAATTCTGACAACCAGGATACTGTGTTACAAAAAGAAATTGACAGAAAGCATGAGACTTAACTTCTTCTGGATTCTGGAGTCTGGAGAGGCAGTCGTTCCATGTAAAATTCAGTAATGAGGTGAATCCGATAAAAATGGAAGCCAACCCCAACAAAGTTTGGAATAAAGTAGCGGCAGACACATTGAAGAACGTAAAATAATATAAAAAATATATCTAAATAAATATAAGTTAAATTTAAACGGATTCTATCGCGGTCGGCCCGTGACCATGACACCTGCACAGGCGTCGACACGTCGGGCACTAAAATCAAAAATACTCCACGATAGAATCCGTTTAAAAGTAGTTTTATTACAATGTCTACCATTCGCGTAAACCTCAGAAAACAATAAGTTAAATTTAAATAAAGCTTAATTGCAATTGTGTATTCAGGGGTACGACAATCGAATCATTATGCTTCTTTGATGACAGGAAAACATTTGTTAGGCTGGCTTTCTTTTCCTTCCTGCTACGCCACTTTAACGATCACCGATCACGAAGTGAATTTTATTATTACATGCTTTTCTTTAATGTAAAATGTTTGTGTGTTTCTTTAGGTCAAATCTTACCACCATATAACAACTTTTCGACATCCAATTGAAGTGGTTTTTGGCATATTAAAATGAGGGGGAGGTTTCCTCTGGAGAACTCTCTTCCCGTGGGTTTCGTAAAAGGTGACTAAGGAATATAGAAGAGGAATATAGAATCTATCAGAATGGAGAAGCGTTATTTTCAAAAGTGTTTTGTTCTTTAGATTTATAATACTGCATTATTACTCACTACATGCGCGTATTTAATTTACCAAAAGCTTTTGCGATTTATTTTATTGGTTTACTAATAATACCACGCCTAAAATAACCACGAAAACGATATTTTCATTACACATGAATATTGTTTATTTAACCTAATAAAAAAAAACAGCAAACAAAAAATAAACATTAATAACACTAAGTCCTGACCCTAACACCAAAAATAAAAGAGCCCTTAATTCAACCTGGCAACCCTTTTAACGCGCTCTCAGTAAACAGCCCTTTGTACAGGTGGGTAGATTAAAATTATCAACGTGTTTACCGTCCGCCCCTGTGGTTTTATTTGATCATTCATTACAAAAATAATTTCGGTAATAAATTTTTCATGGACTTACTTTATTTGTTTGACCTTAAGGTTTATAATTGCGTGGCGTAAGTGTTTGGCTCTGCTGAATCGCTAGAAATATGGTCTATTGTTTAAGTTGCTATAGAGATCACATTTTATGACTATGTTATGAACGTAATTTAGACGGGAGTTTTGTTCTTTACCCATATGCTACTTCAAGAGTTATTTGGTATATTTGCCACTAGCATTAGTTCGCGGCCCACGTGGGCACCAGTTATCGGAAAAATTGTAGCCTATAGCCTACCTCAATAAGTGGACTATCTGACAGTGAAATAATTTTCCAAATCGGACTAGTAGTTCCTGACGTTAGCGCATTCAACAAAACAAACAAACATTTCAGCTTTATTATAATAATATAGCTTACAATGTATGAATTCATCCTAATTTGTCTCTCCTAGTAGTAGTTTGAATGACACGTGAATCGCTTCAAACTTCTAAAATTTTAAATATCGCTAGATGTTATAGTTCCGCGGTGCTAGTGCCTTAAACGTCACAGTTCACTCTTGTAGGTTCTATTACCTACTATAACTTTTTACTTTAACATCTTCAAATAATGATTACTTTTAATTTCAAGCCAAAAAAAAATAATATATGGATTGACTAAATTCATGCCCGAAGCAAGCTAAAGTAAAACAAAACAGCAAACATATTACCTACTTAACCTTTTTTTACCATATTCAAAATATTTTAGATTAAAAATTCAGCAAGCGTGCACACTTTCGTATAGGACTCTCGTATATCTGGCCTCCAACAAAATGAGGAACCCACGTCACTTTAATTCTAAACGACGAGTTATTTTGGCCTTCCCTGCCGCCAACTGCCTTTTCACTGTAGTACAAACTCGAGGAAAATCGTTGTCCAGCCAGGGGTCAAGTTACTTTGGTCAATGTTACGTTATATTGTGACAGCGTAATAATGTCACTTTGTACGGCTGGTTCTTCGCAGATATAAGTAGTTGGGCCTCCAGCGAAAGCTATGAATGTAGCAAGTTATAATAGATATTAGATAAACTTGGAAATGAAATATATTTCTGGAATTTCTTTGTAAAAAGGTCACTTTCAGTAAAGTTGTCGCGAAAATGGCAGCGTCTTGGAATTCAATTCATAGTTGTAAGTGCTTGCTTGTAACTTAATGTGTCTTATTCTTATTACTTAATATTTGTATGAAGTAGGTGAAAATATGTTACATATTTTACTAATGACTTTTTAGAAGTTAATGTAACATCACTAAAATGTACTATGTTATTTAATATATTTACTTCTATTTAAAAGAACATTTTCGTTACGACAAAAAAAAACATTAAAATCATTCGCATTTTATTGATAAAAATATAAATTAAATTAAACTTTAACTATAAGTAGGTAATTGTATATTAAATTCAAACCCAGGTAACCTTACAAATTGAAATTCTTTAAGTATATTTGGCGATTGGGATAAATACAATCATTGATACGTGCAATTTTTTAAGCTCGTTGAAATTGACATTTCCTAAAGCTACTCTAAAAAGGAATGTTAAAACAAAGGGCCACCAGACAATTTTAGTTTCACATTGAGTACAATAAAAAAATACCGGGTCTTTTGAGGAAAATACTCAATCAACCCACGTAAAATATTAGGATATTATTAGCACCCAAAAAGCACATGTATAGAGTACCTACATGTTTAGAGTATCTACCTTTTGGCCGAAAACTGAAACGTTTATCTGTATTATTTCCGCTGTCTCTGTCCCTTTAAGGTGTAGAGTAGCGACAGAGAGACAATTGAGAATGTGTTAAAAATAATTTACTTCAGTACTGGGAAGTGTACCTATCTATCGATTTGTTTACGAATTTAATTGATCGTTAATCGGCAAGGAACAGTGATCGATTTTGGTTACCTCACTAAGGTCTTCGTCAAGCAGCGAAATAAATTAAACTCAAGATATCAGACTGTACTCTGCACTATTTTATGATGTCTGTAGTTCACCAATCTAAATTGACCTACTTCCAACAACACAAAGCAACGAAACAATTCAGAATCCCTAATTCTGTTTGAGAATTATTTAATAAATAATACGTACAGGATCAGCTAATATTAATGTAGTGAGGGAGTTAAATCCTTAAGGGAAAACCGATACACCGATCTTTGCCCCTCTAAGCTATCTTTTATACAAGATTTGCCAACAAAAGCATTACGTTTCGGCGCCTCCGTGACTTGGATATACTTAACTGATATCTTTTCCATCTTTGTGTTTTAAATTATGTATACGTGGCAGAAAGATCTTCGGTAGATAAGTTGAGAAGGATACTCGTTTTGGATGCTTAGAAATAAACAGTCTACAGTCAAAGGCCATTGGTGAAGTGGCACCTCATTTTCTTTGTCGGCGGTCGCAATGGGATGTTTTTAAGTATTTTTACATAAATAATTACGGTTTGCAGCATGAAAGCGTAACTAGGAGTAGTTAATTTAAGTAGATGCCTTAACCCTTGACTCTACGTATCTTCTTATGTTGGACATGCGTAAACTTAATAGACGTAGGTACTTATTGGTTCTTCAAAAAGTTTCCAGTCTCACTCAACGGATTCAACTAAATACCAGTGACTGGCCCCGGTTTCTGAGATGCTGATCAATTAAATCTAAAAACGAATGTGATTAGTAATAGACTAACAACCAATAGATCGCTTTGTTAGATGATTAACTAATTATGTTGATCTTGGCAACCTATTTGCTTGTCTTGTTGTCAGGATTAAATGTCTAGGCAAAAGGTTTATTTAATAACCTCTTTCTCTAATTTTCGCAATTTTCTAATTATTTAGGTCTCGACCTAAAATATTTTTGTTAATGTAATAAAAAATAATGAATACCTATCATAAAACATTTTTAAAGCACGCCTCGCACATTTTGCAAGCATCATACAGAATGTATCCAGTACTTTTTACCACTCTTTGATATTATAATTTCAAAGACTAGATCCCTAGTTCCCACAGCAAGTTACCGAGAACGTACGTTACATCTCAAAAGCTAAATTCACAATATGAATACGAGAAACGGCGAGTTAAAATAATAATTTGTTAAGCTTGCTTCACTGGCTTAAAGAAATGTTGCCTTTTTAAAGATATGAAGATTCATTCCGTGGTTTTACGTTTCTTTTATTTGTAATAGCAGTTGTTATTGGTTTTATTTACTTTCATGTGACTTTTTTCATGTTATCTTGACATCATTAACAATCGGAAATCATCGTAAGGAAGCCAAGTTTAAAAAAATATATACCTGAAATCGCCAACTAGCAATGAGCAGGAGAGATAATCAATGCTCGTTCCTCTTCCATATGAGAAGATATTCCTATCAGAACAATACACAATCAAAACCGATACATAATGATAACTTTTTAGTTTCTCTTCGGTTCGGTGTCTGGTATTTTGAGAGTTAAAGGTAACAATTGCGGTTTTCCATTTAGCTGAAAATAGCATAATTTTAGTTCTCCGTGGTCGATTAACGTACACGCCGGTTTTCAAGGTGTCACTAGCTGTGAGGTTCCACGTTCGATCCCCGGACGGGTCAATGTAGAAAAAAACACTTTTCTACATTGTCTCGGGTCTTGGTGTTCGTGGTATCTTCGTTGTTTCTGATTCGATATTATATGGATTCGGAGCAAAGTATGTGATGTGGTCCACATTTATTTATTATTCAGCATCATTATTATTAGATGTAATGTTAATATTACATAGAGCTGTTCTAATGGATGGAAGATAGGTGGCAATAAAAATAAATGTGTAAAAATGATTGTATCTGAAATTTTGATAGTATATTGCCGTAATTGCTCTCCATAATTATACACCTAACTACCAACAAAGTAATAATGAAATGCTAATGAACGGGGTCCTATCTCAACCAGACAAACTTCTACTTATTTGTACGCAAACTCAAGTACTTTAAGTTTGGTTATAAATTAACCTGGGTATAGTATATATGTACAGCGTGTAACAAAAACCCTGTCCGATCCCTGAGAGTATTATTCGGTATCGTACTGCGAACACATATATGTAGCCATTAAATGGATTGGAGATTATTATTTTTCCCCAGTGAAAATATATAAATAAAAATAAAAATTTATCCAAGGCAACAGCAACACTGACCGCTCCTCAAAGTTCACGTACTTACTATCTACAGTTTTGTGTCAAAGAAGCCGCCTATGCGAGTCGGTTCATGAGCTGTACCACGAATACGCTTTTATTGGATCTGACAGTGGTGTTGTTACTTGTTGTATTTTAAGTACAATGGAGAGACGATTTCCGGAAGGTGGTGGCAAGCAGCGGATGATTAGTGCTGCCCAAGAAAGAAATGGTTGGTTCTTTTTGGAGTAAGCTTCTTTTCAGCAGTGGACGGCGATAGGCTGATATGATGACGATAGTATATTTGTACCTACCTACCGAAAATATTAAAGCGGTAGCCTAATTAATGGCTAGGGCGTCGAACTTACGATCATGTGGTGGCCGGTTCAAATTCCAACCCATTGCACTACCGACGTGAACCCAGTCGTAAAAAAAACATTTGGTTAGTAAGAGAGGTTAACAAGAGTTATTCTGCGACCCACATTGCTAGTAAACTTTAAAATACATTGATTGGTCCTTTTAAAGAATGTTGTTAATGTCTTCAACTTGCTAGATATGTGTCTCAGTCCAAGCTAGACCAGTGGCAATTGGCCGGATATAACCACATAACTTCTCCACGCGACACTATTTCAATTTGCTGCAATTCTCTAGACAGGGTTACAAAGATTTTTCAATGCCAGATACCAATCGGCGCAAATGCCTAATGCAGTTTCGGTCATAAATCTCCTAGATTTCGGAGCCAAGCGATTTTCAACTCAAAATCCAAAGCGTTAAAGACAAGAGTGTAAAGCGTGGGGATGAAATAATGAAATATAATTAATAATATTTCAATTGTTTTAGGTATACCTACTTACGTAAGAGAAATCCAACGTCTGCATTTGGGCTAAAAGCTTATCGAGCTCTTCATAAAATACTTAACTAAATACACTTAATTATAACTTTGTTTAGAATTCCTGCTAAAATATCAGATGTCAATGTCAACCTGTTTCCAAGTCTTTTCCCAAGCTATGTTGAGGTCATCTTTGAGTCACCGGGATAAGCTGAAATACCGTATTTGATATGGGTAACACAGTACATATGCCAATGTATAGTTTTTATATGATAGATACAACAACTACATTCAATTAAATTGATTTCGACTATAAATAAAACATTTAATCCTTACGTAAGGAACCAATCCATATTTCACTTACATACTGAACTAAATTCACAGTTGAAGGTTTCTTAATACATTTCCTTCTAGAAGCCGTGCGGATAAATTCGAGATTTCCATCAGTAGTCAGCCTTCAATCCGGCACATTAGCGTGAAATATTCAGCGATTGACGCTAATCGCACGTAGGTACGCAACACACGAACCGAAGATATTGCTTCCACTTCCCTTTTTCTTATTTCTGAAATCTGTTTCGCCCTAATGTAGTTTATAGTTACAAGTGAGGAATCTCCGTTAAGATTACAAAATAGCTTTTCTTAACTAGCATATACGTAGATACATACGTAGTCTTCTTTTGCCTAATCTTTTCCCAAGCAAGTTAGAGTTAGAGTCCAAACTCAAAGGATTCAATTGAAGCACTACTGAATCCGGTGGCACAAAACACATACCGCATGCGAGCGGTCCTCATTTCAGTAGGTAACACTGAGTCCCATGACTGATTGTAATCGTATGAAAGTAAGGACCAACGGCTCAACGTGCTTTCCGACCTACGATCTCGGTCATAACAAATGGTTACCCATCCAATGACTAATCGAGCCGAGCGCGGTTTTACCGTTAATATCGGTCAAACTATATGACTATTCTTACTATATAACTATGTACATTATGTATCAGGCCCACTTTATAATACCAGCTTTAAAATGTCCCAATGGCACAGGCCTTTTCCCATATAGAGAAGGAATGAGCATTTTGTAAATGCGTCAACGGTGTAGAATTTCGAAATTAGCCATTGAATGCTTAGCATGTCTTCCAACGCCGAAGATGTCATTTTTATATTTTCCATTACCGCCGGCTATACCAGTGCTAATATTGTACTAATATTATAATACCATTTTTTAAAGAGAAGGAGAAGGCGCTCAAGAAACGTTATATATCCAAAGTGTCGTTCCCAATCGGCAAGAAACTCCATAGGTTATTCTTGCCGATTGGGAACGACACTTTGGATATATAACGTTTCTTGAGCGCCTTCTTGAGTCTTATAAGAATTAAAAACTTTTTGATTTTGATTGATCACCACGTTTGTTCATTGCGGTTGGCGATTTCAGGTTCCAATTATTTGGGATCCAGGTTTCCTCACGATGTTTTGGTGTCTTAAGATAATAAAAAACAAATTTATCTCTGAAAAAGTCATATTGGTACTTTGCTTAGAACCTGCAATCATGTGCATGCAAATTCAGTCATTGAACCTCAAAGCCACCTCGACATTCGTGTCACTTTGCTAGAACTAAATAGAGCTGTCTCAATTTGCTTTTATAATGGATTCTTTCGCCTCGAAACTTATCTCATAACCAACACCGCCAGATGTCGCGACGTAGTCACGGACTCACATAACTTACATGTACGTATGTATATTGCACTATCAGCGGGAAAATACGGACTCGCAGTACATTGGACGTATAGCTCTTGTCTGCAGTTTCACATCCGAGATACACTGCGTGTTTGCTGTGCCTTGGTTTTCGTGATAAGCGGAGCGGAAAATACCTCAAAAATAAATTAAACCAAATTATTCAAATTATAAATATAATTATTCAATTAAAAATTACTTAAAGCCATCTTCGATTATTAAACTATCTAGCAATGGAATATTTTTTTTAAGCGGACCAGCAGTTCCTGAGATTAGTGCGTTCAACCAAACAAAATCTTCAGCCTTATAATTAGTACAGATAAATGGCGCTACTAGAGACATTATGCAATTCGACAGTGCCTGAATAGGTCTACTTGAATATAATAAGAATAAAAATACCGGTCCTTAAAATAAATGTCCCACTGCTGGGCACAGGCCTCTTCTCATATAAAGAAGAAACGAGCATTACCACGCTTCATTGCATGTGGCTATTTCAGATTCAAATTTCAAACACACTCATGTTTCCTCTCGATTTTTTTTTCACTGATTGTCAAATGTCTTAAAATTATGAAAAAGTAAATAATCATTATAATTTTGAACATTTACATTGGTACTTGCCTGTAATGGGTTCGAATCTGCAACTTTCTGAACACAAATACGTTCACAGAACCGCTAGGCCACCATGGCGAGGTATTAAAAACTATTCAAATAATTATAGCTAAATGTAATAACTATAGATAAGAGTGAAGAAAACACGTAAAATATATATTTAAATACTTATAGCGTATTTTCAATGATCTTGATAAAACCCTTTTAGTAAAATTTACAGAATATATCCTATTCGTACCAAAAGAAAATACTAGAAATAAAAGATCAAATAACTCTCCACTGTGACCTCTTCGCAAGCTGCAAATGGCTTGTCTGTGCCACAGAACTAGTATTATAGACAATATTAAATTGTTCATAGTGCTCAAGTAAAGCAGAATGATTTTATATGTAAGATCTTTGAACTAGATGTGCCCGCGGCGTCGTCTGAGTAGTACAAAGTAGTGTTTTGTGATGAGATCATGTATTATCTATCCTGTTGCCACGAGGGGTGGACAGACGTGTACTTTCTTTCATGTAATTATGAGATACATTATTTTAATATTTTACGATATCCATTTGTTACTGAGACGATTAGCTATACAGGATTATTTTAAAAGGAGTGCGGTTATCGTACGAGGTAATCAGGTGCAAAAAATTGAACCAATTTTCCCAAGGAACATAGGTCGAAATCGTAAAAATAAAAATCAACTTTTCATACAAACATAAGTCACGTGACCTGTCACTTTGTATGAAAATATCATTTTCCAATTTAAGATTTTTCTTGGTTTTTAATTAAAAAAGGTTTTTTGACAACGGGTATGGAAAAAAAAATCTTGCTTTTCAGCAAAGGCCTCATCTAGAGGTTTCCACAGTGTGCGATCATGTGTCTTTCTCATCCTTCATAAGCCTGCCATCTTTTTAGTATCGTCTTCCACTCTACGACAATGATAACGTATTGATCTATTCCAAACACTACGGGTGTTTATCCTATAGCTTCTGAAAGTACCGTTAACAATGGAAATAATATCCAGCTTAATTTTATAGACTTGCTTGTAATAGTCAACTTTATGTGTACAATTAATTAATCAAATTTGTTTATTAAGTAAGTACTAGATTCTGCCCGCGACTTTGTCTGCGTGGACTTCGGAATCTTAGCTAAAGTTTCGCTCGTTAACCATTTTTAATCTTCCTACAGGAACTAAGTATTTGAGAGATCGGTATAGAAAGGACATGTCCTTTTCCATAGCATAGGTGACATGCATACCAAATTACAAAGCGGTCTGCCCGCGGCTTAGCTCGTAAACAATTTTAAATTTTCCCTCAAGAACTACTTACGAAATCGGGATAAAAGGTAGCCTATGTTCTTGTCCATGTCAAAGGCTATATGCATGCCAAATTTTATCCAAATCTGTTCAGCCGTTTAAGCGTAATTGAGTAACAAACATCCAAACATCCACACTTTCACATTTATAATATTAGTAGGATTTGCATGTCACAAATGACAAAATGTATTGGCACAGATTCTTTAGTGTCCATCTTTTATGTAACTACATTTTACACAAATAAAAAATTATAATCTACACTAATATTATAAAACTTTGTTTGTTTTTTTGGTTGTAATGAATAGGTTTAAAAACTACTGGACCGATTTCAAAAATTCTTTCACCATTAGAAAGCTACATTATCCACGAGTAACATAGGCTATATTTTTACTAAAAAATTAGATACGCGGGCGGAGTCGCGGGGAACAGCTAGTCATGATATAAAATTCTAAATCACAATTTTCCTACTCCTACGCCTATTCTATGCGTAACTATAATCAGGGGAGACAAAAAAATAAATCTAAATATAGGTACCTTCCCTATAAAAAGGTTCGATTTCCAATATATTCTAAAAAAAGAAACAATACATCTATTTCCTCACGATCCTGTAACATAAATAATGTACAAAGTTTTCATCCTCTGACAATTCCCGGTAATGACTAAAGTATTTTCCTTTACCTGTACAATGAACTCTTAAATCAGGACTCGCCGTCGTGCAAGCGAGAAGCCGCTATGCGCAATATATTCGCCGTCTCGTTCCTAAAACGGCATTAGTACATTTTAAGATCTCATAGTATGCGCGGTGAAACTCGCGTTTTTTCCTTGACAACAAACGACTTTTGATTTCTTTGCAAAACGTTTCGTTTATTTACAATTCTGATTTCGCAGACCGTTTATCATATGAAAATGTTATTGGTGTTACAATATTATTTAGAGAACTTCGTTTAACGTGTAGGTATATTGTGTAAATAAATAAACTTAATTGGAACGCGGATTAATTATTTTTCGACATCTATTGCAAGTTGGCCAAAAAGTCGGTTTGATTACGGTTTGACTGATAATAAAGGTTAAACCGCGCTCGCCGCGGTTGGTCCGTGGATGGGTGACCATTTGTAAACATACTGAGAGCCCTCCGTGCCTCGGAAAGCACGTTAAGCCGTTGTTCCCGACTGTCAAACGGTGATCTTTGACAGTCGTTAAGTCATTACAATTCTAACAACCAGTCTTACTATGGGATACTGTACTACCCAGTAAGATGGGTTGTGGAGGTCAGACAGGCAGTCCAGAAGCCGACCCCAACATAGCTTGGGAAAAGGCAAGGCAGAAGATACTAAAAATAATGAACATAAGTCTTTCTCTAACAGATTCCTACCATGGACTGTTAATACTATCATCTTAATACCTATAAACCTACCATCATTCTTTCTATTGACTACCAAATCTGTACGTAATATGGGACAAAATTCGGTACTTAACATAATTTGTAGGGCTTAATATCTCTTGTAGGAGATCTTCGAATGAGGATATTAATTATGGCCGTAATCAAAATCAAAATCATTTATTCAAATTAGGCTACCATGGGGCAAAGGTCTTCCCGCTTGGCTCCAGACCTTTCGGTCTTGAGCCACTTGACGCCAATCACTAAAGAAGCGATCGATGTCATCCCACCACCGCCTCCTCGGCCTGCCTCGTTTGCGAAACCTTTGCCCAGCAGTGGGACAATTATTAGGTTAAAAAAAAGCTACCATGTAGCATGTAGCTTTTGAACTTCAAACATAAAAAAACTATATATCCTTCTAAATGCAACCGATAGCTTTGTTCGAAGAAATACGACTTTTGTAACATTATATACACACCATCATTTGTAACATTATATACACATCAACTTCGAAATTCGTTAATCAACTGTCAAAAATCATATCAAGCGTTTTGATTGGTAGTTGGCCTTGGTGTACCGTCATATACAGTGGCATGTTAATTTGACAACACCTTAAAATAATAACACTTTTAGAAAACCATTTTTATTAAATGTCAAAATTATTTTAAGAATAATAAAAATAAAATTTTAGTATAAAATATATTGCTTTCTGAGGTTTGCACGAATGTTAGACATTGAAATAAAACTATTTTTTAAGAATGGATTCTTTTGTTTTTTCCCGACATTTCAGTCTACCCGTGACCATTATACCGCCAAAGGCGTTCAAACGGGAACAAAGATAAAAAGAGCAGTAAGAAAATTCATTTATGATTATCAACATTAATACTCTACCTATTCCGATTGTTAAAATACGCGTGAAGATTATTACTACATATCCTTGCCAAGTTCTTTCTTGTATTTACAAGAGCAATTCAACCACTTATACAGCTCATAGTTCATACAAGATCCCCTTATCCTGTGCAGTCTCTAAATCCCAATCCAATCTAGATTAGCTTAGGCCGGGCACACGGGGGCACTTGGGGGCTATGCGCACCAGAACATCTGAAATGCAGAACATTTCATAAAACTTTTATAAAATTTTGCTAGCATGATATTTATTTCATAAGGTTCGTCGTAGGTTTATTGCTTTGAACTGTTTAAGTGATCTCAAATCGAATTGATTAAGGTGAGATGTGGAGTAACATTTATTGGTTTGTCATTCAACGGTTTTTAAAATTTATCTTTTTGGTCATTAGTCATGAGGATCGATATTGCAGGATTACAAAATAGTTTCGTTACCACAGTCTTAGTAATTATTTTGGATCGATTTTGAATACAGGACTTCCTTTGATGTATAAATCCCTATTAATGGCAAAAAGAATTCCGAAAACAGATACGAAAAAATATACTGTAGAATTGAGAACCCCCTTTTGAAGACGGTTAAAAACAAAATTGTTATGCAGAAGATGAATGCTTGAATAGTTTTGTTCAAATAACTCACATTTTACATCTTGCCTACATAATTTCCAGTGTTCAACAATATTATGATACCATATATAATCATTAGCAACCCCAAGTATCTCTTAAAACCCCCTCCCACCCCATTCCGTTTGACATCTTTTCGTGTGCGGCTCACATTTCCTTCAGATTACGATGACATTTGATGTCTTCAGGAAATTAGTTTTGCACCCCCGATTACTGTAAGGAAGCGTAAGTAAATCTCTTCATGTTTGTTTTTATAACGGTACGCGGAATTTTGTATTAACTAAAGTATCTCTGAGAATGGATGCTGTGTAAATTAGTTGACGTTTACTCCAAAGGCTGGTGGATAAGGAGGAAAAGACCCTTTAAAGGCATGACGCATACAGAAAAATTGGCAGAACTATTGTTAAATGGCGTTTAAGAAAGTGGTTGTTTTTTTTTTTAATGAACGGTGACCAAGGCATCTTGTAGTGAAAATCTCGTAATGTTTGATTTTATTTCAGTTCTACAACCAGGTAAATTACAACGTTTATTTACCTGTTTTTTTTTTATTCCTTTAATTAGATGTTTGGATGTTTGTTACGCAATCACGCAAAAACGACTGCTCGGATTTGGATGAAATTTGGCATGCTTGTAGCCTTTGACATGGAAAAGAACATACCTTACCGAAAGGATACCTTTTATCCCGCTTCCTTAAGTAGTTCCCACAGAAGGGACGACCCAATTCTGAAGTTCACGCAGACGAAGTTGCGGGTAAAAGCTAGTAAAAAATAAAGATATTTATGAATACAATGGTTTGTATATCAACGAGTGGCTTTACTTCATTCATCTTCTAAGAATCAAGTCCCGTGACGTATTATAGAGATTATAACCCAATGAATGGTTATTAGGTAGGGTTGTCCGTACACTATTCCAAATTTATCGGTATAATCTGAATGTAAATGAAGATTTACATTCAACTTTGATTTGATTTGATTTGATTTGGTCCCGATTTTAAAGCGTTGATCTTTTTCAGTCATTGAAATTCTGACAACGAGTCTTACCGTGAAATACTGAGTTATCAAATGAAGAGGGTTGGCCTGTTTAAGGCATCCAAAAAGTCTATTAAGCTACATTGTAGAGATCATGCTAAATGGTAATCGCTACTTCGTAGTAAAAGTATTTGTTTGACAAGGTCAACTTATCAGCAAACTCGATTCCAATTGGGAAAATCTACCCTCAAATGTTTGCAAACAACCGGCGAAAATAACCGAAGAATTAATTAGTTCTCACAAATACCGAACATATTTTCCTCATAGAACTACAATAAAGTTCCGAAGTAATTATATCAATCCAATTGTCTTAACAGGCCCAGAAATATGAAGTCACGTCATCTAATTTCGGGGAAACTAGGACTTTTATTAGGAATTACATCAGCAATATATTGTTGGCCCAGCCCCACAAATCCTGGGAAATAACTGGCTGGATTTGCAATAATAACGACGAGTGATAGCTCACTCAGGAATGAAATGGAACTGGGATAGGTTTTAGAATTATGTATCCGTGTCGATTTAAATAACGTACTTTAAAAATTCAAATAGGATGACGCGTTCTTAAATAAGAACAGATTTTGAGATGAAAAGAAACTCTTGTTCCTAAAAATGTTCTTCTAATAATAATTGATAATCTTATAATTTATTATATTATTCTAGTATATTATAATTTTGTTGATATCAATGTAACAAACCGCAGGAAAGTACAAAATGTACGCAATTCCGTTTTAAATTCTTGAAAAAAAAAACCAATATGCTAATTGATTTTAAAACTAAACTACTCTTTCGATGGATTATTAAAATTTTTGTGGGACCACCTCTCTGGTATACCCTATCCATAACTGAAAGAGAAGAGAAAAAAAAAACGAATCTTAATAGCTGGAGACATCGCGTTACAAACATGCAAAAAAAGCATACAGTCAAATATACCTCCTCTTTTTGAACCCGATTTTAGTGTGGGAACAATCAACTCAAACAGCTCCACCTATCGATTTCCACTGCTGGACATAGGCCTCTCCCAAGTTGCGCGTTCCGCATCCAGTCCAACCCAGCTATCTTTTTCAGGTCATCGGTCTATCTGGCTGCAGGGTGTTCTACACTACGTTTGCCGATTCGCAGTCTCCACTTAAGGACTTGTCAATCCAAAAACATAGTTGATTATATTTTATTGAAAAATTATACAAAAATAAACTGATCTCCGCAAGAATGCTAAATTATGGTTCAGAATTTTATTATGAAACCCTGTAAAAATTAAAACTGGGAATAAAACCCAAAATTTTGCATCGAAATGTTCATATCGAAAACACGGCTTCGATTGGTTATTCACAAACCCAGGGGCATAGAGGAAGAACGGTACTTGATTACAACAAAACACTTTCTATATTTTGTGACTAATTAAAAAGTAATTGGTCGCTTGGGGCCCGTCCCTAGTCGCGACCTCAGACGAAATGAAACAAGCTTTAATTAAGGTTCCGCCGTAGGTACAGTAGACACATGTCGAGGTACCCTTATCATTGTCACTGACGACATTACTATAAGTTCTCGAAAAAATTCGAGTTGGAGTTTTTTTTCCTTGTTCGCGTGTATTGAAAAGAAACTTAAGTATGTTGCACGTGTGATGTAGTGTTGGTCTACAAAAAAAAAAACGTTATCTATTCGGATTGATTTTTTAATTAGATCTATTTGTTTACCATTTAGTGAGAAAGGAGTGGGTTTAGTTGATTTGATTCTGATATGTTAACAGGTCTCAACAAATATATGATAAATTGTAGTTTCTGGTGAAAATAACTTATATTTTTATACTTAAAGGTTTAATATAAAAACTTTTCTTATCAATCTCTGCGGTCTGCAATTTAAATAACTACATATCAAGCAAATAATTGTTTGTTAGAATGTATTTTGTCAGTCATATGTAAAACTTCTAGAATAAGATTTCGCTAAAAAAGTAATATTGCGAATGCGATCATCTGTAACTATACTCTTTTTTACAGAAGAATGTTATTGACTTCAACAAAAGTACGAGTTTTATTGGATATGATCTACCAAAAATACATTAAACATTAAATGCTATAGAAATAACATTCTTTAAATAACGGCTGGGTTATTGAATCGTGGGCAATTTAATATTAATTTCTTATCATTGTTGAAAACAATTTAACCACATTATTATAATAACTTCCGTGAGACGAATTCATAATTATTTAAGGATTCAACGGTTTACTCACGCGCATTCTCGGGAACGCCCGACTAGTTTCAGACTCAATAGGAGTCCTTAATCATGAGCTGACGCGGCGGCGGCGGTGTCGCGAGTCGAACTGATCTGGATCAGTTCGACTACGAGTAAACCGTTGAATCCTTAAATAATAATTTAACCACATTTACTAAAATTTAAATAATTTAATCTGTAAGTAGGATATAATAATATCAACACTTTATGTCTTTTTTGTGTTCGATGGAGTGAATACTACCTATCCGACCACCCTGAGAAGAAACTGAACTGAAAAATACATTTGTTTTTTAATCGGGAGATAAATAACATATGTACAACCAAACGTGTGTATTGTTTATTTATATATACCCTAAAATACTCACACGAATGGACGGACACTCGAAGCGAAGCTATTGATATTTTGTATTTAAAAGAGCAACGATAGAGTTGGCCTTTTTCAATGGAAAGTCAATAGTTTGTCGTTCACGACAAACTATTGACCGAGAGTTGAGTTTGAAATGAAAAGTTTTCACTACTAAGTCTACTGACCAATAAAACCTCAATATCACTTTTAGCAAGCTTTCACAATTTAGATGATTTCAGCAATAGCATTTAGAACTGCGTTCATTTGAACTAAGTTTTTCGTTATTGAGTTTAAAAATAATTATACAATGTCGATGCTGGAAAGTCGAGTTTTAGTTGCCTAAGATACCTTCGAGTAAATGTTGGTGAAATGTATTTTTTTTTCGTAGATCTCTGTTGGTGAAGCGCGGTCGAAATCTCTATGGTTAATGTACGAGTTAGCGTTAATTCCCGTCAGGCATTTTTTTTAGATTCTAATTATCGTTTTGCTGTTCCTATACTTCGCCATTTAAAATGTTTTAATAATATTTTAAAGTTTATGGTAGGGGACATTCACGAGTGATGGTATTTGAATATATTGTGTACAGTTTACAGACCTGTGACGTCATTTGTATATGTGAATGGGAAGGTACTTTAAATCCTCGCGACCACTAGGTGCGCCGAGCCAATCCGAATCGAATCGAAGAGGTTCTTCTTTATATAATAATACTAGCTTCTGCCCGCGACTTCGTCTGCGAGGACTTCAGAATTGGGTCCAAAAAGAAATGAAAAATGAGGAAGTAATGAAAAATAGAATAAAATTGTCACCCGTATTATAGCTTGCGCTGTTATAGAGAAAAAATAACAAATTTACAAATTGTAAATACAAATTTGCTCTCTGTCTACGGCTTAGCTCGTTAACAATTTTCAATTTTCCCTCGGGACCTTCTTAAGGAATCGGGATAAAAAGTAGCCTATGTTTTTTTCCATGTCAAAGGCTACATTCATGCCAAATTTCATCCAATTCCGTTCAGCGGTTTTTTCGTGATTGAGTAACAAACATCCAAACATCTAAACATCTAAACATCTAAACATCTAAACCTCTAAACATCTAAACATCTAAACATCCAAACATCCAAACATCCACACATTCACATTTATAATATTAGTAGGATTGAGTTTGTAACTGCGTCCATTTCCTAAGCGCCGAGCCAAACCGAATCGATCTGATCGCACGCATTTGCCCGTGTCCACTAGGCACGCCAAGGCGAGCCGAGCCTAATAAATTTGTCTCCAAATATTAATATTAATATATGATACTGCGTCCACTTATGACGCGCCGAGCTGAGCTGGAACGAGTTGATCACGCGCTTTGCTAGTCAGCTGAAACGAATGCTATTGCTAATGCGACTCAGCTGATCATGACTTTGATAGAAAGACTCAAAGACAAACAACCAGAGTTTAACATGAACAAATTAATATAGTTATTATGTTTAATTGTTTTATATGTTTATTTCTTTTGTTTGTTTTTTTACTGTCTTGTTTTATTCTTATGAGAGCGCTACTATCGCCAACAAACTGTACTACAGTTTGGCGATTTTTGATGTATTTTCATACTTTTTGTCCATTATTTGATTAATAAATAAAATAAATGTATTCGAAAAAATCAACGTTTTAGAAACCAAGAATAATTAGTCTTTAGATTTTTTCTTTCTTTCTGCAAGCTAAATTCGTTAATGCGAAATAAAAAATAAATACTTTTCGTAACAATATTTTTTCATGTCATGTCAGCTTCATTGTGCCTTAATCCTAATAATTACATCGGATACATCAGTCTATAAACAAAATTATTTACGTAAAACATCTTGAACTACGAGTACATAAAGTATGAGGAACACTCTTCTAAAACCTCCACAGCTGTTGGCAGAATCCCGCCATTTTGTTCTCAAATCTCCATACATGCATTTATCAAGAACGTCACAATATTTTCAACTAAGTTCACACACAGTTCCCGTGCCCCTATGTTCTTTTGTCTGAGAATTTATTGACGTCATAAAATGGACTGCAGAACTCATAAGCTTCTGGAAGTTTGTTTTAAACTACTCTCGTATAACGCATTGTCGCGTATCTAATAATGTGTTGGCCAGTTGTTTACAGACTATATTCTTAAGCAGGGGTTCGTAACCTTTTGTTTAACACCTAGTATTTTATTATTATGATATTTGGGTAAATGAATTTGTAAGGGATATTTATATTATCATATATTATAATTGAAGGTACGTAAGTATTTCGAAATAAGTTAATTAATTCCCAGCTATTATTAAAGTGAAGTCCTTTAAATTACAATTCTAAGTGTTTTCAGGCTTTCAAAATGAAGAAATGAATTTCGATCACCACTCAATCAATCTAGCCACGTTTTTAATGCCCTACGGTTAAATAATTTAACTATATTGCGATAAAAATTGAAATTACTACTATAGATATTTTTTATTTTAATATTTACAAACTTTATATGAACTAATATTAATAATAAATATAAAAAATCTTTCCATTTAATATTATATCAGTTCTCGATTTCCGACTATAGGAAACTTACAATTCGATCTATATCAGCGATTGCAAATCAAATCGTCACTTGTTTTATCGTTCCAAATATAATTCCCTATTCGTTTCATATATTTGTTTATTTCGAGCTGCTGAACCCGTTTAAGTAACCCCCCTTAATTCATTTGTTTCTCTTGTTTTTCAAATTCCGAACATGTCTCCCCGTCCCAACCCTTATTATTTGTCGCCTCATTATTACGCATAATTAAATTTTTCTTACTTTTTTTAGGCAAGTGTAATTATTTTTTAATGAACGTCAGGTTTGTTTCCCAAATTTGTTTCAATAAGTTTTTGCCTTGTTAATTTAATTTTGTATGCTCTTTTGTGATATTACTGTTTTCTTTTTAGGGTTGGGAAATTTTTAGGGTTCGGTGAAATAATTCGGGGTTGTTTTATTTGTAAAATTACGGGCTGGATGTTTTTATAAAAAGCCAATTAATTTGTAGAATTTATAAGAGCAAACCTTTTGGGTACATTTACTTTATTTTATTTACAGTAAAATGTTGTTTTAATTTTTTTTATCAAACTGTAATCTTCTGTTAAAATTCTACTCTTAGATTATGTGAAACTACTTACATACATAATTATTTATTTTTTTAGTGAGGGAAGAGTAAATATTTTGCCGAAGTCAATATAGTACTTGTGCATCTTCATGTGCCTTTGCATCATCTCAATGTTGAATGGCAAAATTGCCTTCAGGCATCAAATCCTCTTATATGCTAAAATGTGCAAAAAGTTAATAATCATTATCCTTGATTTTTTGAATTTGTTTCCGACCGGAATAGCAGGATAAATATTAAAAACTACTAAATTGGCTAAAAGTATGGATATTTATGGAAACTGGCACAAACAATGCTTGTAAAACCGCGGTATACCGACAGTAAATAAATAAACATAAACATATTTGTGATATATTTATGTCCAGCTTAGATTCAAACCGTATCCAACACAGAATACAACATAATTAAAGTCCCCGAGTCTTAATTAAACAAATTCATTGAGGAATGAGCTTCACAGTTATAAATTACTGTTCAAAAGCGAAGTAGTACGTTACACTCATTAACAATGTAGTCAGTAGTTACGTCAAAACCCTCGTCAACAAAACTAATTAATGATCGTTCCGCGATACAACTGCGACACCGCAAATTATTGGAGGTTATAACTGTCTGGAAGAAGTACTTACTGAACGAACGATTTAGTGTCAAGTTCGTTGTATGGAGAGTGCAATTGTTGATAGTAATTGGTATCAGGAGTTTTCAATTGAGTATTTTTCTACGTGTGTGCCAAGAATAGGGTCATTAGGTCCCACTTACAAATTCATTGCAAATAGACTATATTTTTGGATATTTTCCTAGTTGAAAAACATCCTTATCATGTGCTCATAGCTACCTCTAAGGGTGGCCAAACTCAGGTAAGTTCCCGATCTAGTTCTCCAATAAACCTGAGTCATCTTGTATTGGGATCGATCTATCATTACTGACAACTTCATTGTTGCGTACCACCTGATATAGTAGTAATATATGGATTAATCTACTGCACAATGATAGTCGATCTCTGGTTAGTGGATTTCTTAATGGAAAGGTAAGAGAAATAGGCATAATATGAAGAAGAATAAAAAGTTCGAATAACTAAATTGAGTTTTTATAATAACTTCCGTGAGACGAATTCGTAATTATTTAAATATTCAACGGCTTACTCACGCGAATTCTCGGGTTCGCCCGACTAGTAGTCGAGTTTGACTCGCGACACCGCCGCCACCGAGTCAGCTCATGATTAAGGACTCCTATTGAGTCTGAAAATAGTCGGGCGATCCCAAGAATGCGCGTGAGTAAACCGTTGAATCTTTGAATAACTAAATTGAGGATTTTTTTTATTCAATTCGGTATTTGATAATGTTTTTTTATTACATAAAACAAGTATACTTAAAATGATATCGAATTGTAAAAATGGCTCTCTAATACTTTCATATTGAGCTAGTTACAATCACTCCAATTATAATTTTGACTGGCCTGTTGGTCTAGTGGTTAGTGACTGACTGCTAAGCCGGAGGTTGTGGGTTAGATTCCCACCCAGGACAAATGTTTGTGTGATGTGCCTGGATTTTATTTATCTATAATATTATTATGTATTTCGAAATATATAAGTATGTTTATCAGTTGTCTGGTTGCCATAGTAAGGCTCTGCCTAGTTTGGGATCAGATGGCTGTGTGTGAGCTTGTCCCAAGATAATATTATTATAATGTGTTATGACGTCAATATTTATTTCTCCATATTAATCTGCGGCTGCCCCGTACAAGTATTCGATTTTGCGAAAAAGAGATAGAACATGCGTCATGAACTTACTTCAAAAGCTTATAACTTCTATAATCGTGTATATTTCAGCTTTTTCGCACTAGCTTAAAGTTACGACTGTTTTTGGAAAATAATGAACATAAAACAATTTTTGTCAAATACCCATTGAGTAAGTAGTGCAACTTACAAGCAAAAATTACAAACAAAAAAAACGAACAAAACGAACAAAAAAAATTTATAAGTAGGTACACAAAAACACCAAATACACTATTTTTAAAACATACATACACGCGATCTGACACCTAAATTACGTAGATAAACTCATATACCTTATAAGGGACTTGGACGAAGGAATATAATTTACCAGAATTTTCTCAAAGGTCCCCTCGGCTGTAAATCATAACTACGACAAAATTGCGTTTAGGGCTCGCCTACCTCGTGATTCCGCTAACGTAAAAGTTTGCGTAAAGTAAGTTCTTTGTCGTGTAGTTGTATTGCGAACTCAAACTGTCGTGATGGAGCAATTTGTTTAGTGACTTGAGTTTCACGAAAATATTAAGTGGTGTTTTTATTCAGGTTGGGAATTGAGATGTTTTACGTACATTCTAAAATAAACATAGGTTAAGCCGAAAGTATCGTTTGTTCCTTTTTGGGAGCTTTGAAATATCGCATAGATCCACTTAATGGTTATTATTCTCTTGGTTACTTGGATTTTTTGTATGCAAAAGTTGACAACTTAACTTTTGTCCGGGATGAACTCCGAAACTACTGAACCGATTTTAATCAAACTTGCACACGTGTGCAGTTTGATCCAACTTGAAAGATAGGATAGTTAACATAACAAATAAAAAAAAAATTACACCGCGGGCGGAGCAGCGGGAAACAGCTAGGTAGTATTTTATATTATGTTTGTGGCGGTCCACAAAACAAATTAGGCGGCTTGCTGAAGGCAGCCTTTTCCCTTATCCGATGAGATTCCCTGATTCGATATTGACTGAAATTATTAAGCCGTATTAACGTAACGTCCTTTTACTTAAATTCTCAGTTCCGACATTGGCTAAATATTAAACTTTCTTGTGAAGTTTAGCCTAACCCGTCAAGGCGGTTGAACAAACTTCAAAATTAACCATTTATTCACCACAAAACTAATGTAAGTAGGTTTTCATCCGCTATTCTTTAACATTTTAAACGAACTTTTTCTTTTTCAAAGTAACCGAGGCAAAAAATATTCTCATAGTATTGTTAGCCCAACAAAGAACTGCACAAAAGTAGGTAGGTTGTAAGGCAGCTTAACCGTTGACTGAATACCTCCACTTCATGTTTCCATTGTAAATCTTAAAGCGAGTACTAAGTACTTTTTTTTTCATAAAAGTTTATTTTTCATGTATTGTGGTTTTCGTAAGGGTTAAATGCGGCTGCCGGGTTAAATCTTTAAGTAATGTACTTTGAGTGCAAAAAAATCACAAGAGAAATGATAGGAGTGACATGGACTGCCTATCTCCTTATCGTCCTTGTTAACTGATCTATAAAAAACAGTTTAAAGGATGTAAGAACGGCAACAATGCATCAGATAAAAAAGTATGTATTATACAGGATTAATTTAAAACGACTGAGTACTCAACGAGGGATTCTTAGGAAAAGTCGTTCAATTTTATGCACCTAAATACCTCGTTGAATATACGCACTCCTTTTAAATTAATCCTGTGTCGAAAATCAATTAGCTCCGTATATCTCGCGGTCTACTGCTGCTTGTTTCGGATAAACATCTTATATTATAATTACTATCGAAATTAAACCACAGTTTACATACCATATCACAAAATTATACAAAGTGTAAAATGTAGGTCGTATCTATGATGTAGTAAGTTCCCAAAATAAATTTGAGTAGGTAGATATATTTTTTCTTATTCCAATTCGTCGTCACCTGCCAATATTCAGACGTCGTGTGAAGGATTATTTTTGCCGTCAATTTCTCTATATTACCATTGTGTTACTTACTACTTTTTGTGACGTAGCAGGTATACAGATGTTTTCGCTCCATATATTGGATTGGAAAATGAGAGTACATAAGTACATTTTATTTTCATGAATAGCTTCTTGAGTGCCTGACTGTTACGTTGAACAAATTATCTATTCCTGTTTAGGATTTACATCTGTTATTATTTTATTTAATTATTATTTATTTTGAGCCTGAACTGTCCCACTGTAGGGCAAAGGCTTCCTTCCTTCCATTTTTCTCTCTGAAGGGACAATTGAGGCCACTCCTTGTTAAAGGCGTCCAGTTCGTCCGTCCATCTTCGCCTGGGTTTTCCACGTGGCCTTCGTCTGTTGGGGAACCAAACTGTTGTGGCTTTCGCCCACATTTACCACATTATATCTATAATATTCTAAACTCTAAAAATCAACAATCAGCAAATAAATTCGTTTCGTTTTCTTATTTTCTTCTCGAGAAAGCTCGTAAGGAAAACAGAATTCAATATTTTTTTGTCGACTAACGAGAAAATAATTCTGCCGTTTCAAACAGACATCAGAAACAATTTCACGAGATTAATTTCAATATGTTCTTTGTAAAGTTTGTATGTAGAATTAAATTTTAGAGCGTCTTGCGTAACAGCCTTAAGCTTGGGCTCCTCAAAGGGCGAATACCCTTATTATAAACTTTGTTATTTGTTTTCATGTTTGTTATATGCAAACTTGGGCGTTTCATTCGTATATTACAGAAGCAGAAAATATTGTAATGGATAATATAAGTTGTCAAGTCGCTCGGATTAGGTTTTGTGATAACTGTCGACTTTAGTCCGAGAATTGTGGGTACGGATAACATTATTATGTTGTTGGTAATTTTTTTAAGGATTTTCTTAAGGTCTGTATGCCATTATTTAATGTGGGTCTTCCATGGCGACAGCGCACATCATCGAGAAATCTAGGGTTGGAAAACCTGAACGACTACAAAGTATAGACTATACTAAAATTTCATTTTAAAAGTTACTAAGATTAAACAGTTAAACGCACACTTCAAACAAGTGTGGCATTTCTTAAATTGTGTTCGTCTTTTGCACAAAAGTTGAGTCTGTTTTCTGTGATATAATATATTTTTTTAAACAATCGCCGTACTTATTATATTAATCACTGTATGTCGGAGAATTCCAAATATATTCAATTTACACAATTTACAGCCAGACTAGATAGTAGATCACATAAATTCTTGTCCCATGCATTTCAATTTAATTTTATTTTATAAGTACCTCCATCCAAACCATACGCGTCTATTCTCAACGTTAATATCACCATCTTTGCACCAATAAAATAAACAAAACTTCATCCTACACAGACCTACATACGAAGCGTCTCCGTTCCTAATATTGCATCCGATAGCATCGAATTTGAATACTTAATGCCATCTACCAATATTCTCGAATCGATCTATACATATTTATGAGACATTTGTGTGACGTATACTAGATTGAAATTGCCTTCTACGTTTATGTACTTAAATGGCTATGTAAAAGTAAGTAGGTAAACTTATCAATATGCTTATAAGTTTCTCTCCCGCCCGGTAACCGGTAGATGCAAGCGGCAAGTATTCCATGCGAGAGGCATTTGTTCAACAGTCAAATCCGGCAATCAAACAATCTTCCGACTAATGATTATCAGGGTAACCCCGAATTCAAATTAAATTTATTGAAATAAACTACTCTTTAATGGATTCTATCGTGGTTTATTTTACCATTTTACCATTGTAAAACCATTCCTTCCAAGAAATATTAAAAACATTTTAAATTTCACTTCTATACCTCCATTTAATAAAATACAATTTTAAAACTTAAATTCAAGTCTTAACAAAAATGCAGGTGCATAAACTACGAAACATTTTTAAGACGCAAAATGGAAGAAAAGCCTATAAATAAACCTTTACGCCGGTTTATCGTTCGTGAATGTCTTTGTAAATCATAACTAGAGCAAAATTTGCTCTAAGACTTGCTATAGTTCTCCGAATGTAATATTTCTACTGTTTATTCTTAAGATCTTTGTTTCAGTGTTTATTAAAGGAAAGATATGATCTCGACCCAAGGATCCTCGCATTTATGTACTTCGTAAATATATAAATATATTCATAGTACTGTAACATGGAAATAAAAAAGGAAAATGATTTGAAATATGGCACGCACCATTTAGTATTGTTAATTGTAATCGACGTGTGTTTATTATCTGTGGTGGCTTGTAATTAGCGATATGATTACTATATGTTGTCAACTATGTGGTATTGTATTAGTCTGTAAGCCTTCTTAAAATAAAATAAATAAATATAAAAACAATATTACTGATACTCCCATGTATTTCCGTACACACACACGCATAATATTTTGATAAAGTGAGAATAGATTACAGATTGAACAATGATTGTCAAACATGACCTATACAAACTCTTTTTAATAATAATAACTTAAAATTATTACGAGTTATGGTCGATTTAACCACTACCGGGCCTCTAGTATAAATCATGATAAATATATAATCCTAAATCACGACTCTACACAAATTGTAGGTTAGTAAGTACAACCACAGTATAAAAACATACAGTAGGACGACGCCTTTGATCTCCTTGTAAATGCCGACAATGTGTAGAAATTGCCGCAACAGCCAGGGTTGTCTCAAGTTAACAATATTTATTTAAATTTATTTTTGATCAATATTATTTAATAATATTATAAGTATAGATAATGTTGAAATAAAATAAATTAAAAAAAATATATACCTAATAAAAAAAAAACGAATTTATTTTTGATCAACATTACTTAATAGAACAGTTATTATTTAATAATAACGTTTATCTAAAATAAATAAAAATAAATATTGTTACAATAATTAACAACAGCGAGATACACAATTTGTAAAACAGTAACTATTAAGCAAATGTGCTTCGGATCTCACATGCAAAAATATACAATTCTAGATTGAGATTGAGACGAACACATGTAATTTCATTTAGAGAAATGTCCTCCATCTTGTATCAGGAACACTTGCGCGATAGACATTTCCGCGAAAGCTTGACCTCGTTTTTATTTTCAGCGACCTCGCAAATCTTAAAAATTATACTAATCACAAAAAAATGCATATTTTTCTCGGCGCCATCTTGGATTCTAATTTCGACCCCATAATCGTTTTAAGCGACCCCATGAACCATGGAAATGACACCCATGAAGAAAAATTTTAAATTTTTTCTCGACGCCATCTTGGGTTCTAATTTCGACCCCATAATCGTTTTTAGCGACCTCGGGTACCATGAAAATGACACCCATGATGAAAAAAATTTATATTTTTCTCGGCGCCATCTTGGATTCCAATTTCAACCCCATAATCGTTTTTAGCGACCTCGGGAACCATGAAAATGACACCCATGATGAAAAAAATTTATATTTTTCTCGGCGCCATCTTGGATTCCAATTTCAACCCCATAATCGTTTTTAGCGACCTCAGGAACCATGAAAATGACACCCATGATGAAAAAAATTTATATTTTTCTCGGCGCCATCTTGGATTCCAATTTCGACCCCATAATCGTTTTAAGCGACCTCGGATACCATGAAAATGACACCCATGATAAAAAAAATGCATATTTTTCTCGGCGCCATCTTGGATTCTAATTTCGACACCATAATCGTTTTTAGCGACCTCGGGTACCATGAAAATGACACACATGATGAAAAATTTGCAAATTGTCGTCGGCGCCATCTTGGATTCCAATTTTGACCCCATAATCGTTTTTAGCGACCTCGGGTACCATGAAAATGACACATGATGAAAAATTTGCAAATTGTCGTCGGCGCCATCTTGGATTCCAATTTTGACCCCATAATCGTTTTTAGCGACCTCGGGTACCATGAAAATGACACACATGATGAAAAATTTGCAAATTGTCGTCGGCGCCATCTTGGATTCTAATTTCGACTCCATAATCGTTTTTAGCGACTTCGGGAACTATGAAAATGACGCCATCTTGGGTTTTAATTTCGACCCCATAATCGTTTTAGCGACACCCATTTTAATAAAATTATTTTATATTTATTAAAACAAAAAGAACTAAACTAACACCAGATAGCCCTGAAAGTTAGCTCCCGAGTTACTAACATGGTAATGTATGCAGCTCGGGAGCGCCCTTCCCCCGTCTCGCCCCTCGCACCCCGCACGATTGCCCTGTCTAGACGTCTTCGTCGAACGACTGTATGATGTTAAGACTGTGGTACAACTGAGAATATATAGTCAGCAAGTTATCGAAGTTGCTAACGAGCTTACGGTTGAGCTGCGATGGGCAGAAGCGCTCTTAATAAATGTATGTTACTTTGGGAGGTAAACTAATGCATGGTTAAATGTAGAGCCTACCCCAACATAGCTTGGGAAAAGGCTAGCCAGATGATTACATCTGCCTTGCCTTTTGCTAAGCTATGTTGGGGTTTCTATCTTTCAAGTTGGATCAAACTGCGCACGGTGTGCAAATGTGATTAAAATCGATTAAGTAGTTTAAGAGTCCGTCTTTGACAAACAATGTGACGCGTAGTTTAAATGTATTAAGATATTTCTTGAAGTGCTTCGATTCTATTATCAATTATTTTAATGATCATAACAGAAGAATGTTCCTACGTATTTGCATGAAAGTTATATTCAAAAATTGTATTTATAAAAAATCTTTTCTTTCCAATTTTTACATATATATTCCTATCCAACGGCCAAACGAATATAATCTATTTTTTTTTACTTCTTAACGAAACCAAAATTTATTTTGTTTCGAATTAAATTCATGATCCTACAAATAAACAAACTCTTTAGCCTTCGTAGAAACACAAACTAATATTGCGAAAACAAAGAAAGAACGTAATAAATTATGAAGTCGTAATCTGTTAGTCGAATTATCTGCAAAAATATAATCAGATACAAAGGGTAGCATCCCTAGTTTATTTATGATACAATTTAGCACATAACTCAGGGCCGAAAACAAACTGTTTATCTAACTACAATCGCTCAGTCTTCCGGCTACGCCACTACGCTGCTACGAACGAGTGGGGCTACAAAACCAATAGAAAGCTAAGATTAGAAAATTAGATGATTTTCCCTTTAGTTTTAATATATTTTATATTTATGATTAATTAAGATTTATTTATACGGACCCAGATAACAGTGCTAAGTTGCTTATTTAGAAGAAGTAATTATAGAAAACAAATTCAAAATAAATGTAGATTTTTTTTTATAAAATACAAATTTATCAAAAGTTGCTTTATAAATATAATTATTATAATAATCATAACACCCAGACTTTGTAGCCCTACCGTAGCGGTTTCGTAGCCCCGTCGTAGTATAGCGCTACAATTTGAGCGGAATTAAGATAAAATTTATTTCCACGTCATTGTTTCTGCGTATCTCGTTACATTGATCTGAAAATTAGACTTTTTATGACGTCATGCATCTTCGTAATTAAGTTAAAGAAGCCTCAACCGATTAAATTCCGAAACGTAAATAAGCGATTTCAAACCCAAACGCGTTTAAATGTAATTTTTTGAATATTCTAAAAAAGTACTGACTTGTTACTATATCAGCTGTACTACAGAGCTTATATACGTTAAATGTAAGTGCAATTATCTCGTGCAATGATGTCTGTAGCATTTAGTTGAGAATCGAGACTAGCATTTGTTTGTTTAATTGTACTACGCGGTTTAGAGCTACGTCGTAGCGGTTCTTGTAGAGCCAGTCTGTGAATAATGGTATGATGTGTTAATTTTGGTTTAGATTCAAATTGAGTACTTGGTATTTGAATATGTGAAGTTTGTTCAGTTCAAGAAATAATGAACGTGTACTGTTCAGTGATCTTCTGCCTCTTCTGCCTTCTGCGTAGCCTTTTCCCAAGCTATGTTGAGGTCGGCTTCCAGTCTTACCGGATTTAGCTGAATACCGTATTTTACTGTACTGTTCAGTGATATTAAACATAAATACTTTCTGGATAACAAGGTGCCATTTGCTCTTTATGACAAATATTATATAAATGTCAAATTAATCGTTTCTATTTATACGATTCATTTTTCATTGTTTTTTACTTATTAATTTTATATGAATTTACGGAAATATTTATTTACTCGGACCGGCTCTTTTATTTAACGCCGAATATGCTTCGGCGAATATTATTAGGCTTCGTTCATGTTTTGAGATATTGATTACTGTGAACAAAGTTGAACTATTAACCTATAAATGAATTATAATTCTAAATTATAATTTAGATTTGAAAACATATACAAAAAAAAAGTAAAATAACATAAAACAATATAAAATAAAATAACATATAATAACATTTTGAAGCAAAACTTAATAGAAAAACTAGCGATGATTTTCTGTTAAAGAATGGTATAGAAAGTCGGTCTCTATACTATGTTAAATAAATAACTCTGAAGCCCACATTAAAATAATAAAACCTTACGACTCTATCATAAAAAATCAGGACTCCTTAAAAATTACATCTTTCGTAAGGAAGACACACATAATACCGTCCATTCGAATACAGACATACAAATTATAATGTTTTTCTAAGTTCCAGTTACACTGGGCAAATAAAAATAAAGGACCTTACCATTTTTATCTAAACACTTATTGTAAGCTTGAGGCTCTCCGAGCTATTTGAGTTCAGCCAATGTTTTGTGGGACAGTAACAGGGAGCTTTACCTTAATCCGATATTCCTGGATTGTTGAAATGAATGTTTCTTTTTATAAGTGTATTGTTTTGTCTTTTTCTTGGTTTCTATTGTAAAAATCAGTTATAGAACCGTTTATAATTTATATTTTAATACAGTCATAATAATTTATTGTGACTTTTAATAAATACTAGACTTTGTCACTATGTTTTCGATAGTATGAGTTTACAATTACTGACTAATATGTAAAGTTACACTAAATTGCACAAATACGAATTCTATGTATTTTATATTATTAGTTTTAAATAACAGTACAACCTCGTTTTATATGCAAGCGTCATTTCTTGTTGGATTAACTGTCAACTAAAGTAACTTTTGTTCACTCTCGGAAAAATGCTCAGGAAAAATGTGTCAAATTGTGAAGACCTAATAGAGTTTTTGTTACGGATTATGGTGACGTTTATTTGTAGAATACATTGATGAAGTTTCAATAAATGCTCGACAAACTACAAAAACTGTTTATTATTCCCGAACTCTTACACTATAGTGAATTTTATTTAAGAAAAACATGTGTCATTTTAATTCGATATAAACATTGCTCCAATCTTGCAATGAGGTAGCGAACCTATAGCGAGGCAAGTATAATTAAAACTCTCGATTTTACGTAGTTATCATTTATTTTCTTTATTTACTAATGATGAGAAATACTCTGTACTAACAAAATGATGTTTTATATGGTGTAGATCATAAGTTCGATTCAAAAGATTTATCTGTGAAAATGTAGTACAAAAGTCTTTGATTGATTCTAAGTACCTACATTTGATTCGAATTCTTGAATCGAATTTAAATGATTTTAAACAATACAATATCTTTTCGTATTATAAACACATTAAATATAGCGTCTTTAAAATACATCTTTAAAAGCTTCTACTACTTAAATATTAAACAAAAGTTAAAATTTAAATTTGTAACAAGCGTAGTTTTTGCGGTTTCCTCAAAGGTAAAAATACCGTTCCGAGCATTACGGGGGTTTCCTAAGATCTTTTCTTGGGAATTCTCAATGTAAAACATAGCAAACCAGTATAATTTTTAACGTAAACATTTCTACTCCCCTGTAATTTTAATTTAATTTCTTGTGTAAACTTTCATTATTTTTTAGTATTGTGATGTTGCTTTTAATAATATTGTGATGGTATTTTTGCGTTGGTTGTTTTAATAATTACCTTATTTTAGAGTCTAATTACTACATGGATCATTTGAATGTGGCTCTACCAAGCAATACAAAAAAATATCATGGAATGTTCAGTCAATCAGTCAGCTCAGTCATCGACTCATCTTAATTTACACCCTCTCCTATGTAAGAATCGTTCTCACAATCACATCACAAAAACTACAAGACAACCAGACTTCGGTATCTCAGTTTTATGCCATACAAACTCAATTACACCAAGAGTCTGTACCTAGAGAAGAACGGTTGGAAGTAATTGAGATTCGGGAACAAACACGTGAACAAAGCAGCCATTATAAAAATAAACTGTAACGAAACTCCAAGTGTTCGATACGAGCAAACAGCGCCATTATGAGGCGACGAAATGGAAAGAAAACGATTTATTTTTAGTAGAAATTAACACTGACCCAATTAGTTTGGATGAGGTTTTTTTAAGCTGAATTTTTGGTCCGTTTGAGTTTATTCAGGCACTCGTTAAGTGAGATTTTGTTCTACAAATCCAACCGGGACGTACACAAAATACATAACACGTTTTGAAATAATAAACCAAAAATCTTTATCAGTAGGTAGACAGTATCTTCTTCTGCCTAGCCTTTTCCCAAGCTATGTTGGGGTCGGCTTCCAATCTTACCGGATTTAGCTGAATACCGTATTTTACATGGAGCGACTGCCTATCTGACCTCCACAACCTATTGCTAGGTAATATAGTATTCCATAGTAAGACTGGTTGTCAGAATTGTAATGACTGTCAAAGATCACTGAATGCCAGTCGGGACCAACGGCTTAACGTGCTTTCCGAGGCACGGAGGGGTCTCGGTATGTTTACAAATGGTCACCCATCCACGGAACAATCGCGGCGAGCGCGGCTTAACCTTTATTATCGGTCAAACCGTACGGCTTACACTTAGCCACGAGCCCCCTCCAAGTGGGTAGACAGTATAGATTAGAATTTTGTTCAATTCTAGAAGCACATTTTGTAAAAGTAGACATAATATTTGATGTTTTAGCTAGTTGGGAATAATTAACATAGTAAGACTTGACTTCTATATTTTAAAGAGGTTACAGTCAACATTTTTATGAGGTTACAGGCCTAGCTGTTTCCCGCAGCTCCGCCCGCGATCTAATCATTTTTTTATGCAAGCTATCCTATTTTTTTAATAAATCTTACGGAGCCCGAGACCTTCCCAACGAATGCAAAACCGTGGAAATCGGTTCGTGCGTTCTGGAGTTATAGCGTCAGGAAGGAAAACCCGACTTATTTTTATATAGTAGATTATTTTAAAAGGAGTGCGTATATTCAACGTGGTAATCAGGTGCATAAAACTGAACAACTTTCCCCAAAGTATATGGGTCGAACTCTTAAAATGAACGAATAACGATATCGAATCTGAAGTCACCAACCCGCAATGAGCAAGCGTGGTGATCAAGCTCATTCCTTCTCTATACGGGTAGGGGCCTGTGCCCAGCAGTGGGACGTTTATAGGCTGGTATTAATACAAATTATATTCGTTTACTGATCCTAACGAGCGTTGCTTACCACTATTAAAATCACCGTATCTACAGCATTTTATTTACTGAGTTTATTATCAGTAAATGAAACTTTTTAATAACTTTAATTTCTTTTAATGGTTTTCTAAACTAGAATTTCAAAGCAAACACTGGATCAATTTCAAACGTAATATAAACAAAATGGCGGTAGCGTTAGTTTTCAAAAGAACAACGATAAAGTTCAGTTTACTTAAACACCACGATAGTGGAGGTTTTATTCCTGAAACTGATATGTAGGAAGTCTAGTTTGGAAGTGTAGAAATAAGTTTGTTGAATGTAATACAATCAGACTGGTTAACGAAGTGTTCGCTTAGTTGGTTGAGTTTTTATCTAGCTTCTGCCCGTGACTTCGTCTGCGAGGACTTCAGAATTGTGTCCAAAAAGAAATGAAAAATTTGGAAGTAATAAAAAATGGAATATAATTTTCACCCGTGTCGCTTGCGATTTAATAGAGAAAAATACCAAATTTATAATATAAGCTGTCTGCATACGGCTTAGCTCGTAAACAATTTTTAATTTCTCTTGTTCAAACCTATGTTCTTTTTCATGTCAAAGGCTACATGCATGCCAAATTTCATCCGAATCCGTTCAGCCGTTTTTGCGTGATTGAGCAAAAAATATCCAAACATCCACACAGTAATAGGATAGTTACTCGAGAGAGTAACCCGCGGTTTCCTAAATATATAACATTTTTGAACAAATACATAACTTTTTTGAATGCAAACTATATACTTTTAAACATTCTAAAGGTCTTGCAAGAGCAGCACTGCAAGACCTCAAGGCAAAGTGAGCTCAAGGCACAGTAAGTCGGAACACAAATAACAAAAATAAATGTGAAGGTAGAATAAGTAACACAGAAACATGGCAGACAAATAGCACCTACAGTCTGCCCGTGACCATGACACCGGCAAAGACTCAAAACGTCGATAACTAAAATCAACATAATCTAGATTGTGTAGAATCCTTAATAGCCGCAGTGACTTAGCAGATGTGCATCACGATAGTATAAATACATTTCTGCGAGCTTTTATAAATGATCCAATGGCGATTTAATTTTAATAATTGTAATTTTTAACTATATAACTGTATTGAATTTTTCAATGTATTGAATTTATTATTTTTATTTTTTATTCTATTTATTT
This sequence comes from Plusia festucae, assembly GCA_950381575.1. Classification (NCBI taxonomy): domain Eukaryota; kingdom Metazoa; phylum Arthropoda; class Insecta; order Lepidoptera; family Noctuidae; genus Plusia; species Plusia festucae. The sequence goes on from OX494447.1 coordinate 2,230,164, forward strand.
TAATTGAATGATATTTTTACTTTTTATTATTGTTCTGAATTACTTATTTATTGTATGTAAAAATTCTAATTCAATTCTAGTTCATTAATTTATAAATATGTACAGCCGTTTTTTGAGCATGTGGTGTTAACCTGTAATTAATTGTTGCACTTGTAAATGTTACTATAGTCATTAAAACAGAAATGTATTAGTGTAAACAATTGTTGGTTAACCTAAATAAATAAATAAAATAAACCGCTATATAATCCGATATGATATAAGTGTGTATAATACGTGTAATCAATCTAATCTAACAAGGAAATACCATACTGCAGGTTTTCCTTCCTACTTGTACCTACAATCAATGTAACCGATAGAAAGATTCGGAGCAATATACATACACATGCAATTCACTTTGACGGCTGGCAAACCAAAAGGCTAGGAAATGAGGCAAAAGCCAACTGGAATGGACGCGGTTTCTATTGTTATTTTTTCATGGGAATCCATCATGAATGCTTTACCCCTTGAATGGTAAGAATTACGGTGATAGTAGTAAGAGAATTACATGATGTACTTTATATTGCATCATTTAATAGATTTTATTATTATATTTTTCATTTAGACTTTACATGAAGTTTATCGAAGTGGCACTCATAGTTTAATATAACAAATTCACCCTCAACTCCACCACTTAATGCTCATAATAATTTTTTTCTGCGATAAAATACGTGCGATTTTACATGTGCTTCGACTTTGCGCTAGTATGCATAGGCCTATTAATACTTGACATTTCATTGGTCTACGCAACGTTGTGCTTAGGGCCTCATTTTGGTAGTAATAATAATACCGGCCTATGAATGTCCCACTGCTAGGAAAGGTCTCTTCTCATAGAGCGATTTCAGATTCTAAATTTTTGGTATCCGGGTTTCTTCACGATGTTTTCCTTCACCGAGTAGTGGGTTCGAACCTGCAACCTTGTTCACGAAAATTCGTTCATTGAACCGCTAGGCCACCACGATATTGGGCAGTCATAAATTGACCAAATGGCAATTTATTTGGTAACTAAAGAAACTCAAAATTAGACAAGAAAAATTTAATCCTACTAATCCTACTATCTATATCATCTTATCTATATATATAAAAATCAATTGCTGTTCGTGAGTCTCGCTAAAACTCGCGAACGGCTGAACCGATTTAGCTGATTTTGATCTTGAAATATTTGTGGAAGTCCAGGGAAGGTTTAAAAGGTGAGAAACATAAAAAAATATGTAAAAAAAAAACTGTTCCTTTAACTCGGGGACTTTTGACAGAACGAAGTCTGTCCGGGCAGCTAGTCTTTATATATATAATTCTTCTGTGAGTGTGTATGTGACTGAACTCCTCCTAGACGGCTGGACCGATTATAATGAAATTTGCTGTGTGTCTTCAGGTGGATTCGAGGATGGTTTAGATTCACAATTTGGTCCAATTTGAAATGTTTTTTTGTTTAATTTTTATCATATTAATAACATCGCGATTATTGACATTAAAAACGTAAGTAGGTAGTTGCCATGACGACCAAATTTTGTTGTTTTAGTACGATTTACTATCCTCCAGATCCTCCTCCATAGAGGTTATATATAAATTAAATAAACAAGGTTGTCAAAACTCCTTGCAATGATATTAAAACTGTTTTCTTCTTTAAATATCAGGCTCGCAGACTTTTATGTTTTATTTTCGTTTGTCTATTTGGTAGGTCTGAGAGTAGGTCGTAGGCGTGGTTATATCATGATTGCCACCAGAAAGAAAGAGAGAAAGTACTCTCAATACTGAAGAATAGCAAATTAGACTCAAAGAAAACATTCTTTTATTTTTTAAAAGAAATAAATCTGCATTAAATTGATGTTTGAAAATACGCTTTGCGGACCGGGAATCGAATGGGCTAAAATGCGAAAAACTAGCACCGTGTACTTTTTGGCATCAATCGATATTATTCCGAAATTAATGAACCGATTTTAATCAAATTTGCACACCGTGTGCAGTTTGATCCAACTTGAAATATAGGATAGCTTACATCGCACCCTCAGTGGAAAAACGCCATAAGCCAGAAATGTTAATTTTTCAGTACGGCCAAAAAACTGGTTTTATGGAAATATTTACTTTGTCTTAGGTCGTAGAGGAAAGATTCTTATATCAAATAAAAGGGAAAAAAATATAACACTGCGTTGAGTGTTTAAATTAGTGGTAAGGTTTCCAGTTTATTAGTAATCATAGAAATAAAAGATTATACTATTTTTCGTTATTTAAAAAAATATAGTATTTTAAGTATCTATACTTAAGCCAAACTTTCCCGTGAAATTAAATATATTTTAAAAAGTATGTACACTTAAAGGACTTATGAACTTGTAACACTGTCAATTATTGCTAGTATAAGTAGGATTACTGCGTTTTTTCTTTTATTAAATTTGTTGTTTATATTAAGTATCCAACACTTACCCCTTTTTTCAATTTAAAGGCTCGTTGAGAGACCTTAAGTAAACAAGAATAATGATTTATTCCATTATCTGTTATAAAAATTTTACATGCATATTGCCAGATATTACCCAAGGCTAAATATTTACGACTAAAGGAAAAAAGAAGAAATCATATTGTGTATCAAATAATTTTTATTATATCCAAAATAATTAGCATAGCTTTGGATACAATTAAAGTTTGTAACATAAATAACAGTATTTAACAATAACTGCCAGGATATTATGTATTTTCTGTGAAGATAGCCGTTACTAATATTTTTTGGATGAATTTCTAAATACTCAGCTTTAACTTGTAAAAAATATTAAAATTACAAAATGAGCAATTTTTGCAACTCCGTTTATAACAAAACCACGTTGTCTTTTGTTAATTTGTAATATTTCTTTGACAGAAATTATAATAAATTGTATCTTTTTATACCAGTGCCACGATGTTTGTCCGGGATGAACTCCGAAACTAGTAGTAACTAGTGTGCAGTTTGATCCAACTTGAAAGATAGGATAGCTAGCATCTCAATTATATTAAAAAAAACTAGACCGCGGGCGGAGCTGCGGGAAACAGCTAGTACTTTAATAAAAAACTTGTACTCTCTAAGTGGTGGTCTGCCATTTTTTATGCTTAATCAAGGTGTATCTTTTCATTATCTGTATTCGTGATATCTTAAGGGGTTTTTATTATATATAGACGGTTTTACAGAAGAGTTTACAAGCACAACCCCATTCCGATCTAAGTTAACTAAAACACTCCAAATGTTTCAAATACCTAGCTAATCCATTGCACACTGCACTGTGATCTTGGTGTATTTATATGACTAAAATTAGGCTTGCTATTTACTTTTTAATATAATTATATATTTTTTTAATACGGACCATAAATAAAAATTAACCCTCCAATCAACTTATAGGGAAGCTGTAAAAGAATAAAGTTTGCCTATTCATAAATTTCATTTTTTTTCCATATCTTTCTTTCGCTGTTTGTGACGAGTGTCTAATGGCAAACTGAAAAACTATGAGACCAATAAATACCCGGCTTGCAGCGCCGGCGCCAGCTTTTGCTCGAGGCAGATTGTTTTGCGCTCTTAACGGAATTAAGTATGTAGAGACAATTTACTAAAATTCACAGCTTCTTCTATCAATAAATGGAGCTGATTTCTGTTTTTATTACACTGCCCCCGTGCCTATTAAACGGTACCTTCAAATTTATAGCAAGCTCCGTCGATGTCTGCTCCCAGTTTCATCGGTTTCAGGTGTATTCCGTATTTCTGACTGACCTCCGCTATCTATTTTACTGGGTAATTCTTTTGGTAGCACAGCTAATCTTAATAACAATGACCAAAGAAATTTTTTGACGGTCGGAACCAACAGTTTTACATGCTATCGGAGGCGTTCGACAGTGAAATAATAAGAATTAGTTTAAGCCTGCCTGTCTTTTCATCACTTAATTTTTGACCCGACACTGGATTCCAACCTGAATGACACTCTTGGTGGTCACACTCAGTTTCAACCACTAAATCAACAAGCGCACGAATATGACGCATATTTCCCCTAACATTTTAGAAATTATTGTTGAAGTTAGTTTTTTATTTTATGCCTTGCGATGGGCCCAAGTAAATGCATTTTCTTTCTTTTTGTCTGAGAACCTACCCGTGTAGTTTCAAAGCCGCACAAGGTGAGGAATTAGGGGATTTTATACAGTGGATACCGGAAAACCTGCATGCGAATTTGCACTTTTTTCTTACGGTTATGTTGTCACTCTGCTGATAATCAATTTAAAAAAAGATCGAAGCCTATCCACAGGGTTTACAGGCAGATAGGGGCCGGTGGTGATAAAGCACACAAAAGCCATGTGAGTTTGGCACTTTTCTACATATCATACGAGTATATAGCCTACTTATGAACTGCCCAGCATGTCCCACCGCCCACCGTCAGTATGACAGTCAGTTGACCCCCGTCCCGGTTGCATGATTCACCACCCCGCTGCCTTACATCCATGGTAACATTTTCCAGTTGTTTTGATTAACATCAAAACTACTGAATCGATCGATTTAAATTCATACATAATAATATGAAACCACTTCAATGACATACCAACATTGTAAAACACCAAAATTACCTAATTGGTCCACAATTTTCGGAGATTTATAGAGAGGTAGATAACGAATATAAGAAGAACAGTCGATTCCAGTCGCAACGCCCCGCTGCTAGGAAGTCGCAATTCCACTCAACTATGGCGTCGCGACGCCATACAACTACAGCGTGGTGACGCCACTCTAACGCAACGCCGAACTTCTTATGCGGCGCGACGCTGCTCAATTGTGCCGAACCGTTACGGCGTCGAGACGCCTCACGCTTGAAACGCCACTCTAATCTCAACTATAGCGTCACGACGCCCGTTAGATACGGTGTCGCGACGCCTCTTAGGTATATAGTCACGACGTTTTTTAAGTTAATATGAAGTAAACACTCATAACGCTGCTTTATTTTTATCAAATTATTTTTTTAGTGCAGTATGTGCATTTATAATATAATGTTACCTGATTAATAAAACAAAAAACGACGTATTCGTGTATACAAGACCAGTGATGTAAAAAAAAGAAACGGATTAGAATCATAATATTTGTTATTGTTTATTTCGATCATTAAAATTTAACGATAAACGTCATATAATGTAATACGTCATATTATTCACCATTTTTTTTGCGTTAAAACGTTTATCCTATTTATCCCTAAGAAAAAAGATAATGTATTCAAAATTAATAAAGCAATATTTCTTGCATAAATTCGTCAAATTTATCAAAAAAAAATATGAAAAAAAATCAGCATAATATGTAACTTTAAACGTACCTTTCAAATATGTGAAAATCGACATTTCGACGTAAAACCACTTATGCTCTTTTTCCACTGGGGGTACGACATCACAAATATAAAAAAAAATTGAGACCGCGGGCGGAGCAGCGGGAAACATCTAGTAAATGTAGATGTTTGGACGTTTAGATGTTTGTTACTCAATCACGCAAAAACGGCTGAACGGATTTGGATGAAATTTGGCATGCCTGTAGCTTATGACATGGACAAGAACATAGGCTACCTTTTATCCCGATTCCTTAAGTAGTTCCCAAGGGAGAATGAAAATTGTTTCCGAGCCGAGCCGTGGGCAGACAGCTTTGAAATTTGCTATTATTCTCTATTACAGCGCAAGCTATAACACGGGTGACGATATTATTCCATTTTTCATTTCTTTTTGGACCCAATTCTGAAGTCAACGCAGACGAAGTCGCGGGCAGAACCTAGAACATAATAAATAAATACTAAATGATTCAAATATGTTTGATAACAAATTTTATACATAGTTTCTCCTATGCTTGTATAAAGCGGCTATATCAGAATGCCCGTCAGTCCGCAGCTTCTCGGCATTCCACATTTGTTGTTTAGAAAATACCAACGTTCGTTTTAAATTCTTTAGAAGTTATTGTTACGGTATACATTCGGAATATTATGTTTTTGTACTAAAAACACGAACAATGTAGTAAATATTTGTTTTCTTACTGTTCAGAATAATATCAACCTCTGAAATAAGTTAAATTGAAACAGTACCTTCCAAAAAAATCTTATACAGAATTAGATTAAAATATTCTTTATTGTGAAAGTTTTAGGTTTCAAACAATACATAATGGGAAAAGGTACAATGGCGGTCTTATCGCAGAACTACTACCTACTTCTTATACATACAATGTACAATGGCGCACTTAATATTGACTTTAGTGCAGTATCTATTCTTTACTAAAATGAATATCGAAAATTCCAGAATAATTAGGCATTTAAAATACAAAAGTTACTTCTTGTTTTCTGAGGTTTACGCGAATATTAGACATTGAAAAAAAAACTACTTTAAACGGATTCTATTGCGGTTAAAACTTACTTCATTATTTTTCTTAACATCAGTAATCATCAACATTCGTGTTCATTTTGTAGCATAAGTTTACTACAAATATCTAACTTCAAGAAAACGACAAAATAATGTGACGTCATCTCTCTCTACTTCGCAATTCACCCTTTACTTTAAGGCAATAGAACTCTACAAAATCTTATTGGTAACATCCGTGCACGGTAGCCTTGTAAAAGGAAAACGTAGCGAGTAGCAGATGTTTTTTCAGTTTCCGAATAGTGGTTACCTCGCAAGCTTCCTACCAGCGCTTGGTATTTCCTTTATTTATTTTTTCCTAAAACTTTATTAGCAGTTTGAAAACGTAAAATTCTGTTTATGTCTCCCGAAGTTGGGTTACTGTAGTTTTTAAGCGCATTGTCAACACGTGTTTGTAGACAAAGTTTATTTTATTTTTGTGTGAATATTTTTTAAGATATCTTTGTTGTTGTTGCTTGTATTTTGGTTGTTATTTTAATAGGAAAATTAACTAAAGGTAATAAAGTATGTGGTGGTGGTTATGATACCCCTAATACGAACGTGTAAAACAGATTTGGTGTATCCTACTTCCTACTAATATTATAAATGTGAAGGTGTGGATGTTTGGATGTTTAGATGTTTGGACATTTGGATGTTTGGATATTTGGATGTTTGGATGTTTGTTGCTCAATCACGCAAAAACGGCTGAACGGATTTGGATGAAATTTGGCATGCATGTCGCCTTTGACATGGAAAGGAACATAGGCTACCTTTTATTCCGATTCCTTAAGTAGTTCCCGAGGGAAATTTGAAAATTATGTACGAGCTTAAGCCGTGGGCCGAAAGCTTAGAAATTTGGTATTTTTCTCTATTACAGCGCAAGCTATAACACGGGTGAAATTTTTATTCCATTTTTCATTACTTTCAATTTTTTTGTTTCCTTTTGGACCCAATTCTGAAGTCCACGCAGACGAAGTCGCGGGAAAAAGCTAGTACAGAATAAATTCAAATGGAGTGCGTTTATTTTTACGATGTAATCAGGTGCATAAAACTGAACTACTTTTCGCAAGGAAGATAGGTCGAAATCTCAAAATTTTACTGGCCTGTTGGTTTAGTGTAAATGACTCTGACTGCTAAGCTGGAGGGCGTGGGTTCGATTTAGTTCTGTGTCTGGGTGTTATTTATCTATTATATGTACGTATTTAGAAATATATATGTATATTTATCAGTTATCTGGTATACAGGTACTGCCTAGTTTGGAATCAGATAGCCGTGTGTGAGATGTCCCAATTATTATTATTTGTTATTATTTTAAATTGAAATTCAACTTTTCACACACGTAAGTTACGTGAATGTTCACTGAATATTCATTTAAAAAATAAATTTAGTGACAAAAGGGGACACAATAACTCCTATTCACAGTGTAAGTGAAAGATAGATTCTCGTATTTTTTATAGCAATAAAAAAATATGTCATAAGTCAAAAAGGTACCAGAATTCACACGCCATTCATTTCAAGAGTTCGATATTACTCGTCGATTGGAAGACAATACCATTGTTAGCTCCCCGGACCACCGAAATGTCAAAACCAATCAGTTATAGAAAGGTACGCAGTAAAATTTTGAATCGCACTCCATATAAAATGCCCTAATAAACATCCACTCCATAATAAATGCACTCCATATATAATAAAGTAATAATTATTAATAATAATCAGTCCTACCAGTACAACAGCATCCTAGTATTCACAATAAAAAACTTTCATTACAATTTCACATTTTCGTAACCTCTAGTTTAACTTGCTTTCAACGTTTTTTTTTTATTTATTTTTGTAAAGATTACTAGCAATGTGGGTCGCACATTACTAGTAATCTTGTTAACCCCTCGTGCTAAGCTAATATGCTTGTGTTACGAGTGGTTCACGTCGGTAGTGTAATGGGTGGGATTCGAACCCGCAACCACATGATCGCAAGTCCGACGCCCTAGCCATTAGGCTACCGTCACTTTGTTTGTCTTGAGTGTAAACAAAATTAAAAACAAGTATGCATTTTCATTTTGAAATTTTCACTCCACAGAAATTCCTCTAGAGCCATTTATACTTTTTTGGGTTTTTAAAAAGCCAGATGCGCGCGTGTAGTTACAACGTAAAACGTGGATAGGCTTTTGTTTTGCTGACGGTGGTTCCTCTTGTGGCTGAGAACAAAACCTGTCAGTAACTATGGAGTTTTTGCTATCCATAGAAATATGCAGCACTGTAAAATGGTTGATTGAAATATTGTGTTCAAAATGTTTGTTAGCAGAAAAATTTACGAGAATCTATTTCTAACACATTTTTCTTTCTTTTTTTTATAACGACGCCCGCATTAAGGAAGTTAATCCTTGTGTCGCGGAGGTTTCACAAACATTCAAATCACATGCACAAAGAACACCCAGACTTGGAATAAGCATTTGTGGATCACGCAAATGCTTGTATCATGCGGGGATCGAACCCGCAGCACTTCGCGCACAGTGGTAATTAGCGTGGTGACCTTTACCACTCGGCTATCCGTGCAGTCTACAGTATTTTGAGTGTCTAGTACACTAAACACTCAAAATACTACTTTTAGAATAAGTATAAAAAATTTGTCGTAGCTGAGACGTAATCTTTTCTACTTTTACGCTAATATTATAAAGCGGTAAAGTTTGTGAGTTAGTCTGTAGAAACTAATCGCCGGAACTGCTGAATCGATTTCGAAATTTACTCATAAAATAAATAAATCCTAAACACGCAGTACTAAAAAACACAAGTTACGTTAGACGCCTAGAGAAGCGGGTACGGGTCAGCGAATATTATATAACATGGACAAAAGCGTCCGTAATTTGGCATTACTTTTAATTTTTTTTAATTATGATGAATCATGTAAATAATTGCGTCTTTATTTCTTGTAATCAATATACATATTTTTTATATTATACACACCTAATACTAAACTATATTAATTATACTAAACTAAACTAAAAACTTATAAGATAAAAAAAAAACTATCTATAAAAAGAAGACTTGCTAACCAATATTAAGTAATATGGATTACAAAATAAAGGCTAACAAGCATCAAAAAATTCATCGTCATCTTTGTCTATGACGGGAAACGTGCCCAAAATTTTAATTAATTTTAGTTTTACCATTCGTACAAGAATTTTACCATTTAACAGTATTTGAAACTAGACAATATTTGGACTTCCGTTACGTTGGTGTTGGTACAAGTTAGGTATAGGTAGGTACTAGCATTCCCAACAGAAAAATTACCCTAATAAATTCAATGGAACAAGCAAAATGGATTTCGTTTGCGACCGGCTGCAGTAATTATATGCCGTGGCCTCATTATTAACACTTAAAATTCCAAAGCACTTTACGTACCAAACTGAAGCGTTACAACAGTATTTTTAGTAAAAGAATATTACCTACATTAATTAAATTCCAAACCTATCTGTTGCTCGCTCTCAATAGTACAGGGTTAACTCCACCAGCGTAACTTGACCCCTTACACCCCGTCTTCGGTTCAAATTTGCGGCTGAAAAGACAAGCTTAATAGAATACCTGAGGTCAAAATACGATGGATCGAATGGAGTTTCCTTTTTAAAAAATATAAAAATTGTTTTTCATTTCAATTTTAACAAGAGTTGTTCATAACAAACCTGTTTACACTTTAGACGATGCTGTACAGTTGTTGGGAGAACTAGTTGAATGTTAATGAAATTCCTTAAAGAAAATCTTTAGTAAGCTTTTTATGATTATCTGAAATAGTTTTTTTTTCTAACTTACCCGTCGTGGCTTAGCGGTTCAATGACCGAATTCGCATGCACATCGTTGCAGGTTCGAACCCAATGTGAGTTTTTTAAAGTTTCACGACTTTCTTAATCATTCTGAGACATCATTAGCAATCGGTAATGGAAATCATCGTGAGGAAACCTAGAATCCTATAGTATTGGAATCTGAAATCGCCAAACCGTAATGAGCAAGTGTGTTGATCAATGCTCATCCCTTCTCTATATGGGAAGAGGTCTGAAGACCGAAGAGTAACAAGAGTAGGTAATATGCGAGCCACATTGTAGGCAGTAAGCTATATTCTAAAAAATAAGGAGAAAAATAACTATCGTACACCCAAATCCTGGAGCGTAACTATAAAACATGCCTTAATGTCTATGAATTGTCTTTTAACCTTAAAGAGAAAAAAACAGCGTTAGACTTAACGGTGACTTAAAATTAAATGACGTTTCAGTATTCGATCATGAATCTGTTTTATGGCAATGTAAGCGTAGAAATGATGACATACTGTTAACAGGGCTACAACATTTATCAACATAATAATATTACCGGCCTATTAATGTCCCACTGCTGGACACAGACCTTTTCCTATTTATAGAAGAAATGAGCATTGATCAACACGCTTGCTCATTACGGGTTGGTGATTTCGGAACCATTTTTTTGTATCCTGGTTTAGGTCTCATTTTTTTTTCCCTCACCGTTTGTCAATGGTGACTTAAAATGATTAAAAAAGTAAACATAACTTTGAAATTGGTAATTTTTTTTTACTTGCCTGGGTTCGAATCTGCAACCATGTGCATGTGAGTTCGCGAAACTAGCGACACCTTGAAAACCGGTGTGTACGCCACTCGACCACAAAGGACGTCGAAAATACGAGTTAATTAATCGTTGATCATAATGTACCTACAGTAAAATCATACTTATAGTATTCCAGACTTCATTAATCTCTCTAATCACCGCTAATGAGACACAATTGATTTTTTATTGTAATGCGGCGACCGGTCGCCGCTCGGCGACGAATATGTTAAGATAATTTAAAGAACGGAAATATGAACAAACCAAAAGAATTTGCTTTCAAGTAGTGAAAAATTAAAAGTAAAATAGCTTTTAAAATAAGCACACCCCTTATAAGAGGAAGAAACCCACAAAAATACAAAAAAAAGGTATTTCCCTTTAAAAGGATCCTGTTAATTTGAAACCCCTATTAAAATGCATGCCATTTTTTACAGGTCATTAAGAATGTGTAAATTAACGTCTGGGAATATTTTTTAGTCTACCTCTCATAACTTCCGACAAAATTTACAAGAAAATTATGTAAACTTTTTAAATTTGATGTGGCGCGGTACTTTGAGTACTTCGCATGCATTTTCATCGCTTCCTCTCATACAGTTCAATTATAAGTGTGTTGTGGAGTTATAGCTAACTAGATGGCTTTGTGGGGTACACTAACGAGATTGGTGTGCGTAAAATCAATGAGTGAATACTATATCGCCTATTTTTTTGTGTTTGCTTCACAATTACTCGTTGTCCACGCACGCAATCGAAATTTCAGGTCAGTGTAACAATTTAGGGATATGTTGATAAAGCCGTTGAGCGTGAGTCGTGGTGGCCCCATGGTTCATATGACCGGCTTCTCAGGCACATGTTTGCAGGTTCGAACCATTGAGTGTTTTTCGAAGTTTTGTGTGGTTTCTTAAAAAATCTAAGACACCATTGACAAACATCGTAAGGAAACATGGAATAAAAAATAAAAAAATCGCCAACCCACAATGAGCAAGTGTGGTGATCAATGAAAGGACTGATTTATTTAACCTTTATGATGATAAGGACTTCGCAACTAGGTTTCGTTTGAGCAAAGAGGCAACTTTGTGTTTTTAACGAAAATCGAACATAACTTGGAATATATCTCCGACCAGTAAGAATATTTACGTACTTACGAACTTTAATTATTGTACAAAATTATTAACTAAGAAGGTACACACGGCTACACATCAAGCTATATATTTCCAGTATAAGCTGACCTCCCATAGCACGGAAATCCTATACAATGCGATTTCAGCATAAACTGGCATTCAATCATTCATTCTGCTATTCGCGTCTAGTTATTCCAAGTATAGTAAAGTTATACTTCAGATTGCGTCGAAAAATGACTTTCAGTTACTCGAGTATAAAATCGTGGAATAAAATTACCCCTGGTATAGTTACGCGCGAGTAAATCTATGTTTGGTCGAATCCTAATTTTAATTAATTATTTGTGGACTGTCTGTGTTAAGAAGTCTGATGTTTTTTGTTAGCAAATTTTTTCGTGACTATATACTATACAGATTTTAAAACTTTCAACATAATTTGATAAAGTTTGTTTATTTAGGTATAGACTTGTCTGTCGCTTTGTTCTTTTCAGGAGAATTCACTTCTAAAATCGATTGTAAGTCGAAATCCGTAACTGCTTTAAAGTAGCGGTAGCCTAATGGCTAGGGCGTCGGACTTGCGATCATGTGTTTGCCGGTTCAAATCTCACCCATTTCATTATAGTAGAAGTAGTTTTTTTTTAAAGATTGAATTGTCTATTAAATATTAGAATAATTAAGAAAGTAGATATCAACTCTTAAAATTCGCATTGATACCTGCCTGCACTCAGTTTGAACCTGTAATTTTAAACTCATAAATCCGTCCATTGTACCGCTGAGCCACCACGACGTTTCCAACTCCAACGTTTAATAAATATCATACATCTGGTAATAATAACCAAAAATCGATAGTATTACACGAAAGCAGTGTTTGTTGTTATCAACTCTAACTCCCAATGTTCACCGTAGCATGAGACCGTTCGGCACTAATAAACAAGGTAAATTGAAATGTATTGACGAATGCCATTGTTTTGACAATATTAATTTCAATCATGTTCGCAGCTTGCTGACGCGTTATAATTACATTTTCGGAGGATTCACGCATTTGTGTTTGATAAAGAGCGCTTTAAAACGTAGTTTTTTATTGAATAATAATACGTGCATTATTTCTGAATTCATTGGGTATGTAATAAAAGAAATTAAGGAAGGGCGGTAGCCTAATGGCTTGGGAATCGGACTTGATGTCATGGGTTCGAATCCCACCCATTTCACTACGAACGCCCACCACGAGAGGTTAATTAGAATACTAGTAATCTGCGGCACACATTTCTGGTAAGTTTTATGAATAAAAAACAAAAAAAAATCTTCAGTTCAAAACCATCGTTTCAGTAGAATTTGGTTTATTGTAATTGCTATGTTTTATCCGCAGCCGTGAAGAATATGTATATGAAAATTTGCGTACACCCGTCGGGTACGTATGTGTTCATGGAAATAAATAAAGAAATAAATAGTACAAATTACAATAATAAATAACTGAATAATAATATAAATAAGTTTATAGGAGGTACTCGTGTCTAAGAATAAGCCTTTTGGTTTATAATAATAATAATAATAATAAACCCCTCGGGGCAAGTCGTTACCTTGTCATGAGAATAACGCAATACCTGAGGGCATATTAACTTGCTTTTTGCAACCTTAAGATATAAATAAAAAATGTATCTGAAGGTCTATGTAGGAGCATACATCCGCAGGGCAGCTAGTGGCGAGCTGTTTGTGAGTAGCGACACAACGGACCTGAGTGCTCCAGGGAGTCACTCTTTAGAGAGGGCTCCCAGCTCTTTCTTGCCTTAACCGGCTGGCTAGAGAGGGGTCGCTAGAGCTATATGCTCGGGGGTGGAAGTGTCTAATGGCGTAATAACGAGGAAACCCGCTCCGGGTCCGCTACTGTGACCCGCGATGGCGAAATCGGGGCCGCACCGCTCGACACCCCTAGCCGCTCGCACTGGTGTTGCCCCCTGCTGCCTGCAGTGGCGGTTGTTTGGGGGGCCCATCTAGTGAGTGGCGAGTCACCACCTGCCTATTTATTTACATTTCCATGTGTAGAAAGGCAGGTGACATAGTTTCCGATTTCATTATGGTAACCAATCCACGTAACACATACACATCAATAGTCTAATTTAGTTTATAATACCTTATTTCAAAATAGTTCTGTAGCTACCTTGGGCCGTTCATGTCTGTTCTTACATAGAGCAGGGGTGAATGGCCCCTGGTAGGTGCCCCATCCCATATTAGAGTAAAGTTCTCAACAAGGCCACTGCGTGTTGGACCTGTGTCCCCGCGTAAGCCTTTCAAAGGACCGGGTTTCTTCTTCTGAAGTTATCCCGTGATAAAAGAGAGATACAAATAATAATAATAAAACTTTATTTCCAGACAGAACATCCATAGAATTACAAATAAACTAGAATAAATTTATAACATAGAATAATAAAAACTTAAAAGCTACTTCACATATCTGAATGACGCCCTGTGGGTCGTCATCCAGTGCCACATTATAGGGCTATCAACTCTATTGGCCACGATAGCGACGAAGCTGTTAGGGCTGTCGCGCACTCGCCGCATCAGGGACGCTATTCGTGATCGCATAAGCGCATAGAAGTCCGGTATACCTGCTTCGGCAAACATCCCTGACGCACTGCAAAAGCGCGGCAGCCCCATCATTACCCTGTACGCATTATTGTATTGGACACGCAGAGCATTGTACGAGCCCCGTGCATATTTGACCCATAGGGCACACGTGTACAGCGACTGGCAATAAGCCCGGAATAGAGTTTTCTTAACATCCGCCGTACATCGTGCAAACCTACGGGCCAACATATTACACCGCACTGTCAACGCCCTGCGTTCCCTTTCAACATCTGCGTCATCTGATAAATTATCTGTTACCCAGTGTCCCAGGTACTTAAACCTAGTTACTTTGGTCAGTGCGACTCCCCCTAGTATGACTGATGGTACTTCGTCATACGTCTTATTGCCGGCCTTGAAAACCATGATTTCACTTTTTACAGCATTGTACCTGAGACCATGAGCAACCGAATACTCCTCACAAATACGGATGAGTCTCCTCATAGCACTGATCGATGGGCTCAGCAGCACCATATCGTCCGCGTAGCTAATGTTATTAACACACTGTCCGTCAATTGAACACCCAATACTGGCACTGCTGAGCTCACAGATGAGTCGGTTCACATACAAATTGAAAAGCTTTGGTGAGCTTAAGCCTCCCTGTCTCACCCCGCATTCCAACCTGTATGCGTCCGATAGGACTCCCCCCCATTTTACATAATTGTACTGGTTCCTATACCAGTACTTCAGGATACTAATTAAATCATTTGGAAGGTTAGTGTCCTCCGATAGTTTTCTCCAAAGACAGTCATAGGAAACCAGATCGAAAGCCTTGGAGAGGTCAAGAAAACACGCATAGACAGGTGTTTTTCTATTTGTGTAGTACTGGACAGTATGCTTGAGACAGAGGATGGCTGCTTCAGTAGACAAATGAGGCCTAAACCCGAACTGGGCGTCATGCAGTGTTAAATGTTTATCCAACTGTTTATCAATCAAACTGTCCAGCACCTTAGCAATAATAGTAGCTAAGGAAATAGGTCGGTAGTTGTCCTTGGCACTCGCATCTCCAGTCTTATTCTTTATTATAGGAACTACGATAGTTTTCATTAGATCTTCTGGAAGATACGAGTGACTTGTACAAACACTAAATAACATAGCCAGCACTCTTGCTATATGTTTACCCGCGTATCTCAGATGTTCCATACTTAAGTTGTCATGTCCCGGTGACTTACCCCGCTTCAATGCTCGTACAGCGCTCGCTATTTCCTTAGCTGTAAATCTAATAGGCTGGGTCCCCAACCCCTCCAAGACTCCCGAGGTATCAGAAGAAGATGGGCCTAACGGAGACTCAACCCTAAAAGATGACATAAAAAGGCTAGCGATCTCCCTAGGTTCACTCACACCCTCTACACTAGCAGGCATGCTAATCTTGGGGTTTAAACTATTTGTGGATTTCCAGAAGCTACTAAAATTTTTGACGTCATGTTGACTCGCAATAATGTTCATTTTAATTTGATCTCTATTGTTTTGACACCATTTTAACTTATTTTTAAATAACTTTTTACTTTCAACCATTTTTTCATACAAAAAACCAAATGTCGGGCGACCGTATAAGGTCCAATTCTGAAAATCGAGCCTTGCCTGCTTGTGCAATTCATGTACATACTTATTCCAGCCTGGTTTATGACACCTTCTACGCTGATTCCCCTGACTATGACTAACACTAGCTGCTTTAGAAAGAATTCCCACAATATCTTTATACAATTTATCTATAACGCTATGGTGATTAATATTGTTACAATTACTATGGGCACATTTTGTGAAATCAACAGGAAAATCTACATTTTTGAGATGAATGTTACAGTAGTTTGTATATTTTTCAATTTGTTTTAAGTCCCTTGTACCCCATATAACTTTGTTATTTTGTCGTATCTCAGACATAGTTTTTGGTCTTAATACATTTAAATCACATCTTATCAATAAAGGCAAATGGTCAGACCACGATACATCATAGGTACAGTACATTAATATCCACGACTGAGTTCCATGCTGCATCAGTCACCACACAATGATCTAGCCAGCTAGTCGTGCCATGCGCGTCACTAACGTACGTGTACGTATCTGAATCAGAGCCAAGCAAAGCTAAATCAGCGCATCGCCACTGCACTTCACTTAAAAAACTTAAAAGTTCCTTACCGAATAGTCCGTTAGGTTGTGCATTAAAATCTCCTAATATAAATGCCGCATCCACACCACTACTGTCAATAATTGCATTAATTTCACTTAAACAGTTAACAAATTCAGCAAGATTGTCTATTGACTCTGTAGGCAAATAAACAGAGAACACTATGAAAGTTTTAGTTCCTATGTTTATTTTAATAGCAATAAGCCGCACATTCTCGCATTGTATTAGTGACACATTATCGTAGGCGCTTTTACGCCACAGTATTGCGACGCCACCGTAGGGTCTACCACGAAGAATACCTGCTGATGTGTCCACCGCTGACTTCCCCACGCATCCAAAGTCGGAGTCAATGGTACACAGGAACGGAATATCGTGAGGTAGCAGCCATGTCTCTTGCAACGCAATTATGTCAGATGTTTGGCACAATAATCTAACGTAGTCCACTGACCTCGTAATTGATTTACAATTGTAAGATACAAATGTACTTATTTTTGATGTGTTATTGTTATTTTTGTGATCCATTATTGTTGTTTATATTTATATCCCTTTTAGATCTCTTTTTAAAATCTATATATCTGCGAAAAGTAACACCTTCTGGCCATAAGTTATCATCTAAAAATACTGACAATTTGCTTTTAGGTATTACAATTTTATAGGCATTGTAGTTTCTTTCCAATTTCATATAAATTTTTTCTATGTCAACTTTTGTTTGTGTCTTCGATAATATGTATGAACTTATATCGTTTTCGGATACATTTTTGTCGACGTTGTTGACAAACAGCGAAATTTTCGAGTCGGCCGCTTTAAATTTCTCCTCACAGTCAATATTTGCTCGACCTCTAATTCCGATGAACTTTTCTTTAAATTTTTTCTTCTTCTGTACTAATATCCAATCATCTCCATCATTTTTTTTTACATTTTCCTGTAATATATTAGCGAAAGTTTTTAATTTTTTTGATCCTGGATCTAATATAACATTCGTGTTTTCTCTCTTTCTCTCATTGCACGCGTCATTTATACTAACTAGCTCACGCAAATCAGTTGATTTTAAATTCATGTTCGAAACCGCCGTACGGGCCTCCACATGCATTGTAGACGCGCACGCGTCGACGAAATGATCGAGCGAGATATCAATACCGGTATTCGGCTCGCGCGAGGGAGATGGAGCTATGACGTCAGCGGGCGCGGCGACGGCGTCGACGTGAGGTAGGTCGGTCGATTTGCCGCCATCAATACAAATATTTTTGAATGAATTTGAACATAAATTGCCGGTGAAAGTATTTTTCAAACAATCCAAATCATTTTTAACCAATAATATGTCGTCCTTCATAGCATATGTATCTTTTACCAGTTGAAGTTCTTTTTGAATTACAAGAATGTCTTTCAATAGGCGGGTGGCATCAAGGTGGTCGAAAGTGACTGGCGGTAGTTTTTGTAATTCTCTTGCCACAAAAATTGGTACTATTTCTGGATCTGTTTCTTTTAGCAATGTGATGATATCAAATAAATCACGTTCTGACTTTCCATTTCCTCTTCTATTCACTTTACGTTTTGAAGACGGCGCCGATTCAAATAACAACTTCTTCGCGTTGCAAACTTCTTCTACCGTAAAAGACGTTATACAAATACGAACTAGGCTTTCTTCATCCATAACATCGATCTTATTTTGCACAAAAGCGAGCAACTCACATATCACAACATTACATGTATTACATTTAACAGTGTTCGACGTCATTTTTATCACGTACAATAATAATGACTCACGCACGATACACTTGCATTTCCGCGTCTACCATTTAACTTTTTTAAGTTTAACCGATATTAAAGGTTAAGCAGTGCTCGCCGCGGCAAAAAACACCTAAACAAAAAGTGCCTTTATAAAAAAAAAAAGTGTTTGAGACTCATCCAGCCCCACAGTGAAACCATGACTACGGTTTTGTGGGACTTTTGCCGAATCCTGAAACGTCAATCAGTATTAAACCGCCATTAAGTCTCATGATGTTTCTTTTGACGGGCCTGTTGGTCTAGTGGTTAGTAACCCTGACTGCTAAGAAGGAGGTCGTGGGTTCGATTCCCACCCAAGACAAATCTTTGTGTGATGAGCACGATCATTTGTTCTGTGTCTGGGTGTAATTTATCTATAATAAGTATGTATTTAGAAGTATAATATGTATGTTTATCAGTTGTCTGGTTACCATAGTACAAGCTCTGCCTAGTTTGGGATCAGATGGCCGTGTGCGAGATTGTCGCAAGATATTATTATTATTTTTAAGGTCTAAATTAGCGACAGATAGACATTTAAGAATGTGTTAAAGTTGATAAGCGTCTCAGTATTCGCGAAAAAGTTTATAATTCTATTTCCTAAAAGATTGTGAAAAATATACGTTTTTTTCTTGTGGCTCAATTTAACATATTAGAGGATCTGGTCCGTAGGGGGTACGCTACATAAACATTTATTTAATACTTTCATTAATGAGGGAGGTAATTATCAACCGCCAATTAACGTATGTTTAATTGGCGTACGAACGTAACGTATGATAATTATTCTGAGTTACTGTTCGTTTAGTATGGATAAGACAGGTAAATAAAATTAGAATTGGGTATATTATTATGTTGAATAAAAAACTGTTCCTTTTCTAGTAAGTTACGTGTTCTAGACATAGAAATTCATAATTTAAAGGCGCAGTCTAAATTATTTATCTATCAAATAAAAATGTTATTAATAATAAAATATTTAAAAAAATAGTCAATAAAATACTCAAAATACACAGGACTTGAATGAAAAATTAAAATTATATTCTAAAAAATATAGAAAAAGCGTTTATTCGCGCCACATGCGACGCATAAAATAAAGAAAAATGTAGGCTCTTTTCTTGTATATCTCGTTAGGAAAAATATCAGGTTTATAGTCTAAATGGTATTATTTTGACATCATTAAACCTAAGTCAACAATAAAGAAATAGAAAAGTATAGCATTTATTCATGAGAAGAAAATATAACTTGACATTACTAATTAGGTATAAAAGAAATATTTTTTTTACAGCAGAAATCAAATTGCGACTACTGCTTCAACGAACCAGTGACGTTGCCAACACTATCTTGGTTATTATGTGGCACGCCTTAGATTTCCTGGCCTGGTCTGCTGGTTTAGTGGTTAGTCACCTTGACTGCTAAGCCGGAGGTTGATTCCCACCAACGACAAATCTTTTTGCACGTTAATTTGTTCTGTGTCTGGGTGTAATTTGTCTATAATATGTATGTATACCTATTATTTTCTAGTTTCTGCCCGCGACTTCGTCATCATGATCTCACGATGTTTTCCTTCACCATTTGTCAATGGTAGCTTATAATAATTAAGAAAGTACATATTACTTTGAAAACATCACATTTATACATACTTGCCTGGGTTAGAACCGGCAACCATGTGCATTAGAATCCGATCATTCAACCGCTAGACCACCACGAATGTTTATTTACTTCTTGTCTTTGTAACCCTAGGTAACAAGGGAGGCGCTCTTCTGATATGGCGAAATAACTTTTGCCGCGGGTTCATCTAGTAATTTTCTATACTCACCTGACTGATTTTCTTATTTTCAAAATTCTATCCGAATATGAACAAGACAGTTCAATTGCAATAAAAAACAGTTGGCTACAACAAAAAAATATGAAAAACTTTTTATTTATCCTTCAGACATCATTTCACAATAATTTAAAAACTGTTATAAAATAAGAATTATGGGTTCCTGAAAGCTGGCAATTATATTATTTGCGATGAATATGAATGACAAATAGGATAATGACGGTGTGGATAAATGGTGGTTCTTATTGCTATGGGGGAGAATAATATTTTCGGGGTGCCATTATCAAATTGTTGTCACTTAGAGATATATTTTTTTGGGTAATAAAATTTGGTAACCTTCAGGATTGGCGCTCTACAACAAGGAAACAGGGCCGCGGCAGACCACGAAAGAGACGGTGGGGTGAACTAGATGCCTTCCTGGGGAATTGTCAGGAGGAGGCGAGGGACCGGGATCGCTAGACGGAATGAAGGGAGGCTTTTATATTAGTACTAGCTGACCCGGCGAACTTTTTTCCGCCTCCGCCTTAGAGGTCTCAGTCGCGGCATGGTATTGTAGTTAATGATAATATCGGCAAGCAACATAATATTAAAACTTTACACAAATGCATCAACTGGTAAATTTTTTTTTAAACCTGTTCATCTGTCAGTTGCGCTTTGTTATACCATTTTTAACAAATGAAAAGCTGACTATCCATCACTTCTTTCGTCGTCTATATCCATCCACGTTCATGCTCCACACCTTCCTCAGAATATGATCACCATTCCTTTCCATGTCATAAGCATAAAACTAAAATGTTTTCAAAAACAAAACACACAATATGTTATAATTCTAATATTGTTTGCTTAAAATCCAATAATATGTATTCCTGTTTTTATAGAGACAGAAATTCTATAATATTCAATATCTGCGAATTTGTGGACGTAATTAACTGCTTAGTAACAGAAAACTCTCATTAAATGTAACCACTTGGTAATCTTGAAAAAAAGCCTGTACTTCAATCTAGATTTTTAGACTAAAAATCCAGTCTGCTCTATGTTCATACAGCCCTAATAAGCTTTTGAAGCAAGCACGTATGTGCGCCGAGCTGAGCTGTTTGTATAAAAAACAGTCTTAAAGATCTTCCAGATAAGAAGTGCAGTATCGCGCGTTTAAATAACTTCCTCTCAC
Organism: Plusia festucae; assembly: GCA_950381575.1. Classification (NCBI taxonomy): domain Eukaryota; kingdom Metazoa; phylum Arthropoda; class Insecta; order Lepidoptera; family Noctuidae; genus Plusia; species Plusia festucae. The sequence goes on from OX494447.1 coordinate 2,251,760, forward strand.
ACAAACCGTTTTGTATCGGTGGGTGAAAAAGAGATGACAATATCTTGTATCGCTTTATTCGCCCGCCAAGATACAGCGGCCGAAGCGTATTGTATGGCAATATTTTTAAAAGAATTCAATGTTTTAACATTCTATTGTTTTGTCAAGTTGGTTAATAATAATAATATACAGCTTTCTTTATACATAAAAATGAATGTTTGTTTGTATGTTCTTTATAGAATCGTAAACTATGCATTTGATCATGTCATGATCTTTAGTAAAGTTGTTGTGCATGAGCCCACAAAGGTTTCTGAGTTGGTACGATCACTTTTCGACGGAGGGCGCCACTGTCATTCCAATTATTATGACTGATCAACGCGAACAATGTCGCGGGTACAGCTAGTTTAAAATATAACCTTTACAGTTTTTTTAAGTAACATGTTTCCATCACAATCAAAACGCATATCATAATTTAGAACTGTTTCTTGTGACAGCTAATATAATATACTCGTTAATCTATTGAAACGTCTAAAGTAACATCAAACTGCACCTCAAGGTGTAACTCGCGATTTATCAGATATTTTTTAAGGTATTATCTATACTTATAATAAATCTGTAGAAGTGAAAATTCTGTACATTGAAAATATCAAAAAAATTAATGGCGGGGTGTGTTACTAGACCGACACCGAACCCAAAAATGTGATTAAAAAAATTTTTGTCTGTCTGTCTGTCTGTCTGTCTGTCTGTCTGTCTGTCTGTTTGTTCAGGCATCACGCAAAAACTACCGGTTCGATTTCGATGAAACTTGGTATAATTGTTCTTTAATATCCTGGGCACCACACTGGGTAGTTTTTATCCCGGAAAAGTATATACAAAAAAAAACAAACTTAATTTTGCGGTTCGATCCCTAGACCCGAATACTGTACCAACCGCAAATAATAAGTTTGTCGTAGGTTACGTCACCCGCAGTGGAGTTCAATAAGGGGCGCTGCACACGGCCAAGTAACTATTTATTAATCTGTGACACGGCTAAGATACTATAATTATTTATCTATACTTTATATATTTATATATATATATATATATTATAAAGCTGAAGAGTTTGTTTGTTTGAACGCGCTAAACTCAGGAAGTACGGGTCCGATTTGAAAAATTCTTTCACTGTTAGATAGACCACTTATTGAGGAAGGTTATAGGCTACTTTTCTATTGGAAATCTATCCCCCAAGGGGGTGAAATAGGGGTTGAAAGTTTGTATGGGAAGTTCGGTATTTTCAATGTTAGACACATGAAATATCGTATACGGGTTTTTGAATAGAAATAAATAAAGATGTATTTCAGCGATTTTAAAAATCATCCCCCTAAGAGGGTGAAAAAGGGGTTAGGAGTTTGTAGGCATATGAATTGTGTCGTTTTCAAAGATAGACTCATTCAATTTCATACAAGGGTTATTAGTTAGAAATAAATAAGATGTATTTCCGAGATTTTAGAAATCTACCCCCTAAGGGGGTGAAATAGGGGTTGAAAGTTTTTATGGGAAGTTCGGTATTTTCAATGATAGACACATGGAATTTCGTATACGGGTTTCTGGATAGAAATAAATAAACACAATTTCAGCGATTTTAAAAATCATCCCCCTAAGAGGGTGAAAAAGGGGTTGGAAGTTTGTAGGCATATGAATTGTGTCGTTTTTAAAGATAGACACATTCAATTTCATACAAGGGTTATTAGTTAGAAATAAATAAGATGTATTTCCGAGATTTTAGAAATCTACCCTCTAAGGGGGTGAAATAAGGGCTGAAATAGTTGGTATGTGAAGTTCAGTATTCTCAAAGATAGACAGATGAAAAGATAAATAGATAAGATAATGACCATCTAAGACATATCTATAATGACGACTCCCGTGGTCGAGTGGCGTTCACTCCGGTTTTTAAGGTGTCGCCAGCTCTAAGGTTCCAGGTTCGATCCCCGGACGGGTCCATGTAGAAAATCACTTTTATACATAGTCTGGAGTCTGGGTGTTTATGGTACCTTTTTTGTCTCCGATTTCATAACACAAATGCTTTTGCTACTTACTTTACTTTTATTATTATTTTAACGCCATAATATTAGATGAAAAATTTTATACATTCTCCTTACTTTGAAAATCACAGAATACATCTACCTTTAATACTACTCTTTACTTTACGCGCGAGCGAAGCCGCGGGCAACAGCTAGTGTAGAATATGTGTAAATCCAGGGAGTAAATTACATCCATGCCAATTTTTATTAAAATTAGTCTCACTGTTTGAACGCACTCCGTATAGTAGTTTACGCCATTATAATGTTTTTATTATGTACTAGCTGATGCCCGCGGCTTCGCGCGCGTGGATAATGGTTAGCCTATGAATACGAAAACTTAACAAATTATTATATAATACCAGGAAGTAAGATCTAAAATAATTAACAGCATCTAACTACAAAATATATGAAATGTTTTTTTTTCTATAAAATATTATTCTATACTTATTACATCTATACTTTAAATCTGTAGAAATGCAAATTCTGTACATTGAAAATATCAAAAAAATAAATGGCGGGGGGTGTTACAAGACCGACAACGAACCCAAAAATGTGATTAAAAAAATGTTTGTCTGTCTGTCTGTTTGTTCAGGCATCACGCAAAAACTACCGGTTCGATTACGATGAAACTTGGTATAATTGTTCCTTAATATCCTGGGCACCACACTGGGTAGTTTTTATCCCGAAAAACAAACACACCTGATGCAGAACCGCAACAGACCAGCTAAACTATAAGAGATACAAAAATGGTACCATAGCAAAAATTGTTCCACGTGATGAGCATTTTCTGTTTAGAGAATAAATTTGAAGATCTGGAGCACCTAATGTGGAACTCCAAGAGCCCAGCTACAGTATAACACATATATGAATGACGTCTTAGCAAGAGTTGTTCAGCCTGATGAGCACTCTCTGTTGACGTATAAAAATTGAAGATCTGGAACATCTGTTGTGGAACTCCAAGAGCCCGTCTACACCATAACACATATAGGAATGACGTCTTAGCAAGAGTTGTTCAGCCTGATGAGCACTCTCTGTTGACGTATAAAAATTCAAGATCTGGAACACCTGTTGTCGAACTCCAAGAGCTCGGCTACACCATAACACATATAGGAATGACGTCTTAGCAAAAGTTGTTCGGTTTGATGGGTATTTCCTGTTCACTTATAAAAATCGAAGATTTTAAACATCTAACCTGAAAATCAAAGCTATCACTAATTTCACTGTATAATTATAAAATAGCATAACCTTCACGCGGTGAAGGCGGTATCAGTTTAGGACTGATTTTCGATGACAATGGTATATCTATCTATACTTATAATATTATAAAGCTGAAGAGTTTGTTTGTTTGTTTGAACGCGCTAATCTCAGGAACTAGAGAACTGGTCCGATTTGAAAAAATATTTCACTGTTAGATAGCCCACTTATTGAGGAAGGCTATAGGCTACTTTTCGTTAGGAAATCTATCCCCTAAGGGGGTGAAATAGGGGTTGAAAGTTTGTATGGGAAGTTCGGTATTTTCAATGATAGACACATGAAATTTCGTATACGGGTTTCTGAATGGAAATAAATGAAGACATAAATATCTTGGGACAATAAATATATAAATAAATATTCACATATTATATTCACATAAATAAATATTCATAAATATACACATATTTCAGTGATTTAAAGAATCTACCCCCTAAGAGGGTAAATTAGGGGTTGGAAGTTGGTAGGTGTATGAATTGTGTCGTTTTCAAAGATAGACACATTCAATTTCATACAAGGGTTATTAGTTAGAAATAAATAAGATGTTTTTCTGAGATTTTAGAAATCTACCCTCTAAGGGGGTGAAATAGGGGTTAAAAGTTTGTATGTGAAGTTCGGTATTTTCAATGATAGACACATGAAATTTCGTATACGGGTTTTTGGTTAGAAATAAATGAACACATATTTTAGTGATTTTGGAAATCTACCCCCTAAGAAGGTAAAATAGGGGTTGGAAGTTGGTAGGTATATGAGTTGTGTCGTTTTCAAAGATACATTAAATTTCATACAAGGGTTATTAGTTAGAAATAAATGAGATGTATTTCCGAGATTTTAAAAATCTACCCTTTAAGGGGGTGCAATAGAGATTGAAAGTTTGCATGGGAAGTTCGGTATTTTCAATGATAGACACATGAAATTTCGTATACGGGTTTCTAGATACCTAAAAAATCTACCCCCTAAGGGGGTGAAATAGGGGCTGAAATAGTCGGTATGAGAAGTTCGGTATTCTCAAAGATAGACAGATGAAAAGATAAGTAGATAAGATAATGACCATCTAAGACATATCGAGTGGCGTTCACTCCGGTTTTTAAGGTGTCGCCAGCTCTAAGGTCGCGGGTTCGATCCCCGGACTGGTTCATGTAGAAAATCACTTTTCTACATTGTCTCGAGTCTGGGTGTTTATGGTACCTTCGTTGTCTCCGATTCATACTCCTTACTTTGAAAATACTACTCTTTACTTTACGCGCGAGCGAAGCCGCGGGCAACTGCTAGTCCAAGAATATTTGTACAAAGTCTCATGGTAATCGGTTATGTAGTTTTAGCGTAACAAACAAATTTACATTCACATTTATAATATTAGTAGGAATTTCAATACGAAATAGTTGAATAAATCTATCATAGCATCAAGATGTTATCAATTTTTGTCTTTTTTAAAAAACGACGCCTGCGCTAAGGAATTTAATCCTTGTGTCGCGGGGGTTTCACAAACATTCAAATCTCATGCACAGAGAACACCCAGACTTGAAACAAGCTTTTGTGGATCACACAAAATAATGCTTAACTCATGGGGGGATCGAACCCGCAGCACGTCGCGCAGTGGTAATTAGCGTGGTGACCTATACCACTCGGCTATCAAGTGCAGTCAAATTGTATGTTTGTTTGTAAAAAAAATTGTATGTTTGTTCGTAAGAAGTCTGGTTCAATCGTCGGTTGTTCAATCATATGAAACGCCTTTTAAACCGAAACTTATACAGTTTGAAAATACTGTCTGCCTGTTACCTGCTTCGAAAACATAACAAAGTATAGAGGTAACCCTTTTTAAGGTAGAAAGATGCGGATCTTTAATAAAAATAAGTAACCATGTAAACAAGAATTTGGATGTTCGATATTTTTTGAACATATTTTGTCAAAGTCCATTATTTTTATATTTATTTTTATCAACATTGTGTTCAATCTGTAATTATTTTGTTACAATTTTATTTATGAATTCAATAATAATAAAATCATAGCCTCGTGGGCGCATACATCTTTTCACTCATAAATAAATTCATTCTTTATTAGAAATAAAACAGAACTCACGATACAGTGCAAGAAAATAAATTTAATCTTAAGTTACAGAAGCCGGTGATACGTTGTCTTCTCCAATAGTGTCACTAATCCAATGAATAAACGGGTTGATTGGAGTAATGTAGGGGTATTTAGTCTGAACGGCCCAAACCGAATGGCCCGCGGGCCATTCGACCGTAAACAAAAATCGCCTACGTTGCAAAGGACCGGTGATAAAAACTGGTAAACAAATTCAGTGTCATAAACTACATCAAGTACATTCGGGTGCAAAAGTTAAAAAGTTGAAATAAAAGTTTTATTTCTTAGATTTGTATTATCTTCCTTAGAAAAACAATCAACAATAATTTAAAATGTTTACAAAAGTTAAATTTGATAATAAATTAATTTTAAATAAAAATCAGTCTTATTTTAAAGAAAAAAATCAACGAAATATAAAAAAATACAATTAAACAATAAGATTTAGTAAAAATCAGTCTTATTTTAAAGAAACAAATCAATAAAATATAAAAAAATACAATAAAAAAATAAGATTTAGTAAAAATCAGTCTTATTAGAAACAAATCAACAAAATATAAAAAATTACAATTAAACAATAAGATTTAGTAAAAATCAGTCTTATTTTAAAGAAACAAATCAACAAAATATAAAAAACCAGCTTCTGCCCACGACTTCGTCTGCGTGGACTTCAGAATTGGGTCCAAAAAGAAATGAAAAATGTTAATGTAATGAAAAATTTAATAAAATTTTTCACGCGTGTTTTAGCTTGCGATGTAATAGAGAAATAACAAATTTCAAAGCTGTCTACTCACGGCTTAGCTCGGAAACAATTTTCAATTTTCCCTCGGGAACTACTTAAGGAATCGGGATAAAAGGTAGCCTTTGTTCTTTTCCATGTCAAAGGCTATATGCATGCCAAATTTCATCCAAATCCGTTCAGCCGTTTTTGCGTGATTGAGCAACAAACATCCAAACATCCACACTTTCACATTTATAATATGTATTAGTAGGATACAATTAAACAATAAGATTTAGTAAAAATCTGTTTTTTTTTTAAACAAATAAATCAACATAAAGCTGCGTGCTGTGTCTATAGGTCGACGATATTGTATGTAAAAAGACACACATTATTAAAATTTTAATTTTTCCAATCAATCGCTTATCTGCCCAGTCAATAATTCATGTACCTACTGCAGTTTGTATTTTACAGAAAATACAAACAGCTGCAGTAGGTAGGAACAAATATTTGAAAGCACCTTATCCTCTAGCCATGTGCTAACAAAATAATCATTGAATGTGGTAAAATCTTGACTGCTTAGACTTACTGCCATAATATAAACCATCTTCAACGAAATGTGATTAGGTGATTTCAAATATTTAAATAGTTAAAATTCATAAACTTAGCGACTATTACAATGTATGCGACTGTACCTTTAAATTAATTTTGAAATCATTTTATCACCGGGCCTTTGAAACGTAGGCGATTTTTGTTTACGGTCGAATGGCCCGCGTGCCATTCGGTTTGGGCCGTTCAGACTAAATACCCTAATGTAGATTGGTTCATAGACTGGCGATGTACTTTCTAGTTCGCATAATTGCATCGTAATTGGAGGAATACAGGAGTTAACTCCGATAATACCTGATGAGTGAAGCAAGGGCCCGCCGGAGTCTCCGGGACACAAAGCTGCCGACCGTCCACACCGCCTTGCTACACAGAGACTTGGAGAGAATAGTTGTTGCACCTTTTTTGAACACTCCACTACTACGACGTCCAACGTCTGTAAAGGCTTCCGAAGTGTAGTCGCATCGCTAAGATTTCCCGACACATTTGTTCGTCCATAACCAGTGGCAGTAGCCTCTAGACCGATCAGGGTCATATAATCTACTGCACTGACTCGAGCGTACTGAGTCAAAGTAACTGCTTCGCTTTTAACTAAAGCCATATCATAACGCAATTTGTAAGGAGAATGTACATATCCAGGATGTATAATACTTTTTTTTATTAATTTAAAAGTATCTTTTAAGTGCGAAACTACGTCATCTATTGTTCCAACTCGTATGCAAGGTGTTATCGAATAATCCTCTGTATCTATTTGAGTCTCTATGCAGTGTGCGGCTGTGACTGTCCAAGTGGGAGTTATAAGGGCTCCAGTACATGAATGATGATATTTTGTTATGTTTGAAGCAAAATATTTAATTAGGAGTTGCAATCTTACTATGTATGGGTACTTATCTTCGTCGCCATCTTTTCCACCAATAACTCTCAATGCCGAATGACCGTGACACGCAGAAACCCATGAAATAATCATCAACATTTTCAACGCGGAGTAACGCATGATAATCAAATGGAAAGTTTTTAAATTAAATAAAATTAATGATATATAGGTAAGAAATGGATATTGTAAAGTGTTTTCTTTGTGGAACTATGTATATGAAATATTTCGCAAGGCAGTCGGGTTCCGATAAGTATTTTATTGTTATTAATATTTTATGTACATAGTCCCAAGACAAATTTACTACTGTAATAAAATATTTGAAAATGGCCACCTTTCAATTTTATTTTAATTTTCAGTTCAATTTATTTATTTCAATTTAACAATACTTATATTATTAACTTTTATACACCGAATTTTATTTTAACTAACAACATATTCAACGGCTTACTCGCGCGCATTCTCGGGATCGCCCGACATGACGCGGCGGCGGCGGTGTCGCGAGTCGAACTCTCCGTTGAATCTTTAAATAATTATGAATTCGTCTAACGGACGTTGTTATAAAAAAAATAACATCATGCAAATTTACTCAGCGATAACTTCGTGCATGTATTATAGAAAGTTAATGCCATTGAAGCTATTTTTTTAAAAACCTAATCAGCCACTCGAATAGCATGATGGTTGGATTTAACTTCTGAATTGGTAGATCAAAGGTGTTTAAGCGCATAACATATTCTCAGTGGACTGCCGACATACTTACAATAACGCTGAATAACATAATTATATAAACAATCGAACAAATCAAGAGTAAGTAGTTAATGGCTTTGGCGATAGATCTCCGATCATGTGCCAGTTCGAAACCCATTCATCGTACTACCAACGTGAACCCAATCTTATCATAAGCATTTAGCTTAACCATATTAATACTGTGCAATCTACATTGGAAGTACATTTAAAAAAAGAACTCGACGGATGGAAAATTGTTTTTTTTTTGTACTGTATTGAACATTATTTGCATAGAGGCGTATCTAGGGTTTGTCCTCCAAAATCACTATAGACGACAAACTTAATTTTTATGAATTATATGGTTGAACTAGACACAAAGAACACATCAATGTGAATCTATGTAGGTATATCGAGATAAAATGTCCAAATTAGTACGGTAGGTTTACCTGTATTTAGTATGAATTTTTCAGTATAAAATCAGAAATCTTTTAAAATAGGTAGTACTTTAATTAATTGAGGCCTCAATACATTGAGTACTCTAGGATCAGTATAGTTAGTCGTATCACATGAATATTGTCACACCTTTTGAGTTCGCAGTATGACTACATGTCAACTGAAGATTGCAATCTCATTTTGACTGCACGGATAGCCGAGTGGTATAGGTCACATCGCTAATTACCACTGTGCGCGACGTGCTGCGGGTTCGATCCCCGCATGGGACAAGCATTTGTGTGATCCACAGAAACTTGTTCCAAGTGGTAGTGTTCTTTGTGCATGTGATTTGAATTACTGTGAAACCCCCACGACACAAGGATTAAACTCTCGTTTATGGCAGGTATAAGGCATACAGTCAAGAAGTATGAGGGTAGACTAAATCATTTCAAAATGAAATCTTTACACTGGCGTCGAGATTCAAGATATTAAATCAAGGCGTAGATTGCTCACAGCTTCTTTCATCAAATAATATTAATGTGCCCCGGTCATCAGCCAGGCTTCATGATTATAGGCCTTTTGCTCCCGGTGGCCGCAAAACTCCCCTATATTCTCGGATTGTTGAGAACATCACTACGCGCCAGGCGACAGCGGGCGGGAGCAGCGGTCGCGGAGGGGGGTGAGCCGGCGAGCGCGCACCGGCCGCCACACACAACACAACGTCATCCGTCATCGTCCTTCTTACCGAGCGCAGACTTCATTTTACTTAATTTTAAATTGTTTTGACCGTTTGTTAATCCTGTAATACAGTCCACTATTTATTGCTACCGAAGTTTCCCTTAGTATCTGTCCTAGTAAGACCTTTAGGATATAAACCCCATTCCTTTCTACGGATAATGTAAAGACAATTTTTCACGACTCTTTTTTAAAAAACGACGCTTGCACTAAGGAATTTAATCCTTGTGTCGCGGGGGTTTCACAAACATTCAAATCACATGCACAAATAACCCCCAGACTTGAAACAAGCTTTTGAGGATCACACAAATGCTTAACTCATGCGGGGATTGAACCCGCAGCACGTCGCGCAGTGGTAATTAGCGTGGTGTCCTATACCACTCGGCTATCAAGTGCAGCCAAATTGTATGTTTGTTGGTAAAAAAAATTGTATGTTTGTTCGTAAGAAGTCTGGTTCAATCGTCGGTTGTTCAATCATATGAAACGCCTTTTAAACCGAAACTTATACAGTTTGAAAATACTGTCTGCCTGTTATCTGCTTAGATAACATAACAAAGTATAGAGGTGAAAACTTTTGTCATCCATGCATACCACACAGTATATCGTTAACCCTTTTTAAGGTAGAAAGATGCGGATCTTTAATAAAAATAAGTAACCATGTAAACAAGAATTTGGATGTTCGATATTTTTTGAACATATTTTGTCAAAGTCCATTATTTTTATATTTATTTTTATCAACATTGTGTTCAATCTGTAATTATTTTCTTACAAAATTTTATTTATGAATTCAATAATAATAAAATCATAGCCTCGTGGGTGCATACATCTTTTCACTCATAAATAAATTCATTTTTTATTAGAAATAAAACAGAACTCACGATACAGTGCCAGAAAATAAATTTAATCTTAAGTTTCAGAAGCCGGTGATACGTTGTCTTCTCCAATAGTGTCACTAATCCAATGAATAAACGGGTTGATTGGAGTAATGTAGATTGGTTCATAGACTGGCGATGTACTTTCTAGTGCGCATAATTGCATCGTAATTGAAGGAATACAGGAGTTAACGCCGATAATACCTGATGAGTGAAGCAAGGGCCCGCCGGAGTCTCCGGGACACAAACCTGCCGACCGTCCACACCGCCTTGCTACACAGAGACTTGGAGAGATTAGTCGTTGCACATCTTTTGAACACTCCACTACTACGACGTCCAATGTCTGTAAAGGCTTCCGAAGTGTAGTCGCATCGCTTACATTCCCTGACACATTTGTTCGTCCATAACCAGTCGCAGTAGCCTCTAGACCGATCAGGGTCATATAATCTACTGCACTGACTCGAGCGTACTGAGTCAAAGTAACTGCTTCGCTTTTAACTAAAGCTATATCATAACGCAATTTGAAACGAGTTTGTGCGAATACATATCCAGGATGTATAATACTTTTTTTTATTAATTTAAAAGTATCTTTTAAGTGCGAAACTACGTCATCTATTGTTCCAACTCGTATGCATGGTATTATCGAATAATTCTCTGTATCTATTTGAGTCTGTATGCAGTGTGCGGCTGTGACTGTCCAAGTGGGAGTTATAAGGGCTCCAGTACATGAATGATGATATTTTGTTATGTTTGAAGCAAAATATTTAATTAGGAGTTGCAATCTTACTATGTATGGGTACTTATCTTCGTCGCCATCTTTTCCACCAATAACTCTCAATGCCGAATGACCGTGACACGCAGAAACCCATGAAATAATCATCAACATTTTCAACGCGGAGTAACGCATGATAATCAAATGGAAAGTTTTTAAATTAAATAAAATTAATGATATATAGGTAAGAAATGGATATTGTAAAGTGTTTTCTTTGTGGAACTATGTATATGAAATATTTCGCAAGGCAGTCGGGTTCCGATAAGTATTTTATTGTTATTAATATTTTATGTACATAGTCCCAAGACAAATTTACTACTGTAATAAAATATTTGAAAATGGCCACCTTTCAATTTTATTTTAATTTTCAGTTCAATTTATTTATTTCAATTTAACAATACTTATATTATTAACTTTTATACACCGAATTTTATTTTAACTAACAACATATTCAACGGCTTACTCGCGCGCATTCTCGGGATCGCCCGACTAGTTTCAGACTCAATAGGAGTCCTTAATCATGAGATGACGCGGCGGCGGCGGTGTCGCGAGTCGAACTCTCCGTTGAATCTTTAAATAATTATGAATTCGTCTAAGGTCTGTTCATCTATACTTGTCACAAATAGTAAACAAACCGACGTCAATTACACATCACGATTTTTCTCAAAAATCACACAATGTATGTTACCACAATTAGTTTACAATTCTGAATAGATCACACAAAGTTTCCCATCACTAATTTTATTGACATTTCTTACATACGCCATATTTGTTTACATGTTTGGACAAGTATAGATGAACAGACTATAACGGACGTTGTTATAAAAAAAATAACATCATGCAAATTTACTCAGCGATAACTTCGTGCATGTATTATAGAAAGTTAATGCCATTGAAGCTATTTTTTTAAAAACCTAATCAGCCACTCGAATAGCATGATGGTTGGATTTAACTTCTGAATTGGTAGATCAAAGGTGTTTAAGCGCATAACATATTCTCAGTGGACTGCCGACATACTTACAATAACGCTGAATAACATAATTATATAAACAATCGAACAAACCAAGAGTAGTTAATGGCTTTGGCGATAGATCTCCGATCATGTGCCAGTTCGAAACCCATCCATCGTACTACCAACGTGAACCCAATCTTATCATAAGCATTTAGCTTAGCCATATTAATACTGTGCAATCTACATTGGAAGTACATTTAAAAAAAGAACTTGACGGATGGAAAATTGACTTTTTTTTGTACTGTATTGAACATTATTTGCATAGAGGCGTATCTAGGGTTTGTCCTCCAAAATCACTATAGACGACGAAACTTAATTTTTATGAATTATATGGTTGAACTAGACACAAAGAACACATCAATGTGAATCTATGTAGGTATATCGAGATAAAATGTCCAAATTAGTACGGTAGGTTTACCTGTATTTAGTATGAATTTTTCAGTATAAAATCAGAAATCTTTTAAAATAGGTAGTACTTTAATTAATTGAGGCCTCAATACATTGAGTACTCTAGGATCAGTATAGTTAGTCGTATCACATGAATATTGTCACACCTTTTGAGTTCGCAGTATAACTACATGTCAACTGAAGATTGCAATCTCATTTTGACTGCACGGATAGCCGAGTGGTATTAATAGGTCACATCGCTAATTACCACTGTGCGCGACGTGCTGCGGGTTCGATCCCCGCATGGGACAAGCATTTGTGTGATCCACAGATACTTGTTCCAAGTGGGGGTGTTCTTTGTGCATGTGATTTGAATTTCTGTGATACCCTCGCGACACAAGGATTAAACTCTCTTTTATAGCAGGTATAAGGCATACAGTCAAGAAGTATGAGGATAGACTAAATCATTTCAAAATGAAATCTTTACACTGGCGTCGAGATTATGCAGGTCTGATATTCTTATTCAAGACTAGCTGTTGCTCGCGGCTTCGCACGCGCGTAAAGTTAAGAGTAGTAAGTAGTAAAGGATAGATGGATGTATTCTGTGATTTTCAAAGTAAGGAGCATGAATTATATTTTTCATAAAATATTATGGCGTTAAGATAATAGGTAATAAGATAATGTGGGAAAACATCACATACATTGAGTTTGGATAAACTTTTAAAATGCAACTTTTTGGACAAACAAAACTTGAAAATCATTGACACGAAAAGATGAAGAAGAATCACATTCAATGCTCCGAATTCAAAGAAAGTAAGCTCTTGTGTTATGGAATCAGAAACAACGAAGTTACCACTAACACCCAGACTCGACATAATGTAGAAAAGTGATTTATGTCCGGGGATCGAACCCGGGACCTCAGAGCTGGCGACACCTTGAAAACCGTTGTGAACGCCACTCGAACACGGATGTCATCGTAAAGATATGTTTTAGATGGTCATTTATTTGTATCCAACCAGAAACCCGTATATGAAAGGCATGGTCTTATCTTTAAAAATAAAGTCCACAATATAATACCTTGCAACCCCTATTTAACCATCTTAAGGCGTAGATTTCTAAAATCGCTAAAATATGTTTTCATTTATTTCTAACCAAAAACACTTATACAAAATCTCATGAAACCAAATCTCATCTCTCTCTTTGAAAATGACGAACTTCCTAAAAAATCTTCCAACCACTATTGCACCCCCTTAGAGGGTAGATTTCTAAAATCTCGGAAATAGGTACGTCTTATTTATTTCTAACTCATAATCCTATGAAATTTAATGTGCCTATCTATGAAAACTACACAATTCATATACCTACAAACTTCCATTCCCTATTTCACCCTCTTAGGGGGTAGATTTTCAAAATCGCTGAAATACGTCTTTATTTATTTCTATCGAGAAACCCGTATACGAAATTTCATGTGTCTATCTTTAAAAATACTGAACTTCCCCTACAAACTTTCACCCCCTATTTACCTCCCTTAGGGGTTGAATTTCGAAAAATACTGAAACACGTGGTTTATAATTTTTTACCAGAATGGTAACCACGAATTTTTATGGTTTAAACTACAAAAATAACGTTTTTCCATACAAACTTTCATCCCCTATTTAACACCTTTAGGGGTGGAATTTCGAAAAATCCTTCCTTATTCCTTGCCAACGTTATAAAAGAAATCTCTGTGCAAAATTTCATCTTTCTAGGTCCAAGGGTTTGGGCTAGGCGTTGATGAGTCAGTCAGTCAGTCAATCAGTCAGGCCTTCTCTTTTTATTTATATAGATATTAAATCAAGGCGTAGATTGCTCACAGCTTCTTTCATCAAATAATATTAATGTGCCCCGGTCATCAGCCAGGCTTCATAATTATAGGCCTTTTGCTCCCGGTGGCCGCAAAACTCCCCTATATTCTCGGATTGTTGAGAACATCACTACGCGCCAGGCGACTGCGGGCGGGAGCAGCGGTCGCGGAGGGGGGTGAGCTGGCGAGCGCGCACCGGCCGCCACACACAACACAGCGTCATCCGTCATCGTCCTTCTTACCGAGCGCAGACTTCATTTTACTTAATTTTAAATTGTTTTGACCGTTTGTTAATCCTGTAATACAGTCCACTATTTATTGCTACCGGAGTTTCCCTTGGTATCTGTCCTAGTAAGACCTTTAGGATATAAACCCCATTCCTTTCTACGGATAATGTAAAGACAATTTTTCACGACTCTTTTTTAAAAAACGACGCTTGCACTAAGGAATTTAATCCTTGTGTCGCGGGGGTTTCACAAACATTCAAATAACATACACAAAGAACACCCAGACTTGAAACAAGCTTTTGTGGATCACACAAATGCTTAACTCATGCGGGGATTGAACCCGCAGCACGTCGCGCAGTGGTAATTAGCGTGGTGTCCTATACCACTCGGCTATCAAGTGCAGTCAAATTGTATGTTTGTTGGTAAAAAAAATTGTATGTTTGTTCGTAAGAAGTCTGGTTCAATCGTCGGTTGTTCAATCATATGAAACGCCTTTTAAACCGAAACTTATACAGTTTGAAAATACTGTCTGCCTGTTATCTGCTTCGAAAACATAACAAAGTATAGAGGTAACCCTTTTTAAGGTAGAAAGATGCGGATCTTTAATAAAAATAAGTAACCATGTAAACAAGAATCAACATTGTGTTCAGTCTGTAATTATTTTCTTACAAAATTTTATTTATGAATTCAATAATAATAAAATCATAGCCTCGTGGGTGCATACATATTTTCACTCATAAATAAATTATTTTTTTATTAGAAATAAAACAGAACTCACGATACAGTGCAAGAAAATAAATTTAATCTTAAGTTTCAGAAGCCGGTGATACGTTGTCTTCTCCAATAGTGTCACTAATCCAATGAATAAACGGGTTGATTGGAGTAATGTAGATTGGTTCATAGACTGGCGATGTACTTTCTAGTTCGCATAATTGCGTCGTAATTGGAGGAATACAGGAGTTAACGCCGATAATACCTGATGAGTGAAGCAAGGGCCCGCCGGAGTCTCCGGGACACAAACCTGCCGACCGTCCACACCGCCTTGCTACACAGAGACTTGGAGAGACTGTTCGTTGCACCTCTTTTGAACACTTCACTACTACGACGTCCAACGTCTGTAAAGGCTTCCGAAGTGTAGTCGCATCGTTAACATTTCCCGACACATTTGTGTCTCCATAACCAGTGGCAGTAGCCTCTAGACCGATCAGGGTCATATAATCTACTGCACTGACTCGAGCGTACTGAGTCAAAGTAACTGCTTCGCTTTTAACTAAAGCCATATCATAACGCAATTTGTAAGGAGAATGTACATATCCAGGATGTATAATACTTTTTTTTATTAATTTAAAAGTATCTTTTAAGTGCGAAACTACGTCATCTATTGTTCCAACTCGTATGCAAGGTGTTATCGAATAATCCTCTGTATCTATTTGAGTCTCTATGCAGTGTGCGGCTGTGACTGTCCAAGTGGGAGTTATAAGGGCTCCAGTACATGAATGATGATATTTTGTTATGTTTGAAGCAAAATATTTAATTAGGAGTTGCAATCTTACTATGTATGGGTACTTATCTTCGTCGCCATCTTTTCCACCAATAACTCTCAATGCCGAATGACCGTGACACGCAGAAACCCATGAAATAATCATCAACATTTTCAACGCGGAGTAACGCATGATAATCAAATGGAAAGTTTTTAAATTAAATAAAATTAATGATATATAGGTAAGAAATGGATATTGTAAAGTGTTTTCTTTGTGGAACTATGTATATGAAATATTTCGCAAGGCAGTCGGGTTCCGATAAGTATTTTATTGTTATTAATATTTTATGTACATAGTCCCAAGACAAATTTACTACTGTAATAAAATATTTGAAAATGGCCACCTTTCAATTTTATTTTAATTTTCAGTTCAATTTATTTATTTCAATTTAACAATACTTATATTATTAACTTTTATACACCGAATTTTATTTTAACTAACAACATATTCAACGGCTTACTCGCGCGCATTCTCGGGATCGCCCGACTAGTTTCAGACTCAATAGGAGTCCTTAATCATGAGATGACGCGGCGGCGGCGGTGTCGCGAGTCGAACTCTCCGTTGAATCTTTAAATAATTATGAATTCGTCTAACGGACGTTGTTATAAAAAAAATAACATCATGCAAATTTACTCAGCGATAACTTCGTGCATGTATTATAGAGAGTTAATGCCTTTGAAGCTATTTTTTGAGAACCTAATCAGCCACTCGAATAGCATGATGGTTGGATTTAACTTCTGAATTGGTAGATCAAAGGTGTTTAAGCGCATAACATATTCTCAGTGGACTGCCGACATACTTACAATAACGCTGAATAACATAATTATATAAACAATCGAACAAATCAAGAGTAGTTAATGGCTTTGGCGATAGATCTCCGATCATGTGCCAGTTCGAAACCCATTCATCGTACTACCAACGTGAACCCAATCTTATCATAAGCATTTAGCTTAGCCATATTAATACTGTGCAATCTACATTGGAAGTACATTTAAAAAAAGAACTTGACGGATGGAAAATTGTTTTTTTTTTTGTACTGTATTGAACATTATTTGCATAGAGGCGTATCTAGGGTTTGTCCTCCAAAATCACTATAGACGACGAAACTTAATTTTTATGAATTATATGGTTGAACTAGACACAAAGAACACATCAATGTGAATCTATGTAGGTATATCGAGATAAAATGTCCAAATTAGTACGGTAGGTTTACCTGTATTTAGTATGAATTTTTCAGTATAAAATCAGAAATCTTTTAAAATAGGTAGTACTTTAATTAATTGAGGCCTCAATACATTGAGTACTCTAGGATCAGTATAGTTAGTCGTATCACATGAATATTGTCACACCTTTTGAGTTCGCAGTATGACTACATGTCAACTGAAGATTGCAATCTCATTTTGACTGCACGGATAGCCGAGTGGTATAGATCACATCGCTAATTACCACTGTGCGCGACGTGCTGCGGGTTCGATCCCCGCATGGGACAAGCATTTGTGTGATCCACAGAAACTTGTTCCAAGTGGGAGTGTTCTTTGTGCATGTGATTTGAATTTCTGTGAAACCCCCGCGACACAAGGATTAAACTCTCGTTTATGGCAGGTATAAGGCATACAGTCAAGAAGTATGAGGATAGACTAAATTATTTCAAAATGAAATCTTTACACTGGCGTCGAGATTCAAGATATTGAATCAAGGCGTAGATTGCTCACAGCTTCTTTCATCAAATAATATTAATGTGCCCCGGTCATCAGCCAGGCTTCATAATTATAGGCCTTTTGCTCCCGGTGGCCGCAAAACTCCCCTATATTCTCGGATTGTTGAGAACATCACTACGCGCCAGGCGACAGCGGGCGGGAGCAGCGGTCGCGGAGGGGGGTGAGCCGGCGAGCGCGCACCGGCCGCCACACACAACACAGCGTCAACCGTCATCGTCCGTCTTACCGAGCGCAGACTTCATTTTACTTAATTTTAAATTGTTTTGACCGTTTGTTAATCCTGTAATACAGTCCACTATTTATTGCTACCGGAGTTTCCCTTGGTATCTGTCCTAGTAAGACCTTTAGTATATAAACCCCATTCCTTTCTACGGATAATGTAAAGATAATTTTTCACGACTCTTTTTTAAAAAACGACGCTTGCACTAAGGAATTTAATCCTTGTGTCGCGGGGGTTTCACAAACATTCAAATCACATGCACAAAGAACCCCCAGACTTGAAACAAGCTTTTGAGGATCACACAAATGCTTAACTCATGCGGGGATTGAACCCGCAGCACGTCGCGCAGTGGTAATTAGCGTGGTGTCCTATACCACTCGGCTATCAAGTGCAGTCAAATTGTATGTTTGTTGGTAAAAAAAATTGTATGTTTGTTCGTAAGAAGTCTGGTTCAATCGTCGTTTGTTCAATCATATGAAACGCCTTTTAAACCGAAACTTATACAGTTTGAAAATACTGTCTGCCTGTTATCTGCTTAGAAAACATAACAAAGTATAGAGGTGAAAACTTTTGTCATCCATGCATACCACACAGTATATCGTTAACCCTTTTTAAGGTAGAAAAATGCGGATCTTTAATAAAAATAAGTAACCATGTAAACAAGAATTTGGATGTTCGATATTTCTTAAAATATTTTTTGAACATAATTTTGTCAAAGTCATTATTTTTATATTTATTTTTATCAACATTGTGTTCAATCTGTAATTATTTTGTTACAATTTTATTTATGAATTCAATAATAATAAAATCATAGCCTCGTGGGCGCATACATATTTTCACTCATAAATAAATTCATTTTTTATTAGAAATAAAACAGAACTCACGATACAGTGCAAGAAAATAAATTTAATCTTCAGAAGCCGGTGATACGTTGTCTTCTCCAATAGTGTCACTAATCCAATGAATAAACGGGTTGATTGGAGTAATGTAGATTGGTTCATAGACTGGCGATGTACTTTCTAGTTCGCATAATTGCATCGTAATTGGAGGAATACAGGAGTTAACGCCGATAATACCTGATGAGTGAAGCAAGGGCCCGCCGGAGTCTCCGGGACACAAACCTGCCGACCGTCCACACCGCCTTGCTACACAGAGACTTGGAGAGACTGTTCGTTGCACCTCTTTTGAACACTTCACTACTACGACGTCCAACGTCTGTAAAGGCTTCCGAAGTGTAGTCGCATCGTTAACATTTCCCGACACATTTGTGTCTCCATAACCAGTGGCAGTAGCCTCTAGACCGATCAGGGTCATATAATCTACTGCACTGACTCGAGCGTACTGAGTCAAAGTAACTGCTTCGCTTTTAACTAAAGCCATATCATAACGCAATTTGTAAGGAGAATGTACATATCCAGGATGTATAATACTTTTTTTTATTAATTTAAAAGTATCTTTTAAGTGCGAAACTACGTCATCTATTGTTCCAACTCGTATGCAAGGTGTTATCGAATAATCCTCTGTATCTATTTGAGTCTCTATGCAGTGTGCGGCTGTGACTGTCCAAGTGGGAGTTATAAGGGCTCCAGTACATGAATGATGATATTTTGTTATGTTTGAAGCAAAATGTTTAATTAGGAGTTGCAATCTTACTATGTATGGGTACTTATCTTCGTCGCCATCTTTTCCACCAATAACTCTCAATGCCGAATGACCGTGACACGCAGAAACCCACGAAATAATCATCAACATTTTCAACGCGGAGTAACGCATGATAATCAAATGGAAAGTTTTTAAATTAAATAAAATTAATGATATATAGGTAAGAAATGGATATTGTAAAGTGTTTTCTTTGTGGAACTATGTATATGAAATATTTCGCAAGGCAGTCGGGTTCCGATAAGTATTTTATTGTTATTAATATTTTATGTACATAGTCCCAAGACAAATTTACTACTGTAATAAAATATTTGAAAATGGCCACCTTTCAATTTTATTTTAATTTTCAGTTCAATTTATTTATTTCAATTTAACAATACTTATATTATTAACTTTTATACACCGAATTTTATTTTAACTAACAACATATTCAACGGCTTACTCGCGCGCATTCTCGGGATCGCCCGACTAGTTTCAGACTCAATAGGAGTCCTTAATCATGAGATGACGCGGCGGCGGCGGTGTCGCGAGTCGAACTCTCCGTTGAATCTTTAAATAATTATGAATTCGTCTAACGGACGTTGTTATAAAAAAAATAACATCATGCAAATTTACTCAGCGATAACTTCGTGCATGTATTATAGAAAGTTAATGCCTTTGAAGCTATTTTTTGAGAACCTAATCAGCCACTCGAATAGCATGATGGTTGGATTTAACTTCTGAATTGGTAGATCAAAGGTGTTTAAGCGCATAACATATTCTCAGCGGACTGCCGACATACTTACAATAACGCTGAATAACATAATTGTATAAACAATCGAACAAACCAAGAGTAGTTAATGGCTTTGGCGATAGATCTCCGATCATGTGCCAGTCAGAAACCCATCCATCGTACTACCAACGTGAACCCAATCTTATCATAAGCATTTAGCTTAGGTCCAAAAACCTGGCATGGCCAAATGAGCAGAAAAAAAAAAATATATCTCATAATTAGTTGCTAATTAGTTGCTAATTAGTTACGAAAAAATCGATTTTGTTGCTCCACCCGATCTCGAAAAATCGACATAAATGCTAGCTTCAAATGAAGATAGCATGAGCCATACCAAAAAAGGTGAAAATCATAGAAACAAATAGACCGCAATTAGTTGCTAATTTATTGCTGTAAGGCCATGTAAAATTCGATTTTCAAAAATCAATTTTTCAATGTTTTTTAACCGATTAAGATTTAAATCCATTCATGCTTGCTTGACACTCGATTTTCCCGGGATAAACAGGTGAATCAATTTTGTTGCTCACCGTAGCATTACTCATCAATGCCTGGAGAGTCAGCAACAAAATAGAAGTCCGAAGATCGGGTAATTTTTTTTTCGGTATCTGTACAAACCGCTCATGCTTGCTTGACACTCGATTTTCCCGGGATAAACAGGCAAATTGATTTTGTTGCTCACCGTAGCATCACTCATCAATGTCTGGAGAGTCAGCAACAAAATAGAAACCCGAAGATCGGGTGAATTTTTGATCGGTATCTGTACAAACCGCTCATGCTTGCTTGACACTCGATTTTCCCGGGATAAACAGGTGAATCAATTTTGTTGCTCACCGTAGCATTACTCATCAATGCCTGGAGAGTCAGTAACAAAATAGAAACCCGAAGATCGGGTGAATTTTTTATCGGTATCTGTACAAACCGCTCATGCTTGCTTGACACTCGATTTTCCCGGGATAAACAGGCAAATTGATTTTGTTGCTCACCGTAGCATTACTTATCAGTGCCTGGAGAGTCAGCAACAAAATAGAAACCCGAAGATCGGGTGAATTTTTGATCGGTATCTGTACAAACCGCTCATGCTTGCTTGACACTCGATTTTCCCGGGATAAACAGGTGAATCAATTTTGTTGCTCACCGTAGCATTACTCATCAATGCCTGGAGAGTCAGTAACAAAATAGAAACCCGAAGATCGGGTGAATTTTTTATCGGTATCTGTACAAACCGCTCATGCTTGCTTGACACTCGATTTTCCCGGGATAAACAGGCAAATTGATTTTGTTGCTCACCGTAGCATCACTCATCAATGTCTGGAGAGTCAGCAACAAAATAGAAACCCGAAGATCGGGTGAGTTTTTGATCGGTAAATTGTAAAGATCCTAATTTTTGTAATGGTCCCATGATTAATACTGGCCTCGCTAGCTTAACTGCCGATTTAAATAGATAAATCTTGAAGAATAAGTTGTTGTGGCCCACACCTCCACTTGTTCCAGTTTATAGAGTCAGCAACAAAATATAAACCAGAAGTAGGGTTGATTTTCAACCGGATAACTTACAAACCGGATACGCCAGCTCCGATTTCTGTCAGTAAATTCTACATTTTTAATTGTTGCTGCTTACACGTTCACTTGACAAAGTGTATAGTGTCAAAAATATAGTGTTAAAATTCTCCTTAGTACCTATTCGAAAATTTGTCAAAAAAAAAAAACAAAAAAAAATCTTTTTATCAAAATAGTGTATTGTCATCGGTCCTCGATAAATCTACAAAGTTTGAACGAAATCTGGCCCTTTAAAGTGGGTCAAAATCGCGCCCAAAGAAGTCGGTTACAAACATACAGTGAAGCTAATAAAAAGCGTGTAAAAAAAAAAAGACAACAAACAAAATAGACGATGCAACCCATGTCAGTTGATTATCACCTTTGTGCGTATGTCATAAAGTCGTAGTTACATTGAACGTTTTGTGACCAATCCCGTAAGTGTGCTAACAAACACATTCGGATGCGCGCTACTATTTAAAAGTTTCGTTTCAAGTAATTAAGAGTCCCTATCAATTTCGGCGCGCTACTAGTTTAGGTAACTATTTGAGCGCAGTATCTCTGTGTGCGTTCGAACTATCGCTGACAATCGTAGTGTGCGTTGTCGTACGGTGTAGCGCGAACAAATAATCTTGGTCCGTAAACGCTATTGTCAGCACCATAGTTTTTATTACCCACTAAGTTCCGTAATACTGGATGGATGTTATTGTGATTATGACGTGTTATGTTTAAGTACCTTATAAAAATATCGTTACCTAGTAGTTACGGCAGTCACTTACAAAAAAGGCTAGGCAGATAATGTACAGGTGTACCTACCAGAAAGGTGGGGGGTACAGTCTATCAAATTGAACAACTATCTCCATGGGAGTGTATAATTTTCTATTATTATGTGTTTTATTTCAGGAAAATAAAAACGAGATATTTTTTAGTTACTTTATTGCAACACGTCGCTTTTCCTCAATTGTTTTGAGAGAGCTCATTTGACATCCAAACTTTACAGTGTTGTGAAATCTAAAACAAAAATAAAAAAGTTCATTTTTAGATTCAAGAAATAATAACCCATACTAACAGTTTTCGTAATTACAAAAAAAAATATTTACCTAAGAACTGTAAGTGCTTTTCGTGTTTTTTCAACCTTTTTCTTTTTACCTTAGATTTTTCCTTGATAATAAAGATCACTTTTTCGACCCATTTTCTAAAAATTAAACACTATTTTACTAATAGTACAAAACATTAATATGTATAAACAACATTATGAAATCATAAAAATTCACACTGCATAAATAAAAAATTAAATCTACTCACAGTCCCAAAACTGGTTAGGTATAGTACAAAATCACGCGCGATTCAAGAGTTTCGTTGGGAGCGGCGAACGTCTCGGGCGACACAGGTCCGTCGTCAACAAGCCCTTGGGCACGACTGAATGTATCGAGCGAGCGCATCGGTTTATAAGGCATTATTTAGAAATTTTATTACAAATAAATAAGAAGTCAGAAATGAAATATAAAAATTGGATTTGGTAGATAAATACCTCAGTTTTTTAAATATATAATGGTTATTGTTATTTTCAATAAATTCTTACCCATAGACGACGATTTTGCACATGACTTTATTGGGTTTTTTCAGCGTGGATCACATTTTTTTTTAAGTACTAGTTCATTGAAATTTAAAAAAATACTTTGTGTACTTACTAGCATACTATATGCCCAGTGTTTATGATTTTTCTCAGATTGTTATTTGCTACCAGTAAGCTAAAAAAGCAATTGGAAAATCTGCTGTTTCGTGCTTACGTAAAAACATGTGTTAGGTTTTTATTTTTCATAATTTATATTGAGTAGTTATTAAAATTTGAATTTGTACACTTACTTGATAAATAAATGATAAATAACTGTGCATTAAAAAAACAGAACAGATATCTTGAAGTTATTGAGAGATTTGCGCTGAAAAAGTTGGAAATTTCTGTTTTAGACCGCGAAACTGATAGGGACTCTTAAGTCGAGCATTAACTATATTCTGTTGTAATTTTAGAAACAATCATTTAGATTTTACATATTTTATTTTTATGAATATTATTATTAAAAAAAAATCTATTAGACATTTGCCAATCGTGGCAAGGGTATAATTGAGACTCAGATGTTCGTAATAGTCTAATATAATTGAATACAATTAAACCTTATATACTAATGTGGTACGTGCGTATTACTATCTAAACTTATCTTATCATTTATCCTAAAGTGTGCTTTATCTGACTACGTGCAAATATGTAGGGGCTACATATACACCCCCCTTTATAAAAAATAAAAATTACATATTACTTTAAGATAACTTATAAATAAATCTATATTTAAACGTATGACTAATTAATTCATGGAAACCTTGCTGGCTCAGTCAGTATAACCCAACTGCTGACGTGTAAGTATTGTGCAGACTGCTGACGCTTGTTGTGACGGCGTGCTCCCAGGTTCAAGGCCTCGATGTTAACGGGTGAATGTTTTGTTTTACCCATTGCATTTATGTTGATTATTTTTCGTAAGTATTTTCATTCTTCTGTCTATGGCCTTGAGTATACCGTAGATGAGAAAAATTCCGAATGTGATGCTTAATTGACCAATCGCGATGTTCCTGGTCCACCTTAATTCTTAAGTATTCAAAAAGTCCAAAAGGAGTTATAATGGCGGTTTTCTCTACATCTTTGACTGGGATACAATGGTAGGCTTTTCTGATATCAATTTTGCTGAATACGTATTTTTTTTCCAATATATACGTGAAATCGGTTAAACGTGGAAGTGGATATTTATCCGGTAATGTTGCGCTGTTGAGCATTCGATAATCGCCGCATGGTCTCCATTCACCGTTTTTTTTCTTAACCATGTGTAAAGGGCTAGCCCATGGGCTATCTGATGGGCGACAAATGCCCAACTCTATCATATTTTGAAATTCCTTCTTTGCAATATGATATTTATCTGGAGGTAAAGGTCTTGCACGTGCTGATACGGGCGGTCCTTTGGTAATAATATGATGCTCAATTTTGTGTTTTGGAGCTGCGCGCAGTGAAGAGGGTTTCGTGATATCTTCATATTTGTTCAGGAGTTGCGTAATGTGTGGGTTTGTTCCCACGTCAATGGTACGAATTGTTTGCTGTGTCGATTTGATAAGGGTTGCGGGCGTTGTAAGCTCCGTAACTCTATCAATAAGTTTCCGACCAGCTATGTCGACCAATAGCTTATAATATTCTAAAAAATCCGCTCCAATAATTGGTTGCGTCACGTCTGCTATGACGAAATTCCATGTAAAACATCTCCGCAATCCCAAGTTTAAAGTGAAAGTTTTTTCACCATAAGTTTTAATTTTTGTGCCATTCGCGGCGTAAAGTGTATAGTGCTCACTTTGTGCACCTAAATATTTTTGAGGCTTATTAATTACTGAAATATTTGCTCCCGTGTCTATTAAAAATCTCATACCACTTTTTGAGTCGGTAATAGTGAGGCGTTTTGACGGGTGAATAGCGCAGAGATCCGCCGTAATCTGCGCTTTTATTAGTTTCCCTGGTCCTGTGTGGTAAACTTCTGTTTCCAATCACATGGTTTAATACATCTCTTTGAATTTATTCCATATTTGTTGTGGTAGAAACAAAAGTATTTTCCTTCCCGACTGCTTGCTCTTGAACTTGACCTCGATGAGAAATGTTGACGATTATAATGACTTTGAGTGCTGCGTCGATGATTTCTGCGATCGTCTTGAATTGCACTTAATTCCAATTGTATTTTCGCTAACTGTGCTGATATGCATGTCATTGCACTTTCGTCCGCTTTGTTTATATTTACAGCTGATACTTCCGTACTTTTGGAATTATTTATTATTTTGTCTGCGATTTGGCTCATCTTGTCCATGTCCATGTCTTCCGTGACTGCTAAAACCGTAGTAATAGATGATGGTAAAAGCCTCAGCCACAGAAGTTTGATTGTTTCGTCTCCAATTTTTCCTCTTCCGAGAACTTGCATTTTTCTTAGGAGTTGGGATGGTTTTTGATCGCCGAGGTCCATTTCCGACAATAATTTTTGAAATTGACGTTGTTCTGATTCCTCATAGCAATTGATTAAGCGTTCCTTGAGGGCCTTATATTTTTCTGTGGTCGGCGGAGAAGTAATGATGTCACTAACCTGTAATATTTCTTCCTTTGAAAGCTTTGCTATAACAGTGAAGTATTTGTAATCATCACCTTGTTTTTGCGGTGCTAATATTGCTTCCAATTGGTTAAACCATAGGCTTGGTTGGTCTCTCCAAAACTCCGGAATGCGCGATAAAATGGAGGTGCCGGCCGCAACTTCCAAAGTTTCTTGTTGGCTGCAGCTAGGTTTGCAAGTTGATTGATTCATGTTTTCTTGTTTCTGTTGCGAGGTCCACTTGTAGAGCGAGAGTCGTAGTGTAGTCGAGGGTCACCAATTTGCCAATCGTGGCAAGGGTATAATTGAGACTCAGATGTTCGTAATAGTCTAATATAATTGAATACAATTAAACCTTATATACTAATGTGGTACGTGCGTATTACTATCTAAACTTATCTTATCATTTATCCTAAAGTGTGCTTTATCTGACTACGTGCAAATATGTAGGGGCTACAAGACACCCAAATAAAGTACATAATATCTTACCATTCCATAATTTTATTATTATCGATGTATGTAGTAATGTTAGCATTATTCTTGCAGCGTTTCCGAATAGATATCTAAGAACAGATAACAAATAATACGACTAGAAATAGTTGTCAACTTGTCAATTTTTAATGATGATTCTTTCTTACGGCCCGTTCACGACCTTGCCGCTGTGAGCGGCAGCTAACGGCCCGTTCACGACCTTGCCGCTGTGAGCGGCAGCTAAGCGCGGGGCGGCGAGCGGTAAGATCAAAAGTATGAAAATGTTTGAAGCACGCCACGAGACGCCGCTCATAGCGAAAACGCGCGCGGTTTTATCCGAGCGAATCGCTACGGCGGCGCGCGGTGCGGTGAGCGGCAGGAACAAAAGTACAAGCGAATGAGTGCAACGCCACGAAACAGAGCGGCGTGGACAGCGGTGTAGAAGTGGACGTACTCAGAGGCGTAATTAAAAACAAAAAAATAGTCAATTTTGTGGCGGTTATGGATACCGAGGCATTTATTACAGACATTTTTAATCGACTGCATATATTGATGTCAAAACATCCCAACAAAAATATAAAAATATCTTATAAAAAGGTTGTGGGAAGAAATTAAACAATGTTTTAATTTTTATATCATTATTATATCTCTATTTAATGTTTATATCTCTCATATTAAGAATGTCTTGTTTTAAAAATGTACTGCTTTCTAAACATAGAAGGGATAATTTTGATAACGCCATGATTTTGAGCACGATTTGACTACCTAAATACGTCCACCGCGGCCGCTACAACCTGTATAATCTATGGCTACAACTATTCGCTACTGAGGTACGTGGCGTGCAAAACGCACCGCTCACCGACGCCGCACCGCCCGCCGCGCCGCGCGCCGCTTAGACCGAAGTCGTGAACGGGCCGTTAGATGACTACAATTTGTATTTTGCGGATAATAATACTAGGTGCAAGCAACGTTTGCACCCACATGTTTCTAATTAGCACTTAGTTTGATCATTACAAGCATGCTTTCGAGCAAAAAGCATGCTTATTTTGGGCATGTGTATTCTTTTATCATCTGTATCCTCTAATAACAGCTGTACATAATTATAATTATGGAGGCCTGTGACACCTGTTACGTTTGTCGAATACCTACACTTATGAAGATGTCTGACAGATCAGAGCGATCGTATTCACGACTTCACTTATCTTTGATTCTCGTATGTTCAACAGAGATGCGATTTATTTGAAATACTTCCATTTAACAGGATCAAAATTATTGAGTCTTGGTGGTATCTTTGCTATTTTAAAACCATGCAATCAGCATTCCAGATTAAACAAAAAAATCAATAATATATGCTATCCCTATTCACCCTGAAATTGAGTTGAATGGGGACGAAAGTAGTGTCAATAGAGAAATTTGCTAGGGCTGGCACTCCTTGATTGTAATAATAAAATGCCATTTATTTTTTTATTTTGTTTGAACTAGTTATCAGTGTTGATAAAATAAAATTTAAATCGTACGCTTAACTAAGGATTGAAATCACAAGTCAAACCACTTGTGATTTCAATCCTTAGTTAAGCGTACGATTTAAATTTTATTTTATTTATGTATTATTATCCGCAAAATACAAATTGTAGTCATCTAAGAAGGAATCATCATTAAAAAGTGACAAGTTGACAACTATTTCTAGTCGTATTATTTGTTATCTGTTCTTAGATATCTATTCGGAAACGCTGCAAGAATAATGCTAACATTACTGGCTCACTGAATTTGGCCCCACTTTTTTTGATTTTCGGATTTTTGATATTTTTAATTATTTGTTCGTCGTTTGTTCGTTAATGTTCGATTGTAAAAATTATTTGTTCGTCTTTTATTTATTTATAATTAATTAAACAAATGATCACCCTTAAGTTGGCCCCCCTTACTGGATATCTTTATTTTTATCACTTAGATTAATTAATTTTGATTAATTATCGTTTGTTCGATGACTATTGGTGATTGTTCGATCATAAAAACAATTAAATTCCCAATTATTAATTATTTGTTCAATCATTAAAACAGTGTCATGTTCCTGATATTCTCAACAACATTACCGATATACGAAATTGTAACTGACATTTGATTTTGACATTCTCGACCTAATTACTGATTTCACTGAAGAAAATTTTACGAAATGTTGCCTACAATTAAATTATTTAGTAAATGGTAATAAATTTATGAAAATTAAAAATATCTAAAACACATTATAACAAATTTATTTGAAGCTTAACTTGAAAATATGTAAAATCTAAATGATTGTTTCTAAAATTACAACAGAATATAGTTAATGCTCGACTTAATTACTTGAAACGAAACTTTTAAATAGTAGCGCGCATCCGAATGTGTTTGTTAGCACACTTACGGGATTGGTCACAAAACGTTCAATGTAACTACGACTTTATGACATACGCACAAAGGTGATAATCAACTGACATGGGTTGCATCGTCTATTTTGTTTGTTGTCTTTTTTTTTTTACACGCTTTTTATTAGCTTCACTGTATGTTTGTAACCGACTTCTTTGGGCGCGATTTTGACCCACTTTAAAGGGCCAGATTTCGTTCAAACTTTGTAGATTTATCGAGGACCGATGACAATACACTATTTTGATAAAAAGATTTTTTTTTGTTTTTTTTTTTGACAAATTTTCGAATAGGTACTAAGGAGAATTTTAACACTATATTTTTGACACTATACACTTTGTCAAGTGAACGTGTAAGCAGCAACAATTAAATCGGCAGTTAAGCTAGCGAGGCCAGTATTAATCATGGGACCATTACAAAAATTAGGATCTTTACAATTTACCGATCAAAAACTCACCCGATCTTCGGGTTTCTATTTTGTTGCTGACTCTCCAGACATTGATGAGTGATGCTACGGTGAGCAACAAAATCAATTTGCCTGTTCATCCCGGGAAAATCGAAAGTCAAACCAGCATGAATGGTTTGTACAGATACCGATCAAAAACTTATCCGATCTTCGGGTTTCTATTTTGTTGCTGACTCTCCAGGCACTGATAAGTAATGCTACGGTGAGCAACAAAATCAATTCACCTGTTTATCCCGGGAAAATCGAAAGTCAAGCAAGCATGAACGGTTTACAAGGATACCGATCAAAAACTCACCCGATCTTCGGGTTTCTATTTTGTTGCTGACTCTCCAGGCATTGATAAGTGATGCTACGGTGAGCAACAAAATCAATTTGCCTGTTCATCCCGGGAAAATCGAAAGTCAAACCAGCATGAATGGTTTGTACAGATACCGATCAAAAACTTATCCGATCTTCGGGTTTCTATTTTGTTGCTGACTCTCCAGGCACTGATAAGTAATGCTACGGTGAGCAACAAAATCAATTTGCCTGTTTATCCCGGGAAAATCGAGTGTCAAGCAAGCATGAGCGGTTTGTACAGATACCGATAAAAAATTCACCCGATCTTCGGGTTTCTATTTTGTTACTGACTCTCCAGGCATTGATGAGTAATGCTACGGTGAGCAACAAAATTGATTCACCTGTTTATCCCGGGAAAATCGAGTGTCAAGCAAGCATGAGCGGTTTGTACAGATACCGATCAAAAATTCACCCGATCTTCGGGTTTCTATTTAGTTGCTGACTCTCCAGACATTGATGAGTGATGCTACGGTGAGCAACAAAATCAATTTGCCTGTTTATCCCGGGAAAATCGAGTGTCAAGCAAGCATGAGCGGTTTGTACAGATACCGAAAAAAAAAATTACCCGATCTTCGGACTTCTATTTTGTTGCTGACTCTCCAGGCATTGATGAGTAATGCTACGGTGAGCAACAAAATTGATTCACCTGTTTATCCCGGGAAAATCGAGTGTCAAGCAAGCATGAATGGATTTAAATCTTAATCGGTTAAAAAACATTGAAAAATTGATTTTTGAAAATCGAATTTTACATGGCCTTACAGCAATAAATTAGCAACTAATTGCGGTCTATTTGTTTCTATGATTTTCACCTTTTTTGGTATGGCTCATGCTATCTTCATGTGAAGCTAGCATTTATGTCGATTTTTTGAGATCGGGTGGAGCAACAAAATCGATTTTTTCGTAACTAATTAGCAACTAATTAGCAACTAATTATGAGATTTTTTTTTTTTTTTCTGCTCATTTGGCCATGCCAGGTTTTTGGACCTATTTAGCTTAGCCATATTAATACTGTGCAATCTACATTGGAAGTACATTTAAAAAAAGAACTTGACGGATGGAAAATTGTTTTTTTTTGTACTGTATTGAACATTATTTGCATAGAGGCGTATCTAGGGTTTGTCCTCCAAAATCACTATAGACGACGAAACTTAATTTTTATGAATTATATGGTTGAACTAGACACAAAGAACACATCAATGTGAATCTATGTAGGTATATCGAGATAAAATGTCCAAATTAGTACGGTAGGTTTACCTGTATTTAGTATGAATTTTTCAGTATAAAATCAGAAATCTTTTAAAATAGGTAGTACTTTAATTAATTGAGGCCTCAATACATTGAGTACTCTAGGATCAGTATAGTTAGTCGTATCACATGAATATTGTCACACCTTTTGAGTTCGCAGTATAACTACATGTCAACTGAAGATTGCAATCTCATTTTGACTGCACGGATAGCCGAGTGGTATAGGTCACATCGCTAATTACCACTGTGCGCGACGTGCTGCGGGTTCGATCCCCGCATGGGACAAGCATTTGTGTGATCCACAGAAACTTTTTCCAAGTGGGAGTGTTCTTTGTGCATGTCATTTGAATTTCTGTGAAACTCCCGCGACACCAGGATTAAACTCTCGTTTATGGCAGGTATAAGGCATACAGTCAAGAAGTATGAGGATAGACTAAATCATTTCAAAATGAAATCTTTACACTGTCGAGATTCAAGATATTAAATCAAGGCGTAGATTGCTCACAGCTTCTTTCATCAAATAATATTAATGTGCCCCGGTCATCAGCCAGGCTTCATAATTATAGGCCTTTTGCTCCCGGTGGCCGCAAAACTCCCCTATATTCTCGGATTGTTGAGAACATCACTACGCGCCAGGCGACAGCGGGCGGGAGCAGCGGTCGCGGAGGGGGGTGAGCCGGCGAGCGCGCACCGGCCGCCACACACAACACAGCGTCAACCGTCATCGTCCGTCTTACCGAGCGCAGACTTCATTTTACTTAATTTTAAATTGTTTTGACCGTTTGTTAATCCTGTAATACAGTCCACTATTTATTGCTACCGGGGTTTCCCTTGGTATCTGTCCTAGTAAGACCTTTAGGATATAAACCCCATTCCTTTCTACGGATAATGTAAAGAAAATTTTTCACGACTCTTTTTTAAAAAACCGGCCAAGTGCGAGTCGGACTCGCGCACCGAGGGTTCCGTACCTACTAATTGGAGTTTCAAATTATTTTTATTATATGATGTAACTAAAAATTTATGCTTTTCGCAATTTTTCCTTTATCTGTGTTATAAGACGTTGCTTCGTACCAAATTTCAAGATTCTGAGTTCACGGGAAGTACCCTGTAGGTTTTGATTCCCTTGCGAGTAGTGGCGAGTTTCAAAATATGCGGTTTTAATTCCTGTTTCTTTTGATTGCGTTGACATAGAAGTTTGATTTTGTTACAGCTTAAAGGTATAATAGATTTGAGTATTTGATATGAATTTCAATATAATACCACTACGCGTTCATGAGGAAAGGGGTAGTAAGTTTAAAATTATTAAAAATATTTTTATTATATGATATAACTAAAAATGTATACTTTTCGCAATTTTTCCTATATCTCTGCTATAAGACGTTGCTTCATACCAAATTTCAAGATTCTGAGTTCACGGGAAGTACCCTGTAGGTTTTGATTCCCTTGCGAGTGTCGAAAATTTGCGGCATAAACGGGAGTATCTTTTGATCGCGTTGACTTAGAAGTTTGATTTTTTCACAGCTCCAAGAGACCATAGACTTGAGTATTTGATATGAATTTCAGCTTGATACCTCCACGCGTTCCTGAGAAAAAAGGTCTTGACAGACAGACAGACAGACGGACAACAAAGTGATCCTATAAGGGTTCCGTTTTTACCTTTTGAGGTACGGAACCCTAAAAACGACGCTTGCACTAAGGAATTTAATCCTTGTGTCGCGGGGGTTTCACAAACATTCAAATCACATGCACAAAGAACCCCCAGACTTGAAACAAGCTTTTGAGGATCACACAAATGCTTAACTCATGCGGGGATTGAACCCGCAGCACGTCGCGCAGTGGTAATTAGCGTGGTGTCCTATACCACTCGGCTATCAAGTGCAGTCAAATTGTATGTTTGTTGGTAAAAAAAATTGTATGTTTGTTCGTAAGAAGTCTGGTTCAATCGTCGGTTGTTCAATCATATGAAACGCCTTTTAAACCGAAACTTATACAGTTTGAAAATACTGTCTGCCTGTTATCTGCTTAGAAAACATAACAAAGTATAGAGGTGAAAACTTTTGTCATCCATGCATACCACACAGTATATCGTTAACCCTTTTTAAGGTAGAAAGATGCGGATCTTTAATAAAAATAAGTAACCATGTAAACAAGAATTTGGATGTTCGATATTTTTTGAACATATTTTGTCAAAGTCCATTATTTTTATATTTATTTTTATCAACATTGTGTTCAATCTGTAATTATTTTCTTACAAAATTTTATTTATGAATTCAATAATAATAAAATCATAGCCTCGTGGGTGCATACATCTTTTCACTCATAAATAAATTCATTTTTTATTAGAAATAAAACAGAACTCACGATACAGTGCCAGAAAATAAATTTAATCTTAAGTTTCAGAAGCCGGTGATACGTTGTCTTCTCCAATAGTGTCACTAATCCAATGAATAAACGGGTTGATTGGAGTAATGAAGATTGGTTCATAGACTGGCGATGTACTTTCTAGTGCGCATAATTGCATCGTAATTGAAGGAATACAGGAGTTAACGCCGATAATACCTGATGAGTGAAGCAAGGGCCCGCCGGAGTCTCCGGGACACAAACCTGCCGACCGTCCACACCGCCTTGCTACACAGAGACTTGGAGAGATTAGTCGTTGCACATCTTTTGAACACTCCACTACTACGACGTCCAATGTCTGTAAAGGCTTCCGAAGTGTAGTCGCATCGCTAACATTCCCCGACACATTTGTTCGTCCATAACCAGTCGCAGTAGCCTCTAGACCGATCAGGGTCATATAATCTACTGCACTGACTCGAGCGTACTGAGTCAAAGTAACTGCTTCGCTTTTAACTAAAGCTATATCATAACGCAATTTGAAACGAGTTTGTGCGTATACATATCCAGGATGTATAATACTTTTTTTTATTAATTTAAAAGTATCTTTTAAGTGCGAAACTACGTCATCTATTGTTCCAACTCGTATGCAAGGTATTATCGAATAATTCTCTGTATCTATTTGAGTCTGTATGCAGTGTGCGGCTGTGACTGTCCAAGTGGGAGTTATAAGGGCTCCAGTACATGAATGATGACTTTTTGTTATGTTTGAAGCAAAATATTTAATTAGGCGTTGCAATCTTACTATGTATGGGTACTTATCTTCGTCGCCATCTTTTCCACCAATAACTCTCAATGCCGAATGACCGTGACACGCAGAAACCCACGAAATAATCATCAACATTTTCAACGCGGAGTAACGCATGATAATCAAATGGAAAGTTTTTAAATTAAATAAAATTAATGATATATAGGTAAGAAATGGATATTGTAAAGTGTTTTCTTTGTGGAACTATGTATATGAAATATTTCGCAAGGCAGTCGGGTTCCGATAAGTATTTTATTGTTATTAATATTTTATGTACATAGTCCCAAGACAAATTTACTACTGTAATAAAATATTTGAAAATGGCCACCTTTCAATTTTATTTTAATTTTCAGTTCAATTTATTTATTTCAATTTAACAATACTTATATTATT
The DNA here is from genome assembly GCA_950381575.1 of Plusia festucae. Classification (NCBI taxonomy): domain Eukaryota; kingdom Metazoa; phylum Arthropoda; class Insecta; order Lepidoptera; family Noctuidae; genus Plusia; species Plusia festucae. Next base: position 2,286,392 of record OX494447.1, read on the forward strand.
AACTTTTATACACCGAATTTTATTTTAACTAAAAACACTATAGACGACAAACTTAATTTTTATGAATTATATGGTTGAACTAGACACAAAGAACACATCAATGTGAATCTATGTAGGTATATCGAGATAAAATCGTACCCCCAGTGGAAAAAAGGCATAAGTGGTTTTACGTCGAATTGTCGATTTTCACATATTTGAAAGGTACGTTTAAAGTTACATATGCTGATTTTTTTCATATTTTTCTTGATAAATTTGACGAATTTATGCAAGAAATACTGCTTTATTAATTTTGAATACATTATCTTTTTTCTTAGGGATAAATAGAATAAACGTTATAACGCAAAATTTTTTTTGAATAATGTGACGTATTACTTTATATGACGTTTATCGTTAAATTTTAATGATTGAAATAAACAATAACAAATATTATGATTCTAATCCGTTTCTTTTTTTTACATCACTGGTCTTGTATACACGAATACGTCGTTTTTTGTTTTATTAATCCGGTAACATTATATTATAAATGCACATACTGCACTAAAAATTTATTTTGATAAAAATAAAGCAGCGTTATGAGTGTTTACTTCATATTAACTTAAAAAACGTCGCGACTATGTACCTAAGAGGCGTCGCGACACCATATCTAACGGGCGTCGTGACGCTATAGTTGTGATTAGAGTGGCGTTTCAAGCGTGAGGCGTCTCGACTCCGTAACGGTTCGGCACAATTGAGCAGCGTCGCGCCGCAAAAGAAGTTCGGCGTTGCGTTAGAGTGGCGTCACCACGCTGTAGTTGTATGGCGTCGCGACGCCATAGTTGAGAGGTATTGCGACTTCCTAGCAGCGGGGCGTTGCGACTCGAGTCGACTGTTCTTCTTATAATTATTCGCTCTCTACCTCTCTGTAAATCTCCGAAAATTGTGGACCAATTAATTTTGGTGTTTTACAATGTTGGTATGGCATTGAAGTGGTTTCATATGTATGAATTTGGATCGATCGATTCAGTAGTTTTGTTGTTCAATCAAAACAACTGGAAAATGTTACCATTAATGTCATTTCGGTTAACAAAATTGGTCATGAAAGACGACGAAGACGCATGAGCTACAAGCGACGGGGGATGTAAAGCAGCGGGGTGGTGAATCATGCAACCGGGACGGGGGTCAACTGACTGTCATACTGACGGTGGGCGGTGGGACATGCTGGGCAGTTCATAAGTAGGCTATATACTCGTATGACATGTAGAAAAGTGCCAAACTCATATGGCTTTTGAGTGCTGTATCACCACCGGCCCCTATCTGCCTGTAAAACCTGTGGATAGGCTTCGATCTTTTTTTAAATTGATTATCATCAGAGTGACAACATAACCGTAAGAAAAAGTGCAAATTCGCATGCAGGTTTTCCGGTATCCACTGTATAAAATCCCCTAATTTCTCACCTTGTGCGGCTTTGAAACTACACGGGTAGGTTCTCAGACAAAAAGAAAGAAAATGCATTTACTTGGGCCCATTGCGAGGCATAAAATAAAAAACTAACTTCAACAATGATTTCTAAAATGTTAGGGGAAATATGCGTCATATTCGAGCGCTTGTTGATTTAGTGGTTGAAACTAAGTGTGACCACCAAGAGTGTCATTCAGGTTGGAATCCAGTGTCGGGTCAAAAATTAGGTGACGAAAAGACAGGCAGGCTCAAACTAATTCTTATTATTTCACTGTCGAACGCCTCCGATAGCATGTAAAACTGTTGGTTCCGACCGTCAAAAAATTTCTTTGGTCATTGTTATTAAGATTAGCTGTGCTACCAAAAGATTTACCCAGTAAAATAGATAGCGGAGGTCAGTCAGAAATACGGAATACACCTGAAACCGATGAAACTGGGAGCAGACATCGACTGAGCTTGCTATAAATTTGAAGGTACCGTTTAATAGGCACGGGGACAGTGTAATCAAAGCTGAGTAAAAACAGAAATCAGCTCCATTTGTTGATAGAAGAAGCTGTGAATTTTAGTAAATCGTCTCTACATACTTAATTCCGTAAAGAGCGCAAAACAATCTGCCTCGAGCAAAAGCTGGCGCCGGCGCTGCAAGCCGGGTATTTATTGGTCTCATAGTTTTTCAGTTTGCCATTAGACACTCGTCACAAACAGCGAAAGAAAGATATGGAAAAAAAATGAAATTTGTGAATAGGCAGACTTTATTCTTTTACAGCTTCCGCAAAGTTGATTGGAGGGTTAATTTTTATTTATGGTCCGTATTAAAAAATATATATATATTAAAAAGTAAATAGCAAGCCTAATTTTAGTCATATAAATGTAAATGAACCTCTTTTAGGCTCTTTTAGCTCTATGTCAAAGTAGACTTACCAGTAATAGACTTTGACATTATGGCAATTTGAAAATATGGAAGACGTTAAAATAATAATTTAAAGGCGTATATAATTTTTTTACATTGAAGCAATAGCTTCGAATGTTGTTTCTCTTATTTACAGGTTAGTTTTATTTGTTTAAGTATAGTAGTAAAATAAGTTTGTAAAATAATTTGTACTTAATTAGTTTTCAATAAAATAATAAATTTCTCTTATTTACAGCAACAACGTTGATTTTATTGCTCAATAGAATTAATACATTATAAAACAACATTGCTTAAAGCTATTAGTAAACAATGGAAAAGTTGAAATTTGAATTCGTGGTAAAATCGGGTGAAGACCCGAAAACCAATGTGGTTTGCATAACCTCTATTATGGATACCGATAAAAACACATTTTCAATCCCGGAACAATTACAACCGGTAAAACTGCATGACGCAGTAACAAAACACCCAACTTATCAAAAAGTAAAAGCTACTTTGCAAAGAAGACATGAAAAAAGACAGGTATGGATTTCAGTAACACCGGAATTACGTACTACTTATATGGATGAAGCAGGAAATATGCTATTCAAAGGATAATTACTAGAGGAGATTACATCACTAGCACAACAGCAGGTTTGTTCAAATGAAATGTCAACAGAAGTTTTTTTGAAAGTCCTGGAGAATTTTCCTGAATTGAAGAAGGAACCTAAACAAGCTAATTTGAAGAAACTATCTGAAATGTTTGTAATGGAAAAATTCACCAAAAAAACATCATGCGTAAAACAGTGGATGATCATCTTCGAAGCTGAATGTACTCGTTTAGGTATAGACGAAGGTACTCAAAAAATTCAAGTGTTTAGGTTATTTTTAGATGGTTCTTGTCAGGATTGGTATAACGCTATGCTGATAAAATATACAGTAAATTCGGAATGGTGTGTTTGGAAAACAAAATTTTATGAAACATTTGTGAACAAAGGCTGGACACCAATAAGGTACGCTATGTTATTTAAATATAGGCAGGGATCTTTACTGGAATACGCTTCAAAGAAAGAGAGGCTTTTATTAGAGCTAAACAAATTAATAGATAAACCCACTTTAATTGATTTAATTGTAATTGGGTTACCAAATTTTATAGCAGATGAAATCGATAGAGATAAATTAAAAGACACCGAGGATTTATTTGGCAGTATTCGGGGTTTAGAACATTTAGTGAATAAAACTACTGTAGAAAAAAAGGGATTAGAATCGGAAAGTAAAGTGAGATTTAAAAATTTTAAAGACAAACCATGCGGAATCTGTGATAAAGAAAATAAAGGAACTCGGTATCATTCAGAATCGGTATGTTGGTTCAAAAATAAAGATAGTGATCGCTCTAAAAAATAGCCAATTAGGAGTGTTAATAATTCTGAACTAGAAATGAGTTTAAATGAAATAGATCCAAAAAACTAATAATCCCACCATTAATCAAAATTAAGTTAAAAGTAAACGATTCCATAGAAACATTGGGGGTCTATGATTCAGGATCAAATGTAAGTTTGATTAGTTCAAGATTACTATCCATAAAAAATGATCCAAACAATAATAGCAATAATAAAGCTAATTTAAAAACGATTAATGGTGTAAAAAAACCTATAGGAATGGTAACATTAAAGATAAAGATTTTTCAAATAGAAAAAAATATGAATGTTTTTGTTATAGATGAACAAAATTTTGACTATGATTTTTTGATTGGATTGGATTGCATAAAATCTTTTCAACTAATTCAAAATGAAAACTTAGAAATAACACAAAACCTAAACAAAGAAATGAAACAAAGTATTGAAAATATTCCTGGCTTTACAGGTAGCAAAACTGAAAACAAACAATATTTCATTAATGAAAATAACAGCAGGGAGGTGGCAGTGAAAAATATTTCGTATGCGAATGATAAATATAAAATTAACTTTAATGAACACCTAGAAGTTACAAACTTCTGCATTTTCGTAAATCATTTGGACACTCAGCAACAATCAAAAATAGATGAATTAATTAACAGATATAAATCACTATTTGCAAAAGATAAATATGATATAGGCTCAGTGAAAGGCTATGAAGCACATATAGATTTACTAGTGGATAAATATTGTAGTAAAAGGCCATATAGGTGTAATTTTGAAGATAAAAAAGAGATAGAACAGCAAGTTTCAAAACTATTAGAACAGAATTTAATTGAAGAATCATATAGTCCTTTTGCAGCTCCTGTAACTTTAGCATATAAAAGGAAGATGGAAGAAAATCTAGACTATGCATAGATTTTCGCGATTTGAACAAAATAGTGGTTCCTCAGTCTCAACCATTTCCACTTATAGAGGATTTAATGGTAAAAACAAGAAATTGTAAGTTTTTCTCGACATTAGACATAAATTCCGCATTTTGGTCTATACCTTTAAAAGTGGAAGATAGGATGAAAACAGCATTTGTCACTCAAGAAAATCATTTTCAATGGACTTGTTTACCATTTGGTTTAAAAACGGCACCTGCAATTTTTCAAAGAATACTATCTAGCATTATAAGGAAACACAAATTATCAAATTTTACAGTAAATTTCATTGATGACATTTTAGTATTTTCCCAGACATTTACTGAACACATTAAACACTTATCATTGTTATTAGAAGCAATTTCAAAGGAGGGCTTTAGACTGAAATTCTCTAAATGCAATTTTGCACAGGACTCTGTAAAATACTTGGGCCATATAATAAAAAATAATACAATTACTCCACTAAAAGATAACTTAACTGCTATAAAAGATTTTCCTATACCAAAAACAAAAAAAAATATAAGACAGTTTTTAGGTAAAATAAATTTTTATGGAAAATATATACCAAATGTATCAATCATATTAGATCCTTTACACAATTTGTTAAGGAAAGATCAACCATTTACCTGGACAGAAAAATGTCAAAATGCTTTCGATACAATAAAGAACCTGCTTTGTTTAAAACCCATTTTAGAGATCTTTGATCCGGATTTACCTATACACATTTATACAGACGCTAGTATACAGGGTATAGGGGCAATTTTAAAACAACCACAAGAAAATGGAGAAGAAAAGCCATGTGCATATTTTTCGAGGAAATTAAATGACAGTCAGAAACGGAAAAAAGCTATCTATCTGGAATGTTTGGTAATAAAAGAAGCAATAAAATATTGGCAACATTGGCTTATAGGAAAAAAATTTAAAGTGTTTTCTGACCATAAGCCTCTAGAAAAACTGAATATAAAGGCAAGGACAGACGAGGAATTAGGAGACCTCACATATTATTTATCACAATATAATTTTGATGTGATATATTCACCGGGAAAGGACAATGTAGAAGCTGACAGTTTAAGTAGAAACCCTGTATTAGAACCACATATACACCAGGAAGAAGTTTTAAAAATTGTCAACTTTGTTAAAATAGAAGAGATCCAAAAAGATCAAGAAAAAAATGAGGACATAAAACTATATAAAAATAAACTAGTATTAAAAAATAAAGTATACTTCCAAAGAAGAGGGAAAAAAGAAAGAATTATAATCACAGAGGAGTTCAGCAAAAAAATTATAAAAGACGTACATTATATATACTGCCATATAGGACTAAAACAAACAGAAAATAAAATCAAACCATTCTATGCAGCAAAGAATTTAAAACGAAATATTAAAAACATCTGTGATAATAATTGTGAAATATGCATAAAAAATAAATCAAGAACTAAATTCAGATATGGATTGATGTCTCATAATTATGGGTCCCGCTACTTACCCTTTTGAAATAGTCTCTATAGATACCATTGGTGGATTTGGTGGCTCCCGCTCTACAAAAACATATCTACATCTGCTGGTAGATCACTTCACCAGGTATGCCTATATATTGACATCAAAAACACAAAATGCAGACGATTTTATAAAACTTATAAAAAAAGTTATTCCTGAAAATAAAATTGGAATGATTCTATCTGATCAATACCCGGGCATAAACTCGAAAGAATTTAAAAGTTTTTTGAAAAATGAGAACATACCTATTATCTTTACCGCAGTAAATGCACCTTTTTCAAATGGTTTAAATGAACGGTTAAACCAAACATTAGTTAACAAAATTAGATGTAAAATTAATGAAAATAACGATAAAATAGCATGGACAACTATCGCTCATGAATGTACCCGGAGATACAATGAAACTGAACACACCGTGACAGGGTTTTCCCCATCATATTTAATGGAAGGAAAAATTATTAACATATTACCAGACGAATTGAATGAACATAAAACACAAAATGATTTATTACAAGATAGAAAACTAGCTTTGAAAAGAACTATACAATCACACAATTATAATAAAACACAATTTGACAAAAAAAGGATAAATATCGAATTAAAAGTAGGAGATTCTGTCTACGTTGAAAATGGTAACCGACTAAATAGGAAAAAACTAGACGAGTTAAAGATCGGACCATATAAAATTATAGAAAAAATATCTAACTCAATTTATAAGATTAATACAGGATTAAAAAAAAATGAATCAAATCTGTTTCACATTACCAAACTTTTACCAGTTCCTGAAGAGTTTTGGAAACCTGGGGGGGGGGGGAGATGTAAATGAACCTCTTTTAGGCTCTTTTAGCTCTATGTCAAAGTAGACTTACCAGTAATAGACTTTGACATTATGGCAATTTGAAAATATGGAAGACGTTAAAATAATAATTTAAAGGCGTATATAATTTTTTTACATTGAAGCAATAGCTTCGAATGTTGTTTCTCTTATTTACAGGTTAGTTTTATTTGTTTAAGTATAGTAGTAAAATAAGTTTGTAAAATAATTTGTACTTAATTAGTTTTCAATAAAATAATAAATTTCTCTTATTTACAGCAACAACGTTGATTTTATTGCTCAATAGAATTAATACATTATATAAATACACCAAAATCACGGTGTAGTGTGCAATGGATTAGCTAGGTATTTGAAACATTTGGAGTCTTTTAGTTAACTTCGATCGGAATGGGGTTGTGCTTGTAAACTCTTCTGTAAAACCATCTATATATAATAAAAACCCCATAAGATATCACGAATACAGATAATGAAAAGATACACCTTGATTAAGCATTAAAAATGGCAGACCACCACTTAGAGAGTATAAGTTGTTTATTAAAGTACTAGCTGTTTCCCGCAGCTCCGCCCGCGGTCTAGTTTTTTTTTAATATAATTGAGATGCAAGCTATCCTATCTTTCAAGTTGGATCAAACTGCACACTAGTTACTACTAGTTTCGGAGTTCATCCCGGACAAACATCGTGGCACTGGTATAAAAAGATACAATTTATTATTTCTGACAAAGAAATATTACAAATTAACAAAAGACAACGTGGTTTTGTTATAAACGGAGTTGCGAAAATTGCTCATTTTGTAATTTTAATATTTTTTACAAGTTAAAGCTCAGTATTTAGAAATTCATCCAAAAAATATTAGTAACGGCTATCTTCACAGAAAATACATAATATCCTGGCAGTTATTGTTAAATACTGTTATTTATGTTACAAACTTTAATTGTATCCAAAGCTATGCTAATTATTTTGGATATAATAAAAAATATTTGATACACAATATGATTTCTTCTTTTTTCCTTTAGTCGTAAATATTTAGCCTTGGGTAATATCTGGCAACATGCATGTAAAAATTTTATAACAGATAATGGAATAAATCATTATTCTTGTTTACTTAAGGTCTCTCAACGAGCCTTTAAATTGAAAAAAGGGGTAAGTATTGGATACTTAATATAAACAACAAATTTAATAAAAGAAAAAACGCAGTAATCCTACTTATACTAGCAATAATTGACAGTGTAACAAGTTCATAAGTCCTTTAAGTGTACATACTTTTTAAAATATATTTAATTTCACGGGAAAGTTTGGCTTATGTATTGATACTTAAAATACCATATTTTTTTAAATAACGAAAAATAGCATAATAGTTTATTTCTATGATTACTAATAAACTGGAAACCTTACCACTAATTTAAATACTCCACGCAGTGTTCTATTTTTTTCCCTTTTATTTGATATAAGAATCTTTCCTCTACGACCTAAGACAAAGTAAATATTTCCATAAAACTAGTTTTTTGGCCGTACTGAAAAATTAACATTTCTGGCTTATGGCGTTTTTCCACTGAGGGTGCGAAATGTCCAAATTAGTACGGTAGGTTTACCTGTATTTAGTATGAATTTTTCAGTATAAAATCAGAAATCTTTTAAAATAGGTAGTACTTTAATTAATTGAGGCCTCAATACATTGAGTACTCTAGGATCAGTATAGTTAGTCGTATCACATGAATATTGTCACACCTTTTGAGTTCGCAGTATAACTACATGTCAACTGAAGATTGCAATCTCATTTTGACTGCACGGATAGCCGAGTGGTATAGGTCACATCGCTAATTACCACTGTGCGCGACGTGCTGCGGGTTCGATCCCCGCATGGGACAAGCATTTGTGTGATCCACAGAAACTTGTTCCAAGTGTGGGTGTTCTTTGTGCATGTGATTTGAATTTCTGTGAAACCCCCGCGACAGAAGGATTAAACTCTCTTTTATGGCAGGTATAAGGCATACAGTCAAGAAGTATGAGGATAGACTAAATCATTTCAAAATGAAATCTTTACACTGGCGTCGAGATTGTGCAGGTCTGATATTTTTATTCAAGATATTAAATCAAGGCGTAGATTGCTCACAGCTTCTTTCATCAAATAATATTAATGTGCCCCGGTCATCAGCCAGGCTTCATAATTATAGGCCTTTTGCTCCCGGTGGCCGCAAAACTCCCCTATATTCTCGGATTGTTGAGAACATCACTACGCGCCAGGCGACAGCGGGCGGGAGCAGCGGTCGCGGAGGGGGGTGAGCCGGCGAGCGCGCACCGGCCGCCACACACAACACAGCGTCATCCGTCATCGTCCTTCTTACCGAGCGCAGACTTCATTTTACTTAATTTTAAATTGTTTTGACCGTTTGTTAATCCTGTAATACAGTCCACTATTTATTGCTACCGGAGTTTCCCTTGGTATCTGTCCTAGTAAGACCTTTAGGATATAAACCCCATTCCTTTCTACGGATAATGTATAGACAATTTTTCACGACTCTTTTTTAAAAAACGACGCTTGCACTAAGGAATTTAATCCTTGTGTCGCGGGGGTTTCACAAACATTCAAATAACATGCACAAAGAACACCCAGACTTGAAACAAGCTTTTGTGGATCACACAAATGCTTAACTCATGCGGGGATTGAACCCGCAGCACGTCGCGCAGTGGTAATTAGCGTGGTGTCCTATACCACTCGGCTATCAAGTGCAGTCAAATTGTATGTTTGTTGGTAAAAAAAATTATATGTTTGTTCGTAAGAAGTCTGGTTCAATCGTCGGTTGTTCAATCATATGAAACGCCTTTTAAACCGAAACTTATACAGTTTGAAAATACTGTCTGCCTGTTATCTGCTTAGAAAACATATCAAAGTATAGAGGTGAAAACTTTTGTCATCCATGCATACCACACAGTATATCGTTAACCTTTTTTAAGGTAGAAAGATGCGGATCTTTAATAAAAATAAGTAACCATGTAAACAAGAATTTGGATGTTCGATATTTTTTTAACATATTTTGTCAAAGTCCATTATTTTTATATTTATTTTTATCAACATTGTGTTCAATCTGTAATTATTTTGTTACAATTTTATTTATGAATTCAATAATAATAAAATCATAGCCTCGTGGGCGCATACATCTTTTCACTCATAAATAAATTCATTTTTTATTAGAAATAAAACAGAACTCACGATACAGTGCAAGAAAATAAATTTAATCTTAAGTTACAGAAGCCGGTGATACGTTGTCTTCTCCAATAGTGTCACTAATCCAATGAATAAACGGGTTGATTGGAGTAATGAAGATTGGTTCATAGACTGGCGATGTACTTTCTAGTTCGCATAATTGCATCGTAATTGGAGGAATACAGGAGTTAACTCCGATAATACCTGATGAGTGAAGCAAGGGCCCGCCGGAGTCTCCGGGACACAAAGCTGCCGACCGTCCACACCGCCTTGCTACACAGAGACTTGGAGAGATTAGTCGTTGCACCTCTTTTGAACACTCCACTACTACGACGTCCAACGTCTGTAAAGGCTTCCGAAGTGTAGTCGCATCGCTAAGATTTCCCGACACATTTGTTCGTCCATAACCAATGGCAGTAGCCTCTAGACCGATCAGGGTCATATAATCTACAGCACTGACTCGAGCGTACTGAGTCAAAGTAACTGCTTCGCTTTTAACTAAAGCCATATCATAACGCAATTTGTAAGGATAATTTACATATCCAGGATGTATAATACTTTTTTTTATTAATTTAAAAGTATCTTTTAAGTGCGAAACTACGTCATCTATTGTTCCAACTCGTATGCAAGGTGTTATCGAATAATCCTCTGTATCTATTTGAGTCTCTATGCAGTGTGCGGCTGTGACTGTCCAAGTGGGAGTTATAAGGGCTCCAGTACATGAATGATGATATTTTGTTATGTTTGAAGCAAAATGTTTAATTAGGAGTTGCAATCTTACTATGTATGGGTACTTATCTTCGTCGCCATCTTTTCCACCAATAACTCTCAATGCCGAATGACCGTGACACGCAGAAACCCATGAAATAATCATCAAAATTTTCAACGCGGAGTAACGCATGATAATCAAATGGAAAGTTTTTAAATTAAATACAATTAATGATATAAAGGTAAGAAATGGATATTGTAAAGTGTTTTCTTTGTGGAACTATGTATATGAAATATTTCGCAAGGCAGTCGGGTTCCGATAAGTATTTTATTGTTATTAATATTTTATGTACATAGTTCCATGACAAAATAATTTACTACTGTAATAAAAAATTTGAAAATTTACATATATTTCAATTTCATTTCGCAAGTCCTACGCATCAATAGGCTGCCGTCGCTTCAAAAACCAATTAAAACATGAACATGAAAAAATATATATTAGTCCGAAAATTACCTAATGCTCTGTAGCAATCAAATCGTTCACTTTACGTTCCTGCGGCGTCTATTATTAACAGGCAGAACTCATTTATTTTGTATGCAGGCAGAAGCAAACTCCATAATTATTATATGTGAACAGAATTACTTTGATCTCTTTACAACAAGTGTGTCATCGTCACTACGTGATTAATCCTTAATTTTGACTGGCCTGTTGGCCTAGAGGTCAGTGACCCTGACTACTAGGCCGGAGGTCGTGGGTTCAATTCCCATCCAGGACAAATCTTTGTGTGATGAACATGATCATTTGTTCTGGGTTTGGGTGTAATTTATCTACATTACGTATGTATTTAGAAATAGTATGTATATCAGATGTCTAATCAACCTCTTCATTCGCTGCCATATCAAATTATTATGAGCAATCTTCTTATTCAATATTATAACATTGACTACTCCACAAACGCACCGCTCTGCATCTCCTTTCATTCATGAATTGTCATTGGCGAAACGGAACGCATCCCATTCCGTCTCGACCAATAGGAGCACAGAAGAAGCTTCTGGAACGTCCGAGCGCGGTGGCGGTCACGCCGGCCCCCGCGCAAGGTTTTCCCGGCGCAGAATACTTCCCGCGCGCTACCGCTAACCGCGATGTATATACCGCGGATTATTGGTTAAGTAATGTTCATAGTTATTAATAAGAGTAGATCCTAGGATCTACAAGGAAAGAATCGAAACAAGGACACATTTTCTTTTTTATTATTTTATTCATTTTAAGAAGGCTTACAGACTAATAATAGTATAGGTAACAAAAATATATATTACTAGATGAAAACCCGGCTCCGCTCGGTTGAAATGTGACTTATGAATACTCATGATACACAATGCAGGTAAATATTTCTGTAGTCATCGGTTCTCAAGGATTAAAGGTAAGCAAGCCATAGATTCGTTCATTGTGTTTAATAAATATAGTCAATAAAAACTGCAATAGTTTTCACACAAATAATTTTTATTTTTAACACACAAATAATATTAATATTTTCGCGAAACGACAACGACTGAAGAAAAGTTTTAAGTTTTGTTTAGATTCACTCAATGTTTCCGGCAAGACGTTTCGTTTTTCACAGTCAAATGAGTCACAGTTCTTTGTGATGGATACTTCTTTGGCGCGACGTACGCGACCTGTTGATTGGCGAGGCGTATATAAGAGCAAAGTATGCAACGGGACGAGAAAAAAGCGCAATAAATATTGTTGAACTATTATTTCAAACGCGTTCCGAAACGATTCTGGTCCCAACTATCATGCAACTGTCATACGCCTTGTCAGCACTGTAATCACTTCAAGGCAACCTCCTTGAAGTGAGTATGATAATAAACTCCTTGAATCACTTTGAGCAGAATTATCTGTTACGGAACGCGGCCTTATTAACTACCCAAGATGGCGACTGCGGTTTGTTTGTCAGTGCCATTAGAATTTAACGAAATTCTCCATAATCTGAATTTTGTGGATATAATTGTCGACTGGAAATCATAATTTTTTATGTTTTGTTATTCATGTAAGGTTTCGATCGAGTCTACCGTACTTGGAGTATGCATCTCAAGTCTGGAACCCTCAATATGAGATCTATAAGCTGCGTATTGAGGGTATCCAAAAAAAGTTTCTTAGATATCTCGATTACAAAGCGCACCAAGTATCTATAGATTACGAGCAACGTTGTAAGAAGTACCATTTTCTACCACTCGATTCCAGGCGGCTCATCAATGATATATGTTTTTTAATTGACATAGCGAATGGCTCGATTGACTGCTCTGAGCTCGTTTCAAAACTGGCATTTCGATGTAATGCTTGCTATAGGTGTAATGCTTATCTTATTAGAAGCGCTCGTTGCTTTAATGAATTATCTCGTGAGCATGATATTGACTTATTTTGCACTAAGACAAAAGTAGCAAGAAAACTTTTAGCCGAATCATTTTTTGGGAATGAAGCACTGGCTGGTACTCGAATACACATGTAACACGTAAAATTAAAAAAGAAAAAAAAAAACCACAACTTCAAAATCCAGGCATTAGTTAATCGTAAATAATATACATATATCTGTGGAGGCTTGTCATTAGCAACTTAATTATCTATATTAATAATTTGACTGCGTACGAACGAGCAATATAAAACCTTGATTGACTTCAGAGAACGGAAACAGGCTGTGGCTTTAATTATAAACCCTAATGCTTTCGTAGCTTTTTTACAATGCCCTCAATGTGTTGATCAAATAGTAATTTGCTATCTTGTATAATGCCTAAATCCCTGATACTGTTAACTTTACATAAGGTGTGTTGGTTGAGGGAATAGGTTGAATTCAACGTAGACTTCTGACGCGTGAAGGTCATATGGAAGCATTTAGAGACATTTAGCTGAAGCAGATTACGTGCGCAATACTCCTCAAATCTATTAAGATCAGCTTGCAACTGGTGAGTATCGGAGATACATCATCTAGATGGTTTTGATTATTATAATAATTTACCGTGAACAATTATTGTGCCCTATTTATAGTCCTTTGTCCGAACCCACACAAAACGAACACTTGTTAAAATATTTAGAATTCTCATAGTTTTACGCTAACACCAAGTATTTAAAACAGAAGATTTAACGCAGTAAACTTAAGAAACATTAAAGGTGCTCAACTTGAGATAGTTTGCATTTTCCAACTTATAAACTAAAATATGAAGAACTAACTAAATACAGTTTCTGAAATATAACTTTAGAAAATTTGGCAGTATTAAGTTTTAATTTCATAGTAAAACTAGCTTTCGTAACCGACTTCATCCGCGTCGTTATTTTTTGGGTCCAAGCTTATCCCTTACGAAGTTTTATCAAAATCTGTGCAACGGTTAAGTCGTGAAAGCGTCACAAACATAAATAATTACTTTTTTTATATCATTATTAAGGATTATAGTCAAGTAAGAGTAAAGAGACATGGACAATAAAATAGAACAAGTTTTAATTTCTTTTATTGACCGTTTTTGGATGGATTATCGATGAAAATGTTGGCATACCATCTTGCCTTAACATAAAACAACACATAGTTTCATCTTATTTGTATCGACAGGGTTTATACTTTGTTACATTTTAGTTCATAGCTAAATGAAGTTGAACGTATCGCTTGATAGTATGGTCGACACTGTACACATCATTGCCTGTTAAGAAGCCACAGAACATTGAAACACTGCGGTCTGTGCACGAAGAAGCGCGGGATGCGCAAACGACAACAATTGCTGATCTCAGCTTCGACAAATTCTCATATCATCCGTCATAACAGTAGATGCGCTCTTCCCACACCGATTAAAATGTTAGGCCCAAGAATGTTATAGTTAAACTTCAGTACACGACAAACATTGGCTAGCCTGGTGGTCTAGTGGTCAGTGACCCTGATTGCCAAGCCTGGGTTCGTGACTTCGATTCCCACCAAAAACAAATCTTTGTGTAATGAGCATGATCATTTGTTCTGTTTCTAGGTGTTATTTATCTATAATATATAATCTATACATATAATAAATCTGTAGAAAAGTCATTTTTGTACATTGAAGAAATTGAAAAAAAAAATAGCCAGCGTGTGAAAAGATAACTAACAGAACCCATTTCCATCACTTTTGAAATTTTTGTCTGTTTGTCTGTTTATCTGTTTGTCTGTTTGTCTGTTTATATGTTTGTTTGTGCGCGCATCACGTAAAATCTATGAATCCCATGCAGACAATGTTTATATACAAAAATTATACGTAACTTGAGGTATTACTTAGTTTTGGTTTCATCGAAATCGGTTCATAAACAAAAAAGTTATGTACATTTGAATCAATAGAAAGCGATATCGGCGACACAATGTCCAATTTAGGATGAGCTCTCATCAATATGGTCGTCCATATTAAATAGGGATCAAACTCTAAATTTACATAATCTCCATTCATCTGTACACGTAATCTTTGACATATAAACAAAAAAGTAACCATGGCGAAAATAACGTTGCCATAGCGATCAGTTTATTGAAGTATGAATAACTATTTAAGATGCTTACAGTAGTATTAAACAGCTCGGTGGTTATACGATAGGAAATCCTGATGTTACTGCATATTTTGTTTTTTATTTCTAGAACCGACTTTCTTACAGAAGTACGAATATATCGAGCTAACCCTTTTTGTGTTTTGTATTATTTTTTAGTTTGTAATTTTTTACATGGCTAATTTTTTAGATAGCTTGCTGCTCATGTAATTTTTGATGCCTGATCGAGACAAACAAAAATGCATAAAGTTTTTACAATCACACTTTACTGTTAAACAGGTGAAGTTCATAGTCAGTTAGTTGATAAGTCCATCATCTAAATCCCGCAATTTCTGCGACTTACATAAAAGAAACCAAATTGTCAAATACCCATATCAGGCGACTTGAGCCATCTAAAGCGCATTCAGTGATTCAGTCAGTCAAAAATATTTTTCACATGCATACCTATTACGACTGATCAGCGCGAACAACGTCGCGGGTACAGCTAGGTCATCAAGGTTACTTTATTCATATTTTTGTCTTTATTAAACTGAACGGACGGTATTTGAATCGCGCATCCACTACTGATGAATGCCTGTGTGTGACGAGATCTGATGGCAAACTGCTAAGCTGGCATAAATAAATATACTTACAGGATATAGCGCATGTTCCAGCTTTTGATCTGGTCATTATTATCTATACCTACTAATATTATAAAGCTGAAGAGTTTGTTTGTTTGTTTGAACGCGCTAATCTCAGGAAGTACTGATCCGATCTGAAAAATTCTTTCACTGTTAGATATTCCACTTATTGAGGACTATAGGCTATTTTTCTTTTGGAAATCTATCCCCTAAGGGGGTGAAATAGGGGTTGAAAGTTTGTATGGGAAGTTCGGTATTTTCAATGATAGACACATGAAATTTGGTATACGGGTTTCGGGTTAGAGATAAATGAAGACGTATTTCAGCAATTTTGAAAATCATCCCCTTAAGAGGGTGAAATAGGGGTTGGAAGTTTGTAGGTATATGAATTGTGTCGTTTTCAAAGATAGACACGTTTAATTTCATACAAGCGTTATTAGTTAGAAATAAATAAGACGTATTTCCGAGATTTTAGAAATCTACCCTCTAAGGGGGTGCAATAGGGGTTAAAAGTTTGTATGGGAAGTTCGGTATTTTCAATGATTGACACATGAAATTTTGTATACGGGTTTCAGGATAGAAATAAATAAAGATGTATTTCAGCGATTTTAAAAATCATACCCCTAAGACAGTGAAATAGGGGTTGGAAGTTTGTAGGTACATGAATTGTGTCGTTTTCAAAGATAGACACTTTTAATTTCATACAGTTAGTTAGAAATAAATAAGATGTATTTCCGTGATTTTAGCCTTTTAGGAATCTTTCCTCTAAGGGGGTGAAATAGGGGCTGAAATAGTTGGTATGTGAAGTTCGGTATTCTCAAAGATAGACAGATGAAAAGATTAGTAGATAAGATAACGCCCATCTAAGACATACACACATCAAAAGTGTCTAGGGATCAACATATATTTTTGCAATAACTTTTCTCCTGATTGATATTAATTAAAATTTTCTTTAAGGATTCATCGAATAAAGTGTTTTCGTTTTTCACAGTAACGATAAACCAAGTCACCTTTGCATTAATAAAGAAATTTGCCATTTTCCTAATAAAGGGATTTATGACATTTGAACCACTAACACAAAAGTTCGAAAAAAAGACTGAAATAACAGTTTTCTTTAAAATTTTATTGGGTAACTTAAACAATTAATAATCCGTGTTTCTACCGCGAACACTAACAACACAAGAACATCGGTTTGGCATACTCAAAATGAGTTCATCCAAATCACGCTGTGGAATGGCCGCCCATGTTCGTTGCAACAACAAAAAAAGGTCTTCTTGCGACTGGATACCCTCCATATTCGGCAGAGCTCTTCTCTGTAGCATATCCCATGCATGCTCAATCGGGTTCAAGTCTGGCTGTCTTACAACTCTTGCGGTGTGCGGTCGTGCATTATCATGCATTAACTGAAATAAGGGACCGATTTGCACTTGTAGAGGAACGATGACGTCTGATACAATCGTCTCAGCATAAATTTGAGCGTTGAGGTTGCTTCTGATCCAAATCAACTCAGTTCTTCCGCCGATCCAAATACCCGCCCATACCATGATGGTTCCACCACTATAAGGATGGACTTCCTGGCAGGATTTTAATCGCTGTTGGCGTCCAGGGGTTCTCCAGTGTCGTATACGTCTTGTATCCGGTCTCATACCAAAACGAGACTCATCAGAAAAGCACACGAAACGCCATTGTTCTTCTGCCCAATTTCTGTGTTCAAGAGCCCATTGATATCGAATCCTACGATTGTGCATTGCTATAGGTGGTACCCGTAGCGGTCTTCGGGAATGAAGGTTCACTTCATGCAAGCGGTTTCTGACTGTTTGGTCGCTAATTAAGTTCCCTGAAGAGTGATGAAGCCTCACGGCTAACATCATGGCGGTTATTGTTGGAGCTCTTCGAGTTAAGATTTGAATGTATCGGTCTTGTCTCCGTGTGGTGCAGCGATACCGTCCTCCATGGCGCTCAGCCACGGTACCAGTGCTTCGGTAACGTGTCCAAAGTCGACTGATAACACTCTGACTTGTATTCAGAGCTAAAGCCACAGTACGTTGCCGGGAACCAGCTTCTATCATTCCCACGGCTCTGAGCATTTCTTCCCTGCTTAAATGACGTCGCCGCTCCATAATAACGTTGGTTTTAATCAGTAGTAGGGAAACAGTAGCACTAATAATGTCTTCAATGCGTTGTATGTTTTTATAGGGAAAATATTGACAGCTGATTTTCATCTTTTACTCGAATTTGATTCACAGTTCCTGATTCGAATTATGAAATGCACCAAAAAGGATCCATATAAATTTATAAAATCATAAATTTATTACAAAGCCACATCTCAATCTCAAGAAATCCGCATAAAAATGCTTGATCCCTAGACACTTTTGATGTGTGTATCTATAATGACGACCCCCGTGGTCGAGTGGCTTTCACTCCGGTTTTTAAGGTGTCGCCAGCTCTAAGGTCCCAGGTTCGATCCCCGGACAGGTCCATGTAGAAAATAACTTTTATAAATTGTCTTGAGTCTGGGTGTTTATGGTATCTTCGTTGTCTCAGATTCCATAACACAAATGCTTTTGCTACTTACTTTACGTTAATTATTATTTTAACGCCATAATATTTTATGAAAAATTTTATTCATACTCCTTACTTTGAAAATCACAGAATACATCCATCTACCTTTAATACTACTCTTTATTTTACGCGCGAGCGAAGCCGCGGGCAACAGCTAGTTTATTTATAAATACCTATATAAGTATGTTTTTCAGTTGTCTGGTTGCCATAGGACATGCTCTGCCCAGTTTAAGATCAGATGACCGTGTGTGAGATGTCCAAAGATATTAAAATATATTAATGGAAATATTTATTTGAAGTATTAACAAAGTAGATATTTACAATCTCTAAAATAATAAAACATATACCTACATACACACGGAAAAAGTATTAATCACCAGCAATCCCTCAAAATTGGTGAACTGTAATTTATTTAAAGATCCAACGGCTTACTCACGCGAATTCTCGGGATCACCAACTAGTTTCAGACTCAATAGGAATTCTTAACGAGTCGAGATTGCGCATAAGTCGTTGAATCTTTAAATAATTATGAATTCGTTTCATGGAAGTTATTATATAAAAAAAAATAATGTGATGATCTTTAGCAAAGAGTTGTGTATGAGCTCACGAAGGTTTCTGAGTTGGTACGACCGATTTGCCACAGATGGCGCCACTGTCATTCCGACGATTTAACGCAAACAACGTCGCGAGTACAGCTAGTATGATATATTTAACTCAAACCATACCTATACAGTAAGTATAATTATCATTTGTTTGTACAAGATACATATTAAACTTAAAAAACTATGTACTCGGGAATGTTCGCAAATAGTTTTCCACTTTTCAGCCTAAGTATTAAAATTGAATTTATTTTTGTAATATTTTTGTGCACCTAATAAATTCTTCGTGTAATAAAGGTTTAGCAGCGCTTGGTGTGTGGATGGGTGTCCAATTTTAAACATACAAAGATGCTCCTCCACGCTCGGAAAGAAGGTTGAGCCGTTGGTCCCGACTGTCATACGGTGAGTCTTACTATGAAATGCTGTATAACCCATTTTGGGTTGTGGAGGTCAGATATGTAATATGCTAAATTCGGTAAGACTGGAAACCGACCCCAACATAGCTTAAGCAAAAGCTGGGCAGATGACGAAGACAAGCCAGTAGTGGAAAAATAGGCCTGACTTTTTGCTGGCGCAGTCCACATAGCAAAATGGTATGACTGTGCGAAGTCGATTGTTGCTATTTCGATTCCTGCAAGCCACATTCCCAGTGTCGTTGTGTATGTTCACTTGTGTGTGACTTGAATGTTTAACTCTCCTGCTACCCAGGAACAAATGCGGAAGGTGTATAAAAAATTACAACACTGAAATGTTTTTTTTTAACATTGCATTGGCCTGAAAATAGTTTAAAGCCGAAGATAACGATATAAATGATTGTATTCTACAACGGTATAAACTTAAGGACGAGACGCTGAGGTTTCAATTAAAACTTCACAATTGTTCGAGTTCTGCACCTACTTATAGGAAAGTTTAATGTCGAAGTCTCGGTAAATGGTAATATTTTGCAGTCAGCGAGGGAAGTAAATGATACTTTCGTTTCAAATTGTAATTTATTTTTAACCAACTTCAAAAGAAGGAGGTTCCGTATTATCTTTAGCAATTGTGGATCGAATTAACTGTTATCTTCGATAGTGTATTTCTCTCAGATGGTCCCATGAAAATCTCATATAAATTTGGTATTTTGATTTTATACCAATGGATGTATTTTTTATTCAACACATTATAATCAATATTAACAAACTAAGCAATATATTACAAATACATTTTTTAGATGTTAATTAGTTATTATTCGTTTTTTATTTTTTTTGTATTATTTATTCACATCAACGCCAAATAAAACAAAATTCACTACAACCAAAGCAAAACGAACGCAATCCATGAAAATAACTCACAATAACTAAAATAACACAAAAATACATGCCATTAATAAAGATCTATAAAGATACAGGGTGTTCACGAAATGCGTTATCATGAATAAACACTGCTTTTGGCAATAGAAATGAACCACTTTCTCCAAAAAAAAACTTATCCCGAAAAAAAAAAAATAACTTGCCGTACCCATTTTCATGAGCTGATGATAACTTTGTTCGGTAAGGCATTGTATTTTATTTTTTTAAATTCAATCTGATTCCCTCGAAGATTGTTGGTTTATTTGCACTGATTTCATTTCACGCACTTCCGTAACATCCTTTATACAACCAATTTCACAGCTGAGTCCCTTGAAGACGAAATATGATCTTGGTACTGAAAGACATGTTTTTGACAAGGTTAAATAAGTAGCAAACATTGCCTTCAGAGAGAGGCTTTTCTTAATATAGAGTACAAAGGTTTTAAATAGAAATGAGAATTGTAGGTTACACGCTAAATTGCTAGGTTAGGTGTAACTGGAGAGATTTCGGTTTGAGTATTTACCCGACAGCGTCCGAAAGAGGGTAATGTATTTCGAGTATCCCATTAATATTTAAAGATGAAAATTTGTACATCTTCACTCTTAAAAGGCTGAACCAATTTGTACTAAATTTGTTAAGATGAAAGCCAAGACACCCAAGATTTACATTTACTACTTTTTATTTGAAAAAATATATAATAATATCTTAAACCTCTGGTAACCGCGGTGTGCAGCTATAATATAAATTGTATATTTCTTTGGTACGCTCTGAAGCCTAGATGATGGATACTGATGGATGGATTTTAGGTTGAAAGGTGCCGTTCGATGCTTCACAATTTATTGTCATTAGCGAAACTGGGTATATAAATAAAAAAAAACACAATGGTTTAGTAATTGCGTTTTGATTTTCTTAAAGTTCGCAACCAATGTGGTTCGCGCATAACTACTATTCTTTTTACCCCTCATACTAAGCTAAATTGCTATTTGCAAGTGAGTTCACGTTGGCAGTACAATGGATTCGAGCCCGCAACTACATGATCACTAGTCCGATGCCCTAAACATTAGGCTAACGCCGCTTCTCACTTTAAATATTTAATTAAAATTTCAGTGACGATCTCCGTGGTCGAGTAACGTATACACCAGTTTTAAAAGGTGTCGCTAGCTCTGAGGTCCCGGTTTCGATCCCCGGAAGGGTCAATGTAAAAAAAACTCTTTTCTACTTTGTTTCGGGTTTGGGTGTTTGTGGTACCTTCGTTTTCTCTGTTTCCATAGCTAATTACTTTGGATTCGGAGCAATGTTACATACATTGCTCCGAATCCAATGTTGTTCATATTTATTCATGGTAGGCCTTTGTCAATGTCGTCTCATGACTAAGACATGACTAAGGTAAGGGTGTACAGTGATTACGTTTTGCGATGAAACGAATACCGCGTTTTGTCACTATGTACTTTAGTACTATGTATCTGACTACGTTGACTGCCTCGTTGGTCGAGCGGCCGCAAGCGCGACTGCCGTGCACGAGGTCTTGGGTTCGATTCCCGGGTCGGGCGAAAAATATTTACTGAGTTTAAGAATTCTCAGTACCGCTCGGAGTCAGGAAGTGTGGCAGTGTATACACCCCCGTGCCTCGAAAAGCACGTAAAGCCGTTGGTCCTGCGCCTGATCCCTCTCCGGTCGTGTCGGTCAACCGTCCCATCGGACTATGAGAGTGAAGGAACAGAGAGTGCACCTGTGTTTGCGCACACTCTTGTGCACTATAATATCTCCTGCGTACATGGCTGATCTCACTTGAGATTGGCCGCCGAGGCCGAAATTCGGTCTGGAGATTATTATTATCTGACTACGTACTTTAGTGCTATGTATCTGACTATGTACTTTAGTGCTATGTATCTGACTATGTACTTTAGTGCTATATATCTGACTATGTACCTATGTACTTTAGTACTATGTATTTGGTCATATACTTTAGGGCTTTGTATCTGAGTTTGTATCTCTGTATTATGTTTCCCATTATTGCAAAATTTCTATCAAAAATAATAAATTATTTTGTAGGAACTTAACTATATCTTAATAAAAAGGCGTATTGCGTTCGATTGAAAACGTTTCCCGTGTAAGCTTTTAATAAATGGCAGCTAGTGGGTGGTGTAAACCATTTAACGTAAGTCCTTTTGGATTTGATTTCTAACTTATCATATTTTTTTAACATAACAAAGCCAATAAATATTTAAAATTAAGGTTTTTTTTTATAAACTTGCAATTCATGCGTCAAGATAAAAAAAAATCATTTGCTATCAAATAAAGAACCGAAATAACGATTTCAAATAAATATTTCTATTCTCGTGTGAACCATGAATACATATATTATGACAGAAGCATTTATGTGTATTCTAATGAAATTCCTCAAATTTATGTAAGTATCACAGGACATATCAAAACGAAGTGGCATTTCCATACTTTTCATGTCATCAAAACGATTTTCATCATTGCTTATGCGCAAAAATTTGTCACTCGTTTACGCGGGCTGAACAAATATCAGAATATAACCCTAGAACCCAACTTCTCGAAATAAATGATTACCTACTTAAAATGAGGTACAAAATATGACCTACATGCGCGATACCTAGAAGATACAATATACCTATTCCAATCTCCAGTTCACCTCATTTACAACACGATACAGGTGCTAGACTTCAAACAGAACTGTAATATTTCGCGGTGGATCGATGGCACATCGGATATCGGGACTTCGAGGTACGAACGGTATCTTCACGCTTATAACCCCTTGGGATAAAGAATAATGCATGTCACATAATAATATATTTTGAATGGGAATACAATGAGAAAGCAGGCGGTTCAAGCTAGCACAATAGTTAGGGCGTTGGACTTGCGACGTGTGGTTGCCTATTCAAAATCTATCTTTGCATTGCCAACGCGAACCCACAAAGCATTACCTAACAAGCATTTTGCAACTAGTAATGCGCGACCCAAATTTCTAGAAAGCTTTATTTAAAATAAAAAAAAAAAATAAAAATACCACCTAATACGTGTGTGTGAGTGGCATGTTCGCGGAGACGCACGTAGACGGCTTCCATGCGATCATGCGTAAGCGTAGTGCGTCGATGATGGCGCGGGTGCGCGGTAGTCCCAGCGCCATTCTGAGCGCGTGTGCTACCCGCTGGGACTCGCGCATCTACACGCGCGATCTAGTGCATGATTATTATACTAACACTAGGCTAAGATTCTTGTTACTAACAAACTTCTTGTATTTTTATTTAAACACTAGGCTAAGAAAATTTTAACTAACAAATATATGGACAATGTCTGAAATAAATGTTATTATTAAATACTGAAACGCCAATTAACTTTAAGTTGCTCTTAAACTTTTATCTGTCGCTACTTCACACCTTTAAGTGACAGAGGCAGAATGAGAATTAACGGAGGCTTCAAACTGATTGACGTTTCAGAATCCGACCATTACAATATTATACATGGTGCTGTTTCTGATGAGCACTTAACTAATCTTATTTTGGGTTTGCTTTCATTTTTATTCGTAAAAAGTGACAGTAAAGACGACTTTGTTTTATATACGCTGCGGCTTCGCTTCCGGCGTAAGATTAAAATGTCTACTTTGTGTAGATACCTATATTTAGTTTATACCTTTTTTAGAAAAAAAGTATCCTAGTACAACATAAGTTATGTTTTTAAGTATTATGTTTTGTAAATCTGATTGCGTTCATCACCTATATTGCCGACTGTACCGTAAATAAAAAAAGTGTTCGTCTCGGGACGCTTAACAGAAGGGATAACTAAACTAATCTAAGTTACGGCATAATATACGGCAGTAGTAGGCAGGCGAGGAGGAGCCTGTCGTATGCTTGAGAGAAAGGGATGCCAGATAGAGTGTCGCCGTAACGCGTTACGTTACCTAGCGGCTTACCCTACCATAAGAAGTTATCACTAAAAAAATATCTTGTCTCAGAAGTAACAATGTTATTAAATCCATAGATGAATTATCAAAAGTAAAAGATCAAAATCAGAAACTTTATACTAATGAACGGAGTTTGCGTCAGAACTGTGTGGCGTCGAAGTGATTCAAAAGCAGATTATACATTATAGCAAACATTTACTACTAGTACAGTTGTCATATATTCGTGATCAGTTTTGACTCCAAAGAAGAAAAACTCTATTCATCATCTACTATTGCTGTTGATTGTACCTCAGAATTCCCAAAATAGGCAATTAATAAAAGAGACCAGGTGGACCCAGATATCGATCAAGTCCACCGAATTGGAAACGTGACGATGCCTCAAGAATCTCGACGATTTTAATTTTACCGCTTTAAGTCGAAAACCTATAATGAAGATGTAGATGAAAATTCACAAATAAGTTTTTTGAACTTTGTTCGAAGTTTTTTGATAAAAGACTTTCATTTCGAACATTTTGGTGAAATATTTTTGGATAGATATTCTTTACGCATTTAATAATATTGTACAAAAATTTTTATTTCAGTTAGGTATGGCAGAATAAAAAAGAACCAGGTCGCTATATTTTCACATATTTATATCAAATAATACAAGATGTTAATCTTTGCTTTATTTTTCTTTTTAATTTTATACGAAAAAGTTAAACGTGAGTTTGACAAAGTAATTAAAGCGATTACGGTGAAAATAATAACTTGATTTTAAACAACTTTATAAATAACAAATTCAGTACCTTACAATACTATGCTTCACCTTTTTAATAATCTCCACCGCGTCTATCTATCTGCCCGCCTGCCTGAATGCAATAAACTCAAAAACTAATTTGTATATGAAAAAAGAGGTATTATAATTTTAACTTTAGTATCTGTGTGTATGTTTGTAGTATCTGTAATAGATTTGGATGTATTATTAAGAGTAAAAATCTAGCCAAAGATAATGGTTGGAAATTTTCGAATTACATAATCGAGTTAAAAAGGACTTTAGCAAAGTAAGCAATATGGTTTTAAATTAAAAAAATATAAGGTTGCCAGAAGTTCAGTAGATGACTTGTCTTTCTTATTTAGTTATTCAAGCATAAACGAAGCATTACAAGAATAAAAGAAAAAATAAACACCAACCAACCATCATCAAGTTAATAAGAACTTCATATTTATATCGATAATTATGTTGAAAATCTCAACAAAAACATCAACAATGAACAATAGATAAGCCAAAAATAACGCTCATTTCAATCTGAATAGATAAAACGTACTTATCTTGATCATAAAATGTTCTGAGCAGTCTTTGAACGGTGCTTCTAATTTTCTTGATAATACTAATCGTAAGGCTATAACATTTCACAGTCGCATCCAAGCATTTCAATTAAAACTTGAGCTAGCTCGATAAGTAAAGGGGCCAGGCGATCTGCTAGGTGTAAGGATCTTGTTTAAATCTGACCAGTTGACTGCACGGATAGCCGAGTGGTATAGGTCACCACGCTGATTACCACTGTGCGCGACGTGCTGCGGGTTCGATCCCCGCATGAGTTAAGCATTTGTGTGATCCACAAATGCTTGTTCCAAGTCTGGGTGTTCTTTGTGCATGTGATTTGAATGTTTGTGAAACCCCCGCGACACAAGGATTAAATTCCTTAGTGCGGGCGTCGTTTTTTATAAAAATAAAATAATAATAATAATAATAGTTACTGGACCATTTTAACTTTTTTCGGGGTTAAAAGCTAATAACCAATTGGGGATATGTCGGACTTTCACCGACGAAAAATACACCGGTCACGTATCTGCCTTGGCCGGAGTCGCAAGATTGCTCGCGCATTCTCTGCTCAACTCCGGCTGGATTTAGGTTGGATCTTTAAGATAACCTGGAGGAAAAATATACAGTTTCGATTTTTAATGCCATCTGGAGAGAAAGTACTCTAAGTACTGAAGATAGAATACTAGAGATTATTGTCAAAGAAAATATTCTTAATATATTTAGATATTTGTATTAAATAAAAACAAAACACTTGGTTTTTAGGCTGACATTTCTTTCTGTAGTTTATGTGTTGTCTCTTACCCCAAATTCGGGTTTATCTTCAATATTTTTATTCTAGACTACAGTTTATCGGTATTGAGGTTATACAACTTTACGATAAACGAATAGGAGGAGACGAACAAATTGATCTAATTAGATATTATATTTAAACACTATGCCAACAGTTTCTCTCACCCCAAAAAACTTACTAAATATAAACACCAGCACTTACCCATTTTTGTCTATAGTATTTAAATTAACTTGGTTTGGGGTGGAAATATGGAAAGGTCTTAGATGAAGGTAAAGTCACCATGATAATCACATTCAGTAGCAAGAACCTAATAAATGTTTTAAAATAAAGTATGTTTCTCTTACCCCACCTAACCATATTTTTTTATTTACTAAGATTTTTTAAGAATAAGAGTAAGAGGTGGCTGTACTATCTGGATGTATACCGTGATGGCTAGTTCGAGGTGGCCCTAGATGAGGGTCTATTGAAGGTCTTGGGGGAGGTCTTTGCCCACCAATGGGACAGTATAGGATTAGAAAAAAAAAAAAATTAATTCTAGATTGTAATACAGTAAATGCAATGCAAATACCTTTAAAGCATATGTTAGGTATATGTAGGCAGCAACACATTATACGATATTGAATTGGTCTCAGAGCACCGTAAGCCTCCATTCTCTATCTAAGCTTCATATCTTCAGAGCACACATGCTGATTTGGAGAAGATTCAACTGTATTTGCATCCAGTGTGGTTTGAAGTTAACTTAGTGTACCTGTATCTGTAGCAAACAAATAAATGTGCTAAGGAATTTAGTTATTTTTTTTAGGTACATATTAGGTTTTAATTAATAATATCTTGTTTATTTTTTTTATATTTTGGGACAAACTCACACACGGCCATCTGAACTAGGCAGAGCCTGTACTATGGCAACCAGACAACTGATAATACCTATATATTTCTAAATACATACATATTTTAGATAAATAACACCCAGACACAGAACAAATGATCGTGCTCATCATGCAAAGATTTATCCGCAAAGGTTTTATTTTGTATATTGTATTATTGTTTTTAATTTTATTTATTTACATATTTTGTTTGAATTTAGTTTGTAAATATAGTTTCGTTTCTGTTCACAAAAAGTAAAAAATTAGGTTAGTAAGTATAAATATTATATTTGTTCCCAGCATATTTTTTTTTCAAAATCCTTATAGCTGTTGTTACAGGTTCTTAAAAAAAGTTTTGTCGTTCTGATTTTCATAAAATTAATATCAATAATTAAACGCTCTATTGGGTTTAATAGTAAAAATTAGTTTAGAAAGCACATTTCTTTCTAAAACTTCTGATTTACCTAAATTTATGCATACCTAAGTATAAAAAAATTTAAGTAATTATAAATTCCGGGAAAATCAAAGGATGCACAACGTTTTTATGTGACAGAGTACGCCAGAATCATTTATTATAACCCGGAATACTGAAACGCAAATTAACTTTGAGATACTCTTAAATGGCCGTCTATCGCTACTTTAAACCTTAAAGTGACAGTCCGCATGAGACTTAACGGCGGCTTCAAACTGATTGACGTTTCAGTATTCAGCAATAACTCAGCATAAACCAATTTACTTACAATATTATCTTCAATACATACAAATTCACAACGACCGAGTTTTTATCCTTTTCAAGGGACAATATTTACCAGCGATAAATCTTTGGTTTCGCGATAGAAACCAAATTTGCTCAAAGGATCAGGAAAGGTTGTTTTATGGTGGCCCTACCGATAACCGCTGAATATTGAGCTTCGGTTTATACTAACTAGGGTTAGCAAGTGAAGCTTAGCCTCGGTTTGTCCGCATTGCACACCGAAATGTAATTACGGAACTTGGTGGAGCATTTTCAGTTTTCATCAGCCGTAATTGACATGGCTATTCATGATACGATCGTTAATTCTGCCGTGAAGATGGTAGAGATATTATTTAGTTTTGAGTAGACCTTGAATTCTGGCTCGTGGCTAAATGTAAGCCATAAGGTTTGCCGTGGATGGGTGACCATTGGTAAACATATAGAGACCCCTCCGTGCCTCGGAAAGCACGTTAAGCCGTTGGTCCCGACTGTCATACAGTGATCTTTGATAGTCGTTAAGTCATTACAATTCTGACAACCAGTCTTACTATGGAATACTGTATTACCTAGCAATAGGCTGTGGAGGTCAGATAGGCAGTCGCTCGATGTAAAATATGGTATTCAGCTAAATCCGGTAAGACTGGAAGCCGACCCCAACATAGCTTGGGAAAAGGCTGGGCAGAAGCATCTTGAATTCAGGATGTCAGTTAGATGTAAACAAATTCTTAAAAAGGGATTGTATACACATTTATAATTGAAGTGATGACTGTGTTTTTTGTGTCCTTAATATGTCTTTTAACGTATTTTATATAAGCCAGAGTCTTAATTATGGCATTGGCTTTATAAAGCTACGAGAGAGGCTAAGTGGAATCCCTACGGTATGACTAATAATAAAGGTTAAGCCACGCTCGCCGCGGTGGGTCCGTGGATGGGTGATAATTTGTAAACATACCCAGACACCTCTGTGCCTCGGAAAGCACGTTAAGCCGTTGTTCCCGACTGGGAAATCCAGGCGAGTAATTTGACTGGACAACCAGTTTTACTATGGGATATTGTGTTACCGAGCAATGGGTTGTGGAGGTCGGATAGGCTTTAAGTAAAATACGGTATTCAGCTAAATCCGGTTAGAGTGGTTACCGACCCCAACATAGCTTAGGAAAAGGCTAGGCAGATGATGAAAACCTGTGTCGTAGGTCATCCACGGTTACAACATTGCAGGTTAAAGACGTGTACATTAGCTTTATAATGTTTTAGTGCTACAGTAATTAGCAACTTGTAAATATAGAATTAAGGTAAGTATCTAGGTATTTCTTTTTTCCTTTCATTTAGTATTATTACATAATGTTATGGTAGCGTAGTGTTATGCAGTGAGTGGGGTGTGTATTTGTAGTGTATGGTGTGTGGGTGTGTAGTGTATGTGTCTGTATCTGTGTAATTGTGTGAGTGGCATGTGTAAGTAAGAGTTTATTGTGCATGACAGTGTGCAGCTATGCATTCAGCCTTATTTAGGAACTTGAAGCAATTCTTCAGTTTCTGTGTAATTTAGTGTTTGTAAGTCATAGTAATTTAATGTGTAGTTATTTTTAAGTTTAGTCACGTTGTTGCATAAACATGGTCCCAAAAAGCAGCAGAAATGTTTACCAAAAGATGTATGGAATGTTTCTCTTTCAAAGATTTTATATTTGCATCTCTTATTGGTTATCGTTGATTTAATTTTGTGTGTGTTAATTTGTTTGTGTTGTAAGAGTAGTAATTTTTGGATGAAAATATTAAAACTAGTATGTATTTTATCTGCATACCGTTAGTTGAACAATTCTCATAATTACTCTGCAATCGATATCGTCTCTAATCGTGCTTGTAAAACAAAATTATGTGCCCTCATTGTTTCGCTGTTATAACGTAATTGATCAATATCAATTACGTTAACAAGGATTTCTTACATATTGTATAATATAATATATTATCATATAATAATTCGCTCTATTATTAGGAATGGATTGAATTAGCTACAAGCAACGGTATTCCAATTTTACTTGATTATAATTATTATTCGGATATACAATATGTAAATAAACCCCTGATCAAATAAAGGCGTATTCGTGGTACAGTTCATGAACCGTCTCGCATAGGCGGCTTCTTTGACACAAAACTGTAGGTATTAAGTACGCGAACTTTGAGGAGCGGTCAGTGTTGCTGTTGCCTTGGATCAGCTTTTTATTTTTGTTTAATTATTTTTACTAGGGAAAAATAATAATCTCCAATCCATTTAATGGCTACGTATATGTTTTTGCAGTACGATACCGAATAATACTTTTAGGGATTGGTCATTGTTTTTGTTACACGCTGTATATTGTTTTGGCATTTAGGCAAAATAGGTTGTATTTCTTTTTATCTTCACTTCAAATGACGGGATTTGCAAATAAATATATTTCATCTTTATATTTAAGAGGTTCTCAATTTGACCGTGGATATGCTGATTGCGTTCTACGAAAGTTTTTCATATCTTAAAGGTATATGAGGTGGTCAAATAAAGTTTGATTCGATTAAAACAAAATTGCGTATCTTGCACTTCTTCTAAAAGATATTTTAGAATAATATTATAATTTATTATTATTGTTGTATCTAACAATATACTTTAACATTAAAATATATTTTATTAGTTTTGCAAGTATATTCGTAATTTATTAAGATAAAAATTAACTAATAATTTAATTAATAATAATAAATTAATAAATTTAAATATTTAACGTTTGTTTTTCCAGGTCATGTGATTTCAACGTAATCTTGAGATAAAAATAACAGCTTTGAGTCCCGTGATTCTAGATGCTTGCATTTCGTTACAGTAATAAAATAATAACATTCAATCACTCACAAAGATCCTTTAAAATGTATCATAAAATGGTTATAAAAATTCTCACATGTCTCATTTGTATTCCTATAATACTCTATCATAATTAAATTGTTTCAGGATGAAAATCCTAGCCTTTGTGTTAATTCATAGAGTAAGCTACCTCCTTACCACATCTCTCTTTCCTCCTCTTTATAAACGTAGTTTATGTCCTTTCTTGGGATCCAAGCTTAGCTTAGTTCAAGTTTCATCAAAATCTATCCGCAGTTTAGCCGTGAATGTTGACTGAATTATTTTTGTAAAGTATAATATTTACTAAATCTATACTAAATAATACTTATGTTATAAATCTGAAGAGTTTGTTTAGTTGGTTGATCGCGTTAATCTCAGGAACCACTGGTCCTGGTGAAGGCTATGGCTACATAGGCTAAACTTATAGATTAAAATTGTTCTTCAGTACTTAATTAAATAGCAGTCGATTGTACACATATATTGGATCTCATTTGAATACAAATGAAGCCAAGATTCCAGACGATTGCTTCACACTTGCAATGAGAATGCAACGCGTATTGAATTCTACGTGTGGATAAATTTTGTGGATTCTGAAGAGGCGGCAGCCTAATGGCAAGGGCGTCGGGTTTGCGATCATATGGTTGCGGGTTCGAATCCCAACCAATACACTACCGACGTGAACTTACTCGTAACACAAGCAATTTAGCTTAGTACGAGGGGTTAACAAGAATACTAGTAGTAGTAGTGCAACTCACATTGCTAGTAATTTACTACGAAAAGAAAAAAAATATTTGAGATTATTTAAGTAGTAAATTTACTCTTAATGACTTTGTGTCACAAATCAAAATAAGAAGGTAGATCGAGCAACATCTGTCAAGACGAACCACCTCAGTCTGCTTGTGACCATAACACCTACAAAGGTTTTAAAACGTCGGGAACTAAAAACAAAATAAACCGCGACAAGATCCTGTTAAAAATTAGTTTTATTTCAATTTCAATTATTACACCTAAGACAAGTTGATAATTGGGCAATGTATTTTCCCAGAATGAGCCTTGTTGAGCCTTGCTGTTGGGGTTTCACAGACCGTGATAAGTTCTGTTTTTTTTTCTTGTATTCAAATAGATAATATTATATAAACGTCTTAATTTGTGATATTTCTAAATAAAATCATCTAAAAAACCAACAATTTAAAGAATTGAATCGTTTGTCTGAAAACACAATCATGTCACAGATCAAATAAATGCAGAATAACATGAAAACGATTAATATCCGAATAATAATATAATAATAATATCTTGGGACAATCTCACACACGGCCATCTGATCCCAAACTAGGCAGAGCCTGTACCATGGCAACCAGACAACTGATAAACATACTTATATATTTCTAAAACCATACATATTTTAGATAAATTACACCCAGACACTAAACAAATGATCGTGCTCATCACACAAAGATTTGTCCTGAGCGGGAATCGAACCCACGACCTCCGGCTTAGCTGTCAGGGTCACCAAGCACTAGGCCAAAAGGCCCATCAAAATGCTGAAACGTCAATCAGTTTGAAGCCGCCGTTAAGACTCATGCTGTCTCTGTCACTTCAAGGTGAGAAGTAGCGACAAATACTTAGATATTTAAGAACGTGTTAATGTAAATTATCGTTTCAATATTCGAGAGTGTT
This sequence comes from Plusia festucae, assembly GCA_950381575.1. Taxonomy (NCBI): domain Eukaryota; kingdom Metazoa; phylum Arthropoda; class Insecta; order Lepidoptera; family Noctuidae; genus Plusia; species Plusia festucae. The sequence goes on from OX494447.1 coordinate 2,319,084, forward strand.
TAGTTTAGTACTCTAAGCTTATTTTCTAAACCGCAAGAGAAAACACCAAGTGAGATTTATATCGTTGAATTACCTGCTACACTTGGACCACATTGTTTTAGAATCTGGACATAATTTAGCTTAAATAGGTTGTGTAACACGCAACGTGCGGGAACTAACATTATGTGGTCACTTTACTGTGTGTCGAATATAATTACAATGTTCGCTACATACACTAAATTTGGATCACTTCAACCGTATACGTTGATAGATTTTGTGGTTCATTCACCACAAAATTATTAAAATATTAAATAACTAAACATAGAATGTTGTAGGATGATTTGAGGAATGAAAAATGAATGAAAACAAAAACACGGGTACGACGGTTTTAGTTAAAATCTCCAATGTTTAATTATTGGTATTTCGCAATATCCCTAGAGAGTTTTCGCGGAATTCCTAATTTCCTACGACATACACATAAATAATATTAATTTCAAACGTCATATTTTATGTGATTATTTTAGAATTATGTGATGTTATTCGAAACTCGTTACCATCGAGTATATTATTATGATACATTGTTACTACAATGTTGAACGATATTTTGGTACGATAGTTAGATTTCGTTAGATAGCCGATAGATATGGGTGTTCTTTGTGCATGTGATTTTAATGTTTGTGAAACCCCCGCGACACAAGGATTAAATTGTTTAGTGCGGGCGTCGTTTTCTAAAAAAAATATATTATTTATTTATTTATTTAACAATTTATGTACACAAGAAGTAATAACACAACATTTGGATAAATTATGTACAAAGGTACTGCTTATTTCTTAAAGCAATCTCTTCCAGCAGACCTGCGAAAGGAGAGAGTCATTAAATATAATAGACATAGTGTACGGAAATAAGGAGAAGGAGAGGAATCAAAAACAATAATTCCTACTTTTATAACACTAACATAAAAGTAAAATATATAATAAACATATAAATATTATAAATAAACATATACATACATAAAAAATATATATATATAAATGCATTACGAGGAGAGGAAGTGCTCTTTTACTCTTTTCTTGAACAAAGAGACAGTTTGTAAGCTGCGTATGTTAGCCGTATATATATCAAGAAAGCCTATATACCACTTTTTGTACTAATAACGAAGCCTACGCGAGTGGAGCTGCGAGCAAAATCTATTTTTAAATAAAATACTACATACAGCGTGTAACAAAATCCCAGTCCGATCCCTGAGAATATTATTCGGTATGGTACTGCGAACACATATCGTAGCCATTTAATGGATTGGAGATTTAAATTTTTCCCCAGTCAAAATATTTAAATACAAATAAAAACTGATCCAAGGCAACAGCAGAACAACTGACCGCTCCTCAAAGGTCACGTACTTGCTACCTACAGTTTGGTGACAAAGAAGCCGCCTATGCGAGACGGTTCATGAACTACCACGAATACGCCTTTATTGGATCTGACAGGGGTTTTGTTACATGTTGTATAGTTTCAACAACCCTAACAAATCGTACTATTTCAAACTCAAGTACCTACCGTCAAATGGCCAACGCGTGTGAGCAAGAGCCTTCCTGTTTGCAAACCTATTTCATTCGACCCCGACCGCTGCACGTTATCCTACTAATATTATAAATGTGAAAGTTTGTGAGAATGGATGTGTGGATGTTTGTTACTCTTTCACGCAAAAACGACTGGACCGATTTGGTTGAAATTTGGTATGCATGTAGCCTTTGACATGGAAAAAAACATAGGCTACCTTTTATCCCGATTCCTTAAGAAGTTCCCGAGGGAAAATTGATAATTGTTTACAAAATTCATTTGCCCGCTGTCAAAATGTAAACAACCAAGTAACCATGGCAAAAACTACGTTACTATAACGACCAGATCTGATTGAAGTATGAGTCACTTTTTAGGAAAATTAGCTGTAGTGAAAACAACTCGGTGGTTGAACGATTGGAAATGAATGTTCTTGCTGCAAGTTCAAATCCAGGTGTGACGGCGCCCTTTTTTTCTTTTATAGTCCAGTTTCTTTTACAAGTTCAAATATTTTGATACTCCAAGTTCGAATCTCAGTCGAGCTAACCCTTTTTGTGTCTTTTAGTTAAAAATCATATTTTTAAAACTTTTCGCTGTTGTCTTTTCAATCAAATATAATTTTTGTCCCTAAAAAAAAATGAGGTTCAACGTAGTTTACCTATTGGTCGTTATTGATATTATTATTCTCACGTTTTCTTCTGTTAATCTGTAATATTTCTTGGATAAAAATAATAAAATTAAATTAAATTTACCTTTCTTTTACCCATATCTTTCTTTTGCTGTTTGTGACAAGTGTCCGATGGCAAGCTGAAAAACTATGGGTCCAATAAATATACGGTTTACAGCGCCGGCGCCAACTTTTGCTTAGGGCAATTGTTTTTACTTTCTTTACGAAATTATTAGAGACGATTTACTAAAATTTACAGCTTCTTCTGTCAATTAATGGACCAGATTTCTGTTTTTTTTTCAGCTTTAGCATTAAATGGTACCTTCAAAATTAAATGTATACCAAGCTCCGTCGATGTCGTATGTTCGTATTTCTGTCTGACCTACACAATCCATTTTACTGGGTAATTCGGTATATTTTGGAAGCACGGGTAAAGCAATAGCAATGACCAAAGATCATTTTTGACGGTCGGAACCAACAGTTTTACATACTATCGGAGGCGTTGGACATTGAAATAATAAGTATTAGTTTTAGCCTGCCTGTCTCAAACCAATACTTAATTTTTGACCCGACACTGGATTCCAACCTCAACGATACTCTTGCTGGTCACACTCAGTCTCAACCACCAAATCAACTAGCAGATGTTCCGCACGGATGAGACGCATAATTATTACCTCTAACATTTTGGAAATTATTGTAGAAGTTAGTTTTTCTTTTGTATTTTTTGCGTCGCAAGTGGCGCAAGTAAATGCATTTTCTTGCTTTCAGTCTGAGAACAATTAGGGAATTTTATACAGTGCACTTGAGTGAACACCGGAAAACCTGCATGCTGTCACTCTGCTGATAATCAATCTAAAACAAGATCGAAGCCTATCCTCAGAGTTAAGAGGTAGATTTGTGCTGGGTGTGTTACAACACACCTAAGCCATATGAGTTGGCATTTTGACAAGACAGTCAGTTGACCCCCGTCCCGGTTGCATGATTCACTACTTCGCTGCTTTCCATCCCCCATCGCTTGCAGATCATGCGTCTTCGTCGTCTTTCATGGATCATGATCCTTTTCGTTAACCGATATGTCATTTTTGGTTACATTTTCCAGTTGTTTTGATTTAACAACAAAACTACTAAATTGATTGATTGAAATGTATACATATGAAACCACCTCGAAGACTTACCTACTCTATAAAAACTATTGAATTAGTTCACAATTATTTTCGGAGATAGACGGAGGGGTAGAGGGCGAATTTAAGAGCAGTTCCAGTAGCCGTGCGCCACGCCGCTACGAAGTCGCAATACCGCTCAACTATAGCGTCACGACGCTTCAGCTATAGCGTAGCGACGCGGCTCTTCTATGGTGCTATGACACCTTTTAGCTATAGCGTAGTGACGCCACTCAATTGTAGCGTTGCGACGCCTCGCAATTGTAGCGATTTGAACGCCTTTCAGCTATGGTATTGTAACACCGCTCTAATATGGCTACACGACGCCTCCCATCTATGGCGTCGCGACGCCTATCAACTATGGCGTTGCGATGCCATACAACTAAAGCGTCGTGACCACTTAGCTATAAAATAGAGTAACGACGCCCGTTAGCTTTGGTGTCGCGATTCCGTTGTAATGTGGCGTCGCGGCGCCTTTCTAGAATGGCGTTGCGACGCTACTCTGTTATGGTGTCGAGACACTTCTCAGCTATACCCGCCTATAACATGTATTGCATTTATATGGGCAAAGGCCTCCACCCATATAAAAACGAAACGAGTATTGATCACCATGCTAACTCAATGCGGGTTGGCAATTATTTCAGATCTTAATTTTTTGGTTTTCCTTCACCGTTTGTCAATAGTGTCTTACAATCATTTAGAAAGTTCACGTAACTTTGAAAAGGTTACATTGGTACTTGCCCGGGTTTGAACCCCTGTTCATACGAATCCGGTCATTTAACCGCTATGGCACCACGGCCACTTTAGTTATTTCACTTTCAGTTATTGACGGCAATAAATACACTTTTCAACGCGAACAACGTCGCGGGTACAGCTAGTTCTTTTATATTTATACAAACTTTCAACCCCTATTTCACCGCCTTAGGGGATAGATTTCCAAAGTTAAGTTTCCAAAAGTAGCCTATAGCCTTCCTTAATAAGTGGGCTATCTAACAGTGCAAGAATTTTTCAAATCGGACCAGTACTTCCTGAGATTAGCGCGTTCAAACAAACAAACAAACCAACAAACTCTTCAGCTTTATAATATTAGTATAGAGTATAGAAATAAAAAACTACGTACAGTGTACACCACAAGTGAGTAACAACAAATGACGAAAATTAACCTTACAGCTATGTGCTAAGTGTCATTGAGGTATTTATTGGTAGCCATCTTAATTGTTGGGTCGTCTGTACCAGCATTAAATTGAGTTTTTTTTAAGTCTGCCGAGACGTTATAGCTTTAAATTTTCTAAAGCGGGGTACAGAATGTTATAGTGTATGTAAAAAGAAGAATTTGAATTGATATTGATCAAATTGTGTGTTATTTGTAAAAAAGTTGATCACCAGAATTACTTTTAACATAGTATCAAATAACAAATGGCCGCTCATTCTTCTGAAACCACCAAATTTAAATAACTACAATGTACTTATTTATTGTCATAGTGCGGCGAGTTGCGGGCATTTTATCAGAACCTACAACATTTTAACCAGACAAAAACACTAGTATTAAAGAATTAATTAACTTAATTACGGTGATTAAAATATTTTAATTAAGCTGCTTACAGTTGGTTCTCATAATTGGAATTGTATTTTTAACATAGATATAGCCTGTAGCCTTCCTCAATAAGTGGGCTGTCTAACAGTGACATAATTTCTCACATCGGACCAGTAGTTCCTGAGATTAGCGCGGTCAAACAAACAAGCTTTTCAGCTTTGAATTTTAGTATAGACGTAGATTGATGTTTTAAATATACCGATATATTAATATCATTTTACAAAACATAATGTTATTATAACAGTTCAATCAGTTATTATTTAAACTCATTTAACATCTACTAATCTACATGTCGATTGAATTTGACGTGCAAAATTAATGAATGTGCAAAGAGCTATCGCTGCTGTTTACACAATTGCAGTAATAAATAAGGTTTAAATTAGTTTGTCGTTTGACATTAACAAATGAATAGTGATGTTATTATTCGTTATGGTAATTCAACATTAATTGCTGTCAGCTGTTTGTGGAGCCGAATTTCTGTGGCTTCCGTGTTATAATGACTATACCTGAATTTTTTTAGAACTTTTCAGTGTATTTGCTCTAGAAAATAGTTTTGAATGAAACGAGGGCTGTTCCACGAGGTGATTTGTACCGATACTCAAAACAAGCAGTTTAATGTAAAACTTTGTCTTATAATATTATTGAGCATTCGCAAAAATCGCTAACATTTTGATTTAATTCTACTTTTATTATTTTCTCTATGCTATAATATCGTCGCAAAATAACCATGTTATAAAGTGTAAAATGTTCCTCACCTATATATTATTATGTAACAGTCTACTTAAGTACCTCTGCAAGGGAAAAAGAAGCCTTACAATTATAAATTCAAAACATAAAGTTAAACTGCCATAGGTATGTAATGAAGTATCGAATAATTAATTAACAATATGTTTATATACCAGAATTAATATTTAGTTCATTAAAATTTTCTTTCGGTAAGGTTGAACACTATGTACATACTTTTATGCCGAAACCAAGAAGCTATATTATATCAGTATCGCAACCCACATTATACATAATTATTTGATAACAGCCAACGTTTATTGCAGAAGTATACAGTAATAAATTTAATGAGTTGGCCATTTATGTGAGATGTCAAAAATCTTCAGAATTTCAACTTTTACTGGCTTACTAGCTAACAGTTACTTAAATTGTAAATTCCTAAAATTAATATAAAATCACTACTAAAATATACAAGACGAAAAGACTGCAGAGTGCAGACATCATAATTTTGGAACAAAACCAAAATTAGGCCGAAACAAACACTATACTAATTTCTCAATAAAGCCGAAAGCCGAAACCGAATACCCCAACTCTAACGAACAAAGAAGTTCAAGACAATCTGTTTGTTCAGTTCGAAAGTTTCAAAAATGAATAATTAGATATTTAGAATGTATATTTGGAAGTTATAATGAAGTGGGAGTCCACAATTTCATTGGGTTTTCGTAAAATTGGAATATCAAAAAGTTTACTATAATAATTGTGTTCAGACTTTGGCCGGCAAGAATTTTGTGATCACTCTCAAAATATTATAATTATTAAGGCTTCCTATAATTTATGCTGAAATGTATTACTAATTTAACTTATAATGAGTTGCTTCATGACATTGTGATATAAGAACTTAATTAATTATTCATGAATATAATTTTGTGATGTTAAGGTTTTTGAATTATAAGCTGTAACTCGCAATGGAAAGAAAGTTATTTTTTAATTTAATTCAACGAATAAGCAAGCACTCTCTCCCATCAGCACAAACGCCATCTTCTCTCTTTACGACCCACTTCTTCTACCTTGTAATGTAATAGAATGAGCCAGTCCTCACGATTCTCACGCTGAGATTGAAGAAACAGTATGTGAAATATATGTTACATACTGTTCAAAAAGTGACTCTCAATAATTTTTGTCTGTGTGTCACAAGGAGTTTTAATGACAATTATACCACATGCATAAATAACATGTCTTAAGAGCATGTATACGATCCACAAATGCTCGTTCTAAGTTTAGGTGTTCACGTGGGTAAGCGTCAGCCGCGCGTTCGCCGTGATTGGTCCGTGGATGGGTAACTATTTGTAAACATACCGAGACCCCTCCTTGCCTCGGAAAGTACGTTGAGCCGTTGGCGTTGGTCCCGACTGTCATACACTGACCTTTGGCAGTCGTCAAGTCATTACTATTCTGCTGGTTGTCAGAAACTTAATAGGTATTGGATACTAGTAAAATGAGTTGTGGAGATCATACAGGCTGTCGCTTCATGCAACGTAATTGGATCCCGCTCATCCGGCTCAAAGGACCATTAAGATGTATGGTTTAGGGCCTTACACCTTGAATTGATGCTGATTGATACACTGATAACTGTGATAGGTATTTATTGATAAAAAGTATGATTGTATGATAGATGAGTGCACGCGGTATGAATGCTATTCGTATACTAAATTCACAGGCCCAGCGCAGGTAAAATGCTGACATATTCATAAGTGATTGTGCTGTGCTTGCACTGTACATATAGAATTCAGCTAAATCTGGAAGCCGATCCCAACATCGTTTGGGAAAAGTTTAGGCAGATGGTGAAGATTGTCCCATGCAGGAATCGAACAAACAGCACGTTGGACAATGAAGTTGGTGTAACCTAAACCACTCGGCTAGTCACATAACCAAATACATTAAAAGTCATGGATCTATAATAATAAAATTGTCACTGCTTTACATAACTTGCCAACTTAACCCCTATAAATTCCTTTTACTCAGAACAAAAAGCGAATTTCATCAAACTAATATGGTACCGTAACGACAATATACCTTATTTTATAGGCACTCCTGCGATTGTTCGCGAAATTTCTGAACATATTGTATATAAAATTACTGTTTAATTATTTCGACGAAGCTTCCTATTTTATTTTACAACCTCCTGGGAGGTGAACCTCTTTTAAAGTTATTATTGGCTCTCATGTGCAGGAGTCGTTGAATAATTTCTAGGGTATTCTTTGAATGTTAACATGTTTTTAGTGTCGAAGTAAAAAGTTTTTGAACTAGCTAGCTGCTTTTACGATTTCATGGAAAATGCATTAATCGTTTCTTGTTACACCTAATTGTTAGAAAAAATAGTATCGTTAATGTTTACTTATTTTTCAATAAACAAACAGGGATAATCATTTGTTGTTATAAATTTATTGAAATTATACCATCTGCATTAATTTAATAAAGATGATGGATTTTTATGTTTTTTTCGAATAAACTCAAAAACTTAATGGACAATTTAATTTTTTTTTACACCTTCAGTAAGTATACTACATTGTCCCTGAGTCGGATAATAAATTATAATATTAATTAAGGATCGTGGACAAAATCTGCAATGTAATAGTTGCAGGGCATTAGCTAGTAATCTAGTAATTTATATAACTACCGATCAAATGAATAAAGAGTTAATTTGGCATTTATTTAACAATAGACCCAATTTAACCTTACTCATAAACAAATAAATATATCCAGTGTTTACAGAGGTATAATTTAAGCTTGGTATTTATCCAGTCCCCTTAACCAAGTGCCTAGCCATTGTTCGTCTAGAATGATGGATGGGTCTTGCAAAGTTTTATTTTTCACAAGTTTACTAGCTATGTGGTTCACATATTACCAATATTCTTGTTAACCCTCGTGCTAAGCTAAATTACTTGTAATACGAATGGGTTCTCGTCGGTGGTGCAATGGGTGGGATTCGATCCCGCAATCATAAGGTCGCAAGTCCTACGCCCTAGCCATTAGGCTACTGCTTTTCACTTTTTTAGCCTTTCATGATTTTTTAGTGTTTAGCCATTGTTCTCTCGGGGCGACTCGGCCTTCAATCCATTTTTCCACTCTGTACGGGCTATTGCTTTTACGATCCAAATATCTCATCTAGGGTCTTCCTCTTTACCGCTTTAAGTTCGATAGAATCCACTGAGTGAATTTATTTTGGCTCACAATTTATTAAAGCGACAACCGTGTCCGGCTTTCAAACAATATCAGACTTTTGAGTTATGGAGTGCAGGATGCTATTTCTGGAATTTAAATCCAAACATCTGTGTTTTCATTGACCAAAAGGTTTTCTACACGTTTTAATTGGTCTTGTTGGCCTAGCGGTAAAATAAACGGATTTTGACTGGCCTGTTGGTCTAGTGGTTAGAGACCCTGTCTGCTAAGCCGGAGGTCGTGGGGTCGATTCCCGCCCAGGACAAATTTTGTGTGATGAGCAAGATCATTTATTCTGTGTCTGTGTGCAATTTATTAATAATATCTATGTATTCATAAATATGTAACTAAGTATGTTTTATTTTTATCAGTTGTCTGGTTGCCATAGTACAGGATCTGCCTAGTTTGAGATCAGATCACTTTTTAAACTGCCAGCTCTAATTAACTTCAATATTTACGTTTTAAATCCATTTAATAAGCTGGGTAGCATTCACAACACCTAATATTCATTCAAATAACAAAGTTACATACATTTTGTATGATACAGATTCACGTGATTAATTATTGTTGTAATATTCACATTAATTAGTGAGTGAGATTACAATGGGGGCTGTTATTTGGTTAGCTGATTGACAGTGGATATTGGCACGCTGGATTTTGATTCTCTAATAGTATCAAAATAATTATTGTTACTTCAAATACGTGATAGCATTATGTTTATTGTTAATTATACTTCGTCAAGTAGCAAACTATAAAATATTGAATTATTAAAACTGTTGTATTGTATTAAGTAAAATTTGTCTTAGGTTTCGTGGAGGTCTGGTAAGCTACATGCAAGTACTAACTTATTAGTTCTTGACAATCGGTGAAGGAAACAAAGTTCACCTTTCAGAAATAGGTATGTTCATTATTATGTCGCAACAAACGAAGAAATGCGTTACTAAAATCTTGAGATAAGAACTGTATAACAGTCTTCCCTTTAGGTGTAAAACTGAGGTTTTAATGGTACAGTAAATACTTATTTATATGTGAATTTTATCTACCCCGTTTATAACTCATACATTAATCGTAATAAACTTTGAGATTTTGGTGTTAAAACAATGTTATACGACTATTATAGTCACATTAGAGTGTAATTTGTGGGAGAACATTACGGATTTATTACTTTGGAAAATATACTGAAGTGTCAAATAAAGTTGAGCTTTTGCTTGTTACTTACTCGTACTGTTTGATTTTAAACAAAAGGCTAAGGTTTTAGGTGGAATAGAATAGAATATACTTCATTGTTTACCAACATTTTTCGGAGATTTATAACATAATTATTATTTAACACTTTCCCCAAGGAACATGGGTCGAAATCTTAAAATTGAAAATGAATTTTTCATACAAAGTGACAGGTCACGTGACTTATGTTTGTATGAAAAGTTGTTTTTCAATCATATTATACTAACGTAACATCTCTAAATTAAAAATATTTATAAGCTTTGATATCTCTGGGGAGGTTCTTATTATAAAATTATTTTCAACACGTTTACTAGCGAGTAACTTGATCAACCGGCTAGAAACTCCATAGGTTACCAATGAAGTTTCTTGCCGGTTCTGCTCCATGGAAAGGACACTTTGGAACGTGCACCTAAGATTAGTATAACGTTTCTTGAGGTTTATAAGAAATAAAAACATTTTGATTCAATTGACGACTCTTTTTTCAGTCAACAACTTTTCTATGTGTGTACAAATAAAATTGCTGCAAAATCTTGACGAGCCGTTTCGAGACCGACATAGCTTGCGAGTTTTCTTGAGCAACATAGGTCGAATAAGATGCCTGGCTGCAGAAAAATCGTTTACACTCGGCTGTTTAAGTTCAACAAGTTTCGTCAAGTGCTTACATTTCACAGTTATAACTTGCGCAATTTTATTGCTTTAGGCATAGGAAAAAACACACACGGACAATATGTCACTATAGCATCCAAAAAATTTTCGCTAACAAATATTCGCTAACACATGCGATAAGTGTAAAAATAATTAAAAAAAATAATAATAATAATAATAATAATAAATGTATATTTATTTCTCTTCCACAAATTACAGTACAGCAGTTTACAACACAAAGTTTGGTAATGAAAGACAATAATTTGTGGGAGACTGATGCCTAAACTAAGCCGAGGCCTGTATCTTAGGACATCAGGCCACCACCACTTACAAAATTATGTAAACAATACAGTGAGACAGTATATGTCGAGAATTAAACCCATTAAACAAAACAGACAATAAGAAAAAAAGAAATAATAGAAAGTGACATTTGTTCCACCGCGTGTGTGTGTGTGTTTGTGTGAGGGTGTGTGTGAGTGTGTGTGTGTGTGTTTATATGAGTAAGTGAGTATGTGTGTGCATGTAAGGTATCTATCTCAAATCATGATTGTATATAAAATAATTGTTCAGTCTTAAGGTAATCAAATGTAAGTAGCCATGCCGTAAGTTTTCCTTTACATTCAATTTTATTGTAATTAAAGATACTTAGCTCTTTGTTTGCTATATTATATAGCAATGGTCCTCGAAACATATAAAATTTTCTTCCAAAACCTGTGTTTACTTTATTTCTTTTACAAATAGCATGGAATCTTCTAGCTGTGCATTGTTCCGTGTCAAATGATGCCATATCGCTGTGTTGTAATAAATTATCGACGGTAAGTCAGACTCCACATGTCACACAAATATAACTTATGTTTCATATAAACCTTGTTTTAAAATTGGGTTAGCGTCGTGTCGGTGCCACAAACTAATTAGCAGGTAGGGCATAAGCAGCTCAGCGGTAACGTTGGCTTGTTTATTTGTAATGGTACAAGCACATTATCATACCACTAATACGAACACGAAACAGATTTGGTACATTGAAAGAAACAAAGAAAAAGCTATTATTCGCATCACATGTGACAATTAAGAGATTAAAATAATAAACGCTTCTAAAAAATTTTAAAAATATGCGTCACATCTGTGTGAAACGGTCTTCGCTCAGTATTGGAGATTCGGGACCCCAGCGCTGGTTTTCAGCGATGGCCGGCGTTGACGTGATGACGCGTAAATTACGCGTCATCACGCGGCGTAATATACAGAATGAATTTAAAAGTATTGCGTATATTTTACGAGGTAATCAGCTGCATAATACTTAACAACTTTCCTTAAGGAACATAGTATTGGTCGAAATCTTAAAATTGAAAATCAACTTTTCGTACTAAGTTACAGGTCACGTGACTGATGTTTGTATGTGAAGTTGATTTGTAATTTTAAAATTTCGATTATGTTTTTTTGTGTAACCTCCTCAAAAATACGAATAAACATATATAAATATTTCCGTATATTTACGAATAGTAAGTAATATACGAATATAACACTCCTTTTAAATTTATCCTGTATTAACAATAAAATATGAACAAATCTTCCAAAAAACTCACACAAGCTTAATTTGAACACCCAATCAACTCATCACATCACCAATACAAACATTCTTTTAACCCTTTGTTCGCGACCAGAAATAATGAAGGCGACAATATTAGCCGTGGTACGCGAAACCTAATTTGACAGTTCCCAAAGTAGATCCAAAATTTGGTTAAATCGTCTGTTGAAGCGTCGCGACCTCTGTTTACCAATTTATGCGTTAAATCTAATTTTATACTCAGGCCACGTTAGTTCGTGATGTTACAAACCGTTTGTACAACTCCGCTCCGATATAATTTAGTATTCATCATTTTCGTATTAAATTTGAGAAGAGGTAAATATGTTGTAATTTCACGGAAACGACAAATAAAATTGTTTTACGTATAAAAATGTTTTTTTTAATTTTTATATTGGTTATTTCATGGAACAGTACACAACATAAATATATTGTGTACCTACTTAGAATATATGTACATGTGAACATTCGCTGTGCTTAATTAATAATTCTGCTCACCCCGAGGGAAATGAATGTGTTTTCACGATATCAACCATGTATGAGTGACGCGTAAAGCTCAACATTAATTTTATATTTGATAGGTGGAAATCATTTCGTAATTTTAAATAAGGCTATATATTTTGAATGATTGCCTTGTTGGTCTGTTAGTCAGACGCGACTGCCGTGCACGAGATACGGGTTCAAATACCATGTCAGATCATAAAAAGATACTGGGTTTTCGGTTTAGAAATACTCAGCTCGGGAGTCATGTAGATTGACGGTGCTTACTTCCACAAAGTGCGATTTGCATAAAATTTCGTAAGTAAACTTAAAAGAAAACAGAATAAAGTTAAGTATTTCAACAATTGTGTTACACCAAATTAAAATCAAAAATAAAAACAAAACACTATATTAAATACAACCCTTTATCCTCTAAAAATAAAAACAGTTGAATATCATCTTGTCTCGCTTTAAACGGATTTTGTACTAACTTCGCAATTTCTTTGAGACCTACAATTTCTATGCTTTTAAGATGTGGTGTACGATAAAGGAATATAAAATTTAAACTGAATTTTATTAAAAATCTTGCTTTTAAAATGTAGCGAAAGCTGTGGTGTGACTTAACCTTTTAGTTGCCTTAGGATACGTCTAAAAGGATTGTAACTTAGCCTTCCCATTCAATAAATAAATTAAGAATTTAAAATTGATATTTAACGTCAAAGTTTGTTCTAGCTACTGTACAAACACTACGAAAATTCATTTCATGCCACAGAAAGCTAAAATTATAGACATTCTTTTATAGTCGTTGTCAAAATGATAGTCGACTTAAATGTGTTAATGGTTGACGAAAATTAGAACTGTCAAATTTAGTTCCGACTAAACGCCGACATGCAGAAACTTGTGCACTAAAAACACAGTGAAAGTTCATGGCGAAAAACGTTTGAAGTTTCTAAGTAATACCTATTATTGCCGTCCTTCTCTCACGCTGTATGTTAAGTAAAGGATGGCGTGGTTTTTACAAGAGGATTACTTGATTCGATTAGTAGTAGATTCCCTAAATCCAAGCAGTTAACGTAGTGTTTGAAAAAAATGTATAATATATTATATATCTATCACTACCCGGTGACTCAAAACGAAAAAAAGATAAGGCGTCCCATGTCATATTTACATTGTGCCAGCGCGTACATACGTTTTCTACTGTCTCATACATCTTTACGTAACCTAAAAGGTAATCTAAAGCTTATTTTAATTAATTTATTATTAATCAACTTTATGTAAATCCGTAAACGTGCGCCTTGTCTTAAAGCCTCTTATTGTTGCAGCAAATTTAAGGAGGCAAATACGCGAATGAGGTTGAAATTTTAATGATATTTTGAAACTTGTTACCTGTGCCTTAGCGCTCAAATTATTTGATGGTTGGAATACTCTACTTCAAACTTGCGACATAAAACACGAATAACTCGCATACACAATACAATAATGGATGAATACTGAAAGCCGTTGTCGCATACTGTGTCTGTCAGAATAAGAACGGGTTAAATTTAATTGGCGTTTGAAAATTCGGGGTAAGTCACAAATAATGCCCAGTCAATAAATTACAGTTTAATGCGCTTAGAAAAGAACGAATTTTTTCAAGAAACCAAGTCAATTCCCAAATATGTTTTACTAAAATATATATTATAAGCCATACTTACTTAGTGTGGGTAGTTTCGATCCGCACCACCGCCTATAAAAACGAGCGCTCAGTTACGTTCGGTCTCATTTGCTGCTTGGTCGTGGAGTAGGAAGGTGGATGGCGTCGATACTGTAAGACTGTTCTTTTTTTGTTTACCTTAATTTTTCCGTTTATTTGTCGAATTATTTTTGGTCGCGTGAAGTAAATTATTATTAAATTAGGTTATATTGGAATAAAGACTAGTTAAGTACGTTGTAATCTGTATTTTTTTAATATTTTACACTTCTGGTTCCTAAAAATATTATATACTTAGTTCTCCCTAAAAAGTTTGATAACATTTTTTTATCATCTACTTGTCATAGTTTTTTTTCTGGTTTACTAGCAATGTGGGTCGCACATTACTAGTATTCTTATAATCGCTCGTGCTAAGCTAAGTGCTTATGTTACAAGTGGGTTCGCATCGGTAGTGTAATGGGTGGGATTCGAACTGGCGACCACATAATCGCTACCGCTACTTTAAGTTAATATGGGAGGTTAATATCATTATCTGCTTTAATAATATATACTTTTCATCTGACTTCCCAACTTTGAAGTGCGTACTCGCCCTAAAATACTTAATCAGAGTAGTAGGTCTTAATACATTTGGATATTAAGCAGGTCGTTTGCAAGGCCTACGTGAGGACTTAGGTCCAATATTCAAAGGTTTTACTCCAAAGCCACTCCACGATCACTAATGGATAGTCTGAAGTGTATGCAAATTTTAAAATGTTCTCCAGCAACTAGACTTTCCAATGAAAGCTTTTAGTTTAGATTTGATTAACGTTTATAGTAATCACCTTTATTTGTGAACCTTTATACCAATTTAAAATTAACCCTTTTAATTCTTGAAGAATTTTACAGTCAGCAACAGAAGAAAATGAACATACTCAGTTTTGAAAAACACTTAAAACACAATTCTAAGTACCTACATACGTTAATGTTGTAGTAAACAATATAGATTGATCACAAATGATTTACTTAAATATGTTGCTGACTCTACTTTAGGATACATAATTATAAACTAGAAATAGTCATAATGTTCATAGTTAGTCAAACTCTTTTTAAGAAACTTTTGTCATTTTCATCCTATGAAAATAAATAATTATCTGCCACATCTTATATCTTCGTCATCGCGTCGTATTCCTAATTGCTGAGGGTCGTGAGGTCAATAGAATCAGCTTGAAGATATTCCGCCATTTTTGCCTGTTCTTGGCATCACGTAGTGCAACTTGTAGTTCAAGGTATCGAGGGTGGAACAGACCTGCACATTTAGTTGGGTTGCGGTCTTTTGATCGTCTGTCATCAACCTTGCCAGTAATGATGAGTTGTTCAAGATTATATTATGGACTTCTTATCTCGCTATACGACCGAAAAACTCAAGTATTCTATACGACCACGTCTGATATAGTTCAAATTAAATGTTTTGAAGCGGCGGTAGCCTAATGGCTAGGGCGTCGGACTTGCGATCATGTGGTTGCGGGTTCGAATCCCACCCATTACACTACCGACGTGAACCCACTCGTAACACAAGCATCTTAGCTTAGCACGAGAGGTTAACGAGATTACTAGTAATGTGCGACCCACATTTCTAGTAATCTTTAAAAAAAAATGTTGCAATTCTAAATTGCAAACTTACAAATAGAATCACAAACCACAATTCCTTCCAGCTATTCTAATAAAACAACCCGAGCTATACTGAATTACATTCCCGTTCAATAATTGACCTACATTGTGATCCAGCGTCTTGATTCAAGTATTAAAATGAGTTACTTCGAGAAATCTCAAAGAATAGAAGTCATTTTTCAATGCATTTCGATGGGCCCGCACGTGACTTCCGAATGAATCTGGAGCAATCTATAGTTTCAAACTGTTGCTTGGTAGGAAGTATTCACATGAAATAATCTTCAGTTTCGTGTACATTCATTCCAATGTTTATGACCTCGTAAACCCTTTATGAGGTCATAAGAGAGAGAATGACTGCACGGATAGCCGACTGGTATAGGTCACCACGCTAATTACCATTGTGCGCGATGTGCTGATTCAGTTGTTTCTCCTAAAATATACCTACTTACATTTAATAAAAAAATAACATTTATCTTGTTTTCTCTATAAGTATCACATTTAAAATCATAACTTAAAAACTTGCCCCAAAATTCACATTCACTGGTAAAATCTTATTTTTACGCAAAAATCATGTTTTATTATCAAAACCCGCACGAATTCTGTAGAACAATGCCAAAGGCATTATTGACAGCACAGATTTTCGAACGATAAAAATATCGAGAGGGTATATTAGCATTCAGTATGGTTGCCAAAATATCATTGCATGCACCGAAATAAACTGCAATTTTTTGATATTACTCAAAGCTGTTTCCCGATTTTATCTCCCTGTACTATGGACTCATATAGCGGGACTGTGACCATTGTGGAAGTGAGACAGCGCTACATTGTGCGTAGTGTCATCTCGCTTACTCACGATAAACCTGCTTTCAAAGATACGTTTGAAAATTGTTAAGACATAGTCTTGAATTTTAAAATGGTGCACGCGTTGAATTTATTGTTGCGCTTTATAAAATATGTTGGTTTTATTTGGTTTGTATGAATGCCTCTTCAGTATGTTTGTGTGGTTCAGTGATTTGTAATAGGTATCTTTTAGCACGATGCGCTTTGCATTTGGCTACACAATTTTGCTCGTGAATAATTGTCTGGACTTAAAAAAGAGTATGACCGTTTATTATGTTTCGGCAGTTCTTTACATATAGTTCAAAAGGATAAGTCGACTTCATTGAGCTAAAAATAATGCCAAACTGATTATGATCTACTTAAAGAATAAATTATCAGTCAATTCCCAGCTTATTCTTTGAAGAGGTTACATTTTTGACATAATTATTTGAAAACAGATCTGTCAGAAGCCAGATTTTTATTCCAAAAAGTAAAGGTACCTAACATCAGTAATTGTTTTTGTTAAATTTACTAACAAGGCTGGTGCCTTGTACATGGTATGCAATAAAGTTATTGAGTATTGCGTAAACATGAGCAGAAAATCAAATTACCTGTGCCCGGCCGTATTAAAAATTAGCTGGATTAAAAAAACCGAGTCCTCATAATATCCAATGATACTAATCAAAACATGATTTATGTACAAGATGATAAATATAAAACGTTACTAATAATTCAATTTTAATTTATGGTTTCGGCTAGGTACAATAATAAATCTAAAAGCCATAGAGGGAAATATCAGTAAATCATAGTAAACTAAATCGCTTTTCCAAAGGCTCAGACGATGCGCGAACCATGCCATTAATTATTTTTATGTTAATATTCAAGAAATGTTTCTCCTTCGAACAAAAGCAGTTAAACTATATTGTGTTAACTGCACATCTATAACTTCGTTATTTACTATGCATTGAATGGTATTCTTGTTTGCTATCTTAGATGACTTCCTATTTAAAATAAGCTGTTTTATTCTTATAATACCAAAATGTGATGGTTATTAGAATACGACTAAATATTGGATCTTTAACATTAGTTTTTATTTTTGTCGATTTTTAACAAGAATTAAAGCTTATCGTGGTGGCATGGCGGTTCAATAACCGGATTCGTTTGCACATGGTTGCAGGTTCGAACTCAGGCACTTCAAAATTAAATGTAAATAATTTCTTAATTATTCCAAGACACCATTTACAAATGGACTAAATTAGAATTTGGTATCGCCAACCTGCAGTGAGCCAGCGTGGTGATCAAGAATCGTTCCTTCTCTATAATAATATGAGAGGAGGCTAACAGCTGCAACCTATCCAGATAACGAATGTACAATGAGCTGTGCAAATTATCGGAGGTAAGTCACAGCCTTAACCTTGGGCTGACCTTGAAGATTCTTAACAGTCCTAGCGGCGTCCGTCAGCCGCGTCCGATAATTTATTTTCAGATTAAATATTATTGAAGCGGCAGTAGCCTAATGGCTGGAGCGTCGGACTTTCGATCATGTGGAAGCCGTTTCAAAACCCACCCATTGTACTACCGACGTCAACTCACTCGTAAGAAGCGTTCAGCACGAGGGGTTAACAAAATACTAGTGATGTGAGATCTACATTGCTAGCTTTAAAAATCAACTGCAAACCGACAGATAAAAATAAAAAGTAACTGAACGATAAACTAAAAAATCTGAGTATTCAATACGAGTACCACTTAATTTTCAGAATGTATATACACGATCAAAATCTGTATGCGGGAACGCTATCATTTAAAAAACGTGCCGCCAAAAACCGAAGGGATTTTAAAATGGATTACAATAAAAAAATGTTTGGAAAGCCTAAAACAGAAAAGGCTGGGAAACATTCAAACGTATATTGTTACAGAAGGGTAACAGGAAACAATGAAAATTAGACCAAACTTCAGAACTTTGTGATTTCTTTGGTGGGCTTAAAATGTTTTATCTAATGACAAGAAAACTTCTAATAAGTGGCGGTTTTTTTATGTTCTGAGGGTCTATGCGGTTCGGTTCGGTTAGTATATATGGTTTAGACCATTTAAAAAAATTTTTGCTTAAAAGCATAGTAAGTGAAAAGAATGAATGCCTCTCTTAATCCTACACGTCACAGCAGGTTAACTCTTTAGTTCTACTGAATGTCCTATCAATGTTTTCACACAAACAGGGCAATGAATATAAGACGCCTTATCCTCAGTGCCCAATTGCTTCATTACATACAATACAAAATACTAATAGTTGTAACTATCCCGCTGTCTAAATACCAGCCTATAAATATCCCACTGCTGGACACAGGCCTTTTCCTGATCAGAAGAAATGAGTATTGATCACCACGCTTGCTCATCGCGGGTTGGCGATTTCAGATACCAATTATTGAAATCCAGGTTTCCTCACGATATTTTCCTTCACCGTTTGTCAATGGTGTCTTAGAATAATTAAGAAAGTACAATATATAACTTTGTAAAAGTTACATTGGTACTTGACTAGGTTCGAACCTGCAACCATGTGCATGATTTTCTTTTCTATGTAATCAGACAGTGGGAAAGAATGTTGTGGTAGCCTTTCAATAATCGGATTCGATTGTGAGCTAAGGATTGCCTTAGCTCTCGAAACATTGTTCACCACATTTGCTCCGTAAGAAAAACAGTTTTAATCTCGACATTAACTTGGAAGTACATGATGAAGTCGAAAGTACATTAGTTCTAGCCTCCAACCTGCATAAGACTCTTTTGATTAAACTATTGGCCACCACGACAACAATCGATCAATAAGAACAGTCACAGAACGAAAAGGTAAGGTCTGATCGTCACCCGAAATTGTCACGCAAACAGACCCAATAGCTGTAAAATTCATGATTAAATGTGGGCCTTCTATATCTTTCTATATGATGAACAGGTAGCAAACGTGAGCGTTTGAATTGTATCTACACAGGGAGCTCGAACAATAGGGTTCCGCTCGATTACTTGCGCGAGTATGGATGCGTTGCGTCTCTCGTGCTTTTAAATATTGTAGCAGTTTGTAAAGAGCTTACTACGGGCTTGTGAGTTTGCGAGTGTTGTTGTATCTTGGCAGTTGTTAAGACACATGCTATTGTGTTGTAAAGCTTGTAAACTGGATTAAGAAGTCGTATAAAGTTAATAGAGAATGGAGTTGGATTTTAGGAATCAAACATTTTATTTTTCAAAATGAAAAGAAAATACTTTTTTTCAAGTATAATTATTAGAGTATTGTCAAAGAGTTCTGACCAGATTGGGAGTTTGACTAGGTCTAGATTAAAAAAGTAAGATTTGCAAATACCCTCTAGTACCTTAAAATAATAAAAACGACGAAGAATATTTTACTTTCTCTCACGGAAATCGCAATAAACAATCCGACAGTGAGGTGTCAATGTTTTGTAAATATATTTATGAAGTGGATAACAAACGAAGGTTGCCATTACTACACTATATCAAGTTACAAGTTGATAAACAATGTCATGTTACGTAGGATATTATTAAATCACATTATATGACGAATAAACACTGATATCAGAGTACAGTAATATAACAGAAAAAAAATACATTAATTAAAAACAAACAGTACTGCCTACCTTTAAAGGACAAAAGCGCAATAACAAATTCTTCACAGGAAATCCTTTGAATTAAAATATAAATTGCCACTTTCTGCACATCTGATATCTTTTTACGCGTGCAAAGTGCATAGGGGATATAGCTCAGTGGTAGAGCAATCGACTGCAGATCGATAGGTCCCCGGTTCAAATCCGGGTGTCCCCTAATAATTCAGATTTTATCCTTTTTTATTAAATTATCTTTTTTAAATGGTTTAATATTTTTAAACAAATTCTCAGCTATGAGCTCAGCAATTCGCTTTGAGCTGTTTATGTTTCAAAGTATTTTTCACGAAATTAACATATTTTCTTATTTAGGCTTTTATTTAATTCCTTTATATATATAATTTCCTGTATAAAACAGAGATTTTTATAACATTTTTAAAGCACGACTCCACAAAACCAAGCTTCTTTGGGAATGAACAAAACAAGATTGATCTAATTTTAAGAAATTACAACCTGAAACGAAATGAATATATATAAATTCTTGTCCTCTAATAATTTATTTAAAGTAGATCAGAAAACAGAAACAGGCAGTTAAACTTTGTAAGACTTATAAATTAACTGAGTAGTTCAACCCTTAACTACATCTCTTGTAAAAGTCTTGGTAAAGTAGAAACGAGGTCTTTTTACAGAACTGATGTTTATCGGTCTACTTTAAGAGCTGGGTTGTAATTTTTAAAGATTCCAGATAGGCAAAAAGTTGTAGATGTTGTCCAATTCTTTTGTCCTGAAGTTATAATCTGTTGCTCTAGTTTTTGGGGGCAGATTGTTAAGTAAATGTAGGGGGAAAATCACGGAAAAAGTTTTGCAAAAAAATATTATAAGACTGTGTGAAATTATGAAATATTCCTTCTAACGCTCAGTGTCAATATAGAATTTACTACTTCAGCCCATTGGATGGCACCATTTATGTAAGTGGGTACGTATGTTCCGAAACAAATAGTGTGTCGTTAAAATTATTGTGAAACTAGCTTCTGCCCGCGACTTGTCTGCGTGGACTTCAGAATTGGGTCCAAAAAGAAATGAAAAATAGAATAAAATTTTCACTCGTGTTACATATAGCTTGCGCTGTAAAGAAAAATACCAAATTTATAAGCTGTCTGCTTACTGCTACGGCTTAGCTCGTAAAAAAAATTCAATATTCCCTCGGGAACTACGGAATCAGGATAAAAGGTAGCCTATATTCTTTTCCATGTCAAAGGCTACATGTATGCCAAATTTCATCCAAATCCGTTCAGCCGTTTTTTGCGTGATTAAGTAACAAACATCCAAACATCTAAACATCCAAACATCCCACACATTCCACACTTTCACATTTATAATAATATCCACACACTACCTACACCAAAACATTTGTAAGTATCTAGAACCAAAAATCGAAAAATAGTCAAAATAAACCCGACTGAACAACAAGCGTTTTG
The DNA here is from genome assembly GCA_950381575.1 of Plusia festucae. NCBI lineage: Eukaryota > Metazoa > Arthropoda > Insecta > Lepidoptera > Noctuidae > Plusia > Plusia festucae. Next base: position 2,341,142 of record OX494447.1, read on the forward strand.
TTTTCGAGATCGTTCCTACGAAAAATAACGGTGTCGTATCCTCGCAAAATACTGAATTTATACCTGAAAGGAATTATACATAAAACTACAGTTTCACTAGTAACGTTCGAAGTTTTTCTAAGTTCTTTTTGTCGACATTCCGTAGGCTGGGGTAGACTCGGCCAATACGTACGTCAGACCCCAATGAATGGGCTTCCCACTGAGAAATATTCTCCCGTACGGCGCGCGGCGGTTTGGACGTATTCTAGAATTGTGTGGAGCGAGTGGAGGACGCTAAAAAGCTATTTGAAGAGAATACGTTTTAAAATAGTTTCGTGGAGTTTGAGAATAGTATTTTTAAAGGGTTGTTTACTTTGAAAATAGTTGTTGGTAACAGCTAATCTGTTGTCGAATTGCGTATAGACGAATGTGATAGGATGACCAACAGGCTAAACTAATTATTATCTAAGTTTTATCACACGAATAACAATTTTTAAGATGATCAGGTGATCATAACCAACTTTTATTCTAATAAAGTTACTGGTATTGTAAATACTTGTTTAACTAATTTTAGTTTCTTAAAAATAAAACAATCTTAGATATTATTATATAATATTATCAATATTTAGTCGGTAGAAAATGAAAAAAAAAATAACTATCTACTTTAAAGATTTTAGAAAACAAGCATTATCGCATTAAAATCAAAACAAATTGTTGTTTTCTTAGACTTCCATAGGTAATTATTTTTAATTTCTTGTCGCACTCGTTTCATTTCTTTGAAACGAAGGCGGACGTGACGTCACTACCATGCTACCGTGCTATTATAGAAAAAAAGTACAACTCGTAGGGCACGGATCGCGGTGGTATACAGTTGACTTGCAACTGTCGTTGAGGCAATACGTCGAGTTCAAGTGTATGGTGTATAATGTATTCGTCAGATTGCGATTTGTTTGTCTTAAAATTAATATAATATTCCGTTATATTAATTGTGCTCATATTGTATTAGAATGAAATAAAGTACACTAAATTACAAAATAATAAATTTGTAACTATGGTAGAATAAAAATATATAACTAAGCCTATTGTTAAACCCAGTAAAGTAATGATAAGTGTGAATGTTCCTATATGTTATGTGTTTAAATATAAACTATGTTTGTTAATAGATGTTTTTATTTCAAATTCAAAAGGTTAATATTCAGTCGTTTCATTACAGTGGCTGTGCAGCTACACGACACCGCGATACCAGTCTCACTGACTCACTAGTACATCAGGCTGACAACCAAGCCATCCCTTTGTTGCATAATATATGACTACGCTTCCTGCATTTTACATTCCAAGAGCACATTCCTATTTTCACAGAGAATATACGTGTGGTTTTATATTTTACGAGTTTCTCTAAAGTGTTAGAAAATAGTGTCCGTATTATTCAATGGAAGACATCTTGAAGTATGCCATTTCGCTCGATCTTAATAGCTTATAGAAGTTATAGAGTCCTTTTAGGGTTTTCATTGTGTTTTGAGTTCGGTTGGAATATTTGATGCGTTTACTAGAGTCAATATTGGATACTGAAGTGTCTTTAAAAAAGGTTAGGTTGAGATTTGTGGCCGATCTGTGAATAGGGTTACTACCCAACCCCTACTGGGGTAAGTACTAGTTAAACACATTGCCACAGGGGAAATGTATTCTTGGTTTTATAATGTTTTTCACATTTTGTGTAACTGTTGGTTTTCCTTATTATAAATAAAGAAATAAATAAAAATGTTACGTGTAGTTTTACAAACGAAACCTTCAATTACATATAAATAATTTGTAATTAAATCGACAGGTCAAGCAAATAATCGTGATCGTCACACAAAGATTTGTACTGGGTGGAAATCGAACCCACGACCTCCGGCTTAACAGTCAGGGTCACCAACCACTACACCACCAGGCCAGTCAAAGAGTGAGAGGAACACGTATATTTTCTTTTGTCTCGTAAACAAAAAGAGTATGAAGATACAGTTAATAGAAAAACCGTGTGACGTCATTCTGTCCTACAATTTTTGCTAAAGACTTGATTATTGAAATTGACTTTACAAGCCCCCACTCTTGAACTTTAGGTGCCGGTAGCCTAGTGTTTAGGGCATCAGACTTTCGATCATATCGTTGCGGGTTCGAATCCCACCGATTTCACTTCTGACATGAACTCACTCGTAATACAAGCATTAAGCTTACCACAAGGGTTAACAAGAATACTAGTAATGTGCGACCCACATTTCTAGTAAGTTTTTTTTTAACTTTAATAACTAATTTCTTCTTCTTTTTCTGTATAGCCTTTTCCTAAGCTATGTTGGGGTCGGCTTTCAGTCTTACCGGATTTACCTAAATAATAGTTATTTTTTTTCTATCTCTAAAAAACTATTTTTTCAAACTAATTTAGCTAGCCTAGCTTTATTATTCATTGTTTATATACACATCTTTGTTTCATCATGTCTGCATGATAAAACAAATATGTTCAAAAATACTTCAAAAGAAATAAAGTACATCACCAATAACCAATAAGCAATTAATATCGTTCCATCATTTACACGAAAAAACATTAATACGTAATAAGATTAATTCATTTAAGTTTTCCAATTAATAAAAACTCTATACATTAATCATACGTCAGTAGCTGTAATCGCCAGCGGTTCACAATAAACTTATATTTTGCACGTTATTAACCCTCGAATGAAAACATCGGCCGATACTTGATTTAGTGTTATTAACCTGTCATTCGCCAGCCCTCAGGCCCGAGAGACCAACCGAACAATGCCAGTCTATTAACGGGTTAACATAGTGTAACGTGTATGCATTCTATGGCAAAGTTAAAAGGATTTTGCTGGCGAAATCGGCATGGTATTTGTTGGGCTTTTTCCAATTTTATTAAATTCGGTAACGGGTTTGGAATTGTTTTTTTTTGCGATCGTCATTTGGCGCGTTCGATTTTGTTTTGTTTTATTTTAATTAAAATACTAGTATTCAATCATATTCACGTCAGTATGACGGATGAAAAAAAAATTACATGTTGACCTATGAAATTGTAAAGCAATGTTTAGACTGTTATTAGGGTTCCATAACCAAAAGGTAAAACGGGACCGGATCAGTGATCACTAAGACTCTGCTGTCCGTCCGTCTGTAACCAAGCTGTATCTCATGAACAGTGATAGTTAGAGAGTTGTTTTTTTTCATAAAAATTGTATTTTTAAGGCCGCTGTAACAAAAAAATACGAAAAAAACAGAATATAATAAATATTCAAGGGAGCTCCTTTTTTTCTCATTTTGTTCCTCATTAATAACTGCTTCAAATATTCACTGCAAATTTAGTTATACATTCACTTTAAAATAAATAAATAATAAAAATAAATTAACGACGGAAAAATAACCTTGTTTGGACAACAACCGTGATTTATTCGGCGTTTTTATAGATCGTATTAAATTTATATAGAGGGCACAAAACTCTTCGTGTAGTATTAATCTATACATACAATCATATTAGAAAAAAAAACCAAGACACACAGTTTCAAACAAACGTCACAGCAAAATTGTCTTCAATTACTTTAAATAAAACTACTTTTAAACGGATTCTATCGCGGTGTATTTTGTTTTTAGTTCCCGAAGTTTCGACGCGATAGAATCCGTTTTAAAGTTGTTTTATTTCAATAACTTGACTGTGTGTCTTGGGTTTATATAGATATCAATGCTTACAATGCATGAAGTCCTAAAAGCATTAAAAAAAAACAATAAAAAAAAACTGTGAAAAAAATATTTTTAATAAAAAACTTAACCCTTACCCAGCAGTTGTACAGATAAAGGCCGGTATTATTAATAAATGTATTTATTTATTTTGTGTACGCAATACGGCAAAACATGTAACTTGTTTAAATTTTACCACCAACACTTTTACATATTACCTAAATAAATATCTTTATCTTTTGATACTCAAGCCATTTATCGATTCCTAAGGACAGTACTAAACCATCTACAATTCTACATGAACAAACTAAGCCGCGAAGTTATCCCCGAAACAAATTGGGCCAATTTAGTTAAAAGAATAGGAAATAAAGTTAATTGCTTTGTTAATTAATTCATTGTTAGGTTCAATCCCTTTGCGACTTGGTTTAAACGTTTTACTTACTGTTTAACTAACAGTTAGCTTGATTAAATTAATTGTAATGTTAACTGTTTGTCTGTAGATGTAATTTTCTTTAAATTTTGTAACTAACCGGTTCCCCTTGTTTACTCAAATTTTATAACATATGCCGTAGGCTCATTATATTATTTGTAATTAAATACAAATTGTAGAAGGAAAAACTTAAACCTCAGGCAGGACTCGAACCTGCGACCACTGGCTTGACGTGCCAGTCGCTTTACCAACTAAGCTACCGAGGTCACTGCCTGGAAGTTTAAATTTCTCCTTCTACTTATGACGTCTTTATAGGGCGACGTATGCGACATCTAGTGAACCTACCTTACGGTTGGCCTCACCGACTCTGATTAACAATGTGTTAATTAGAAGTCCGAGAGATGGCGCTGGCCCAATACTTATTATTTTTAATTATTTATACACATTATCGCATGTGTTAGCGAATATTTGTAATTAAATACAAATTGTAGAAGGAAAAATCATTATATTATTTTTATTGTTTTGCTGGTCACACAAATATTTTACAATTTATAATAATAATACCGGCCTATAAACATCCCACTGCTGGCCACAGGCCTCTTCCCATTTAGAGAAAGAATGAACATTGATCACAATGATGTCTAAGATTGAATAAGAAAGTACATATGACACATTCACACATTTAATTGTTTATTATGGTTGTGTAAATACTAGCTGTGCCCTGCAGTTTTACTTGCGTAAGTTGCCACTAACACTGTTGACAGGAACGGTCCTCCATTGTTTATAATGTGATGTATTCTGCTATTTGATTAGAGACAAATCCAACATCAAGTCAAATCAAATCAAATCAAAATCAAATCAAAATTATTTATTTGCATTAAACATGTGTGATAAGGGTGTTACATAATAAATAGTGCTACATGTTATACCTTTTCAGATGTGCAAATATATAGAATAATCTCCATGAAGTAATTTAAAGTTAAATAAAAAAGCAAGCAAAACTATTGAATCTAAAATGTGTCATTAATAAAATCTTTTATATTATAATAGCACTTTGCAGTTAGCATCTGCTTCAATTTATTTTTAAACATGCCAGCATTCAAAGTTTTTATTTCTCTGGGTAATTTGTTGTAGACAGTGGGACCCATGCAGAAAACACTTTTTCTCATTAGTTCAGTCTTAGCCGAGCGCAGTCTTAACACACTATCATCTCTGCGGTTTCGAATCACTGTTTCAGATAAGCGGGGAAATAAATGTGGATTCGTTTTTACAAATATTGCGAGTTCTAGAATATACAGTGACGGAAGTGTCAGGATTTTATGTTGTAAGAAATAAGGTTTACAGCTGTCTTTGATAAATAATCTAAACATAGATCTTAGGCACCTTTTCTGTGCTTTGAAGACCTTATCAAAGTTAGTAGAGTTAGCCCAGAATATAATACCGTATCTTAATACGGATGCTACCATACCGTGATAAGCCACAACAAGAGAATCCGTATTAAGAACAGGTGCAAGCTTATACAATGCAAATGCGGAGCTACTTATCCTTTTAGTTAAACCATCAATGTGAGGTTTCCAATTGAGTCTTTGATCGATTGTTATTCCAAGGAATTTAGCCGTTGAAGTTTCGGTGATTAATTGATTTTTATGTAAAATTTTGATTTTTAGCGGGTTGTTTATTCTTTGAGACATGTGCATAATTCTTGTTTTATTTAAATTTATTCTAAGATTATTATCATCAAGCCACTGTATAATGGAATTAAGGGACTTATTAATATCGGATTCATAGTTTTCTTTTTCTTTACAAGCTATGGATAATGTGCTATCGTCAGCAAATAGTAACATTGGGTATCTTGTCACTTTTGGTAAATCATTTATGTAAATGATAAATAGCAATGGACCAAGCACACTACCCTGTGGTACTCCATAACGAGGAGTACGCTCTTGAGACTTAAATATTTCTTCTCGTTTTGTTTTTAAGTTAATTTTAGTTATTACTGTTAGTTGTTTACGGTTACTCAAGTATGATTTTAAAAGATCTAACACGTTACCTCGAATTCCGTAATTCTCAAGCTTGCCAAGTAAAATGTTATGGTCTACATAATCAAATGCCTGGGTGAGGTCGCAAAAAATAGCACATGTCGGATTAGTTTTATCTACATTTGGCATAATATTATTTAAAAAATCATAAATAGCTAAGTTAATGCTCATTTTTTGTCTGAATCCTTTTTGCTCTGGGCAAAGTAAATTATTTGTTTCGAAGAATTTATTGATTTCTGTGTTTATAAATTTTTCAAATATCTTGGAAAAGATCGGTATTAACGCTATAGGTCTATAAAATTCTAAAAGCTGTCGGTTTTCTTTTTTAAACAAAGGTTTAACTAAAGGATCATGAAAATCGGCAATCTTTTAGTGTTGTAAAAAAAACTTACTTTTTATAAAACTACTAGCTTCTGCTCGCGATTTCGCCTGCGTGGACTTTAGAATAGGGTCCAAAAAGAATTGAAAAATGTGAAAGTAATGAATCATGTGAAATGGAATAAAATTTTCACCCTTGTTATAGCTTGCGCTGTAATAGAGAAAAATACCAAATTTCAAAGCTGTCTGCCCACAGCTTAGCTCGTAATCAATTTTAAATTTTCCCTCGGGAACTTCTTAAGGAATCGAGATAAAAGGTAACCTATGTTCTTTTCTATGTCAAAGGCTATATGTATGCCAAATTTCTTCCAAATCCGTTCAGCCGTTTTTGCGTGATTGAGTAACAAACATCCAAACATCTAAACATCTACACTTTCACATTTATAATATTAGTAGGGTTATAGGTAGGTAAGTAGATATTCATAATAAATGTCTTCAAATTCATAATAAAACCACTGTTGCCATAATTGACTCATCAAAAAACTTGAACTAAAAATAAACCACTATTTACACACAAAATACTGCAAAAATAACATTTGCATGGCAACATTATTCATCATTTGACTTGGAGCAAACAAAAAAGCAAACTAAATCAATATTTTATATCTGGCAACATTGTCCGCGCACTGTCGCCGTTAAATAAATTACGTCGGTATGAATTAAATATCCGAGTTTGCGGTTCCGTTCCCCGTTGTGCTCTGAATTAATATAATTTAACATTTGTACTGTTTTTTGGCGTAATTATATTTGTTTTTAGTGACCAATTAGGGTTGGATGAGTATTTTACAGGCTTATTAAGGTTAAATAGATTAGTTGAATTGTCGCTTATTGTAACAAAAGCGCTTGTGTTTATAGCTGCCACCCTATACTTAGTATATTTTAAGTAAAGCGCAAAATGTGAAACACGTTTATTGTAACAGACTTCAAATTACGAGGTTCTCATTTCGAGTGTAGATACATCTCTTTTGCTGTTTATAGCCATATAACTACCTATAAAGCCTAGAAACCGCGTACGCGCAAGAATAGTGAAGCAGTTGGTACGTCCGAACGTATCGTCAGTCGTCAAGGTTAAGCGATAGTGCAAGTATCTCCTTAATATAAAGTTTAATGGTGGTTTAAGTAGAGAATGAGTGTCGCAATGCAATAAATACGAAGACTAAGACGAGAGTAGATACATAATGCTCAATGCACACATCAATCTTTTCGCTTCACTATTAGCTACGCGCTTGTATGAAGATTATCGGTAGTAATGCGATATTTACGACATTACTTGTGAATTGTTTTTTCAATCCTTAATTATTTTTGTATCCTCAGAGGTAGTCGAATGTAAATTTAATCAAAATACATTCGGTAGGTTTTTAATAAATACATAAAAATAAATTGCTAAGTACACCATGTCTGTCTTGGCCTAGTGGTTCAATAAGCGGATTATCGTCGATGGCATGTCATGGTATGGAATGGTTTCAGGTTCGTAACCTACGGGCAAGACTTTTTCAAAGTTTTATGTACTTCTTAATTATTTAAAGATATCATTGACAAAGGTGAAGGAAACCTGGGGCGGCAGTCTCGACATGAATCGCTATGACTTATCAACCGAAAATTGTCGTTAAGTCATAACAATCAAACTTCATCGATATTTGGTAGTCTCGACTGACAAATATAACGATTGTCATCGCAACCGTATCTATTTATCGTTATATTCGGACGCTATTTTATCGTGTAATTTTGACAGCCCGATACGTCTCTACGATAATTCGTTATCGGTATTTATTTGTGAATTTATGTAATTAAATTGAAAATTATAGCGGAACAGTATTTAGCTTGGGACTTAGTGACGTTGGAACACAGGCAGAATATGGTAATACATAGGAGAGTGTCCCGCATCCGACGCCAAAGTGAAAAACCGTTGGACTTGGAAGACAGTAAATTTCTATCCTACTATAGGATATCGAAAGATATGTTGCAGTGCTCGTAGATGAACTGCAGCCATCTCTTCACGGACAACGGGCGTATGGACTGTCTGTCGAATCCCAAGTGGGTGTTATTTTGAAACTATCCATGAATAGAAAGTAATGCAAAACTCATTTTTGAATTCTATTCAGTTACTCACGGCGCTTCGATTTTACGCCAGTGGCTGTTACCAACAATCTGATGGACTGCAGTGGGGATGCATTATGAGTCAGAAATCGGTAAGCAGAGTAATATATGCTGTAGGTAACCACTGCAATTAATGAACGGCTGTTGCGGAAATATGTAAAATTCCCAATGTCACCACAAGAAAGACAAAAAGCCAATATTAAGCCACTAACTGACGCTGTATATAAACTATTCTTATATATTAAACTATCTTGTAATACCATACCAAGTTTCTAGCAAATAAAATTTCTTTATTATTTTTCTTATTCTTTATTATTACTTTATTAACAAAGTATGTACCTATATAAAAATAAAAGTCAACTGTAACCACTGCTCGGGTGTCTTACAAGACCCGCTAGGAACGTTGTTTAGCTCCGTCGTCGCCACCTTCCATCCAGCTTCATAGTTATCCCGGCCTTGCAAACCAGTAAATCGCCTTGTGAAGAGGAATGGGCGGGCCTTCAGCAATCTCAATAAAAGTTCCAATTGCTTGTTAGAAGCTTTAGCGGTTCGCTTACACCATAAATATCATAAACATCGATACACTAACGAAAATACAAACACTAATTGAAAAAAGGGACCGTTAATTTACTAGCCGCTGCTTGGTCCGGGACGCGGGTTAAAATTGTTCGGCCATATCCACATTTTATTCTACAATTCAAATGATTTAAGATTATTTTAAACCATAATAATATGTAAACAAACCAAAATATTTTGAATTTGTCAGTGTCATTTAGTCAAAGAGTTGCAACCACGCATAAGTATAATATATACCCTTCTTAATTTATAATTATTTAGTAAATAAATCATTTACTAATTATTCTGACCGTAATGTGCAGTTATTTCAAGGTTTTCATCAAGGAAAGCGTTTTTAAAACAAAGTTAATGTAATATTTCTTTAATTTTCAATAAAATTATTTGTTTTAATAAATTTTAGTGCATAATTTTTACCATATATCCAAGGAATATTTTTTAGCTGGTAATAATCTTCTATAAAAATACGAGACTATGAATACAGTTTTCGTAGACGTATCGACATAGCAAAGACACGATTTTGCACGCTATCTCGGCTGTAGAGACTTGCGTTCATAGCGAATATCGATGCTGCAAACATAATTTTTTGATATGACATAACGATCGGTACGTAGCGATGACATATCGACTCATGTAGAGACTGCCGCCCCTGGATTCCAAAAAATGGAATCTGAAAACCCAAATCCGCAATGAGCAAGCATGGTGATCAATGCTCATTCCTTCTCTATATGGGAAGAGGCCTGTGCCCGGTAGTTGGGCGACGATTATAGGCCAGTATTATAATACAGAATCAGGGCCAATGTCGGGTTAAGAAAGTTATCTTCAAAGATAATCATACGCCATATAGAAGTTAAAAGACGAATGTCAAGTAACATCTTGTTCGGCGAACAACAATTTTATTTTATAACGTCTAGAAACAAACAAGACTTGTCGCGTAAGTTAAGACGTACGTTCTTACTTGCGCTTAGATAATTTACTGTCGTTCCACAAAGGCCTATCTACGTGCGACGTATTGTACTTTGCCGTAAAGTTAAAGATAAACAGGTTTTACACACAATGGTTAAAATGTGTGTTTATTAACAAGAATTATGTGTGTAATGCGAAAGCATCACGTAAAATTTATCGAGAAAACATCCGTCTTTTAAAAACAGTTAAAAATAATTATACGATGATATTTGATGAGATATATTATGTACCTACGTGTCAGTTATGGAATGATTTGATGATAAATTAAAGGATTTTTAGGTACCTTGCACTACTAAAATTTCAAAGCGGCAGTAGCCTAATGGCTAGGTCATCGGACTTGCAACCGTGTGGTCGCGGGTTTGAATCCCATCCATTGTACTCCCGACTTGAACCCAATCGTAACACAAGCATGTATTTAGCTTACCACGAGGGGTTAACAAGAGTAGTAGTAGAGTACTAATGCTGTTTTTTTTACTATAAAGAACGAAAAATTAGACTCCCGGCTTGTAATTTTTAGCTATGAAGTAGAAGACCTAAAGCTTGGTATTCATTCAACATTAACACGATCTGTTACAAAACGGCTAAAACTCAATTCAGAAACCATATTAAATTGACTCGCTATAAGAAACTGTTCAATGTCTTATATTGCTGACTGTACATTCTATTACAGGTACATCGAGAAATACACACGGAATAGATGTCTGTAAACATTTCACTTCCAGCTACACGAGGACTAATCCCCAAGCCGGTTTCAAACTCAGACCTAAAACGACGTTACAGAAGATATAGCCAAGAATTCAAGAATTTACGTATTTTCTAGAATACAGTTCTACGACAGCTTCGAGAGGACGTGGTTACGGTATACATAAACATGTTTTAAGGACTCCTGTTGGATATTCCACGCTTATGACGGGCCTGCTGGTCTAGTGGTTAGTGACCCTGACTGCTAAGCCGGAGGTCGTGGGTTCGATTCCCACCCAGGACAAACCTTTGTGTGATGAGCACGATCATTTGTTCTGTGTCTGGGTGTTATTTATCTATAATATGTATGTATTTATAAATATGTAGGTATGTTTACCATAGTACAGGCTCTGACTAGTTTGGGATCAGATGACCCAAGATTGTCCCAAGATATTTATTTATTGTGAGGTTCGTGACTGTGTAGAAATAATCTGTGTAATTTGAATTCATTTGGTCATTTGGTCAAAGATAATGGCTCTTTTCTTTACATCTGGTTGGCAAAGTGTTTCGTCTTTTAGGAAAATGCCATGGATTGGATAAAAAAACATGCACTCGACACAGAAAATTGGAAATTTCTGTTTACACACAACCAAATATTTACAGCATTTTAGCTCACAATGCCGTTGATGGTTACCATTGAACCATTCTCATAACTTGTCTTTACGAGAAGAAATAATTCACTCTGCAGTTACACGAACAATTTAGTCATTAAAATCATTCATCTATCTACATATTATCTACAGAACATTCAACTTTAAACAGTTCAGGAACACTGGCAATTGTGATAATTATTTCATGATGGTAAATAACATATACGATTGGCAAGCTCGTTAGCGGCCAACGTTTTAATGTAAATAATACATTATTTATCAAACATCGAACATTATACAAGGATAAGTTTGAACAGATATTCATTTGTTTATTATTTTTATGGGTGAAATTCTGAAGCGATTTTGGTTTTGTTTAATTGCTAATTTCAATCCATAAGACATGTTGTCGTGGTGGCCTAGCGGTTCAATCACCGGATTCGCATGCACAGGGTGGCAGGCATGCCCAGGCTTAAACCAGTGTGACTTTTTTCAAAGTTAAATGTACTTTCTTAAACATTCTAAGACATCATTGAAAAACGGTGAAGGAAAAAAACATGAAGAAGATTGGATTAAAAAATAAAATCTGGAATCGCCAACCCGCAATGAGCAACCGCGGTGATCAATGCTCATTCCTTCTCTCAGGCCAGACCTCTTCCCATAGAAGAGGCCGGTGCCCAGCAGTGGGACGTAGGTATATAGGCCGGTATTATTATTGATCCAAAATACCAGCTTTCACATATTAAGTAGTTTTCGTAATTCTTATTTGGCCATGATAAAAACAAAATATGTATCTATAAGAATTTAATTACCTTCTCTGTCGCATTAGGTTAAGTTCCTGTTATGATAGATGTAAGTGTGTGTGTAAATAAATAAATAAATAAATAAATTGTTTACCACGTCTCTTTTATAAATTATAATAATACGATTCATATCCATTTAACTTATATTAGTAAGTATTTGAGTATCGTATAGGTGCCCTTACTCCCTGATTTAGGTAAAAAACAATTGCAGATCAAATAGAAGCCAATTTCATCCGAATGAATTCATAATGTAGAAAACAAGGTATGTCCAAATAGGTAATAAAATATCCTAACACCTAATCATTTCAATCAAGCCGTTACTACCACAAATTTTAATATATTGTTAAGTAGATACAACATTTCGAGTGTAAATGGATGAAAGGAATCGTTTTGTGGGAGCCCACGTACAGAGGAAATGTTCACAATAAAATGTAACGTGCGTTCTCCAATCGTCTGTAGGTAACGCCACCTGACGCCTTGAATATGAACATCCGGGAGCCTGAGTTGACGTAAACTTTCTTTCTAACTAATCAGAGGACGGAAAGTGTTCGTAAGAAACTGAGAAATTGACATTGGTACATCAGGGTCATTTTACAGGATTAATTTAAAAGGAGTACGTATATTCAACGACGCAATCAGTTGCATAAAACTGAACTACTTTTCCCTAGGAACATAATCGAAAGCATAAAATTGAAAATCATCTTTTCATACACTACTCACGCACTCCTTTCAAATTATTACTGTATATTTGTTGCTGCCTTTGGCTAATTTGTACGGCTTGTAGACAGACACACACAACAATACTGACAATAAAGTAGGTACGTATTGTAAATAATATTGTTGTTTATGTATACGGTTTTGAAGATTGAATTTCATTACTACCATCGTGTGCGCGTACTGTGAGAGCTGGTTCTAGGTGGGTGGGATAAGGAAGGCCATGGAGGCGTAAAATAAAAAATACAACATTCACAAGATCGTTTTTAATTGCATAGTGTGCGGGGCCATGTGTCGACTGAATGATGAAGTTTTTTGTAAATATTGCATTGACATATTATTGAGTGTGTGTACTTACTAGCCTTTGGTTGTTCTGATTGGTTGTGTGTTAACTAATATTCATTTATTTAACTGCAAAAATGATATCAATGTGATCAGCAAAAGCCGGCAGCTTACCAGTCGATTATCCTCTAGATGACCAAGTAAGTTTGTAATAATTTAAAAAAAAGGTCGTCATCATGATGTGGCTAGCCTTTTCCCAAGCTATGTTAGGGTATGCTGGATCTTACCGGATTCTGCTGAATACCGTATTTTACTAGGAGCGACTGCCAAACTATAGTCTAGTAAGGCTGTTGGTCAGAATCGTAATGAATTAAAACAAATAATGTAGTAGAAGAACAAATCAAACACATAATCCTTCGTTTAAGCTTCGCCACAGTCGAATAAAAAGCAACTTCATTCATACAAAACGTTACAGACAAAACTTCTTAATACAATCCAAAGTTTTTATTCAATAGAAAAGAAGTTCAGTTCACAAACAAGTTAAGAGATCATCTCCCTCCCTTGTGACGAGAGAATCAACAAAAATCACGAAACAACGCTCACAAACAATGCTGTTTCCTCGAGAGACTACTACGAAAATTAATCAGAGGGAAACAAGACCGACCTGGTTCCTTTGCCGTAATGTTAGCCATTTCTATGTGTCGGTTAACTTCCAAAGGGCCTGAGACATCACTTTTATTTTGTGTGTGACTGTAATAAAAAATGATACGATTTTGGAGACTGCGTTTTATGCTGATTACAGTAAATGATATAATGAAAATGTATGGTATTGATCACGAGTGTGGTGAATATCATTTAGAGAAGGAACGAGCATTTATCACCACGCTGGCTTACTGCGGGTTGGCGATTTCAGATTCCATTTTTGGAATCCAGATCTCTTTCCGATGTTTTCCATCACCAATTTTGTCAATGATATCTTAAAATAATTAAGAAAGTTCATATAACTTTGAAAAAGTTACATTGGTACTTGCCTGTAGTGGGTTTGAACTTTCAACCTTGTGCACGAAAATCCGTCCATTGAACCGCTAGGTCACCACGACATTCATTTATTTCCATGATACTTTATTTCGAAAACACTTCATATATTTTGACCTCTTAAAGTACTTAATAAATAAAATAAATAAGTATTGATCAGCAAAACTAGCTCACACGAAATTAATTACGATGTTAAATTAATATATCTAATATTTATTTGTATGGGTAGGATCTATAAGATTGGAAGTTTAATGGTACCTTACTTGTTGTAATGTTTATTTCCTTCATACGATTTATTCACATCCAAAAACTCCCGTGTCTCTTACCACGGTTCTAAACCTAAATCAAAATATAATTATACCGGTATTGCTCCCGACAAACGACACAGCGTATATATTCTCCGTATAAAAGAAAACCATTCCATCTATCTCTTTAAATCCACATAATAAACTTAAATATAATGTAACAGGTAGAAGTAACATGTCTAAATCAAAGTTGATCTGTAATTTTAAAAATTCTTCCTTTTATAGCGATGGTTTGGTTATAATAAATAGTATAATAAACAAGATTAACGATGCATAAGGAGGCACGTTTCGTGGACAGTGATGTAAGTGCACATGGACCGGTTTGCGGATGAATTTACACCGTTACGAACACATGTGCAGGAATTTATAAATAATAAATAAATGTGGATAACATTGCTCCGAAACCAAAGTAAGCAGCTAAAGCACTTGTGTTATGGAATCAGAGACAATGAAGGTACGACAAACACCCAGACCCGAGACAATGTAGAAAAGTATTTTGTCTATATTGACCCGGGCCACCCGACCACGGAGCAAATGAAAGCAAGAAAGTTATATTGTAATATTTTTGCACGGAATAAAAGTGATGTATTTCCGTCTTATATTATTTAGAAACTAAACCCCGAATTCTGAAACGCTTAACTTTAAGATGTTCTTAATGTCTGTTTGTCGTTACTTCGTCTCATGCCGTCTCTGTCACTTTAAGGTGTAAAGTGACAGAGACGGCATGAGACTTAACTGCAACTTCAAACTGATTAACATTTCATTATTCTGCCATAAGCATTACACTGTACAAATATTGCATAAAAACTGACCAAATCTTATAAAAACAAGGAACAGTGTGTCTTGTAGTATGGTGTTTTTATCGTGATTTCTGCTTAATTTAAACACCGCTGCATTGATTTACTGATTTGTATGCCGTTCCAGTTAGTATATCCCCCCGTTTAAACACATCTTTCCCGAGAATTGGTGTTACAGTTAGGGAACAGCTGTCCCAAACTTGCCCCGGGGGTGTTGTCAGGCCAATCACTAGCGCCGGTGTCGAGCCCCAGTAGTTAACGTTGTACTCCAGGGAAAGTTCACAATTGCACCGATAACCTTAAATAAGTATGTACAGTCAGCATCGCAACTTTGACATAATCAAATTTTCAAACCGCCTTAACGTAATAAAATTACATTAATATTTATTTATTAACCTCTAAAATTAACTCCATAGCTTTAACCATTTGTTATCTCCTATTGTTTTTAATCGGAACATTATTCACAGACTTTACATGGTTTTCGTTAGTAAAATTAATTGTGATAGAAAAAAAACAGAAAAGCATAAAATTATTAACAACAAAGAAAAGGCACAAGAAAAATATGAAATAAAAATACAATTATGAACTAAAACTAAAACTATTTTGTTAATAATTGACCATGGTCCCTTATTAGTTCATACATTTTTGTTGCTAACTGTATCTGTACTTTTAAAGAGAATTCGAGATGTAATTATTCATGAGTAAAGTTGCAAAAAAATTAGTAATCCCCACCTCTGTGTTAAAGACGGCCGTAGAAAATCCGCATAGCGCATGCCCAGTATGCACTCGGCTTAAGTTCAAATATTTATACCGGAGCTGGTTGCTTTTAGGCAATAAAATTTACATTTTTACAAACGTTTGCTTCTCCTGCCGTCGTGTCAGCAAAGAGAGTGTTTTTTGGCAGATAGTCCAAAAATTGTTTATTTAAGAATTACTCGTATATTGATTGTTTGTGTAGCTGTTCGTCTTTGTGTAAAAAAATTTAGGTAGGTATGTTCTCTGTAAACTATGTCTAAGAGGAAAAGGCTGCATATATATTAGTGAATAATTGTGCTTACAAGAACATACCAGTTTGGTTTTACAGTTCTGTACCTAAGTGTTCCTCTTATCTCAAACTGCGATTAATCTTATTTTTCGTTTTAGGCGGTGTCATATTAACCGCTTGTTTGTTGACTGTTTTTCCGCCATTAATGGCATTGAAGTTCAATTTCACTGAATAAATTTAGTTTAGTTGATCGGGTTAATTACACATTATACACACATCAAAAGTGTCTAGGGATCAAGCATTTTTATGCGGATTTCTTGAGATTGAGATGTGGCTTTGTAATAAATTTATGATTTTATAAATTTATATGGATCCTTTTTGGTGCATTTCATAATTCGAATCAGGAACTGTGAATCAAATTCGAGTAAAAGATGAAAATCAGCTGTCAATATTTTCCCTATAAAAACATACAACGCATTGAAGACATTATTAGTACTACTGTTTCCCTACTACTGATTAAAACCAACGTTATTATGGAGCGGCGACGTCATTTAAGCAGGGAAGAAATGCTCAGAGCCGTGGGAATGATAGAAGCTGGTTCCCGGCAACGTACTGTGGCTTTAGCTCTGAATACAAGTCAGAGTGTTATCAGTCGACTTTGGACACGTTACCGAAGCACTGGTACCGTGGCTGAGCGCCATGGAGGACGGTATCGCTGCACCACACGGAGACAAGACCGATACATTCAAATCTTAACTCGAAGAGCTCCAACAATAACCGCCATGATGTTAGCCGTGAGGCTTCATCACTCTTCAGGGAACTTAATTAGCGACCAAACAGTCAGAAACCGCTTGCATGAAGTGAACCTTCATTCCCGAAGACCGCTACGGGTACCACCTATAGCAATGCACAATCGTAGGATTCGATATCAATGGGCTCTTGAACACAGAAATTGGGCAGAAGAACAATGGCGTTTCGTGTGCTTTTCTGATGAGTCTCGTTTTGGTATGAGACCGGATACAAGACGTATACGACACTGGAGAACCCCTGGACGCCAACAGCGATTAAAATCCTGCCAGGAAGTCCATCCTTATAGTGGTGGAACCATCATGGTATGGGCGGGTATTTGGATCGGCGGAAGAACTGAGTTGATTTGGATCAGAAGCAACCTCAACGCTCAAATTTATGCTGAGACGATTGTATCAGACGTCATCGTTCCTCTACAAGTGCAAATCGGTCCCTTATTTCAGTTAATGCATGATAATGCACGACCGCACACCGCAAGAGTTGTAAGACAGACTCTCGCCGCAGCTAACATCAATGTCCTGCCCTGGCCTGCTCAGTCGCCAGACTTGAACCCGATTGAGCATGCATGGGATATGCTACAGAGAAGAGCTCTGCCGAATATGGAGGGTATCCAGTCGCAAGAAGACCTTTTTTTGTTGTTGCAACGAACATGGGCGGCCACTCCACAGCGTGATTTGGATGAACTCATTTTGAGTATGCCAAACCGATGTTCTTGTGTTGTTAGTGTTCGCGGTAGAAACACGGATTATTAATTGTTTAAGTTACCCAATAAAATTTTAAAGAAAACTGTTATTTCAGTCTTTTTTTCGAACTTTTGTGTTAGTGGTTCAAATGTCAAAAATCCCTTTATTAGGAAAATGGCAAATTTCTTTATTAATGCAAAGGTGACTTGGTTTATCGTTACTGTGACAAACGAAAACACTTTATTCGATGAATCCTTAAAGAAAATTTTAATTAATATCAATCAGGAGAAAAGTTATTGCAAAAATATATGTTGATCCCTAGACACTTTTGATGTGTGTATTATAAATACATACATATTTAAAGATAAATGACGACTGTTTCTCTGAACCTAAAACATGGGAAGGAGCAAGTTCAGCAGTCACCTGATAATTTGTATTTATTCATCTACTAGGTGACCCGGCGAATTTTGTTCCGCCTCCGCCTTGGAGGTCTTGGTCGCGGCATGGTATTCTTATTAATGATAATATAGGCACAGCAACATAATATTAAAAACTTTAAACAAATGCATCAACCGGTATTTTTTTTTAAATATGTTCAGCTGTCAGTTGCTTTTTGTAAACCATTCATAACAAATGAACCGCTGACTTATATTTTGACTGAGTTATGTTTTGTTATTCTATGTCAGTTGCGTTTTGTTATACCACGTTTTATGTCTCGTCCCACGGGAACTACGGGGACGGGATAAATCCTTTGTCCTTCTCCTGGTTCTTAGCTACCTCCCTACTAATTTTCAGCCAAATCGGTTCAGCCATTCTTTTATATATATAGAATTAATTAATATAATAAGCCTCGCTGTCGCATTGGGTGGAACCTGTAAAGATAGCTGTAAGGTGGTTTAAATAAATAAATAATGTTTAAATTAACTTAAGGATTAAAATATAGAAAGTTCATAGATAAAGATGTGACGTATAATATAGTGTTACTTTATATCACTCACAGACTTTGCATTCAGTAGCAGGAACATAGAATATGATCTATACTAATACTATAAATCTCAATAGTCTGTATGTTTGGTTAAACGCGCTTATCTAAGGAACTACTGGTCCGATTAGAAAATTTATTTCAGTGTTAGATAGCCCTTTTATTGAGGATTGCTATTAAGATAACATTGGCGCGATAACGTGATAACCACGCGGGCAGAGCCGCGAGCAAATGCTAGTTTAAAAAATCAAAATAATGTTTCTCTTGCCCCATCTGCTCCTTTCTTATTTTTTTTTATTTTTTATTTATTATACTTGTGTCAGTCAACTTTCACTAAGAGACTAACAATGGAATCGCGTAAAAAAAAATCAACTTAATATCGTCGCCTTGGAGGGCAATGGAGCTAAGCCACAATTTTTGCAAAATGGCACTAAGTGCATTAACGGGTTTTGAAAGACTTAAAGTTTATATTAGTCAATAAATCTAACAGATATCATGACTGTAAGTTGTTTTTTTTTTAATTTGTCAATAGATTTTAGTGTACTTTCAATAGGATGCAAAAATTCTATGCCGCTTAAATGCATTAAGATTACAAGTTAAAGAAATTTATTAGTCAGGGGTCAATAGTTGTAAGAGCTCATAGAACTCTTGACCATCAAAATTACTACATCATAATATTCTGTTATATTTGTTGTGATTCGTCAATTTTCAGTCTAATCCCGATGTTTTTTTTGGGATTTTTTTATTGGCAGAGAAAAATCTTGTTTATTTCTGTTTACCAATCCGCGTTCTGCATATTAGACGAGTTTGTGCGTGCACTTTTTAGTTTGGTTTGAGAGTGGGTTGCGTAACGAGTAAAATACACGGTGATTTGTGTAAAATTACAAAAAATATTAGCAATTGAGGTTTATATTAGTGTTATTATTGAGCTTGTGGTTAATACCATTTTAACATGAATTTATCACGAGGACGAAAGATGGTGTCGGCGATTTCTGATTTAGACAATCAAAACAATCAAGGTAACTATGTTTTTACTAATTAACTAAATATTTTTAAATATTACTAAGCGATATTATACAACAATATACTTACAATACAAGTTTTATCATTCGTTTTCGATCGATCAATTTAAAAGTCAAGTTGTTCCTGAGAAGGCGAGTTTTTACAAATCTATATTTACCAATGAATTTAATTATGGCTTCCATCGCCCTAAGAAGGATCAATGTGACCATTGCATTCAATTTAAGAATAGGCCAGAGCCTGAACAGGAAATTCATAAGGAAGAGTATGATTTACATATTATTCGTAAAAACGAAGCCAAAGTAGATCCTAACTTTGTTTCCTTTGCTATGGATCTAGAAAAAATACTATTAGCTTCCAGTTTACAGGCTGGTCAGGTGTATTATAAGAGAAAGTTAAAAATATACAATTTTACAGTGTATAATTTGGGATATTCTGAGGCTACAAATTATATGTGGCATGAAGGAGTGGGTACTAAAGGTGCATCGGAGATTGCCACTTGCATTTGGATGCATTTGTCATCATAGCTCCTGAGGTAAAAGAAATAACTTTCTTCTCTGATACTGTTTCTGGCCAGAATCGGAACACTATTATTGCCGCAATGTTTTTAATAATAATAAAACTTTATTTCAGACTATAAGGTCCATAGTTTTGTTAGTATTTTGGTGTTAGTAACAATGGTGCTTAAATAAATAGGTTAGTATTGTTAGTTTTCACAAATAATTTAATTACATAAACCCATGACTGTCCTCATCCAGTGTTCCTGAAAGGGACAGTCCGGTCTGGCAGCTATCATTTTCAAGATGCTGTTGTCACTACCATGCAAGCGCTGCAGTAAGGAGGCCGCTTTCTTTCGCATGATGGCATGGAAACTGTCTGTTCGAGCCTCCGCAAACATTCCTGAAGCGCTACAACGCCATGGAAGTCCCAACAGTATCCTAAAAGCATTGTTGAATTGTACGCGCAGGACGTTGTAAGCTCGGCGCGTGTATGATACCCACAGGCCACTCGTGTAAAAGGATTTACAGAACGTCTTAAAAAGGGTTACTTTGACGTCTGTAGTACAACGAGCGAACCTGCGGGCACCTAAAACTATCCACAACTTTCAGTGCTATGCCATTGAGACTTATGGGAGGAACAATGCGCTGCTGCTGCTTAGATGCCTTGAATACAAGAATCTGACTCTTCTTAGAGTTGTATATATTGATGAGCGGGTAATTCGACAGAATGTGCAAAGCAGATGATATTATTTTTTTGCGAATTTGGTTAGATTTCATAGTAAACGTTATTCACAATGATGTTTGTGGTACCTTCTTTTCTTTGTCCCTGATTCCATATCGCAAGTACTTTAGCTACTTACTTTAGATGCGGAGCAATGTATGTAATGTTGCCAACATACATTTATTTATTCTGTTACATGTTGTATAAGACAAAAACCGTTTCACCTTTACTATACCTTTTTAAACGATAAACCATTTGCAAGAACGCAAGTCCTACAGAAATCCAGAATTGTTACATGTGATATTAAGCACTGAAACAATGAGAATGAGAGTTAAATTCCCGGCGTATTTCATAGATCCTGGATTAAAATATGCAAAGGAAAATCCTGTGACGACTGTTCCTCGAGTGAATATTGAAAACAATAGGGGTAACGTATTAATGAATAAAACCTTTGAATTAGGTTTACTTGTTCGGAGTAGCTTTTGTATTGTTTCTATTTTTAAATGCTTTTGTCTTTGTTGTGGATTTAATTCTCATTTAATTCCATAGTCTGAATTATACCAAGAATAGCCTGAATTTAAACTTTTTTTCTTCAAATCTTTCTAGCAATGCGGGTCGCACAGATATACATTTATAACATTGAATATATATAAAAAAAATTGAGGGGTTTTAGAAATAGTAACAGAGCACGAATCTAAAGTCTGTTTGTCTTTTTGTTTGTACACGCTAATCTTTGGAACTACTGGACGGTTTAAATGATTTTTTTTTGTTGTATAATATATATGTATTTAGTCTGGGTAACATATAGTCTATAATTTATCTTGGAAACTTGAACAGCTGATGCAGAACCGCTAAACTTGACAGACCAGTTAAACTTGAGATACAAAAATGATACCATAGCAAAAATTATTCCATGTGATGAGCATTTTCTGCTGAGAGAATAAATTTGAAGATTTAGAACACCTGATGCTGAACTCCAAGAGCCCAGCTACACTATAACATAATTATATAGGCATAACGTTTTAGCAAAAGTTGTTCAATCTGATGAGCACTATCTGTTGACTTATAAAAATCGAAGATCTGGAACATCTCGAATCATCTCGCGCGTCCCGTTGTTTTCCCGTCCCCGGGCTTAGAATTTGACATCAGACGTTTCAGATCTTCGATTTTGACGACCCCGTTGTCGTTGGCATAAGCAAGAGGATCCGCGTACGAAGTCGCGGGCAGAAGCTAGTTCAAAATATTCTTGTTAACCCCGAGAGTGTGTTACGAGTGGGCTCACATTTGTAAAGTAATGGATGGGTTTCAAAACTGCAAACACATGTTCGCAAGTCCAACGCCCTAGCCGCTAATAGGGTTCCAATTTGCAGTTTTAGTACTTTTTTTAAAAAAAGTTCTAAATACTAGATATAGCATAATTTGCTATCTCTAGTATTTAGAATACTCTCCCTCCAAGTGACGTTAAAGAATCCACCCTGTATATTTGTTCTAGCTTTCGCTCGCGGTTCCGTTCGCGTGGGCGTTGATAATCGTGAAAAAAGTGGCCTGTAGCCTAGCTTTCTTCAATGGATGACTAACACCGGAATATTTTTTAAATTCAAACCGGTAGCTCCTGAGATAGATAACTAATTTGTTAAAAATGTGCCCCTGCTGTGTCCCTGCCCTATGAAAGAACAGGTGCCATACCATGAGCTTATTAAGCAAGGTTGTTGCCGCTGTAGAAGCGAGACGCTGCTACGTGCATTGTATAGCGCTGTCTCGCTTCCACCGCGGCAACAACCTTGCTTAATAAGCTCATGGTATGGGCACTGGCATGAGCGGCCCAAGGTAGTTACAAAACTATTGTGAATATTATGGTGTTAAAACTAATTTGGGCTATTAATATGTATGGGTTACATGGATTGGTTTCTTATATAAAATTAAAAAACTATGTCACCCGCCTTTCTACACGTGCAAATGTAAACTAATAGGCAGGTGGTGACTCGCCTGCCCCTCCGTTGCAAGTCTGGCAACGGACTGGAGGGTCGTAGAAGGGGTGGAGACGTTGTCGGATCACCTTTATATTCGCTTCAGTGTCTCCACACACTACTCCGTTGGGCAAACGGAGGGGCATGTGGACGAGGTTCGGGGTCCCCGTTGGGCCCTAAACAAGCTCAACAAAGAGCTTCTTGAGGAGGCCGCCGTTGTCCTGACTTGGGAGCCACCGACGGCGAAAGAGCCAATCGAAGTAGATGGAGAGGCCGCATAGTTTAGGCTGGACCTAACCGCTGTTTGCGACGCGGCGATGCCTCGTATTCGCAACAACAAGGTAAGGTGGCCACAGGTGTACGGGTGGTCGCAAGACATTGCAAACTTACGACGTCTTTGCGTTACCGCGCGTCGTCAACACTCCAGGTTCCGTCGAAGGCGTCACCGCCCTGGCGATGCGGATACACGGGAGGCCGAGCTACACGGCCGTTACCGTTCGGCAAAGAAGTCCCTTCAGCTGGCCATCAAAGCCGCAAAGGAGAAGCTAGCCAGGAGTTCGATCGCCTCGACCACGTAGAAGAGATTGGCGAGAACGCTCCGGAGGTAACAGAGCAGGAACTCCAGGTGGCTACTGACCAGCTCAGGGTCAGAAATACGGCTCCAGGGTCGGATGGGGTACCTGGTAAAGCTCTTGTTCTGGCACTTAAATCGATGGGTCCACGCCTCCTAAGACTTCTCAGTGCTTGTATACAGCAGGGCCGCTTCCCTACGATCTGGAAGTCGAGAAAGTTGGAACTGCTTAGAAAAGAAGGACGCCCCGCCGAGTCTCCGTCGGCGTACCGTCCCATCGTTTTGCTAGACGAGGTTGGCAAAATCTTTGAGAAAATCATTGCAGATCGCCTCGCCTATCATCTGACTCACGTGGGGCCGGACCTGGCAGAGAGCCAATACGGTTTTCGGCGGCAACGCTCTACGATCGACACTATCGCGAAGCTGAGAAGTCTCACTAAAGAAGCGATTGCACGTGGCGAAATGGTTATGGCGGTGTCTCTTGACATTGCGAACGCCTTTAACAGCATCCCACCAAAGTGCATTCTGGAGGCACTAGTGCATCACAGGGTGCCAGCCTATTTGCGGCGGCTCTTAGCGGCATCACTGTCAGAAAGAGTCGTCGTATTCCCGAGCCAAGAAGGCTTGGGACGGCACGAGGTTGGTCGCGGTGTTCCACAGGGCTCGGTTTTAGGCCCGGTTCTGTGGAACATCGGATACAACTGGGTCCTGCGTGGTGAGTTTTTGCGGGGAGTCTCATGCATAATGTTATGCAGATGACACCCTCGTTACAGCACAGGCCCAGAATTTCAGAAGCGCTGCCATCCTGGCTACTGCTGGGGTTGCACAGGTGGTTGAGCGCATTCGTAGTTTGGAGCTGGAGGTGGCACCGCACAAGTTCGAGGCCATATGTTTTCATGGACCCAGGAATGCACCACCATTGAATTCCTACATCGTTGTTGGCGGAATCCAAATCGGCATCAAACCGACACTCAAATATCTGGGTTTAGTTCTTGACAGCCGGTGGGACTTCGGATCTCACCTTCGGCAATTGACGCCAAAGTTGGTCCGGACGGCCGGGGCATTGTCCCGGCTACTCCCAAACCTCGGTGGCCCGCACGCCTCCTGCCGAAAGCTGTATACCGGGATCGTGCGGTCCATGGCCCTCTATGGTGACCCAATTTGGGGAGGCCATCTGGCGGCCCGCAAAGCTGCATTGCTTCACAAACCGCAACGAGCGTTGGCAGTCAGAGTCATCAGGGGGTACCGCACGATCTCGTATGAGGCGGCCACCATACTCGCTCAGACATGGTTCGAAGTGAGAGCGCCTGGCGGGCGATGGTCGTTTTTTGCGACCTTATCTTCTACTATATAAAAATAAGTCGGGTTTTCCTTCCTGACGCTTTAACTCCAGAACGCACGAACCGATTTCCACGGTTTTGCATTCGTTGGAAAGGTCTCGGGCTCCGTCTGGTTTATAGTAAAGAAAATTCAGGAAAAATAAAGAAAAAAAAATCATGTGAGATTTACTATGCTCATTGTACTCTGTTCAGCTAATTTCATGTCTCACTACATGACACTGGCAGTAGTTGTTGTTAGACATACTTTTTTTATTGTTTGCCATTACAGATACAAGGAAAAATAGTAACATAGGCTATATTTGTATATTGTACCACGGGCGGAATCGCGGGAACAGCTATAATGAATAAACTCAAAAACTACTGTGCCGATTAAAAAAATCTTTCACTATTAGAAAGCTACATTCGCTCTGAGTAACAAAGGCTATATGTTTTACTAAAAAATTAGATACCGCGGGCGGAGTCGCGGGGAACAGCTAGTCATAAATAAAAAGAAAGCTGCCGAACGAGCGGGGATCAAGCCCAAGACCAAGCTGGAGACACTTTGTAAACCGGTGTGTATGCCGCCACTCGACACCTCTACGGAGGATGTCGAATATTAAAATTCGTAACTTTTATTTACTGGCGTACTCGCTGGCTTCGGAATGTGCGAAATACTTTCTAATTGTAATTGTTTTTCCTTAGTTCTGTTTATTTTATTGTGGTGTTTACTTCTATACAGCCTAGGCAACAACTTTGACCTTTAATCGTATTTAACATATAAATTAATTATTGTTACGATCAAAGTTTTGGTCGCAGGCTGTGTTAGTATTGTTTGACTAGGCCGGACTGTAAATAATATGCTCAGTTACTCTGTTGCCAGGCAAATTATATTTAGCTTACGACCCTTTAACATTTATTACAGAATAAGGAAGACACTATATAAAATTTAAACAGAGAGACCCTACAAAAAAAAATGTGGACAACATCACATACATTTTATTATAATAACTTCCGTGAGACGAATTCATAATTATTTAAGGATTCAACGGTTTACTCACGCGCATTCTCGGGATCGCCCGACTAGTTTCAGACTCAATAGGAGTCCTTAATCATGAGCTGATGCGGCGGCGGCGGTGTCGCGAGTCGAACTGATGTCGGTGGCACCACACCATGCTGCGTAGCGGCGCGCTCGCGCCGAGAGCGGCGTTGGCGCCAGCGTCGCAGATGTAGGCACGGGGGTAGGTGCCGCTGTCGTCGCTATCGTCGTCTGCGCTCCCGTAGCTGTGGTTGAGTCGGTGCATATACTAGTCGGGCGATCCCGAGAATGTGCGTGAGTAAACCGTTGAATCCTTAAATAATTATCACATACATTGCTTCGAATCCAAAGTAAGTAGCTAAAGCACTCGTGTTATGGAATCAGAGACAACGAAGGTACCACAAACACCCAGACCCGAGACAATGTAGAAAACTGTTTTTCTACCTTGACCCGTGCGGGGATCGAACCCGGGACCTCAGAGCTGGCGACACCTTGAAAACCGTTGAAACAACAAAACTTAGAATGATAAGATGTAGAAGAACTTTCCATCAGCAAAATGTGCAATGCGATAGTCACAACTTATAATCACATTCCAAAAAATATTAGAAAAAAAAAAGAAAACGCTTTAAGTCCTGGCTTGACAATGACAATAATTTGCGATTACCATCAATCTCCAAATGGATTAAGAGATGGCAACGTCGGAAAAAGTTAATTTTAGTATGGCTAGATTTTTTATATGTTATTTCGCATAGAATTTAGCGTATGATAGGATAGGTGTGGCACCTGGGACCGGTTGCGTTTACTACTGCGCATCCCATTTATGGGGGTGAAAAATCCAGTTTTTCAACTCATTTTAATATAAACCGTTCTTGTTCTATCTGGTTTGGGGACTTTTTAGGAACATAAAAATCAATTTGCATTTTACTTTGGATGTTGCCAACATCGTGCCAGACGCGATCAAAGTTCTAAAAAAAATTATAAAATTATTTCATTTTAGGATGGCTCAAATTTTAATGTGTCTATCATATAGGTACAAATAACATATTAAAAAGCCCGACAAAAATTCCGGTGCCAAATATGAGCCAGACCACTTTATATTCCCGAATCAGTTCAGGAAATCGTAGATTTAGATAAATATTAGATGTTATGGCTTCACAAATACACAACTGGATCGTATAAAATCATTACAAATTAGATTCATAAAGAATTTGTTTAGTAAAAAAGGAAAATTACGATGTTAACAAAACCATTATAAATTACCTGTATGATTTCTCACTAATAAACTGCAATAGTAAGCAATGACGCTCTCTAAAGAATTTGTCCTACTTTACATTATACACTTATCATTTTCAATTCATTATTACATAATATGCATAACGAGCTGCCCAAAAAACTTTGTCTTGCCATATAAAAAAAAATGGAGAGGATGGACAACAAGGATGGCCTCCTTGTCATCTACGGATTCAAAAAATACCCTACTAACTATTTATCAGACCTACCAAATTATAATATAGGCAAATGCAGGGAGTTTTCATAGCCTTTTTTGATATTTGTAAATACGCTATCTTTAAAAGAAAATTATATTACCTTATCCTTACAATAATAAGTTCAGCAATTAGTTATTATTCTAAGACCTTATGGTACATTAAATAATATTTTTTAAATAAAAAATCTGGTCGCTATGGCAACTTCCTTCTTGCCAATTTTGCTATGGTTACCGCATTGTTCAAACTTCGATACTGCTAAAGATTTCAGTTTCGTTGTTGGATCTTAGAATCAGTTAAACTTCTAGGGTACAATAAATGTTATACCCTGCCTATAATATATATGATACAATTACTCATGCACGGTGCCAAAAAGTGAGGCCCTGTGAGGTCTGTTCGTGGGCATTCTCCTGTCAACAATTGTATAAATGCTCGTGAGAAGACTGGTACAATCATCAGTTGTTCTTTTATCTGTAGCGCCTCATATACCACAACTTATACTGTGTTTGAAAATGTTATAATAATATGCTGTTACCTGCTTCTTAAACATAACAAAGTATGGAGGTGGAAACTTTTATCATCCACTTACACCACACGGTTGCTAACCCATTAAGATAGACAGACGCAGGTGTAAAATAAAAGTAGGTAGGTACTTTTGTAAACAAAAATTTGAATTTCGTTATAATTATAATAATAACGGCCTATATGCGTCCCATTGCTGGGCACAGGCCTCTTCCCATATAGAGAAGGAATGATCATTGATCACCACGCTTGCTCATTGCGGGTTGGCGATTTCAGATTCCAATACTTTGAAATCCAGGTTTCCTCATGATGTTTTCCTTCACCGTTTGTCAATGATGTCTTAGAATGATTAAGAAAGTACATATAACTTTGAAAAAGTCACATTGGTACTTGCCTGGATTCGAACCTGCAACCATGTGCTTGCGAATCCGGTCATTGAACAGCTAGACTACCACGACCGTTTACGTTATTCTTAAAATAATCTGTTTTCAACGTATTTTGTCGCAATCCACTATTAAGATTCTTATCAACATTGCGCATAATTTGTTGTTTTCCCATGATTTTTATATGTTCAGTAAAAAACCAAATCTTATGCTCGTAGGTGCATAAAATATTTTTAAAGATATATTATTTTTATTAGAAACAAGTATTTACGATTCAATACAAAAAAAAACATTAAGTTACAGAATCAGTTGATGTGCTATCTTCTTCAATAATTTTTGCAATCCATTCAATGAAAGGGCTGATTGGACATATTAAGCCCATATCATAGATTGGACGATTCCATTTCAGAAGACAGAATTGTGTCAAATATGAACTACCCATGGAGTTAATGCCGATTATACCTGATGAGTGAAGCAAGGGCCCGCCGGAGTCTCCGGGACACATGGCAGATGTCGGTCCACACCGCCTTGCTACACATAATTGCGGAATAAGTTGGTCGCTAAACAGATCTGGACACTTCACTACTACGACCTCCAACGTCTGAAAAGGCTTCCGAAGTTTAGTAGCAATGTCAACTTTCCCCGACACATTTGTTAGTCCATAACCAGTCATAGTACTCTTTAGACCGACCAATATCGTAAAATCTATTACACTGATTCGAGCGTACTGAGTCAAGGTAAACGCTTCGCTTTTAACTAAACCTATATCATTACGCCATTTTTGAACGCTGCGCTTAGTTTTTGGCGATATATAAATTTTGTTTGAATATCCAGGAGGTATAAAGCCTTTTTTTACTAACTTAACTGATTCATTTAATTTTGATTCGGGGACATCTGCTTTTCCAGCTTGTATGTAATAAAATATTGGATAAGGTGTTTTTTCCTTTGATGTAATCCCTCCTATGCAGTGTCCGCTTGTGATTGTCCAAGTGGGAGCTATGAGGGCACCAGAACATATAAAAATGTCTGCATCTTCTTGTGTAAAGGTCATGATTCCTGGTAATCGCATAAGCAATCTTACTACGTATGGGTACTTATCTTCATCGCCATCTTCTCCACCAACAATTCTCAATGCCGATCGACCGTTACTCACAGAAACCCATGATATAATCATCATAATTCTTAACGCAGAGGAACACATCATGATAATCAAATTGAAAGTTTTGAAATTAAATACAAATAAATGTATATTGTAAAGTGTTTTCTTTATGGAACTAGGTATATGAAGTTTTTCGCAAGTAAATCAAATTCATTTCATTTAATGGTTATAAACATTTTACGTACATAGTTTGAAAACAAATAATCTACTACAATAAAATACCTGTTTGAAAATTGCCACTTATTTTAATTTTAAATCATAAAAGAACATACTCAGTTTTTAGTTTGTTAACAAAAAAACTTGTCAGGTATTCAGAAAATACAGCAGTACAGGGGCCTTATTCACTAAGTCCAAGCGGTTATAACGCGCTGTTACGTGTAGGGTTAAGAGAGGCTTTATCTCTTTCGACTATACTTCAACGTAAAAAATCTGTTGGCTGATCAGCCCCCCTAGCCAATTGACATTTCTACAAGCGATAACGATGATAGAAATCGCTTAAATGACATTAAATGTATGGAAATGACATTTGCTTTCGATAAGTCACGTGACTTAGACTTGTCACTTTCAGTACATTTAATGTCATTTAAGCGATTTCTATCATCGTTAATGCTTGTAGAAATGTCACTAAGCTAGGGGGGCTGGTGTCTCAAAAAGATTGGGCGACCCGGGATTCTTGAACTTAATAACTCTGCGTCCTGCCGCGTTATGTTTGGTTTGGACTTAGAGTATAACCCCCTTGATTTAATGAGTCATTATTTATCCATCGATTATTAAATTAAATTTCGAAGAAATCTGTGAATTGT
The DNA here is from genome assembly GCA_950381575.1 of Plusia festucae. Taxonomy (NCBI): domain Eukaryota; kingdom Metazoa; phylum Arthropoda; class Insecta; order Lepidoptera; family Noctuidae; genus Plusia; species Plusia festucae. The sequence goes on from OX494447.1 coordinate 2,371,524, forward strand.
ATAAAAAAGGTTTTGAAAAAAAAATCTTGGGACAAATTGTAACAGCAGTAATTAAAAACTAGTTTTCTATTTTTAGGGTTCCGTACCTCAAAAGGACAAAACGGAACCCTTATAGGATCACTTTGTTGTCCGTCCGTCCGTCTGTCAAAACCGTTTTTCTCAGGAACCGGAAACGGAACGTTCCCGTAGCAGAACAAGCGACGGAGGTCGAGCGCGGTCCCGTAATACGTCACGGTCGCGTCGCGATAATAGGTCGCGATCTCCTAGCAGACAGGATAGAATGGACTTGTCGATACATGATGCATTAAGTTCGATTATGAACCGTTTAACGTCAATCGAAAACAGTCGCTTACCGGAAGTGTCCAACAAAAATATAGTGAGTGGTGATCCCAGTAATATGCGCGATACCGTCGAGGGCGAGTTGAATACCTCTCGATTGAACGCGTCCAGATGCTGTACACCGGAGCCTCAGGCAATCCGCAGTTTTATCCGCTTTTTACTTGAAGTTAAAGAAAAAAAAGTGAAATCTTTAACATTGATTTTGTTTTTTTCTTTAATAATTAGTCAACGATTTTATCGACGGATTAACGACTTTAAATTATGACTACAATGCTTGGATACTGAAATGTCAATCAGTTTGAGGACGACCATTAAGTCTAATGCTGTCTCTGTCTCTTTAAGATGTGAAGCAGCGACAGAAAGATAAATTTAAGAGCATCTTAAAATTAATAAGCATTCCAGTATTCATCAATTCTGAAGTCCACGCAGAAGATGTCGCGGGCAGAAGCTAGTTCTCAATCTATACTAATATTATAAAGCTGAAGAGTTTGTTTGCTTGTTTGTTTGAACGCGCTAATCTCAGGAACTACTGGTCCGATTTGAAAAATTCTTTCACTGTTAGATAGCCTAATTATTGAGGAAGGCTAGGCATTATTTGCAGCGGTAACCGTTGCCCACGCGAGCGGAGCAGCGAGCAACAGCTAGTATAATATAGCGGTCACCTGGGGATAGTGTAGCTTCCCAGCAGTGAAAGAATTATTTAAATCGGTTCTGTAGATTCGGAGCCTATTCATTGCAAACAAACCATCAAATCTTTCTTCTTTATAATATTAGTATAAATAACTTCGTCGTGTCGTGGTGACCTAGCGGTTCAATGAACGGATTTTCGTGCACAAGGTTGCAAGTTCGAACCCACTATAAGCAAGTACCAATGTGACGACAAAGTTTCTACTACTAACGGTGAAGGAAAACATCGTGAGGAAACCTGGATTCCAAAAATCTTAATCTGAAATCGCCAACCCTCAGTGAGCCAGCGTGGCGATCAATGCTCGTTCCTTGTTTACATGAGAAGAGGCCTGTTCCCAGCAGTGGGACATTTATAGGCCGGTAATTGTAGATAACTTGATATAGAGTTATTATAATCTTTTGTTTCGTATCTACTGACTTTATTTTGAACAGAATTAAAAAAAGAGGATGTTCTATGTCCTACAGTGTGTAATTTTGTAAGATATGTTGCACATACTTAAAAATATGTATTAATGAGCAATAAGTAGATAATTAATACTCTCAAATATAACTCGTAATTTATAGAAAAAATTACTTACAAGCTCGTCTTCATTAAAAAAATAAAGTTAATTCAATCAAATTAACTATCCTTAGCTGTAGGTTTCAATCAAAACATTAGATCAAACAAATAATTTTTTAATATTATTTCAATAAAATTTGAAAATTATTTGTTTGTGTGTGGTGTCGTGGTGGTCTAGCGGTTCAATGAACGGACTTGCATGCACATGTTTGCAGGTCGAATCCAGGCAAGTACCAATGTGCCTTTTTCAAAGTTATATGTACTTTCCTAATCATTCTAAGACATCATTGACAAACGGTGAAGGAAAACATCGTGGGGAAACGTGGATTCCAAAAATTGGAATCTGAAATCGCCAACCCGCAATGAGCAAGCGTGGTGATCAATGCTCATTCCTTTTCTATATGGGAAGAGGCCTGTGCCCAGCAGTGGGACGTTTATAGGCCGGTATAATATATTTATATTAAGGTCAAAAATCTTATGTCTTGTACCAAACACAAGCGTTAATGGAGTAGGTCGTTAGCCACAGCTAAAGATTATCAGAGTTATCTGCAGTTAATGTGTTTACAATTTATACTTATTAACACATTAAATGATGCTGTCACAATATCTAAAGCAGAATGATATAATCAGGAAAAAAATTTCGTGATTAATCTAAATATTTATTGAATAACACAACTTCTGTCACTTGTTATCTTACTAGTATTATAAATGTGAAACTTTGGATGTTTGTTATTCAATCACGCGAAAACGGCTGAACGGATTTGGATGAAATTTGGCATGCATGTAGTCATTGACATGGAAAAGATAATGGGCTACCTTTTATCCTGATTCATTTGGTAGTTCCCGAGAGAAAATTGAATATTGTTTCCAAGCTAAGGCGGGGGGCAGACAGCGCAAGCTATATAACACGGGTGAAAATTTTATTCCATTTTTCATTTCTTTCACATTTTTCATTTCTTTTTTGACCCAATTCTGAAGTCCACGCAGACGAAGTCACGGTTAGGTTAGGTTAGTTAGTTATTTCCCTTGGTCACCCGAGAACGGCTGGACCATTTTGACCAGTTATTTTTTTGTCGTGTTATTATCAGGTAAAGGTTCTTACGAAGACAAAAGAAATAAACGACCATATCAACTTTTCTAATGTAAGGTTTAAGCGTTTGACTTGCTTTATTACTTTGAGGTTTGACATACCTGTTAGTTGTTTGAAATGACAACGCCTGTCAGGTCAGCTGGTACTAAATGCCCTTTATTTATATTAAGGGCATTTAGTAATATTGCATTATTGATAAAAATACAAACCTTTGGCCAGGTTAAAGTCTTCTAGTAATTTAAGGTTCAACGTTACATAAAGAACTAAAGAAAAAAAACACTATAGTTCTCGTAGTTTAGCTATGAATTACTCAATTGTCATAAAGGAGTGGAACGAGCTGCCAATTAACTAAAATATTCGCAAACACATTCACTCAAAAAAATCCTGAAGATAAAAACATAATGTGTTTATCTATTCCGTGCTTCGATGCCGCTACATAAACAATAGGCTAATAAATGGGTAGTAGTGTCAGTCTGCGCACTATTATCTGCGCAGTCAATTTCAAAAGAACAAAAGTGCATTCACTACGTATTTGGGGCACGTTAACACTTTGCGTTCAAACAACTGAACTAAGATAGCTTGTTTGGTGCGGCCATTAAGTAATTTAGGTGTATCTCCGTTTTTATTTCAGGGGTTTATTCTATAAGACAAAAAAAATAAGAACGTATAACATAAATTAAATTAAAGTTCAAGATTCACGGGTCTATTTTGTACTTTCGTGCTGTCGAAGTCGGTTTTTTTCTACTACATTGTACAAGTATTAAAAATTTATTTGGGTAAAAAATATTCGAATGATCTCGTCAGTCTAGGATTATACTATACCTACTATTTATTATACAAAAAACACAACGAAATTTCATAGCAGTTTTTTGTATTCATTCTTTAAAAATATATGCATAATTTGACTTGATGATATTAGTTTAATGAGTCATTTTAACATTATAATGATCAATGATCACGTCATTGTGAAGTTAAAATCTACACATTATAATAAAAAAATATAACGCTTTTATTTAAAATATAATTTTATACGGTTAAATGAACTCGCCACCGCCATTTCCCACCACTAAGCCACAGCTCAGCTGTTGCAGCTGATACGACAAACAATAAACCGCTGCGCATCGTTTATGCCTTTGTAAAGCGCTGTTTATTTACACTGACGTGCGCTGAGAGACGGCAATGAAGAATATTTGTTACGTTCTAAAATCTAGCAACGAAATTAGAAGCGCTTAATATGCTGGTTTGTGTAACATGATGCTGTATTGTTTTGCTGTAAATTACTTGAGCTCTTTGGAGGTACGGAAGTATCTTTTTTTACGTATTATGATAAAACTGTTGTACTTAATAATTTACTTATTAAAGGAAGTAGAGCTTCTGACAACTTATTCCGCTACATTTTGAATGTTGGATCAATGGGCATGTAATGCAAAGGAGTGATGATAGTATTGTGAGGTTTTGAGTATGAACGTGAATGCATATACAGGATTGGATACGACTGCACGGATAGCCGAGTGGTATAGGTCACCACGTTAATTACCACTGTGCGCGACGTGCTGTGGGTTCGATCCCCGCATGGGACAAGTATTTGTGTGATCCACAAATGCTTGTTTCAAGTCTGGGTGTTCTTAGTGCATGTGGTTTGAATGTTTGTGAAACCCCCGCGACACAAGGATTAAATTCCTTAGTGCAGGCTTCGTTTTTGTAAAAGAAAGATTAATTTAAAAGGAGTATATTCTACGAGGTAATCAAATGCATAAAACTGATAAACTTTTCCCATGACTATAATGTTCTTATGAGATGACGTCATAGAGAAGTATGAAAAAGAAGACATGCTGCGTCAACCCCAAAATGAAATTGGGGTAAGCGTAGGAGGAAATGACGTAATTTTGAATGTTGTAATATTATTAACATGATTATTCTTTTTTTAATTCGACGGGCCTGTTTTTCTAGTGGTTAGTGACCCTGACTGCTAAGCCGGAGGTCGTGGGTTCGATTCCCACCCAGTACAAATCTTTGTGTGATGAGTACAATCATTTGTTCTGTGTCTGGGTGTTATTTATCTATAATTTGTACGTATTTAGAAATATATAAGTATGTTTATCAGTTGTCTGGTCACCATAGTACAGGCTCTGCCTAGTTTGGGATTAGATGGCCAAACATGATGGCATTTACATAGTAATTATGTTTAGTGAGTGATACAGTGTGTTTTCATTGCTGGACATATACCTGTTTCAGTGTCGCTGCAACACCTTTCCACATCCAGTCTGACCCAGTTACCTCTTAGGTAGTCGCCTACCTAGGTTACATACTCCGCTGCGATAGGTAGTTTTTTTTTTAAAGGTTACTAGCAATGTGGGTCGCACATTAATAGTAATCTCGTTAACCCCTCGTGTTAAGCTAAGATGCTTGTGTTACGAGTGGGTTCACGTCGGTAGTGTAATGGGTGGGATTCGAACCCGCAACCACATGATTGCAAGTCCGACGCCCTAGCAATTAGGCTACCGCCGCTTCAAGTTTAAACTAATATGATGAAAAAAGTTTTTATAACGTAGTTTCTTAAAAATGTTATTACATTATTGTTTATTTTTTTGCATGAAACAAAAAAGCAGGTAATTTTTAATAACTAATGTGAGTAATACGTTACGACTAACCTTTGAGTTTAAAAGTGCTTTTGCTTCTAGAACTTGAAATTTCATTGTTTTCCTTACATTCAATTCATCATGTTTGTTTAAGTTATTGCACGCCTCATAAGCGAAGCGTTGAGGTGGGTATAACTGTCAGTTTACGCAATTCTCCAACTTAAAATGTCACTTTTTTTATTCTTTATTGCTTTTTTATGTGAATATAAATAGACAAATGTTGAGAAAAAACACAATTTTTAACACTCATGATATTTTTAAACCTCTTTTTATTATTTATACGAATAAATAATTTAAAAAAGTTCTGTCTTGGACGTCCGTGTGTCTGTATGTACGGATCCCGTATCTTGAGGTCACGATAACGAGCGAAATACTTCACTAATCAAGTTGGTTTTTTTTTATAGGCTTCAGTATTTTGAGGAATAGAAGCCTATTACTTTTCAAGGTATAATTCGATGTAGTTCAATTATTATTTACAAATAATCTCAATTTTTATTGTAATGAATGATATTATGAGGCGTGCGCTTTTGGATTTTCCAACTATTTGATCCATATGATTGACTCTATCGATTGATGCCATAAAAGCCGAGGATGGTAGATTTTCAGATTTCAAACCCTTCGATTCCAGGATATATAAGCATACAAGCATATTTTCAATTAGATAGCGTGGATTTGTTTCTTTGAAACAATAAAGGAATGTTGTAGTATAATTTGCTTTCTGAAATATTCATCATACTGTCCTTCCAGGTGGTATTACGGAATTCTACCCTGTATACATGTATAATCTCGAAAACTATGACCCTCCCTGTTGACAACACCAACAGAGGTTTTCTAGATTGCAAGATTGATTTTATTGCGTGACCGTCAAGTTTAAAAATATGTAGAAATCAATCGTATTGTAAGGTCCTGAATTCTTAAATCTATATTTGAGAAGAAAATAAGAGTTTTGAAAACCAACCGCCTACAGAAATAATGCAGTCCACTCAACAACTTCCCAACACTCTTTGTTCTGTGCAGTCGGGTAACAAAAAGAATAACTAGGAAACCTCTATTTATTTACATAGTAACATAAAATTTAATTAACGTTGAAGTTGGCGTTTACCGTATTCACAATTAACTATATCAAAGTTGTAAAATGCTATGTTAATTCTATGAGTATGACTTATTTTAATCAAAGTAAACATTGTGCTACTTACTTGTGAGGGATTATCATGTAGTTATCTACCCTATATTTCCGTCTATGCATAAAATAATACCAAGCAAGGCCGCGCAGGCAGCAGCCATACGTAATCCGATTATGTATGAATGTAAAACATAGTATTATCATCCCTATATTTGTATACTAGCTTCTGCCCGCGACTTCGTCTGCGTGACTTCAGAATTGGGTCAACAAGTAAATGAAAAACGTGAAAGTAATGAAAAATGGAAAAAAAAAATCACCCGTATTATAGCTTGCGCTGTAATAGAGAAAAATAACCAGCTGTCTGCCTACAGCTTAGCTCGGAAACAATATTCAATTTTCCCTCGGGAACTACTTAAGGAATTGGGATAAAAGGTAGCCTATGTTTTTTTCCATGTCAAAGGCTACATGCATGCTAAATTTCATCCAAATCCATTCAGCGGTTTTTGCGTGATTGAGTAACAAATAACCAAACATCTAAACATCACGTCCACAATTTCACATTTATAATATTGGTAGCATAAGGGATGTTGATGTATAGATTAACGAATAATATAATTTCCTAGCGGTTGGCTGCTAGTCTTACCGTATTTAGCTGAATACCGTACTTCACATGGAGCGACTGCATATCTGAGCTCCACAACCCATTGCTGAGTTATACAATATTCTTCTTGTCAGAATTGTAATGACTTAACGACTGTCAAAGATCACTATATGATAGTCGAGACCAACGGCTTCCTAGATGAGGAGGGTCTCGGAACCTTTATTATAGGTCAAAACGTACAGCTTAGCTTTAGCTACGAGGCCCTCCGACCTACACGACGGGCCTGTTGGTCTAGTGGTTAGTTACCCTGACTGCTAAGCCGGAGGTCGTGGGTTCGATTCCCACCCAGGACAAATCTTTGTGTGATGAGCACGATTCTGTATCTGGGTGTTATTTATCTATAATATGTATGTATTTAGAAATATATAAGTATGTTTATTAGTTGTCTGGTTACCATAGTACAGGCTCTGCCTAGTTTGGGATCAGATGACCGTGTGTGAGATTGTCCCAAGATATTTACATACAATTTCATTGATATACCTACATTGTACAAACGTTTCTAGACGTACTTTATTTCCTAGATCTCTCTAAGCAGACTTGTATTGCGTCCCATCGGACTTTGAGAGTGACAGAATGGAGTGCATCTGTATTTCCGTCCATGTTCGGGTTCTCAAATGTCTACTATTGGATAGTTCCTATTGTCATGTGATTCACTGTGTCATTCACTGACATAACCCGAACTTTGGGTTTAGGAGATAACTTCACGACCATAACGACGATTAATTTGAAACATTATACATTCATGTTCAAATATTGGCTAAAAGTAGCTTAAAACCCTCGATAAAAAAACTATTATAATCTAAAACTGAAACATATTTTTAAAGTAGCAGACTAGTAGTTCCTGAGATTAGTGCATTCAACCAGACAAACATTCTCTTCAGCTTTATAAATACTAGTATAGATATTTATCTCCAGTCCGAGAAAGTGTGTAAATACCGTCAAATGAAGGCCTTGTCATTTACACTAATATTATAAAGAGGAAAGATTAATTTGTATTTCTGTGTGTGTATGTTTGTAATGAATAAACTCAAAAACTGCTGTGCCGATTTCAAAAATTCTTTCACCATTAGAAAGCTACATTCCCCATAAGTAACATAGACTATATTTTTTAATACCGCAAAATAATTTACAAGTTAAGAAGTTAATTAATTTAAATAATCGGTTATTTTATATTTAAGCTATACAAAATGAAATTAGTAAAATAATTTAGTTTTAGATTAGACATCCGAGTCAGATAATATATGTTTGTGACACTGTGTTATACGTGTTTAAATTTATATTATTATGCTGGATGTAACTATACAATTTCAATGTCTAAAAATGTTTATGTCTTTATCACATATACAGATTTTTAGACATTGATAAATAAATAAAAATAAATAATATTGCTTAATATGCATATATTAATATTTTTTTATTTTGTAATATAAGTTCTGTAAAGTGTTTATTTTAGAAGTAATTGTATATATTTTTCTTTAAAATAAAGTATATTGCTTAGTTGCAAAAATAAATGCAAATAAAACTAAAGTACTAATCCTTAAAATCTCACTTGGTGTCAACCCTATTCTGTGCGTGTATTCCAATACAGGCAATTTATGTTGATGTGAAAGGATCGATTCTCTGGAGGAGGGATTGTCACTCCATCTGCAAATCCCACCCAAAAAGGGGAAAACTTTTCGGATTTTACTTACATCGAAGTTTCGGCATATTAATGTTTAGTAATGAAGGTATTGTTGGATTCAAGGTTCGATTCTTTTTTAGTGCTATAACTATGTGAAAAAGATATGGGAGTTTCGGTTAGTGGATAGGCAATAGATAAAATTCTCGTATTTTTTTTTTTATTTATTAAGGTAGTTAATTTTGGGGACATAAATTAAAAACCTTAGTGGTTTAAGTTTCTTCTTTCAGTCATGACGTAGGAATAGAACGAAATTTTTAACATCATAAAAAGTAATGCATACCTTCATGTACTTCCCTTTAACTACCAAACAAGCTAAAAACGTGTTCTCATATAATTATATGTATGCCAAAAAATAAAATAAATGAACAAAATACCAGCACATAATAATCATTTCAAATGTAGGCAAAAGGCACCGAATTCCTCAAATATTTTTTGAAGTACCGCAGCATATTAGTGTTATGGGTCGTTTCTGGTACAATACCCAACGCTTAGCCTCCTAACTTGCCTCATAAGGCTACACATGTTGCCCTCATTGGGTCAGGTCCGTCAATCGTCCATCGTACTTCATAAGCTCAAACAGGGGACCTTAATAAATACCCATACATGCGTATTTTTGGGGTTCCTTAAGACGTAGATCAAAACCACATTTTTTGTCAGAATGGAATCAAAAAAATCAAGAATCTATCTCTCTAATATCATGGCGGCGTGGAATACTTAACAAATAAGAGAAACTCTTTGTTTTTACAGCTGACTAGTTTTCTCCTAATTTAAGCAGATATCACCCAATATACCAAACAGTATAGGAACAACATTGAGAGATTTCAAAAACATTCGACTTTGTATACGATTGCAAATCGTCCAAAAAAGCTAGCTTTCGCACGCGAGTGTACATGCAATAATGTATTTTTGCAGTTTAAGCTGACTCTATACGAAAAGCGAAACAAACCTTAAGACAGAATTACTTCCACATCTATATTTACAAAATTGATAAATAAATATATTTTCTATCAAGGTATTTGAAAGAAATCTTTTAGTTATTATTATAACCTTATTATTTTCTCTCATCCCTTACACCACATGACAAGATCCTCACTCGAAATCGATCCGAAGCCCATTCTGTGGCGGCTTTCCATCTGACTTCATTCATCGTTACAATATCCGATACGAATAAGTACCTATGTTTTGAAAGTTCTACGTTTGGTTAGTGGGTGTTATTATTCTTGGAATTTTCTGGGTTTTGGTCACTTGGAGGATTACAAATAAATTAATTGTTATTCATATTATGACCACGCAAAGAGAAGCATCAACTTGTTTGGTATAGATTTTGAATATCATACGAGACTCAATTTCTTTTTAATTCTAAGCTGCGGTCGCGGCTAGGGTGTCAAACTTGCGATCACGCGGTTGTCAGTTTGAAACCCATCCATTGCACAACCGAGGTGAAACCACTCGTAACACAAGCATTTAGCTTAGCACGAGAGGTTAAAAATAATACTAGTAAAGTGCGTACCACATCGCCAGTAAGCTTTTGAAAATGTTTTTTTGTTAGACAATCATTTTTAGGGTTCCGTACCTCAAAAGGTAAAAACGGAACCCTTATAGGATCACTTTGTTGTCCGTCTGTCTGTCTGTCTGTCAAGACCTTTTTTCTCAGGAACGCGTGGAGGTATCAAGCTGAAATTCATATCAAATACTCAAGTCTATGGTTTCTTGGAGCTGTGAAAAAATCAAACTTCTAAGTCAACGCGATCAAAAGATACTCCCGTTTATGCCGCAAATTTTCGACACTCGCAAGGGAATCAAAACCTACAGGGTACTTCCCGTGAACTCAGAATCTTGAAATTTGGTATGAAGCAACGTCTTATAGCAGAGATATAGGAAAAATTGCGAAAAGTATACATTTTTAGTTATATCATATAATAAAAATATTTTTAATAATTTTAAACTTACTACCCCTTTCCTCATGAACGCGTAGTGGTATTATATTGAAAAAATTCATATCAAATACTCAAATCTATAATACCTTTAAGCTGTAACAAAATCAAACTTCTATGTCAACGCAATCAAAAGAAACAGGAATTAAAACCGCATATTTTGAAACTCGCCACTACTCGCAAGGGAATCAAAACCTACAGGGTACTTCCCGTGAACTCAGAATCTTGAAATTTGGTACGAAGCAACGTCTTATAACACAGATAAAGGAAAAATTGCGAAAAGCATAAATTTTTAGTTACATCATATAATAAAAATATTTTTAATAATTTTAAACTTATTACCCCTTTACTCATGAACGCGTAGTGGTATTATATTGAAATTCTTAACAAATACTTAAGTCTATAATATCTTTAAGCTGTAACAAAATCAAACTTCTACGTCAACGCAATCAAAAGATACAGCAATTAAAGCCGCATATTTTGAAACTCGCAACTACTCGCAAGGGAATCAAAACCTAAAGGATACTTCCAGACGACCTGGAATCTTGAAATTTGGCATGAAGCAACGTTATAAAGTACACATATAGGAAAAATTCCGAAAATCTTAAATTTTTATTTACATCACATAGTATATTTTTTTTAATAATCATAAACTTACTAGCTGACCCAGCAAACGTTGTTCAGCGATTAAAAAAAAACAGATGTTGGCCGATTCTCAGACCTACCCGATATGCACACAAAATTTCATGCAAATCGGTTCAGCCGTTTCGGAGGAGTTTGGAAACAAACACCGCAACACGAGAATTTTATAATAATATATTAATGTTTTCATATATGTATTGACAAGGTACCGTCAGCTTTCCACATTGTTATGTTATGGATTTCATTTAGCAATAAAAATACCATAACTTTTACTTATATACCTACAGGTTTGTACGGAACCCTCGGTGCGCGAGTCTGACTCGCACTTGGCCGGTTTTTTTTTCTTAGTATCTGAAAAACCTGCCTGTACCTTAAATTACTAGAAGTCTCTAACCTGGCCAAAGGTTTGTATTGTAAGGAATATTGCAATATTACTTAATGCCCTTAATATATATTAAGGGCGTATACTAATAAAGCAGTGGGGGGCAAACCTATAGTTATTTATTGGGCAACTACCAAATAAGTTACGTGGTGTCATAGAATAAATAATTAAAAAGAACACAATGACATTGTAATGTCACTGATATGAACCTATGACCTTGAGCTAACAAACCAAACTTCAAACGATTAGGTCACCCTGAAGGCCTTGAAAGAATAATTAATTACGTCAGAGATATTTCATGTGTTTTTTTATTAGCCTTGCCTTTCTTTTAGTGTTACATCACATCATAAATTATTTATTAATTCACTAATGGCCGAGTACAGAACCGTCAATCAGTTTGAAGCCGCCGTTAAGTCCCATGCTGTCTCTGTCACTCTAAGGTGTGAAGTAGCGACAGTTTTTGTTTTTTTTTGTTTAAAAAAAAATAACGGCGCCCGCACTAAGGAATTTAAACCTTGTGTCGCGGGGGTTTCACAAACATTTAAATCTATACATAATAGGGCACTTATCTGAATCCAGTAAGACTGAGAGCAGATACTGGATGCTTAGGAATGATTCGGCAAAAAAAAAAAACAATAAGCATGAATAAAATTCAGTATGTTAATTCATGAGCTGAATTTCAGTACGTATTAACGCATGCAAAGCGAATATTTGTGATCAAATATTTTGGTGTAGCTTGTGTTGGTAAAAGTAAAGCGACTGGTTACTTTGTACCGGGTTCGAGTCCTGCTTGAGGTTAAACTTTTTCCTTTCTATATGTATTTAATTACAAGCAAAGTGTCAAGTGATTTACATTTGACGGGCCTGTTGGTCTAGTAGTCAGTGACCCCGACTGCTAAGCCGGAGGTTATGGGTTCGATTCCCACCCAGGACAAATCTCTGTGTGATGAGCACGATCATTTGTGCTGTATCTGGGTGTTATTTATTTTATTTATGTATTTAGAATTATATATGTAGGTATGTTTATCAGTTGTCTGGTTGCCATAGTACAGGCTCTGCCTAGTTTGGGATCAGATGGCCGTGTGTGAATTGTCCGAAGATATTATTATTATATTATACAGTTTAATGAAATTTCTCTTTCATTTTACAATCAAAACACTACATTTATTAAAAAGTATGTAAATCACTATATTCTTAAACAGATCAAAGGGTTCAGGAAGCTACTGTACACATGACATTGTCATATATACGTAAAAGTCTACACAGGGCGCTAGGGAAGTCAAGATTTTTTATGAATAATTTATGAAACACTCCCATTTTTATCGCGGGAGGCGTACGTCCAACGAAGTCTCTGTTTACCAGCGGATTTACCTCGAGGTGAAATTAGGGCTGCCACTTACCTTATCAGGAATCACAGGTATAGATAAAGCTGAGATTTTCTAACATTGAGTCTGGGTACTGAGTAGCAATGATACGAAACAGAGGTTGCAAGATTTTTTTACTCTATATTTTTTATCATTAAATTTTATGTCAAATTAACTCAAAAATCGCGTCTTTTTTCGACAATGAGGCGCTGGAATCCTATAAATGTAACGATGATTCTAAAAACCAATTTAAATTAGTTTTTTTACATTTTGTTTGTTGTGTGATGTTGCTTCTACAGGATAAATTTTGAAGGAGTGCGTATATTCTACGAGGTAATCAGGTGCATAAAACTGAACAACTTTTCCAAAGGAATATAGGTCGAAATCTTAAAATTGAAAATCATCTTTTCATACAAACATAAGTCACGTGACCTGTCACTTAGTATGAAAATTACATTTTCCATTTTAAGATTTCGACCTGTGTTCCTTGGGAAAAGTGGTACTCCTTTTAAATTAATCCTGTATATTATATATCTACACTTTTATTTATTCATATTTTGTGGTTTCATGTTCATTATAAAAAGAGTGTTAAAAATTGTGCAACCTCTGTTTTGCGTTCAACTATACCTGTCTTTTATATTGATGGTAGCAAACTCTCACTTCGTTTTGAGAGCTTTCTGGCTCAATCAACAGGATATCTCAACGTGGACTTGGCCTAATTCCATTTTTATGGTCACTATCAGCATGGCTTCGAAAACTCAGCTATTTTGGAAACATTATTATTGGTTTTTCCGCTGATTCTTCAAAACGCTCTATTTTACGGAATATTATATTTTACATTATTATTATATTTTAAAACACCTTGTAACCAGGAGTAGCTGTTACTTTTAAAAATAAATTTAGTTTATGTTGAAGTACATTCAACGCAATATAAGACTGACGTCTTATCTGACCAAAATCAGTTAACTTTTATTTGTGGAATAAAATTGGCGTCTAACAGTTTTAGTTTTCAAATAAGTCAAAAAAAAATCGGAGACAAGCTGTAACCACGACGTTGTTTGCGTTTTCTTTTATAATCATTGGAATTACAGCGACGCCATCTGTCAAAAATTTATCGTACAGTCAACAGCAAAAGTAGATGATCAAAATCAGAAATTCAATACTAACTAATTAACGGAGTTCACGTCACAGTTCACTTTGCTAAGGTAAGGATTATCACATGGTCAAATGCATAGTTTATGATAAGCATTAGATGGGACGGAATATATCCAAGGTTTATCTATTTTTATTATAATATTTATCCTACTAATATTATAAATGTGATAATGTGGATGTTTGGATGTTTGATACTCAATCAAGCAAAAACGGCTAAACGGATTTGGTCGAAATTTGGCAAAAATCTAGCCTTTGACATGGAAAAGAACATGGGCTGCCTTTTATCCCGATTCCTTAAGAAGGTCCAGAGGGAAAATTGAAAATTGTTTCCGAGCTAAACCATGGGCAGACAGCTGCTTTGAACTTTGGTATTTTTCTCTATTACAGCGCAAGCTATAACACGGGTGAAAATTTTATTCCATTTTTCATTACTTTCACATTTTTTATTTCTTTTGGACCCAATTCTGAAGTCCACGCAGACGACTGGGCGGGCAAAAGCTAGTTTGTTAATAAATTAAATTATACAAACAGCTATATGTCATTTTTAGTACCTAAGTGTAAAAGTGTTGAGATAGTACCATTATCTAAAATACGCTCTACTATTGTTTGAATGACTCACTTGATCTAATAAGCCTTTTTCCCAAGCTATGTTGGGTTCGGCTTCCAGTCTTACTGAATTTAGCTGAATAGTGATTGAATTACTTACATGTCAACTTGACATTGGGCCTATATCCAGCCCGTCACAACAATTAAAATCTATTTATCACACGCAGCATTAAGGTACAAAATTCAATATCACATAATATCTTAGCGTTTCGACACTGTTAATTTACTTAATGGCAGTAAAAGAGAAGGCTATTATCAGCTAATTAGGTTACAATTATTGACAAAATGTTTAGTAAATATTTTGGTAAATGAAGCCTTTTAACAGGTATTATGTCAAAACATATTACGCATTTGAATCTGTAGTAATTAATTCAAAATGAGAAAATCGAAATGTTTATTAATAATTCTCATTCACAGGAATATCACCTTTAACTGTCTTTCAACTGAATACATTCAAAGGATCCTTTTCGAAGAGAAATGAACTGAGTATTAATTAACATTTTCAATCATTTCAGACTACTCCTGTCACGTATAAGACGTCCGGCTCTCCGATTGGCTAGCTGCAAGCGTTTAACTAATCACAGAGCCGAATTCGGTACACGTCAAACGCGTAAACTTAAAACAAACTCACTCTCTTGTCTCTTGTAATTTCTTCAAAATAACAAAATTTTGATGATTACATACTCAAGTTTTAACCACCTTATTTTACAGGACCAGTCCAATCTAAGATCAATACATCTAACCCTAACGATTTCGACAGAACCTAAATCAGTGCGAGAAACTCGAATCATGCTTATAACAAATAAAAGAAAGTCTAAAATAAAATAAACAAGTTTCGCGTGGCAGCCCTGTAGATCCGTGGATCTTTCTGTCAAACAGCATGTATAGGCTGATATTTTACGATGAGAATTATTTTTGCTTGAGAATTGGCAGTCGGGGGATAGAATCGATTTATGTTGCAAACAGCATTGCGCGGGCAAAGATAAAGAATTATGACAATTTATTACGGAATTATATACATAGTTTTTCTTTTGTGCAACGATTAAAACAGGGTGTTAATTTATTAATTTCTCGGTATCTATGTTCTGTCCTGAATAAATTTTGATATAGTAGTCAATCAGCTCATTGTTTTAATTGTTTAGGCACTTTGAATCGGATAGACCGAAATACGATAGCCTCTTAGCTCAAACATTGAGGTCAACTTTTTGGGAAAAAACTAACGAGTAAACTAAAAAAACGGTGTATCATAGAACAAGCGACCAACACGCTTCGTATTCCTAAATCATAACCTTCACAGATGCATTTGATGCAATAAAAATGGCAAACTTGCGAATAAAGCGGTGGCATTTTATAGCACCATCGATAATATTATTGCCAGCCCTACAGGATTTTGTTGTCGCACACTGTGTATCGGCTGATATTTTACTTTGAGAATTATTTTGGCTTGAGAATTGTCAGTTGGAGAAATCTTATCGATTTATAGGTTCTTCAAGGTGACTGAGTGTATTTGTACGGACATTATGTGCTTGTGTTTTTAATTTATCTTGTTGGTTGCGACTTTCATGAATGTTGTTATAAGTTAATGTATCGTTCTTCGTTCAATTAGGGCTGATTTTTCAATAGCGCGAACAGATAGTACGCCTTACACAGTAGTACACACTTTTACTGACAATCAAAAATATCCCATATTTCGTCCTCTCTCTTAAAAAGTTATATAGACTCTGAATGAAATTATGTCAAATTTGTAGTGGCGGTAGTAATGGCTAGGGCGTAGGACTTGCGATCATGTAGTTCCTCGTTCAAAATGCACCCATAGCACTACCGATGTGCATCTCGTATCACAAGCAGTTAGCTTAGCACGAGGGGTTAATAATATTAAAAATTTGCGACCCACTCTGCTAGTATTTTTTTTAATGAATAAACCTAATGCCAGAATAAACCTTTCCAGTTTTATGTAAAGTAGAATATATGTAGCAAGATTAATAGATTCAACGGTTCTCACGAGTATTCTCGGCAACCTGAGTAATTTCAAACTCAGTAGGAGTCCCTAATGAGAGAAATGAGAATGTCACAACGAAACTGTTAAAGGAGGATGCACGAAATCGTCCCCACCCACCAACAGATTTTAAATGTATCTCAGTTTACACGTCTAGGCAGCCAGATTATTTTTTACTATGACGAAATTTGCCGTAGGTATGGGGTATTCATTCTAATTGAATTTGAAATCATTTTATTTAATCATTTATTTTTTTCAATTTACTCTAAAAAGAAAATTATTTTTACAATTAATGGAAGTATTATCTGCAGAAACACAATCTAAAATAAGTAACAGTTACATTTTCTGCCACTTAATATACAAAATAAGTGTATTCTTTGATAGTTTAGTGAGAAAAACAATAACTAAAAGAATATAATAAACAGGGCCTGCTAAATAAAAAACCTTGTAAAACAACAGAAGTTTTGGCGCATACGCAGAATTTCAGGTAAGAAGCCGTTATCGCCGTCCCTGCGCTCGCGCACCTCAGTCTTGTCTAGTTCATTTCGCTGTGTTTACGTTGTTCACCTGTCTTTGTGTTTGTTACGATTATGTTTTGACCCCTGCTTGTTTATTGGACCATCTGATTACTTTTCGTTTGACCCTGGCACGTTTACTGGACTGTGATTTACCAACATGGAGATTGGACGCCGATGTGTTATGTGTCTAAGATCTGTTTTGCGACAGAGGCGACACATTTTGCAAAATAGTTTGGTTCAAAGTGATCCGGAGTTAGTTGCTTATATAAATATTTTTTCTTTTTTTTTTCATGAACCCCATTGTTTTAGTTGAAAAAAAAAATATTATTATTCTTTTCATTGGTCGTCATAAGAATATTAAAACAAATCCCAAGTCTGTTGGTAGGTGGGGACAGTGCCCCTAGAATTTTGCGCATCCCCCTTTAGGTCCGACTAAAATTCCCATACAAATTTGGCGACAAGTAAAAACGTATGCTCTAAAACACTGTGATGGAATTGAATGGAAAAAAGGAGAAAACTAGATTGATATTTCTAAGTTAGTTGTCATTTGCCGTCCTTTTCTCACGCTTTATGTATGTGTAAGTAAAAGATAGCCATGGTTTAATTTAGTTTAGTTCGCGTACAGGGGAATCAGCGCCAATGTCGGCTTATTATGTTCTTAAAATGTGAATAAAAGTGGAATACCTAATTGAGTACGTATCCATTCATATATTTACTGTCTGTATTGGCGTTCTGCTTGACTTGGCGGTTTGTTTGTATTCATTAGGGAAAACTAAACATGACTGGAATTTGCATTCGAAACCAGGTTGGTTTACGTTTCAGCGATACCAGCGTCGAACCTCAATCAACATTGATTCTTTGACTACCTCTGCTCCTCAATACGTAATAACTGAGTCAGGGTGATATTATTTCAAGTTGTAAATTATCTTAACTAAGTGGGTGTGAAACTTTATTTCCGCTTATTGATAAGGAAAAAAAGAAAAAAATATTATTCACACACAGTTGACGAAAAAATAAATGAAAAATTTCAACATGAGTCTTATTTGAGGAGGTGTTTCAAACATCGGTGTCATCTTGTTACAAAAATAAAACTATTTTTATTATACATTTTATTTCGAGCTGTATCTTGTCGCTAGAGTAAAACGATTTTATTTTTTATATTTTATCTTGAGCACTTCACAAATTACTATTCAACTGAGTTGCATATGAGTCGTAATTTCATTCACAATACTTGTCAATTAGACATATAAGTAAAATGGCTACAACGTTCTATCACTAAGGCCCAGTTTTTGATCCAGAGTTAACTCAACCATTGGTTATTCTAACTAATGGTTTCAAAACTAGTTTTTTCATCAATTATTAATCTACCAAATGGTGAAATAAATTTGAGAGTTAATAATTTGACCATTTGTAGAATAAAAGTTGATGAATAAACGCGTTCCAACGAAGTTTGAAAACATTAGATAGCATAGTTTATCATTGGTTGAGTTAACTCAGGATCAAAAAACAGCGGCCGTACCATGGCGTTTAAAGTAAGATTGTTCCATTCTTATTTCAGTGTGGGAAAGAGACAGAGTTATAAAGGTTACCTAGCGCCATCTCTTTCCAAAACTGGAATAAGAATGAAACAATAATACTTTAAACGTCATGGTACGGCCGCTGGTCCAAACCTTCTGATATGTTCTGTTTACCATTTATTACTAGCTTCATATCGTCACACCTTTACATTTCTAGGAACAAAAATTAATATCCGCGTTATTTAAATGGTCCAATGGTTTATTAATTGGCTAACGGTGCGTTTCACCGAACAGTTGATTATATTGAACGTTTATACCGACGAACACGTTTTCGTTTTTAATTGTTTTGTATTTGTGTTCAATCGTTCATCGTCTATTAATAGTAATTTCCTGATAGATCAAACAGAAAAGTTTAAATGTAAAGGTGAGTTAGGAAAAACGTAAATGCATTGCAATAAAGAATATGAATATGAATCAATAAAATAATTTGTTTTGGTAACTAATTGCGCAACTCGGTGTTACTCGAGGTTTACTAATTGTTTTTTTATTTGTATTCGGAATATTGTGCCCATATATTAATCCGGTGTGACAGGTACCTTCATATAAAATTTTATCAAAATTGTTTTAGCCATTAGAGAGTAAAGAGGTAACAAACATACACAGTCACAAACTCGGGATCTCACCCATTATTTTCCTAGTTAATAACTTCACTACCGCATCAAAAGCAACAAGAATATTTACAACCAATAGAAATGTTCATACGTGACTCACACAGGAAAATGATGAAAATGAAAATGAAAATGAAAATGATTAATACAAAAATATGATAAAATATACAAATAAAAAAGAGCTTTAGAAAAGTTAGCAAGCCATACAGGGACCCAACTTCTCCGAACTGTGTACAACACCTACATATGAAAGCCTCGAAATTGATCTCCAAAGACATAACCTATTTCAAGAGCTGGCAGGATGCCATTTAGGTAAAAAATTGTGTTTCTGATCGAGATTCTTTGATGGCTTTGAGACTATAATATCGAACCTGTACGAGTATAGCGTGTAACTTACAGTTTTGTGTATTAACTTTGAATTAAAATACATTTGCGTGCAAAAAAAATAGTTTGATAATATTTTTCCTCATCCATTTCACTGTAGAGAATATAAATAATAAATAAAATAATAAAATAAATGTGGACAACATCACATACATTGCTCCGAATCCAAAGTAAATAGCTAAAACACTTGTGTTATGGAATCAGAGACAACGAAGGTACCACAAACACCCAGACCCGAGACAATGTAGAAAAGTGTTTTTCTACATTGAGCCGTCCGGGGATCGAACCCGGGACCTCAGAGCTGGCGACACCCTGAAAACCGGTGTTTACGCCACTCGACCACGGAGGTCGTCAAATTTAATATCGTACTTCTTACGTTTAAATTGATGTCTGGATACACATAATATAATTATAGTTTACTATCTAGAATACTGAATGCTACTTTTTAATCCTATAGGATTATTTAAAAGGAGTGCGTTTATTCAATGATACGTCTTAAGACTTCGGGAATGGGAATTATTTTGGTGAAACTTTGGGATCAATAATTATTATAATTAGTAACAAAAGTGAGATTTTCATATATATTACAAGTGTTTACCACTTTGTAATATATTATTATCTTAAACTTATTTTTTTTACATTTGTCCATTCATATTGCATTTTAGAGTGCTTAAAATGTAATCTGTAATTTAAAAAAAGCTTACTAGCAATGTGAGTTACTCCCATTTCTAGGAAGTAAAAAGTATCTGCGTTCGTTTGTTTTATTTGGCTGTTTTTTAAATCAAATTAGGTACATTCTTCCAAACGCTCCTATCCTATTCGATTTTGTTTCTCATTTTAAAGCCACAGTCGACACGTTTACAAGTTTTGCTATCATCAGCAAAATAAAACTTGAAAATTGAGTTCTTCACCTCTTGAAAATTGTTCTCATGAAGACATAATTCGGTATCGAAGTTGGCAACACGCCATCTAGGTAAAAAATGAGCTTGCCAATAAGAATTTAGGACACGTTATTAGGTGTTGGTCGTTGCTTCTGTATATTTCATATTGTTGTAACTAAACGGAAGATGTTTTATGATTCATTGTGAGGGATCTTTTGGTAAGATCGAAGATGGAAGATAGGGATGTATGATTTTTATAGTATTTTGCCTACACTACTAATAACTGAAATAAAAGGCCGGTGTAAAATGCCTAAATGTCAAGCCCTTAACGCATGTTCGATTGTTCCCGCTAATTCTTAACAAAATACTTTGTATCTGAAGAGGACTTGGAATTTTCCTCTTCTTGTAATTAATATAATTTAATAAATTGAGTCGCTCACTTGCTTGTTGCTTGAAGACGAATGCCGGCGCGGGCGCTACAGTCGCAGGCGCGCTCCGTTCGCCCCTGCTCCCCGCACCCCCGCTCGTAGTGATGTGACGTTTTAGAACGTACTAATTTTAACGTAGTGATGTGCTTGATAATAACGCACTAATTTAATATTGACGTGCACCTATAATGGCGTGCACATACTCCACGGCGTTGAATATATTTCAACAATGTTATGGTGCCATAGGCAATAGGCACATTTTGTGGACGGCTCGTTTTATTTCGCCCTTGTTGGTGTAGACGTCGGCCACCCGCACTATTCCATCTCTGCCTGGGTATAATCGCGTGACACGCCCCATTCGCCAGTCCAGCGGCATCAGGTTATCTTCTCGTAGCACGACCATGTCGCCGACTTTAAGAGATGGTTGATTTCTTCTCCACTTAGTTCTGTTCTGCAGCTCTGCCATAAACTCCCGGCGCCAACGTTCCCAAAATTGTTGCCGAATCTGTTCTATGCGTTGGTATCTATTGGGCCTGATATTATTCATTGGCAGTGATGGCACAGAGATCAGCGGGCGGCCGATAAGAAAATGCCCAGGGGTTAATGGATTTGTGTCGGTTGGATCGGAAGAAAGGGGGGAAATGGGACGGGAGTTAAGGATAGCCTCTATTTGTGCAAAAAGCGTCGCTAACTCCTCAAATGTAAGGGAGGCACCACCAGCTGCGCGCTTCAAGTGATATTTAGCCGATTTTACGCCAGCTTCCCACATACCCCCAAAGTGCGGTGAATAAGCTGGACAAAACACAAATTTAATTTCTTCCGTTGCAGCAAAGTCTGCAACTGATTGACGGCTGGATTTAATAACTCTTCCCAACTCATTATTGGCTCCAACAAAGTTTTTTCCATTATCCGAATAGATCGCATAAGGCTTGCCGCGACGTGAAACAAATCTACGCAAACAAGATATAAACGCTTCCGTTGTTAGGTCACTGACGACCTCAAGATGTAGCGCTTTAGTAACTAAACATACAAAGACGCATAGATAGGCTTTAGTGACGCGGTTACCTCTACCTTTCTTTGAAGAGATCATAAATGGTCCCGCAAAGTCGATCCCACAGGTATTAAAAGGGAAGTCTGGAGTAACTCTCACACTAGGCAATTCTCCCATTAAAGGTTGTATCGGTTGACCTCGCATTCGAGTACAAATAACACAAGTCCTAGCGATAGTGCGAGCTAAGTTCCTTCCTCCTAGTGGCCAGAACCTCTCGCGGATAGAGGACAAAAGTAATTGGGGACCGGCATGACATAATCGAGAGTGTTCATATCTCATAATTAATTTAGTAAAATGATGCTTTGCATCTAATAAAACGGGATGTTTCTTATCATATTGACAATCAGATTTATTTATTCTACCGCCTACCCTAATTAAACCATCAGTATCACAAAATGGATTTAGAGGCAATAATTTACTTTTGTGGTGTAATACCTTACCATTCTTTATTATTTTGATATCCTTTGGAAATGACGCTGACTGACTAAATTTTAATAATAATATTAATGACCGATCCAGTTCCTCAACTTGCAAAGGCCCTATCACTTTGACCGTATTTTTCTTACAATTATGCACAAAGCGCAAAACATATGCCAAAGATCTTTTTAATTTTAAATAACAAGAGTGTCTATCGAATTGAATAAATGAATCAGTCTTGTCCAATGTTTCATCAACGGAGAGTAGTACCTTCATTTCTGGTAGGTTATTAAAACTAAGCTGTGGCTGCGTAGGCCATTCAGAGTGCCCTTCCTTAAGAAATGAAGGTCCTTCCCACCACAATGATGATCCCTGCAGATGCTGTGGATCAATCCCCCTGGATGCCAAGTCTGCAGGATTAAAATTAGTCGGAACATGTCGCCATTCAAAGTCTTGGGTAAGCTGATTAATTTTGTTTACACGGTTTCGTACAAAGGTTTGCAAGACCTTATTTTGTGTTTTAAGCCATCCCAGTACAACTGTAGAGTCTGTCCACAAATATTTTTTATTAACCTTGCATGGGACAGATTGTAATAACTTATGACATAATTCCGCTCCTATCAAAGCCGCAGATAGCTCTAAACGTGGAATGGTAAGTGTTTTTATTGGCGCTACTCTAGTTTTAGCACATAGTAACCTTACAGTAATAAGCCCATTTCTATTATTCTTAGAGCACATATATACACATGCACCATAAGCTTGCTGCGATGCATCTACAAAGCAATGCAGGTCAACAGATTGTCCATCTAAATCATTATCCAAAACATTACGAGGCAATACAATATCAGACAGCAAATGTATTTTTTTTATAAAACTAAACCATTTTTTTACAAATTCTTCTGGCACTGGATCATCCCAATCTAACTTGAGGACCCATAAATTTTGCAATAATATTTTGGCCTTTATGATGCAACAACTCACTAAACCCAATGGATCAAATAGCTTACATGTTGTTGAAATAATAATTCTTTTGCTAACCTTATTTGGAATTTCTATGCCACTAGGAAAATGTAAGTTATCTGACAAAGGTGACCATTTTAAACCTAATACAGTGGCTTCATTATGGAAATCAAGACAATTAAAAGAATCTGAATGATCGCCAAGAATCTGAGGACAATTTGTTTTAAACTTTCTCAATGGAAAACAAGCCGCATTCAATGCCTGTGATACATTTAAATATATGTGCTTTAATTCGTCTGCAGAAGAGGCACCAGTTATCAAATCATCCATATAAAAATTATTTTGGATTACCTTAGCAATAACCTTATCTTCACATTTACTTCCTATCTCAAACAGACACCTGGTACTTAGAAATGGAGCAGAAGCCATGCCGTACGTTAATGTATTGAGCTGCAAAACTTTAATAGGCTCAGATGTTTGGTCTCTCCACAATATCAGCTGTAAGTGTCGCTGCGACTCATTAAGTTCGATTTGTCGATACATTTTTTCAACATCAGCTGTTAATACACATTTATGTATTCTAAATTGAATAAGTATAGAAAACAAATCATTTTGCACAACGGGACCTACAGCCTGGATGTCATTGAGCGATTTGCCTGATCTTGTTTTTGCAGAAGCATCGAAAACTACTCTAAGTTTAGTGGTTTCATGTTGGTCGCGTATGACACAATGATGTGGTAAATAACATCCAAACAATGGCCTTTTGATCTCAACTAAATGCCCTAAATTTGCATATTCTTTAATAAAATTGGTATACTGTTCTTTTAGATTATAATTTTTATTTAGTTTGCATTCTAAATTTAAAAAACGTTTAAATGCTAAAGGATATGAATTTCCAAGAATTTGCTCAGGGACCTCCTTCAATGGCATCAGGACTGAAAATCTACCATCAGGTAATCTATGGGTATTTTTAATAAAATGTGACTCACAAAACTGTTCATCAATAGAATAAGCATTTGAATCTGAAGGTATTTCTTCAACTTCCCAGAATTTTTTCACAGAGTTATTTAAATCTTGAAGAGAATTTGGACAATTTTGTACAAAGTTGCAGTGTATTTTCTTATTCTTGTGAACTTCCCCCGTTGGGCCAGCCACTATCCAACCTAGCTTGCTTTCCTGCAAGATAGGCCTGTTGACACCTAAACTTATTTTATTTGGTAAGATAATGTTAAAGAAATGATCCGCACCTAGCAAAATATCAATTTCAGAAGGCTGGTAAAATAATGGATCCGCTAATATAATATTATCTGGTAAGCCTAACTTTTCTACATTTACTAGACTGTTAGGTAAATTGTTAGTTATTTTAGGGAGAATAAAACAATGGACACACACATTAAACATGCCAATTCTTGATTTTAATTGTAACTTGCAGCGTTCTGATATCTTACATTCTACATTATTTATGCCCATTACATTAAAGGGATTTAAATTTTCAGCAGACAGCCCTAGTCTTTCTTTCAGAGTGCTAGTAATAAATGAAGTCTGGCTTCCAGTATCCAGCAGTGCCCGAGCTAGGTAAGTACTATTTGTTTTGGTATTGATAACTTCTACCTGTGCAGTACACAATAAAACTTGTCCCGGTGAGACTGCAGATAAACTTACAGGAACATCAATTGGTGAAGACTCAGTATTTTCCGTGGCTACATTTACAACCGTACTATTTTTATGTAATAAGCTATTGTGTTTACCTTTACACTTTCGGCACATACCCTTTAACGTACAATCTGTATGTGTGTGATCACTGCGAAGACAGTTAATGCACAATTTGTGTTTAGTCACTACAGAAAGCCTATCATTTAATTTCATTCCTTTGAACTTAAAACACTGGTGTACATAATGAACTTTCTTACACACAACACACATCCTATCTTGAGAGTCATCCATGACCGTAGCAAACGACTTAACAGACTTATATTCTTTGTAATTATTATCCTTGTGGAAGTTTTTACAATCATTATTATTATGAGTTCGGTTAGCTGTTTCTAACACATTAGCCCTTTGCATTAAAAATTCCTGAAAGTTCTCAAGCGAGGGACGACTTGACAAGGTACCTTTATGCTCTTCCCATTTACTGCTAGTCCTGGAATCCAACTTTGCGGCCACCAAATGTATAACCAATGGATCCCAATTATCCGTGCAAATATCTAAACTATTTAGCGCATTTAAGTTTTTGAATATTATGTCGCATACATCTCTTAACGACCTAAAAGATTCTTTTTGAATAGGAGCAATGTTAACCAAAGCATTTAAATGATAATTTGCAAGAATATTGGGATTATTATATCTTTTACATAAAGCCTTCCATGCGGTTTTGTAATCTTTGGCCGCGAAATTTATAGAACTAATAGCGATCCTAGCACTACCTGCCAAAGAATTCCTCAAATAATGATATTTATTAATTATCGGTATAGATTCATTTTCATCTATAAGAGATTGGAACGTGTCTCTAAACTCCAACCATTTTACAACGTTCCCATCAAAAGTCGGTAATTTTATAGTAGGTAATTTTATGGAAGCATTTACTCCACAACTACTAGACTTATCGGAATCATTGTCACACGATTTTTTCTTTTTAGATGAGAATGAATCTATAATTTCCTGTGACAACGCGATTAAATAGTTAAATTCACTTTCCGTAACATCTCGTTCAGAATACTGTTCCTCTACATTTCGAGAAAGATCTTCGATTTCTGTCTGAACCTTATCAAATTTAGGCAGTAATTCTTGTAATTGAGATAATTTTAACGATAATTCTCTTATAACTCTCTTATAACTCTCTCGCCGGCGCGGGCGCTACAGTCGCAGGCGCGCTCCGTTCGCCCCTGCTCCCCGCACCCCCGCTCGTAGTGATGTGACGTTTTAGAACGTACTAATTTTAACGTAGTGATGTGCTTGATAATAACGCACTAATTTAATATTGACGTGCACCTATAATGGCGTGCACAGTATCCAATATTTATTTTTTCTCTGTTTTTTTCAATGAAGCGTTAGAGATACTAGTAAGATTGCAATATGCTCGTATTCATCTATGGGATTCCCTTAGGTATACTCTATAACTACCCTTGTAAAAAACCTTTAAAAGCAAGATAAAATTATATCTTTTTTATGATACAACCAGTTCTTAATGTGTCAAATCGTAAAATTTTCCAGATTACCTCTACAAACTTTATGAAAGGATAAAATGAGATGTTATTTTTGGTCCAGACTGCTTACTTTACTCTCACACATCGTTATTAATTAATCACAAACAAACACACAAGAGAAACAGTTTTATGTACAATTTTTACATAGTCTTTAAAGTACAACATTATTTCTTTCTTGGCTATAATTCAGGTAAAAGCAAAACTTGTTTTTCTTAGTGACAGCTGTGTTTTCCAGATACCAGATGGACCGATGTACTGAAAAAGGTAGCTGGGTCGGACTGGATGCGGAAGGCGGAGGATCGGGTGTTGTGGCGCAACTTGGGAGAGGCCTATGTCCAGCAGTGTAGCGCAATAGGCTGAGTTGATTGAACTATGTTTGAGATAAATATAACAAACATCCTGGCCTATAAATGTCTCACTGCTGGGCACAGGCCTCTTCCCATTTAGAGACATTGGTTTTAAAGGATTTGACTGCACGCATAGCCGAGAGGTCATCACGCTAATTACCACTGCGCGACGTGCTGCGGTTTCGATCCCCGCATGGGACAAGCATTAATTTGTGTGATCCACAAATGCTTGTTTCAAGTCTGGGTGTTATTTGTGCATGTGGTTTGAATGTTTGTGAAACCCCCGCAACACAAGGATTAAATTCCATAATGCGGGCGTTTGTTTTTATAAAGAAAAAAAAAAGAGAAGGAACGAACATTGATCACCACGCTTGCTCATTGCGGGTCGGCGATTTTAGATTCCAATTTTTTAAATACAGGTTTTTCCACGATTTTTTCCTTCACCGTATCTATGATATAATAAATAAATAAGTCAGACTATATAATCAACAAAAAAATTAATTGTAAAATTGTTGGTCACACTAAACATCAATGTCATAGAAAAAAATAGAACTATAAGAACACAAAACAAAACACGGTTGCATATTTTTAAATCTACGATCAACACAAAACCAATTCACTTCAACAATTCAATCAGTTAAATCACAAGTGCATGCACTTCCTATAATTCGCATAACACTATACAATCATCAATAATTCCCGTACAATGTAATGCTACCAGCTTAAAAGGATTACGATATTATACCACTAATACTACAGATGGCAATTTTGGTATACCTACAGTCCATTTGGATTTAACTTGACAAGCAGGTGCAATTAATCATGCGCTAAGGAAACATGAACAGAACTATTGTGACTGGTAGTAAGTATACAGAGTGACACAAAACTGCCCGTAAAGCCGAACATTCATTTATGAATGAAAAATAGAAAAACTATTAAAGTAGACAATTATTTGGTAAAATAGGTAGGCCTTTCTGTTAAATAATCTGACAGCTTACTTAATTAATTATAATTATATTTTTACGGGGTATTTTGTAACAAGTTGTATACAGGTTTTTTTTTGGTGCAGGTGCAGAAAGCTGAAGAACTTTTCCCAAGAAACATAGGTAGAAATCTAAAAATTCCTTCGGGAAAGTGATTTAGTTTTATGCATCTGATTACCTCGTTGAATATACGCATAAATAATCCTGTACAGAACAAACAATTAGTTTTCTTTAATAAAAGGATTTTTTTGGTAAAAGAATCTGTGATGAAGAACTACGTGTTCTTAATTGTTTTTATATCATTTGCTTATTAATATGATCTTAAGAACTCTGAGTGAGTTTATATTCTGAAAGTGACTTGCTTTAGATAACAATAGCGGAAATTTTATGCCATCAAACAGTATTCAGGATTAGAAGTTTTAAAAGTCAAATGATTCAGATTTACAAAAAAATAGACAAGAAAAATGCAATTAGACCTTTAACCGACATCAAAATGAATTTTATTGTAAATTTCTTAATGGAACTAGACGTTTTTTTTTATGTTTTATGATAACAGATAAGATAATAATATACCGCAGAGAACCGAAAAAAATACCAAGAAGTACACCTTACACTTTCGGTCCTTTTTATTAATGAAATTAATAAGAAATCCATAAAAAAGTGTTTGCTATAAAAATTAAAAAGAACCCGACCGCAATTGTTTATACTTACTACATTAGTTTACGCATAAAATAAAGACGATTACACAGACACAGAACTAATACACACATGTATAAATTCCTACATTGTATGACCTACATACAAACATTCGAAAAATACGACAGAAAAAAAGGAAAAGCTTTTCTTAATTACACGCTTTCTGATATCTCACTTAATTATTAAACCTTACTATGTAAGGATATCAGTAATATGCATTACGCGAACTTCCTCCTATTTTATTAGGTAAATTAATGAACAGATTATGGCATTAGGCCCGAGACACACCGAGATGGCAGCGGCCGCTGGCGGCCTCGCGCGACCTCCAGACCCCGCGCGCCTGGTATCGTGTAGGAGCGCGCAGCCGCCCGCGGTGCCGCGAGCGGCCTCGCGTCGCCGCTGGCAGCAACGGGCGGAAACACCAACAAGACGCGCGGCCGCTCGCGTCGCCGCGGGCGGACTCGCGACCTTTTCAAGCTTTTCAAGCGATACTGGTTTTTTAAGTATGTAGTTAAAGTTTAAAACTATTTCACACTGAAAGTGCTCGCCGCGTCGCTGCCGGCCGCTGCCATTCCGGTGTGACTCGGCCCTTAGTGTCCGAACAATAGATAATTTCGGAGCTATCTATTCGCATTTAGTGGAAGACAATGGTATTAATCAGGTTAAATAGGAAATAGTATTGAATGTGGAGCAAAGTAATATTATATGTATTTTCCACATAGAATAACGCCTAGAAAGCGAATAAGCACACGGATAAAGAAGCACTTCAAACTGTGTCATATCAACGCAGTTGGTACGTCCGAACTTACCGTCAGTCGTCAAGGTCAATAATAACATATATAAATAATACCGGCCTATAAATGTCCCACTGCTGGGCACAGGCCCCTTTCCTTAAAAGAGAAGGAAGTAGCATTGATCACAACGCTTGCTCATTGCGGGTTGGCGATTTCACATCCAATTTTTGGAATCCAGGTTTCTTCACGATGTTTTCATTCACCGTTTGTCAATGGTGTCTTAGAATGATTAAGAAAGTACATATAACTTTGAAAAAGTCACATTGGTACTTGCCCCAGCTCGAACCTAAAACCATGTGCATACGAATCCGGTCATTGGACCGCTAGGCCACCAAGACATACGACATACGCGCTAGTGCAAAAATATCCATAATATTGAGTATAATGGCGGTTTAAGAAGTGAATTGAGTGTCACAATGAAATAAATATGTAGACGACGACGAAAGTAGATACATAATGCTCGAAGCACACATCAATATTTGTGGCTTTACTATTAGCTGATCGCATGTATGAAGATTATCTATCTAGGTGTTATTAATCTATGGTTTTCCAGCGATATAGACGTGAATATCGTGTTCCCGTGGCTTTTTGCCAAAATTAATAACTAATGTATCCCAACTGGTTTTATGAATAAAAATTAAAGGACAAAGTTCTGCCTTCCACACATATTTCGCTCTAGAACCTAAAACAATGATAATTATAAGTATCTTGAGGTGAACTCTAAGTATCTTGGTTATTGCTAACTTGTTGTACGATCAGACGACAAATGGTTGAAAGATGATAAGAGAAAGAAAGGAGTGGATGCCGCGATGACGATTACTAGAGATGAATGGAAGGAAAATTCGCATTGCGCCGACCCCATAATTATGACTGCGATAAGGGCAGGGAGATGATGATATAAATACGTACGTACGAATATAAATATGACTCTATCGACGATCGAATAAAATTAACAAAAAGAATTGTACATCTAAAAAAATAAAGACTCGCATGGTCGATTTATAAATACCGAAATAATACCCCGAATAAAATATTATAACCTACTAAAATAAGGCAGGTATACTTAAAATACCGTACGCACTCCCCATCTTGTCTGAATAAATTCCGCCTTCCATATTTTTTTATTACCCACATAAGTACTGTAATAACATCAGATTTTATCGATGTCGAAAAAATTACGGACCCCACGATTTCTCGTGTTCAATATGATATATTATCGGAATTCTAGAATCCAAACGTCAAAGAGAAAGTAATAACTGGATTGGTTTCGACGACTCTGTATGGTTACTGTATTTGATTTTAATAATATCTTAATTTTTTGTTCAGGAGAAAATATGAAATTGCTAACGCCTGATTGAATAGTAATAGCACTGGTAGAAAGTTATTACACTTAGCTGTACGCTTGCAAGGATTTCTGAACCTCTTATTGATGGCATAAATACATTTTTTCTTATCGGCTTTTGACTTTTAGTATCGAGGTGAGGGTCTTTCGAAGGGTATTTTTATGTATTGTTTAGTAGATGAGGTTTTTTTAGTTTGAAATTAACAAGTTTGTAAAAAAACAATACTTGGTGTTATCAAAACCGGTTAAACAGGACAAGCATGACCTGACACAGCATTGATTTTCAGCCATTCGTACATCTATTATTATAACGAAAAACACGAGTGTGATTGAGAACACACGACTGAATTAAAAGTTCTTAAGTTCACAGGCCTACACTGAGATATACGAAACCTAATGGCTCTGAGAGAAAGAGAAAGAAAATGTGTGCTCTGACCTCTCTCTCTTGCTCTTACAGTAAAATACGAAACTTCTCGCCCGATCTAACTTTGCGTAACGCTCTCGTCACGCATTCACCAGCTTACTCCCAAAGTAAGCTTACCTAAAGAGGTTTTACTTCAATAACAAAACAGGCATGCGTATCACGTCCATACACTTTTAGACATCCTCTGTTCTGTTACATCTATCTGAAGAACTCCACAACTTCGAGAATATCTTGTTCCATTCAGCTCATCAATTAGGAGACTTAAGTAATGCTAACGGTGATTACATCTACAAAATAATGTGCTTAACTTAGCTCTACGTTTCAAACATTTTCATCCACACATTCTCACTGACATGTAATTAATTTACGCCGGAAAGATTTTTCTTGATGCGGCCTTGGAAACGGCGAGATACCTTTTACACGTGTAACTTTGCTTATTTTTCTTTCTGAGAAATTTATTTTTCGATGGCAGTGTGTCAAAGGTGTTATGGTTTAGAAGTTGGCAAGTTAACGATGATGATGCGTTAGACATTTTCAATATTAATAAAATATTAATACTGAAAATGTCTAACGCATCATAGGTAGTCATCAATTTATGATAAAAAATATATTTTAATAAATATAAAATATGATAAATATAAAAGTGGACAACATCACATACATTGCTCCGATTCCAAAGTAAGTAGCTAAAGCACTTGTGTTATGGAATCAGGGACAACGAAGGTACCACAAACACCCAGACCCGAGACAATGTAGAAAAGTGTTTTTCTACATTGACCCGTCCGGGGATCGAACCCGGGACCTCAGAGCTGGTGACACCTTGAAAACCGGTGTGTACGCCACTCGACCACGGAGGTCGTCAAAATTAATAATAATTCAACCAGTCTTACTACAGGATATTGTATTACCCAGTAGTGGGTGGTGAAGGTCAGATAGGCAGTCGCTCCAAGTAAATTACGGTATTCAGCTAAATCCAGTAAGATTGGTAGCTAACCCCAACATACCTTGGGAAAAGGCTAGGCAGGTATATAAATCCGTTTGTACTAAGCATATCATATATTGCTCGACCTAAAACGTCCGATTTAAGTTCTTTTATTTTCTTATTACTTTGTTGTCTTTAAATGATAAATAGCTAGGTTGTATACACATTATCTGTAATTCGATTAGAAAAAAAAATTACTTTTTAATTGCAGATAAATTAAAAATATTCTTTTTTTTAAGCAAGCTTTAACAATCGCTCACTTTATGGCCCAACACCAATACAGCAATACGCAGCTTATGTCTCCTTACACCCAAATTTGCCGCTAATAATGACACAATTTTGGATGAAACGGTACTAAATTTTGCTGCAATAAGGCATATATTGCTCTGGCAAGAAATTTGCGTAAAAGAATTCATTGCTTGTAAACTCTAGCACTAAAATTAAACATAAAAATACTTGGAATACTTTCTGAATAATTTTGCGGTTTGAGACTAAAATATAGGTTTTAATTAAGCTGGAATATAAGACGAAAGGAAGAAATTCATATTTTCTAGAGCGAATATACTATTATTAGTTTTTTTTTTATTAGGTGTAATAAAAGCTAATTGTCACAAAGAAATACCTCTCTTTAAAACACTATTTGGCTGTCAAGAGCGAGAGCATTTTCCAAGGATTAGTTTTTTTTTATTACCCTCTGATAGTGACAAAAATGGATAGTGAAATCAATCTGTAATAACCAATAAATTTTATTAGAATAGCTAAAAAGAAATTCCGATACCGGGAATCGAACCCGAGCCTC
Source organism: Plusia festucae (assembly GCA_950381575.1). Taxonomy (NCBI): domain Eukaryota; kingdom Metazoa; phylum Arthropoda; class Insecta; order Lepidoptera; family Noctuidae; genus Plusia; species Plusia festucae. Next base: position 2,404,776 of record OX494447.1, read on the forward strand.
CTGGGTGAGAGCCAGGTATCCTAGCCACTAGACCATATCGGATGATGACATTTAAGACAAAAGTGTAGATTAAATAAAGCTGTTCTTCACATTGAGTTGATCTACTTCTTCCACGTCAAGTACCGACAAGTCCAGTACTTGTAAACAAAGGTAATAAAGATGTACACATAATCATTCTTAGAGAGTCGATCATCAAATTTGACTTTTTGGTATAAAACAGGTATCTTGTTCATTTTGAATTGTCAATAAATACTTTTTTAAATTAAAATTACATTTAATAGTCTTTCTGCCAAAAAATCGGCTAAATAAAAAACTATATTTCTATTAAAATTAGTTTTTCACTTCCTACATACATTTATTTCGAAATAAAAATATTTATCTCCTATATTCAAATGCCATACATCAAATAATGTAGGTCACACAAACATTTTCCCCATGAATGAAACCCTATCTATACCACAGTGAACCAATCGCTAAACCACAAAACAGAAAACGATTTATCATTGTCCCAATCGGGTTATTGAATAAATATTATCCAAGTATGTATTCCAGAATTGTGAGGGTTGATTGGTAAATTAAATAAAAACAATATAATTCATGGCACATTGTTTAAATCAGTACTTTTCATCTTAGTGCCTCAGAAATATAGAAAACTTGAGTGTTTTGGATGATTTGAATTAAATAAAATCACTATAATTTTCGAGCCAAACATGGTTCGAAATTTATACTATATTTCTTGATATCTTTTTTTACTCTATTCTACGTTCGAAGAAGTTTTGTGTGCATGCATAAATTGTTAATAAGTAAACATTTAAGTAATCAAAATTCTAAGTCCGATGTGCAGTAAAAACGTAATCCATTTTCATTTTATTTTTGTCATTTTTTTATCAAAAAAGTTATTCCGATACCGGGAATCGAACCCGAGCCTCCTGGGTGAGAGCCAAGTATCCTAGCCACTAGACCATATCGGATGGTACATTTGTGTACAAATGTCGTATTCAGTTTAAATCGAGTTCGGTGACGTCACTGAAATCCGCTTCGCCTGTGTTTTGGACATCTGCCAATGCAAGTGTGGACTTAAATAACTGTGTTGTTGAAAGTAAGCTGTTCGTATTTAGAATATCTACTCTATTTAAACAAAATTATAAATTCAGCCGGTAGTACAAGTCGGAATTCTAATGGAGCAGGAGTAGTACTTTGGTAGACTGGTTTTTGGCTACATCAAATTATTATAACTAGCTGTTTCCCGCGACTCCACCCGCGGTATCAAATTTTTTGGTAAGGAATAGGTATCTTAGCCTATGTTACTGGGTGAATGTAGCTTTCTAACGGTGAAAGAATTTTTGAAATCGGCACAGTAGTTTTTGAGTTTATTAATTACAAACATACACACAAAAATACAAATCTTTCCTCTGTATAATAATTAGTATATATGTATTTGATAGTAGAGGATTTATGTGGTTGTTAGATTTACGGTTTGGTAATTAGATTTTCATTATTGTTGAACTTTCTTTTTCTTATAGTAGGTACCTGTATTTTGTTGTTTTTTTTTTCATGGAACGGTCTTTTTACTTAGCGATAAAGTTCTGTAACAAATAAATAATAAGCGCTGAAGACCTTTTTGCGTGGCACAGGACGGTAGCGGCGTAAGTTGTATTGTAAGAAGAAGAAGAAGAATAATAAAAAAAAAGTCCCCGTGCTGCTAACAGGCTTCTTTTCATAAAGAAGCGGAACAAAAAATTAACACAAGTCTGGTGATTGCTGGTTTGCGAATAAATCTAACGTTAAAAAATATACAAAAAAGACGTATACTTCGACATTTTTAAGGGAATTAAAGTTGTAGTACCTACTTTGCGTTGACCTAGAACTTTCAAATTTAATTTGTAATGCAAGTAATATAGTCATATACCTACTAATACGTATAGTACGGAACACGCAGCGGGCGAGTTCGACTCACACTTACCCAGTTTTTTTAATCAACGTTATTAATTTATTTCCTTACCAAATTATTTTAAGCCTAACGATACGCGACGCGGCCCCATCTGAGAGAACTAAACTTCAGTTTTAATTAACTTTACTATGATAAATCACCCGCACTAACTATTCAAAATTAACATTTGTTAAACAAATTGCTCATGTTTTGTCTAAGACTGAACACCATTTGGAAAGTTCCTATTTAATCTCTATTATAGTTAGTCAGTGTCTTGAGAGAGATTTGAACGTTCTAAATGTGTTCTCAAAGTATTGACAGTATGTTGGATAGCGCTACTGTCTTTTTTTTATTATGTTGTACTTATGCATTATTTTCTTTGTGCTCTGCGAAATAAAAATATTTGTCTTTTAGCCTTTTATTTAAAGTTTTAATACACTTGGATCGAGATACATCCGGCCGGGAATACAATTGGATATGTAAAATATATTCAACTTTTTTATTCGTATATAAAAAAATATATACGAATAATAAAAGCACATTTATCTCTCTATTTAATTCTATTCTAAAGCAATATTCATATTACCAGGGCAGGGTTGATTGAGTCGTATTACTAATTAATATTTTAATTTTAATTCATTAACTGGTAATTATGTTGCTTGTATCCATTTAGTTTAAAAATTAAATTGTGTGAACATGTTTTTGGTCCAATTTACTATTAGTTTTAATGCAGTAGAAGGTTCCCATATTTTATACGTATTTTCAATTGACAGAATATATAATATAATCATTATTAATCATCTTTATTATTATGTAAAAAAAAATGCATTTATCTTGGAAAAGTTAACTATTATTAAAGCAAAAACCTATAAGTCCGGACAATGTTGTACATTGTACAGCAAAACTCGGCTTATCTACGGCCGTTGTACCTTTGCAGCAGTTCATTACAAATCGGCTCAACTGTGCTACTAGTGCAACCACACAGTAGGAGAAACATGGGACAATAATTATATTACCTGGTTAATGTTTTTATGTGTATTTTTTTTTTCTTTTTTTCTTTAAAAAGATTACTAGCAATGTGGGTCGCACATTACTAGTAATCTCGTTAACCCGTGTATTTATGTGTATTTAAAAAAAAACTCTCCCCGCTTTTCGAACACAACTACACTTTGCGAAGATTTTAGAACTCTATTGCTCTTTTACACCTTAGAGTGACAGAGACAGAATGGTGACTTAAGTATTTGGCGAAGCAAAGTATATCAATAGCTGCCTCACTATCATTAAACCAGCCGTTCTAGGCAAGTGACATTTCTACAAACGTTAATGCTGATTGAATAACACAGGGATTGAACGCACTGCATTGGCAGTTGCTGCTGCGATCACGAAAGCACGCTTTCAAAAGTCATAAGTTTACAAAATACCTTAGAATACTGAAACGCTAATTAACTTTAAGATGTTCTTAAATATATAACTGACGCTACTTTTTACCTTAAAGTGACAGAGCCGGCGGCTTTAACTGATTGACGTTTCAGTATTCGGTTATTAATCTCATATATCCTTATAAGAATAGCAAAGGTATCTTCTTCGTAAATAAAAATTATTATTATTTTCGAAAAACACATTTACTTAAATATTTATCTTACATAATTTAATGGTTGTAAAAGATAAGATATTACGGAGCCCTAATATCTCATTATTTATGACCTAAAGCAAATATCGTTTTAATATTTTGATAAGATTAATGTGGACTCTAAACTTATATGCCTAAAAGGGGTTTTAATACATATTGCAATTAATTAAGAATTTGTATTAAAAAAATATTTATTTATAATATTTTACTGATTAATTGTGTTTGTGTTAGTTAAAATATTTCAAAATGAGAAGGATTCTAGTTTCTATATATAATTAAATTATTCTTTTTTAATACCAAAGACCAATAACTTTGGTAAGGAATCAATATAATAAAGTAGTTGGTATTCATTCAAATAACAAATATTAATGAGAGTTAAAACGAATACCAGTGGTATTCATTTTTGTATCATCATGTCGAAGTTTCCTTTTCGATACAATTATATATCAGGAAGTTCCCTGCCGCATTTGTCTCTCTGAACTCTGAATAGATTTTCATATAGTTTCCATCAATAGATAAAGATTCAAGAGAAAGTTATATACCTAAGTACAATACCTATGTGAAGCCGAGCCGGTTCGCCAGTCGCAAAAAAGACAGAATAAAGAGATTGGGCTACGAAAAAAAAACAATACTTTTATAATTAAATTCCAGTCACAAAGAAACATGATACTTTTTGTAACATCCTCCAGAAAAACTACAACCGGATGTGTTTTCTGAAACACATAGCTATCGAAATGAACTAGAAACGAAGTTGGGTTGCCGGCAACCTGCCAACTGTACTAATTAGCTAGAATTAATTATACGACTTTTTTTCTTTTCCTGCCAATTGCCTGGTATATTATGTCTGAATTAGCTACGGTAATATTTTTAATTTTAATGTGGTATCGCCTACTTTTAGCGGAATGCCTGTATAGGTGCTTATACCTTGGGTGTATAAAAATATACCCTTGCCTTAGTGAATCAATTGATATCAAACTATTGCTCGAGGTTTTCTTAAATCCTTTTAAAGTCTGAGTACTCGAATCATTCAGCATCTTACTCAGAATTGATGATCATGATTGAAATGTAAAAACAAAATAAATGAGAATGACATTAGGTATGTTGATTTCAATGTATACTATAAAAATTACTAGGTTATTTTATAAAAATTTCGTTGTAGTTATAGTTTATAAAGTATTAATTTGTCGTATTGTAGAATATACAAAAAAAAGATTGTGCTAAGTGCAATATATACAGCTTGTAACAAAACCCCTGTCCGATCCCTAAGAGTATTATTCGGTATCGTACCTACTACGAACACATATATGTAGCCATTAATTGGATTGGAGATTATTATTTTTCCCCAGTGAAAATAATAAAATAAAAAAAAAAACCTGATCCAAGGCAATAGCAACACTGCCCGCTCCTCAAAGTTCACATACTTACCTTCATGAACTGTACCACGAATACGCCTTTATTGTATCGGACAGGGGTTTTATTACATGTTGTATATAATTTTATAAATATAGTATAATCTAGTCAGTTACTTTTTTTTCCTTTCCTTTTCGCCTTTTATATCCCCTTCAATGTAAATTTTCGTTTTTACCTAAAGGTTGACTGGCAGAAAAATGCCTAGTGGCATTAAATCCACCTTGTGTACCATTTTGTGCATGAAGTTTTAAATAAATAATTACTCACATCATTATAATACGACCTCAGAATTCGCTGATAATCTAGCTACGTCATGGGAAATTGATGGTCTCATATAATCCCATAATCCTGTTTAACACACTGCATAATCTAGTAAACGTTAACTGACTGATTAAAACGTAAACGTGAAAACTCATATTACGTGATTAAGATCATGTTTCCAAAAGTGCAGTTGAATTAAGTGGTTCTATAAACGTTTCTTTGGAGTGAAACATTCATTGCATTCCCATTATAAAAGTTTCAGTACTCCGTTGAAAGTATTTTACTTCGTTAGTTATTAGAGATGGTAAATGTTTGAAAGTAGTGTTAAAGTTGTTTAGTGGTTGAATTTTAATGGTTTGTTTTATTGATGCTTCAGGGTGGAAAATGTAGTTCTTGGTTGAGTGTAGTGGAACGCTTTTTCTATTTTGTAGTTTTTGCGATTTTAATATCCACATAAAACATTCTGTACTTTAACATACGGAATTCATTAAAAAAAAACATTGACCTGTTCAAATGGGAAACAAAAATTAAATTCCGATACCGGGAATCGAACCCGAGCCTCCTGGGTGAGAGCCAGGTATCCTAGCCACTAGACCATATCGGATGATAGTATGTCATACTAATTTTGACATAACATGTTTTCTTTTTGATTTGTATTTTTATTAAATCTGATTTGTGATTAAACGGTTAGAACGTGTAAAAATTAAAAAATAGAACAAATAAACATTCACAATTTAAATCTTTCCGAATCGACAACAATTTTTTTTTATTTAAAATTTATGGACTCAGTACATGGCCGCATTAATTTGAGAAGCCTTAGGCAAATAAAATTTACGAAGTATGAAATAAATAACATGAAAGAAATAAATAAACATAGAAGACATATTATTTATTATATTGAATAATAGTAGGTGATACATTCATGGAACAGCATTTATAGTAATTAAACATAATAAAAATAAAATATATTCATTTATAATTGAATATTTGAAAAATATCCTTTAAAAATTTTAATGTTATTAATCTACGAGTATTCAGAAGTTTGTACACAAATGAAACACTTTGTTAGCAGTTTAGGTTATTTGAAGCTTAGCAAGTAACTTAATCCTAACAAAACGGTTGAATGGAATTTCATAGAATTCCGTATAAAGATTAATTTACATGGAGTTCAACTATTTCTATGAAATTCCATATCGGAGAATTTGCTTTGCTTCCAACAAATTGGTATTTTTATTTCGAAAAATGGTTTCAACGTTGATATGACCTAAAACTTTCTAGATTTTATCGTTCTATTTAAAATATTTCTGACTATTTAAAGAACAAAGGAACAAAATATATTTAAAAACTATAATTATTAAATCAAATGTAATTTTAAATCAAATGATTGCAAAAGATAATTTCCGATACCGGGAATCGAACCCGAGCCTCCTGGGTGAGAGCCAGGTATCCTAGCCACTAGACCATATCGGATTATGCTATGTCGAATGAAATTGTAAAACACAAGTAGGTATTATAATACTTTCGCTACCAGAGTGATAAAAATAAAAGTAACGATTCGAATTATTTTTATTGCTTCAGTATCGGATTTACTGTTCTGTAATGTTAATGTTAATATTGGATCGATTTCTTTGTTATTTTTTTTATCATCTGTTTGAGTATTAATATAATAGCATCGTTGCAAGACTAATAACTAAAATAGTTTTAATCCATACCAGGGCATCGGACTAGCGATCATGTGGTCGCGGGTTCGAATCCACTCGTAATACATGCATTTAGCTTGGCACGAGGGGTTAACAAGTACTGTGCGATCCACATGTTGGTAGACATAAAAAAAGACGAGTGATATTTTTATAAGTATGAAAATATCAAAGTAAATATTGTCAGGACAGTCTCACTTAACCGAAAATCATGGCCACCGCCAACAAATCGCTGAGTGTGCGTAATAGGTGCCCGATCGAAACGGATTATCCTGCAAAAGCGTCCATGACTAATGATCAGATTTAATATTGCTTTGAAAGCGTTCTCTGGATGTTCCCGTGTTGCGAGCAAGTCTGCACGTTACATTTTGTACGGACGGATAGCTTTATAGCAACTGTCATCTTGTCTTTTTTTATGTTTTTTTTTTGTATATAAGTTTTGTATATAATTATGTTTGTGGTAATTTATATGCATAGATGCTTTCAGAATATTATAAATACATAATTGTTTATTGTCAAGAAATTAAAGAAAAATGGATGGTCAAAATAAAAAAAAACCTAGGTACAGTCGAATTGAGAACCTCCTTCTTTTTTTGAAGTCGGTTATAAAGAAGCCTTATGATTCTACAATGGCGTCAGATTACAACCCTACACCGCTATTAGAGTAGTAGGTATTTGGGAGTTCATTGTATAGTTCAATTTGACGGGCCTATTTATCTAGTGGTTAGTGACCCTGACTGCTAAGCCAGTGGTCATGGGTTCGATTCCCACCCAGGACAATTTTTTGTGTGATGAGCACGATTATTTGTTCTGTGTATGGGTGTAATTTATCTATAATACCTACATATGTATTTCGAATGTATTTAGAAATAGGTATACAAGTATGTTTATCAGTTGTCTGGTACCATAGTACAGGCTCTGCCTAATTTGGGATCAGATAGCCGTGTGTGAGCGATCCCAAGACATTATTATTATAATCCTTTATTGTTCAGTGTCTATTTAATTACAAAACGTATGTGACGGCTATATTCGTTTTGGGAATAAAATTGTTACTATTGTTTTGTGTATGTAAATAATAGATAGTGTAGATTGATTTGTGATTGCACGGCTGCGGTAATAAATGTTTACCTTCAATAGATACTCGCCATATATATTTAGTGTTCACCAATTACTGTTTGCGGGCAGTATGAGTTTTGGATTTGTGTTATAAAGTGTAGTTAGAGTAAGTTTAGCGTTTAACTAACGATATTAAATATGAATATTCGATGTTATTTTGTGGAGAAATATTTATTATCTAAGTAACACGTGCAGTTCCGCTTCTCAAGTGTAATTTCTAAAAATCAGACACGTGCGATTCGGACTCGGTCCATAATTTTAACGATTTAATATATAAAAAAATGTCACAAAAACCATACATTCGTAGTAGTTTTTTTTTAGCTTTTCCGTATTTGTATAAGATATTACTTGCCAAATTTCAAAGTTCTAGGTCCACGGTAACTACCCTATTTATTTTGATTCCCTTGAAAGTGTTGAAATATACGGTTTATACGTTATAAATGAACGTTTTTTTAAACCTTAACGCAGTATTTGTTTTTTTTCACAGCATCAACTGACTGTAAATCTTAACGTATAGTATTAAGTTCACCTCTCTTTTTGTTTCTAAATACATACATAATATAGATAAATTACACCCAGACACGAAGAAATAATCATGCTCATCACACAAAGATTTTTACTGGGTGGGAATCGTACCAGTTTTGCAGTCAGGGTCACTAACCACTAAACCAACAAGAGTACCTTCAAAAAATAGTCACACAGTGAATGAACCTGAGATTAAATACAACTGTACACAAATATTTAAAAAAACATTGCTTAGTTTTTAATGACGTATGGTAAGTCTATTTAAAAAAAACATATTTTTAATAATATGCCTGCAATCTCTTCTTTTAGGCATTATAAGCTTCTAATGTTAACAGTGAAAATATTTTTTTAATAAAATAAAATATTACTGATACGAAAAAGTGGTTAAATACTTAAATATGTATACACATAGCGACACATGCTTTGAAAACGAAAACAACCTTTATAGGTAGGTACGTGATTTGAGAACTATTTAAAAATAACTTGTTGTGAAATACCTTCTAATACTAAAGAGAAAATCGATTAAAAGTTTCTTAGTGTACAATTAAATTCTTTTGCTCTCTTCCGAGTAATGCTATTTCAAAAATAGGGTGTAATTAATTATGCTCCGAAGTCACAAGGAGTGGATTCTAAGGAAATTCTTTCAATAACAAATCAATTCTTAACGTACCACAATGCTATTTTTCCAGCAAACCTTTTATACGTACCGAAGCACTTAAGAATCTAGGTGTAGATAATCTATTACAGAATAGTGATGTAAGTACCTAATTCGAAAAATCTGAGATTTGTTGTAAACAGAAAAAAATGCTACATCATGTCCTGAAAACGGTACCTATTTATTAGGTACCTAGTAGTACCAAACTACTATATTATACTATACAAATATTTAATTAAAAATAACTTGTGTTACATAAAAATATTTATATTTTTACACAAGATAAAATGAACCAAAAGCAGTTTTAAAAGAAATGTGTAAATAATGGCTAGGGCGTCGGACTTGCGATCATGTGGTTGCGGGTTCGAATCCCACCCATTACACTACCGACGTGAACCCACTCGTAACACAAGCATCTTAGCTTAGCACGAGGGGTTAACGAGATTACTAGTAATGTGCGACCCACATTGCTTGTAACCTTTTAAAATAAGAAAAAAAAAATGCCTTTTAATGAGTCGTGATGAATTAAATACTTTACAACCCCGCACCGCCCCCGACACTGCACCGACACCGCACCGCCACTTTGCCACCATCGCACCGTCGCTGCACCGTTGCAGCGCGGCCACCGCACCGCAACCGTACCGCCGCGCTGCCGCACAGTCATACATCCCTGTAGTATGCACGAGAACTTAATGTTTGTAGTAAGCACTAGCTGAAAATCATTGTATAATAGTATTAAGCTATATCTTAGTCAATATACAAAAAAATATCAAACAAAGAAAACTCCAACAAAACTAATTTCACGGAAAGATGAACATGAAAACATGGCATTAAAAAAATAAATATAATATCCGTATATAAACTAAAAATAATGTGTAACTGATTATATCTATACTCCCCCTCCGCCACTTCAGTTTGCTTCGCTATTATCCGGTTATATCCGCTTCAATCTGGTGAGGAATTAAAGTATAACAGTGTACAAGCTGCTTCATAGCGAGATGTGGGTAGATTTAGTTGCCATGTTGTGCTTACTATAACATGGATACTAGTGTACTTCAAATATACTGAATGCTTGTAGGTTATATACTTACATGCACTTTGGGTTTGTCTCAGTAGTATTTGATTAATTGATTGTGTGGTAATTAATTGTGATAATTTTAAATCATTTTAGCCATTAAAATTCAGTGCTGCCACCGTTTTGAGCACAATTCCAGTCGAAAGCAATGAGGGTGTTTTTTGACGTTATTTTTTAGTTTTTTGTTTTAATATTAGTACCTGGATCACCGAGCTTTGCTCGTTTTTTTATGGTAGTGTGTTTTTTAGAAATTATATTTCAATACGAATTACATACTGATGAAACGAGGAAGTATGAATAATATTTTTCGATCTTACCGACATAATAATAAAAAAATGTGAACTGGTTATCAAAATCACGAGTGCAGTTAGTTTAATATTTTATAAGAAACAAATACTTATTTTTTTAACAGCTTATCAATAAATAAAAAATAACATTAAAATTAAAAAATTGTTTTAGGGACTCTAAATTATCATGGCGTTTAAATCAAGCTGTACTCTCTAAATCTAACAATATAAATCATAATCCAGCGGATTAAGATCGGGGCTAGACGATGGCCAGTCTTCAGCTCTGATGAAGTCCGAAACGTTCGTTTCCAACCAAGACTTCGTAGAACGACCTTTATGACCCGGTGCCGAGTCTTGCTGGAAGGACCATTCTTGGTTATTGAAGATTGTTAAGGGACTTCACTTCCTTCTCAAGAATGGTATCTTGATACCCTTGTGCCGATGTTTAAATACCTTTTTCACAAAAGTATGGCTCAGTCACTCTTTCATAGCTAATAGCCCACCAAACCATCACTAAAGTTGGATAGTGCGCACGTTGCACTTTGTCGCCTAATTGGATTAATTAAACTTTCTTAGAGCTGTGAGCATAAATACGGTCATTTTGTTTGTTAAAAAGTTGCTCAATTGTAAAAAAAATCTCATCCATAAACAAAATGTTTCTGTGACCTCCTTTTGCGTACCGCTTCAGTAGTTGTTTCGATTTTACCACCCTATTCTTTTTAAATTATCAGTTAAGAAATGACCCGTACGTCTCTTATACGCTGCAAGTCCTAAGTCATCTTTTAAAATACGCGTCATGGTTCTAGGTGCTATCTTCATCTCCCGAGATAAAAATCTTTTGCTTTCGGACAGGATTTCTTCGAATTCTTTCCCTTACTGCTTTGACCACCGTTTTCGTACGAATACTACGTGGACGGCCTGATCTTTTTCTGTCACAAACAGAGGAGGTCTCATTGTACCTATTAATAGCCCGGAACACAAACATTTTACTAAAACCAAGCGAATGGAGAGTTAAAAATTGCATTTGGCTCCATACCTACTTTGTGTAATTCAATCACAGCGATTCGGTTCACTTTAGCACCCCACTCCATTTTAATATCGCAAAATATTGTACAATGTATTGGCGCCAAAATGAGAAAACACAATGAACAATCATATAAAAATGACAGATTCCAAATTCAAATGTAATATTTTGTTTATTTTGAATTGTAACAGTATTGATGGCCGTATATACAAGAATTGCACGTTTAAAGATTTAAGATTACTGAAAACACGGATAAAACGACATTTTCTGAAAATGAATCCTAGCTAGATCGATTTAAGGCCCCTGAAACTCCCTGCATACAACATTTCATGAAAATCGTTGGAGCCGTTTCCGAGATCCGGATTATATATATACAAGAATTGCTCGTTTAAAGATATAAGATAATTTATAAATTAAACGTCTTTTGCGATGTCATACGAATTTCAAATATCGAACCATCTTCATTGGAGTATTTTTTTTTAATGTTTCATATTTTGTCCTCTTGATTTCATCAGATGGCCGCGTGTGAGTTGTCTCAATATACTATGATCTATGATCAAGTACTTAAATTCAAAGATTTCCTTTTGTCCATCCTTGTTAAGCCATTAAATGACATGCGCAAGTTTTATAGAAACCTAGTGAAAGGATAAAACTGTCAAACTAAGTACGCCCCCTTAATCCTGCTTTACAGGGACTCTGCAAGTCATCAGTTATCTTCAAGCGACCCTTTTTTGAAATGTTAAATAAGGTTTTTATACAAAATATACGAAGGACACAACCTTTATGCTAATGTATTTTGGGCTTTTTGAAATAACGTTACAGTGTGAAGGCCGATGTTTTTGATGACGTCACGCCTTTATCCTAAATTAAAAGCTAATTTCAGTAGTTGGTCATGGCTGTCGAAAGACCTATGACCAACAAAAGTAGTGAAGAACACCTCTAGCCCGTGGGACCGGTGACCTGATAAAGGTAGCTGGGTCGGACTGGATGCCGAAGGCGGAGAACCGAGTTTTGTGGCGCAATTTGAGACGCCTAAATCCAACAGTGAACCGCGATAGGCTGAGTTGATTATTGAAAGCTCATTTGTTCAATTAATCAATCAAGTCAGCATATAAAAGATCGTGGCTGGACATATTATCTCAAGTTCACCATAAACTCAGTCCTTCACTTTCCGAATCCAACCCAAGCCACTTTTATCCAGATCGATTTTTTCGGTAAGCATTTAGAAAACTCAAACATATTTATAAAACAGAACGAAAATAACTCCGTTTCAACATTCAGTTCTTCACTCGTGGGTAAATCCACTGTAAATATTTCCTAATATTTTCAGTCTTCTTTTATTTCATTCACCATTTCTTCACTTGTTGCATGATCTATGATATTTCTTACTCACAAACGCAAGACTGCTGTAAATAACCAATTTCCAGCTCAACCATACGAAATCCTATCATCATCGTATATTACTCGGTACAAATCCCTGCAGACGGCTATAGTTACATCCAAACACATCCAAATATTTTTCGCAGCATGTTTTATTGTTTCCCTCGCTCATACATCACTTGGACCGCAGTGGTAACCATTGAGTGTTTTCAGCGCCTACCAGCGCTTACTAAGCGCTGGAAACAAAATGGCTACTGCTTTAAACAATATGCCTGCGTGTTGCTGCGTGTGATTGCCTTCAAATATTTGAAATGATGTTAAGGTACAAAAAATATAACAAATATTACGACACCTATCTATACTGGAGGAGGAGTGAAACTGATAAAAATAGATTTAAAAACAAATTAAAAAAACATTATTTGGAAATGTTTTAAGGTGCTACCTACTATGCAAAAAGTGTTAATAAGACTCACCCGACCCCACAGTCAAACCAATACTACGGTTTTGTGGGGCTTAGTTTATAATTATAATAATAATAATATGTAACCGATGGAGAACTTCAAATATTAATAAATAAAAAAAATACATAAAAAATGACTTATTAAAATATGTTTATATGTAATAAATGTAGTAGGTATCAAGTATCAGGCAAATAAATGTATTCAGTTCAATTTTATTTTCATGATAGTAATTCTATTATTCAGTAACACAAGAACAGGTAAAATTCTGATTACAAAGTAAAATCACGTATTGAAAGCGCTGACTAACTTTGTGGTAGTTTAGACTGGTCAGCGCTGTTAGCGCTAAGTAAGCGCTGTAAACGGCCATTATATAAATCTGGTGTTAGCGCCTCGTCTAACGTAACAATTGGCAACCAGCGCTAGCCGCAATTTATTTGTTGTCTACATAATGTTAGAACTATTTGCATGAACATTTTGGTCTGTAATCTAATTATAATCTGTATTTTAATGGTATTTTGGTTAGAGTATGTTAATAAATGAGGTTACAATCAGCTGTAATTGTTGATCTAGGGTACAGTAAACATGTGTTATTTATTTTTTTGTGTTAAATGTATCGTTCTTCGTACATATTAAGTATAATAATAATATACGAAGATTAGATATTATACCTATTTAAAGGATAGTTTCGACTAGAATAGAACCTTCCGGTAACGTGAATAATAAAATATAAAAAAAACCTTCACACAGCGTATGAGATTTTGAAATCTTGAACAAATTGTATACTTGCATGAATTATTCAGTACAATTTACTCGAAAATTACGCGCCAACCAATCCTTTTCGCGGCCGCATCTATAAACACATATTTTTTCTGCAGAAAAAAATATTTTTAGGGATCCGCAACCAAATGGTTCCAAATTATTAAAATTATTTATCATCCCTATTATTAAAAAAAAAGATCTGGTATGTCCGTCTGTCTGTCAGCGGGTTGTATCAAGTAAACCGAGATTATATTCATAAAGTATGTAGGTATGTTGATCCTGTCCATAAAATACATATAAATAATAATATAAGCCTCTCTCTGTGACCCTGATAACCTGCAGCTTGGATCATCTTCTCGATGCCGTTGGCGTTGATAATTAAGATATATATTTTTTTCATAATTATTTTATATATTTTTTTTACCGTACTTTACTTAAAATGTATTTTTATGTAATTCTTGTATTAATAATTAAATTAATGTAATACAGGAAATTGCAATTAGTAGGCGCGAATATAAAAACAAAAATAAATGATCGGTGCCTAATCTTGTACGAGCCGTCTCGCACTTGACCGATTTTTTATAGTTGTGCGCTCCTTCTGCTAAGATTAGCAAAGTTATTACAATCTTTCATATGGCTACATAAAAGTTTTTTTTCTTAACGTCGCGTCGTGTTTAAGGGTTATTTTTTGGTTGTAAAAATTTAAGTATCTACACTTATGTCTTTTTTGCGATAAGTAGTATTATAAAGTGAGAGTTACTTGAGCCCTAAAATATAATGAAACTAAAAATAATAAGTGTTTATTTTAAGTAAAAAAAACTTTTATCATTTTTGTTTTCAAATAACATGAACCGCGAGAAATATAAAAGAGTTATGAGGAAAAATGCAATACCAGGTGCATAAATACCTCTATCTGCAAATCATTGCAATTATAAACTATTTTACATAAGTCCAGGGGTTAATAATATTAACACAGTTCTCATTCAAAATAATAATATATATTTTTAATTAATTATTAAGTGTTTGCATTTTAAATATTTTTTGATACTGTTAAGTACAGGATGATGAGCAAATATTTTTTTCATATGTTATAATTTAACTAATCCAGTTAACGCTTAGCGATACTATGCAAATTCAGCATACATGCTTGATTAGTGTAATTAATTAATTAGGCTGACCTAAATACCTTCTTCGGCGTACCGGTTTCGGAATTACTGATTAGACGCTACAATTGCTTACTTTGTGTACATTATTATACTGTTTGTACGTTACTGTAGATTTGTTTACAATTCATTTCCCAAATTAATCTTTTGTTTATTGTTGGTCCAATTAACTAATATTAAGCTTGTCAAACTCTGATTGTTTAATCATAACACGTAACTTTCATCATAATTTATAATAGATTTTCGGAATGTCATAATAATATCTAAAGTTTATTGTACTTTGATTAAAATGTTTCATATCCCTGTTTCAGGTCTTGAGAACTAACCACAATGTTTCGAACCCCTGCCTAAATCTAGTGAACGTAACCACAACGTTGGCAACCCATGCTCCTGTGAATCTCGACCACAATGTTTAAAACCCCTGCTCATATTTACACAGAGTGAAGGTACAATATCAAAGCATTGGAAAATCTATGCCTCGTTATGGCTTTCCACGGAGATTTAAGATCAATGGCAGACACGTGACTTGTTTGTTATGTAACAGCAAGAAGCGTCTCGCAAAATATTGATGATAGCTTGAGGAAAAAGGGTAGACATTCTTTTGTTACATAGAAGATTCCATTCTGAATAGACACACTAGTTGTCTAGTTAATTGCAAATAAGGAATCTATTCGGTACACAGCAATTAGCGACGGACGCTGCGAAGAATCTAAAAATTTTACGGGCCTGTTGGTCTAGTGGTAAGTGACCCTGACTGCTAAGCCGGGGTTCGATTCCAACCCAGGACAAATTTGTGTGATGAGCACGATCATTTGTTCTGTGTCAGTATAGTACGTATGTATTTATAAATATATAAGTATGTTTATCAGTTGTCTGGTTGCCATAGTACAGGCTCTGCCTAGATTGGGATCAGATAGCCGTGTGTGCGTTATCCCAGGATAAAAAAAAACAGTAGCTTACTCAAAAAAGTGTTAACTTAATCATCCAAGCATGTATTATACATAAACAGTATGATGTCACACCTCTTTACAGTCAATTATTATCTCCTAATTCGAAGATAAAAATTTCAGTTTGAATTTCTAACTCTCAGCCGAAATAAAATGTATTTTCAAGAACTAAATCAACTAAAAGAGGCAAACAAAGCTACCATTAATATAAGTATGTACATAAAGTATATACAGAAAAGGCAATTATACTGAAAAATGAAAAGCTAGGCTAGTTATACTACCTGAAAGTACTGTAAAACCAAGCCACACATTGTGTTATAAAACATAAATCCCATTTGCAGTCGCGTAATTACAACTATTTATAATTAAACCTCAACAATGGTGGTTGAATTGAATGCTCGGAAGTGTATTTTGTGCTGGTAATGTAATTTGGGGACATTTTTTTAATCAGGATATCATTATTGGCCCATTCAGTCAAACCATTACCCAGGAACTTTAAAAAACATAATGATATAATCAACCAAATATATTGTTGTTGAACAAAGTGTATCAAAACATACCTGTATAGTTTGAAAAGAGTGAATAGAGACCTTAATTGTAAATTAATAAATTAAATACAAATATTTATTTGTTTATTTTTTGTTTATTACACACACATACAACTATAATAACAGGTAGGTGCTTACGCGCCTAATGCAATAGCATTATTGTGTTCACATAAAATTTAATACTGGTAAATTAGTTGATAAATTAAAATAAATAAACAGTATAATAAGCGGACCGTGTGAATTCGTGAATTGAATATTATTTAATTGCCGGAGGTTAAAATTTTTCTTTATATCTAATTGTATTTAATTTAATTGTAAAAATCAATAAAAAGCATAAATGTTTCAAAAGACATGTGAATAAACTAGATAGAATCATAAATTGATAGAACAACACAAAAGCAAGTCTTTGTGTTGTTTTATCAATTCGATTTTATGATTCACTTGTTTATTCACATAGAAATTAAAAAATTACTGGCAACCAAACAAACACTAAATTCAAACCTAAACAATTTCTGAAAAAGAAAAACTTATTTTTTAATATTCGAACATCGAATAGAAACGTTATGACGAGCGCGGGTCATTTAAGCATATAATTCTGTATGCGAGTCGCTGCACTAGGCTTGCCCTGTTGCGCGATAGACTAGAACTATTTGCTGTCCGATATTGCGATTCATAGATTGTTTACGGTCCGATTACATTCAACTATAACTTTATCGATATGTGCTGTTTAAATATGTTTTGTTGTGGAGTGAAGTTGAAAGTTAGGATAATATGAAATGATATTATGGAAAATAAATTATGGTAAATTAATTAGTTATTATTAATTAGAAACATAAGAAGGAGCCCGTCAGAAAAACAATAACGAGACTTCATAAATTAAAATTAAATAGTTGGGTTAAATTTGCGGTGTTTTCTTTTTAAGTTTTTTAATAATAAATTATGGTCGAAAAATAAACGCAGACATTGTTTTCTTTTATATATTTTAAACAAAAATGTGTTGGGCACCTTTATGATAATTATTTATTTATAAATTAATCTTCATTTACTTTTATTCAATCTTACGATACATTCGATACCTATTTCAGTGTTCATTTCTTTTCGAAATACTAGCGTAAAGATATAAAACCAACACGTAATTATGCAAAAAAAAATTTTTGTCAAACAGAATTTCTTCCGCATTCATATTTTAAAATGTTATGACGAAAATTCAGCGTGAAAATCTGATACACAGCGCTTTGTGGTTTTTCGCGTTTCACTTTCTGTCGCAATATTGGTGAAATTGAACATTTGCTATCCTTTGGGGTCCGTTTGGCGCAAACTTTTATTCCAAAGAAGGTTCCAAATCTGACGTTTTGGATATAATATTTTTGTAAAATGTTACCATAGAAGGAAATTGTTGTGGGGTTGCCTTATTAATAACGAGGTCTTTGTTAGTGTAAGTAGCAATACTACTACTAGTGCAAACAATTCCTTAACGTTTTTTTCTTAATTACTATCGTAAAAAATAGAGTTAAGTTACTTGATTGATATTAATATTTAGTTAGGTCGTATGTCTGTATAAAAATTTTATAACCTTGAATCATTATTAACACATTAATTTCATATAATACCAAATAATTTAGGGTTGAAATCTTAACCGAAAAAAAAAAAAAATTTATTGATAATGTAGTTTAAATAAATAATGAAGGTCTACAGATGTTTTTGTACAAAAATATTAATTCAATTGCTTTGCTCATTTTTACTCGACTTTAAAAAAATGTTCTCATTTCGTATGCCATTATTTTTTGTAGAAGTTGAAAGCTTGACAACAACAAGTGATAAATATAAGACTACGTGAAAGTGTGAGGTTTCATGACGGAGTCTAAGTTAAATTGCTTTGCACTTTCGTACCTGAAACCCTTTTAAGAATCCAATTTAACATTACCGTTTCAGTCTTACTCTGAGCAGAGCTCCAGTTATTCATGAACAACATAGTTAAGTTTATATATTTTTGTATTTTAGGGGATATTTATGTGGACTGATAAATAAAGACAGTGTTCAATAATACAAATGTTTACTTGAATAACTGGCACAAAATACACACGTGTGTTACGTACAATTGCGAGGAGTGAACTGCCCGCCGTATTAATATCAATGTGCTATACATAATAAATCGCTGCATTAGCAGCGTTCCTACAATATTCCTCCCCTTTATGAAAAAAAAAAAAATGATATACAGACATGAGAGAATACAAAATTCAAATACAATATTACATTTCATTACATACTCTGAACATTATCGAATACTAAGCTACACAAAGCTCCAACGAAGGCATGACGTAGCATTTGGTATTTAGTATCAGTATAAAATTACATAGGTACATGTTGTGAAACAATAACATGATGAGTTTAATTCTTCACAAACACTGGGTGGTAAGTTTTATTGGAATGAAATGTGACACGTTATTATAAATATAGATAACTAATAGCTAGGTTTATTTATAGAGCAAAGTTTATACAATGAAATAATTATGTGCGAGAACGTACATTATAAATAAGTTCCACAATAATACTAGTAATACGTAATACAATTTGAGTACAGCATACACTTTTACACGTATGGAACAGATTCGGGTTGCTGCGCGGTTTTGTTACCTTGGCTCATTGCCACTGCTGAGATAAACTCCTTCCGGGCCCATTTCCTTGCGCCTTTATGACACTTTTTGCATGCGAAAACAATCGCTACCATCAGTATGATGACGATTAAGCTTGCCGTAACGATCCCATAGATCTCTAATTTTTGTTCCAACGAACTTTGACTGGCGTTGTTGGCACCATTTTGAGCAATAACTATCTCTTCTTGCTTAGTATAAGACTGGCCCATATTGAGTTAATTAAATAAATTAAACAAATCACGGGAAAAAGGTAAAAGTAAACTGTATAAAGTGTATATTGTAAATGAGTAAATTTGCTTAAAAGCCTAAGATTTTAAAAATATAAATCTGCTTACAATCTAACCTACATATTCTAATAAAAAGAGTTGGTCACAGTGTTACGCGATGCGAAACTATGCTACGTGTGTTGTAATATTTACAAGTTAGTAATAACATAATGCGTTCGAAATTCGCATCGCTTAGCATTGTGCTCGCTCCCAGTGGATGCAGTCCTGTTAAAAAAACCTTACAGGGCGTTTAATTACACGACCAGAACGCGTAGTGTGTGGAATGTTTATAGGTACCGTTGGTTCAGTAGTGGGTTCGATTCCTGCCTGGGGCGTGTTTCTATCTGAAATGTCTGTACTAACGTTATCATTTATTGGTTCGTCACAGTTTAGTGTATATGCTGGTTTTAATCGGTCAATGGAAATGCTAGCTTTTCTACTGGGTAACTGAATGATGTAGACCTTTGACCTTCTTTCTAGAACGCGGTATGGTCCGTCGTAAGGAGGCTTCAGAGGTCTACGCACGGTGTCGTCCCTAACGAATACGTACTCAACCTTACTCAGGTCTGGGTGCACAAAACAAGTACGTGAGTTAGTGTGTGGTCCTGGCACAGGTCTCAAGGATTGTATATGCTCTCGGATCTGTTCTACTAGGCTATAAGGTTCTAAAAAACTTACTTTAGTAGTGTCATAGAAATCTCCGGGTAAACGTAAAGTGCGACCAAATGTTAATTCTGCTGCGGAAATGCCGCTATCACTACGACATGCTGCTCGTAGTCCTAACATAACCGTTGGTAATTCATCAACCCATGATTTAACTTTTAAACGTGCCATAAGGGCGGCTTTTAAAGTTCTGTGCCAACGTTCTACCACACCGTTAGCTTGTGGGTGATACGCTGTGGTGCGTATGCGATTGATGCCTAGTAGCTTCATAAGTTCTTGAAATAGTGCACTTTCGAATTGGCGACCTTGATCGCTAGTCAGACTTACTGGTGAACCATAGCGACAGATCCAGTTAGTATATAAAATATTCGCGACTGTCTCGGCGTTAATATCTCGTATGGGAAAAGCTTCGGGCCACCGTGTACACCGATCAATTATTGTTACGCAATACCTATACCCATCTGGCGATGTCGGCAGAGGGCCAATTATATCCATGTGTATATGTTCAAATCGTTCAACTAACGGAAACTGATTTAAATTTGAAATAGTATGTCGATCAATTTTACATTTTTGGCAATTTAGACATGTTTTAGCCCATCTATTGCTGTCATTGTTGATTTCTGGCCAAAAAAACTTTTGTGTTAACAGTTTCCGGGTAGTGCGTATACCCGGATGACTTATATTGTGAACGCTGTTAAATGCTTCGCGTCTGAATTCTGTGGGTATATATGGTCTTACATTTTTTGTGGAAATATCGCAATAAACAGACTTGTCGCAATTGGGTAAGAAAATTTTCTTTAGAACAATACACGTGTTGTTGTTTGCGCTTGACATTATATGTTTAATGTAGTCATCATTTTCTTGTGCTTGTGCAATTTTTGTGTAGTCGAGTGTCGTGGGACAGTAAATTGTGTCGACACGTGATAGTGAGTCGGCTACTATGTTGCTATGCCCGCTGATATGACGAATGTCCGTCGTAAATTCGCTAATGTATAATAAATGCCGAATTCTTCGAGGTGTTTCGTCAGACTCTTTACCTAATTTACTAAATGCGAATGTTAAGGGTTTATGGTCTGTGTACACGGTGATTTGACGGCCTTCAAAAAGTTTTCGAAAATATTTTATAGACATGTAAATGGCCAATAACTCGCGATCATAGGCGGAGTACTTTTGCTGAGCTGATGATATTTTTTTTGAAAAATAGCCTAACGGCTCCCAAGCACCATTAATCTCCTGCTGCAAAACTGCGCCTACGCAAGAGTCGGAAGCATCGGTCATCAGTGCAAGAGTCGTATCAGTCCGTGGGTGTGACAATGTAGCGGCCTGTTTAAGACCTGCCTTACATTGTTCGAAAGCGTTGGTTGCTTGCTCTGACCACTGAATTTTCGTTCTATCATTTTTTTTAGAGCTACCGAGATATTGATTAAATAAGGACTGATATGACGCTGCGTTGGGCAAATGCGCACGGTAAAAGTTTATCATACCTGTAAAACGACGTAGCTGTTCAACCGTCTCGGGTCTCGGGTAGTCTATGATGGCCTTGACCTTATCTTCTGCTGGCCGTATGCCGTCTGAAGTAACCTCGAAACCTAGATATTCTAATTTAGTTTGCCCGAAAACGCACTTGGATAAATTAATCGTTATGCCATATTGGCTAAACCGTTGGAAAACGGTCTCTAAATGATTTATGTGTGCAGTCTCGTCATCACTGACGATTAAGGTGTCATCAATATAGTTAAAAACAAAATCTAGCCCTTGTAGAACGGTGTCCATAAAACGTTGGAAGGTTTGCGCGGCGTTACGAAGTCCAAATGTCATTCGTGGAAACTCGAAAAGACCAAAAGGTGTAATAATGGCTGTCTTTTCTATGTCGTTAGGCGCAGTTTCTATAAAATGGTAAGCTCTATTTATATCAATTTTAGAGAATATTTTCTTACCAGCTATGATGTATGTAAAATCTTGTAATCGCGGGATGGGGTACCTATCCGGTTTTGTAATTGCATTAAGGCGGCGATAGTCCCCGCATGGCCTAATATCACCGTTCTTTTTTTGAACTACATGTAAAGGGCTTGCCCACGCGCTCTTGGAAGGGCGACATATCCCTAATTCTTGCATTCTTTGGAATTCAGCTTTTACTTGTTTATAACGTGCGGGTGGTAGAGGTCTAGCTCGTGCGAATACTGGAGGACCAGTAGTCTCTATGTAGTGTTGTACCGTACTTAACGACGTTTCCAAGAATGACATAGGTTTAGTAACGCCTGGAAATTTAGATAGTAAACCGTGATAAGGGTGATCAATGCTAACAGTTAGTACAGACGGTTCATTTACATTTACGATAGCTGCTACGACATTTATATGTGTTACCGAATCGATGAGTTTGTGTGAGCTGACATCAACTAAAAGCTTATGGTGACTTAAAAAATCGGCACCTAAAATAGGCTGTTTCACGTCAGCGATAACAAAATCCCAACGATACGGTCGGCGTAATTTAAAATTTAATATTAATGACTTTTGACCATAAGTTTTTATTTCCGTACCGTTGGCGGCAAAAAGTTTATACTCACTGCACTCGCGCGTCTTGCACTTTCTTTTTACAGGTAACACTGAAATATTAGCGCCAGTATCCACAAGGAAGGTGAGTCCACTATTAATATCCGTAATTTTAAGGCGGCGTCCTGGGAAAATGGCGCAGAGCTCCGCCACTGGCTGCACCTTACTTAGTTTCCCTGACGCGGAGCTTTCCATGAACAAGGCTCTACGCATTTCATAGCCTTATCTTGAAAACGGTTATGGTAAAAACACAGTCCACCTGAGTTCTCAGGGCCGCGATTACGAGACGACGAACGAGGCCTATAGTTGTTATTGTTCCACCGACGTTGGTACCTTGGACGACTTCTCTCCAGTTCCTCGACCTTGAAAGTCAGCTTTGCAATCTCAGCCAATATGGTTGCGGTGTCTTGATTCATCGTAGACTGCTGTGGTTGGGACACCTCGTTTATTTGATGTGTAGCGCGCGTGCTCTCGAACACGTTATCGGCGATAGTCGCAAGCTTATCTAAGTCCTTGACCTCAGAAACTGTCAAAACTGCCTGAATCGTGCTAGGTAAATGCCCTTGCCACATCAACTTAAGGGTATCATCTGGGAATTTACCTTTAGCAAGCTCTTTCATGCGCCGCAGAAGCTGCGACGGTTTCTGGTCCCCTAGCTCCATTTCACTTACTAGTTTTTGTAGTTGCCGGTTCTGTGATTCTTCGTAAATTTGTAACAAACGGGCTTTAAGGGTAGCAAACTTATTAGTAGGCGGCGGGTCCATTAATATATCAGTTACTTGTTGAATAGCGTCTTTGCCTAATTTGGACACTGCCATATCGAACCTGGCTTCGCCCGACATCACGTCGGGGTCACCACTTTAGGGGATATTTATGTGGACTGATAAATAAAGACAGTGTTCAATAATACAAATGTTTACTTGAATAACTGGCACAAAATACACACGTGTGTTACGTACAATTGCGAGGAGTGAACTGCCCGCCGTATTAATATCAATGTGCTATACATAATAAATCGCTGCATTAGCAGCGTTCCTACAGTATCATTAATTTTTCGATAAACATTTTTGTTTTTATTTTTGTGCTTATTATTTTTATTTCGTAATAGAACAAAATTAAACTATGTAGCCCAGTGTGTGTGATTGAATTTAGTTATAATATAAGAAACAATGGTCACTTTGTACAAAAAAAAAACTGAAATCGTTACCGAGATGAAACTGTCACCAATACATAGTGCATTGATATATATTTTTTTTTATGTAAGTTAATTATAGTCCCACTTCTGGGCAAAGGTCTCCCCCGCTAGGCTCCTTTTATATTGATAATATAATTAATAAATATCTTCGTTGATTTTTAAAAGCTGGGGAAGCAAAGATAAAATATTTTTTATAAAAAGTAGGTACTTTATTTATCAGAACTCAGTATAAAATATGTAACTTCCAACTCATCCATTATTATTTACGCTATTGCCCTTGCGCGCAGGGGAGTTTTGTTACGGAGACTTTTTTATCTTTTCTATCAAGTCCATGGGTATATATGGAGATGCGAGCCCGTAGCGACGAGTCTTTTTTGTTAGCTGACCTGCGACAATAACGTGACAAAACCGTTACGGCGCCTGCAGGTTTCCACCGGTTCCCATAGTAGTGCGCGCACGGAAGTCAAAATGGTCCTTAGCAGCGCTCTGTGTTTGCTGGTTGGAATGATTTAGTACAGTATTTTACATTTCAAATAATAATACACTGATATGAAATAAAAGTAAAAGATACTAAAAAACATAATTACAGGGATAAAAAAAAACTTATTTTATTTGAAATTAACTTTTTTAAATAAATAATCTAAAGATTTTTTTAAAATTAAAAGGCTAAAATTAAAATACTTTAAAATTTTCTTCCTTGATTCTTAATTCATGTAATATAATATGTCCCATCATCTGCGAAATACAAAAGTCTTAACATCTACAATTTTAAAAAAATCAACATCTACTACGAATGTCCCATTATCTACGAGCTTTAAACGTAAAAAAAAAAACATGAACGTGCTCCGAATGTCCCAACATCTACGTGCTAGTAAAAAATAAAAAAATATCTACGTGCTAGAAATGTCCAACATCGACGTGCTACGCATGTACAAAACACAAGTGCTACAAATGACAAAAAACTTCTTTGTGCTACAAGTCTCAATACCTACGTGTTACGAATGTTCGAAAATATCTACGTACTACGAATTTCAAAAAATCTACGTGCAACGAATGTCCCAACATCTACGTGCTGCGAATGTCTCAACTTTTTACGTGCTACGAATGTCCCAAAATCTACGTGCTAAAAATGTCCTATCATCTACGTGCTAAAAATGTCCTAACATCTACGTTAATACGAATGTCTGAACATCTGCGAGCTACGAATGTCTCAAGATCTACGAACTACGAATGTTCAAACATCTACATGCTCCTCGAGTACACTTAGTTGGCATGCTCTCTTTTTCATCATTAAGTAGAAAACACTGATTAATAATACATAGACAATATAACGTTAAAAACTTAATTCATGTTTACTTTATTAAATTTAACCTTTTAAAAATACATTCAAGGCAGTACTTCGTCATATTAATATAGGCAATTGAAACGAAAATGTTTCATCAAGTCACGTTTGTTTAATTTTACTAGTTCAAGCATGTTAACACAGTGGCCATTGTTCTTCGAATTATTGTTTAACACTAGCATAACAAATATTGGTCAACGACTCATTATTCTTAATTCATTCAATATTATATGATACAACAAAGTTTGGGACTAGATAAAAAAAAACTTGAATATCATACTCAAAGTTAATCATAATAGTGACGATACATTAATCAAATCTACTAGATGGCGCTGCTACTACTATTTATCTCAACTTCTTACAACAACAAAACCGTGATGTACTTACAAAAACGGTTACAAATGAAGTGGAAAACAGTCGGGGGAGTTAAAACACGATGTAAGGAGCTGCGTCATTTACATAAGGCGCCGTGAGACGTAAAGGTGGTCCGTGCTTCGAGTAACAAACGCATACCTGATGAAATTTCAAATCAGATTCTGTTGATAGTGCTGTCTGCTAGATTTCGTTCGTAACTTTATGTAGTGATTGAGACGGGCTTACGTAGTGCATTGCTGAATTATTTAGAGGGTTACACGAACCAAGATAAATAGTGGAGTCAGTCTATCAATCTATTAATGCTATTAAATTGTTAAAATGATAAGCTCCATGGGGATAATTGTGACGTACGGGAAGTAATTATTTTGACAGCCAACCTTACTATAGGGTTACTGCGTTGCGTAGTAAAATGGGTTGTAGAGGTCAGATAGGCAGATGCTCTATGTTAAATTCAGTATCCAGGTGAAGTCAGTGAGACTGGAAGTAGACCCCAACATACTCGTATCTTGGGGAATAGGTTAGGATAATAAAATCATGTTTGAGCTTTTAGGTATAAAGTAAGTATAGTAAATTAGGTTTAAAATAAGTTTAAAATGAACGAATTCTGCGGATTTTCTTCCATAACTCAAAAATTAGGTTTATAGAAACGAGAAAATTAATATACCCCATAATGTTTCAGAAAAACTCAACTCATAAAATATAGACTCTTATCTCTAAAAAGGTTTACAGAAAAAATACTTTTGACTTAACGGTTTATCAGGCAAACTCTAATTATTGTTTATTGAGAGAAATCATTGTTTTGGTTGAAGCCCACAAACCTGCCTTAGTGCTAAAGGCTTAGTCTTGAACCAATTAGTTTTGCACTCTGAGAAAATTCTAAGTAGGTCGCCTTAAACCGGTAGAGCAAATTTACTTCTACCTCAAGTAATAATTTTATAGGAAGAGCGTAATAGTTACCAGGATATCTGATATATATTGTATTAAACCTAAAACGACGCAGCGAAAAGAAATCGAGTAGGTATGTAGTTTTACAAGAAAATTGCTGGAAGTAGTTAAGTTGTTGACTACTCAACATGATAATAAATAATTCCCAATAAACATTCACATTTAAACGAACAAAGTGTTCAATGCCCGTTTTGTCACTATTTGAGAAGGCCCTGCTGTGGGAAAATAGACCAATATAATTAGTATAAAAGTTCGCTTTAATTTCAACATATTTTGTATGAGCCTAATGTGCGGTTAATCGCACCATCACACTAACCATCGGACATCAGAAATCAGACATGTACTTGCATAAAATAAAAATTTTTCTTGCTGGTTTATTTCCATTGCATTCCAATGGAAATAAACCAGCAAGAAACTCCATAATGAGCTCTGCACGCTCGGTAGCCTAAATGGCTTGATCGCTTTCCGCTTGAGATGTGTCGTAAGATTCATCTTAATTATGCGAGTGACTAGGTATATAAAAATAAAAAAAAATGGCAGATTTCCAAACGCAAGGTATCAAATTACATGACTTCCTTCCTTTCAAAATGGAACTTCTGATAGCATCCATTACCACCGCTTCAATGTAACCCTAATCTCAAAACAAAATATCAAACGGAACGATTCTTCTTAGTTCTCGTATTTGGGGACCTCTCATCCGTAAGTAAGTAGCCACTGCTGTAAGCCGGTAGTCAGTCAGACGTACAGGCTTACGTGTACTGGACGGATGGGATAAAGCTGGAAATTATATAAATACGAATTGGATATTGAACATAGTTTGGTAAAGCTTTTATTGGGAGTTTTTGTTTGAAAGTACCTACGGACTGCTTTAAGTCATACAAAATTGTTAGTATTTCTTGCTTTTTCGAAATTAATATCCATTTCTACGTATCGTCGTAAATATTTCTAAGTTATATTTAACAATTTAAGGTATGATCCATTTAAATATTATTCTAGATCTTTAAATTTTCGTTTCACCTTCGCATTCGCAGGGTTATGACGTATTTATTCACATAGCTGATATGGTTCCAAGTTCCAACTTATATAAATTTTGAATAATGAGTTGAAATATGTACTTTTTAAAAGGTTTTGTTTACCTGGGAAATTTAATCCAACATAGTGGAATATATCAATTCAATGAAGCAGCCCAAAGAAGAATGTTGCCCCCTTGTATTTTTCCATTTTAAATATGATACATTTTTTTTTTTTTTTACGCCGCTGCTCTTTTACCCAATCATCTACTATACCATCAAAGCATTCTCAATTTTCGTCGCTTCATTAACTGCAGACGCGTCAAACAGTCTCTTATCACATTGATCTTCAGTCAATCTTCCAAATTCAAATTACAGGACACACTCTATTTTATCCACGCTCTTTTGTTTTTGGAAATGTAAACCCCTGAATCTATATCTATATTCGCTTTTTTTGTATCTTAAAGTGTCAGAGACAGCATGATACTAAACAACCACTTAAAATTAAGTAGCGTTTGAGTATTTGATCATGAGTCAGTATTATACATTTTTATTTTTATAACAGAAAAAAATGTTATTGGTTTCATTAAAAAATATATTTGTAAATAGATAGTCCTCAAGGCCACATAAATCATGATTACTCGAATGTAATGCTGCGGTCGAATCAATCATAATATTGGAGATATAAATGATCGATCGACAGAATCGTCTGTTCCTCGCAGGCTTATCGTTGGAGTCTAAGATGTAACCACGAGAGCGACTAAGACTACTTTGCTTAACATTATAGCTGGCTCGGTTACTTTGACTGCAGTCTCTTGTAGATCTACAATTCAGATCAAATTTTCGAATGAATTTGACTTTTTTGGTTCCACAACTATTGAAGTTCAGTTTACAGTTTAGGCATTTGGTATTTATTGAACTGTTTTATGCAGTTTTTTTAGTATCGTTTTCTGACGTAAAATGAGATGCTTTAAAATCTATTGTTTTCGAACTAGCTATATAAGCCATTGTACCTATAATGTATATTGTTTTTCTGTAAACTTGTTTCGGTGTACAATTAAGAGTTATTATTATTATATAAATATCTTTTGCAGTAGCATGTGTAAAAAAACGTGTGCGTCTTTGGACGGACAGAAGTAATCACTTAAACTAATCTATGTTGACAATAGTAGGCAGGCGAGGAGGAGCCTGCCTACTGCTGCCGTATGGCAGAGAGAAATAGAAGCCAGACAGAGCGGCGCCGTAACGCGTTACGTTACAAAGTGATTTACCTTCCCAGAAGTTATCACTTAAAAAATTATAAAACACACAACCAAGATAATTTCCCCAGATTTTCACGCAACACAAAAACAAGTGAAACTGCCAAAAAATATGTCCTCAGAAACGCATCACTTAGCTGTTAAAAGTGTGTTGTCATGGGTGCATTAAAAAGGAAACTTTATTACTCAAACTTTGCACGGAAGGGCACAACGTGGCACTCTTATATCCCACTCTACCACCAAGTTTAATGGTACTAAAAAGCTGACTGTATCAAAATTTAAAACTTGTTCATATTTTCTTTGTTATAACCACTTTTCGGTTCGTTTTGGAGATTGGTCGGTTTATTTTTGATTAGGCTGAAAAGAATGATATTTGAAAAGTTTTAATGTAGACTTTTTAAGTGAAAAAATCTTTAGCAGCGCTGTGCACTTTTTGGGATGGGCATAAAATTTTAACTCGCGTCAGGGGCCACGTGACTGATCCTAAGACGCGGTGCAGGACGCTTGCGCGAGTGTGAGATGTCATCGGTGTCATCCGGTGTCAGCACAGAAAAAATATGTCAATGGGTCAGTGTCATTTTTGAAGTAAAAATATCATTAGACACATTGTGCAAAATTCATGAATTTTAAACGTTTAAAATAGTTTTCACTTCTGCTGGCACTCCTGGAGTGCAACCTGTTCTTTTTTTATTCTGATGAGTTGGAGCGAGGTTCAATGTCACCGGTATACTATGGCGAGACATTGCTAGTAATATAAGCGTGTAATTAATGAAACATACAACTATCAATTGTTGTTATTAGTTTTGAGTGTGGTATATAAGCTAATTACGTCTACATCAACGGCGTCCATTGCTGAAGGTTCTGCATCTAGTATAAGCCCTAGCTTACGCTGAGCTTTTGCGCCTTGCACAGTGTTACGCATATTTCCCAATACCTTCTTGTCCCTGGTCTTTTTATTTTTAATTTATGCATCGAATTTATAGCATTTTAAATGTTTATCTTTTTTTATCTAGATTATGAGGATGATATATATAAAGTTCAGGCAACCGTTAAATTATCAACATGATGCATTTTCTCATTTATGTAACTAACCTTTAATGAACTGCGCTGCAGTTTTCAACTAGTTCCATACATTCTGTTGCTATTTATTGCTCATAAATATTAGCTTTCCTACACATTTATGGAATACAATCTACGCCAAAAGGCCATTTAGATGTTTTTGTCGTTAGGTACTTTTATATACAACTAGCTTCTGCCCGCGACTTCTTCTGCTTGGACTTGAAATGAAAATGTGAAAGTAATGATAATTGGAAAAAAATTCACCCGTGTTTTCGATTTTCAATTTTCCCTCGGGAACTTCTTAAGGAATCGGGATAAAAGGTAAGCCTATGTTCTTTTCAATGTCAAAGGCTACATGCATGCTAAATTTCATCCAAATCCGTTTAGCCGTTTTTGCGTGATTGAGTAACAAACATCCACACTTTCACATTTATAATATTAGTAGGATTATACCTTTAGAAAATATACCCCCAGTTAACCACCTGGGTTGTTCTGTACAACATTAAAAGTAAAAACTACCAGAAGAACGCTACCCGGTAAGTGGAATTTGTTTGCTAATAATAAGCACGTCACTTTGCCGTTGTTAGCAAAATGACGGCAATTATGCAAAACGACTAGTCGACACGTTTTTAATCACTGAACTGACATGCAACTGACCGGTTGCTATTTTTCATAAACTCTCTTCAAGCAAGAACTTGAAATGGGAATGAGAAAAGATTTTCTTGTATTTATTTTGTTCCCGTCTCTGAAGCCGTCGGTTATAATTTATTGCTTCTTCATTACGAGTTGTGTATTACTTTTTATTTAAATGTGATGCGCTGAGTAGTTAGACTCATTAATAGGCACATTATTGGCGAGGTTAAAATTCTCAATGATAAAAACATTTTGTTTTTATTACATAAGATTACTAGCAATGTGGGTCGCACAATGCTAGTAATCTCGTTAACCCCTCGTGCTAAGCTAAGATGCTTGTGTTACGAGTGGGTTCACGTCGGTAGCGTAATGGCTGGGATTCGAACCCGCAACCATATGATCGCAAGTCCGACGCCCTAGCCATTAGGCTACCGCCGCTTCTGTCCCATTGATTGCTTTAAGAGTTCAATTAGTTATATTCCAATCCATAAAATCGATGATGACAATTTTATGGATTGGACGATGTTACATTTTTTTCTGTAATACTAGTAGATTTACAGAAAACAATATAACATTGTCCAATTTTTTTTACAACTGACGGATCATTTTATATTTTGAATAAAAAAAAATGAA
The DNA here is from genome assembly GCA_950381575.1 of Plusia festucae. Classification (NCBI taxonomy): domain Eukaryota; kingdom Metazoa; phylum Arthropoda; class Insecta; order Lepidoptera; family Noctuidae; genus Plusia; species Plusia festucae. Next base: position 2,436,228 of record OX494447.1, read on the forward strand.
CAGCGACTAGAAAAGAGGTATGTTCAGTTATAATAGGAGCATGCAATATAACGCCACTTTTCAGTTTCATAAAAAAAGCCTTTTTTATCAGCATCTAAAACTGACACAAGAATATTAAAGTAAGTAAACAAGACATGTAGGTATAAAGTTAAAATGGCAAACATATTAAGAAGTTGGCTCTTCTGACTTTGGCTGACTTTCAAAACTTCAGACAAAGATGTTTAAGTATTTAAACTTTGTTATGAAAATGCGTAAACATCAAAATAGAACACATGTGGTCGACAAGGGACTTGAATTCTTTTGTGTTATATTTTCAGGAATTCTTTGGTTTGACATTTTGTTAAGGTTACAGATTTAATGAGTGGTTGTCAGATTTAGTACTTAAGTAAGTAAGTTATTTATTTGTTTTGCATTTAAAAATATAAAGAAACCAACTGTACTTAAGTTTAAGTGATTTTTCAACGAGTAAGGATTTTGAATTAAAACACGAACAGACACGATATAAAATGTCAATGAATTTTTTGACAGAAAATATTTTTAACGGATTATATTTACACATTCATGTAGTTCTATTTAAATAAACTACTTATTTAACTATCACCAAGTTATCACGATTAAAATCGTATCGCAGCAGACGTTCCTAGCAAAAACTTGGCAATATCATCTAAAACTTATCCCATTAGGGGCACAAACTAGATTGATCCGGTTTCTGATCTGAATCGTGTGCCGGTCAACCGCTTATTTCGCCGGTTATCCGGTTATGGAAAGTTTAACGAGTGTGCGAAGTAAATGTGATATTTTAATGGCTTTACTCAATTTAAACTTGCGTGTAGAGTGATCTACTAATAGTAGCCTGAAAACCACTACCTAAATGCGAGTAACTTTATTATTTTTGGGTAGAAATATTATTGCAAAAAAAAAATTACGAGATTTATAATCACACTTATTTTTGTCAAAATAAGAACAAAATCTTGTTTTTATTGTTCAGTGCCTCTTAAAAAATCGGAAGCCTAATAAGATCACTTTTTGGGCTTCTGTTTGTCTGTCCGTCCGTCCGTCCATCTGTCTGTCAACTCACTTTATTTCGGAAACGCGAATAGGTGTGGAGTTAAAATTAAAATCATATTTATGTAGAGTCTACAGACTTATAAGGCTGTGAAAAAAGAAAAAAAGAAACGACCGTTTATACCACAAACAAGATAAATTTCGTCAATCTCAAAAATAAGGTAATTTCCGTTCACTAAAAACTTTGAAATTGGGAAACCAATACAGAAAAATGTCCAAAAACGTTTGTAATAAAATCATAAAAAAATATTCTCTTTGTACGGCCCCCTCAGTTGGCAAGATAAACTCGCACTTGTCCGGTTTTTTTACTTATTTTACGTAAAACCCAAAGATTAAAATTATTTTTCTATGGTAACAAGAATTGAGAAAAACTGTGCAACAAAAACTAGGCTCTAACAGTAAAAAAACCTAGAAACAAATCTTCTCAAATACAACAAGGCTTAAACACAAGCACTAAACTTAACTAGTTCATTAAGTTGAAGATCAAAGACTAAATGGAAGGAATCAAACTAATTACAATAACTAAGCCCCTAAGGGCTAATAGTGATGTTCCTCAATCGAATCACGATGTACTTTTACAATCGAGTGCTCGAATTAACGATCAATTACTGAATTATTCATGTCGTGCAGAGTAATCACTTAAATGGCGAAACCTATTGGACCACTATAAATTTATGACACCCTTACACAATATATTAAGGGTTGGCTGCAGTAATAGTCGCCTAAGGGTATAATAACACTTTACAATTAACGTTCTGATAGCGTTAAATATTAAGGGTGACTTTTAGAGTGTAATAAAGAGAAGAATTTTGTATTGAAGAATAAGTTTTGTTTTTCAACTAAAGAGAAGCTGCGGGCAGAGAGTTTTGAAGATTGTTTTTTTTTTTTTATAAAAGATTGCTAGCAATGTGGGTCGCACATTACTAGTAATTTCGTTAACCCCTCGTGCTAAGCTAAGATGCTTGTGTTACGAGTGGGTTCACGTCGGTAGTGTAATGGGTGGGATTCGAACTCGCAACCACATGATCGCAAGTCCGACGCCCTAGCCATTAGACTAGCGCCGATAAGGTACTTGAAGTAACTCTCACTGTCGGGCTGTAATGCTGTAAGGCTGTGTATCTGCTGTGCTGGATTTACCATAAAAGCTTAATAAGCTGACGCTTAGGGTGGGAACTAAGGGGGCAGTTTGTGATACGGACTATTACTGCACATCCAACTAAATATCCCACGTAAAATCAACGTTTGACTCTCGACTGTGTACTACCCCAGAACAATTTGAAAGATATTTCGTATACTGAATGAGAAGACTATAATTACCATATTTATACAATACGACTCTTAAAACTGCGATCGAAATAAGCATTTTTGAAAGGCTTTAGTTCTTTTAAAAATAACTTTTTGAAAAAGAAAAAATAAGTGCATAAAAATAGTTTCTAACTTTATCTATATTACTGCAAAAAAATCATAGCTCTAAGTTCATTAACCACGGAGAAAGCAGTCGAGAGCCTTTGTATGGAAAGAAGTTCAATCGCGTTACCACAAGACTGGCTCGTCCAAATAAAAAAAAAAACGTACTGATCGTATCGATGCCGATTTTGAACGTACCGATACCGCCACGCACACGCTCTACAAAAAGTTAGTCAGAAATTATTTTATTTATTCGTTAATATAACTATAATTAAACACATAATACTAATAATAATTCAAATAAAACTATACCAAACTAAAACCTTATAATTTAAATTAAACCTATAATAAATAAAGCTAAATAAAAAATAGAAAACTTATTAACAAGCATCAAAAAATTCAAAAATTCATCAAGAAATTGTATTAGAATACAAATCTCTCCATAAAATGTTGGTCGTTGGCAGGTTCAATGGAACATTTCTTATTTATTGACTTAGTAACCGTTATGGCCATCATGGCAGGTTGTCACCCAAAGCGAGAACGAATTTACAGATATATATATATATATATATATATATATATATATATATTATATATATATATATATATATATATTTAAAACGACGCTCGCACTAAGGAATTTAATCCTTGTGTCGCGAGGGTTTCACAGACATTCGAATCACATGCACAAAGAACACCCAGACTTGGAACAAGTATCTGTGGATCACACAAATGCTTGTCCCATGCGGGGATCGATCCCACAGCACGTTGCGCACAGTGGTAATTAGCGTGGTGACCTATACCACTCGGCTATCCGTGCAGTCAGTTGGACATGACAATATTCACAATAAGACACGATAAGTATGGTTTATTTATTTATTCATTTTATTCTACAAGCTAACAGATGAACCAGATCGCTTACAAGAATAATTTTCTTAATAACTTAATTACTGTTTTCTGAGGTGTATGTGAAAGTCAGATATTATTAACTTAATAACATACAACTTAATATTATTGACACATATACATGCATGTCACATAACACAGTTTATTTTTTTACAATAGAAAAACGTAATGTCAAAGTTTCTAAATAATTACAACAATAGATTACAACAATTAATTTATGATAATTACTGCCTACTTATTCCTGTGTGCCTCTTTAAAATTCGTTATAATTATGTTAACGCGATCGACTCGTTCATGCAGTGCTCAGATTGGCCGGCTTCAAACTCTTAACCAATCAAAATACAGAATTAAAATAAAATACATTGATGCGAGCGTTATGCGAATCATTAAATCGGTTATTGCATTGTAAAGTGTACTCGTCAGATTCATTATTTTACTTGGAATATGCATTTTCAACGAAATAATTATCATGTCCAACGAGAAACAATAGTAAATTTTATATAATTATATTTTCTCTTTCTGCGAACTTAAATTAATTACTGGAGTAGAACAAAAAAAGGGGAACAATACTCCACTTCCTGTTACAGAAATATAACTTTTAATCCAACAGGATAAAGCTGAAGATAGATTAATATTCAATATGTATTAAGGAGATGATCATCAATCAAGTTGATACTCTATTGTAGATAGATAAGGCTTACTTTTAATTGTAGGATAACAAAATATTGTGACAGATCATCAGTCAAGAGAAGACAGTGTCTTTGGGTGATGGAATGAAATAATCAGCTAAAAGCATCGATCTCTACTGACCTGCTGATTGAACGAGATTTTAGTGAATGTTGAACGAATGAATGAAGCTCCGATGCAACTTGTTTTGTGTCGGGAATAAAATATTATTACATTCTCTTACAAATTTATTCATTGATAAGTAGGCTAATGAGGAATTTTATTTGACCCTTATTTTTTTATTGTCAGGCTTAAAATGCAATTGCAAGGTTAAAAGTAGTGTGTATAGTGTGGACAACACTTCTTAGAGTTTAAACTAACACCTTGCCGAATTTAATTAATATTGGATGTATTGTTTAGCCTCGAAAACGTTTTAGACAAACAATTAAATTTTCATTTAAAATATTATTATGGATTTATGTGTATTTTACATGTATCTATAATGTGTATTTTGAGAGTGTTGGTACACAATACTAGACAAGAAAAAAAAAGTTAATAACTTTGTTTTAGACATAGGTAACTGGTATTTATTTTTTCTTTCTTCCCCCCACCTGTGCTAAGGAAGCGGTGAGGGTGGGTGAATCAGGGAGCTATGTGTATGATATGAATGAAAAAAATTATGCCCTTAGAATAATTATATTAAGATAGCAGCCTAGTTTGGAATAAATGATTTTTGGGGTTCCATACCCAAGGGGTAAAAATGGGACCCTATTCCTAGAACTTCGCTGTCTGTCTGACTGTCCTTCTGTCTGTAATACAAAATTATAAAAAAAATACTTTAAGGGCCTAATTTTTGCCTGTTTTTGCTCGTTATCAATAACCGTTGTATGACGAACTAAAAAAAGTTTATAGTATGAAATTTGTTTACCTACTGTAGTTTACCTAGTCAATGGTACTGAAACCTTCATGCGCGAGTCAGACTCGCACTTTTTTTTTATATTATTTTTGTACTAGCTTGTTAGACGAAACCATACCAATAAGTCTTGACTAGCTACTTATGAATTTACAAGTATTTGTATAAAGAAAATGTCTTGCTTTAATGGTTTAGGGTGCCGAGTTCATTGATCCCGCCTCGATGAGTTCAAAAACCGCAATATACAAAAAATGTGAGGTTTAAAAATGTACAAAAAAATACAGAATGTCTGAGAATGTATGCATTTTGACAGGATTTGAAATATATGAAGTCATTTGCTTTAATGAATATGTGATTCGGAGTAAAAAAGTCGAATAAAAGGGTTTTCTGCAGGGAAATAAATATTTCTAGCGATATACCTATATTATGAGTCTATTTGTTAAATTAATAAAATGGCTAAATTACAGACTGTGTAAAGGCCCTAAGTTTTAACTAAATATTTTTATAATAATCATAATAATACGGGCCTATAAATGTCCCACTGCTGGACATAGGCCTCTTCCCATGTAGGGAAGGAAAGAGCATTGATCACTTCGCTGGCTCACTGCGGGTTGGCAGTTTCATATTCCAATTTTTGGAATCCAGGTTACCTCACGATGTTTTCCTTCACCGTTTGTCAATAGTGTCTTAGAATAATTGAAAGTATTTATAACTTTGATAAAGTCACATTGGTACTTGCCGGAGTTCGAACCTGCAACCAAAGAGCATGCTAATCCGATAATATAACCGCTAGGCCACCACAACAGTTAAAGTTAAAATATATCGGTGACAATTTCCATCCTCGGTCCGTTTTTATTTAAACTGAGTTTAAAATATTTTTCTATTCACCAACCGTCATGCTATAATGGTGTATTAAACATGGACATGCCTGTTGGTCTCGTGGTTGGAGACACTAACTGATAAAACAGAGGTCGTGGGTTCGATTCCCACCTAGGACAATTAGCATACGAATCCAGTCATTGAACCTCTAGGCCACCCCGACCTTTTTCTTTTTTCGTAAAATATCAATCATAATCGTAATCAATTAAAACAGAAGTAATGTTAATAATAGATTTTTGGTAATTGGAACAACTCTTTAATAAAAACTGTTGTTTTAGATTTAAGAAGGTAAATGATCCTAACCTATTATAAGCGACTAAACAACAATGCAATTACAGAAACACACACATCTACTAACAGTACGATTTGGCAACAAAGGGAATATTAAGTCCGATAGGAATGTAGGCAGTTTACGAGCGAGTTCTACTAACGAGGCGACGAGAACGCGGCGGTGGGCCCGTTGTTATTTAGTGTGTAACTGGCCTTATGGAATTAACACGCGGTTAGCATTAGCATTACACTTCATTAATTTATCGGGTTTATGTTGATTCGTTTCCGACAGGCGCAGGTTTGTGTGTAGCGTTGAGGCCCGTGCTCGGACTGAGTCAAATCGAGGTGGCGCGTAGACTTGTACACTATATAAACATGTAGCTTTTGTTTACGACTCCGCCTGCGTGAGAGTCGGTTATCGCGGCAAAAAGTAGCCTGTAGCCTTCCTCAATAAATGAGCTATCTAACACTAAAATATTTTTTCGAATCGGACCAGTAGTTCCTGAGAGTTCGCGTTCAAACAAACAAACTCTCCGCCTTTTTAATATTGAGTGTAGATATGTAATATATAATGTAATTTCGTACGTGATTCTCTGATGATGATGATGAGATCTTAATATGACTTCGTAAAGAAGCAACACATACCGACCCCCGCCATTTTTATTTCCCCATTTAACGATGCAGTAAACCAGGCAGTGATGTTTTGCTTACGTCACACGGTTGTCAGTGCTTGCAGCACGCGTGTCAAGGAAATTCGCGTGTCAAACTTTAGAGATATTTTTTAAAAGGAAATACTTTAGCCTGTGTAATTTATAGAATAGAATATAGAATAGAATATATTTTATTTGCGTAAAACATGGTATACAGGGGTGTTAAATATACAAATTGAGGCACAAGCATGTTTTGCTAGGTTATGACATAGCATGCAAAATTTTAAAGACAAGGTATCAATAATCAGATTTTTTTTAAACATCAACATTTTTTATCCATTAATTCTTGTAAACTATAAAAACTACACTCGAGTAACCACTTGTGAAATTTTATTTTAAATAATTTTGTATTTAAAGCTTTGAAATGCCTTGGTATTTTATTATAAATGCGCACACACATTGCCATTGTATTGTATTTAGACAGTCTAGGCAAATCGTTTAACGTCAGTTTATATGGATCTCGTCGGTTTCGAGGATTGACATCATTTGCAGTCATAAATAGTTGCTTATTTTTCATAACAAACACACACAATTCATAAATGTAAAGCGACGGTAACGGTAACAAACCAAGTTTTTTAAATATTGGTCGACATAAGTCATATAAGTTTATTAAAGTCAATTATATGGTGTAACATTGGAATTAATTTCATTATTTAATAAATTAGTTAGTACAGTGTATCTTTGAAGATTTCAATGCAAAGAACTGCGCCTCTCGCACGCCCATTGGAGAATCTGAATGAAAAAATGATTGTTTCGGAATTTATCCGACAAAATATTAACATACGTCAATAATAAGTTGGGACACTCTTGCAGACTTCCTTTGCACAATGCACCTCATTTGTACATATTTTTAAATTTTCACACAAAACTAGTTACCGCAAAAAATAGTTTGCGGTAGTTTTTAAACTCAGCTAAAGCGTCAATGCAGGCGTAAGCTCTTCCTGCTGGAGTTGCGTAGAGCTTGCGTAAGTGATCCCGCGGCTCCAGCAAAGGCAAGGACGGGACCGGGTGTTTTTAGTCGGTGCAAGTCCGACATATCCTCACGCTGTGCCCTCAGCGTGGGTTGAAGGCCACAGCGTTACAACCCGCCAAAAAAAAAAAAGGTATCTCAGGTAGTAGGTTATTTCGCGCGGACCGTTGTATAGTGTTGCAGGCCTGCCCATGGTTTGTAGGCGTTGGGAGATGTAAGACAGCGGGTGGCGCTACGTGCGCGCAGGACAGGGGTCAACTGAAAAGAGCATCATTCGACTTATTCGGGCAATCATAAGGTAGTTCTAACGTCCCCCCTTCCACCCGCGTGGACCATGAAAGGGTCACAAACCAAGTTGCCAGGCTATAGCTTAGAAATGTATGTTAGTAATTTTAAGATGAATTTGGCACAGGTGTACATTACTACCTGGAATAGCGCATAGGTTAGGTACATGAATTTTGCGAGTACCTAATACCGCAAGGATCAACTAGTTATTGATTTACGATCTCCCACACAACCCTTATTTTAGATTTAATACCCTAATTTCATTCATAGAACTTAGTAATAGTATAACATTTATAATTTCAATTCCCATCACAATTGAATGGCAATGAGTGCTCGGAGTACCTTTTTGTTGTGTCCCTCGAGAGGTCGTTAGGGTACTGCACTCTGTAGTAACACTACTGAGTTCTCTAATACATACCAGTTGGGAATTACCCACCTATTTATTCATTGGGAAATTCCTAAAAACGTATCTGTTGGTTCTTTTGTTTTGTAGTGAAAAGTTTATTGAGGTGTAATAAACCTTTGTTAGTAATTAGAACATAGGAATTAAAAAGATTAGTAGACACAGCACTGGAGTGTTAATCTTTTGTTTTTTTTCAGGCTATTCTGAGGTCAAACCTGCGGGTGTCCGGGAGGGTACCTCATCGCCTGATCGCTGACAGACCATGTAGGATGCGAACGCGAAGTCCCACGCGTCCGTCCTCGAAATAATTGAGAGGCAGTTTACACCCTACCCTAGCAAAAATGAGTTCAGGACAAGCAAGTTCCACGGCTCCAGGATTAGCAAGAATCGGGGTATTTTAAACCGGTGCAAGTCGGCAATACCGCAACGCTGTGCCCTCAGCGTGATGTGAAGTCATTGGTAAAGTTATATCGCAGCAATAAAAGGGGAATTTAAGGAGTTTTTTTACTACGTTGTTTCCAATCCAGGTTTCCTCACGATGTTTTCCTTCACCGTTTGTCAATGGTGTCTTACAAGTATTAAGAAAGTACATAATATAACTTTGAAAAGTCACATTAGTGTATATGAATCCGGTTATTGAACCATGAGGCCACCACGACATTTTTCATTCACATTCACAATTAACACATTTTTTTTACCCCTAAACTTATACTAAGACAATTAATTCACTGAAATAAACATCAAACACAAAGTAATTACGATAATTAATTTACGTCTTAATTTATTGTTTCTGAACATACAACAATTTTGGCTCCAACTAGCAAACAATCAATTTGGCAGGCGTTAATTGAGTCAATTAATTTTTAAGTTAACTATAAAAGTGTTTACAATTGATTTATTACCTTTTTATGTATTTTAATTAAAACTTTGACCTTTATTCGAAATTTCAAGGACATGGGTCATGAGACTTTACAAAATAATTATGGTTACAAGATACATAATATTGTTTTTTTTCTTGGTTCTCCGTCTTGGTTGCTCCGTGGATGGGTGATCAGTTGCAAAACTTTAAACTTAAACTTACCAAGACCTAAACGAGGCCAATGATAGAGCTGCCCCCCTAGCCAAGTTACATTTCTACAAGCGTTAACTACGATAGAAATGGCTTAAATGTACGGAAATGACATTTGATTTCGATAAGTCACGTGACTCAGACTTGTCACTTCCATACATTTGAGCGATTCGATCAGCGATATCGCTAGTAGAAATGTCACTTGGCTAGGGGGGCTGTACTGGTTGCGCAATACTGGTCGGATAGTATTGGAATCGAGTCCATCTAGCCAAGTGACATTTCTACAAACGTTAACGATTATAGAAATCGCTTAAATGACATTAAATGTATGGAAATGACATTTGTTTTCGATAAGTCACGTGACTTAGACTTGTCACTTTCATACATTTAATGTCATAAGCGATTTCTATAATCGTTAACGCTTATAGAAATGTCACTTGGCTAGGGGGGCTTAAGTCATTACAATTCTCTCAACCAAACTTACCATTGAATAACGCGTGTTACCCAGTGCAATGAGTTGTGGAAGTCAGATAAGCAGTCGCTCCATGTAAACTACGGGATTTATTTGAATCCGGTAAGTCTGGAAGCCGACCCCAACATAGCTTGGGAAAAAAGGCCAGGCAGATATGATGATAACTTGAAGCGGTTAGCCTTAATAATAATGTGAATACACGAACATAATATACCGTAGTAGGACTGGATGTCAGAACTGTAAATACTAAAGACTTAACGACTGTCAAAGATCGACGCATGCCAGTCGGGACCAACGGCTTAACGTGCTTTCTGAGGCTCGAAGGAGTCTCTGTACGTTTACAAGTGGTCACCCATCCACGAACCCAACCGAGGTCAGCGCGGTTTAACCTTTTTATCGGTCAAACCTTACGGCTTACACTTAGCCTTGAACCCCTTAGCTAAAAGCAGAAAACCTTTACGTAAAAATATTAAATCTGAGCCCCTATAAGTATATCAACATCAAAACATACCCAAATACCCTTTTTTACCATGAAATACCGATATAATTCATAAATTTCACAAGTCGCTTCCCTAACGATCTGAAACTCCGAACTACCGCCTCTTTAACTAAATGCAATGAAGTGTTACTAACTTTATGTTAATAGCGCTGTGTCCAAGCTGTGCTATTTAAACTGGCATATCTGTATTATATACAAATAAAATGCACTGAAGTGTACGCTGTTTTTTTTTAGTTGAGGAAATTAGTTTGTGGCCGTAATTAAGGCACAGTACAGTACAGTACATACTTGACTGTAATTATATCTTAGTAATAGACTTTTTATAATAATTTAAAAAGAAAATTACTAAAGAGTTTGGTTAGGTCCTGAAGTCGACGTGGTTATTTTTATGTTTGACCACGCATTTGGTAAGGGGAAGTTGGGTAAAAACAAAAACTTGTTTTTCTACGATTTACTTAATGCTTGTAATAAAATGAAAATAGGGTACCTACTTATAAAAATAATCTCATTTTAAAATTATTGTTAAATAAAACTTGACTCATAAATACTTTAACAAACAACGCGAAGTAACAGTGAACAGAAAATTCTCGTGACGTCACTATCCTTCAATTTGTTAACGTTGTGATCCAATACAATCCTGAAATTTATTGTTTCTTGTAATTTTCATTGTGTTAAAAAAATAAAAACTACGTGTCTAATATTTTATCATTATATTTTTTTCATTTATCATATTCCATATTTCCGGAGTTATGTCAATTTATAATCGTTATAAATAATAAATATAACAATTTATAATTAGCAAATAACATTATTTTAATTATAATTATAATAGATAATAGAATTTTACAAATTTATAATCGTATGTTTCTTTCCTGTATTCCCTATAATATTCCTCCATACAACACAAAATTGTTCTACGAATTGCAGTCAATTGACTGCAAATTACTTCATAACTACATACTTTAATATCTGAGAAACAGAATCTGTAAATTTCCTTTCGTTCTCATCAATTGCGTCCTAATTGGCCATCAATCTAGATGGAGGGGCATCCGAATTAGGCCACCGCACAAAAAGGTCGTACCGACGATAAAATGCAAGGGCTGTGAATAGAAAACAGTATTCGGACGATAGATAAAAAATATAAAAATGAAAATAACTGGAGGCCTCTTTATACCTCGCGACTTTTTTGGAAAAAAATCAGAAGAAACGCTTGTTAGCCTTAATAATAATGTGGATATATTATTATACACCAACACACAATATTTCACAGTAAGACTGGATGTCAGAACTGTAAAGACTTAGCGACTGTCAAAGATTGACGTAAGACAGTAGGGACCAACAGCTTACCGTGCTTTCCGAGACAAGCATACGTTTACAAGGATTAAAACTAAGAAAGTGATTTGGAAATTACCCAGTCAATTCTAATAACAAATATTAAAAAAAAAATGTTGTGTTGTCCGCTTTTAAATGAAATTATACTGTAATTTTTAACTTTGTAACGTGATATTATGGTATTTAAATTGAGTTATCAAATTATGTAGAAAAATGTAATATCCTTTCTTTTAGATCCTCATATGTGCAAAATAGCCACATGATACAGACGTATCTATGGATAATGTTGTCTAAAAACTCAAAGCATAATTTACATATCACAAACATCTCCTCAAACTGTCCTTTATCATCTCCACAATTCTTACAAAACTACGTTTAACCATTCATTATAAATGACGTTAAAAGAGATGAGCATTAAAATAATTCTTTCAATAACGCCCACAGTTTGGCAATCTTCCACATTCACGCAAAAATAAGCACCACAATTCGCAGCGTGGTGCGAAAAATACGTGGAACTTAAGTAATTGCATGAGTCGTGTAGTAATCGTCTCGTACACTTTAAATGTATCGATCTAAACGTATTCAACGTTTTTCGAGTACGAGGCTTCCCATTCAATGCAAACCTGTCAGTTTCGAAAAAAAGCACACCGGCTGAATAGAAACGTCAGATGTAATACAAAATGTATTTTTTTTTAATATTGAGCGACGGTTCTATTTGTGATAGGAATAGTTTATATTTTTTAAGTTACGCAATGTTTATATTTTAAAATTGAATGTTCGAATTGTTTGTTTCAAATTCAAATAGATACAGAATTCTATTTTTGGTAACGATCTTTACAAGTTTGTGAGTTATCGTTTTATTTAATATAGGCTGTTGCTCGCAGCTCCGTCCGCCGTCTCCATTTTTTTTTTTATATTATGGGGATAGTGTAGCTTCCCAACTGTGAAAGATCTTTTCAAATGGGTTCAGTAGATTCGGAACCTGTTCAATGCAAATAAACAAACAAATCTTTACTCTTTCTACTTTTAGTGTAGAAAAACATTTCAGATAATATTAAATTCGAAAACTCGATAGATAGTCAAAATAATAAATGGGTTTAAATTAGACTCTTCTAGCAAATTTATGGTCTGATATTAAGAAAAAGGGAAGTCAACCTATCTAAAAATGTCACTACAATCCTTAACCTCTCTAAAAATAGCTCGACCTAATGACTCGTATAAAAATCCATGATAAATAATCTTTCTAATGCGCTGTGGCAGCGGTCGAATAAAATGGAGTCATCTCGACAAAGCGAAATTATTGTGACAAATCCACAAATAAATACGTAGTAATTTTTTTATTAATAATATAGTAGAGAATTAATATCTGTTGTAGTGATTGAGTTGTGGAGGTCAATGACTGCTTTCAACTTGAATTAGGTGCTAATAATAAATCACTTTTGGGACTTTTCGAGGAGATTGTGGTTTTTTCCGTAATTTATAATGTGAGAAATACTTTATGAAATGAAGTATCTCCTGAAAATGACTACGGCTATAAAAAGGCTAATTGAAGTATGAGGCTTGTAAGTAGGTTTAAATTTTGGAAAAGAATGTGAGTATCGCCCATTGAACTTTTGATATTGGTATCTTCGTCAAGCTCTTTGTGAATTTCCATTATAATATTTTAATGGTTTTTTTTTTGTTTTTGTAAATGTTAACATTAAAATTAAACAATAAAAATGTTTAAACGGATTCTATTGCGGTTTATTTTTAAATCATTTTCCGACGTTATAACGTCTGCTTTAAAACGTAGTGTTATTTAATATAACGAGGCTGCTTGTTACGTCTAACAATCATAATTTTATTTTATGCCAGAGATTACTAAAAAATAAATGCGTTAACTTGATCATATACCTAATTGAATTAAATTAACATTTATAAAAGAAAAATAACATTCTGAATTACTAAATTTAAAATGGTTCTAACTTTAATTTTAGGCACAAAATATGAATTAATTAACTTGATATTATTGATTGCATTGTCAACGATGTGTCAATGAACTGAGGTCGAACAAGCTAATGTTTTGAGTTCATTGTCTTACCTTGAGACCTCAAACTTGTAAGTTATGTTTATACTGCGACAGTAACTACAGGTTTCTGAAAGGTTAATTAATATAATGTAGTTAAATCTACTGATCATTACTGTGATTGGTTGATTAAAACATTAACAACCCATCCCAGCGCTTGCATGAGGTTCGACTTTTGAAAGCCAAGGGTAAAAAATCATTTAAAAAAATGGTTGTCTGTAGTAAATCGTTTTACGGATGATAATTTTACGTGATAACGTCATAAAAAACATTGATGAAAAATTGCATACTGTCTTTTACTCGCACGCATCGACCAATGGTGTGGAACGAGATAGATGATTCACAAGCCGAACACTTTGACCGAACGTGCCTCTCTATCACTTGTTTCACGTTCTCGCTTGCACACTCGGTTAAGGAACATGACAATTTTCGTACGTGCAGCATTCATCAATTTTTACCCGACTACGGCAAAGCCAAAGGAGTGTTATGATTTTGACAGGCTACGTATATGCAATATTTTCTTGTTTTGGTACTCTTTAGATCAATATGACTGATGGGTTTTTAATAAAACAATTACTTTTGTTATATTAATTAGCAGAAACTTTTAATACACTTGTGATGTTCACAGAGCGGGGCGGGAAAGAGAAAGAGCACAGATAATGTAAAACTAAACACATAACAAAAGGCGCGAAATTTAAATATGAATATTACAACAATGACTGTATATTGTAGTTGGTTTTTAAACTTTATTTTTTAGTGCCACACTACGACGCTGTTATAATTGTTTGGGTATCTGAGAGACACAATGAATGTCCTTATATCACTATCGTGTTCACAATACACAAGACTTGTTATGGTTAGTACTTAAGTGTAAATTTAGCACAAGGTTCTAGTAAGACCATAGTAGGTACTTATAATAGACGTGTCGCGTAAAATAGGTGTTGAATTGAAGTCCTTATTCTATTAATGCTTTTTCTTTCTACTACGTGTCTTCAGCGAAAAAGTTTACTTTACTTAGAATAGCTGTTTTTATGTTTTTTTACTTGACGATATTATTTTGAAAGCGTTGAGGTCTGAGGCTGGTTAGAAAATATTTTATGTGTAAATTACAATTAAGTATTTACTCCGATGGCACAATCTGAATTGTTCATAGATCTTAGAATCAATTTAAATTACAATATGAAAGCGACATTTTTTTTTAAATCAAATCTCCGCCTGCGATATTTTCTTAATTCCGAAAAAAATATGAGCACGTTGTTAGTAAATGGTGGGTTTTCATTATTTAATTTTAAATAAACGCATAGAATCGCTTCAAGTCTGCTGTAATGATAATCGATCCTTACATTTTTAACGTACAAAAAATACATTTTCTTTAAAAATTACGAGTCGGAACGAAGAAAAATGTAAGTGCACGAAGACTAACATAAAAAAGAGAGCCACTAAATCTCAATGTAGAATTCTCTCCGAGTGTTAGTTACACCTGGCGAAGGATTTAAACCAACTTAAAAAGGAATAGATTATTAAAAACGTGTCGGTATAAAATATAAGGGGTGTGTAACTACTAAATTTACATCATGTGATATTAAAAAAATACATAAAAATATATATTGTAACAAATTTACAATATTTTTTAGCTTAATATGTGTTCGTAATAATATAAGTATGTTACTTTGTCAGTGTCTTCAAAAATTTTAATTTAATAACAATAATTCTTCAATATTCATTTGAATTCCATTATGTTTATCTAGACTCTAGAGGAACAGTTCGAGTTTTATCAAAATAGGCTCAGTAGTTTTTAAAATATAGAGACTTATACGTACCACCTGTAACTAATCACATTTAATAGATTTAATTTTATTAAATTAATTACGATCATTTATTTGTCCGTTATATTATTACAACAGCTGTAAAAACTCATTCACGAGTACAGGAATCGAGTTAAAATTATTTCATTAACAAATTCCAGTGGTTTGAGTAACGTCAAATAACTTTTTGTGGTTACCGTGTGTCGGAAAAAAAGATGTTACGAATTGTTTCTGAACCCTAAAAATGTTACATACCCCTGCTACAGTGTACAGTCTGCACATCAGGGTGACGTATTGAAAGCCTTTATGTTTAAGCAATTAAGCTTATCTTTTGTCTGATGCTGTGACAACTTGTGTGGTAAATAAAATACTTTGATAATACTATTTATTTGCAGTTGCAACTTGCTTTTGGTTTTGTGTTTTTCTATAGTTTATTATTCATTAAATATTATTATAATGTTAAGAATGGTTTTTTTATACAGAATTAAAAGTTCATATCAATTTCGACTTATTTAACAAAAACAATAAAAATATAGATTGAATTGACATCCCGTATTATAGTTTTGTTCAACAAAAAATGTACATAAAATGTTTTTTTTTCTAGCAAAACGACGAAAGAACTTAATCCCCTTATAAAAACAAATTGTGCAAAGGTTTTGAATAAATATTTAATAACTACATGCCAAATGTTTTTCCTCACATATCCTCCAACACACCTGTCTAGTTGGCCGGTGTTGAGTTGACGTGACTCGTCACGTGGCCGTGTCACGAGTCAGACCCGTGAGTGGCAAAATGAACACGTGAGAGAAAACTTCATACACATTCTTTTAGCCCGTACTATTAATACTAAACGATAATATTTATTTTGATATTAATAACATTTCAATAAATATTTACAAATTTAACTATATTCATACCTAAAATGAAACTATAATAGTTCAATAAAGAGCACATTTATATTGTACTAGCTGTATCCCACGACTGCACCCACGTGTGTCCATTATCGCGGCAAAAAATAATCTGTCCTTTCTCAGGCTCTAAATTACTAAATTTAATTTAAATCGGATCAATAGTTTAGGCGTGATTGTGTAACACACAGAAATACAGAGCTACTTTCCCTTTTATAATCTTATGTCTTTAAACGAGCAATTCTTGTATATACATACATAATTATATAATCTGAATCTCGGAAACGGCTCCAATGATTTTCATTAAATTTTGTATGCAGGAGTTTTCGGGGGCGTTAAATTGATATAACTAGGATTCATTCTCAGAAAATGTCCGACAAGACGAACTACTATTAATAATAAAATAATATAGTAAGGATAATTAAGGATAAACAGTAGATGAGGCTGACACGGAAGACCAGAACTATGTTGTGACCTATGTCACAACCAGCATCATACGTTAGTCATACGTTAGCATCATAGTTAAGTTTGATCCCTATTATATTATAGATATTCTTTCCTGCTTTATTTTGTGCATTGCGCCCCTTATTGTGTGGCAATAAATAATATTTTATTTCTAGATGCATAATGTTATTATAATAGTTGGTTTGCCTTTAGTTAAAGTGCATTAAAAAACACCAAAAAATGTCTGTTTATTTCTCGTAATGCACTCCGTTTACGCATAGCCTTGCATTTTATTCCAGCTCCACAAAAGGCTATGTGCCCGTTGAGCTGCATTACACCTAAAGTTTACTTAGCATAATTAAATTCCCTCTTAATCTGAAAAACAAAAGACAGTTTAATGGGAAAATTAATGGCTGGTATCTTATGATATATATTATTATTTAGAAGTGGCGCGCGGCGGTAGCCTAATGGCTAGGGCGTCGGACTTGCGATCATGTGGTTGCTGGTTCGAATCCCACCCATTACAATACCTACGTGAACCCACTCGTAACATAAGCATCTTAGTTTAGCACGAGGGGTTAACGAGATTACTGGTAATGTGCGACCCTCATTGCTAGTAATCTTTAAAAAAAATATGATAAGTTGTATGTAGTAAGGTACCTAAGAAGTATACTTAAATACGTTCTGTGTGTCTGGTACGTTTTACGTATTATCTCTGATTGGTTAAGAGTTTTACAGGGGGCCAATAGAAAACCAAACGCGGTTAACGTATAAATTGCACAACTCGCTCTCGAATGGAATTTGTGACATTTTCAATTTTAAGCTACAAATAACATAAGTCTAAAAATTATAACAAATTCAAATGAAATTTTAATGAAAATTATTGTAACAATACACAGATTTTCTTTACAATTTTATGTAGGGTGTTATACAATAGCGGTCTTCAATAAGGTAAAAATTATTGGATCTTAGATGACGCAAGAATTTTTATGAGTTCGAACCTCAAAACCTTATCACAGAAAAGTCCAACACATTTATCCTATAACTAGCTTTTGCCCTCGTCTCTGCCTGCGTGTCCGTTATCGCGGCGAAAATAGCCCATAGACTTCCTTGATAAATGAACCATCTAACATTGTCCTTTTTTCAATTCGTGTCAGTAGTTCCTGAGATTGGCGCGGAAGTAAACAAACCATTCAGCTTTATAATATGGCACGAATATGTTTTATTTTTACTTTTTATGTATTTTTAGCATCGTAACACAAATTAATACATGAAAATATTTTGAAGTAACTCCTCTCTGAAGATATTAAGAGATGCTAATTATTTGAAAGCAAGTGATTAGTGAATGTCAGATCTTGTTGTACTCATGAATATTTTGCTAAAATCTAATCTAGATTTATTTGAAACCTTCACCTAAATTACTGTTCTCTCTGAGTACCTACAAACACTTTTAAATGTAGTTGTTAACTTAAATATTTAGTCATTGAGATAAATGTTACACTTTAGAATAAGGGAGTAAAACTTAAGTATCTCAACTAAGTTTGCTTCAGCCTTACATTGCTCACTGCTGGACATAGTGGGCATGTTACTTCCTTTGTCATGCTGTCTTTGTCCTCCATTTTTTTTTGTATCGTAATTTGATTTATAATTTTGTATTATGTCAGTGTGCGCGAGCATCAGCTATCTTGGAAAAGAAGCCGATAATAAATATTTTTTCAAATCGGACCAGTATTTCCTGAGATAAGCGAATTCAAAAAACAAACATCTTTATAATATTAGTAGCGATTTTACCATGATGCTATTGTACAGTATCAAACACAATTAAAAGAAAATGTGATTAAATAAAATCAAATCTATACTTATATTATAAAGCTGGAGAGTTTGTTTGTTTGTTTGAACGCGCTACTCTCAAGAAACCACTGCGCCCAATTTGAAACATTCTTTCATTGCTAGATAGCACACTTATTCAACAAGGCTATAGGCTATTATTTACCGCGGTACCGCGGTACATCAACATAGTTCCACTTTTATTTTTGTACATATGCATCGTTTGTTTATAACAATATCTGGGTTTATATTATTATAAAAAATAATATTTCAATAAATTGTTTGAAAAAAATAATTAATTAAATGTTGATGAACGCAACAAAAACCCTGCCGAAGTTACGCGGAAAACATTTTATTTTTAATCTTACTAGTAATTTTGGTCGCACATTATTACTATTCTTGTTCATTTAGTAGTTTATATTATACCTAGATTTAAGAACTTGTCCAATGGTTTGTCTTATAATCCTATACGAAGGTATCTTAACATTAATAGGATTAATATAAACTTTACATTACTAGGAATATCAAAGTCTCAACAGAATATTGGAGTTGAATTTATTCTGGACAATCGTAATAACCTCTTTGATGTTGCTAAGGGAAAGTTACTAAAATAGATCCCTGGGTTAGTCAATTTTACTTATTATAGAGATCTATTTACTGTTTTCGGTTAGATCTGCATTGTTTTCTGAGGTTTACGCGAATGTTAGACATTAAAATAAAACTACTAACGGATTCGAACGAATAAACCGCGATAGAATCCGTTTAAAAGTAGTTTTATTTCAAGATCTGTATCATTAAGGACCTTTGTAATGTTAAGATTTAGTAATTATATAAATATACAGTGTGTTACCGAAACGTTATTTATCCAGTTTGAAGAACTCCTACATCAGGTAGAGCAAGTTTGAAAAATTTCAACTCAACATAATATTGTATTAAATTATTAATAACCAAGGTATCGCATCAAATAAGCCATCGGGCTTGTGATCATGTCATGTGGTTGCCGGTTCGAACCCCACTCATTGCACTACCGGCATGAACCCACAAGTTAAACAGGCGATTAAGCTTAGTACGAGAGTTTGACAAGAATACTAGTAAATTGCGACCCACATTAGTAGGTAGGTACCTAAGTATTCAAAAACTTTCTTCTTCTTCTTCTGCCTAGCCTTTTCCCAAGTTTTGTTGGGGTCGGCTTCCAGTCTTACCGAATTTAGCTGAATACTTTATTTTACATGGAACGACTGCCTATCTGACCTCCACAACCCATTTTACTGGGTATTAAAATATACCATAGTAAAGACTGGTTATCTGAATTGTAATGACTTAACAACCGTCAAAGATCACCGTAAGTCGAGACCAACGGCTTAACGTGCTTTCCGAGGGGTCTCGGTATGTTTACAAATGGTCACCCATCCACGGACCAACCGCGGCGAGCGCGGCTTAACCTTTATCGGTCAAACCGTACGGCTTACAGTTAGCCGACGGTCCCCCTAAAAAAACTTTACAGATTGAATATCTGCAAGGGAATATATAAGTAGTCAAAACTTAAAGTAGATAGAACTTATAGTAATAACCAAAACGAGGTACTAAAGTACACAACACCAGTCTTATAAGGCATTACCTTAAACGGAGGGTTATTCTAAAATCCACTATCCTTCCCATTGACTATCCTATATCCGAAAGGTTAATTGCAATTTTGTACCAACATTAGTGAGTAATTTATGCGAATTACCCTGCTAATGTGCCTCAAGGTACTTACTGATTTATGTCTCTTGTTCGTAGTTTACATAGATACGCGATATTAATGTTGAAATTCATTAGTTTATGTTTGTACGTATTATGTTTAATGTCTTAACGGCACCACTTTCGACTTTGTGTGTACTTAGCGAACTTATACGGTTGGTTATTGAATTTATGTTCACGAATTTGGTATTTTAGTGGCATTAGATGTCAAGGTATAACAAGGGACATGAGAGAGTGAGAGAGCGTGATGAAGGTGACAAAGATAGAGCGAAGTGGACGAGAAAAGAAGGCTGACTCCATCACCAAGTGGGATACATAGTCGGGAAGAGATCTCCGCAGCAACAGCTAGATAAACTACTAAAAACTTTGAAAAATTCACATTGGTACTTACCTGGGTTCGAACATGCAACCATGTGCATACGAATACGGTCTTTGAACCGCTAGACCACCACCACATTACTAATACACTTAGACTTGATCTTTGAATCAAATCAATTCAAAAAGTTTTTCTTTCTTATGAACCTCTAAAAGACGCTCAAGAAACTTTATACTAATCTAATGACTAAGAGAAGAACCGGCAATACTTCATAGGTTTTTATTTTGCACATCGATGAAAGAATAATTTCAAAAAGTATTTATATATTCTTTCGACTGCCTCGTTGGTCTAGTGGTCGCAAGAGCGACTGCTGTGCACGAGGTCTCGGGTTCGATTCCCGGGGCGGGCGAAAATAATTTACTGAGTTTAGAAATTTTTATTACCGCTCGGAGTCAGGAAGTGTGGCGGTGCCTACACCTCCGTGCCTCGGAAAGCACGTAAAGCCGTTGGTCCTGAGCTTGATCCGTCTCCGGTTGTGTCCGTCAACCGTCCCATCGGACTATGAGAGTGAAGGAACAGAGAGTGCATCTGTGTTTGCGCACACACTTGCGCACTATAATATCTTCTGCGAACATTGCTGATCTCACTTGATATTGGCCGCCGAGGCCAAAATTCCGTCTAGAGATTATTATTATTATATATTATATTCTTTCAGGAACTCAGATCATCTAAGAAACGAGCATAGCAAAACAAAACAATGTAAAAAAATACTTAAAATGGATATAATTATTCACCAATATCAATATTATGTCGTCCACTGGTTATGCAGAAGCTAAACGTATTAGGCACAGCGCCAATCCCAAAATTTAGCGAAGTTCAAAGTCTCACACAGAATCCTTTATCGAGTAACGGAATGGAAAGAATTTTTACTTTAAAAATTGATACCGACTTCCAGTGGCAGTTGGCGAACTGTGATAGACCGGATACGATAGCCTTTGCAAAGGCGACCTTATTTCTTGACCTATATAAACGTTTTTTTATTGCATTTTCAGTTGCATCTTCCTATATTTTTGTGATTGTAGTTTTTTCTTTTATTTCAGTTTGTGATGTATTATTGATGGATGGGAAAATGCTTAAAATAATGAACAATTTTTTTATGATTTGATTATTATTAAATTTGAATCTTAGACTGAGGTGATCAATACTCATCTCAACATGGGAAGAAGCCCGTGCCCAGCAGTGGGACTTTTCTCGACCGGTATTATTATCATATCATTGGTCTCTAGATCTATATAGTGGATCCGTCTCTATCCCAAATAGCAAAATAAAAATTAAAAACAATAGAATATTGAGTGAGAAATGTTAAATGTTTGAGGAACAGGGACAATAACGCAGGTAAAACCGCGAGGCACAGCTATTAAATTTTAAATTCTCTTTAATACGCCAATAAGAACAATTCTCGTGCACAATATACTCTCTATAATACTATAGTGTATCTATCATACCCTAATTATCTTGTACCTTTGTAAACCTAGTCCAAATAATTAGCTCGTGTGGTAATCAGCTAATTACCAATATATTGCCGGCCAATGAATCATTCATGACGGACATATACCACTCGATTGATAGTTTCGACAATTCTATAGTGTAATTGATCTCGTTTGTGTTTGTGTAATTGTCCTGTAATTTATTTATTAATTCTTCAGGATTGCTATCAAATAATACGTGATTTAATAATAAACTAGCTTTACCTGCGACGTTTTTCGCGTAGATCAGTCATAATGATTGGAATGACAGCGTCGTACTAACTCAAAAACCTTTGTGGGCTCATGCACAACAACTTTGCTAAAGGTCATCACATAAACAAATGCATGATGCAGAATTTATCTATAATAATATATAATTATTTTTTTTATACATCGATAAAATTGATTGAGTTTATAAACTAACACTTTTGTACATTCAATTACAAGCAACCACATCTTACATAGTAAAAATCAAGCAACATTATGACTTTATGACATTATACATTTTACAAATAATTAATTAAAATTGGCGAAGTTTAATTCAAAATTGCATTAACAAAATTAAATACAGTCATCTAGCAAATTTAAAAAAATAAAAAATCTATCTATTACAACGATGGGCTAATACACTTTTTTTAGATGATAAAAAAATAGACGTGTTTATTTTCTTTCGATTCTTAAAGAGATAATTATAATTCCTACTATTTTAGCTAATGTTGTAACGTCCCACTCCTTAAATAAGAAATTTACACGCTACATCTTTGACAATTTTTGTTGTTTTGATAAAGGAAAAAAAAAATACATGAAAAATAATTAGGAACTAACTGACGGACTAAATTTATTTTTATTTCACATACCCAGTCTATTTATACCTTACTGTAATATTCACCAGTTCTTCAAAGATTAAATTTCAGTGTTTTTACAGTAAATAAAATTTTTCCTATCAATGTTGCAAACATCCGCGATTTTCAAGTTTAACGCCCTAGAGACCCGACTGCACGTTCATGTTCTATTAAAAAATATGTTTGCTGGATAATGGATTGACATATAGGTATTCATTATCGTTACTTAAGTATCTGCATTTAGTACGCATGGTAATTATTAAATACCGATCAAATTATTAATATTTTTTATTTTATTTTGGTATTTTTTTTCCGGTCCCATCATTGCCTCTTCCGGAGCCGCAGGATCACTAGTGCACTCTCAGCGCAGCTCCGAACGACTTTACTAGGCACATAACTTCTATATACATACATTGTACTGCCGAATAAAATACTTTGTTCCAATATTATAACAGTCCATTTATTTATTTCTACTTCGAATCTTATCGTCCTTCTGCAATGAAATGAAAAAGTGAATAGAACGATCTTCCTCTCAATATATTTACAGGTTTATTTCAAGAAGCAACGATGTTTTACTCAACTGAACTACGGAAATGCCTCCTTCAGACTTCAATGATACTGCGATCGATCGATTTTAAAAGAAAGTGGTTGCACATTGAAAGGAGAAAAGGAAATAGTTTCTGTCATAATAATTATACTGACTGCACGGATAGCCGAGTGGTATAGGTCACCACGCTAATTACCACTGTGTGCGACGTGCTGCGGGTTCGATCCCCGCATGGGAAAAGCGTTTGTGAGTTTCACAGATACTTGTTCCAAGTCTGGGTGTTCTTTGTGCATGTGATTTGAATGTTTGTGAAACGCCCGTGAAACAAGAATTAAATTCCTTAGTGCGGGCGTCGTTTTTTCTATAACACAAATGAAAAAAAATCCCTAAATTTCTTCAATATTTAAGAGACTTCACAATTATAATTGATTTTATATAAATGTTATATTCGCCGAATACAAAGTTAAAAGTACCCATGAAAAAACTACAGGTAGTAATAATAATAATAACAGCACATAAATGTCCCAGTACTGGGCATAAGTCTCTTCTCTCGCAAAGTTTCATTATAAATATAAATATTAAAACGCTTACTGTACAAAAATGTATGATCAATCAACAAATCTTTGATAAGAAAAAACTACAGGTTTCAAATAAATGCAATTGTAATCTACAAAATTAATACTTAACACAGAAAATGTTAAATATTACAAAGACTAGTGATATTATGATGAAAATCTGAAACGAACAAACAATTCACAATTTAAAACTGAAATACCAACGAAATATTCAAACAATGCAAAAAACTTTTACAACTGCTAAGAATGCTTCCGATGCAAACTATGAAAAATATTCTTTCCTGTGTAAACAGGTTTTCAAATATCAGAAGAGTTTTATGCCAAAGCAATGACCTGAAAATGGTAGATGTAAGCGAATTTAAACTGCCCATAGAAATTTAAGTACGATTACAATAAATTTCCGTAGTCGAGTGGCGTACTCCCCGGTTTTCACCACTAGCTCTGAGGTCCCGGGTTCGATAATTATAATAAGCAACGCTTTTCTACATTGTCTCGTGTCTGGGTGTTTGTAGTGCCTTCGTTGTATCTGATTTCATAATACAAGTGTTTTAGCCACTTTGGATTCGGAGCAATGTATGTGATGTTGTCCGAATTTGTTTAATTATAAATCTTTCACATAATCATCAGATTAAGGTTACTGGTTAAAGATATCCCGTTATAATATGGACTTTGTGTTATACTTAAAAACAATTAAATATACTTTTGTGTTTTGAGGGATCCACATTCCGACACTCAAAGTAACTCAAAATCTCAAAACCAGGACAATACAATGAGATGAGGCCATTTAATTTGCAAAAAAAAAGAAAAATATACATTTCTACCATTTGAGCTGCAATAACAGTGAGTCCAGTTAAACTTGTCACCCAAGTCTATTCAAAAAATAATACCATCACAGACTGTCGCATTACATTTTCGAAATTGTTACAAGAAAAATGGAAAAGGAAAACTTTAATTTTCTTCAAACTTTGTACTCAGGAAAGAAGTGGGACAGATTCTTTTTTCGGTAAGTTAATGCAGTAGAACTTTTTTGTATTGTAGACCACAAATTTTGGAAGCTATAGTTTTTGTATGGTCATTAGCTAGACAGATCACGTAATGCAACGAACGTGTTTATTAGATTTTTTTTATTATTATTTATTTGAAGTTCTCCATCTGTCACATAATATAATTATAATCTAAACCCCACAAAATCGTAGTATTGGTTTAACTGTGGGGTCCGGTGAGTCTTATTAACATTTTTTATAATGTTTTTTTTATTATTTTTTAAAAAATATTTTTAATAGTTTCACTCCTTATGTCCTCTGGCAGACTATTTAATAGGTATGGTATTCGTTTATTAAGGGTTCTGTCACCATAGTAATTGGTGACTCTGGGTATATTAAATCTTCCGGCCGCCATAGATCGTGTACTATGGTCATTGAATACGTGATTTAAGTAACATGATCCATTTGTTAGTAACACAATATAACATTATTTGGGGTTAGTACTTTCATTAACAATTCACTGAAATACACAAACACTAATAATAAGCTCTGCAAAAAGATTCTAATTAAAATACATTTAAAAATAAACCTTACTTAATTGGTATAAGACTCTTATTTAATCTTAACGCCTTTTGTCATCATGAAATAATGAATAATTGTTACAAAAATAAACAGACAAAAAATAAACAAAGTGTAACATAAAATATTGTATTATTTACAATTAATATGACTGTATCTACCTACTGTGTATAATAAAAAAATGAGACTATATTTAACTAAAGACTTATTAAGCAAAATTAATTAATAATTTATCGTCATCTTTGTCAATGACGGGAAACTTGCACAAAAGACGGACACTAAAAAATAGACTGTAATGGAAAAAGCATTTATTTCGCAAGTCAAAGTATTTTTTTGAACATTGATTAATAAAAGAGCCAAACAACAATATACCTACCAACAAAAAATAAATACCTACAAATACTAGTACAAATACGAGTATATATAGTTTGGCACCAACTTCAAACAGATCACTTCTAGTTTTGTATTAATATTTTAGATAGTTCTTAGTTTATTTTACACTATTTTGTGCCTTTTAGGTTTTGTTTTGGTTTTTGAAGTCGGTTTAATTTTTTTTTCAAAAGTTTATTTATATATAACGAACTCAAGCATCGAACCAAATCTATAAATGTAAAGACCTATTTCGATACAAAAATTCTGTTATCCTACGTATCCGTCAGGTAATAAACAGTCTCAATAATGTTAACCCGAACGTCCATTCCCAAAAATAAACAGAATCTCAAATATCGATTATCATATTCCAATATTTGCGATGCACAAATATATCAATATTGACATATACTTCTCACGTGTCGGTAGGAAACAGATCTCATCATTAATTTCACAGCATTAAAATATTAAAATCATGTATTTTTAATGCAAATACTCGATGTTTCGATTACGTTGAGTAAATATAATTTCAATGATGATTGGTTAATCTATAAATGGAAAGGTCAGATGTTTGGTTTGTTTGCTTTTGTAATTGATAAGAGGAAATAGATTCCAGTTAGATGCCTTTGAATGTCTAGCGCATATTTTTCTGAACGGCTCCCAACTACGGAATATTAAACAAATGCCTGTGGATGGCACCGATTTTAGTTCCACGCGTTTTCAAGGCTGGATTCGAGAGTTCTTTATGAAAAAGCTTTGAAACATCTGAAGTTTTAAAAGGAATGTATTTTAAATCATTGTAATACCATTTTTAAAAGAGTAACCTGTGGAGTTTCTTGCCGAATTCTTCTCCATAGGAATGACATTTTGGAACCGAGCAACTAGATTCATTTAACGTTTTGAAGTTACCTGAAAGGGTCTAATCGAAATAAAAATATTTTGATTTTGAGTGAAATTAAACAGAAACATCCTTACAATGTATCAATCTACTACTAATAATTATTAATTATTTAGCCATTTGTCAGAATATAAATTTTTCTATCGAATTACGAAGTAGTATATTTAACCATTGGTTGAGTTAACTCGGGATCAAAAAACTAGGCCTTAATAAGACCGGTTTAATATCGTGGTATGGTACTTAAACATAACTATCGCATTTAATTGTCAAACAAAATAAGAGAACGAATACATCAAAACACCACAAGTATGCAAGAATCTCTACACCCATTCAATACACACTGTCGTATGAAATTGATCAAAAGTATTTAAGTATTACAATGAGAGTCACAAGTCAGTTGGCAAACGCTAGAACTTTGTTCGTCCCACGCATATTTGTTCAGATAACACGACGTTGCTGTTTGTAATACACCCACAACATTGACATGTGACTACGGTATTGTAAGGGCCGAGTCACACCGGAATGGCAGCGGCCGGCAGCGACGCGGCGAGCACTTTCAGTGTGAAATAATTTTAAACTTTAACTACATACTTAAAAGACCAGTATCGCTTGAAATGGTCGCGAGGCCGCCCGCGGCGACCCGAGCGGCCGCGCGCCTCGAGCGTCTTGTTGGTGTTTCAGCCCGCGGCTGCCAGCGGCGACGCGAGGCCGCTCGCGGAACCGCGGGTGGCTGCGCGCTCCTATACGATACCAGGCGCGCTGGGTCTGGAGGTCGCGAGAGGCCGCCAGCGGCGACGCTGGCGGCCGCTGCCGTCCGCCGCCGTTCGCTGCCATTTCGGTGTGACTCGGGCCTAAGAAAAATACAATTCCTAGACGGTGTGTTGCTAATTTACTGAAACAGCATTCATTGTACATTCTATTTAAGCAAGAGTTATTAATTCACTTGAGTCATAATAGGAATTAGGTATAGGACTCTTCAAGTATTTTGTTTTTGATCAAAGTAATAGGTACTGGTGAATCCTGCTGAAGTTGCGCAGAGCTTGCGTAAGTGATTCCACTGGACTGAGTAGGAGAAGAATGCGCATTCTAGTTCGAGCCCTCACTGGACACTGCTGCCTAAACAGGCACTTGTCCACTATGGGATTGTCCGAAACAAGTTCAAAGTTCAGAATGTGCCAGGAGTCAGACAAAACTCCGCTTCATAATCTGACGGACTGCGGACCTTTGATGCGCAAGCGTAGCTTACACCTGGGCAAACATAATAATATCCTTGGCCCACAGGATGTAAAACATATCGCCCCCCAAAAGCTACTGCGATACCTAGTGGATGTAGGACTTGGTGGCAAACTGTAAAGATAACAGCGGCGATCACAATAGATCGATGACGGTCGCAGTGATACTGGGGCTGCACAGTCCCAGAAGAGCCGCTAAACAAAAAAGAAAAGTGATTCCGCGGCTCCAGCAAAAGCACGGGACCAGGGTGTTTTTAGTCGATGCAAGTCCGACATAATATCCCCACGTTGTGCCCTCAGCATGAGTTGAAGGCATTAGCGTTTCACCCCCCAAAAAATATACAAGGGTTGAGAAAGCTTAACCTGGTAAAATATTATTAGTTATTATAATACCGGCCTATAAATGTCCCACTGCTGGGCACATGGAATGAGCATTGATCACCACGCTTGCTCATTGCGGGCAGGCGTTTTCAGATTCCAATTATTGGAATCCAGGTTTCCTCGATGTTTGTCAATATTATTTTAGAATGATTAAGAAAGTGCATAAATATAACTTAGAAAAAGTCACATTGCTACTTGCCTGCTGTGGGTTTGAACCTGCAACCACCTGCGTATGCAGGTGGTTGCAGGTTGTTGCAGGTATTCGTTCATTGAAACGCGAGACCACTACGACATTAATTAGTAATATTAGGACATATTTTAGATAAACCACTTAATACTCAGAATTAAGGTATTATATTATAAAGCTGAAGAGTTTGTTTGTTTGGTTGTTTGAACGCGCTAATCTCAGGAACTTCTAGACCTATTCGATAAATTATTTCACTGTTAGATAGCCGACTTATTGAGGAAGGCTATAATTTGACGCGGTAACCGACGCCCACGCGGGCAAAGCAACGAGCAAAAGTTAGTCTTCTATAAACCTATACTTATTAAATATTAAAACCAAGAAAATTCGCAAAGGCAGCTTCTTTGTTAATATAGTACAAAGTAGAACGTACAGTTCGTAAATTCATTTAAGATTTTAACCCTAAAATATTCACCGATTCATATACTTCGTTGAACATCTATTTTGCTCACCATACAAAATAATGAGATGGCCTCATTTCAGGCCGCACGCTGTGAATCAGCGGTTTCGGTAATTAGCTACAATTACATTTATTCCGTCTCTTTTCATCTTACACAATAACGTATATCCCTCTCTTTCACTCCAAATTTGACAATGAAACTTACACGTGTAAACGTTCTCACCTTGTCTTGTTTGAATAATTGAAATTGGAAGTTAATAGCTTCGTAACAATTCAGCTTCAATTTGGTAAAGTTCAATAACCTTTGGGTTTTAGTATTATTTACTTGTATTAATAAATAAATAATAATAAATATAAACTCATTTTTCTATACTGTATAATAGGCTGTGAATTTTTTTTTTTAGTTTTAAACACATTTTTTTACAACATCACATGAGTAAGTAGCTGACGCACTTGTGTTATGAAATCAGAGACAACGAAGGTACCACAAACACCCATATCCGAAATAATGTAGAAAAGTGTTTTTCTACATTGGCCCGCCCGGGGATCGAACCCGGGACCTTAGAGCTTGGAAACCGGTGTGTACGCCACTCGAACAAGGATACCGTCATTATTTCTTAATTATTTCTTAAATGGGACGCTTAATGATTAAATTAGGTACTTTCTTAATTATTTCTTAAATGGGACGCTTATTGATTAAATTAGGTACTTTTTACTCGTCAACCTTAACTCAGAGTTAGAATTAACACGAGGTTAAATTGTGTAAGTAGATCTCCATAACATATTTTTCAATAGATCTTGAATGATTGAGCGTCAGCTGACGCATCCGCGGTGGGTATACAATTCAAAGAATACAAATTTGATATTTTTATTCTCAAGAAAAGTTTTCATTATACTCAGCTTAAAAAAGTCAGCTGCATGGTAGGGGGAATATGTAAAAAAAAAACGTTAAATAAAGGTATAGTATGCCGGAGGAAATTTAGCAAAGTGACTGTTTCCATCGTCAAAGGTATGAAAACAATAATCGAACATAAAATAAAATGTAAACATCTAAATCTATAACCAACTCCTTTTTCACGACGGTTTTAATAGTAATTTAAGTTAATCCGGGGTGTCAACTACATCTATACAGAATTGTATCAAAATTAGTCTTGCAATTTGATCATGAAGAGGACAAACATACACTCACACTTTCAAACTATCGCATTTATAATAATAGCGTGATACCTCCTTGGAAATATCCGCCTTCTATATTACCAGGACGTGAGATGCATGCGACATCTTTCACAAACAACGCGTCTCACCGTGCCCAACATCCTGTGTACAAGATTACCTATTAATGTAGAAACCGGTAGGACGAGGTGACTTTGTGCATGCGAGTACCACGTGTCAAAGAGAATATCTGCAAAAATAAATAAATGTTGGTGACGTTCAGAGTATTTTGATACGATTTTTAACGACGACCTCCGTGCTCGAGTGGCGTACACACCGGTTTTCAAGGTGTCGCCAGCTCTGAAGTCCAGGGTTCGAGGGTTCGATGGGTCAAGGTAGAAAAACACTTTTCTACTTTGTCTCGGGTCTGGGTGTTTGTGGTACCTTCGTTTTCTCTGATTCCATAATACAAGTGCTTTAGCTACTTACTTTGGATTCGGAGCAATGAATCTGATGTTCTCCAAATTTTATAAAAAAAAAATTGTTAGGATTATTTGTTTGAATTAACGTTTATTGAGGCATGACGTCATATTGAAGTAGCAAATATCATCTTTAAGGTAAAAGATAAATGTTGCGGACCAGGAAGGGAAATAATTGTTGGAGGAGGACGAATCAGAAATAAAATTTATCATTATTAAAAAGAAAATAAGGAAACAAAATATATTAATTTGCGACGCATAAAATAAGAAAAATAAATAAATATCGTAAGTAATTTAATAATAATAAGAGTATAATGTCATTCCTCCAAAGAATTTTCAGCTGGTTACAGCAACAAATAAAATTTAGGGGGGGGGGGCGCAGAACCAAATAAGGACTCGTTGGTCAAAAGTTATTATTAAAAAAAAAACAAGTTCATGATCCAACACATTCAGGGGTTAGAAAGAAATTAAAAAACACTTTTATAAAAAGTAAAACCGATCTAAACACAAGCTGTCACGTAGCAAAAGCGTGTTAACAATGGCCATTGCAGTTTCCTTCGCCATTGCTATGCAAATTATAAGTGTCAATTGAAGTAAACGGGTCACGGCTTGTGGGTAAAGTAATCTTTATGACGTTAATTTGATTAGAATCTTCGAATAGGGAATATATATATATATATTTATATATATATATATATTTACTATGACCACACTTACTATGAGATACTACATAACCAGTAAAATGGGTTGTGGAGGTCAGGATAGGCAGACGGTCCATGAAGAATACGGTATTCGGAAAAATCTGGTAAGACTGGAAGCTGACCCCAACATAGCTTGGGAAAAGGCTGCGCAGATGATGGAATATTTTTAAAATCATTCACCAGTCTTCTTCAACTAATTAAACTTGATTTTATGTTACCATTTCCAGCTTTCACAAAATTTTTATTTGATTAAATGAATAATTAATTTTTATTTGAACCGGCAGTAGCCGAATGGCTAGAGCCTCGGACCTGCGATCATGAGGTGGGTTCGAATCTGCACTACCGACCTGAACCCAATCAGAAATATATTGTTTTCTGAGGTTTACGCAAATATTAGACATTGAAATAAAACTACTTTAAAATTGATTCTATCGCGGTTTATTTTTTATTTTAGTTCCCGATGTTTCAACACCTTTGCAGTTGTTATGGTCACGGGCAGACTGAAAGAACTAAAGTAAAAAATAAACCGCGATAGAATCCGTTTTAGTAGTTTTATTCCAATCAGAAATATTTTTTAATCCTACACATATATTCAATGTTGGGTTAACATCATTCATAAGTTAACAGAATGTCACATTACTGTCCTAATATAAATCGAAACCATAAAAACTGTCAAACCATTTTGATCCATGTACTAATCAAACAAAGTGACTAAACTCTGAACCGCATTTTTCATAACTATACCTTTTAAGTCCTACTTTTTTCATAATATTTAATTTGGAAAATATTATTATTCATTAAGTGGCCTAATGGGATCCCTCAACGCACCAACTAAAACTTTATTTCAAATATTTACTCTGAGTAATTATAAAATAACAAGTTTTTAATTAAACAAGCCGCTTATTATATTCGAGCTGTAATTTCTAGAACTTTTAACTACCTTTATCTACGTTTTGGTTTGTGGAATACAGGAGAAAATTATGGACAGTATTTGTTTTTATAATATACGAACGGGCAAATTTGCTTGCACACAATAATACCACACTTACATCAATCAGTTGTATTGTAACCCACCTGTAAGCCCAACTAAAACTTTTTTTTTTATTATTATTTATTTAACTTTATATCACAAAGGTAGGTATCTTATTAGCTAAGCCCCACAAAACCGTTGTAATGGTTTGACTGTGGGATCAATGAGTCTCTTAACAATAATAATTAAATGAACTTATAATTAAGTAAACTATAGATTTTGTAACTTAAATTTATACATAACTTGAACACAACGTTAATAAGACCTAAAATATTTCTAGATAATGTAACTTTAATTTACGTTTAAACCTGTTTGAATTTGTTTCACTTCTTATGTATGCCGGCAGACTATTCAGTAGATAAGGTATTCTCTTCCCCCCTTCTTCCTCACTTCCCCACTTCACCCCACTTTTAACACTTTACGGACACAAAAATTAAGTAACGTGTAATTTATTACGCCACCAATTATGTAATTACGTGTACAAAAATTTGGATTATGGGACATGTTTTTTCCTGTACATTTGCATTCAGTTTATTCGTATAATGGGCTTATCGTGATGGGGTAGGATAAGTGACATTATATGACACCAAAATCGACCATCTTACCCCGAATCACTCAAATTAACTTCTTAAAAAGGCTCCAACATATCGTCGAACACTAATCCTCTAATCGATCCCTAAGACTATTATTCGGTATCGTACTGCGAACACATTAAATGGATTGGAGATTATTTTTTTTCCACAGTGAAAATAATTAAATAAAAATAAAAATTCATCCAAGGCAACAGCAATTACACTGACCGCTCTTCAAAGTTCACGTACTTACTACCTGCAGCTTTGTGTCAAAGAAAGCCGCCTATGCGAGACGGTTCATGAACTGTTATACTACGAATACGCCTTTATTGGATCCAACAGGGGTTTTGTTACATGTTGTATAGAGGATATAAAAATGTTGTGAGGTTTTAAATGCAGTGTGTCACAGTACACTGTTAAATATCTCTGAATTTTAGTTCATTTATCGTTGTAACATACAAATTGGAATTGGCAAGATATCTTACATACGAAACAACGGTAGCACTGCATCGTAAATGTTTTATAACTAAAATGATTTATGTTCAGCAAATATTGAGAATTTTGTTCTGTAATATTTGCAGACAATAGTCGAAAGTTTATTGTGTGGGAGATAATTTAGTGGGATGTAGTTAAAGTTGTTTATTGTAAAATATTATGTCGAATATATGTGTAGTGAGTCTTTTTGTACTTAGTAAGTGTCTATAAAGATTTGTTACACGTAAACCATGTTTAGTTCTCTCATTGTTTGAGTGCTTGGAGATTGAGATTGAGTATTTAGCTAAACATTAAAATCGTGTCAAGTATACGTTTAAAAATTTCGTGCTAAGATTCTCAAATTTTAAAACCGTCATAGTTTAATAAGGAAAAATTTTAAGCTATTGCATAGCTTTTATCGCGGGCTTTGAGCGCGGCGACCGAATCAAAAAATTTCGTAACGAAAATAAACCTAACACTCCCACTCCGACCGGCACAGCGGTGCGGCGTTGAAAGCCGTACATCGTCTAACGTCGTTTCAGTTCGGCACACTTCGCCACTTAACCAACATTAAAAAATACATACAGTCGAATTGAGAACCTCCTTCTTTTGAAGTCGGTTAGCAAACACGAAGTATTGTGATTAGCTTAAATAATTCTTCTAAAGTGAATAAAAGACATAATTATATGAGTAATTTCATTGCAACAAGCTCAATTTTACATAGAACGACGTCAACTTTGAATAGGTCACCAAAATAATTTTATAGAAAATTTGCACGTTTTAACATTTATCCTGAAGTCAGTTAAAGGTTACAAAGTTATACAAGAGTTACCTTTTACTCCTACATTAACAACGGTCCCAATCAAACATACCTTTTTAACAATCCAAGTTACTTAACCTTAATATAAACTAACCCACGATATTTAATGGAAACATAATTCAAACCTGAACCAATTCTGGCTTGAAGAAAATTTATTTAAAGTTTTTCGTCATGGGATAAATAAACAAAATTTTTTACGGAATGCTTATTTGTTACGCTTTAGTTTAGAGTTTGTTTGTTACGCTTTCACGAAAAACGACTTAACCGATCATCATGAAACTTTGTACATATATTTAAGGAGGTGTTAAAAGTAACATAAGATACTAATTTACTGAAAAAAAACTTTTTGTGGTTTAATACTATTCATTATTTGAGATCTTACCCTCTGGCCTTATATAATTTGTTAAGTTTTTGTATACATTGGCTAACTAACATCCATCCGAGCGAAGCCGCGGGCATCAGCTAGTTATATTATAAAAGGAGAGATTTGTATTTTTGTATGTTTGTAACGAATAAACTTAAGAACTGTTGGATCGATTTTAAAAATTAAATTGATTCTACTGATTCTAACAAATAATTAATTATACTATGTTAGGACTACCTGTATTTAAACCCGAAAAAAATACGACTGCAGGCGGAGCCCCGAGCAACAGCCAGTATTTCTATTTATGAGAAGAGGCCTATGCCCAACAGTGGACCATTTATACGCCGGTTTCAATATATGACTTTAATGAAGATTACAAATTGAAGATTATGAAACAGCATCATTTCCAAAAAGCACAATACCTATTGAATTTTATGTTTTATATTATTAGACTTACAAACAACTTTTATCAAAATACAATCAGACTGACATCAAAGTGATCCATGTTGATCTGTTTTTCCTTTTAAGATACCTAAGCCAAAATGGCGAAACAAAAGAACGCCAGGTAGAAGTTCAGCAAGTACATTAGCGATCTCATCTCAATCAGACATCGGGATACATCAAACAATCACACCGCACTCATTAGCACTACTTTAATCTCACTTACAGAGACGGCGCAAGCATACAAAGTTCTAATTATCGAAATAGACGAAAATCACCTCCTACAAATAGGTATCCATTGAATCTAATCAAATCACGACTCACTTCGGTCTAACGTTTTCTAGTCTTCAGAGAATTTAGTTCTGACTGTTCTAAAAGTTAGTCCGAAATTTCCTTGATTTCTCATATTCAAAGACAAAGTCAAAGGAACCAAGTTTTAATTCGTGTACTGCCGTTTAGGAATGCTTCTGAATTTCGTCTGTTATAATTGCTTTTATTAAAAGATAAAGAATGCCAAATGGGATTCTGTTATTGGGTACTTTTGGAAAATTTTTGGTAGCCAGTTGACGTTAAGAAATTTCCAATGCAATTCGGAAAAGGATGTTTTCCTGTTTTTGGAAACTTAAAGAAAATAAAAATTATCCAAAAATATTATGTTAATATAAACAAATGAAAAGAACCTGTTTCTAAATATTTTAATCAAATCAATTATTTTTATAATCCATGGTCTTAGTTCACAATATCCTAAACACTCCGTCTATAATCTTTCACTAAAAATAAAAACGCATTCTAAGTAAAATAAATAAAATAAAAAATAAGAATATTTAGCATAAAACTCTCCGCATTTAAGCTTCCCACAAACTTCAAAAGACTTGACTTTTAGTTAGGAACCGTATTCACCACAGAAGTATGCTAAACTCTACACGCAATTCTCAAGAACCACGCAACCATATTAAACGCAAAATAACTCGTCCAAATACGTCATTAAATTTGAATTTACCTTCTAACCACTAGGTTACAACAATTTCTGGTCGTTACAATACCATCAAACACGCCAATTTATATCCACCTGAATGGCAACTTGGCAACGTTACTCCCTACGTCATACGGCTATTAAAATTGAAAGTTGTCTAAGGGCTAAGGCAAACAATGTAGAAAAAATTCGCGTACAGCTCACAAGTCGAAAAAATACCTACAAAATAGAATGCCAGCCAGCCGCTATGGTTCCGTTACGCTATAAAAACCCACCCGAGCAAACTCTGTAATTCCGCTCCGTCCCAACCGATATAAAATATGAAAGACTGAGCGAAATTCGCTTCGGCTCCCCCAGCAACCGCTCGGCTCGTTCCGCCGCCCTTCGGCAAACTTCGTACCGCCGTAGCGGCAGTTTCGTAGCACCAGCCGCTCGTAGTTCACGTAGCGGCTACGTCTCGTAACATAGAAAATTCATTTTTCGGTGAATGTGATTTATTTTGTGTATTTAGTTTTAACGGGTGTGTGAATTATTTTGTGAAGTACTCAAATGATGTGTGTGTTGGATACAGGGTGTTGCGTGGTCGTCGACAAGCCTGTTTGATGGTTCGGAAAAATGGTATGGATACTTTTAATGATAAGTATGATTAGTTAATGGCAGAGCTTTACGTCTTAATAGACGAAAATTTTCTTTTACGATCCTGTGGAAGCTTCTAATTAATTTACCAAGTTTAAAATTTTGTAACACTTAAATAAGGTTTGATGTTGTTTCATAAAATTATGGAAATTTTTCCCTTCATTTAATACTTTTAAGACTTTTGTAGGATTCGGCCCTTTTGTTATGCTAATGTATTTTTCAGAAGATTATTGATAGCTACTATAAATATATTTTGACTTCAACTTTTTCATCTTAGGTAAGTATTAGAAAAAGTACTAGTAAGAAATGTGTTTTATGAATCTTTGTTTTTTATTATCTATTACTTAGTACCGCAAATAAATAAAAACAAGTTGTATTTTTTGTAATAAAATGGATATTATGTAGGTATACATATGTCAATGGCTTAAATAATATAATTATATCATCATGATAATACGAAAACCAATTTTTTTTTAAACCTATTTTTAGTTAAAGTTATTTAAAGCCTGGAAAGATGTATTTATATTATTATCTTACGTATTAGTACATTACATGTCACACAAAACATTTCTTCACACTTCATCCATTTTAATATATTAATCTCGCACGTTGAATATTTAATATCCGATCTGTTTTACGCAGTATTCGTGTTTCAAATATACTTTTTTCGTATAGATTTCATAAAAAAATACGAGTTTATGTATTTCTTGGAACTAAAGCTAAAAATATATTGTTTCAGTGAGACATGATAATTATGTATTATATGAATTTATATTTCGTAAATTATGGCCTACATTTTGAGTTAGACTGGCTTATACAAATTTAAATAAGACGATGGAAGACTATAATATGAACTGTTTATTTTGTATGAACAATAAAAACGTCTTTTATTCGCATTAATGACAAAAAAATATATATTTTAGGTTAAACCTAAAATATAATTTAATTTTCTACTTAATTAATATTCTTTATTTAATATTCTACTTAATTGTAATATGTTCTCATATATGGAAATAGTTTTAACTCATTGTAAATGGGACTTAACTTTCTCTATCAACCTATATGTATACACATTGGAGTCCTTAGAGCCTTTCTGAGTGTCGATACGACCGACAATCCTTGTTGACTGGCTAATCTATTTATACATAACGACTAAAGCTATAATTTTTGCACAATTGAAAGGACCTTTTGCTGTGTGAAATATCTGAAGCCGCGGGTACAACTAGTTGTTGGCCATGCTATTTACACTATGCTATATATACAGTAAATATGCATTTAATATATTAATATTAAAAGAATTGAGTTTTTTTTATTTATTGTTTTCTGAGGTTAACGCGAATATTAGACATTGAAATAAAACTACTTTCAAACGGATTCTATCGCGGTTTATTTTGATTTTAGTTCCCGACGTTTCGACGCCTTTGCAGGTGTCATGGTCACGGGCCGACTTTTTTTATTTAATTAAAATAAATGTTTTTTTATATAAACAGTCATTCTCTAGAGAAAAATCGAAATATTTTATTTTGTTATATTATTAATCTATACTTAATTCGTAATCTGATGTTATATGCATATTTTTTGTACAAAATAATTTCGCTATTTCATTTCTGCCAGGCGTCCTACGTCGGCTAACAATTATTTGAGTTCATAACTGGTAATAAAGTTTACAAGAAACCTTAACATAAAGATATAAATAATCACCAACTTCATCAATTTAATTGTTAGTATTCCATCAACAAAATGGCGCGTAATAATTAATTTATAACATAAATTGATGTTACTGTTTCTGCCAAGAAATTAATGTTAACTTATGATTACCTATAAAACTGGTTAAGTGTGAGCTGGCTCTAAGAAAGTGGGTTCCGCATTGCAAGTTTTATGTTGGTAATAAAAGTTCCATTGACGTGAATTGTTATAATTTTACCTTCTGTTTGTTTTTACTTATGTTGTTTTATGGTTTCCTTACAAGATAATAGAGTAATGTTAGGGTACCATTAGGGGAGCCATTTTGTATTTTAATATTCGTTTTTTTTTGTGCTGTCAACGATCTCAGGAGTGTGTCAAATATGTTTTGTCTTTTTGACAGTAAAACATTCACTTGTTTATTATGTTTTACCACCATTCACTAGCACATAATGTAACTTATGATTTACGAAATAAATATATTTTTTGTTATAATTATATCTCTTAATACGAAAGAATACAGTTCTGCGGTCACTAACCCACTTGCCCAGCGTGATGACTAGGGCACCAAATACCCCATGATCGCGCACCTCACACGGTTTTCGGTAGTTCCACTGCGGTAGGCCGAAGACCTTGTCTTGTGGCGCACCTTGGGAGAGGCATATCTCCAGCAGTTTAGTTGATTGTTGATCTCTTTATGTATATTCTTTTTTTTGCGATTTGAAGACTTTGGTTCGATATTCTTTAGTTAAAAGAGAGGGTTCCGTATTTTTTTAAGGACTTAAGTTAGTTCTTAAAGAAACAAACACTTAATCTAATACAGTGGACTTACCCCGAATACTGAATCGGTATTTAACTTCAACACGTTCTTAAGTGTCTATTTGTCGTGACTTGCCCCTTAAAGTGGCAAGTCAAGTGGCAGAGACAGCATGACACTTAACGGCGACAACAAACTGATTAAAAAAAACTATAAAATATCGAAAAGTTGAAAGTTAATCATACTTCTAATCCAACTTTTTGTCAACGACGTGAACACAATTTGAATATAACTTTTTAAACAAAATAAGAACTGAAGTTGACAGCTTAATATCTAGAAAACGTACAAAATAAATTTATCTCAACGTAGAAATTGTATCGAGACCTGGCACGCTCTGACAAAGAAATAAGCACGTGTTAGATACAGATGGTTACAACTACAATTTACATAAATAACATAGTACAGTCAACAGCAAAAATAGATGATGACTTGAGTTTGTAAATTTGGAGTCAAAACTGATCACGAATGTATGGCAACTGTACTATTACTAAATGTTTGGTATAATTTACAATCTCATACTTTTGAATCACTTCGAAGCCACACAGTTCTGAAGCGAACTCCGTTCATTAGTTTAGAAATTTTGAATTTGATCATCTACTTTTGCTGGTGACTGTACCGTGATAGCATAAACATGATATTATCGTTTAACCAAATATATATATATACATGATAGACATTTTGAATACCAAGGAACCGTTATGTAAAATAATGTAATTTATGGACTCCAATTTTTTCTTTCATTTAATTCACCATTTTAGCTCGATAGGTTTGTTCTATATGATTTTCCCTATCTATTGATGCCATAAAAGTACTATTTTATCAAAAATCATAAAGCATATTTTCAATAGTCTGAATGCAGTTTTTTTTAATAAAACATGTTCCCTTTGAGCATAGATTCCATCTTGTATTTAGGTTGACACGTAGACAAAGCCGTATTCAAGTCTGCTTTATGCCTTGAATATTAAATAAATAAATATTTGGAATTGAAATTATGACTTTTCTTCACGAACGGTTATTGTAGGTATTCGAGGAATATGAAAGTGATGTATTGAATGTTATATGTTATGAATTATCTATTTCTAATTTTGATCAATAGATGGCGTTAAAGTAATTTTATTTTATTTATATTAAGAACCATCTCGATCACGTTGCCTTTCTAACAAAAAAAACTGCATCAAAGTCGGGTAATTCATTTGGAAGCTAAGATCGCACATACATACATACACACAAAAAGACTCACAGGTTAAACTTATAACACGCCTATATTTTCGTCATGCCTCAAAAGAGGAATAATTGTCGACTCAGTTTTACTATGCCAATACATAATAATAAATATAAATAAAGTCAAGATCGTCAAGTTTTTATACTTCAGCAGTATTTGAGTGACGTCACAGCTCATTTAGCTGACTATCGCAGTTAGGATTAGTTTCAAAGATCGTCTGCAGCGGAGTGGGTTGCGCTTACGGCTTGTATAATCTCTTAGGCACTCTCATTATACTCTTACATGAATGGCATGGTCTGACTGTTGCTGCTTGCTGTACAGCATGGTTTTACGTATACGTGTATACAAGCTGATGTTTTTTGTCTCTCTAAAAAGAGGTTAGTAAAGTTTTTACATACTGTAAATTGATGATGCGATGGTAAATGAATCCTTGTGGTTAAATTAGTGAATCTGTTACGTTTATTCCATCAGGAAAGCCATAAAAAACCTCAAAGCAAACAGACAGATGGATTAAAGAAAATCTTGACGCAGAATACATTATCCCTTAATAATAATTCTTTTAAAAATTAATTATCACTTGGCGATTAGCGTTATAAAATTCTTCTTCCTCTTAAACTCCTGCTCAAATATAACAGCTCATCAAAACTTTATAACATTTCACGGTTCTTTCTGAAAATTACCTTCTCTACAAAGGCTAAAACTTTGAGATTCATATAAACCATTTACAAACGACTTGTCTAGACTGCAACGCTATGCCATTTTAAAGCGAGTGCAGGATTCGTTGGTCCTTGCTACGTCACGGCGCAGTGCAGTATTCAGGGACGGTACTAAAAGATTTACAGGAACATGCAACTTTAAATGTTGGGACATAGTGCAGCGCGTTACTATGTCCTTGTTGTGTTGCAAATGCAGGTGATTTTTACTGGATGTAAAAGGTTTTTTACCTAATATCGTAAGACCATCATTGTTAAAACATACAACCTACGTTTAACAAATAAAATTTGATTTGATTTGATTTGTTTGTATCATCAATGCTCTTAAAGTATGTGAGTAGATAGGTGAATTTAATTATTCTATGTAATGTTCACAATGTTTTTGTGGCCTAGGTATAGTTCGTTTTTTAACCCTAGAATTAGTTCAATTGTCAAAACTGACATTTAACTGTCATTGTGGAATTTGCACTTGTCAATTTAGGTTCAGGTGCCATACCATGAGCTTATTAAGCAAGGTTGTTGCCGCTGTGGAAGCGAGACGCTGCTACGTGCATTGTATAGCGCTGTCTCGCTTCCACAGCGGCAACAACCTTGCTTAATAAGCTCATGGTATAGGCCCAGGTAGGGGTTTTATAAATAGATGTTCGTGGACAAGGTTGCAGGTTCGAACTGACTACAACCAAATAACGATGTGACTTTTTCAACGTGATAATAATTAGTACCTACTTACTTTATTACTTATTATATGACATCATTGACAAACGGTAAAGGAAAACATCGTTAGATAACCACGATTCGAAATATATGGATCTGAAATCGCCAAACCGCAGTGAGATATCGTGGTGATCAATGCTCGTTCCTTCTTTATTATGAGAAGAGTTCTGTGCCCAGCAGTG
This sequence comes from Plusia festucae, assembly GCA_950381575.1. Lineage (NCBI taxonomy): Eukaryota > Metazoa > Arthropoda > Insecta > Lepidoptera > Noctuidae > Plusia > Plusia festucae. The sequence continues at coordinate 2,478,728 of OX494447.1, forward strand.
GGACAAGCCGGTTTTATATAATGTTCTCTCTTCTTTCACAAACATTTGCTAATGGCAGATCTTAGTATTTTTTTAAGTTTTCTTACCAAAAAAGTCTGATCTTAAGTTTGCTTAAAAAGTGAGTGAGGAATTAATGAATAAGATTTAGATTCTAAGCGTTTATGTCATAGGTATTATAAAGTATAGGTACTTTGTATATGTGAATTCCATTGCTATAATTAAACTGAATGTTTGTTTGAAAAAAGTAAAGCTTTCAAAAACAATTTGGTTTAATTACAAATATATTGGTGATGAAACTTATTTTTGTACATGTTTAATTAAAACTTATGTTAATTATAAAATTATGATTAATAGAATGTATTAAACTGGTCACATAATATTTGTTATCAGTATGTTTGCGCCATTACAGTCGTTTAATCAAAATAGGAACTTGTTTGCTTAGGACCTTTGCAATTACCATTTCGTAGTTAAATTAATGAATAAATATTCATTGAATTTTGCAATATTCATAGGGTTCAGGGTGTGGTACTATTAAGGATGTTATGGAAAGCTGCTTGTGGTTCTATTGTTATGTTTTCACGTATGGGAAATGGGAATTTCCGTGTGATAGCAATGGAGACTTATACTGTGATAATAATGTAGGAATACCTTTAGGCTCATAGCTGTAAGCCTTACAGTTTGACTAATATTAACGGTTAAGCTACGCTCGCCGCGGTTGGCCCGTGGGTAGGTGGTGATTGTAAACATACTGTTACCCCTCCGTGCCTCGGAAAGCACGACAAGACGGTGACCCTGATTGTCATGAGGTGGTCTTTCACTTTCATTACAATTCTTACTATAATAATATGTATTACCCAGTTGTGGAGGTCAGATAGGCAGTCGCTCCATGTAAAATATTGTATTCAGCTAAATCTGATAAGAAGCCGACCCAAAAGGCTTTTTTTTATAAATACCTTTTTTGACACAAGCATTTATTTTTAGCTAAGTTATATTTTTTTTTGGTAAATAAGGATCACTTTTCTATTCGGTGTGGTCTTTTATTTTCGTAGATATATTTTATGTGTATTTTTTTTCCTTTTTTTCTTCTTTTTTTTTTATTAAAATTTACCTTATAAACTGAGAGACGGCGTGTTGATCTGAGTGCATTTTGTTATGTAGATACTGTCACCAGAGTTAAAAATCGGATACGGATATGTACCACTTTAAAAATACATTTACAAACATGTTGGTTTGGTTGAACATGGTAATATCTGAAACTACTATTCCGATTTTAGTGATTGATAAAAATCATTCATTCATTGAAGAAGGCTATATGCTACTTTTGCTATGTGAACCGTCCTCCATGCGAGAGGAACCGTCAGCAAAAGCTGGTTTTATTTTAATTCTAAATACCCATTTTATCTGATAAATAGTGGAAAATGAAAAGGTTTAAATGATGTCAAGTCTACAAAAAAAATTGTTGTTACATGATTATATTTTGGAAAATCATAATTAAAACAAATAATTATCTCAATTTAATTATTTCATATCTAAAACAAAATTGGTTTAACTCTAGAACTTTATATGCGATACAAAAGTGAATATTAATACGATCCTTGCTTGTAAGCGTGCCAAAAGACACGTTTCTGATATTAACCTACATTCCACTTACGTACGACCGACCACACAGTTGTGGTTCGAAAATGAACTTTAATGCCTTGGAATAAAGAAGTAGTCAATTTCAAAGTTAACGCCGATAAGCCAGTGTTGAGCGTTTGGGATCTCTCATTAAACTTTAACGTAGGCAGAGAACTTGAGGAGAGTTGAACACATTTTTGTGATTAAAACAAATATAAGATGTTTAGAAGTTGACGACCTCCGTGGTCGAGTGGCGTACACACCGGTTTTCAAGGTGTCGCCAGCTCTGAGGTCCCGGGATCGAACCCCGGACGGGTCAATGTAGAAAAACACTTTTCTACATTGTCTCGGGTCTGGGTGTTTGTGGTACCTTCGTTGTCTCTGATTCCATAACACAAGTGCTTTAGCTACCTACTTTGCATTCGGAGCAATGTATGTGATGTTGTAAACATTTATTTATTATTATTAAGAAGTATTACACCCTGCATACTTGTCGTAGTCTATAGCGTGTATACAGGTTGGTCCAAAAATAAGTGGTCATATTTTAAATTCTGCTTTAGCTTATAGAAGTCAACAACAGTACAAGTTCCTTATAGTGTATTAAAAAAAACAGTTATGAGATAATTTAATATGGATAGTACTTAGCTTTTGCCCGATAAACGGTTGATCTAACACTGAAAGTTTTTTAAATTCGGAGAAGTAGTTCCTGATATTAGCGTTTTCAGCTATTCAGCTTTATAATAATAGTTTAAATTGTACAAGGCTATTTTTCTGGGAATGGACATGGATACGGTATTTTTAAAGGAAGTTGTTTATGTCTGTAGTAACATTATTTCAAATATGACACACAACCACTAATATAAAAAACAACGATTAAAAAAATATAAAGTATAAGAAGAACTTCAACTCTAATGAAAATATAACAAACGTCGGGTAGCAGAACAATTTCATGAAAATCATAAAAATAATTTTCCACACTTTAATCTTGAAATACCTCACAAACTATCAACAAAGAAGCTCCTTAATAGCCATTTAGTTCCAATTACAAAAAAAAGCCAGTCTAAAACTAACTCCAAGGCCAGACATTTAGCCTGTAGCCAATCGAGAAAACAAGCCGTTGAAAAGTTATTAAAAAGTTGAATGGGAGGGTACCTTATGCCGTAAAAGGATATTTTATATTCAAGGAAGCTCTGCCTGTCTGTTAACGCCTTTGTCTTCGTATTTATTGTTATAGTAACCTCGTAAATTGTTCTTCAGACTTTGAAATTAGCTTCAGCATTTTTGGGTTGAATTTAGTTATTTATACTGAGTTGTTGGCTACGACGTCGTTCAAAAAGTATCAAAATATTTAAGGCTTACAAATTTCCTCAAAGTCTGTTGAGTCTTTTAAGCGTAAATCGTATGACGTATGACCTAATTAATATTATTAATGAATAATATTAATTAGGTTAATGATCTTGTCCAGCGTATTTGGTCCACTTTCTCTTATATTAGCGTAACATTTTCGGATGTCGGGTGGCTATCGAGCTTATCATTTTCGATTTATCATGGAGTCCGCTTAAACAGACGTGGGTCCTTTGCTCATTAGTACGCAAAAGATTACTCTCCTTTATCGTAACCTTCGCTGATACTTATCTAATTACTCGACTGTTCAGGTAAACTGAACCATAATATGCAAGTAATAACGTAACACGTAGCTTTATTTCCAGGCATTAAGGTACATTTTCGTGTAACACTCTCTAAAAAAGTCTATAAAATAATAATACCGGCCTATAAGCGTCCCACTACTGGGCACAGGCCTCTTGAAGAGAAGGGCCTCAGAAGGGTAAATTGATCACCATGCTTGCTCATTGCGGGTTGGCGATTTCAGATTCCAATATTTTGGAATCCAGGTTTCCTCACGATGTTTTCCTTCACCGTTTGTCAATAATGTCTTACAAGGATTAAGAAAGTACATATAACTTTGAAAAAGTCACATTGGTACTTGCCTAGGTTCGAACCTGCAACCATGTGCATGCGAATCCGGTTATTGAAGACTAAGACACCGCTAGGCCAGCACGACAGACTAACTAAAAAACTAAAAAAGTCTGTATAAAGTAAAATATTTATCTATTTTAAAAACTTGATAACGACTAGACTGGAATGAATTTTATTTTCACGAAATGTAATGTTAGCACATTTCACCTGTAATCGTTTATCGCGGGAAATTGGCTCGCTCACGGGAAAAATATTCGTGACATCCACCGGTATTGTTACTGCGTGTTATATTTTATTTAAAGCCCACACAACACCGAAGCAATAAAAACAAAAATAAATAATTTTCAAACAAAACAAAATACCAAGCGATAAATAATAAGTTACTTTTAACAAACAACTTTTATCCAATCTACATTGAATCTTTAGCAAGAAATAAAATACAAAATAGTATTCCAACTTTGAAATCAACTTGAAAAAGACGTCAAGTGTTTATTACTCCTGAAGTGAGCAAAGAATCAATTGTCAACTTCACACTAGCGACATCTGACATTAAAAAGGCAAAATAAGCATTAGCTTTGTTTCAGTTGAACACGAACTAAACTTATTTAATACAAGGATTATTATAGGTATCCTTTTCACTTCAACATAATTAGAAAAGGACAAAAAAACATAAGTCAAATTAACTATCTGGGGTATTGTCTGACAAAATTACTAGACAATGTTATTTTAGTTGAGAACAATCATTATCTGTCGCACTATCTTCATTTGTCTTAAGAGCCATGTGACGGCAAATGGACTAATCTCTCTTTCTAATAAATTACTTTAGAAAAGGATGGAATTATTTCCAGTTCTGTAAAATTACTTGAAATTTTATCAGGATTAAATTTTTTTTAGCTGTGTTAGCCATATTCAAATTCTCGCTATAAATGAAATTCTTTTATTTTTTTTTAACTTATCGTGTTTTTGTACTTGATTGAGAAGAATTTTTTCCGTCGTTAGTTATTTATTACCTATTTGAGGAATGAAACAACTGTCAAAATAACAACATTATTTCTCGAATAAAGATAACTGACGATGGAAAATTCTGGTGTTAATCCATCACAAAAACACTATTATTATTATACAAAAATACGAAGCACAAAATACGAAATATCACGAATTGAAAATTACAACAAATTTAACAAAATATTAAGCAGATAGAGTTTGTTACTTATGACTATATTTGAAGATAACATTAAACTGAATTTCTATTTTTATTTACAATTAAATAAAACATTTGTTATAGGTAAGTAAAAACATTTTTTTATCGATATAATCAAGTCACACTAAAGTAAGAACCTCTTTTAATATCGATCAAAGATCTCTTAGGTTATTGAACTTAATAGGTATCGGTAAACATTGCCAACTTTATATAATTCAATAGTACATAAAATTACCCTTTCTCGCATAACTTTTACTTACAATTTCTTACATAATATTTGGGTTTTATTTAATAGACAAGTAGAATGTTTCGTATAGACTGATTTTATTGAGATAGGAACATCAGCAAGTTAAATATTCAAATTTCTTACTCTCGCTAACTAAATTTATAAAATCATTCTAAATTGTATCTTTTAACTTTTGACATCTGCAGTATTTAAAACTTTTAATCTTATTCAACGGTGCCTCTATTTGATAAAACTATTTTGTCTAAATTAATTATTTGTAAGTTAAAACAAATTGATTTTGTCTAGACTTCAATTTAACGAAAATATTTCGTTGTATGTCTCATTTGAATGAAATAGATAAGCAATTGTTTGTAATAATTATACCTATTTATGATAATTTAGAAATCAATCTGTAAATTAGTGATATCTATACCTGTATTGAACAGGGTATTACATATATATATATAACTATTTAACATATTGATGAAATAATGATAAATATCATACAATATTAAAAGTACATAAAAATATTAGACTGATATTACAATAATTACTAAAATTAATTCATAACATGCACAAAGAACACCCTAACTTGGAACAAGCATTTTTGGATCACACAAATGCTTGTCTCATGCGGGGATCGAACCCGCAGCACTTCGCGCACAGTGGTAATTAGCGTGGTCACCTATACCACTCGGCTATCCGTGCAGTCAATCATCATATTTGAAGTCGGTAAAAAAATATAAATTACAAAAGTACTAGTCTGTTTTAATCCAGGAGAATGAATTAACAACTAAAAATGCCAAAATGACCTAGATTCCAATAGCTTTTACTTCAATTTTGACATTTGCACTTGTCAATTTAGTCTCTAAGATTATAAAACAGCGTAGGTATAGGTATATGCACATTATCCGAATAAGAATATAATAACAATATCAGTTAATTAACACAAAACCAAAATGGCTGATCCTCTGTTCTACTTACAGAACTCTACCTACACTAACCACAGGACAAAACACAAGTTCACAACTACTTACATATTATTATTACAAGCTGGTAAAGTTATGTAGCGTATAGATTCGCTTGGGACCTACCCAAAACCCATCGCATTACTATTGCATGCGGCTTCCAGTAGCATTAACATACTTAATACCGGTAATACCTATTAGGCCAAATTTATAATAATAATAATCTCCAGACCGAATTTCGGCCTCGGCGGCCAATCTCAAGTGAGATCAGTCATGTACGCAGGAGATATTATAATGCACAAGTGTGTGCGCAAATACAGGTGCACTCTCTGTTCCTTCACTCTCATAGTCCGATGGGACGGTTGTGTAAACACCGCCACACTTCCTGACTCCGAGCGGTACTGAGAATTTCTAAATTCAATAAATATTTTTCGCCCGACCTGGGAATCGAAGACCTCGTGCACAGCAGTCGCGCTCACGACCACTAGGCCAACGAGGCAGTCAAGCCTAATTTACACAAGCGATGTCACGTCACACGCAGCACATTCTAGAAAGTAATCGTTTTGATAAACTTGAGTAGTAACTTTAAGACATGACAGACATGGTTAAGTTTTAGTTGTTTGGTTTAAGCTGTATTTTTTTCCGTTCAGATTCTGTTCTTTATTGGTGTTCAGTCATTTGTAAAGCGAGGTACCGACTGATATACATTTGCACATTTTTTTGTGAAACACATATACTTACACCAATACATTTTTTTTTTGATATTTTTGGAATATTTTGATAGTTTTTCTTCCGGGAAATAAATATAACAATCAAAGACCAGAAAAATCCGTTTACCCATTTGGAGTTATAAATAGTATAACTGAGCCGAGTTTGTTTCATGATAGTAGATTTATCTAGTTAAATTTATTAATAATTATGATTTCTGAAACAGTAAATATTTACCTACTTAGTACTTAGATGCGTAGATGAACACTAAGCTATTCAAATCACTTATTCAAATTACTAGGGGCTTCATTTAGTGCTTTATTAGCATATATTTTAGCATTTAAGCTATACCAATATTTAAAAGTGAAGAGCCAAGTTCAATTTAGATTTATTTATTCGAGATTTCATCAAATTCTAGTATAATTTACGTGTCTATTATATTTAAAGATGACATCAAAACTCCGTTCATAACGTTTTCATGTTAATTCAAAATTAATTAATATTCCGTAAACTTCTAATAGGACTGTAGTTAACATCGATTGATTAAAATAAATGCTATTGATTTTGTTCAAGCAATTATTAAACTCAAAGTAGCTCAAATTGAATTTTGTATAATTAAATTACTGTATCTATTACAACAAATCTTTACGTACGTATTTATTCAACAGATTTGTTATTTTCGAGAGTAATTGTCAATTTCCCAGCAGTGGGTTATAGCACACTGCAAGTAACTATTTATTTCTATATTTACAAGTTATAAGTATGACTGTGGATAGGTATATAAGCAGAGGGAGACCGAAAAAGAGATGGATGGATTGTGTGAAAGATGATATGAGAAAGAAAGGAGTGGATGCCACGATGACGAGTAATAGAGAGGAATGGAAGGAAAATACGCATTGCGCCGACCCCATATGAATGGGATAAGGGCAGGAAGAAGAAGAAGTAACTATTTATTTCTGTTACACAGAAGTTGTGTAACAAATTAATAACTACGCAATATTATAAAATAATTATAGTACCTACGTAACAAAAGAACTAGCTCAGTATTTGCAGGTTTTCAACTAACCCTTCCATTTAAAATTACATTTTAGTTAAAGCACACAAGAAATTTACAAATACATATTTGCAATTTTAACAAAGTTCATAAATAGAATAATAAAATATATTATAAAAGACAAACAATATATTTACACATTTATATACAAATAATAATTTTATGGCTGAGCACAATAGCAATAGACAAAAAAAAAACTTTTTAAAGTTCTACTACAGCTTTTGGCTATTTGTTTAAATGGTATCAATCTTTCCTAGACATAAGCAATACATTGTATTGTTAATCGTAGTATCGTTCTTAGAAATCCAAACATAGACCAATATCGATTCTGAAGACTTTCTTCAGTTCTAACTACCTTCATGTAATATAACAAATTGTCTGCAGAAATAAACAGAATTCTTTCAATGTCATTTATTTTTGTAGTAATATTATTTATCGTATATAGCGGCGAGCGCGGTTTAACCTTTATTATCGGTCAAACCCTACGCTTACACTTAGCCACAAGTCTTTATCTCTTTTAAACAAAGAGTCTGTTATCTATACATATAATAAAACAGTAAAAAAACTGTGTCTGTACATTGAATATATTAAAAAAATAACAATTGAGGGGGGTTTACAAACAGTAATAGATCGCGAATCCGAAAAAAAAATTCTGTCTGTTTGTCTGTATGTCTGTTTGTCTGTTTGTCTGTTTGTCTGTTTGTCTGTTTGTCTGTTTGTTTGTACACGCTAATCTTCGGAACTACTGGACGGATTTGAATGATTTTTTTTTGTTGTATAGGTATTAAGTCTAGGCAACATATAGGCTATTATTTATCTTGGAAATTTGAACACCTGATGCAGAACTGCAACAGACCAGCTAAACTATAAGAGATACAAAAATGGTACCATAGCAAAAATTGTTCCACGTGATAAGCATTTTCTGCTGAGAGAATAAATTTGAAGATCTGGAACACCTGATGTGGAACTCCAGGAGCCCGGGTACACCATAACACATATAGGAATGACGTCTTAGCAAGAGTTGTTCAGCCTGATGAGCACTCTCTGTTGACGTATAAAAATTGAAGATCTGGAACACCTGTTGTGGAACTCCAAGAGCCCGGCTACACCATAACACATATAGGAAAGACGTCTCAGCAGAGTTGTTCAGCCTGATGAGCACTCTCTGTTGACGTATAAAAATTGAAGATCTGGAACACCTGTTGTCGAACTCCAAGAGCCCGGCTACACCATAACACATATATAGGAATGACGTCTTAGCTAAAGTGGTTCGGTCTGATGGGCATTCCCTGTTGACTTATAAAAATCGAAGATTTGAAACATCTGACTTGGAAATCAAAGCTATCACTAATTTCACTGTATAATTATAAAATAACATAACCTTACGGACTGATTTTGGATGACGATGGTATATCATTTATAATTCGACTCTACTGGCCAAAACTCCCAATTTTTTTTTTTTTTATCGAATATATATGCCTTCGGGCTTATGTTATTTGAGCGTTTAATTTACTTTGCAGTCACTTAGATTTTAATTGATCAGGTATCTTCATAATAAAACTATAACTAGGATGAAAGAAGTCAAATCTTTCCCAATGTTCCAAAGGAGCTAAATAGGCTTAATAATAAAAAGGATTGAGGATCATAAGATCCCAAGAATCTACCGAAGAGCTTCAAGAGAGACTTGATGCTGTTCGAGAAGATCAGGCTGCAACTCGCTCCGTGGAAACCTCTTCGGATCGCGAAGCACGCCAGCATTCTCATCGTATTTACGTATCTACATCCAGGTCTCTAGAGACCAGTGAAGAATATGATGCGCGACTGACCGCTGATCGTGAGCAAAAGTTCTGATGGGCATTTCCTGCTATCTTACAAAAATGAAAAATCTGGGTCCGAGGTACTCGAATCGTCTCGCGCATCACGTTGTTTTCCCGTCCCCGGGCTCTGAGAATTTGACATCAGACGTTTCAGATCTTTTATTTTGACGACCCTGTTGTCGCTGGCATAAGCAACAGGATCCGCGTACGAAGTTGCGGGCAGAAGCTAGTAGTAAATAAAATAAAACTTCATTTTAAATACAAAAAAATATATTTTATCACTGAGTACTCTTAGTGACCCTAGCAGAAGTTTCAAATTGAAAACAAAACAATATTCAAATCTTCATATCAAACTTTATAACAAAACGTAAAAACAAGGTTTTCAAGAGCTGAAACAATGAAAACTTTTCAATGCTAATATAATAAGCTCATTCTACCCTCTTCTATTATTTCTTATTCGTTGTAAGCTAATCTTTGAAGTGTATCGCCTCAAGGGTGTAAATTTAAGAAATTCTGCGAATATCTTGAATATTTTGTTACCTTGGGACTTGTATGGCGTTCAATATGGGTTGAATGTGCTGTTATTACTCTCAAGTGTCTTTCTAATGTTACGTATAGTGTTGTGTTTATATTATAATCGTTTATATTGCGAAGGCCTATAAGTATAATGGTATATCCTGAACTTTAAGTATCTATATTTAATTAGGGCAATTACATTTAAGATATTTGTATTTTAGTTTGTTCAACAAACTTATAAAAAAAAAACAGTCGAATTGTGTACCTACTCCTTTTGAAAGTCGGTTAAAAAACAGAAGCGTCCTTATTTTCTCTGTGAATGATAAACATAGAACTTAGCCAGGAGATCAGACGCGTCATCATGTCTTCTTTCCGTTAACATTGAATATATCATCCGAACAGTTCCTACTTCCAGATTGAAGAGATTTAAGTATATTTAAGTATAAAATACCGTTTTTTTTTATTAAAAACCGACGCTCGCACTAAGGAATTTAAGTAATCCTTGTGTCGCGGGGGTTTTACAAACATTCAAATCACACGCACAAATAACACCCAGACGTGGAACAAGTATTTGTGGATCACACAAATGCTTGTCTCATGCGGGGATCGAACCCACAGCACGCCGCGCACAGTGGTAATTAGCACGGTGACCTTAACCACTCCACTATTCGTGCAGTCATAAATTCCAATTCATACTTCAACCTCCCATAACTGACTTAAGTAAAAGTAGAACAAAGGGTATCAATATTTTTGCAAAGCCTTTTGTTACTTATTTTATTTAAGAAAATGTTGACTAACATCATAGGCTTTACTTGCCTTCAATTTCGTAGGAAAATGAAAATATGTGGTACACAAAAGCATACCCACGTATTTCCCAAAATCATCGTGTATGAGAAAAACTTTTATACTGAATATTGAACACGCTGTCACTTTTGTACATAATGTTTTGTAGCCAAGTTGACGCTCATGGAAATGAATAAAGTATTATATGAGTTTTAATTTAAAATAGTATTTTTTGCGTATATTATAATTAATTGCGGGATAAAAAAGAGAGAAGATTTTTATAACAGCTCTTATTGAGTACATACTTACGGGCTGTTTAATTTATCATTGTATATCTCATGAATCTAATTACTTTATTATATTATTGTTTGTTTCCCTTTCTCACAGTGATATATTTTTTACAAATAATGTGCTAACTACATTATGGTATAATCTATACTAATATAAAAAAACAGAAAGAAATGTTTATTCGTAAGAGTAATCTAAAAAACTACTCGACAGATTACAAAAATTATTTCACAATTAGAATGCTGCATTATCCTTGAATAAAAATAATATTAGGTTATATTTAGAAAAAATAAAATAATTATTTTCGTGCATTTAATTTAAATAAAAAAATATGTTGTCATATAATAGTTGAACCTGACTGAAAAACTTCCGTGCCCCCAAACATATTGCCATCGGTATTTTGTAGTAAAAAGTTTTACAAAGGAATTTAATTACGAGCTGTGTATGTTATTAAATTTCACTATTGTCCTCAGAGACGGGGCACCCTGTCATCCCATAGATACAATTACCTTAATTTAAACAACGTGTGTAGTAAATTCACGTAGTTATATTGTTTCGGGAATATCAAATTTATAACGTCATTATATTAAATAATTGTATGGACAATTGAGTATTATGTTTTGGGAAAAAATGTGGTATACGTTAGGTACTTATGTGCATCAGTATGTAAGTAAAACATATTATTATGTGCATAATAAACCGATTAAAAAAAAAAGCAACTGTCAGTCACGTTCATGTCTTGACTTTGCAAAGTATAGGTAGGTACATTTAATAGTTATTTACTTCTTTTTTTAATAAAATAGATATACTCATTGTAGTCGTATATTAAAATAATCTAATTTAATATGATAGAATTTGTATACTTGGTGTAATTTCCAAATATTTCGATTATGGTGAATTAAATAGGTATTACTTACCCATTAAAAGTTCATTATTTAGCAATTACTTTGCACAGCTTTAAAAAATACATATGAAAATATAGTCAAATATGCAGTTAATATACTCTCTTTTTACGTTATTTTGATATAGGTACAAACATAGATAGATAGAATATACTTAATTGTACACCAACCTTTTACACAGCTTAATGACAACAAGTCTTACATTTACATACAATACAATTTCTGTGAACTATTTCCTAATACCACAAAAAAAACTTACGAGTGGAATATTCAAAACAATTGAATGTGTATAAGCAAAAAATTGTTTGCAAAACATGGCCGCCACATTTATAAGACCCCTTGCCATTCCGCAACACGCCTCATAGTCGCTGCAAGAACAGCGAAAAGATAAAACACGTACATCACTCGTATATAAACAAATATTGCGCACAAAATCAGCATGAAAACTTCTATTCAAGCCCAAGTACTCCTCGTACAGACAGCAACAAATTAGCAAATATTTATCGATTTATTCCCCCAAAACCAGACATCATAATCAAATACGATATTATAAAAACCAAAATTGTATAAAAATACTAGTTGACCCGGAAAACGTTGTTCTTCCATATTAAAAAAATTGGAGAGGGCCATCCCTAACACTTAGGGGTATGAACAATAAAATGTTGGCCGATTTTCAGACCTACCCGATATGCAGACAAAATTTCATACAAATCGGTCCAGCCGTTTTGGAGGAGTTTGGTAAGAAACATATCGACACAAGAATTTTATATAATAAGAAGATAATACCTAAATTGCATTAATTTGATTGTGTTGAGGTGTCTTGTCTATCTGATTATGTAGAGACTTCTGTTGCAGACTCTACGAACTCACGTAAAATTCCCGCATCTGTCCATACTTCACTTTAATTCGACAGCCAAGGGCCATTCATTTTATTTGGCTACTACGAGGGCCATGCCTCATTTTATTTTGTTGAAGTAATACTTACTGTTAACGAGTATCTGTTTAATTTTATCAGGAATTTACTGAAACAAATGAATGTGATGAACAAGGGTTGCTTCTTCTGTAATAAATTTTATTGTGGACCTAGTTTTAAAGCTTTATTATTGCTTAAGCCAAAAAAATGTTGGGAATCACTAGTTCCTTATTTGTGTTATCGTATTCATTGCTTTATTAATTATAAAGAAATGTGTATTTTTAATAGATGTTTTAATAAGAAGTACTTTTAAATAAATTACTTGTTTATTAATTTATATGCGTAATTTAAAAATGAGAAATTTCTTAAAATTATTTACCCACTAAGTACTTCGAATGCAATTAGACTTGTTCTTTTAAGACTTTCGATGTAAAATGTTTTTACAGAAAAATAAACCCCTAATGTATACTAATTAGTGTAGTGAGCCGTATCATAATATGCTAGGATTTCAAAATTTTCAACATTAATACTATCTTAATTAGTTCCGTCGACTACATAATTATCTGCGGCAACAAAAATATGCAAAAATCAACCTTACAGGGGGATTATTCTCAAGTTCAGAACATAAAGTAAACGCATAGACTAAACTCCCTTACTCGAATCCATGCATAGGTTGTCTGGAAGAGATCACAATTAGTGATAAGACCGCCCTTTGTACCAACTGTTTACATTGTCACTTTTTATATCCTATGTTGGTGAATGTACATGTACAATAAAGAGTAAATAAATAAATAATAATAAATAAATAAAGTAGCATTAGGCAAATTCAAGATTTCCAGGTCGCCAAATGTTTTTTGTGTTCTGGGAAGGGTTAGTATATATTGTAATGTATAATATTTTTTACTTTAAATTACTTACAGTGACTCAAAAGACATATCGCCGCTCTTAACCCTAAACATAACAACACTTTAGCAGCTTAGAGTTAGTTAATAAGGAAACAGCTTCGGCATAAGAGCGCTGTCAAAATCAAACTGTAACCATTCGGATTTAAGGTTCATTTTCAATAAGCAAAATATGAAGTTAAATAATTTTACATATGACAAATGATACATTCTACTTCTACAGTCAACCCGTTTATAAGGTGTTGTAGGGCATTGTCTAGGATATAATTGTAAATGTTTTGAATAAAGACCATACCATATTACCATGCTTGAGCATATTATTATGTCGGTCTTCCATAGATTTAAATCAGCCAGAGTCCCGTGCTTGCCGTTGCCAACGCGAGGAGGCTTGCTCATGCTCTCGTGGCTCCAACGGCACATTGGCAACTGGCTTAGTGATCTCTTATTCCCACTCAGCAACTTTTTGCAGGAGCACCTTCTCAATATAGAGTTTTAATTTCACCATGAGCATCGCAGACAGATTATTGATTTCAGGCAGAAAATTAGTGTATTCCGCAAATATTTGCCACAAACTTTCAGTCTGTAATAAAGCCTAATTTTCTTTGATGGCGGTATCTTTGATTATTTTTGTAGATCCAAATCTTGATGACGACATACCTTTCTCATGCAAATAAATGGAGGACAATTTCCATATTATTATACTTTGTATTTACTTGTAGGTTCCGAATTACTTTTTATGTACATTTAGATGGATGGTTTATCGATAAAATCTATGCGATTACTTGGAATAAAAGGCTTTAGTAAGGCCGGCTATTGAATATACTTTTAATGTTATCCAAAAAGATACTTGTATTAACTACACTAGCAGTTAGCTTCGACGCTGGCTGCAAATGTCTTGATTATAAAAATTTTAAACCTACAAACAAAACGGCAGAAAAAAAGGCACATGTTCAGCAGGTTATGTTCATCTTTATCGTGAAGATATTATTATGCTTCCATCTTCTTTTAGTTAGTTCTCTTTATTGCGTTCTCTCCAGTCCTGTGCTATTCTCCCCTAGATCCGACCCAAAACTTTGACTATATCATCGGCCCATCTAGGTCCCGAATGACTGACGCTTTTTTTGCCTTACCTGGCTACCATTTTTCTAATGCCTTACTCCACCTGCCATCACTTCCTCTGGCCAAGTGTCCTGCCCTTTTGCCTATACTTTATACAAACTATAATATTATTGGTCTTCATTTCAGTTTTATTCTAAGAGTAGGTATGAATTATCCGCATAATAGGTACTTTCCCGGTCTTTGAACACACAAATAGGCACTCAATCATCACAAATGTATCACGCTGGCAGAAAATAATGAGAGAACTAAGTAACAAGCTTATAACCTTATTAAATACAGATAAAATAAGACGCAGAAGTCTGGAAAGGTCTAGATCTAATAAAATTTAATTGGTACAATACTACGAGAAGATCGTGATACCTATATTTGATTTCCTTTGCCTACTCTGTGACGTCATGTTCCATATTAATAAAACGTCAGTTGGTATTAAAATAGTGAGCGTTATGCCTATTATAGTTAACTTATCTTGCATTTTTTTTATATTTTATACATGAACTAGCTGTTGCTACGACACTGCCCGCGGTCCCTACTTTTTTTTGGAAATAAATTAAGTTACTAAATGATAACGTAGCATTAAGGTAGTGAATTATATGTTGAAATTGGTCCAGAAGTTTTGGAGTTTATTCGTTATTTCTAAAATCTCGGAAATACGTCTTATTTATTTCTAACTAATAACCCTTGTATGAAATTAAACGTGTCTATCTTTGAAAACGACACAATTCATATACCTACAAACTTCCAACCCCTATTTCACCCTCTTAAGGGGATGATTTTCAAAATTGCTGAAATACGTCTTCATTTATCTCTAACCCGAAACCCGTATACCAAATTTCATGTGTCTATCATTGAAAATACCGAACTTCCCATACAAACTTTCAACCCCTATTTCACCCCCTTAGGGGATAGATTTCCAAAAGAAAAATAGCCTATAGTCCTCAATAAGTGGAATATCTAACAGTGAAAGAATTTTTCAGATCGGATCAGTACTTCCTGAGATTAGCGCGTTCAAACAAACAAACAAACTCTTCAGCTTTATAATATTAGTAGGTATAGATAATAATGACCAGATCAAAAGCTGGAACATGCGCTATATCCTGTAAGTATATTTATTTATGCCAGCTTAGCAGTTTGCCATCAGATCTCGTCACACACAGGCATTCATCAGTAGTGGATGCGCGATTCAAATACCGTCCGTTCAGTTTAATAAAGACAAAAATATGAATAAAGTAACCTTGATGACCTAGCTGTACCCGCGACGTTGTTCGCGCTGATCAGTCGTAATAGGTATGCATGTGAAAAATATTTTTGACTGACTGAATCACTGAATGCGCTTTAGATGGCTCAAGTCGCCTGATACGGGTATTTGACAATTTGGTTTCTTTTATGTAAGTCGCAGAAATTGCGGGATTTAGATGATGGACTTATCAACTAACTGACTATGAACTTCACCTGTTTAACAGTAAAGTGTGATTGTAAAAACTTTATGCATTTTTGTTTGTCTCGATCAGGCATCAAAAATTACATGAGCAGCAAGCTATCTAAAAAATTAGCCATGTAAAAAATTACAAACTAAAAAATAGTACAAAACACAAAAAGGGTTAGCTCGATATATTCGTACTTCTGTAAGAAAGTCGGTTCTAGAAATAAAAAACAAAATTTGCAGTAACATCAGGATTTGAACACGCAGCAAGATATTTCACATTTCCTATCGTATAACCACCGAGCTGTTTAATACTACTGTAAGCATCTTAAATAGTTATTCATTCTTCAATAAACTGATCGCTATGGCAACGTTATTTTCGCCATGGTTACTTTTTTGTTTATATGTCAAAGATTACGTGTACAGATGAATGGAGATTATGTAAATTTAGAGTTTGATCCCTATTTAATATGGACGACCATATTGATGAGAGCTCATCCTAAATTGGACATTGTGTCGCCGATATCGCTTTCTATTGATTCAAATGTACATAACTTTTTTGTTTATGAACCGATTTCGATGAAACCAAAACTAAGTAATACCTCAAGTTACGTATAATTTTTGTATATAAACATTGTCTGCATGGGATTCATAGATTTTACGTGATGCGCGCACAAACAAACATATAAACAGACAAACAGACAAACAGATAAACAGACAAACAGACAAAAATTTCAAAAGTGATGGAAATGGGTTCTGTTAGTTATCTTTTCACACGCTGGCTATTTTTTTTTTCAATTTCTTCAATGTACAAAAATGACTTTTCTACAGATTTATTATATGTATAGATAAACATACAAAACATAAATGTTTGCTTTTATAATATTGGTATGGAAGTATAGAAATTGAATATTAATATAATAAAAGAAAAGGTGTCCAATTCATCCGACCACCTGAGCGGCCTCAATTATCCAGAAAGCATTCTTGATAATTGAGGTCTGGATCCTGCATTGGTACAGATTGGGCTCAAAACCGCAACGGGGGAAGAGACAACGAGGTATGATAAGCAGAAGGGTGGTAAAACGTGCGCATCGGATAAGCGATCATGTGGTTGCGGGTTCAAATCCCAACCATTACACTACCGACGTGCACCCACTCGTAACACAGACTTTAATTTACCACGAGGGGTTAACAAGAATACTAGTAATGTGCGACCCACATTGCTAGTAAGCTACAAAAAAGTAGAAAAAAAAATGTTATTATACACTGACTTTGTTTTACGAAGTCTATATCTTAAATTTTCAATTTAATGGAACCTACAAATATTATAAAAACAAATAAAAATACATTTATAAAACAATAACAAGTAATATCAATTTATTTGATGACTGTAATCTTTCCTTACATAACTTAACACTTAAAGTCGTTACGAAACTGTTCGAGTTCAATATTATATGGGGGAGGTAAAATTGCCTACCGATCAAACAGGATCACCTTGACCCACTTCACTCTGACCCCCAATTAAGAACGAAACTAGCCTTTAAGTACACAAGTGTGGGTGTAAGATGTAAAAGCTATAAATGAACAATAAAACGGAGGAATATTAATAAAATCTACTAAAAAAAAATATATAAGAAGAACTGATTAAGAAAGAATAGAATTTTATTATTAACTAGCCTCGCCCCGCGGTGCTACCGACGAATTATCAGACAACTTAGATTTTGAAATAACAAGGAGCCTATGTGTTGATGCTAGCTAACTGAATATATAATTTTATTAAAATTGATCAAGCAGTTTGACCGTGAAGGTAACAAACATATACACACAAACTTTTACCTTTATAATAGGAGCATATTAATTACTTTTTAACCGCCTTCCAAAAGGAGGAGATTTCTATGTTCGACTGTACAGTTTTTTTATGTATGTCCACCGATATCTCTGCCAAGTGTAACAATAGTGGATCGATTTAAAAAACCTAAAAGCTAGCTACACCTATACTCCCAAATGCAAAAATTTGTTCTGATAAGTCTATCTGTTCGCAAGTTTAATATTCAATTTGAAAATCGCCTCTGAGTCTAATAACTAATCAAGGACCCCTTATTTTTATTTCATCTCAACTGTACAGAAAAGTTGATAAAGTAATGCCAACAAATAAACGAGATAATAGTATTAACGTTATTGGCTTCTCTTCTCGTTTCCCAACGATTATAAATTATGCCATCAAAAATATAATGCAATGAAAATGTTTTGACAAATATTTTTGAGTTTTCTTACTAAAATTTATTTCGATGTTGCCTTTTTATGTGCGTGGGAATGACAAATGTATTTTTTGATAGACAGATGGCTAGAATCAAATTTCCTTTAAATCTGAATGAAATACTAAGACCCTTATAAGCGTTGGAGAGAGGATTTAACGTCGCCTTTATGCCAGAGTCTAATCGTTATTTTCCCATTGGGCTATGAAAGGGAAAGTATAGAAAAAAATATGAAACTAATCTTGCGCAAATGGACATTCAATGCTGTGATATACCTGACTATGATTTTATTGCTGAAACTCTGTTATCTATGCTAGTTTCAAGTTTGCAAGCAACATCCAAAATATCATAGCATGAAGACTTGTTAATGAAGAAGTTTTGTAAATGCATTATGTAAAAAAATATTAACCCTAGTTGGGACTCGACTAGTCCACATTCGAGTCCTGCCAGAGATACGAATTTTTCCTCTCATTTTGATTTACAGCAGTATGTAGTATATCAGATCCATGTGAGCTAATGCTTAATAAGTAAAAAACTGCTTTTTGTAGTTCTATTATTTTTTCTTCCTATGATTAGCGTGTTAAAACTACTATTAATTTTACGTACCTGACAGGGTCCACAATGATCTCATAATCTTAAGTTACACCTAAGAAAGCATTGTGGAATGCAAATAAATATTGAATAAATAAGTAACCATAATGAAGTGATCATAGATACGCTGTTTGTAAGATAATGTGTCCCCTTAGAACAAGTTGGTGCCTTGCCACAAACTTTAAGGAAGTTGTAATGATGATACAAAAGCGTGTAAAGACTCTCAAGTTTTAATTAATCTTATTGCAATTTACTGCCGTACGATGCTTTTAGACAATAATATATTATAAGGATTTTATGTATTATTGGATTTTGGATTTTATTGTTATGGAATAAGAACCTTGATTTAAGTACTACTTCATAAAATACTTCATAAAATACTTACACAGAAATACTTCAAATTGTTTTTTGAATTTAAGTGGAATAACTAGTATAAATTTTGTTATTGATGTTTGTATTCACCACCATTCGCTAATTGAATAAAAGTAATTAATTTTTTTTATTTTAAATAAATAAATAAATAAAAATTAGTTAACATACTAATTACATATTTTATAATTAAAATTGTTGCTTATAATAATCCCATTTGAACACTATTTACTTTATAAGTAAAAAAATGATTTTAAGTTTTTTTTTCTATACTATAATTATATCATTGACAAACGGTGAAGGAAAACATCGTGAGGAAACCTGAATTTCAAAATATTGAAATCTGAAATCGCCAACCCGCAATGAGCAAGCGCGCTGTGATCAATAGGAAGAGGTCTGTGCCCAGTAGTGAGACTTTATAGGCCGGTATTATATTATTTATGCAAAACAAAATATCAATTTTTTACAGGTGTGACCAAAATATCTGTGATTGGTCGCTACGGTAATTAGTCAGAAATTTATGCTTCGGGACGCTAAATCTAGACTGTATTGAGACTGAATTTAATGACGGTCATACTCGACGAATATAAATGTAGAGGACCCCAGTATTATCAAATTTGACTAAATATTTATTCTTTTAACATCTAAAATTAAAGCTTAGTGCAAACGAATCGGTACTAGGCAAACAGAAAAGTTAAGAGGTAGAAAATGGTTTAAAAGCAATTAGTACGGGTTTTGTGCCGCTTTGGGATAGATTAAATAGGTAGGTAGGTTGCTCAATAGGTCACTATTTCGTGTACTCGTATTAAAATTATTCTAGTAAGTAATGGTTTTTTAATGTAGCAGTATAATTTTGTTATATAGGGGTATGAGAAAAAAAAAATATCTCGAATGACTCATGTAGATTTATAGATGAGTAGCTATTCGCCCGCGGCACCTAACTTTTTAGTAAAAATATAGCCTGTGTTACTCAGGGTGAAAGTAGCTTTTTAATGGTGAAAGAATTTTTGAAATCGGCCGAGTAGTTTTTGAGTTTATTCGTTACAAACATACACACAAAGATACACAAATCTTTCCTCTTTATAATATTAGTGTAGGGGTACTATGTTTTCAGTCTAAAGTAATGAGTTTAATTGGACGAATTTCTAAAAATAATCATATTAATAAATGTTTTTAATATATTCACGTTATGGATTGCAAAGGTTTGTCGTTAATGTCCAGACAAAGCATGGTAATAAACCACATGTTCATCGGATAATACTATGCTAAAAGGTTATTTATAGTTCAAATTCTGCGTTACAAATTTTGTTGTATGGGTTAAGCGAAGGCCGGGTATGGAGTTCGTTAGACATAATTATATGAAATGCCTGCAGTGAACAAGCGTGGTGATCAATGCTCATTCCTTCTGTATATAGAAAGAGGCCTGCGCCCAGCTGTGGGACGTTTATAGACATAACTTTATCCAAAATGACGTACAATCCTTGAACTAACCGGGCGTAAGAGTTGGGGAACTCTGCACACTTGCAGAATCCTACTGGCTACATAACTTTATTTTTTTCTGGTAAAACAGAAAAAAGATCTCTCTGAATGTACCCTGATTATGACTGATCTCTTGTTGATCCTTAAAACGAGAAATGCTACCTTAAGAGCAAGCAAAAAAAAAAGGGTTGTAAATTGGTAGTAATCGGCTCGGAGTGTTGCCAAATAAAATTTCTTTTTTTAATTGTTATATTTTTAGTTTATAAGTATAATTCTTTATTTTTGTTGTTTTTATAATTTGATTTGTGCGTCTTTGCTGTGGGGCAATAAATACTTTGTCTTTCTTTCTTCTTTCAAATGAAGAGGGTTACTGTTGCTTCTATGAGTACCACCTACTCCAAAAAACCTGAAGGACCCATATCTGCACAAGATTTGGTATCTGTCCTCCCATTTTCTACCTACCTTTTTTAGTGATGTGATAATTAATGCCATATTTACCCTACACAAAGCCATTATGTACTAAGCCCGTGCTAATAAATTAGCCTTTAGTACCGAAACAATGATTGCGCGCAAAGTTGCCAGCTTATCGCCTGAAACAATAAATCGTTCATTCGTTCCTGTTGACATCATTATTATTTATATTATTTTCTACTAGCTGTTCCTCGACCGCAATACCTAATTTTTAAGAAAAATTAGGCCTTTGTTACTCAGGGTAAATGTAGCTTTCTAATGGTGAAAGAATTTTTGAAATAGGCACAGTAATTTTTGAGTTTATTCATTACAAACATACACATAAAAATACAAAGCTTTCTTCTTTATAATATTAGTGTAAATAATGTTAATTCCTATTGATTTTTATTGATTAAATATTTAATTAAAAAAAAAAACAATATTTTAAAATTGGATTTTAATGCCTTTGGTGTAGACAGTAAAGACGTATACATTCAAGTTTTTTACACTAATCATAATAATTTTGTTTAAAGGAAAGAGTATGGGTGAAGGTTTGTTGACAAAATCAGGGTAAAATTTTCCTGTAGAAGATATATCTTTTTGGGTCTAATATTTGACATGGGCACTTTATTTTTAGTATTTACTAAACCTGATTTACTAGTGCAAATATTTTGTGTATACATTCTTATTATGTTGAGAATGTTTATACAACATTTCTTAACTTCCCTCAAGACATGGCATTAAACCAAAGTTTTGTATCACTAATCGAACTCTAATTCTGAAACATAAAGTGATCAACACTCGATCTTCAACCGTAAAATATCGAACCGAGAGGGTTCTCAACAGCCTTATTTATTTGGCTAACATCTTGTAAATGCTGAAACAAACCATCGAACTGAAGGCGCCTGAATAATGGTTCTTGTCGATTGTTCAACGACTCTTTGGCACATTCCACAGGAGTTTGACCTAGATATAAGTGATTAGATTCGCAGATCTCCGACAGATGTGATGAACTGACAATTTAGTGGAGAAACGTACTAATTATAATGCTTTTTGAGGTTCACGCGAATGTCACATTGAAATAAAACAACGGTGTCAGTCCACCTCATAGGGGCCTCATACCTGTAAGGGCAGTGAAACGTCGGAAGCTAAAATCGGTACATCCGTTTGAAAAGAAGTCATAATAATTCGTGGTTCGCAGGAAAAAAATGTTTTTTAAACTTTGATTAAAGATGTACCTACCAAGTGTTAGTTTACGCTCTATACCTACTTTTATTATTAATACTTAAATGATTATTCTGCTAAATATCTACAAAATTACTACACTTATTGTTTTCTGAGGTTTACGCGAATATTAGACATTGAAATAAAGTTACTTTTAAATCAAACGCGGTTAATTTTGATTGTCTGCTTGTGACCATGACACATGCAAAGGTGTTGAAACGTCGCGAATAAAATCAAAATAAACCGCAATGGGATCATTTTAAAAGTAGTTTTATTTCAATAAGTACACAAATAATCATCTGGATTTGCAGTTTAAATACTGTAATTTGTTAAAACAATTTTTTTTTTCCACATTTTTCTCTACTTTTTCATTTAAAGGTGTTAATTATTTGATAAATTTTCAATACTACTGTTTAAGACACAAATCAATCAAAACAATTAAGCAACAACATTCCTACGTCTCAAAATAAGTTTTTTCCCCTCACTGTTCCCTCATTGTGTGATTGTCTAAGGGTGGCGAAATGCCATACCCTCGTACGATCGTCATCGAACGGTTCGCGTCACGATAATAACGCGGAAAGTATTTAATCGATACATTTGCCATCTTGTACATTCACCAACAAAAGTTTATGAAAAAATCAGTTCCACAAGTTATTAAATAAACAATACCTATAGCCTAATAACAAAGAAATAATGCTATGATCCATATTTTTTTTGTTGACTGCTCACACACGGCCTTCTGATCCTAAACTAGGCAGAGCCTGTACTATGGTAACCAGACAACTGATAAACATACTTATATATTTCTAAATACATACATATTATAGATAAATAACACCCAGACACAGAACAAATGATCCTGCTCATCACACAAAGATTTGTCCTGGGTGGGAATCGAACCCACGACCTCCGACTTAGCAGTCAGGGTCACTAACCACTAGACCAACTGCAGGCCTGTCAAAATGTATATGACATCCTCATTACTCAATTTGTGGAATTTTATTGCGCTTAGGAATTTTGAAAATCAGATTGTCTTAAAGCATTTGTTGCTGACTGTACATCTCTCAAGTTATTATTTCTATTCGCCTTTGTACGTTCTTTGTTTAACTGAGAACGGCGATCGGCTTTTGACATTGAATTTTAATAATGTTAATTTAATTTTACTGTTTAGTTTTGGCAGTACGTTGAATAATTCATACCGTGGACTAATTATACATAATTTCATGTCTTATCGAAGGATACTTATTACAGTAAAATAATGTGTGATAAGTTTTAATTATAATTGTTATGACAACCATGGTATAGAATTAATTTTGTATTCCTACTAAAATAGTATACTTGTAGCGATTTGATCAAGCTTCATTTGCAGGCATTAATCTACCTCATTGAATCGCCGTCGTAAAATTAATACCCATATTTTGATGTCGATTGTTATCTGAATATCTAACTTGGGTACTCAGATCTAGTAATAAAATAATGAATTTGACTGCACAGATAGCCGAGTGGTATAGGTCACCACGCTAATTACTGCGGGTTCGATCCCCGCATGAGACAAGCATTTCCGTGATCCATAAATGCTTGTTCCAAGTCTGGGTGTTCTTTGTGCATGTGATTTGAATGTTTGTGAAACCCCCGCGACACAAGGATTAAATTCCTTAGTGCGGGCGTCGTTTTTTTTTTAAACATAAAACAATGAAAGTAGCTAAAGCACTTGTGTTATGGATTCAAAGACAACGAAGGTACCACAAACCATACACGTTGGGGGATCGAACCCGGGACCCCAGAGCTAGCGACACTTTGAAACTTTGAAAAACAGGTTTTTAATATTTTCTCGACCACGACTCCCGACTCGACCACGGAGATCGTCATACATACAGCAGTATTACAGCCATTGTTTTTAATAACATCATTTATCACGTTTCTAGTTTTCAATATATTACATCATTTTCAATATCGTTTTTAAGTGCTATCATACCGCAAAAATACCAAACATAATCTAAGACAAAACCTGTAGCTATTTATTTTCAATTTACATCAACGTATTTATTGTCAGTGAATCAAATAAATAATCGGAGAGATTTAACCTCGCACATACTGGAAAAATAGTTACAGAAGTGCACAAAAGACATATTCATATCTCACAGTAAGTGTATGTATCACATAAGTTCGAGCAAAATTATTATAGTGTAACCTAGAATAACTAAGCTAGGTGGAGAACGGACTAATTAGTTTGAGGATAACTTAGATTAAGTTACAGTTACCTACTCGGATAATCCTGACAGCTGAGTACGTCTCAACCGCATTATATATAGATGTGTTTTATCTTGAGTAGCCGTGGCTTATATGGGTATATCAGCTTAAAGCTTACAGATTTTAAAGATTGAGAACGGGTCTGAAGTTGTCTTTAAAATACTATGAAGTTACTACTTAATGCGTTAGTGAAAACTGGACGTCCTATAGATAATTTTGTTTACGTCTTGCTTTATGGACAAAAGTTCTTATAGCGAAAGAAACAAGTACAATAAAAAAACAAAGCAAAAGATCACGAATAATGTTTGATTTTACATTTTATAATGTTCACTTAATGTATAATAACAGCTAAACCGGTTTTGTGGGAGAATGTTATTAATAAATATTGTTACTCTTTTATAATAATAAATAAATAAATAAATAATATTTTTAGGTACCTATCGCTATTAATAAGATTTATAGTAAATAAAAAAAAATATGAGCCACGAACGAATTCGGTTTGGTAAAATATTGTATTTGATACAAAAAAAAACAGCATCATGGGTATTCATATCAGTGATATATTTGTTAAAACAAAATATTAGATAACGAAATCTGATCCAATATTTAATCAAATTTATAAAACAGTTGCCTTATCGAGGGAACATCGCAAAAGGTGAATAAGAGAACGAGATAGTTAATTAATTACCAATAATAAAGCAATAATTAATTCACGTTAATTTGGCATCGTTGAAACACAATGCGAATAAATTAAATGGCGTCGCCTTTTGGCATTCTATCGAGTGTTTATTATATTATTATGCCATTGATTATTCGAAATGACTGAATATGTACTAACTATTCGCTGTTAAGTATAATATATGGTCATCCTGACCACATATCACTAATATTATAGAGGCGAAAGTTTGTGAGTATGTGTGTTTGTTATCTCTTTTAGCACAAATGGCTGGACCGACTTTGATAAAATGTTAATGTAATACACAAAGGTTTTTTAATCAAAAACTTTGTATTATTTATTACTTATTTAACTTTTTATTCCAAAAAATTAAGTTGCCATATGATACGCGTGTAAAGCCATGGGGCGTAGTTAGTGAAGAACATTAAGGATAACTCATTAATGGACAAAAACATAATAATTATGTATTTGTCCATTAATGAGTTATCTTTTAAATCCATTATATTTGTAACTTATAATATTATTATAAGTTACAAATATAAAAGATTTCTCTGACTCCTGCAATACTCAGGAAAATGTTGCAGAAGCCGGCGTCCTCAAATAAAAAAATATATTTTTTTCTTAGGTTTTCTAATATAACATTTTAAGATAAATAAAAATGTTACTACAACAAGGAATACATTTATTATCTCATAATAAACACTCACTAGTCTATAAACTCACAATAAGAAGATCACCCCCAGTATTGATGAAGAGTAAATCTATCAACCCCTCAAATGTCCCCTACTTTCAATCAAGTTAGGGGCGGTTTCACCAGTCACATTACTGCGTTCCTAGAAACTACGTTATTCGTGATGAAGTTCAATATTATTCAAACTATTATTTATTTATCTTATAAGATTTAGTTTAGTTTAGTTTTAATTTTTAATAGGTTTAATAGCTATGAATTGTAAATAGTTTCCTTTAAATATTATGTTATTAACTAATAAATTAATGTACAATTTTTTCTAATTATTTTAAATATTCAAACTTGAATCGAAGCGTCAAATACTTTTGTCTGTGTTCAGTTTTCTTGGTGGTATGCAAATTTTTTAAATAAAATCTCTATAAATCTCTAAATTTTCTAAAAAAAAATTGTTATAAAACAAATTCTCGTGTTTGTAACAAGACTCCTTCAAAACGGCTCGACCAATTCTTATTAAATTTTGTGTGTAGTAGGTCTGAGAATAGGTGGTAAACTATATTTCACACCCCTAGGGATAGGGCTGTCCCTCTCCAGATTTTTTTAATGTGGCAAAACAACGTTTGCCTGTCAGCTAGTCTTAAAATAAATGTGGGTTGTACATTTCTAATATATTATTCTCGTTAATCTCTCGTGCTAAGCAGAGCACTTGTATTTTATAACCGGTTGGTTAAGGTCGGTAGTGCAATGCGTGGGTTTCGAATCGGCAGCCACATGATCGTAAATCCAACACCTAGCTATATTTAGGCTACCGCCATTTAAATAGTTGGAATATTGAGAACAGTAAAAATTACCAACACCAAACTTGCAACGTTTATAAACATTCGTGAAATCCGCCCATATTTATGCAAGTAATTTGAGTAGCTACAATGTATTCTCATAGGAAGTATATTAAAACGTGAAGGTGGTCTCGTTAGCCGTCGGAAAGGATGTTTTTTATGTTCATTACTCTGTTAAGTTAAGCAGAGTGCAAGCAGAGTGGGCGTCGAGTAATAGGGAAGGTTTAATTATGTTAGGTAATGCATTTATGTAGTAGATATTGAGTCTGGTTTGTCTTGTGGGTTTTAGGGTTGGTGATGGGGACAATGCCTTTAAAATAATTGAATACCATTACTATAAGTAATATAAGTTGGTAATTTCACGGAAAATTATTTGTTTGCTAACTACGTGGTTGGGAAAGGATACTTCGATATTTGAAGTCAAAACTTCTTTAGCGACGCTGTGCACTTTCTGGGATGGGCAAAAAAAATAATCTCGCGTCAGGGGTCACGTGACTGATCCTAAGACGCATGGCGCTTGCACGAGTGTGAGATGTCATCCGGTATCAGCATAGAAAAAATATGTAAATGGGTGTCAGTGTCATTTATTGTAATGAATTAGAAAACTTCTTTAGCGGCGTTGTGCACTTTTTGGAATGGGTAAAATCGGCGCAAGGCGCTTGCGCGAGTGTTGGTGTGTGTTTATACTACAGCTGCTACGCGCATCCACGCATAGTGACTGCTCATGGCTCGACCGTCTGTTACATACTAGTAAAATTCGTGTGTGTCAATCCGCAATAAGCAAGCAATATGTCAATCGCCAAACAGCAGGGAGCAAGCGTTGTGCTCAATGCTCGTTTCTTCACTATATGGGAAGAGGCCTGTGCCCAGCAGTGGGACGTTTATAGGCCGGTATTATTTACTTGCATTAAAAATAACTGTTTATTAACCAAATCCATAATTACTACACGTCATGTTTTTACTATAACAAAAATTCATTATAATATGACTTCAATAAGTCACAATGTTTCACTACCCGTTGCAAATCAACTCAGTACTCAATTAACCACGATGGGAATCCACAAACAAAAAAATCAGATTACAATCAACAAAAACCTGGTTTATCATCAATAAAAATCTACCTAAAACCCGCTCATAAACTCCTGCAAACAAGGGTAAGCAAATATCCATGTTATTTACAACTAGTCGGGTTTTTCCGAATTTCTGGTTCTGGTCACAAATGCAATTTGTTTTTTAACGGATAGCGGTGGACTTTTTAATAGAATGAAAATGTTTCCCCAGAGGTGCGTGTCGAGGGTGGAGGGAATGACCTTCCTCATTTTTTTTAATTAGAGGACGGTAGTGTTGGATGTAAAATCAATTTCGTATCGTTTTTTTTTTTTCATTTAGTTTTGGACGAGAAATGTCTTTTTATTATTTATTTATTTATTTACAATTTATGTACACACAAAGAGTTGACAAAGGAACACAGCATAACTATAGTTGAGTACAAAGGTACTGCTTATTTCTAAAAGAAATTTCTTACAGCAGACCTGCGAAAGGAGAAAATTATAAGATATGGAGACAACAGTGTGTAGGTGATAAGAGGAGGAAATAGTGCAAGAATTTCTAGTAGTCTATGTAAAGTGAAGTTACAGTTTGAAGTGTAAATGAAAAGTTAAATATATGATCAATTGGCGATAGGCCTGTTGGTCTAGTTGGGCTCGATTCCCAAACCTTTGTGTGATGAGCACGGATAAATACGAAGATACAGTGAATGGAAAAACGTGACGTCACTCTGTCCTACAATTTTCGCTAACGTTGTGACGTAACAAACCCCACTCTTCGAAATGCCTTATCTTTGTTATTTTTAATTGTATTGATGAAAGAAAAAATACGTGTCAAATAAATATATTTTGACTATACCCAGTATAAATACACTATGAGGTTCAGACAAATTAACATTTAAAACTTCTATCATAAAACAATACAGTCCTTTTAGTATAACAAGGGGCCGCTGACTGCGGACACGTCGTATCATTTTACTTCAAAGATATTCCAATTTACAGTGACCCAACCCGAAGACCTATAGGGTCCTTCTAAATTGGAATTTAATAATTGTGGTACAGAATGCGATACGGTTTTATTACTTGGGTCATTCTTTTGGTAAAGATTTTAAATATCCAATTTTCTACGAGAAATTTGGTCAAATTCTTTGTTAAATAGTTCGAGAGTTCTACGTTCTTTATTCGTTAGAATTTTCATTGAAGTTGACTTCGATCATCGTTCACATTCCTGTAAGCTTATTCTTCTTAGCGCGTCGATCGATGACATTAATATTTTTCTGACCAGTACTCAGCCACGCTAACAGCATTGTTGGCTGACTGGCCTGTTGGTCTAGAAGTTATAGACCCTGACTGCTAAGCCGAAGATCGTGGGTTTGACTCCCTCATTGGACTAATCTTTGTGTGATGAGCACAATTTTTTTTTCTGTATCTGGGTGTTATTTATCTATATAAATAAAAAGACAAGGCCTGACTGACTGACTGACTGACTGACTGACTCATCAACGCCCAGCCCAAACCCTTGAACCTAGAAAGCTGAAATTTTGCACAGAGGTTTCCTTTATAATGTAGACAAGGAATAAGGAAGGATTTTTTGAAATTCAACCCCTAAGGGTGTTAAATAGGGGATGAAAGTTTGTATGGAAAATCGTCATTTTTGAAGTTTAAACCATGAAAATTGGTGGTTACCATTCTGGTAAAAAAATTAAAATCGACGTGTTTCAGTATTTTTCGAATATCCATCCCTAAGGGACTTAAATAGGGGATGAAAGTTTGTATGGAAAATCGTCATTTTTGTAGTTTAAACCATAAAAATTGGTAGATAACATTTTAGTAAAAAATTAAAAACTACGTGTTTCATTATTTTTCGAAAATCGACCCCTAAGGGTGTTAAATAGGGGATGAAAGTTTGTATGGAAAATCGTCATTTTTGAAGTTTAAACCATGAAACTTGATGGTTACCATTCTGGTAAAAAATTAAAATCGACGTGTTTCAGTATTTTTCGAAATTCAACCCCTAAAGGAGTTAAAAGGGGTTGAAAGTTTGTATGGGAAGTTTGGTATTTTCAAAGATAGACACATGAAATTTCGTAAACGGGTTTCTCGATAGAAATAAATGAAGACTTATTTCAGCGATTTTGAAAATCTACCCCCTAAGAGGGTAAAATAGGGGATGGAAGTTTGTAGGTATATGAATTGTGTAGTTTTCATAGATAGGCACATTAAATTTCATAGGATTATGAGTTAGAAATAAATAAGACTTATTCCCGAGATTTTAGAAATCTACCCTCAAAGGGGGTGCAATAGTGGTTGGAAGTTTTTTTAGGAAGTTCGTCATTTTCAAAGAGAGAGATAAGATTTGGTTTCATGAGATTTGGTATACGGGTTTTTGGTTAGAAATAAATGAAAACATATTTTAGCGATTTTAGAAATCTACGCCTTAAGATGGTTAAATAGGGGTTGCAAGGTATTATATTGTGGACTTTATTTTTAAAGATAAGGCCATGCCTTTCATATACGGGTTTCTGGATCGATACAAATAAATGACCATCTAAAACATATCTTTACGATGACATCCGTGTTCGAGTGGCGTCCACAACGGTTTTCAAGGTGTCGCCAGCTCTGAGGTCCCGGGTTCGATCCCCGGACGGGTCGATGTAGAAAATCACTTTTCTACATTATGTCGAGTCTGGGTGTTAGTGGTACTTTCGTTGTTTCTGATTCCATAACACAAGAGCTTTAGCTACTTTCTTTGAATTCGGAGCAATGTATGTGATTCTTCTTCATCTTTTCGTGTCAATGATTTTCAAGTTTCGTCTGACCAAAAAGCTGCCACCATTTTAAAAGTTTATCCAAACTCAATGTATGTGATGTTTTCCACATTATCTTATTATTATCTTAACGCCATAATCTTTTATGAAAAATATAATTGCTCCTTACTTTGAAAATCACAGAATACATCTATCTATCCTTTACTACTTACTACTCTTAACTTTACGCGCGTGCGAAGCCGCGAGCAACAGCTAGTCTATAATATGTATGTATTTACAGATATGTATATAAGTATGTTTATCAGTTATCTGGGTGCCTAGTTTGGGATCAAATGGCTGGGTGTGAGATGTCCCAAGACATTATTATATTATTACTAGATATTATTGTCAGTGGCGTTGTACAGGTCTTCGCGTGTATCATTGGTGCGACACGCTGGGCAGCTCGTTAATGAGCCATAGTTTGGTAAGTCACAGTTCACGAAACAAAACTATATTCTTAGACCAAGATATATTTGATTCTGATTTTTGGAAAAACTACAATACAACTCTCATTTACTTAAATATACGGGCCATACACGATCAAGTTTATCGTCCGCAGCGGCCTTGAAGCACCATCCAGCAGTGCATCCATATATTGCTCAAAGTTGTATTGTCCTGCATACCCATAGCCATACACCATCAAGTATATCGCACGCCGAGTCAACGCCGCTGCAAACTTGACGCTAAGCTTGACCGTGTATATCCCGCAACAATAGTAAACAAAAATACATTACTAAAGATTAATTACCTCGGCCAACCATAATAATATTCAAACAATAAAACAAAACACTAACGAGTTATTGAATTGAGAGCGGCTAATTAGATTCAATTCTCGGCACAAACTATCTAACTACAAGCTAACGAACTACTGACCTCAACTCGACTGTTTTAATGTCAAGCATTTCGGACAACACAATTTGGACATCTGTAATAAAATATTCAAGGGACGAATATGTTTTTGGGTTTCAATATTGAATACATTAAGTAAAAAATAAAACGTATAAAAAATATCACTGAAACTTGAATTTCTCTTATTGAATAGAAGTATTTATACATTTGAGTATTTTTGCTCAGATATGGCTGTGGGGAAAAACCTAAGAGAAGACCAAAGAATAGCATATTAAAAGAGAGTTACAAGCCTAGAAGGTGGATTACAAGGGTGTGGAATAATGATGATCACGTCAACAGAGACCTTTTAAAAGCATGATAATTATGTACATAACAACAAACTAATTTTCTTATCCAATAATTTTGTGGCGCACATAACCTATGGAAAGTAACATTGAAGCGGCGGTAGCCTAATGGCTAGGGCGTCGGACTTGCGATCGTGTGGTTGCAGGTTCGAATCCCACTCATTACACTACCGACGTGAACCCACTCGTAACACAAGCATCTTAGCTTAGCACGAGGGGTTAACAAGTTTATTTATAAGTATTATTTAGTGGACAAATATTGTACCGTGACTCATTTTGTATTTATGTATAAACGAGTACATATAAGTACCTATTTCAGTATTTCGTGAGTAGTAAGCACATTCTAATTACTGGGTGTTCTTAAATTGAATCGTGCTATGGATTCACATTTTAATATTTTGATTTTGTTGTTTTTCTTTAAATTAATTTTGTATAATAATATACCTTAATGGTATATTTTTATTATTTAGCTTTCCTTGCACCACTTTCTGGTTAACCTAGTTCTATAAATGCCGTGAAACTCTGTTATTGGTTGAAGTGATAATTGTCATCGCCTGACTATCACTGAGCAGCATGTGTAGGCGACACTTTCTAATGACCTTGACGTAACTGCATTGGCTGTTCACTGATAGTGGGGTGGGTATTCTTAATTCATGTAACTTAAATAATAAGCTGTTGAGTTTCCTAATAAATAAATAAATAAATACTAGTAATGTGAGACCCACATTGATAGTAATCTTAAAAAAAAAACTACTCATTAATTATAAACAGAACAATATTTTTCTTACAATTTACTGACTTATGGACACATTTAGTACAAAGGCGTAAGCTATACAAACATAAATTAAAACGAGTATATAATAAACACATACATTTACCCATTGGAATTAACATTTTATTTTATTGTAGAGTCACAAATACGAATAACATTACGGGTAGATAACGTACGACATTGTAACAGAATTAAAAGTTTCCCCAGAGAAGCCACCACGGACGCGGTACCAGTCACGTTTATTTATTTAAAAATTTATGTCGGTATTACGTGGAAACGAGAGGCTAATTTGAATTTATAATGTAAATTATGAGTAATTATTGTAGTAGTAAGTGTTATTATATAATACCGGCCTATAAATGTTCCACTGTTGGCCACAGGCCTCTTCTCATATAGAGAAGGAGCGAGCATTGATCACCACGCTGGCTCATTGCGGGTTGGCGATTTCAGATTCCAGTTTTTTTAATCCCGGTTTCCTTACGATGTTTTCCTTCACCGATTGTCAATGATGTCTTAGAATAACTAAGAAAGTAATATAACTGTGAAAAAGTCACATTGGTGCTTGCCTTTAGTGGGTTCGAACCTGCAACCATGTGCACAAAATCTTTTCATCGGTTTGTACCCAGGACCATTCTAGGACATCATTGACAAACGGCGAGGGAAAACATCGTGACGAAACCTGGATTCTAAATAATTGGAATCTGAAATCGCCAACCTGCAATGAGCAAGCGTGGTGATCTATCCATGCCCATTCATTCTCTAGGGAAGAGGCCTGTGCCCAGCAGTGGGACGTTTTTAGGCCGGTATTATTATTACTGAAGAGCTAGTACATTACGGTGTATGCATGCTACCGATAATGCATACATGAACAAGTTTCAGTTTGTTCCGGCTTTCCAACTAATTATCTCGCAACGTGCGAAAATGCACGCGATACGTAATTATGATAATATGACGATGGTTTCGTTGCATTGAATAGTTACTTCGCTGGCGTTTATGTAGATGCGCGTTCACGCAGCAATGGACATCATCCGATTATGTTAACGATCACGTTTTAAATGAGTACTACATTATAATAAAAGGCATATAGGTATATAATTGAAGATAGTTTCAATAAACAAAAAACTAGACTTTTACTATGGATGCCCGAAAAATCGTATAAAAAAATTTAAACATTTTTCCTAAAACCTTAAAAAATGATAACCCTCTGTCTGTAGAGGAGATGAGTTGCCTTCGCAAGTAGTAGTACGCAAACTTTCTTTAGGGACAAAAAAGTGAGGGTGTATACAATTATCTGTACTTTCGACAAGTATATCACTCGCGAGAATATTGTAACTGCTTTGCACAATTATTTGATCATTGTAAATATCCCTATCGTATATATAGTCGATAGCCTTATCGTAAATGTTGCTTTGTAATAATACTAAACACAAGCCTCTTCCAATACAAAGAAGGAACGAGCTTAGATTACCACCCTGGCCCATTAAGGGTTCGCAATGCCAGATATATTTTTTTCGAAATCCAGGTTATTTCACGATGTTTTCCTATACCAACTATCAGTAATGTCTTAGAATAATTAAAAAGTAAATTTACTTTTGATAAATTCACATTGGTACTTGCCTATAATGGTTCCAATTCTGCAAAATTGTGCCTACAAGTCCGTTCACTGAATCGCTAGGCCAATACGACTGACAATCAAATATATTAAGTTTTATAATTTCTGTAAATTCTTAACCCGAAAATTGAGTAGAAGTGTGAACTGACTTCGTAAAACCACGTGTCATGTTTAACGCCAGTAACATTAACATCACAACTTTATGACCGCATATTAATGTTCGCGTCAACGATGACGTGACGTCATAATTACCAATATACAAGATAAATACAGAAGGTAAACTTATAAGGACACAAATGCTCTTGGAAAATAAACAAGTAGGTAAAGTACCTGTCAACATTTTAATTGTATTCGTAAAATGAAGGAGCCCTTGATATACATAGAAATCAACAAAGACGTTTTCTTTTCTGAGGTTAACGCGAATGTTAGACATTGAAATAAAACTAATTTCTAAACTGACTGATTCGAACACGGTTGATTTAAGTACAGTTTAGACTACGTCGCAGGCGAATCTGAACTCTGATCAAAGACGAGTTGATAAATTCGCTGTCTATATCGAAACATCCAGCCGTTGACAGCGAAGTTTTATTTGTATGTAAAACAATGAGGTAAATTTTGCAACCAAATCTCATTTCGGACCAACATAACCAAAAGTTAAAAATAAAAACTATTGTTTCTTTTACAAACGTGATTAAAAAGAAACACAATTTCAGCCTTGTAAAAAATCTGATGGATTTGAACTTCTTTTTGTGAATTTATAGTGAAACCTTAAAATGCTACACAAACAAAATGGTGCCCCCATAAAAAACACCATAAAATATTCGTGACTGCGTTCGATACACCATTGGGTCTTTAAATAATGGAACGGTAATTAACGTGGCCTATGGAATTTCGTTCGAAATCAATTTATTTTTATAATAAACTTACCTGTGTGAAAAGTGTATGGATTATGTAAAAAAGAAATAAGAAAAAAGTAAATGCTGAAATCATGAAACCTATGAAGTAAGAAAATACACATGTTGGGCCAATCTCAATTGAATTGAAAACAAGGAACTAAAGAGAAAGAATAAACTCTATGTATGATCCTCTGCCCGTGACCATGACACCTGCAAAGACGTGGAAACGTCGGGAACTAAAATAAAAATAAACCGCGATAGAATCCGTCTTTAAAGTAGTTTGATATCAAATATGGTCCTATTACTACCAGTTTAACCAGTAGTAATAGGTCTAAAGGAGAATAAACCGTCATGTTAAGCAACTTTTAACCAGGATAGTTTGGCAAAGCCAGGGAAGCTATCATCCCGGTTACTTAACGTAGACCTACAGTAGCAACATTGCTGTTGCGTTACGTTTGAGTTTGTGAAAGATCTAGAACAGAGATCCCCAAACATTATAAGGAAAGAGACACCTTTCCAAAATTAATTGATAAGACAGATACTTTAAAAATAAATAGACATAAAATTCAATAATGGGGTCAAATTTTGGAACTCGTCGACCCCTACACATCTTAGATGAGTTTTATTTTAAATGTTGACCCTTGGGACTCGTTGATGTCTTTGGGAACCCTAAATCTAGACCGTTACATCCATTTATAAGGCCAGCTATACGTCTTTTCTTTGCTTTGTTCTGGTATTAGAGATGTTTTTTTTTTAAAAAGATTACTAGCAATGTGGGTCGCACATTACTAGTAATCTCGTTAACCCCTCGTGCTAAGCTAAGATGCTTGTGTTACGATTGGGTTCACGTCGGTAGTGTAAAGGGTGGAATTCGAACCCGCAACCACACGATCGCAAGTTCGAAGCCCTAGCCATTAGGCTTGGATATTTCCTTATCGTCAACTGCTTGCCCGTTGGTCTAAACAATAAATTTAAAATATGAAAAATCGATGTACATCAACACTCGATAGCCGAGATAAATTGAAACATAAAACACTTGAAACAATCAAAAGATCATACAAAAAATATTTTACACGTACATCAGATTAGACCTAGTAAAAAATTTGTAAAACTTTCATCATATATAAATTGCCTTGTTAAAATAAATTGCATTTTACACGACTGCTCATAAAGTTTCCACATTATTATTATTGCTGTCAGACATGACACGAAATTAAACATTAATATAGTATTAACTTTAGCACAGTCGACCGCACGAAAGTAGAAACATTGTCAGACGAAAATTGACCATATTATGATCTTGAAATTACGATGTTTTTCATGTCAATGTTCTTTCGATGTGTAACAAAGGTACTGAGCTTATTGTATGAGCTTAGACGTGCTAAATTATGTATTAGGATCATTAGTAATAATTCTTACATAATTATAAGCCATAGTCTGAAGTTCAAGAGAAGGTCAGCCGAGTTATTTATTTACCTGGACAGCAAACAAACAATTTTATAATAGGGTTGTGGATGATTTTGTTTTCAATATTCGGTGATTAGATAATTAATAAATATTGACACGTGTTTCGCTTTTGCGAGTTAACGGATATTATTAAGTACTTAGATACAGAGAATTTAAGTTAGGGGTGAGAATTTTGGAATCGAATTATTGATATGAAAATTTGGGTATAAATATTTTTATCGTCTCATTTTAACATAATTATATGCTGTCTCTATACTAGAATTTCTCTTCACCCTTTATGGATAGCCTTTACCCTTTCGATAACACCATGTGTATTCTACGTTTTCCTTACTTGATATTATTATATTAATAAACTTTTAAAACAACAATTTTTTACAAAACAGGCACATTAATATGAAAGCCAATCATGCAAATATGCGTACTCAGGGGGGACAGTTTTGTATACCTATAAGTCGAGGACGTAATTAAGTCCCATGTTACTGGAGGCGAGGTTGACATTTATCAGGTTCAACCCTCCCTACCTAACAAGGTTTTTTTATTAAGAAACACCATCACTCATTATCTGACCTTACGGTTGGCAAGTCACAGTTTTATAAATATAGAAATACGTACAGCTAGTCACCTTTTAAAAGTTTATGTTTATTTTTATTTTAAAGTTCAACAAACCAGTTGTAACAATTATTTTAATAATCAAAGGATATTTTAATTGTTATTCAGATTGCAAAATACTTTAAACATAATAAATACAAATCTCTTTATTTTTATGTTTTTGTTTGCTATGCACTAGAAACAATAAAATAGGTACCTAAAGAAACATTTTATATTCAAACTATGTAGAAAGTGCTTAAACAATTTAACCTATTATTATATTTGAAGCCATATTTTTCGTTTAAAATCTAACAGTGCATAGATTTTTTTTAGTTGAATTCACTTTTGATAAATAATTGAATTAACTCGTACTGTTCCACAATTTTATTTTTTTTATTCAAAAAATCAATATAACAGTATAGAATAGTAAATTAAAAAATCGGTGTACTACTGGATAATGTTTCAGTACTATTTAAAAAAGTTCAGTTACTCCTGTGAATTTTTAAATATAATAATATATTCGTGGTATAATATATGCTTGTTTCTCCTTTTTTTATACATTCATTTAATTATTTTTAGCTCGGACTGTCCCACTGCAAGCCTCACTTTCTATCTACCATTTTAATCTCTCAAGGACCAATTGAGATCACTTTTTATAACAGGCTAATTATTATTATTATATTTTCTATCCATCGATAAATGTATCTATCTGGATATATGCCAACCGTTTGTAAAACCTTGAACCTTACCTATTACCGTTTTATCTTTAAAAGATCTAAGAGCATTTTAAAACTTTTCCAGTCAAGAAAAATATAAATCAGTCGATGAAACAAAAAGGTTTTCTATTTATCTTTTCGATTTAAGGTTCCGGCCAAGCTTAATGGCTTCTTAGAATCAATAAACCTTCGTTCTGTCATTTTGTTCAAAGAATGTCCGTAAATTTCTAGATTCTTTTTAATGTCAATACTATATTATTATACGAACTCTAATAATATAATCTTAAGGTTAATACTTAGCTTAGATCTTGTCTTAGACCTGTGCTTTAGATAATTGATTTGAATTTATTACTTTATATACTACTAAATATACTAACTAAGTATATTTTATGTTTTTCACACCGAGGGACGCAGCTCTTGTCCCAAAAACACTGTCTTGAAAAACAAACATATATTTAAACATGATTGTAAGATAATGGTTCAATAAAAGTATTTTTAAACACAATACAGTACCTACGTAAGGAAGGCACATCCAATTGAGAAATAAGAAAACAGTTACGGAATCTAAAACTCAGCGAATATCCCAAATAACTGTGTCAGACTTCATTTAATACACTCTCAAAGTTAATGTTAGATCTCCATTAACACATTACAGTAGCCTTACAACATCTGTTACTTTACCCTTGGAAGATACAATTTTACGGTTAAAAGCAACACCTTAGGAAAAGGAAGGAAACATTACGCTCAGCTATTCAAACGGGCAATTATAGTGGGGAGTAAGCCGTAACAATTCTATGCATTCTAAACGAGAAAATCGAATAGATGGGGGTACCGTGTATCCCCTACTTACCACGTGAGGGGAAATTAAACCTTTGGTATTTGTATGTGGAAGTTTTTTGGGTTGTGTGAGTTTTTTGCGTTAAAGTTTAAGTGATTTGTTTTTGTTTGCTATAAAATTGGGAGTAGCATTATACTTTTAAGAAAATTGGTTAGATTTATATCGATACATAGTTATGTACCAGCGATGAAAAATGTGATATCAAATAACCTTTAAAAATAAAATCAGTACATGCGGTACTGATTTTATTTTTGATTGTAGTTTGATTGAATCTCGTACTAGAGGTCTCGTTTTTTTGCGTTTTCACGTTCCGGCCAAGTAACCTACACTATTCCTCATAAATCAAGCTATCATAAACCCAAAGATTATTTTATCCCGACTGGTAGTTCCAGGGTTCTCTATATCTAGTTCCTCTATATGGTATTGGTACTAGCTTTTGCTCGTGATACACCGCGTACATCCTTCGTCGATAAATGGGTCAACAAGAAGATTTTTTCGAATCGGACTAGTAGTTTCTGAGATAAGCACGTTTAACTTGCTCTGCATAATATAATATTTTGTGTATTGTTTTACTATATCTTAATATTAATAAATCTCCAATAACATTACATTTCTTGTACCTTCTTTCCACTATACTCGTAAAGTCTCCATAATTTTATTTTTTGGATTATTTTGTTACAATTCAACTCAAAGTGAGTCCACTTATCATCCTAGAGTTGGTTTGTTTGCTTCGAGTTAAGAATCTCCGTATACATAATTGAAATCGGATCTGAATCGATCAGAAACAATAGTACTTATTTACTTAGGATCGATTATTTATCTAAACAACACACACATACAGCTGTGTGTTGTTTCGGCTAAAAGTATACCCCTTTTTTTTAGCCGAATCAACACACAGTTGTTTTGTTACCGTATGAAGTGATTATAGGATAATGTTGAGAATGGTTATGGAGGGGCAAATGGCTAAGTGAAAGAAGTCCTTTTTGATCGATAATAAAGGTAAGGCCGCTCGCCGCGGTTGGTCCGTGGATGGGCGACCATTTGTTTCCATACCGAGACCCTCCGTGCCTCGGTAAGCACGTTAAGCAGTTGGTCCCGGATGTCATAAAGTTTCTGTTTTTTGTTTCTTTAAAAAAACGACGCTCGCACTAAGGAATTTAATCCTTGTGTCGCAGGGGTTTCACAAACATTCAAATCACATGCACAAAGAACACCCAGACTTGGAACGAGCATTTGTGGATCACACAAATGCTTGTCCCATGCGGGGATCGAACCCACAGCACGTCGCGCACAGTGGTAATTAGCGTGGTGAACTATACCACTCGGCCATCCGTGCAGTGATCTATGACAGTTGTTAAGTAATTAAAATTCTGACAAACAGTCTTATTTGGGAAGACTGTATTACTTAAAATGGGTTGTAGAGGTCAGATAGGCAGCCGCTACATGTTAAATACGGTATTCGCCTAAATCTGGTGAGAATGATAACCGACGCCATCATAGCTTGGGAAAAGGTAGATGATCTTGAGTATCGATATGATTCTTGTACTGTATGACCGCCTTTAAAATTATAATATTAATGTAATATAATAAATAAGGTAAGGTATTCAATTTATAAAAGAAAACGTTTTTGTTGCAAAAATATACTTAAATGTAATTTATTTCCAGATGAATTATACTAAAAATAAACGTTTACCAGCGCATTCTGCTCTGCGTTCGACAGTCCAATTATTTATGACAAAGGTTTTAAGCTATAAGAATTATTAACAATACAGCTAAACATTTAAAAACGAATAGAATGGCGATTAAAGTCGCAGGGCGCTGCTAGTGTTACTGTATAACAATGAATAATAATTATCTACCATTCCCCCAAGTGGGCGTGGGCATGGAATATCATAGAGGTTAAATACCTTAATAGGCTGCGATTATATTAATTGTGCACAAACCTATTAGTACATTCCTTTATACAAGTAACTGTTGTTCAAACCGTGAGTTATACAGGCTGCTTTTTAGGGTTCCATACCCAAAGGGTAAAACGGGACCCTATTACTAAGACACCTCTGTCTGTCCGTCTGTCAGTCTGTCACCAGGCTATATCTCAAGAACAAAGTAAGTTAGACAATAGAAATTTTCACCTGATGATGTATTTCTGTAACCGCTATAACAACAAATAACTAATTGTTTTCTGATGTTTACGCGAATGTTAGACATTAAAATAAAAATACTTTTAAACGGAGTTTTAAACGACAATTATTATAAAGTAATATTTCATGTCAAGACAAATACAACCTGTGTACCTGTGACCATGACATCTGCAAAGGCGTCAAAACGTCCGCCCGATATCCGTTTAAAAGTAGTTTCTTTTCTTACTAAAACCAGGATAAAATAAATATATACATATAACCAACCCATACAACAAACTTGTTTCTTTTGCCAGTTTTTTATAGATACAGAAACCATCATGCGCGAGTCGGACTCGTACTTGGCCGGTTTTTATAAAACGGTTTTGTTTTAACAAAAATTCTGTATTTCATTGTGTTTGTGTGTGTGTTGGAAAGCCATAAAGCGACACCGCGTATTTCTGTATGTGTTGGTTGTTTATTTGTGTTACACAGATAATGTGGGTTGTGTCTTGTATTCACAGAGGTATTGTTAAAATTAAAATAATGATATTGCCTTGGAGTTATTTCTTTTGTTCTTTCTTTAAATCTGAATACCTAAAGTATAAATTATATTTTAGGAAAGATTTTAATCTTTAGCAAGTAAATAATGTCTGTTGATTTTTAATAGTTTTCTGACCATATTGTTTTTGCATAGGTACTTTTTCTTTCGCCAATAATATAATTATTTTTAATAGGTTTCCCTTTTTTTTTAATAAAATAGCCCTTACCAAATTCATAACTAGGTACTATATTTTTTTAAACAAAATCTCAAGTTATCTTACATTAGTAACAGTAGTACCCTCAAATTTAAGTTCCGCACAAGTTTTATAAAAAGGAAAGCAGGAAACATTGTCTAGTGAAAAATGCTCTCCATTTATTTTGTATTTTTATAAACCCTCCGTACAATAAAGTTCTTTAAAGTTGCAGGTAGTCTCTTTGTGAAGGGTGAGGGTGAATATTTTCCGACGATTCCCATCCAATGGGATTTCCCTGAATTACTTTTTGAAGAAAAATAGGGGAAATCCAAACGACACTGAGGAGAAGGTCTTGTGTTATTAATGACGATATTCAGGTGCTCCTAGTGTTATAGATTTGAATAAGGTTCTTGACAATACG
This sequence comes from Plusia festucae, assembly GCA_950381575.1. Lineage (NCBI taxonomy): Eukaryota > Metazoa > Arthropoda > Insecta > Lepidoptera > Noctuidae > Plusia > Plusia festucae. The sequence continues at coordinate 2,521,164 of OX494447.1, forward strand.
ATTGGGAATTCTTTGAAAATAATATTATTCGTGAAATGCGATGTATTGAGCACTAGAAATGAAGTATAACATCCTTGATTGAATTTACTGAGAAATAAAAATTAAGTGCTTGGAACCTTTATGAAAATAGTATTGGCACTAAACGTACCTTAAGTGCCAATACTATGTCACTTCTCCGCACCAAGGCCAATGAGATATTTCACACCTACATCGTCTTTTACGTGTTGGTAGGACTTAATCAGAAACCAAAAACTTTGTGGAAAATTAAACTCTTATTTAGGTACTAAAAATGTCACAAATTTAGATTTGAATAAAGCGAACAAAAAGTATTAAAACTCTTGTATTTTTAAGCTGTGTTTGTTTCACACCCTTGTCTCAGATTATGCAGGACTTTAGGGTTCACACCGACACAAACACATTCATACATAGTACACGTTGGTATAAGTATATGAGTACTTATCCTAAGAAAACTTTCTCTACCTACATACATTAGGTAACATGTGCGTAGAAGAGCTACGCCGTAGATGACGCCGACCGCTACGCGTTACGATAAATTACCGTAGCAACGTGTCTACAATTGCTACGCTCTACGAGTGACTTAGTGAAACTTGTTTAACCCTTGCGTTGTCGCGTGATTTACTATATTTCTGTTTTTGTCATACTTGTTTTGGCGTTTATTCGAAAAGCGAGATTTATGTATCAGTATTTGTAAGATATAATCTAAATTGTTATTAGTTGTTGTTCTTACTTTCGATATTATCTTGTACCTTAATAAATAAAGGGAAATTGTTTGTTTTACGTCTCAAGGGAACTTTAATCCCATGAAAAGTTTACTTTACTCAAACCAATAAGTTTAAACAAATTAAATTCCTTTTGTAAAGTTTCATGTCCAAAAAGGTCGTCCACTCGCAGACAAAATAAAAAAAACACTTAAGCTTAATGGTCCATTTCAGCTAAGTTCCGTGCCTAGAATGTTTCTAAGCTTGCCAATAAGTTAACTTAAACAGGAATTGGCAAAACAAGTGAGCACGCAACAAGTGGAAAAAAACATTTAAAAAATTTATTCGAACAAGACAATTTCGCATAAAAAATTATCTACTCTGGTAAGCTATAAAAAATATATCAAAATCAATGATTACTAAGAAAAACAGGTTCTGATAATAAAAGTTGGGTGATAAAACTCCGCATGAGGCCGCATAAGGGCGCATGAGTACAAAGGAAAGTCATAAAAGGGAATGTCGATATGAAGTCGCTATTGTACGAGAAATATGATAATCTCATGTCCAATTACGACGATTGTGACGTCACACGTTCATGTGCTCCTAACTGAATTTTGAAGCTGTGTTATAATTAGGCTGTTTTGTTTTATGCTGCAGTTACTTTTAATTAGTTGTTGTCTTTGCTTTTTATGCGTAAAAGGGTTAAATTTTTAATGGTGATTGGATAAGTAAACAAAGTACTTAGATATTTTTCTTGACCCTTTTTTTGTTCGTTTTAGTAAAAAAAAAGTTTTACATTTTATTTCTTTCTTCTGTTATATTTTTGTTATAGTTACATAATTATGATTTTGAGAAACTCTACAAACATAACTTTACGCATGCACTTAAAACTAAAAAAAAAGTTTTCATGTTTTTATTGGTTTATATTATATGTGTGCGTCTCGTCTGCTTAAAATAAATACTTTTTCTTTCTTTTTTCATTTAATTTTATTACACTGCGATAAGTTTATTTCTAGATAATTAGTCTTTACATTTCTCATACTAAAATATATTTCAAGAGCAGACATGTTGAGTTCTAAGATACGAACCCTTGAGTTGCTCTTTTAGTTGCATTTTTTATAGATAATTATAATTGTAATTATTGTACACATCAAATATTGGCGAAGTAATTTATTAAATGCAAACAACAAAAGTAATGTATATCTTAAAAATCTATGCCTATTTCTTGTGATAATAAGCATTGAACACTTTGCTTTTCAGTAGGAAACATATTTTAATTCTTGTGAACTCCAAAAAAAAATATCATTAAAATTCATGGCAAAATATTATGAAGATACACAAAAACGATACATTTCAGATACGGTTTTTCAGACAAGGGGTTAAAACTTTTATTTGTAAACTAGATGAACCGTGCCCACTTTGATACCCTTTTGTAATTACAAACAGTTTACTCTGTAGTTTTATATTACGTAGCATCTATCAAAGTGTTGCCAGCTCCACTAAGGTCTATCTAAAGTATATTTAAGCTGGGCCTCTCGTGTGACCTATTTATTGTATCTAAAATTTGAGAGGAGGCTGCTAATCAATAAGTCTATTCTGGACGAAAGTTTATAGCTACAATTTAACATGATAATAATATACATACCAAGCAAAAGAGGTCAAGTAGTTTGTTAAGCTATTTGTGTATTGAGTTGATATGTTGTAGATTAACGACCTCATAAATTAATCATTATGTAATAATTTTGAATACAAAAACAGTAAAAAAACATATAACAAATAATCACACGAAAAAGTACATAATTTAAAGTACTGTATTTTTTTAATACCTTAAATATTAATAAATTATGATCACATGTTACATAATAATTAAACCCATCAAACTGTGAGACTGTACTGGCGGGTACTGAATAGTTATACTAAATAATAGGTACTAAACTTATTAATAAAAACCTGGAATATTTAATGAAATAAAATATAACTCAGCATTAACACCGTTCATTCAATTGTGCGATATTAAATTGTTCATAGGTATATAATCCTACTAATATTATAAATGTGAAAGTGTGGATGTTTGGATGTTTAGATGTTTAGATATTTGGATGTTTGGATGTTTGGATGTTTGTTGCTCAATCACGCAAAAACGGCTGAACGGATTTGGATGAAATTTGGCATGCATATAGCCTTTGACATGGAAAGGAACATAGGCTACATTTGATCCCGATTCCTTAAGTAGTTCCCGAGGGAAACTTGAAAATTGTTTACGAGCTAAGCCGTGGGCAGCCTTTTGGACCCAATTCTGAAGTCCACGCAGACGAAGTCGCGGGCAAAAGCTAGTTAAAAATAAATATAAAACAAATAATAATCTAAAACTATTTTCATCTCAATACTAAAGTGAACACTATCACTCCCTACACTCCCGAAACATCCAGTAAAAAGTCTATGAATTTCATCCCTGAACACGATATCAGATTATACGAACTACCACATAATGTACCTTGAATAGTAGATAAATCACCCCCTCCTCCCCCCTCCGACATTAAGGAGGGCACAAAGAGGGCTAGAAAATATTTGGGTTAAGGGTAGATGCTTGGATTACGTGAAATGTAATATTATAGATGGAGTGACGAAAATCTGATCTTTTTTCACACCCTTTCGAATAATAAAGCTGAGTTCAGAAGAATATAGGTTTCATTGATAAGGTAAGTGTTTCGTACATCAAATTACCTTTGTGAATTGAGTTATTTTACTTATTTATATCAAACATTTGTTTATTTAGCACTGTCCTTTTTATTTAATTGATTTAATTTTGTTTTGTTAAATTAGTCTGCTGCTGGGAGTTTGTTGCGCCGTTTCTTCTCCCCAGCTAGAGCACTTAGGAAGCGGTCAAGGGTGGGCGAATCAAAGTGCTGTCAATATTTATGTTGACGTTCAAAGTGCTACATAGAAGCCTAATTTAAAATGATTTTTTATTTTGATTATCAAACTATAGTATTTTTTGTTGGTGAATGAGAAATAATACAGTAATTACAAAATTAATACATTAAACTTACATAATAAACCGAATGAGCCGCGCCGAACGTGGTTTAGCAATCCCGCGGCTCCAACAAAGGTAAGGACGGGGCCGGGGTGTTTTAGGCCGATGCAAATCCAATATATTCCACGCCCTCTGTGGGTTAAAGTCATTAGATGTTTAACAAAAAGGGTTAACAAAAAGAAACGGTATCTATAGAAAAAAGTACTTACTACTTTTATAATACATACTTGAAGTTGGCTGACCCCGAACACGAAGTATGTTATTGCACCATTGTTGTAATTAGACATGTCTTTTGAGACGGTTTAAGGTAAAAAAATATATTGTCATCGGTTCACATAGCAAAATCACTTCTTTTTTTTTGTCGGTTCAAACTCTAATGACTTCGACCCACGCTGAGGGCGCAGCGTTGGGATATGTCAGACTTGCACCGACCAAAAACACCCCGGTCCCGTCCTCGCTCTTGCCGGAGCTGCGGGATTGCTTACCCAAGCTCCACGCAGCACCGGCGTAATCACATTACACAAACACGAAAGACAGTAAGCAAAACCTCGTCTTCTTTTCAAAGTCAGTGTTTTTAATTTTGATACCACAACTCAATTGATGCAGCCATTTACCTGGGGATGTGGGCGGCAAAGTTCTTTCAAAGGTTAAAGGTTTAACGTTTTATATCGACTTTTAGGGACAACGCACTGAAAGCGTCTGCCTCAGTAAAAGTTAATAGTACCCGTGCTAAAAAAATATTATTAAGATGCATATAGACGATACATTTGAGTAACGGTTTCGCAAACATTTATTTGATGTAACTTTTATTTGTAAACTAACTGAACCGTGCCCACTTTGATGGAAATCAAACATAACCAAATATAGCCTATGGCATTGAACAATCATGTAACTTTTTACTTGTGACAGAATTTCCAAAATCAGTTCAGTAGTTTCAGAAAACACTTCGTACAAACAAACTCACAAACTTTACTTATTTATCTATACTATTATTATAAACTTGAAAAGTGCGTTTGATTGGTTAAACGCGCAAATCTCAGGACCTACTTGTCTGATTTGAAAAATTATTTCTGTTTTAGATAGTTCATTTATTGAGGAAGGTCAGGATCAGGCATCGGGCGGAGCCGCGAGCAAAAGTATGCATAAAATATTTGTAAATAAGAATTAATGCGTAAACCTGTTCAGCACTTTTAAGAGAGTTGTAGCTGTTACCAAAATTATACATTAAGAGAATAATTATCGGCACCTTGGTATTTGATAGACCGTACTCAATACTCAATAATTAATTGCAATACCAAATGAAAACTTTCGAGGTGGGTCACAAACTATGCGATTGTGGCCGCAATTTAAATGGAAATCTACAAAATATTCAACTACACCATGATTAAAAATAAAAAACAAACCACATAATTATAATTAAAAATAGTTAATCGAAAAGGCAATGTCAATGTAAAATTCGAGGCAAACCTCCGACACCCAACGACTTACCGCTCCAAAATATACGAACCTCTATGGTTTTTATGTCGCTGGTTGTTTGGATATAAAAATCATCGCGAATCGCAAGTCAAGCAAATTAATGTAAGTATAAAACAAAAAGAAATGAGATAAGGGTATGAAGAAGAAGAAAAAAAAACAAAAGAACATCTAGGTATTTATAAAAATTAATGTGTTCTTAAATAAAAATACTGGTCCAGCCAAAGGCATCATTTATAATTTTAAAAACGAAAACCATATTCAATTTCATTGTAACTATGTATATATGTATATTACAAGAATCATATAAATACCTGCAAACGAAATATCAGATGTTTTATTATCACATTAAATACATTTGCTATTCAGATTTTCATTGAAGTTTCGCTGACCTTTTCAGAACTGTAGATGAAAATAATATTTGGAAATTATATACGATTTTACTTTTTGTTCTCCATTGTTTAAAATTATTATATCACTTTTATTAAATACTTTTGCTATTTTTGAGTTTAAATAAAATAAGTTTTCATATTCATTCGAAGTATAAAAATATGTGAAAGATATAAAAAAGTGTAATATTACGATGTATTCATAATATTATATGAGTGGTTTTGCGAAACCTTTTTTTGTCTATAATACTCGTAATGGGTGTAGCTGACCGCACACTTGACTTAAACGTTAAATAAATATCAACCTTAGTGCTTTAAGATAAGTCATCATCTACCTAGCCTTTCCCCAAGCTATGTTGGGGTCGGCTTCCAGTCTTACCGGATTTAGCTGAATACCTTATTTTACATGCAGCGACTGCCAATCTGATCTCCACAACCCATTGCTGGGTAATACTAGACTCCCATATTAAGAGTGGTTGTCTGAATGGCAATGACTTAACGACTGTCAAAGTTTACTGTATGACAGTCGGGACCAACGGCTTTACGTACTTTCCGAGGCACGGCGGGCACTTGGTATATTATAAATGGTCACCCATCCATGGACAAACCGCGGCGGGCGCGGTTTAACCTTTATCATCAGTCAAACCGGCTTACACTTAGCCATGAGCCCCTATTGCTTTAGTGAGAAATAAATGGTTTGCCTTCACCGTTAGTCAATGGTGTCTTAAAATCATTAGGAAAGTACATATAACTTTGAAAAAGTCACTTTGGTACTGACTAGGTTCGAACCTGCAACCAAGAGCGTACAAATCTGGCCATTAAACCGCTAGGCACTTAACAGCAATGTGTGAATATAACTACTCTAATAAAGCCGCACTACAGTGCAGAGTTATCTCATTTTACGTTTCTACATTAAGATAATTACACTCATCAAAATTGTTCTAAATGTCAAGGGATGCCGCCAAGTACCATTGTTAGAGTTTATATCATTTATAAAGGACTTTTCTGGGCCTTTATAATTAAGGGCCCAACGAGATGACCTTTGAAATATAAAGGTGCAACCCTAATCCGCGGTTGCTCTATAAACATGAACAATTCATATTTCACACTCAATTCTTACTAGTTGTTACCTTGACTAAGTCCGCTTATAAAAGATTTTTATTTGTTTTGTTCAAAATTTACACAAAAAGTGAGTGTTTTATATATTCTTTAAATTTCTCCTTCGTTATAATAATTGTATTTAGTTTTTTGACTTCGTTTAGAAATATAAATTTAATTTATTTTAACGAAATACGAAAAGAAACCTACGTTACTTATAATATTTGCAGATATCTGTCAATGAAAATCTCGTCAAATTTAGTCTAGCATTTCGGAGATTGACTGAGATAGACAAAAAATCATTAACGTGTTTGTAATACGAATTATGAACGTCATTTTAATATCACAAACCGTCTTAAATTTTATCATTTTTATTATAGAGTATAGGTGCAATAAATTTTCCCACTAACATATCTGTTGAGTGTAAATGTACTTAATAAATTGATTTTATTTTCGTTCAGCGAAAGTGTTATAACATTTATTATTGACACTTGGCCGTCAAATGTGATACCTCAACTTATTTATGGCTTCTGAAATTCGTTTTCGGTGGTACTGGCGTCATTTTGCGTCATTTTAGCGATGTTCTTTTGTTTGTTAGCTTTGTATTTAAATATTCTGTTGACTTTGTCTTAGAAAATAGCAAAATTATGTAAGATAATAGTATGTTTGAAATTATTCCCAGGCATATAATTAGTTTGAAGATTTTTATAACTTTGTAAAATTTTGGTGTACAATGAAATGTATAAAATACCAAACTTTATAGACATGGTAAATGAAATGAAATAAAAATCATTAAATCTTCAACAAATTTAAGTGTTCAGGAAAAAGCATTTTTTATTTAATATGTATTTTGTCTTTAATATCGTGTTGTATTTAAATAATGGAGGTTTAGCAAATCAGTCACAATATTTAATATTTTATCACATGGATGGATGAAAAATAAGCTTCAAACGAGAGGTAGCCTTATGGCTAGGGCATCGGACTTGCGATCAAATGTTCGCGGTTTCGTATCCCACCCAACGCACTACCAACGTGAACCCATTCGTATCACCAGCATTAAACTTACCACGAGGGGTTAACAAGAATACTAGTAATGTGCGAGCCACATTGCTGAGAAGAAATGAGGGTGGTTTTCTTAAAAAAAAATAAAATCACACTCAGCTATCTGAGGTTGAAATATGAAAACAGTACTTTTTGGTCACTCAAAATATTATCATAATAAGTATCTTGAGTAGCATTATACAATAAAATACTACATAAAACTGTACCCAAGGGGTATATTCGGGAATGTTCAACTAGTTTCATCCCACGAGGACAATCATACTGCTTTATAATCCTTGTAACTGCAATGCATAACATGCATGCATATTGCATAGTAAACATACTGCGGACTTGTATTTTAGACAAAATGAGAAGAAAACAATAGTATATACATCCTCATCATCTCATATCAGATTATCGCCGTCAACTCCTGAACGTAGGCCCTTCCCAAAGAACGCCAACCTTCCCTGATTAGTAACAAAGATGTGGCGGTAGCCTAATGGAGTTGGACTTGCGATCATGTGGTTACCGATTCGAATCCCACCCATTACACTACCGACGTGAATCCACTCGCATCTCAAGCAAGCTTAGCACGATGGGTCAACAAGAATACTAGTAATGTGCGACCCACATTGCTAGGAAGTTTTTTTTTTAATATCATAATAATGAGGAGCTAGTTAAACTTGGTGGGCTTGCTCACATTATGGAGAAATATTGAAAGAGAAGAGAAACAAGGGTTGATTTGGGTTTCGTTTTAGGGCCTCCACCAAGGCCCTAAAACTAACTTTTTTCATATATATATTATTATGTACGTACATAGCCCTCAATCTAACACTTTCTGAAATCGATAAGAGCGTTTGTTTTCTCGGTAACCCCCGGTATCCAAGTTTGAACTAACAAATTGTCCCCGTGACAGCCCTAACTGCTTAACCAGCGGGTTATGATTGATCGCTGTTTACGGCACACCCCTAACCGAACAGCCAGTGTTACTCAACCTTTTAAATTTACATAAACGATCTAATTTATTTAGCCGATAAAATGAATTATTTGGTTACTTACTGTTAAACTTAAAATACGCTAGTTTTAACCTTTTTTCTGAACCGGAGAGGCTGGTACGGGAGAAGTTGTGGTTAAGTGATTTATATTATCTTATCATTGTGGCTCAACTTTTTTTTATAAACTCATTTTAACCTGGAATTTTGTCAATCGACTTTAAATCAGATGTTCGCTGCACCCCTTCTGGACTCATATACCCTGTTGATAAAGTACTATATATCAATACTGTTGTACCAGTATAATATTGTTTTCTTGTTGTGTTTAGGTAATTCAGCTTTGGAGTTGTAAACTTATTCTTAATTTTTATTAATGTAATTCGACCAAAAGTCTTTCGTATTGTCATATTTAGATATTTTGTGAACCAATAGAAAAGTTATGCCCCCTTAGACAAGGAATATTTCTACAATCGTTAACGCTGATCGAATTGCTCAAATGTATGAAAGTGACAAGTCTGAGTCACGTGACTCATCGAAGCGAAATGTCATTTTCATTCCTTTTAATGTCATTTAAGCGATTTCTATCATCGTCAACGCTTGTAGAAACCTTGTCTAAGGGGGAAAATCTTTGAAATCGAATTAATATTATAACCAGACAGCTGTACCATAAAGAACAATTTCCCACTAAAATTAATTCATCGTGTAGCAAAGAAAATAAACAGTGTGCGTTGCCAAAATCCTTTTCCTTATAGGGTGGAACGTAAGTCCCATTAAGTTAGCTATCACTCAGCCTCTAGCAACTGATGTGGGACAAAAACCCGTTAATACCCTATAATTCTTCCGAAAAGCCTATCAGTCACGCATGGCTGACAATCTCAAGATCCACGACTTGATCCTGGTCATTCATTTCTTTGATTTTAGTTGTTAAATCTGGGTTACAATCTTACGTGACGGTATCATTAGTGGGAGATGCATTTGTGACAGAAGTGTTTTTTGCTGAAGATGTCTTTTTACCCCATTGAAGTTAGCTTATGTTTGCTTCCAGTCATATTTTAAAATTATGTTTGGTAGATCATTAACCAGCTCATTGGGGTATAATAAAATTATGTCATAGGAATTACCGCAACCTTATGAGACTTGACGTCTCGAAGAAGATGCAGCTAGTTCTTTATTTTATCTATGGTTGCAGCGGTCGTGGTCGCAAGGAGACTGGAGAAGCAGTGGCATTGGTCTTGGCTTGAAGTAGATAATTCTTCATCTAGCCTACACACTACATTTAGGTAGTCTTATATTAAAAATATTTGATTTCTAAAAAGCAACAGTAAAGTACTTGGATCGGAGAGAAACTTCTTTTGTTCAAACAAGCCACATATTATTAAAGGCATTTTACTAAATAATTCCAAGTTATCTCAAACTTTACTCATTAGAAGCTTTAGACTGTACCAACAATATCGACTTCACCGAAACAAAATAAAGTGACGATTACATTATCTCCAACAATTTCGTGGCTACGAACCTACTCAAAGTAGAAATTAAAATAAAGGAGAAAGGGACGCACAGGCAACTAAATTATTAACCACATTTCGACCTTAATAATCTTCAAGAAGACAAAACTAATCTACAATTGTCTCCGTTCGAACAATAAAATGCCAATTTTTTTCAAAATTTAATAGAATCCACCAGGAAAGGTCTTGAAATATTCCCAAAGAAAATGTAGAAAATCTCATCAAAATCTGAGGGTAGCGTACCAACAACAAAAGAAGGAGGAAGCTGCCAAATGAATCTTTTTTTTTTCTTCTAAAACTCGTAACAATTGAAACAAAAGTAAATTATGGGTGGGACCGCTCGGTCCGGAGAATTATGAAAAATGGTTGGACGCCTTATTATTATATTATACATGATGGCGGCAAAGTCTAACTCGATTTCGTTAGATTTTTTTATCATTCTACTTTATTTTTAACCGTCCACGAATTGCTATTTTCCTCAGAATTATATTCTGCATTTGATGGATGGCCTAAAAATATTTTTAAGTTCTTTTATTTTTTAAATTTGATGTATGTATGACAGGATACACTGGTTTGGTGCAATAAATATTTTAGATTTACGAGGTATCACTTGTTGTTAGACTTATGGTTCTGGTGATAAATTGGGGCGAAGGTACCCACAAACCACAGTACGCTTACCAATAAATATCATGTATTTACGAGGTACCGTTTATGAGGAATTCCTATTGGCGATCACGTGTTTATTGGGGAAAGGGTCCAAGGTCGACATTGAAAGGGGCTCAGGCGACATCAAATGACACGCAAATATAAGATGGAACCGTAGAATGACTCGCATTCATTAAATTCCATGTCATTTGTACTGAACCCTTGTGGGACATACTTTGAGGTTGTCGGAAAGGTGTAGTTTTTGTGAGGGATCAAAACGATTAGTGCTTTGTGAGTATTTCTGTTGTTGCTTAAAACGAGTCACAAGAATTTAGGGGCCAACAAATTCCTGCTTTGTACATATTGTCAGTTCATGTGAAGTTACTTTACAGAAATACGTTAGGTATAAAGGGAACATCACATAATCCTGTTATTAAACAAATATTTTAAAATGATATCCTTGTAATAATAAATACGCATGGAGCAAAAAGGTATAGTAGGTATACATTTAAACCAAAATCCCAACATTTTGCGAAATAATTTAAAAGCGTACCAGCTGACCGGAAGGACCCACAAATAATCCACATTTCCAATAAATAATTTCAACAAAAACTCCTCCAATCAACTTTGATTTAAACGAAAACAGTTTCTTTATCCGTCGTGCAATTTTAATCAAGAGACCACCTGGTTACGAGGTCAAAGCCGCGGCATTTTAATAACGATTAATAATTACTGGTTTAGGGCTTAGAGATTTGGAACCAATCCATTTTGGAAGTTTGTGTTCGGTGTTAATTAATTTCAACGTAGTTTGCGAAAGGTTCTCCAAGCGTTTAGAGAGTAAGCAGATATGGAGCAATACTGCAACTGAGCCGTGTAACAATTTCAACAACTTTGGTTTAATAATTTCCATTCGCTGTTTATTCTCAATACCAATTCCTGTGCAGATTAAATCTCGATGCTATCTAAAAGACACCTGTGTTAAGACGGGAAGGAATAAAATAAATATATAACAGAACAAAAATAGTTTTTTTTTAGATTAATGTATTCTAAAGAAGCCGAACATTCAAAAGAAAAAATATATCGTAGATATACTGATTTGAAAGAGTGGCCGAACTTTTAAATTAAAAGTCGGCTACTTTACATCAGTCAGCTAAAATACTTGATCGAGGGTATTGATACATTGTAATGAGGAACACTTATGCCTAATCGCTCACTTGAGCGATATGGATATACTAGTGATAACCTGCGGTTTCACCCCGAAGTCGTTCCTATTCGCGTACCTAGACATTATATTGTTTGAAGTAAAAATATAGCAGAATAAATATTAGGAGCTCATTGCTATTGGGATGGACACGAATCCAACAAATCATCATGATCATGAAATCGGTCCACCCGTTCTCGAGTTATAAGTGTCTAAAACGGAACTATATAGGCGAGGCTTTTATCCTATGTGTATTGACTTTGTCTGCGTGGACTTCAGAATTGGGTCCAAAAAGAAACGAAAAATGGGTAATAGAGAAAAATACCTAATTTCAAAGCTGTCTGGCTTAGTTCGGAAACAATTTTCAATTTTCCCTCGGGAACTAGTTAAGGAATCGGAATAAAAGGTAACCTATTTTCTTTTCGATGTCAAAGGCTACATGCATGCCAAATTTCATCCAAATCCGTTCAGCCGTATTTGCGTGATTGAGTAACAAACATCCAACCATTCTCACTTTCACATTTATAATATTAGTAGGATTCCTAACCAAATTAAAGAACTTCCAATGGTTCGCTTCCAAAAGGCTTTACGTAGGTGGTTAATTGAGAATCCCTTCTATAATATAAAATAATTTTTCCAGTATAAATATTAGTAATAATGTAATTGTACCAACCTGTAACCAATATTTGCAAGTCATTATGTTATGATTGAATATGCTAAGCTACTAATATAACCATTTTAAGAACTCGTGTAACCATATTTATCTGCAAATAAATCTTAGACTTTGAATTTAGCAAACCCGTTGTTTATAGATTTTTATTGAATCGAAAATGTGTAAACTATATAATATATATACTTATAGTGTATGAGATACAAAAATAACGCAACCATTTATTGCAAACTCATATATAAATATGCAGTCGTCATTTTGCCAGTACATTATAAAAAATGGCACATGTACTTGATAGAACTGCTGCTTCGTAATGGGCATTTCTCCTCAATTGCCTCTTAACACTTGGGCGAGGCGATAAAACACTCACATATTCTTTATTTTCCATTACGTAATGTACAGCAGCTGAAATTTCAAACCGTAGTTGTAGAAATTTCAATATTGGTTTAGAAATTTATTTCTGGTTACATAATATTGTATCCACAAGTTTTAGGACCCTAATGGATTGTTAGTTGGGCATTGTAGGAATTTCGTTAAATAAATACTATGGCTGGTCTTATCACGGGAAAATATAGTAAACTTACCCCCGAACACTTTTTTTTTTATATTAAGTACTAGCAATGTGGGTCGCACATTACTAGTAATCTCTTTAACCCCTCATGCTAAGCTAAGATGCTTGTGTTACGAGTGGGTTCACGACGGTAGTGTAATGGGTGGGATTCGAACCCGCTACCACATGATCGCAAGACCGACGCCCTAGCCATTAGGCTACCGCCGCTTAAATATATCTTATATCTTTAAACGAGCAATTCTTGTATATATATATATAATCTGAATCTCGGAAACGGCTCCAACGATTTTCATAAAATTTTGTATGCAGGGAGTTTCGGGGGCGTTAAATCGATCTAGCTAGGATTCATTTTCAGAAAATGTCGTTTTATCCGTGTTTTCAGTAATCTTAAATCTTTAAACAAGCAATTCTTGTATACGGCCATCAATACTGTTACAATTACAATTCAAAATAAACAAAATATTACATTTGAATTTGGAATCTGTCATTTTTATATGATTGTTCATTGTGTTTTCTCATTTTGGCGCCAATACATTGTACAATATTATGCGATATTAAAATGGAATGGGGTGATAAAGAGAACCGAATCGCTGTGATTGCATTATACATTTCAGTAGGTATGGAGCCAAATGCAATTTTTAAAATCTCCATACGCTTGGTATTAGTAAAATGTGTGTCGGGCTATTAATAGGTACAATGAGACCTCCTCTGTTAGTGACAGAAAAAAATCAGACCGTCCACGTAGTATTCGTACGAAAACGGTGGTCAAAGCAGTAAGGGAAAGAATTCGAAGAAATCCTGTCCGAAAGCAAAAGATTTTTATCTCGGGAGATGAAGATAGCACCTAGAACCATGACGCGTACCTATTTTAAAAGATGACTTAGGACTTGCAGCCTATAAGAGACGTACTGGTCATTTCTTAACTGATAATTTAAAAAAGAATAGGGTGGTAAGCACGAAACAACTACTGAAGCGGTACGAAAATGAGGTCACAGAAACATTTTGTTTAAGGATGAGATTTTTTTTACAATTGAGCAACTTTTTAACAAACAAAATGACCGTATTTATGCTCACAGCTCTAAGAAAGTTTCCCAATTAGCCGACAAAGTGCAACGTGCGCACTATCCAACTTTAGTGATGGTTTGGTGGGCTATGAAAGAGTGACTGAGCCTTATACTTTTGTGAAAAAGGTATTTAAACATCGGCACAAGGGTATCAAGATACCATTCTTGAGAAGGAAGTGAAGTCCCTTAACAATCTTCAATAACCAAGAATGGTCCTTCCAGCAAGACTCGGCACCGGGTCATAAAGCTCGTTCTACGAAGTCTTGGTTGGAAACGAACGTTTCGGACTTCATCAGAGCTGAAGACTGGCCGTCGTCTAGCCCCGATCTTAATCCGCTGGATTATGATTTATATTGTCGTTAGAGAGTACAGCTTGATTTAAACGCCATGATAATTTAGAGTCCCTAAAACAATTTTTTAATTTTAATGTTATTTTTTATTTATTGATAAGCTGTTAAAAAAATAAGTATTTGTTTCTTATAAAAGATTAAACTAATTGCACTCGTGATTTTTATAACCAGTTCACATTTTTTTATTATTATGTCGGTAAGATCGAAAAATATTATTTATACTTCCTCGTTTCATCAGTATGTAATTCGTATTTAAATATAATTTCTAAAAAACACACTACCATAAAAAACGAGCAAGGCTCGGTGATCCAGGTACTATATACTGAAATACTAATCAACATTAAGACGTTTTTAAATGTCTATATATCGCTACTTCACACCTTAAAGTGTCTGAAACAGCTTAAGACTTAACAACAAATTTAAACTGAATGTCTCAGTATTCGGCCGTTAGATATTGATTCACATACTCTGAATTAAAAAATTGTTAGTAATATTATGACCATACATAAATTATGACTCTGCTATCAAGGAATTCCTCTGTTATTTTTCCGACAGAGCATATTTCATATAAGAAGTAAAAAAGCAGATATGATTTCCAATTATACACCATATTAAAAGGCCCAAACGATTGAATCCGAAATGTCAATTTATAAAAGAACAGAATTTCGATCAAAGGATAATGCGAGGCTCAAATGCCATCCGAAAAGGCACTTAAGCAAAAAATAATCGTAAGAGCGAACCGAAGAAAGTAATATTTTAATATTAATACATCATTTCAATATTCCAATTGATAACGCAAAAGATAAATACAGGAGAAAGAGGGTAGCCTTTATCCAATACGGTAAAAGTAGCTTGATGTATAGATTTTGCGCGATTTAGTAGATCCTGCGAGTAAGTACCTCGGCTTTTATCCCTGGAAAGTTTAGCGAAACGTAGGGCTGAAAATAATTCCCTTTCAATTACCCTACTTACGTTTATGCGTCTGCCTATCTGCCAATTGTAGCTTTTGCTCGAGATTTTCTCGTCTTGTACCTTTTCCGCGTGAGATATTTATCTTTGGAGCTTTTACCTGATGGGAAGGTTAATGGAGCTGTATCAACGAGCTGCCATGGCACAGGCAGTATACAAAAGTGAACTTTTTAATTAATACTTTTAATTCAGTGTTGACCCTCGCGCCTGGTAGCTATTTGGTAATTTATTGAAGGTCGTACCTACAGATGTTTTTGACTTTCCGCGCGGTCCGATCCCCGTAATTAATAATATTTTAGAACTAATTTGTATTTCTGTGTGTATAAATTATTTGATCTCTGCTCATTTATTTTCTCAGTAAGAAATTTAAGTACTAGATTGTACGGATGCCTTTCAATTATTTACTTTAAAATTAATATACAGTTGCTCATTCTTTTGTTTCTTACTTGAAGTTTAAATATGAAATTCAAATAATATAATTATCACGAATAAGAAATGTTGTACATGTTCGCAATTTCCACTCAAGGTTAATTGAAGCACTTAACACTAACATTCACAATGTAAAACACTTTATATTTTATTTGCTTAAAAAATATTGGACAAAATCTCGACAAGTGTTGTCAGCAAATAAAAATCGTTAGTTATATTTACAAAAAAATCCTGAATAGATTCAATCAAAAAACATGCATAATAATGAGAGATTCGAATTGAATTCGATACTGGCTGTGGGGTGTCCGGGCGCCATATTGCGAGACTTATGCACTTTAGGGCTGTCCGATAAAGTGTTACACAAATAAATTAACGTTAATTTACTAAATTAAAAAAAAACACTTCACACGAGTGGTTTCAGTAGTAAAAAATAGTAGAAATAAAACTTTTACTAAATAAACAAAATAAAACTACTAGAGTACCTACTACTATAATAAGTATTATTATAATAATAAAATGTTTGTAAAAACGTCTCTACCACGGTGTAAAAACAAATAAAAACACATTCTCAGAACCTTCGAAATCCTTGAAAAAAAAAAATTAAAATAATTTGTTAGCATGTTATGTTTTGTAAAACACCTTATTTGTTATTCTACACTTGAATATTAAACGGTTTTTTTAACTCAGGTCATCTATAAAGCATTAGTTGACATGTTTAATACTATTTTGATGTGGTTCTAATGTGAATCGGTACACCACGTCGGTTTGTTACATTTATTTGAGCCTTTACAATTACAGTAACGATATAATAATGACTTATTAATGTACGGTATTTAAATGTGTTTAAATTTTGTGTATGAGTGGAATTAAAATAAGATTTGTTGGAAAAGCTTTATTCTCACTTCAACAATATTTTTAATGAGTACTAATTTATTTATTTTTACAACACAAATATATTTACAGGGTAATACAAAATTCTTTGGTAATACATTAAAAATACAACCATTTTTTTCTTCTTTTTATAAAAATTAAAATAAAATTACAAAAGACGCTTTTAAATTTGTTTAGAGATCAAACTAAGAAGTAAAAAAACATGAAGCGACCTTTATTTCTCGAAAGCCGTAGGTACGATTTAAATCGTGAGTTCTATGTTTTACGCAAAGATATTTGAAACAAAATCCAAAAAAAGTTACCCACTCGCAAAAATCTAAACGTCAAACAGAAAGTGATCTGACAGCCCTAATCCGCCATATTGTGGGCGCCATTTTAATTGAGAGAATCGTCGCATTCATCGCGAACGTGTTAGTCATGTTTCCATTCGATTTCCATCAGCTTTCGACCCCTGGGAACGGCCCTATTTGTCCGCATACAGTTTACTTTTTTACAACGCTTTTTCGTGAATTTCGTTGTTAAAGGTATTGGGCGTTGGACCCAGTTTGAAGCCTAAAATTGTAACTTGGTTAAAGTTTTATTAAGTTCCTATGTTAGGTACTAAATAACTTTGTTATGTTCTCTTTAAACTTATTAATATTTTTATACTGTTCTATAAACTAAATACAAAAAATGTACCTAGTTTAGTTTTTGATAAGTCTATATTTCGCTACACTCCACCTTAGAGTGGCAGAGATACCACGAGACTTAGCGGTATCATAGCGATTTGGTTTTACGTTTACGCGGTCAACATGTTTATGACCCCGATGACCCCATTGGCTCGCTTCAAGCTCGTAACCAATCAAACGTTAAACGCGTAAAAACAATTCACACCAACCAGACACACAGATAATTAAGCGTGTGAATGTAAATGTACTTATCATATCTATATACTTATTACTGATATTAATTGTTAGTACTAAATAAATTGTCTCATCATCTGCCTAACCTTTTCCCAAGCTATGTTGGGCTCCGCTTCCAGTCTTACCGGATTTAGCTGAATACCGTATTATACATGGCACGACTACCTATCTGTCCTCCACAACCCATTTTACTGGGTGACACAGTATCCCCTATTAAGACTAGTTGTCAGAATTGTAATGAATTAACGACTGTCAAAGATTGACCTGTCACATAGATGTATGACAGTCGAGACCAACGGGCTTATTTATGACTTACACTCAGCCCTTCTAATAATAAGTGTCTAACCTTACAAATGTGTATAAAAAAGTAATAAATTGTCTACACTTTTTAATTAATAATTCAAAGAACGAAAATGACAACAGAAGCTGTGCACTTAAGGTATTTTGTTGAAGTGATAAATGTAACGTTCGGTGTTTCATACTTACAGTGCATAAATATTAATGGAAGCCAGCGCAGACTGCTTGCATACGAACATCAATATTAATCTGCTTCGATGGAAACTTCGACCGTAAAATATAAAAATAATCGAAGTTCTACTACAATAGAAACCTCGACACTTTCATTATTATTTATTACTAGCTGTTGTCTGCAGCTTTTCCTGCGATTCCTTATTTTTTAAATAAGAAATTAATATAAGTGTTAAGTAATAAGAAATCAGGAATAGAGTAGCATTCGAATGGTGAAATAACTTTTGGAAGCGGTCGAGTAGTTTTTAAGTTTATTTAGTAGATAAATAGATGTTAAAATAATATTAATCGAGAACTTAATGAAATGATTTGCCACTTATCCAAACCCTAACTTGGTTAAGCGTTGCTTAAGTTTGATTGATCAGCCACTACGACGAAGCCAGTTAACAACGCTTTATAGCTTAATATTATTTAACGTTAACGGCGAAGGAAAACATCTTGAGGAAACTTGGATTAAAAAAAAATGGAATCTGTAATCGCCAGCCCGCAGTGAGCAAGCGTGGTGTTCTATGGTCATTCCTTTTCTATTTAGGAAGAGGCCTGTGCCTAGCAGTTGGACGATTATAGGCCGGTATTATATTTTAAATCAAACATAAAAAAATAACAACAAATCCATTTGAAATTGACTGACTGTTCGCTAGTGGTTAGTGACCCTAACTGCTAAACCAGAGGTCGTGAGTTTGATTCCAACCCCAGACAAAAAATTGTGTGATAAGCATGATTATTTGTTATGTGTTGGTATTTTTCGAGTCTATATTTATGTATGTATTTAGAAATATTATTAGTAACAAGCTTTGCTTAGTTTTGAATCAGATGGCCGTGTGTGAGTTGTCCTAAGAAAAATAATTATTTTGATAATTATAATTCAGCATTTTTTTTTATTAAATAAACGTCACGAAAACTACCTTTAATTTAACAGAAATGAAGCAACATTCAAAAATGAACTTTAAAACAATCTAGTATTGGTTCAAAATTAAAAACACATTTGATAAGTCGACGTCAACTACTTCTTCAATTAAATGTATTGAAATACGTGTGTTATTATTGCAGCTGCAAACTCGATCGTATCAAAGCAGTAAATAAGAGCTATAAATGTTTAATTGCTTTGAGTATTAGTTTCGCACGCCATCTAACTATTTGTTGATTGCAAGCACTAGAGTGATTAATGTGAACTGGAGATATCTTGATATATAAAACACTAAAATACTGCACTTAAGTAGGTACAGTGATCGTAATCAAAAGTTTATGAGGTGTTCGTTGTCACGATTTTTTTTTATTTCATCAGCCGGTTCAGATTGAGTTTATTATTTGCTATATATATTCATAAAGGTGTAACGACATTTTTCATAATTGTGAGTTCGTACTGAACATGTTCTGATTATGCTTTAAGTGATTTGTGTTTTGATAATGTTTTCAGTTTGCTTTTTATGTAAATTTTATTTAATTTTATCTAAACTTATATTATAAAGATGAGAAGAGTTCGTTTGTTTGTTAGGTTGTACGCGCTAATTTCAGGTTTGTAAAATTCTTCACTAAGACTTTAATCCTATTTACTTACATTTATTTGATTCATTTTTGAAATAATTATTATTCAAGAGTGGGATCTAACATAAGTAAACTAGCTTTTGCATGCGGCTCTATATCTATATCATGCGGCGCATAGCTTAATTGCATGTGGGCGTCGGTTACCGCGGCAAATTATAAGCCTAATAGCCTTTCTCAATAAGTGGGCTATCTAAAAGTGAAATAATTTTTCAAATCGACCCAGTAGTTCATGAGATTAGCGCGTTCCAAAAAACAAACCCACGCTTTATAATATAAGTATAGATTAAGAAGTTTTCTGTAATACTAATCCAACAACATAATAGTTCTGTGATAAAATTCAATTTTACGAGTAAAAATCTTCCCTTTCTTGTTTGGATAAATGCTGAGCTCATCCATCAACTATATTCTAGATTTATTTGAGCCAGTTTCAGTTGTGGATGTCACTTACATTTACCGATTTCATTTGTCGGTTCCACTCACGATTTTATTGTAAACCTGTCTTGTGACTAGAGTGTGTTTTAACAGCACTTTGGCTGGCATCCAATGGGAATAAACGTGTTAAATTATTTGTTCTATTATTTGTGAATGGAAATACATTAAAATGTCGAGATGATTGGATTTAAGAAAGCATGAAAAATTGAGATTTCATATCGAATGATTTGTGATGTAGGTAGGTACCTATATCACTGATGAAATAATGAGTGGCTCAATACGTCGCTAATGTTTTATTTAATAATAATAATAAAGTCTAGCAAAGCCATCAATATAATTACTTTTAAAAGAAAAATATCAGATAAATCAAAGCGGTACGTACCCTTATGGCTAAGGCGTCGGACTTGTGATCATGTGGTTTCCTGTTCGAATCCCACCTATTGTACTACCGATGTGAACCCACTCGACGTAACACAAGCATTTAGCTTAGTAAGAGAGGTAAACAAGATAATACCTACCGTGTAATGTGTGAACCATATTTGTAGGTTAAAAATAATATTTTGAAAAAGTATGGTATTAAAAAAGTAAATTATTGTTCAGAATATATTAAGACATTATTGTATAAATTCACTAAACAGAAGTCATATTTCATTTGTCATGAAAACTAAAACACGAACTGTTTCATAAGAGGCATTTCGGGATCAAGTGGGCAGACATTGTTCATAATAATCCTCTCTTACTGAGACCGCGTTGGACCTTTATATTTTGTATTACGTTTAGGCTTCGCCGTAGTTTACCAAATTATATTAACTAGCTCGTGCTTCAGACTTTTCTCTCATACACTTAAATGTGTAATAATATTATGTAGTATATTACTTTTTTTTTTAAATGTTACCCAAAATGGACTTAATGGCCCTAGGCTATATACTTAGGTATATATCTATATATATATTTCAACGGGAAGCAAAAACTTTGTACCCCTCTTTACGAAAATTGAGCGGACGGAGGAGTAGGTATTCAAATTTCGCATAATTCGCATTCGTATGGTTTACATAGGTACACTTACGGTGTATAGAGAAGGAGTGCAGAATGCAATTTCCTCATTGCATCACCTCATGCAATCATTCAAACAAAATCTAGTAAATTAAATACTGGTACATTTGATGTCCCACTGCTGGTCACAGGCCTCTTCTCATATAGAGAAACAAAGAGCATTGATCACCACGCTTGCTTATTACGGGTGGGCCATTTCAGGTTTCAAGTTTTGGAATCCAGGTCTGATGGTTCTTTAAATCGATTATCAATCATGTCTTAGAATTATTGAGAAATTACAAATAACTTTTAAAGTCGCGTTGCTAATAGGACCAAACGTTTTATTTCATATTTATATCTTCAATCATCTTCATACTCTATTAAAAAATTGAGAATATTTAAATGAGAACAATAAACCGCCGAAATATATTTAATTTATACTAGTATTACACCAATTATTTATCATTGATTTGTTGAGAAATCTTCATAACCTTTCAATATAAATAAACATACTTTATTATCAACGATTTTACTGAGTTCGAAATATCGAAAGAACTTGAGATAAATATTTAAATAAGAAAAACTAATATTTACTTTATAAGTTATTGGCATTTACGTTATAAAAGTTATGATAAGCAATTTAAAATATAAATTAGAATAAGAGTAAAACAAAAAAGGTTCTAAAAGAATTTTCTTTCAGTCGTGGTAAAAAAATCACATAGTCGTATCTATATTAATGTTATAAACCTGAAGGGTTCGTTTGTTTGGTTGAACGCGCTATTCTCAGGAACTACTGGGCCTCCTAGCCAAGTGACATTTCTACAAGCGTTAACGATGATAGAAATCGCTTAAATGGCAATGTGGGTGTCGGTGACATTAGCAAGTTTACTATAAGAATGATGAGACGTGGGCAGTGAAAAATGAGGAAAGATAAGTCCAAATATATTTCTGTATTGAGTAATGTGTGATGCAAAGCTTTTATTAGAATTGAGTAGGGAACTAAGTTGAACATAAAAACAAAGTTTTGTTACGTACTGTTTCTTGCGCACATACAGGATTATTTTTTATGGAGAGCGTATATTCAACAAGGTAATCAGGTGCATAAAACTGAACAATTTTCCCAAGAAACATAGATCTAAACCTTAAAATAAAAAATCAACTTTTAATACAAAAATAAGTCACGTGACCTGTCACTTTCCATAAAAAAATCATTTTCAATTTTAAAATTTCGACTCATGTTCCTCGGAAAAAGTTGTTCAGTTTTATGCACCTGATGGCCTCAAAGAATATACGCACTTCTTTTAAATTAATCCTGTACATGTCGCATATAAAGTGCATATTATATTTTTTTATGAACTGCTTTGGTTAAGGTATTCAAGTTCTTATGCGTTACTGAACATTAAAAAGTATTTCATATTAAATACTTACGATTTCGGATATTTTCTGTCCCATTTTAAATATATTTTTTTGTAAGACTCCCCCTTATTGCGAGCTGAGCCCTCGACAAAAACTCGGTACAAAAAAAATCTCACGTATAATCCAATTTTAACGATTCATTACCGTTTACTTGTGAGTTCATCAAGCGTTATTCCACTATAACAAGCAATGGAAAAAAAAATCGGAACTTTATAAATTCGTTGAAGTTTGACGAGAAAAGTTTACACGCTTTATTCATTTGTTTTTTCAGCTTCCATTTACAAATTAAATTGCATTTTTTACTTAAAAAATCTATTTTGTTAATCAATAAAAGTAGTTTTGCATTGAAATCAGTCACGCAGACTTTGTTCTATGGAACTTTTTGAGAAATAATTTCCCTTGGGATGAGTAGAGGTCTGATATTGGGAATCATTTATTGCTAGCCAGTATTGGTATCATGTAACGTGGACTTATTTTTTCATAGAATACTCTGCAAAACAAAATTTTGTATGTAATAATACGCTATAATTATGATGATAGAATATTAATAAAAGTGTTAAGTTAAATTTTATTTTGGCGCCGTATTACAGAATAGGTGTAGGTATCCAGTAGGGATGAAGAGAACATTCTGGTATAAGAAATATATATTAGCTTTAAATGAGTTAAAAAATATACCTATATTCAATTTTGCAACTCAATTATTTAGCACCAAAAATGATACTGGTGAATGTAAAAAAAAAAACTTTTCTACATCGTCTCGGGTATGGGTGTTTGTGGTACCATCGTTGTCTCTGATTCCATTATACTTTACATTAGCTTTTATAGTAGCTTTAGCTACTTACATTGGATTCAGAGCAATGTATTTGATGCTATAGTTAGACATGTTAGCTTCCTAACCCCATGGGTGGTATAACTGTACTTACAAGCCTTTTGTATTAAAATTAAACGTTAAAGACCAATTTAATATGTTTTACTCACACGCTACCGTCTAAACCAATTATGATAATGCTCCCCACTTAACGATGAATATGAGGAATTATGACGGGCATGTTGGTCTAGTGGTTAGTGAACCAGACTGCTAAGCCGGAGGTCGTGGGTTCGATTCCCACACAGGACAAATTTTTGTGTGATGAGCACGATCATTTGTTCTGTGTCTGGGTGTAATTTATCTATAATATGTATGTATTTAGATATATATAAGTATGTTTATCAGTTGTTTGGTTACCATAGTACAGGCTCTGCCTATTTTGGGATCAGATGGCCGTGTGTGAGATTGTCTATTATGTAGGTGTGTGGTATCTATACTTATAATAAATCTGTAGAAGTGAAAATTCTGTACATTGAAAATATCAAAAAAATTAATGGCTGGGTGTGTTACTAGACCGACACCGAACCCAAAATGTGATTAAAAAAATTTTTGTCTGTCTGTCTGTCTGTCTGTTTGTTCAGGCATCACGCAAAAACTACCGGTTTGATTTCGATGAAACTTGGTATAATTGTTCTTTAATATCCTGGGCACCACACTGGGTAGTTTTTATCCCGGAAAAGTATATACAAAAAAAAACAAACTTAATTTTGCGGTTCGATCCCTAGACCCGAATACTGTACAAACCGCAAATAATAAGTTTGTCGTAGGTTACGTCACCCGCAGTGGAGTTCAATAAGGGGCGCTGCACACGGCCAAGTAACTATTTATTCATCTGTGACACGGCTAAGATACTATAATTATTTATCTATACTTTATATATATTATATTATTATGTTATATACACACATCAAAAGTGTCTAGGGATCAAGCATTTTTATGCGGATTTCTTGAGATTGAGATGTGGCTTTGTAATAAATTTATGATTTTATAAATTTATATGGATCATTTTTGGTGCATTTCATAATTCGAATCAGGAACTGTGAATCAAATTCGAGTAAAAGATGAAAATCAGCTGTCAATATTTTCCCTATAAAAACATACAACGCATTGAAGACATTATTAGTGCTACTGTTTCCCTACTACTGATTAAAACCAACGTTATTATGGAGCGGCGACGTCATTTAAGCAGGGAAGAAATGCTCAGAGCCGTGGGAATGATAGAAGCTGGTTCCCGGCAACTTACTGTGGCTTTAGCTCTGAATACAAGTCAGAGTGTTATCAGTCGACTTTGGACACGTTACCGAAGCACTGGTACCGTGGCTGAGCGCCATGGAGGACGGTATCGCTGCACCACACGGAGACAAGACCGATACATTCAAATCTTAACTCGAAGAGCTCCAACAATAACCGCCATGATGTTAGCCGTGAGGCTTCATCACTCTTCAGGGAACTTAATTAGCGACCAAACAGTCAGAAACCGCTTGCATGAAGTGAACCTTCATTCCCGAAGACCGCTACGGGTACCACCTATAGCAATGCACAATCGTAGGATTCGATATCAATGGGCTCTTGAACACAGAAATTGGGCAGAAGAACAATGGCGTTTCGTGTGCTTTTCTGATGAGTCTCGTTTTGGTATGAGACCGGATACAAGACGTATACGACACTGGAGAACCCCTGGACGCCAACAGCGATTAAAATCCTGCCAGGAAGTCCATCCTTATAGTGGTGGAACCATCATGGTATGGGCGGGTATTTGGATCGGCGGAAGAACTGAGTTGATTTGGATCAGAAGCAACCTCAACGCTCAAATTTATGCTGAGACGATTGTATCAGACGTCATCGTTCCTCTACAAGTGCAAATCGGTCCCTTATTTCAGTTAATGCATGATAATGCACGACCGCACACCGCAAGAGTTGTAAGACAGACTCTCGCCGCAGCTAACATCAATGTCCTGCCCTGGCCTGCTCAGTCGCCAGACTTGAACCCGATTGAGCATGCATGGGATATGCTACAGAGAAGAGCTCTGCCGAATATGGAGGGTATCCAGTCGCAAGAAGACCTTTTTTTGTTGTTGCAACGAACATGGGCGGCCATTCCACAGCGTGATTTGGATGAACTCATTTTGAGTATGCCAAACCGATGTTCTTGTGTTGTTAGTGTTCGCGGTAGAAACACGGATTATTAATTGTTTAAGTTACCCAATAAAATTTTAAAGAAATCTGTTATTTCAGTCTTTTTTTCGAACTTTTGTGTTAGTGGTTCAAATGTCAAAAATCCCTTTATTAGGAAAATGGCAAATTTCTTTATTAATGCAAAGGTGACTTGGTTTATCGTTACTGTGACAAACGAAAACACTTTATTCGATGAATCCTTAAAGAAAATTTTAATTAATATCAATCAGGAGAAAAGTTATTGCAAAAATATATGTTGATCCCTAGACACTTTTGATGTGTGTATTATAAAGCTAAAGAGTTTGTTTGTTTGAACGCGCTAAACTCAGGAAGTACGGGTCCGATTTGAAAAATTCTTTCACTGTTAGATAGTCCACTTATTGAGGAAGGCTATAGGCTACTTTTCTTTTGGAAATCTATCCCCTAAGGGGGTGAAATAGGGGTTGAAAGTTTGTATGGGAAGTTCGGTATTTTCAATGATAGACACATGAACTATGGTATACGGGTTTCTGAATAGAAATAAATAAAGATGTATTTCAGCGATTTTAAAAATCATCCCCCTAAGAGGGTGAAAAAGGGGTTGGAAGTTTGTAGGCATATGAATTGTGTCGTTTTCAAAGATAGACACATTCAATTTCATACAAGGGTTATTAGTTAGTAATAAATAAGATGTATTTCCGAGATTTTAGAAATCTACCCTCTAAGGGGGTGAAATAAGGGCTGAAATAGTTGGTATGTGAAGTTCAGTATTCTCAAAGATAGACAGATGAAAAGATAAATAGATAAGATAATGACCATCTAAGACATATCTATAATGACGACTCCCGTGGTCGAGTGGCGTTCACTCCGGTTTTTAAGGTGTCGCCAGCTCTAAGGTTCCAGGTTCGATCCCCGGACGGGTCCATGTAGAAAATCACTTTTATACATTGTCTTGAGTCTGGGTGTTTATGGTACCTTTTTTGTCTCCGATTCCATAACACAAATGCTTTGCTACTTACTTTACTTTTATTATTATTTTAACGCCATAATATTAGATGAAAAAATTTATACATTCTCCTTACTTTGAAAATCCCAGAATACATCTACCTTTAATACTACTTACTCTTTACTTTACGCGCGAGCGAAGCCGCGGGCAACAGCTAGTTATTATTATAACAGCAAAAACTAAAATATGCTTTTAAAAGTGTACAACAATATGACGCATATGGGAGTTTCGGAAGCAACATATTCATAATTCATTACGTCATAAGTATTGTATTTGTCCTTGATTCCACTGTATATATAGCTTTATGTCATCACATGATAAAATACAGGCAATATTGATAAACTCACATAGTATGTCGTATTTTTATTTGTTTCGATAAGACCATCTTCACAGCAAAACAAATTAATCATTATCATCGCCGTCCACTTCTGAATGTAAGCATCCTCTAACAATTTTAGTACAAGCTTAGTATTGAAATATTTTGAAACATGTACCTATATTATATTTTATATAATTAAAGGTACCTACTCAATAAAAGACTGAAGTATTCTTAAAACTCATTTTTTTTTAATCTTATGTTTCTTTTTCAAAAAATCGAATTCATCAGGAATTCGAATGCGGATAGTTTACAAAAAAATGCAAATGAATTATTAAATTATCATTTTTGATATTACAATACACGTAGGTATCTTGTTCCCATAGGGATCAAACTACACTTCGCGCAAAGTCGAATAATATTTTAGTATTATACATTTACTCCGCTAGGCGTATAGTATAACATTCATCATCTTTTGACATACATCTGTACTTAACTTAAGCTCAAAGACATACAGAAAAGGTACTTACCAACATTTATCAAGACAATCTCAAACCCTTGGCGCAATCCTTGAGTATTAACATCGCAATCTCTATTTACTTAATAAACCTTTGCAGGCTTTTAATCCTACTAATATTATAAATGTGAAAGTGTGGATGTTTAGATGTTTGTTACTCAATCACGCAAAAACGGCTGAAAGGATTTGGATGAAATTTGGCATGCATGTAGTCTTTGCCATAGAAAAGAACATAGGCACATACCTTTCATTCCGATCCCTTCAGTAGTTCTCAAGGAAAAATTGAAAATTGTTTCCGAGCTATGCCGGGTTGAAATTTGGTATTTTTCTCTATTGCAGCGCAAGCTATAACACGGGTGTAAATTTAATTCCATTTTTCATGACTTTAACATTTTTCATTTCTTTTTGGACCCAATTCTGAAGTCCACGCAGACGAAGTCGCGGGCAGAAGCTAGTAGTATATAAAATATATCTTTGTTTGCCCCCACATAACTCATGGTTATACTGACAAATAGCCACACCAATTCATGTATTATTTATCTATTTGTCCTTATTTTTCTTATTCAACTCGAGCCTATATTGTGAACTTGACGTTTTTTGGGCTAAACCTTCCTCTGAGATTTTCAAAGGAGATATATGTTTTCCACGTGATTCTTTGGGACATTCTTCAAGATTATTATGACGTGACCCCAGTGAGGGCATTACCTAGGTTCGCGGATGTGTGTGGATTATTGTTAGGGATGCGAAGTACTTTTGAAAGGGATTGTTAAGTTTCTTTTCGAGAATTAAATGTGCAACAATTTGCGATAATGACCCCGATTCAATTAAACGGGCACGGAACATACATCATCCATCTGTATTATTTTCACTTGTGTATAATTAGAAAAGGACAGACGAAAATTAGAACTGTCTGATTTAGTTCCGACTAAAAGTCGCGTACAAATTTGTCGATAAGTAAAAACTTGCACAATGAATACACGAAACGAAACAAAAATATTTTGATTTTGATTGATTTTGATTTTACAGTAATATTCATTGCGAAAATTAGTTTGATATTTCTAAGTTGGCGTCCTGTTCCCACGCTTTATGTTAGTAAAATACTATCGTAAAATATTAGTAATTACTACTACTACTAATAAAAAATATTAAAATAATGCAATCGTTTAAATTTGGTTCAGTTTGCGTACAAAGGAATCTTCACCAATAAAGCCTTATCAAGAAAGGCATTAAGATGTTTTGTAAACCTGTTTGTTTTCATCAACTTTTGTGGCTGACTATTCATGCATGTTCAAAAAACAGATAAAATTTAAAATATACAAAGCAAGTGATTTAATATAATTTTAGTACTATGATACAAACATTCCACACGGAATTAATTGCGACAACGACATCAACCATACAAAAACTACACGACAAAACGTTATTATTAAAACCTCACCAATCTCTTACATTAAATTCACGACATTATATAACACGCGATGAAGTAAAACGCTAAACAGACATACACGATATTACACCAAAAAATCTATTATTCTACAGGGAAGATAGACTTCGTCAAGATTTCATGTCAACATAACAAGGCGTCTACAAAATATGACGAAATCTCTCTTATTTTTTATTATATCTTCAAGTTGCGTCCCTTGGGAGACGTGTAGAGGACGCATTTATCGCCATATAGAAAGAATATTTCATATATTCTTTAGAGGATATGTTTTTAAGGGTATCTCCGATGTATTGTTGTCAAGATTTTTCTGAGAAATTAAATATTATAGAGCTTTGGGGATACTGAAATGTTCTTATCTGTTATATTATTTTTGAAGGATGAGATATAGTAGACTTGTTGACTGTAAAGATTCTATGAAATACAAATAATTTTTATATCTTAAATTGATTATCTCTAACTGATGAGTTACTTATAATACGTAGAATAGATCTAGAAAGAATGATAGGTTAGAAAATAATTATACTGATGCTTCAATATTTCTAGATAGATTGCCTATTATTGCAATATTTAAAGATTATAGTTATATATTATTATTTTATTAATTTTATCGAAACTCTAATACTTAGGGATACAAAAATATCTTAAATACAAAATGATTTGAGAACATAGTTCGGCGCCTTTTCTTTGTAAGCCAGTAAGTTTTAAAATTTAACTTCTTATTTTTGCTCATTAATATTTATTTGAGAAAATTTTCCTTGCAAAGAAAAAGTAACCTTTAGCATTCGTCGATAAATCGGCTTTATTTTTTCAAATCTGACCCATAGTTCCTGAGATTAGCGCGTTCAACCAAACAACCCAAGAAACTTTTCAGCCTTATAATATTAGTATAGATTAGCCACAACACCATCAAATCTGTATCGAGTTAGACTTATAACTTGTTGGTACAACGGGTCATTTACTGAACGATGTTTGTTTACTGGTTCTTGCGGCACCTAATACAACCTCATTCAACATTGGCCTAATACAAGCAAATAGTTAGACCTGCGCGGTTTGGGACGTTTAATTACAAACAATGTTACACTGATAATCATGTTCCATTGCGTTGTGTAGCCTCAATTACTTGTAACATATTCAAACAACGACAAAAAAACAATAATTGAACATTTAATTTTATTTATTTATTTAATAGGTACTTTATGCACAGTGTACAGTCACGAGCATAAATATGTTTACACATTGCGCAATTGTAAAACAATATTTTAAAAGGAACTCACCATCAATTCAACTTTTAATCATTTAACAACATAAAATTATAACAGTTCTCAAATCATGTATATATTTTTGAGTTTCAATAAAAACTTCTCGATAAATAAGTTTAAACATATTTATGCTCGTGTCTGTACATAGGTGTACTTAATACCAGAAGACATTCTTGGCCAGTCGACCTTAGGGTGATGTAGGAAGGTGTGGTAGATACACTGAAAATGATCCTGAACATTTTAACTCTACGGGGGCTTCGCAATGTTTATACGGAGACCCAGGCTTATTTACTATCGATAAACCGTCTAAATAAAGTAGGAAAAGGAAGGGCTCGTGGGTCAGTATAAGCTGTATTGTTTGACCGATAGTAAAGGTTAAGCCGCGCTCGACGCGGTTGATTCGTGGGTGGTTAACCATTTGTAACAATACCGAGAATTCTCCGTGCCTCAGAAAGCTCGTTGAACCCTCGGAAGGTACGTTAAACCGTGGGTCCCAGCTGTCATACAGTGATCATTGACAGTCGTTAAGTCATTACAATTCTAACAACCAGTCTTACTATGGTACTGTATTACCCAGCTATGGGTTGTGGTGGAGGTCAGACTGCGAAAAGGCCATAAATCGCTAATAATAAACTCACTGAAGACCCCTAAAAATGCAATCTGTAGAAGATGTGACCAGCGGCCATACATCACTTTGAACGTATACGGAACCCCAATATATCTTTAATAAGGGCACTTCAGTATCCTTCTATATATTTTCCGTTATCCCTTCATATCTCTAACGTCGTGTAGGGTTATTTGAATGACATACCCTTAGCGCTACATCATTACAGCTTATGGGAATTTTACAGGTTATAATATATTTTAAAGTAGGATGCTATGGGATCGTAATTTGTTAGTTTATTATAATCATGGTAAGTTTGGTGAATGGATGTTGTTGTCAATTTAGATTTTAAGATAGCAACACTATTGGTTGATAAATTAAAACAGTGTCATCAACATTCCTTAGATATTATGAGACAAAATATGTTTTCAGTACAATACGAACGAGCTCTACGTTTCATGATATAAATTATTTTAGATTCATTAAGTTATACAATACTGGCTAGGTTGCTACGTCGTAGCAAGAAAGGCTACGTCGCCTACGGTTTCGTAGCTTATTACGAAATCGGTATTACAAACACTGCTCCCTTAGACAAGGTAAATTTCTACAAGCGTTCTTGCTGATCGAATCGCTCAAATGTATGAAAGTGACAAGTCTTAGTCACGTGACTTATCGAAGAGAAATGTCATTTCCATACATATAATCTTATTTAAGCGGTTTCTATCATCGTTAACGCTTGTAGAAGTGTACCTTGTCTAAGGGGGGCTGGTCTCTTTCAGTTCTTAGTACGAACGTATACTGTACGAAATTCTTGTGCCTTCATTTTCTACCAAAGCTCGAATAAATAATAGATCAAAGGATCGGGACCACCTCCATTAATAATTGATGGCCTCAAAGGAGCTTGAATTTTGGTCTAAGCTTTAGTTTTAAGTTTGAAAACTGTATTACACAGGTTTCAGTATTTACCAAAGCTGAAATACAGTTAGTTTCAACTGTGTCCAACTCCCCGTTTGCACGTCAGATGACAAACTATATTACCTGGGCTAACTACTTTGTTTTTCACTCTGCTGTTAACCGACGTCGCTAACTGTAGTTGGTATTTGTGTTTTATGAATTAGAAACGCGTTTTTTTACAGAGATTTTTTGTTGTTATTATGTATTTGCTTTTGTATGCTTAAAGGTTCCATAGTGATTATCATCCGAAATTAATAGGCTATTTATTTAGTGGGTACGTAAGTACTAATACTATGAACATATTCATAGTCGTATAAGCAAAATGGCGAAAAACAAATAAACAAATGATTAGATTTTTTTGGATCAGGATTTGAAATTTGACGTCACATTTTGATATACTTATTTCTATCTAATTAGCAATATGAAAGTTTGCCGTTTTTAGAACTCGATATATTGTTAGTATATTTTTTTATATTTAGATTAAAAAAACATCGTCAAATACTCAATTATAGTTCTCCTCACTATTACGTCTTCTGCCTAGCCTTTCCCCAAGCTATGTTAAGTTTTGGTTTTAAGTCTTACCAGATTTAGCTAAGTATCTTTTACCTGGAGCTTCCCACCTGACCTTCTTTACCACCTGACTTTTCTTACATAGATACAAGAGTTTGACGCAATTTTAACATAAAAAAGTATAACCTATAAATAAATAAAATTATTAATTATCACAAGTGATTGAAATTGTTACATTTGACACGATTTATGGATAAAATTGTTACTGAAAAAAGTATTATCAAATCAATATAATCTTAGGTAAAAATGAATTTAAAGCTGTATTTCTAAGGCTTCGCTAATCTCGTATCGGATATTTATATCTTTTCCTTTTGACGTGTAAAATGATTTATTAAATTTATTCCGTTAAGCTACCAGTTTAACAAATTTAACGATTACGATACGCAGGATATAATATTGTAGCGTTTTTGTATCACAGAAAATTAGAATCATTAATCACTTCTTACAGACACTACAAGTTATATAATATCTTATAAAACTGTTTAATAAAAAGAGCCTTGTTTTACTTAAAATGTTATTTTTTCAACGTGTAATAACCTTTAAGATTTCTTTAAACCATAAGATACTAAAATTCAGTTATTTTATCTATAGAAGTTTTCGTCTTAAAAATAACGTCATCGTCAACTAACCTCAATAAAACTCAATAAACGTCGTTTTCGCCAATTTAAGATTATATTTTTCGTAATTTTAAAAATAAATTGCCTCTTCTTCAATTTATGTGTAATATTATTCTACAATAAGATATCACTACTATTTCTTTAAAAAAACTTAACATCTATTACTCATATTATTAAGCCAAAGAATATGTCTGTCACGCGCTAATCTCAGTAACTACTAGACCGATATAGAAAATAGTTGCCGAGTTAGTCCATTTAAC
Source organism: Plusia festucae (assembly GCA_950381575.1). Classification (NCBI taxonomy): domain Eukaryota; kingdom Metazoa; phylum Arthropoda; class Insecta; order Lepidoptera; family Noctuidae; genus Plusia; species Plusia festucae. The sequence continues at coordinate 2,554,629 of OX494447.1, forward strand.
GAGGAATGCTAAAGGATACTTTTTGCCACAATAATTGACACCGGGTGGAACCGCGAGAAAAAGCTTGTTTTTCATAATAATATCCTACCAAGAGTTTAATTAAATAAACTACAAATAACAAAATACCTTTTAGCCATAGTAGTATAAAGAGAACCTCTTTTGTTGAAGAATTCTCTAAACAAATAAACAGTTCGTCATTCAAACAAAGTTTTCAATGCTGTGAATGTCGCAGTAATGTGGTGCTTGACAAACGCTGGAGTTCTATCTTATTAAAGTCTATTCAACACTATACAAGTGTTCTGAGCTGCAGTGATATTGTGTTGCTACTTCAGTCTACTATGGATAGTTTCTTGTTTGATTGTGTTAAATCGTTTATAAGAGTTCCTAACCTTACTATTTAAAGTTGCATTCTCTTTTTTTTTTTATTATCTGTTTACATTTGTATGTAAACAGATCAATAAAAAAAAAAAAAGCTTACTAGCTTATATAGTTCGCAGATTACTAGTATTCTTGTTAATCCCTCGTACTAAGCTAAATCGCTTGTGTTACGAGTGGGTTCACGTTGGTAGTGCAATGGATGAGATTCGAACCTGCAACCACTTGATCGCAAGTCCGACGTCTTAGTCATTAGATTACCGCCGCTTCAACACTAAACCGGCCTTTATGTTAGCACTCCAAACCCAGTCATCTCATCTTACTCAACCAGTTCCGAAGTTATTCTTAACAACTTTGAACCACAAGGAGCCGAGTCACATGACGGTGGTCGCATCAATGTGTTGCGCTGGAAACTGAGCCAACTCAACTAAGTTGAGCCTTTGTTATATAGCTCTAACTCAACAGCAATTACGTCACTGTTGCGTGTGCAGTAAACTTCAAAACATGTATGTAATATTAAATAATTATTATGAAAACTAGTGGACCCATCCCGTCTTCGCACGGGTAACACAGTAACAAATGTTTACAATCATACAAACATCTTCACCTTGAAGTGAATGTGTCTATCTATTTCTGAATACTTCATTAAAATCCATTGAGTAGTTCAAAAATTCTAAGCACACAGATAACGGGAACAATACAATATCGTGACATCATATTATCATTTCAAATCAATTAATTGCTTTAGTTTTACAAAAAAAAACAATGCATGTCTTATATTTTGTTTATCTACCAGCCGGACATAAAAAAAATTGTCGACATACCAATGGTTATTATTGTTTTTACTGCAAATTGTAAACTTCACTAGAATGAAATACTAATCTTATTCCATTAGTAATTTCTGTTGACAAATTTTGTCAATTAGTTTTAATTTTACAAGGTTTATTTTAGTATTGGATTTATTTAAAAAAAAAACATAACTTAAAAGACAAAAGTAGAGTAAAGTTGGGTACTAAACCAAAATTATTTGTGAATATTAAGTCATGCGAACGAACAATTTAAATGTGCGATTAGTATAATAATTTAACAATTTAGTCTCATTTAAAACCATTTAAATTCCATAAACGATGTTACAACAGCTGCAAAAAGCCGCAAAATGATGGTGAGCTTACATGGGTACGTTTTATAGGCCTGTCATTTTCCCACTGCTGGTAAAAGACCTTCTTATTTCGATAAGTAAGAAGCATTCATCAGGCATGTTTTTATATTATAGTGCATGTGAAAAGAAATACACCAGTCATTTCCATTGTCGTGTTTCTTTGTTTCTGTGTTCGGTCTAAAGGTAGACTCTTGACACTGTACAAATCAATAATTGACGACCTCCGTGGTCGAGTGGCGTACGCACCGGTTTTCAAGGTGTCGTCAGCTCTGAGGTCCCGGGTTCGATCCCCGGACGGGTCAATGTAGAAAAAACACTTTTCTACATTGCCTCGGGTCTGGGTGTTTGTGGTACCTTCGTTGTCTCTGGATTCCATAACATAAGTGCTTTAGCTACTTACTTTGGATTCAAAGCAATGTATGTGATGCTGTCCACATTTATTTATTTATTTATTATAATTTTGTTTCCTGTTTAATATTACTTTTTTTCTGTTTTGCTCTTCCACACATTTGTTATTTATTTATTTTTATACACCATATGTTGAGCTATTATAGACCCTACAAGCTAAGAACCTTTTAATTCAATATTATTATTATAATAAAAGTGATTTATTATTATAATAATAAAATCATTATTATAATAAATCACTTATGCAATATATCGAACTGCTAGAGGGCGGAGACCTGGTGATCTGAAACACAGGTCCGTAAAACCTACCTTAGGCCCCAGTCTCCCACAGTAAACTAAAGAAAATAACCATGTGTAACAAGGTCTATAATGTTTATTGTGGTGAGAAAATAAATGCTTATTACTTGAGGCAGTAAACATAAAATACAGGAAAAACAGTGTTTAAAGTGATAACATTGACACGATAGGACGCGTTTAATTTATAGGCTTAACTATGTGTGTGTGACTAATTATTGTCCTCATATAAATGCAAATACGCAATTTCGACATGACATTCTTGATTAAAAAATTATAATAAATATTTTGATTAAAAAAAAAACTACTTAAATGATTGTATGATAATGTATATAGAAATACTTTTAAGATACACCGTAGTAATATTAAAAAATGTTCTCAAATATCAATTAACAATTGTCGGAGATTTCGCAAAACAAATAAAAAAATAACTCGAATAAAGAACCTTAATTTTTAAATTCGCTTCGTCGAATACCTACATATTAAAAAAATAAAAATCGTTGTAACTGAAATGCCTAAAAACATTAGCTCGTGGAAATTATTTGACATTCAAAATGGCGCTCATATCTGTCAAGTTCATTAACGTGTAGTGTGAACCCACGCTTACAGTCGATTAGTTATTATATTGATTCGAGTCGCGACGGTGCAAACAAGCACATAGCGCACTTAAACGTTTATTATGCAACGCAAACATAATTGTTTTTTTTTTTTTTTTTTTTTTTTTTTTTTTAACATAATTGTTGAATGTTCAGTGGTTTCAGGCTGATTACACATAGGAGTCTGTATTTGAATTTGAAGTACGAGATTCTCTGCATTCAATTATATCTGGTTAAATAACGTGCCGAATATTTTGATGTGGTATTACGTTTTATGTGGTTAAGAAGTGTTAAATTTTCTTAAAATAACCTACTTACATTCCTTTTAATTTATTCATAATAAAGCTTAGACGATTACAGATAATTTAATTATTGTTTTCTACTTCAGTACAGTCAACAGCAAAAGTATATGATCAAAATCAAAAAATTAATACTAATGAACGGACTTCGCGTCAGAAATAGGTGACATCGAAGTGATTCAAAGTATGTGATTGTAAATTATACAAAATATTAACTACTAGTACAATTACCATATATTCGTGATCAGTTTTGACTCCAAAAGTTATAAACTCAATTCATCATCTACTTTTGCTGTTACAAAAATACATTTTCTAAAGATGAATGATAAAATAATTATTCACCTTATCTGTCAACAATCATTTGGATTTCATTCGAAAACGTATAAATAATATGACATTAAGCTTTTGGGATGAAAACATCTTCGGTCTTTCTGGTCTCAGTCTTCATTGTTTATGTCAAAAAAATAAGGGGCTCGTGGCTAAGTGTAAGCCGCGGTTGGTCTATGGATGGTTGACGATTTGTAAACATACTGAGACCCGCGACTCGGAAAATCTTTGGTCCCAACTGTCATAAAGCGATCTTTGACAGTCGTTGAGTCATTTGAATTCTGACATCCAGTCTTACTATGGGGATACCTATAGGTACCTACTGTATTACCCAGTAAAATGGCTTTTGGAGGTTAGATAGGCAGTCGTTCCACGTAAAATACGGTGTTCCGATAAATCTAGTAAGATTGGAAGTCAACCCCAAAATAGCTTAGGAATAGGCAAGGCAGATGATGAAAATAAAATAATGTAAATGTAGGTTTCTACTGTCAAAAACTTTTTCAAAATAACCATAAAGGAGCTTATTCTTTGCATTATTGTAAGAGCTTCTTATTTATGTGCACAAAGTAGTTACATGAAAAATGTCATACTTTCAGTAAACTCCTAAATCGAGCAAACTTTTTTTTATAAATGTCAACCTCGAATGTGTGCCGTCTAAGTGCATTTCCAGGTTAAGCATTGGATATCAGGTTTAGCCGTTAAGGAAACCTAAGATGGCGACCGGGTTTAAAATTACTGCTTAGTAAAACGTGACTGTTCTATATTTTGAGTTATGTTTGTGGAAGTGTGTGGTGAATTCTAAGTATTTTCTTCCGTCATAATAGCTTTTGCCTGTAATTTTGTTCGTATAATCTATTATAATATCTACTAACGGTCTTTTTTATTAACAAATTGATAGAAGTATTAGAGTATTTAGAGTGGCACTCCAAAATCTTATACATAAATAGATTTTCAATACTGGCTGATAATCTCTTTATTTTACTTCTGGTAAAGAAACCTGTATTTTTTATCCTCAGAGTCCTTGAGGACTTTCCCCGACTAGAAGAAGGTGCAAGGTACTGCAATGGTGACTCTCACCAAGTAGACACTAGGATGATTCTGCTTTTTCTTTACCCGGGACTAGACGAGATGCATTCCCGTCTATGTCGTTGGCAATTAACTGTGATCGTTGGAAAATTGCTTAAGTATCCTATTTTAAGTTTAACGTCCATCATGGACGTTGCTGATAAAGGTGCCAAATGGAAGTAAGACTGGGCTGGACAGGTGTACTGAATGCTAGCGGAAATGAGGGTAAAAGCCACCAACAGAAGAAGGCCACGTGGAAGACCCAGACGAAGATGGATGACGGATGAATTAGATGCTTTTAACAAAGAGTGGCCTCAATCGGCCTATGGCATGGAAACATGGAAAAAATAAAGAGATACCTTTGCCCTGTAGAATAACAGTTCGGGCTCAAAATAAATAAATAAGTGGAAAATTTTAATTGAAACAGTTCAGCCGTTTTGCGACAAAGTTAAACATCTACCCAAAGTCACTAAATTGATGACTAAAATCAAGAAGAACACACAAAACTTTCAAGTACTTTTCAGATTGCCCACTTTACACAAGCTTAATTTAAAACAACTTATCCAGTACAGACCGTGCCACGTAAGATGAGACTTGACACACCACGTGGTATAACTTGCGCAGTAGTCGATTACTAGGTGTCTTTTGCGGAATGAGGTTGGAGGGGGGAAGGGACCGGGCATCATCGGGGTGGCGATGGCGGAAAAAGCGCGGGAGGTGCGACACTTGTGCCAGCTCCCCATTACTGACACTTGCCAGCCCACCTAGCCAAGTGACATTTCTAAAAGCGATAACGATGATAGAAATCGCTTAAATGACATTAAATGTATGGAAATAACATTTGTTTTCGATATGTCACGTGACTTAGACTTGTCACTTTCATACATTTAATGTCATTTAAGCGATTTCTATCATTGTTAACGCTTGTAGAAATGTCACTTGGCTAGAGGGGCAGGTCTCATTTTTCGTGGCACGCTCTTTAAGAGAAACATCGGGAACTGGACGGAGGACAATTAAATTAGTTACTCACTTTAACCTTGTTTTAATTCGTGGCTCAGTTCAATTTTCCTTTTGTAATTGTTTTACATTGTTTGTTAGTTTAGAAAATTAACGAGAACCAATGACGCTATTAAGTCGGTACATGCAAACCTCTCGTTAATGTGTCGGTGAGTTTATTGACTATAAACTAACTTGATTGATTGATTGTAATACGGCGTACCTATTTGGAGGTATTAAGGTTTTGTTGAATTGGAAATTTTATGATTGGTCTTAATCTCTAAGAGGAATAGAATAACAGTATGTGTGACTTTAAGGAATAGAATAACAGTATGTGTGACTTTAATTAAATTGTTGATTTATATTTATTAATATTTTTTATTATTTTCTCAAAATAGTGAGTTCTGTTTAAAATTGGTAAGGCAACTACTTAAATTTTGGATTTTTATTTTTTGACTGTATTTGAAGTGTCGCTCAAAAAGAGAGAAAGGCACAATCGGCCTTAGCGTTCGGCGTGTGACGCATCAATCTCTCTCCTACACCATCAGCCGGTGCGTCCGAGTAAAAGAAAGATAGTATGAAATTTTCCATCAATGTTTTGACTTGTAAATTAAATACAAATAAAAAGAAGATAAACGTGAAACTTCCAGAAGGCTTCGAACCTACGACTTATTTGACTTTCGTCTACTTTGCTACTTTGCTAGCTAAGCTACATAGGTAACTGCCCAAGTGTTCAAATTACTCCTTCCTTATTCTGCTGCACGTCTTGGGGCGACATGTACAACATCTAAAGACACGATCTTTTCTTATGGCGCACTTTGTCATTTAGTTTTAAAGTTAACGATTCTGAAGCACCTATTTTAGGTTTACTGGAAATAAAAAATATAAAAGTATTTTCATTTTGCATCATCACGTGAAATTATCGACCTTATACCGACTTTACAGACGACCAAATTTTTTGTTTTGAATATCTCAATTTAAGTCAATCAAGTAAGTTAATAGCGGTCTGCTGCCGGATATAGACCTTTTCCATTTACACTAACACAAGCCGTATCTACCATCAGCTGACGTCATCTGGCGTAACGTAACACAAAAGACAATATCTCTTTATTGTCTCTATTCCATCCGCATTCTAGTTTCTATTAACTTATTTATAAATGGTGTCGCATGGACATGCTTTGGGAAGTTTAGTTCAACATTTCCAAGCTTTAATACAGTTGTAGTTTCCCTCTGAATTATAAAGCCTAGTTTAATGTTTGTAGTTTGCAGCAAGATGTTTCGGAGACGAGTTGAATTTTTTAGTTGTTGTAAGTTTTGGAGAATTCGAGGTACTACGACTTTGTGTAAATAATTTTGGATGGCAATTCTGTTAGGCTTCAACATTGGATATAATTAAACTGTATACAGATAAAACCCGCCGACATGCTCTCACAGTTTGGTTTTAATTATTATGCTTTTATTAATACAATAATTATTATTCAGTAGTTTTGTATGGCATTGTGTAATATATACGATGTTAATTTAATGTAATATTTGTATAGGTATGTTGCTTTTTTATATAATGTGTGCGTAAATAAATGAAAAATGCAGTTTTAATTTATTTACACACACATTAAATCAAAGAAAGCAACATAAGTAACGACCGGCATAATTGTAATGACAATAACCATATTGTAGGTTTTTGTTATTATTATTTATATGTCTGATAAGCTAATCACTAGGCTACGACCGCTTTTTTAATGTGGCCTTAACCATCAGACTAGCGATCATGTGGTCGTGGGTTCGACTCCCACCCATTGCACTATCAACGTGAACCCACTCGTAACGCTAGCATATATTTAGCTTACCACGAGGGGTTAGCAAAAATACTAGTTATGTATGAGCCATATTGCTAGTAAGCTTTTTTTTTAAAGTATAGGGTAAGGCTGCCTTCACACTAGCGTTTGTCCAGCGTAGGCGTTCGATGAACGTATGCGCAGCGCAGACGCCGCGACAACGCGGCGCGTGCGTCGCGTTGTCGCCGCTTCTCTACTGGAACAATCAGTACGCTGCGCTAGCGCCGCGTGTGCGCGACGTATGCGCCGCGTTCGTACAATCTTGTTCGCATCCGACCTCTCCTTGCCTCCCGCGCCCCTGTGCACGATTGTACATGACACCGCAGTAACGCGGCGCATACGTCGCGCACACGCGGCGCTAGCGCAGCGTACTGATTGTTCCAGTAGAGAAGCGGCGACAACGCGACGCACGCGCCGCGTTGTCGCGGCGTCTGCGCTGCGCGTACGTTCATCGAACGCCTACGCTGGACAAACGCTAGTGTGAAGGCAGCCTAAGTGTTATGATAATTATAAACACTATGTCAACAAAACTATTCAGTAAGTTTATTTGTTAAATCACGGTAAAAGTTTGAACTTCATTTAATCTCATACTTAAACTAGCAATCTTTATTTTTTAACCACACTTATTAAACTGAGCACAGATTGTAGTTTGCTTCACCAGACTTTGGGTGACGGTTATCATCTGCCACTCCAGTAAAAACTTCAAACATTATTATGGATTTTCACCAACATTACATAGTGCTGAGATTTGATGACGCAAGAGTTCTTCGTCTTATGGCATCCAAGGGTACTTGCGGTCACTGCGCTTCAACATAAATTAATTCCTCTCGAACTAAATTAGAATGAATAACTAAATGCTTTCACGGAATTTCACCACACTCCAACTATTCTCAAACTAGATAACTACTTTTGTATAAATATTCGAGACGATCGACGTTCGAGAGTCAAATTGGGGGTATTATTCTGACAACCGTCCGATTTGTAAATCGCTGGGGCATTAAACCCTAGACTACCACGTTGTGAATTTGCAAAACCAATATACGGAATAATTAGTACTTGATGTTTTGAGAATAGGGTTTGTAGATGTCTCTGTAAATAACCTTTTTGTTTTGGTTTTGTTTATATTCAAAAATATGGTTTAAACCTTTCATTATAAAAGGCATGCTGTTTTTTAATTTATCTACTTTAGTTTTCAACTGACCACAGACAAATTTTGCTAAACAACGCAAACATTAAGATTTACGACATACCAAGAACAAAGTATGGCAAAAAAGTAAATTATATGACGGAGTAAAACTATACTGCAAAATCAATAAAAATATTTTTATTTTTATTTGTTATATTCGCGTACGCTAATAAAGAAAGCCTTTTTTCATTAATATTTTCATCAAGCATATTTTGGTACCCTCCTGTGCAAAAACATCTGTCTCGTGTTAAAAAAATCCTTTACACACAAACTCATGCCCATAACTTTTCATTTCCCCCGTTATTTGGACCTATTCCACCCCTTTTTCATTCTCCCTTGCTCATCGTTTTTTTTTGTTTGGTGAAATTCGGTTAAAATTATTGTCATTGTAGCCCTAGTGGTAAAAATAGTTACGTGTAATGAAAAATATTTTGTTTCCGTTTACGGCTTACTATAATATTTATATCTATAGATTTGTTGTTATTCAAACAAATAACGTATATAACTACTAATAATACTAGCGTAGGTATTTATATGTATCTAACGAAGGAAAAAAAAAGAAAAAACCTTTATTGACACACCAATTAGCGCCTAAGTATACACTTATCAACTACACATAAAAAAAAGATTAAACAACAAATTAAAAAAAAACGGAATATTAACTTTGCACGCCATTGAGTGTGACAATGGCACACTCACTCAACACATTCTGTTTGTGACCACCATCACAACACAGAACTGATTTTCAGTGAATCTGATTGTTTCTTTTGCATAGGTGGCTCATTTTGTACAAAAATGGTAATACTATGGAATATGGAAATGACATTAATTTGCTTTCGATAAGTCACGTGACTTAGACTTGTCACTTTCATACATTTAAAGTCATTTAAGCGATTTCTATCATCGTTAACGCTTGTAGCAATGTCACTTGACTAGGGGGGCTGATCTCAATATGGTTCATGTGCATCTTTTTTTGTGTCATGTTCCATCCGTGACGAATGTCACACCTTGAAAAAGGAGAATTCCTCTTTCAAGTCTCAAGAGTTCCCATGAAAACTATAGACTATCTTATTTTCTCTGCAGATGTTGCATGTAAAATACTATTCAGCGGAAAACGTTGACAAAAATTTTTTGGGAAGAGGCTAAGCACAGAACGGTAGACGATTGCGATTTACACATCTATTCAGATATACATCTTATTTACTGTAATAGAAAAATACAGCTTAAAATCTTAGTTTAAATATAATTTTTAGGGACCTTCCAGACAAAAATAAATACGATCAGAATATCTGCCTATTTGTAAAAGGTGGAGATTACTATTTATAAGAGACTTGTGGGAGAGAGACTTATTATACAAGCTTAGTGACTCCAATTAATAATTCTGTTCTACAAACTACAACGCTTCTTCGTTTTAATGGTCAGCCATTTTGTTTGCCATTGACTAATGCTGCTCGTGACACGGGATTGATCGGTTTTACTTTTTTTATGTTTATATCACAAAAATGCAATAAGTATTTTTGAATTAGCTCAGAACAGATGATAAATAACTATTATGACATTTTGGGACACCTTACACTCTGCCATCTGATCCCAAACTATGTAGGACTTATGCAGTCTGGTTCACTAATTACTAGACAAACAGAGAGGACATCCTCTCTGTGACATCCTCATCCAAATAAATTCTGAAATTATATGCATTGGACATTATTTCATGATTCCTTTGTCTGACATAATTGTTGAGAATAGAGTATTTCGCCGTTGTGGTGGCCTAGCGGTTCAATGACCGGATCCGCATGCACATGGTTTCAGGTTCGAACCCAGGCAACTGCCATTAATTTTAATTTGCCTTAATCCTTGCAAGACATCACTGACAAACGGTGACGGAAAACACCGCGAAGAAAACTGAATTAAAAAAAAAATCTGAAGCCGCCAACCCGCAATGATCAATACTCTCTATGGGAAAAGGCCTGTGCCCAGCAGTGGGATATTTATGGGCATTATAGAGTATTTATGAGATTTATTAGTGTTAAAATTGGTAACAAAAAAAATAAAAAAACTATGACAAAAAGTGTAATGGTAGGTAATATTATTATTAGTAAGTTCATAAGAATTTGCTAGTAATTACGTTTCTTATTAGCCGGATTAAATTCACAACTATCAAAACACAATTAACAGTACCACTTTTACGAAGTAGGTAAATAAATTGTAAACCAGAGCCACAAAGAGCGTCACACTTCAAGATATTTTAAAATAATAAAGTACTTTATAGTTTGTTTTCTTTTGTTTCAGGTACGTAATGAATTATCTTTCGTAGAGAATCAACTGCAGAAACATTTTTTATAAAAGTTAGTATGAAGAATGACTTTAAAGAACATTGAGTTATTATGAACATCTCAGTCTTGTACCAATTGGCTTCAAAGAAGGTATTTAAAACTTTTTACTAATTAATATTTAATAAGATTATATCCGTATACTTTGCATCAGTTTTCACAGGGTTGCACCAAATTTAAATCTTATAATGAGTCAAAGAATATAAAAATTGTGTAATATTTGGACAAAGTCAGTTGAGAAATAGAATGTCAATTATTTATTATTATTATTTTCGTTACTAAAACTTTTTATTTTTGGTAGCCGCATGTTCGTTTCATATTCCGATTAATTTTCTTGAGAAGGAAAAGTTAAAAAAACATATAAGTTATACCTAATAAGTTCTTGGATTACGTTTTCATTAAAATGAATTGTAAACTCTAGTCTTTTAAAAATAGATCTTAATCTTGTTTACGTTTTACAGAAAGGTTAGCTGGTTTTTTCTTAATGAAAAATATGAATTCTTTTTGTTTCTTTAACAGTTTTTTACATAAATTAAAGGTTATCAAGTAGGTAACGCAATCCTGTATTCTGTTTTAATTTTTTTTTATTGCTTAGAAATACAATACTTATTCTTCTTGCTAGCCTTTTCCAAGCTATGTTGTGCCCGGCCGGCGCTGATGGCTTCAGTTGAATACTGTAAATGGATCAACTGCCAATCTGATCTATGCAACCCGCTTTACTGGAACAAATGGTCACCCGACCATTGACCAACCGCGGTGAGCACAGCTTAACTTTCGGCTTACATTTAGCCACGAGTCTTATAAATACGAATGAGTTTTATAAATTGTATTCAAATCCGTTTAGATTTAGTATTAATTCAGTTACAAAAGACCTAACAGTAAAACGTTTGCATTTATTAGGATATTAATCTTAGCAGCCCATTGGGTAAGGAATGTACGCTATTCGCGAAAAGAGGTTATATTTTATAGTACATCTAGATTTATGTTTCCTAATGTTTAGAAATGGCGTACTATTGTAAGTCTTGCCTACGTAGTAAAGGATGGGCCTACTGGCAACTTCAGAATGCGATTTAACAAAGTGTATTTTTTTTTTTACAAAATGCACATAAAATTGCAAACAAACATCATGCTATATGCAGAGCCTTAGCTCTGGTTTTCAGCAAATGGCCAGTATTAAGGTGATGACTTCTGTCTTCCACCGTTTAAATGAATGACAAATTAATAAATAAAATAAATATATACTTAATTTTGATAATAACCTCTGTCAACTGTTTTTCCGCCAATAAAAATACCTACTTAAGAATGCTTTAATTTCTTAAAATGACGTTAAAATGCATCTATGACTAATGTTATTTTACGAATTTAAGCAATAAACAAGATGAGTATTGAGATTATTACGTGCGATCTACATCAAGGAAAAACAACAAAGATAATATTTTTATACGCCTAACAAAAACACCGTTTTGTTAACTTTATGAGAATATGAAGTAAAATTTCCAACTGCATCAAAAGAGAAAATTATAATAATGATCTTGACATTTAATAAAGTAATTTTTTGACATCGCATACAAATGGTCAGTCTCTGAGACATGAGCCAGCCCTAACAGTCGACCTAATTAGTGTGTCAGGTGCAAACGCTCAACTGAATTAATTTATTCTATATTTTAATTAGCTGTCTTCTTTTGTCTTCCATGCAATTGTTTCATTAGGAAAATGGGGCATTGTTAGGGGAATAATTGACATGTTTTCTTTTTAGTGTTGTCTGGTTGGATAAGCTTTGTGTTGTATGACAGTGTATTGTTAAAAGTTGTATTTGGTTAAATAAAAAATTAAAATACATATATTTATTTACTGTAGACTTTATTGCTACTTCTTCTTCGGGATAAAAAGAAGCAAATAAAAATATTTTGTTTCTAGTAAACCTAAAATAGGCGCTTTAGAGACTTTATCTTTAGATTCAAGGTGCGCGGTTCCAAAGACTCACTTCTATGGAGAAAAACCGGGAAGAAACTCAATACGTTACTCTAAAACTTTAAAACTACTGGACTGATTGCAATAAGAGTACTCCATAAGAATGCTATATTATCCCTGAGTAGCTCTTCTTCTGCCGAGCCTTTTCCCAAGCTATGTTGGGGTCGGCTTGCAGACTTACCAGATTTAGCTGAATACTATACTTTACATGAAGCGACTACCTATCTGACCTCCACAACCCATTTTACTGGGCAATACAGTATCCCATAGTTAGACTGGTTGTCAGAATTGTAATGACTCAATGACTGTCAAAGATCACCGTATGACAGTCGGGACCAACGGCTTAACGTACTTTCCGAGGCACGGAGGGGTCTCGATATGTTTACAAATGGTCACCCATCCACGGACCAACCGCAGCTAAAGTTTATAAATACGGGATTTGAAAACTAAAGGAGAATGCCAAGATTCGGCCCGAGTCGTGAAGCGTCCGACAGATTTTCTATAATAATGATAGAGGATAATAAAAAACTGTAAAAATTATACAATATAATTAAAGTCTGTAGAAGTACAACGTTGAAAAGTCATTTTAAATAGTTATTAATAACATTTCTTATTTCACTTTGAAATATTGCCAGTACTAAAATAAAATTAAGGATACGAAATTGTAGTTGCAAATCGATTACAATAATATTATTTATTATATAGCTACCTCAGTGAATTTATTACTGACATACGTTGTAACAAAAAGCATTAAGTTATATTTTTTAGCATCAAATTAAATTGTTTTTAATTATGACGATACCGTTAAGAATAATTTATTTCAATAAATGTTATTGTGCTGACAACATTTGATGTTAACTTATCTTGTTTGCTAATGTCAAAAAGCTGTATGTCTCAATATCGCTTACGCTCTCTAGATGGCGCTGTTAACATTTTAGTTACTGATATTAAACAATGTAGTTTGATGACTACACTAATGTCTAGTCTTCTCAAAGGAAAACTTAAAAAATATCCAAACAATTATTCTTTAACTTAAATAAACTATCTTCAAAATCTTAGGGTAGAAATAAATAGTAAAATTATCAATAATATTTGATACAAAATACAAATGATAATATCAAGTAAAATGTACATAAACTTAAGTATATTTTCACTATAAAAACATATATAACTATAAACGAAGATGAATTGCCAGAATAACTAATTTAATTAATAATTTATTTGTTTATTTCATGTTATATAGTTCAAATCGGAAGTATTAAGTGGTCAACTTTAAAGAACTGTAACTTTTTTGGTCAAGTTCTACTAAAAAACTAATTATACTATCAAATTCTATAATTATTTTCCTTTTTAACGATATATGGTTCATCTTTGTCGGTTCGGGCCGACTCTTGTAGGAAACCTTGGCAATCTCCTTTAATAATGAAAAGTTTCTACGTAGTTCTTATTTTTACGTAGTCTAAAACAAGATCAGAAAAAAATCACTTTTACCTCACTTACAACCAATAACCTAAAAATAATAATATTATCTGACCTCTTCTATTTTTGTCCGCACCTTAAATTTTCTTGTTTATGACAATAATTTGGTTTTGCCACGGTTCCGTCCATGTAGATGTCGTCCATGGAATAAAAAAAGGTTTGATTTATTTTAGTATCCTAGCTTACCCCATATCAAGTTTAATCAAAATCTTTTCAGCGTTTTAGCAGTGAAAGCGTGTGTACAAACAGACAAAGTTATTTTCATAATCACAATATTAGTATGGATCTTATCATCATTCTACAAATGCATGGCACAGCACGTCAATTCTGTAAAATGTCAATCAACAACTCGCATCTCACTTCGCTGTTCACTTCACGTTCACTCTCACTTCGCATAAGTTTCAAATTTCGAGTGCGAACTCAAACGTCATCTCATATTTAGGCCCGAGTTTTCTAACTACATCATAATCATTGATTACGTAACCGTTCTGTTAGCATTAAACCGATGTTCAATCCAACCGCGTTTTTTTTTAGAGTTCACCATTTATTTCTAACCAACGGTTTGCTAACCAAACTGTTTTGAATGAGTGAGTCCAAAATTACCAAATGCTGGAATGGTTTATCATTATTTTGTGAATGTTTATTGTCTTAATGGTCACGTCAATCAATTTTCATTGTCAAACTCTGTGATCAAATCATCTAACTCAATTTATAATTTTTTCGTGTCGTGTTTGTTATTAAATCTTTTATTGAATATATATCAGTGATATGGAAGATGAGCGTAAACGTACTTTGAATTTCACCAGTGGCGAGAAATCTGTACTTACGGCACTCGTAATAATGTACAGAGATAGAATAGAAAATAAAAAATCGGACGCTAAAGCAAATGCCGATAAAGCAAGAAGTTGGAAGGATCTGGCTGACGAGTTTAATGCTATTAGTACTCACTGCAAACGTTCTCTTGAGAGCTTCAAATCAAATATATTTATTTGTTAAAGCTTACTTGTTACAGCTTACAATTGCTGGGAGAATAACAAAATAAAAACTTTATGTCAGGAAGCATAAACCAATGGCTAAACTGAGTTGGCTACATCGTTTAAGCTAATCATTCGATTACAGTACATAATCAATGGTTAGAGAATGGTGAACAGCAAAATAAACTTTTGAAAAAAAAATTAAACCGACTTCAAAAACCAAAACAAAACCTAAAAGGCACAAAATAGTGTAAAATAAACTTGAACTATCTAAAATATTAATACAAAACTAGAAGTTATCTGTTTAAAGTTGGTGCCAAACTATATTATATACTCGTATTTGTACTAGTATTTTTAGGTATTTATTTTTTGTTGGTATATTGTTGTTTGGCACCGACTTCAAACAGTTCACTTCTAGTTTTGTATTAATATTTTAGATAGTTCTAAGTTTATTTTACACTATTTTGTGCCTTTTAGGTTTTGTTTTGGTTTTTGAAGTCGGTTTAATTTTTTTTTCAAAAGTTTATTTATTTTTTCATTTTTTGTGTTCATAATGTTTATTATAATAATACAATACAGCTCACCTTAGAAACGTTAAAAAATGTAAATGAGGGTCAATACATATTTATTATATAAAAAAAATCAACCCTTAACTCCTAAAACTCAAGGTTTCTTCCATCATCAGCTCAGTAGTTACCAAAAGCCTTGAGGTGATGACTATTGGACGTAAATACCTAAATAGGCTCAGTAGAATAATGAAACACGTTCGACATTTCTTTAAAATTTAAGGGTTTCCTTCGATTTAACTGGGATCCCATCATCAGATCCTGACTTGGTGACAATGGGACCACCTCGGGAGAATACTCTTTCGAATACAAAAAGAATTATAAAAATCGGTTCACAATTGACGGAGTAATCGGTGAACATACATAAAAAAAAAAATAGTGACACGCCGAACATATAACCTCCTCCTTTTC
This sequence comes from Plusia festucae, assembly GCA_950381575.1. Lineage (NCBI taxonomy): Eukaryota > Metazoa > Arthropoda > Insecta > Lepidoptera > Noctuidae > Plusia > Plusia festucae. Next base: position 2,570,900 of record OX494447.1, read on the forward strand.
GAAGTCGGTTAAAAATATTGTTAAACAGCCGTTCATGGTTCAAACATTTGTTTAAAATTTAACCATCTGTTGGTGAACTTGGGTCTAAATCTCACGGTTAATTTAGTTCAACACGCTGACACGCTCGCAAGTGTAGCGCTAGTGTATCAACCGAGTTTATAGAATGCCAATCAAGAAATTCACGGCGGGTTCAGATTCGAATTTTAGAACGACGTCTTACAGAATCAACAGGCAGGTGATCGAGTGTCAATTAAATTGCTTATGTCAAATTGAGTAACCGACAGAAAATCTGTAAAATAAATTGATTTTGTTATAACTGTTCGTAAGTAAATATTAAAACTGGTACGCGTGCCGTGTTTATTTTTATCATCTAATAATATTCAGCCAGCTATGAAAACGAAAATTTATATAATCAGATTAATATTAATAGCGTTAGTCAGGCTTTGTTTCAAACAATCGCTTCATAAAGCCACATCGTTAACCGTTATAAAGATGTTTCTAGAACAATTTATGATTAAAATGTACCTTTAAGAGCATTGAGATCATCATTACTTTGAAGTTGAATGGTTTTAATGATAAATATTAAGTTATATAATTTACTTTTATTACAGAGAGGATTTTATTTTAAATATCTACTTAAAATGTAATATTTAAAGTCTTATTGTCCATCTTCTAAACTACTTAAGACTCTTTCTAACCAACAAAATGATGACGTTATTAACCGGACTGAATATCATATTTTTGTATTTATCCACTAATAGAGCAAGATACAAGTTCTTATAAAGGGCATTATTTCCATACGTACCAAACAATACAAGAACTGATTCTAGTACGACCAGTTTCAGTTAATTGAATGATTTTCCGTTTGCTACAAACAAAATAGACTTATACCATTAATATAATTAGTCAAAACTCCGCCCAAATCCTGTTCATGTCAGATTGGGACAAGCTATCCAACGTTACCGACTGCATTTAACAGGTACATAGCGAAAAGTAATCAGAATAAGATTTAAGAGCATAAATATTAGAATGGTTCCATGTTAATTTTAAGCAAATTATAAACTTTTTGTAATTTTGCAATTTTTTCCTCATTTTTTATTGTAATATTATTACAACAAATTATCATTCCTTTTAATTTATTCGCTACCAGAAAGGTTGGGGTTAAAATATATTGACGATTTAACGCCAAAATTCCTTAGTTCACTTTTGTTACCACTTATCTAAGGATACTAAGCTATCAAACCTATTAAAAGATAATAAGAAGTCGTAGTGGCCTAGTGGTTCAATGAACGGATTTACGTGCACAAGGTTGCAGGTTCGAACTCACTACAGGCCAGTACTAATGTGACTTTTTCAAAGTTATAATGTACTTTCTTAATTAGTCTAAGACACGATTGACTGAACGGTGAAGGAAAATATCGTGAGTAAACCTGGATTCCAAAAGATTTCTGAAATTGCCAACCCGCAGTGATCAATGCTCGTTCCTTCTCTTTTCTTTCTTTGACGGGCCTGTTGGTCTAGTGGTTAGTGACCCTGACTGCTAAGCCAGAGGTCGTGGGTTCGATTCCCACCCAGGACAAATCTTTGTGTGATGAGCACGATCATTCGTTCTGTGTCTGGGTGTTATTTATCTATAATATGTATGTATTTAGAAATATAATTATAAGTATGTATATCAGTTGTCTGATTACCATAGTACAGGCTCTGCCTAGTTTGGGATCAGATGACCGTGTGTGAGATTGTCCCAAGATATTTATTTATTTATTTATTCTCTATATGAGAAGAGTCCTGTTCCCAGCATTGGGCCGTTTAAAAGCCGTTATTATTTTATTATATAAACAATCAAATCATTAATCATTTTGCTAAGAAACAAACAAACCAGATTCTTACGAAAGATATATTGATGACTCAACCCTTCCTTGGAAATGGGATAAAAATATCTCAACTAGAGAATTATTGAAATGTATGTTACCAGGACACAAATAAAACAAACTCTTTTTTAATAAAGATTATTTAATAATACGAACGCCATCCTTTCGTTTCCTCTTCAATATAATATTTCTATTTGACAAACACTTATCTCCCTCGAGTATATTTATGCTTAAGTATATTAATATTTATTATTTCTTTTTGCTCGGTATGAAAATAGCGACGAATGTGACGACTATAACAAAAAAGGAAACGTTTTTATTTGTCGTTGGGTCAGTAGGAACTAGAAGATATTTAAATTAAAAGTTAAAAAGACCAAATGGTTTTAAGCATATAATGTAGTTACCACCAATACTAGAAAGTCTACGTCTAAGTCTTTTAGTAAGGCTTAAAATTCAAGTTTTTTATTGATAAGGTACCTCTCAGCCAAAAATCTAAATCAAACAGATATAATATGAAAAAAAAAAAAAAAAATATGCAAAATTTCTTTTCTCAGTATTTTTTTCGGGCTTTCATCGAGGACCCGAAAAAATATTTCAAGTTTTAAGTAGGTTTTTTTTTACTAATTGTTCAGAAATACTTTTTTTTTTTTATTTATTTATCATTATTCGTACAAAGATTACATGATTATCTAGGGGATAGTAACCATAAAAACCACTAAGGTTTAAACATGTGCTACCATGAGCCTATCTCAATATCGTAACAAAATGAGTTTGTTTTTTATAAATGTGCACGTTATATAAAAAACTTTCGCTAAGTAAGTAGAAAAAAAAACATTCTTAAACTTACACAGCATACATCCAGATAAAGCAAAGAACGGTATAACACAGCTCATATTTAACAATAGAGGGAACACAATATTTCCCGACAAGGTGCCGATTCGACCAGTAACCATAATTAACGAAATGGCAAAAGACCTGAAATCACAAAAATTAATATTAAATATCGTAACACGAATTTTTAATTACATATATTATGTACTAGCTGTTCCCCGCGACTACGCCCGCGGTACCTAATTTTTTAGTAAAAAATATAGCCTGTGTTACTCCAGGTGAATGTAGCTTTATAATAGTGAAAGAATTTTTGAAATCGGCACAGTAGTTTTTGAGTTTATTGATTACAAACATACACACAAAAATATTAATTTTTGCTCTTTATAATGTTAGTGTAGACGTATTGATGCAACTAGCACCAGCTAGCGTTCCAATGCCAAGTTAAGTAAAAAAACTGTTATGTTGTATTTACTGTCATTGTAGTCCTAAACTACTTACTGCGTCAGCTCGTTGGAAGTGTTCGTTATTGTTAGAACCTAGACCAAAGCATATAAAAAACCTTACTACTATTAAATTAACTGAGCGAAAATCTCTTCTTTCGATTCCAAACTTCTAAACAAAACCATATAAAAATTGTTTACAACAATAATTGTTTACCAACTTTGATTAAATTCATTGATTCCAGGTAACGTTCATCTTTATATATATAATTCTTCTGTGAGTGTGTATGTGACTGAACTCCTCCTAGACGGCTGGACCGATTATAATGAAATTTGCTGTGTGTCTTCAGGTGGATTCGAGGATGGTTTAGATTCACAATTTGGTCCAATTTGAAATGTTTTTTTGTTTAATTTTTATCAATTATTAACATCGCGATTATTGACATTAACAACGAATAAACAATGCGGTAACCATGGTAAAATTAGTAAGTAGGTAGTTGCCATGACGACCAAATTTTGTTATTTTAAGTACGATTTACTATCCTCCAGATCCTCCTCCATAGAGGTTATTTAACAATTAAATAAACAAGGTTGTCAAAACTCCTTGCAATGATATTAAAACTATTTTCTTCTTTAAATATCTGGCTCGCAGACATTTATGTTTTTTTTTTTCGTTTGTCTATTTGGTAGGTCTGAGAGTAGGTCGTAGGTTATATTATGATAAACAGGATGGATTTTTTATTGCCACCAGAAAGAAAGAGAGAAAGTACTGTCAATACCGAAGAATTGCAAATTAGACTCAAAGAAAACATTCTTATAGTTTTTAAAAGAAATAAATCTGCATTAAATTGATGTTTGAAAATACGCTTTGCGGACCAGGAATCGAATGGGCTAAAATGCGAAAAACTAGCACCGTGTACTTTTTGGCATCAATCGATATTATATATAATTCCAGTGTCATTATGTTTGTCAGGGATGAACTCCGAAACTACTGAACCGATTTTAATCAAATTTACACACCGTGTGCAGTTTGATCCAACTTGAAATATAGGATAGCTTACATCATAAATATAAAAAAAAATTGAGACCGCGGGCGGAGCAGCGGGAAACAGCTAGTTTATTAGAAATTTCATTCATCTGAAAATTCTAAGAAACTTCAACTTTCCATAAACTAGTACAATTTATTCCAACAAGGTCAATTCTATTCTGTGTTGTGGAAAAAAAAGTTTGCAATTAACTCTTCAGACATCGAGATAGAATCTCAGAAGAGATGAAGATGAGAATGTAATGAGCATAGATGAAGGACTTTAAGCCTTTGAAGACAAGAAAGGACTCAATTTTAACGACTTTTGTCATTATTACACAACAGATAAGCATAATTCCTTTGTGATCTCAACCAAACCCTTTAACAAGATTGCAGGGCTATTCTGAACTACAAAGCCGTTTACCCAATAGCTATCACAACTATTATTGCTCTAATTTGTTTCAGAATTGTATTCTAATACGAAAGTAATAACTGTTCTCTGTTTACTGAAGTCACGTAGAAAATTATTATGAAATTGGTTCTCGATAAACGTTGGATAAGGTATTATTAAAAAAAATAGTATCATGTACTGCAAATATTTTGTTTGGAATATATCAAGAATATAATTCATACATTACTCTTTATTGAAGCAAAAAAAAAAGATAAGAAAATATTATATAAATACAGGCCTATACGTTCCATAAGCTTTCAAAGTGATGTGATCTTTGAACACCGTGTTAAAAAAACGGCTCATTCAGAAAAAATCTTTAAAACACAGTTGAACTTGGTAATGTTAAGGTATCTATTCAAGAATCACCAAATAATAAAGTTTGAAATTCAGAAATACAATAATGACGGCTTTAAAAAAGGCCTACTCTGAAATAAGCAAAATAGAAACAACTTTTGGCAACATCTGCAATTTAAATTCAAACATTTAACTCAGATTAGCGCTAAAGTAATCTTAATCATCCAAATATTAAAGTTCGTTGTAAATAAACACAATAAATTATATGGTTTCAACAATAAATTATTTAATAAGATAATTAAAACGGATCCGTAAGGAAGTTACTTTGAAACTTAAGCGAAAATTAATATCGAGTTTAAAATTATCTTAATTTGGATCAAAACAGTTGTGTGGAAATTGCAAAACATGGACAGAACAGATGATATCGGGGTAATACCGTACCTATTTTGAAAGCCATTCAGGCTTATTCAATTTAGCCGACCCTCCACGATAGAACAAAAGATCAATAGCTATCTAGGCCTATTGTTTCATATTTTACACTTACTAGATTGACAATAGGCCTGAAATAGACTCGTTCATGTCTTGTGTTGTCTTTGAGATGATTGATTGTGGGATTCTACAGATTTACAGATACATGGTTATAACAAATTTGTTCGACGTCAGTATCAGTTGGGGCATAAATATTTTATTTCTGCAGATAAAGCCTACACATCTTAGCTGATATATTTTCGAAGAGGAATTGAATATCTGGTTTCTTGGTGCTTGGAAGCTGGTGACACAATTTCACAATAAGACTCTTGTATCCAGTGCCATTGAGAATGAAATATTGTTTGGTTTCTCTAGGGTTGTAGCTTCTAAAACTTATTTAAGAACCCTTTATCAGATTGGATTTCTGTACCTTAAAAACATTTCTACCATTTTTCAAAGATTCCTGTTTTCAAAAACTGAGCAGTGAAGTTCTCTTGTTACGTGATATTTTTGCAACAATGCCAAAATAAGTCATGTCCGCCTCAAAAATAGAAATATTATCGTCCAACAAGTCTCTAAGAAACCGTTTCTTGTACCAAAATAGAACGAGCATGGAATACCATGCGCATGAAGTTACATGGAGTTCTTCTTTTTCTATGTAGCCTTTTCCATAACCATGTTTGCCATATTTAAAGAGAGGCGGTAGCCTAATGGCTAGCGTGTTGGACTTGCGATCATGACTGTGGTTGCGAGTTCGAATCCCACCCATTACACTACCGACGTGAACCCATAAGCATATTAGCTTAGCACGAGGAGTTAACGAGATTACTAGTAATGTGCGCCCCAAATTGCTAGTAATCATTTAAAAAAAAAAATCTGATTCAAATCTCTATCTCACCAGACTGAATAGCGTATATTCAAGCCCCGACAAAAAAAACAGCATTGCATCGTAGCTCTTAAACGAATGGACTGATTATGATGTTTTAATGTTTGAAATCTGACGTATTTGAGATTATTCTTAGCTATATAATATAGTAAGCAGTTCAAAAATTTGTAAGCATTAAATGTGTCGAGCGTTTCTTTATTGTTTTTTTTTTAAGTTATGCAAAATTGTTGCTATAAAAGAGAAGTAAAAACATGGCCTGAATTTGATTCCAAAAATACGTCAGAAATGTTTTCGTTTTTTTTTGTACCATATTAAGAATTGTAAGTAAATTTTCGAACTCACCTTGAAGTAGTCGGAAACATTTCCACTGTTATTGCTTGATTTAAACTAAGCATCGATTGTGAGATCGCCACACACACTGAGAATAGAGATACTATAGCGGTTTTGCTGCCAGCCCATCGAAGACCAAGGGTGGCTGCTACAGAGATTAATCCAAAGATGAGGAAGAGTGGCTTCTTGCCGACCTTGTTGACTAGAACCCCCGTGATGAGGTACGGGACCAAGCAGACACATCCAAGTATAATGCTGTTTATGTATGTTTCGTGCCCACTTTTTGTCTAGAAAGAAAAGTTCTCGCATTAATACAAAACATAATCATCATATCAGCCACAAAACGTCTACCGCTGAACATAGGCCTCCCTCAAGGTGGACGACCTGATTAGGGTCGCAAGGAGCCGCAGGATTCCAGTTGGAAGCGACCGGAATCCAGCGGCTTCTCGCGACCCGCTTCCAACCAGTCGATCTGGAAATCATTTGGGATGTGAATAAATAAATAAAAAGAATTAATTTGAAAACTGAATATTCTTTCTGATGGAGAAATTATTAATTATAGCATTTGTATGTTGAAAGTATATTGTATTCATTCCTGTTACCTGTTTTCTACTGATATGTACCTATTTTTAAATTCCAGTTAACACCTTTATATTTAAAAAATAATTAGCTCCTCATTAAAGTCAAATTCCTTAACCCTGAGTTTTAATTTAAAGGCAAAACGTAGCACGACTTTGTTCAATTATTCTTTAATCATTGCTAGGGATACGAAATTAACCCCTTTTTGCTACGGTACATTGTTCAAACTTAAGTGAAATAAGAAATTTTCGCCCGAAAACTGGACGTTAAAAATAGAATAGCCTCTAGAAAAATAACTTGAGGTCATTATAACGCCGCTTCTACCCTTTGTTTTAAAGATTAGTTACCTGAAATGATTATTTTTAAAAGCCTAAAATTTTTGCGGTTAGATGGTTTTGTTTCTTTTTCTAGTTCTATGGCTTCTGATAAATTAAGTAAGCAATTATTTAAGCGGTTTATTAAATTTATTAATATTATTTTACTATCTTGATCCCAAACTGCAGCAGGATTTATTAAGAATATTGCCTGCTACGGTTATATTATATAGACTTCTACTTAAATAGATTTTGGAAGCCTCGTTTATAACTCCCAATTAGAACCCTTATATATTATACGGTCAAAAGTAATTATTCATAATTTTAATCCTGTGATCGTTACAACGTCTCCTTTTATCGTTCGCTCATAATTAAATTAATCCCAACTGGCTTAATCTAAATACTTATCAGCTTTATCAGCGGAACTGCCGATGCCTCCCCATAACTCATTACTACGCACAAAGACCTTGAATTGTTTATTTTGAGAGTCGATTCATGTTGAACTAAATATGGTAATACGGGAATCAATATTCTAACTGTACCTCCTAAATTTATTGCTGTAGAGGGTAAAATTACTGTTATTTGTAACGAAACGATTTTATGCACCATAGTTCCTGTGTAGTATTTGCGTGCAAACTTACTTGGATAGATAAGTAATAAATAGTGATAACACAGTTGATCGTGAGAGGGAATAATTTGGATGGAGATTTAGGTCAAGGGTTGTTCGTCATGCTGTTTGGATCGTTTTGTTGCGAAATACGAACAAAGTAAGATGACAATCGTGGAAGTGATGCGCGGATGACAAATAGATAACTGCGTTGAAACTGCGGCAGATGTATGAATATAATAATTTATAAGAATCGAGATGCAGCGCAGATAGCAGTCTAGGTCTCTAACCATTAGACCAATATAAGAATGCTAGAAATCACAGTTTGACAGATGGGTAATCATTTTTTTTGATAGACAGTGTTTTAAAAACTGCAGCTTAGGCTTCTGTCTTCACATTTCAAACGTTCCGCATTTTCAGTAAAAGAATTTTCGTGTTCAAATTGTGGTAGCTTTCATACTTTTTCGTACCTTATATTTGCATAGCACTTAACCCTAGTCTCGCCACGAATAATTATGTACTCGTTACGCAAAACTTTTGTTGGAATAAAAAATCCTCGTCATCCCAGTACGGTGTAGGTACTTAGAGTTTAAAGTCTAAAAACATTTTGTTGCAACGTACTTTTTTGTGCGTCTGTCGCATAGTGCTGTAGTGTGTATATCATTACCGTACCACGAACCATTTTTTATTCTCGACAATATGTCATCGTTCCTCTTAACACTGTTTTTTTTTTCATTCAGTTTATATTCCGTGTTCAAATGCTTGTTCTTTAAATCAATTTACTTTACTATTTATTTCAAGAACAACGCTTAAATTCTAAAAAGGTAGCTCTTGTTTCTCAAATTCTTTACTATATTATGGTTCACTTCACATGTAGCTGCCATTCGGTCTAAATTCAGCGAAACCTTTATTTGGGTTGCTTTTGTAAAGATCTTACAAAGCACTGAATATTGCAAATAATTTAAACTACATCATATACAGTAAAATAATCTACCTTATAGCTAATCTAATCGAGGCGGCAGTAGTCTAATGGCTAGGGCATCGGACTTGCGATCATGTGGCCATTGTACTACCGTCGTGAAACCACTTCTAACACAAGCATATATTTAGCTTTTCGCGAGGGATTAACAAGAATCACTTCTCATTGCAAGTAATCTTTGAAAAAAATATATCTTAGATCGCCCCAAAATGAGCGTACAACAAGCGAATTAGGTCAAAAAAGTTCTCTATTTTAAATGGTATTAATTTATCACTAGTAATTTGGTCGCGTCAACTGTCACTTAAGCCGTCAATTACGACCCAGATACGATTGTCAAGGCTGTCGGAAGGGACCAGGCTTTTTTATCGAGAATGTTTGATTTTCTATAAATAAGATTATCAGAAACCTGCTTAATTAATTTAGAAGGATACGTTTTTAGAGTTACTGTTGTTCGAGAACCTACTGTTTATTAATTCTGTTCAATGTTATGTATTATTTTTCTAATGTAAGTCTTTTATTTTTTAAGGGGCCTTATTTACTAAGACCAAGTGGTTAACGTGCTCCGTGTAGGGTTAAGAAAGGCTTTATTTCTTTCGTCTATACTTTTAAGTAAAAAATCTGTTAAATTACCAAAAACGTATATAAGCAACCTGGGATTCTTGAACTATAATCTGCGTTATGACACGATTTGTTTTGTTTAGACTTGAGAATAACCCCGAAGGCTTGTTTAATCACTCGAAGACCGGCTTGAGAACAAAAGCGGTGTGCGGTGTCACACCGGTGTGATGGCTGGTACGATGACAGTTAATATATTATTTTAAACATAATGTATTATTTTTCTGAGGTTTATTTTAAGTTGAATCGTTTCGTTGTTGCCTGCGTCATTCATAAAGATGGTGTCTGAATTTTAATGTGTAAATGGTTCAATTTTTAATCGACATAGGAAAACCGAAACGATAAAGAAAGGGTTAATAAATATTATTAATTCTATGGCTATTGCTTAAACAGCATTGAAAATAATTAACCTTGAAAAAGGCGATCAGGTATATAAAAATGATCTATTAAATCATACTCACTGGAATACAGACATCTGTAGTACTACTATTGTGAACAATTGCTTTCAATTGGGTTGTATACTCGTCCAAAACAACGCACAGATCCTGTCCTTCCTGCACCGGGTGATGTTCCACTATAGTCGATAGTTGAGGAAACCATAATCTTAGCACGTTGTACCTAAAACGATACATGTCGAATTAAAAATATAAAAAAGGTATACAAAATCTATCTGCAAAGTTTATATTGGTAAATGATTGGAATTATGAATATGTTTTCTGCTTCGAAACCCAACCATCGTACTAATGATGTGAACCACTCGTAACACAATCATTTAGCTTAGCACGGGCCGGTGAACAACAAGAATACTATTCTCAATCAATCAACTCAGCCTATTACGGTCCACTGCTGGACCAAGGCCTCTCTAACGCACCACAACACCCGGTCCTCCATTTGGGGACTGTGTGATGTGGTGCGCCATAATTTCGGTGTTTGCCCTAGTCACCACGCTGGGCAAACGGGATGGTGACCGCAGTTTACGTTCAGTTCGCAGAACGCTGCTGCCCCTTCTTCAAGTTTCTATATCTTAGTCGTCTCATGCGACACCCACCAGTAGATGGGGGGGGGGAGATTTTATTCTATGCAAAAACCCCTCGGCAATACTATACTCATAAACATAATAGAGTGATTCAAATTCTAAGACTTTTATGGAATACCACTTTAAAAGATTTTTGTGATCTTGTTAAAACTTCTGTCAAAATATTTATTTTTAATGTAAGTAAGCCTATACTTACGAGCACATAACAATGAAGTTCGTTAAGCATATCAATGCCAAGTACCCGACGAGTGGCTTTTGAAACATCGGCTTCATATTATACAGGCCTGCTACAATCTGGTGCCTTACATTCATCTTCGGATGGTGTTCAGGAGTCTCGTCTATCGGGTCAATTACTTTGTCCCTCCAAATGTTGTAGTACTGAAAAATAAGTAGAACATTATGATTGAGATTACTTACCACTAGTTAAGAAATGTCTAACTATACAGATGATATACAAATGAATGATCCATTTGTCAAACGGATATACGGAGATAACGGATTAACTGTATATAATATCAAACAGTAAAAAATGGTATTTGCTTTCTAATGATAAATTCTTTATCTTTCACCCAGGGAAGGAACACTAACACTTATATTAGACACTTAAGTTTTGTATTATTCACCATTCGGTCAGCGCGCTAACCTGCATTAGAATTTTCCATTTTTACTCATTATTTGACCTGCTGGTCATATAATGGTTAATGAACCTGACTGCTAAACGGTCGTGGGTTCGATTCCCACCTGTCCATGTGTCATGAGCATGATCGTTTGTTCTGTTTCTGGGTTTGGGTATCTATGATATATTATGTGTTTAATAACGAATTTATAAGAATCTTTATCAGTAGTCTGGTTTGCATCATACAGGTTTTTCTAATTTGGGATCAGATGGAGGTGTGTCAGATGTTCCAAGATTATTTGTAACTGAATGCCATTGGATAGGATGATTGCCTTGTCTATCAATCCTTTACACCCCTGAAGCTTTGTAAGCGATTGTTTGTCGTGAACCTTACGCCACATTCGATACAATAGAGCACAATACACTGCATGTTGTGTTACATATAACAATGGCCTGTTCTATCACAATCAGTGATGGAACACCTACAGAGGAACATTCCTAGAGGGAATATGTAGATTGATAAATTGAAGCGTAGATGGGATTTCTTCTTATTTATGATGAAAATATTTATCAACGAGCTGCATATAGCCATTTGGAAGATTGATAAAAAAATATCCAACAAAGATTGAAAAGACGAAAAAAAATAACTTTATTCTGAAGATTTCTCATCAATGCACCTGTCATTATAGTTCTTGTGACACAAAGTTATAACGAAACTTCGAATGTATCTGTATATGAATGAAATGACATCTCTTAACGATAAGTCACGTGACAGACTTGTGTGTTATACATTTTTATAATAGGTACTGTAAAAATCTCCTAGCTTCAACTGAAAAATCAGCTTCCTAATGTCATTTTTTTTCTACGTGGCCTCTGACCTGCCATTGTCATATAAGATGGAAATTATTTTCCTTTCAAGTTTTTCAAAAACATCCTCAATCATCCTCTATTATTTTTGCGTGCGCAGGGGCTTGCTGCCATTTGCCTAGTTCGCCTACTAGTTGATCCGGCACTGTTAATATCAATCTTAACAATAGTAGAAATGTCACTTGGCTAGGACAGATGTAGAAAGAAGAAACCAGAAGTCATGTGCCATTACCACAGAACAGAGATAAACTTCTATTATAACTAAGCACATAGATCGGTAAAAACTAAAATGTCTACATATTTATTGACATCATAACTCAAGTTGATGATGCGAGTGAATGGCGGAATGATTTTTATAAATGGACACATCTACAATAAAGCGTAACAAGTATACTTCAGAAGTTCCATTTGAAACGAAATTATATTGATCAGGATAATTCCACGACTATATCAATGTGTAATATCAGTAACTCAGAATCACAAAATTTAATAAATCCGTTGTAATTAAATAGTATTTTCTAAAATCATATTAATTTTAAATTACACACTGTGACTATGTAGCCTTTCAGCCCTAACCTAAAGGAGGAAATTCTTATGAAAAATATTACATTTATAAACAATTATTTTTACTTTTATATCATTCCTTCGTTGTACCTAATATCACCTATACTCCATTTAAAATAGCATTAGACAGAAGTTAAAAAAGGTTATTTATAATGTACACTTTGTTGCAAAAGTACAATAAACTTGTTACAGTTACGATTGACGCCTATAAATTAAAATCTATTTACATACCAGCTGTCACACTTATTTGTAATCATGTTAACCATTTTTCATAACAAATTATGTGGCTTTCATTTATTTATAATATTTCATTCCAATCTAAAATGACAGTGTCAATGCTAAAAAGCTAAAAGAAGCAGTGATGAACAATACTGGAACGTTTTTCGTTTTACTATTATCCTACCATTATTTGTTTATTTATTATTTTATTATGACTAAATCCTATGATGAAGACGAAGAAGTTTCACTATAGTGTGTTGTAAGTTGTTATTTTAATTAAAATATTGTTCTAAAAATTACTTTTATTTTAATCTTAATTAAATCTAAGTCATCATGACATGATTGGTTGTCTCATTCATTGTTTTGGTGTAAGTTTGTAATGTGTGATGAAGATATTGTTATAAATAAAGCGTAATTTAAAAAAAAAAGTTTTATTTCGTTTATTTAAGTACTTAAAACAATTTCTTTGAAATAAAATGTTTTCAATTCCTGCTTCTGCGAGCCTCTTTTTTCTAATGCTATAATAAATGGAGTATAATATCCATCGAAACTTCTGAATACCTACTTTTTTGTGTAACTCAATATTATGTTACTTATAATTGCTGGATATTTCCGTAGTAATATTGAATACACGGTCTTATATTTATTAAATAACATACTAGGAATAATGAATAACGATAAATAATGGCTTCTGTTATCTAAAATAGTGTTGTAATTACACACAGCCGTGTTATAAAAAATATATTTAAAAATCGTGATTATTTTTTATCGTCCAGTATTCGATGTTTATATGATTATAGTAATTATTTTTGGGGAACAAGAAAAATACAGTATCTAAGTTTATAGCTCTAAAAAGAATTAAACGGTGCTTATTTTAATATCGAAATCTAAAGTATCTTACATATAATATTTTATGGTTCTCGTGAATAAGAATCGAATTTAATACAAACCCATTTTAAACGAACATGAATTAAACAATAATATTTTACCGATCTTTTACATTTCCATCGATCATCATCATTTTTTATCGATGCAAATGTAAAAGATCGATTCTGTTCGATCTTCTACATTCAGAAAATAGTAAAATGGATTCTTCAGAAAACAATAAAAAATCTACCATTTCTTTACCTGTGAACATTGAAATCAGCTACTCAAAACTATATTACAATACAGTGTTCTCCGAATCGAATTGATAAATTTTATGTGTGTAATAATAATACCCTATGAAGCCCAAAGTTTGATCTTTCCAATATAATACTTGAGTTATTGGAAAAGAAGTTTATTGACTTGCTAAATTTTCATAGAATCATAAGCAATGTACATAGACACAATACAACACCTTTTATATCGAAGGCTAGGTTCAACTGAAATGGTTTTCAATACTTCCAATAAACAAACAAGGAAAAAACATATTTTTATCTTTGAAAACCTTTATCAAACCTTGAAAAACCAGGCAAGTATTAATTTATCTAATAACCTAAATATTATTTTGGAAAACATTGAAACACAAATTTTGCCATTTTGTGCTAATATTATTTGACACAATAAAAACTATAATTACATAACCCTAATCCTATAAGTGAAATATAGCGATGAATTTAAATTTTGTAAGTCTAATATTTTAATTGTTTTAGAAATTTCTAGATAACAATAATTTTTAACGATCGTTTGTATAAAGTAATTTCATGCTGAGTATTATCTTGAATTAATTAGTGAGCTGTAAATAGTTAAATATTAAAAATAACGTTTTCATAGAAATAACTACTAAGATTATTTAGTATCGCATTCACATTAAAGTTTTTATCGCAACCAATAACCATATTGTGAAGCTGAAGAGTTTGTTTGTTTTTTTTAACACGTTGATCTCAGAATTACTGGCCGGATTTGTTTTTTTTTTCTAGTGTTAGATAGCCCATTTGTCGGTTTTTATTCGGAATAGATCTCATCTCATCATCCGCCTAGCCATATCCCAAGCTATGTTGGGGTCGGCTTCCGAATATATTGGCTAACCGAAATCTACGCGGGTAAAACCGCAGGCATTAACCGGTGCCGTGTACCGACTGTTTTTTAAAGCACCTTGTATACAGAGACTAAAATTCAACACAATAAAAATTATATTTAAAAATAACACCGAAATGACGCAACACCAAACTCAAAAAACTTCAAAGGCATCAATAAAACGAAATAAGCTTTAATCTTAGTCAAACAAAAGGGCACAAGGTTATTATGAAACAAGTACCTATTAATTGGCAATTAAAAAACCTTACCGGGTAAGTCTCAGCCGGTTTCCCCGTGTTTTCTTTATAAATTTTAATCAGGATCTCTCTTGCTTCGTCGTATTTTTTCTGTGTCAGCAAATATCTGGGGCTTTCAGGTAGAAATAGTGAATACATTAAACAGGCAGCTAACGACCATAATGACATGATGTAGAGATAAAAATTCCATGTGTTCAGCACTGTGGGCAGAAATAGAAAAATTAAAAGTAAATTTAATTACAAAAACATGAAGGTAAAACGAGCAACATTTATATCAGTCTGCCCGTGACCATGACACCTGCAAAGGTGTTGAAACGTCGGGAACTAAAATCAAAATAAACCACGATATAATCCGTTTAAAGTAGTTTTATTTCAATATCTATTATTCTCGTAAACCTCAGAAAACAATAGAAATAGAAAAAGTTAAATAAATCGTAGAAAAAATTACGAACTCCAGAAACCACTTTTTTGAGTTGTTGGTTTTACTGGGATTAAATGGGAGCGTTCTACGCAAACATGGTAAGGAACTTAACTTGAAGTGTATAATGCTTAGAGTCCATTTAGATAGGAGGCTGTTGAGCAAATTCCCAGAAAAAAAAACATAAAAAGGTTTTCATTTTATACACGTTCCTTTGTAAAGTATTTTTCTGTGCTTGACAGATTTAAACGTGTGGCTGTTACAACACAAACGTATAAAATTTTTATAATGTTTAGCCAACTTAAAAATAAACAATTACTTCTTTATCTAAACCTATCAACGATTTTTTGTATAATATATCTTTCTTGAGGCGATTTCATAATTATTTAAAACGATTACATACGGTTTACTGTCTAGTGTCCAACTTGATTGGAGTCCTTAATTATTATTATTATCGATCATAAGGTGACGCGGTTCGATCTAACATATCTGCCATTTGTCCCCATATAAATTCAGGATAATGAAAATATTCCTTACCAAACATTCCACCGAAGAATGAATACCTCCATTCATTGGTCAGGATCGCCCATGACATTGCTGCTATTAAAATATGGCTAACCGCAATCGATGAGTTCTGGCATAAAATCATGCGATCTCTAATACCCACATGACACAACTCAGCAGTTAATGATATACAAGCACTGAATGATGTCGCGAATCTGTAAACAGAACCAAGAAATTGGAGTTTCCAAATACATTAAATTAAAAAAAAATCTTCAACCTACAGAACTTATAAGTGAATTGTGGTGTCATGAAGCTCTCCGTGGTGACTTTAGATTACCCCCATATTAAGAGACCTACACTAAATCTATACCTATCTTCTTCTTCTTAAAGTGCCTCTCCAACTAGTGAAGGTTGGCAGTCAGCTCCACATATCTCTTCCTATCTCTAGCAAGATTAAACAGCTCCGCAGCACAGCAAGTCTATACCTATACAACTAGTTTATTTGTTTGGTTGAACGCGCTATTCAGGAACTTCGGGTCCGATTTTAACAATTATTTCAGGGATTCTTATTGTTATCCAAGAAATTTTAATAATATTAAGATAGATAGCCCATTTATCGAGGATATAGGCTATTTTTTGCCTCCTTAACCAACGACCACGTGGGCGACGCCGCGAGCATAAAGCTAGTCCTGTATAAATACAAATTGCTGTTACTAAAAAGAGTAAATGTAATCCACAGAATAATTTATTAGACTCGTTATTTATTTGGTAACCATTATAATAACTTAAAACAATATTTTGGTTCGGTCTCTAAAAACGGAATCGTATTACTGATTGACTAAAACAGTTACGTAATCCAAAAAACTCATGGACGATTGAATGAACAACAAAAATACTACGAGTTTATTTTTGGAATCTGTTAAAATAACAGACCTTACTGAAAACGGCACTCACAACTTTTCTTTGTGACGAAATAATTATACATTGCCCAAAACATTATTCTTTTGTCTTGAAACAATGCTAAGAATTCCAAGTCTGGGATCTCGAACGGAAAAAGGCTAAGAAAAACGTCTGAATAAAAGGTCCAAGACATAAATCTGGAGAAAACTTTGCCTAGACATTAATTTCTTTCAACAAAAGATTTTTAACCGTGAAATTCTGTCCACTAGGGTTCCAAAGAAAATCGTTATTCGAACAAATTAAGGTAGCAGTGAAAAATGAATCCATCTAATACTTATTTAGGGTTTAGGTAACCTTTGAACACAAGTCGATTGTTATTTCCTTACAACAAAATGTAAAACAAATTACTTGAAACAAGTAATTATACAGAATGTTACCGGGTTATATCTTTCCAAAAGGGTAAAGAAGGGCGCATCTGAATCTAAAATTAATGATCAGAATAAAGTAGAAGATGTACTTTCTACCTCTTTTGGATATATAAACAATGTAACACCATGTATAAAGGTGAAAACTTTCTTCATATTTGTTAAATCAAATCGAACAAAAAAAATACTCACAATAATCCTTCAAAAAACTTTGCAGTAACAAGTACTTCGTAAGACTGGCTAGAACCAGCTATGACTGTGAATACGAACAGGCCACCAAAGCCAACCACCAAAAATATCTTCCTCCCAAAAGCATCAGTCAAAAACCCAGCAACAATTGATGAGAGTAACATTCCTTTAAATTGAAAAAAACATTTTGGTAACCAATATTATTATATAAATAATTTATTCAATGATGTCTTAAATATACTAGGATAGTCCATAGTGACATTGAAAAACAAGTTATAGTAAATAATTGATTTAAAAATTAACTCGCTTGTAGTACTAGTAAAAGTATTCAAATTGATTAGGATGTTGTTTTAACATGGGCTCTGGAGTCAACGTACGTACCAAAAAGATTTTTTACGGAAAAGCTCAAAATATTACTACGTTCATTTTTACATTATAATAATATTTCTTCTCGTAATATGTATTCTTGTTGAATTTGATTTTGATGCAAATTTTCTAACTTATCAAAAGTTCCTAAAATATGCAGATGTATTTGATCTTCTATAACTCGTCATATATTCTCATCAATCGCTTCCTTCTGTTGTTAGTTACATTTTACTGGTAGTCCTCCTACATTTGACCCATCGGGACTTGTCCCTTCAGTAATAAATTTGGGTCCAGGTGGTTTTCCATTAGCAAGCACTACGTCTTACCGTCATAAATCCTCTGCTTCCTCTAACTTGACTTTTATGATTTTGTTCGATCTATTGGTATTGCGATGATATTAATAGTAACTGTAGTTTCGAGGATGGATAAATATAGTCGTTGCAACCTTGACTTTTGACCAGTAGGTTCAGAATCGTTTTAGTAAATCAAAGGTAAATCGTTCATGGTAAAATTATCATTCAATATCACGAGCATTCTACGAGTATTGCATTATTTTTATAGGTTCATGATTCCTAATAATAAATCTTAATCTTATTTTTTTTTAACGACCTCATTTAATAATATCATCATCTTAAGCCTTTGTAATCCTTTGGCATTGCCCCATGTCATTATTTTTGCAATAATAATAATATCCTGGGACATCTCACACACGGTCATCTGATCCCAAACTAGGCAGAGCCTGTACTATGGCAACCAGACAACTGATAAACATACTTAAATTTTTCTAAATACATACATAATATTATAGATAAATAACACCCAGACACAACAAATGATCGTGCTCATCACACAAAGATTTGTCCTGAGTGGGAATCGAACCCTCGACCTCCAGCTTAGCAGTCAGGGTCACTAACCACTAGACCAACAGGCCAGTCAAACAATGCAAGTCAGTCAAGCAATGACCATGGCATACCTATTTCTTAATAATTATATCTAGACTTAAACTCACCTATATACGGCATCGCATTCAGCAATCCCTTTTGTAATAAGTTCATATGTAGGTCACATTCTGCACTTGGAAGCAGATAGGCAGTGGTCGAGCTCGCCAGGATGCCAGACATGAACCCCACAAAGGCTATTGACAGCAGCTTAATATGAAACTTCCCGAATGTACACGCTTTAAGCGCATCATTTATCTCTTTCATTGGCGCTTTCAATTCATCTCGAGCTTTAGCTGAAAATAAGGATATAATTTTAGTTTTGAAGTATTACACATATGTATCTCAAGGTATTTCGTTAAAAAAGTGGTTTATGATGAATTTGAGAACAATCATTGTTGAATGTCTATTTTAAGATTACAAAATATTTATCACAAAAGATAAGTTAACAGTAGAAATTGGAAAGCACTTAATTTTAGAAAACACGAAATCTTTAAACAATAAATATAATCTTTGTAAAGAAAATTTTATTAAAACTTTGTATCTTATTTTGCTTTTTGGTAAATCGCGCTATTGTTTTTTATTTTAATGTAATAGAAGATAAGAATATTTGATGATTAATAAAAATTATGGTCAATAACCTTGGTAATTTTTCATAACGAAGTCGATAACAGTCCATATTTTTAAATAAAATCTTTTTGGCTAAAGTCGTTATTTAAAAATACTAATCTGAAACGTCAACATGTCAATAATGACAATATTCACAAGTAGAAGAAGTGTAAATACGATTTTATAATTGAAAATGAAATAAAACATTTTAAAATTAAAAAGACGCAAATTAATGGAGCCCTGGTATAGTAACATTGTGAACTCGGATCGAGCGATCTCGCTCCAGTTCCAAAAATCACTGAACCTATTGATAGACGCGTTGATCAAACCTGAAACTTTGAAACGAGACTTGTTATTCGCTTTAGTCCTCATCGTGATGAAAGAAAATGATTTCGTATTGCAAGGAAGCACGAAAATTGATATAGTTGATTGTATATTAGCTAAGAGAGGCGAAGGCGGAACCGTGTATGAAATAACTGTTGTTTTGTCAATATATGACGATACGCCGGCGAAGATAATTCTGTGCTCTCTTAATGATACGATACTGATAAATTCTTTCATAGAAGCTTCGAAGGAAACATATTCCTTGTGTCTACCAATCAACCAATATTTAATTATATCCTCGTTAGGAATTCCATCAGAATATGCTAATGTGTCGGATTTACTCATTACTTTGAAGGAACAAATTGTTATGCCGATGAAAAACTCTATACTAAATTACCATAGTATCCCCTGCAGCACTTTATCTGGTCTTCCTAACGACGTGTTGTTTGAAATTTTGCTAAGTTTGCCTCTCAGTGACATTTTGAAGATTTCAGAATGTTGTAAGAAATTGATGAAAATAGTTAAGGAAGAAAATTTGTGGTCCCGACTTGTTAGAAGAGATTTTCCTAGAGCTAATGAAAATCAAAAAGATAATTGGCAAAATGTTTATAAAAAATCGTATATAAAGAAACACAAAAATAATTTGAAAACTGGACATAATTTAAGAGAGAACGCTATTGATGAGAATCCGGAATGGCCCGACTATTTTCCAGTTAAGGGCTCAAGATTGGAAGTTATTTTGTAACTTAATAAAGCTTTGAAATTTGTTGGTTCTTTCGATTTTCAACTTGAATCTTTTACCAAAGTAGTACTAAAATCTTGCAAGCATAAAATGTAAGGCAAACTTATCTTGTGGTCGCAAACAGGTGAAGATATATAAGCTACTGTTTGTAGGCAATTTAAACTCGACACCTCAGTGCACGTTGGGTTTAGGATTCACTCACGTGCAAACAAACAGATAATCTGACGAAATGCTGTGTTCACCAGATCGTTATTTCAAGAAGTGTTGCTTCAGTTATTTTACAAAAATATCACACAATAGACTTTTTTTCACCGACCTTTCGACATAGCAACGTTTTTGAAAATCCTATAATATTAAGACTTTCTTAGGACTAAGACTTTCTTATAAGTTGAGAGTTCGGGATTTTAAACTTCTTTAGAGGACTATGAATTTAAGATTTCTTACCAAACTTGTTCTTTTTTTTGTAATGTAGGTAGGTTGTACAACCAATTATGTATTTCAAAATAAGTGATGTTAAAAAAAAAGAAAATTAATTCTTATTCTGATTTGCGTTTGGTTTTATTGAAGGTTTCAATTATAAAGTAAATAGATTTTTCGCGAAAAGGATAACAAAATACCTTATATTTTGTGGAACAATTTGGCAGTATTATTAATCACTTTTAGCTCATGTAAAACTTGATTAAATATCAAAATTTGGAAAGGTTTTCAAGCAATTCTTAGTAACCGCGCGTGTAACGAGGCACATGGTTTTCGGATTCCTGCCATTTAAGTGGAAAGCACGTAAATTTTGATGATTCCTGATTGTTCTCAAATAATATCGTATCACTATTACAATTTTAATTTTTATAAAATAAATAAAAATTATAAAATAAATGTGGACAACATCACATACATTGCTCCGAATCCAAAGTAAGTAGCTAAAGCACTTGTGTTATGGAATCAGAGAAAACGAAGGTACCACAAACATCCAGACCCGAGACAATGTAGAAAAATGTTTTTCTACATTGACCCGTCCGGGGATCGAACCCGGGACCTCAGAGCCGGCGACACCTTGAAAACCGGTGTGTACGCCACTCGACCACGGAGGTCGACGTAATAAAAATAAATATCATTTTCTAAGTAATTAAGTAAGGTTAATGCAGTCATAAGCGTTACGTTACTTTATACCAAGGAAATTAGTTCTAATGTAGGTACTCTTTTTCAAAGATGTTTGAAGAACGGAAGAAAAATGATTGTACATTTGAAGAATATATTATTATGTTTGCTACGTTACGCTACAAAATTAGAGGTTATTAAAATCAAAACACACTTTTTAAACATTCTTGTCATACAAACATTTCATAACTGTTACGAGTATTTACTAACTGTGATAATAAAATACATTGTAGGTAATATGATAACGTTATATGATATGATATAGTTTTGGAAAGTTATAAGGCCACACGTGTTGACTTCTGTTGGGTTTGATAGACATTTATTTGCCTAGTCAGTCCATTCATTTAACAGGAAAAGTCAATGATTTTATCTTAGGAAATTAGTGAGTATGACTATTAAGAATATGAAATTCAAAATAATAATAAATGTAGACAACATCACAACCGTTGTTCCGAATCCAAAGTAAGTTATAGCTAAAGCACTTGAGTTTTGGAATTAGAGACAATGAAGGTACCACAAACACCCAGAACCGCAACAATGGAGAAAAGTGGTTTTCTCTACATTGACCCGTCCGGGGATCGAATCCAAGACCTCAAAGCTGGCAACACCTTGAAAACCGGTGTGTAAGCCACTTGACCACGGAGGTCGTTAGATACTTACTAGTATCTAAAGAAAAAATCAAAATTGTATGCATTCATAAAAAGATATGGTGTTTCCAGGATAGAATTTCAGATTAGAAACATGTGTAGGTAAACACCATCCAACTAAATATTATAATTCTTTATATATATAATTCTTCTGTGAGTGTGTATGTGACTGAACTCCTCCTAGACGGCTGGACCGATTACAATGAAATTTGCTGTGTGTCTTCAGGTGGATTCGAGGATGGTTTAGATTCACAATTTGGTCCAATTTGAAATGTTTTTTTGTTTAATTTTTATCAATTATTAACATCGCGATTATTGACATTAACAACGAATAAACAATGCGGTAACCATGGTAAAATTAGTAAGTAGGTAGTTGCCATGACGACCAAATTTTGTTATTTTAAGTACGATTTACTATCCTACGCTATAGAGGTTATATAACAATTAAGGTTGTCAAAACTCCTTGCAATGATATTAAAACTGTTTACTATCCTACGCTATAGAGGTTATATAACAATTAAGGTTGTCAAAACTCCTTGCAATGATATTAAAACTGTTTTCTTCAGACAGACTTTTTTTTTTTTTTTCGTTTGTCTATTTGGTAGGTCTGAGAGTAGGTCGTATAAGGTTATATTATGATAAACAGGATGGATTTTTTATTGCCACCAGAAAGAAAGAGACAAAGTACTCTCAATACTGAAGAATAGCAAATTAGACTCAAAGAAAACATTCTTTTATTTTTTAAAAGAAATAAATCTGCATTAAATTGATGTTTGAAAATACGCTTTGCGGACCGGGAATCGAATGGGCTAAAATGCGAAAAACTAGCACCGTGTACTTTTTGGCATCAATCGATATTACCTATATATAATTCCAGTGTCATGATGTTTGTCGGGGATGAACTCCGAAACTACTGAACCGATTTTAATCAAATTTGCACACCGTGTGCAGTTTGATCCAACTTGAAATATAGGATAGCTTACATCACAAATATAAAAAAAATTGAGACCGCGGGCGGAGCAGCGGGAAACAGCTAGTATATATACATAATTTAACTTATAATACCGTTTCCATTGCTATGAAAACACAAAATAACCTCTATTTAATATGAAAAATCAAACTTCTCGTAATTCTTGATTCGAAAATTTTGCTTTGATCAAATATGGATAGATTTTAACGGGACTTTATGAATAAAGCAATGATATAATTTGAGCATAAGTTGAACGGTCCATGATAATAATATGTCTTGAACATAGACTTATTTTTACCCACAACGGAACGGGACTGTTTATGCGTTTGGGGTGATAGGATTTTTTTCCAAATGCAAATCCATGTTGCCATTCTTATAATAACATCTTCAGCTAGTACAGTCAACTGCAAAAGTAGATGATGAATTGAGTTTATAACTTTTGGAGTCAAAACTGATCACGAATTTATAGCAACTGTACTAGTAGTAAAAATGTTTGGTATAATTTACAATCACATACTTTTGAATCACTTCAACGCCACACAGTTCGACGCAAACTCCGTTCATTGTATTGAATTTCTGATTTTGATCATCTACTTTGGCTGTTGACTGTACGAACTCAATCGAACAATATTCGTCTCAAAACGGTATTGTAATAAGAACGCTTATAGCGCTGCCAATCTTTTTGCTCGTCCTGTTCAGATATACAAGAACCCAATGGACAACATTCGTAACGTTAGCGATATAGTTAAATGAATATGAAGATTTATAAATTAGAACACTGTTCTCCATATAACATTATATCATACGCTGCGAATACTTTTTTGATCGTCCGGTTTAGATAGAGCTTAGCCGTTCTAGATTTGGTACATTTCTACAAGCGTTAACGCTGATTTAATCGCTTAAAATGACAAACAAAGTCACTTGAGTTATCGAAAAGAAATGTCATTTCCATACATGTAATGTCATCAAAGCGATTACATCTACAGGAGCTGGTTTAATCGTTATAATTAGAATCCATCACACAGGTCACTGACGGCCTCTGGAGCGCAATACCTCAATATGTTTCCAAACACAGATTACCAATGTATTTCACAGGACCGGCAGGCTTAAATTTATTGGACTGTGTAGATTCCGCATTCTGAATGAATTATGAGAACGTCCTTGTACATGGAGTATATCCTATTACGTAAAGCTTCTGGTAACGAAAGCCTTTCCGTCAGGTGTTGTTTTTGGTAGCTTCGAAATGTACCTATACTTTTAATTTTGACTCTTCTTCAGCGAAAAGACAAACGAGGTGTGTTACAAAACTTAACGTTTTTGTGAGACACTTTTATAAGACGTGAGTTTACTGAGAACTTTCAAAATGTAAATAAATAATAATATTAAATAAAAGGTAGAAAAGTATTTAAGAAACAATTTCATTTTTTGGGGTGAATAGCGATGCCTTCAACCTATCCCCATATCGTGTCAGATTATCACTTACTCAAAACACCCCGGATCTCTGGATTCCCAGCGCAGCACCAGCCTAAGAAACAAACGCCAACTACAAATGCTACCAATTTATTCAACATGGAAGCAAAAACCCGATTTCGACTTTCGAAATCCTTTTACCATGATCACAGAATATGTAATGAAGAACTTTTCGTAAAATTGGAACGAAAATACCTAAAAACCAACAAGCTACCTGAGATAAAATTCAACGGCCTTCAACTAAGGGCCGCAACCTTTATCGTAAATTTCCAAAATATTTACGGCCGAACGTAGGTGTATCGTAAGATGAAACACTTTCCTAAAGGATTTATGTTTTAAAAATATACTACTTATAATAATTTATTATTTTCATGAGGTTAGGGTAAAGCTTATTGAATATCATGAATTTATGAAATTCAAATATTATAATGACAGTCTTGGTTAGAAGCCGCTAACCGTACTTAGTTAAGCAGATTTTTTGTTGCAATATTCATGGAAAACAAACATTTTCCGAATCTTTATTGTAGCAAGAATCGATTTTTCATAAATACATGCAACTTAAGAATGATCTTTGTATTTTTTTTCTTAACATCGAATAGTTTTTGAAATCGACAATTAAAAGTAACCTAGCTCAATAAACTTTAACTATTCCAACATAAAGTTTAAATTTCATTGCAGTAAAACATTTATACTTTTGTACTAATATTATGAAGCTGAAGAATTACGAAATAAACAAACTATAGTAGTAGATAATAGTATAGGCTGAACTACTTCCGATTTGAAAATTCATTTCAGTGTAAGATAACCTATTTATTGAAGCTATAGGCTAATATACCACGTGGACGTCGGTTACTGTTGGGTTCGATTCCCAACAGTAACCGACGTCCACGGGTTTGGAGCCCAAAACCAAGAGCTAGTGTACACTGCTATTATGCTCACCACTATTCTATAAAGGGCTCTTTTATTATGCGCCATTGAGTTCAGTATTGTGTCAATAAGAACGTTGTATTCTGTTTTGTTGATACGCCCGAGGGCAACTACCCGAGTGGTATAGTGGAGGTTAGATCTCCGAGATAAATATTTGTATGATCCTGATATTTGGTTCCAAATCCCCCTACTTGTTTGTTAAATACACTTTCAATTTACTTTTTGTCATTGACAAAAAAAAAGTTAAACTTATTTAGAATTTAATACGATTTGGTCTTTGTTTTTCTTTAGCTGTCATTTAACAGCTGAAAACAGAAAGTGACCTTTTAAATAAAAAAAAATCAATACAATTCAAAAATCTTATTCCTACAGCACACTAGATGTTTCAGGGTCGTTCTCAAAAAAGTGGCACCGTAACCTGTCGGGCCGTTTTTAGACTATAAGTGTATTTTTTTTAAGGTGACTTATATATTTCTTCACATTAATATACAAAAAGAGACTTTTTACGTTGAGGCCGAGTAAAATTAAGAAGTTTAATATCATACAGTTACTAAAAAATAATATTGTAATGTCGTTTTCTCAGTAACTTGTCGTGTCCAAACACGATATGTCTGACTTTGAGGTGAAATAAAAAAATAAATACTATAAATAAGCGTTCAAATAAAATCAAATACAGTTCTTTATATCATTGTTATAAGGTGATTTAAACTATAAGCTCTGAATGTTAATAGTTTTAAAGATATCCGTGTTTAAATTGTGTCCAGAGAATTTTTCTCCACAATCTGCCGTTGCACACTACCGTCCATTACCCGATCACTATTATGTTTGCAACACCTCACCCCTGTGCAAATTGAGCCGACACTATCTGGCTAACCACTGTCAAAGAAAGACGCGATGAATATTGCGCAGTTTTCTTAGGAATTACATCGAGATATCACAATCGGATTTTGTAACGGGTATGTTGTCTACAACCTGACCTATTTTTTTTTGTTTGTGTGTAAACTGCTTCGTTATGTTTTGTCTTAAAATGTGTCAATAGGTAACTATATATGATTCTGTAAATTATATTTTAAACAGCCTAACCGTTTTGTTGTTATTGAATGTTTACTTAGGTTTTTTCATTAACCAGACTCTCTTTACCCTGTTGAAAATGCACAGGTTAAAGAGATTGTTAACAGGTTAAAGATATTTTACCTATATATTTTTTGTCAAATGCATTTTTTTTAAGAATAATCGAAATAATTAGGTATGAAATACTTAGTATATCTACTGCATGTTTACGTTAACAGTAAAAAAGTTAAATTAGGTTATATATATTGCTATTTGGATACCTTTTAGCTATTTATTCATTTATAACTTCTACCCGCGACTTCGTATATATGGACTTCAGAATTGGGTCCAAAAAGAAATGAAAAATGTGAAAGTAATAAAATATAGAATAACATGTTCACCCGTGTTGCGCTGTAATAGAGAAAAATACAAAATTTCAAAGCTGTCTGCCCAGAGCTTTGCTCGTAAACAATTTTCAATTTTCCCTCGGGAACTAATTAAGGAATCGATAAAAGGTAGCTTATATTCTTTTCCATGTCAAAGACTACTTGCATGCCAAATTTCATGCAAATCCGATCAGCCGTTTTTGCGTGATTGAGTTACAAACATCCAAACATCTAAACATTC
Source organism: Plusia festucae (assembly GCA_950381575.1). Lineage (NCBI taxonomy): Eukaryota > Metazoa > Arthropoda > Insecta > Lepidoptera > Noctuidae > Plusia > Plusia festucae. The sequence continues at coordinate 2,598,407 of OX494447.1, forward strand.
AAACGTTCACACTTTCACATTTATAATATTAGTAGGAAGTAGGATTATGGTTACGGTTTGACCTATTTTGTAAGTCTGGCAGCCGAAGTCAACATGGCTTGGGATAAGACTAGAGTGCTAGACAGAAGAAGAAGAAGTAGTAAGTGTTCTAATAGATCTACACCATTTTCAGCTCTGTCTGAAATAGAATTACCTCCGGAACTCCAAAGAAGTACTTCTTGGAAAATATATTAGATGAAGGGCCGGCGATTAATCGCCTCGTTGAATTCATTTCAAATTCATAATCATAATCATTTATTACGATTATTATGTGATTGATTATTTTTGTGTGATTGGCTTAGGAACTCTATTCATACAAGATCCAAAATATTATTATTATAATTTAGAAGCTGACAATATGTAATAGCAATATAGTAAGTATATTGCTATTACATATTGTCAGCTGATTGTTACAGATTGATTAAAAGTTCATTAATTAGATTTTAAGACGAAGGTTTTCCTTTTTAATTTTTTGTTTTTTTTTTCGTTATAGAAGCTGTTATTTTCCATCAGAACTGTTATTGTTTGCAGTTAATTAAATAATAAACATTGATTTTGCATGATTACACTGTTTTTTTGTTTCTTTCTCTATAATTTGGTAATGTTTTCTCATAAACCTGTACAATGTTTCTTTAACCTGTGAAGCCATATTTTTGAAAGGCTGTATCTCATTCAATTTTCTGTAAATCTGCTTCCCTTTCATCAATTTAACCTAATACAAACGCTGCCAATAGATTTCTGTAAAAAAAACTCAATATTTGAAACATTTTTAAAAATTGATAAATTAAATGGATCGGTGCCACTTTTTTGAGAACGACCCTTCAACATAAATTCCAATGAAACCTAGATAACAATAATTGAATAGAATATGCTATTCAATATCGCAGAAGCGCTAGCACGAACTGCTAGATATATGAGATAAACAGCACATAAAATGAACTAGTAATAATAAATCCAATTTTATTCATCTCTCGAGATTCTAGCGTCCATTAGAAGTCTGAATATGTAAAAGAAATCTATGAGAATATTATTTGAAAAATCACACGCGTCTGAGAGCTTCGGCTGTGTCTATAATAAGTTTCCCTAGTGGACCTGAAAAGCAGACACTTTGATATATCTAAATTTGGAGATACAAGAGAAAGCAATCCGCGACGTCTACATATTTCAATTTGTTGCTACATTTGTTTTTATTATTTTAGGATGAAAAACCTTATCAGAATTTGTTATCCTCTACAAAGATTATCGGAGTTCGGGTCGTATAAGTATCCTAAGCTGCACAACGTCACAAAAACAAATGACCCGAGCAAGGGTCGTTGCACGGCATCCTATAGTTATCAACAAACATCCAATCCCAGGAACAAAACTAAAGGTATATTTTACCCGTCGAAATGGAAACGAGGATTAATGGGAACGCAATATTTTTGACGGAAATATCTGATTGGTGGGATTCAAAAGTTTATTTCCCGTTGAGGATAAGTGATGTAGTGGTGAGATTATGCTACAATGTTTCAATATATTACTGGAACATTGTAAGTACTAAATGAATATGTATGGCACCTGTGTAACTGTTACGGTACTAGGTTGAGTAAATAATTTAGTGATGCAATTTACAATGACAATAAACTTTTGTTAGATGCTAAGACAGTGTATTGTTACGTATCAAGTAGTCATATCAGATCAAATCATAAATAATAATTATTTATTTCTAAGTGTTTGTTAAAGAACAACATGTAACGACAAGTTTGGTTGAATATCCAATTTATTGATCTAGATGGCAATATTTTTTGTTTATACGAAAATATGAGAAGTACAACCATTTGCGAGGTAACGAATGACTTAGAAGATGAGAACAAAAGATTTGGACTTTGAAATTGAGGTCCTTTGCCGAGTTAAGTTTATGAGAGCCGGCAAATAAAGGACACCTACGTAAATTCTAAGTTGACGGAATTGGTGGGAAAAAGTGGATCGAAAAGGGATTAATTTATGCTTTTGTTACGAGCAGATCTCGTCAGTTCTGTAGTGCAATAGGTAGGATTCGAACCCGCGATAACATGATCGCAAGTCCGAAGCTATTAGGCTACCGCTGTTTCAAATAGATTTAATTGACAATTAAAATTTAACATACAACCCCTTAATTAATTGAAGTATTTAAATTTTTTATTCATTTTGCTAAAACAAACATTATTTAATTTTATCAGTTTTATATGAATGGATTCTCAGTTCGCAGGTTTAACGTGGAGCATTCACTTCATTTAGTTTAAATCACTAAGCTTGGTCTATTATATTTAAAAACATGATAATCTAAAAATAATAATAGCTTCTAATAATATCAAAAAACTAAAACTAAACAGTACTTACCCCTCTCCCTCACAGCTAACGTTGGTAAATCAAGGTCACTCATTTTAAAACGTATCTAAAATTTCTTTCAACCAAAATATTTGTCTCAAATCTGAATAACACCTGCTTGTCATTTCAGCCGTACCACTATAATAACTTCATCTCAGAATGATTTAATGTGACGTAATTACTTTATCTAAGATGCTAAAGACCTTGATAATGCCACCAATTAATTTTGATCCTTCTGCTTGCATAATTTATGGTTGTCGTAGAAATTTTTCTTCACTGAATGGGAGATCTTGATATAAAAGTTAAAGATTTAAGTAAACTGATAATGTTATCATTCTAATTATTTCTGGTTTGATTCGTGAAATAGTTATTTACGTAGTTTTAGGATGGTGCATACATTAGAATTATGAATTGCATTTCTTTTTTCATTTTATAACCGACTTCGAAAATGAGGTAGGTAGTATTCAATTCGACTGTATTTTTTTCTTCTCTAGACTAACTTGAACGCTGAATATATTTTTGAGTGTCTTTTTATTAAAAGGAGTCTGGGATGAGAAGAGCATTTTAGCTAAAAGAACAATAAATATTATAAATAATCTATAAATTTTAATTATCCATTTTATTTATTTATTTAAAAATGTATGTACAAAATGGTACACAAGGTGGACTTAATGCCACTAGGCATCATAAAATTTTATCATGTAGTTAATTTATTTTTTTGTATAAAATATGATTTCAACTTGTGAATACCTATGGTAACAGCATAGTCCAGTTATATTAGCTGAAACTTCTAGGATTCGGTTTTCTTTGCGCCAAACTTTTGTCAGTAGATGGCATTTTCTGGCACGTTTACCATATTTTGTAACGATTAGAAATGGACCTCGTTTTCTATGGAAAGGTAAATTTTGTATCAATGAATATTTATCTAGTAAATAATTGAGATTTCTTTGAATAGATTTAATATTGAAGAATTTGTATGTCATTAGTTAAAACTTGTACAATTGAACATAATGTATCATACATGTTTCTTCATAATGCCATGGTAATGTGTGTGTCTCTGCCTTTATTATCTGCACGCGATATATTCTATACAATGTATATGACTCAAACGTACTACCGACTTAAAAAAAAAAAACAAAAAATAACATACGACAGTTATTTACACTGCTGACTTCACTTCCATTTACCCCAAAAGAGGAAAACTCAGTATTTCATACGTATTAAACATATTCCATTAATGTAGGAATTTAATAATAAACGTAAATTCACCGTTGTCCCATTTTGTAAGAAATTATGTTTTACGTAACATTATACACGTGAGAATGTTTGTATTTGTCTGTTCCACTTTCACGACTAAATTACACAACAAATTTTGATAAAATTTGGTACCTATTCTATACATAGAGTTAGATTGAACTCTAAGAGGCGAGCTATAGCGTAGGATTTGCCACGAGAACCAACTGCTACGCGCGTGAAATATAAGTAAGAAGCGTCCGGCTATAAAGCTTTATTCATTTCTCTTTTATAGTAATCAAAATTTGAGAACACATTGCCAATTTGACAGAAGTGACCGCGCCTAACTTTAGCTTGGCAAATCCGTTCATCTGCGGGCGATGGGGGTAGAAAAAGGTGCGCGCGGGAAGGGGGGACATGGACAGGAACGTCGTTGGTCTCATTCGGGCACCCTCATTGGTCAGTCACGTCCCCCGCTACCCGCGCAGATCATGGGACCTTCACGAACGAATTTAACAGGCAATAAACTTATTGGTTCCGCATCACAATTATTTTTTCTAGCAATTAATAATTCTAACGTTTGTAGAGACAATTTATCTATATCGCGGTCCTTTTTGCACCGTGAAAAATTTTTTCATCATCTGCCCACGCCGCATGCTTTTAAAAAGTCAAAATTCAGACAGATCTGCAAAAAATCTCTCAGGTAATTTATCAGTGGTTTCATTAGCGCAGATTTCAAATCTCTAACGTGAAAATGTGGAACGAGATTTTTTGCCGACACCGAGGTAATATGGAAGATGGATTATTCCTGTACCTTCCATTTTTGCGTCATAATTATGATAATTTGGTCACGTATTGTGAAATATCTTGCATTTGAAGAGCATGTGTCACCTAAGAAAATAACTGTTATCGTTATTTATATACCGGTATGACGTCTTTTTTTTCTCATCACATTGTATCATGATTTATACTCTATCAATAGGAAGTGATTCACTGTTCTTTGGTTACTATTATGGAATTCAACAAATTTATCAGGTATGTTAAAATCCCCTGTTGCCCCTTGGAGCGTTTACCTTATTAAAGTAATTTAAATAAAAAAAAATAAAAAAAAACACGTTTGTCCATAAAATAAAACTATTAAATTCAATATTTTGATGCAAAACGAATTTTAAAAAATATACCTAGAGGAATGAGCATATTGAGCAATATTTCCATACCTAAACATTTGACTAAAACCGAAACACTTTAATAAAAAGTATTTCCTACACTTCAGTAGTTCACCCAAACTGAAATGTGTTGATTTTAATTAGTTAGATACGAGTATCTTGAATATACAATCATATTTACGACAAAATCAGATTCTTCGATTCAACACTACTTATATTCTTATTGATTTAGAACAATTGCTTGTAAATTAAAATACTTTATTAATTTTTATATTTACTATAATAATATATATTTATTTTTATTATTTATTTATAACAATTACTTGCAAATAGAAGGAAGGAAAACTTTGAACCTCCGGCAGGACTCGAACCAGCGAATACTGGTTCAACGCACCAGTCACTTTCCCAACTAAGCTACAGCGGTCACAGCCCGAGAGCTGAACTCTTCCCTACTCTATGGCACGTCTTGGGGTGACGTGTGCCTGATCTGAGCAATACAATATACGATTGATTTTGGCGACTTGATTATCAATTGGTTATGAAGCGGCGGTAGCCTAATGGCTAGGGCTTCGGACTTGTGATCATGTGGTTGCAGGTTCGAATCCCACCCATTACACTACCGACGTGAACCCACTGTTAACACAAGCATCTTAGCTTAGCACGAGGGGTTAACAAGTTTACTAGTAATGTGCGACCCAAATTGCTAGTAATCTTTAAAAAAAATATATATGTAATTCTAAGTGTGATAGATGAATCTCTTATCATTTGTATTAATATAACGGAATCCTTTAGTTTTTTTTCGAGTACAATAGGTAGAGTAGTTACATCCATTAAAATTTCTTTGCCGAAATACAAATATCATTTTGTTATAAGACCCTAAAGAAAGAAATAAAACTACACATATTCTAATGTACAATTTTTTATTATTATACTAAATTAACTATTGTTTTTTTCTTGGCAGGAACAGCGATAGTATGACCACACCTGAAACAAAAATAATACATTTGATAAATAAAAAATTAAAACATTTTTATAATTTTCGTTCTTGTCTATAAGATTATCAATAATTTAAAATCTATTCCAATTATTATACATCTGAAGAGTGTATTTGTTTGAAGGAGCTATTTCAGTTTGCTTGTGTAGCCCACGTATAGAGGAGAGCTATAGACAAGTTTTGGCGGTGAAAACCGACGCGGACAGAGCCGCGGGCAAAAGCTAGTGTTACCTTCTTAATATTTGCAAGCAAGTATTGTTGTTATTTAATTTAAATGTGAAGTCTTACTGCAGTAATAGGACACTGCGCTAGTAAATAAATATAGAATATAAATTAATATATACCTATATATATTATATAAGCAACAACATTTTGTTCAACAACTTTTGATAATTCGTTGGTTTTTTGGCATATTCAAACGATATAACGCTAGGCAGGCACTTCTGTTCCATATTATTATTTAAATTGAGGATATTTTTTTACTTTAAATGTACAGTTTGTTTGTTATATTACCAATTTTAAATTTAAAACATTTATTTATTATATTTTGAATAATAAATTTAGAACAGTAAGTAATTATAACTGTCGACACTATCAAATAAACCTAACTTAAGACTATCCAATTTGCAATATTCAATCTCTCGAATTAGAGATTTGGCTAGAGATGCAGTGAACCAATCCAGATTTACACGTAATTGGACCGGGAAGACTCAGCATCCGAAATGCGGTGAGCTCTTCGGAATATGTGACATAATTTCCTGATGCAAAGTGCCCCTTCAACTTTAAAAGTTATATTTTACGAAATATTTTTAGAGATAGTACTAGAACTAATTTGGGTCGCTCGTGCATGCTAGTCTGTGACGTCAAAATTTAAGAAGAAAAATGTTTTTTATGAAAGCTGATTTGTGGGAACGAAATTCATAAAAATATACGCGGAAACCTTTTTTTTTCCTTTAATCTTACTGTTAGCTCCTAAAATAAACGCATTCAAACAAATAAAAAAAACTATTTCGTTACCTTATATTATTATCATTAATTAACAATAGCCTGTAAATATCCCTCGACTGGGCAAAGGCCGCTTCCCATATAGAAAAGGAATCATAATTATATCATAATGCTCAATATCAGTATATATAATACTAGCTGCCCGGACAGACTTCGTTCTGTCAAAAGTAAATTAATTAAGGTAATTCCCGAGTTTAGGAAAAGTTTTTTTTTTAACTTATTATTTATGTTTTACACCTTTTAAACCTTCCCTGGACCGCCACGAACATTTCAAGATCAAAATCAGCTAAATCGGTTCAGCCGTTCTCGAGTTTTAGCGAGACTCACGAACAGCAATTGATTTTTATATATATAGATGGAAATCTGTACGTAGTACATACAATAGTGTACAGTCCACAAGTATTTCACAACAATTTATATTCTTGCTATTATTAATAGTGTAAATAATATTGTTATAATCGCTTTAAAGCCTTGTTTCAATGTTTGGTTACTGCAAATAATAAAATCCAAAATGTATAGGTTATACTTACATGATATTAACGCCGCCATAGTGTAGAATGGTATTGAGCAGCCCATATCGAGTAGTATGGGAAAACCGACGTTGCCGACCAAAGTGCCCATACGAGCTGTCAACATCACCACAGACAGCGCTAAGGCCCTATTAAAAAAAAAACAATATCAAAATCTCAACATCCTCTATTTCCATTTAACCTGCATAATTTGAAGCAGCGGTAGCCTAAATCCTAATGGCTAGGGCGTCGGACTTGCGATCATATGGTTGCGGGTTCGAATCCCACCCATTACACTACCGACGTGAACCCACTCGTAACACAAGCATCTTAGCTTAGCACGAGGGGTTAACAAGATTACTAGTAATGTTTGACACACATTGCTAGTAATCTTAAAAAAAAAAAATGGGGATAATAAAGGATCAGAACACAAACGCTTAATCAGCTGCTGCCCCTTACAACAATTGAAATTTCTACAAGTGTTAACGCCGACGACATCGCTTAAATGTATGAAAGTGACAAGTCTTTAAAGTCACGTGACTTATCGAAACGAAATGTCAATTTCATACATTTCATGTCATTAAGCGATTTTCATTTTCATTGACGCTTGGCTAGATACCTCCACGAGTGACCACGAGTCGTTCGTGTGATCCACAAATGGTAAATTGGATGTAGTCAAAGATGAAGATGGAGGTCAAATTTATATACCTTAAACTCCATGTATTGAGTAAAAGGCAAGTACTCAAATAAAATCTTATATAAATGGGACATACGAATTCGTATAAAATTTGAACTTGCATATTCAAGAAAATTATTATTGCTAATGCATGTTTTAAGGAAATAAATTGGAGTACCGGTCTTTAGGTATACATAGTAAATATATCTCTGAAGCAAAAATATCATATAGTTTTCAGAAGAGACTCTCAATGAAACATGCAATTAAAGTAACATTATAGAGGCTTATTTTTTCCCAGGAATCGTTTATTTTATTATTGTTACTTATTTTATTATAGTCGTTTCCGCTTTAAATTCACAATAGAATATTGTCGCGTCGACTTCAAAGCAAATACATTTTACTATAGTGTAATTGCTTCATGTGAATTATTATTTCCTTTTAAATTCACTCAAAAAATTACACAACTTTTATATTTAACTTACTTAACTATTATTGCATATTAATTATATGATTATAATTAGGATCAATAATTTTATACACCCAATACCTGTAGCAGAGTCGAAAATCAAGCGTCACAATCTTCACAAACAAAAGAATGCGAATGCCTGCGATAATATTTATCCTCAAAGAGATATGAGTTTTACAGTGTAAACTTAAGGCTGAATTTTCAATAAACTTTTAGATTAATGCGCTTTTACTCAACAGCTTTTTACAGTAGTATTATCTAATCCTTACTGTTATAAACTTACCTCATTGTGGTAGGAACTACATCAATCAACACAACTTGCGTCAAACTTTTCATAGTTTGCGTCATAGCAATGTTCATAGAAAATAGTACGACCATCAACGGTTTCGAATTCGCCCATCTTAGTCCGAGCAAAGATCCCATTGATATACAGCCTCCTGCAAATAGCAGGACGTTCTTTCCAACCTTATTGACTATTACTCCGCTTATGAAATATGGTAGAATGCATATTAGGCCAATTATAATACTGTTAATGTACGTTTCTGCACCACTTACACGCTGAAAAGAAAGAAAAATGTATTGTAAGTGATAGAAATTCTTTAGGCACTTATTTTGGGGACGCTTGCTACGGTTGGTCCGTGGATGGGTGAGCATTTGTAAACATGCTGAGATCCCTCCGTACCTAGGAAAGCACGCCATTGGTCCCGACTGTAAATTTTTTACAGTCGGTAACTGGTAAGTCATTACAATTCTGGCAACTAGTCTTACAAAAGGACACTGAGCTACTCAGTAAAATGGGTTGTGGAAGACAGATAGGCCCTCGTTTTATGCAAAATATGTATGTTACATATTATTATGTATAATTGAGCTAAATCTGAAAATACTGGAAGCCGACCCCAACATAGCTTGGGAAGAGGCTAGGCAGATTATGATACTTATTGTGGTGCTTCTAAGGGGAATGGTTTAGCCACTTCACTTTGAGACTGTGAAAGATGGGCAAAAAAGTATGGGCTCCGTCCCTACCCATCAGCAAAAATGAAATGTAGCTCAATTGATAGGTCTTGGCAAGGTGATATTTTTTTATTAGGGCGACATTGCCCAAATGCGTGGGGTTCTCATGGTGACTTACATTTAAACAAATATCTCGTTGACGTATTATTAAAGAATAATTCCAAAATACCTACTCGTGTATCTATTATGGGTGGGGTCGATTCCGTCCATAGTCATTTAAATTTTTAAGGCCTTGGAATAAGATACAAAATCATTTCAGCATTTATAAAAAAATCCTTCGTCGATCAGTAAGTCCGTCGTTAGCAGCTAAGAAAATAGGAATCTGCTTAGTCATTGACATAAAATATGAGATCATATTCTTAAGCAACACCTAATAGTAGGGGAGCCCACGATGCTAAATGGGGATTTACTCGAGCGTCATAGAGACTTATTAGGTTGCAAAGCTTAGATGATAAAAAGAAAAAAATGTTATATAATAATACCTTTTCATCGGTGGGGGAAGCGGCTATAGAATTTTAAATATGTAAAAAAAAATTGTTACATGGACATACTCGAGCGCGTCAGATATTGATAGCATCAATGTCCTACGTATTTTTAATAATGTACGTATGTTAATCTGATCATTTGCATGATGCGGGTGGTTGTACGTAAGGGTTAAAAATGAAAAAAAAAAAATTTAATCGAGCGCGTCAGGTTTTCTAAGGGGGTGTTAAGTGCACCAAAAAAAAAGCTCTCATTCAATAATCTGACGATTTCGATCTGACGCAAACTCGCGGCAATTATTATAATGTGCAAAAAAAAATCGCCATTTTGAAATACTCAAGCGCGTCAGATTAAGATATATATGGTTCATCTTTATGTTCTAGACGTGCTGTCTCATAATCTGACGATTATCTAAAGGGATTCGCCTAATCTGACGAAAAAATATATATTTTTTTTTCAATTTTTTAAATCATTGAACTTAATTAATTGAAAAGCTCAGGAAATAGCATGCAAATAAATAAGTGTATGTTATTTAAGTAGAATACTTGTATTTATATGAAAATAATTTATTAAAAATGCCAAAATAAATATTTTTTTATAATTAATTAATAAATGAATCATCATTTTCATCAGTAGAATTATCTTCCTCTTCTGGCTCGAATTCATCTGGCTCATATTAAATGTTTTTAACTTTAAGTCACATTACTAATATTAAATTAAGAAAATAAGTCGAAACGTTGGAAACACGTTGATAAATAATACGCCACGAACGAGTCTCTGTGATCAGCTGTGATGATGTCGTGGCAATAAAATCCAGAGTGGGGACGGAGTGAGAGAGTAATAGATTGAGAAAAAGTGAGAGAGGAGTAAAAACGCGGAAAGGGAAATAATAATATAGGCATCACCCAGCTGCACGCATTAAACTTTATCGACGATTTTTTATTATTTCGGCTTGCGGAAATCGTCAGATTATATATTTTTCGTTATCCTTAAATTATTTCCTTCAAAATAAAAAAAAATTTGGCTACGCTCGAGAATGTCAAAATGACGTTTTTTTTTTACAACTTTGCTGCCCTCCCCTTTCTTTACGTCACTCTCAAATTGTCAGATTAGTGGAATATACACTTTTTATCATGTAATTAACTCACCCTACCTTAATCTGACGCGCTCGAGAATTTCTAATGATCAATTTTTTTTTACTAATCTGATCCTTTATCCTTCACTGGCGGCCTTATATATGGGGCTCATATTTGGTGGAGGTACTTAACCGGATACAAGGTATCGCCCTGTATATTAATCTGCCGCGCTTTAGTAAATCCCGAAATCCCCTCTTGGGCTCCCCTACTATAAAGAGTATCACTAGGTCACAGTTCGAAGTATGATCAGAATGAGTCTATCTTCAGAACGTAAAATATTGTATGCTGAAGTGGGAATTTTAGTTCTTGCAGACTTTGTAACAACATTATGGATAAGTGGAATATTTACACAATGTTGCTGTTTGACTTACTTTTTTTTTTAAACGACGCCCGTGCTAATGAATTTAATGCTTGTGTCGCACATAAAACACCCAATCTCATTCAGAACATGTTAAGAGGTCAAATCGTCTGTCATTATTTTGTGTTGCATCTTAACTAGATGCTGAATGTGACTGAGATTTTTTTCAGTGCTAAGCAAATATTTGCTTTATTCTCAACGGTTGTTCATCACGAGATTATTGTATGTGAAATCATCCAATACAAGACTATCTTCTACTATTTAGTTTTTTATACTTTTTAGTGGCTGAAATGTGACTGGTTATTTAGTTAAGAAAATTAGATTCCATATTTTTTGTGTGAAAAAGTGTGGACGAAAAATTTTGTTTTTATTTGTATGATTATTAGGAATTTAATACAAATTTTACCATGAATACACATAACCATTTTGTATATCATTAATGTTCCAAATTACTCTGAACTTTAAATAGGAAAGTTGTTACTATCCTAAATGGTCTAAATGTTTTTATGTCTACAACTAACATTAATAAAGGCCCTAACAAAAAATACGAGCAATACTGGTTTTAACTGGAACCACAATACTGAGGGTATAGTTTCAAAACTTAACCGCTTCGAATTGTGGGGAGGCCATTAACAAAAGCACATTTGGTTTAATTGGAAGGGTTAGCTTTAAGTTACATATAGCTTTGTTAATTAAAGAAAGTGGTATACTACTAACCAAATATATGGAAATAAATTGTAGATGGTAGAACATAGAGTGAAAAACTTCAGTATTAGTCTACTTATAGGCTCAATAATATTTCATAAATCGTCACTAAGTTTATTGTTTTAACAATAAAAATAATTTTCATACTTAGGATCTTACACGTGTAAATAAGTATGGGATGTGGGTGAACCTGAATAAAAAATATTTTTTCGAATGAAATCGTGAATTTGTTCCAATAATAAATTACTAGAAACCAAAAACATAATATTTAAAAAACATGTCCTTGTTCATGTTTTAAATTCTCATTCTCTCTAAAACTAAAATTTTTGTGATTAACTAAATATTCGTTCAAAAAGTAATATTCCATGTCGAATCTACATTTTTAGGAAACTTTATCCATGGATAAATCACGGTGGGAAATAAGTGGGATATTTTTCTTCGGCACTCAATTTGGGTCCCCGGGGACGCCTATCATCGATTTCAAAGTGTATGAACTGCAGGCCAAAGTTTATTCACTCGTATATCACCGCCTTCATATTTGGAGGAGACAACTTCCAAACTGTTTTCGCTTAAGTTTTGATAGCATGTTGTTTTTATAGTTGTTTTAGTTTGTTACTTATTGAATTAGAGGGTCGAAGTTATTGTGAGTGATGGATTGAGACCCATTTTATTGTATTGACCCTCCCGAACGAATAATATAATATTTCATATTTCGGGACACCTCACGCGCGGTCATCTGATCCCAAACTAGGCAGAGCCTGTACTATGGTGACCAGACAACTGATAAACATACTTACATATTTCAAATACATACATAATATAGATAAATTACACTCAGACACAGAACAAATGATCATGCTCATCGCACAAAGATTTATCCTGGGTGGGTATCGAACCCACGACCTCCGGCCTAGCAGTCAGGGTCACTAACCACTAGAACAATAGGCCAGTCAATATTAGGTTATGAAAATTTTGCCAATGACTAATATGTACGTTTTTCTTAGACAATGAAATGGTAATTAACGACCTTTCTTCAAAATATTCAGAAAATAATTGCAGACGTCATTAATAAAATAAAGATTTTCATCATAAAACCAATAAAGACAATTAAAGACAAACTTACCGGTACACAGACTTCAGTGGTCAAGTTTGAAAGGCTCTTCATCTTCAAATTGCTCGTGTAGATATCAAGTAAAGCACACAAATTATGATTGTTATCAAATTTATAATGTTCAACGATTGTAGATAATTGTGGGAACCACAGCCTGATCACGTTGTGTCTAGAAAAAAAAATTAACGTCCTTTATCTGTTTGATTTGATCAAGTGATTCGAAACGTAAATCGATGCTATTTTGTTCAAGCAATTTCTGCCGTATAATGAAAGCCATAGAAGTAATAATGCTTTGAGAGTTCCAATATTTGATAGGTTTCATAAAAATTAGGGTTGGATTTTTGGAGTTTAATCCACTACGTTGATATCGTCTTTTATTTGGTAGGTAGTTCAATGGCCCCAGTAGACAGGTACGGGATTGGATTTTCTAAACCTTAAGCGCTTTGATGGAGGAATACACGAAAAAAAAGTGGACGACCTCAAATGGGTTGAATCAGGCGAAATAGCCCTTTGAGTCTGGCGAAAACCTGTAGTGGAAATAAAAAATAAAATCTATCCGAAATAGTAGTCCAAAATCTTTTATCATGGTTCACGAAAATGTTTCCAAAGAAGCGGTCGTCAAAGTACTAGCTGGAATAATAAAAGCAAGCAGTTGAAACGAGTTCAAACTGGTAATTTGTTACTTGGATTTTCTATATAAAATTCAAGACATTTTATGAAAAGTACTTGTCTTATTTGTTTCAAACGATTAAAACCTCTATCTGACAGCAAATATGTGGAAAGTCGATATCAGATGGGGCAAACAATATAAAACGTTAGGATATTCGTTGATTCAAATGTGGAAATAAATTGTTTTATGTTTCATCAGTCCATTTGAAGATTAATCTGTAGTGTTTAATAATTCCTAGAAGTTTTTTAATTAATTGAAACTAAAATAAGCTTTTGTGATTATCAGAAAATGGGTTAATTGAGTTGCCTAGACTTTCTCGTTGTTTAAGTTTTCTTCAAATTTCAGGAGTCATCATAATCTATCGAATGATGAAAAAAAAACATTTTAGATACGTACACTCCCATAATGATACACTGCATGACCGCAATCAGTGTCAAATATCCGAACAATGGTCTTCTTATAAGAGGTTTCATATTTTTCAGTCCTGTTACTATTCTTTCTCCGAATTTGATTTTTCTTCTGATTTTTGTATTCTCAGGATCTTCTTCCTTCATTTCTTTTTCAAATAAATTTGGGAACTTAAAAATAATTCATAAATATTACATTAAAAATATTCGTCAAATGAATAGCAATCAAGAATTTATTGTCATTTAGATATTGGCAGTCATTAAGCATTTTTTACATAAGTGTAGGGCAAGTGGAAAAAAAATATTACAGGTATATCCAAACCAAAATCTCCACCAATTTTTTAAACAAGAATTTGAGTAGTCAAGTAAAAGTATAGGTAAATGTGTCAAATTTTCTTTCGCAGTCGTTTAATTTGAAGTTTTTCACATCGTATTTATTTAAATATTTTATAATTTAATCATTATAAAACATCTGACAAAGACCTCCATTTTCTCACCGGAAACGTGTCAGCAGGTTTCCCACTGTTTTCCGTATAAATTTTAATCAAAATATTCCTGGCTTCTTCGTATCGTTTTTGGGTGACCAAGTACTTAGGACTTTCTGGTAATGTTGAATAAAGAAGAAAAGCAGCAAGTGACCAGAAAGACATGGCGAAGAGGTAGATATTCCAAACGTTAAGTACTGTGAAAAAAAATGGAAAAAGCATAAAGAGTGATGAATCAAAATACACCGTAGACGTTGTTGTAAAAGTTTTTTACAAGACGATGAGAGTGAACCGCCTCTTATCCAATGTATAGCTGAATCAAGCTCACAATTCCTACCCGAAACATTTTTATAATTTGTTTCATAATTTTACATTGTTGGGTGCATTTGTTGATTAAAAAAAATACCAAAATGCACAGTGTCTCAAATTTTTAATGTCACAAAAAAAGTTTATCATAAAACCAGTATTTTTTAAAGTTTTGCATGGCATAAACAACTTATTGCCATGCAGATAAGGTTACATTTGCGAAAAAATATGTTCATTACAAAACAGTCTCCACTTAATGGGTTTTTGAAGTCAGTTCTGGCTGTTAATTTTGTTCGAGACCGTATAATATCTTTAATTTTGTCTATATCATTGGGTGTTGTAAATAAAACCTGATAGTGTTCATCTCATTAGCCTAATAATACTTTAAACTTCTATATCGTTTATTTGGTAGAGGACTCAAACAAAATAAGTAATATACTTACCAAAACCCCCATTGAAGAAACTATACTTCCAATCCTGAACAAGCATGGCCCAAGCCATGGCTGGACTAAATATCTGAGCTAGGGCACCGTATGAAGACTGAAATAACATCACACGATCCCTCACTGAAGAGTGACAAAATTCTGATGTTAACGCAGAAATGGCAGATAATGATGTCGCGAATCTGAAAAGAAAAAAAAAACACCTTAAAAGATTCGAATGAAAGAAAAAAAATCGACGAAAGCAGACGATGAACAGTTTGTCATTGAACACAAAATGAAATTATTATTAACAAGCTGCGTCCCGTTGTTAACCGCGGTTTATCAGATTACTTATTTTTTTGGATTAAATGTAGACTATGTGTTAATCCATGGTGCCGTTTGACGTGAATCGGCAACAAACATACACACACACTAAAAAACTTTTGCATTTATAATATCAGTGTGAGGGTAGATTTGATGCTTGTAATTAAATACAAATTGTAGAAGGAAAAACTTAAACCTCAGGCAGGACTCGAACCTGCGACCACTGGCTTGACGCGCCAGTCGCTTTACCAACTAAGCTACCGAGGTCACTGCCTGGAAGTTTAAATTTCTCCTTCTACTTATGACGTCTTTATAGGGCGACGTATGCGACATCTAGTGAACCTACCTTACGGTTGGCCTCACCGACTCTAATTAACAATGTGTTAATTTAGAAGTCCGAGAGATGGCGCTGGCCCAATACTTATTATTTTTTAATTATTTTAACACATTATCGCATGTGTTAGCGAATATTTGTAATTAAATACAAATTGTAGAAGGAAAAACTTAAACCTCAGGCAGGACTCGAACCTGCGACCACTGGCTTGACGCGCCAGTCGCTTTACCAACTAAGCTACCGAGGTCACTGCCTGGAAGTTTAAATTTATTGTATTTAATTACAAATATTCGCTAACACATGCGATAATGTGTTAAAATAATTAAAAAATAATAAGTATTGGGCCAGCGCCATCTCTCGGACTTCTAAATTAACACATTGTTAATTAGAGTCGGTGAGGCCAACCGTAAGGTAGGTTCACTAGATGTCGCATACGTCGCCCTATAAAGACGTCATAAGTAGAAGGAGAAATTTAAACTTCCAGGCAGTGACCTCGGTAGCTTAGTTGGTAAAGCGACTGGCGCGTCAAGCCAGTGGTCGCAGGTTCGAGTCCTGCCTGAGGTTTAAGTTTTTCCTTCTACAATTTGTATTTAATTACAAATATTCGCTAACACATGCGATAATGTGTTAAAATAATTAAAAAATAATAAGTATTGGGCCAGCGCCATCTCTCGGACTTCTAAATTAACACATTGTTAATTAGAGTCGGTGAGGCCAACCGTAAGGTAGGTTCACTAGATGTCGCATACGTCGCCCTATAAAGACGTCATAAGTAGAAGGAGAAATTTAAACTTCCAGGCAGTGACCTCGGTAGCTTAGTTGGTAAAGCGACTGGCGCGTCAAGCCAGTGGTCGCAGGTTCGAGTCCTGCCTGAGGTTTAAGTTTTTCCTTCTACAATTTGTATTTAATTACAAATATTCGCTAACACATGCGATAATGTGTTAAAATAATTAAAAAATAATAGATTTGATGCTGTTTCTACTGTACAAATACGAATTAAGCTAGATACGCATCCATTACATTATGTGGATTAATTCTTAAAAGTCAAGGTGAACCGGTCTGATTTAGATTATTATTCGATTTCCTTATCTTATATCACAGATTAATAAATAGTTACTTCGTAACTTATATGTTACTGGATTTAGATTTAAGGGTAGCTAGGAAGATCACCCTCAATTTTAAGATGGTGAAGATGGGAGAATCGCGTAGATTTTACAACAAACCAAAACAGAAAAACAAGCAAATAAATAATTGAATCACAAGTTGAGCTGGTAGCACTTTTTTTTTGTATAAAAAACGACGCTGACGTTAAGGAATTTAATTCTTGTGTCGCGGGGATTTCACACACATTCAAATCACATGCACAAAGAACACCCAGACTTGGAACAAGTATCTGTGGATCATACAAATGCTTGTCTCATGCGGGGATCGAACCCGCAGCACTTTGCGCTCAGTATAATTAGCGTTGTGACCAATACCACTCGGCTATCCGTGCAGTCAAAACGGACTACTACTTTCCCTGTAGTAATTTTGGATACATCTAAAATCATCTATAACAAGTTTCTTAATATAAATAACTTGGAACGCACTTTTTAGTTAATATTAAAAAAAAACCTTCCATTAATCATTGAGGAAATTTTATGATTAACGACATGTTTTAATTGTTTACTAGTTAGTTTTACGTATCAGGCTATACCTTAGTACTAATAGTAATGTCTCCAGACCGAATTTCGGCCTCTTATGCCAATCTCAAGTGAGATCAGTCATGTACGCAGGAGATATTATAGTGCACAAGTGTGTCCGCAAACACAGGTAATCTTTCACTCTCATAGTCCGATAGGACGACAGACCGAAACCTCCGGAGAAAGGTCGGGCGCAGACCCAACTTTTTTACGTGCGTTCTGAGGTACGGGGGTGTAAACACCGCCACATTTCCTGACTCCCAGCGATATTGAGTATTTCTAAACAGAAAACCCAATAACTAGTTTTGGCCCGATTCGAACCCGAAACCTCGTACACGGCAGTCGCGCCTGCGATTACTAGACTATCGAGTATAAGTTTCTGAGGTTTACGCGAATGTTAAACATACAACTATAATTATTTTTGTCATAGACACGGGTAGACTGACCATGACACCTGCAAATGAGTTGAAACGTCAAGAACTAATATCTAAATAACCCGTTTTCTGTATATTGATTAAATCTATCTTTGGATACTCTGCTAACGTGAAATCGACTCTAAATGGACAACATAAGAGGGAAAATATACAAATTACGACGACGCAGTTTATTATTAGATTATAATATTATAAAAATATCAAGATCGATGTTAGCATCTAACGATTAACAATAAATAAGATAAAAACCAATATTTCACTGCTACTCATTGTGATGGAATTGTTTTTTAATGATATAAGATTCCAGAAAAAGAAATTCAACTAAGCTTACATTTTTGAACTTATATATATCAGATAAACAATAACGATTATTATTTATTAGTGAATATGACAATAAAAAATGATTAACATTTTTATAAAACGAGACCTAAAAATATGGAAACGGATGAAATCCCAACAGAAAGACGTGTTTTGAATGTTGATATACTTTTTTATATTCATACATTAATAACACCTAGTACCATATATTTTTCATACAAACAAAAAATATTGATGTGTGTGTCGTCGTCGTATACATATTTAATTTATTGCATTGTGATACCCATTCACTACTAAAACCAACTTAAAATTAAGGAGATACTTGCACTATCGCTTGGCCTTGACGTACAAACTGTGTTGATATGACAGTTTGAAGTGCTTCACTATTCTCGCGCGTACTCGGTTTCTAGACGTTAGTTCATTCCTCGATTCAAACTCAATAAATAAACTTATATTTGATACTATTGATAAAAATGTCAAATCAAATGACGAGACACCTTACAGAAAGTTACTAGGATCGCAGAAATGTACCATTTATCTACATAGTTACAATAGATGACTCTAGTTCAAGCCAAGGTAATAATGCTGTCAGTATTTTGGGCACGTTACCAACTCGCAGCCAAGTGTACTGCACAAATACTGTATTATTTACAGTTTTGGATCCGCTTATAGTAGATATTGTATTGGTACAGAAGGGAATAATGTATGGGGTACGGTAGAAGCAGTGATGTTGACTCGTCTTTTTTTGACCTATACAACATGTAACAAAATCCCTGTCAGATCCAATAAAAACGTATTCGTGTACAGTTCATGAACCGTCTCGCATAGGCGGCTTACGTGAACTTTGAGGAGCGGTCAGTGTAGCTGTTGCCTTGGATCAGTTTTTATTTTAATTTATATATTTTCACTGGGGAAAAAATAATAATCTCCAATCCATTTAATGGCTCAGATATGAAGTGTTCGCAGTACGATATCGAATAATACTCTCAAGGATCGGACAGGGTTTTTGTTACACGCTGTATAGATGAGAGAAAGGTATCGCAGGGAGTTCTTGTGTCGGTTTTCCTACATAGCATGAAGTAAATGTTTCTTAATTCTTTACTTGATATAAAACCTTATAAGTTGAAAGTGAATGGATGTTTCGATTTGGGAATTTTGAAATTAATTATATTTTTTTTATACTTTTGGAATTTTGCTACTTGAGAGCAGGAAATTGAAACTCATGGATAAATGTAAAAGATGTGCTATCCGATTTGCTTATTTACATAATTGTAATAAAATTACGTTACGGGAATTAACGCAACTCATTGACTGGCCGTGTAACCGCACCTCTAGTCTGCTTGCGACCACGGCCAGTGTAACCCTGCCGAAACTTCAAGCCTTTAAAGGTAAATGCATGAGTTCGCGTTAATTCCCGTGACGTAATTTTATTAAAATCATGCAACGCGATAGTTTCAAAGTTAATATTTACATAATATTCTTCTTTCTCAATTCCTTTGATACAGAGTAAGCACTCAGTGAGATTAACTCTTAATTTTTGCGCTCTAGTAAAAGCATTATTATTTTAAAAGAAATAAATACAAAATGCTTCCGCTGTAACTAATTTGAGAGAAAAAACAATCCTACAATATCGTGGTCCGCCTCAATGCGATAATTAAAACCAGCTCCACTGACTTCCAACTCAAATAATAAACAAATCTAATTTTCGAGTCGGCTATAAAAATGCTTGAAATATCCCTTATCATTTTAAATTTGCTTAAAACTTGAATCTAGTTGTTAAATAAACTCTCCACTTAAATTTCGCTGAATGGAGGGAAAGAAAAAATACTGCGTCAGTCAGTTATCTCAACGGGCTGGTGAATCCGTCAGCTTGATGCGAATTATTAAGGTGCAGAAGCGGCAACTTCGTATTTTATCTTCACGCTTGCTTAAATTCTGGTCCTACAGCTTTTGAAATAGACAAGTAATTTAGTAAGGTTTGGAGTGTCATCGGTTTTTCCATAACTGAATTATTTTCGATGTACAGCAGTTGTATTCTTTTAAATATGATCAGTGTCTTTTGTACTAATTCAAGAATAAATAAATTAATGCTAAAACACTAAGCAATACGACTAATATTATTTATTGCTCCAAATAAGATTATCTATTATTGAAACACAAGTAGTTAAAATAATAATACCGGACTATAAATGTCCCACTGCTGGGCACAGGCCTCTTCTCATATATAGAGAAGGAACGAGCATTGATCGCCACGCTTGCTCATTGCGGGTTGGCGATTGCAGATTCCAATTTTTGGAATCCAGGTTTCCTCACGATGTTTTCCTTAACCGGTTGTCAATGATGTCTTAGAATTATTAAGAAAGAAAATAAATAAGTTATGATAATTATTATTTATAAATCAATAACAGTATTTTTTTTTATTTCAGGTATGTCGGTGGAAATCTGCATCCCAACTTTGTTTCATTACTGTTCAGGGAAGTAATCTTTTTGCCATAAAAAAAACAACACGAGTCCAAACCGATCTAAGCTCAACCAACAACGAACTTTAATGCCTCCACCACACAGCTCACATCACAAATTCCCGATATAAATACACATTTAAATAATTATATTGTTTAATAAGTTAACAATGCAGAAAACTCACAGTATACCTTCGCAGAATTTAGAAGCCGCCAACATTTCGTACGTCTGACTAGAGGCTGATAGCAACGAGAAAAAGTAGATCCCGCCGAAACCAATCTTCAAGAACATGATCCTTCCAAACGTATCTATTAGGAAACCAGTGATTATTGTTGATACGAACATACCTGTAAAATACAAGACAATAATCTTTTGTTTCTTTATCACAATTTTTACACCTAACATACTTTGTATTTAATATAACAACAAAATTATGGCTAATAAATTATTAAACAAAAATATTCCTTTAACTAAAAAAATGTCCCTAAGTATTTTATCTTAACTGTCCTGAATATCCTTGAAGCATTTGAAAAAGAAACTTCAATAAAGAGTTTGTATGTTAATTTTCAATAGTCGGGTAACTGTTTGTAGCGGCGAAAGCCTAATGGCTAAGGCATCGGAATTGCGATCATTTGGTTGTCGGTTCAAACCCCACCCATTAAACTACCGACGTGAACCCACTCGGAACACAAGCATTTAGCTCAGCACGAGAAATTGACAAGAATGCTAGTAATGTCCGAACCAACTTGCTAATAAGCTCTAAAATAAAATTACTTATATTTTGCTTAGCACCTAATATTTTCCACCTTTATTTTCGAAAAGCATTGTTGTAGTTCATTACTAGTACTTACCAAAGTAAGGCATAGCAGTCAACAGGCCTTTCTGTTTGAGATCCATGTTGAGATCACACTCCGCAATCGGGAGTAAGTATGACGTAGTATTTATTACCAGTATATTTGCCATGCACCCGAAGAAGCTCACGAACAACAACTTCACATGGAACCACCCAAATTTGCAAGTCTCGTAAGCTCTGTTTATTTCTTGCATCGGAGTAACAGGCTCTGCAAATGATAATTAAGGTCTTATCTCAAAAGCGTTTGAATGCTCCATTTTAGCGTTTGTAGTTGTACGAGTAGTTTCTTTGATGTTCCAAATTTGGTTGAAATTTCAGTTGAGATGCCTTTAGATTTGAGGAAGTTGCTCTAATTGGGTTAGTTGATGCTTCATGCAAATCCACAACATTGAATAATAAGCATTCCTGAAATAGACAACGTATAAGCTGTGCCCTTGAAAAACATTCCTTTTGATACAATTGAAAGTAATTTATTTTAATGATTTTGATTACAGGCTGTAATTAAGGTTTTCAAACCAGTCTAAATTCTATTTCGAAGGGCTATAATAGGTCAAAAAGTGAGTAATTATGAGAGTGCTAATGACATTCAATCAGTAACAATAAAATGGTGCTTCTAGGGTATAGGTCAGAATTTCGAACAACGCTTAATTATAGACTCAAGTAAAATCAGATATACCTTCCAGGAGTGAAATTAACGGAATTTAAATTATTAAAATTATAGCAGCAAAAGCCTTAGCGGAGCACTTCAAACCAGTCAAGCTCTAGTTGGACATGCACACGGTTCCGTATTATTATCTTTACATACTATAAAACTAAGTCGCTCCCGTTGTTTGTATGCTTAGATCTTTTAATCTAAGCAACGAATTTTAATGTCGTTTTCAGCAATGGGAAGAAGAAATCAAGAGCAAGGTTCTTATGCATTTATTACTATTACCCATGCAAAGCCGGATGGGTTCGGTAGTACTAACAAGACGCTCTTTATTGAATGTGACTGCACGGATAGCCGAGTGGTATAGTTCACCACGCTAATTACCACTGTGCGTGCGCCGTGCTGCGGGTTCGATCCCCGCATGGGACAGGCATTTGTGTGATCCACAAATGGCTGTTCCAAGTCTGGGTGATCTTTGTTTATATGATTTGAATGTTTGTGAAACCCCGCGACACAAGGATTAAATACCTAAAAAAAAAAAGTCAAATCAAAAATTTCGCTGGCGCTACACACTTTGCAAATTTTGATTCTACCTTTATACACTTACACGAACGACGGAAGAACGGATAGTAGTAATAGGATCTCGTTAGGAAGTTCATAAATATGAATAACAATTTATTTTTATTTTATTTGCTGCTTATCACGATTGTTGACGATGCCTTGCTTGACAGTACTGCCGGTGGAATAATTGTCGTTTCGTGCAGATAACTCGGCAAAATTGAGACGGTCGTCAGCGTGAAGACAGGGTTTAAAGAAAAGCTACAAATCTTACGGCTTTTAAATAAAACTATTTTCTATTTAAACCGATTCTATCGCGTTTTATTTTTATTTTAGTACCCGACGTTTTAAGGCCTTTGCAGGTGTCATAGAAGGCAGACTGAGATGGTGTTTGTCATTACATAAGATGTTGCTCGTTCTCCCTTCATTATATATGTATCTTCATTTATTATTTGTGGCGCGACCTACGAATAGGAGGTCACTGTGTCTTGAAGTCTTGGAGCGCCGCTCTTGTGAATAATTGGGTCCCAAGTAGGATCGTGATAATTATCTTCCAGCCATCTTCTCTATTGAAATTAGGATGCTTTTGAAATCTCAATGGCATCGCGAAATATCCTAGGTAGGAATCTGAAATTTGGATTCTTAAGCGAGGATCTGTGGTGTCTAATCTAATACAGTGACTGGAGAATTCAGCATATTTGGCAACTGCAGATTTATTTGTGCAGCTGACGGCTTTTGTTTATATTATATGATTGTTAAAATATAGATTTTAATTATTATTTATTTCGTAGCATGATTCGGAAGAATGATAATGCAAAACTTATTGTCAAAATAACATTAGGTTAAATTGTTAGAATTATTTTAATGAAGTCAAACATTATTCAAGTTATCTTATACGTTTAAAAATAAATAGTTAACCTTCAACATTCTTGAGCTTTAAATAAATTTTTGAGCAGGTTATATTTCTTTCTTGTAAAATTCACTAATTAACTATATACACGTCTATTACAAAGATAAGGAAAGAACAGTTGAAACAATAAATTCTGTGTAAATAATATGCTTAATATGTTATACCGTATGTACATATTATATATCTAAAACGATTTCTGGTACGCAGTTTTACATAACAAAATGATAACAAATACCTACATCTGTTTACGTTAACAGTGAATCACATACAGTAAGTTCCTTGTTATCACAAAAATATTCAACAATTTAAATACTGGTGATTAATTTAGAGAAATAAAATCGAATGGAAAATTTTAATAGACGTCTGTGATATAGAATATGTATTTCAAAGTCGGGCTTGTTACAGCACTTATAACTCAAGAACGGGTGTTCGGATTTTCATGATCCCTGATTTAATAGATTCGTCTCAGTCCCGTATAGCAGAATAAATATTAATTTTACAGGAACAAGGACAACTTATGTGGGTGAGGCCGCGGGCCACAACTAGTATACTAATAGAATAACATTTTGGACATAATTATGTCTCTCTCAAATAACGGTTCAACACCCGGTCACGGTATGTTATCCTGGCCATCATTCCATTGGTCTCGGGGGCCTCTGGTCTCTGTTTGCCAATTTCGCCATCTCTACACCGCTACGATTGCCATCGGTCCTTCGACAGATATGAGAAGCCTACTGCCACTCCAGCTTACTAATTCTATGAGCTGTTCCGGTCACTCTGTTTCTTCTTCGGATAATTTCGTTCCTGATCTTTTATTGTTGACTACCCTACTAGTATTTATTTAGTCATACCGCCTATCAACCGTCCTTACTGTCATGGATTATGACAGGAAGGACGGTTCTGCTTGATGACTTTTCCTTTAAAATTCTGCGGTATGTGCAACGGGAAGACTCGACATATTTTTACAAAATATAATGCCCATGCTAAATAGTTTTTTCGGCCAGTTTCTTTCTCGAACTTGTCCTAACTTAACTGAGTAACTTGTCCTGGGTGGAAATACTCCTGCACAACATCACGAGCCGTTCCTTCTGGAAATTGCGAAGATCAAATCTTTGTGTGATGAGCACGATAATTTTTCCGTGTCTGGGTGTTATTTGTCTATAATGTGTCTGTATTTAGAAATATATAAGTATGGTTATCAGCTGTCTGGTTACTATCGCGCAGGTTCTGCCTAGTTTGGGATCAGATCGCCGTGTGTGAGATGTCCCATGATATTATGTAATTTGTATCTCTCTTTTAAATCACGGGATAACTTAGGAGAAGAGACCCAGTCCTTTGAAATGTTTACATGGAGACACAGGTCCAACACGCAGTGGCTTTGTTGAGAGTTTTACTCAAATATGTGATGGGGCACCTAACATTCACCCCTGCTCTATGCAAGAACCGACATGAACGGCCCAAGGTAGCTACAGAACTATTGTAAAATAAGGCATTATAAACTAAATTGGGCTATTGATGTGTATAAAAATATTACTATTATTACATTATTATTGCTTCCTCGGATCGACATTATTGTTAAACACGACCTTACTGAGCGAGTATTTCGCTTACTTCCCATCAATTATTGCATGGTTTTTTTAATAAATAAGCCATACTAACTAATAAAATAGAGAAATCCATCCATATTATGAAAGTAATTCGGGTTTTAAATAACAACACTTTTGACCACTTCAAACTGAACGGGTGGACCTATAATCATGATGATCCTTGATTTATATTTAGATTTATAAAAGCTTTTTAAAACAATAGAAAATTGTCAAAAAGAAGTTTACGGAAACGGGGCTACTAACTTGAATAAAACCGCGGGGCACAGCTAGTTAGTAATAAAATAGTAAATTTAATAAGAAGTAGGCAAATAACCTACAAAATATCAAACTTTTTTTCTAAACTATTTGGATGCATAATTCTATGCGACAAAGAATTACAATACGACTCATCATCTGCGTAGCCTCTTTCCAAGCTATGTTGGGGTCGCTTTCAGTCTTACAGGATTAAATTAAATACCGTATTTTAGAATTACAATACAAATATAAAATTAATTTATAATTATTAATAATAATAAAGTACGTACCGCATTGTATTTCAGGCTGTACATCCAGCTCCATTTTATCGACGAAAACAAACTCAAATCATCGCATATATTTGATCAATAATCTTACTAAATATTAAAATTGACAAAACTAAAGAATTATTTCTTCAAATAAAAATATATATTTACAAATTATACAACTGTTAACACTACTGCCACTGTGAGTATTAATTACACAACTAGTTCTGATGAGCACACCTTGTTGAATAAATTAATATCCAGTATATTTTGAGCTCTTTTGCTTTTCGTGTATACACAGAGCAACGACTCTTCGATACCCAAAGACGTTAGTGTCTAACAACGTGTCCCATAGAGTACCTACTTCTAGGCCAATGAGAGGCTTTATCTATTTGGACTTACTACACTTTTAAGTAAAAAATCTGTTAAATGGCCTAAAATGTTTTTACTAACACTACAGTATCTCAGAACACAAAACCGATGTGGTGACCCGGGATTCTTGAACTATAATCTGCCTTATGCCACGTTGTTTTGTTTAGACTTAGAGAATCGCCTAAGCGACACTCCATACAAACCCCAACGCGTAATAACCATCCACTACTACATAAAAGATATACGTGTGTACACGCGTCAATGTGTGCGTGAGCGATGCAGGGCTGACGTCTGCCGTAGCGCAAAGTCCGAGTTTAAGAACTATGTCAAAAACTAAACTCTGAGGGGCTCGTAGCTAAGTGTAAGCTTTACGGTTTGACCAATAATAAAGGTTAGGCCGCGCTCGCCGCGGTTGGTCCATGGATGGGTGACCAATTTGAAAACTTATCAAGACCCAGGGAAAGCACGTCAAGCCTCTTGGTCCCGACTATTATACAGTCGCTCCATGTAAAATACGGTATTCAGCTTAATCCGGTAAGACTGGAAGCCGACCCCAACATAGCTTGGAAAAAGGCTAGGCTGAAGAAGATCAAAACTAAACTATGAAAAGTAAAAAAAATATGATCAAATGGCGGGCAGTGCCTGTCGCTTCTTGACGTAGTAATGTTAGCTATTCTTTGCTACTAATATGATACTGCCTGTTGATTCTGTAAGACCTCGTTCTAAACTTCGAATCTGAATCCGCCGTGAGTTTCTTGATAGGCATTCTAAAAACTCGGTTGATGCACTAGCGCTACTCTTGCGAGCGTGTCAGCGAGTTAAACTAAATTAACCGTGAGATTTAGACAGATAAAGTATGAGATGACGTATGAAGTGGCATTCAGTAAGGTAAATCCCTGGTCACTTCGACGCTTGCTTCGCTCTCAAAATTTGAAACTTATGCGAAGCGAGTGAATAGCGAAGTGAGGTTCGACGTGCTGGTATAGAGTGCCACCTCACGGGATTTTTATTTTTATGCCAATCTGTCACGAGTAAAGCCATCCGGATTTCGTGTATCTAACCATACTATACATACCTTCTCATTGAATCCTTAATTTTCTTTTAGTTGTTTTTGCAAATATTTCCCATTCTTAAAGATTGATTTATGTTAGTCCATTTTGATTTTTGGCATTGAGAAATAAATTTTACGATCTATATGAATAAAAATTAATGTTATTAAGCGCATAACTCAAGAATGGCTGGACCAATTCAGCAAATTTATTTTTTTGTATATTTCCTAAGGTCCACGGAAGATATTAAATACGTAAACAAAATATGATATAGCCGTGAACACTCGAAAACGTTACATTTATTAATAATTTTTTACTATTAACTTTTGACAGAACGAAGTCTGTCCGGGCAGCTAGCACGAAAGTAAAAACCTTGTTAAGGTTAATATTATAACATTTCATTTAACATTTTTCACTTCTAACATTCTAATAAATTGTCTACAATCTTATTGCAAATTCTATCTTATAGTACCTACAACATTTATAACAGAAGATGATAGTAAAAAAAAATCAGAAGAACGATAGTTAACGTAAGCATTATGGAATAATACAATTGTCAAGTAGCGGAGATTTGCGTCAAATTGCGTCACCTCTAGTGCGGCATTTTAACATACGGGAACTTCGGAGCTCAAGTTACACTGGTAAATTTATCTTTGTGTAAATTTTAGATAAAATTACGTAGGAGCTACCGTAATTATGATATACGTAGTTTGTAAGACAAGGACGTAATTTGTTTGCCGATGTAGTGCCGTGATTTATCTCATATCACTGTTGTTTAACTTGTAAAATCAGCGGCTTTTTCTGGAGAGGAGAATATGGTTACGTATCTTGATCATAAATATATTTGTGAAGCATTGGTAATGTAATAAATCTTATATTTACATTTACGTTGGTATAATATATTTTGTTATTAGGAAAAATTAAAAAATAATTATTATTTAAAAGTTATTTTTTTTATACACTCTCTCTCACTCCTCAACCTCTTCACATGAAGTCAAGTAAAAAAAAATACTTTCCTAGTAAGACTAGGGATTTCAGTTACTCAGTGAACTTTGATATTCATATATATTTGTCTTTTTTATTATTAACTAACTGTTTCCCGCAGCTCCGCCCGCGGTCTCAATTTTTTTTAATATAATTGAGATGTAACTTTACTATAAACTTCACGGAGCCCGACACCTTTCCAACGAATGCAAAGCCGTGGAAATCGGTTCGTGCGTTCTGGAGTTATAGCGTCAGGAAGGAAAACCCGACTTATTTTTATATAGTAGATTACATAATACGCAAAACCCTCAAGGAACGCATATATTAAACAAAACAAGAAACCAAACTACAAATCCTTATCAAATTAACATTTATCACTTAAAATTTGTACAACACCATATCATATCTGAAGCAATGTAAATTGTACCTTACACACGTGTTTCATGACTAATTCTCGGTAAATATTTAGTAAATTATTCAAGCTGGCCATAAAACCGGCAATGGATTAGCAAACGCGCGATAATCACGCTATACAACGCAGTACTTTGTGCTTCCAAAACAGGCATTCATGAAATAGTTATAAGATGGTGTACTCCCTGTTGAATTAGGTCCCATTTATACTGAATAGGGTGGGGTGTCAGTAAGCGCGGCCGTTTAAAGTATAGTATAGCTTTGGCCCGCGGTTTCCCCCGAGCAAGTAGGTCTCATTCCCGTAAATCATGTGACATAAAACAGTCTTCAGCACTCACCTAATTTTTAAATTATAATATAAAAAAAAAATTCTTAGATTTTTTTTATTTTTTTTCTCTACAAAGCTTGTCCTTTCAATAACAGACACAAAACAATATAATAGGAATTATCCAATTTGGTGTACTCGTTTGGAGTTATGCGGGTACATACATTTCGGAAATACATTTTAGTTTATAGTGATTACATAATATAAAAAAAAATGTTTTCCCTGTAAGTGTGTAAATCAATGTAAATCAAATAATAATTTACAATAATCAGCCGATCGGACAGCATTGTCCGTGGCCTTGTACAGTAACAGCTGTTGACAGTATGCGTGTTAACAAAACTTAGTATACATTATTTTGCAAAATAAAAAAAAACAGAATATATTTACAGTAAAAACCGAACGAGTGCGAATTAGATTCCGAGGGTTCGGTAAGAAGACTATATTTTTCATGAATAATTACTAATTTGGCATATTATTATAAGACTATAATTAGTACTTGCCAAATTTCACAGTTCTAGGTTAACGGGAAGTAACGTATTAATTTTGATACCCTTAAGATAGTCCGAATAAACGTTTTTATTTTGCGGTATGAAAGGTATATTAAGTTAATTTAGAGGTTTGATTCTTTCAAACCTTCATAAGTCTGTAGGCAAATATGATTTTTATTTCAACTCTATACATCCACATGTTTCCGAGATAAAGGGTCACGATAGATAGACGGTCGGACGAGTGATCTTATAAGGGTTCCGTTTTTTCTTTTTGAGGTACGGACCTTAAATTCTGCAGATTAAACCATTTATTTTTAAATGGATTAAAAATAAAAATCATGTTTTGTACTCTCATTCGTTTACACCTTTTATAATTTTTCTATGCTTTGATGTATTAAAATTGTTGGAATGTTAATAAGTAATTTATCGCTGTCACTGAAGCCACACTCACTCGCGTGCAGAGACATAGCTTTAGAATTAATCATTTGTTAATGGGGTCCATGTAAGTACACTGGGAACACCTGCGCTTTAGCAGTTTGCAACTGTGTACATAGATAAGTAAGACATTTAAAATTTAGGCTATTAATCTTAAAGTTTACTTAAGTAAGTACCACTTTGAAATAAATGAGTAGGTAGGTTTTATAGGATTACTAGCAATGTGGGTCACACATTTCTTGTATTCTTGTTAACCCCTCGAGCTAAGCTAATTTGCTTGTGTTACGAGTGAGTTCAGGTTGGTAGTGTAATGGGTGAGTTCGAACCCGCAACCACATGATCGCAAGTCCGACGGCCTAGCCTAGGTTACCGCCGCTTCTCAGATACCTATTACTACCTAAAAATGTGGACTGTTTCTTTTTCAGGATTTATTTTAAAACCACAAAGGTCAATTCACACTACAGAGAGTTTTATTTCTTTTTAAAAATAAATTAATGTTTTCTTTGTGCATAATTTGCTATCTCCATTTTTTAGAGAAATTTCCCTCCAGGTGGTATAAAAAATACGCGTGCATTCTAAAGATGTTTTGCTACTTTAAAATTATAATTAAAAGTAAATAAGCATGGCCTTTACCTTATGGTAAAGAAAAATGGCGTCAAGAAAGTGTATCTAAATAATCGTATATACGTAGCATTTAACAGAGGTATTTGTATGAAATAAACTTTATCCAAAAATTTCAATATACTATATAAATACATAACAAACAAATAAGAATAAACAAATAAGAAATAATTTCAACGAAAATCCGAATTTATTTCTTGTCTCGCTTTATAGTTGAATTTCGATTATATTAAAAAATACTCGCTGCGATGGCTGCTAATTTATTTTATAAAAGCAGGGATAACTTTCGGGAAAAAGTATACTATATCTGTAAGAAACGCACTTACAAATATAGTATACTTTTATACGCGTTACTTACAAATTTAATCATTTTTACTAAACGAGTTACGACTGTTTACAGACCGGAAGTCTAGTGCATTTGTCACGACATCATGTACCTAAACGAAATAATTTATTTCTGTAAGTAAGATAATTATTTCATTAATATACGATGCATAATTAATTACTTTTTGAGTTCGACGAAGTCGACTGTAGCACTGTAATATTATAAACTGTTGTATCCTTCATCACAACTTTTTGCTTTCTGACAGTAAGTAATAAGTACCTACCTACTGTTTCTTGAATAACAATATAAAAAAGTAAACAGCGATGGATATACTTTCTTTGAGA
The DNA here is from genome assembly GCA_950381575.1 of Plusia festucae. Taxonomy (NCBI): domain Eukaryota; kingdom Metazoa; phylum Arthropoda; class Insecta; order Lepidoptera; family Noctuidae; genus Plusia; species Plusia festucae. The sequence continues at coordinate 2,629,918 of OX494447.1, forward strand.
AATATTTGTTATTTTTTTAAACGACGCCCGCACTAGTTATTTTATCCTTGTGTAATGGGGGTTTAACAAAAATTCAAATCACATGCACAAAGAACACCCAGACTTGGAACAAGCATTTGTGGATCACACAAATACTTGTCCTATGCGGGAATCGAACCCGCACCACGTCGCGCACAGTGGTAATTAGCGTGGTCTACTATACCACTCGGCTATCCGTGAAGTCAAAATATTATAGAATATGTGAAATAAAATGGATAGAAAAAAAACATACTCAATTCAAAATTAATACTTAGTACCATAAGTCCCGCTATCACTGCGACCAAACCCTTATCAACATAGATTACACATAACTTAAGATTTAATCACTCGAAATGGTATTCACTTTGCAGCCTACATGCTCCGATATGTTAACAAGTTAATATACTATTACAGGTACATACTGACTACATACTTCATGTATGTACCGTTTATAATACCTACACAAGCAGACCCGCCCCTTCTTCGCACTTGTAGCGCAGTAAAAAGTGCCTATAATATAATACCGGCATGGTAATACTATACTATAATACCGGCCTATAAATGTACCACTGCTGGGCACAGGCCTCTTCCCATACTGAGAAGGAAAGTGCCTATAATGATACATAAAAACCTTTATCTTCATTCACTCTATCTCTTGCTGAAAACTGAATTAAAATCTGTTGCTTAGTTAGCTAACGCCCTAGCCTAATGGCTAGGGCGTCGGACTTGCGATCATGTGGTTGCGGGTTCGAATCCCACCAATTACACTACCGATGTGAATCCACTCGTAACACAAGCATCTTAGCTTAGCACGAGGGGTTAACGAGATTACTTGTAATGTGCGACCCACATTGCTAGTAATCCAGAAAAAAAAAACGGCGGGAGTGACTTATACTTCCTATAAATAAAATTGTGGTACACGATGCTTAATTGATAAATTTATTAAGAAAATATTGACGTAAAATTTAATTATTTAAACTCTGTAATCTGTACTTAATATTAATGTATATTATTTTAGATGTAATAATCAATAACATCAGCAATTCCACATATTGATGTATCATCGCAATTAATCATTTGTTAATGAGGTTCTACTCGCAGCAGGTATGTTGAACCACTTAGGTAATATCTTATTAGTTTAATGATCTAAGCCCTAATAATAGAGTATTGATTACGATAGTTTAATCCCTGGCTTTATATTGATGCTACAGCAATAATATACTCTAAACAATTGGTATCAAATTATTTCCAAACTAATAAAATGTTCACCATTCTTACTGAGTACAACCACAGAACAAAAGTATCATGACCGATTTAGGCCCAGTTTTATTATCCCGAGTTAACTCAAGCAATGGTTAAATATGCTAATTAATGGTTTCAAACTTCATTAGGATGCGTTTATTCATCAATTTTTATTCCAACAAATGGATACGTAGTTAACTTTCCAACTTATTTATCCATTTGATAGACTAACAATTAATAAGTGTAATTTAGTGTAGTAGCAGCAGTATTATATATCTGTAATATAATTTATTATAAATATATAAGTATGTTTATCAGTCTGGTTGCCATAGTAAAGGCTCTGCCTAGTTTGGGATCAGATGGCCATGTGTCATATAGATCGCACTCTAGTTTCCAATTTCCTTTGAATATTTTTAAATTAAAATACCTATTTAACGTTTATATATTTTAGACATCCATATAGTTCATAGAAAGCACTTATACGAAATGCTTGTTAAATCAAATTCCAGGAAAGTAGGTACTTTTTCGTCGTAAGCTATAAGCGCTCACAGCCTACTATTATTATCGAAACACGTATATTTGCAGTGTTATACAGCCCTCAATTCTGAAGCTAGACGCTTTGAACTACTCTTAAGAGAGTCTCAATGACAAGGATGATCCACTTAAATAGTACACGCACACTTCGGCACACAATTTGTCAATAACTAGACTCAGTCTAATCTAAGTTTCGTCTAGGTCGTATTGGAAGAAAATCTTTTTTGGTTGTGTTTGGGATCAGCCATTATCAGGTGAGAATATGTCGATAAAGAGTCTGGGTTATACCTATTTACGTATAGATCTGATGTAGTTATTAATAACATGGGATACATATTTAGTAATTACCGTGTAAGTTCAGCGAATAGTAGAGCAGGATTTTTTTCAACATCAGGCAGGGCTCGACCCCGCAACTACTAGTCAAAAGCGACTGGTGCGCCTTACCAGTAGTCACAGGAGCAAAACATCCAAAGGTTAAAAAAAACATTCTACAACTTACGTATTAAATTACATTCATTAATAGTTGTAATTAATTTTGCCATTCAAACTTTCTTTGTCAGGGACAATGAGTTTTATTTTGACTTGTAAAGAGACAATAAGAAAAAAAGTAAAGTTTAGTAAGACCAAGAATAGTCCTGAATCTAAAACCTTATATTACGCCCTATCCATTACAAAAAGAGTCTTCATAATCGATTCATATCTGCCAACGATATCGCGAAACAAACAGACAGCCATTTTAAGAACCACATCTTTTTGAGGTCGGTTAGAAGCTATAGCTCATCAGTGCCAAATATCGAGGAATAAATAACCTTCGTCCAAATACTGCACGAATAGCCGAGTGGTTTATGTCACCACGCCAATTACCACTGTGCGCGACGTGCTGCGGGTTCGATCCCCGCATGGGACAAGCATTTGTGTGATCCACAAATGCTTGTTCCAAGTCTGGGTGTTCTTTGTGCATGTGATTTGAATGTTTGTGAAACCCCCGCGACACAAGGATTAAATTCCTAAGTGTGGGCGTCGTTTTTTAAAATAGAAAAAGAAGAAAAAGAAATATCTAGACGACAAACATTTGTTTTGGCAAGAAAATGGCCCATATTTAAGGTAAAAGACGTGTAAATTATCCCGAGACGATATGCAGGGCCTCCTCTAGGAGAGATTTAGTGCTAGACAATTTTTTAGGCGTAGTGATTTTGGCAATCGAATCCGTTTACTGTATTGGTTCGTGAGACTCCGTAGGATTACATAAGGCTATAAAGATTTGCGTAAAAGATAGGACTAGAAGTCTATGAGACAGTAAAAGTGATGTTACATGCAGAGAAGCAGAAAGATTATCCATCGATGGTAAATGCTAGATGTTAATAGCTGAATTAATGGATGATTTTGTAAGTGATTTGCGAATAGAAGATTTATAAGTAGACTACATAACTTAAAACTACGTCATAAGCATTAACGATCATGAACAAGATTAATGGCCGGTTTCTGAGGCTTCCAGTTAAGTTGTCAAAAGCTATCGGTTCCATAAAGTTATCCATATGATAAACTTCGGTTATCTATTACTGAGTTTCTGAATACAAAAGGAGCGTTTAAATAGTTATGAAACCGATAAGTAGTCCCGCTATCTGACACTAGATGGGACTCTTTAATGGATCAAGCTTAAAATCAATTTTATAATTTTAATTTGTCATTCATATTTTTCTTATTTACACCAATATTTTATTTTAAGGTAAATAAATGATATATCACTGCTTTTGTTATAAAATATGATAATTCGTATATTTTTGTTTAAAGACTTCTTCGTGAAAATGTCAAATCTAATAATCATATTCTGTGGCAAACCCCAAATCAAATTAAAGACTTTTTTTTAGTCTTTTGTAAAATATTATAATTATACAAGCTATGACCCGCGGTTTCACCCGCGTAAGAAGTCCCCGTTCCAGTAAATTAAATGGAAAATCGACGAAGAGAAGATGTATTTTTGTAAATTTTCCAATGTTTACAATATTTATTCTGCTATTCAAGATGGAGACGAATCCAACAAATCAAAGATCATAACGTCGTCGGGCCGTCTGTTCTCGAGTTTTAAGTGTAGTTAAAAACCCGTTTAAAACACTTTATTTTATTGTTACAGATTCTAATGTGGCCTTTGAATCTCCCACAATCATTTGTACTTAAAATTTCCCTTTTAGTTGTTAAAAAAATTTCATTCAACTTTAAATAACTACAAAACAATATGTAATAGATTTTGATTATTATTTATTTTCTGTTCTACATCACTTATTATAAAAACTGTTATATATTAACACATTCTTTTTATCTAGGCAGGTATAATATCAAGTTATAGGTATAGCTCCCCTAGGAAGCGAGTGCGATCGTAGGTAAAAGTTAGTTGTTATAAACATACATGTTAAAGATATTTATAAAAGAGGATAACACTTTATAAACCTAAAATATTATCCTAACAATAACCGACAAAAGTCATTCCCTTCAGAGGTAAAGTGAAGAGGTTGGTCAGTAGATCAGATTCTGTAACTTCTTTGGGTGCAGAATCAATTATCACGGGATTTGCTGTACAGCTATGTTATGTAAACCAATTGTGTTTTCTTGATTTGAGCTTCTTTGTCTTGATTTGTACTAATTAAAAAATGGTGTCATCATGCTCCTTCCACTAGGATTGGCACTGTCTCCCAGAACCGTCAATCTCATTGTTACTCAGGCGCGCTCGTAGGAATGAGCTATAGAATAATGTACTTTCTTGCGTTGAGCCATCTCTGCGACCATCTATATATCGGTTACCTAATTTGCCATCAAACACCACTTGCACAAGTTTCACATTGATACAAAATAAACCTTTTCTCCTACTTGCTTGCCTCCAAACGATTGTATCCATCCACACAACTTTGCATTTTAAAATATTAAAATGTGCTTTTATTTCCTTCAGCTCTGCAAAATTTGGCGATATCTCAATTTAAATTCTTCCTCCGTAAAGATTTCGAGCGGGTTTATCCTTCGTTTTTATATATATTTACGTATTGATATATTAGAAATAAACTCCAGTTCTTCCAAATCAGACGCTGAAGAGCTGCTCGTTAACATTTTGCTAATAATAAAATAAATAATAACTTTCACTGCAATTCACTGAATATCAATATTAACGTGACATATGCAGACATATGTAACCTGTCACGAAATAAAACGTCAAATATAGTTATGGAAGAGATAAACGGCACAAAATGGCCAGTTAGGTTAACCTAAGTTTAAACGGACTTTATCTGACGTTGAGTTGTTCAGAAACCCATTTCGAAAGTTATCGAACCAATAGCGCTAATGAATAGATAAACTGTCAACAAAATGTACTCAGAAACCGGCCATAAGAGAGAATAATATTTTGTCAAAAACTAAAATTTAATATGAGTATAGTAATCATACACACATATTAGTAGAGACTCGTCGTGCAATGTTTTTAAAACAGTTGACAATCGAAATAATATTGAATATAAAATTATTTTATTGATGACGATGGTGCAAACGACTAAAACGCACCACATCCTGATATTTTATTATTATTTTTTCTTTTATAACGACCGATAGCAATCGAATGAACCTAAAAACCATATTGTTCTCTCGCGAAGCAATCGTCACTAGGTACAATTTATTTTCTTTGTATCCGACAAAGCGTTCCCAGCTGCCAAATATAAAAACTGCCAAAGTTTACGGATCAATAGAAATATCTGGTATTCAGAGTACGGGGACCAACAGATTTGCTTCAAACTTTTATATTCCCGTTTGAGAGAACTTTATGAAAAGTGAAATAGTTCGCATGTACCTACTGTTTCGATTGAGAAGAAATTTCCGAAGTTCACTATATTTGGGTCAAAACACATGATTTGAGGATCGACAATTGGCAATTTTTGCGCGATTTTGAACCACATTTCGGTAAAAGTTACTGTCACCTGTTTTATCGTGAGGTGTCAAAATTGTTTCATTTTCCGACTACATCACTTGGAAAACAAAATAAACCGTCTTAAGCGCTTACAGCAGCAATGAGCTCGCAATAAAGATCTCCATTTGCAGCCGGCGAGACTCCGAGTGTCTCCGAGTAAAAAGTACGTGTACTTTTGGAAAAAAAATCGCAAAATCGCAAATTATCAGAACTGCATGAGTGTCCTGAAAACTCAGTGCCACATAGATTTATTAAAGTGCTGTGTGCTAGGACCCTTACTTGACGGAATTGGACAGTAGTGTGTGAGTGGTAGTGGCAAAGTTAACGTCTGCCCGTCAATTCGGCGTGGGACGTGGATTATGTTTGACACGTGGATTTCCTTAGTGGCCAGGAGCAAGTAAGACATCGAATTGCCTTGACGTCAATATCAGATATTGTGTACGGTTGTCTAGTTTGATGGTCCCAACTTGGACATTTATTATAATATTGCGGAGTTGGTATTGTATTGCTTTGTTGGCTTTGTAGATATTTAAAACGCAGAGGTTCATAATATTACAAGTGCATTGTAGAGGTAAGATCAAAACAATTCTTGGGTACACCTTTTCCTTGCGTTGTGATTAAAATTAACAGTCTTTTACGGGGTAGTTTTTAGAGTACCGTCCTCTTAAAACATTTGTAAATCTGATCCAGACCACGAAAAGAAAAAAAAAGAAAAAACATTATCTCAAAATTAAAAACAACTGAACGTAATTTAGGTTAACAAATTTTAAGTTAAAATGCTTAAACATAAACCACTGAAGCAGAGTTCAAGTTTATTAGCATTCGTAATTTGTCTAGACAACGGTCCTGAACTGCATTTTTTGAAATCACGCCAACATTTTGTTTAGTTCAGGCAATTTGGAGCATCTTTATACTAAGTAGTTCCAGATAAGATTGTCGCATGATTAAAAAAGGAGTTTATCATAGACAAAACTGAAGTTTTAGAACTTAAGCAGATTAAGGATAAATAGGTATAGGTCAACTTATATCTTAAGTCGAAAGTGGGTCGAAAATCCCATAAGCATAAATAACCCACGGATGTGGTTAACCCTTTTGTTTCATCAACTTGTCAGACACACTACATGACATGATTATATATGTATTTCTCAGCTAACCTTTGTCTTGAAGATAATATTTGCACTGATGAAGATTAAATGTGAAACTTCTACAATACCGAATACAACCCTTTACAGCAGGGCTAGCATTTGAGCCACGGTAAACTTGTCGTGGTATTTTATCGCCAAAATATCGTTTTATCTTCGGCCCTAAAACGGCCAGCTTGCGCGCGCCGTTCGATGCAGCCATTGCCGAAGACAAAACGTTAGAACGAAGATATTTTGACGGGTAGATTCGATAAAATGCCACGACAAAATTTTATCGTGGCGCACATGCTAGCCCGGCAGGACTTGCTACCACATTTCTAAGAAGTGCCACTTATTTCGGCCTTTCTAACTGACATCTTCATACCAGCATCTATCAAGTGGCGGAGGAGGATAGCTTACACTTTTCCCCTTCGAGGCCACTTGTCAGATACCTCATAATCCCCTCTGGGTACCCACGACTAAGTTCCCCTTATTGCAACAAGTGAGGCATGGGGCGAGCTACCCTTAACTATAATTATGTGCTAAAACGTGCGCCTTCTTGGCACTTATAATTTATTGTAGGAGCAGTTTCTAAAGTTTATACTGGTTGTTAGTATATAAGATTATTTGTGTTGTAGTATTAGGCTTAGCAAATAAAGAAAACAATACTGTACACAGGGTTTTTCTCATACCAAGTTTCCCTCACATATTTTATAATAATAGTAAAATTATCAAATCAATAATAAGTACAGATAATAGTAAATAATAATGAAGCGAGATTTTTTTAAGCCCTGACTTCAGATACTACCTATATATACAAAAAAATAGCATTCATTGATAGCCCAATTCCATCCAGTCATAAGCTGTATAACATTACGTCACTTGTCTTAAAAGAAAAGAAGATGATAATATAATAAAGTGAGTGAAACCGCGCGGCACAGCTAGTAGAATAACCTAGATACTCAATATCTTCTCAATTAACTCCAGTTTCCATTATCTCATAACCTCGTATTCCTGGGAATTTGATTACAAGTGGTTATTAAAGCTCTGATATATATAGTTCTGAGATGCAATTGTGCTAATGTATGCTTTGTATCTGAATCTTGTTAAGCTGGCAACCCTATTGTGACGTCCGGTCTCCATTTAATTCCGGAAATGTAATCTTAAATGGCTTGTGTTAGAATTGCTAAGACGATTATGACGTTAAATCGTTCGGGGGTGTTTAGGTAGCTAGTACTGGGCAGTTTGTATAATTGATGATGGTTTAATTACGTAATGTATTAAAAGTTTCTGTACACTTGCAGAAGACGAATACTTTAGCAACATTTGGTCTCCCTGATCGAATTTGACGTTCCGAAATTACACTATTTTGAAACATTCATGATTTTGGACAAGAATCATCAGGACCATTCTTAATCTGGGCCAGGTCTTTTTTGTATCCACAACAGAATGCCTGGCAAACCACCAGCCATGTGGACTGATCATATTATCTATGTTTACGATAAAACCTATCCATAATTGTAAAGGCGCCTATTCAGCTCTGATTGGTGTTTGGGTTAGAAGTTTATGCCCAGAAATTGGTTGTATTAGGTATTTGGATGATGGTAATGGGTTTGATGAAATAGAACTATTAATTGGCTGATCGGTAAATTAAAATTTCTTTATTGACATTACAATGTAGTACAAAATGCTATCTGGTGAGAAATTTAAAGTATGTAAAAACATTTAAGTATTCAGGCAGCTTTTCAATTTAATAGTAATAAAAATTCTAGCAACTCCTGAATGTCGATTCCAGTAGTTTTGTTTTCTACAAAACTAGGAATTGGAACTGTTATTTAAATTGATACTAGTGCTTTGTAGGGAGCGTTTCCAGGGAATCACAAATAATTTACAGTTTTAAACTAGCCGGTAGTAGCTTTTGAATACGGTTTTAGGAAATTTCACAAATTTTCTGAATATGCTGAAAACAGACGTAATATTATTAAACTTTAATCAAGGCGAGCTCCCCGAAGAATATAGTTATTTATTGTACTTATACATTTTAGGCTTGTTAATTTTCGAGCGATAATGTAATGCATGCTACCAACTACAAATCCAATATGGATGTTACGAAAACCTTTATTTTTCTTATTGGTGATTTCAGATATAATTTATATTAAAAATAATAATTATTGTACTAATCTAGAATTTTTTTTTACTTAATTGATACTTTTTGCACGTTGTGGTACTATGCCAGAAGGTATTTTCAGCCCGAAGCAGTCAGAGCCTAGCTGTGGGACATTGATAGGCCAGTATAATTATTATTTATTAAAATGGGCAAAGAAGATCCTGTTTTAAAAACAAGAACGTGGGTATCCTCTTCAATATTAGAACTATATATTATTATATAAACCTAGAACGTATAAACCAATTTAGTCTCAAAATATTTGCCTTAGAATATGGGTAACAATAGATTCTGCTTATCAGGCCGACCGTTCCCATTTATTTTATTTAGTGTTTTGTAAATCTTTTAGTTTGTAAAGTATAACATTTTATAGTCTAGCCAAATAGAGTTAGTGGCGGGAGTAAAATCAGCAGGGTTAGATTTTTATCAGACAATAGGGTTGTCCGAAGTTTTAAAATAAACTATAGGCACTAAATATACTAAATAAATGACCGTTTTATGGTGTTTTTATTCTAGTACGTTTCTGAAGTTTATGTGCGGCAATTATTTTGAATTTTTTTTATAGAGTTCGAATATACAAACAGTCACAATATCGGCAAACAGCAACTAACAAAACCCAAATCAAAATTACGTCAGCAATATTTTCCGAAACAAAACAACATATATATTACAAACAAAATAAAGAACACAGTACATAGAGATGAACCAACAAATAATATTTCATCGGCACCAGTGAAACGAACAATACAATCAGAAATCCTATTACGCTAAGTAAAGAACACTCTCAATAGATTAGACTCAGATCAATAAAGTTATGATCATGAATAGAAGATTAATGTTCAGATGAAAACCTAAAAATATATGGATTGTAATTTTGTTCGAAGAGCAAAAAATCTTTGTGTTTAGATGAAAATGAAATGTGAAAGGGTAAGCTAAAGTTGTAGATTTTTTTAGTCCTATTTAAAGTTATGGGTAGCAAAGGAAGTTCAATCATACATATTTAAATGTCCAGACGGAAGAAATCCTACAAATATAATATTATAAATGTGAAAGTGTGGATGTTTGGATGTTTATTACTCAATCACGCAAAAACGGCTGAACGGATTTGGATGAAATTTGGCACGCATGTAGCCTTTGACATGGAAAAGGACACAGCTACCTTTTATCCCAATTCCTTAAGTAATTTCCGAGGGAAAATTGAAAATTGTTTCCGAGCTATCCGTGGGCTAAGACAGCTTTGAAAGGTCATTGGGCATTTTGTTCGGACATTTGACCCAAGGCGTACACAAATGAAATAGGGCAAGGTATTTAGATAAATGTATCTGCAACCCAGTGGTATGGGTCGCATTCTTGTGGGCCATGGGATAATTGAGAAAATCTATTTATTATGATTAAGGCATTTTTGTAACAAATTAACTCAAAACTACTGGACTGATATCAAAAATACTTTTGAAAGCTAGTCATCCCTAAGTGGCATTGGATAATTTTCCATGGGGATATTCCCACGGGAAGTTTTGTCAAAAGCAGTTGTTTTAAACTATTTAAGGGGCATGAAAATAAAATCCAGTTCTAATTAAATAATATTTTTATTCTGCTTGATCAAAATCTATTGTTATTCCATCTAAAAAGGCTGCAGGTGCATCTATTGCATCTTGATGCCTGGCCCATGATAAAAAGTAAACTATGCTTACAACATGCGCACAGCTTCCAACAGTGCGGCGGCCGTGTATACACGAACAGTAATACTGATCAATGCCATTTCTTCCAATTCGATTGGGATCTACTAAAATATAAGTATAATATTGTTTACTACGGACGTGTCGCAACTGAATTCGGCCTCTTATTAGTATCTTGTTTTCGATCATTTCTTGGTTTCGGTATATTTCGATGTGGTATACTCCATTCAAACGCATGTGCTCGTGGCAATATGACCTCGCGAATCTCAAGTGGTACGATCCCAACGTAAATAACATTTTCTTCACATGTAAGGCGCGGAAAGTCTTCAAAATCCGGATCGGTTCCGTCGAGTTGCACGAACGCTACTCTCTGCCTGTTCAAATTATCACATAATCTGACATCTAACATTTATAGTGACTGAATGACACGTTTTCACAACGCTATAAGTAAATAACTTCTGTTTTATTAACTTTTTAAATGTTAAATAACTTTATTTTCCCAGCGGATACTTAAAAAAAAATACATATTTTGAAAAGTAGGATTGACTTCTTCAATTTGAAACTGATTTGGTCTGTGTACGCGAACTTTCAAAAAGTGGGTCATAAATGCCCAATGACCTTTGGTATTTTTCTCTATTACAGCGCAAGGGACAAAACTGGTGGTATTAAAAAAACGCTAAGTTTATGTGTTTGCGCGTTTGAAACGGCTTCACACAAAAACTACAAAACAAATATTAATTAACATTCGCACAGTGATAGTTCATTACCTGGATTGTAATATTGGAAACTTCTTTTTTTAAGCAACTTTGTTATTTCTATATAAATTCGAAGGAAGAGTCATTGCTACCTTATTTCAACTTGCGAAATCTCTCGCAAAATCTAGTAATTGAATTCATACTGAATACTACTTGAAGTAGCCATAATTATTTAACAATTCTTCCATTTAAGTTAAAAACACTTCCAAAATCAGGATAAATACCTCAAATATGAATAGTATGAAATAAAACTAATTTTAAACGGATTCTATCGCGGTTTATTTTGAATTTAGTTCCCGAGAGTGTGACATGGTCACGGACAAGACTATGCCTGTGACTATGACCTGCAAAGGTGTTGAATTGTCGGGAACTAAAATCAAATAAACCGCGATGCGCACCTAGAGTCATTTAGTTTCAAAGTTAACGTTTCTAAAGCGCCTATTTTAGGTTTACTAGAAATAAAATCATTTAGATTTGATTTCAATGTTTACTATTCGCGTTAACCTCCAGAAAACAATATGAATATTATGCTCAAATATGACAATATGATGAAAAACAAAAGGTGATTACAATAATAGAAAGTAATTTGTTACAGAATATAATTAAATATCACTATTATCCATAATAGCAGTTCAATTTCCACAAAATTATGAATTTATTACTGGTATCACTTGCGTCACAATGTTATTGAAATGATACGCTATAACATGTTTATTAATGTTTCGGCAGATATAATGAACACTGTGAATGGTTCCTTTATAGCCCCTATTATAATGGACCCGTGTTTTTTTCAAGGTCTAGTTTTAAGAAAAAGACAAAATGGGTACGTATAATATTTATTACTTTTTTTTAGATATAGGTACGTATAATGTGATACGTGTTTGTATATATATGATATATGTAATATATGAAATATAATTATGTATGTATAATAATGTACTTACTTAAATACAGAAAATTTAAGTTAAGAAGTGGGGGTTGGCCAAGTTACTTGTGGCTACTATTTTCGCCTACTTATGACGTCACAAACCTTCACTCCTGAACTTTAACGCGCCTTAACTTTGTCAAATTTCTCACTGCTTATTACAAAACCTATTCCAGTTAATTTTAAAAGTGCCTCCGCATCCAATTTAGCAGCATTTATGTATGGATATACAATCCTTATCCCGTTTGAAAAAAAAGAGGAAATTGAGATATAAAACTGTGAGATAAAGGACCAGCCGGACACTGGACCACTGGAGGGCAAAGCCGCTGTTTTTCAACAATTTAAAAATGTTTTCGCGAAAGTTTCGGTATTTAATTTATGGGGTACTCTATATAAGGTCGCGGTGATGTTTTTCGAATGAACTTTTTGTGGTCAACACACAATTTCTTTTCTCGTGTGCCCGTGTTTGTGGTGAAAAAGGGTTGGAAGCTTTCTAGATATAGCTGTGTAATTTATCTTTGTAATTGTTGAATGCGTTTTTACGTAAAAAATAAATGTTTTTGTAAAAAACAACGAGTGTTCCTTTGTTGCATCCTTAATCTAAGGAAAGAATAATGCCAACAGATATATATACTGTATAAAGAGTTTAAAATAAATAATAATTATAAAAGCGACATTTGGAAATTGAAAAACAACTTAAACCAAGGCAGGTATTTCAGACTTCTGTTCACTATGGCGATCACGAATAGCTACTTTGATGCGGCGAGTGCACGACAGCCCAAACAGGTTCGTAGCTATCGTGGTCAATAAGGTTGATAGCCCTATAATGTGGCACTGGATGACGACCTACAAGGCGCGATTCAAGCATGTGAAATAGCTTTAATGATTTTTTTTTGTCGGATGTAATATTCTACCTATTTGTTTTGTAATTCTATCGATGTTCTGCCTGAAAATAAAGTTTTAATATTGTTTTTTCAAAAACTCTCTTCATTAGGTTAGGTACATTATGAGTTGTATCAAATAACACAAGTATAAGTCTGTTAGATAACTTAGAAAATAAAACAGAGATGGTAAGATGAAATCAAAACTCGTTCACAGATGAACGGACACAGCATCTCTTAGCGGAGAATGCCATTATGACCCATTTCAATCAACTCGCTCAAGTGACTTATATGGAACGATAATCAGTCGATAGCTGTTAGTCGGTACTATATTATAGTGACGTCACACCTAGTTAACAGTAACTAGATTATGACTCATGGACTGTAGTAATCACTCTCGTATAATTCTCGTATGAATTTGAAATGTTTTCTATGGAATCAAACGGCTGGGATAAACTATGTTACGACACTGTGGAAACCGGCTGTGATAGTATAGACATGTGATGTGAAGGAGTGAGGATAATATTGTAAGGAAGGTTTGGAGCATGAACGTGGATGGATATAGAGGAAGATGACTAGCAAGGAAACGATGGATGGATTGTGTGAAAGATGATATGGTTAGAAAGGATGTCACTAGTGAGATGACAGATAGAGAAGTATGGAGGGAGAAGACAGGCAGCGCTGACCCCAAATGAAATTGGGATAAGGACATGAAGATGATGAGAATGATGATGATGATAAAAATGATGATGATGAAACTATGATAGAGACTGAAGTCACTGATTTGGAATGATTGAATCAAAATTATCAACAACGCAAAATAATAAGAGAGCCAAAACACACCATTCACAGTCTAATTTAATGTTCTAAGAGTTTATTTAAGGTAATAAAGAATTAACACAAAAAATATACCAGAAGTACAATAATACAACTAGTCACCCTACTTTCCGATATCCAGACAACAGAGAACATACAACAGCGAAGTTAAATCTACACTCGAGAGCAATGAACCGGGTCACTTAAAGAATGTTAAAAATCTCGGAAACTAAAAATGATAGGTTAATGCAATAAATTGTATTTAATAGACAATGTAATACTCCTTAAATGAAAGTAAAAAAAATATGAGTCACCATACATTTTATTAACACAAAATTACATAAAGAAAAAAACTGCTGATCTCTCCTTTAAACAAAAATAGGAAACATGAAATTTATGAACTTTATTACGATTTTCTTGAATTTTAATACTTCGTATTGCCTCCTCGTGCTTCCATTACTGCGTTTACGCGGTTTGGCATGCTGTACACCAAGTTCCTTATACGATTTTGGGGAATATTCTCCCATTCCTCTGTGAGAGCAATTTTGAGCTCACGAAGCGTGATTGGGGGAGGATTTCGTTGTTTTACGCATCTGCCTAGCTCGTCCCAAGCATGCTCGATCGGGTTGATATCCGGGCTGCGCGCTGGCCACTCCATACGAGTAATGTTCATCTCTTGAAGGTAGTCATTCACAATCCTACCTGTATGAGGTCGGGCATTGTCATGCATAAATATAGCATCCTCACCTAAATTGACCATAAATGGACCAACGTGATCATTGAGGATTTCTTCCACATATCTTTCGCTAGTTAAAGAGCCGTTTTCTATGATCACCAGCTCTGTGCGACTTTCAGAAGAAATTCCGGCCCACACAAGTACAGACCCACCACCGTAGGCTACTTTTTCTTCGATGCATGCTTGCTTGAATCTTTCCCCTGGTCTTCGATACACTCTGTGTCTTCCATCGTGCTTGTAGAGCATAAATTTTGATTCGTCGGAGAACATAACTTTTGACCAATCTTCAATACTCCAATTTACGTGGCTCTGGGCATATCTTAGTCTTGAAATACGATGCCCAGGCTCCAGTTTAGGGCCGTTTGCAGGTCTAAGGGGTTTTAAGTTAGATTCAGCAAGCCGACGTCTTACTGTCCATGCACTTGGGTTACTTCCTCCGAGGAGTCGAAACTGATTTGTGAGTTCAGTTCCTGTGAGAAAGCGATTTCGAAGCATGGTGTTCACCAAGTATCGGTCTTCTCGTGCTGTGGTACACCTGGTTCTGCCCGTTCCTGGTCTGCGTAGGTTACAACCAGTTACTTCGTAACGTCGGAGAACTCTTTGTACTGTTGACAGCGACACACCGACAGTCCTGGCTGTATCGCGCTGACTCCGGCCGGTTTCCAGCATTGTAAGTATTCTGGTGCATTCTTCAGGCGTAAGCGACATAATTTCAGCTTGAATAATGAATATAGAGCACTATCAACATGGTTTATGTACCCACATAAATGACAGATTACAAACAAAAGCAAAACCAAATGCTGTAATTTCGTAGGTTCCATCTTCAAAAGTGGCCCTTTTTCAAATTTGATTTTTTTATGATATAACTTTACAATAACTAAGAAGTTTTAATACCTTCATTTAAGGAGTATTACATTGTCTATTAAATACAATTTATTGCACTAACCTAGCATTTTTAGTTTCCGAGATTTTTAGGACTCTTTAAGTGACCCGGATTCATTGCTCTCGAGTGTAAATATTTTCCACGGTTAGCTTAAACAAGTGATTCTAAAAATACCGTCAGGTGAAACCGAACTAGTTGCATGTCTCTGGCACGCTTCACGCTGCCTGACGTGACAGGTGACGCCGACGTCCAAACTCGGCACGGATCCAATTTTTTTAACCCAAACTACCAATACCTATGCTTTTTTATCTCTATATTGGCGATGGTTTTCCAATTTTTAGATTTGAGGGTGAATTGTTTGGAAAAACTGTTAAATTGATGGAGCAGATTCTTTTTCACTTTGTCATTTTAATATTCTACCATATTTTTTTTATTTAAGACTCCATGTTTTCCTGGCCATTAGTCTAAAAAATATATTTTTTTCCATTTCAGCCTTAGTCGTGGTAAACTTACTGAAACACCAAGAATAATGATTCCTCGTGACCTATTTCGACGGTGACCTACATGAACAGACCCTGATAATCTGCAAACAATTTGAAAACGCACAAATACATTTAACTATTCTTTCGTTTAAACACGGCCACGAAGACATCAGTCACTAGGCCCACGCTGTTCTGTTGGTACCTTTAAAATACAAGTGACGTCTACGTTTGTTTCGACATTCCTTCTCAGGGTAGGAAAAGTCGAATCCGTCAAGCTCAAAAAAGTCTTCTTTTGAGCTTGATGGAGACGATATTTCTGACTCGGTGTCCGCGTCGCTGTTGTTGAATTTAGCGTTCCATTTCAATAGAATTTTCGTAGTTTTTAGGTTGAAAATAATTTCCTCGTCCTGTTGTTGTCAATAAACAAGGTCTTCGTCGTCAAGTTAAATCTTAATTTCCGATTATTTTACCTTTAAGCTATAAACATAATGAATGAATATTTCGTTCCAGGTTTGGCTACCGGGTCAGATAATATCTACATTTAAAGTTACAAATTTCAATTAACACCGGGGTACTCAAACGGGATTTAAACGATGCTTAAAATTGATCAGCATTTCAGTATTCAGCCGAGAAGTACCAACGTTATACTATAGCTTGGCCAATTCGTACGTAACACTCCCATGAAGCGCGCGGGTGGTGAGAGAGGTTTACTTAATAGGCGTCCGCGAATGAGGTGCATGACCTTCCCGTCATTAATAGGTCGTTACCTACTAATGACGGGAAGGTAAATGCTACCCTCGTCCCTAGATCAAGCTAGCCCAACCTTGCCAAAATAGCAATAAAAATAAGATCCTAAATAAGACAAATTTGATCCAGCCCTCTTTTGCTATTTGCCTTATAAGGATTGTTAGCAACACACTAAGTCGAGGTCTGAACCCCGCTGGTGGTCCCCTGGGTGATCGTTGCTAACGTAGTTAGACTTCTATAGCTCTGGCTACCCCCAGCCAGAGCCTTTAAGGTTAGCCCTTAAGGTTTTCCCAAAAGTCCGGTGACGCAGTCATATCATGCGCTCAGGCCAACTGCGGTATACAAAATGCGTTCCCATCAGTTGCTGACACTACTACTACTATTTATATGTAAAGAATATTGTTATTGGAACTAGCACAGTGTAATTTTATATTAGCATTTCAAAGGACTATTAAGTATTAATTATTTCATGAACACAGCTAAAATATTATTATTATTGGCCGTTGGAAGGATATTAGCATATTAATAGGCTTTGTTGCTATTCAAGGCCTACTCAATATAATAATATTTTAATTATCAGCACATTTTCTTACTACATTATCAAAGTATTTGATATCTACTGATAAAATGGATGAGACGTTTTTATCACCAGCAAGAGATATTGCTCAGAAGTTTTTAACAGGCGTTAATTCAAATGCAAGTGGGAACTCGCGTTTACAAAAATAAGCCAGAAAAACTGAGGACTTCAACAGTCTAATTATAACACACATAATAGATACTCCAGTTATAACTCGGACTGAAACAAAACAATGAACTACTTACTGCTTAAAATGTTTTGAGGTGCCTTATAAAGCCCATTTGATGAAATCATTTAAAACTTAATCAACTAACCTCAATTCTTTTTAGAAATCTTTTTTTTACTGCTGTAGTAAAGTCACTAAAATATACGACAAAATTCTGTAAAATTGCTTCGTTATTAAAACAAACATTAAACCAAAAATATCACTTAGTTTTACTACGTCATAAACACGCATAGACCAGGGCCGATAATTGTTAAAACCAAAAGAAATAATAGTAGGATGAAACTAATTAGAAAAGGAAGGGAATATGATAAAAATTAAAGAAAAAATAAATTACGGTCGATCCGAGTTCGGGAAGGGGGGGAGGGGGGGGGTTTTAAGGGTAAAAAATGGTTTATCTTGATTTCCAGCAAAACTACAAGTCCTATGGAAAAAAGTTAAATGGCAAAGTTGTAGGTAATAAAAAGATCTACAACTTTTGTATTTACACTTTTTTCACATAACCTCAAAATGTATGTGAAAAATCCAAAAAACCAAGTTTTTGGTTTTTTATTTTTATCTTTTTCAAAAATATTTTTTTTTTCACGAAATTTGGTGAAAACTTACCTTTTTATGTCCCGAATATGCTGTAATTTATTTGATTAAAAATATTTATTTTTTCACCTTATTTTGAATTAATATAAAAAAAACACCCTAATTTTCAATCGAAAATTCACCCGTCAAAATATCAGCTTTTTTCAAAAAGTATGGAGGTTTTTTGTTCGTTGAAATCTCTACTTTCTGATGGTGTAAAAAAAATATACATTACTATAGTAAATGTTCTCAGAAAATGCATAATCACTATGTACAATTTCATCAAAAAAATGTCTTTGCTTCAATTTTTTCCAGTCTGCATTGGTTCTTCATCTAGAATTTCATCTGAATCATTTTGTGAGATTTTCTATGACATGAATGTAATTCGAATTCAATAAATAAACTTTAAACTGAAAAAAAAATTAAGCAATGTCATTTTTTTGATGAAATTGTACATAGTGATTATGCATTTTCTGAGAACATTTACTATAGTAATGTATATTTTTTTTACACCATCAGAAAGTAGAGATTTCAACGAACAAAAAACCTCCATACTTTTTGAAAAAAGCTGATATTTTGACGGGTGAATTTTCGATTGAAAATTAGGGTGTTTTTTTTATATTAATTCAAAATAAGGTGAAAAAATAAATATTTTTAATCAAATAAATTACAGCATATTCGGGACATAAAAAGGTAAGTTTTCACCAAATTTCGTGAAAAAAAAAATATTTTTGAAAAAGATAAAAATAAAAAACCAAAAACTTGGTTTTTTGGATTTTTCACATACATTTTGAGGTTATGTGAAAAAAGTGTAAATACAAAAGTTGTAGATCTTTTTATTACCTACAACTTTGCCATTTAACTTTTTTCCATAGGACTTGTAGTTTTGCTGGAAATCAAGATAAACCATTTTTTACCCTTAAAACCCCCCCTCCCCCCCTTCCCGAACTCGGATCGACCGTAATTTATTTTTTCTTCAATTTTTATCATATTCCCTTCCTTTTCTAATTGGTTTCATCCTACTGTAATTTTTTTTCACTTTTTACAAATTTTGAAGGCTTCGGCCCTGGTCTAGCATCGCTAAAGCGACAGTTAGCAGACTGCATCCAATTCGAATATGGATTCGAAATTTGAAATTCAAATTCCCAATAAGGTATTGTGAAGTGTTTAAAATTCCAACGGTATTCATCATTCTCGGTGCAAACTTCAAACAAATAGATGTGGGGGTAAGTTTAAAAGGGGAGTGAAGTCAGGATGTCGGGAGATACCGACGTCCCAGTTCTTTGCAGACAATGTTGGGAGACGCCCCTAGTGTTGGCGGGGGCGATTGTCTTCACAGCCTTAGTTCTATCGACATTTTTCATTGAAATTTTATTTAATTCCGATAAAAGAGTGAGTGACCTTTAATTAAGATCATCTTTTCATTTTAAATGTTTGTTATAAATGGGAACCATGATGTTGGTATCTATATTTAAATAAGATAATTAATAATGTGAACCTACTTTCCCTTAACTCATTGAAGATTACAAGTAGATAATTATATGTTAGCACAAATTTAATATTCAACGTAGTCTTAAATCAGGTTTCAATTAAAAAGCCGTAACCTTTTTCGTGTAGTATAGCAGGCTATTTACAGACTGGTATATATTATGTAGGTTATCTTGAAGAATATTAGAAGACTTTACCTAAATCTTCTAAGTCAAGAATACTTTCTTAAACTTAATTACATTTTCCGCATACCTTGTTTGTTCTTGGCAATAATATTACCTTTTAATATTTTATTAATATTTATTAAACAATAACGCTTAGAAACCGAGTACGCACAAAAATAGTGATGCGATTCAAACTGTGTCATATCAACACAGTTGCTAGTGAAAGTATCTTCTTAATTTTAATTTCAATGGCGGTGTAAGTAGTAAATAATGCAATAAGTATGTAGACGACGAATGTATACATAATGCACACATCAATCTTTTTTGCCTCACTATTAGTTACGCGCTGGTATAAAGAATTAATATGTTGTTAATCTATGTTCATAAAACATAAAATCACATTTTTGTTTAGTCAGCATAATTATAAACTATTTCCGACCTATTTCAAACTAAAACAACGTCGTTTTAATTGAAAAACTAAATCGGAACAAGAGGCCTACTTCTACCTTCGTAACAAATTTCAAGGCATGTAGTTGGGCCTTATAAATCTAAAACTAGACCAAACCGTGAAACAATTTATATAAAACATCTGAGCCCCACACAAGAATTTAAAACATAAACTGGTTGTAATTAATGTTGCTCCACAAATTGGCGACTCGATCTGGTGTTTGTGCCAGGCCTTAGGGTATGGTCCCTATTACCGCGAAAAGGATTAGGTACAACCAATTATTGCTTGCTGAGATTCTGATATTTTGTACCTAAAAACTGGGTTGTGAGGGTTCTATTGAATTCAAACAGTATTTTTTTTTGTTTCTATTTAAAGCACGTGTACGTATGTCTGAACGCAATAAAATAAAAAGTACTTTTTAATTTTCATTTGGTTTTACATAATGTGGCTGTATTGCCAATTAAGGGTTTTTTGTATTACAATTGTGCAAAGCTGGAGAGGTCCGCTCATATTATAATATAACCCCCAGTTTATGATATTTGCTTAGCCCTAGGAATATGTTGAACGAAGGCATATAGATAAGACTAAGATATATTTAAAAAAATTGTTTACATTAGCAATAACAAAAAAAATACAAAATATATATTTTTTTTATTTATGTACATAACCATTTTCATAATAATGAGACTTTGAAGTATGGAAGAAGAAAGGCAAAGCTGTGCTTTGCATTGTTACAATTGTGTCTAAAAATTAAGAGTATTTTTTTAACAATTTCATTTGAGCTTGAAACGTAGCGAAAATTGTAGGACAAAATGACGTCACTCGAATTTTACATGCGCTACATCTTCGTATTTTTTGTCGAGACGAAACAAAACATGACTAATATTTTTTCATTACCTAAAAACCGATCATTAACAATATTTTTTGTTAAAATCCTTATTCCCTAACTTTTTTTTGTTATCAAATGTATTACATCGACTATTCAAGTAAAATCAATAAAAATACCATTAAACAGAAACGTATTCGGACTAGTATGAAAGCTCCCTAGGACAAACAGTGAACTCTAACAGAAAACTACGGAAATTCGCGGAAATTCAAACGAAATTTTTTGTGGTGTGAACGAATAATAATTACACTAATAGTTACGTTGGTTTTGTAAATGTTTAAAGCGTTTCCTGGGAATATGATTTTTCATTTATGCTTTTCATAAGCATTTTTGATGTATGTACATTGTAGCGTATCGTTACCGCGGCCAATTCTCTATTGATTTGAATCTAAATTGTATTGTAAAGTTTGTTTTATATCATAGGTAATTTTGAGTAAAGTTTGTAAAACAAAAAATATTGTTGCACAATAAGGCCCAATGTTATCATGGAAACATTCGTATAAAATGTTATCGCACACACCGCACACTTTTTACAATAACTGCTGTGATTTATAATAAATAATCTACCGAATAGGCAGTTCCTTTATTTAGAATTTAAACACTTAATTATATTTTTCTATATCATTTAATGATTTCAGTTACAAAGAGCCAAAGGTCAATGGCGGACGCCAGATTCTATAAACGCGTAAAAACAAAACAAAATCGTAGTTCAGCGCAAGTACATAGGGTATTGGATTTTTTTAATAAACGGGCTAAGTCCGCTATTACTACAACCGCGCTTCGAGGCTCGAGCCCGTTGTGTAACAGATAGGAATTTAGGCCAAACGATGCTACTGGTATACGTTATTTATTCCGATTTACGTACAGAACACTAGGCTTCTCGTCGCAACACTATTTCACTGCGAATGCCATTCCCAGTTTGAATGAACGTGCACTAATAGCTCGGTGAGAACAGTTGATACAGTTTCTTCATTGACGTCTAATTGCTGTCATTTTACCTCCGATTTGAATAGAAAATGTTTAGAACAAAAAGATTTCTTTTTTATGAGGGCCTTTTTTGGAAACTGTGACTTTTATTTTTTACACTACTGTGCTTGACCTGTATTAGTTAAAGCGAAAATTGCTGTTCTCCTAATTATTAACTCGTAAAATAAAACAATAATTACAACGAACGTCTTAAAAAGGCCTTTGACTAGTTTAGAAGCACTCAAAATATTTCTTTATTTAGAGTTTAATTAGGGCCACCGCGACCTCCTTTACGGTTCTTATAACGCCGAGTTTAACGACCTTAGAAAATTAATGATCAGTGCCCATTCCAGGTACTTAAAACACCATTCTTCAAACTCCATTAACGAACTAAAACATAATAATCGGCCCTTTACTTATAAATCTATAACCATTAGAATTTTGATGAAAGGTTTCCGACACACAGTGCAAAATAAAATTATATACAGGAATCATTTAAAAGGCGTGCGGATATTCAACGAGATAATCAGGTGCTTAAAATTGTACAACTTCTGAAAAGGAACATAGGACGAAATCTTTAAATTGAAAAACATCTTTTCATACCAACGTAAGTCACGTGACCTGTCACTTTGTATGAAAAGTAGATTTTCAATTTTAAGATTTCGACCTATGTTCCTTGGGAAAAGTTGTTCAGTTTTATGCACCTGATGACCCCGTTGAATATACGCACTCTTTTTTAATTTATCCTGTATACTTAGTCAATGTGCGCACCAAAATATCGTCAAAACAGACGTCAACCTATTCAAATCATTTTGTATTCTGAACCGCGTAATTACTGATCCTCGAGCCTATATCGATGGCAACTAGCATAGCCATTGATCAATGGAAATGTGCTCAAAATTGCGTATGATAGGATTCGCAGAATTGTGGGATTATTTGCATGGCCCGCAGGTATTTGTCCGGAGCGCGATGTTTCGACAATTGATTTGTAGACGATTCTCAACGTGCGAAGTTGTTGTGGACTTGTACTGTACCTACATTCAACCGCCGGAAGTGCATAACCACCTCAATTTGTTTGTTGCAATGCATTGCACGGACATTTTTGGCGAGTGGCGTGCTCGCCGCAAGGTGACGCCAGCTCTAGGTTTCGATCCCCGGTTGTATCTTCTTCTTCTAAACCTCGAAACCGGGAAATAAAACCGGATTCGAACCGGAAGGATCAATACCGGGGGTTTCGATCCCCGGTTGTGTCAATGCAGAAAAAAACACTTTTCTACATTGTCTCGGTTTTGGATGTTTGTGGTACCTTCGTCTACTCTGATTCCGTAATGTTTATGGGTTTTCTAAACGTCGTACTCTATTTCACTCACAGCTAACTTTTGAAGACGGTTTTTCTCCTCATAGCATTAATAAATTATAAAATATTTCAGGTTATTGTTTTTTTCGCAATCGTGAACTATTTCAAGAACTTGAAGATGAAGATTTATTTAGAGTGTCATGGCCGAATACTAAAACGTCAATCAATTTGAAGTCTCATGCCGTCACTGTCACTTTAAGGTCTAAAGTGGCGACAGATAGACTATTAAGAACATGTTAAAGTTAATTAGCGTTCAGTATTCGGGGTCAATAAAGATTCAGGTTACCTATAAAATCAGTAAGCTATCTGTCAATAGTTACTTTTGCTTTTAGGAGTAGGTACATTTAACTCATATATTTTTAGACCTATAGACTACTATACCTTTATTAACTTACTCATATATTAATTAACTCATATACCTTTAGACTACTTTATTACACAAATGCCCATTTATTTGTTATTTTTAGACATAATATGTTTATAAAAATGATTGTTATTTATTTATTAATAATGTGTCTATCCATCCTTCACATACATATTCATATTTTATCAATTACACAACACGTTACCGGGAAATGTTGAGATATCGATATGAATGACATAATACATACCTATATACCTATTGTATTATGTTATTTGTATAACCAGGACAGTAACACACTGGCTCTAAGGGTTCCGTGCATACGAAATTCATTTTTTATTTATTGATTTCATTCAAGTATCATTTCACTTTGACTCAATATTTTTGTATTAATTTTATTAAGTGGAATTGGTAAAGAAAGCACTTGGATTTGTTGAAATCATTTCAAAAACATAGTTTTTTTTTTTTTTGTGAAACTTCTTTAGCGGCATTGTGCACTTTTTGGGATGGTAAAAAATGTTAAAATCGCGTCAGGACACGTGACTTGATCAAAAATTCGTAAGATGGAGGGAGAGTTTAGACCACTGGGGCGGCGTAGGAGAGGAAGAAATATTCCCCTCTCATTCTACTTCGAACATGTATGCCTGCTCCTGTTGTTTCGTTTAAGCACGAGTGTGCGTGTGTTTTACTTTATACTGATAACTAGCTTTTGCTCGCGACTTCGTCCGCGTGGAATCCATTGAGGAATAAACATTTTCAATTTACCACCCTTTTCTCCCTTTTGGGGGGGAATTTCCAAAAATCCTCTCTTAGTGGTAGCCTACTCCTCCCAACAAACACACATGCCAAATTTCAGCTCTTTACGATCAGTAGTTTCGGCTGTGCGTTGTCTGTCAGTCAGTCAGTCAGTCAGTCAGTAACGGAAGAGTTTTATATATATAGATTAAAGCAATTCGTGGGAAATTATTTTCTAACCATTCCAAAATATTAAAACTGCACGACGCGGCGATGGTAATGTTCAAGTTTCCACTTCTGCCGGCACTCCCAAGTGCAACCCGTTGTTTTCTGTCCCACATTAACTCAATCCCACATTAACATTCTAACAGCGTCTCATATTACAACAATCTGTTTGACGTATAAAATATTCAAACTGTAAATTTAAAGGTCAGTCAAAAGCGGATAATACAAAGCCTCCGTTTTTTTGGTTTTCCGCTTAGCAACAAGGTTTTATTTTTACCTTTTATGTTCGGAATGCTAAAAATGTATCGACAATAATATCTATCTTACAGCAAGAGCCTTTTCTTTTTTAGACAAGGACCCTTGATCGTGATGTACACAAGATGCGTAGTGTTAGTATTATTTGAGATATAAGGACAGCTTTTGTTGGTGTATTTCTACAACTACAGGGGAAGGTTTGTGTGTGTGATAGTTTAGGGGCTCTTCAACATAAAAAAAATGTTATATATTTTTGACAATATAAATATATTTAAAAACTTACATCGGAGTATTTTTTTTGTTATACTCTATAGTAAAGTGAATATTTCAGTAAAAACAATTAAAGAATATCAACTTATGTCCAATTTGATGTCAGAATCATTGTGCACTAATAACTTTACTTTATTTTAACATAACATTTCAATCATAATTGATAAGTAATTGATCAAACAAGTAGGCAGGTACCTACTTGCAAAATTCTTAACACTTATACCTACTTATTTTTTTAAGTTTTGTGTAAAATTTGATTATAGAAACGTTTGTGTTTTTGTTGACTATTCAAAACTAAATGAGCCCATAAAAGATATCATACTCATAATTGCTGCCAATTTGGCTGAAAACTAGAAAAATAACTGGCTGAATCTAGAATATGGTATTATAAATCCATACGTAATGGATAAGTCATGTTATTTATGTCTTTTATATGGGTCAATTAAATACTTGTGCAAGTCGTCGCAGTATTTTCTAGTACCCAAATATATTTGCAAACAATGAGCAGACAAGGACGGATTTTGAAAAATAATACTTTGCTAAAAAAATATGGTCGCGAGTAGAGAATAATCAACCTTATTGCCTGGGAATAAAAATACAATAAATTCAAAGTATAGACTATGCAGTCAATCAATCAACTCAGCCTATCGCGGTCCACTGCTGGTCCTTGGCCTCCCTCATGTTGCACCACAATACCCGATCCTCCATTTGGGGGCTGTGTGTTGTGGTGCGCCATCATTAAAGTGTTTGCCCTAGTCACCACGCTGGGCAAGCGGGTTGGTGACCACAGTTTACTTTCAGTTATTTAGGAGAACACTGCTGTCCTTTCTCCTTGTTTCTAAATCCCTTAGTCGCCTTTTACGATACCCAGGGGGAGGTTCCATTCTACGAGGAAACCCCACTGCAAATTATACAGGGTGTAACAAAACTGCCTGTAAGGCCGAAAATTCATTTATGCATGAAAAATAGAAATCTTATTAAAGTATACAATTATTAGGTAAAATAGGTACGTAGGCCTTTCTGTTAAATAGTCACGTTCCCTGACATGATAGCTTACTAAGGTTCACAAAATTTTTGGCTTTGATAATCTACACTAATATTATAAAGAGGAAAGATTTGTATTTTTACGTGAGTTTGTAATGAATAAACTCAAAAACTAATGTGCCGATTTCAAAAATTCTTTCACCGTTAGAAAGCTACATTCACCTTGAGTAACATAGGCTATATTGTTGACTAAAAAATTAGGTACCGCGGGCGAAGTCGCGGGGAACAGCTAGTTTATTATATTTTTACGGTGTATTTTTGTAACACGTTGTATATATACTATCCAGTACATAATCAATTAATTTTAAATACCGCTTGATTGAACCTTCACACTTTGGACGTGGAATTAATCATTCCGTTTATTCTTGCTAAAACATCTATATATATAAAACTCTTCCGTTACTGACTGACTGACTGACAGACAACGCACAGCCGAAACTACTGATCGTAAAGAACTGAAAGGAGATTGCCCGATTTGTAAGGCAAGTTGGGTCCCAGTGGAAAATCGTTGTGCCCTGAAGATTTTTATTTTACATAATAGTAAAAACATAGTACTTTCATAATCAGAAACCATTTTTAATTTATTCACCCTGGTTCAAGAGATATCATCGTTTTTCTGTTGTAAAAATCTAGGTTATAATTAGAAATTGACATTGACATTTCCTCCTTACTCTATGGTTAAGTATGCATACTACCTACCTAACCTATCCTATACATCAGGAGATGAGAATATGTATACTTGTACTTAAAATAGCAGCACAGAAAAAAGACTCATAGATGGTGTAGAATTGACGTTTAAATATGATAAAAAATGCATAATTAGTTAACAGCAGTTCATGTATAGGTAAGTACCAAATTAATAAAAAAAATCAAAACTGGTATAAATCATTTTATTCTTCATAAAACATAGCATCCAAGAATTGAGCTGGAGCACTTACATTGTTAAAGCTTCTTTAATCTGAGGTTGAAGCGGCCTCAGCTCAGATACCACAATACTGTCATAGTATATATTTTACGGTTACCCACTAGACAGTTACAATAGTAAGCAATGATACTATCTAATAATAAAAAATCTAAAATATTTGCCCGATTTTCATCTTTGCTTTATTGCTCACATGGCACACACTCACACTTAATTCTAGCCCTGATTAAATAATTATTTTGACCCAATATTAAGAGCAAATCCTCTTCTAAAATATCATTGCTTACTTCAATTATCGTTTCATTTATCGTTTTAAATTGATATCGATTACTCAATTGATTAAAAGACGTCATTAGTTATTTAATTCTTTGATACCTGGCAACTTTTTTTTGTATAACAATCAAACCACAGACTACTGACCGTTCACCGTAAGATGTCCCCTGCCGTGATGTAAAGTACTTCAAAAGCAGGGGTCAACTTATGGTGAACGGTCTGTACATTGAATCAAACGGATGTCGACGTAATGTTTAACTATTAATGAACTTTAACTTTATTCCCAGGGTGAAAGAAATTGTATAAAAAATACCCTGTACACAAAAAATTAAATAATATTTTTGAGTTATTATTCCAATCAGGCACATGATACCACAAAAGGGACCTGCTCCGTGTCAATCTCCTTTGGAATGTGTGTTTGTTGGGAGGAGTAGGCTACCACTAAGAGAGGATTTTTGGAAATTCCCACCCAAAGGGGAGAAAAGGGTGGTAAATTTAAAATGTTTATTTCTCAATGGATTCCACGCAGACGAAGTCGCGAGCAAAAGCTAGTTTATAAATATAAATATCTTGGGACAATCTCACACACGGTCTGATCTGATCCCAAACTAGGCAGAGCCTGTACTATGGTAACCAGACAACTGATAAACATACTTATAGGTATATTTCTAAACACATACATATTATAGATAAATAACACCCAGACAGAACAAATGATCGTGCTCATCACACAAAGATTTGTCCTGGGTGGGAATCGAACTCACGACCTCCGGCTTAGCAGTCAGGGTCACTAACCACTAGACCAACAGGCCCGTTTATGAAGTGAACGACCGCAGAAATACCTGAATCGGTTAGTCCTATGTTGTTAGTATATTAATACAGGTAACTAAAGGTGAAAGGGTGAGCCTACTTAATCTCTTGTATCTCAATTTCTTTTGGGAAAGGAGCTCACTCAAAATAGCTTTCGACATTTATGTTTATTTTACAATTTATCTGTCAGGTGTCGCGTGTAAAGTGTTCTTGTATTTTTTTTTTTAGAAAAAGATTACTAGCAATGTGGGTCGCACATTACTAGTAATCTCGTTAACCCTCGTGCTAAGCTAAGATGCTTGTGTTACGAGTGGGTTTACGTCGGTAGTGTAATGGGTGGGAATCGAACCCAGAACCATATGATCGCAAGTCCGACGCCCTAGCCATTAGGCTACCGCCGCTTGTTATTATTATATAGTAGGTAGTAGTAGTAATATATAGTAGGAACTCTTTATTTTGACTAATAAACATGATTAATTCTTTCTCTAAATGAAAGATAGCTTAGCTCTTAGTTTACATTCTAAATGAGAAGAGTTAGTTCAGCTCTCAGTGGAACATTTATAGGCCGTATTATTCTTCTTTACTATACATGTATATAAAACATAGTCAGGTTTGTTACAACACTTATAACTCGAGAACGCGTGGACCAATTTTCATGATCCCTGATTGGTTGGATTCGTCTCCGTCTTGCATAGCAGAATAAATATAAAAAACAATGGAAAAGTGACAAAAAAAGCCGTTTACGGAACGGGGGAAAATTACATGAGTGAAACTGCAAGGCACAGCTAGTATTAACTAAGGGTAAAAACTGCGTCTGCTCTTTCACATAAAAACGTTCTACAAAAAAGTAATGGAACATGTATTAGAAGTGTTGGCAGACTTGTAAAAAAAGGTTTTAAAACTAATATTTAATAATAATAATAATATCTTGGGACAATCTCACACACGGCCATCTGATCCCAAACGAGGCAGAGCCTGTACTATGGCTCTGGTAGCCATAGTACATAGTGACAACTGATAAACATACTTATATATTTCAATTACACCCAGACACAGAACAAATGATCGTGCTCATCACACAAACATTTGTCCTGGGTGGGAATCGAACCCACGATCTCCGGCTTAGCAGTCAGGGTCACTAACCACTAGACCAACAGGCCCGTCAATATTTGGTTGTACTCTGACCTTGATTACAATAAACATGTTACAAATTAACAACAAAAATCCGTTTTATTGCAGTTAACACAAATCTCTTAATTGAATGAACTCGCGCCGAGGTTTGGGACAAAAAACATGGTAATTTATAATACATACATACAGATAAAATAACCGACTATAGACATAATATTTTTTTCGCTGTCTATTAAGTATTCAAACAACACTCACGCCTAGTCAACGTCATTTACTAAAAACCCACAGACTTATGAATAACTGAATGAGGACATTAAAAAAACGCGCATTTTTATCGAGGTGAGAAAGTCCATTAAACAAGTAATTAAGCAACTTTTATTTATTATTTCTATTATTATATCAGCAATACCAAAAACAAAATAGCAGAGGTGAGATATTTTACAAGGAAGTCTTTGACTAGACCAAGCTAGCAGATATTTAAGTTGTATGGAAGAGGAATCCTGTTGCAAGAATCCGAGACTTAAAAGTGAGTGACGTCGGTCTGCAAAGTAAATTTCAAAGGTATTTATATTTACAGATTTTTTACCTCGAAATCTTTTAAATTAGGTCTTGGTCCCGAATGACAGAGTCATTCAATACTACCTAATCACCTGAATATCAATTAGGTTAGAGGCGATTTTACAGTCGAAATCAATATGCTATGCCAATAATGTGATTTGACATAAATCGTAGGTATGTGAATGACAAGTTGGGTCGAGCAGTAAGTACCTGACTCGAGCAACGGTAAATTGGTTAGGCGTCATAGTCCGTGATTTTATGTCCATGTCAAATCTTTGTTTAAATTATAGACATAGTATTGCTCATGAATATACCTAGATATTATACCTATATTGGTCTATTCCATAATACTAACGTCATTAACAAAGTCACGCAGAGAAAATTATTGCAACATAATTCTTTATTTTTTAAGCCGTTTTATTGATAGACATCTGCAATTGAATTTTACAGAAATTATTAAATTATTATCAATTAACAGTCAACATAATTACAGTCATAATAATTAAGGCTTGCGACTGCGATTTGGCTACTGCCAAAATGTTTGTTCTAGGCTGAACGAACAATAAACTTAAAAAAATCGTCTACTCTCGAACTTCCATTCGTAGTCAGTTTATGACAATTTGAGTCGAAATTAAGCAAAACAACAGATTACCAGTTGGTTATCTGCTGTTTTGCTTACTTGATAAACGTATGTCCTGTTGGATATAGGTACGTTTATCAATTTACAAATTGATGCTTTTTCTATAAGAAAGTATTTCGGATTCCATCGCGAATTCATTTAGATCCTGACATTCCCAACGGGTAGACAAAACGCGACCCTGACACCTGCGATGGCGTCGAAACGTCGGGAACGTTTAAATTTAGGTCCAGTACGTACGTACGTTGTTTTTGGACGTATCGTCACGTCAAAAAGAGCGAAAATTAGGAGCAATAGATACTAATATGAATAACATAATCAGATATGAAATCCATTTCAGTTATCTATAATTCGTATAATCAGACATTTTTAGATCAGGGTGAAGTATTTATACCTAATAATAGGCTCACATTTCTTATCAACATTTAAATTATTATAATTATAATAAATTAATCGTTTGTTTTTATTTATTATTAAACATAAACATTGACACGGCTTTAATCATGCGATATTATGAGATGTTCCGACTAAGTGCTTGCCTGACTGGATTCTTTATCATTCTTTCTCCTTCCTGCAAATCTTAAGCTAGAAGCGGCAGGGTCCACAGAGCACATGAATATCAGGCTCAATTTTTTTTTTTAATTTTCTAATGTTATTTAGTAGTATTCAGAAAATCTATCATATAGGTATATATAAATTTTGCTTCATAATGGTTAAAAAGCTTTCTTATTTATTTTTAAGTAAGATAAATTTTGAGTTTATTATAAGTTTCAAGTTTCGTATAGTTTAAAATTTTGTTGTCCTAAATAAGTATGAACTTGTAAATAATCCATTATGTGTGTATGTCCACAAAAAAAAATGAAAAAATAAAATAAATAAGTGTTTATATAACCATCTTGAAAACATTAAACTAATTACATTAAATATACCTAAAATCAATAAACCATAAGTGTGTTATAAAAGATTTATTTTATTAATTAAATTTTTGTTTTAATATGAAAAGGAAGGCAAAGAATTTAATTAAAATAAACGATACACAAAAAAACTCTTTCAAAATTACTATTACAATTTATTAATTAATGCTAGCCGTCTATTCTATCCCTTACATAGCTCTATGCATGGCATTGTTCGATCAGCTGTCATTAGTACTAACACAAAATACAAACAATGTACCTCTGATTTTAAATTATTATTGAATGAGATATACCATAAAATCAAAGTGTATAAAGCCGAAGAAAATAATATAATTACTTACCATTAGCCATCACTAATTTACTTATTTCTTCTAAATTATAATGTTCCTCATATTTTCTTCTGTCACTTTTTCTTGATGTATCTTCTGCAGGATTTACGTGAGATCCGACAAATTTGTTATTTTCACTCATTATTGTTATAATTATTAACTTTGCGACTTAAAAAGCACTATATTCGTATAATATTTGTTTTCAACTAAATTGACGTCTTGGATTGCCAATGGTTTAAATAAAACTACCCAAGTACCCATAAAATATGTACCAACTCGTAGATAAGGTTCGTGTACAGACAAACATTTTTTGCATAAAGATTAAATCTGCTATAGACCGCTTAGTAAGCGTTGTTTTGATGCCATTTTACCAACGTTCGTTTTATATAATAAAAAACAGTGTATGGTTATATTAAGTATGTTACACATCTAAGTACACCTAAAATACTAGACATAAAACCGGACCAACAGAAACAAAAAAATTAACAAGATTTCCCATCCACAAAAATTCGTTTATATATTTCGAGTCTCCTAACTCGAACCACATTCTCCCATGTTGTAAAATATTTTATACATTGGTAACACTACATTTTATAGAGTATGTAAGCCTATGATGTAAGCTCGGCCGGCTGTCGGGTGCTTCCGTCATTATTCGGGCATAATCGGAATCTGGACACACATGTGTCACGCCCCCATATAATGTGACATCACCAATGCAAATTGAGTGCAAACCAATTCAAAGTTTTTATCGACGCTCGCCAAAGATAATATTGCGGATGTGATATATCAAAATTGTTTTATTACTACAAATCAATGTTAACAAATCGTAATTTATACTTTTTATTTGCGGTAAAATAACTAGCCATGGTGTTTGTTTACATATATTTTTGTACTTACGAGTAATTCCTGCTTACACTTACTTACTGTAATACTGATTTAATAATATACAGCCATAATGTTACACAACATCAATATTACTTGCTTGGACGAGATCCAGTATTGGCCAAGTGAACTAAATATTCTAAGTATATAAAGCAATTAGGAAATGTAAGTTACGACGGCTTATCAGGCTAGAACTATCTCAGAGAGTTTATTTCAATTAAAAATGTTTGAAAGATAATAAAATATGACGACGAAAAGATTATTTTGTGATTGTCATTGAGATAAATATTTTGCATATACACAGGATTAATTTAAAAGGAGTGCGTATATTCTACGAGGTAATCAGGTGCATAAAACTGAACAACTTTTTCCAAGGAACATCGGTCAAAAACTTAAAATGGACAATCAACATATCTTACAGTTTCATTATCAAAATCTTCTTTTAAGTATTAATTTCAAGTGTCAAGAATGATTGTGTTGCACATTAAAAATAAAAATCTCTTTGAATATTATAATCGCTTCCAATTTTTTGAATTATTTCGGGAACAAGCTGCGGCCGAAACCTAATGTAGTGTAAAATACGTGCCAACGAATATCGACGGAACATTTAGCGATTCAAATTAAATTTTAGCGTTAAAGAAAACTTTTACGTTTTTCGTTAAAAACAACGTTGAAAAATATTTATACTGCTTATCAATACTAGTAATCTCGTTAACCTCTCGTGCTAAGCTAAGATGCTTGTGTTACGAGTGGGTTCACGTCGGTAGTGTAATGGGTGGGATTCGAACCCGCAACCACATGATCAAGCAAACAAGTCCGACGCCCTAGCAATTAGGCTACCGCCGCCGCTTTAACAATAAAATCATCATTTTATTAGAATAATATTCTTTCTGCGAATTTCAAACTTAGTACGAAGATTTTAATTTAATAAGTAAAATACGAGTTGTTACTTAAGCACATAGCGAGCATTAAGTAAATAGTTACCTAACTTGGTGTTCGTTGAAGTATTTCAATAATTTTAGTTGTTTGACTTTGGTATGGACGTGTCCTTTGAAAATGACAGGGTTAGAGAAACTTTCGACAACTTGTCGACTCGTTTTAGTTACGAATTTAATTATTAACACACATTATAATGTAAAAGTTTGCTAACTTAGATGTTTCAAGAAGATCTAAAAAATCTTCCAAGTAAAATATCGAAAGAATTTGAGTTTTGTACTTAATTAGTTTAGAATGCCGTAGGGTTTCTGCAAAAAATACAACCTTTTTTTTTGAAGAGCCGCGTGATCACTTGCGTATTCCCAACGCAGCTCTGGCAGGCCTTGGTCCTCGAAGGACCCCTACCAGAGGGGTGGATGTAAAATGTCCACCCCTCACTATATCCGAGAGGGAACACGTAGGACTTCCCGTTCGTATCCTCCGTGGAAACCCTCTCTATCAGTGGGTGACGTAAGGGATGATAGAAATAAGGAGAATGGGCAACAGCATCCTCCTAAAGAACTGAAAGTAAACTGCGGTCACCAACCCGCTTGCCTACCGTGGTGACTAGGGCAAACACCTTAATGATGACGCACCACAACACACAGCCCCCAAATGGAAGACCGGGTGTTGTAGTGCAACATGGGAGAGCCTTAGTTTCAGCAGTGGACCGTATTGCCTGAGTTGATTAATTGATTGATAGTTTAGTAATAATAATATTATATATTTAGAATAATTATTATTGCGGCCCTTAAACGTCCCCCTGCTGGGCACAGGCCTCTACCTATACAGGGAAAGAACGAGCATTGTTCCCATGCTTGCTCATTGCGGGTTGGCGATTTCAGTTTCCAATTTTTTGGAATCTAGGTTATCTCTTGATGTTTTCCTTCACCGTTTGTCAATGGTATCTTTAGAAGTACATAATATAACTTTGATAGTTTAGTAGTTAATTGAAGTTTATTTCAAATAGAACATTGCTACCTTAAAAAATAATATTATGAGCCCGTGGCTAAGTGCAAGCCATAAGGCGTGACTGTTAATAGAGTATAAGTCGCGCTCGGCGGGATATATGCGAGAATGGTTGTCCCAGAAACCAAGTGAACCCGTTTGCCCCGACCGTGTCGTGTCGTTGATCTTTGGCAGTGGCAGTCATAACAATCGTGATAACCAGTGTTATCATGGGTTATTGTATTACCCAGTACAGTGCGCTTCAAACTTATTGGCAGTTGTGAGCATCAGGCGAATCGCTGCGTACTAACAAATTCTGACCCCAGCAGGGATGCGGATGATGTACTGCGCAGTATTTACCTAACTTCGCAGTCGCCATTAAGTTTAAATCGACCTATGCAAGTAAAATACCTCTTATTTACTACTTATATTAAAGTTCTAAATTGTTATATTTACAAACAAAATATTAAACAGAAGATTTTAAGTAGCTTATTTCAGAAGACTCTAGTTAACGTAAAACTTAACACTTAACCATCCATCTTATAATTAAAACTTACCATTATTTATACAAGATTTTATTAAAAAGCAATCTGTTGTGTCCTAACTAATTAAGCCAGATTAATTATACTTTAATTGACTTCAAACGTATTATCAACAGCTTTTACATTTTGCACTACAAATTCTAACATTTTGAACCCTTCGCGACCCTTATACGTACCCTTTCGATGACAAACAACATGACATGGATGTATTTGACGTTGTTTCACTTGTATTTTATTGTTGAAATGGTAGGAGGTCGGCCGTTGTCCCGATAAGTATGAAATTTCGGCGTAAAATGACGCATCCGTAGGTATGATACAAAAGAATCGTTCGCATTCTTCGATGGAGCTTTATATATTTTCTTCGTAACCTATAAATCAATAGGAGAATACTTGTACTCAGTTGTGGAGGGTACTCAGTATGGTTTCTGTCATTTAGGTAGTAAGGTACAAAACATCGCTAGAGGTAATGAGCGTATAATGTTTTTTTAATTTTTTTTTTATTAAAAGCGACGCCCGCCCTAAGGAATTTAATCCTTGTGTCGCGGGGGTTTCACAAACATTCAAATCACATGCACAAAGAATACCCAGACTTGGAACAGGCATTTGTGGATCACACAAATACTTGGCCCATGCGGGGATCGAACCCGCAGCACGTCGCGCGCAGTGGTAATTAGCGTGGTGACCAGCCTATACCTCGGCTATCCGTGCAGTCAATGTTATTTATTTACATATTTATGTGCATGCGTTATTTATAGAAAATCAAAATCAAAAACTTTTTCATATTAAGTAGACCTTCACAGGCACTTGCGAAACGTGACAAACGAACATGATCCTCAATCAACTCAGCCTATCGCGGGCCACTGCTGGACCTCTCCTAAGTTGCGCCACAACACCCGGTCCTCCGCCTTCCGCATCTAGTCCAACCCAGCTACGTTTTTCAGGTCATCGGTCCATCTGGCTGAGGGGCGACCTACACCTACGTCTGGGGGCCGTGAGTCATGGTGCACAATCATGGGGTGTGTATTGCCCTAGTTACTATGGGAAAGCAGTTTTGTCATCGTTAATGACTGTAATTGCGATATATTGTGAAGATGCCGTACACGTAGTTCTCGTGTTTATTTATTCATAATATAATATGCCAGTTGTCTACTCACTTAATACCATCAGAGATTTTGTACCACCAATCCTTTGCATGATACAGTGAAAATTAAGGTAGATGTACTATCAAATAAATCTTTAAGGACTACAAAATCGCAGAGTATTATTAAATACATAATGAATTACGTAGTAGTTAGAAATGTATACAAATAGGTACTACCACACCTTTTAATAGAAGTAAATTAACAACTTCGTCTAGAAATTCGAATCTTCTAAATCCCCGGAAACCGAGTTGATTATGTTACGCTTAATGAAATTCCTGTCAATAAATCGATACATAATTCAGGAGCCTTCATCCTTTACATGTCAAAGGTAAATTAACGAGATATTGGGATCTCGAATACACTACCCCAAATATTCGGCTTTGAAAGCATTCCCTTATCATGAGGTGTTTACAGAAATGCGGTTTCAAATGGCGTTGACGTTTTAGGCTTATGTTCACAGGTAAGTTAATGAGTTGAGAGTCAAAATAGCCCGCAGTGAGTGGCAGTATTTAGTAATTGCTTATTGTGCTAAGATGTTTGCATTCGTGACTCTCGTGTTCCTGAGTTAATTATAGATCACAATAATTTGCATGCGATGTGCTTCTCGATATCCGTAGATCAATAAATTGATCTACTACTACTTATTATCAAATCAATTATTATTAATAGATACGACACGTACTATAACGCACCCCGGTCATGAAATAATAATACAATCAATCAATACAACCAGTCCATGTAACATATACCTACGCAATGCATAAATTAGTTTTAACACCACAATTTTCAATACTTCTGTAGCTTCCTTGGGTCGATCATGTATTTTCTTCAGTAGAGCAGGGCCGAATAGTCATTCATACATAATAATACCGGCCTATAAACGTATCCGTGCTGGGCACAGGCCTGTTCCTATATAGAGAAAATGAGCATTGATCACCACGCTTACTCTTTGCGGGTTGGCGATTTCAGATTCCAATATTTTGGAATCCAGGTTTTCTCACGATGTTTTCCTTCACCGTTATTCATT
This sequence comes from Plusia festucae, assembly GCA_950381575.1. NCBI lineage: Eukaryota > Metazoa > Arthropoda > Insecta > Lepidoptera > Noctuidae > Plusia > Plusia festucae. Next base: position 2,667,503 of record OX494447.1, read on the forward strand.
GATAAATATTAATTCGAACCCCTTCCCATAAAATAGTAAAATTTGCAACAAGGCTGCCGAGCGTTAGACCTGTATCCACACATAAGCTGTTCAAAGGAGATATTCAATGTTCTCATTACTGAACATAGTCCATGAAAAATAAGAGATAGGGTTATTAAGGTACCATTGGCATGAGTAGCATTCTGTACGTTGTCTAAAGTATAATAAAATAGTTGTCGAGTAATGTGTTAGATTTTGAATGTGTGCCAAGCTCTTGGTAAATGTAAGGCAGGTGGTTTATGTTAGTATGAGTTCAGAATACTCCATTTTTCATTACCCGCACAATAGAAGAAGTAGGATGATTTCCACAAAGAGAGTAATAATAATACTGGCCTATACATACCCCACTGCTAGGCATAGGCTTCTTCTCATATAGTCTCTATATTAGGAATTTAAGGTCTAAGAAATTGACAAATACTGGCGAGAACTATTCTTTAAAAATACGTTTTCTGTATTTTGTGTCGAATATTTCTATTAAAACATAAATGCTGTGACCTAATAAAAGTTCGTTCCTAACTGAAATGTAATAAACTATTGTTTGTAAAACGTATAAGCAAGTTAAATTGGCTTAACCTGAAACCAACACGCGTGAACGAACGAAACAAGCGTTCCGTACACCTGGAAACGCTGCAATGTTTTATTTCGCTGCATTTAATTGTTTATCGCACTGTTCAAGCCTGAATCGCCTGGAATAGTTTAACCAAGTCTGTATAAACCTGTTTGCGATTGAGGCTGTTCCAGCTTAAACAAACCTCAATGGAACCCTTTGATACTGCGCAAATAATTCAGTATTTATTTTAGTTTGTATTCTGAGAACTTCTTTGTGACTTAGCCCAATCATACAGGAGGCGCATGTCTTAGATACTCGAATTTCAGTCTTTATTGAAGCGTGCCTATGTACGTAATTCTTCGGGTTTGTATGACAGTAGTTGCTTGAATACATAATATATTAATAACAGCTAGATTGATAATCTTCATTCAAGCGCGTAGCTAATAGTGAAGCATAAAAGATTGATGTGTGAATCCAGCATTATGTATCTACTTTGGCATCGTATATTGATTGCATTGTGGCACCCATTCCCTACTTGAACCGCCATTAAACTTAAAATTACGGAGCACTATCGCTTGACCTTGACGACTGACGGTACGTTCGGACGTACCAACTGCCAGGTGTCGATGTGACACAGTTTGAAGTGTTTCACTATTCTTGCACGTACGGTTTCTAGGCGTTGTAGTTATATGCTGGAATACTAAACTCGTCGGATATTGGAGCCTTGAGTCGCCTCGTGTAAACAGGACTCAGTTTTGACAAGAAATGAAATAAGGAACAGGATAAACGCTTTTCTGGGAAATCGTGTTTTGTTTTGTAATAAAATAGGATGAAATTCCTTGCTAGTATTTATATTAGGAATACCTCATGTTCTGTAGATTAATTTCACGGAATTGTTTCTGACGGAAAAGCTCAAAGACTACACACCCACACACAAAAAACCACACAAGCCTTTGCCTTTATAATTTTAGTGAAGTGTGAGAAGTTTCTACTTAGGGTTTGAATCACAAGATGGTCAATTGATGAACATTTTGGGCCATTTTAGCTTTTTTATTATTATATTAGCTCTATTCAGTGACACTAAGAAGTTTGTGAAATTGGCAGAAGACACACATAACTCTTAATTGTTGATTAACGTTAACCAGAAAGTAGCTAGTCAACACATTACTCGGAGGTACGAACGAGTCCCTTAACTTACTTGAAGGTGCTGAAAGAGGATTATAATCCAATCATTTTCATTGTCCAGTCTAGCATGACAAGGCCAAAAAACAATCAAGTCTTACTAGTATCAACACTAATAAAGAACTTTACATATTTTCCAAAGTATTTCACGCAATGACTCTTGTCTGTAACAAAAATAATTTATTTGCAGTCTTAACTTGAGATCCAAACCTAAAAACTTCATCATATCAAGAGCTTCTACTTTACCACACTCAAAAAAGCACTCTAAATCTGGAACCACAAAGATAAATTTACAATCTTCGACGGTTCCTTCAAGAGTTCCTTCCCCAAACTATCACTCTATCAAAACGCTGACTGCAATGTATCACTCAGCTGTCACAACACATCAGCAACACATGTACTGAATATTAGGAGCAGTCAGTATCACATACTGATTTAATTAATCCCGAATATACGAGAATAAGTTATCTTTTCTGTGTAATTAAGCTATGTGTCAAAGTGACAGCGAGTTGACGTTAGCAGTGTAATATGGCTTTGAGTATACCTACGTGCTTACTATTAAATTCTGCTTTAACTGAGTATAGTACTTCTGGTAAGATTGTGGCGTTTTTTTGTCTCAGCCAGAGTATTAAGGAATCGAATCACGGTGTTATCTATTATGTTCACATTAAAAAAAATTCACAGCGTAGCCTAATTCGAATTCAGCGCCTTTATTATTGTAAATTATTAGACGTTACATAGAGTTCTTAGATAATTGCTAGTATTGAGTTAGTAGGCACATTTTTCGAAAAAAAAAAGGACTATGTAGGTCAATCTGTTGTATAAAATGGATAGGCTACGAAGATGGAAGCTGTATTCAGATACAGAAGAAGCATTCTAATGTTTCTATGCTTCCGATCTGGAGTTGTATTGAGACCAAAATTATTTAAACAACTTTGTCAACACAATGTTTCTGGTAACTGCTAAATATGTCAATTAATAATAGAAATGGAAAGAAATAGTACATGTTTACAGTCTAGGTTTTAATATAATGTTAATTTATTTAAAACACAATTTCATCGTTCCAACACCATTATATTATGTCCTCGCAATTGTAGAGACTATAGCTCAGCGCCTTTTTAATATCTCCGTACCCTGATAACGGAACCTCTACCTTATTAAAAACACATTAAGTTCAAAATCTTATGTACTAAGCATAAACGGAACGAACACAGCTTTCCTTTGTTAGAGAACTGTACACATTCTTGACCTCCAGTTGAAGGAATGTTAACTACAGCGCTTTAATGCATAAATGCTAGCTTTTGCTTTGATTTTACAAATAAAGCGCTGAATTATTAATTTTGCGTTGATTTTAATGTAAATGATAAAAACGAAAGAATATGGTTAATTTCATTTGCTTTCAGTTCCTTTATTTTCATAGCATATTAATTTCCTACACGAATTGTTTTAGTAATGTAAAATATATCCAAGCTTACATTAAGGAAAGATATTATTATAAATGAGAAAGTCACTCTGTATGCGTGTTACACAATCACGACTAAACTACTGAACCTATTTAAATAAAATTTAGTACAAAGGTAGCCTAAAGCCTGAGAAAGGATATAGGCTACTTTTTTTGCGACAACCGACACCCACGCGGTTGGAGTCGCTGTCTAAAACTAGTAATCAATATAATATGTTATAAATTAAACTTAAACTATGTTGATAATATGAGAACAGAACTTGTATGTATGTCTAAGTTTTACCGTTCACCGAACTATCTGAAAGTATACATGATTTTAGAGAAAAGATTCGGTTTTGAAAAAAATCCTCTATTTGAGCTATAACACGTTGCTTCGTACCAAATTTCAAGATTCTAAGTTCATGGGAAGTACCCTATAGGTTTTGATTCCCTTACGAGTGCAATTATTAACAGCATAAACGGCTGTATCTATTGATTGCTTAAGCTTAGAAGTTTCACTTTTCAGAGCTCCAAGGGGCAGTAGACCTGAGTATTTGATTTAAATTTTAGCTTTATACCTCCACGCGTTCCTGAGAAAAAGTCGTCTTGACAGACGGACGGACGGACTGACGGACAACAAAGTGAGCCTAAAAGGGTTAATTTTTTTTCTTTTGCGGTACGGAACCCTAAAAATAAAAGCTTTATAATATTAGCAAAGATATCTCTTGATATATTTTTCCGGTATTCCTGACTTTTTGAAGCCCAAGTACCTTTAAAGATAAAAACATTTGACCATCGCGCGTCGCCTAAAACAAAATGGAGGATAGCAAACGTCAGTTCCAAGCTAGTGCTGTGGTCGCGTAATCTTGAAACGTTCAGCGTGGACGTAAGCCTAAGTGGTTGATTTAATGTGCGTCACTATAAGAAGCTCTTGCAGTTCTTTTAAATGCAAATTCTATCTATGTGGTTGATAAAAGCGGACTGAGTTTGGAATTTTGCCAAATAAATGGCAATAGAGCCTTATTTTGTCCTTTATTAAATAAAACTTGTAGTCTATTTTAGTACTTTTGGGATAGTTACCTCTTTATGAGACTGAATAAACTTTTTCAGCAAAGAATTTCTTCGGTAGATATTTTCATTGTTCGAAGATATTTTTGCCTTAAAACTAAAGCTGATTAAAAGTGCTTAAGAAACCGTAAAATACTAATCTAAATGTCTAGGCACGCGTTTCCAAAATTTCATTCCTTGGGTGAAGAAACTCCTCTCCAAACCGAATTTAGGCCTCGGCGATCAATTGCAAGTGAGATCGGCCATGCAGTCAGGAGATATTATAGTGCACAAGTGTGTGCGCAAACACATGTGAAATCTCTGTTCCTTCTCTCTCATAGTCCGATGGGACGGTTGACCAACACGACCGCAGAGGGATCAGGCGCAGGACCAACGGTTTAACGTGATTTCCGAGGCACGGGGGTGTAAATACCCCCACACTCCTTGACTCCGAGCAATACTGAGAATTTCTAAACTCAGTAAATATTTTTAGCCCGACCCGGCAATCGAACCCGGGACCTCGTGTACGGTAGTCGCTTGTCTAGTGCCTCATTGGTCTAGTGGTCGCAAGCGACCACTAGACCAATGAGGCTTTTAAAACGACTATTTATGCAGAATACTATGTTAATACATTTTTTTTAATATGCGTCCACAACGCTCAGTGGCTACCAGTAAATAGCAAATTAGACAATAAAATTTTATAGAAATGACATCTTCGTCGAACGAAATTATTTGATGCCATTTATTAGTCATAAAACGTATAGGTTGAGACTGCCATGACACCTGCAAAGGCGAAACGTCGGGAACTAAAATCAAAATAAACCGCGATACAATCTGTTTAAAAGTAGTTTTATTTCAATGTCTATTATATACATTCACTTAAACTTAAGAAAACAATAAACCTATAGGTGTAAATCTCACGATCTCTGCTTATACCTTTACAGAAAAAACACCGTGACGATATCAATGTTATCTCTTCCATCCACATTTTACGAAAAAAACTTAACGACACGCTGTCATACGAGAGACGTTTAAAAAGATAATTCATGAGTCAACGCGAAGTTTTCTAAAACGTGAAACGGCACGATAAAGATGTCTGCAGGAGGTTTCGGTTAAATGGCTGGGGGGCGATCAATCACTGCTGGCTTGCCAACTTTGTCAGGCCCGAAACCGTCTGTATGTTTAACATGGTAATTTATCGTTTAGGTGCCGTGGTACTACTGGAGACCGCGGTGCCGCTTGCTTATTTTGAGATTCTTTTTTCTGTTTTTAATAAAACGACGCTCGCACTAAGGAACTTAATCCTTGTGTCGCGGGAGTTTCACAAACATTCAAATCACATGCACAAAGAACACTCAGACTTGGAACAAGTATCTGCGGATCACACAAATGCTTGTCCCATGCGGGGATCGAGCCCGCAGCACGTCGCGCACAGTGGTAATTAGCGTGGTGACCTATACCACTCGGCTATCCGTGCAGTCAAGATTGTGTAGATAGTAAAGTTAAGATTGGGTGCCGAATCTTGCTGGATTTTTTAGGCCATACTAAAGTAGTTACTTATAAAAAAACAAATTTGAGAAAATTTAGTCATGACATAAAAGACAAGGTGTACAATTTGCACATTTCATCCCGTTCGCTTCCCGGGTGTACAAAACGTATTTCCGAAATCTATGGATTCAGTTTTATGAGTTTTTCTTTGAGAATTATAAGTTATCTCCAGAATTCCTTCTGGATAACAAAATTCTAATTTTATACTCGAACACATCATGGTCTTTATTTCGCTTTTTTTTTCTATTTTCATGTATTATGCAGATAATGAATTATATATTGCTCCTTGTACACAACTTAAAGTAAAAGGGTAGCCCTATTGAGTCGAATAGACTATGTAAGTTTTTTATTCACTTGAGACCATGAGGGTGGAATAGGTAAGTAGGCGCAACTGCTGGACCAAAACAGATTGTAGTAGTATTAGCATCCATACTTTATTGCAGTGTTTACTATATTCTGACTTTAATTTATATTTTCTTTTTTAAAAACGACGCCGCACTAAGGAATTTAATCCTTGTGTCGCGAGGGTTTCAGAAACATTCAAATCACATGCACAAAGAACACCCAGACTTAGAACAAGCATTTGTGAATCACACAAATGCTTGTCTCATGCGGGGATCGAACCCGCAGCACGTCGCGCACTGTGGTAATTAGCGTGGTGACCTACTTATACCAATCGGCTATCCGTGCAGTCCAAAGAAATAAAAAGGAAAAAAAAATGAAGGCTAGTATAGTTATAATAAACATTTTAAACCATCTCACCACACAAAAAAATTACCTTGATTTTTTAAGTTCGTCTCTGTCCCGAATAAAACAATAATAATAAAAAATAGAAAATAATAATAATAATATCTCAGGACATCTCATTTGACTAAACAGGAACGAGGACAACTTACGTGGACGCGCCAGACACAAAACAAATGAGCCTGCTCAAAAAGCTAGAGAAAAAATAAATAAAATTATTCGATTTCTATTTTGATTGATTGATGCTGACTCGACTGGAAAAGCGACCTTAACAACAAAGAAATATTATCACCGCAAAGTGGACTGAACCTTACTCTGCAATCCTTCTTCCAATACCGTTTATATTTTCAATGCGACTGAACGATAGAGTGAGCTCCATAATTTATTGCACCACATCTTGCATGTCTTTTGATTTATGATACAATCGTGTTGCATACACTCTGGTGGTTCTGGACTTATACCGAGAAGTTTTTTTTTTAAAGTCCTCAGTCATATTGTACGTCGTGTTTTTCAATGTTCTTTTTTTCCTTTCGAATAGATGTTTATGTTAAAATTGTTGTAAGTCATATTGCACGCGTTATAATCTTCTGTTTTGCCGTTATTTTGGATGAGTTCTATCGTTGTTGATACAAAATAATTACGTGAAGTAAGTATTTCATTTATCAGTCATTTATGGTTAGGTAGCAACTGCCTAAAGATTTTTGGGACAGTTTCTTATAATGTTCCATGCTCATCACCCATTTTTTTTCTTATCAGTAATTTAAGTTGGTCGCACATTACTAGTATTCTTGTTCACCCCTCGGACTAACCTAAGCGCTTGTGTTACAAGTGAATTCACGTCGGTAGTGCAATAGGTAGGTTTGCAAGTATGACGCTCTAGCCATTAGGCTACCGCCGCTTAGAATTACCCCTACATACCTATTACATAAACTTAGTGAAATGTGTATATACAAAACAGTTGGGCGAATAATCCTATTAAACCTACAGGATTATAACTGTATCTAAAGCCTCGCATTATACGCCTCATCCATATTAATATTAAATACGGAAGCTTTGATTATATACCGTCATATATGGTCTGAAACGACCTCAGACCACCATGAGGTTGGACCTGCGGGTGATTGGGAGGGCGCGAGGTCCCACACGCCTATTCTCTACGGAGTGAGCGATGGGCACTTTACACCCACCCCTCTGGAAGAGGTTCAGTAGAATCCGAAGCCTGCTGGAGTCGCGCAGAGCTTGCGTTAGTGATCCCGTGGCTCCAGCAAAGGCAAGAACGGGACCAGGGTGTTTTTAGTCGGTACAAGTCCGACATATCCTTACGCTGTCCCCAAGAATGTATCTAATCAAAGTTTATGTTACACTTTTACGGCTAAACCACTGAACTGGTTTTAATGAAACTTGCTTCGGAGTAAGCATAACATAGGAGTGACGATAGCTGACGCAGAACAACATGCGGAACTAGTTGGAATTGATAATGCCCACATGGGACTTGATATTTTCTTTTTAATCGGTCCAAAATTGGAGCAGTATATAGTCGAGAGCCAAACATCGTTTTTAAGTAAGATATTTAGTCGGATGTACAGTAGTCCTTGTCACATACACATTTATACAGGGCGACAGCAAGAGTTCCAAACAATTGAAACACGTTACCGAATTAGCTTAGCATTGGTGAAAAGCCTGTATAACCGGAAACTTTTGGCTGACATATAATTAAAAGTATTCATGCAATTTGCCGTGCCAACAGCACAGCTCATTTGGAACATGCAAAGGTATTCCAGTGAACATTGGTTGCTTTTAAAGAGTAAATAACTGGGTTCAAAGTAATGCTTAGGTACTAAGAATCCAATTAATTAACATTTATAGGATTGTTTTTTAAGTGAGTTAGTTTTCTAAGGCTCAAAGTTTGAATCGAGTCTGAATAGTTGGACTAAACAAAAGACGCTCGATATTTTGTACATTGCGTGATAATCCAATACCATTGTTATTAAAATTTCCTCACAATAGACAATGTAAGTAGAAGCTAAGAGAAGTCCGATTTTGACGATCAGATAGACAGAGCTAGAGGTACCAGCCGAACACTGGACACTCGTGTCAATTGTCAACTACATTTATGTATATTTTCCACATAAAATGGATGTTCATGAGTTGATAATACTCACCTAATATAAAGTCATACATATTGTATTTTAATATTTTATGACTGGTAATTTCAATAGGATAGTTTCATGTTTTATTATTATGAATTTACTAGCCGCGCCCCGCGGTGTTACCTTATTTTTTCAGGATAAAAAGTGTACTATCTATATCGAATATTATCAAAATTAGCTTAGCCGTTTAAGCGTGAAGAGGTAACAAAAATACGCACATACGCTTATAAACTTCCGCCATTGAAGTTATCTTGAACTACGAAATATTATTTATTTTATCTACGTTTAAATGTTTCCGTCCCACCTGGCAATCAATTACACAACTTCTGAAGTTGAAGGTTGCCGTCTAAATGTTTTATTTCATATTATACACATTTATACACATACCGACGAGTATGATAGCGCATAACACAGTTATAGTACAACATCCCGTTACTTTGAATTTCAAAGCGTTAAAAGCGAATTGCAGATGTGTGTGTAAATATTAGTAAACGGGGTTGTGCCAACATACAGTACCTAATTTCGGTCGTGTCGGTTCATTTAACTCAAGCTTTTACATTTTTTTTTTATAGAAAACCTTGACTTGTGGTAAAAACGACTCACAGCAATGCATTAAAAGAAAAAACCTAAATCGACATGTAGTTACATTAATCCCAACCTTTTACCTTTAGGAAACAAAAAAGCAGAAAAAAAACAGTAGCTGACAATGTTTTTTTATTCTCTAATCAACACGAAGAGTTATACCATAAATAACAATTATGAAACTTTTGCACTATGTTCGCTCGGAAAATATAAACTAAAAAACGAAAAACGGAACCTAGCAGAAATAACTGCACTCCAGTGGTTACACTTGACATTTACAGCGCTATTACAAATTATAATATAAGGTTAAATTTCGAGATTAATTTTTTCACTGCAGTGCGGTCGACTTACCTAAATAAAAATAAGCTGTCCAAGTACAAGTCGGAAGCAAATGAAGGGTTTTTTACCATCATGTAAAAAAATGGACTTTGTTTTGTTTTTATAACTTGGTATAAAAATTGTAGCAAAAGAAAAAGAAAACAATTAGTCATCAACCTACTACTGTTTATGAGATGCCAAGGAATAGAGGCCTGCTTATAGCCAGACGAACTGAAAGAAGCCTAGTTAAAGGGTTTCGGCCTCCAACGACTACAGAACCCTAAAATCCAGCAATTAACTTTAACAAAAGTTTGCAGCGGTTCCGCCGCAGAACTTTGAGCCCGTGTGTTTCCAAGCAAAATGGGTCAGGGGTCGCTGTGTTCGTTATTCATAACATTTTTAGTTCGCACTCGTCAAATTATGAAATGAGGCCTGTTGACCTGATGTAGAGAAAATATGTCATTTATTTAATGAATAGGTTACCCACACCAGTGTTTTTGCGACAGCCTTTTCTTCAGATAAAATTTTTTTTAACATCCGATGTTTTTATCCGTCCGTGGTTGAAATTCTATCAAGTCTTTATCCTTTTAATATCTGCCGGTACTCACCTCATGGCACCATTGATTTTTAACTTCTAACAAACACTTTGAACCGTAGTAAAAATAAGCTAGCGTAATATAATTCGTTCATGAAGAACGTTATTTTTATATTAAATGTTACATAATAAGTTGCTTTACATACCTACTACTTATTTTTATCCAAGCATACTCGAAAAGTTCGAAAATTCATGAACCTATTCATTTGAAAAAGGACTGTATTTTAACACTTATAAGGTCAATTTCTAAAAAGTTGAAAGAGTAGACAGAAATTATTAAATAAATAGTGAATTCAAATTCTTTCTTATAAAAGCTTTGTTCTTTCTTCCATTTTAAATTAAACCAGATGTTAAGTTTTCACAATTATAAAATCAATAGCATACATTTTCAATTATGTGGTGGTCCCTTATGTGATTAAATTAACTAATTATTGTAACAATTCCTATTATTGTGTGCCTAGACAATTATTAAAATATATCTATACTATATCCAATATAACGCTCTGGAGAGTTTGTTTATTTGTTTGGTTGAACGCACTAATCTCAGGAATCGCTGGTCCGATTTGAAAAATTATTTCACTAGTAGCCCGTTTATTAAGGAAGGCTATAGGCGACCCGCACGCGGGCGGAACCCCGAGCAAAAGCTAGTTGTGTACATACTTTTTTTATTTCAGCGGTTACGGCTTTTTGGTTATTTTCTTTGTCAGCAACAATTAGTTTTATTTTGACTTGTAAAAAGACACATGAATTATAATATACCTACCAAATAAAAAAGTTCATTTGTAATAATAAGATTACATTAAAACAATATAAATCGACGACCTCCGTGGTCCAGTGGCGTACACACCGGTTTTCAAGGTGTCGCTAGCTCTGAGGTCCCGGGTTCGATCCCCGGACGGGTCAATATAGAAAAACACTTTTCTGCATTGTCTCGGGTCTGGGTGTTTGTGGTACCTTCGTTGTCTCTGATTCCATAACACAAGTGCTTTAGCTACTTACTTTGGATTTGGAGCAATGTATGTGATGTTGTCCACAATATATTAATAATTGAAAAAGTAAGGTAGCCTTTTCCTTACAGTACAACGTTAGCATCACAGGTGTGCAAACACAAAAATATATTTTAGAAACGTGGTGAAAACGTCTTGCACTAGCCAATTGCAATTTTGTCGCAACGTTTTCAAACTTAAAGCTGTTACTAAGAATTCGTTACAGTAAATTCCAATAACAATAATTTTGGGATAACAGGAATTTTGTATCGTTAATTTTTTTATATGATTTTAACTATTTCCTCTTTTGTTTCAGGTAAATACAAATTGAAATTTACTGGACTGAATTCAGAGGGAGCAATGATGGTATGCGTTTTAAAATTTTCAGAAATAAAAAATTGTAAATATTTTACTGGAAACCAGTTTTTTGTGTAATAATCCATAATTACTATTTCATCTCTTGCTATTCCTTCTTCGTTCCTGCTTGTTAAATAATAGGTATGTCTTTATTGGATAAATTCTCTCGAAGACGATCCAACTGCAGACAGTCAGACACCCTTTTAATATTTTTTTTAGAGTTATATTGTAAGGATTGTACCAAAAAAATAATATTCGAACCCAATATTTCATTTGAAAACATATTTTTATGTACCGCACAAAAATTCCATAGTACCCACCCCTGAAACCATTTCCTTTCATCCCTAACAAAAGTATTCTACTTATTTGTGATTTCTTCCTTATGGGGTGTAAGCACCCCTAGCGAGCACATTGAATGTGTTCAAGGTATCCCAACCCTAATGGGTTTACCAAGATTTTATTAATACCCCAACATTATTGAAAATTTGATTTCCATTTAGATTTACGTGGAATATAATGAAATAAAGCTATTCATCGTTTTACAGTTGTTACAGTTGATTGGAAACGGTTTCCAGTAATCATAAGAATTTAATTCTTAGGTTTGGAGTAAAATTGCTTCTACGTCTTTTTCAAAAGCTTTCCTTTCTTTCTTTTTCTAATTCGTTATAGTCTTGATTCTGTCGTGATTGAAATGATAAATGAATATTTTTCAGTGAATGGGCATTAAAAAAATCATCTTAATGTATTTTACATCACCTAGATGGCGCTGCAATAGCTTGTGCCTACCTGTAAGAAAACTAGGTCAAAGATAAGTCAAGGTCTATTTCAAAGCTTGGAAATAGGTCTACAAAAACAGTTAGGTATAACATGAGACTTAATGGAAGTATTTACTCGTTAAAAGTTTTATTCTAATTCTTTTTTTGTCAAACAACTATGGATAATCTTAAGCAGACATTTTATGAGTTAAAGAATTAACCCTCGAAAATCTGCTTAATATACAAAAATGAAAAAATGTAATACCTTGAACTTCGAAAGATCTCAAGCATCTTTCGGAAGTTCCACATATCTATTCCAGTCACCCCATTTTCTCCGAAACTTTAAATAGAAACAGAGGCACACATCACCCTCTTATATATGTAGGGTCACTTCTGGTCCCCTCCTAACATTGTAATATAGGTAACAAATTCATGAGATTCTTTCGAGCCCACGACCCAAACGATTCGACCGAAATATTTAAACTCTAAATACTTTCCCTTGTAATTTATTGTTTTAAATATCTATATATTTACGAAAGTTACAGCTAGGGGGATAAGCAGGATTGTGAAGTAAGGGGGTAGTGAGTTTTGAGGCTTAGTTATTTGCCAAGTACCAAGATATTGTAAAAAATTTATTATTTTAGCCGTGATAATATGACCGACATCTGTCATCTGAGACGAAAACAAATAATTTCAGTGGCGAAGGTTTGACATCGGTTTTAGTACTTACGTAAGCAGCATGCTCAGAATACGAGTATGGAATGCCTAGACTAGAACACCTAAAGAAGCCTTACATATTCAGAAAAACTTTGAAAACTGTGCCGTGGGGTTGTGTTTTAAAATTCCTCTCTACCCGCAAGTGTCGTAAAAGATGACGAAAGGCAAGAGCTACCAGAAGAATGAGCAGCAGGGTTCTGATAAAGAACGAATACAAAACTGCTCTCACCAACCCGCGTACCCTGGTGACTAGAGCAATAAAGCATTAACTTGGATCGGCTGAGGTGATTGGTTCAGAAAAACGATGAAGCAAAGAACCATTGACTCTCATTGATTGATAATATTTATGTTTTGCTTTAAGTATAACTCCAGGATAATTATTTCTTTTTTATTGGTAAAAGTGCTATCTAAATTACAGTGACCAATGGACTTAATGATCGTTTTCCCCATATACCTGGCAGGAACTGTTGGCCGCCTAATTTATTGTGTCAGCCATTTATAAGTTCTAACGAACGTGATTTAAATCTCTTTTGGGGGAACCTAGAATCAGCCGGTTCGAAATTCAAATTGTTCAAACTTTTCGGCTTCCGTAACGGTAATTGAGTTTTAACCGTGATTTGGTTGAAAAATGGAAATTCGTTAGTGATTCTAAATTGAAAGCATTTATTTGGATTAAGATATAAATGTGCGAACACATAGACATACCTACTTAATTTTTTAAACCTATTTTTAAGTTTTGCTCTACTCTTTTTTTATTTTCGTTTAAATTTATCAATGACACCACTGTCCTACTCTCACAATCTCATAAATAAAACGATTGTTCACTGTATTGTAATATGAATTATATGTATATGAGACTAACAGGGGTAAGTCGGCCAGTAACCAGACAACAAAAATATACATACATACATTACCATACAAATCACCATAAGATCTCAGAACTATGTATTAAACGCGAAGCCCATTTGGAACATGATTTCATTACTTTTTCCACAATACCGCATATAGGCTCACAAAAGATACCATCTATTTTAGCCTTCCCAAAATACACAGGCATGTAATAAACGAGGTAAACTTAAATAAAAATAAAAGAAAACTCTGGGAAAGGGGACACATAAATGTGGGATCAAAGAAAAGAAAAACTGTCCATCTGAAAGTTTCGCGAAGGTCAGGACGTAACTTATAAAGAATTCGGGTGTTCCTTCTAACAAATTTTATTAAGTTTGGCCCGGTAAAAAACGAATTTGATGCTAACGTTAGGGGCGGCAAGAATACTAAAGAATCTGCTGAAAAGCTTAAGCAGTATTAAGTATATAGAATTTATTTCTTCCAATTGAATTCCATTTCCGTGCTGATGGTCAAAGATATATAGATTCAAATATACTTGAAAGAAAAAAATGAATTCATTCTTTGGTTTATGATACTTATTAATTTGGATAGTTTTTTCCTGAGTTCTTTTATTTTATTCTTTCCACTAGAATAATATTTCTGCGTTCTTCTAACAAAATCGATGCATTTCAATTATTTTTTGCAATTTATACGTGTAAAATCAAATCTAAACAAACTGGAAGCAATGTCTATAAATCATATCGTTCGACAGATTCTATAGAAAGTTCGGTCGACCTCTAACCCAAATATGACAATCCTGTGCGTGTTTTGAGGGAATGTGATGTATTGGTATGACCTTTAATTTTACATAATATGTTCGTACAAATACGATTTTCTCATATCGAGCGTAAATGGAACGTGAATAGCGGAATATATTTCCATAAAACGTTGGTTATGTAGAAAATAGCATGTTTGATGTAGGAATAGTTTATGTAATTTGGAAAAAAAGGTTGTGTCCTCAAATATGTCTTTATTTTTCCAATAGAACTAGACATCAAATTTAAATCAGTTCAGCACTTATTTCACCATCTTCCATGAAATACATAACATAAATAATTTTGAAGATAATGACTTGTAATAACTCATTTAATTGTGTTACTAGAAAATTACCAATGTTCCCATTTTCGATCGGTTTTCGATTTTAATCGCAGATGGTTTTAATTGTTCTTATATAGATACTGCTGGCCATTCTCATTATATAATCCCTTAGTCGTCATTTCCTGTACCCACGGGGAATAGGGATGGCTATTACCAAACAAGGAACTAAAAGGGTCCTGATAACAAGAACACCATGTAGGCAAATTCTCCACACACTTACTGGCGTACTGAACGAACATCAAACAGCTAAATACGATTATTATCTCAACCCATGACGGACTAAGGGTGAGTTTTATCAGTAATCACATTATTGTGATTAACGTTACCTACATGTACGGTGAGCCCTTCACTTAATTGATCAGAGTACGTGCTGTAGTGTTGGCATGGATTGTCCGGAAGTGTGAAAGAGATGAAAAGACTTGTTGATGTCCCTTTCGCTCATCAAATTCAATCCAATTTAGTGGTGTTGCGTTTGTGAATATTATTATGGATTTATCTCTAATCGCTGTTCAGGATCTTTAAGTAGTCTATCTGACTTAGAGTGATTTATTGAAACAGGCCAACTATTAGCTCCTTATTAAAGACCATGAAACAAACACGTTAAACATCATTACACTAATGAATATTTTAAACAATTAGACTAAACAAAATCATTTATTACAACATCAAGCCTAAAACAATGAACACCAAGAAAGTCTTCAATACCCCAAAACAAATCCCAAACTCCCTTTAATTATAAGTAAGCTTTCTTCGCAAATACAGATAGATGACTGCCAGGAAACTCCAATAAAAAATATTATTCCAGTTCCTTTGAATGACAATGGTTGATTTTGGTGGGAAACTTTCGAAATTCACAGAGGAGGTCCAATCTTAATTCGTACATTCAGAAGTTTCAAAGGTCGTTTGCTAAGGAACTGCTGTTTATTTGGTCCAAGTTAAATACAAAGTTGTTGCGCTAATTCGATACTTTTTTCGATTTGATAGCTGGAGTTGACCGATCCTGGACTGGTAATCCGTTTCGAGTAAATAAAATTGTGAATAATCTCTTGCACAAAAATGGCTCCATTTGTGTTTTTTTCTTTTTTAGAATATTAATAGCAATGTGGGTCGCACATTCCTAGTAATCTTGTTAACCCCTCGTGCTAAGCTAAGATGCTTGTGTTACGAGTGGATTCACGTCTGTAGTGTAATGGGTGGGATACGAACCTGCAACCACATGATCGCAAGTCCGACGCCCTAGCCATCAAACTACTGCCGCTTGTTTTATTTTGTATGTTGATTGGGCTTCACAAATAGAATCGGATTTGATATTTTCATGGATATTTGGACCAGCAAACCTTTGTTCCGTGTCAGCGTAGTTTTCGTAAAAAAAAACTGCATTTAGGAAAGAATTAAAAATTATATAGGTAGTTCCAATACGTTCCGGAAGTAATAGTTCGAGTCCAACTCAATGTGTTTATCGAGCCAAAATTATCCAAACTTCTCCTTTAAACAAACTTTTCACATAAAAAGTGGTAACAACCAATTACGTATGCGTCAGAACTGCATTGAAAGCGTATACAATACGTTTCTGTCCAAACAGTTTTGTACTCTTTAAATTCAGCACTCTTTATTTAACATCGTGTTTTTATACAAAACCTTCGTACATTATCCTTTTATTTGACAAGTGTTTTCAATTCATTTGTAGTTTTTTGTTTCTAGATTCTTCAACGTCAGAAAATTTTGTATAGTCATGAATCATATTAACAAAAAGTGAGTACAAATCCGTTGGATCAAATGACTAAAGGACATAAAACTATTTCCAAAACATTCTGAGCGTGAAAAGCTAATTTCTAAGTTGCTAAGCCAAGTTCAGCCCTCAAGTTTTACCTACATTATATTTACGCCGAAGACCGCTTAACTTTGAAACCTTACATAATAGTTTGACCTCACTCATACTTGAAAATGTCCATCATTCTGTGGGTAACACACATCTTAGTTCTTTGTTTTTCTTTTAACTTTTAAAACTTTGACCTCTCTCAATTGGATCGTTAGGAAATATAGGACAGGAGATATATAATAATATTTTGAGTCAGCTCACACACGTTCATCTGATCCCTAACTAGGCAGACCCTGTACTTTGGTAACCAGAGAACTGATAAACAATACTTATATGTTTATAATTACATACATATCTTATCTATAATATAGAAATGAATCGTCAAAAATGTGTTGCTAAGCGCATAACTTTCGAACGACTGCACCAAATTGGATGATTCTTTTTTTACTGTGTTCGTTATTATCAGGACAAGTTTTGTTTAATTGAAAATTACGTGCGTAAATGGAAATCAGGAACGGGAACTCTTATGCGGGTAAAAACGCGGGTCACAGCTAGTTATAGATAAATAACATCCAGACACAGAACAAATGATCGTGCTCATCACACAAAGTTCACCCACGATCTCCGGCTTAGCAGTCAGGGCCAATAACCACAAGACAAAGGGGCCCGTTTATATATTTATCTATAAATAATAAAGATATATCTCCTTGAAATATTTGAAATATGGAGCAATAAACAAAATTAAGTAATAAAAACTAAAATTTTTTTTGTTAAGGCTGTATCGGGAAAACTAAAAAATCAATAATATTTTGCATAATCATTAATATTATCATTGCTCGCCTGGTTTTAAATTAGAATATGCATACGAATCTAGTTTGTTAACCCCTAACCCACACAATCGTTTTCATGTATATTTTTTTTATAAATTTTATTTTTGTCAAACGCGATGCTCCATAGACTGAATGAGCTATTCAGAACCAATTTAGTATTCTGAAAGTGTTTCAATTTCGATCACAATATTTTTGCAGCTCGTGATTTTTAGTAAAATTCGTGAATAGTATTTTTAAATTTAGTCGGAATATATAAAAGTTGGTTCCATTTTATATTTTAAATTTAACTTTGACTTTTTTAGTATGATTGATATACATAATATTATATCTTGTTGTGTTAGTATTTTCTAAGTCTATTGAAGCTGGTAATTCGTTTTCTCCCAAAATGCTTTTGTAGCGTGCTGACGTAGATATATCAGAACATTTCTTTTTGATTTCATCGAAACATCTGGCACTCATACAAAAGCCTTTGGTAGATCCAATCAAGTTTTCTGAATAGTTTTCTTTCCAAATATCAAGATAAATTGTGGAAATCATATATTTCATTTGATGTTCCTTAAAATATTGGTATACTCGAAATGTATTTTCCATCTTACTCTGTTATTTAAAAAATTATCTTCGCGTTCCAAACCTTAGGAGTCGACCGTAATATTCAACGAATTAATCATTTTCTTGCAAAGAGATTTTAAAAGCGAATCAATTAAACAATATTTTAAATAATAACTTCCGTGAGATGAATTCTTAATTATTTAAAGATTCAATGGCTTACTCACGCGCATACTAATAAAGGACTCCTGTCGAATCTGAAACTAGTCGGGCGATCCCGAGAATGCGCGTGAGTAAACCGTCGAATCTTTAAATAATATTTTAGATGCTTTCAAACCTGTATTCAAAATATTAATATTATGCTGCTGATTATTGCACTCAACTATATTTACCGTTAAATTCTGCCAAAAACACCAGTGATGGATCGCCAGTTTGCTACCTTCAAATCCGTACCAGTGTATAAATTTCCAACCACATAATAGTATTTGCACTGCACACTCCGATTATCCTCGATCGTGGCACAACAGAAGGTATTAGCCAATTACAAAAATGAACTTTAACGCATTAAGATAAAGGTGATATCGTACTGTTTGTAGTTTGTACATCTTTGTTGCGTGCATTACGATATTAAGTTGATTATTTGGCTGCTTCGTGAGCCATTTCGTTACGATAGTCAATTTCGTTTGTTGAGTCACGCGTCCTCTAATGTGTTAAATCGACTAAGCCTGTGACAGCTGCTCTGATTTCCTGTATAATTTCAACGAAAATAGAAATTCTTTTTTGTGTTGCTATAGGATCGAGTATTCAAATTTCAATTCATCAAAACGGAAAAAATACATATAAAAGTGAATAAATAAATTCATTGTATAGGTCTCGAAGTACCTTACTTACTATTAATTTGGTCTGGTAACATTGTTTTCATATTTCTAACCTGCTTGTTTGACAATAACTAGAGTATCAAGTACATCATTGACATCAATTTCAGCAAATTCTTGGCTATTTATAAAGTACTTATTATCTGCGTTACGCTAAAACTAAGTAACAATATTCCTCTGAACATAATAAGGAAACAACAAAACATTTAATTTTATCATCACAACCATAATTTCATTTCATTCGAACTATCAAACATCGTAGACATTTTAAAACATAAAGAACAATAACCATTCTATAAATACCAATGTAAATAAATAAAAATAATATTCCAAACAATAAAATGAATAACAAAATAGTATTTACAATATTTATGATTAATCGCAGACATTTATAAAATACTCCGTGACCTAAAGGTAGGCCTTCATCAGTATAAAAATTTCCTTGAAGAGTGATTCTAGTGAGCTTAGGAACTATTTTCATGAATTTATGTATGTCGAGATGGCGCTGTTGGCCACGATACTATTGAGCTCCGTGTTAATTTTAAATTAAAAATACTTTTAGTGCATATTCCAGTATAAATAGTATTTAATCAGTGAAAGTGAACCACAATTGACTAGTGAAAATGTTATCTAGTGAAAATAATCACAGACAATACAATTAAAAGCAGTTTAAAATTCAAGTTAAACTTCATACAAGAAAAGGACTAAATGACAATAATACTGTGTTTTTATAAAAAAGTGAAACCAAAACTGTTTTTACAAAGTTGCTAAAACCATAATAAAACACCTATAATCCAACCAAACAGTGATATCTTAAAATTCAATAACTTGTAAACAAAATTTAAATACCGCCATTTCAAAAAAATATATCAAATTCGTAACTGTCATCTGTTTACGTCAACAATATCTACACCGAAAACTGAAGACCTATTTCACGTTGTAGGATACAGTCCGTTTGGCTGTAGCTGTTACGACCGCATCCTGAGTGTATATAAGTCGTGAGTTCGCTTCCCGACAACCTGAATTCTTTTTCCATTTTTACAATTATATTTAGAAGTATTCATGATGAATTTCTTCGATAATATAACATTTAGAAAACAACGTTCACGGTCTGAGAATGAAGATTCGTTCACAGAAGATAGTGCGAATAATTCAAAACTAGATGGCAGCAGTAGTAGTCTACCAAACATATCGAGTTCTGAAAACACTGCACAAATAGAAGAATTTAAACTACAAATTGAACAACTTACCTCTGAGCTAATATCTGCCCAACAAACAATTGAATGCCTGTCTTCAGAAAATTGTGAATTAAAGTCAAAAATAAATAGTTTGACTAATAAAAACACAAGTACGCCGACTAATAAAACAAAAAACGTCGCAAAGAAAAACAAGTCACCAAAACTACCTACTGTAAGCCCGGAAAACAATGCACAAAAGCAGAGTCTACAAAATAAAATACATCACCTTCCTAGTTTCAAAGAAACGGATCCACAACCAACCATAGAAAAGCAAAGACAGCTGTGCATTTTGAGTTCAAACAACAAAAATAGAATACTAACGATTGCAGAAAATGAATTCGTCAATTACAAAATTTGCCATTATTTAACACCGGGCTGTGGTATAGAGAAGCTAATTTATAACATTGATCTCAAGGTTAAAAATTTTACAATGGAAGATTACTGCTTAATATTTATCGGCGAGGAAGACTTTCGACGAACTAACCACTATTTCGATATTATTTTTACTTTACGTGAAACACTTATGAAAGTTCAACACACAAACATTATAATCTGTGCACCTGTTTTCAAACTAAATAATTACTCTATGATGTACAATGGTAGAATAGAAACATTTAACAGTCTCTTGTATCTAGATGTCTGTACCCATAACTACGCATATTTATTTGATACAAATTATTATTTATCATACGATTATAAAATGTTTTGGCCTAGAAACGGTTCTGTGAACAATAGAGGGATGATTAACATATTTAAAAATATTGATTTAATGTTAGAAGAGTTTAATACTTGTGACAATTCTAATCTTAATAATTATTGTGAGCCTTCTTCCATTTCTCCCTCATGCGCTAAAAGCAACGTGGAGACTCATTTTTTTTCTCTAATAAATATATTAAGATTTTACACCAAAATATTGCTGGTCTAGTTAATAAAACAAATATTCTTACAGTATGTTTAGACGAGCTGTCTGAAAAAAAGATAGACATAGATGTTCTGTGTATAACGGAACATTTCATTATGGAAGGTTTTCAAGATCAACTATATGTGCCAAATTACAGTCTAGCTGCTTACTATTGTAGAGAAGGGAAAAAAAGAGGAGGAGCATGCATTCTTGTGAGAAACGGTATTCAATATAAGGAATTACCGAAAATATCAAAATTGTCTGCATCAGGGATATTTGAATGTTGTGCAATTGAACTTACATATTTTAAGATAATTATCGCCTGTGTCTATAGAGTACCAAATGTAAATAATCTCAACTACTGTTTTGATAAATTAGAAACGCTTTTGCAAGAAATATCTCGCACGCGATATAATAACATTATTATTGCTGGGGACTTTAACATAGATATTCTTAAGCAAAATAGCCACTCAAATTCCTTCGAATGCCTCTTAACGAGTTATAACCTAAAAATTGCATTAAAACAGCCAACTCGCATGTCTAGTATGTCTTGCATAGACAACTTTGCGCATAATTTTAAAAAAGTGTGTAAAACTGATATATTAGAATTGGCGTTGTCCGATCATACAGCACAGCTGCTTCACTGTCCAGTTCAAACTAAATGTGTCATAAATTGTTGGTATACTTCTAAAAGGGACTATGACATAGACAATATTTTAAAGTTTAAACAACATATAAAAAGTCTATCTTTTTCAGAGATCTATAATAATGATGATCCGTCTTTAGCCTATAATAATTTTATTGACTTATTTAAATTAATGTATGATTTGTGTTTTCCTACAAAATTAATTAAAATTAATGTTATCAAAAAACCAAAATGGCTATCAAAAGGAATTAAGCTAGGCAGTCAAAAAAAGAGAAAACTGCTTTGGCAATCTAGGTTAAATCCAAATAATCATAGTAAAAACTTATTTAAATCCTATTCCAATTTACATAAAAAAATTATACACTTAACACAAAAGGCACAAAATAATCACAAAATTAATTCATCCAAAAATAAGTCAAAAACTACGTGGCAAATAATAAATCGCGCTAAATACAATCTGCCTAAATCTAATATAAATAAAATAATAAACAATAACCGCACTCTAACGGATCCACATGAAATTGCTGAAGCATTTAATGATTACTTTGTCGATAAAGTGCAAGGGAAACTTGCGGTGAATAGTAAACCTAAATGTATCAATATTAATACAAATAATAAAACAATGTTCATGGCACCTAGTGTACCATTAGATATACATAGAATAATAATGTCATTAAATAACACAAATAGCGTAGGATATGACGGCATCACTACAAAAATACTGAAACACGTATCTATGGAAATTTGCGCTCATATTAGTCACATAATTAACTTAAGTATTAGTGCTGGTGTATACCCAAACGCTCTTAAAGTATCAATTGTCAAGCCACTTTTTAAACGAGAAAATAAAGAACTGATGGAATATTATAGACCGATTTCACTAATTCCAGTGATATCAAAAATATTTGAAAAATATATTTACAGCCAGCTATATAAATTTATAGAAAAAAATAAAATCTTGTGCGAAGAACAGAAAGGATTTCGTATTCAGAGAACCATAAATATGGCTATATATGATTTTATATTTAACGTTATCAAAAATGTCGATTCCCGGAACCCCGTCATTAGCATCTTTTGCGATATGACCCAGGCCTTTGATTATGTACACTACCCTACTCTTTTGAAAAAACTTGAAGTTTACGGGATCAGAGGAAACATCCTTAATTTAATTAATTCATATTTACAAGACAGAACACAAATAACAGAAATTAATAGAGTTAATACAGTTAATAACCATGAAGAGACATTTCGATCTTCAAAACGTAAAGTATTATTTGGTGTGCCGCAAGGAAGTGTTTTGGGTCCCTTTATTTTTATTTTGTACATAAATGATTTACCGACTTGTATAAAACAACCAATTACACTCTTCGCTGATGATAGCACTATAACAATACCCTGTAACACTATGGAAACTTATGAAAATGAAATAAATGATAGCTTAAGAAATGTTGTGAATTGGCTAGAGGCTAATAATCTAAAAATAAATTTGACCAAAACTAAAATGATCAATTTTAGACAGCGGGTAACTGATATTGACTTAAACATTCATTACAATAGTGATATAATACAAAAAGTTGACAGTACAAAATTTCTTGGTCTCCAAATAGATAAAGAATTAAATTGGAAAGCGAATATTGATATTTTATGTAAAAAGATTAGTAAATCGGCGTACGCGCTACTCATACTATCACCCATTGTTAGCACTGATTCCCTTCTTACTGCGTATTATGGTATTGTAGAATCGCATTTAAGATACGGAATAATATTTTGGGGAAACTCCACTAATAAAGAAACGGCATTTAAAGCACAAAAAAGGTGTATTCGAGCTATGTTTAAACTTAAAACAACGGATAGCTGCGAACCGTTCTTTAAAAAATATAAAATATTGACACTGCCATGTCTTTACATTTTGGAAGTAGCCATGTTTGTGAGGACAAATCCAACTCGTTTTAGACGTCTAGCTGATGTAGTCTCGCGTAGCAGACGTGATAGCAGCGTGTTATGTCTAGAATCAGCTAAAACAGCCCTTATGCGCAAAAGTGTTTATTGCATGGCTCCAGTTATATATAATAAAATACCTAAGAGCTGGAAAGACCTGACAAATTTATTATTTAAAAAAAAACTGAGAAAATTTTTAGTGGCTAAAGCTTACTATAGTTTAAGTGAATTCCTAAATGAAAAAGATTTTACTAACTAGTTCATTTGTTATTTTTTTTGTTGTACTTTTTAGTTTTTATTTACTATTGCATTGTATCTACTGTTTAGATATTAAGTTAAATGTTTTATATTTTATTTTTGCATGCCTCGAAGGTAAAATATGGCAGAACTTAATATATTTCATGACATCTTGTATATGTACCCATATTTGCAAAATAAATTTATCTTTATCTTTATCTTTATCTTTATCAATGGATTTTATTGGATTTCCTTCTGCCACAATTTTTCTAAGATCTGTACAGTCCCTGAAAAATATTGCTTCTAATATTGTAATATTGTTGTTTGATATATCTATTATTTCAGTTTCAGTCAAACCGTTAAATGTATGATTATTCAATTTCAAATTATTACCGGATACATTAAGAAGTTTTAATACATTAACGTTTTTAAAAGTACCTGGATGAAATTCTGTGATTTCATTGAAGCCTAAATTTAAATAACTTATATATTCGAAGGTTATAAAAAAGTCGCTGTCTATGTAACTTATATTGTTATTATCTAAATCCAATTTGATAAAGCGTGGTTTGATATCATAGCTGTATTTGTTTACCTTTCTTTCGGCTATTCCTCTTGACAATTTCGTTATTCGATTAAAGCTAAGATCGAGTTTCCCGAGGTAAGGAATTTCATCAATATAATCGAATCGAAATTGTTTAATTTTGTTATGAGATAAATCTATTGTTTCCAAACCAATTAATCCAGATAAATTGAAATATTTTATTTGATTGAATGATAAATTTAAGACTTTCATCATTTTCATGTATTTTAAGTTGAGTGTTTGAAGATTATTACAACACAAGTTTAAATAGTCTAAACTCTTTAAGTATTTGGAATTTTCCGCCTCTATTGTCGTTATTCGATTTTCCTGTAAATACAATTTCTTTAAATTATACAAATGTATAAATATGTTTTCAGGTAGATACGTCAGCAGATTATACGACAAGTCTAACAATTGAAGTCTATTAAAACTTTTCGAAATAAAAAATGTTTCAGGTTTTATTTCTTCCAGGATATTTCTGGACATGTTTAAGGAATCTAGATCCTTTAAATCTTTAAATGCAGCACCTATACTTTTTATGTTGTTACTAGAAATATCGATGTACAGAACCTTTTTGAAGTTATTGAACGCTGATGTCTGTACGTAGGTCCACTTATATCCTATAGCATTGAAAATTCGAACCCAGTAATCGAATTTTGATGCGAAAAAGTTAGCGGTGATGTTGTTAGCAGTCGAATTGTTGATTGTTAACGTGATGAAGATGTCATTGTGCTCGCAATACGGCTTTCTAGTTATAACACTAGGGTCATCACAAATGATTGTGAAGAAACATTGTCCATCGTTTCTTAATGTGCAAAGGGTATTTGACGGCTTTATTAAATACGCGATGAATAAATCTGAAAAAATAATAAAATAATATTAGCAAGTAGCTGGCAGATGCAAAATATCTTTTTATCTTTTTCGTTGGATCGTTAGGGAGGATCGGAGGGACAGGATATATATAATAATATCTTGAGCCAGCTCACACACAGCCATCTGATCCCAAACTAGTCAGAGCCTGTACTATGGTAACCAAAAACTGATAAACATACTTATATATTTCTAAATACATACATATTATAGAGAAATTACACCCAGACCCAGAACAATGATCGATTCACGAAGATTTGTCATGAGTGGGATTCAAAACCACGACCTTCGGCTTAGCAGTCAGGGTCACTAAACACTAGACCAACAGGCCGGCAAATAATCCGCTTATTATATTTCTTATTACTGATTTATTTTTCATGTTAATCACACTATTAATAAGCACGTTTCTTATATGCAAGCCATTTTTCAGAGTATTTGGTTGAATAGACTTATTTCGAATAGAATTTAGCTTAAGATTGGTAATCATTTTTCTATCTGTATCTTTGATAAGTTCTGTAGGTACTGTTGCATTTCTCATTAGTCACACCCCTAATAAAATAACATTACATTCAACAAATATTTAAATTATATCTTTAGTGCACAACACGTATCTTTGCATTATTTTGAAAACACGTTGGTGCATTTGCGAAACAATACCACGTACGCTTAAAAAATAATTGTCGTCTTCTTCTTCCTGCCCTTATCCCATTCATATGGGGTCGGCGCAATGCGTATTTTCCTTCCATTCCTCTCTATTACTCGTCATCGCTGCATCCACTCTTTTCCTTCACATATCATCTTTCACACAATCAATCTATCTCTTTTTCGGTCTCCCTTTGCTTATATACCCATCCACAGTCATACTTATAGCTTAATTTTTTTTTTGTATAGAAACGAAAGAAAATTTTAGTATGAAGAAAAATTTCAAGTATAATATCAATTATCGTGGCGCTGGTATTGGCGTTACTGCTATAAAGATCTGTTATCATAATCGAACAATCTTTGTAGTTACTTGTTTACGACTGAGGAAAGATTGGTTTAAAAGCAAGATAAATAACTGTGGTTTACTGAAAAATATTTTTTCATGTTTTGTAGAAATTTTAATCTATTTTACAGTTTTTGTGGCTTATATACCTCTGATATTATAACTAAGTATTTATTACGCAAATTCTAGTTTTTTTCCTTCTTCATTTTGTAACGAATTCCTAATAATGTGTTTTTAAAAGAGTCAACAGCTCACAGTATAGTATGAGCTACATACCTTCTACACAAATTGTGGACAAATTTAAGTACGGTTCTTCACATTACAGTGTAAGTACACATAGTATAAAATCGTCCTTACTGAGTACTTTGAGAAAAAGCACTAAAAATGTCAAAGAGGTACAGAGAGAGAGAAGGGATTATTTCAAAACTTGGTTTTACACTTTTACGACCTTTCACGATTCAGTCACATCACTTGTTTAGTTTAACGGATTAAAATTCTCATAAAAAAACAAAATCTCATAAAGAAAAACACTTTCTACACAAAATATAACACTATACTCACATAAATAAACATTTTTATCCATATTTGTATTTAAAAAATCACTTCCACTTCCACGCGTCCACTATTCATTGTTGCTGAAGAATTATAAACAAACATAGCTCGCTATGTTGACATATACAAACATTGTCACTCACACAATTCTTACATGTATTTCTCACTCAATAGATATATTAATTTAATATCTGTCATATTATTATAGTTTACGTTTAGAGTTCCAACGAAGTCAATGGTTCGCTATGTTTGTAGTACTAAGAGCTGGAGTTGAGGTAAGGCGTTTGTCCTATTGTCAAGCGGCAGCGATTTAATTGGTAATTCGTATTCTGATTTATTTTATAAGTATACTAATCTTCTTCTTCTTACTGCCCTTATCCCATTCATATGGGATCGGCGCAATAAGTATTTTCCTTCCATTCCTCTCTATTACTCGTCATCGCGGCATCCACTCCTTTCTTTCTCATATCATCTTTCACACAATCCATCCATCTCTTTTATAAGTATACTAATATACTGGTAGTATTTAACACTTTTGACATATTTTATAATAGTTATGTTAACATCGTAATTTTACTTTTTTACCAAACAAATAGGTTCTACTTAATTCCAGATACAGTTGTGACTTTGTGAAGAGATAATTACTAATATATAGGTATCTAAATATCTCAAAAGAAAGATAAAATGCACGTTTTCTTCACTTGAGGTCGGTAATATAAAGTGGTCTGGCACTTATTTGGCACCCGAATATTAGTCTGGCTCTTTAATATGTTATTTCTTTATGATAGAACTACAAATATAAAAATTTGAGCAATAGTAAATTGTATATTCTTTTTATTTTTCTTCACCTTTGATTGCGTCTGGCATAATCTTGACAACACCCAAGTGTCTGGCAATTCAATTCTATAGAGTCGCCAAAACAGGTGAAACTAGATTGGTTTATACTAAAATGAGTTTAAAAACTGGATTTTTCATCCACATGAATGGAATGCGCACTAGTAAACACAACCGGTTCCAGGTGCCCGACCTATCCTAAATTCTATGCCAAATAACATAAAAACCAGCCATACTTGAATGAACTTTTTAGACGTTGCCATCTCTTATACCAATAGTATTGTGTGTGTGCGGCTAATAATAGGTTTTCAGAAAATCTTCCTTGATCAGTCAATGTCAATAGCAAACAGAATGTCATCTTCTGTATGGAGATCCTTAGTTAGGAGGGTTATATAAATATTTTATTATTTTTACTATGTAAATTGTCTGAAAGAAACAATATTTTATTTTATTTATTTAATGTCTATAAACCTATGAATGAATTATTGTTCATCTCACTTCACTACGTATTTCGCTCGCCGACAATATGACCTCTGCCTTACGCCGACTATTTACACAAGCTATCAAACTTCACAACGATAAGATTTATCTTGTCCGATGGTATGCGATAGCGATAAGGCGCAGTAATGAATTTAGTTAATAAGCTTTTTGTGTGGTATTTTTTCTGTAACCTACAAAACGCAACCTCTTTTTCAACTTCTTTTCTTCTTTGTACGGAAACTATGTAATAGTATCCACATTTAGTAGTTTTATTTAAAAATATTTCGTAATTAATACAAAATAACAAATAAAATTGATAGAAAATAGTTAAGAAGCGGCGGTAGCGGTAGGGCATCGAACTTGCGATCATGTAGTCGCGGGTTCGAATCCCATCCATTGCACGACTGGCGTGAGCTCACTCGTAACAGGAGCAAGTATAGATGATAGTAAGGTTTATTTTTAAATAAAGTTTATTCATAATTTTTACAATGTTCGCTTATATATAGAATCGTATCTTAAAACATATAATAATAATAATAAATACATATAATATAATAATAATAAACAAAAACTCAACTTATCACATTTACGAAAAAATTGCATCAAATACACGAAAAATATCACAAACTCAAAGTTTTGAAGTGAATTCAAAATCTCATTAAGTACTCACAAATCTACAAAAAATAAAGCCGGCAAATCGTTGGAATCAAATATGTAGTTATGACTATGTACTAAGCGAATTACAACCAATTTTTTCCGAAAAATCAAACTTTAAATCGCTTTACTGTGAAGTTGTCAATATGTCTCTTGATGAATGTCGCCTTTAAAGCATCAATATTGTTAAACAAAAATGCATAGAAAAAAAAATATATATATTTAAATTTATTTATTAATTTTCTTCTGTAGTATTTATTACTCTTTGTTCCTTAACTTTTTATACTTGCCTTCTTGTCTCGAGTACACAATACACCAATTATTTAAGTGATCGCCGTCTTCAATGCTTTTTTTATATGATTTTCTGATTTTACGCGAATTTTTGACAGTTCCATTTTTGTTCGAGTGTATATAAATTTGAAGTTTGGTCAATCGTACGCCCATTGTTTATTCGTGCTTCAATCAATTGAATTCACACGCGATTTCCCATAGTCAATGAACCGTTGACATACAATAAATTCGGGTCTGACCTTAAACTTTGCGAGATATTGCCGTATTAGTCCTGGAACGTTGCCAAGTTCGACTGCCACAACATAAAGTATGAACTTACCGTAAACGTTTTGTTTGTGTTCAATTTACGTGAATCGGATATATATTTCGGTGATCCTATTATTTGTTCGGTATTTCTTATTTCAACTGCATTTTTCAGCTTGTGTTTAAAGAATTTTATTCTCAAAAGAACAATAAACAGTTCACTTATATGAGAAATTTACATTTTGTAATAAAAGTTATACATTGTCGTCTAATGACGAAGCATGCAGAAACATTCAAACAGATATTAAAGTAAGGTCAAAACAGAATTGATAAGTATAGAAAATGCTATGGACGTTAAAACACAAGTCTCAGTACAAATACTCACTACATAACCGGCCAGCAAATATCGTCAATGTACCCGCAATAACGTAAAGAAGTACGATGTACAGCTTCTAGTTTTTAAATCTATGACCAGATTAAAGCTGTATGCCACTAGGTGTCGTTCGGCACTTCGTCAGCGCGTTGTGTTTTTCTAGATTTTTCCAAATTCACCACAAAACGAATTATTTTTATGAAATTACAGAGGCTATCAAAATTGTTTACATATTACACACAAATTTCACGCTAATGTCTGTTCCAAAAATTTGCGTGTTCAAATAAACAAATTATTATTATCTATGGTACCTAGCAGAATCTATTGCTATTGTTAAGTTTGTAAATCCTGTTTTCGTTAAGAATCTATAACACAGTAGGTACCTACAGTTTGTTATATTATTCGACAATTATTGTGCAATGTTTCCACACACTTTATTTTATTATGTAAAATAGTATTGTATTATAATAATAATAATTTATTTATAAACCATTGCTTTTAAATAAATTATTATTATTATAATTTCCTTCCGAAAGTTACCTACTTTACTTTGGTATTAAGATTTTAAAGAAATTTACAAATACAATATAATATCTAGGGAAAAGTCACACACGGCCATCTGATCCGAATCTAGACCGAGCCTTTACTATGACAACCAGACAACAGATAAACATGCTTATATATTTATAAATACATACACGTTATATAAAATACATCTTAGATACAGAACAAATGATTGTGCTCATTACACAAAAAAATATCCTGGGTGGGAATCGTAGGTACCCACAACTTCTGACTTTGCAGTCAGGGTCACTAATCATTAGACAAACGGGCAAGTTAAATACAATACGTATACAAATGCAATTTTCAAAATGTTCAAACAACTAAACTATAGTATTTTATAATTGTAAATCAACAAAAGCGTTTTTTTTTTAAAAAAATGAACTCAAAACACTTATAATACTTAAATCAAACTACCTACTCCACAATGTTTAACTGAGAATTTAGTAGCGTTATCAAAATTTCACCGATCGCCAACCCTAATTTTGAATCCAGGGAAATCAGGTGATTTGGATTCGACGGACCGCTAAATGTAAGTTCATGATATTATTTAAGCAAATCGATGGGAATTCAGCTTCATTGGTCTATGGACTGTCGTGCGAGTTCTTGATCCAATTTTCTAGAGGATTTCGTTACTTTTTATGATCTCTAAGACACTGTTCGCGAAACCAGTGTTTTTTTACATAATTTTCAATATCAACGACATATTGAAAATTATGTAAAAAACACTGTTTTGACATTAGTTATAAGCATGTTAATTGTAAAAAGTAAGTTTATATATAGCAAGTTACGAAAGCAACAATTATTGTAATTTTATGTTTATTGTTAATTTATGTTTAATGTTTTTCCTATTGTTTTATTTTTGACTGTAAAACATACAAAAGTTAGTTGTGTGAAGATTAGATTGTTATAATTTGGTTGTAACGTTTTAGTTTTGAGTTATTTTGTGTTAATGTATTGTTTAGTTATTTAGTACCTGGATCACCGAGCTTTGCTCGTTTTTTTTAGGTAGTGTGTTTTTTAGAAATTATATTTTAATACGAGTTACATACATACTGATGAAATGAGGAAGTATGAATCATATATTTCGATCTTCCGACATAATAATAAAAAAATATGAACTGGTTATTTAAATAAAAAATCACGAGCTTAAATATTTAATTATAAACAAATACTTATTTTTTTACAGTTTATCAATACCTACATCACAAATAACATTAGAATTAAAAAAATGTTTTAGGGACTCTAAATTATCATGGCGTTTAGAGCAAGCCGTACTCTCTAATTCTGACAATAAATCATAATCCAGCAGATTAAGATCGAGGCTAGACGACGGCCAATCTTCAGCTCTGATGAAGTTCGAAACGTTCGTTTCCAACCAAGACTGCGTAGACCGAGCTTTATGACCCGGCGCCGAGACTTGCTGGAAGGACCATTCTTGGTTATTGAACATGGTGTTGTTAAGGGGCTTCACTACCTTCTCAAGAACGGTATCTTGATACCCTTGTGCCGATGTTTTGATACCTTTTTCACAAAAGTATGGCTTAGTCACTCCTTCATAGCTAAGAGCCCACCAAACCATCACTAAAGTTGGATAATGCCCACGTTGCACTTTGTCGACTAATTGGGAAACTTTCTTAGAGCTGTATTTTAATATCGCAAAATATTGATTGTAATTGTACAATCAAAATTGTTTATTGTAATTTCTCATTTTGGCGCCAATACATTGGTATTGGCGCCAAAATGAGAAATTACAATAAACAATCATATAAAAATGACAGATTCCAAATTCAAATGAAATGTAATATTTTGTTTTTTTTTAATTGTAACAGTATTGATGGCCGTATATTCAAGAATTGCTCGTTTGAAAATATAAGATTACTGAAAACACGGATAAAACGATATTTTCTGAAAATGAATCCTAGCTAGATCGATTTAACGCCCCCGAAACTCCCTGCATACTAAATTTCATGAAAATCCTTGGAGCCGTTTCCGAGATTCAGATTATATATATATATACAAGAATTGCTCGTTTAAAGATATAAGATAATTGTTAGTAATTGTGTTATTTAAAATAGTTAATATTATAGGTACTTAGCTATCGCATTAGGTTTCTAAACCTGTAATGATAGTTTAAGAGTTTTGAATAAATAAATTATTTCTTCATTATATTTACCTACCTCTTTTATCACATCACTATGTTACATACCTTAAATTCGTATCCTACTCACGCGTGGGACTCTACACGCCCAGCCACGTCACCCGAACGATAAGTAAACCACAAACAATCAGGATGAACTTCCTTTTGCAAAATAAAATATCCCATTTTCGACGAAAATTTGTAAACGTAACTGTGTTTCTTAATCCAACATTGCTTACGTGACCCACAAACATGTTTTGTAAAGCTAAAATTCACCAAAACTCGAACAAACTTCAAAAGCAACTCGAAGATCTCAAGTTAGTTACAACAGTTGCCTAATTCTGTCATATAACGTTGGTAGATGATGTTGGAAGATGGATATAGTTATCCTCTACCCCTGTTTGAGGCGAGCATTTAACGAAGTGGAATTAACTGCTTTCAAGATCTGTGAATTTGGCAGCGAGTGCGTGCTCTTAGACTATATCATATAATTAACATTAATATGTAATTATAAAGGGGCTCGTGGCTAAGTGTAAACCGTACGGTTTGACCGATAATAAAAAAGGTTAAGCCGCGCTCGCCGCTGTTGGTCCGTGGATGGGTGACCATTTGTAAACATATCGAGACCCCTCCGTGCCTCGGAAAGCACGTTAAGCCGTTGGTCCCGACTGTCATACAGCGATCTTTGATAGTCGTTAAAGTCATTACAATTCTGACAACCAGTTTTACTATCGAATACTGTATTACCTAGCAATAGGTTGTGGAGGTCAGATAGGCAGTCGCTCTATGTAAAATACGGTATTCAGCTAAATCCGGTAAGACTGGAAGCCGACCCCAACATAGCTTGGGAAAAGGCTAGGCAGAAGAAGAAGAAGAATATGTAATTATAAAGAGGACAGATTTGTATGGTTGTGATACATAAACTCAAAAACTACGGGACCGATTTCACAAATTCTTTCACCATTAGAAATCTACATGATCTCTGGTATGCTGTATTTTTACTAGGAAATAAAAAGTATTGCGGGCGGAGCTGCGGGCCACTAGTTAGTTTCATAATATTATTGAAGTTATAGTTGATAAGTTGAGTTACTTTGTAAAGAGATTAGCGGTTGTTTTTTTAGTAAAATATGGTTTTAAATGAATCAAAATGTTTATCTATTATTAAATAGACTACAATATTTGCTTAGTAACGGAAGCCCACATATTTTGCTATCTATTACTTGTTCAACAACGTTTGCAAAGATGATTCATTGACCTTACATTAGTAAATCTATAGCAATTCTGGTAGCTGATATTAATACGAACTATAAAAATGACCGTTCATAAAATGAACGACATTCTCATTGAAAGATAATGTAGTCTTGATTTAAAACACCGGCCTAAAACTGTCACACTCCTGGACCTCTTCCCAAGGATCCTCAAGGATCGCAGTGCTGGCTCACTGCGGGTTCTGATGTCAGATAAAAAATTTTGATAACCACACGATGTTTTCTTTCTCCGATTGTAATAATGTCTTACAATAATTAAGTAAGTACATAATTATAACTTTGAAAAAGTCACATTGGTACTTGACTGTAGTGAGTTTAAACTGCAGCCTTGTGTACGAAAATCCATTCATTGAACCGCTAAGCCACGGGCACCACGACATTTTTGTAGTCTTATAATAAAAAATGCATCGCCCGTCGTAATTCTTATAAGCTGACTAGCTGTGTCCCGCGGCTTCACTCGCGCGTAAAATAAAGAGTAGTATTAAAGGTAGATGGATATATTCTGTGATTTTCAAAGTAAGGAGTATGAATAAAATTTTTCATAAAATATTATGGCGTTAAAAAAATAATTAACGTAAAGGAAGTAGCAAAAGCATTTGTGTTATGGAATCTGAGACAACGAAGATACCATAAACACCCAGACTCAAGACAATTTATAAAAGTTATTTTCTACATGGACCTGTCTGGGGATCGAACCTGGGACCTTAGAGCTGGCGACACCTTAAAAACCGGAGTGAAAGCCAAGTGAAAGCCACTCGACCACGGGGGTCGTCATTATATATATGTCTTAGATGGGCGTTATCTTATCTACCTATCTTTTCATCTGTCTATCTTTGAGAATACCGAACTTCACATACCAACTATTTCAGCCCCTATTTCACCCCCTTAGAGGGTAGATTCCTAAAAGGCTAAAATCACGGAAATACATCTTATTTATTTCTAACTAATAACCCTTGTATGAAATCAAATGTGTCTATCTTTGAAAACGACACAATTCATGTACCTACAAACTTCCAACCCCTATTTCACTGTCTTAGGGGTATGATTTTTAAAATCGCTGAAATACATCTTTATTTATTTCTATCCTGAAACCCGTATACAAAA
Organism: Plusia festucae; assembly: GCA_950381575.1. Taxonomy (NCBI): domain Eukaryota; kingdom Metazoa; phylum Arthropoda; class Insecta; order Lepidoptera; family Noctuidae; genus Plusia; species Plusia festucae. The sequence goes on from OX494447.1 coordinate 2,702,465, forward strand.
TTTCATGTGTCAATCATTGAAAATACCGAACTTCCCATACAAACTTTCAACCCCTATTGGACCCACTTAGAGGGTAAATTTCTAAAATCTCGGAAATACGTCTTATTTATTTTTAACTAATAACCCTTGTATGAAATTAAACGTGTCTATCTTTGAAAACGACACAATTCATATACCTACAATTTCCAACCCCTATTTCATCCTCTTAAGGGGATGATTTTCAAAATTGCTGAAATACGTCTTCATTTATCTCTAACCAGAAACCCGTATACCAAATGTCTATCATTGAAAATACCGAACTTCCCATACAAACTTTCAACCCCTATTTCACCCCCTTAGGGGATAGATTTCCAAAAGAAAAATAGCCTATAGTCCTCAATAAGTGGACTATCTAACAGTGAAAGAATTTTTCAGATCGGATCAGTACTTCCTGAGATTAGCGCGTTCAAACAAACAAAAAAACAAACAAACAAACAAACTCTTCAGCTTTATAATATTAGTATATAATATATAATAATGACCAGATCAAAAGCTGGAACATGCGCTATATCCTGTAAGTATATTTATTTATGCCAGCTTAGCAGTTTGCCATCAGATCTCGTCACACACAGGCATTAATCAGTAGTGGATGCGAGATTCAAATACCGTCCGTTCAGTTTAATAAAGACAAAAATATGAATAAGGTAACCTTGATGACCTAGCTGTACCCGCGACATTGTTCGCGCTGATCAGTCGTAATAGGTATGCATGTGAAAAATATTTTTGACTGACTGAATCACTGAATGCGCTTTAGATGGCCCAAGTCGCCTGATACGGGTATTTGACAATTTGGTTTCTTTTATGTAAGTCGCAGAAATTGCGGGATTTAGATGATGGACTTATCAACTAACTGACTATGAACTTCACCTGTTTAACAGTAAAGTGTGATTGTAAAAACTTTATGCATTTTTGTTTGTCTCGATTAGGCATCAAAAATTACATGAGCAGCAAGTTATCTAAAAAATTAGCCATGTAAAAAATTACAAACTAAAAAATATTACAAAACACAAAAAGGGTTAGCTCGATATATTCGTACTTCTGTAAGAAAGTCGGTTCTAGAAATAAAAAACAAAATAATAATATGTAGTAACATCAGGATTTGAAAACGCAGCAAGATATTTCACATTTCCTATCGTATAACCACTGAGCTGTTTAATACTACTTTAAGCATCTTAAATAGTTATTCATACTTCAATAAACTGATCGCTATGGCGTATATACGTTATTTTCGCCATGGTTACTTTTTTGTTTATATGTCAAAGATTACGTGTACAGATGAATGGAGATTATGTAAATTTAGAGTTTGATCCCTATTTAATATGGACGACCATATTGATGAGAGCTCATCCTAAATTGGACTTTGTGTCGCCGATATCGCTTTCTATTGATTCAAATGTACATAACTTTTTTGTTTATGAACCGATTTCGATGAAACCAAAACTAAGTTATACCTCAAGTTACGTATAATTTTTGTATATAAACATTGTCTGCATGGGATTCATAGATTTTACGTGATGTGCGCACAAACAAACAGACAAACAGACAAAAATTTCAAAAGTGATGGAAATGGGTTCTGTTAGTTATCTTTTCACACGCTGGCTATTTTTTTTTTCAATTTCTTCAATGTACAAAAATGACTTTTCTACAGATTTATTATATGTATAGATGATAAATTTAACATGGAATATTGGCAATTTGAATTTTTTGGGAATTCACCATGGTTTCTTTAAAAAACGTGCTGGAGCAGTATTCCACTTATGATCGGGCATTTCTGTAGCACTCTGAATATTTACGTGACATTCTATTAGCAAAAGTACCTACACAAAAAACTTTTATTTTTACGTGTCTATAGAATTCGAAAAAGTAAATGGCTTTACAAATTATTTTGCAAGGATAAATTTCAACGGAATATTTGAATAACCAACAGTAGGAGAAGTAAACAATAATTTGGGAATAATAAATACAATACAAATTACAAAGTCTAAGAAAGTGATCGTAACATGATCCGTAAACATGACAACACTTAGTCTAATGATGTTGTCAAAACACAAGATAAGTTTGATAATGTACGTGTGTAAATACATAATGTCGATCCACAGGTTCATAAATCAAAACTTTTGGATAAGAAAAACAGACTCAATACTATTTATAATAAAGCAGAAAACTTATTTTATTTGATTAACGCGTTTTTTTCTACTAGACGGGTTCAAATATTACAATGAGAGCCTGTTTTATATAGAATAGCTCTTGTCTAGGCTTCATTCATTATAAAAATATAATTAGTATTTTGCGCAAAACATGAAAGACATGGATACCTAGTATTTTTTATTATTTTAATATTTATTAAATGATAAAAACTAAATTTATGAAGGAATTCGGAAATAACAACAACATACATAATAAACTCTTTATTGGCGTTAGCAAAACAAATTAAGCCTAACATAATCATACAAAAATATACTTATCTACGGTTAAATAAATATTAGAAACAGCAACAACGATAAGAAACATCACTTAAGACTTTAAGTCTAAAATACATTTGATCCTTGCTACTAATGCAATAGATCACCTTGAAAATCTGAGCCGTCCAAATCGAGTGAATCCCTCATTTTCATCGTCATGCTACTACTAACAACAAAAACACGTTTCTTATATAATTTTATGTAAGCTACTACTCCAGCTGTCACGAGAATAATTGTAAGAACTGAGCACCAAATTAGAACTGCGACCACTGAAGATGCAGATGTCGATGTTTCTGCAGTATCAGGCAAGTCTGGTTGTTTCGTTACATTTGCGACTACATCGTCACCACATCGAATACCATGCACATTGTCTTCGTGATATATTTTATCAATAGAAGTTACTTCAACTTGCCTTATAGCAAACAACGTAACGTTAGCAGCTTTCATGTTATGAACGATTTCTTTGCACGAAATCGGATTACCCCCTAAGCTCAAAGTCCTCAATTGCCTTAACGATATAAGTATGAGTCTTTCAACGTCAAACGTTTTGATGCGATTATAGTCGATTATCAAAGTTTTCAGTTCATTACACTCGTGGAAAACGTCCACGTCCAACACAGCTATATTATTCTTTGATAAATCTAATAATTCGGTTTTGTGGAGACCCTTGAAGCTACCATACCTTAGTTTTGTCAAGAAATTAGAGGACATGTTTAGCAATTTGAGAGTTTTCATATATTGAAAGGTACCAGGTGGTATATCAGTAATATTGTTTCGACTTAAATCGAGTGAGTGTAAATACTCATTATGTTCAAACAGAGTACTATTTATGTAACTAAGATTGTTGTTACTGAGATCTACTGACATAAGATCTTTAAAGTAACTTAAGTTGATATCTTTAATTCCATTGGAAGACAATCCTAAATCAATAAGCGATGTTAAAGTATTCGTTTTCGGATTATTAAATTCTTTAATTTTGTTATTAGCCAAATGTAATACTGTTAAATTTGGTAGGAAATCTGATCCAATGTCTACTGGATTACCAATATTGTTGTTTGACAAATCCAGAAATAATAAATTACATTTTTTCACAAATAAACGAGATACATTTTTAAGTTTGTTATTATTCAAGTACACAGCTTTTAAATGAGTGAAACTACTGTTGCTAAATGTAAGGTTAGTGATGTTATTATAAGACATGTCAAGACTGTACATATTATCAACACCCATGAAGTTATTAGGACTAATAGTTTGAATTTGATTGTTCGAAACATTCAAACGAGCCATCAATGTTAGATTGACAAAAGCGAAATCATTAATCGAGGTTAAATTCGAGTTTGCTAAATCTAAAAACCTGACATACCTCGCTGGGCTAAAAACATTTTTGTTTATTTCACCACTTAAACGATTACCAAATATTTTGAAATATTGTAAATTTATCAACGGTAAAGCATATTCTTCAATGCTAGTAATTCTGTTCATGGATAAATCCAGAGTTTTTAATTCCGTTTGATTGCTAAAAATATACTTCGGTACAACACTTATTAAATTGTTATTGACATACAGTTCTGTTAGATTCATCAAACTATTTTGTAGGAAGTATAGATCGAGCACTTCGTTATAAGACAAATCTAATACAGAGATCGTAGTATTAACGAAACTAGCGTTCCCAATTATTCCAATATGGTTGAAACTTAAATTTAAGTGTACTAAGCTTTCCATAGTAGAAAAGGCATTGTTTTTAATTTCGTTAACACTTTGTTGAGACAAATCCAGCTTTGATATATTAAGTAATCCGTTAAATGTATTTTCTTCTATTGCTCCAGTAATATTGTTACGCTCTATATTCAAGTAATTCAAGTTACAATGGCTGAATGCTTTATCTTGTATTCTTGTAATGTTATTACTGTATAAATCTATATACTCAAGTTTATTATTATTAATAAACGTAATACTTTCAATATTTGAGTGAATATGATTATAACTTAAATCAACTGTATGTAAAGAGAACGCCTGGTTGAATGAATTGGATTCAACAAATTCTATTTCATTGTGTGATGCATTAAATTTAATTATATTTGTAAGTCTATTTACTTCATATCCAGACAATTTTATTAAAATGTTATTAGAAATGTCAAGGACTTGCAACATCTTCAAATTAGTAAAGGTTGAGTTTAGCGATTTCAACCGATTATTTGTTAAATTCAGATATATTAGGTTCTTTAAATTCATGAAAGAATCGACTTCTAATGCACTCAGCACATTATCTTGCAAGTACAGTTTCTTCAAGGCTGGCAACTCGTTCAATTCGGTCGATATTTCTGTCAACATGTTATATGACAGGTCCAATTCTTGAATATAGTTATTTCGGGCGTCCGATGTCAAAAACGATTTGGGGTACAGCCGTTCTAATTTGTTGTTCGACACATTTAGATAACGAAGATAGTTCAAGTTTCTGAAAGCTTCATTTTCTAACGTTTCGATATTGCTGGAAGAAATATCCAATCGGTAGCTTTTGGAGTAGTATCTGAATGCAGATGGTTCAATGTGTCTCCATGTGTTATCAATGGAAATCACTTCACGAACTCGAGAATCGAAATTCGTCGCAGAAAAAAATCCTGTAGTAAGATGTTCGAGTTCTGAGTTTTTGATAATAAAGGACACATAAGGTTCGACGTCACAGTTTGGGTTTTGGACAGACGCAGGGGTGGTATCACATACAATGGTATAGTTACAGCGGAAGTCACCATATCTCATGCTACAACCTGATGCTGCAACCGTGATGACTGACGACAAGACAGTTATACCTGGCGACAACAAAAATTGTTTGAATCATCACATATATATTATAAAACAAAGTCCTCTACCGCGTCTGTCAGTCTGTTCGTGATAAACTAAAAAAATACTCCACCGATTTCATGTTGTGGGTACCAATGGATAGAGTGGTTCTCGACGTTAGTTAGATACATTATTTGTTAAATGAACAAAAGGCTAACCAACATCCACGCGGGCAAAACCATGGACATCAGCTAGATAAGCGTAAATTTAATGGGTTTGGCAAATTATATTACCATATACTTACTAACTACTAACTACTACTTGGTCCATAAAGTGTATTAATTTTTTTCTCTATTTTAGGGCCAGAGATTTTCATATAATATTTAATCTTCGTAACTAATAGAGAAATAAAAGTATGAAACAAAAATCTCTTCTAATATAATAATGGCAATATAATATTCATGTTTGGACTCAATAGTTGTTATTTAATATGCGGAAGAATACTTTGACTCCATTTTTTAGATTTGAATTCGATATTAAAAACATGTTTTATATATTAGTAGGTATATGTTAAGTTTGGTAAATATTTTAATATCAATACACCTTGTGCTCCCGATATTAAACTCGGTGTCAAATCAAATCTTATATGCAATTATTTAAGGTTTACTTAATCCACATAATTGAGATTGTTTTTCAAAACACTTATAAGGCAAATATTATGAAAATATTGACTGAAAAAACAGCACTTCACTTTATAAGACCAAAGATAAACCTTACATTGATTGTTATTATTTTAGAATTACACTATTAAAAAAAAATACGTACTCAGTAAACATTTTACATCCATTTTAAACACTTAAAATTAATTTTTAATTGTATTCAACTTTATCGTCACATCACAAAAAAGATGAATAAATATTTATTATTAAAATAATAAACAAAAGCTTCTGTAACTGTCGCACTTACGGACACAATGATAGTTATGAAGCCAGTCTTTGTTTAACTATAAGTAAAGAGTACGATATGAATGGAGTATCCTATTGTATGTTTAGATTGTCATCCCAGATATTTTTGTCGCTTATTTCGCAATAAAATAATTAAATCAATACACATTTATTTTAAACCATAAATTTGTTATTAGTTCTACAAAAATTTCTTGCTGATATATTTATTTATTTACTTTACCGCTAGAAATAAATAATAATCAAATCTTTGTGTCGTAAAAGTAAGGTAAGTAATTATATTTATTATTTTTTACACGATGTAGCCAGTAAGTAGTTACATTTTTGCAAGACAAAGCCCGTGTCTATAGAAAATATAATAAAAATCTAAAAATATAATATGAGTCACATAAAAATACTTCAGCTTAAATAAAAATGGGCCGCTCCATGCCTTTGGGCACAGGATATTCTTATCATTTGCATTGCATCCGAATACATTGCGTGTTTGATAAGTAGTTAATTTCAGTACAATCTAGGCACAACTGAGCAAATACACTTCTGTTATAAAACCATACTTTTTAAAATGCCTCAAAATGTTTTGTTATCCTGGCTAAACCAGCTTTAAAAAATATTTTTTAAGAAAAAGATAGGAAGTCATTATTTTCTAAAAAAAAGCTGTCGAAAGAGTTTTAATGATTTATTTGTTTTAAAAATTATATTATAAGAAATATTAATGACAACATGCGAAATTGATTGGAAAAAAGTGATTACTTCAAATTTTTTTTTTAGAAACTGTCGATTTTTCAAATGAAGCTCTTAAAAATGTTTATGTGATTCGAAATCAATCAATGGCCAATTCTTTGATACCTTTCCTACTTTTCCAAAATTTTTACCAATAAAGTTGTATTTTTTTTACTTTTAGTTACTTCATACATTGCAGAAGTACCTGTACATAAGTATTGATCATTTTAGTACATGTAGAAATCCAAGAAATACACAAAGATAAGTACGTATGTTTCGTAACTCACCATCTCCGTAATATAAGTTTGCTTTGAAATTTGCTCGAGTTATTTCCTTACGAATGGGGTGCGCCACCCCCTGTTTATGGAAACTTGTCGCTGGGTTGTTTACCCGTTGTTTGTTCGATAGATACAACTTTACGGTTCCGTTCCCAAATAGAAAAGACGTTGGAAAATAATAATTCTTAACATTGATCGCCCATTTTATTTTCATCAGCACTGGACTGTCCGGTTCATCTATCAACGTCGTTATTAATAAGAGTGTTACAGTATAACCTTTTACAATATTTAGGTTAACTAAATCCGTTTTGTTTTGTTGAATGTCGCGGTGGCTTAGCTGTTCCATGACCAGATTCGTCTGCACACAGTTGCAGGTTTGAACCCAGGCTAGTACCAATATGACTTTTTAAAGTTAATCTAACTTTTTTTATTATGCTAAGACACCATTGACGAACGGTGAAGGATAACATCGTGAAGAATCTTGGATTCCAAAAAAAAACATCTGTAATCGCCAAACCGCAGTGAGCCAGCGTGGTGATCAATGTTCTTTTCTTCTCTGTAAGGGAAGAGGCCTGTGCCCAGCAGTGGGACCCTTATAAGCTGGTATTACAAATCAGTTTTGTAAGTTTGAAATTCGGTCGGGTCATTATCATTCTTATCAATTTCACTAAAATTTATTTTTTCATGCCTGCAAAGTTAGACATGGTACTAAGCAACTGTCTTAGAATCAACTTCTACAAGGGCCTTCAATTTCGCGTTCCTACAATACATCAAGTCTGATAACTCAGCTAAATATAGAAACAGGCTTGTACGAAAGAACTAGAACGATAGTTATGTAGAGGCATGAAATAAAAAATGGTACCGATAACAATTCTTTACAAGGCCAAAATCCTAAATAGTACCGTAGAGTCGCCTGTGACAGTCCAATATCAAGCTACGATACCAAACTCATGTTTCGCAAAATATTTTTCTATTTACCGTTTTTCCGCGCTTTATACGAAGTTATCCAAATATAATATTTCAGACTGAGCGTGTACACTGAGGGAATTATTGTGGGATCGTTTGTTCCTACCATGATTGATGATTGTACCAAAAGGAATACAGCGAACCGTTTTTTTACAAGGGATAACTTTATATCGTTTCGTTACATCTGTTATTTTTTGCGTGCTTCCACTTATATCTAGATTTGTTGGCGCTTCTGCCTTTTAAATGTTTTATGATGTAACTACGGTATATTAGAAAATCTTTAATGGAGATTAGTACTCAGTCATAGAGCTGGATAAAGTTTTATAATTTATGATTTTTAAAGGGGAAAGTGAATTTGGACACCTGTGATCCCTAAACTGATAGGCATAAATGTTCTTCTTTCCAAAGATTATAAGTGTATTTGGGCTTTAATAAAAGATTTAACCAATGGAAAAATTGGTTATTTGACCCATCCTTATGAACTCAAGAATGAGCAAATTAGAATGGTAATGTAAAACTAAATTATTTGACAAAGGAAGTCTTTAGGAAAACAATAGGGAACAATGCCAAAACATTATGTTATTAGTACAATACCGTCATTAGATGTAGAACAACACTTTGCCTTGTTAATTTACTATTCCACTGGTATTATTAGAAGACAGACGACAATTATTCTATGTAAATCAATAACAATAAGGACTCGTGGCAAAGGCATAAGTCAGTTGTTTAATGTTATGGTCTTTCTACAGCTTAACTACATGATGGCACACTTCGTCTCTCAGGTGTAATGCATTCTGTTCCATGTGTTATTTTTTTGGTTTAATTCATCATAATTCATTCAATTCAATTCACCGAGGCCGGCCCAGGAAAGAGGTGGCGGGACGATCTGGACGTGTACCGCGAAGGCTGGTTCGAGGCACGGAATAAGGATGTATGGAGGGACTTGGGGGAGGCCTTTGCCCAGCAGTGGGACAGTATAGGCTAACGAAAAAAAAAATCATCAAACACAGTAAACTGTGTATCGGTATTGAAATTTGCTTCTTGTCAGATCATTGTAAAGTGTCTTTGGTAGCGTAGTCCGTCACTAATCAGAATAGTTGCCTTTTTGGGTACCTTTGAAGAAAATTCTTTTCGCACGCTTGACTACGGGAGTAAGCTGGTGAAATGCGTAATGAGAGCGTTACGAAAATTGTGACGAGAACGAAGCATTACGAAAAGTGTGACGAGGGCGTTACGAAAAGCTGTTGAATACGAAGGTAGAAAGAGAGTTACGTTTCATATGTAAATATCGTATGTAGAGGAAAGAGAGAGAGAGGTGCTAGCACACATTTTCTTTCTCTCTTTCTCTCATGGCCAATTACGGTTCGTATATTTAAGACACAGTGCACGCCTATGAGCAAAATAAGATTTATTTTATTTATTTTAGTCGTGTGTCTTTTAAAGACGAACATACATGTAACGACTTACGAGTCATCACAAAAAAGTATTTTTGTGTAGTCTTTTTATTGAATAAAGAATACAATTTACACAGTGTGTACACAGCTTAACTGAATCATTTAGAGCGTGTTCACATTTCTCTACTACCTAAAATACTGTTCGGAAGGGAGTCAAGTGTTAAATGTATAAACATTACGATACAATTGTCGGAGGGGGCGGTTCTTAATAGACTTTTTCGGCAGTTCTTTTATAGGCATGTTGAGGCCAAACACTAGTGTCACCAGAATATTACGAACTTTAAGGATAGTATTTTATAATATAACTAGCTTTTGCCCGTGACTTCGTCTGCGTGGACTTCAGAATTGGGTCCAAAAGGAAATAAAAAATGTGAAAGTAATGAAAAATGAAATAAATTTTTCCCTTGTGTTATAGCTTGCGCAGTAATAGGGAAAAATACCAAATTTCTTAGCAGTCTACACACGGCTTAGCTCGTAAACAATTTTCCCTCGGGAACTACTTAAGGAATCAGGATAAAAGGTAGCCTATGTTCCTTTCCATGTCAAAGGCTACATGCATGCCAAATTTCATCTAAATCCGTTCAGCCGTTTTTGCGTGATTGAGTAACAAACATCCAAACATCCAAACATCCAAACATCTAAACATCGAAACATCTTAACATCTTAACATCTAAATATCCAAACATCCAAACATCCACACTTTCACATTTATAATATTAGTAGGATGTGTTTGCTATAAGTACTATACTTGTCGACCGCTGCATTTTGGCGAGCCTACAAAGCGATACAAGATATTGTCGTCTCTTCCTCAACCACCGTTTATGTGTGTTACCATCTCACGCAAACTGTCCGGTATCTCTTTTCAGATTCGCTAAGATTTGTCAGCCGTAGTTTGCTTTGTTTTTATATCATTATTTACCCACGAATATATAATGAATACATAATTGGAAGACAAGTAGATCTAAGTTTATTGTATGAAGCCACATTCAATCTATTTTATTAGTTGCCTATTTAAAAATCTTTTGTAATGGTTCAAATTGTACAAATACTACTATTATTTGGACAAATACTGTGTTCAGAATTACAGGACAGTGTTCTGGAATCCTATTAATTATGTAATAAAACTGTATTATTAAATCAGAACACAGTCCTAAATTAATAACAAAAAGTTGGCTAATACTTAGTTATTTTTTTGTGGAACGCAATATCAAATCAAAATCCATTCTGTCATACAAACTTAAAACTGGATTTAGGTAAAGAAACTAGTCTTCACAAATCCGCAAATATTTCGCAACATGGTCCCACTAACCCATCGATGCGGCCTTATTGATAAGCCACCGCGACGGTAAACACTTGCCTTTTATTTTATAGTTATTTATTAACGTACCTTGAACGTGTTAGGGTCACCCCTACATGACTACAATTGCGGTTCAGTATGGTAATTGACCAGGAAAACGGAACAGCGAACGTAGTGAGATGGAAAAATCGTATGGAATTTGTAAAATCTGTTAACCTTTTTTTACGTTCGATTTGTTTTTTCGGTTTCACAGAATGTCGTAATAAGTTCGTCGATTATTAAAATTAAACTGTTATAGAGTTTGCTAGTATTTAAAGAGTTTTATTAAAAGTCACTCGAAGTAAAATGTTGTTGAACTATTTCGTGGTGAAATTTTTAAACGAATATTGAACTTTTTTTTTGTTTTGTTATAATTTTAATCGAAAGATACTAATAAATTTAATTACTAAATATTGTTAGTCTGTGTCCATAACGATGATACTCAATTCTCGGAAATACCCGAATACGTTTATAAATAATCTAAAACTGTATGGGAATCCCCGAACACACTTCGTGATTACCAACTTATTTGGATACAAATGTTTAATATTGGACTTTGAAAAACGGTTCTCAATTCAACTGTTTTTTTTTATATTTGTTACGATATTTCTCCAACAATACGCGGTTTCTCCAACAATATGTGGACTTTTTTTTCAACGTCTGTTTTTAGATACCTACCTAATAAAAAAATTAAGACATTTGTATTTTTACATTTTTGAAATGCCGAATATTTACATAATACAGCGAATTAAATTTTAGGAATTCATATCAGTTGTGGCTATTATTTTCGCGTACTAATGACGTCACAAGCTCTCATTCCTGTACTATAACGCGCCTTATCTGTGTCATATTTTATTGTTTTGAAAAATTTAAAATAATGTTTATCTAATATTTTTTTATTATCTAACTTACAGAATACTTATTTTTTTTATTTTTCGTACCTAATCCGTCACATGTATTAATTGTGGATCGATTTCGAAAATTGTTCCTTTTTTTTCGTAATGAATTATTTTGTTTCAAATATGTAGTTGAGTACCTATCATATATTTTGTATCGTACCCTAGTAAAGGTAAATTGCTTCCAGTAAAGTTACATCGCAAATAGGTCAAATGCCATAAAAAATAATGGCTTTGTTTTATTGAATACCTATTGGGTATACTTCCTATTGAGTTCGGTCATGCTTGGTATCATAAAAACTAACCAAGTTATACCTCGAAAGAGTTAGAGTCGCACGTTACTTGCAATGTTATTTGGATCAAGTGACTAAGGCAGTATTTGTAGGAGGGACTCCTGGCTAAGTGTCAGCCGTTCTGGTTTGACCGATAGTAAAAAGTCGCACTCGCCGCGGTTGGTCCGTGGATTTAGTTAAATTTCCTATAATAAATTTCCTTGACAATTGGACTATCAAATATTTAAAAGCTGTTTTTATATTCAACTGGTACCTAGTTACAAAATAACTCTTCACTTTTTGTTTAATATAAGTTATCAATTGTAAGCCACGATCATATAATTATAGAGATACATATATACCTATATAGATATATATTCTTGACTGGCCAGTTGGTCCAGTGGTTAGTGACCCTGACCGCTAGGCCGGAAGGTCGTGGGTTAGATTCCCAATCTTCTGCACGATCATTTGTTCTGTGTCTGGGTGTAATTATGTACCTACATAATTATTTAGAAATATATTAGTATCTTATCAGCTGTCTAGTCACCACTATATAGATTCCTGAAATATTATCATATTATTATATTATTATAGGTACTCTTCTCTTCAGTGTCTCACAAATAGTTTTACATTGATCACCATTTATATGAAACAGTCGTAAACATATTGAATTTAAACCACCGGTTTAGACGCAAATACAAGGTAGAGCCACCTTCAAATCGATGCGAACCTCATTCGAGTGGCATGCAAACACTTGCCTCCACGAACGGGTGGCTTAACAAACACCGGCCCACTTTAGCACCCAATATTCAATAAAACAATGCTGTTATTTTTTTATAGCACTAGTTACTATAATATACATAACCAGGAGTCGTTATTCCCGTAGAATTTTATTGCTCCCGGTAGCTCGTTTAGACGGTTCCTTACCGAAATCGTTTAGAAAAAATGCGTTCGTGTAAACATTTGGTTGAATACTGAAACGTCAATCAATTTATATAATATTCCTTAGTGCGGGCGTCGTTTCAAAAAAAAAAAAAGAAAAAAAAAATATTTGAAGCCGCCGTTAAGTATCATACTCTCTGTCACTTTAAGGTGTGAAGTTGACGACAGACATTTAAGAACCTTTTAGTTAATAAGCGTTTTATTATTCGGTGGTTAGAGGCTATTTTACCATGTACATTGAAATTTGAGTTCCAATGTATTACAAGCACTCTAGAAAAATAAATTGATAAAATATTTAACTGCCGAAGCGCTCCTCGTTCGTGCTTACTAAAACCTGTGTTCAGATCAATGTCAGATCCATGAGTAAGTTTAGCTGATCGCCTTTTTACTCACCCGTGAAATCCGCCTCAATCCTCACATATCATCCAACTAATCGGGCAACAAATCGCTAAACTAGTTTAACATGTATGCGTAAACTAACGTAAATGTTAGGCCTAAGAAACTGTACTGCATAATTGGTCCCAGTTCGTGTCGTTGACATAAATCTGTGCGTTCCTTCCAAACCTAGCTCAATGTTAGCCCCAAAGGACCAATCCGCGCTTAGAACTGAGCTCCCAACTAAAATACTGCTTTATTTATTTTCTTGTATGTAGTTTGGCTGTAGGCTGTTTTATTATACCGATGATAATTAGTAAATACATTTTCACTTAATATTCATCAAGTCATTGTCAATAACCATAAATGAAATTAAAATTATGCTGTACCATTTTATTATATTAGAAATACAAATAATTAAATTTCATGTGGTTTGTGATAGCAGGCATTATTTAATCTATGAACATAAAAGCTAAATAAATATAACGAAGAAAAGATTTCTGATAAATAATAAAACATTGTTCAAAAAATGACACACAATGTATCCAAAAAAAAAAAAGAAAATAATAAATAAATTAACGAAATAATATTATCTATCTACACACTAACTGTTTATCTAGAAAACACCATTATAAACATTATTGGTATAAATACCTCGTCAATATCTTGGACGAACAAGGGAAACCGTGTCAAATATGTTCCTAAATCCAATAGGCATAAAAATAACAATTCTATATTTGGCACAGTAAATAAACGGCTTAACCCGGTGTCTTTATATAATTACTGAACTGAAACGAGGAGTGTAAGGACCAAGGATCAAAGGACCAAAGGAATGCCAAATGCTGATTATGAAACCGTGGCTATGTCACGTTTCACTTTGAAATCAGCCTCTTGTTGACTTTTCATAGGCAATCGGGACAAGTATTAAGCTGAAATCGCTTCTGGTAACCGAATTTTAAGTTCATCTGAAGACTCTTAGAGATCAAGATTGCAGTGTTGTTAATACAGCAAATTTGTTTGTGGATAAAGTAACAAGTAAATTAATTATTGGGTTAAAAAATGAATAAAAATAAAATAGGGCTGGTAAAATTTGATTTTTATCTTTATTTTTTTACTTACTTTATAATTTAAAAATTTATTTATATTATAAAAACTGTTTTCATTTAGCCACATTTATTCCTCCTGAAAGTATTTAGTTGGCAATTCTCTTATGTTTCTTGAAAAAGAATTAAAAATCTTCACTAGCATAATGCTACTATTTTTGTGACAAAATGTTGTATTGCACATAGGTATATCTTATTTAGTAGGATCACGTCTTGATAGTTTTCCATGTTTATTCGAAATAAATAAATTTGGATTTTTCTTAACAAAAATGCCTATTTCCGTAATGTATATAATTATCTACTAACTTTAGTAGCTTATTTTAAAATTGCTTCATTAAAATTGAACCAAAACCAAGTTCATAGTGTACTAATCAAACATTAAAATATTCCTCTATTAATCTATTTCAGACAATGTGTGGGAGTTGCGTTTAGACACAAACCTCATATAAGTAATATCTTTGGTTCAAACAGATGTACCGTCGCCAAAAACATTTATTATATAAACCAAGCTGCCTTACGAAATTCAGTGGAAGGCTCAAACTCCTACGTCCCTTATATAATAATGGTACAAACTCTGTCCATGATACACTAGGTTCCCACGAGACGTTTAGCAAGTTTTTGCTGCCTCTCCTTGGGTACAGTCCGAAACTATTCCCCAAAGTGCGCCGAAGTTTGCCGAAGTACCACGAAGTTTGCCGAAGTCGAAGTTTGCTTCGTTAGTTTTGGCAGAAGATACTTTCGGGTTTCATTGACTCGTGGGCCCGTTATTTCGTTTTTGTATGTCTTTTGTTTTTGTTGTATTATAATTAAGTTTGTGTGACCAGTCATACGAAGCTTTGTTGGACTTCCGCAACTCAATTGTTTCCTATAAGTAACCTCAGAGTTGTAAAGGTCACATAGTTGGCGCATATAAAATACTGGTTCGGATCCGTATCCAATGAAAGTGAAGTGAAATTGGACTTATAATTGTTAATTAGTTTTATCATTATTGCGTGTTATAGCCATTCCTAAACAATGTGATTGGGTAATCTCTCGAAGATTAATTTAATCACATTAAAAATTCCAGTCTATGAAAACAAAGTTTTAAATTTTATCTAAATCGCTGTAACTGTATCGAAATACCTGAAAAATTCGATCAAATATCTAGAATTTAGTTGATACTCTATATAAGTCACATCTTACCAGATATATGCCGTCATAACTATCCTATTTTGATAGATTGCATAGCTTTTAATACCTATGTATATTCAGATTACTATGTATGTTCAATATAATATATTATCATGCCTTGATTGGACCGTATCGTTTGTCTGTAACACAGTATTATTACACCTATAACAATCCTTCAACGGAATTAGATTAGGACCTTTACTATTTGACCTCACGTTCAACTCACTTCGCCGGTGATATGTCATCGTTTGTCACAATATAACGAAGTAGAGAGAATGATAAATCGTTTGTAATTAGTTTATGTATCACATTTGTATATGTGTACTTTATTTATTTATTCCATTCAGTAGCAGTTAGCCGTAAGTAAAAATGCGAAAATAACCAGTAAACTATTTAGTTGCATGAAGTAGTTGGTATTTAAAAATCTAAATGCAGATTTGCAAAGGTATCAAAATATTTGAATTAATAAACAAAAGCTGGTTTAAAAAAAGTAGAAATTTAAAATAAATTATTTTGTTTCTCACATTTTCCTCGCATAGCAAGAATAATGATGAGTTCATCCAATAGTAGGTCGCGATAGAAACTGTTGTTTGCTTCTTCTGTTTATATAACGAATAAGGTTCTATTTACTTGGGATTAGGCCGAAAACTATGCGATAATTTGGCATGTTACGACTGTTTACGTCATAAGTTCATAGCACACAAGAAATATCGAGTTAATGTGAATCATTATGTAGACCAAATATTGTTAGAGATTATTTGATAGAAAAGTCTGAGGAATATTTTTTGTTTATTGATGTAAAGTATTGCCCGATATGGTCTTTATTGTTGTTCTTATAGAGTTGTTTTTTCATATTGATAAACCTCTAGATACTATCTAAGTTATACATTTTTGGATAAAGCCAAAGTTTATTAGTGGTTCAATATAATTATTATTATTATTTAAAAAAAATACGACGCCCGCACTAAGTAATTTAATCCTTGTGCCGCGGGGGTTTCACAAACATTCAAATCACATGCACAAAGAACACCTAGACTTGGGACAAGCATTTGTGGATCACACAAATGCTTGTCCCATGCGGGGATCGAACCCGCAGCACGCCGCGCACAGTGGTAATTAGCATGGTGACCTAATACCACTCGGCTATCCGCGCAGTCAATGTTTAAAGAAAATAAATTTCGGAAATTTATTTTTAAGGACAAAGAAAAAATATTTTTTAAGAAAACATAGACTAAAAATGAATTACACGAGTAGTTATATAACATTTTTTTAAGTCAGTATGACTACGGTAATCACGTCATTTGTCTTTTTAAGGTCAAGCTTATTCTAAGATGGTATCAAGAAAAATATGGGATACGGAAACAGATTTTTAAGCAACTCTGAACTGTTGGTTATAGCTCTTAATGATCCAATTTGCAAAGCATTTGCTGGCGCCTCTGGAAACTTCCATAAAGTCAGCGAGTTTATGAGGAAGAAATGCATAAAATTTTCGTCACATATTTTAGTTATTTGAATTTACGATGTGTGTTCATTTTAAGTTTTATACGTGATCGATTCCATCTTTGCATGAACTGAAGCACAGGCAGACAAATATTCGAAATTGCTTCATTATATTTTTCCTTTTCATTAGATTCAATAATTTTTACGAAATTATTCTAGTCTTAGGTTAACTTAAGAATTGTAAAAGCTCCGTGCATAAGAGTTTCGTAATAGTCTTAAACCACTTTGCTGTAAATTGAGAATTGCGTGTCTAAATAAATATAAAGAATAATTATATACTTATAAATTTTTACCCGACTTCAAAAGAGAGAGGTCCTTAACTCGACCGTATATATTTTTTCTTAAACGTATTTTAGTAGCAGGTAGCTAACCGGAAAATAAACATATTTTTCATTTCTACAACGCTTTTTCGTGATAATAAAAATCGAGAACAAAAAAGTGTGATTAGACTTTTACACTATTCTTCTGCCTAGCCTTTACACGGTATTTTCATGGAGCGACTGCCTACCTGACCTTCACAACCCATTTTACTGGGTAATACAGTATTCCATAGTAAGACTGGTTGTCAGAATTGTAATGACTTAACGACTGTCAAAGATCACCGTATGACAGTTGGGACCAAGGGATTAACGTGCTATCCGATGCAGTCAATATGTTTAAAAATGGTCACCCATTCACGTACTAACCGCGGCGAGCGCGGCTTAACCTTTTATTATCAGTCAAACCGTGTGGCTTACACATAGCCACGAGCCCCACTCTAGACTTTTACACTGTTGACTTAACTAAATTGATTCATATACCGTACATTTTTATGCGGACTTTTTACATTTTAATGCATTTAACCCGCGTGTTTCGGGGCCCAAATCCAAGGATTACACGGACGTCGACGACTCGTTTACGGAGAATTCGTTTATTGCTCTTTTTAAAACTTAATCCCTATAATATCGTGGGTGTAAGCAGGACCTACTCAACTGCCGTATACCAGCCGCTGCCTACAAAATTAATTTTAATGGTGGGTATTTAAAATGTACAGCGAGTGGGCCGACGAAACGATTTCGCTGAAATTGTTTGATTTGAAACAATTTCTTTGATCATGGTTTTCCATTGAAATCGGTCTGTTTGTTTAAGGTCGTCTTTGAATATTTTAATACTTTATTTATTTTAAAGTTGATTTTTTTTACATTACAAGGTAAAGAGCTTTGAAGTTTGCAAAAATTTCCATTATATATCTTCATGGTTCAAACTTTTAAACTATACCATTGCATGATTATTATAAAAAGAGTCTGATTGCGACCGTGGCCAGGTAAATGAGTACCGCTCAGGTACATTCATACGCAAAGGTAAAGTTTGCGTTGATTTCTTTAACGTTAGTTTATTTTTATTGTTTTCATCATATTGGAATGAGCGCCATTAGACTGTTTGGATCGGTATTAACTGCTTTAAGCTGCGATCGTATGTTGAACTATACAAATACAACTTTGGCCACCCGCACATCAACTGTTTGAAGCATTGACGGCTTTGAACGGTCGATAAAACAAAAACCTCGCGGTTGGGAGGCTCACATGTCGCATGAGGCCCACGCAATCCTTGTACATTGATCATTAATTACATGCTCAAGCAGTTCGTGTGGAGGCGGCCTAATTGACCTTACGTACCTACGTACCAATAAAAAAAAACCGGATGAATGCGAGGACTCGCCCACCGAGGATGATGTACAAAGACACGATTTTTATGATTTAATTAGAAATGTTGTTGTAAGGCTTCTTCCTGTACATTTTTTTCTAATTTAGAATTTTGATTTTGTCACAGACAGAGAGGTAACAAAGTGATACTATATTGATTCCATTTTTTTTCCTCTGGAGGTGGGTCCCTGAAAGTCCAGATCCAACCTAACGTTACAAAAAAGTATTCGAGTGTTATATTACAACTCCCTTGAAGGTGTATGTCAGGGCATTGCCCTTATTCAGTAGAATTTAATTATATTTTTTGCAAAGCCGCCTCTGAATGTTTACTTTTAATTTTATCCTTATTTAAATGACGCTTTTGTATACTTTTTGGTATAAATTACGGTCGCAATAAAAGAGTATTAATTAGGCCAATCGTAAACTGCGCGTAATGGGGGAGGGTGAAAAAGTTAAAGGCGTGCGCTAAAAAGTGCGTTTGTAAGGGCACGCTTGTTTGTTATATTTCCTCGTGAACATAAATGACACGCTTTTGAACACAAAACAATGATTTGACGGGCCTGTTGGTCTAGTGGTTAGTGACCCTGACTGCTAAGCCGGAGGTCGTGGGTTCGATTCCCACCCAGGACAAATCTTTGTGTGATGAGCACGATCATTTGTTCTGTGTCTGGGGGTTATTTATCTATAATATGTATGTATTTAAATATATATAATTATGTTTATCAGTCGTCTGGTTACCATAGTACCATAGGTTCTGCCTACTTTGGGATCAGATGACAGTGTGTGAGATTATCCCAAGATATTTATTTAGATATTTAATGATTGACGTCTTTGGCGACGTAAACAAACAAAAGCTAGATTTCACACCACATACAACATGATATATACAAAACTGCGGTCACCAACCCGCTTGCCCAGCGTGGTGACTATGGCAATAAACACCCCATGATTGCGAACCATAACACACGGCCCCCAGTTCCCGCTAGTCCCACTGAGGAAGGCGGAGGAGAAGGACCCGGTGCTGTAGTACAACTTGGGGAGAGGCGTATGTCCAGCAGTAAACCGGGTGCTGTAATGCAACTTGGCAAAGGTGTATGTCTAGCAGTGTACCGCTATAGGCTGACTGGATAAGTAACTTACAAGTATTTCTACTCCAATATTTCGTCTTTTGTTTCCCTAGCTATGTTGGGATCGGCTTCCAGGCTTACTGATTCAATATATCACGAAGATTTTACATAGAGTGACTGTCTACCACTCCATTTATTTCGCACGGGTTGCACAGTTATAAATGTCTATAATCATACCTGCACAAAAACCTTCTTGTATGACTCTATTTATTACTGAAAACTGCACTTAAATCCGTTTAAGTTCGTAATCGCAGTGTTGCCAAGTAAAATTCGTTTTGTGTTTTGTTATATTTTTGGTTAAGTTACTTGTTTATTTTTCCTTATTGTTTTTTTTTTTGTTCTGATTGTGTGGATCTCTTCTGTGGTTACAGTGAATATTTTTTCTGTCTTCTTTGTCTTCTTCTAAGCTAAGTGTAATTGTCTCACTGTGGCGTTAAAAATTCTCTTTATACAAATAAGGTTTGGCCACACTTGAAAATAATGAAAAGAACAATTAATTTTTAATTTAAATAATAATGAAGTTTTCCTCCCCTAATTGGAGCTTTTATTTATAATTACAACATAATAAGTTTTATTGACTTCTGTGGAAATAAAATAGAATATATAAAATGGAACTAATTAGTTCCTTAATTACATTTTGCGAATTCCATGAAATTCTTTTTGACATAATATCAGAAAAAATATGTTGAAATCTGACGTATGACTGACATGACATGACACATGACACGCATGAGCATGTGACGTGAAGAAGTGCGCATAATATTGCGAGGAAAGTTTTGAACATGAACGTGGAGTAATATAGATTGTGTGGAGGACGATATGGCTTGAAAGGATGTAACTTGTGAGATGACGTCAAATACGGAAGTACCTATCGAAGAAGAAGAGGTGCAGCGCCAAACCAATGTTTTTTTTTTTATTCTTTAAGAATTTAATCCTTGTGTCGCGGGGGTTTCACAAACATTCAAATCACATGCACAAAGAACACCCAGACTTGGGACAATACCCTGCGGGGATCGAACCCGCAACACGTCGCGCACAATGTAATTAGCGTGGTGACCTATACCACTCGGCTATCCGTGCAGTCAAATCCAGTCAAATTAGGATAAGGACAGACAGATGTCGATGATGAGAAAACAATAATTTGTTCTCATTATCTCTCCACTTACTTCTCCTATTTAAAAATAATTAACTGAAGCCAGTAAAAAAATAAAAGAGGACATTTCAATCAAATTTCAGCAAAAAATCTCTGCTACATAAAAGGTCTTGTTTAACCGATGTTATATTTTTAAATATAGAATAAAAAACGACCGGACTTCCCTTTGAAGTTTGCCGACTACCAACCATTGTTTGATAAACGTGACAAAATGAATTTGAAAAAAGAATATCTGTATTTTGCTGATTTCAACGGACAGTTTTTACGAATTTAATTATTGTTCCTTTTTAAAATTGTGATACGAATTCGTTGACCGTTAAAAAAAGACGTTACTACTAGTAGCCTACTGCTGATACATTTTACCGTATAAAGTATACTTCTAAATGTCTTGGTCAGTCGCCCGTAGGCACTCCTTACACATTAAATAAATAATTTATACGTCCGACCGTACCCGAAATAAGCTTTAAAATAAAGTGTCCCGGTGCTCCGACTTTATGCGTTTACCCTAAGAACAGCCTTCTTACCAACATTTAGTGTAAGAATTTTGTCTTTTATATCTAAAATGTGTCGTCGTAATTTTTCGGTTGACAGATCACTGGCAGCATTATTTCCCCGAGGGAGCAAGCTGGATATTTATTTAAACCCTTGCTGAGGAGTAAAAAGATAATGGGTCTTACAGATTTCCTCAAATATGAAGGATGTAAAAACTATATACATTTTACGTAAGCGTTTTATGACTAAACAGCGTGAATACTGTTTTTTGTTTATTTGAATAGTTCTTTTATCAGGAGACCGAATAAATAAATTGATTTCGCAGTTACCAAGACAAAGGTCCACCTCTGCCGGACTCCGACAAAGGCAAGGACGGAACCAAAGGATTGGAAAATCCGTCATAGTCGTACCTTTGGTGAAAAGAAAGGTGCAGGTCCATCTAAAACCTGCCGGTGCTGCGTAAAGCTTGCGTAAGCGATCTCGCGGCTCCGGCAAGGGCGAGGACAGGACCGGGGTGTTTTTGGTCGGTGCAAGTCCGACGTATCCCCACGTTGTGCCGTAGCGTGGGTAGAAGTCATCAGTGTTTACCCCGAGAAAAAAAATGACCATCAATAAGCTGAACACTTTTAAATAGTTGCAATAAAAACCTTACATAGTATAAACAATGTCAGTCCCGCTGCTTATAAGCTTAGATCTATTAAAGTACGCAACAGATTTTAATGCACTTTTCAGCAATCGATAAGGTGATGAAAGAGAAAGGATTTCGTATATAAAATTTTTCGTATATATCTTCTGCCTTCCGGCTAATCTTTTCCCAAGCTACGTTGGGGTCGGCTCCCAGTCTTACCGGATTTAGCTGAATACTATATTTTACATGGAGCGCCTGCCTATCTGACCTCCACAACCCATTTTACTGGGTATGAAGTGTCCCTTAGTATGACTTGTTGTCAGAATTGTAATGACTTAACGACTGTCAAAGATCACCGTATGACAGTCGGAACCAACGGCTTAACGTGCTTTCCAAGGCAAGGAGGGAACTAACTATAGGCATTAATATGAAACAACCGCCCACGTCATCCTGGACTGTACGGAGGTGGCAAACTACAGGGCACTACACCTCAAGGCTCCGAGGTCTCTCTCCGAAGCAGTCGGTAACGTGAAGGGTCTGCTAGGCTTTGTGGAGGAGTTGGGGGGGCTAGCGTAGTGCAAGCACTCCCTCTCAACGCAAAACAGGCGCAAGAAAAGTCGTCGATTTGCGGAAAGCAAGCCCGCGATAACCTATACCTATACCTACCTAGGCATTTATATTATGCCACTCATGGGAATCCGGAACGCCCGGGAGGGGTCGTTGTTAGTTATAAGACTGAAACGCACTTGGAGTAAATTATCAATGAAGCTAGCATACTGCATCTGAAAGATTCGAGTCTCATACACCAAAAATGCTTCCCATAAAAACACTGGATACCTCGTTCCGTATCTTGAGTATAAATTGTGTTCAACTAAACATGTGCAATATGCATACATCAAACGTTCTCAATGCAGCAGATAATGGGAACATTAATTGCAAAACGCTCGACCGCCCTCTGTCGGCGTGGTCTTAAGTAAATCTGCAGCCCAAGTTCCTAGTTTATGTGTTTAGTTCGAAGCTCCCTGTTAAATTGCTGAGTTAATGTATAGAATATACTATATATGTTTACGTCAAAGTTTTCAGTTTTCGTGTTCGAACACTCCAGTAAAACTATGTTAAACTCTAACTTCTTTGTTTTGATATCTTCATTACATTTTGTACGCCGGTGCAGATTGCTGTAGGTGATAAAAATGTGACATAAGGATTCATGGAAGAAAGGTTCATAAAGATATCCCTCTGATGAAAACAAAATAAACACAAACCTTTAATTTACTAGCTGTTTCCCGCTGCCCCGCCTGCGGTCTGCGGTTTTTTTTTGTGATGTAAGCTATCCTATCTTTCAAGTTGGATCAAACTGCACACGGTGTGCAAATTTCATTAAAATCGGTTCAGTAGTTTCGGAGTTCATCCCGGACAAACATCGTGACACTGGAATTATATATAATAGGTATTACAGTTAACAAGAATATTTGATTCTCAGTAATTCCTAACCAGTTCGTCAATATTTATTACAAGTGTATTTCAAGCAGGTATATAATTCTGCTTGAAATATTGACAGATTTGAATATTGTGAGCCACAAACCTCTCAAACAATTTGTAAGCTTGACGAGGCCTCTTGAGCTCTTTATCGTATTCAAGTGAAGAGTTCCGACGTACCTCGGCCAAATTAAAATATACTTGAGTGTACTAAGTAGTACTTAGGCAATTTATTGACAAAATATAGCTTTATATAATGCCTTTCTGAATATGTTGGTATTGGTATTTAATTTTGGCGGTTATTGGCCTAGGAATCAATAGGTTTAAGTATAGTTTATGTAATGATTGTGCTGAGCTGTATGGGTTAATGCCTGAAATAAACGCTATTTATTTATTGTTTAATGTAAATGTAATGTAATGTTAGCCTGTACGCAATGATAGAATAGAATAGAATGTTTATTCGCTAGAGACATGGTATATACAAAAGGTGTTAAACAAAAAATACTTAGTTCTTAACACATCTCGCCTTCAATAGGCACGCGAAAACTTTAATTAGTATGGTACTATATAACAAAAAAAAGGTAAATAGGTATCTACTTATAACTCTAAAACAGTTTCACTTTTTAAAACTAAGAAATTCCTCTATACTATAAAAACAATTATCAACAAGCCAGGTCTTTAAAGCTTTTTTAAATTTTAATAATGGTAATTCTCTAATAGGTTTTGGTATGTGATTATAAATTGTTATTATCATCATTGCACTGTTTTGTTTGTGAAACGTACTTCTACATCCTATCATTTTAAGTTTTGTTGGATCTCTTTGTTAAAAATTTGTATCGGCGTTAACTGTAGGATATAAGTGATGATGATTTTTGACAAACATACCTATTTCAGCTATGTACAAGGATGCCAATGTCAAAATTCTTAATTGTTTAAAAATAAGTCTACAGGATTCTAAAGGACTGGCGCCCGTTATGGCCCTTAAACATTTTTTTTGAGCAATAAATATTCTGTTTTTGTCGGTAGAGTTACCCCACAATAAGAGCCCATACCTTAAAACAGATTCTACGTAACCATAGACCATTCTAGATAACAAACAAAGAAGAAAGCAGTCAACATAATTATAATACTGGGCTATAAACATCCCACTGCTGGGCACAGGCCTCTTCCCATATACAGAAGTAATGAGTATTTATCACCGAACTTGCTCATTTCGGATTGGCGATTTCTCCTCACGGCAAGTTTCCTCACGATGTTTTCCTTCACCCTTTGTCAATGATGTCTTAGAATGATTAAGAAAGCATGGGTTTGAACCTGCAAGCATGTGCACGCGAATCCAGCTATTGAACCGCTAGTCCACTACGACTACAATTAAAAAAAGACAATAATTATGAATATTTACACATAACTGTTAAAAATTCGCAATTCTCATCCTTCCCAGTAAGTATAGAAGTGGAACATTCATAGGCTGCTTTTATTATTAACTTTGCTTTAATTGAAGAATTTTTTGAAAAGTACGTAGGTACGTTATTCCGTTCAAACACTAAGTTGTTTGTGGATGTGTATTTAGGGTTTTTCCCATAATATAATAACATAATTATGGTATAAAAGTTTATTTTTTGTTCAAAGTCAACTCATACATAATTGACTGCACGGATAACCGAGTGGTATACCTAGGTCACCACGCTAATTATCACTGTGCGCGAAGTGCTGCGGGTTCGATCCCCGCATGAGACAAGCATTTGAGTGATCCACAAATGCTTGTTCCAAGTCTGGGTGTACTTTGTGCATGTGATTTGTTTGTGAAACCCCCGCGACACAAGGATTAAATTCCTTGATGCAGGCGTAGTTTTTTAATAAATAAAAAAATATATATTATGTTTAGGGTAACTATAATTTCGCATTACTAGGTACCTATAATTTAATCGGAACGGATTTCCGAGGTCAATGTCAGTATAGATAGTGTGCGAAAATATTACCCAAATGATAAGCGATGCTGAGAACATTTCATAAATACAACGATGAATGAATATGTATGAAATTTATGATATGCTTCTTTTATCTTTCATCAATAATATATCACACTTTCAAACTAGGCAAACTTAATTTGGGGGGTTAGTCTAAGGTATCAGTCTTGTGATCGTGTGATTGCCGGTTCGAAATGTGAACTCACTCGTAACAAGCAATTTAGCTTAGTTCGAGGTTTCACAAGAATACTAGTAATGTAGAGTCCACATTGCTAAAAACTTAAAAAAAAAGGAAGCTTTTATCAAACTCTGTCTTTTTCTTTACTATACCTTTTTCAGTAACAGTTACATAGTTATCCGAGTGGTCACCACGCCAAATACCCTACCCGCATGCGAACAGTAATCGTGTGATCCACAATTAGTGCTTGTTCCAAGTCCTGTGTTCTTTGTATGTGTCAGTCACCATTCTTTCTAAGTAAAATGGGGTGAATAGAAAAGCAGAGGGTGAATAGAGAAATGCGGTTTTTTACATTTTACACAATTGTTTCAAAAAATATAAGGAAGCTGTTTTATGTTAAATCTTACGCATGCCTCACGATAGAAGATTGGAATCCTTCTCCAAATTTGTTTTTATTCACCCCTAATAATTGGTAAATAGGGGTTATAAACAAGAAAAATATCTTGTGTCACTTTTCCTTTGCAGAACCCTATATGAAACCGAAGAAAAATTCGGCCTCTTATTAAAATTCCTTACTTACCATAGATTCCGTTGGGAATATTAAAATATTTCGTACATCCGATGCTAGATAAGAAATTGGGTCGTATGGAAATTTTCTTTCAAATAATTAAAAGCATTTGTGTAAATTGACGTGGGTTCCAATCGGGCATGTAATTATTGGATTTTGTTTTAAAGGTAATGAGAAATATGAAGGGTCTGATGTTAATCATGGTTTAGTAATTATACTTTTGTGTATTAGTATAATTACTCTGGGATATCAGTAATTTGTTTGAAACTAGACATGTGTCTAGTTTCAAAAAAATTATTACATCTGCCAATATTTTAAATGAAAAAGTTTTGGGTTGTGGACTGCGTGACCGAGCAGTGGTCTGACAAAATGTAAACATCGTATTACCATTGATCGACACGCTAAGAAGAAGAATAATGAAAAACTTTAGTTTTAGGGTTTTAAATTTAATTGTGTCCAGTCGAAATTATTGTATTTTTAATTAATTCCCAGAATGTGAAAGTAATCGAAATTTATCTTATATATTTTTTAATTTTAACAATATTATGAGTAATGCAGTTTGTGGTTCTGCTTAGAATTTATCACCACGCTTGCTCACTTGCGAACTATTTTGAGTTACCACCCTTAAATGTTCATGGAATGTAATACATAAAATAGTTAAAAAAAAACAATGAAAAATAAAAATAAATGAAACAAACACTTCCTAAACAAACATTCTTCTAGTTACAAATAAATGTTAAAAACCGGTACACGAGTTCGGAATGGCCCACTAGTCTAACTCGGCTATCCTGCTATATTGCGCCATTGGTATTCAGATGGGCCATTGCAGTTAACTCATGGCCATTGCAACTTAGATGTTTGTTACTCGATAGCTACGGCTGAATGGATCCGGATCAGATTTACTCTCGGAATACTATTATGCTTGAGTTTCCTGGTCGAAGGAATTTTGTGTTCAATTACAAAATCTTCAGGAATGTAGGGACAATCTATAGAAAGAAGGTTCTTAATTAAATTAAACTGTATTTCTGTTTCTTCTTATTTCTGTATGTTTTTTTATGCGATATAGGTATCCGCCAAATGTAAATCGATACTATTAAATTCTTGCTGCTCATTCTGTTCGTGTTTCATAATTTTTCATATTTTGTGTTAGTAGTTTAGTATTTAAATTAAAATTATTGGAAAATTTACCAAATATTTTTATATTATCATGCAATTATTGGAGTCTGTTTTTACTTACATCAATGTGTAACAAATTATTTCATTAGAAGAGATTTTTTGTTGGACTATGTATTCGATCAAAAGATAATAATAGGTATATAATATGTAACATTCATTGAATGTTAATGATAGTATTAAAAAAAGAATTTAGATATTATAATAAGTTAGACCCTTGATATTGTGACCCAATATATTTTGTTGGTACTAATAAATAATATTATTGAGATTTTTCAACAGTTAAAGCACTTGGGAAATGGTGAACGGTAAGACAAACATTGGGGCTATCTGGAATAAAAAAATAATAATTTATTTGTATTTAGTTCTAAGGTAGATCGACAGCACAGTATACATAGGCAAAGAAATTTTTTTTTGCCACACTTTTTAGATTTAAAAGTATATTTGTAATACTGTTAAATTTACCATCATAGTTACCATAAAAAAAGTATCGTAAATTACCTGCCAACCTGAAAGACGACCGTTCGTCAAAGTAACACTGACCTTGACCCCGCCTAAACCTTAACGTGAAAGCAATAGT
Organism: Plusia festucae; assembly: GCA_950381575.1. Taxonomy (NCBI): domain Eukaryota; kingdom Metazoa; phylum Arthropoda; class Insecta; order Lepidoptera; family Noctuidae; genus Plusia; species Plusia festucae. The sequence continues at coordinate 2,730,742 of OX494447.1, forward strand.
CAAGGTTAATTTTCATAATTGGTTTGTATGGCGAGCTCTTCACCAATACCTTTAGGCACACAAACTGAACTTCGCTTATATATTTTAACAAAAACCTGAATTTGTTTGACAAAAAACTTGACAAGTGCGAGTCGGACTTGCACATCGAGAGTTCCGTATATTTTTTGATAATTTATTATTAATACAATAGTGTAGTCAAGTTACAATCGTGTAGTTAAGTTAAGTAATAAGTATAGTTTTCAGACATTTTGCTGTAGGTACCTGTAATATGAGTAATACGGTACTACTTGTCAAATTTATAGGTCAACGCCGTTGACCAAAAACCTGCTAATTTAGGGGTACCCAATCAATTTTGATTCCTTTGAGAGTGCCGATATTACGTTTATTGCGGTATAAACGACCGTTTTATTTTCTCACAGCTCAATTGACTAAAGAATTAAAACACCAAAATTAATATGCCTTCGAACTGAGAACCTGCTGGATTATAAAAATTGTGTCTAACAAGTCGCATTGAACAAGTTATAATACTAATCTATTAAAAAAAAAAAAATCTTACTTGCAATGTGGTTCGCATATTACTAGTATTAAATATTGTTAACACCTCGTAAGCTAAATGCTTGTGTTACGAGTGGGTTAACGTCGGTAGTGCTATGGGTTGGATCCGAACCGACAACCGATCGAAAGTCCGACGCCCTAGCCATTAGGCTACCACCGCTTCTCCATCATCCATCAATTCATGAGACTTTGGCTTAGGCAAGTTACAGGTAATTGTTATTCAATTGTTTAAAACCCGATTACCGATTTAAATTATTATTTTAGCGTCTCAAATGTACGTATCGCGTGACAATACTCATTACATACTAGATGATTAAAACGAATGAGTTGTTTACATAACTTTACCATGTAATTATCGCCGTCTGACATATGACGTATTAATCTAGTATTATGCTTTGACATTTCACATTTTGAGGAACCTTGTTTAGTACGAGTAGACTCGTTCACAAAATATTCATGGGAAATGTATACCTATCTACACTAATATTATAAAGAAGAAAGATTTGTATTTTTGTGTGTATTATGTTTGTAAGAAATAAGCTCAAAACTACTGTGGCGTTTTCAAAAATTCTTTCACCAATTAGATAGCTACATTCATCTTGAGTAACATAGGCTATATTTTTTACTAAAAAATTAGGTACCGCGGGCGGAGTCGCAGGGAACAGCTAGTCGTATATAAAAATAAAATTTTACATTCAGAGAAATAAATAATTAAACGGCTTATTGATGGTGGTTGGATGGAGGTTTAACTAACGAATTTATGTGCACTAAGTTGCAGGCTCGAATCCAGTACAGGGAAGTATGAATGTGTCTTTTTCTAAGCCATTTTGTACTTTCTGAAAGTCCTTTTTGTTTCAAATCTCCCAATTTGCATACGTACAACATCTTAAAACTCAAATTAACAGTTTACTAATGATGTCATAATTCAGAAGTATCTATCTCTTCTTGTTTCTCTATACCGAACGAGTTCACGGTCCAATTCCCAAACGGATTTGTGTTATCCAGGTATGGGCAACGAGCCGGAAAAAATAAGAACCTGAACTTTCCCTCCATCGCAAATTAAGCTTTATGACAAGCAGACTGGATCGAATTTCCAACAAAGCTTCATCTAAAACATATCCGCTTTAAATCATTTTCGTAACTCTCCCAATTAAATTTATCTGTTCTACACGTATAGTCAACAAATGCTCCCAAACTTCCAGTTAAATGCATTTGGCTTGACCCAAATAAAGTTCCCGGTGAAATATAACAAAGTACTAAACCGCGATCAACGTTCAAATCTCTGAATTCCCGGAAATAAGTCCCGGATACCGGGATTACCGTGCCGACGGATTTTATTGTTCTTTTCCACAATTAGGTACAAGCTGATCCGACTTTACTTAAAACTGAGCGTTGTTTTAATTGCCAGTGGTAAAAAACAGAAAGTCAAGATGGCGTTGTTCCTCAAAATTTCAAATTTCCTCCTTTGAATAAAACGAACATAAGAAGCTTAAACTTATTAAAAATTAACTGTGAACTCTTACCTGTATAATATTCTTTATTTTTCTCCTTAATTCAGCCAAATACAATTTATCGCTACCTTCAAACAATCATAAAAATATACTGGCAAACAAAATAAAATCAAACGACTTCCCGTGTTCTCAATAACATCACTGAAATAATATTCATTTACGATCAAAAATCAAACGAAAATAAAAATTGATTTTCTGCTTTTCCGCACCCCTGGGGTCCAGACTTCGGCCACATCGTAAACCCGCATTGGCATATAAAAAGACAGTAAAACTTTAACAATGTACACGTTAACGGCTCATTTTCACTGTCTATTAGTTCTAACTATTCTTCTTGATCAGATACTTGACTTCCTTTTATAGATACTTAAACAAGGATTTTGTAAAGATTAAGTTATTAAGTGGATTGCTTTGGTTATGTTAAACCATATTCATTTCGGAAATGAGAAGCAGCTGTAGTTTAATTGCTAGAATGTCGGACTTGCGATCATGTGGTTCTCTGTTCAAAACCCACCAAATGCAATACCAACGTGAACCCACTCGTCACCCACTCGCCACAAGCATTTAGCACGAGGGATTAACAAAAATACTTAGATACTAATAAGCGACGCACTTCATTACATAGTTTAAGAACAGTCACTCCCGCTTTCCTGTACGTTTAGATCTTTCAAACTTAGCTACGGATTTTAGTACAGTTTTTGCAATAGATTGAGTTATCCAAGTGGATTTTGTGAAGAATTAGAGGCATTTATTACTCATACAGAAGCTGGTACAAAAAAATTGAAGCAAATGTTTTAAGACTTAATAAAGAATCAAGAGTATATAAGAGATGATAATATTAAAAGCTGGGTACTCTAATAGTGGGGAAATTGGATGAGGTTTTTGAATTGATTCTCGATGGAAAATCTCAAGGTGTAGGAATGATGTAGTGGAAAAAAAACCTAAGTCCTTGCGGCAAAAAGTCATTCGATTACTTATCTGCCGATGAATCTGATTGCTTCGTAACAGTATTAAAACAAGGTATTTGCCTCCTGTCTATTTTAATTAAGCGGCGGTAGCCTGATGGCTAGGGCGTCGGACTTGCGATCATGTGGTTGCTGGTTCGAATCCCACCCATTGCAGCACCGAGGTAAACCCAATCGTAACACAAGCATTTAGCTTAGTACGAGGAGTAAACAAGAATGTAAGTAATGTGCGACCCACATTGCTAGCAAGCTTTTTTCAAGCGAAAAATAATTAACGACCAACCTCCCAGTTTAATTACCTAGACAAAAGCTCAAGCCAATACAATTCATGAGACACTTATTTTCACACAAAAAGACAGTCTACAAGCCAGACAATGATTTCTTCAAACAGATAAGTCACGTTCCACAGAATAATATAAGAACTAATCCTATTACATCATCTTATACCAACCACATAAAAACGAAAATAACTTTTCTAACAAACGTTTTGACAACGAATGTGATTCAGACCATTCCTTCATATAAACTTTTTCGATTGTCGAAAAGACATGACTTCATTATCAACATCTTCAGATTTTCACATAGGGTTTGAACTAAAAAAAAGCCAGGTGTGAACCGATTTGTAAATAGTGACTAAATAGTTTTTACTGCTTATATCAAATCTTATTCCGCCTAGTCAATATATTTTCCAGTTTTAGTGGATACGGTATTCGTGGAGTGACAGTCTGTCCTCCACAAGTCCACCACCCATTTTACTGGATAATAATTATATTGTAGTACGAATATGCTGCAGACAATGCAAATCATATTAATATAATATATCGCGTAAGTATAATATTAATATTATATTATAATAAAACCAAAGAGATATTATGTGTAAAATGAATTCACACATTCATGGTTAAATTTTTACCATTTTCAGTACTGAACCCCAAAAAAGATATACCATCAAATCGCTAACGTCCAAATATGACATTTTTGTAATTTAACTTTTTGCGTGATCAATCACCTTGTGAAAAGTTGTGTCGCAAAGCCGGCGGGATTATTAAAAATACCTCGGACATAACTGACGTTTGAGTCCTGAATAAGGATCGCTTGGCTGCTAACTACGTCGGCGAATAATTGGTTTTCAGGAAACGATGTTAGTGGTTTTGTTTTCATTTTAGTACCTTATTTTCTTGACCTTAACAGTTTTAGTACATTATTACGATTATAACGAAGACTCCACTTATTAAATTTTACATTCCATTATAAAATAAACACTATAAATATGTTTAAGCGATGTCTATCATCGTTAACGCTTGTAGAAATGTACCTTGTCTAAGCTAGGTTACATATGATGAGGCTCTTTTAAGTCTTCTGCTGTAGCGGTAACTGGCCATTTGGGGTAATTAGCATGAGCTGGTGGTCTATAATTTGGGGGAGTTCTCTTGTCAGTGATGAAGTTCTACCGGAGGTTTATATTTTTCCTTCTTTTATTTGGTGTTAATTTACAGTGATAAAGTATATTCTCATCCGCTTATAAAGCCATCAAATATGTGTAATGTCAACTTATACACGCGTATACATACACATAAAAACACACACACACACACACATACACACACACACACACACACACACACACACACACACACACACACACTAAAATGTTGCTAAATGTTAAATATAATTATTATAAATTTTGTAATGACTACATAGTTCTTAAATAATTTCCTCCGAACTTCTTTAAGCTGTGCCCTATCGGGTCCATATTGTGTCTATACTATAAGTAATTGTACCACCTGTTATGACATATAACATATGGAATGCTAATAAAGATTTGAGTATTGAGTAAAAAACAATTTTCTATATTGTCTCGGGTCTGGGTGTTTGTGGTACCTTCGTTGTCTCTGATTCCAAAACACAAGTGTTTTAGCTACTTACTATGGAATCGGATCAATGTTTGTTATGTTGTCCACATTTATTTATTTATTTTTGATGTCGTTTGTAACACGCTTAGAATAGGATTAATAGTTCTTAACACTTTTCTCAAACATACAACTACGTAATAAATTATATGTAACAAGATTCTTTTACGTCCAAATTCAAGGAATCGTGTCATAAGTACACAATGAAAATACTTCCACAATTTAGTATGATAGAATATATAAAAAGTAAAAGTTTGTTATATTAACAAAGTTTCTGAATTCATTTGATTCTTTTATACTGTAACGAAATATATATACTTTACGGTTCATGTCCAGTGAACCGTAACATAGGATGGAAAAGTATTTTAGAAGTTTCGGTTTTCTTAATTGTATGAGAAAAACTATTTCAATAGTTTTTTGTTAAGAGTTTTGTGATTGTATTTTTGTATGGGATTGTGGAACTGCTCAGACTGCGGTGTGAAAAAGATTTCTTTTCTGTAAAAAAAAAAGAAATATTAGTTAAATGAATCTAGTTGCGCTATTATTGATTGTCTCATTCATCAAATTGTCTATAAATCGACATGAAAGAAAACTGTTTTTTTTAGCCTATAATAGATCCCACTGCTGGGCAAAGGCTTCCCCTTTCTTCTTCCAAACCTCTCCATTTTGTGCGATTTCTGACCACGTGCGCCCCGCATACCGGACTTAGAACCAGTTTTTTGAACCCGAGTTAACTCAACCAATGGTTAAATATGCGAACTAATGGTTTCAAAACAGGTTTTTTCCATCAATTGTTAGGCTATCAAATGATCAAATTGTTTGGAGAGTTAGTTAACAATTTGTTAAATAAATATTGATTAATAAACGCGTTCTACCGAAATTTGAATCCATTAGTTAGCATAGCATATTTAGCCATTGGTTGAGTTAATTAGGGATAAAAAAACTGGGCCTTTATCATCACACCACCTTCGGCGAGGTCGAACTCAACGAAGATGGTTTATTTTAATAAATAAAAAATGTTTTAAATTACGCTTTAAAATATTTATGTTATTTGAATGTTAAGGCGCTGCTCGACTTGCGCACGCAGACGCTACGAACGTGAGTCAATTTTCACTTTGTATAGAAAAGAATAGAATAGAATTCATTTCAATAAAGATTATAATAGAAGATTATAATAGAACATGACGGCAATAGAATTCTAGGACAAAATTACTTACTCTGTAAGCGCACTTTTTTTTACACAAACAATTATACAAAGCAAGTAAAATTATCACACTATAAACTATCATATTAACAGATTAACTCACTTCATTAAATGATTAACCTATTCGTCACCGAGCGGCGACCGGTCGCCGCATTGCAATAAAAAATCAATTGTGTCTCATTAGCGGTGATTAGAGAGATTAATGCCTATTGACGGTATACATAGAACAAATATTCTTTACCTCCCTTCATAGGAGCACCATAATTAATTATATTATTATTTTAAATCTAAATTATTCAAGCATCAAATTAAGGCCCATAATAAAATTGTATTAGCTATAATCTGATGAAACTTCCTACGATTTTAATTAATGTTATTAAGTATTCATAATAACCAGATGTGGCCCGTATCAATTTCTAATCAAGCTAATGCTGTCTGACCTTTATAACCCAATTAATGAAAAATCGATAAACTTCGGTACATCATCTTTTTGTGGACGATTAGGTATGTTTCTTGGGAAATTAATCAAATAATATTGTAGTGAAATACTGCTATTATGATAGATTATACTTACAGGGTTAATTTAAAAGGAGTGCGGATATTCAACGAGGTAATCAGATGCATAAAACTGATCAACTTTCCCCAAGGAACATAGGTCGAAATCATAAAATGGAAAATGAACTTTTCATACAAAGTGACAGGTCACGTGACTTATGTTTGTATGAAAAGAACAGATTTTAATCATATATAGTGCACTAAAATAGGTCATAGGTTTTATCTTATCGTGATGCTCCTGTGAAATGCTAAATGCATGTTCGTTAGCTCGAAGCTAGCGAGTTTAGCTCTATAACTACTATTAATTATGTTTTGATTTAACTCCAACAAACAGGCTGAGTTGAGTTGATTGTCCAAAAATAGTACTAGTGGAGCCTTTTCAAACTGAAATAAGAAGATCCAAATTTAGCGATAAGTTAAGTTAAGTTACAAAAGACCGACTTTCATTATTGATAAGGTCAATAGCTGAACAAAAATAAACTTATCAGTCTGACAGGTCTATTGTTAACAAAAAACTTTTTGCTTCTAAGAATTACCAACGTGGTAACATTTTCAGAAATAAGTGGAAACGTGCTTACTATATTATTAATACAGCGTATTCTTAAAACTAATTAACATTGATTACATTCAAACAAAATTCCCTTGAATAGAACGGTTTTTTTGCGGTAAGTACTAGACTATTTATACAGTTCATTCACCTGATGGTAATAACTATTAGATACGTTAGTGTATCTTTTACTAAAGTGTTGAACTCATGAAAGATTGCTCATTCATGAGTTTTTACTTTTAGTAAAAATTTATTTTGTACTGTAGCGGAATGACATCCTTACAAAAATCTACCTACATTACATTATTTGTTCGAATGAATAATAAAGTAATGTAGGTACATTCAAAATTTCATTCGAACACATATGTACCATGTAGGTAGATTATTGTATGGATGACGTAAGTTTTTTTTTTATAAATGTTACTAGCAATGCTGGTCGCACTTTACTAGTAATCTCGTTAACCCCTCGTGTTTAGCTAAGGTGCTTGTGTTACGAGTGGGTTCACGTCGGTAGTGTAATGGGTGGGATTCGAACCCGCAACCATATGATCGCAAGTCCGACGCCCTAGGCATTAGGCTACCGCCGCTTCAAACAGTTATTTCTTATTAGTCTAGTGTGATTTAAGTTAGACAGCTAATACGTATAAGTTTCGTTAGGTTTGTTTGTATATTCCAAAAGTCACGAAGGATTATGTTATAACTGGACTTGGTCAATGTTAAAATATATCTTTTAAGCACTCTAGTTACAAGTTTTGGTGTCGAATAATAGATTCGAAAAATTTAATACCATTTTTTTAGTATCACATTTCAAGCTAAAATATTTTATAGAAGTGCCTCTTTTAGATTCAATACCATTTCGGTAATTCCCTGTATATTTTCTAGGTGTATAGTAAAACAAGACTATAAACTATGTATATCTTCTGTGCATAAACACAGACACGGAATCAACTAAAGTTCAAATAAACACTCACTTCACGACGCTCCACGAACTAATGAATAAATCTAAGCTAGTTATGCATGAATAGTAATTTTCAACTAACAATTCATGAATTACACCCGTCGTGTTCAAGTGAGGGCATTTACCGAATAACTTAGCAAATCTTACTTCTATTATCTGTCTCTGAACTTAGAATGCAGACTTCTAAAATTAAACTTGAAAATTACGTGCATTTGTCGTTAAGCTAAATTGAATTTTATACAGTATGTACTAAAAATCTTATTGTTCCTTTAAGAGCATGTTTTTTGTACCTGTAGGTTTAACAATAAAGTTATACTTAGTAAAAAAATGTCAATGGACATAAACAGATAACTTTTAATTCGATATTTTGATAGAAAATATTTTTCAAAAATCTAGGCATTTTTGAAAAATATTTTTTAGAAGTCTGCATTCTAAGTCTAGAGATGTTAAATATCGTTAAATAAATTAACAATGAAAATTAAATATTTTATTACCATCTTTATTTGGAACATACGTTTATAGAACAACAGTCGCTTCCGTTGCGAAAGATATTAATAAACTAAAAAGCTGAGTTTAGTTCTTCAAAATTTAGCCCTTAAGAGTAATCTAATGACTTAGTACGTACGCATTTATTATTCTAAACACTTCTTTCTTCATTAAGTATTCACTCTACATTTTCCCACTTTGATAATTACGAAGAGGCAACTTTTCAAATGAAGCCTATCAAATTAAAAATTACTCAAGCTCTCAGCGAAATAAAGGTAACCACATCTTGTAATATACTCCTATAATCCTGACAAATTAAAAATACACCGTCGGTAGATCTAAATGGGTAATATAAAAGTGTATTTAAGTAGAATTTGTGAGTCGCATCTGAGATTACGTTAGACTTCCATAATATTAGTCGGATAATCTGCATTTTGAGACGGCTTAGTGCCATGGCTGGAATAAGCCCGGATGCCGAGCGGGGCCTTTTACAACAGCAACTTAGTAAAGGAAATGCGAATCGTTGCTTTAATAGCTTTCAAAGAGGAATGTTTCGATGCCAGACACCGTGTTTTGATTTTAGAGACTTTACTTGCAGACCGCCGGCATAAATAGCGTAATCATTTGTTTTTTAGCGAAGCGGCATTCAAGTTGTATTTTTGGAATGTAGAAAACAAATTGGTTGTATTCAAAGTTGTTTCTGATTTTGAAATATTGTATTTATGGTAATTTTACTTATGAAACGCTTATTGGAAGTTTCAAGTACTGTAAGTTTTTAAGGCGTATGTTACACATACGTTCTACAATGTCCTCCTACTCAAGGTTTTGTGTATAAAAGGTGGCATTGATGTCACCTCTAATAGATTCGAAGATTGTGCGGTTCAGTTCGGACTTTTAAATGGATCGTTAATTATTTTGTCGAATAGCTGATTGTGAAATTACATCTTGTGGTATTATTTGGAGTTTGATCGAAAATTCGTATTCGAGTTTTGATGTTTTTGTTAACTAAATACATATCATAACTATGTCATTATAATAAATCTGTAGAAGTGAAAATTCTGTACATTGAAAATATAAAAAAAAATAATGGCGGGGTGTGTTACTAGACCGACACCGAACCCAAAAATGTGATTAAAAAAATTTTTGTCTGTCTGTCTGTCTGTCTGTCTGTTTGTTCAGGCATCACGCAAAAACTACCGGTTCGATTTCGATGAAACTTGGTATAATTGTTCTTTAATATTCTGGGCACCACACTGGGTAGTTTTTATCCCGGAAAAGTATATACAATAAAAAACAAACTTAATTTTGCGGTTCGATCCCTAGACCCGAATACTGTACCAACCGCAAATAATAAGTTTGTCGTAGTTTACGTCACCCGCAGTGGAGTTCACTAAGGGGCGCTGCACACGGCTAAGATACTATAATTATTTATCTATACTATATATAATTATATAATATTATAAAGCTGAAGAGTTTGTTTGTTTGAACGCGCTAATCTCAGGAAGTACTGAACCGATTTGAAAAATTCTTCACTTTCACTGTTAGATAGCCCACTTATTGAGGAAGGCTATAGGCTACTTTTCTTTTGGAAATCTATCCCCTATGGGGGTGAAATAGGGGTTGAAAGTTTGTATGGGAAGTTCGGTATTTTCAATGATAGACACATGAAATTTTGTATACGGGTTTCTGGATAGAAATAAATAAATACGTATTTCAGCGATTTTTAAAATCATCCCCCTAAGAGGGTGAAAAAGGGGTTGGAAGTATGTAGGCATATGAATTGTGTCGTTTTCAAATATAGACACATTCAATTTCATACAAGGGTTATTAGTTAGAAATAAATAAGATGTATTTCCGAGATTTTAGAAATCTACCCTCTAAGGGGGTGAAATAAGGGCTGAAATAGTTGGTATGTGAAGTTCAGTAGTCTCAAAGATAGACAGATGAAAAGATAAATAGATAAGATAATGACCATCTAACACATATCTATAATGACGACTCCCGTGGTCGAGTGGCGTTCACTCCGGTTTTTTAAGGTGTCGCCAGCTCTAAGGTTCCAGGTTCAATCCCCGGACAGGTCCATGTAGAAAATCACTTTTATACATTGTCTTGAGTCTGGGTGTTTATGGTACCTTTTTTGTCTCCGATTCCATAACACAAATGCTTTTGCTACTTACTTTACTTTTATTATTATTTTAACGCCATAATATTAGATGAAAAATTTTATACATTCTCCTTACTTTGAAAATCACAGAATACATCTACCTTTAATACTACTCTTTACTTTACGCGCGAGCGAAGCCGCGGGCAACAGCTAGTCATAACTATGTCATACAGATAGATTTTACAATATTTTTTTGATTATTTAACATCAACTAAATAAATAAATTAAATAAATGAAATCAGTTTTAAGGACTTGAACATATGAAAACCGTTTGAATATTACCTTTTCCTTTTTTCTTATTTACAATTAAACAAACACATTGCATCTTCTATTATTCTTCTGCCTATATCTTATATCTATAAAAATAAACGTTTGTCTGTATGTCCTTTATAGAATCGTAAATTATGCATTTGATCAGGTGATGATCTTTAGCAAAGTTGTTGTGTATGAACCCACAAAGGTTTCTGGTACGACCAATTTTCGACAGATGGCGCCACTGTCATTTCAATGATTATGACCGATCAACGCGAACAACGTCGCGGGTTCAGCTAGTCTACTATATAAAACAAAGTCGAGTTTGTTACAACACTTATATCTCGAGAATGGATGGACTAATTTACATGATCAATATTAAAAACGATTGAAAATAGATATTTACGCATAGGAGACAACGTGGGAGAAACCTTGTGGCACAGCTAGTTATAAATAAAAATGAATAGTCGAAATGTATTCGGGCATAAATTCTAAACTACGACTGCACAAAATTGGGTAATCTTTTTGTGTTGTGTTTTTTATGTTAAGCCACTGATGGGATACCAATTAGTGGAATGCCAGCTGTTATTGCTTTATACGGAGTGTTCTTATAAAAAGAACATTTATAAAATAATATTGCAGAAGAAAAATTTTGAAAGTATTTTTTTAATCTCTTAATACTCGTAATTATAAATAAAGAGAGCGAGTAATTAAACATAAAACTATGTTTTACGGGAACGGGATCTACTTACGCAGGTGAAACCGCAGGCCACAGATAGTTTACAATAACTATAGTCCACAAAAAAATTCATTAGTTAATCGACAAGCGATCGGCATGCAATTTCCAACATTAACAACATGCAATAAAGTTCTAAATGAATAATACCACTATTAACGCCTATCACACAATCAAAACAAGTACGGATGGATAATCAATAATATATTATTTTAATCTGTGTTAATTGTGACACGCAAATGTATTCCTATGACATTCGTGTAGTTCGTGACAAGTGAATTATGTCAAGGATATTGTGAACTTTTGTCACACTTATAATATGACGTTGAAGAATCATCCGTATCAAACTATTTTACTATGTCAGTATTTACAAACATAGCTATATACACATATTACTTATTATAATGAAAACTAAAATAAAAATATTCGCAACTAAAACCTTATAATATAAATTAAACTATACCTACTACACTAAAAAACTTACAATAAATAAAGCTATCCAACTAAATAAACAATAGAATACTTATTAACCATTATCAACCGTATTATTTGAAAGGTAATATTTGGGAGTATTTACCGCATATTGAAACAAGTCAATCAGTTTGAAGCAAGAGATATACAGACAAAAAGCTGGTCTCTTCTTTCTATTCGTAAACTCTTGACAGAGTGCCACCGATAGTCTCGCAATGCGTTGCCATGTCGCTCGCTTTTTTTGCAGAGTGAGAGCAATTATTTATTCTGGTGTGGGTCGCCGATTTTATAACATCTGTCCACCGTGTAGACCGCCCGTGAGATCTCTTGCCATCGAATTTACTTGCACCACCACCGGTAGGTAAAAAAAAATGCTCTATTAATTGCTAACCTACCCCATACGGCTATAAATTTTTACTTAAGGCTTTAGGACTTGCACAGGTTCAGAACACTAAAATCTAACAATCCAACCACTAGGGCCTCTTCTCACACAAATGAGGAACAAACATATCCTACCTTACTGACTAAGCAACACGGTTTGCTTTTAAAAACAATAAAAATATTCAATCTTTCTTTTCGATGGAACCTTACCATGTTTGTGGTGTCTGAAAATAGTTACGAGTCAAATAACTCTCGAAGAGTAAAATATTCACTGTGTCGCGGAATAAACCAAATTAAATGTTACATATAACCAGAGTCGGTAAGTATATTTTTTTTCTTTTTCTCATTTGTTAATAGAGCCTTTATCACGTCGCACATGATGGCTTGCTATACCTATACATTTGGCTATTCGTAAAGTCTAAAACATCTGAATGTTTCCTAGATATTTGCAAACAAAACCGACTCTACAAATAGGTCACAATATTCAGCAAAATCGTAATCCAAATATGAAAATAAACCCAACGATTTATTTAACCCTTAATCGTTGAGTCATGGAACCATAACCCAATTCGTTATAACAAACATGAAAAATCCATTTCGATGTTTTAGTAAAAATAAATGTTGCCGGTTCAAATAGTTACGTATAAAGCTATTAAGGCAATTAATTTTATTTTTATTCTGACTATACCTTTATTTTTGTAATAATATTTATGAAAATATAGAAGTATTTTAGTCCGAGGAGAGATAACCATTTGTAAACATACCGAGAACCTTAGAAGTAGAACCTTAGTAGGTGCTCGCGGCCGCTGGACCACGAGCACCTAGACGGGCCTGTTGGTCTAGTGGTTAGTGACCCTGACTGCTAAGCCGGAGGTCGTGGGTTCGATTCCCACACAGGACAAATCTTTGTGTGATGAGCACGATCATTTGTTCTGTGTCTGGGTGTTATTTATCTATAATGTGTATGTATTTAAAAATATATAAGTATGTTTATCAGTTGTCTGGTTACCAAAGTACAGGCTCTGCCTAGTTTGGGATCAGATGACCGTGTGTGAGATTGTCCCACGATATTATTACCTCTACTAAGGTTTTCGGTTCTACTAAGGTTCTAAAGGTCATCACCAGCGTCCGAGGAGTGATGACCATTTGTTAACATACTGAGACTCCGCCTTCTCGGAAACAACTTTAAGCCGTTGCTCCCGTCACATACGGCCATCTTTGACAGTCGTCAAGGCATTACAATTCTGGCAACTAAACGATACTAAAAAATACTTTGTTACCCAGTAATATGTTGTGGAGGTCAGATAGGTAGTCACTCCATGTAAAATACGGTATTTAGCTAAATCCGGAAAGACTGAAAGCCGACTCAAACAACCCCTCAAACAACAAAAATTCGTATACACACTCCAACATACCCCTAATCAGATGATGAGCTGTTTTATCTTTATTCTCCTAAAGCAAGAGTTATCGGTACCCAAAAATCCATCAGCATCACTATTGTCGCGTCAGATGTATCTGTAATCTCCACCAATGAGATACAAGTGAATGGCATATCCTACTTTTGCAGTGCCCGACAGGGACCATAATGAGCTGTGGACTTGCTAAATAATTGACCACCTATGTAACATTATGGTATGCAATAAAGCATTGAATTGAATTGAATATGATTAGCAAAAATTGCCTTCATTAGGATAGTGGAATATATGGAGTCAAGATATCTATACTTTTTTTATAAAAAGTAAATTTTGTAACTATCTTTGTTCGTTTTATGTAGCTAGTATTGTAGACTTCGTTTCATATTCGCTTCTGAAGAATACTTTACTGTTCTTCATTATAACCTCATACTTTATTGCGTTTTATGAAGTAAGTAAGATTTTTGTTCAAAATACATAAAAATATCAATGCGGATGAAACCGAGTCAAAGCTTACAATACCGGCCTATAAATATCTCACTGAGCTACTATCACTAAGGAATGAGCATTGATCACCACGCTTGCTCATTGCGGGTTGGCAATTTCTGATTCTAATATTTGGAATCTAGGTTTTCCTTCACCGATTGTCTATGGTGTCTTAGAATAATTTATTAAGAAAGTACATGTAACTTTGAAAAAGTCATATTGGTACTTGCCTAGATTCGAACCTGCGACCATGCGCATACGAATCCGGTAATCAAACCGGTAGGCCACCACGACAATCAAAAGCTTGTTATTACTAAAGTATATGATATTTGGTATAAGTACAGGTAGAGGTATATTCACCTCGTTTCTTTGTTTATTCCTTTGATCTTCTTCAATCTAAGTTTCAATATAATGATTTGTTCGCTACGTTGAATCCAATTTATTACTAAAAGGAGCGGACTGTCGGCTCCAGAACAATGTTATTTATTAATAATAGTGCCGCGGGGTGAGTGTATAAGCCGTCGAGGTCGCAATATAATAATAATTGATAACAGTTGCATTGTTACAGGCGATTTTAATTTATCTATGACTATCTACTACAGTTATGTTTGTTTTATTTGTTGAATTCGTTTTCGTCCTGAATGGATATTAAAAATAATGGAAAATAGACTATAAAAATGAGAGCAACTAGAACAACTGACGGGGGTGAAATGCGGGGGATAGGTTGTATGTATATATAAAACAAAGTCAGATTTGTTACAACACGTTTAAATCCAGAACAGGTGGACCGATTTTCATGGATCTTGATTAGTCGGATCGTCTTCGTGGAGAATAAATATTAAAAACAATAGAAACTTTACAAAAACTTAATTTTATACTAATGAGGACAGCTTATGCGGGTAAAACCGCGGGGCACAGCTAGTATAACAAAAATTATAAAGCTAAAAAAAATTTGCTCGTTATTGTCAGGACTAGGTTTGTATAAAATATTTTTTACATAAATATTTTTTTCAACCTTATGATATGAAAGGAGAGTGAGTGAAAGAGACAGAAGACGATACGTTTTACGGGAACAACACCTTTTACGCGGGTTCGGTGTCACCCACGTAAGTTGTCCCCGTTCAATTAACCAATCAACTCAGCCTATCGCGGTCCACTGCTCTACATAGGCCTCTCCCAAGTTGCGCCACAACACCCGATCTTTCCATCCAGTCCGACCCAGCTACCATTTTCAGGTTATAGGTCCATCTGGCTCGGGGTCGTCCTACACTTCGTTTGCCGATTGCTGGTCATCACTCAAGGACTCGTGTGCTCCAATGGTCCTTCGACAGACATGACCATTCAGGAAGTGCCGTATCCAGCAAATCAAAGATCTTGAAAATCGGCCTACCCGTTTTCAAGTTATAAGTATTGTATTACAAACGACTTTGTTTTATACAGGATTATTGTTATGGAGTGCGTATTTTCAACGAGGTAATCGGGTGCATAAAACTGAATCACTTTCCCTAAGGTACATAGTTCGTAATCTTAAAATTGAAAATGAAATTTTCATACAAAGTGACAGGTCACGTGACTTATGTTTGTATCAAAAGTTGATTATCAATTTTAAGATTTCAACCTGTTTCTGAGGAAAAGTTGTTCATTTTTATGCACCTTATTACTTACTTCTTTGAATATACGCACTCCATAAAAAATAATCCTGTATACCTGGTCAAATAGCTTGGATGACTAGGTCAAGGTGATAAGTTAACAAACACAACACGACATTGTTTACAAAATTTACCATGTTTATACGTATTAGGATAAACCTAATAAATTCACAAAAATACAAATAAAACTTCGATCCTCCTCTATTCTTGCTCAACCAAGTAAAAACAAGTTATTGTTTTCCTCATATATTATAATATCAGTGTTATCAGTATTGGTAAGTAAAGTCCAATCTCTCCGAGATCCGATTCTTTGATTTTCATCCCCTTTTAGGATAAAAGGAACAAAATACAGCTTCATTTCACTGGACAGTGGCGTTTCCGGTACAAAATTTACGAAGGGTATTTTTTTGTTTACTCGAATATAAAAATAACAATCAAACGCTTTGTTCCCAGCAATTAAGGTAATGGGAAAACGTGAAAAATAAATTGTTATGAAATTTTATATACAAATTTGTGGAAAAATATAATTAACGTGAAGGTTTTTTGAGTTTTTTCTTTTGTTTATTACATTTTCTTTTATTAATGGACCATTTCAAAATGAAGGTTCAAGTTGCAAATTATTGTTTTATTTGTTAATTGAATATCGAAATTCCTGACGAATTTAAGTATTCATTTCCCATAGTTATTTGTAACCTTGAGATTACTCTCTGTCAATACAGCAATGAAATCAAGAAGTTTTTTCGATTAATAAAATAATACATCTAATATATTAGGACAACTCACACAAAGGCATCACATCCCAAACTAGGCATCGCCTGTATTATATAAATCATACCAGTGATGAACAAATTATTATTTCTGAATACATATTATAACAAAATACAGATAAATTACACCCAGACATAGAACAAATGATCGTGCTCATCACACAAAGATTTGTCCTGGGTAGGAATCAACCCACGCCCTCCGGTTTAACAGACAGTTACCCTAACCTCTAAACCACCATTAATCTTACATTCCTCACTCGCTGTAATAGCGATGAAAAAATGATCTGTAAGTTAATAATTTTTTATCCCCTCATAGCGTCATATATCTAATGCACATAGCAAGCTTTTATAAGGAGTCAAATTCAATTACCGTTGTATATAAACTTCCAAAAAAAGCTTAGATGCCATCCCCTTTCATATACCATAAAAAAGTTCTGATTACATACGAGTATAAGAAAGCGAAGGCTTCTCGCAAAGTTTCTTACCTGAATCAACGCGAAGTAAGGAACAGATATAAACTGTGCCTTTGTTAGCGTGACCTCAAAAATGCTGTGTCCATATAAAATATTGGGTAATATTTTTGTAAGAACTTTCTAAAAATATAGCACAACTTTGACACAACAATGTTATTTTTAGACCTTCACTTTAGATGATAATTAAAATTATAATAGGGATATATTCCAAGCATTGATTAGAAATTCTAATTATTTGTCTAGTATTATTTTAGTTATTTTATACCTCAAAATAACGGTCAAGTCACAGTGAATTGTTTTTACAACTTTATACTACACTTAGGTTAAAAATAAATAAAAAAAAGCAAAATTTCTAAAGTTCTAGGTAAGCATTGAAATATCGTTTACTGCAGTTTACTAGATCTTACAACGTTAGTAAAAAAATAAACCGGCCAAGTGCGAGTCAGACTCGCGCACCGAGGGTTCCGTACAAACCTGTAGGTATATAAGTAAAAGTTATGGTGTATTCGTGTTGCGGTGTTTGTTTCCAAACTCCTCCGAAACGGCTGAACCGATTTGCATGAAATTTTGTGTGCATATCGGGTAGGTCTGAGAATTGGCCAACATCTGTTTTTTTTTTTTTAATCGCTGAACAACGTTTGCTGGGTCAGCTAGTAAGTTTATGATTATTAAAAATAAATATACTATGTGATGTAACTAAAAATTTAAGATTTTCGGAATTTTTCCTATATGTGTACTTTATAACGTTGCTTCATGCCAAATTTCAAGATTCCAGGTCGTCTGGAAGTATCCTTTAGGTTTTGATTCCCTTGCGAGTAGTTGCGAGTTTCAAAATATGCGGCTTTAATTGCTGTATCTTTTGATTGCGTTGACGTAGAAGTTTGATTTTATTACAGCTTAAAGATATTATAGACTTGAGTATTTGTTAAGAATTTCAATATAATACCACTACGCGTTCATGAGTAAAGGGGTAATAAGTTTAAAATTATTAAAAATATTTTTATTATATGATGTAACTAAAAATTTATGCTTTTCGCAATTTTTCCTTTATCTGTGTTATAAGACGTTGCTTCGTACCAAATTTCAAGATTCTGAGTTCACGGGAAGTACCCTGTAGGTTTTGATTCCCTTGCGAGTAGTGGCGAGTTTCAAAATATGCGGTTTTAATTCCTGTTTCTTTTGATTGCGTTGACATAGAAGTTTGATTTTGTTACAGCTTAAAGGTATTATAGATTTGAGTATTTGATATGAATTTCAATATAATACCACTACGCGTTCATGAGGAAAGGGGTAGTAAGTTTAAAATTATTAAAAATATTTTTATTATATGATATAACTAAAAATGTATACTTTTCGCAATTTTTCCTATATCTCCGCTATAAGACGTTGCTTCATACCAAATTTCAAGATTCTGAGTTCACGGGAAGTACCCTGTAGGTTTTGATTCCCTTGCGAGTGTCGAAAATTTGCGGCATAAACGGGAGTATCTTTTGATCGCGTTGACTTAGAAGTTTGATTTTTTCACAGCTCCAAGAGACCATAGACTTGAGTATTTGATATGAATTTCAGCTTGATACCTCCACGCGTTCCTGAGAAAAAAGGTCTTGACAGACAGACAGACAGACAGACAGACAGACAGACAGACGGACAACAAAGTGATCCTATAAGGGTTCCGTTTTTACCTTTTGAGGTACGGAACCCTAAAAATACCTACCTTACAAGATCTCAATAAAATACTCTTTTAATCGAGCACTCTGAACGACCAGTCTACCCAATTCGTAACTCTGTGTCCAATCCCAACAGTACACAAAATCGATACTCTACCTAAAACAGAACGGATGCCTAACTAAGCTGGGTCAGTAATTTCATTGTGTATTGTGTACATTTTTATCGTAAATAAGAGAGGCACGTATTTACCCTGGGATATGTATTAACTTCAATCAGTGGACATCGGAGATAACGAATAGTATAAGTTGGAAGAGGCAGCGGTGAGAAATTGTAAGAATTATATTATTTGAGAATACGTGGACAGTTTCGGTTATGATAAAAATCAGGATAACTTTCAGTGTTAAAAGAGGTAAAGAAAGATACACCTTTTACTTCATTAATAATATCTTGGGACAGCTCACACTCGGCCATCTGATCCCAAACTAGGCAGAGCCTGTACTATGGTGACCAGACAACTGATAAACATACTTATATATTTCTAAATACTTTCGTATTATACATAAACATCACACAAAGATTGGTCCTGGGTGGGAATCGAACCCACGACCTCCGGCTTAGCAGTCAGGGTCACTAACCACCAGGTCCGTCAATTGTCACTTGCATAATAACTACATAAACTTGTACTTGATTAATTCAAAAACGTAAGCGACTGATCATTCCAAATAGAAGTACAAGACTACAAATGGGTTTTCATTGTAAGTTCAATATAAAAAGTTTATAACAACAAACTTTGATAAAAAATCTAAGTTTTAAGTATTTTCATGGCACATTAATGATCGGTCTAGTAACTTTAACTTTGGAAAGGTTAATGGTGTTCCCACGTTATATGGATATTAAAAAGTTGTTCTGTATTTTGAAGGCGAACTGAATATGAACAACACTAAATGAACTTTTTTCTTTATTTAAAATATATCTTTACTCCTTTCTAATTCGAATACATATAATATTATCATACTCAATCGATCATGACGCGTTTCTCTAATAATAAAAAGGACCAATTTTGATAAAAATAATATCTTATTAAAATCTTCTAGAGATAATAATTATTGCGAGTGAAAATAAAAAATAAAATCAATTTTAATTCAAACTGCTTACAAATTACTCCACGCAACATCCTCCACAAAATATAAGGGGTCCTATCTCGTCATAATCATTGATCGACAAGATAAAAACGATGTGAACTTAAGCGTGCAAATTTAAAATACGAACGAGTATAGAATTGGACCCTACGTAATCAGGGTACCGTGAAATGTGTACTATCATATCGCTTTGTTATCCCAAATCATATCTGAGAATTATGGTCATAAGTCAGGGCAGATAGGACAAAATGGACGCCAATAAAAGTGGCCTGAGTAAGCAGTGTAGCTATGTGACCTGACTTACATATGACGTATTAAAAAGACTGCTTTGTTAGTCTTCTTGCTAGCTTACTGACTGTTCATAAGTCTATTTTGCTTTGACAGTGGGTTAAAGGACTTTTGGGGTCCAAACATTTTTATTCCTAGACAATGTAGGTGGATAATTGGACTATAATTTTCTCACTCCACATGCTGATCAATCAAGGGTCTAAAACATAGTTCTTTGATCTTATTTCAGTTTCCTTCAAGTTTAACTAGAAGAATTCTTTCAACATAAGTTATTTAAATTCTCACTTGTAATATTTCCCATTTATCAATATATATGACTCAACAATTTCCACTTTCCAAATCAAATTCAATTCGAACATTCAAACTCACATTGAGAACTAACAAAAGTGTCTCCGAAACTCACACATGGGCACGAACGTTGAAAGCAGATCCATTTTATCAATGGAGGCAAAAGTAATCATATAAATTTAGTAGAAGACTTCTCCGCGTCGAAGCACTTTCAAAAAGTTTAATTGCACATTACACCGTTTTAAGTTTAATGTTATGCCGAAAACCGGTATAACGCCTCTCTCATTTCCGATAAATTCCGGTTATTCGGAAGACTTCATTAAAACCGTAAACGACTCGTTTAATTTCTGTGGCTTTGAACAGTTAGGTAATAATTTGTATTGTTCAGTTTAAGATAAGTGAATACTTCGGATTTAACTTGTAAATCTATTGAAATTAACTTTGTTCATGGATAGATCTTAATTTAATAATGTAAAAAGTTTCGTTCCAGCCATTTTCCTACCACTGAATTATTTTCTAGTAAATACTAATACGGTACTTAAAAGAACATTATTTTAACAATTAAATATCTATGTTGTAGGTACCTAATCCAGAAAGTAACTTACAACTTATATCAATGCACTGGTAGTCCATGTAAAATCAATTTTACTATTGGTATAAGAAGTAATTGAATCGCTATTTACGGGAAACTGACATGCGATGTGCTATTAAGTAAACGATTTATATAAGCGAATGAAGTAAGCGAAAATATATATTATATTACTAGCTATAGCTCGCGGCACCGTCGCTTATCTCGGAATTATAGCCTATATTTATCAATTAGTAGGCTATCTAACTATGAAAGATTTTTTCAAATAAGACCAGTAGTTCTTGAGATTAGTGCGTTTAACCAAACGAACAAACAAACTCTTCAGCTTTATAATCATAATATATATAAATCTCGTGTCACAATGTTTGTCCTCAATGGACTCCTAAACCACTTAACCGATTATAATAAAATTCGCACACCATGTGCAGTTCGATCCAACTTGAGAGATAGGATAGTTTAAATCTCAATTATATAAAAAAAAATTGAGACCGCGGGCGGAGCTGCGGGAAACAGCTAGTATTATTATAGATTCTGAATCAGGAATTTTAATGCTCCTCTATTTTGGTGTGATTTTCTTCTTCTCCTTGTCGCTAGTACGACAGCCCTTCAGATTAGGTAGGCTCAAAACATTGCGACATCTACGGCGTTTCTGGTCACTTTGGCTGCATAGGCCGCACATAAGTCACATTGGGCACAAGGGACAAGATAGGAGGTGGAGCATTGTTTGTGACTCAACTCTACATTGATGCATTAAGGTAAATTTTCATGGTTAAAACAAGGCTTTGTAGCTTAATACAAGCTGTATCAACCGATTTTACAGATTCGTTTAATTGTTCGGTTTTCCAAATTTCAAAATCTTAAAATGTATAAACAATTTATCTAAATTTTGTATCACCTATACTTTCTGCATCACCCTAAGGTCGACTGGCAGAGAATGCCTTCTGGCATTAAGTCCACATATGTATATTGTGCATAAAGTATTAAATCAATTCCGTCGTCCAAAGAAACCAAAAAATAAACCCTGGATGATAGCAAAAATGAAATTTAAATTGCACATTATTGAAAGCCCGATCAATAAAATATTTGTTAAAAACATTTTTGTATCCGTTAGCAGTACAAAATGTATCAACACCGTTTCTATAGAGCGGGCCGAGGCTTTCTGCTCAATTGTGGCTTGATCGAATCGAGCCGGCTCCATTCAAAGTAAATACGAGGACAACGAGTAGTGCATTAATGTGAACTGAATGGATTCGATCAGTTTACCTGAATTCCCCTGCTCAAGTCAATCAAGAAATACACATTGGAAAGCTGATTTTATACGGTACAATGTCACTTTATATTTCGTTCGGTGTGACGTAATGCGGTAAATAAAACATAAGTGTGGTTGCATCTAGACACGTGGCAGCGAGCGAAACACATACAAGCCATGTTTAAAAAAACAGACAGTTGCTAGAGGTCCAAAAATAATTGTTCTAATTTAATTCTTTATTCTATTGTTTTTAGAGGTTTACGCGAATATTAGACATTGAAATAAAACTACTTTAAAACGGATTCTATCGCGGTTTATTTTTCATTTTTTTTCCCGACGTTTTGACGCCTTTGCAGGTGTCATGGTCACGGGCCGACTGAGGTGGTATTTGTCTCGACAGGGGATGTTGCTCGTTGTACCTTCATTTATTTTTATTAAATCAAAAATAAACCGCGATAGAATCCGTTTTAAAGTAGTTTTATTTCAATTGTCTATTTGAATTTAGTTACAAAAACAAATAATTTGTTAGGTTTCCGTACCTCAAAAGGAAAAAACGGAACCCTTATGGGTACACTTAAAAAATTGGTAAAACCATTACTTGAAAAAATAATTGCTCTGGGTTATTATCAATATTATCTACTATTAGGTACGTAGTGCTTAATACATTTTGTGGTACATAACTATTCATTATATTAATGTGCATTCTACATATACTAGTCTTACGTATTTTATGGCAAAATGAAGAGTTCATAGATATTGAATTTCGAAAACTGCTATGTTAGCAGTTAGTAAATACTGCTACCTGCGGGAATCTGAAATACCTTGCTGGGTGTATGACATTGTAACAGGCTTATAGTGTCTCTTGCATGGAATATACTACGATAGTGGTGAAGAATAGGTCCGCTAGAGTAGACTGGTTTAATCCTTTGAGAATATAGACGTGGTGATATATCTATATATTTATGTAGTCTAACAGTCTACACAGTGACAGTATCATACCTTCAGTGTGTAAACAGGTCAAACATTGTGCCTATGTAATGTTTTTTTTTAATAAATAAATAAATGAAAATAAATAAATGAACGTTCGATAGCGACTCTTAGTCTAGTCAAAAGCGGGGAGTTAAATAAAAATATGTGTTATCCGTGGCACAGGGATGATTACACTGCCTTCCTGAATCCGATCCTTACTGAATAGGTATTTCTAAACAGTATATTATTTGGCCCAACCACTAGACCAACAAAGCAGTTAAAAAAAATAAGTTACTGTGATCGTAAAATAAGATGAAGTACTGATTACGTAATTGATGAATCGCAGAGTCTCATCAGTGAAAAGTTAATCTTGGACTTTAATGATGTTCTAGGTATTCCATCCCTTTTTTGAAGTGATAATGTACATTTCTCTAGGGCATGGCACAGCGTCGAAATATGTTGAACTTTCATCGATTTTAAACGCCCTGGTGCCTTGCGCTCTGGTGTTATGTCGTGCCTAAGCCTAAGCCGTGGAATCACTTGTGCATTCTCAGAGCAGCTCTGGCGGAGCAATCTTCTACCCCTGGGTTTTTTTTCTTGTATTTGAGGGATTTTTTCACCGGGAATAGAGTAATTTTTATGTGGACAACATCACATACATTGCTCCGAATCCAAAGTAAGTAGCTAAAGCAATTGTGTTATGGAATCCAGAGACAACGAAGGTACCACAAACACCCAAACCCGAGGCAATGTAGAAAAGTGTTCTGGTGTTATGTCGTGCCTAAGCCTAAGCCGTGGAATCACTTGTGCATTCTCAGAGCAGCTCTGGCAGGGCACTCTTCTACCCCTGGGTTTTTTTCTTTCTTTTATCTTAGGCACTTTTACATCTGGGATAGAGTGACTATTATTAAATGAGTGTTACGAGAGAATAAACATTTTAGAAAACACTTCAACTAATTGTTTTGTCGTTCTCTCTATACATGCTTCCAAATCACACAACTCTTCGATCGAACTACATCGTGAACATTACTAAATTCTAGAACATTGGAAAGGCTAATGACCCGTTCCCGACTACTTCATTATGTAGACCACTGTGCATTTGTCACTCGGCCATTGACAGGAACAATGGTTCTGTTTGAAAGCAATTCGGACGACAAACATTGCTCGTTATTGTTGATTTGTGAACTGATGAAACTGTGTACCAGGTCACATTGTAGTTTAAGTAAAATACAATTTGGAGTTTTGTAATATCGTGACTACAAGGCAAGGCTTACTTATCTTAATATCCACACTTACTTACTGCCTAATAATAATATCTTTATTTGCATAAAATGTAGGTACATAGACTTGGTCAATATAATAAAAATAGCGCCATATACATTTTGTCGTTTTGTGACCTGCAAATATTATAAAAACATTATGTAAGTTATATATTTAGGTAAACCTCTTGCAAATTAATATTGAAATAGATGTAGATTGGGTTTATGAAAAGTAATTAAAATTTTTGGTAAAATTCAAACTTAATTAGTGTAGTTTAACTTAACAGGGTTATTTTCATTTATATGCGAAATCTACAATATCCAATTTAAAAAAGGAAGAAAAATGAACGTCTTTACTTTTATTGCAATTGACTACGGCTCATTTTACATGTAAAATCAATTTTGGTTAGCCTTGCTATATGGTATCAAAAAACAATTAATTAGCAGCCTTATATGTAGGTACATAGGATTAAATCTAGGTATTACATCACTTTACCTGCGGCATCGGTTGCATGCACCACATTTATCGTTCCACGCTAGTTATTCGTCACCAGAACCATTTGTCAGGATTTGGAAAATGTTCACAATGTCCAAACATTAATCTTAATTATTTAGACTTATGTAAAATCGTGATTTCACTATTAAATCCCTGTGGAATAATTTATATTTGTCAACGGTTTTGTGTACCATAAATAGTTGTTGCTAGGCTGCTCAAACTGCATGTATATGTAAAAACGTATGGGGCATACAAAAACAACCTACCTACCTATTCTCTTCAGAAAAAAGTGTGATTGATAGATAATCAATTTATTAACATAACGTGTATAAAAAAATACCAGACCATACCTTTCTTTTAGGTTACTTCTAGAAGTGAAAAACAGTAATTACCTTTACCAATTCCATATAATTACTAGCTGTTTCCCGCAGCTCCGCCAGGGTCTAAATTTTTTTTAAGTAATTGAGAATTTTCTTTACTATAAATCTCACGGAGCCCGAGACCTTTCCAACGAATGCAAAAACGTGGAAATCGGTTCGTGCGTTCTGGAGTTATAGCGTCAGGAAGGAAAACCCGACTTATTTTTATATAGTAGAAGATAACCTTCTGCTTTTTACTAGCTTTAAAAAAATATGTATTTAATAAATTACATTTATTTAATTTTCAACAAAAAAAGTACAATATTTTGAATTGTTTGTGAACAATTGCAAGTGAATCTGTAATCTATATTTGACAATTTACAGTTCAAATTCGGACTGATTTAATTTTCATTTCTGCTATACATTTTAGGTGAAACATTATAACCACAAAAAGCCAGAGACATCGAGATAATGAAATATAATATAAATGAAAACAAAAGAGTTAATATAAATTCATAACATTTCTAGTTATCTGCGAACGTGTTTCTATTACTGAAAGTGAACAGAACTATTTAAATATGGAAAGGTTACTGACCTTTAATACAGAGAAAATCCTGATGAATATTCTCCCACCTAACGCTGACCAAAAGGGTAGACATAGGACTATTTATAATAATATAATACCGGCCTATAAACGTCCCACTGCTGGGCACAGGCCTGCTCCCAAATAGAGAAGGAATGAGCATTGATCACCACGCTTGCTCATTGCGGGTTGGCGATTTCAAATTCCTTTTTTTTTTAATCCAGGTTTTCTCAAGATGTTATCCTTCACCGTTTGTCAATGATATCTTAGAATTATTAAGAAAATACATATAACTTTTAAAAAGTCGCATCGGTACCTGCTACTATGTGCTTGCAAATCCGGTCATTGAACTGCTAGGCCACCACGACATGATAGGACTATATACTGATTGGGTGTGTAATGTTTGGTATAATGACAAATGCTCTAATTTCAATTCGAATAACGTTCATATGATATAATTTTCAATTGCTATAATATCAAAAGACCTAAATTCATATGACCTAATGTTTTATATCGTATAATCTTCCTTTAATATAATAACATACAGTATAACATTTGTTTTATATAATCTTCAATAAGTATAATATTCTTTTTATATAACGTTCATTTAACCTAATGTTCTTTTGACCTAATTTTCATGTTTAATGGTCACAGTTCTTACCTAACCTATCCGAGTCGGAGTGCCCTAAAGTCCAGATTGCATCCAGTTTCTTCTGGTAACAATAGTTGGCTGGCAGGTGTATAGGATATAAAGCGAAGAAAAAAAAACATGCAAGCAAACATGCAGCAGGCATGCAAGCAAGCAACCATGCCGCAAGCATGCCGCAAGCATGCAAGCAAGCATGCAGCAGGCGAGCAATCAAGCATGCAGCAAGCATGCAGCAAGCATGCAGCAAGCATGCAGCAAGCATGCAAGCAAGCATGCAGCAGGCGAGCAAGCAAGCATGCAGCAGGCGAGCAAGCAAGCATGCAGCAAGCATGCAGCAGGCATGCAAGCAAGCATGCAGCAGGCATGCAAGCAAGCATGCATCAGGCATGCAAGCATGCAGCAGGCATGGTTTCTGTCACGGCTCCGGCGTTGCGGGGCTCCGGCGGTACCACGCGAGCTAATCGTCGCAGATGGTGATAACGGTCACCACCGCGACTTCGGCTTGCTGGCCGGCTTCGCCGGCCAGCCTCAGTCACGGCGGCGCCCGTTAACATCACCTGCTCCTCAGCTCGCGGGCCGCCTCGCCCTTCCACGCCTACGCGAAATTAAATAACACTCTAGGGGCAGGACAGACAAGACTGCGTGGAGTCGGTTTTGCAACGATTCGTTTCTGTCACTTTTGGGGCTGACCATATTGACTTTTTAGGAGAATGTTTACATTTTAATTGAAGGTTAAAAATGCTGTTTTATAGAAATAGCAATAAGCCTAATAAAATGAATTATTATAGATATTAAGTATTACTTAGAGATTATAAGTATTATAGTAAATGAATAATATACTATACGAGAATTAAGTGAAATGTGCATTATAGGAAATGTTCATTATATCATAAAAAATTAGGTAAATTGAAATTATATCAACAATTTATTATCTCAATTGATCGTTATATTAAACAAAAGTATATTAACTGAAATTAGGTCAAGTGAACGTTAGATTTTTTGTTATTATATCAACCGTTACACACCCATACTGATTACATTACCTTAATCAAAAGCCTTTATTAAAAATGCTGTTCAAATAAGAATAGAAACGACATTAACCCTTAGCCGTCAACTCGCACTTGGAAAGTATTATTATAACTCATGATCCCTTAAATTGAATTTGCATACATACATTTTTAATATCCATAAATACCTATAATGTTATCTAAATTTTAGTATTTGAAAAAACAATTGAATTAATTTTAAAAATATATTATTCTTTTATCAGAAAATATGGTGGCAATTCTTTTTTCATTCGAACATCATTATTCACACTATATGACTGATGACAAGGCATTTTAAATTCACCACACCTATGACACAAGTTCAGTGACCTTATGAATCCACGCTACAATTTAATAACCTTTGTCGTATCGCTAAGCCGACGTTAATCTCCTTGGTAGGGATTACTATATTTACTAAATGTAATTAAAAATAAAAAGTTGAACGACAAACCTTCACTTGTCCGCATAATTATCCTTTTGTATTTTATAATTATATTGTTAATATTATTTAATTCTAACTGTGGTTTAACCAAGTGGGGGTTTTAATCATTAATTTTCATTTGCAGCCATGATCGTCCCACTGCAGGGCAAAGGACTCCCGTTCTTTCTTCCTAACGACACGGTCTTGGGCTTTTGTCGTCAAATCGTTTTTCATACGAGTCAAACTTGTCCCGCCATCTCTTTTTGGGCCGGCCATGTCAGATTTTATCCAATACGGTGCAGTGGTTTAGGCGTGAAAACGTTACTTAAATGCAGAGAGATAAACAAAATTACTTTCGGATTTATTATAAATATATGTGTGTGTATTACTTGCATGTTTGGATGAAAAAAGTCCATATTCCCAGATTCTATAAATTCGCTTTTAATAAATCTACTGGATATTAAAAAAATATGTCTATGTAGGCAAAGCCGGGTTAAAAATCTAAATGTATACAAGTCTACATACAATTATTAACTTAGGTTCTTAGTATACTGTATCATAATTATTAAACTTCGCACTTACCATTAAACTTAAAATAACTTTTCGCGTAAAATAATTTCAGTCTGAAAGCTTACAAATGTATTCTTGGTTTGTAATAGTTAAAGTCGGGTTCAATGAACGCGTTTAATATTACCAGCGTATAATTATACCAATAAAGGTTAGAAGTCTTCTCAGACAAATAGAATAAGACAGTGTTTCAGGCATGTTATTTCAGTACCAAATGCAACTGAATCAAAAACATAATTATACAAATGTAAAAAAAAAAAAACTAGATTTTGCCCATGTAGGTGCATTTGCATACTGTTGGCTTGTGAGATGATTTCATTGAAGTCATTTTTCATTACCATCATTATCCATTAATTATTCCTATACTTGCTGTACCCCGCGGTTTCACCCGTGCAAGTAGTCCCCGTTTCCGTAACCGTAAATTTTCCATTGTATTTAATGAAATTAATTGAAATGAAAGTGGCGAAATCTGTCGAAAATTGGTCGTACCCACTCAGAAACCTTCGTGGGATCATGCACAACAACTTTGCTTAAGATCATCACATGATCAAATGCATAGTTTACGATTCTACAAAGGACATAATATATACAAACATTCATTTTATACTTATAGACTATTATATAAGTATATGTATATTGCATTCTCTTGAGATAGCAATGTATTACGGACTGCCACAACACATAGCCCCCAAATTAAGGACCGGGTTTTGTGGCGTAACACTCGGTGATGACGACCTCCGTGGTGGAGTGGCGTAAACACCAGTTTCCAAGGTGTCGCCAGCTCTAAAGGCCTCGGGTTCGATCCCCGGACGGAACAATGTAGAAAAACACTTTTCTACATCGTCACGGATTTGAGTGTTTGTGGTACCTTCGTTGTCTCTGATTCCGTAATACAAGTGCTTTAGCTACTTACTTTGGATTCGGAGCAATTTATGTGATGTTGTCCACATTTTAATTGTTTTTTTTATTTATAATATGGGAGAGGCCTAATTGATTGAACAGTAACTTAGCGCACTAGGAACTTGTGTATTAGAATCATACCTACCCATTGGATCCGCCAGACTATTCACAGAAAAACCTACTTGATAGCCAATTTAAAACACAATAGACTTTTGATAGCCTAGAACCGAATATGGTGCAAAGGTGTTCGAAACACAAATTAAATTTTTATTACGACACAGAAAGGGTATTTATTGTGTTAATAAAAAAGAAAAATGCTTTACCGTCCCAATTTCTGGAAGGTCGTTTGAGAATAGGACCTTTTTAGATAGCTTTATGATAGATATTTCGTTTCAGTTTTGTGAACAGTAACTTCTTAGCTTGAAATATTCTCATCAATTTTTTTTCATGAGTTTTGCCATGTTAAGAAAAACTTTTTTTGGTTTTTCGTTGCAATTTCTTCAATCAGTAGAATTGGAGTATTGTCGCGCTTAAAGAAATCCACTAGTTTCGCCATTCTCACTAGTGATCTACCTGTAAATTTCTCTTTATAATTATATAATGTATTATTAAAAGTTATATAATTTAGCTTGTCTCTCATTGGTGGACATTGAAATCATGCTATGCAAACAAACCTAGCTGATTTTTTAATCGCCAAACCCCTTGTGTATCTTTGTTCATTGTTCGTCCTGCCTGTGGTAAATTGATTTGAAAAATGTTGACTTGTGATAGTCCTCAAATAGTATCAGCCTTTGACAGCCTTCGGCTTAGCTTTCGTACTAATTCTTACATCGAAAGGAACATGTAATAAGAATTATGTTGTTCAGGCTGAATTTCCTATAGAAAATTTTGGATCGACGCTTCGACTTTGACTTTGCTGTAGTATGAATAAACCTTTAGAAATAACCAATTTCCTATCTTATTTTACCAGTCAAACCTTAATTTAGGTCAAAAATTCTTTCGCGTAACCGAAGTGCTATTTATTACTTTGTACTTTAAATCTTAACACGAGTCGTTTAAGCTCGTCACGTCTCGTCTCAGCATCGTTCGGTTTAGCGCTAATACGTGGACCGAATTAATATTATCCCAGAAATCAGTCAAGAGAATGAATCAATGGAAATAAATACATTTAAGGGTGCGCACTTTGGATAACAATACGATTTCTATTCGATAAGAAACGTTATACGAGTGTGTGAGTTTGACAAATCGATTCGAAGGTTTTTGAGTAAATTTAAACGTACCTAAGGTCTACTTATGCTGGTTCAATAGTATACAATTTTGGAGTACTATAAATAATTGTGGGGATTTGTCACCGTTTCTTCTCCAAAGCAGGAACATTAAGCGGTGAATGGTGGGCGAATCAGGGCGCTGTCTTTTTATTAGTGATCTTCAAAACTTGTTCTTACTATATATACTCGTATATGTAAGGATATAAAAATTAATCACTATTCCCCTCGGTCACGGCGTTACGCGCGAACGGCTGGACCAATGTTGTTTATTCTTTTTGTCGTGTTAGTTTTCAGAATTAATTTTTTTGTATGTTCCTTAAGATCCACAAAAGGTTGTAATATTATTAAAAAAATTACGTGATCACTCGAAAAAATCGTTACATTTATTAATTAATTTTTACTATTAACTTTTGACAGAACGAAATCTGTACGAGCAGCTAGTATATAATATTAACAACAACTAGCTGGTAACTATTTCCAACATTGCTTGTAAACGTTTTCATGACAATATGTTGATATTATGTAACCAGTCTAGAACGAAAAATGCTCTTTGATGAACATGACAGTATAAGCTTTTAATTTAATCACCTTCCGTTTTAAATATGACTCCTGTAATAGAACGTAACACAAAATGATTTCTCCAGCACAATTATGATCATTTGTTTCTGTAAAGCCCGTCTTAGACTTAAATATCTCTTGGCGTAATCTGTGAATACATTAATTAAAATATGTTCCGCAACCTGAATGTACATGTTTTAGGAAACAATATTAAATTACTGTGCAATTATGGTTGAAATGAATACTCTTTTTACGGACCTTTAAAAGATGAAGGTTCCCCGTTCATCCGTATTTTGTTCGTATAAAACGATAATGGATGGTTTTTTAATATTCTCTTGGCAGAAAATATTGATACCGCGTTTCATTGGAATTTATAAATGAAGGCCTAGAAAAGGCAGTCAAAAGATGGTTTATGGTGCAAGAACCTTTCCAAGCCACACGTCTTATTGATAACGTAAACCATTTATAGCATAGAAGCTGTTTTTTTAATGTAATAGAAAATGGTATTCGGATATATGTCTGAATATTGAAATTTTTTTGACTTATTATTTATGTTTTACATCTTTTAAACCTTCCCTGGACTTCCACAAACATTTCAAGATCAAAATCAGCCAAATCGGTCAAGCCGTTTTCATGCTATGTCGTGACAACGGAAAACTAATATAGAAGAAAAACACTGCTGACATAATGCTCAAACACAAAAAGTTTGTAATACAATAGATTTGCGCAACACTGGCTGAACGATTATGGCTGAATAAGGAACATTTGAAAAGAGAATCTGTCAGAAACAATAATACACTACCGTCAATCGATTCATCTTGAGCTTACGTAGAAACAGTTCTAACGTTATTTCCTTGAGCAGTAAAAGTGGATTTCTTCACTGTTGTATTTTTAATTAAATCTCTCGTATTTCTCAAATATAAATAATTAGAATTAGAATCTTTTGGAATCTGTTCGAGTGTAACATCCAATTGATTTTCCTTTCTATACAAAAGTTGTCAAATTAATACCAAGATGCCATTGAATTGGATAGTACAAAAGACTTTTTAATCATCGATTACATTTTATATGGTTTCTGGTGATTCATCAGTATAAGGTTTAAATATTTTGTAATTTTCCAAGTGTTCCAAATCTGGGCTTATAATTTGAGCAGTATTTATTTATGGAGTTTCTTGATGAATTATATTTTGGAACCGCGCAACTAGGTCATTATACGTTTTTGAAAGTGCTTGAAAAGGCGTACTTGAAATAACATTTTGACTAATAAAAGGTTTACCAACAGCTTCAAAGTACAGTAGATCTTGAGATCTAGGATTACCTAGTCTTGGACTTACACAGTCGCCAATTACAGAATTTTCAAAGAATAGTGACAAAATGTACCTAAATCAAAGTAACTCCTCAAATTTAGGTTTAGAGTATTTACGCTAAATTTTAAGTTGAGAAAGTTTCTGTTCAAATCTGCACAAAATATAACAAAATTGGTACCTATATAGTAAGACAATGTTATATATATTTTTTTTATCAAATTGTTACAATAAACGCATCCCGGACCCTAAATAGTACTCTAAGCTTAACCTCGCTTAAAATCGACTTACTTTAGTAAATTCCTAGAACTCGTTGAAGAAGCAATAGACATTTTGAGCAATCAAACTGAGTCTATGGATCCCTCTAAATCTTTGATCTTCCCTGATCTGCGGTCAGTACATCAAATCCACCACACACTACTTTACGTCACTGTAAGTGAATAAAGTAATCGGTCCTCCCCTTAACTTTGATCTGAGTGGAGAAAGAAAAGCCAATGGCAATCGATCTTGGGTCCCTCCACATTTATTCGACACTCATGAAAGCTCAGGATTACTAAGACTTGTGAGAAATGTTTGGTTGTATCGTTGTTACCGTGAAAAATAACCGTTCAGTAATGAATGCTAGGGTTGTATAAAATGAGGGGTCAGAGTAAACTGGTGAACATATTGCTTTTTTGTAAACATTTTAAAGGAGTATTTAATACTAGCGAACTGGCTTTTCGAGGGCAGTTCATCATTAAATGCAAACACTTTTTCTTTTATTTAAGTAGAGTTCAGCTCATGTCTTTCGCTGATAATATAGTTTAGCATAGGTGAAAAAATCATATATTAAAAATTGGTTCAGTAGTTTTAGAGCCTAATAATATAACCATAAAAAATGTTTCCCTTCATAATATATGAGTATAAAATATTTCACTTGTTGAGCCCACGTTTCAATAAACCGCCAATGTTTGTGATGAGGAGCTTCCAAGATTATGATTCATGGCATTCCATGGTTGAAATAAATGAAATGAAGACGTGTTACAGAATGTAACAAATTCTTGTGTAGTCTTTTAACGTTTGTGGTTATTGTAAAATTTACAAAATCATTGATGAGTTTTAAATCAAATTTAGTCTTCTTTTTACTTTTCTTTAATCAAATATCTTCTGATTCACATTCCCAAAAAAAACGTCTCCTTTTTTTAAATAAAATATATTATAATACTTTCATTTCTTTATATTTGTTAACTTTGTTTCCACTCACGTAGAGTGCTTCCATTTACTCGAACCTCGAACTAATCGCAAAACACGATGTAATCTGGATTATACATAATATATATAAAACAGGCCCATGTGAGTCAAACCGCCTGCCGAGTGTTCCGTACAAAGATTTTTTTGTGAATAAATTACAAATGTACTTTTTTTTACTTTTTCCTGTACTTGTAGTAAAAAACAATAATAGGTACTTGCCAGATTTAAAAGTTCTAGGACACAGAAATTCCCTTGAGAATGTCGAAATATATTTTTTTTGTGGTATAAAAGGCCGAATCTTCTTTTTAAATTAACCTAATTTTTCGATTTTTTGATAGCTTCAAGAGACTGTAGGCTTATATACACGGTTTTAATTTTAACTGTATACCTCCAGGCATTCTTGAGATAAAGGATCTTGACAGAGAGACTGATGGACGGACGGTAGACAGACGGACAACAAAGTGATCTTATAATAATAATAATAATAATAATCGTTTATTTCAGGCAATATAAAACAATGCAAAACAAAGCTTACAGAGGCCCATATTATATATACCTTACAGACTAACATACATACAAAAATATAAACTTATAACTAAGTCACGTTTTCGCGACGTGTGACGCAAGTTCTGTGAGATCCGGAGGACGCCGGCGGCCGCGGAATTTCCTAAATACGACCCCTTTCGGCCACAGCTCCTCTTTCAGAATCGCCGATAGTCGATCGGTCGGGACGCGTACAACAAACGAGTTGAAGTTAACTGTGTTGCGCGATTCCAACTTCTCGACCACAAACCGGGTCTTCATTTTCTTCTCCAAGTACTCCATCACGTCGGAGGCCTTCGTGAGGAAGTGGAGACGCGACACATACACATGCACCACAGGAACAGCGGGGTGCAGGATATGTTCTGTCGGTGCGGTGCCACACAGGTTGCGGCGAAGAGGCCTTTTCTTCTTTCTCTCAACCTTAGTAAAGCCCTCCTCATCCGGCTGACGTGGTAGCGCCGCACTAGGAAGGCGTTCGTTGCGGGTGCTCCCGGTAGCCTTCCCGGTCCTCAATATATTGCACGCTTTGGGTGGCTGGCGGGCAGCAGCAGCGGCGTAGTGACGTTGAGGCGTTGACGTCACGACGACAGGCGATGCCTCCGCGGGGGGAGGCGCGGGGCGAGGCGCAGGCGCCGGCTGTGTCTCAGGTGTCGCACACATGAAACTTGCTGACCCGACTTTGCATGCGCCGCGTCGCGTGTTGATGTTATTGACCATTGAATCTACAAATATAAGGGTTCCGTATTTTCCATTTAAGGTACATAACCCTGAAACCTACTAAATAATTCTCGTTCTTTATAAACCTAATCCGAGCTTTTAATATTACAACCTAGACTTTCCTCTACCATTTTTTGTGATCGCCATATCCCAGATTACACTTTTAAAATTCATAGTTTGTTGAAAGAAAGAAAAATATTGAGGTAAAATCAAGTGTTTCATTTAATAATTTTTGCTTTTATTTCTGAGTGAAAGGCCGCAGGCGATCCTATCTTACGTAACTTTTCTTGGTTCTATTCTTAGATTGGAAAGAATGGCTATTAAATTTAAGTGTTGAAATTCTGTTAGAAGCACCATCAAAGGTCATTAGTGCAGTAACACCTGTTTTCGCTGCATCAATGTTATTCACGGATATCTACAAATATTAATTTCTCTCGGTTATCCGGTCGTACTAACTTACAAGTCAAACCAGTGACTTACATTTAACCACTAGCCTCTTCATGACCGTACATACATATATATATATATCATTAACCATACTATGCAAAAGTAACTGTGTGTTAGGCTTTGAAAGAGAAGACTACTTCTCAGTCAAACACGCGGGTAAAATCTAATATAGTATAAATTATATAGGTACCATACAAAACACATTTTAGCTGCCATAAATTTCATACGATGACACTGCATTATATTTATCGTTGGTAGATAAATAGACTCAAAGGTCGATAGTGTTAATAGAAATTGGAATGGTTGCCATAGTGACGTTTTATTTATATTAAACGAGGCACTACCCACGTTAGCTTCTGTAATTTATTTTACACTAGCTTTTGGTCACGGCTCCGCCCGAGCGGGCTTCGGTTATCGCGGCAAATTAAAGCCTATATATAGCCTTCCTCAATAAGTGGGCTAACATTGAAATAATTTTTCAAATTGGACCAGTAGTTCTTGGTATGGTATACCGTATGAACGGTTTGACTGCAGGTGCCAGTCACCAATACAATATGTTTCAATTTAATGAGATTAGCGCGTTCAAACAAACAAACTCTTCAGCTTTGTAATATAAGGATAGGTTATTTCAAACATTATTTCTATACCACACTCTAAAATATATTTTATAAAAAAAACTGTATAGTTATACGAATTAATGAGATTATTTAAATTTCAATTGCAGGTTTAAATATACCAACCTGTTAACGCCGTTTATCAATATGAGCATAAAACGAAGACGTGTAGTGGCGCCATCTAGTAAGATTAATACACAACTGCTCAAAACCATCAAGCAACACCAGGCGGCGCTGGCGACGGGGCGTGGGCCGCGCGCGCATCGATCAACGTAACAAAATTCAAGATGGTAGTCGGTTCACCATCAAAATCGTCATATAACTTATAATAAAATATTTTCTTGTAAACTAAAGTGGCAAAATACATAATTACTAAGTATAATAATAAAGTTTGGATCATTGAAGAGCTCCCTGACAACCTGTCCGCACACATTAAATACACACTCAACATATTGGTCCCTCGAGTCGGATCGAAACCGCTTCAAGAAGAAATTCTGGAAGTAGGCAACCAGCAGGACAGAAGAAACGGTCAGGCCATTCAGTGTTCCTATCCAAACCCATCCTCAAGGCTCATTTGTGCTAATATCGTGTAAAATTTCAGTTATCGTGTCGCGCCACGCAATCGCGCCGGTATAAGTACCTATCTACCTACTTGTGTAGCGGCCCGAGCGTCGTGATTTCGAGTAATAGCAAGCTAAAACTGTAAGTACTTTCTTCTGTTCTCTTGTAATTTCCCAAAATGTCATTTGATGAGTGTAAAGATTTCATTAAGAAAAGGGGTGTGGTCAAAGGTAAATTAACTTTATTCGTTAAATACGTGGAATCGTTAATAGACGTAGAATTATCAGAATCTCATAAGATAGCTTTAGAAGACCGTTGTAAAAATATTAACACACTATTAGAACAGTTCTCGAACATTCAGGATGACATAGAATTTCACCTACAAGATTCAGAACTAGACTTAGGAAAACAATTAATTGAAAGAGAAACCTTTGAAAATGTATTTTATGACATTACTTCAAAAGCGAAAAGCATGCTAAAGAGTAAAGATAGTAATGATAATACCGCGGTCCGCAATGGTCCGCAGACCTCAAGCATTAAATTACCTACAATCACACTGCCCTCCTTTGACGGTTCTTTTGAACAATGGTTAGAGTTTAGAGATACCTACATATCACTAATTCATAACTCAAAAACTATAGATAACATACAAAAATTCCATTACTTGCGATCCGCGCTCACTGGCATTGCTCGTCAAATAATAAAGTCATTACAATTTACTGCTGAAAATTACTCAATAGCCTGGAGTTTATTGGAGAATAGGTTTAATAATAATAGATTACTCGTTCAAAATCACGTTAAAGCTCTGTTTTCAATGCAAGGTTTACACAAAGAATCTGCATTTCATATTCGTAAGTTGATAGATAACGTATTAAAAAATATTCGCGCTCTTAAAGGTTTAGATGAGCCCACAGATCGGTGGGACACGTTATTAATATTTCTAATTGTGTCAAAAATGGACCCTACCACCGAAAAGGAGTGGGAGAACCATAAGAGCGCACTTTCCAAATTACCTAATCATGAAAACAAAAAAATTACCTTAAATGATATGATCACCTTTCTTACCGATAGGGCGGACTTATTAGAATCCATTAAAGGTACGCATGATTCTGGTAGGCAAACATCTGAGGGTTCTGTAAAGAAACCATCATCCTCCAATCAATCGAAGTATGCCAGCTCACATAGCTACTTCGCAGCGCGCAATAATAATAATAATTCGTCAAAATCGGTACAAAAACCTAATGCGCAAAATGATTCAAAACGTTACCAAAGGTGTAATATGTGTAAAGAAAATCATTCGCTATATTCTTGTAGCAAGTTCAATGACCTTTCTTTGAAGGATAAATTATTATTCGTAGATGAAAATAAACTTTGCAAAAATTGCTTGCGCGCTGGACATAACGTGTCTCATTGCTGGTTCGGTGCCTGCAAACAATGTAATCGTAAACACCATTCGCTTCTTCATGACGAGTGTTGTGATAACGACAGCTCGTGTAAATCGGTAAATACGCGAGACGCGCGTGCGCCAGCGGCGTCCACGCCAAGTAGCGAGTCCAAAGCGATAGATAGCGGACACAGTACAGCGCTACACAGTGCGTCAACTCCAATGCGTCAACGAGTTGATAATAATCCCTCATTTCAAGAACCCGTTATTCTTTCTACGGCGTTAGTAGAAATATTAGATAATGATAATAATTATCATACTATTCGTGCCATTCTGGATAATGGCAGTCAACATTCTTTTATAACAAAATCATTATGCGATAAATTAAAAATTCGTTTGATACAGTCCACAGTACACGTCGCAGGAGTAGGTAATTCGGTAACCCAATCTACACAGTTATGCAAAGTACAGTTGCGATCTAAAAATAAGGAATTTAAAATGCATTTAAATTGTCTAGTCTTGCCTTGCATTACTGCAACTTTACCTTCTGTCGATCATAATATCGCTAACTTTATGATTCCGACTAACGTATCACTCGCTGATCCTGATTTTTATCTCGCTAATAAAATCGACTTATTAATCGGCGCGGATATGTTTTGGGAACTTTTGAATGAAGGATTAATTCAACTTAAAAACGGCCCATACCTACAAAACACTAAGTTAGGTTGGGTTGTATCTGGTGTCATACATGGTACTAAAAGTTCATCGGTTAACAGAGTTCAATGCAATTTTACGCACACATACGACAACTTAGATGTTCAATTAACTAAATTTTGGGAATTAGAGGAGATAAACTCAAATAAAGATACTATGTCTAAAGAAGAACGTGATTGTGAAAATTTATTTATAAAAACAACTACTCGTGATAATCATGGTCGTTTCTCTGTACGCATCCCACTACGCGAATCAGCTGATCAACTCGGCGATTCGTACCTACAAGCCGAGAGTCGGTTCCTCGCGCTCGAACGAAAGTTAGGTCGGTGCACACCGAGTTATAAAAAGTTATATTTTGATTTTATGCGGGAATATTTAGAACTCGGTCACATGACTAAAATAGATACATATCCATCTCCAAATTATTTTCTGCCGCATCACGGTGTGTTCCGAGAACATAGTACATCCACTAAACTACGAGTAGTATTTGACGCTAGTGCCAAAACTACTTCCGGGCAATCATTAAACGATATCCAGTTGGTTGGCCCATCCTTACAAAATGATATATTTGCCATTTTGTTAAGATTTCGTCAGTACACATATATTGCCTGTGCAGATGTGGAAAAAATGTACAGACAGATACTTATTCAACCCGACCAACAATATTTACAATTAATTTTATGGAGAGAAAACCCGTTAGATGCGCTCGGTGTGTACCGGCTTAATACGGTTACCTACGGCACGGCGTCCGCGCCATTTCTAAGCATGCGATGTTTACAACATCTGGCATCGGAATGCACTGATAAGAAGATCGCTAATATTATTTACAAAGATTTTTACGTTGACGATCTAATAACGGGTTGTGATGATAAAAAAGAATTATTAGAAGTTTGTAATAAGGTTTCGACTGTATTACAATCGGGTTGTTTTGTTTTGCGAAAATGGTTGTTTAATTTTGATTTGTCAACCGAAAATACGTCAAAGAATTTATCTCTAGGCGAATCCTGTCAAAGTAAAACTTTAGGTTTAGGTTGGTTCGCGAATACAGATGAATTACACTATACAACTAAACTAAATTTAACTGGTAGTCATTTTACCAAGCGCATTATGTTATCCGCAATATCACAAGTTTACGATCCGTTAGGATTATTAGCACCTATTATTATACTCGCAAAAATATTGCTACAGAAATTATGGACGTATAAACTTGGATGGGACGATCCGGTCCCTCATGATATTTTAATTAATTGGAAAAGAATTGTTGACAGTCTCGACTATTTGAGTAAATTACGTATACCACGTCAGGTTATAAATAGTAAAATGCAATATATAGAATTGCACATTTTCACTGACGCCTCTCAAAATGCCTACGGCGCGTGTGCGTACGTGCGTATGTACTCTGATGATAATAATACCAAAGTGTCCGTAGTTTTGTTATGCGCTAAGTCGAAGGTCGCTCCGGTCAAACCAGTAACAATACCGCGTTTGGAATTATGTGGGGCATTATTAGGTGCAAAGTTGTACATAAAAATCATAAAGTCACTTCGTTTTAATTTTACCAATGTTTATTTCTGGACTGATTCCACTATTGTGCTGGGATGGCTACGAATGTCACCTAATATTCTTAAAACGTTTGTGCAAAACAGGGTAGTTCAAATTAACGAACTCACTGGTAGTTTAAAGTGGCTACACGTAGGAAGCAAATCCAACCCAGCTGACTTAGTGTCACGCGGGGTCACGCTGGATGCGTTATGCACTACTGATATTTGGTGGCACGGTCCGCCATTTTTGCACGAACGTCTTTGTAATTTTAGTTATGATCATAGTTGTAATAATGTTAATTTTAATGAGTTGCCAGATATTAAATCAACTACCACTCTGTTGGTACATCAAACTAATCAGAATACGTTTCCGTTTGATAGATTTTCATCGTTTACTCGTATGAAGCGTGTTGTTTCTTACATGTTGCGTTTTATTCATAATGCTCGTAATAAATTAAAGGTTAATCGTAAATACGGCCCTCTTCAAGTAGACGAGTTAAATAACTCGATTATTAAATTGACTCAAATGTCACAAAAACAATCGTTTTCGGATCTCGATATTATGTTATCAAAAGGGCAATTACCTTTAAAGATTAATCGTAATATTTCTAGTCTCAGTCTTTTTTTGGATAATAATAAAATAGTGAGAGTTGGAGGTAGGTTGGATAATTCTGCAAATTTTTCATATGATAAAAAACATCCCATCCTTCTATGCAGTAAACATACCTTCACCCGCTTGTTATTTGAATATGAACATATGCGTCTACTTCACGCTGGTCCTCAATTAGTGTTGGCCAGTTTACGAGAAAATTGGTGGCCGCTCAGAGGCCGTGACCTGGCTAGAAATATTGTGCATAAATGTGTGACATGTACACGAATTGTAGGTAAAACTGTTCCAGTACAAATGGGTAACTTACCTTCAGAACGGCTGGAACCAGGTTATCCGTTTATGATATGCGGCGTGGACTATGCAGGACCTATGTTTATTTTGAACCGTAAAGGGAGGGGCGCTAAGTTAGAAAAATGCTATATCTGCCTATTTGTGTGTTTCTCAACGCGTGCTGTTCACTTGGAGTTAGTGACTAATTTAACAACAGATGCTTATATGTTAGCTTTGAAAAGATTTGTTTCTAGAAGGGGTAAACCATCTGAAATATTTTCAGATAATGGTAAGAATTTTATTGGGGGTATGAATGAATTTACACAATTTTTAAAGAATAATCATAATAATATTACGGAGATTTTAGCTAATGATAACATAAAATTTAATTTCATACCACCCTATACACCGCATTTTGGGGGATTATGGGAGGCAGGAGTAAAGTCCTGCAAATACCATCTCCGCCGCGTCATCGGTAACGCGAACTTAACTTATGAAGAGTTTAACACGATCTTGGCTCAAATCGAGGCCGTCCTAAACTCTCGACCTATGCACCCACTGTCCGCAGATCCGAATGACCTTCTTCCTCTCAGCCCTTCTCTGTTTCTGATCGGCCGACCGCTGACTGCACCTGCCACTCCAGACCTGACGGCTACAGCTTCACATCGCCTGTCCCGCTACGACCGCGTGGAGCAGATGCGACAGCATTTCTGGCGGAGGTGGTCCACGGAATACATATCGGAGCTGCAGACCCGAACAAAATGGAAGACAAAGAGAGAAGAATTGGTACCTAATACGCTTGTTCTTATCAAAGAAGACAATCTCCCGCCTCTAAAGTGGCGCCTGGGAAGAATTCTTCATACTTTTCCAGGAAAAGATGGCGTGTCCAGAGTCGCTGACATTAAAACGGCGGCTGGGACGGTACGAAGGGCATTCACAAAAATCTGTCCTCTGTTACCACAAGAAGAGAAAGAGAATGAGAAGAAAACTGTTCTACAACAGCCCGTGATTGGTACTTCGTTGGAAGCAGGAGCTTCCAAGGCCGGGGGCATATGTTAACGCCGTTTATCAATATGAGCATAAAACGAAGACGTGTAGTGGCGCCATCTAGTAAGATTAATACACAACTGCTCAAAACCATCAAGCAACACCAGGCGGCGCTGGCGACGGGGCGTGGGCCGCGCGCGCATCGATCAACGTAACAAAATTCAAGATGGTAGTCGGTTCACCATCAAAATCGTCATATAACTTATATTAAAATATTTTCTTGTAAACTAAAGTGGCAAAATACATAATTACTAAGTATAATAATAAAGTTTGGATCATTGAAGAGCTCCCTGACAACCTGTCCGCACACATTAAATACACATTCAACACAACCTACAGTTTTATATTGAACTTAATTTCGATAAGTAAATCCAACCTTAGAGCAATTATATTTAAATTTTACAAGTTTTAAACAAAGTTGCAAGATAAAAGTTACATCGTTTTAAAAGATCGTTCTATAACTTGGCTTTTTAATGAGTTGAATTCTTTGAACGGGCGCCATTAAGTAACGATGGAACGAATTTTATACATCTCCAACCTATCTTTCTACATTTGAAGAAATAAGTAGATAAAATTAACAAAGAGTATTAGAGCAATTAAACTAAAGTAATGAAGGATACGTTATTACGATTACGATTTCTAGGCACACTTAAATCCCACCAAAATGTTAAGTACTCATAAAAGTCAAGATATTCGCAATAAGTGTATTTCCACGAAATTCACCTAAAAGTCAATAATGAACAGTAGAGACATCAAGCAAAAAGAAACTCAATAACCATTATATCTTGAGCCCTCGTTTCTTTCAAATCTCTCTGCGACAGACACCTTTGTGGACTGGACAGGAAATCGCGAACGAAAACCGGTACCTAATATATTTCTACCTCAAAAGAGTACTCTGTCATCAAAATCGAATCTCAAGCGGTCCAATACGAGAATCAAAATGGCTTCAAATTGAATTTCAGCACTTTCGTCAAGTTCTAAGTCACAAAGGCTGGTGTAATCTGAGTTACTATTAAAATCGTCTTGAGTTTAAATGGGATCTTTAACAGCGCCTCTTGATTATTTAACGGAATTGGATACATGTAGGTAGTCAATATTTGGAGCGAAGGAGGCGTGTATGCTAAAGAGATACGTGCTTTTGTGAAGAGCCTTGTTACTTGACTTTGTACCCTGAATTTAGATGTTAAGTATAGCCGCGCTTATATTCTCCTTTGTGGACGAGTTACTTGCTCTTTGAATCTGCTAATGGAATGAAGTTT
The DNA here is from genome assembly GCA_950381575.1 of Plusia festucae. Taxonomy (NCBI): domain Eukaryota; kingdom Metazoa; phylum Arthropoda; class Insecta; order Lepidoptera; family Noctuidae; genus Plusia; species Plusia festucae. Next base: position 2,774,758 of record OX494447.1, read on the forward strand.
ATTTTATGTCGATACACGTTTTTAATTTGGTAGCTAGCTATGTGTAAATTTTCTTTTAATAGTGTACTATATAAATACTTATACTACTTCGACACCTTTGCAGGTGTCATGGTTTCGGGCATCTGCTCGTGACCATGACACCTGCAAAGTCGAAACTAAAATCAAAACAAACCGCGCCGAAACGTCGGGAACTAAAATCAAAATAAACCGCGATAGAATCCATTTAAAGTAGTTTTATTTCAATTTTATTTAATTAATTATTAATTTAATTCGCGTAAACCTCAGAAAACAATAGTGTACTATTGCCAAATTTCAGCAGAACTAATTAAAGCCGTTTGCATATATCCATACCCTCGCTACATGGTTTTGCCGGTTGATAGCACTCGTTGAATTTCATGCGTAGCGTAGCCGTGGGTTCTAGTGGATGTTATCACTACCTTTTATATACAAAGCGATAAAGCAGCGGTAGCCTAATTAATAGCTTAAGCGCCGGTTGCGATCATGTGGTTTTTGGGTTTGAAACCCACTCATTGCACTACGGACGTTAACCCACTTGTAATAAAGGATTAATTTAAAAAGAGTGCGTATTTTCAACAAGGTTATCAGGTGCGTTGAATTGAACAACTTTTTCAAACGAACATAGTTCGAAATCTTAAAATTGAAAAATATTTTTTCATTCAAACATGTAAGTCACGTGACCTTTTATGAAAGTCACTTTGTATGAAAAGTTTCTTTTCCATTTTAATATTCCAACCTATGTTCCTTGGGAAAAGTTGTTCAGTTTTATGGATCTGATTACTTCGTTGAATATACGCACTCCTTTTAAATTAATCCTGTATAAGGATTTGCCTACATCACTAGAAAAAACAAAAAATGAAATTTGACTCTGACGTGATTCTCCTTGGACTGAAGCAGCGACTTTATTTTGACATTTCCATTTCTTATAAATTCAAAATCAAATTTCATAAACTCCCTACTTTTATATTTTGAGAGATTTTATATATATATTAAGTAATCGAGTTTGTGTTCGAGTGACCATGAACGCAAAAAGCACTGGAAAATTGAAATAAATAATAAAAGTCGTTGACACGCCATTCCCTCGTTCGAAACGCAGTTCCATCGATTAACATACTATTTTTATTAACACTTCTAACACTTAACTTGGTGTGATTGAATAATACCAACTTAATCTAAATTTCACAAAATCTTAAGAAGAAAAAAAAAGCGAAGTGACCAGGATTAACAAAAACAGTATCTTACCATATTATATTGTAGACCAAATAAATAATATCGTATTTTTTTACTGTTCTTTAAAAAATACAACACCTTTGTTTTTACGACTGGTTTTTATTAATAACCAAATAAACAATGTAATCCAATCATTTGTTTTCATAACATAATCATGTGACCTTCAGCACTACTCGCAATAATTCTAGGAGCTTTCCAAGATAAATTAATCCGTACGTATTTATAAACTAAAAATTGAAACCTTGCAAAATAACTCATACAAATATTTGAGAAAGGTAAAACAATAGTCAAAAATAATGGTTTCAAAAAACTAAAAACACGCTTTTTATTTGTGTTTTTAGTTTTTTTAAACTATTATTTATTTTCTTCTTTTTAGTTTAGTTTATTTATAAAAGCGTGATTTTTTAAACTAAAAGAAATATATTTTATTAAAATAGTGTATTGTCATCGGTCCTCGATAAATCTACAAAGTTTGAACGAAATCGGGCCGTTTAAAGTGGGTCAAAATCGCGCCCAAAGAAATCGGTTACAAACAAACATACAGGTGAAGCTAATATAAAGCGTGTAAAAATAAGTTTCATCGTTGTTACATAACGTTGGTACATAATCTATTGCTACCACATTTCACGTCGATGTCCACTTACGAAACAAAGTAAAAAACATCGTACACCATACATATTCATTTGACCCGAATAAAGATAAAGGAATATCCCGACGGATGGGACATTATTTGTATAATATAGTCCATAATTTTCACGGCTGAACACATGTGAGTGATCAAAGCTTGCCTAATCGTTCGATGGGTATGACCATTAAATAGAGTGGCCACTACCTCATGCTAAATATAGGACATCGATTTAGTATAGTGTTAGAACATACGAATTTAGAATGTTAATTGTTTTGTTCTTTTTTTAGAATAGATTATAAAAGCAACTACATATAGTTTGTGGTTATTATTTCTATTATTAGATTAGTAAAACTTTTTGTTTCATATATTTTTTAGTACTACATTGAAATAAAAGTATTTTTTCCAAGTTTACGGTGCTTTGTTGGTACGTAATTTATAAGAGGCTTCAATTCTTAGAATGTGATTAAAGAATTCTTAGAAATTGAGAAGGCTACTTGTTTGGCATAATATTTTAACCTTAATAATGCTGTGTGTAAATCTGTAATCCTAAGGTCAGGGTTGGCGAATTAGGGTCCTGCCTGTGTATATGTTGGCATTCAAAAAGTGCTACATAGTCGCCAAATTTGAAATAAATGATTTCGATTTTTGAGTACCTACGTCTATACGAACCCTTGTAAAAAGTTACAAGTCAAAGTAATTTCAAAACTTATTTCAGGTAGGTACTTTATAAGTTTAAAACAATTTGCTCGCAAAAATTCATTGGGTAAACAAACTAAGGTACTTACCGTACCGATAGCTGTACATTCCCAGGTTCTCAGTTAATAAATAATACGGTAAGCGGCGGCCACTACTGAAAACCTGTAATTTATTTCAATGATTTTCCATTATAAGCGTCTGTTATTATATTATGCTAGATTTATTTTTATTGCGGTTACCTTCATGTTTATTGGCGAATTGAATTTGACGTGTTTTGTGTGTTCTGTTTTGTAATTTTCGGAATCATGTTTAGTGGTTTGAGGGCGCGAATTTTTTTTTTTAAATAACTCGGCTAGAATTCAAATTCTATTTGCTACTAAAATATGTAATATAGAGACAGGGTAGATGCTATAATTAATAACTTAAAACACCCAATTTCAAATTCCAGGCATAAAAAATAAATAAATGGAATGGAATGTTAGAAAATCGCTTTTCGAGAAAAAAATAACAATTTGGTCATCGAATAAATAAAATTCTAAAAGTACTCCAAAGTGATTCCAGGAAAAACTTTTAAAAATTGCCTGATCCGCAGACAAAGGACTTATAAGGAAAAACAGCTCAAACTATCATCAGAACACAAATCCGTACCATTCAATATCTCAATCCATAAAATCAATATCGAATTCACTTTAGTTAACTGACAAAATAAAAACGTGAAATATAATAAAAAAATGAAAACTTTTGAATCCCAACTCTGCGGACCGGTTCAATGCAAACCACAGAACTAGTTAAAAGTTACTGCGACTGTTTAACAAATAACGATTCGACAAAGTAACAAACATTTAACTTTTCTGATTGTAAAGTTGTGGATTGATAGCTTTAAACTGGGATACCCTTTGAAGAGTGACGAGGAAACAGCAATGTCAACTAATAACATGTTTTGAGGCATACGATTGTCGATATTTGATGTAGTGTACATTTTGTTTTTGTTTTACATTTTATTTCTGAGGTTTAACGCGAATGTTAGACATTGAAATATAACTATTTTTAAACGGTTTTTATTCTATTTGTATTTATATTGACATGAGATGTTGCTCGTTACCTCTTTATATTTATTTTTGTTAATTATTGTGTTCCGACCTTGAGGTCTGTATGTATTTATGCAGTAGTAGTAGGATATGACGTATCAGTATGATAAAGCGAAGGAGTTCTTTTGTTAGTGAAATGCACTAATCTGTGGAAAAATCTTTGCGTGAAGTTATGTTAACTTGATTCATGAGGAATAGTGGTAGTGAGGCTTATATTAGTTCCTCACAAAAATGAAAACCATGAAATTAAAAAAACATGTAAAAGCCATGAAATAAAATTGTGTGGACGAAATCACGTTGTTTAAAATAAAGTGTCATTCGTTTTATTGACTCTACTTTTAAGTCATTTGTTTTCATTAAAAAAAAATATATATATATGTGATATTATTATATAGACCAGATTTAATATTAATATAACCTGAGCATAGCAAAGCAGAGAGGCTCGTGGCTAAGCGTAAGCCGTACGGTTTGACCGATAATAAAGGTTAAACCGCGCTCGCCGCGGTTGGTCCATAAATAGGTGACCATTTGTAAACATATTGAGACCCCTCCGTGCCTCGGAAAGCATGTTAAGCCGTTGGTCCCGTGTAATCTTTTATAGTCGGTAATCTTTACAATTCTGACAACCAGTCTTACTTTGGAATATCGTAAGATATGTCGCATCTTCTGTCCTGCCCATCCTGCCCAACCACGTGCACTATCCAGGGCGTAGTGGAAGCCAACAACTGTGCCATCCAGGTGGCAAATTTTTGGTTAGACAAAATTTGAGAATCATTGACACGAAAAGAAGAAGTCAAATCATAAGTCCTCTTTCATTTCATTGTTTAATGTTCAGGTAAAGAAATATAAATATTATTTCCAAAATAACATTGCTTGAAAATTACTTCCAGTCAACTAAATCATCGCGTACCGGGTACTGTTTACTTAATAACACAAATGTAACACAAATCCCAAAGGTAACACAAATTGTCGCACAAATAAGCCAATATTTATTCTAAAATATATGGAACTAAAACACACATTATCTCGCGAATACATAACAATAGGGATGTATTATGAGTGTAAAGATAAATCCCAGATGTTGGGATGTTCGTGAGCGAACGTTCGCTGTTAAGAATAAAACAATACACACATTAGTGTAAAAGCTAGTCCCTAACACGTTAAGTAATTAAAGCATAAAGAACACAAAAGAAACAGTTGACGATAAAATAACATATTGTTATGAATGAAAGGAAATACAATTGTTAGTAAATTAAAACTATAAATTGAGTTATTTTCTTTTGCTCATTTTTTGTTGAACGATAAGTCTTAATTCGCTTTGTCATTTCGATTTATACAAAACTAAATTAATAAAAGCATATAATCATTATTAATAATTTTTTTTTTAGAAAGAATGCTGAAGCAATGTGGGTCGCACATTACTAGTAATCTTGTTAACCCCTCGTGCTAAGCTAAGATGCTTGTGTTACGAGTGGGTTCACGTCGGTAGTGTAATGGGTGGGATTCGAACCCGCAACCACATGATCGCAAGTCCGTCGCCCTAGCCATTAGGCTACCGCCGCTTCTTTAATATATTAATATTTTTAATATTGTCTCTCTTCTTACCTAAGTTACTTACTACGATTTAAAAGCATAAAGTTTCATTTAACATGCACCGTTCAACATTCACAGTACAACAAAACAAAGTAACTACCTCGTGCAACGCTTAGCTCGCTCAGTCAATGGTACAGTAAATTCGGAACAGGCGACAAATGTTCGTGCCTCATTCATATGCCACAGTGAGGCGTGCAAACTGGAATTTGGGCCGCATGTTTCTCGATGTCTGTCCCCAGCTTTACCGAGGCGTTATCTAAACAAAGACATAATTTAAGTCCTAACGTGGAATATCCACTAAACTGCAGTATGCACCTACATAAAAACGTGTTTTTTTTTTACAGAAAATAATTATCCCAAACGAATTCATTGAAGTTTTTTTGTTCCTTTTTACTAGTGTGTTAAAAATAAAAAATATATACTATCTACTATAAACGCGTGAATTTGTTAAAATTATTGCAACGATTCATCGCTTGTTGAATTTTTTTATATTTATTCCATTATCGTTGAAAATAGCTTTATCGATTCGTCTTCCCATGTTCTCATATCTACACGTTTCTTAGAGACTATATCATACTAAAAAGGAAACATAATTGTTACGTTTAGTACCAAGTTTCTTCTGGACATATAAAGACAAATCAAATTAATCCCGTACGTATAAGGAAAAGTGTAGAATAGATTGCCTTTTCCTTAACAAGGAAAGATAAAGATACTTCAATACTTAAACAAAATTGACGGTGCCTTAACTCGTTCAACTTGGGATTTGTTTAGAGCAGTTCTCTGCGACAGGAGACCAAGACGTTTCTAGTCGGACGTACCTCAAAGACGCGACTTCAGAACTTTAGTACATTGGATGTTTGGAAAATTACATTTGAAATTGAAGTTGAAGTTGTTCAGTAGTGCAGCAAAGGTAAGTAATTTGTTAAAGGAGTTATCAAAATGCATTTTCGCTGCCATCCATAAATGCCATACTTAACTATTTGAGCTGTTCTGTTTTGTCTAGCCTTTTCCCAAGCTATGTTGGGGTCGGCTTCCAGTCTTACCGGATTTAGCTGAATACCGTAATTTATATGGAACGACTGCCTATCTGAACTCCACAACCCATAATTGTTGGGTAATACAGTATCCCATAGTAAGACTGGTTATCAGGATTTTAATGACTTGACTATCACTACTTGAGCTGTTAATAATCTAAAAAGCTTGTAATCTCGTTAACTCCTCGTGCTAAGCTAAGATGCTTGTGTTACGAGTGGGTTCACGTCGGTCGTGTAATACAAATAAACAAAAATAGACATACAATTGAATTAAGCACCTCTTACTCTTTTTAAAGTCGCTAAAAATAAGAAAGGCTAGGTTTCACACAAAGAAAAAACAAACACAAAGCTCTAAGAGCCCCAGGAAACTAGATTCCGAAAATCGAAATTTCGTCGCGTTTTAAAATCTTAAACTTATCTCAAAAGGAAAGGAATCCTTCAGAATACTTTGGTACTTAATCAATCAAATGATTGACAATCGGATAAGTTGACAAATCCTATCCTCTGTCCTTGTCAAGAATCTGTCCCTTAGTTGGGGCATTGAGCAGAAAAATAAAGAAGTTCAAAAAAATTAAACCCTTTTTTAATGTAGCTTTGCAGGGTTAGGTATGTATTAATATTATTTTCCACTAGAAATATATACCTTTGTTGTATACTGGGTAACATAGGGTGAATATAAAAACAGGAGTGTAAAGACAATTTTATAGATTAAAGGTATTGATTAACAAAAGTATGAGTAAGCTGTTTTTTTGTAAGATTAAAAAAGAAAGAGAAGATTGGAATCCTTCTCCAAAATTGTCTCTTGTGTGTGTGTTGTTGTTGTATTTTACGTACTTTACCATAATTCGTCAACTCAAAAAATCACTATGTTCCAATTGATCTGTTTTCAAAAATACTCATACTACATACTTTTGTTAATGTTCAAAAAGTCTCCTAGTAAAGATTTTTTTTTTTTATTAAAAACAGTATTGTTTATAAGTACGAAATAGGCCAGAACAAAAACATTGGCTTTAGTGTTCTCGTCTGCCGACCATTTCCACTTCAAAGTCTACATAGTAACAAAAACCTTGTAAATAATTCAAGACAAAGTGCGTGCGTAAAACCTTTTTGTTTCTTTATTTAAGCCGAGCTTAAAGTAAATACTAAGCAACTTAGAGCGCCCCATTGTAAGCTTACTTTTATACCCTAACTTAACTTGAGTTCTCTGTTAAACAAATGTATTATTAAAAGTGGAACTTCTGGGTATACGTACTTAGTGGCAGGGACCTAAGTAATTTGTAATTTTACGGGGAAACAGCGATTGAATCCAAATGTAATTTGGTTTGAAGATAACTGGATTATTCTAGGATAGAATATAATCAATTTTATGTAGACATAACACCAATCTTGATCTTTGTAATTGGAAACTAAATTGTGGTGTGACCTGATTTATAATAATTATGCCTATTTATAAATATCAGATTATCTATAAATATAAAACAATTAAGCAAACTACACAATAAATCTACTTTTTAATTTTAAATCTACCTATCCATAATAATATCCAAATCTTCCATATAATATATTAAATACGTAAAGCAAAAACTTCGTACCCTTTTTTACAAAAATTGCGCGGACAGGAGTATGAAATTTAACTGAGAGTAAAAATGAAAGCTGAAAATCAAAGCCATTCTGGCTCCTAAGACGCCGCACATAAACCTAGTTTAGGAGTCAGGGAATTAAAATAACTGTGACCTAGTTTACAAGCCTTATAATGTATTTATGCTCTGTTTTTTGGGTTTTTGTACTGTGGTTGGTGGCTTTTGGTGAAATAAAAAAAATATTTATTTTTAATTTATTAATATTGTTTGTCTTTACTGAATGTCAAACGTCATGACCTATACATACTTTTTATATTAGTACGTGAAACAAAAACATCGACCCCTTTTTTATACTTAAGAAATTTTTAATGGTCGATTGAGTGAACTACATTTATTCAATAATGTAGTTATAAAATGATTATTATTGTTTGTGGATTTTGTTTGATTAAATCACATTTGCGCTCAACAGAATTAATATAGTTTAATTTTAGGTGTGTAAAATAGAAAAGTTTGTAAAAAAATAATAATATTATAATTAGCAACGAAAAAAGCTGCGTAAATAAATACTTATTTTGCTCGATTTTATTGACATTTAAAATATGTTTTCGTTCAAACAGATATTTTAGCGTAGCGCACTATGTTATTCCAAAACAAATAATTAGTTTGTCCAATACCTATATATGAAACTTATTTACCTAAATTGACGTCAACAGCGTTTAAAATTACATTTTATTAGTTGGGAGTAAAATATGTGTGACATCAAACTGACCCAAGGAACTATTGACATAATATTAATATATTACATACCGAAGTTGATAAACCGAACAACGACCTACGCAGGCTTCTTACGAACGTGGGAGTAAGATCCGATGACTCTATAGACTAAGTGGCTTTACGTACTTCTGTGTATACCTACATCTAATACTGCACGGATGGCCGAGTGGCATAGGTCACCACGCTAATTACCACTGTGCGCGACGTGCTGCGGGTTCGATCCCCGCATGGGACAGGTATTTGTGTGATCCACAGATGCAGTTCCAAGTCTGGGTGTTCTTTGTGCATGTGATTTGAATGTTTGTGAAACCCCCGCGACACAAGGATTACATTCCTCAGTGCGGGCGTCATTTAAAAAAAAAAAAAAATGTTTAAAGATTGGGCCAGTGACGTCACATCAAACGGATTACAAAAAGCTGCTACGCACGAATGATTCACTTTTTTAATAGTTAACCACGTTTTAGTTTTCTTATCGTGTTGATTGAAATCTCACTGGGTTGGCCCAAAAATCTGCTATGACAACTGCACTATCAGTAGCTTTCATTAAATTGACTAATCTGCAGGCGTTGGGCACGAAGGAGAAGATAACAGGTGTTGTATTGTTTGGGGAGTGATACCATAAATATATATGCGTGGCGATGTATCCCCACCTAGATACAGTAGCTTTGTTTCGGCCAACCTGAGTCTGTACTTCTGTAATCAATTCAGAGACTTCCAGGTTGCCCATGGTAGCCCTAGAAGTGATAAGGGTCATAAGGTGTAGTCTTAAATCAAATCCTAACTAGACTACCAAGTAGCACTCCACGAGAAATTCAGGATAAATTAAAGTTCAATTTTAAATGTGTTCTTACACATTTTTTATGGAATTTCTGTCGTCGGCCGAAGTACATCTTATGTAAAGACAAAGTTCACCTCAGTCTTCAGCTCAGTCCGTGACCGTGACACCAGCAAAAGCCGTTAAATCATCGGGAACTAAAATTGTTGTTAACAAATTAGTTTTAAGTATATCAAAGTCTCTCATTGTTCAAGACTGATAACAAGGATCCGTGAGCTACAAATTATTTAATATCTATGGGAATCTTAAATTAACATATTCGCTTACATACAAAGAGAACTGTGCGTGTAATTAATGTGCTTGTGGCGTTTATCTCGTAATATTGTTTGAGATAATAATAAAATTAGATTACATGTTATTCTCTAATTAACTTCATATAGCTACACGACACTCGTTGCGGCTTCCGGTACATTGAACAAAATGAAAATTGTTAATCCTTCAAAGTTCATGTTATGCGTCGTGATTAGTCTTCAGTAATGTTGTTTTTCTGCGCGCTTTTAGGTGTGGCAATAAAAATGTTTAGGGTTCCATACCTAAAAAGGAAAAACAGAATTAATAATAAACCTACTAGGATCACTATGTTGTCCGTCTGTATGTCTGTTAAAACAATTTTTTTTTTATAAAACGATGCCCGCACTAAGGAATTTAATCCTTGTGTCGCGGGGGTTTCACAAACACTCAAATCACATGCACAAAGAACACCCAGACTTGAAACAAGCATTCCTGACCCGCAGCACGTCGCGCACAGTGGTAATTGGCATGGTGACCTATACCACTCGGCTATCCGTGCATTCATCTCAGGAATTCGTATATACGTATATCGGGTTGACAAGTTTGGCAAATAATATCGTCCTAAACTACAAGTAGAGGAAAAAGTCTAAAAACTATATATTTGTAATTAAATAAAAAAATATATAGTCTTTGTTTCTTTTTTCGGCGTCCTATACTTTGTCGCTGTACCAGTAAAGTTATTTTTCTTGTAGCATCCGAATGAATAATTAATTTGATAATAGTAATGTTGACTTTATTTTCTGCAAATAAAGCCAAGTGCTTCTGAATAAGATAAGCCTAATTAATTATTCATAAACAGTAGGACTTAAACTGCAATCCACTAATGGCTAGCTGAGTAAATTATGACATCCTTGTGCATTTATAACGCCCTGGTACTTTTAAAAAACTTCTGTTATTATAGTAATGTACTTTTTAATCATAATGGGGGTAAGAACCGTATAGTTACCACATTTTCTTCAATTAAATCTCTGAATATAGTTTTATACATCAAACTTAATTTGTAAATAAGAAGGTACCTTTTTTCTATTATCTTTAAATTAATAAAAGGAACAAAACATTATAATATAACTAGGACTAAAAATGCTAGGATATAATCCCAGCATATTGTAAAATTATATATTTCTTATAACTAGCGTTACGGATTGTATCCAGTTTTGTGAACCAAAAATTAAAAAAATACTTCGGTATTTTCAAAGAAGTGTGAAACCTACCTCAAAATTTTTGGACATCTACCCCTTAAAGGGCATAATCGCCTAATTCAAATAAATTGCGTTTAGGATAGATGCCGAAAAAAGGGACAATCATCCCGCAAAAACTTTAATCGTTCCAAGCCAGCCTTTGAGTACAATGTCATAGAGATATACAACACGGCTAAGTTAGTGGTAACTGTAGAGTCCTCCGATAAATAAATAAAACAACATGTATTTCATCCGTGAAAATCGAGTAATTACAATTGAGTCATTGAGGCTACCATACCAACCCATCCCCCTCGGAGCTGATTTCACCCAATTTTTTTGTAGTTGGATAGTGATGAATTGTGATACACAATATAATGTGTTTTGTTATCCTCATCGAACCAATATTTTATTGTTTACTAAAGCATGTTGAAAAAGATAATTATTTATTAGGTAGTTAGAACACTATTGGAAAATTCATATTTACACTTAACACACAACACATGTTAATTTTTCTAGTTGACTGTAAATTTTATACAAAATCATAAATATTAAAACTACGTATTTTAATATGCTCTATATTACTGCATTGCAGATGAAATCACATATATATATCACCTAAATAAAAGGTGAAGGTCACCAAAAAGAAATTAATTTCGTTTCGGAATATCAGAATGAGCTCCATTGTATTTTTAGTGGAAACTTTCTCTTGATGCTTGACAAAGAAAATTGCTTTAGCTTATACTATACAACCTTGCCCTTCGGAACTGATTGGCAACGAGAAATGGTCCGGAAACTGATTTCGGAGTTAGTTAAAGATACCGTCTTGGGGATACTATAATTTTCTACTGTGTATAGAGACGATCAGTCTTCCTGTTTGAGAAAGGGCCATAATTGGTTATCATTTTCTTAGTTGTATGGAATCTGTAGAAACCAATAAGTATATCGCTCAAACTCGTAAATGTAAAAAAAAACTAGCTATATAACGATGTTATTTCGTTTAAACATTCTTGGTATTTTTATCCAATTGTTTTGAAGTTAAAAGCTAACTACTGAATTGATTTTCATGTTAAATAAAATAAGTAATATAAAAATCATTTTTTTTCAATAAATCCTCTTTGGCCGGAAGTATCAGTAAGAAATAAACATTTATAAATAAATGAGTAATTGGTTAAGTCAGTTTACGGACGATAATTTTACGTATCGATAACATCATAAGAAAACATTGATAAAAAATTACATACTGTATCTCTTCTACTCGGATGCCTCAGCCTATGGTGTGGAAGAGAGATAGATGCGTCACAAGCCGAACGCTTAGGCCGATCGTGCCTCTCTATCGCTTGTTCCGCGCTCTCGCTTGCACGCTCGGCTCAGGCGGAACGAGATACTTTTCGTGCAACGGGCGCTTATTGATTTAAGACGTTATCACGTCCAGAAACATACACTTGAACCTCCTTTAGAAGTCGGTTAAAAATAATATAAAACCCAATAAAAACACATTATACTATACACTGACTGAAACACTTAATATATCATATTGTATTACAATCTGTAGTAACTAGTGGTTTGGGTCGTCACTAGGTATGTTAAACAGTAATCAGAGATTAAGCAAAGATATTTGATTGAACTAGAGACGATTGTTTTGATCATAATAACTTTGATCTTATTTGTCGACTGATAACTTATAAGATCGGGTTATATTTGAGTGTATTATTAAGTATATCAATTGAATCAGATTGTTTAGTTTATTATATAAGCAAATTTGTTTTTCAGAATAAAAACTACTTGATATTTTAATGATTGCGTTGTTCATATTGTTTTCTGAGGTTTACGCGAATATTAGACATTAAAATAAAACTACTTTGCGTTGTTCATATTTTTTTTTGGTACTTATTGCTTTTATATTGACGGGCCTGTTGGTCTATTGGTTAGTGACCCTGACTGCTAAGCCGGAGGTCGTGGGTTCGATTCCCACCCAGGACAAATCTTTGTGTGATGAGCACAATCATTTGTTCTGTGTCTGGGTGTTATTTATCTATAATATGTATGTATTTAGAAATATATAAGTATGTTTATCAGTTGTCTGGTTACCATAGTACAGGCTCTGCCTAGTTTGGGATCAGATGACCGTGTGTGAGATTGTCCCAAGATACGCGTTTTTTCGAGATTGTGAAGATGCCTTATATTGATTCAATAATAACTATCATAAATGTTAGCAGGCAATTAAAAATAAATCAATACGGTTAAAATTTGTTGAATAGGTCGTTTACGTGGTATAGAATTTATTTTGCAAAATTCATAATATGCAAGACTAGCTGTTGCTCGCGGCTTCGCACGCGCGTAAAATTAAGAGTAGTAAGTAGTAAAGGATAGATAGATGTATTCTGTGATTTTCAAAGTAAGGAGCAATTATATTTTTCATAAAAGATTATGGCGTTAAGATAATAATAAGATAATGTGGAAAACATCACATACATTGAGTTTGGATAAACTTTTAAAATGGTGGCAGCTTTTTGGTCAGACGAAACTTGAAAATCATTGACACGAAAAGATGAAGAAGAATCACATTCAATGCTCCGCATTCAAAGAAAGTAGCTTACTTTCTTTGAATTCGGAGCATTGAATGTTGTGTTATGGAATCAGAAACAACGAAGGTACCACTAACACCCAGACTCGAAATAATGTAGAAAAGTGATTTTCTACATCGACGCGTCCGGGGCTCGAACCCGGGACCTCAGAGCTGGCGACACCTTGAAAACCGTTGTGAACGCCACTCGAACACATATGTCATCGTAAAGATATGTTTTAGATGGTCATTTATTTGTATCGAACCAGAAAACCGTATATGAAAAGCATGGCCTTATCTTTAAAAATAAAGTCCACTATATAATACCTTGCAACCCCTACTTAACCATCTTAAGGCGTAGATTTCTAAAATCGTTAAAATATGTTTTCATTTATTTCTAACCAAAAACCCGTATACCAAATCTCATGAAACCAAATCTTATCTCTCTCTTTGAAAATGACGAACTTCCTAAAAAAACTTCCAACCACTATTGCACCCCCTTTGAGGGTAGATTTCTAAAATCTCGGGAATACGTCTTATTTATTTCTAACTCATAATCCTATGAAATTTAATGTGCCTATCTATGAAAACTACACAATTCATATACCTACAAACTTCCATCCCCTATTTTACCCTCTTAGGGGGTAGATTTTCAAAATCGCTGAAATATGTCTTCATTTATTTCTATCGAGAAACCCGTTTACGAAATTTCATGTGTCTATCTTTGAAAATACCAAACTTCCCATACAAACTTTCAACCCCTTTTAACTCCTTTAAGGGTTGAATTTCGAAAAATACTGAAACACGTGGTTTTTAATTTTTTACCAGAATGGTAACCACAAATTTTGATGGTTTAAACTACAAAAATGACGATTTTCCATACAAACTTTCATCCCCTATTTAAGTCCCTTAGGGGTCGATTTTCGAAAAATAATGAAACACGTCGTTTTTAACTTTTTACTAAATTGTTATCTACCAATTTTTATGGTTTAAACTACAAAAATGACGATTTTCCATACAAACTTTCATCCCCTATTTAAGTCCCTTAGGGATTGATTTTCGAAAAATACTGAAACACGTCTATTTTAATTTTTTACCAGAATGGTAACCATCAAGTTTCATGGTTTAAACTTCAAAAATGACGGTTTTCCATACAAACTTTCATCCCCTATTTAACACCCTTAGGGGTCGATTTTCGAAAAATAATGAAACACGTAGTTTTTAATTTTTTACTAAAATGTTATCTACCAATTTTTATGGTTTAAACTACAAAAATGACGATTTTCCATACAAACTTTCATCCCCTATTTAAGTCCCTTAGGGATAGATATTCGAAAAATACTGAAACACGTCGATTTTAATTTTTTTACCAGAATGGTAACCACCAAGTTTCATGGTTTAAACTTCAAAAATGACAATTTTCCATACAAACTTTCATCCCCTATTTAACACCCTTAGGGGTTGAATTTCAAAAAATCCTTCCTTATTCCTTGTCTACGTTATAAAGGAAACCTTTGTGCAAAATTGCAGCTTTCTAGGTTCAAGGGTTTGGGCTGGGCGTTGATGAGTCAGTCAGTCAGTCAGTCAGTCAGGCCTTGTCTTTTTATTTATATAGATAGATATGCAAGAAGAGTGAGCACAACTTGTCTTTCAAAAGTTTTAAGCTCACACCGAGCCGGGACGCTGCGCGCACATTTTTAAAGAGCTATTCAAAATATAACTTTATTTTCTACACGAAAAGATACACATTTCGTTGTGAGAATTCAGAATACGTAGCGCCATGCAGCGCCCTTAGACTAAAACCTCACAAATCTATCTTTGAATGAACCAGAATTATTGTTTTTTGTATGATTTTATTAATGAATTATTAAATATTAAATTGTTCCAGTTGAGATGGCGAGTGGCTGGTGGCATGAGCATTCAGCTTGCGGCGGCCATTTTGTGCATGCTGCCACTCTTCACCTCATCCACAGGAGACATACGTAAGTATCATTCTTTAGTTTTTTCCATTGCTAAATATTATTATTGTACGAGATTATACGACCGCTTGTTCTGGTGCAATTTGGAATCCAGACATAATTGACGGGCCTGTTGGTCTAGTGGTTAGTGACCCTGACTGCTAACCCGAAGGTCGTGGGTTCGATTCCCACCCAGGACAAATCATTGTGTGATGAGTACGATAATTTTTTTCTGTGTCTGGGTGTAATTTATCTACAATATGTATGTATTTACAAATATATAAGTATTTATATGAGTTTTTTGGTTACCATAGTACAGGCTCTGCCTAGTTTGGGATCAGATGGCCTATGAGATGTCCCAAGATATATAAAATATTAAAAAATCATTCCACTTCTGTTAATAGGCCTTTTGATTAATTAGTTTTTTATTGTCATACGAATGTACTTTTTTAACTATTGCATTTTTTTTAAATAAAATAGATAAGGATATAAAAAAATATTAGTATTTATATGTATAACATGAACCACAAACCCCTAAAGAATAATTCCTACAACTATAACAACAATGCTTAATCCTATTTTCTAAATCTACCACAGTAACTAACTAAGGCTAAAGTCGAAGGTTCTTTCGTGGTAATGACCTAACCACTAGCTGTTGGTTTGTATTCCTGTAAATAGGTTCTATCGACTGATTAAAACATTGTGGTGTCAAGATTAGCGTAGACTGCGGCAAGGCAATCTTCTGTTACTAGGCACGGCAGAATCAGAGATCAATTTATCAAGTCAGAAAACTTTTCTAGATTAAGCTTTGCTGATTAATTATTATGGACTCGGATTTTAGCTGGTTTAAAATGATGTTGATGATTAAAAGAAAAAAAAAATGTTAATGTTATTTTCGTAATCCATTTAGTTTTCGAAAGTCCGATTAATAAGTACCTACCTATCATAATGACGGGCCTCTAGTGGTTAGTGACCCTGTCTGCTAAGCCGGAGGTCGGAGGTTCGATTCCCACGCAGGAAAAATTTTAGTGTGATGAGCACAATCATTTGTTCTATGTCTGAGTGTTGTTTATCTATTACATGTATGATGATAATTACATATTCAGAAATATATAAATATGTTTATCAGTTGTCGGGTTGCCATAGTACAGGCTCTGCCTAGTTTGGCATCGGATGGCCGTGTGTGAAGCTGTCCCAGATATTATTTCATTAAAAGTTATAATAATTGAATTATGTAACAGATCAACAGAACGATTGACTGAAATATATTTTTACTTTTTTATTTCCTAGTCTCTCCTAAAAATTAGCCTTTTTCATCTCAAAACCTACACATTACGTCTATACGTATATATATTCTTCAGAAATCATATTTTTTAAAGCTTATTATAACGTTTGGTGATGATTGAACCTTTAATAACTTAATTAATTACTCCTTAAAATGATTAAATCAAACCTAATTATCATAATTTTAACATAAATGCCAGGAATATCGCAGGAAAACACTCCCGTAATAAATCAGCGATTACTTTAACAATTAATTGCGTCCAAAACGAAGTAAATTATTTTTAAAACATATCTCCGAGAAAAATCTCTCTCGTTCGCGGAAAATAAATTTTGCTTCTAAGAATTATCTCATTTTCATATTATAGCTACGTATTTACTACATAAGTCTTTATTGTAGGTAGGCATCTTATTCTTTAGAGTATGTAGTTTTATAAAAAATATATAATATTGATTTACTGGTACAAGGGAATCCAATGCGTAAAATAATGATATTAAAGGTTAAAATGTTAGTTTAAGTTGTGAATTATTCTTATGATGAAGATTCCGATTTACAATGAATTATCATTCTATAGATAATTTAAAATATACAGCTTTTGTTTTTAACGTAGTAGAAATTTTAATAAAGTTGAATTTACAGCCAACTCATTGGACAATAGTAATAAGACATTTGTACAATAAGTTGGCGCTTAGTTAAAGATTTGACATAAATACTATGTGAATTACAAGTTGTGTTAGACATATATATACTCATATTTTTTGTTTCCATTTTAACCTTTTCCAATGATCA
The DNA here is from genome assembly GCA_950381575.1 of Plusia festucae. NCBI lineage: Eukaryota > Metazoa > Arthropoda > Insecta > Lepidoptera > Noctuidae > Plusia > Plusia festucae. The sequence goes on from OX494447.1 coordinate 2,792,295, forward strand.
GGGATAGGTATACTGTCAAAATACTCATAAAATACTACTCCATACTTCTTTCTCAAACATTATTATAAGTTATGTTAACATTCGTATGCATAGTTACATATTAGTACTGTACTTAACCTTGATAATCCTTTTCATTAGATTATCGTAGGTCCAATAATTGATAGGACCATAGACAAAAAATGCCCAAAGATTGACCAATAGGAATTCGCGATCGGACCACCAGCAACAAACGAGACAAAAACTTATATAATAAGAGTAAATTTTAATAATTAGGTTGTTCCTTACCATATCTTTATCCTATGTACCAGGGCACCACGGCACGTCAAGAGCTCGCGGCTGGCGCGCCGGCGTGCAACCGGCCGCTGATGTGACAGCCAACAACACGGTCAGCAACATCACCGCGCAGTTGGGAGGGACCGCGTACCTCCACTGCTTAGTGGGCCACTTGAGTGAGAGAGGCGTGAGTATATTTATTATATAATCAACTAGCTTCTGCCCGCGACTTCGTCTGCGTGGACTTCAGAATTGGGTCCAAAAAGCAATGAAAAATGTGAAAGTAATAAAAAATGTACGCTGTAATAGAGAATAATACCAAATTTCAAAGCTGTCTGGCCAAAGTTTTAATTTTCCCTCGGGAACTACTTAATGAATCGGGATAAAAGCCTATGTTCTTTTCCATGTCAAAGGCTACATGCATGCCAAATTTCATTTAAATCAGCCGCTTTTGCGTGATTGAGTAACAAACATCCAAACATGTAAACATCCAAACATCCACACTCTCACATTTATAATATTAGTAGGAAGTAGGATTATACATTAGGGATCAAAAGCTTATGACTTCAACCCGCGCCGCGAGCACAGCGTGGGGGTATGTCGGACTCGCACCGACTAAAAACACCCCAGTCCCGTCCTGGCCTTTGTGAAAGCCGCGGGGTAGCTTACACATGCTCTTTGTAGTCCTGGCAGGAAATAGATTATGCCTATGGCATGTGAAGTATCGAAATGCCATCAATGTGTCTAAAAGCACGAAAGACAAGGCAATTAATGTTGCTGTCAACATTTTTAATTATCTCATGAGTACTGTCCAGTGAACATACATGAAACGTAATTAAAAAATAAAATGATAAATACAAAATTATTTTTAGGGCGCGGCCTTTGTCCATCGTTTTTTGTAGCATATGTGAAGAGACACCTACTCACCTAAATTATAATTTGGTTCTAATCTAAATAATACAGCATGACATTATTTCATACTCAAGTAGGTGTAAATACCCACTTGTAATATAACATATACTAAGCAAGATCACACTACAATTACCTAATTAAAAAAGCTTGCCTGAGACTCCCACGACGCAGTATGAAAATTAGTAGCGACTAGAAAAAATGTTTTTCATCCCTGAGCAGAGATAGTTGTGCGGTTTTGGAGTCAATATAAGGCAACTGGACTAGGAGTAAATGTTTGGTATAACTTGCAATCACATACTTTTGAATCACTTCGACGGCACAAAGTTCTAACGCGAACGCCGTTCATTAGTATTGAATTTCTGATTTTGATCATGAAACCGTTCAAATGCACCATTATACAAAATATAAAACTAAGTAGGTATGTATATACCAATTAATGAAAATAATTTTGTAAAATAAAACAGTATTTTTCTTATCAAAATGTCATTTTAGTTTTCGTTAACTCATAATTTTAACATTATGTAATTATACCAGCAATTAAATAAATACAGGTTGCTATAATTTAAAGGTTCCTTTGAAACCCCTTGGGTACGGAAACCCTGAAAACCGTTGCTATTTTAGCTGTTGAACGTTAATCCCATCATCGTCTAAGTCTAAGTGATCTTAGTTAGATCTCAGCTCCACTAGACCTGCGGTCTAAATTGATAAACTTTGTCTAAGCGATAAAGTGGTTAATCAGATTAGCAGTTACTAAGACACTTTGACATTAAAGCAAAAATAATTATTTTAGGTTATATAATTTTGATCTACGATAAAAGTAATTTAATAGCAATTAATCATCTTCAAAATTAGTTTCAGTGGTATGGAATATTAATACTGGCCATCAAGATATTTTTTTTAAAGTATTAAAAGAAAACATGTCGATAACAAAAGATTAACGATCTGTGGAACTTGGGTTAAAAAATATTTTTTTTTCGAATCTAATATTCAAATGAAATAAGTATTTAAAAAAAAAGCGTCCAACTCAACTAAATTTAAACCATTGCCGTCTTTAACTAACATAAAGCGTGAGAAAAGGACGGCAACAGATAAGAACTAACTAAGAATTGTCAAACTAGTGTTCGCCTTGAACATCAGTGTTTTAAGAGCACACGTTTTTACTTGCCGGAAAATTTGTATGAGAATGGAAGTTGGAACTAAATTTGACAGTTCTAATTTTCATCCATCCTTTTCTAAAATATACAAGTGAAAAAGATACCGACGGACTAAAATTAGTTAAGTACGTGTTTAACTGAATCGAGGCCAATATACTCAGCTATTACGAATAGCATCATTATTTTGGCATGTAAAAAGTAATAAAAAAAAACAAAACAAGATATTTAAAAACATACAAGCAACTCAAAAAATAAAATCAAACGGCACAACATAGGCCATTAATAAAAACAAAAGAACATCTAGTAGCAACTTTTTCTTTCCTGACTTATGTAAATTTAAGTACAACAATTTTGAACCATACTACACACAATTTTAGGTACAAATTGATTCAACAAAGAACATATTAATCAAATAAGAAACATGATCGTCACCTCAAAGTTTCTTTACAATAACAAAGTGCTAACGCATCATTTAATATTTCAATTTCAGCAAGTTTCATGGATCAGAAAGCGTGACTGGCATATCCTGAGCTCCGGGAAGTTCACGTACACCAATGATGAGAGGTTCCAGGTGAGTTCATTTTATTATACTCTATTGAATAACTAATATCCATGTAATTTCGGTATAAGGGTGCAATGACCGGATTTGTGAGCATAAGTGTTTAAACAAGATTATTTTAAAAGGAGTGCGGATATCCTACGAAGTATTCAGGTTCACTTTTCCCAGGGAACATATCGTAATTTTAAAAAAAAACTACTTTTCATACAAACAAATAATCCAATATAGGTATATTTTTAGTTATTCTAAGATACTAATTCTAAGATATTTATGACAACGGATCCTACAATCATGAGTACCTGTTTCCAGCGTCTTTACCCGCGTTTTGGTCAAGAATTATCCCGCGGAAACTTACTGCCGGGTTAAAAAGTACCAATGTGTTTTTTCTAGATCATTAACTATCTCTGAGCCTAATTTTATTCCGATCCTTTCAGCCGTTCTGAAGTTATTTACGATTAATACTACTATAACAACCGACTATTTATAATTAAAACTATACTAAACTAAAAATTTGTAATAAAAAAATGCTATCCATCTATTAAAATAAAACTACTTGTTAAACGGATTCTATCGCGGTTTATTTGATTTTAGTTCCAGTCGTTGAAAATTCGGGAACTAAAATCAAAATAAACTGCGTAGAATCCGTTTATGAGGTAGCTTTATTTCAATACTTAACATTCACGTAAACCTCAAAAATATCTATCTAAAGAAAACTTAGTGACCGTTATTAAGCAAAATTTAAAAAGAAAGAAGGAATCTTATGTCATTAAGTTACAAACTTCTATACATTCAACCAAACTTTCGCATTTATAATAATATAATATAAATTCAAATTGCCCGAGTTTACGCCACATATTTTCCTCATATATAACAACAAGGAAATGAAAATGAAAGCGATGTAGCATTTAAGAATGACAATTCGCAAACATAATGACATTCATAAAGCGAAAATACGTCTGTTGGCATGACGTTGACGTTTGTTCCCCTGTTTAGTCTTTTTATTTTTGACATAAGTAAAAACAGCTGTCATGATTCACACAAAATGTAATTTAAGAAAGACGATTGTTCCATGTTTTTGTACAATAAATTTTATTTTACCAATACATAACAGGCTCCGATACATTTTCTTAAATACTAAACTTGGTGGATGTCGGTTAGCCAATTTTTACAAATCTTGTTAAATTGTATACTAAAACCTTTTCGAAAACCACTCTGTCCATTGATGAAAAAAGAATCAAAATCGGTGCAGTTGTTTTTGAGTTTATTACAGTGAGTTTTTTTTCCTAAAAATATTCATACTTGAAATAACATACTTATAAACGGATTCTATCGTGGTTTATTTTGACTTTAGTTACTTTTCGACGCCTTTGCAAGTGTCACCCAAACCATGTCACTTAAACCGAGATTGAATCCGTTTAAAAGTAATTTTATTTCAAAGTCTAACATTCGCGTAAACCTCAGAAAACAATATATTTTCATACTTGTTAGCTCATAATCATAAAGTTATCGAAAAACAACATCAGCTGTTTGCTTGTCTATCAGAACGCATTAATTATGTTCGAAACCTGTGCTTAACTGTACAATAATTAATTGCCTTGGCTCGTGTGAAACTTTATGAGGTTTCAGATAATCCCCCGTCAACATTCACGGTTCAATTGTTTATTCATCACACATCCTACACTTGTACCATGATATTCTAATCATTATATAAATAAACTAGCTTTTGCTCGCGACTTCGTCTGCGTGGAGTAATGACTTTCGTCAGAATTTGGGGTTTTCACTTAGTTATCGCCTGTTCCATGGTCTATCGATTACATGTACTAAAACCCTTTCTTAATGCTCACTTGCTTCACTGGTGGAACCTACATACAAAGTTTTATGTGAATCCATTGATAAAAATAAACATTTTCAATTTACCACCCTTTTCTCCCCTTTGGGGGGGAATTTCCAAAAATCCTCTCTTAGTGGTAGCCTACTCCTCTCAACAAATACACATGCCAAATTTCAGCTCTTTACGATCACTAGTTTTGGCTGTGCGTTGTCTGTCAGTCAGTCAGTCAGTAACGGAAGAGTTTTATATAAGTATATATATATATAGATAAGTAACTAATTATGAACTCGATTATTAGAAGTTTTTTTTTTAACACATTGAAGTTTTATTTATTTATTTTTTTATAAATATTGCAGAAACTTGTATTTAATGTCTCATTTTTAGACATTAGCGTAAAGCTCCGAAATATACTTAATAGAAAAATAGTAACAAAAATAATATCTATAAAAACTGAGAACATGGTATTTTTATTTTTAATTTATAAGGCAATAATTATCTACATTACAAACGAACACAATAAGAAACATTAAGGAAGAATAAATGTGTAAGCCATTAAAGCCAAAACACCTAGATCGATTTCTATAATAGGTACAATACCCACAGGTATATACCTCAACTTTGAATTCGCTGGTGTCAACTACCTTTATACCAAATTTCATTAAAATTGGTCGAGCCGTTTGAGCGTTAAAGGTAACACACTCACAAACATGCGTATTCATTATATTATAGTGTGACTATATACTTATCAATATACATGCGCCTTGAAACAGTGCAAACCTTCACTAGTTCCCGCGAACTTCTCTTGTTTGTAACTACCAACAAACTAACTGGAAAGTTGTTGCTAACTCGTGTTATTGTAGATAAGAAGTTGATACATGCCTTAGTTTTGCACGAGTTGATGCAAAACAATTGAAATTTTAGTGCACAAGTCGGTTGTAAATAGTTTTACCTTTTTAGTGTAGAGAACTCTGCGAAATAACAAGGAGGTTCAACGTTATCTTTAGTATTAATCGTATTCATGTCAATAAACTGTTATTTATTTAGATTGTAATAAAAAACGTTAAAACATTCCACCTTTCAAAATATCGAGATAGATTCCAGCAGCTCATAGCCGATCTTCATTAATTGAAGTGGCACTTAGAAAAGAAAAAAGTCGTAATTGATTTAAATTGTTCTAATTTCAATATTCTGTTTCTATTGGTATACATCTTACATACCAAATCCTTACTAATATTATAAAAGTAACACTTTCTGTTCGTGTGTTATGCAATCACGCCTAAACTACTGAACCGATTTAAATGAAATTTGGTGCAAAAATAGTCTAGAGCCTGAGAAAGGACATAGGCTTTTTGCCGCGATAACCAGCACCTACGCGAGCAGAGTCGTAGGCTACAACTAGTTAATAATAATTCTTCACTATAATCCTTAAAAATATCAACTAAAATCCTTGTAATTTAAACGCATAGGTTTATATAAATTTGAATTGCTGCATAATTAGGCGCGGGCACGTTAGCCTGCCTCTATTGTCAATGAACACTAAATTGTACTGAAATTGGTGAGCCACAAAATTAACGCCCTCAAATGCTAACGAATATGTGACCACACAGCGGCTCAATTTGAGCGCAAATGTGTAGGAATTGGGGATAATTCGGGCATCATTGAAATTCTGGAGCCTACGATTGTATTGTAATTATTTTTGAATGGAGCTTGGCGTGTATGCGTTTGAAAGTCAAGTGCTGTGGTTGGCTGGATTTGAATAGAGGAATGTTCTATAGTAATTCGAAGGTGATTTTATAAGTTGGTTTATACTGGGGCTATATTATATACAGAGTAGAATTTTGTAATGCCAACTGGAAGCAAAGAACTCTAATTGCTGAAAATAGCAAATTATGCTCATAGAAAACATTCCTTTAATTTATTTAGAGTAATTTTTTTGCTCCAATATTTGGTGTACTTTCCTTTTAGGTGGCATTAAATAATCTACACTATATATAAATCTATGTACCACTTTTTTTAACTATATAATGGCTACGTATTATATGTTCCATGATTACTCAATAATACTAAAACTGAATTCTTTGGACTTCGATTAAAAATACTTCTCAATGAAAATGTTTTAAAATAATTATCTGAAATTCTTGCTAAAGTACTTTCTAGATATTCTACAGAGAAACTCTACGTGTAAACATGTTTACGTAAAAAGTTTACGGCTATAAATCGAGTCGCCTTTAGCTTGGAATTAGCCACCTTTACGCCAACAATCTTACCCTAATCTCCTGGATTTAAATTCAGGATAACATTTATTTACAAGTAGAAGTAAACAACAATATTAAGAATAGTAATAATAGCAATTTTAGAAAGGGTTTTTACTATATAAGTAGAGGACGGTTGGACCGATTTTTATTTTGCTTCATTCGATGGATTCGTCTATGCTGTCACGAATAGCAGAATGAAAAACTGTTGACGGTCAAGGGGACAAGTTACGCAGGTGAAACCGTGGGGCACAGCTAGTGTATAACAATGCATTGATGTCAATTTGTGAAGTTCCTGTTAAAATATTGAGTATCTTAGTCATGTCATTGGCTGCTAAACCAAGGGTAGCAGGTTCGATTCCACCAAGGACAAATCTATGTGTGATGAACATCATTTGTTCCGTTTCTAGATGTAAGTTATCAGTTAATTCAAATTCAAAATCATCATTTAACGAAAAAAATATGTTTTTGGTATTACCTGCTTCTGCCTAGCCTTTTCCCAAGCTATGTTGGGGTCGGCTTCCAGTCTTACCGGATTTAGCTGAATACCTTATTTTATATGGAGCGACTGCCTATCTGACCTCCACAACCTATTGCTAGGTAATATAGTATTCCATAGTAAGACTGGTTGTCAGAACTGTAATGACTTAACGACTGTCAAAGATCACTGTATGACAGTCGGGACCAACGGCTTAACGTGCTTTCCGAGGCACGGAGGGGGTCTCGGTATGTTTATAAATGGTCACCCATCCACGGACCAACCGCGGCGAGCGCGGCTTAACCTTTATTATCGGTCGAACCGTACGGCTTACTCTTAGCCACGAGGTATTATTTTTGGTATTACCTACCCTAGATTTACTCTACGTGCTAATCCAGGGTGTCAGCTTCCGTCAACCAACAAAAAAGTTATCTAGCCGTTTTAGCTCGATCAGCCTGTTGATTCTGTAAGACGTCGTTCTAAAATTCGAATCTGAACCCGCCGTGAATTTCTTGATTGGCATTCTATAAACTCGGTTGATACACTAGCGCTACACTTGCGAGCGTGTCAGCGTGTTGAACTAAATTAACCGTGAGATTTAGACCCAAGTTCACCAACAGATGGTTAAATTTTAAACAAATGTTTGAACCATGAACGGCTGTTTAACAATATTTTGCTGTTCACCATTCTCTAACCATTGATTATGTACTGTAATCGAATGATTAGCTTAAACGATGTAGCCAACTCAGTTTAGCCATTGGTTTATGCTTCCTGACATGAAGTTTTTATTTTGTTATTCTCCCAGCAAGTGTAAGCTGTAACAAGTAAGCTATAACAAATAAATATATTTGATTTGAAGCTCTCAAGAGAACGTTTGCAGTGAGTACTAAGAGCATTAAACTCGTCAGTCAGATCCTTCCAACTTCTTGCTTTTTCGGCATTTGCTTTAGCGTCCGATTTTTTATTTTCTATTCTATCTCTGTACTTTATTACGAGTGCCGTAAGTACAGATTTCTCGCCACTGGTGAAATTCAAAGTACGTTTACGCTCATCTTCCATATCACTGATATATATTCAATAAAAGATTTAATAACAAACACGACACGAAAAAATTATAAATTGAGTTAGATGATTTGATCACAGAGTTTGACAATGAAAATTGATTGACGTGACCATTAAGACATTAAACATTCACAAAATAATGATAAACCATTCCAGCATTTGGTAATTTTGGACTCACTCATTCAAAACAGTTTGGTTAGCAAACCGTTGGTTAGAAATAAATGGTGAACTCTAAAAAAAAACGCGGTTGGATTGAACATCGGTTTAATGCTAACAGAACGGTTACGTAATCAATGATTATGATGTAGTTAGAAAACTCGGGCCTAAATATGAGATGACGTTTGAGTTCGCACTCGAAATTTGAAACTTATGCGAAGTGAGAGTGAACGTGAAGTGAACAGCGAAGTGAGATGCGAGTTGTTGATTGACATTTTACAGAATTGACGTGAAGGTAGGTAACAATCCTACACACACTCACAAACTGGCACGTTTATTGTATTATATTGTTGAGATATTTTTGTCACATACAGACAAAGCCCATCTCAATTTGCATCTAAAACTGCATGTAACATTTGTCATAGCGATAAGAATCGCTTGCTTGACACAGATTTGGTTGAGGCCGGCCTTATTCTCATTTATGCGATGTCGGCCGGAATTGCATCTGCGTTTATTACGTTGTTAGGGACAGTTGGCTGTCCCACTGATGCGTCAGCTTTGGTTCTTGTTCACAGTTTACGTACGTTTAGTTTACGAGGTTTATACGATATTATACATATTATTTATTATATTATACAGAGAAGTGACATGTATTGTGTAATTTAGCGGTTATTACAGCGCCATTTAATTAAGTTTATTTGAAACTCATGTCAGGGTATACGTAAAATTGTTGACTGGGTTTGTATTAAAAATATGTTAATGAACAATTGGTGTATCCATCAATTATTGATGGATACACCAATTCTTCATTTACGTGACACCAAAAAGTATTTTTAATTTTAACTTATAAACCCTTCACTAAAATATAAACTCTTCAATTATTTCATATCAGCTCGTTAAATGGATCGAGTGTAATATTATTTTAATTGGGGATAAAAGTAAAATACGTTTTAAAATAAAATGTATTTTAATGTTTAGTATTTACCGCAAATACTCCGACACGGTCTACGAATGCTTTGCTCTTAGTTGTTATGAAGGTACCAATATGGCAAAAGTGAATAACACAATTCATTGAAATCGAAGATTTCAACTAACAATCGTCTTCAGTTCTTATTATTGCATTTGGAAGCTCAATAAGGAACTAAGAAAGATTACAATATTGTTTTCTGAGGTTTACGCGAATAGTAGACATTGAAACTTTGTAAGTCCAGTCTGCCCGTGACCATAACACCTGCAAAGGTGTTGAAACGTCGGGAACTAAAATCAAAATAAACCGCGATAGAATCCGTTTAAAGTAGTTTTATTTCAAGATTACAATATTTGAAAAAGGTATACCTATACCGCAGCACACAGCCAGTTTATTATAGGAGTTTTATACACCGTTGAATTTCTTGGAAATTTATACTGGATGCAAATATCGTGTCGGGAAATAATCAACTATTTTCTTTGCTCATAGGAGAAAGTAATTTGCTTAAGGTTGCTCTCAGAAGTGGGTTCCCAACGAGTTAATAAAATTATATTTCTTGGAGAACCATAATAAACCTATTTTTTTACCCTCTGAAATATAATAAAGAAAGTTTTCTACATAGAATAGAAACGAAACAGTATGATAGAAGATAATGCTGTATTTAATATCAGAAGAGATATTCCACTGCTGGACACATGCCTTCTCTTATATAGAAAGAACGAGCCTTGATCACCACGCTTACTCATTGCGGGTTGGCGATTTATGATTCCAATTTAAGGAATCCAGGGATTCTCACGATGTTTAACTTCCCGATTATCAATGATGTCGTCAACGCCATTCCTATGTAGGAAAGAACGATGTCGAACCTGCAACTTTGTGTCCACGAATCCGTTTATTAAACCGCAAGGCCAATACGGCGTAAGAAGATAACTCTAACTTAAATAAAGTTTGTCTAGACGAATTTTCGTCTCGGTGATCTAAAATGAAGACTGGCATTTCCAACTTGCGAATTTTTATACTTTGAATACATATGACCCGACCAAAAAAAGTACCTACTCCTCTAATCATAGGATCCAATTCTTCTACACCAAATATTATATTGAACATATTAATATTGTTCTACCGAATAATTTACCATAATCTTCAAACCGAGTTACGTAACGTATAATGTTTTCGTATCGTAAAGATTATCGCGGTATTTTTTTTACAAATAATAAAAAAGTAATCAAATTCATTTAGAACAGAAAATTGGTGGAACCGTTCGAAAATACGCCGAAAACATGATGTGCGTGACTACACCAACAGTAACAGTTAACACTAAGAAATGTTTACTGTTAATATAATTTATTATGTAAGCTATCGTGCCCAAATATATTTAAATTTCACAATCGAACTACGACTCGTAGTTGATGGTCGTTTATTTTGTAATTTATTAATATATAAAACTCATATTCTTGAAACGAATAACTAGCGCACTACCAAAACAAGCGCAGTAATTCATTCTTTCATTGTCTAAACAAACGCAGGTAGCTGACTATTGATTATACACATGTACTACATAATTATGTTTAATAACCCTATCAGTGGGTAGACATCGACCAATGTTATCGGCCCACGTTGTCTTTTCTAACGCCAACTGGGGGGTAAAAGCCTTGTGTCGCGGGGGTTTCAGAAACATTCAAATCACATGCACAAAGAACAACCATAATTGGAACAAGCATTTGTGGATCACACAAATACTTGTCCCGTGCGGGGATCAAACCCGCAGCACGTCGCGCATAGTGGTAATTAACCGTAAAGTCAGCAGTTAAAACGATCGTTATGTCAACTTTAATTTTTTAATGTTACGCGCAACTTCCTAATGTTTTTCTTTTATAAAAACAGTCTCCTGAGTATTACAAACACAAAAAAAAACTAAATTGGTCTAACCGTTCACGCGTGAACTGAAACCAGGAAAATAGGGAATTATTTTTACGTACATAATGTAGATGGGATAAGCTTTATGTAAATTGTTCATAATAACAACAAAATTCAAACAAAACCTTCTTATAGATCTACTTAACGGTTTTTTTTCAGTACCTACATTATAAAATATGATTATCCAGTCTTAGTTTGATCTCACGAGAAGAATTTATATTTTATTTTCTAAACTTGCTTGCTGCTAACTTGATAAGTATATTCTTGGATTTTAAATAAATTATCGCTCAAAATTTTACGCATATGGCAACTGACGACGTATCTACAATTTTTATGACTAGAAAAAACACGTTCGAGTTTTGTGAGGTAGAATATATTATTTGAGAATGTGAATTCTTTATTTTTATAAAAATAAATCATCTTGAGCTTATAATATAATAAAAAAACTCAAGCAAAAAATATATATATCAACATTAATTTAATAACTGGAACCGTCAAGGAAAGAATCTGCTTTTGTAAAAAACATACATTTATTTAATTAAATATTTCTTCTTCCGTCTTCCAAAATTCGTTATGAATAAGAAAACATTTAAAGTCAAGATATGTCGCCTAGTCGGCTTCTAAGACCTGAAGCAATACTCTTGTTGAATAACAAGCAGGCTTTTCTCAGCTTTACATTTTCTTATAATACGAAAAATCACAATAAAAGTTGGAAATACCGTGAAAGAACTGCTGACACACCCCGTATCGATGTCAACATAAAAACTCATTTTATACCCAAAAAAACCGGCCAAGTGCGAGTCGGACTGGCAACCGAGGGTTCTGACCAAACCTAAGTTTGAAATTATTAAAAATATTGTTTTATATGGTGTAATTAACATTTTACGGTTTAAGCAATTTATCCTTTATTTGTGCTATAACACGTTACTTCGCACCTAATTTTAAGATTCTATCTAAGTTCACGGGAAGTACCCTGTAGATTTTGATCCCCTTACGAGTGTCGGAATTTTTTGGAAATTTGCGGCATAAACGGCTGTATCTATTGATTGCGTTGGCTTAGAAGTATTATTTGTTCACAGCTTCAAGGGACAGTAGATTTGAGTATTTGATATAAATTTCAGCTTGATACCTCTATGCACTACTGTGAAAAAGGATCTTGACAGACGGACGGACGGACAACAAAGTGATCCTATAAGGGGCCCGTTTTTTTCTTTTGAGCTACGGAACCCTAAAAAGTATTCTATTACCCATTATGAGTTGGTGTTGTTTCGGCTCTTTTCGGCTGATGTTTCGGGCTTATTCGACCCTATTCGTCAATGACGCGTTTTGAATTTCTGCCGCGTCAGCCGGTGTCTGGAACTCTCCGTTCGGAAACGTTCGGGTACCCGAATTTTGCCGACGTCATCTCTGACGTAGATAGATAAATTTTAGTTTAGATTTTGGTGTGTATTTGTGGGAACGATTTCCTTGTTGCTTTGACAGAGGGAAATAGCTGACGCGTACAATTTGCTGTGTTTAATGGAAGTAATGGAGTGGGTTAGATGTGTAATGGCTAATTGCGTTCGTCGACGTAGAGGTTTGGTTTTACAAATGAAAACTTCTGATTTCAAACTGAGAGGATCTCCTTAGTCGAGTGGCGTCACACCGGTTTTCAAGGTATCGCTAGCTTTGAGGTCCCGGGTTCGATCTCTGGAAGGTTTTATGTAGAAAAACACTTTTCTACGTTGTCTTGTGGTTCTTTCCTTGTCTCTGATTCCATAACACAAGTGCTTTAGCTACTTATTTTGGATTCGGAACAATGTATGTGATGTTGTCCACATTCGTTTATAAATCACAAAGACCATTGAATTTTCTACATATTAAAAATGATGTGAAACGTTTAAAAACAAAGAATCACCTGCCAGAGAAGCGTTTAATATACGAAATGTATCCCAATCAAATGTTGAAATCAAGTCCTTCAAATAGGCTGTATTTCAAATAAAACCTATTTCATTTTCCCTTTACTTTCACTGTTTCAAACACCGGATTTTAATTAAACATACCTCGAACACACAAACTACATTTCAAATCAACAAAATGTTTTCAAATAAACGTTTGTATTTTATTTACCTAGTTCAAATAGAATGCTAAATCTGGCTTCAAACAATTGAATACTATATTATCTACACCGGGACTAATAAATTGAGTAACTAGTTTTGTCGATATTTTTATAGATTTTATTGTTCTATTTCTGTTTTGTATGTAATAATAATCGTCGGTTCTATAAATTTACGATTTACATACAAAATTCAAAACTGGTCTAGTGGTTAGTGACCCTGACGTCGTGGATTCCATTCCCAAACAGCACAAATCTTATTTTTTTTATTCTTTTTAACCCTTCGTGGAAAGCTAGATTCACGTCGGGAGTCGGTGGAATTCGAATCTGCGACCACAAGATCGCAAGTCCGATGCTCTAGCCATTAAGTTATCGCCGCTTTGTGTAATGAGCATGATCATTTATTCTATGTTTGGGGTTAATTTATCTACAATATGTATCTATTTATAAATATTTGAGTATGTTTATCAGTTTTCTGATTGTCATAATATAAGCTCTATTTAGTTTAGGATCAGATAGCCGTGTGAGGTGTATATTAAGTAATAATATTTATTTTTTATTTATTTATTTATTGCGTAAAACAATATAAATATAATATAAAACTACGATCTCATTTTATCAATTTCAAGCAAATCCTTAATATTATGGTTCCAGAAGTATTCTACAGAGATACAGTAATACGAATGTCTATAAAAAAACTCGGTAGTCAATCAACCATAATTACGTCGCAAAAAAATTGCTGAATATATTTTTTAATTATTTTCTTCCTCCTAATTAATATCTCCTCAATAATTATTCGTATTCAATTATACAACTTTTTCGCATCGTTAAAAAGTGGTAGTTCATTCGAAAATAGAATTGACGGTTGATTTTGCAAAGTTCGTCTTCCGCATTAAGGCAGTCGAGTGAGCGTTTTAATTACCTAAGTATAAATTATTCATGGCTCTATGTAATAGATAGGAAAACTTTCGCGTTTGTACACCCTAATTAGGATAAATGATTGAAACTATTATTTAATGTATTATTAAAAACTTGAAACTGAAAAAAAACTACTTTTAAACGGATTCTATCGCGGTTTATTTTGATTCTAGATGTCGACGTTTCAACACTTGCAAGTGTCATGATCACAGGCAGGAATGTTGGGAAAGAAAATCAAAATAAACCGCGATAGAATCCGATAGAATTAAAAAAAAATACTAATATTCGCGTAAATTTCAGAAAACAAACTTGAAACTTTTAAAATCTATAACATACCACTAGTTTAAGCACTATGAACGATATTATTGCATATTATATAAATAATACTAACCTATAATGTCCCACTGCTGGGCACAGGATTCTTCCCAATATAGCAGGATGAGCATTGATATCCACGCCTGCTTATTGCAGGTTAGCGATTTCAGATTTTTAGAACCCTGGTTTCCTCACGATGTTTTCTTTCGCCGTTAGTCAATAGTATCTTAGATAATAAGAAAGTACACTTTTAAAAAGTCACATTGGTGCTTTCCTGGGTGTGGACCTGCAACAACTTGCGTACGATTCCGGTCATTGAACCACTAGGCCACCACAACATCGTATAATATTATAACATAAGTAGTGTCAATTTAAAAAAAATAGTTTTATATATTTTTCTAATCTTATTGTTAGAAATGTGGGTCACACTATACTAGTATTCTTGTTCACCCCTCGTGCTAAGCAAAATGCTTGTGTTATAAATAGGTTCACATTGGTAGTACCATAAAAGATTTTGAAACGGCAACCACATGACGCAAGTCCGACGCCCTAACCTTCGGCTACCGCTGTTTCAAAAAAATATAAAATTTAAATTAAATTGTGGTTTACGAAATAATAAATATACACAATAATAATAAAATATTGTCAAGGGCTGGATATTTATTACACATTAAAAATATATATATTTTAGTAAATCTTTACAAATATATTGCCGGGGCTTCGCAGGAAGTAATCAAAATGATACTTGAGATAAGAAAACCTCGCCTTTCCTTTAAAATAAACATACATTTAGATTTACAAGACCCAATTTCGCTGTAATAAAATAAGTTCTTTTACTTTTGAGAAATGTTTTTTTTTTTCATATAATATTTCCTTTTTACAGGTGTTGCACGGCGAGGGCTCCGAAGATTGGACCTTACAGATCAAGTTCGTACAGAAGCGAGACAACGGTACATACGAGTGCCAGGTGAGAATTACTCTTATTTATGTTCTTCGGGTAAACAAGATTCATGGCTCTAATTTTTCCTAATAGCCTTATAGGGTTGGAGAAAATGTGATTCTAAAATATGGTTGGCGTTGCCTGTATTTTATTACTTATTTATTTTTTATACGTCTAAGATATACGTCGTTTTATGGCTCTTTAATAGGCTAAGAAAAGAAAGGTACGGGTAATATATAATTTATAAAAAAATATAATTTAGAATTTCAATTGAACAGTCAAATATTTTATTGAATCAAATTCACTAATTTAAACTCAAGAAACTAAGACTTCGTCAGCGTGGATTTCAAAATTGGGTATAGAAATACATGTCCTTTTCATAGCATAGGTGACATGATAAAAAATTTCAAAGCTGTCTGCCCGCGGCTTAGCTCATAAAACAATTTTGAATTTTCCCTCGGGTACTACTTAAGGAATTAGGATAAAAGGCAGCCTTCTTTTTCATGTCAAAGGCTACATGCATGCTAAATTTCATCCAAATTTTTGTAGTATTATGTTGGTATAACTAAGACTGGAATCTTAACCAAACTTAATTTGGAAATAAAACATAACCGATTTAGGCACTTGCTAAATGAGCTAAAATATAATCTGATTTTACAAACACGCAAAGTTTGATTGATCGTCAAGAGTAGACTTTTGCTATTCAATAAAACAATTATTAATATAATACAGTAGTACAATTTACCCTTCGGTCATACCAGGTGTGCTTTTAAAAGGCTTTTCAGCCATTTTCCCAGTGTTTTATTAACGAAATCATGTATTTATGATATGGTCATATTCGAGCAATTGAATACCAACAAGTCATAAACGATCATATTAATAAAATATTTCCAATTTATTTACATCAATTGTTTTTGGATGAATGAAAATTTAATTGGGTACTTTTGTGAAACTACGATTAAATAGGGCGTGACGTAAAATGACAATAAATTACAACAATGGGTAATTATGAAAAAAAAAATATTAATCTTATTTCTAAGTTTTGTATTATTCTAGAGATTTTTATTTCAAGTAGGCCTTTTCAGGCTCTTTCGAAACGTAAAATGACTCTAGATCAAATCAAATCATTTATTCAAACTAAGCTATAATCGTTTAGGCGCGATTGGTCCAATGTTCAAAAAAAGGTCCAATTCGCAGTTGGTCCAATTCGCGGTTGGTCCAATTCGCGATTGGTCCAATTTGCAGTTGGCCCAATTCGCGATTGGTCCAACTCGCAATTGGTCCAATTCGCGATTGGTCCAATTCGCAATTGGTCCAATTCGCAGTTGGTCCAAAATGGCAAAGGTCCAATGTTCCCGAAATTATACAATATATGTATATACTAGCTTTTACGCACGGCTCCGCCCGTATGACGGACATACAGACAGGAGACAGACAAAGACAGAGAGACAGACACACACGAGACACAGACAAAACAGACAGACAGACACACAGGCAGATAGACAGAGTTTATTATAATTATCGTGTATCGATACGTTTTTTAACATTCTATCAATAATTAATCTATGCTAATATAATAAAGCTGAATAGATTATTTGTATTAGTACAAAATATCAATATGATAAAATGTATAAAAATAATTTATTTTAATGTAAATCGAATTTCTAATATTTCATTAATACATGATTACTGCATTATCGGTTGCAAAAACAAAACTCACAGGAATATCGCCGGAATTGAGGGTAGGTAGTAAAATAATTGGTGTGTGTCACAACAAATCTGTCATATTGTATTATGTGGTTTTGAGATTAGTCGTTGCATTTGAGCTCTGTACTTGAATAATTTATAATTCTGTTTAAAATGGATAGTTCTTTTTGGTTAGATGAGTTAGAAAGATGGTTTTTCTTATTCAATAAGGGAGTTATTGAGATAAGCAAGAGAAAAACCATCTTTTTATCATATAATATATTCTGATAAAATAATAATCACGAAGGTACGATAATAGTACTTTTTTTTTTAATTTTGTTGATTTCTTACAAATGTCCAAAACTACTAATTGGTAGGAGCTTGAAACACGAGATATGACTTAAAATATGATTATGAATAAATATAGTACAATATTTGTACATAAAAATGTCATTTTGTTTAATTTTGGAAATACCTTTATATTGGACCAATCGCGAATTGGACCAATCGCGAATTGGATCAACCGGGAATTGGACCAATCGCGAATTGGACTAATCGCGAACTGGACCAATCGCGAATTGGACCAACTGCGAATTGGACCAATCGCGAATATGGTGGATTGGTCCAATCGCGAATTGGACCAATTGCGCCTAAACGGCTATAATGTAGCATTTTTTGAACGCCATACATTTAACACTGACTGCCTCCCTAGACAAGGCACACCACTCCAAGCGACCAACGATGACAGCAATCGCTCAAATGACATAAAATGTATAGAAATGATATTTTTCCTCAATAAGTGACTTACTGAAAGGAAACGCCACGTGACTTACTTGTCACCTCCATACATTCGAGCGACTCGATCAGCGATAACGATCGCAGGAATGTACCCGGTCTAAGGGGGCTGATTCGCCCACCCTTCATGTCCAAGTGTGTATACAAAAGGAAGCCATTTTTATTGTCCCTTGCATGTCTCTAGTTATTCAAAGATATCACTTGCTAACGTCAAACAAAACACGGTGAATTACGTTAAACATGAAATTGTACAGAAAAAGGATTGTTAAAATTTCTCTGTTTTGCAATTATCGGCAATGTTTTTTTATCTTCATCATATTACACGTTAGTAGTGTAGCAGGTTCGAGCCCGGGCAAGTACCAATGTGACTTTTTCAAAGTTATATGTACTTTCTTAATCTTTCTAAGACATCATTGATGAACGGTGAAGGAAAACATCGTGAGGAAACCAGGATTCAGAAAATTGTAATCTGAAATTGCCAACTCGCAGTGAGCAAGCGTGTTGATCAATGCTCATTCCTTCTCTATATGGGAAGAGGCGTGTGCCCAGCTGTGGGACGTTTATATGCCGGTATTGTGCCGGTATTATATTATATTATACCTATTACACAATTTTCTAAAAACAAACTGCAGTGATCTTCAAAATGAAATTACAAGTAGGTGAATGTGAAACTTGGAAAAAGACATTTCGGTGAAAATTACTAAAACATTTAAGCCAGCGTGTGCAGCAAGATACTTTAAATGAACTTTGTAAGGTTGCACAAAAGAATATATATTTTTAATACCATGTTAGGTAGGTATGTAAAAACTTCCATTTCATTGGATATTATACATTTAAGCAGGTTAATGTCACTTATTCAATGCGAATTATAAAATTTACGTATTATGTTTATACAATCATTTCGTTGACTACAGCGTAGTCAAATAACAATGAATGACGTGTAAATGATGTTGCATAATTATCCCAATTAATAATAAAGAATTTGTATTAAAAAAAAAACAATATTCGTAAATTTGTTTCCAAACAGTATTTTTTTATCACGTGTCTACCAGATTTTAAAACGATTTCTTTAAATGAAGCTAATATAAGCGATTCGAAATAAACTAGCATGCACTTAACAAACCAAAGTTAAATAACTCCAATTATAACCTTTCATACTAATTACAAATAATATAAAATGGCGTCCAAAACCATTTCCGAAATAGTTTTGTGGGGAAATTAAATTTA
Organism: Plusia festucae; assembly: GCA_950381575.1. Lineage (NCBI taxonomy): Eukaryota > Metazoa > Arthropoda > Insecta > Lepidoptera > Noctuidae > Plusia > Plusia festucae. The sequence continues at coordinate 2,811,832 of OX494447.1, forward strand.
GTAAAAGCAATTTAGCGAATAGTAATTGTAGGCGTTGGGGTAAAGTGCCATTGTTTCTCAACGAAATGGGTAATATTGTTGTTTCTTTAATTAACATTAGTTTTGCTGCATTACGTAGGTAATAGTATCGTATAAATGTAACGTGTTACATTTTTTAGGGTAATATGTGTAATGGTATATATACAGTATGTTGTTTTAAGTGGTGTTGGTGATGTTTCATTTTTGTTTGTTCTAAGTTGTTTTCTTCTTCTATCTAGCCTTTTTATAAGTCATGTAGCATGAGCAACACCTCAAGAGGTTCTTTTTACTCAGTTGGGTCAAGGGCTTAAGTAATCTAAATCAGTGTTGTTATATACATATTAGAAATAAACAAATTTGTAAGAAATTATAGTTCATTTTTTACAAGTCGCAGTGAAAAACATGCAAATAGGTCCCTTAGGTATAAAAACCGACTAATGCTGCCTTCTTCTAATATGACCCTTCATTCTAATAGCCCATATGTAATGTGTATAAAAATATATAATAGACTCCCAGAACACTTAAAAAAAGAAAATAACAATACAAAATTTGTAAAAAGATTAAAAGAAATACTATTAACAAAAGCCTACTACAGCTTAAAAGAATATTTGGATGATGATAAACTAAAATAAAAAAAATAATAGAAAATTACATTGAAATACAACATATTAATTTAAACTTAGATATTCATATTGTGTGAATACATATAAAGAAATACATACAACTATATATTACATACTTTAGGTACTAGGTACTAATTACTACTGAAATACTCTTACAAAATATATTATGAATTTTAATGATATATAACTATATAAACCTATTGAATAATAATTAAAAATTGAAGCTAGATAAGATATAATTAATATCTTGTTATAATAATAATAATAATTAATATCTTGTAATAATAATAATAATAAATAATATATTTTACAATAAAAATATTATTATATAATTTTAAGATGGATTATTTTATATAAAAAAAGGATAATTAACATATTAACATTAAAACCTATTAATAATTTAAAACTAAGTTTTGTTTATATAAAGATTATAATATAAGTCCCTAGCTACATTTAAGTATTATGTCTTTGTTTTTGCCGTGCCCTACAGGGTCCATAATGTACTTTTAAAACTGATGAAACACCTTTGTAAAAACTTATGGAGTGCAATAAAGAATTGAATTTGAATTTGAATTTGGATATCCATATCCGTAACCGAAACTATCGGATATCCGAAATAATGTAATATCCATAACCGTAACCGAAACCGATATTATTTTTTACCAATATCCATATCCATATCCGGATCCGAAATTATATCCCTAATTTGTATTTCATTTTAAAGTTCCTTAAAAAAATTATATCCGTAATCGAAACTATCGGATAATCCGAAATAATTTAATATCCATAACCGTAACCGAAACCGATATTATTTTTTTACCAATATGCATATCCATATCCATAACATCCCTAATCTAAATGTAATTTATGTATAAGGCCTATAATCCCAATACTAGGCACAAGCCTCTTCTCTTATAGAGAAGGAACTTAACATCCTTCTCTCATCTTGAGGTGTTGCTCGAGGCTCTTGGCTATTACGCCAATGGCTTTTACTATAGTGATAATTATTGTTTAATTCACCTCACATATTATATGATATTTCTACAACCTTGTGCGCTAAAATTTCATAATGTTTTATTTAATATTTTCAGTGTTGTAATATTATTATCATTAACAATATTACTTGGCTCCTTGGCTCTCATTTATCACTCTTAAACCTATTACTTAGGTTAGGTTAAGTTCTTAAATCAACGAAAATAGGCCATAAAACTGGAAACGGATAATTCACAGTTACTATAAAGTCATTGACCCGTACAGTTAAGATAGGAACAGATGGTGCCAATTGCTTTATCCATGGTTGGCTTTGTGAAGTTAAGGGAGAATTTTATATACTTTTTGTTAGATTCTATATAAAATGTGGATAAAAGGCTATTGAAAATACAAGAAACTTGCAACTTTCTTCGGTTAGTAAGGTTAAAAAAAACTGTATATTTAGGATGTAACAAGTGTTTAACTTATCAAAAGGATATAGGTATGTAGCCAAAAGGGGTAAAGCAGACATCTGGTGTAAAGTTGATTTACAAATTTTGTAAGCTGATTCTATACTTAACTTGATTTATTTCACTAGATTGATTTTACTCTTCACCCCATTTGGGAATTAATATATTTAAATATATATTTTATTAATATATGTATATATTTATACTTATATCAATAAAATATATACATAAATTTTACCCTTTTGGTAACACCCTGTATAATATATAAAAAAATCGTGTCGAAGTATAATTATCGAACTCCTCCGAAAAGAGTACACCTTAACTTGCGTTTTTTTTAGTGAAAGTATTTTGGTAGGTCTGAGAAATGGTCGTTGGCTGTTTTTTATACCCTTTGGACGCCCTAGGCGATAAGGGTATGAATATGGTTAAAAACTTTTTTTGGTCATCTATTAATATACTATATGTATATAAAATGTATTGTGGAAACTTGTCGTTAAAAGAATATTTGACCACCGATATTTGATACCGAAATTTTTACATATATTTATGAAATTATCATAAATATATGTAAAAAATTTCGGTAGATGATTAATTATTTTTTCGGCGTACCCCAAATCCGTTACTAAAATAAAAACACAATGGATTTTATCAGTTTTGAAAAGAGTACCTACGGCCTATCTTATGTGATAGGTACATAAGATAGAGCGTAGATACTCTGTTCAAAACTGATAAAATCCATTCGTACGAGTTTGTACGAATATAAAAGCTTAATGAAAAAAATATAAAAATACAAAAAAAAACATAATCATTCAAACAGCACACGAACACAATACGCCATCACGACACAATTATAAATATTAACACCTTTGAATTTCACGCGTATTAATTGAAAAAAAAAACCTCCAATAAAATTCCGTAAAACACACACTGACTGATTGCGATTTTAACACGTGAACCAGTCGTCCATAATATTCCGTGCCGAATTAAATTTATAGAAATGGCGAAGTAATCCGCGGACCTTCGAAGCGAAAATTTTAATTAACGCCCAAATTAAAGGGCCTCGTCCACGTTAAATAAAAAAATTATCGACACGGAATTGGATTACCCTTTGTTATATTTCACGCGTGGATTCATCCGCTTCGCGTCGAAAATGTTCGGGGAATCAATTAAGATCGGAAAACCGGTCGAAATCTGATTTCTTCTGATTTTTCGTGTTGCGACCCGGTTATGAAAAGGGGATTTTAATAAATCCCGGTTTACGGGTATTGTATACATGATAATACATTGTTATGTGAGCTCGTAAATGTAGAGTGTATATAAAGCCTTAGCGAGGTGGTTATGTAAATGTGTCGGTGATGCTACGATAATCACCTCATTTGGGGGTTTAGTAATTTAATAATTTTAAATTATTTCTACTAACGGTGTGATGCCGCATAATGCTGGCTTACCTCTCTATTGACATAATTTTGTTGAAGTGTAACGCTAACGTGAAAATCAAACACATCACTATTTTTGCATGGCATTGTCTTGTGGAACATTTGATGTTCAATTTTTCACATCAATTATTCGGTATCAAAAAATATCACAAACTTATTTCATATTTGCAAAATGCTTAGATAAATCGCTTCAACGATCAGGTTTTGATTTGATTAATATAATTATGTCAAAAAATTTGTGTTTCAATTATTTTATTGACTCATCTTGAGCTAAAACATTGTAAACCGACTCTGACCCCTTTTGGATAAATAACTTTCGGTAACACCTTGTAAATGAAGAAAACTAAATTAACAAATACGCTACGCTAACGTAATGGGTTGTACATAGAAGTACTTGACACCAAAAACGAGTTTCCAAAATCTTCGAGTCAAGAAAAGAATTTTGTTTACGTATCTAAACAAAACTCTATAAAATGACCTACTGAACTAAATTATTATTTGAAGAGAGCAAACATATTTTAGTACATTATTAAGTTTTCTCCGACAACCTTTTTAATACTATTAAATTAGTTAGGAAGGCTCGTAGCTCATCAAACCCATGGGTAATTATGCGGTGACTAATAACATTTAGCAGGAAAGCTTTGCTTTTTTTTTTAGATTTGCTTTTAGCTTTGCTTTGCTACGAGAGGCTACGACAGCTTCGTAGCTCGTGTCGTAGCCTCTCGTAGCAACGTAGCGTCGTAGCTGTATATCAACGTCGTGGCGTCAAGCTGAGATTTATATATTTTACATAATTCTACAATTAGTATGTACAGAGAATGATAAATTTGATGTGTTTAAACTGAATTCAACATTCTACTTTAGAAATAGGGTTGTAAAGTTCTAAATAAGTCAATTATACGTCACATTACGACCTTTTTTTGTTATTTTCTTAATGAAATGAAAAAATACATACCCTTTATTTATTCTATACACTTTTATAATGGCGTGGGCTTGATTTGGTTGCTTTATTTTTAAGTACCTAATAATTTACCAGTCCTTAGTACGCTAAAAAAATGACTCTTAAATAAGTAGGTTTTGAATAAGTAATCTATTACGTCATTGATTAAAGCAAATGAATATTCTTGTCGAAACTAACAACATTATATTATTATACACAAGTAACTTGTCCGACAACGAGAAGACCAGCCGTCGTCAGCAGCGTCGTTATATGACAAACAAGCCACAGTAAATATTAATAGCAGTAGTTTAAGTTCGAAGTGTGTCTTGTCTAAGAATTTTGTAAAAAAATATTTTAATATAGCACCTTCAGCTGCCTTTATTGTCACTCTCTTTTAAAATAACGTATAAAATATTTTTATAAACACGAAACGAAATTTAAAAATAATAAACTAAACTAAAATACAAAAGAATTGATAAGAAGAGTTTTAAAATCTAGTTAGGGCATCGGGCTTCCGATCATGTGATTGCTGGTTCGAATCACACCTATTCTACTACCGACATTACAATTTAATACTTGCACTAAAATAAAATAAAAATATATGAAGAAGATGCACTATATAATAAACAAGACATAAATTATGTTAGACTCTAGCAAAAAAGGGATTAGCAAACAGCGTTAGATTAAGCACGACCCGTCACAGCGCTAATTTTCAGCTATTTATACTCCCCAAATTCAGCTAGAGATAAAGTATATATTTATAAGTATTTGGCTGCACCATTCGCGAGAATTTAACCTTCTGTCTTTGCTCTACTATGTCCAATCCATTTCGGCGTCATGTGGAGTCGCATCACGTAGAGCCTGATTGTTTTGTAGGCTCTGTTACAACACATTGTTACTTGTAAACTATATTTACGCACACGTTTCTCTACCAGTGGCCACCGAAATAAAACTATTACGATACTATGTGTTCACAATTTAAGAAAATGCTGTCTTTGAGGTTCTATTGAAGTGAAAATGTCTTGTGTTAATACAACGTTGCTGTTTTTTGTTAGATTAAGGTCCGAGTTCACCAACTACATCATAATCATTGATTACGTAACCGTTCTGTTAGCATTAAACCGATGTTCAAACCAACCGCGTTTTTTTTGAGTTCATCATTTATTTCTAACCAACGGTTTGCTAACCAAACTGTTTTGAATGAGTGAGTCCAAAATTACCAAATGCTGGAATGGTTTATCATTATTTTGTGAATATTGAATGTCTTAATGGTCACGTCAATCAATTTTCATTGTCAAACTCTGTGATCAAATCATCTAACTCAATTCATAATTTTTTCGTGTTGTGTTTGTTATCTTTTATTTAATATATATCAGTGATATGGAAGATAAGCGTAAACGTACTTTGAATTTCACCAATGGCGAGAAATCTGTACTTACGGCACTCGTAATAAAGTACAGAGATATAATAGAAAATAAAAAATCGGACGCTAAAGCAAATGCCGAAAAAGCAAGAGGTTGGAAGGATCTGGCTGACGAGTTTAATGCTCTTAGTACTCACTGCAAACGTTCTCTTGAGAGCTTCAAATCAAATCAAATATATTTATTTGTTATAGCTTAAAGACTTGCTGGGAGAATAACAAAATAAAAACTTCATGTCAGGAAGCATAAACCAATGGCTAAACTGAGTTGGCTACATCGTTTAAGCTAATCATTCGATTACAGTACATAATCAATGGTTAGTGAATGGTGAACAGCAAAATATTGTTAAACAGCCGTTCATGGTTCAAACATTTGGTTAAAATTTAACCATCTGTTGGTGAACTTGGGTCTAAGTATTTTCTTTCAGTGTTTATTTTAGTGTAAGTTAAAATAATGTTTATATTATCACTACAGTTTGAGAGTTGATAATCATAACATTTTATTGAAAAGTTACAAGCTTTTATACTATATATTATATTCCATGACCGCCGTGGTCGAGAGGCGTACACACCGGTTTTCAAGGTGGCGCCAGCTCTGAGGTCCCGGGTTCGATCCCCGAACGGGTCAATGTAGAAAAACATTTTTCTGTATTGTCTCGGGTCTGGGTGTTTGTGATACTTTCGTTGTCTCTGATTTCAAACACAAGTGCTTTAGCTACTTACTTTGGATTCGGAGCAATGTATGTGATGTTGTCCACATTTATTTATATGAAGATTTAATCTATGATAACTTGATGACACTCGTTCCCAAATTATACTTTGGAATACAATACGTTTTATAATAAAGCAATTGATCATCGAAATGGTTCTCGATATTTGATCACGATATTTAATATTATCACTTTATTTACCCATTTAAATTACAAAGGAAAGCAATTTAATATTTTTCATTGATATTATAAGTTGTTGATGTATTATTGATGGTCCCGATATAAATTATTGTTATTACGAATTATTTATTGTATATTTTTGAAGTTCTATATACTAACTATTTTTGGGCTCGTTATGAAAAAGATTATGAGACTGAAATTTTAAGATGCGCGCGCATCACTGCTATCGAATAACTTCTTTATTAGAATGAATGAATCTATTTCGCTGCCATGTTTTTTTTTTTAATGTGACGAATTTTATATGAAAAAATGGGAAAGGTTACTCACTTTATTTTCAACTCTGAAGTCGCAATTTAAGTCAAGGTAAAACTTTACTAAGCCCTATATAATCTGATATCTTAATTAATTGCGATTTCAATATCATGGGGTCTATGTTGCGTAATTTTTGAGATATCTTAGTTTTGGTGAATGCGGAGAAAGTCACTTGAATTTTTTTTCCGGGCAGCAGTTTTCTACATTTGTGCTTATCAAAATCGTTAATTGTTTCGAATCTTGCGGGGATATATGAATGATTGTTGTTGGTGATACGTCTTTAATTGACTTTAATCACTAGTACTAGACTAAACTGTAATAATATTGACTCTTTTTACGGTGCCTTAATTTGTACCAACCCGCTAAGCCTACCGAGGTGACTAGGGCAAACACCTTAATGATGACGCACCACAACACACAGCCCCCAAATGGAGGACAGGGTGTTGTGGCACAACATGGGAGAGGCCTAGGTCCCGCATCGGAGGCCTACAGGCTGAGCTGATTCATTGAATAAGTTTTAATTGTACCTTGGCCAAGTAAAGTGTATTTCTTATTTAGCTCTACTTGTCTGAGTTGCTACTTATTCCAAAATATAATTTTCAAGTCTCACTCAGAGAATTTAACATTTCACAGCATCGGTATGCTTCGATGAACATCTTGTTTATTTACATTTAGGGACAAAACAAAACATTAATCACTAACAAGCATGCTTTACAAAAACAAAACAGTCACAAAGAAAACAAAGGCGAATATTCTGTTTGATTTTCTCGAACACAGGATTAACTCCCTCGCCTTGTTATTTCGTTCAAACAATAAAAATAACAAGATCTGCGCATCAAGATGGCGAATCTTTTAAAACGAACACCGTATGCAGATGATATAGCCAACGATTTACATAACGAAAATGATTTCACAACTTACGCATTGAAAGGATTCGGGAGTGTAGGGGGTCTGCTCGGGGATTATCAACGAGATAATGGGTCTGCGGACATTTTGAGTCAGTTTGTTTTAATGTCCGATTTTTATTTACTGTTAAGTATTAGACACATTTTTTTTTTTCGAATTAATATCCGAATCAGAACCTATTCAAACATTAAACCTATTCCGTATTATTATACAGGTTTTTTTATGGAGTGCGTATATTCAACGAGATAATCAGGAGCATAAAACTGAATCACTTTCCCCATGAAAATGAAATTTTCATTCAAAGTGACAGGTCACGTGACTTATGTTTGTATAAAAAGAAGATTTCCAATTTTAAGATTTTGAACTATGTTTCGTGGAAAAAGTTGTTCAGTTTTATGCATATAATTACCTCGTTAAATATGCGCACTCCATAAAAAATATTCCGAACAGTTCCCTTGAGTTACACATTCACTTCATTGATAAAACTAGTGCCATAACTAGACTTTTGCCTATAACTGAACTTCTTTTTTGTTTATTTTTTATGCTGGTGCCAAAATAAGTTGGTTTTCCTCTTTCTCATGGCTATCATCATGATAGATATCATGTATCATGTACAATAACTAGGGCAAACAAAACGGGAAATCAGGCAGTGATACACAATAACAAAACAAAACATTTTTCCTTTGATAGGTATATTAATTACGAAATTAATTATATTTATTTATTACTCTCGGTATTGACCTGCTCATGTAGGTTACAGAAATATTTGTTAAAAAAATACGCTTGTGAAAATAATGGGCTACGGAATTTATTGATAAACCGTAAATAAATATGTGAGTTATATGATATATAAATGAGATGCTAAGTGTAAGCCGTATATAGGTTAAGCCACGCTCGCTGCGGTCGGTCCGTGGATGGGTGACCATTTGTAAACGTATCGAGACCCCTATGTGCCTCGGAAAGCACGTTAAGCCGTTGGTCCCGAATATCATAATCAATGAAAAAGCATTCTGTATCAGATATGTCGTGTTGTTCTAAATATCACACCAAACCAAAATTGCAAGTCTCTCGCAGAAACATCATCCTGCCTTTGTCCCAATTTCATTTGGGGTCTTCTTCTGTACTTCTCTATCTGAAGTATATCACAAGTTTTAGCCATATCGTCTTTTACACAATCCATCCATCGCTTCATTGGTCGTTCCCTTCCTCAATATCCATCCCCGTTCATGCAGCTCACAGAATATCAGCATCAAAATGATTCGCTATCCACAAGAAAGATCATACAAATCATCTCTAAGACAAGCCCAGAATTTTCCTACTAATATCATAGTCACCCTACTCCAGGGTAAGGCATGTCGTAAAATAAAGCGTATACTTTGCGGGTACAATACAATAGGTATTTAGACAGCCATGTCTCAGTGTTTGCGTTGACTTAAATTTGAGCCGTTTTGCTGAACAAGCGTTGGCCTAATAAATCTAAATGCGGGAGTATTTTTGCTGTGATAGCGGACTGGTATTGTATGGCCTTAAAGACGCCGCGACGCTTTTGTTTAACTGTTTTTCTGGTTTGAAGGTTTTAATAGGCCTTTTGGAACAAAGGACGTGTTTATGTTAATATGTAATATATTATAAAGGTAATAATTGGGGTGGAGTGGTTATTTTTCGGCTAAAGAAAAAAAAAACAATATTAAATATTTTTTTGTATTGCACAATGTTGTTCTTAAGTGGTAACTTAAAGGAGATTGACACGGAGCAGGTCCCTTTTGTGGTATCATGTGCCTGATTGGAATAATAACTTAAAAATATTATTTATTTTTTTGTGTACAGGGTATTTTTTATACAATTTCTTTCACCCTGGGAATAAAGTTAAAGTTAATTAATAGTTAAACATTACGTCGACATCCGTTTGATTCAATGTAGTCTGTGGTTTGATTGTTATACAAAAAAAAGTTGCCAGATATCAAAGAAATAAATAACTAATGACGACTTTTAATTAATTGAGTAATCGATATCAATTTAAAACGATAAATATATATATTTTATATCCTATTGGCAGTTTAAATCTCAACATTAAGATTAAGATCTCAACATTTGACAACTTCCACGCTACTGTGTTAGGCATTTTGATTTCACGTCGATGAGGTAGAATGATGGTTATCCCTGTCCTTTTTATATATATTATTGTACCATGTAATTATCTGAAATGAACAAAGATAGGTGTACGCCAAATATGAGTTTATGTTAAGTATTCTTGATGACGAAAACTATTAGATAAACAGAGCTCATAGTCGATGCGAGTAAAACCGATGGAAATAATTACAAGAATAGATTGCTTAAATTCATAATAAGCCTATATTGATAAATAATAGATGTTCACAAAAGCAATAGACAAAAACATAGCCATATTTATTTATAAATTGCCTCAATAAAAAAAATATTTTTATCGATTGATCGATAACGATTTATTAACAAGATTATAAAATATTGATCTGGCAACATTTACTTCCACATGTCAATGTCACAGACTTTCGTGGTTTGTTACGTGCGTAATTGCTTTGTTTAGATACGTTGAGTTTTGAATTCCGTAATCTTTTACTTAGTTATTATTACGATACGTGCTTTTTCTGCTACTACCGATTTGAGCTAATAAGTTCCTCGAGTGCATTACGTTAAGTGAGATATTTGACTCTTTTTAATGCTGTTCTTTGATTCTTAGTACTATTCTTGGTGAGATATTGGACTCCCGAACCATTATTGTCAGATCCATGTCTACTCCAGCTAGACCGTCCGGACTCCGTCGGACACCGCGTCTGCGTTCCCGACGCTGCCGCTGTAATCTGTATTAACTGTTCGATTTTATTATCACCTAATTTTCGCCGGTATAGGTACAGTTGAAGAGTTGAACGAACAAATGACAGTTCTTTTACGAACTTGCTCCAGCTCAATTCTTGGATGATATATTTTATGAAGAATAAAATGGTTTATTCAAGTTTTGATTTGTTTGATTTATTTTGGTACTTATACATGAACTGCTGTTAACTAATTATACATTTTTTATCATATTTAAACGTTAATTCTACACCATCTATTTAAAGTACATAAAGTATACATATTCTCATCTCCATAATGATGTACTTATAGGATAGGTTAGGTAGGTAGTATGCGTACTTAACCATAGAGTAAGGAGGAAATGTCAATGTCAATTTCTAATTATAACCTAGATTTTTACACCAGAAAAACGATGATATCTCTTGAACCAGGGTGAATAAATGAAAAATGGTTTCTGATTATGAAAATACTAAGTTTTTACTATTATGTAAAATAAAAATCTTCAGGGCACAACGATTTTCCACTGGGACCCAGCTTGCCTTACAAATCGGGCAATCTCCTATGAGATCATTGTGGACACTGTCGGGCACGCAAAAATTAATAAATAATATTGTGGATAACATCACATACATTGTTCCGAATCCAAAGTATGAAGCTAAAGCACTTGTGATATAGAATCAGAAATAACGAAGGTACCGAAAACACCGAGACCCGAGACAGTGTTATTTTTTCTAACACTGAACTGTCCGGGAATCCAACCCGGGACCTCAGACACGTTATTTTTTTCATTACGGTGCTAATCAATGAATTAAAACTAAAACACGAATGCAATGGTATGGAGACCATTTTTCATTTCAGTTTATATGATTCGTTACATGTTTAGTACCTTCCATGAATACTATTGCGTGCATATCTACTATTTTAAATACTAACAATATACATCACTGCCATCAAATTTAAAACGACTTTTAGAGTTACCATGATCAACATTAATTGATCCTCTTAAATGAGTTTTTTTCTGTACCTCGGATTTTTTAATGTAAAATTCTTTTCCATTTTTTTACTATAGATTATTTGGTTCCCAGGTATCAACTCGCACTGGCATCGTGTCTCACTACGTGCGCCTCCAGATCGTGGTGCCGGAAGCCTTCATCCTCGGATCGGGAGAGCACCACGTCGATCTCGGCAGCGTCATACATCTCATATGTATTGTGGAAAAGGTATGATTAATGTTTCTTTACGTTGATAACAATTAATTTGTAAATTATCTAATCTATACTTTATATTATACTACCTATAGGCCGACCGTCTACATGTGCGAGCGTTGGGTGACAGGTTCGCCCCCACCGCCCGCACCGTCTCAGTCCCCTTGGTCGTCATACCCCCGCGCCCCTATACCGCGCAGGCGAGGACTTAGACGGTCGGGCTATAATAAATATATACTCACTCAGAAAACACTAGACGCCAGTACATAATGTAATTTCATACAGTAAAATCTGAGAATAAAGGTTTTGCGACGTGTGAAGATGAATAATAGGCGGCGCGCGGCGGTAGCCTAATGGCTAGGTCTCGGACTTGCGATCATGTGGTTGCCGTTCGTATCCCACCCATTTCACTACCGACGTGAACCCACTCGTAACACAAGAATTTAGCTTAGTACGAGGGTATATTAAAGTATATCAAGAAAAGTAGAAGCGTGCAACCTACATTTATAGTGAGCTAAAGATGACTTCAATATACATAACTTTAGTCAAATTAGAGTACTCTCTTTTTTAAACGAAAACACAATCAACACATTAATAAAGTCCATTGTCAAGATTTTTATATTTAACTAGCTATGGCCTGCGTTTAACCCCTCGTAAATACGTCCCGCTCCCTTAAAAAGTCTATCACAGTGATTTCATGTTATTAAATTGAAATCATTATTTAATTTTCTGTTATACAAACTTTCTCCTGACAATAACAAACGCAAAAGCAAAAATAATTAGTTAATTTTGTACAGTGGCGAAGATACGCGTTCGTACATTTCGGCGATTTATATTTTTATTATACAAACTTCTATCAATCTGAGATCACACTCTAAGCAATAAAGACTCCAATAACTAAAAAAATAATACTAAAACCTCAACAAACGTTAAGCCAACCAAAGAAACTGAAGCAAAAACCGATCTAAATTCCTTCACTGGGAATTATTAAACTCGACTAATTGCATGTTTTTGCAAAAAAAATACACTTTTAACTTCTACCTTTTCCTTTTCACTTTATTTTTCTTAACGAGGGCTTAATACTGGGTATTGCCTCGGTTGTAATTAAGAGAAGCGGGTCGTGTTTGCGATTTATCGATTCCCGACCATCTGTTGGATATTTTAGTCCTAAAGTCGACATTAAATAGATAAAACTGTTGCTTATCTGGATTTATAGTGCTCTCACTCGCTCATTGGTGTGTACTTGTGTATTTTGGTGGGGTAAATTTAGTGGTTCATCCATCTTGATGCGCTAGTTAAGTGCCTTTAGATATGTTTTTCAATTAAGTTTTAACAGTTCTAGGTAATGAAGTTTTATTCTACAAGCATTTGGTTGTATTGTACTTAATTTTTTTTTTGAAGAAAATTTGTTCGAATTCTTTTACTGTTAGGATCATTTGGAAAATAAATATTTCAAGCAGAAAATATGTGCTTTTTTAAGTAGTCAAAAACCTGGACCCACTCAGGACAAATCTTTGTGTAATGAGCACGATCATTAAATTTGTTTTGTATCTGGGTGTTAATTATCTATAATATGTATGTATTTAGAAATATATAAGTATTTTTATCAATTGTCTCGTTGCCACAGTACAGGCTCTGCATATTTTGGTATCAGATGGCCGTGAAAGGTTGTCCAAAATAAAAATACTCAAACACGTTACAGCTCTAAATTAAGTAAATTATTTTAACAAAATAAATATTGTTGCTTATGACGTAAGTTGAAATAAAACTACTTTTATACGGAGTCACGGGCCGATTGACCCGGGACCATGACACCTGCAAAGGCGTCGAAACGTCGGGAACTAAAATCAAAAATAAACCGCGATAGAATCCGTTTAAAAGTAGTTTTATTTCAATGTCTAATATTCGCGTAAACCTCAGAAAACAATATGATGTAAGTTATCTACTCCTGCAAGGCTGCAGGTGTTTTTCAAATAACCTGATTACCGCCTATAAATGTATATACTAGCTATGTTTCAACATATTCCAATCTCTAACAGCTCAATGCGGTGCACCCTTAATTGTACAAGTAAACAGTATTGATGGTCCAATATTCCAATCTAGGCCAAACGTGGCGGGCTAGCAATTAATGTTCTACTAATACTAACTTTGCTTAATCTAGTCCTATAATTATTTATATTTGAACTAGATATATCAGGCTAGGAATTTTATTAATTGGAGAATATTTTTTTGTAAATTAGTTTTTTTAGAGAACGTGTCTCTTTTAATTATGTAATTAGAAACAGAATACACTGAATACACAGATTAAATACATACCTGTATGCACATTAAGATACAATTTACGAAACCCGAATGACAACGAAGAATATAAATAAAATGTAAACAGTGAATTTCTTTTTTTTTAAGATTATGGGTCACACCTTACTAGTAGTCGCGTTACGAGTAGGCTCACGTCGGTAGTGTAATGGGTGGGATTCAAACCCGCAACCATTTGATCGCAAGTCCGACGCCCTAGCCATTAGGCTACCGCCGCTTATATTATTTCGTACAATCTCTTTTTTTTTAATTGAATCCTTAGGCGATTAATAAAATTAATTACGTCTTAAATGTAATTGGGTCAAAGTCCTGCGCATAGTTAATTCCTTTTTAAATTCTAAGTACAATATAGAGCGGAAGAAAAACCTTTTTTACACGGACCGTCCTCAAAAAAATATATAAATGATGTATATTATCTTAAGCCTATAATTATTTCTTCATTCTTAAAGAATTGACAAATGATAATACATAATCATAAATACATGAATACAGAACGTAAAAATTACAGCACAGTACATACTACTTGTATAAATATTACGTTTGTTTATCTCCTTATCTCCTGCTTTGGCTTTCCAGACAAATTTGTATCAACAACAACACCAATACAAAAAGCATTTATCATTTGACGTTGTGACCAAAATAGCTTCGCTAAGATATATGGTACTCAAAAGGGTTACTTTCAATCTGTGACGCGAGGCGATGTTTACAACGAAGTAACATGTTTTATGTCTTGTGCTGCTCGTAAAAAAAACCCGTCTTTTATTACACACTATACACACGAGTCATAGAACGTTTGCAGGTCACTCGTTTGTACCTAATCTGTGCAAAGGGTTTTCTGGGGTTTTTATTGAATGCCTTTTTTATCTGACGTCATTTGAAAGTAGGTTGGTACTAAAAATTATTGTATTGGAAGACTGTTCGAGTATTGTTACAAGTATAGTTTAATACTAGATATTGTATTAACAGAATTATGTTAAACTTGCTTTGTTTGATTGTAGTAATGAACCTTGTTTAAGGGGGCTGGTTCACCAGTTGCTTTGACGACTAAGCTACAGAGTTCACCAGTACCAGTAGTCGCAGGTTTGAACCCTGCCGAAGCTAAAAAAAAAAATTTTCTTTCTATTTGTATACAAAGAGCCTATAATATCCAAATGGCAATATACTTGAGGTTAGGATTACAAAAATCTAGTGACGTTTATAAATCGACGGCATGAGTCTAGAATATTCCGCCGTTTCCTAACATAGATTGCGTCACCGCAAGCCAGTCAGCAAATCCCGTCACCACAATGTTTCAACCAAACATGCTGTTTCTGTTTTCCGTTAACGATTGCAAAACTATTAATGGTTTAAACGAGATGTAGAACATAGAACATCGTCAATATTTTAAAAAGAAAACTTTAGGTATATTGACAACTTAAAATTATCTAAGTAGAAATAAAAAAATTGTACCTACTTTCCCTCCAAGTGGTATTAAAAAAGTACATCCTGTATAGTGTCTGTTGCGTCAAATAATAGTCATCTACAATTCTGTGGTTCACGTCACAGAGTTCATTATAGGGTTCACATCACGCCTAACATCGACCACGTTTCACAGTAATCATTTGGTGTGAAATTAATTTGTGGTGTTTCAACCAAAGGTGTGGAATTGCAAACATAATTATTCACGTAAAAATCATGGTGGTTAGGATGCACTCAGTGGAAAATAATACCTACGTGAACGTAAAAAGTCGACCTCAAATTAATGAAGAAACTCTTAGAATGGGCAAATGGCATATTGTCGATAAGTATTTAAACCCTTGATAATCCAACTCACCAAATGAATCAAAACCAACTCTTTTATAATAAACGAATGATTAAAATCGATTCAACATGGGCCAAAATTATCGTACCACATTTACTCCAAAAAATACAGAACCATAATAAGCATTTTCATATTTCTCTACATGAAAAAAGAGTTTTGCGATGAGTTATAGAACATTCAGGGGGAACACAAGTTGGAAAATAAATATATTATTATGCATGTATAAGTTATTCCCGTATAAACTTCAGACTGCCATCTTCGCTCTAAGCTAGTTAGTTCAGAAGTTTGCTTTAATATAATTAAACCAATGATCCTAATTAAACTTTTATTTAGACGGTAATGTTTACTTACTTCTAATACATATAAACTCGAAAACATTCAAGTAGTTCTAGTTATCTTTCATAGTCAGAGATCTTTAATAGAGCTTCGAATTCCTCTTCCTTTTTTTATCGTTGACCAAGTTCACGGCATTACTAAAAAAACTAGACTCAAAATTAGTACTAAACAAAAAAAACTAATTATAAAACGTAATTATGTAAATAATAAAAACATCAAAAATATACCTTAACCTAACCAGTTACCAAAAGCAGCAAACTGACTCAAATGCGTCACATTTCTGAATATTTCATCAAACTTCGAACCCTAATAACTCCTCAAAACTCACTTTCCAGAGTCCAACGCCGCCTCAATACGTCTTCTGGTACCACAACGACCGCATGATAAACTACGACGCTACCAGGGGAGGCATCACAGTCGAGACAGAGCCAGGGGCGCGTACGCAGTCGCGGCTAACCGTCCGCGGCGCCACGCTCAAAGACTCGGGGAACTACACCTGCAGCGCGAGTAATACGGAGCCAGCATCTATTCATGTCTTCGTTTCTGAAGGCAGTAAGTGTTTTTTATTTAAGTTAAAAAAGCAAGTAGAAGCCGGTAATAACCAGAAGTACGTAAAGTTTAAACCCGTGAGACGTAGTTACTTTGCTGTTCCTTGAACTAATGATTTGGAGGCAATGTTTTTACCACACCCACAGCATATATAATTTAGTGCCTATTTACTTATTTTTTAAGTGCCACTCCAATTAATGAAGGTCAGCTACCACCTGCTGGAATCTATCTCTATTTGTTGCAAGGAGGAACAGTTCAGTTGCACTCGATATCCCCGTTCATTCCCGGATGATGAAACCACTACAATAATAATTTATTTTAGGGTTGGATACGAAGCAATAGTTAATACGGTACGATACATTTAGGTTATAGGCAGAATAGGCAGTCAAGAACGAAAGGTAGAAAGTTTCTTTTCAGCCTTCCCTTTCTCTATAGTTTACCAAAAAATCAAGCCTCAAAACTGTCTCCATATATTTTCAGGTAACAAAATGGCAGCGATCCTGCGCCGCAACACGAGTGCTATCCACGGCATCACGTCGAGCGGCACTTGCCTACTGCTCCTGACGTCAGTGCTGCTGCACTTTGGTCTCCGATGACGTTAGCAAGGGGAGAACTGTGACACTGTATGAGGAAGATAGAAGTTGGCTATACTCCTACTTTTGTTTCTATGAGCTTGTTTGATAGAGTTAATTGAAGTTTGTACCATCTGCCCGACATTTTTTTAAGGAACCAATTCTAAATTGTAAAGTTATTATGTATCTTTAGACTCGTATTCCCAAAAATGGTTGTTGATTTTGCTATCTACTAATCCAATGCCTGGTTCACCAAACAGGATTTTGGGAATCAATATACTCTACCTAATCCAAAATTTACACAATCTTTAATCAACAGATGGACAGAAAAGCTGGAAAGGTTACTACTACGTCCCTAAGAATAACGTCTGATATCAGACCAAATTTTTAGTCCAACAAATTATTTGTAGAATTTTCAAGAATATAATTGCCATGTATTAGCCGAAACAAGTCCTCATACAGTGCCGACGTAGTAAATTACTTAAATAAACCAATTATTGACTTGTAAAATAAGTTGATTGTAACTTAGACAGTAATTAACAAATATATGACGTAACTTAGTTACTTACTTAGATTGTACTTAATATAGGCACAATATTGTACAGACATATTGACAATTCTTAGTAATTACTATTGCAGAATTTATAAATATTTGGTACCCATTTTTGCCAGATTTGATTGGTAAATTGAGGATTTATAAAGAAAACCTTCAGGTATACTATTCTCAAAACATACAATTTTGAACTCTGCGTCGATATGTCAAAATTCAAAGTAATTATTACTTAATTTTGACATGACTGATACGAAGGGCTACTTATGTGTTATGAGAATAGTCATGAAAGAGCTTTCCAACGTAATATCGTTCGCTCAAGGACTCGCTCGTAATTCATGTGTGAGAATCCGAGGCTTGTTAAGGTGTACGAGTCGAGTTTGATGTCTGAATGCTCCATAAACGTATTTACAGTCGGACAGTTTCGGTGCTTATAATCATAATAAATCTAAGCATACGAAATTGAACCTTAAGACCAAAAAAATTAAGACCGAGAAGCAAACACCGTGTTGTAAGCAGTTCCTCATGTTTGGCGCCGAAATAGCCAGTCTGTAAAATACCACACATTTAATTATAATATTTGTAAGATAAAATCAACATAAAATACAAATAAATATAAAAATAATTATACCTATTGTTCTTAAAACGGTAAACAACATTAAAATGTTTGTAATTAAGAGAAAGTTCTGTCATTATAATAATGCTCAAAAATTATTAACAAATTCTGATACTTGTATATACTTGAATCTTTGATTTTATTCATATTATTATGTAAATAACGTTTAGATTACCTTGAACAATGACGTAATATTTGTAAAAATATTTAATTATTTTCAATTTAATATTGTAGCTATATTGTTGACTGCAAGGTAGTATCTCCAACTAGGAAATTCAACCTTAGTACATTGACATAAAGTACCTTTTGACACGGGAGACAGCTCTAAAATATAGATTAATTTATATATTTTGCTGTATTTAAAATTAAAATTTGTTTCGAGTTGTTGACCCCTATGGGACAAACCATGGATGTATATCATAGATTTGTTTGCAATTGTTCAATTTCCTTTGTATATTACCAACTAAAACAAATAGATTTCAAAATGAAGTCAATTAAATAACGTATTATGTAATATACTCAAAGGATTATAGGAAAAAAATATCTGAAAGAGAAACCACAAAAATATTGTATTTATTTCTATCTAAGTTTAGGTCTTAATTTCTTAAAATTGAAATTCAAAATAAAATATTATGTGCTATTGAATTTTTTGGATATTATAATAAATGATAAATTCTCAGGAATTAAAATTAAGGTAATTCTATTTTAAGCAGCTCGTGTTACATTGACTATTATGAACAGACGTTTGATGTTACTTAGAATATTACTCTTTTAACTGACAAAGAAAAAATAAAATATTCTCCATTTTTTAAAGTGAAACTTTTATTACATCGTTTCAAATTTTTCGGTCTGTGTGTCGCATGTCGCGTGACGGTCGGCTGCGGAGTAGGGATAAAGTGAGAGGCGCTCGTCAGAGCAGCCGAGCCCAATATGGCGGCGTCTATAGTTCCATCAGCTGACCGAGTAGTGTATAGACTATTTACTCATATTACTTTTATACCCTTAATGGAATATTATTCCCAAAATTTTTAGTTAAATATCTATAATGTGAAAAAAAGTTTCACTTTTACCGTGGTTTCATAAAACCACGGTAAATCTTTATTATAAAAGATCCGGCTCTTGTTGAAAAGAAAAATGATAGAAGTCGTCCAGATTCATGCATAAAATAAATACTTCTGAAAGATTACTGCAGTTTCTTTATACCTATGATAAAAAAAAAACTTTTTAGGTAACATCAGATGTCTAGTTATAAAGTAATATGATAACCAATTTACCATAGACATGCCATTACCATAAGTCTATGGTAAGACCATAGAGCTTAGAATAGCCATGTAATATACCAGTATACTTGCATAAGATTTGAGAGTTTGATTCCGTAAGTTTGTTAATCTCTTGTAAATATAACTAAATACTAAAATAAATTAGTCTTACTATTAGTAAATTTGTAAATAATATCATCAGTGTTACTAAAATCATTTAATGTAAATAATATTTCAGTGATCATGTATGCAATAAATAATAAATTTTCTTGGTCATGACTTTTTTGTACCTATTCAACGTTGATATAAAAAAACACAAGACTCAACCCCGAATACTGAAACGCTAATTACAGGTCTCCCAAAGTGATAATGCGCATAGAAATTTTCGTCACTGTTCGCCAACGGTCGTATTCCCCGAGCGTCAGAAGATGATATGTATATAGAGTGGTTAAGTGCATTTTCTTCATGCATTGTTTAGTAGAATTATGTGTTCGTTTTCGGGTGTTTCCGGGAATACGACAATTAGCGAAGATCTGCATGCACATTATTAATTTGGGTATACTGTAACTTTAACACATTCTTAAATGTTTATCTGTCGCGTCTTCAAACCTTAAAGAAGAAACCTAAAAGAGAAAGGAAGAGACTTAACGGCGGCATCAAAGTGATTGATGTTTCAGTATTCGGCCATCAATGTTTCAAATCCATCTTCAAGAAATGCCTACAGAAATTAAATTATTACAAAGAGTCTCGCATCGCAAAAACAACTTTATGTAATTCGAATAAGGTTGAAATTGCGAAAACTAATATTTTCATTTCAAACCATCTTCATGTTTTATCGTAGACAGTTTTGACTGAGACTTTCTAGGGTTATTCTATATCAATTCTATTGAATAAATAATTCCAAACCCTACGAGTAACTACAAATATTTTATCTTCTCTGTCTAGCGTTTTCTTATATTGTTGGGGTCGGCATCCAGTCTTGCCCCACACAACTAAATACAATTAAATACCGCCTATCGAGCCTCAACTAGCCATAATGGTGTTTTTTTTTTCATTTTTTAAATAACTCTGATCAAATTAATTTGGTCTATGTAGTATGCTATTTTTTAAAACACTGAGCACATCTTACTTCAACAATAACATTTTAAAATCAACAATGAATAAATACTAATTATATTTTAAAGTAAAGGAACTGGTTCTACCGAAGGTAAACGAAGACAAGAATAAAAAATAGTTAAAGGTAACAATATTTATTCACTTCCAGTATAATATATCATACCAACATAATTATTGCCATTGAAAATACATTTTTCAATATAATCAAATATATTTCTATTTTTAACCTCGTCGATACAGTCAGCAACATAAGTTGATATTGATAATTAGATTTACGGAACATCACCTAAACGCAATAAAATTCAATAAATTGGTTAAATTCAATAACCATATTCTGCGGTTTATAGTCACGGGCAGACTGTCTATCCTTGAAACCTGCAAGGGCGTTGAAACGACGGGAACAAATCAAAATAAACCGCAATAGAATCCATTTCTTAATTAGTTTTATTTCTAGGATAATCATAGCGCTAACCCTTCGTGATAAGGCTTTAATTTTTACTAATTATAACATCAATTTATGAACTATACATTCTGTGAGGTGTATTATAAAACTGATGGTGTTCATTGACTTTTGTTGCTGACTGTACTTACTATTCGGACTTTAATTTTAAGGCAATTTTTGACTCATTATCTTAGAATCTATATAAAAAGCACACTTTTAGAAAACATTTCTCTAAATAATTATGTGTAATTATGTTTGTAATTACTGAGCAAAAATAAATGAAAATATAAGAACAGTAAAAGAAGGTATGTCTTTTTTAGGCTTAACAATTTAATGTTACGAGAAAATGCCAACTGTAATAAATTATAATGCCATTACAGCATAATTTTAAGACAATTGGTAAAACAGACCCCCAATACTTGAAGACAACATAACTGTAGGACGCTGTTAAATTTGTATCTATACTTTACAACTTAAGGGGATTACATCGATCAAAGCAGGGATTCTCCAAGAATTTTCTTTAAATTAAAGGTACTTTAGGGTCAAATAAGATTGTTGGTCAATCCTCTTGTACATTTACCATTTAAAAATCAATCGTGAATATATCGTATTGTTTAAATTTGTAAAAGACTTGTCCAAATCAAAATAAAAAGGTAATTTTTATATAATTCCCCTTAAAGATACAACATGAGATCGAAAAGAAGTTGCATTTTCGAAAACAAAAATTGTTGTCTTTTTTTAATAAAATCCAAAAAATATCCAAAACCATCATAAAAATGCAAGCCAAACCTTTAAAATAATTTATTAACGAATCAATCTTTATGTGACGCGAATATTCATGGTATTAAAATAGATTATGTTTAATAAAATACAATGATTTGTTTATACATAAACGTTATAACAACACATGTATACATATCCTTAAATCTAATCACGAGCACTGATAACCATATTACAGTAAAAACAAAAGAAATCTTTTGCTACACAAAATAAAGTCGAAATTTGCCTGTGCAGTGCGCAAGTTCGTAACAAAAACAGTTTTAAATAATACAGATAAATAAACACAGACAGTTAAAATATACTTTAATTACGTAAAAGGTATAAATGTATATTTTTGGATTCAGTTGTCTTATAGGCAGCCAACACACGAACCACTCGAAGCAGGTGAAAACAAAAAGTGCGAGTGGGATGCACGCATTGCACGTGTCAAACAATAGAGGGAGACAGCTTGCAAAGGCATCCCGCACCAGCCGACGACCACGAATGAGTTTAGAGAATTGAACTCTATTTCAGGCGAATTAGGGTCTACTTCAGAGCGCTGGCACCGAACAGACGTGTCTGCGCTACCATGGAAGATGCTCTTCCCATGGAGCGTTGGTCACGTACCGTGGGAAGCCATTTTTAGAGCAGAGAGTTTACGAACAGCCTTAAGAATAGTACCTATTCACTGCCAGCAGCTTTCATGGTTACTGCTCAGCACTGTTTCATTTTTTTGCTGGCTTCTGATAGCTCCAATGTGTAGCCGCTGACAGTACTACACACTGTAGATAAGAGGTGATAGTTATTTTGATTGGTCTGTTCGTTTAGTGGTTAGTGACCCTGACTGCTAAGCTCGAGGTCGTGGGTTTGATTCCCCCCTTTGTGTGATGAGCACAAACATTTGTTCTGGATCTTTGAAAATATAAAACATTGCTCCGTATCCAAAGTAAGTAGCTAAAGCACTTGTGTTATGGAATCAGAGACAACGAAGGTACCACAAACACCCAGACCCGAGACAATGTAGAAAAGTGTTTTTACTACATTGACCCGTCCGGGGATGGAACCCGGTACCTCAGAGCTGGCAACACCTTGAAAACCGGTGTGTACGCCACTCGACCACGGAGGTCGTCGATTGATATATATATATTTAGTTAACAGTATACGAGGTAGTATATTTTGTCATGATACTATAACCTTACATACTTTCCTGAGATACTCGTTTAATCATTTAACTGACTTTTTAGTAGGACAGCTACAGGCTGGTATTTCTACAATTCTTTTTCTACTTAAATTATATTTTAAACCCAAGGCATAAACGACACCCCTCACTATTGCCAACAACACCAAAGAAAGCTAGACTTTTTAAACCGTTAAGTGAACCTATATCCCTCAAACCTAAGGGTTGTTTAAAATTACTCTATAAAACTAATATTTCCATCCCCTTTTCACACAAATTATCGGAAAAGGACAGATAAAATTTACAAATACAAGTCTAATTACGGGAAATAAATAAATTTTACTTTGAACTGAGTACAGTACAGAAGTACAAAATATTTTCTATCCTTTTCTGTAGAGAACAATTAAATACACTCTAACCAAACATCAACATTATTTGTAATTGTTGTGTAGTTGATATGATTCATATATTTCAAGAATACGCGGATAATAATCGATTCGCAACCTTATCATGTAGAGCATAAGATTCATTTCTTGTTATAAATGGTCAATTTATTAATATCTAGCCTTGAAGCCTCATTTTATGAGGTTGAGCAAAACAAAACGGAATAGTTTGCGAGCATCTAAATTATTTTTATTTTATTCGTGAAATACCTACCTTTAAAAACAATATGATGTCCGCTCGTACTTTTAGACTTTTTGAATATATATATTTTTTTTCTTATTTATGATTTTTTTCTAAAGGAAGCATATTGCCTTTGCTCAACAGTGGCTTTTACTTTTTTGGTATTATTTCAACATATTTTCTTCTATCTTAACCATTCAATTATTTTGTCCAGCATTGGGACAAATACGGGCTGTTATTATATTCTTTACGCCACAGTTTGGTTTTTACCCCCTTTTTTTAAGGCCTTTGCCCATCAGTGGGACAAATACAGGCCAGTATTATAATCTTTACCTCACTATGATTTT
Source organism: Plusia festucae (assembly GCA_950381575.1). Classification (NCBI taxonomy): domain Eukaryota; kingdom Metazoa; phylum Arthropoda; class Insecta; order Lepidoptera; family Noctuidae; genus Plusia; species Plusia festucae. Next base: position 2,836,314 of record OX494447.1, read on the forward strand.
CTTTGTCTACCTTACTCCACTCTAGCCGCACTACACCGCAGGTGAGTTCTAGAAGGCTATAACGCTGTTAAATTTGAACTACAATACTTTACTACCATTTCATAATGATTTAGAGGACTCCGTGTCCCGGTCTTGCTGCTTGATGAGGTTCCAGTAGAAGCCTTTCTGTTTCTTCAACTGGTCGTGTGTTCCCATCTGAAAAGGTAATGGAAAAAAAAAAATATAAAAATATAAAATGGTTGTCTGTAGAGTCAGTTTATGGAGGTAAGTTTACGTGATAACGTCATAAGAAAACATTGATGAAAAAATGCATTCTCTCTCTCTCCTATGCGAACGCATCTGCCTATGGAGAGGTAAATGCGTCACAAGCCGAACGCTTAAGCCAATAGTGCCTCTCTCTATCGCTTGTAGCGCGCTCTCTTTTGCACGCTCGGCTCAAGCGGAACGTGACACATTTTCGTGCGTGCAGCCGGCATTCATCGATTTATAAGACGTTATTACGCGTTTGTGAGACCGAAAGGTGAAAATATTCCATCGCTATTATATGTCATGTATAGATAGATATACTACTGAAAACGGGGGGCGGTTACTTCTGGATTTCGGAATTCCTATACATAAGTATGGGAGTGAATAGCTGTCTATATTGATTGTAGTTTATGGAATTCCTGGTATATAAATAAGGCGAAGGAAATAGTTACTATGCTTTTGTGGAGAACGCAGGTTCTTTACATTTTTTGTACTTTCTAAATTATTCTAAGACATGATTGACAACCGGTGAAGGGAACATAGTGAGAAATCCTGGATCCCAAAAATTGGAATCTGTAATCGCCAACCCGCAGTGAGCCAGCGTGGTGATCAATGCTCATCCCTTCTCTATATGAAAAAAAGCCTGTGTCCAGGAGTGGGAAAATTATAAGCCGGTATAAAAAGCGTATATCATTCAAGGTACATACCTCAACAATTTTCCCCCTATTCAACACGACGATGAGATCTGCATTCATAACTGTGGAGAGTCGGTGAGCGATCACTAGCACTGTGCGACCCTTAGCCGCCGTCTCCAACGCAGTTTGGACAACCTTCTCACTCGCTGAGTCTAAAGCACTGGAAGGAAATGTATTTTGTTACATGAAGTCAAACTCCTTTTATATAACAACAATAAAGATAGGTGGGAACGCCATCTAGAGGTTGATTAAGACAGTATAGTAATGTTAGCACACTAGCTCCATCTAGCGTAGGATTGAAAAGGTCTCGCTGACCTCGCTGATGAAAGATGGCGCTTGACGGTTCAAATATGAGAATGTTGATATTCAGAAATTCTTTTGGAGTAATAAAGACCTTATAGCGACATACAGAAAAAAAAATGTTTCAAAAATAAGATTCTAAGCTTTACTGGTTAAGCTTGGACTTAAACCTATAAGTGAAGCCTCGTTAGCCTAATGGCTACGGCGTCAGACTTGCGATCAAGTGGTTGCGGGTACGAGTCCCACCCATTGCACCACCGATGTGAACCCACTCGTAACACGAGCAATTTAGCTTGGCACGAGGGTTAAATAAGAATACCAGTAATGTACGAACCACATTGATAGAAAGGTTTTAAAAAAATTCAATTAGGTTGAATATCGTATTTTTTTTTTCGAATTTACCACTTTTTACAAAAATTAAATATTGAATAAAAAATATTTGGAACATAGAGCACGGTCCTAAAATGTCATTCCTATATCCCTGTGTATCGCGAGGAACCGAAGAAAACTCCATCAACACTAATATTACAAAAGAGGAAAGATTTGTATTTTAGTGTGTATGTATGTCTGTAATGAATAAACTCAAAAACTACTGTGCCGATTTCAAAAATTCTTTCACCATTAGAAAGCTACATTCACCCTGAGTAACAGAGGCTATATTTTTTCACAAAAAATTAGGTACCGCGGGCGGAGGCGAGGGGAAATGCTAGTAATGAATATTTTTAGTACCTGGTAGCTTCATCCAGTATAATAACAGGCGGGTTCTTGAGTACCGCCCGCGCGATAGCTATCCGCTGTTTCTGTCCCCCGCTCAGCGACATCCCTCTCTCACCCACGAGCGTCTCGTAGCCCTCAGGGAAGTTTAGGATGAAATCGTGAGCATTTGCTGTTCTTGCTGCGTAGTATACCTACAAATAAAAAATCAAAACGCATTCGTTAAACTTACGAACATACAGGATTAATTTAAAAGGAGCGTGTATATTCAACGAGGTAATCAGGTACATAAAACTGAACAACTTTTCCCACGAAACAGGTCGAAATCTTAAAATTGAAAATCATCTTTTCATACAAACATAAGTCACGTGACCTGTCACTTTACATGAAGAGTTCATTTTCCATTTTAAGATTTCGACTTAATATGTTCCTTGGGGTAAGTTAGTCAGTTTTATGCACCTGATTACCTCGGTGAATATACGCAATCTTTTTAAATTAATCCTGTATATTTTTAAACAAAAAAGGTTCAACATGTAGACTTAATTTTTATTTTTAATCACTCAAAGACAAAGGAGCTTGAGAACAATAGCAGCGTCATAACGGTGTAACCACCGGTACGATCGCGGTTGAAAAAATAAAAATCGGTCGTGATATACTAAAATTCTTTGCTATATGCGCAGTTTTCCAATTGATAATGAGCCCGCAGTTGGTTCTTTGTTGATTTTGTAATATACTCTCCTTGACGTTTGTCGGAAGATACTGAATCCTGGCTGATGATACACCCTTATCACAAAGACATAAGGTTGATTCTCACCTCAGCATCGCTAGCTTCAGGCTTGCCATACCGTATGTTCTCTTTGACGCTAGTAGCGAAGAGTACGGGCTCCTGGCTTATAATGCCGAGGGCTCGGCCCCGCAGCCACTTGCCGTCCATGTCTCGAACGTCTATACCGTCGATCGTGATCTCACCGGAGTTTACATCGTAGAATCTAAAGAAAGAAAAATATTCTATAGTTATCCAAGTTGTGGTCCCTTTAAAAGGGATTTGATTATTCTGATTGCAGATTTAAATATAAAATTAACTCGGTTATATCAAAATTGTAATTTAAAGTTATATTTTAGTGTCTTGTTTTTGTTTTTCAATATTTCTTTAATGCTGAAAAATGGAAAAAACCAGGTATGCTTAAGATGTCGTGATGGCGTAGGCAGCGGTTTAATTCACCGATTTCAGTTCACAAGCTTGCAGGTTCGAACCCATTACAGGCAATTGCCAATAACTTTAAAAAACTCATACTTCCTTAATGAAGGTTATCGCGTATCAAAAATCCGCTAGGGTCGCTAGTGTCGCATAAGGTTTATCTGTCATTCTCTACCAATGAGGGACAAGCTACGGGCCGGCAATTGGTCGAAATTGCCAGATAGACCTTAAGCGACAGTAGCGACCCTAGCAGATTTTCGACACGCGATAGCCCCCATTATCCTAAGACATCATTGACATTCTATGAAAGAAAACATCTTAAGGGAAACCTGGATTCCAAAAATCAGAATCTGGTCTCGCCAACCCGCTATGAGCAGGCGTGGTGATAAATGCTCGTTCTTTCTCTATATGAGCAGAGACCTGTGCCCAGCAGTGGGACATTTATAGGCTGGTATTATTTATAATAAGATTAGTTGTAATACCTTTCTAATAGAGCAGCGATGGTGGACTTGCCATTGCCGGACGTACCAACAATGGCGACAGTCTTACCGGCCGGTATCTTCAGATTGAAGTTATCTAACACTACCTGTGAACAGTTTCATAAGTTTATAAATGATTTTTTATATTGAATATGCTAGGGACGTGTTTTTTCAATGGCTCCCTCGCAATTAAATTTATTAATATATTTTAATTTAGACATAACACTTTATCTATAACATGTAGAGGTTATTTATTTATTTAAATGAGTAAATAAATTTGCAGATACATAAAACTTTAAATAAATTAATATTTAAATTCAAAATATATAATAATTAATAATATAATATTTTGTTCATATCCCTAATAAAAAAACTGAGAAGTATTACCTAGATTTATAAAATGCTATCGTTTTTTTAAATCTTTCAAATAATCTACATTGATCTATACCATTCTAGTTTCTTTGCTAGGACAATTCACACACGGCCATCTGATCTCAAACTAGGCAGAACCTGTACTATCTCAACCAGACTACTGGTAAACATACTTATAAATGTAAATATGTATTTATAAATACATACATATTATAGATAAATTACAACCTACACAGGACAAATGATCGTGCTCATCACACATGATTTGTCCTAGGTGGGAATTGAACCCACGATGTAGCAGTCAGGGTTGCTAAGCTAACCATTAGACCAAGAGGCCCGTAAAATTATTGTATAACCTTTCATACCTTTTAATCAAAAATACTATAAGTATTTAAAAAATATTTTTAAAATTTTGACTCTGTAACTAGACTTACCGCATCAGGCCTCGTTGGGTACGCGAAGGTCACGTTCTTAAACTCTATGTCTCCATGGAACTCGTGGAATTTGATCATCATCGTACCCGAGTTGTCCATTAATGGCTTCTTGTTGATGTACTGAAAAACAAAAAGAAAATGGACTCAATTGGTATGGAATTAAAGTTTTGAATAGCGAAGAAGATAACTTAATAATAAAGTAAATAAAGAAAGAAGCTCATGTTTTAAACGTTTAGATTCTGTCTAATTTTTGTTTCTGGGTACTGGATAGGTCTAAGCTATTAGATATGTAATATAGTTTTTTTTTAGCAACGCCTATTGAAATTTGGATCTTAGTCTTATACAAATAAGGTCTAATCTTGAAAATTCATCTTCCAGCACTAATGTCTTTAACTAAAGAGCTAAATAACACCGTCAGCTGAGCAACCGAATTCTGTAGCGTTTGAGCGTTGACTAAGAATACCATGACGTCACCCACGTCTTTCAAAATCGACTGTTTAAAAATTAATCTTATCTATATTAATATAAGGTCTAACCTCAAACACTCGTCCTCCAGCACTGATGCCTTTAACCACTGATCCGAAGAGTAGTGATAGTTGAGCGACTGACCGTTGTACCGTCTGAGCATTTACTAGGAACGCCATGACCTCACCAGCTGTCATTGAACCCGATGACATTAGGTGTCCACCAAGGAACATAGTCCCAAGAACCATACTGAAAAAAAACAAGGACGTAAGAGGTGCAATAAAATAGGGAAGGAGAAATTGAAACGCTCGGGTAGTGACATCTGTAGCTTAGTTGGGGAAGCGACTGGTGGGTGGAACTGGAGTCACGAGTTCGAGTCCTGCCGGAAATTATTTTTTTCCTTCTTAGTAATCGTGGCACATGAATTCGGTTTAAATCAATAATAAAAAGAAATAGGTTTTAATTGTAGGTTTTGTATATTGGGTATCAGAATTCAGAGGAGCCTATTTGGTTAGAATCTGTTTTATTTGAAGAACCTTTATGAAGCTAATCTTTTTAATTATTCAAGTAACCTTGATAATAATGAGTAATTATGACGAAATAACATTGGATGTCGTGGTGGCCTAGCGGTTCAATGACCGTATTCGCACACACATGGTTGTAGGTTCGAAACCTAGGCAAGTAACAATGTGTCTTTTTCAAATTTATACGTACTTTCTTAATCATTCTAAGACATAATTGACGAGTGAAGGAAAACATCGGGAGGAAACCTGAGTTCCAATTAATTGGAATCCTCCTCAATATCCGTAGTAAGCCACCGTGGTGATTAATGCTCATTTCAATGGGACTTTGAAAGGGTTATGTTATTAACTCTTACCCATTCAGGAACAGGTTAGTCCCGGCCTGGAACAGTCCTATCCCCAGTCCAAGCTCCATACTGAGGTCGGCGGCCGCATTGCACTCCTCCTTAAATATCCTCACCTCATTCTCTTCGCCCGCAAACGCTCTGACGGTCCTCATGTTGGATATAGCTTCTTCTGCTACGAGCGTAGCTTTTTCTATCTGTAATTTCATTCAGTAAAACTTGATTAATTTCTAAAATTATGAAGTTAAATACAGTCAACTTATGCACCCGATGCATTAAGCTGCATCGGGTGCGATGCGCCGAAATCTATGAATAAAATAAATAAATGTGGACGACATCACATACATTGCTTTACAGCTAAAGCACGTGTGATATGGAATCAAAGACAACAAAGGTACCACAAACATCAGACCCAAGACAATGTAGAAAAGTGTTTTCTACATTGACCCGTCCGGGGATCGAACCCGGGACCTCAGAACTGGCGACACCTTCAAAACCGGTGTGCACGCCGTTCGACTACATAGGTTGTCAAATATGTCTGTTTCGGCATTCAATGAGACGTCTAAAAGTTCCAATAGGGCGATATATAAGTCGTAAATTACAGTGTATGCAAATAAGTTATTGTTTTGTAATATTTAAAGTGAAACCACGGGGCACTGCTAGCTAAGAACAAACGCAACAGTTTTGTTTTCTGTAATCAATTAAATAGTGTGAGAACACCTTTATCAGCGATTATTTTCTACAGGCTTATTTTAAATCTATAAATATAATACCAAACGTTTTTACAACTGAATATTTGTTAGCGTTGAGAATTTGAATCAAACATTAACTGTTATCGCAAGCAACTCAGAGTTCTCAGAATTTAAGAACAAAAGGTACCTTTTTCTTGTCCGGTACTCGAGTTACATCGTAGTGTAAACATTGTGGTTTGATAATATAAACATAGACGGAGTCGTGTTTTTGTTATTCATTTGTATGAAACAATGTATTCGAATGAAAACGAAACATAAACTTTGATTTTTCGAAACACATATTTTGAGGGTTTCGTACAAGAAATTGGAATTTGGTTTTTTTTTTTTATATTAGAATTAGCCTGAATTATTCAAAATATGTTACGATAATTCATAAGGATTCGATTCAAATGAGTTTTATGTATACCTAAGACTTTTTTTTAATATTTTCATTTCAATGTCGCGTGCTGGTAGCGCCGGGACCACCCACGACGGTCCCTGACATTTTGCGCAAAATAGCGGCGTCATCGGAACGGATCATTGTAAATATTATTATAAGATTAAGATTGTACCTGCAACCATGTGCATACGAATCCGTTCATTGAACCGCTAGTCCACTACGACACTTAATTACCACGGTACTTTAATTACTGCAGTTAATCTATTATTATAGTGTAGTTTGCAAGCCGTGTGTGCAATGAAGGATGTGGTTAATGTACGCTATAATACGAAGCGGCGGTAGCCTAATGGCTAGGGCGTCGGACTTGCGATCATGTGGTTGCGGGTTCGAATCCCACCCATTACACTACCGACGTGAGCCCACTCGTAACACAAGCATCTTAGCTTAGCACGAGGGGTTAACGAGATTACTAGTAATGTGCAACCCAAATTGCTAGTAATCTTTTCATAAAAAAAAAAAATACTACGTAAGAACTTTTATGTACCCATATTCAGAAACGAATAAATTATTTGATTAGATATTTTAAACAATAAATTGTATTGCAGTGTTCAAGTGAGGTTAAAATTGATACAAACCTGCGTCTGCGCTTCTCTGGACAGCTTACGAAGCAGCGATCCGATGAAAGTACCACCAATAACCACTGACGGTACACAGATTAACGTCAAACCGGTCAGGTGGGGAGATATTACTAGCAGACTGACCGATGATCCTATAACCTGAGAAATAGAGGTTGTAAGTATTAGATTAAATGTTCTAAACTATTATAGTGAGGAAAATAATAGGTATACAACTGAAATAAAACTACTTTGGGCTCTACACGGTCACGACCCACGGGCCGACCATGACCATGACACGTGAACTAAAATCTAAATAAACCGCGATAGAATCCGTTTAAAAGTAGTTTTATTTCAATGTCTAATATTCGCGTAAACCTCAGAAAACAATAGGTATACAACTACTATATTATGATGGTAAGATTTTTTTCTCATCTCTAATTTGATTTTCTAATCGTCGCCAGCTCTGAGTCTTCATTTTCTACCGTTATACCGTTAAAAGGTCCCGGGATCGAACCCGGAACCTTTTAAAACAAGGTAGAAATAATTTACAACAAGGTAAGCCAAAACTTAAGTTTAAGCCCTAAGAGCCTCTTAGGACTCCGTGTATTTTCCATACACGAAGCCCTATCATCGTGAATTCATTATTAAAGTTTCTTAGAGAAAACTCTACAATATATTATCTGTATAAATCTATATTTTTCGCAACTATATTCTGAGAGCTGTGGCGGAGAGCTATACTCCAAATATTAAGTTTTTTGTGCGGAGACTGATTAGGTAGGATACATATTTCCTGTCTGGTGATTCTCCTTTAATTGTTATTTATTGATTTTAATATTAACGCATTCTTTTTACTAACACTAGAATATAAGCTTTTGTAATACTAACAAAATATGGATCACTGTTGTCCGAAATAAATGAATTTTAATTTAATTTTAACATTTAGGTATCTATTCTATTAACAGAATTTAATGAGAAGGTAAATTTTACCTGGGTTGTGGCCCTCAGACCACCAGATATTGTTTGCTTAAAGGAACTCTTGAAATCTTGAACATCCACTGTCAACCTGAAAGATAATAAATCAAAATATTTATTTCTAGGCAAATGCCTCCCCTTTTTGTCTTCCAAACTGTGTCTTCGGTATATTTGGCCACGTGTAACACAAAATTACGATTATATCAAAATATAGAAGTTGACGAAAATTTTATGTTCATCAATCAATCAGTATGATTTATCTATAAAGGGTGAACAGGAAATCGAACCACAAAACGATTCCATGGGTCCAAAACATGAATGATGAGACCCCCACATTGAAATTTTTCTCAGGTTTTTCCTCATTTATTCATTTTTTTCAGGAGTTTTTGTACTGCTTATAATGGTTATTAAATACTGACTTAATATATTTTAAATAGAAAAAAATATTAATTCACTACTTTCGCAAAAAGAGCAATATTACTAAACCACAAATAGGCATTGCTGTTTTGCAAGTCCGTCGTTCACAATTGCGCGCTCGAAAACGACAAATTCTGTAACCTATCATGCGATATAAATGACTTGAATTCCACAATTTGGTTGGGATTTAGCAGTATACAATTTTGTATACTGGATTGTGGTTAGTTATTAATAAGTTTAGCGATTTGGAAATTCACTCATAAGAGGGTAAAAAAGAGGTTGTAAGTTCTTATAGGAAGCAAGTTATCTACCTATACTAATATTATAAAGAGGAAACCTTTGTATTTTTGTATGTTTGTATTGAATAGGCTCAAAAACAACTGGACCGATTTCAAAATTTCTTTTACCATTACTTAGAGGAATTCTTCCGAATCCGTATAGGTTATATTTTATCCCGGAAAATAGATAGGATTTTTCGTGGTAGTGAAAATTGTGGAGTAAGTCGACGAAAAAACTGCCGTACGTTAACGTTTCTCGCGAACGCTGCCTAAATGGTTAGAGATGTATGGTTGACTTCTATAGAAAAGTTGTAGAACTCAATAATGCCTACAAAAAAGTCCGCGATAGTATAAACCAAACATCTATATTTTAGCCATTATAACCACTTTTCCATAGAATAAAAGTAATTAAAATTATTAGCCTATGTTTATTGATCATATTATCGTCAAATACTAATCCTTATCCAAATAAACTATTTATTGAGCAAGATTGTTTCAATAGCTATAAATTACTTTTAATTTTATTCCAATCGGACAATTCATTCAAAAGATATTACGAATTTAAAATTGTAATTGGTATTAAAATGAATGATGGCCGCCGACCGATATGAGTATTTCAATGGTAGGCACCGATCTCAGAAAAGAGTGCTTTTCTCATGGCCGATTATATGTTGCACTTTCTCGAGTAGGATCTCCTGAAAACCAATATGTTTAAATGCCATCTAATATAAAGAGTCGTTAAAATTAAAAACAAAAATAAAAGTGTTAAGCAGGTATGAAATAAAGAAATGTAACACGAATAAAAAACCTATAAAAACATAAATACAAAACAATTTTTTTTTCAGAGAGCTTAAAAAATAAATGTCCACCCGAGCGAAGCCGGGGCGGGTCCACTAGTTATGTATATTAGTGACCAATTACTATACAAATTAAAATAAATATTCAGAAAATGTTATGAAACAAATCTTTGTGGCAGGAACAATTCAAAAAGGTGTAATACCTATTAACAAGTTCGCCGGTCCTCTCCTGGTCAAAGAAGGACATGTCCTGGTCTAGGATGGACTTGAACAAGTCCTGTTTCATGTGGGCCGCCACTTTCTCTCCCACTTGAGATAGCAGGTGAATGTACATGAATGTAAATGCTGCCTGAAACATTAATTATAAAACATTTGGGAAAAAGTTTTTAAATAAAATTATACATATATATATATTTATTTAAAGGTCATTAGAAGTGTGATACACTAATAAATTACATTTATTCAGTCATAGTTTTGCAAAAATAATTATTTAGTTCACATTTTTTTAATTATTTATTTATTTTGTTTAATGCTACTCTACTACTAATCATTACCATCAAAGTTATGAATTTTTACCTGCCCAATATACAAGCCAACCAGTTTCAGTGCGGGTATTCTGATCTCCTCAATGAAATCCAAGTTGGCATTCTGTCGGAGACTGGCCAGCACATTGACCACCTCTCCCAACATCGCAGGAATGTACACATTTAGGAACGCCACTATTAAAGCAGACTGTAAGAAAAAGTTGTTTAATAATAATTGAGTAAAAATATTTTCCTCTATTTAGTAATTTAATTAGAAATGTTATCGAACAAAATCTACTATGTAGATAAGTTAGATAGCAACTCATTGATTCTCAATTTGAGATTATAATTATATAAAATTTACTTATTTGAACTTGAAAGTTAGTAAATGTTATAAAAATAATGTCACAAGTACTTACAGCAACAGCAGCAGCTAATAACCACTTGTGTGGTTTCAAATACTCCAAGAACTTTGACCAATCAAATTTAGCGCTATCTTCCTGAACGTTAGGCCTTCTCTGTATTATTCTAGTCTGTTGGGCTGCCTTACAGTACGCAGGTCCATTGTTCCACAGCAAACGGGCTCCTAGACCTAAACTAACCCCGGCACACAACTTCCAAGGACTACAAAGCAATAATAAGCCGGACTTTGTACTTTTTTCCGAGGATGTTTTCACCTCACTAATATACCTTTTAACAACGTTGGACGGCTTATTTTTTATTATATTTGCAAAGTATACATTACTATTGCTTGTCAGCAGCCTGTAATATAAAAATTGATTCGATTTTTTATCAAAGTTTATGTTTATTTACGGAAAAGTGATACACTTGTTTACTAATATTCACCTCTGCCTTACTAATTGACATGAGTGCATTTGCATTAATTGCCACATTTTTCTAAAATTATGCTTAATTTACTATGGTACTGATACTTATTTACACATGCTTTTAGTCTTAAATAACAAGATTATGCAGATTAAATCTACAGCACTGATTTGATATAACCTCAAATTGACACTTAATGTCACTGTCAAATTGGTGATGTAACACTAAGAGTTCAGAAATTCCGGGACCAAATTTTGTCGATATGTATTTTTATCTACATAAAAGTAACTGAAACGATGCAAAAAACATTGAACTATAAAGCATAAATAAAATGACATAATAATATGACTAGAAATGCCCATTAGGTACCAATAAGTTAGTGGACCGAAAAGTTTGCAACAACATAATTTCCAAACGATAATTTTATGTTTCATTGTACGCAATCTTCTATAAAACAATTCTCTTGAAAATTTGGTATAATGAATTGAGGAAGCTTTGCAAAATGTTTCTTTTGCAGATTTGATCTTTTTCAAATACAAATACAAAATTCTTTATTGTGGTACATAGGTAAGCAAATAGTTGTTACAAGTTTCCGAGATTGTATAATACTTATGTGATTACTTTGACTATCGATAGATATCGTATTAATCTACGCTTGAAAACATTTATGCTCAAGTACCTACTCGCTTTATTTCTCTTAGAGTAGGAAGGCATAGAAAGAAAAATTTATTTTTTCTTGTTCCTTTGTGGCAACTTGTCCAAGCCCGTTGACTATTCTGCCATCGTCACGTCTAGACGACGCAACCGCCGAATTTCGAAGGAAAACATTGGGTATTTAACCATTTCTATAAAATAATAATAGGTAATAAAAAATATTTTAATCATGATAGAAAAAATTTAAACATTTGTTCTATTAGAATCCTAAGAAATTTAATAGGTTAGTAGGTACCTAGTATTTTTATATTTATCTTGAGACCTAATTTAATAACATCTAATAATTTAAAACGGAGTCATTTAATAACCACTGCAACGTTTAGGACGCACCAATTGACCACAGTTATAAATTTTACCCTTGACGAGCTGTGATCAAACCACCCCTTTATTGCGATATAATCCCCATCCCCTCATATAAAGTGCTGACAATAAAATGCATTACGCATAAATAACGTTTAATTTGTTTGACTTTATTGTTGCAGCTAAATGACTGGGATGGAACAGATTTTGTTACTATGTTTTTGTAAGTATTCGTGGTAATTTTTTCCTCAAGCCATAAGATTCTGATCTGCACGGTAAGCATGGTTAGATACATATTTACAAAAAACGGGTAAATAAGTCTTTAAAGTTACAAGAAAAGTACTCTGCGGTAACAAGTTTCGAATAGTATTAAGACAATCTTCCTATCTACGTGATTTGCGAAAATTTACTTAAAATTTAATATCAATCGAACGATTACCACAGAATTTTTTAACAAAGGGTCAGCTAGTCTAATAAAACTTTCAGCGTCATAGTTAGTTCAGTAGGTACTAAAAACCTACTAACCATAACCTTCATTCATTAAAATGCTGATGTGTCACCTGACGCTTAATTATATTTACAGTAAGTCGAGGTCCCGAAACTTAACACTGATTGTTATTTGAGCAAGTCTCTAAACTCAATTGAGAAATATAAACATACGCAGTCACAATCGTAATGCTGCGTCAACTAAGTTTTGAATAAGCAACGCATGGAGCTTGGCCGGAGTTGTGTTACACAAAAATTAAACAAAGATTTATTTAACAGGCCCACAGTTGGATTTAATTTTCAGTGTACCCTTTAGGCCTGAGGGACTTTCACATGATTAGTATTTGGTCCGTAGACTGTAGGTAAGTACTATAGTTCACACAGTAGACCTACACGGGGTGCGTTCTGTACGTACCTACCTACCTATCAAACAAACTATATCATACCTCTATTTAGGCTAAATAATATGATGTCAGGTTACGGAAAATTCTAATTGTGTAAATAAATACCTACTTAAATAAAAAGAGTAAAATACAATGGGCTTTCTGAAAAGACATACAATTCTTCCATCCTATCAGTAAAACTTGTCAGGTTAATTAATTGGAACTTTTTTTTTTTTTTTAAACGACGCCCGCACTAAGTAATTTAATCCTTGTGTCGCGGGGGTTTCACAAACATTCAAATCACATGCACAAAGAACATCCAGACTTGGAACAAGCATTTGTGGAACACACAAATGCTTGTCTCATGCGGGGATCGAACCCGCAGCACGTCGCGCACAGTGGTAATCAGCGTGGTGACCTATACCACTCGGCTATCCGTGCAGTATTAAACTAAAAACACAAACTTGGCGTACTTTATTCATAGTAATTATAACAATCAAACAACTGAGTATCAAAATCATAAAGCCGAAAGCCAAAGCCGCATTCGAGTTTTGAATTAAAATAAAGAAAGAAAAGAAAAAATCACAGATGGTCAAGTAGCGGGAACGCGCCCCGGTTTTGGCGCCAATATAACCTATTGTTTATTACAAGTGGTGCGTTTTAAACGCTATTATTTGTGTATCGCTCGTTTTTATTTGATTTTCTGCCATTTAAAGTTTCTCGACGCATGTGATTGCTGATAATTCAATTTTGTGAGTGGTTCAGATTAACATTTTGATTATTTTATTTCTTTGATGTTATCAAATAAGTGAGAACACTAACAGTCTTATTCATAAAAATCCCTTATAATAGGTTTTAAACACTCATTAGTTAAAATGCTCATTAGAACTAATAAACCTTTTATAAAATTGTCTATTCATAAACGTTCCATAAACCCGTCATAGTAAAGATGTCGTTATAGCACGTTATAGCACGTTATAGCACGTTATAACACGTTTTAACGTGATTAAGTTGTCGTTTTGATGAATCCATAGATTAAATGGCCAAAAAAACGCAAAAAAAAAAGTTTGACAACGTCTCTTGTGACATTTGGAAGCTTTCTTGTGTTTCGTTCACGTGTTTATGTTTTGAAGAAAATTGGATTTCTTTGTATTTTTTCTTGTGAGTACTACAATAATTAATGGAAAACCAAAAAAATATAAAGAAAAGGCAAAGAAGCGAAAATTGGCTGGAGGAAGTTATGGTTAATTCAACAATTTTCGTTAAGGTACACAAGTGTTTATTTACATTTATTTTCGTTGATAAATTGATGGCCTATTTTATTTCCATATAATTTATTGATGGATTTGGTGAAAACACGATTACACGATTTTTTTAATATCTACTTCCCAGCTCCTTGCAAATAACACTTAACTTTAACCAACTAACCATTAGACGGTTCGGACGCGAAAACAGCTGTTGTATACATTTGTCGGCCATATTTCTGTTTATTAAAGGTTTATAGACGGGTCGACCCTGTTATAAGTTACAAAGCCGCTATTGAATACTTAAAAAGCTTTTTAGCGATATTGAACGTTTATGAATAATGCTTTTCGGGATTCTCATTATAGCAAGCTAATAAACCTATTTTAACTTTTTATGAATAAGACTGCTATTCTCTAAATACCTGTACAGTCAACAGCAAAGGTAGATGATGAATTGAGTTTGTAACTTTTGGAGTCAAAACTGATCACGAATATAATTATGGCAACTGTACTAGTAGTAAGTGTTTGGTATAATTTGCAATAACATACTTTTGAATCACTTCGACAGCGACGCCACGCAGTTTGACGCGAACTCGTTTAATTTTATTAGTATTGAATTTCTAATTTTGTTCATCTACTTTTGCTATTGACTGTACCTACCTACGCACTAGGGCAATAGGTAGGTACCTACCAAGATAATGGTCAGTTCGATTATTGATAGAATTTTTCATTTCTTTTTGAAGATGATGCAAGAAATGTTTCCTCCTAGTCCAAACATACCTAGCTACCGGCAGACAGAATTTGCAAAGAAAAAGTATATTAAGGTGGTCCCTCTTGGTGGTTCACATACGGTTGTCCGTATGTTATAGGATGGTATAGATCGAAATTTAACTGACATAATAAATACATAATAAAAAATATGTACTATAGAAATAACTAATTCACGTAAGTATAATATATTTCCTAGAGGTTTCCTCGTGGTTAAAATTCCATTCTGGCTAACGTGCCGACGGCAGTAGAATAATTAGTTTTTATTTTCAATTCTACCCATCATATTAATTTACGTCGTAGTAGTACACAACTACATATCCACTGTAATTCCTTTCAAAAATAAGTAACTTGCAGATTCGACCTAAATATTGTCGAAATCCGCAAAGATTATGCTTGAAAAAGAAACAATGATCCGTCCATTCATCCTTTATCACCTACATATTTATTGGTAACATCTATAATTCTCAAAGTCACCCAGTTCCCTCGTTCAATTCCCACACTGACCACCATCATTGACCACAAATCGCTAAATCACGGTAAACAAATAAATCATTTTGTAAACTAATATTCCCTTTACAATATGGTAAATATTGAATATGGGGCTGACTTCAAACTATAACGACACAATTATAAAATGTACAACAGGAAATAATGTGTAACAGGAAGTTATTCCTATTAGTGTTTATATATAAAAAGTATACATATACCTACCTGTCATAGTACCCCAGTTTGGCCGCTCAGGAAATAATCCAAGGATCGTATTTCAGCAATGTAATCACTGGTGTCAGATGTTAAGTAAACATTATGGTAAGTACCTATAATTAATAGAAATAATCACACTTACCATAATTATAAATTAGTATCTAGCTAGGTCCTTATATTATTCTCGAGGATTATGTGGGCTCTATAGAAATTAATCCACCTAACAAAGGTATTTTATGAAATACCTATCGTTTTTCTTGCAAAGAACAAATGCACGAAAGAATAAAAAGATAGTAGGTACTATATACAGGCCGGAACTATGGACTTAAATGCTGTGATGATTAGTAAAAAGAAATTCTTGTTAATGATGTGTAACATTTTTTTCCTTTTTTCCTCTCGCTTTCTTGCAATTTGTGGGACTGATTTCGTGAAATGGGACGGAAGTGTGTAACAGGAAGTCGCGAAAGCGCGCTATTCGATTTGACGTTAGCTTTTTAAATTTTTAGGTTAATATCTGTCACTGCTTAAACAAAATCTTTTGTGAAATTCGATCTCTTTTATGATCTAACGATTTAAGAAAGAAGAAATTGATTGTAATGTTCAGGAATCTTCTCCATTCATACTTTTAATTTTGATTGAATAACAATGAAAAATACTAGCTATTCACACGGATCATTTCTTCGATATGTCAAATGTCATCATTTGCGACTACTGTAGGTAAGGCTCGCTCGTTTTTTTTTTCTTTCCTTTAACTTTTAAACTTTGACCATGAAGCAGGCTTAAACCTTTGATCCCTACACCAAAGAGACCAAAAGCAATCATAACCACAATTAATGGCAGGTCCATATGCCACAAACGGTAGCCATTTAACCAGCAAATATCAATGATGATGAATACGCACTAATACTGTAATTTATTGTCTGTCGCGCTGTAATACGCGATCGAACCCTAATATCTCCCAAATGGCAAGGGCGTGATATTGAAGAATCGTTCGAGATTATCATGGTTTTATTAGTTGAATAAATAAATATTAATTTTATCTTGTCCGGAATTAAAGTGAAAGGTTAGTTGTAATTTTCATTTTCTGTGATAATTCTAGGGTTTAATATTCATTCTAGTAAATTAAGACTAAACATTAAAATATTGTAGGTAGTATTAATTAGTGTGACATGATATTAAGATAAGTTCATATTTTGTGATTTAATTTTTCATCTGAAGCAATACATACACTGAGGATTTATTAAAACCATTAAAAAATGTAGAGTACATATTATAAATAAATTCAGGTACTTACGGAAATGAAGACCAAAAATTATTAAGTAGGTAGTATGTTTTTGTTCTAACCACGTGTGTGTGCATATAAACATAATCTTATTACTGACACTTGTTACGAGCAAGTGTTTAATGAATCGGATTATAGTGAATTTGATTCCTGGTTATCAGACCCGGAGCGATAAAATGTTGCTCAGTCTATTGCGAAAAAATAATATTATGTAAACCTTTTTTTGTCTAGCGCTTATTTTTTTTCCTTATTGTAAAGTTTCTCAAACAATTCAATTCAGTGTATTAGTTGAAGTTAGTTTTTGAGACAAAAGCATTTACATACATATTTATTTTTAAACCATTATCCTATTTATACCTTTTTTTGTACTTACCGAGCTTTCTTATGTCTAGACTATATAATAGGTACCCAAGGTAAGTATAGAATTAAAAAAAAACTGTTTTATTAGTCGCAGAAAACATTACTTCACTGACTATACCTACTTAGTAACTCCAACAAAAAAAACCGCTTGAAAATACTAGGTAGAGATTTCTTGCGAATTTTCAATAAAATGTGTAAAAAAATCTTTTCCGTGATTTAACTCCTTTACCGACACATTTTAGCGCCCATCGGTGTCATCACAGCTGGCATGACCACCCGCGATTCATCTTAACATTTTGACTTTAATATTTCACCAACATTAATACAACACCCACCAAAAACCTTTAGCACCCTTATGGCAATCTGTTAAGGTCTATTTTCTAATACTTTTTTCGGTTTCGGTTGTAATTTTCTGTTGTCTCACATTGGGTGTTCGAGTCTACCGACAGATGGCGTGAGCGGATAATACAGGCCGTAACTATAAGTGTTGGTTATGATATAAATCGAATGGGAGCTTTATGAATTGTTTGTTGATAAACACTAGATATGAGCAATGAGTTTGCGTATAAAGGAGTATTGTACTTTTATTATGTTGGTTACGTTAGTAGTTACCTACTTACTTAGAAGCTGCTGTTGTAGTTGGTATTTTAAAATGAGGTACTAAACCTTAGGTATTTTTCTTATCGAGCATATATAAAAATAGGGTACTAGGTACTTAATACAATTTTTTTCGTTAAGTATCTGTTTTTGTGAACCTGAAAAATATTTGACAAAAAAATAAGAAAGCCTAATGACACTCTGTCCTTTAAATTTTGCTATAGTTGTGACGTTATAAACACACCTGCGCATAATGTAGGTAGATACTTAAAATACGCAATCGTTGACAAATTGTATTGCTTTTAAGAAAGTATAAAATAATATTTGTCACACGGACATCGTCAGATAACTTTTATTCGACGAATTAAATTTACGTTTGACAGTTTCTGTATGAAACAACTGTAAAAAATTTCAAAATTATTGCTCAAATAAAGATATCTGACGATCGTGAAACAGGCCCTTAGAAATAAATAGACATGTTTTTTTTAGTTTTGTACCTTATTTTGAGTATGTAGGTATCTATTATTTTGTATGTACCTACCTATAACGCCATCATTTCCTGCGTCCTCTTATTTACGTCTTCTAAATGTCTTCACAAGTGCTAGAGTTAAGTGCCTACTACCTACTTACCTCATCTACGAAGAAAGAAAAAGCATTTATTCGTATCACAAGCGACGCATAAAAAAATATGAAAACTAAGGCCCAGTTTTTTGATCCCGAGTTAACTCAACCAATGGTTAAATAAGCTAACTACTGGTTTCAAAGTTCGTTAGGGTGCGTTTATTCATATTTTTTTACTGTAAAAAATGGTTAAGTAAATAAATTATCTCTCCAACTTATTTGACCATAAAATCGATCAACATTTGATGAAAAAAGACGTTTTGAAACCATTAGTTCGCATATTGAAACATTGGTTGAGTTAACTCGGGTCAAAAAACTAGGCCTAAGATAACTTCTAAAAATTTTAGAGGAAATTATGTGTTACGTCTGTGTAAAACTGTCTTCGCTCAGTATTCAAATTAGATTTAAATAAAATTAATTCATTTGTTTTATAAAAAACAGAAATCAAATCAGGCTCTTTAGAGATACCTACTAAATGCTAACCACAACACTGAAAAGAGTTTTACAAATCACAAAAAAAACAAAAGGGTTAATACCTGTACAGGACACAAGGCCACAAAAATCCTTCCATAAAAATCCATATAGTCGATCATAATCATCACGTTTAAAATATTTTAACAGCACAATCTTTACAAGGATTTACGATACGGAATCACGGCAAACACATGATGCTTCGTAAATATTTACAGTAGGGTAAGCAACTGTCCGTTTAACTGAGGATTATGTGATTTTTATGATGAGAAACTTAATTATTGGGCACAAGGGGCTGTACTAACTTGTACAGATGTTCTATAAACGATTTGGTTGTTGTGTCCGTGTTTTATTACATTTTTAAGCGCTTATTGTTATGAGTTTGGAATATAAGTCTTCATTTTGTTAGATATTGCTTTCTGATCTTTTATATATTTATTTACTTATATAATACCGGCTTATAAACGTCCCACTGCTGGACACAGGCCTCTTCCCATATGGAGAAGGAATGAGCATTGATCACTATGCTTGCTCAATGCGGGTTGGCGATTTCAGATTTGATTTTTTGGAATCCAGGTTTCCTCACGATTTTTTTTACTTCACCGTTTTGTCAATGATGCCTTAGACTTATAACTTTGAGGAAGTCACATAGGTGGTACTTGCCTGGGTACACCTGCAACCGTGTGCGTGCAAATTCAGTCATTTAACCGATAGGCCACCATGAAATTTATTTACTCGTGATCGAAATTACATTATGATCCAGTTAACATAATTTAGGCGTTATAGATAGGACTGAGCAGTGAGCAATCCTCTACTCTATCTACTTAAAATAACATCAGCACTCGGAAAATTATTATTCTGCCTGAAACAAAATTCAACCGAAATTGTAATTACAAAATGTGGTAACCAGTGATGCACCATTTCCAAACTTTCCTACACCATGGTCACACTGTCACCGCTACTCAACAATCCGGGTACAATTTCCACTCGCCCTTTGACTTAGCCTCGTATGAATTTCATAATAATTGAGGAACAATTAAGGCCGGCCGACCTTTCTGGTACACCTTTGAGGTAGGACCCATTGCGTCCTATTTTACTTTGAGCGTATAATAGAGAGTAACCTCAAAGAAAAATGTACTTTCAAACAATTACACCTACGTATGTAACTATGAGGCACTCGGTAGGGAGCTGAGTCAGTCAGTAGGGATGTGTTTTATTTATCGATAAATATTATAATACACAATAATAATTATACGCGTCCTTTACTGTCTAAAAACAGATTTAAGGCCTTAATTTCTGTCGTGTCCTGCGAATTGGTATTTATGAATTTTTTTTAACCTTTGACTCCTTCTTTAATAACAGCAATATGTTTTCTCAAGACTGACTTATACAATGGTGATACAAATATGACTAGGGTCGGAATAAATTCAAAACACAACTATGATGCAAAATTGGTGTAGGCCGCAAACATACATAACTATCAAACGCTAAAAAATTTGAAGACGCCCCTTAAATCTCTTTAATGTGATCAATGCTCATTCCTTCCACCTATAAGTAGGTGGAAGGAATGAGCATTGATCACTACGCATGCTCATTGTGGGATGGCGATTTCAGATTCGATTTTTTTTTAATACAGGTTTCCTCACGCTGTTTTTACTTCACCGTTTTGAAATGATTACGCATAATCGTTAAATATACCGCTTAGTCTTCTTAGATAGATTTAAGCTATTTATTAAATAGCTTAAATCTATCGATATAAAATTACCGACGAGTGTTACAGCACTGGCATGCTTGCGCCCACCGCGTGGCCTTTGTGGAGTCTCTCCAATATTCGCTTTGTTACTCTGAAAAATGTACCGCCGCCGCCATCGGCCGTATTACTTCGTCATAAATGTTTGCCTTCATATAAATACGGTGGTATTCAACGTATTATGCTATGTTGGATCTTGTTGAGGTCCCTTTACTATTCGGGCGGAAAATATGTTTTAGTTTGATTTATTTTTGTTTTTGTAATATCATTTAAACGACCTATTTGTTCCTTTCCATTATTTTAATTATTGCTTCCGCTCTTTGTTTTCTTTGCATGTACATAACTAGTTAAATCACCATTTTATGAGGCCTACCGCAGTTGGTCTGCGCGCAGGCTTTGTCTGCTTCACTGGACTTCTGACACTGGAATCATATTTTATTTACTTCTAAAACTTAAATTTTCGTTTTATCGGCCTAAAACCGAAATTGTATGAGAAGGATACCTGAGAGCTAAAATAATAAGAAAGTCATGTTAAACGAAGTTTAAAACCTGGGTTATGGTTCGATCGGCTTATTTAATAGACGTTCAGTGAACTTAATTTAAGCCATGTATTACATGTTTCTATAAGAGACATTATACTTCAGTAGTATTTGAAGATCAGCAACTTTTAAATCATCGTGTATCACGTTTCAAAGAAATAAGCAATCTTTTTATTTAAAAAAAATTTGTACTAATACTGCAATGATATAAATAATGTAAATATTTTGTCCAAATAATTTAAAATATTTTATGTAGGTATATAAGTTCCTCTTCCTCCATCTTTTTATGCAACATCAAACTTTTCATTAAAAGCATCATAAAAACAAATGCTATACCCACACAAACATAGCCAGAGTACATTAATACCGGAGACCCTGTCGAAAGAAACATTTTTTCCGAAAAGCAATCCATTGGGTACTCCTAATGAATTTAGAAGGTTAATGGTAGCCGTCCTTCGTCCAGAAAATGGCCGCCGCTAATAATATTGACCGGGAATGCTGCAGATATTTGCACTACGTTTGTGAAGAGTATTTTGATACCAGATTTTGTGAGATTTGTGTTAGGAAAGAGTAGATCCTTAGGAGAAATTTTGATCAACGTTATGATAGTTTTGTTAAGAATGTTTTCGTATGCAAAAGTTTAGGATGTTTAAATTTGTTATTACGGCAACACTAAGAATTTAAATCAGGTATCTTCAGTTTATTATAAATGAAATACATAATCTTGAGTAACTTTACAGAAAGTTTATAACTAGCCTATCTAAGTACGGAATTTCATAAAATACGTAACTGAATTAAATCTCATATTAACTTAAAAACTTATAACCACCTAAGTAATGGCGCAAAAATAGTTATCCAGAGGTTAATAAACCTATTTGCTTTGACAATGTTAGGTTAGCCCCTAAAAATCTTGCACGGAGTCATTCGAAAATACAAACTATATTGTTCATTAAATGTTTGTATACATTAGTTCAGACATGTTCTCAACCACTAACGAAATACCAAACACGCATTACACAGCGAAAGAAAACACCATATAAATAGTTATGAGCCACAAATATTGTCCATTTGACCACTAACAAAGATTCCTCGGGCATCCATATTGGAGGGGGGCACGTCGTCGCATGTCGCGACCGGCAATATCGCGATGGCCGCCGGCTCATTTAATCACGCGACGGAATTTGCAGGATAAGGAGACCTTTGGGGTTCGAAAAAGTGGA
This sequence comes from Plusia festucae, assembly GCA_950381575.1. Taxonomy (NCBI): domain Eukaryota; kingdom Metazoa; phylum Arthropoda; class Insecta; order Lepidoptera; family Noctuidae; genus Plusia; species Plusia festucae. The sequence continues at coordinate 2,859,083 of OX494447.1, forward strand.
GAAAGTTTAGATATTTTGCAATTTCCTGTACCAATTACTTTCCTGCATCCTTTTTCATTAGTCTGGGTTTTGCCTCCAGTTCTTTATTTTGGCCGTGGGATTGAGGCTTAAAAAAGCTCCCACTCCACTCCCCTCTACCGGCAAGTAGAGTAGAGAGTAGGGATATAGAAACTAGGAGAATGGGCAGCTAACGAATACAAAACTGCGGTCACCAACCCGCTTGCCCAGCGTGGTGACAAGGGCAACTAACACCCCATGATTGCGCACCATAGCACTCCTTCCTTAGTTCCCGTAGATCGTCTGCGGAAGCCGGAGGACCGGGTGTTGTGCCGCAACTTGGGAGAGGCCTATGTCCAGTGCCGAGAGACTGTGGACAAGCTGAGTAGATTGATTTTACATTAAGTGACTTAGAAGCTCTCCATAAAACATTGATATGGGAAGCAGTCTCGATTTTTAGGCTGGCCTTCAACGTCGGATAATCGGTGTCCGACTTTTTTTGGGCAAAGAAAAGACTAATTACAATAGCGCAACACACGAAACTTACAAAAAGTAGGTAAGGAATTGTAACATGGCCTGATCTACTGAAAGTCTGTCGTACAGTCGGCTTATTGTCGCTCTATATTCATCCATCGTGACAGTTTTATTCCTTTTTTAAAGTTTTTTAGATGTAATGTAAAAGTGTATAATGTTACAGTTGATAACATGTTGTCTTTCCATTAATGGACGTATGAAAATGTGTCCCAAAAATGACCCAGGTTGAATTTCGTATCGCCTAAATTATTTTCGACATTATTTCTTAAGTAAAGTTTATAACTTTTTTTTGTAAATAATGTCCTGATTACTGCAAGGATTTCCAGTAGGTACACGTAGTAAATGGTACTGGAGATGCTACACGGTTTCAGTAAGATCCAATTGGCTTTATGAAATTTCAATTCTTATAACTTTTTCACATTTTCTATAACTGTTGATTTTTCAAATTATAAATCGTAAAAACAAAGGAATAAACAGACACTCGTGAGCAAGAATAATTACATAGCTCATCCTTTAATTATTTCGCATACGAATCTGAAGAACTCTCTCCTTCTTATATTAGCCGATAGCTGATAAAAGGCGCGCGGACATCGCACGCTTATTGGACGAGTCAATAATGTACTGCTGTAGGGACAAATGCCGGGACGAGACAGCATATTTGTATATATAGAGTTAGCAATAAACGATGTCAACGATAATGTTGGCTTGTCACCGGACCAAGCGTGATTTGGGTCTTTGTCTGAGCTTTCGAGCGTTGTTACATTATTGTAAGATGTTTTAGGAATGGACCGAGTTGCTCTGTTTTGTGGAAGTGTTGTTGTTCAACGATCGTTACGGTAAACGTAAAAGACGTTTTACTTTATCTGTTTTGTACATTCTGTGCTTCTATTTTGTAATTATTTCTGATTCGCAATAATGCGAATCAAAATTATAGTTACGGAAAATTTACTGTGTTTATATATTTTTGGGACTGTCTTTTCATAACAATCATATTATCAGCTTACTTCGTTTTAATTTTTAGTGCACTCTTTGTTCATATAGTCAAGCATAGTAACTTTAAGTATTCTTAAAAATTTTACATGTTAATATAGAAGATAACAAAATCTTTTTCGGTGCAATATTGAAGTATTAAAGAGCGCTTATCTTTTACGTTTACATCTATACCATCCCTAATTTCCGAAATCAGTGACGTAAATCGTTCTTTTAAATTTCCTCAAACAAAATCAACTGCAGATACTGTCACCATAAAAAATATACTCTACCATTGTCGGTCAACATTCCTCATTCTTTCGAGCACGTCTTCACGCTTTCAAGTGCGTAATCCTTCAGGAATCGCCACTATTGTGCTCCCCGAGACAGAGCATTAATCCTGCCTTTTCAAGACAAGAGATATCCATCAATTGTCAACATTGAACCGACGGTGCGTCCCCTGCGCCACCCCAGCCACCCTGCCTCTACACTCACACAGGGGAAAACTGACATAGATTATGCGGGACGTTTTAAATTTTCAGAAGCGGTTTTAAAATTTTAGTTTGAATTCTAAGTTCCTTTTCTTCACGAGTTATATTTTTTTTACTCGCTTTAGGACTGATTTTTTCCATCGTCAGATAAGTTCTACATTCGTGGAATAGGTAATTTTAAATTTTTAACAGATCATTCATACAAAAATTGTCTAACATCAATTTAATTCCTCAATTAAAAGTTATGTAGGTATTATATGTATATGTGGCGATGGAAAAATCGGTCATTAGACGAATATTAGAATAAATAATTGTCGCATACTATTAATAAAGGTAAGTAAGTATGTAAGTAAACAAATATTGAAGACGTACCTACTTAGTTCTTGTCTGTGTTAAAAGTGAATTAATTGATAGTGACTCATAATAAGTGAGAGTCATAACCAACTTAAAAATAATAGTGCCTTTTCTAACATCCAAAAAAATTATTAGTCTCCTAAATACTTGTAAATACTACTAAAACTTTGTAGGTGCTTACACACTACAAGATAATGATTAAAGGAGTTTTTTTCTCTAGCATAAATTTCCAACAAAACATTTTCATCCAAATCCCCTAGCTAATCTTTGGCAACCGCCCAATGTACATAGCTATATGAGAGTGAGCTAGTGATTGTCAAAATTTGGCTTCGTAGAACAAAGCGTTATTTACCGAGCCGGGAGGGCCTTTGTGTCGGCATTACACCACTCCACATAATATTGTGAAAGTTCTCACAATACTCTGTTTGCCAGGAGGTATTATGAGGCTCAGAAAAATTGCGACTTGTTGTACTTTGAGGTGACTCGGATTAGGTTTTTGAACGTGTTTTTTATGAGGTTATTGCTATTTGGATGCTTGGCACGTGTTTACGATCTCTTCTGAGAATTGTGTAGGAATTTGTTTCGTTAGATTATAAGTTGGTAGTTATTATTAGGTATTAAGGTCGTAAGTTTGGGCTTGTAAAAATTGTTTTGATACATTATTGTCATAGAAGTTTTCAGTGTATACCTTTACTAACATACCTATTTTCCAGTTCATATAAGTCAAAGCCGATGTATTTTAATCTCCTCAATAAAAAGACGGGTTGCTACTAACTAACAATAATTTTGTGTGTAACAAAAAAATGCAACAAAAGGACTCTTCTAAATAGGTACTTTGTGCAACCATCCCTTGAATATTACCGGCCATTAAATAACAATAAAGCCATCACAGTGCACGCAGAAAACGAATTACGTAGAAATTAATTGGCCGAAAACCCATCCGAACACACGTTCGGAAAGCTCGCGTTCGAAATTCAAATGAGGCGGCACGCCCCACCCCCGGCTCCGCCCCGCCGCCATCTTGGATCCTAGTGGGGAGGCGGAGGGGGGCTATTAAATTATTTCATTCCACATTGGGCCGCTCCCGCTATCGGATTAAAACAATTGCCGGTGAAACCGTAAATGGATAATGAATTTTGCGAAGAAAATAATATGGTACGAAATTTAATTTTGCTTGAAGCTCTTTAATGTTTTATTTAATTTTCTCTTTTGTTGTATGTTATTCTTTTCTAGAATGTATCAATGTGAAAATATGTAACACTAGGTGAAACATCTTCATCGAAAACAAGGAAAACATTTGTTTGAAGTAATGGAAAAAATAACTTTTTCATTGTATTATGCTGTAGGAATTGATACCACAAGGAAATGGTAAAGCTAGAATAATTTGAAGCGAGAATTGTTTGGATTAATTCAAGTAGTAGACATAATTTATAACAAGTTTTTCTAACTCTACTTACGCGGATCACTAAAAAGCTTTAAAGTCAAATGATGTCACGTTTAACAACAGTAATTTTCAATGAACATTATCACATCTTAATTAAAAAAAACATCTAGTAAAATATTAGCATAAAGTTTAAATGAAATAGAAAAATATGTTTAAGTAAAATGGAGAGCATAACTTGAAAACCAATCACTGTTCCTACTCTATGTCGTAGCGTAGATACAGAACTGAAAACGATTAGAGGGCGCGCAAAATAAAAAGTGAATATGCACACAGAAATAATATCAAGAAGTTTATTATTTAAATAAACCCGCCAAGACCGAGTCAGACTCGTGCACGAAGGGTTCTGTACCATTATCTATAAAAAAAGGCTAAAAACACTTTTGTTTTATAGGAGTTTTATATATTTACTTTATTCCGTTTTTTTTTGTAATTGTTGTTATAGCGGCAAAATAAATACATCACCTATCACGGTTCATGAGATACAGTCTGGTGATAGGCGGATAGACAGACAGCAGGGTCTTAGTATCAGGGTGCCGTTTTACCATTTGGCTAAGGAACCCTAAAAACCCAAGACACGTTTTTTAAATATACCTTCTTCCATTATTATCATGTTCAACGTATATTTTGGAGGCCTCATTTCGAATGGACAAACAGTCTTTTGTGTAAAAATGAATAAATCTATACTAATATTATAAAGAGGAAACCTTTGTATTTTTGTATTTTTGTATGTTTGTATTGAATAGGCTCAAAAACTACTGGACCGATTTCAAAATTTCTTTTACCATTACTTAGAGGGATTCTTCCGAATCCGTATAGGCTATATTTTATCCCGGAAAATAGATAGGATTTTTCATGGTAGTGAAAATTGTGGAGTAAGTCGACGAAAAAACTGCCGTACGTTAACGATTCTCGCGAACGCTGCCTAAATGGTTAGAGATGTATGGTTTTCTTCTATAGAAAAGTTGTAGAACTCAATAATGCCTACAAAAAAGTCCGCGATAGTATAAACCAAACATTTATATTTTAGCCATTATAACCACTTTTCCATAGAATAAAAGTAATTAAAATTATTAGCCTATGTTTATTGATCATATTATCGTCAAATACTAATCCTTATCCAAATAAACTATTTATTGAGCAAGATTGTTTCAATAGCTATAAATTACTTTTTATTTTATTCCAATCGGACAATTCATTCAAAAGATATTACAAATTTAATATTGTAATCTATACATATAATAAAACAGTAAAAAAACTGTGTCTGTACATTGAATATATTAAAAAAATAATAATTGAGGGGGGTTTACAAACAGTTATGGAGCATGAATCCAAAAAAAAAATTCTGTCTGTTTGTCTGTATGTCTGTTTGTCTGTTTGTTTGTACACGCTAATCTTCGGAACTACTGGACGGATTTGAATGTTTTTTTTTTGTTGTATTGGTATTAAGTCTGGGCAACATATAGGCTATAATTTATCTTGGAAATTTGAACACCTGATGCAGAACCGCAACAGACCAGCTAAACTATAAGAGATACAAAAATGGTACCATAGCAAAAATTGTTCCACGTGATGAGCATTTTCTGCTGAGAGAATAAATTTGAAGATCTGGAACACCTAATGTGGAACTCCAAGAGCCCAGCTACACCATAACACATATAGGAATGACGTCTCAGCAGAGTTGTTCAGCCTGATGAGCACTCTCAGTTGACGTATAAAAATTGAAGATCTGGAACACCTGTTGTGGAACTCCAAGAGCCCGGCTACACCATAACACATATAGGAATGACGTCTTAGCAAAAGTTGTTCAGCCTGATGAGCACTCTCTGTTGACGTATAAAAATTGAAGATCTGGAACACCTGTTGAGGAACTCCAAGAGCCCGGCTACACCATAACACATTTAGGAATGACGTCTTAGCAAGAGTTGTTCAGCTTGATGAGCACTCTCTGTTGACGTATAAAAATTGAAGATCTGGAACACCTGTTGTGGAACTCCAAGAGCCCGGCTACACCATAGCACATATAGGAATGACGTCTTAGCAAGAGTTGTTCAGCCTGATGAGCACTCTCTGTTGACGTATAAAAATTGAAGATCTGGAACACCTGTTGAGGAACTCCAAGAGCCCGGCTACACCATAACACATTTAGGAATGACGTCTTAGCAAGAGTTGTTCAGCTTGATGAGCACTCTCTGTTGACGTATAAAAATTGAAGATCTGGAACACCTGTTGTGGAACTCCAAGAGCCCGGCTACACCATAGCACATATAGGAATGACGTCTTAGCAAGAGTTGTTCAGCCTGATGAGCACTCTCTGTTGACGTATAAAAATTGAATATCTGGAACACCTGTTGTGGAACTCCAAGAGCCCGGCTACACCATAACACATATAGGAATGACGTCTTAGCAAGAGTTGTTCAGCCTGATGAGCACTCTCTGTTGACGTATAAAAATTGAAGATCTGGAACACCTGTTGTCGAACTCCACGAGCCCGGCTACACCATAACACATATAGGAATGACGTCTTAGCAAAAATGGTTCGGTCTGATGGGCATTCCCTGTTGACTTATAAAAATCGAAGATTTGAAACATCTGACTTGGAAATCAAAGCTATCATTAATTTCACTGTATAATTATAAAATAACATAACCTTTAGGACTGATTTTCGATGACGATGGTATATCATTTATAATTCGACTCAACTGGCCAAAACTCCCAATTTTTTTTCATTTTTTTTTATCGAATATAATTATATGCCTTCGGGCTTATGTTATTTGAGCGTTTAATTTACTTTGCAGTCACTTAGATTTTAATTGATCAGGTATCTTCACAATAAAACTATAACCATGATGAAAGAGGTCAAATCTTTCCCTCTGTTCCAAAGGAGCTAAAAGATTGAGGATCATAAGATCCCAAGAATCTAACGAAGGGCGTCGAGAGAGACTTGATGCTGTTCGGGAAGATCAGGCTGCAACTCGCTCCGTGGAAATCTCTTCGGATCGCGAAGCACGCCTGCATTCTCATCGCATTTACGCATCTACATCCAGGTCTCTAGAGACCAGTGAAGAATATGATGCGCGACTGACCGCTGATCGTGAGCAAAAGTTCTGATGGGCATTTCCTGCTATCTTACAAAAATGAAAGATCTGGAGGGTCTCGAATCGTCTCGCGCATCACGTTGTTTTCCCGTCCCCGGGCTCTTAGAATTTGACATCAGACGTTTCAGATCTTTTATTTTGACGACCCTGTTGTCGCTGGCATAAGCAACAGGATCCGCGTACGAAGTCGCGGGCAGAAGCTAGTGTAATAATATAATTACAGAACTTAACCTGAAAAAATATTATAAATGACTCTTCATCTCAATCTGTAACAATAAATCCTGACTATATTTATTAAAAAAAAACAAATAATCATTGATAGCACTGAAAAGTCTAATCCTGCATTTTTTGGCAGGTTTTAGGTATTAGACGGAAATGTTTCATAATTATGGTAATTTCATATATTATTTATAAACTAAACTGTAAAAGGGTTGATTAAATTTTATATTTACCAATAATTCAACCTCCAAAGAAAAGTATGGCTATGAGAAAAACAGAGAAAGAAAATATGTCACACTGCTCTACGTTGCCCTTACAGTAATATACGAAACGTAACTCTCTCTCTTTCCATCTTCACTAACTTATATCTCTCTCTTAACTCCGTTCGCCTCGCCCGGTCACACTTTTCGTAACGCCTTCACCAGCATACCTTCCGAAGTCAGGGGTGAGTAAAGAAGATTTAATTCAAAACTTAATTATAAATATCAGTTTAAAACATTATACACGTGACCTTTATCCTCATCATCCATGAAAATATGCACACAAGCGTTATCGGCTTATAGACGTCAACTTAAACATGAGACATTGCTCTACAATTCCTCTTACTTCCAAAGAACGTCAATAAAATCCACATTAATTGCCTTACTGCGAAAAACTTATAGTTCCGATACCTAAGCGACAGAACATCAGTGACCCGGTACAACTCTGGTCTAAAGTTCTTTTCGATATTCGCTTCGCAACTTACGAAGTTGTTGGCGAAACTTGTGGCCGCGAGTGCTTCGGTTAAGCGTCGGAGGAGGTGACAGTTTACAGTGGCGAACATTTGCGGTTCCATCCTGTTGTGTCGCAACTATCGGATGAAGCGAACAGTAAGAAAGGTGCTCTACTTTAATATTTTGTGGTGGAATAGAATATCAATATTTTTTGTGAGTTCCATTGTATGAATTAAAATCCTGTAGCTAAGAGTATCTAAAGAAACTTCTATCAATCAATTAAAGTACACTTAAAAATTAGGGGAAGGAATAAGTGATTGTAAAAACAAAACAACAACAATATTATTTTTTACCTAACTGTTGCTTTCTGTCCAATTATTATGCAGTCTGACTTGGTGATTTAACTGTTTCTATATTTAACACTAGCAATCTAGCTAGCTGCTAGATCTATAAACTTCCATTATTCATAAAACACATTTTTATTCTGAAAACCTATTTACCATCTAATTAACATCACTACTTCAAAGTAGAGCATCATTCCGACCCGCACACATCGCAGGTGCGAATCGAACACGATTTAGCCATCAGCGCGGCATCGTCAGTCGCTCCCCCTTCCCCCCCACCATCCCTTGTCTCCGATTCAAATTGAATCGCGGAGTTGCACTGCGCTTGAACTGTGTGCACGCAATTGGGCGGATGTGGCTTTGAAGACAGCCAAGATCGATATGACTGTATATTTTATGTTTGAGTATCGATATGTGGGGGTGTATTCTCGTGTTTTGATGGTACGGTTTGAATTTAGATCTTGTTTATTGTTTTGTAAGACTAGTCTTGTGTTACAGTTGATTTTTAATAATAAATTGTGGCTCCGCAATATCCGGGAGGGGATGGGAATCGCGAGCGCATCTCTGAACTGTTACGTCTTGCAAAATATTATACAGATAGATTCATTTAGATCAGCTGGTAGCCGATACTTATTAATTGGAGTGACCCTAAAAAAGCAGAAGAAGAAGAGTTCGAAGAAGCTATGTAATCGTTTATAGGACAAGTAATGTTCAGAAAATATATAATGATATTTTTAAGTTGCTTCTTAGGTTATTATACCTCCATTATAATTATCTAATAGAAAACAATTTATTTAGTAGTTAAAATTTTATTTTATTAATTGTTTTTTAATTAAATATTTCTGTGTAAATATAATAAAGTAGTTAAAATTAAATAGCAGGATTCAAAGAGCAAAATTCAGGAGCAGTTTCGTAGCTCTCAGCAATACTAACTTACTTGTTACAAAATAACACTATAAATATACCTATAAAATATATACAGGATTTTTTTTATGAAGTGGAGTACTTTTCATACATACATAAGTCATGTGACCTGTCACTTTGTATGAAAATTTCATTCCCAATTTTAAGATTTCGAACCATGTTCCTTGGGGAAAGTGATTTAGTTTTATGCACCTGATTGCCTAGTTGGATATACGCACTCCATAAAAAATAATGCTTTATTTAGCTCGAAAATGTGTGCTCGAAAATTACGCAAAGCAAATATTGTAGAACTGTTGACTGAAAATAGACAATTTGTGAAAATTGAATATTAAATTGTCAAGAGGATTTTCAATAAATTTTAAAAGCATTTTACCACAGTATTGGCGGGAATTTGGATTGCAAATTAACACGCTTATGAATAATTCATTGGCCAACAAGTTACCACTACAGCTCTGTTTGCATCTAATAAAGAATTTTATTTTTAACCAGCCCTAACAAGAGGGTAGCTCTTGTTTTATTATTTTTTATGAATAAGGGGTTTTCTGAAGTAGAATGCTGATGCCTGATACTATCTTGTATGTAGAGGCACAGATTAGATAATACTTACTAAATAATAAATAATAATACCGGCCTATAAGCGTCCCACTACTGGGCACAGGCCTCTTCTCATGTAGAGAAGGGATGAACATTGATCACCACGCTTGCTCATTGCGGGTTGGCGATTTAAGATTCCAATATTTTGGAATCCAGGTTTCCTCACGATGTTTTCCTTCACCGTTTGTCAATGATGTCTTACAATGATTAAGAAAGTACATATAACTTTCAAAAATTCACATTGGTACTTGCCTGGGTTCGAACCTGCAACCATGTGCATGCGAATCCGGTTATTGAACCGCTAGGCCACCACGACGACTTACTACATAAGAAAAATTTTATTTTTATAAGGTAAGTCTTTCCCTAAAGAAAAGTAGGTATAACATATGATATATTGGACATTTTTGTACTGAAAACCCAATATAGTTTCCTATCAATACATAAAGGAAAACTTAGTAAATATGTTTGAAAATATCTAATCGTTAGTTGTGTCATTAGAATTTTCAGGATGGCAAAAGTTATCTTTTAAGTATGTATACTTATCTTATTGACTGAAAGCTTTTATATCTACAACCGAAATATGAGAGTAGGTAATATTTGAATTAAAATCCAAGTACTTACGACCACACAGAAATACCTAGTATACATACAATCACTGACCCGAAACAGAAATGCTTAAATTACTCATATCTACCTACAAACCTATAGATATACTTGTACGTAGTCCACGAGTTTGGAGTGAATTGGGAAATCGGCCCGGTGCACATCAATAATGCAGGCAAGCGGACAAATCACTTAGTGGGTACCGATACCGACACTGCATTGCCTCCCTACTGCATATTATGTACGGTAATATTGCGTAATTGACAATACTGGTACATACATAAATATATTAAGGTCTATATTTCCCATTGTTATAGAAAAAAAATCTCCGAAATCTTCATAGGATCGTTCTGGAACCGCGCAATAAGACTTTTTATACGTTTTGAAAACGTTTGAAAAGGCCCAATTGTTTTTTATTTTGAATTGATGACGTTATGTATGTAACGCTTGAAACACAAAATGACAAACTGAAATGGGAGTACCTTAAGTAGGTACTCCGATTTCAATAATATTATTCAGTTTGTTTACATAGGATTGGATAGCTAAAATTTAAATTATCATTCATAGCACTAGTGATTTCACAGATCAATCATTTTTTTTATTAAATTTTCAGAAACCAAGAAAGGAATGAAAAAATTTCACAACTCAACCATGCTTGGAATCAATTTAAAATACCCTACCAACTACAGAAACATTTAAAAACATAACATCACACCTCTAAAAGAAATCACCCACACATATTTACTAAAAAAAAAACAATTGAAAAACGTTTTCCTTTTTTCTCGGACCGCTTCGCTTAATCAACGAAGTATTTCATTAAGACTTTATCGGATAGAAAAAGCTTGAAAGAATAGAGCCTCACATTCTTCGGCCCTCGTCTTTGTTATGAAGAATGTTCATTTTATAACTGGCGTTTGTCTTAAATTCTTTAGTCTTTTGTTTTTTTTTGTATGGTGACTCTATTGTAGAGCTGTCTATATGAATTATATGAAGTTTCAAATATGGTATCGTATATATAGATTTTTTTTTTGTATTTTTGCTTGGTGTATCTTGCTCTATGTTAAGCAAACAAACTCAATTATTATTATGTTTTGCTCAATGAGGGGAAATGAAGAGCAGTGTTTTGAATAATCTAACTCTTATGAAAAATGCTTCTGGGTAGTTCTTCGTCTTGTTAAACTTTATTTCGTAATTAAAACATTGTTAGTAGTTAAAGACGACCTCCATGGTTGAGAGTGGCGTACACACCGGTTTTCAAAGTGGCGCTAGCTCTAAGGTCCCGGGTTCGACTTTTCTACATTGTCTCGGGTCTGGGTGTTTGTGGTACCTTCGTCTTTGATTCCTAACACAAGTGCTTAATTAAGCTACTTACTTTGGGCTCGGAGCAATGTATGTGATGTTGTCCACATTTTCATTTTCATCAACTTTTATTAATTGTAGAAGAGTAAAAAACTGTTATGGACGTTTGACGCCATGTTTTTACCCAAGAGTAATTTTTACTCCCATTACTTTTAAATCCCACAATATTGTTGCGAATTTATAAAAAGGATAATTGAAATGAGTATTTATTCAAAGTAGAACCTAAGTCGCCTCACAACACAAAAAAAGCAACGCGTTCGCGATTCAAAAACAACAAAATCCTAATACGATTTCCATGGGAACATCACAAAGTACATGTACAAATAGTGCTCTACTTTAGCACACTAATATCCGTTGTGCAAACGAAAAACAGACATCTGTACCAACTTAGTATTTACCGTCCACTCCCATATTCATAACAACTCTATCACCAGAGAATACGGCATAATTTCCCTTGACAAAAGGTATAGTACATCCTGAACTTTATAATGTGGAGTGTAAGGTTGAGTTTCGGTCAAAATTTTTTGCTTGACTTCAAAATATTGTGGCGGCATCTCGTCGTTACATGTTGACAACTTTTGAAGGGGGGCGAAGCAAATAAAAATGTAATATCGGGCTTTAAGAGTGTCACGTGCAATGGGAATTGATCTCTCTAATATTGAGATGGTGTGGCGATAATTGACGTTCAATTTGCCGTTAAAATAAGGGTGCTAGAGCAGTAACAAACATGTAATCATTTTAAAATGATTTACACGGTTGCTGTTTTTAGGACCTAATTTTTATAGATCAATCATTTTATGCTTGTGTATGAAAATTCCGTACCTTATGTGTACCTTATACCCAATACATATATATTTAAATAATATTTTTTATTTAATATGTGCAAATAAATTAACAATTTGATAGCCTGTTTTTTCGAGTCACACATTTCTGTTAGTTCATTCGGATCGAACGATCATTGATCAAGTGTATTGGAAAAATGTCATTATTGGAGACTTCAATAGTAAGACACTTAAATAATTTGATTTGTTTATTTATTAAAGCAATCGTAGCACCTATCGTCATGTTATAACTAATAGACGCGCCATTGTTTTAATACAAAAAAATATGGCTTTATCTCTAATTTTAATTCCATAAAATGTAAGATTCAACCCACAGCTCTAAGTTAAACCCGTATACCATTGCGAAGTATTCATTAAGCGGAGAATGCAAAGGAAAAACAATAATAGCTTTAAACGACACTTTATTTTTCATAGCCACGCAATAACGAGGAAAGCCGCGGCGCAATTATAAATATTTCAATTATTAAAAAGCAGACAGATTCAGCGGTTCCATTCTTCTTTGTGATGCTCATACTGTGGTGCTGTTTAATATTTAGTTGTTTTAGAGTACATTTTTCAATCGCAAAATTTAAGTTTAACGGTTTTTGTAGAAATTAACTGTCAACATTTCTAAATTATTTCTCAAATATAGTCATTTGACGATGGAAAAATCAGCCCTTATAGGAAATTCTTTCTTGAGGCAAAATTCTTTACAAAATTGGTGAGCGACTAATAAATATTTAATGCATCTACTGAGCCCTATAGGCGATTTACATTGCCAGTCTTGTCTATGACCAATATTTTATTACAGTCTGTTTTTTAATCCTAGAGGCTAAATTGACAAGTAAAAATGCCAAAATTACATAGATTCCAATAGCTTTTACTTCAGTTTCGACATTTGCACTTGACAATTTAGTCACTAGGATTAAAACACAGAATAAAGAGGATTCTACAAGTCTCTCAAAAGACAGCATAACTTTATAAATTTTCAAATTCTTCTTAAAACGACAAAGGAAATCCCCAGTACCTTAATATGAACATCTTTACAGACGAATAGGGTGTACAGTATTTATGATTGGTGAGTTAACACTTATTACACGCTGTCTGCCAGTCTAGCTCCTCATTACTTACTACTTAATGTTATCACATTAAACGTTTTCATCCTTTCCGATTCAGCTGCGGTTATAATCGAATTTTATGTAAAAGTCATTTAACATAATTTCAATTAAGAAAAGTAGAAGATAGTTTATTATTCGTTTTTTGTTCTTTACGATGGTTTGAATTTAGAAATTGAGTGGAACGATTAAGTTTTTTTTTTTTTTGGTTCAAATAAGGTTTTTTGATTCAAATAATTGAGATTTAGATATCCTTAGATAATTATAAGTTTATAACTCGTCCTAAGATTTATCTCAAAAACTTGTTTGTAAATAGCAGTTGACCATTCATGGACCATAGGCTAGTTTAATTCAGTTATTATTATGAGATAAACTGGAAGAGGTCTGTCATAATCTAGATTACATAAGAATAAATATTAACATTTAAATAACGTAAGTAATGAACAATAATAAAAAGAATTTTAAATGTAAATTTTGATCAGGAATTCAAACTTCAAATTGGTTCGATTTTTTTAAATAAAGCCTGCGAAATTTTCTCGAGTACCCTGCGATTAACAATATTTATATCAAACAAGCAAATATCTTGATTACAACATGCACAAAGCCATAAGGGCGTGCACAGACGCACGACAGGGCGACTGCGCGACAGTGCGAATCGCAAACACCCTCGCGGCGACACGAGGACAATTAATTACGTACTTGTAATATGTGTAACACTGTTTGTTGTAATTTGTTATACATTATTGACGGGCCTGTTGTTCTAGTGGTTAGTGACCCTGACTGCTAAGCCGGCGGTCGTGGGTTCGATTCCCACCCAGGACAAATCTTTGTGTGATAAGCACGACCATTTGTTCTGTGTCTGGGTGTTATTTATCTATAATAGTCAGTTGTCTGGTTACCATAGTACAGGCTCTGCCTAGTTTGGGATCAGATGACCGTGAGTGAGATTGTCCGAAGATATTATATCGAGATATTTGCTTGGATTATTTTTTAAAGCTTACTTGCAATGCGGGTCACACATTACTAGTTGGTAAGTTTATTTATTTATTTGCATCCACTTAAGTCTATTATTACAGGACAGAGAATGCCTAATGCAATAGACAAGTTACTAAAAATTTATTATAAAGTTATCCATTCTTAAAATAATTATATAAACTTAAAAAAAATTAAGTACATTTAAAATTATACATAGCCTACCTATTATTATAATCTATTAGACTAGACTTAGTTTACAAAACCAAAACAAATAACATTATAAGTGGCCTTAACAAAATCATTCAGTGAGCACGTAAATAAATCGACTAGGTGTCTGTATATATACCGAGATTGACAAACATAAAGATAAAGTCAACTTAATGTAAGATTCCTATGAAATATTTTCTTAAGCACGTCACTTGACAAGTGCTCTCCTAATTTCTTTAAGAAAAAATATATCAAGAATCGTACTTAATCAGTAGGCAAAGAATAGGTCACCCTTTATCTTGATTGAGGGCTGGTTTTCGCTGACAAAAACGAAAAGTCAAGTTAGGTCGTAATAATCTCTGTTGCACTTACATCAGAGATTGTAAATAATAGACATTTTCTTGGATATCGACTTTATATTGCAAGTTTATATGTAAAAAAAACAAGTGTATCTATTAATATTCTTTTTATATAAAAATAAAAAAACATATTTAAATCTAAATTATAAAAAGTACTATCGACCTGAAAAGAAGTAGATATCTAAAAAATAAATTTAAAAAATAAAAATGAATGTTGGTAAGCGCATAACTCAAGAAAGGCAGGACCGATTCGGCTAATTTTTTGTATGTTCTCTAAGCTCCACGGAAGGTTTTAATACTACAAAAAAAAATTGACGTGATCACTCTAAAAAATGTTCTATTTTTTACTATTAACTTTTAACAGAACGAAATCTGTCAGGACAGCTGGTTTTATATAAAACACACCAGTAAGATACCACCAATAAAATCTGATTTCCTAAACCGTATCCATGCAATAACAAACAAATTACATTCCAAAATGATCACAACACTTTTGTATTTAGTGTAGTGTGAAATGTATGATGGGGCTTTTGATGTGCCATGTCCCGTTCTATCCTTTGTTGCGACACGTGTCATTGTAATCAATCGACGCCTCTTTATCAATCGCAAACACTTGTGAGTGTGAACAAGACATTATTTGGTCGTTTGTAATTATATTGGAATTGTTGTGTAGTTAAATTGATGTTAGATTAATTATTATTATGTATCTACTAGCAACTAGAGTCATTTAACGTTTTGAACGTACCTGAAAAAGTCTACTCGATATAAAAATATTTTGACTGATTTTTTTTTTTTTTTAAATCTAATATTAAGTATAAATGCGAAAGTGTATGTGTTTGTAAGGATGTTTGTTTGTTCAGTACAAGCCGTCTGAGAATTGATGACCATTTTTATACATTCCGACGTCCTCCGTACTTCGGAAAGCACGTGAAGAAACATTTAAGAGTATTGTGTTGGTAACAATGTATAATCCATATTACCTTTCCTTTTTACATCGCACTCAATACATAACACGCACTTTAACAAAACAATCACATTCCTAAGCATTCCTATTGTCACTAAAATATACAATATACCTTAATATAAACTCACTGTATAACAGGTGCACATAGCTACACCTGAGTCTGCATCTACCTACATTAGATGCATAGGTACATAATAGTCTGCGCGAGTCCACAGGTGCGAAGCCGTCATCCCGACTTAATCTCTACTCAGCTCACTTGAGATGTGTCATGCGCTGAAAGCTACTATTTTCATACGTGCCTATGTGAAGGGAAAATGGAAATAGTGTTGCAAACCTACGAGAAGTAGGTATTTCTTTATAATTAGCTGGGAAGAATATTAGTTGATTTCGCTATTATTAATAATTAATCACAAACCTGATTTACCACACAGACATAGATATGTATGTGAAAGTATGTGTGAGTGAATGTAATTTAAAAACATTTTTGTGACATCTCAAAGAGAAAGCAGTGGTAGCTATATTGAGTTAAGATTTTTATGGTTTCTGATTATACATAAAATACCGACCTATAAATATCTCACTGCTGGGCACATGCCTCTACCTTTTTAGAGAAGGAATGAGGATTGGTCACCACGCTTACTCAATGCGGGTTGGCGATTTCAGATTCCACTTTTTGGAATCCAGGTTTCCTTGCGATGTTTTCCTTCACCGTTTGTCAATGGCGGCTTAGAATAATTAAGAAAGTAAGTATAACTTTGAAATAGTCAGATTGATACTTACCTGGGTTCGAAGTGTTCGAACCCGCAACCATGTGCATATAAATCCTGTCATTGAACCGCTATGCCACCACGACATTGGTGATTATACATAGTATCTTAAAATATTATCTGGGTGTTTTTTTTGTTTTTAATTTGAATGTATTAAAACCCGCGACACAAGGATGCAATTCGTTAGTGCGGGAGTCGTTTCTTAAAAAAATAAAAACGAAAAAAATAACATACAAATGAATATAAATTATTATTAATTAAGAGTTCTAGTTCTGTTGACGGGAAAACATAGTTATATCAACATTCAAATTCAAAATCAATTCCTTTGACCTCCTTTGACACTACGAGTATATTATACAGCCCTGGATTTAAATATTTTCTTACCTTTTACAGAGTATAAGTCTGTGTGAAGATATATTATGTGCAGTACATAATATATCTTCACACAGACTTATACTAAGTATATTTGAGTACATATCTCATAGTGTCACAACTCGCGAGTGCGGCAGAGAGCCGGTTTATTTGCGCTTATATTGTGTGGACAGAGTACTTCAGAGGGATCATGTCACGACTGCAATTCCTCTTCTATCTCTGTAGGATATATAAAGGTTTGTAAGATGTCTGTAGGTATGTAAATGTGAGTGTAGAGTGTAGCTTTGTGGAACTGGATAGTTATTGATTTAGGCATAAGTAGTAATGTAGTTAAACAAAAAAATGTTCAGTGGTGGAATTGTTTTTTTTTTAAAGATTATTAGCGATGTGGGTCGCAGTGTGGATTGACATTGCTACACGAAATAATCGCGAAATAAGCTAATATTTTTGATAAAAAATATTTTAATATAATTAAATACTAGCCTTGTTATAATATCAATACATAATCATATCAATACATATTAATCAAAAGGATAAGAATCATTGACAATCGGTGAAGTAAAAGCTCGTGACGAAACCTGGAATCCAAAAGTTAGATCTGATGAAATCGCCAACCCACACTGAGCCAACGTGGTGATCAATGCTCGTTCTATACCCAGCAGTAGAACATTTATCGGCCGGTATTATAATTAGAAGCAACATATATAATAAAGAAAAATATTTATTTACTTAGTAGTTTTTAAATCCGAACTAAATAACATACAAATACACTATAAAAATAATGTCATTCATTAATTAATCCATTGAAATCTCAAACCAAACTCAAGAATAATCTCGGAACTTAAACAAGTGTTGTTTGTCGTTCTGCTTTTCATGAGAATGCACCCATCTGCAGTGTAGTAAGTAGGATCGCAAACATCCCCCCTTTCGTAGACCCCGCACCCGGCGTAGACCCCAGACCCCTCTCGTAGCTGGCTACGGCGTAGCTTTGTGGATTCTGTTGATACTTTAAGATACAAAGCGTTTTTATAATACTGTTGGAGTTTAGAAAATTGTGGAAAACATATTTTAAATGTAAGAGGGTTTTTGTTTAATTTTGAATTTTAGATGTTAGCTTCATGTACGAGACTATTATGTAAGGTTATGGAACTTTTTTATGCAATCTAGGTTAAAATTAAAATCTCAGTTCTTTGATCCCGAGTTACCTTAACCAATGGTTAAATACCTTCATTATCTTTCGATATGATGCCTAAACATACTTAAGTTACATGTCTTCAATTTAATAGCTTACTCTAAGTAAATTTGTCCGTTGTAATTTTTTTGTGTCACTACACATTGTAACATCCACATTTTGCGCTCTAAACTTTCAAATATAAATAAACTATAGTGAATTACCAATGTGAATATGTTCAAACTCCCACAGGATTACTTTCATTTCAATCTCCAACGCTTCCCCAGTCACACAACTCCTAAACTGTTGACTTTGTAAACTTAAAACTACAAATAAGATTTGAATGAGAGCATTAGGGTTGAATTTAATATTGGGGAAAGAATTAGCGGGGCGCGTAATGAATGTTTAACGACACACACATTACATTCTTTATGATATATAATTGTGATAAATACAACTATACCTACTAATTTTAGTCAATCTGTATATTTTTCACTTGTACTTACTTAGAAAAGGACAGGCGAAAATTAGAGCTGTCAAATTTAGTTCCGACTAAGATTCTCATACAATTTTGCCGACAAATAAAATCGTGTGGACTAAAAATACATTGATGTATAAGGCAAAAACTAGTTAGAAATTTCTAAGTTAGTTGTTATCTGTTGCCGTCCTTTTCTCACGCTCTGTGTTCGTAAAAGACAGCAAGGGCTTAAATTTAGTTCAGTTTGCGTACTCGGAATCAGCATCAGCATCAGTATTAATAAATTTTAACCTGATAATGTGATAATGTTTTACAGTAATGACGGGGTGGCCTAGCAGTTCAATGGCCAGACTCGTATGCGTATGTTTGCTGGTTCGAGCCCAGGCAAGTAACAACACTTTTTGTTGAATGGTGCGAAAGGTGATATTGGAATGAAGTAGGTTCTAATCAAATCGCGTGGTTGACTCAACAAAGAATTGCGAAAGTCGACCTTAATGCTTTGAAATAAAAGTCAAAACGTAACAGAATATTAATATTTAAACTTTACAAAACATTTTATTTCACGTAAATTCACAACCAACAATGAATAGACACCGTTCAAACACAATACAAAAAAAAAAACGGAAAAAATATCAACAAACCACATAAAAACTATAGTTACTTCACACATGATAAGACGGGCATCAAACCGGTAGTTAGTTTCCACTCAATATGATGCCATACAAATTATCCACGGCTCTTAACTCCACACAATCGAGTGTTTTGCGAAAAGGCCGGGCAGCGTCAGATTGGGGGTTTGTGCACCCGGGCGTTATACAATTTGCCCCACCGGCATAATATTTATTTCATTACTTCTATTCATAGGCACTAATCTGTGTTGCGGGTTGAGTTTGAATGTGGAGTTTTATTATTTTTAACTAGGCTTTTTTTAATTGTATGTGTGTGGGTGTTTTATATGTCTAATTAAAATCATTTATTTTATCGACTCATTTTTATAAAAACTATTGAGTGCTATGTTATGAATTTAAGAGTTGAAGTTTTCATTAACAAATTAAGTAAGTAATCATAATGTCTAGATATTATGATTAATTACTCAATTTAATTACAATGTATATTTGCAAGCATTACCCCTGCGTAATTTGTGATTGTGATGTGATCCCAATAGTCAACATTCAACCGTTAAACCAATTAGACTTGTTAAACAATAGCTAGAAATTACCTATTATCTACCCATAATCCTTCATTAATAGAAGTTAAGTACCTTACAGAAAAAAAGTATAGGTGATTGATATAGTGTGAAAGAACAACTCAAAAGAAAAACAGTTTAAAATATTTCACAAAAAAAAACTAAAAATAAAAATGCATCTCGAACTTTTATAAACTGTCTGTTTTTAAAACATTGCCTGCAACATTACAGGATACGAACAGATCATAGCTTACTTCACGGGGCGTCACTATCAAGGGCTGGATTTTTCGACCCCTGCAGCGATATTATCATCCAACCACAATAAAAAACAACCTTACAACCCAAACAATAAAGTCTAAATTCCACCGACACCAATTTGTCAACGTAGCTTCAATGCGGAACACTATTGTGAGGATAATACCGCGATCAAACGTATACCCATTGTCAGTTAATGTGCTCAATCATTTTCTACTCTATTTCATTGAGTTAAGGTTGAAAGTGGTTTTATTTGTTTGATAGTGGTTTTTAAGGGGTAAGTGCGATTCGTTTAATTCATCTAGACGTGCACAGGACTCTTAATTTCGAATGTAATATTAGTAGGGTGTGTCAACGGAGACACTTAGTTGACTTGCACTTAATAGTTTTGTTCAATTTTAATTATAGATTAAATTTAAATACTGTAAACTACTTTAAAGGCAGAAACTATATTTTTTTATGGATACTTAGATGTAAAAAAAAGTTTAATTTTCTACATTGCTTCGGTATTAAGACGTAAGTAGCTCTAACTGTAAGCCGTACGGTTTGACCGCTATTTGAGGTTAAGCTGCGCTCGCCATGGTTAGTCCGTGGATGGGAGACCGTTTGAAAACTCCGTGCCTTGAAAAGCTAAGCCGTTGTTCCCGATTGTCATACAGAGATCTTTGACAGTCATTGAATCGTTACAATTCTGACAACCAGTCTTTCTATAGGATACTGCGTTACCTTATAAAATGGGTTTTGGAGGTCAGATAGGCAGTGAAATACGGTATTCAGCTAAATCCTGTCAGACTAGAAGCCGACCCCAACAGAGCTTGGGAAAAGGCTACGCAGATGATGATATTTCTGAATCAAGCCACGACCAGCTACGCCGTAGCTAAATAAGCTACAGTTTCTACGCCAAGACAATATCTGTAGTTCCGCCATTATTATAATAATTGCCATTTATATTGCCATTTACATTTAAAATGTTATACTGGTTATTCTTAAACGATCCTTTAAATAGATGGTGTCCCAATTACCCATACAATTTGGACTAAAATTTTGACATTTTCATGGCTACTAGAAAAAAATAGGTGAAGATAAAAACATAATTATTTATTAAATTCGTAGGTCAAACACTCGCAAAATGAAACGGGTTCAATAAAAAATACTAAACGTAGATAAACAGTTTCTTATTCGAGAAAAAAAAATCTAACAACACTTAATCCTGAAAAATAAAAAGAAACTTAAATATACCCTTTTAACCCTTAGCGATATATTATTGTGTGTTAAAACACATATATTGGGAGCCCCACAAAGGCTTCGGCACAATATAAGGATTACAAAAGAAGGGATGACAGTCCTCAGCAAATCTAATAAACATCCCTTGGAAGGACATTTGGAAAACAATTTGAGAAAGATTTGATTTCGTGTGTGATGAACAGTATTTTATATTATGTATTATAAATACTTCAAATAGGTATATATTAGATACTCAAGCCGTGTTATGTAAAGCTATTTAAATACAATTAAATAAAAAAAAATTATAGGGTGCTGTATGATGATTGTATTAATGATACTAGCTGTTGCCCGCGGCTTCGCTCGCGCGTAAAGTAAAGAGTAAGTAGTATTAAAGGTAGATGTATTCTGGGATTTTCAAAGTAAGGAGAATGTATAAAATTTTTCATCTAATATTATGGCGTTAAAATAATAATAAAAGTAAAGTAAGTAGCAAAAGCATTTGTGTTATGGAGTCGGAGACAAAAAAGGTACCATAAACACCCAGACTCAAGACAATGTATAAAAGTGATTTTCTACATGGACCCGTCCGGGGATCGAACCTGGAACCTTAGAGCTGGCGACACCTTAAAAACCGGAGTGAACACCACTCGACCACGGGAGTCGTCATTCTAGATATGTCTTAGATGGTCACTATCTTATCTATTTATCTTTTCATCTGTCTTTCTTTGAGAATACTGAACTTCACATACCAACTATTTCCGCCCTTATTCCACCCCCTTAGAGGGTAGATTTCTAAAATCTACCCTCCGGTATAGGAAAACATCGTGAAGAAACCTGGATTCCAAAAATTTGAATCTGTAATCGCCAATCCGCAGTGAGCTAGCATTGTGATCAAAGCTCATTCCTTCTCTATGAAAAGAGGCTTGTGCCCAGCAGTGAGACAATTATAGACCGATATACTGCTTTTGTTAATATAAATAAGCATCTTTCTTCAATAAAACCATTTTATAAGATGATCTAAATTAAAATTACTTTTCAATATAGACTATTACTTTCTGGAAGAAAGTTGTTCATGTTTATGGGCAAAAGCAGTATTTCAAATATTACCACACATTTTTGTAACATAGTAAGATTAGAATACGTTGTATGAATTTAAACAGCCCGTTCCTATCGAAGAAATCGGCTATAAATTGTTGTCAGATACTTATTTAACGAATACTAATAAATACCACACAAATAAGACATCACAAATAATTATTTTCTTCAACAAACAAAAGAAGAACATCACACAACTACTCATAATAATGTTACATTCACTATTCAAATGTCATCAATATTCAACATTACAAATAAAACCGTCCATTATAATACAAATCTGTGACATTCAACGACACTCGAATTATGCAGGGACCGAACAAAAGGTACTTTAATATGAATAAGTGTATAAAAACATCTTCAAACGACCATTTCTATAAGATATGGTACATGTGGTCGAGTGCAAATAAGTACAATTATATGAATGCGCTCACTTGAACATGCGTCATAATATGATACATTTGGGCTGCTGTAATTTTTAAGTATAGGGGCGCGAAGTACTTAGATGTGGCAGTAGGTAGAAAATAAAAATGTACCACAGATTTACTTATTATTTAACTAGATTATAAGGTAATTAAAAAAATCTTTCTGTATACAAAATAGGTTTAAGGAAAGTAATGCTTCCTGATTTTCCCGTGTTTACTTTTGACAAAATAAAAACATTACTATTTAAAATTAAACGAATGTAAACAAAAACTTCCTCAAAAATTCACTTTATCATTAACTAGCTTTTGCTCCCGGCTCCGCCCGCGTGGGCGTTGGTTATCACGGCAAATTATAGCCTCAATAAGTGGGCTATCTAACAGTGAAAGAATTTTTCAAATCGGACCAGTAGTTCTTGTGATTAACGCGTTCAAACAAACAAATAAACAAACTCTTCAGCTATATAATATTAGTATAGATAATATAATTAATTCACACATCCTGCCTGCACATGCATATTCTTTGCCATGTCAATCACAAAGATATGGTAAGCTATAAATAAGCCAAGCTTACATCGATCAAGCGTGCATTGCGTTTAGTCGCTAATATAACAATTTCCACATCATTGCATATCTTTTCAAATCTAAGAAACAGTAGGGTGCCAAGTATACAATTACTTTAAAAGAAAATAATATTTAAATTGACCCTTTTTTTTTCAACAACAAAAAATTGAGGTACTTAGTTGTAAATTCAATTGCGTCTATATTATTACTAAAAACACCGATTTAAAACATTATATTTTCATTTGTTCTACCTGATGATGTTCTACCTACCTACCTGATGAACTTCGAAGTTAAGAACGGAACAAAATGGGAAAAAGTAAACTTGTGAATGTGCATGACTATCTTATTAACTTAAATCACCATAAGCATATCGATTGTCAAGGCCGACGGTCGATTTCTATATTACCTAGGTTTACCTGGTATTGTGGAAACTTTCGGTTACAAAAATTACTAAGTACAGTCAGCAAAAAATACTTAATTAGAAACACAACTAAATTTATAAAACGCCTGAACTATATAAAATGCTCTAATTCGAATATTATGGTTGTCATGGCATTACCAGTTTGTAAGGAGGATATTTAGTTTCCTAATCGCAATACCAGCTGATTGCATTTAATTGAATTCTTGTGTTCAGTAAATCAAATTACGTTCATCAACTTATGTTATTGACTGTATCTTTGCGCACGTGCTTTGAAACATTTTTTTTTTCTGTCTTTTGTTATTTTTCTTTGATAAAGTGATTTTTTCCAGTCCTAGTCTACTGGAAGCAAATTAAATTTAGCTATACCTTACAACCTATATTCTTTCCGTATCTGGTCATTGTTGTGTGTAGGTACATAAATAATAAATCAATGTTGCAAAATCTTTTTTTTTTGTCAAATCTAGTGGTCCAATATCCGGAATTTTATTGTTAAGATATCTTCCAAGGCCTTCGTCAAGTAATAATTGTTTCTAATTATATTTCCATCTCTTAAATAAACGATATAAGATCAAAACAAACTCCACTATCGCAATGATTCGCATAGTCTCAACAAATCTAATTAAATTATTATTGTTGTTACAATGTTGATAATTCCACTACAAACAGGTATTATTAAATGTTTATAGATCAAACAACGGAGAAATTGTTGCTTGTTTAGTATATAATGTTATCTGAGTGATTAAAACTAAAATAATAGACAGACGAGTTGAAGAACTTGTTTATTTCTACAGTTTTTGTACCGAAGTACTAAAAAAATATTTAATATCTAACCATGTATTCACATCATCTGCGAAGCCTTCTGTGGGTCGCACTTTGCTCGATTAACTACATTACTATTCTTGTTAACCCCTCGTGCTAAGTTAAATACTTATGTTACGAATTAACGTCGGTAGCGGAATGGATGGGATTCGAACCCACGATCGCAAGTAGTACGGACCTTCACAACCCATTTTACAACATTTAATATAAAACTGAAAGTAACTGTCTGTCTGTAACGCTTTTAACAACTAAACCACTTGACCGATAAATATGAAACCTGGTATGGGATAACTTGGATCCAGATGAAGGACATAAGTTTTGCCGAGATACCACATTCAAACAGTTGAGTGTCTCTGATTCCATCACACAAGTGCTTTAGCTACTAACATTGGATTTCGAGCAATGTATGTGATGTTGTCCACATTTATTTATTTATTTATACTTCTCTATCTGACGCCATCTCACAAGTAAACAACCTTTATATTATAGCCATATCATCTTTCACACAATCCACTCAAAGTTTCTTAAGTCGTCCCCTTCCTCCATATCCATCCACGGTCATGTTCATGCAGGAGTCAGTTGATCAGAAATAGGACGAAAAACTAGACATCGGGTCTGTCCCATTTAACTCTTCATCGTTGTCATAACATTTTATATATAGTTTATACAAGCTAACCTTGAAGTTAATTTAATAGAAATTATTACATACGCACACATTTATTTAGTTACATTGTTTATATATTATAACCGCTTTGTTTATTTCACGCCTGTCCGTTGTTGCTTAGTCTCAGAAATCCAGAAATCAGAAATATTCATTTGTGAAACATACTTAGGTACAGTGGTTCTCAGATAGATATATAAACTAGTACTTATATAAATTATAAAAAGTAAGAACTAGATCTCGAAGATAATACCATTCAATAAATGTTGGTACAGTCAGCAACATAAATCATCAACATATTTCGTTTCACAAAGTACCAGAACACATTTTTTTGCATAATGTAATTAAAGAAATATTAAGAACAGTGAGAAAAATAAGTTCAATTTTTTTTCAATTTCAATTTTGATTTATTCAATAACAAGTTACATTGCGTTTGAGAATATACACACCATGAACATAATATTGGAAGTACAAATAATTAATTACGATACATGAAAGTAAGTTTTAAGTACGATAAATAAAGTCCATGAATACATACAGTTTTACAGAGTCACACAATCTTCTTATTATTTTGCCTAAGTCCTCCTTCAGTCTATGCCATCTATCTTTGTCTTGAGCTCGAACACAAAAAAAACGTAATAATATATCGTTGCAACTAGCAAACCAAATGACTTTAGAATAAGAACTCTACTTGAGACGTAATAAAGACCCTATTTGAATTAACTGAACATTTGCGGCAGTTTTTAAATCAGTTTCCTTTATAATTTTGCTGCTGACTATATCTAAAATATTCAGACTAGTTCTGATGGTAGATTACCATCAGAACTAGTCTGAATATTTTTTCCGCATTGCAATTATATTTCCAAGAACATAAGAATCAATAGAATTAAAATAACATAAAAATACTCTCCTTATTTTCATCAAATACCTATCTATCTACTTAACAAAAAAAAAACGGTTATATTCAAAATTAAACAATGTTGACAAAAAATAAAAAAACTAGTCGATAAAGCAAATAGCTTTCTTAAGTAAAATTATAGTCATAAATGGCAAAATAATTAATTTCCGAATACACTTTTATTTTTGTGCCAAAATTTATTAAAATATTCCATATGTTTTTTATTTGAACTGCAAGTAATTAAAGAAAAGTGCTTTGTAATAATCATAATTATGTAACTTAGGTATAGCTGTGGCCTGCGGTTTCACCCGTGTAACTAGATCTTGTTCCTGTAAAACACGTTTTGTGATCATAGATACTTTATTTATATTTCTGTGTTTGTGATAATTTTTTTTTGTTTTTTTTTTTAATAATTTGGACAACATCACATAATTACATTGCTCCGAATCCAAAGTAAGTAGCTAAAGCACTTGTGTTATGGAATCCAGAGACAAAGAAGGTACCACAAACACCCAGACCCGAGGCAATGTAGAAAAGTGCTTTTCTACATTGACCCGTCCGGGGATGGAACCCGGGACCTCAGAGCTGACGACACCTTTAAAACCGTTGTGTACGCCACTCGACCACGCAGATATCTCTCTTCCGTCTCTTTTACTCACTCATTTCCATTGAAACTAAAAATAATATTTTCGTATGTTGTTAGGTAATTTTCTTTTGAACAAACCTCGCCCTAATAATGAACACAAAAAAAATATTACCTACCACATTTGGTACAGTCGTTTGAAAGGTATGAGCTTCACAACACATTTGGCAATTCATTTTTATTTATATATCTATACTAGCTTCTGCCCGCGACTTCGTCTGCGTGGACTTCAGAATTGGGTCCAAAAAGAAATGAAAAATGAATGAAATTTATCACCCGTTTTAGAGCTTGCGATGTAATAGAGAAAAATAACAAATTTCAAAGGTGTCGTCTACACACGGCTTAGCTCGGAAACAATTTTCAATTTTCCCTCGGGAACTACTTCAGGAATCGGGATAAAAGGTAGCCTATGTTCTTTTCCATGTCGAAGGCTATATGCATGCCAAATTTCATGCAAATCCGTTCAGCAGTTTTTGCGTGATTGAGCAACAAACATCCAAACATCTAAACATCCAAACATCCACACTTTCACATTTATAATATTAGTAGGTTTAATTAAATACAATTTACAGAGTATAATGCTTGTAAAATGATACGCATCTGTGGCAATATTTAATTTAAACTGGTTTCAACTGGATATTTTGTGGATATTTTACATATCTGTGTAAACTTGGAATTTTGAGTGCTATAGTACTTATTGTTCTTAGAGCACCAGCATCTTGAAAATTAAGTCACGATCGCCGCGGTTGGGTCATGGATGGATGACCATCTATTGATAATGTTATGTCTCACACGACAGCATCTTAGACCGCTTCTGAACCTTGTTTTTCGCCTAATTTTCAATGCTCGACAGGGACCATATTGACCTTTATTAGCAAATTCAATCAAAATTGGTCCAGCCGTTTGAGCGTGAAGAGAGGTTTGAGAGCAACTTTTGCGTTTTAATATAAGTGTGAGTCTATTTAACACACTTGGAAATAATGGATTTAGTTAGAGTATAGAGATTTGAAGCGACGACTAGGGCGTCGGACCTGCTTTCATGTGGTTGCAGGTTCGAATCCCACCCATTGCACTACCGACGTGAACCCACTCGTAACACAAGCATCTTAGCTTAGTACGAGGGGTTAACGAGATTACTAGTAATGTGCGACCCACATTGCTAGTAATCTTGAAAAAAAAAACTCACTAGTTTTACATAGACCAAATCTAAAACACTCATTATTATTATTTTGTAGTATTAGTCAAATATGCTGAATCTCCGCTTTCCCTACAAACAAAAGTCTTGATAATAAAAATATCTAACTCATAAGACCCACAAAAAACTAGAACATGATGTTTGTTTTTTATTTTCGTGTGTCAATCTCAAACAGTCACTATCAGACGTTGCCCGTAACGCAAAGTTACGAAAATTTACGATAACAAATGTAAACTAGTAATAAATTAAGTAATCGCACTAATTGTGTCGTTTTGCACTGTTTTTGTAATGTCTAGTGTTTATGGTTCATGTTGCGGTGAAGGTGAAAAAAAATAGAATTATCTTCTTGGCGATAATCTGAGATCGACCGTGTCCTTGTAAGCAATCGCTTCTATCCTTTTATAATTTAATGGCTAGAACGCCTTAAAAAAAATATCCGAATGACAGATACAAACTGCTTTATGCTTCAGCGCCAGTTTACTATATTTTTTTTCGATTATTTTTTATTTCATAACTATGACCAAAGGATACAATAAGGCGAAAAAGAGAACTGAATTCCCAAGGTTTGGATTTTAACTTGGTCAACGGTTAAGCAGATTGCCAATCAACGTGACAATGCTGCCAGCCTTATGGGCACACTTCTGCTATGTGGATGGTTTTTTACGCTATTTTTAGTTTTTTGTTTAATTTTAAGTATTACAGTTTAGTTTAAGGTGTTTGTAAATATTTATTATGAATGCATCTAAGATATTAAATAAAATATATTTTGTATATGGGAAAAAAATACATAGGTCAGTATAATGTTTATAACCATAATTTGGCAAATGACAAAAATACTACTTAATAACTTTTCAAAAAGCCCTAATCTACATGATACCACGACCTACAGTCAAACAAAACATGTCACAAAATTTCACAATGTTTACGAGAACACTGCTTTTGTTGGTTTAACATTAAATTACTAGCATTGCGTTCCGTACAGTCGACACCAATGGTGTTATCACATAATTTTTGACGATATTCGGAAGTTCACAACCCATCAACCCATGTCTACAGTCGAATGTTAACCCAACTGTGATGTCAACAGTCTTAGATTGAACTATTAGTTTTGATTATGTGTTAACGGTGTAAAATTATTATTTTATTGAAAATAAACTTTTAATTAAAAATGATATTGGATTAATAAGTATAGCATCTATCGAGCAGTCTTGTACAGTTAACAGAAACCAAGAGAATGTGTACTACTTGATATGTATACCCCTTTTTTGTTCAACCTTTACAAACTGTAGCCAACATACCGTTCCACACAGAATAATCAAAAAGTTAAGCTTTATGAGGGCGACAGTACTCGTCTCTAAACTAACAGTGTTTTGTTTTCATACATCACGGAGCATTATTTACATTTTTGTGTTATGTTTGTATATTGCCAAATGTTGGAACTCTAGGAGATGAGCTGTTATCTCACAGAATGTAATTATATGTTATCATCCAGATTATATTAAGTGGATCTTTCGAAATTAGTGTGTCACTTAAATTCGACATGAGTTTTGCTGAGTTTCTGGCGAGTCTTAAACTCTGAACTTATAGTTTTATTTTATTTTAATAGCTTACTATGTGGAACGTACATTATTATAGTAGGTATGTATAGTATAGGGGATTTTTTTTGACAGCTCACACACTTGGTCATCTAATCCCAAACTAGGCAGAGCCTGTACTATAGCGACCAGACAACTGATAAACATACTTATATATTGAAATCGACGCCTTTGCAGGTGTCATGGTCACGGGCCGACTGAACGTCGAGAACTGAAATCAAAATTAACTACGATAGAGTCCGTATAAAAGTAGTTTTATTTCAATGTCTAACATTCGCGTAAACCTCAGAAAACAATATACTTAAATATTTCTGAATACATACATATTATAGATAAATTGTTTAAGCGGCGGTAGCCTAATGGCTAGGGCTTCGGACTTGCGAACATGTGGTTGCGAGTTCGAATCCCACCTATTACACTGCCGACGTGAACCCACTCGTAATACAAGCATCTTAGCTTAGCACGAGGGGTTAACGTGATTACTAGTAATGTGCGACCCACATTGTTAGTAATCTTTAAAAAAAAAATAACACCCAAACACAGAACAAATTAATGATCGTGCTCATCACACAAATATTTGTCCTAGGTGGGTCGAACCCACGACCTCCGGCTTTGCAGTCAGGGTCACTAACCACTAGACCAACTGGCCAATCAGATGCTATAAATGAATGGGATAAGGGCAGGGAGACGATGATGACTGCTAAATGCTTGAGGTACGAATAGACTCACGTCGGTAGTGCAATGGGTGAGTTGTGAACCAGCAACCACATGATCGCAAGCCTGACAACCTAGTTATTAGGCCAGTGGCTTCAAATTAAAGATAGGTTTACGTTTTCCACCAATATGATTCAGCTTATCTTCCTACATTTAAGATTCAGGGCAATTTATAAATTCGATACGCTGTCCTTGAATAACCGAGTATCTATTCAGAAAAATAAGGTTTTTTGCAATGCGCTGAAACATTATTTCAGATGATAAAATGCAATTGGAATTGATTAAATGGGTACCTACACATTATTTTAGTTTATAGGAACTAATCAATATAAAATTTTATCTAAAGCGCAGTAATAAAATACCTACATCGTATTTAAAATATAGTTTTAACTGAAAAGTGGTTTGCAAGTATTACATGATTCTTGTTAAATAAACATTTTTTTGTAATAATTAATTATATTTGCACAGGTGCGTCAGTAATATCGATAAACTAACAATTATATTTCTTATATTATTTAAATTTTGTGTAAACACGGAAATTGATGAAAATATACTTCTTTGCTTTGGTATTGCTAATAATACATTATTAGTATAGGTACCATAATTATAATTTCAAATAATACCTACCGCTGCGAAAATGCTCAATTATTGTACATCCCTGAAAAACTTTTTTTATAAATAAATTCTTCCTACTTATTAACTAGAGCTGAATTTTTTTTAATATATTTTGATAATATTGACTAAAACACAGCTGTAATAATAAATTACTTGTACCAGTGTTTTTAGGGATCCGTACCTCGAACAGAAAAAGACAGAACCCTTATAGGATCCATTTGTTGTCCATCTGTCTGTTCGTCCGTCTGTCTATCAAGACCCTTTATTATCCCTTCAAGCTGCAATAAAATCAAACTTCTAAATGATTGTAATAACAAGATTTAGCCGTTTATATCGCAAAAAACTGAAATAATCTGAAAACCATATATTTTTAATTAAATCACAAAAGTGTATAGTTTGTATGCCTTTGTACGGAACCCTCGGTGGGCGAGTCCAATTCGCGCTTGTCCTGTTTTTTTCTTAACTTCGAAATATGCATGTCACTGTTTGAAAATACACATAATGGGCTGTGTGTTTATGATAAACATACAAACTTACTGAAATATTAGCGATCTGTTTTAATAGGTAAGTAGGTACACTTGCACTTAAAACAAGAATTAAGTTTTTTTTTACTTTATGTCTGTTTTTACAATAAACATCCAATTTGGATTTTAATTTATCATGTAGCAAAAGTCAAGGATAGAAAGCTTTTTTAAAATATTAAAGCACTTTTTCCGTTTCTCTTGATATTGTTTTTAAAATTTCCTTATTTATCCATTTGATCAACTGTTACTGATGCTGGATTTTTTGGATTCCTAACGGTTACTTAGGTCTTGGTTAATAACTATGAATTCGGCAGATTTTTCGATCAGGTGCCATACCATGAGCTTATTAAGCAAGGTTGTTCCGCTGTGGAAGCGAGACGCTGCTACGTGCATTGTATAGCGCTGTCTCGCTTCCACAGCGGCAACAACCTTGCTTAATAAGTTCATGGTATGGGCACAGGTTACTTTATTTGTTAATAACAACCTTCGTGGTCGAGTGGCGTGCACACCGGTTTTCAAGCTGTCGCCAGCTTTGAGGTCCCGAGTTCGATCGCCGGACGGGTCAATTTAGAAAAACACTTTTCTACATTGTCTTGGGTGTTTGTGGTACCTCCGTTGTCTGTGATTCGGAGCAATGTATGTGATGTTGTCCACATTTATTTACCTTTTTGAGGAATAATTTTGGCAGTTGTTTCATACAAAAACCGTCTAATGTCAATAGACAGGATGTCTATCAAATAGATAAATAGATGTGGTATTTGCGGATGGAAGAATCAGCTCTAATATGATAATAGCTTATTGTTTTCTGAGGTTTATGTGAATATTAGACATTGAAAAAAACTACTTTTAAACGGATTCTATCGCATTTTATTTTGATTTTTGTTCCCGACATTTCGACGCCTTTGCAGTTATCATGGGCAGACTCCTAGACTCCAAGTCTAGAATCCGTTTAAAAGTAGTTTTATTTCAATGATGATAGCACCTGTAAACAACACTAACTATTAATTCATATTGTAAGCTATGCTACCGGCAGCGCAGGCGGTGCACATATCCACGCCCACGCTGGCTGCCAGTGTTCGATGCTAAGCGTTTGTTGTGTTTCATGCGTCTGCTCGCTGTAACCCACGGAAACTCGCAATGGATGTTATCACTACCATTTTTGATAAAAAACTAAGCTTCAATTATCTTCAAAAGTCCTGGTGGCCTAGGTTCAATGACCAGATTTTTATGCATATGGTTGCAAGTTCGAACCCAGGCAAGTGCTAATGTGATTTATCCAAACTTATATGTAATTTCTTAATTATTCTAAGATACTATTGAAAATCGGTAAAGGTAAACATCGTGAGGAAACCTGAATACCGCAATGAGCAGGCGTGTTGATCAATAAATTCTCTATATGAGAAGAGGCCTATGCCCAGCTGTGGGACGTTTATTGGGCGGTATTTTAGTTTGAAACACTTGCGTACTCTCCTCGTGGGCCACAGTTTAGGACAGGCTTTAACACCACCAATAGGTAGGTACATTAAAAACCTACGCGCCTTCCATAAATTAAAACATAAAACAAAACACAACAGATCTTAAAACGCTACAGTCTATAAATCCAATCCTAACAAAGGTGCAGACCACCCATACAGTGACGTAATTCGCGTTATCACTGCCTACTGATAAGCGAGGAGTAATCCTGGATCTCGCTGTCCCGGCTGCTGTGTTTGTTAACACCTCACACGATGGTTTTAGGCTGACTCTAACTTTATAGAGAAGGTATTGTAAATATAGGTATAGTTGCCGGCAAGTAACTTGGCAATGTAAGCGTATTTTCATATTCTATTTGCAACAAAAGCACAGTTTTATTGCTCGACTGTATCACTACTGGTAATCTTTAAAAACAAAACATTTTTTTGTAAACATTTGTTTACATTAGAACGTTAAAATGAGATGAACTCGTAACGACTCTTGCCAAGTTATGTGCTGGGTACTATATATTATAATGTAGTCATAAGTGAAGCTTGCATTGAAAGTTCTTTACAATTGCAACTTAGATCTACTTTTTATAATATTCGATAAAGGTTGATCAATTCTCAATTCTTTATTGCGTACCATGATCCTCCTATAAACTACTTTTGATTAATTTCTTTGGGGTTCCAAGACAGTAAATCGTTTCCATGGGACACACCGAGCATTTGATTAATACTGAAAATACACACAATGTTTTAACAGTTTGAGAAATGTTGTGAGTCGTGTTATATTAGGTATATGTATAATAATATAATATTTGTTAGATTTCTTTGTCTCGGTGGTATTTATTGTATATCCTGGCTTACAGGAGCTGCAATTATAGGCACTTGAAGCGGGCTTCCAGCCAGCCAGCTTACACTAATATTATAAAGAGGAAAGATTTGTATTTTTGTGTGTATATTTGTAATGAATAAACTCAAAAAATACTGTGTCAATTTCCAAAATTATTTCACCATTAAAAAGCTACATTCACCCTGAGTAACATAGGCTTATACCTAGGCTATATTTTTTACAAAAAATTAGGTTCGCGCGCGGAGTCGCGGGAAACCGCTAGTTTATTATAAACATAGGCAAGTAAATCTTATCCTTGTTTCGATCGTGTAACAGGTGTGACAGGTAGTTTGAAGTTTTTATTCCTAAACCTATTTTTTTATTCATTCTTACTAGCATTGTTAAAATAATAATTATTAATTATATAAAACTCTTCCGTTACTGACTGACTGACTGACAGACAACGCACAGCCGAAACTACTGATCGTAAAGAGCTCAAATTTGGCGTGTGTGTTTGTTGGGAGGAGTAGGCTACCACTAAGAGAGGATTTTTGGAAATTCCCCCCCAAAGGGGAGAAAAGGGTGGTAAATTGAAAATGTTTATTTCTCAATGGATTCACTTAAAACTTTGTATGTAGGTTGATTTTTTTAATGTTTGTTTACACATGTAATCGATAGACCATGGAACAGGCGATAACTAAGTGAAAAACCCAAATTCTGACGGAAGTCATTAATCCACGCGGACGAAGTCGCGAGCAAAAGCTAGTTAATTATATTAGGTTAATGTCGTATGGGCGGCCTAAGACATTAATTAGTAGCATATTGTACTTTTTATATACCTAGTTAGATTTAAATGAAACAAAAAAGTCTAGAATTCACATTATTTTATATTTTTTCCTTAAAAATAGGATGTTACACAAAATAGCTACGGATAGTATTAACATTCAGATACATATCGGTTTCTTTAAAACAAAAAGTGTTTTCTACACCAATTATTGCAGTCATATTGTTTAATATTCAATGTTACGATTGAATTTTCACATTCATAAAACATTAGTTCTATAATGTACATATAAAAAATGTGCATATAATAATATACATATAAATAAATAAAAAAAATCGTCGTCGGCGATTATTAAAGTCTGATACACTGAAAACTGCGTGTGAATATTACAGTTACCTACTAATTTTCTAAATAGGAAAAATTGTTTTAGGTAGGTACGAAAAATGCCTATAATCTTGTTACAATCTCTAATGCAATAACTTAAAGTAAGGCAAAAAACAAAATTAAAATGATAAAGAAAGAAAAGAAAGAAAATAGCTTTTATTCGCGCCACAAGCGACGCATAAATTAAAGAAAAAACAAACTAAAACAATATTTTTTTAAATAATAAGGGAAATAGACATCACATCCGTGCGAAACGGACAACGCTCAGCGTGTCCTGAGAGTCGGGTTTTCAGCGATGGCCGACGTTGACGTGATGACGTCGACATTATTGTTCTCGTTTAATAGAAAAATACTCTTTGGGTACGGTTAACTAGTACCGAACAAAATATTCAAAAGAATGAATGAAAAATCACAA
This sequence comes from Plusia festucae, assembly GCA_950381575.1. Lineage (NCBI taxonomy): Eukaryota > Metazoa > Arthropoda > Insecta > Lepidoptera > Noctuidae > Plusia > Plusia festucae. Next base: position 2,894,652 of record OX494447.1, read on the forward strand.
TCTGTTCACACTGTTCTCATTTTACATATCCTATGTTGGTGAATGTACAATAAAGAGCAAATAAATAAAAAAATATGAAATAAATTATCAAGATAAATATAATACCCACGTAAATGCAGAATTTTTTATTCATTATTTTTTTAATGTTAAAAAATAAAAATATATTCTATTCTAATCTAAAGGAACGTGTTACAGTAAAATATAAATAAAAAAGAAGAAAAAGGGTTTCCTTTTTTTTTAACTGTTTAGTTATGAACTAAAAATCCATTAAAAAAACTGAAGTTGTCAATAAAATAAAGTTATAATGCTTGAACTAAATGTTCTAAGTATTTAGTTTCTCATAAATTATATCTATATAGTACAATCGCAACATTGAATGCTGAACCGCGACAGTCTCTTACAATAGAAATGATAATATTTACAATAAGACTTATATTTAGTATATACTTACTTATTATATCTTACACTTCAACACTACTTTGTACATAGAATGACTAGATTTATTTATAGATCACTATCTTTTATTTACGGAACAAAACACTGGGTATGTCTAAGTATCGGTAATTCCAAAAAAAATGCAATAAGCAATTTTTTTTGTTAATATTTAGTAGAATATAAAGTAATTGTAATATTCCGAAAATAAAACAAAAAATATCTAACACAAACTATTTTTTACATTTCTATTTTCTATAAAATTTAAAATTGTATCACAAAAGAAATCTATTTGAAAATAACAAAAAGATTTAAAATATTAATACAATTGAGGTACAAAAGGCGTTTTAGTAAAAACTTAGAAAGTTATTGAAGTTATTGTCAAACTAAAATACATTCAGTGTTTCAGTAAAAACGGGCACATTGTCGTGCTTCGGTCTATATTTCATAAAAATCTATTCATGGCTTTACCTACAATCGTATAAGGTAAGATAACGGAACTGAATCTATCTTAAAAACATCTCAAATTATACACTCAACACTTCACACTGAATAGAAAATAGGAAACAAACTATTTTTTATATAGTCATTTAGAAAATAACGGAAGAAACATATGAATTAATTGGTCATTACTAAGCAAACATCATTATTTCAATACCCGTTCTAGAAATGTACATGTTTTTACAATTATATGTTACAATCATCACTTGAACACCTCATCGGTTTCGATGTCGTCGGACACACATCAGTCAATCAGCGAGGATCACGTGCTCCGACGGGACGTTTAAAACGGGGATGGACTTGAACCGTACCCGTTAAGATACATTCATCTGGCCCAGTCATCCGGCGGACAGTTGCTCTGGTGGAGAGGCGAGAACGCGCTTCTCCTGGGCTCGGAGTTCACTGGACTGTCTTGGGAACCAATGATGGACTCGATGGAAAAGCCGTTCCTAGATCGCTTACTTCGTGGCTCCGTGGTGTCGGCGACGCGCGGCGGCAGCGGCACGGGCCGCAGCGTGGCGGGCGGCGGCCGCGGTAGCGTCAGCAGCGGAGCGGGCGGCAGGTAGCACGGCAGCGGCAGCAGCGGCGCGTACGCCTCGCGCGCCAGCATCGCCACCACCGCGTGGGCGTGCTGCAGTGATGGCGCCGGACGCTTGTACCTCTTCCGTCTTCGGAGAAAACTCCCGTTGTCAAACATGTCCTCGGCCAACGGGTCTAATGTCCAATAATTCCCCTTCCCGGGATTACCCGGCTCCCGCGGTATTTTAATAAAACAATCGTTCAAACTAAGGTTATGTCTAATAGAGTTTTGCCAAGCAGGGAACTTTTCTCTGTAGTACGGAAACCTGGTCATAATAAACTCGCAGATCCCACTCAAGGTAAGTTTCTTGTGCGGTGACTGCAGGATGGCCATGGTGATGAGCGCGATGTAGGAGTAGGGCGGCTTGATAAGCTGCGACGAGGACTTCTGCTTGGGCTTCTTGGCCGCGGAGGGCTTGGTGTCAGCGGGGCTGGCGGCGTCGTACCTGTCGGAGTCGCTGGAGGCCGGCGGCGCCTCGGGTGCGTCCTCGTCCACAGACACGTAAGTGTCGTCCTGCGGGTAGTCCGTGTCGCGGTCGTCGCGCAGGTAGTGCGGCAGGTACAGCCGCGGCGGCGGTCGCAGGTCCAGCGGTAGTTCGCCCTCGATGATCATATCGCGGTATTGGGCAAGATCACAATCTTCCATGCTGTTCGGTCACATGTCAGAGGTGCGTTGTGTCGCGTGTCGCGGCGCGGACTGCGGGTGCGTCCCGAGCGCGGAGGCTCTGCCCCGGCGGGCCCCGCCTACGGCCGCACCCCGCAGCAGCGGCCCCGGCCCTGCCCGCCCCGGCCCGCGTTTACGTTCCACTAAACACAACAATTGTCGTTATTATTACTGCGGGTCGGAGCTTTGTGCATGAATTTCAGGCCGTTGACTAATAATTATTAGGCCGCTTCACGTTTATCGATTTGACTTTGTTGTGGTATTTATTTTAGTTTTGTGAAAGGGTTCTTGTTTCAGCTTTAAAGTTTTGGTTCTGTTATATTATAGATGGGGATTTATTGATTCTATTTGTAGTTGATAAATCAGATAACTATTTATGAGTTAATTAGATATACCAATTTCTTACACTAAACTCTTAGGCAAGCTGATCCAGTTTAGTGAGTCTTTTGTAGATTTGTTTGTCTTATCATTTTAAACAGAAGACAAACGAACACGCATGTTACTGTCATTGCCTTAACTAAACATTCAGTGCCTTTATCCTACAACTAAATACGTAATTTCTCAAAAACATAATACATAGGTATAGGTATCCTACATAAAAGGTTAAAGTATCAAACATCTTCACAAAACCAATCCAAATAAAAATCCCACACGTTACAAATACAAACAGTTTACGGGGACATTCACATCCCTTAATCCATTAAAAGAGTCCGTATTGAAATAAAATCTCATAAAGCGGATTCTAGTACTCCATTCAGGTAGATATCTTCAAATAAAAGTTGCGTAAAAAATATTTCTGAAAGCGGCATGACAATGCGCCCGGTACTAGAAAACCCTCGTATATGTTTCCTACCATAACATTTACCCCTCGGGCGTTGAGGGAAAAGCTACACGAGTGAGAGAAACAAAACACCCTGTAGAGAGAGACGGAAGATGCTGCAAACCAATCGGGTGGCGGAAATCGTTGGGCGGAGCTCCCAAAAGCTAACATGTCAGGGCGTGGCATTAGATCCTATTATTGTCTGGCAAGGCAAATAATATTTTGCACAATGTACACATTGGGGTAAGGGGTGTTCAAGGGGGGTTGCTAATTTATTCCCAACTTCGGTTACGGCTTGTTTTTCAGCTTTGCGAGCCTGTTATTTAAATTGGACTCGGTTGGTTATTTGTATGTAGCTGTCTGAAGGCTTTGTTGCCTTTAATGAACGAATTTTCGTGGGATTCCGTTGTAGAGTATTTGTGATATAAAGTTAGTAGCTTTCGTGAATATTTTTGCTTATTTGTGTTTTGAACGGATTTGTTTGGTGTTTGAGGGTTAATTTGTAGCGGTTTTTTTTTACTGTTTATTTTACGCGTATTATTTTACATTTTTATTTTATAATCCTAGGTACTATTGAACCAATACCTTTTGTTTGATATCTAAGTAGATACATTGACACTTTAACCCTCTCGTTTTGTTCCCTCCGGAAGTGATTACTACCCTTTTTTCTGTTCTATTACGGCTAATACAGTAGGTACTTTTAAATCTTACTGTAGAACTAAATGCGGAGGATAGATATCGCCTCTTCGCACCTAATTTGTTGCGTGGCGGGTTTACGAGGATTATGACGACAGTCATAGGTTCTATTCTCGCGCGAGATATAGGTATTTAGATTTAGTTGGTTACTGTTTCTTCGTCTTATTAGCACTAGCTGTATATATCAAGGGACGGATTCACGTGCACAAGCTTGCAACTTTGCACCCATTTTAAAGGTAAGTACAATTGTGACTTTTTCAAAGCCTTGCTGTGTTCCAGTGCTTCGGAAAGCACGATAAGCCGTTGGTTCCGAATGTCATACGGTGATCTTTGACAGCCGTTAATTGATTGCAATTCTGATAACCAGTCTTACTATGGGATACTGTATTACCCAGTAAAATGGGTTGTGAAGGTCAGATACGCAGTCGCTCTATGTAAAATACGGTATTTAGCTAAATCCGGTAAAACTGAGTCCAGCATAACTTAGGAAAAAGGGCTTGGCAGATGATGACGTGGGTATTTTCTTCTTAATTAAAACATCGTGAGATCGATGATCTGTATGCAATCTGAATTCCAAAAATTGTAAGTTGAAATCGCCAACCTGCACTGAGTAGGCGTGGTGATCAAAGGTATTCTTCTCTGTATGATAGGAGGACTTTGCCCGTGGGACAGTTATAGGCCCGTATTATAAGTTGCTCGCGGTTCAGCCAGCGCGGTTGTGGGCTGTCGTCAATTCGTCATATCCACGGCTAAACCATTCATTCTCTTTTGATAAAATTTGGTGTTGGGTAACCTGGTCTTCCAAGATTTTTTTTTAAAGAACAGAGAAAAAAAAATGGACATGTAGGCTATTTTTTACCGTGATGACCAATATCCACGCGAGCGCAGACGACTAAACTTATATTGTGTGCAATTTTTTTTTTCGATCCATTGACTCGTTTTTTTTGTGTAACGAAGTAGTAGTAGTACTTTGTTTTGTAAGTATATCTTTTATAATATAGCCCATGTCACCCGGGGATAGTGTAGCTTTCTAACAGTGAAAGAATTTTTCATATCGGTTCAGAGGTTCGGGGACTCCTACAGAAATCACACAAATTTCGATTCAAAAATTCAAAGTAAACTATTTATAATGTTAGTTCAGATAAGTAGTGCGTAGTGTAGTAGTGATTATTACAATTTCATGTTTAGAAACATGTAACGCACCCTACCTAAGCACCTAGGATAGGTAAGTATTTAAAATAATATTCCATCGCGATTAGCAAACATAAAATAAAACAAATCTACTCAATAATAATTGAATGGTACAAATTTATTGGTACGGAAAATTATGTAACCAGAAGGTTCAAGACTTCAAGTAATAAAATATTGTAAGTAGTTTTATGATTTTAACTTATTTGGTAACAATAAATTTCGTGGTGGCCGATCGGTTCAATGAACAGATTTTCGTGCACAAGGTTGCAGGTTCGAACCCAATACAGGCAAATACCAATAAGTATGACTTTTTCAAAGTTTTATGTACTTTCCTAATTATTCTAAGATATCATTGACAATAATAATTGGTGAAGGAAAACTTTGTGCAGAAACTTGGTTTCAAAAAATTGGAACCTGAAATCTCCAACCCGCAGAAAGCCAGCGTGGTGATCAATGCTCGTTCCTTCTCTACTTGAGAAGAGGCGTGTGCCCAGCAGTGGGACATGCATAAGCCGTTAATATTATATTGGGTAACAGTAAACATTCCAGACTAGAGATAAATCAAGATAAGTGGGAAATGCAGGGAATCTCACACACAATGGTACCTACACCTGTTCTTATACCTGCTTAAGAATGACCCCTGTAAGCTAAAAGAGGCTAAGACCCTGAGTTTGTTTCGACATTTCAAGGTAGCCAGTTAGGAAATTTCGAACCAGCGAGCTCAAAAAGTCGTTGTAAAAGTCCTTTTTGCAAAATAAACAAATTGAATTTAATCAGACTACTTACTGCTACAGCTCTACTACTTACTAGTAATAAAAAGGTACCTACTAGGTGCCAAAAGAATTCTTGCGATAAAAAAAAGATATTACTTAAGTAACGTTTTTTTTAGTCCCTGCCATTTCGGTTTTTTATATTTACTAGCATAGAGGTACCTACTACACCTCATGAATCAGATCATCTTATACATACACAAAGACTTTTTTCAATGTCTGTTGGTTCCAGAGATAAGCGCGTTCAAAAAAACACTTTAGCTTTATTTTATAAATATAGATAGGTTAAGAAGCCCGTACGTACTGCTCATCACAAAATAACCTTAATTTCTCAAAAATCTAGAAATTTTAGACTACCACAAAATACATTTCGTTTGCTCAATCTATAAAATAGTTTTCCAAGCTATCTACTCATACGCAGGTAAACACCAAAGGAAGGTAGGTAATCCATCTTTGGTCAACGTCGGTAAAGCAAACATTTCAGCAGATAAGCCTTGCTCTACAGCAGGATTACTGGCTGGGATCAGTTCAGCAAACTTTCAGCGGCTATAAGATCTAACATCCACTTTTCTTGTGTGTATCTACATAGACTTACATAAGGAACTACCTACCTACCTACATACCTTTATAGCTACGTTTCTATTTTGTTAAAGTTTACAACAATAGGTGATTGGAATTTGGACGATATCTATAAAAAAAATGTATATTAGGTTTAAAGTTTAATAATCTTTGTTTTTTTATTTATCTATAAACAAAGCTCAAAAACTCGGGCGACAAGTTCGGGTTTGGTAGAAGGATAAAAATATTTGAAGAAGAAAATTGGTAGATACTCAAACAAGTATCGACATCACCGTAAATACCCCCGCTGGCTAAATCTTCTTTTTTTCTTCTTTTTTTATAATCTTTAATACCAAATTAGCAGTTTTCAGCAATATTTTTTCTGAGGTAGGTTCCAATCATGTACCTATTCTACAAAAATATATAAGTAAGTGCCATGCCAATACTCATCAGGAAACTTTACAAAACATATATATCAGTCTACAAGTACAGTGTGGGCGCTAACACAGTTGTAGAAAGTACTCCGTTTCTTTACTCTCATAACTATCAAGACTGATCAGGCATAGGATTTTCTGATTATAATAATTATTACGTGCCTTCCGAAGCACTCGACATTCCATTTTAAGAATAATTACCTATCCAAAGACAAACCTTAACCTTTACGATCGAAAAGTCAGTAGGTACATAATTAAAAAAGGCGTGTTAAGAAACTTTGCCGAATAATAATTTGTGATAGTAAAATTATAATTAACTTCAAAGTGGCGACATCTGTTAACAAACAAACGAGCTGGCCTACTAGTCTAACCGCCATCTAACGGCTTAATTTAAACAATAACAGCAACAGAGTTTGGTTAACGTTGTAACATTTTGCCGCTAGATGTCACCAAATTAGTTCCAACTGAGATTTATAGATGGCGATAATGTACTGTTGGTTATTCCTTCAAGTTTATTTGCGGTTGTTGTGAAAACAAATTCGGATTGTTCAAATAATACATATTACAATTTCCTCTTCTTAATGAAGAAGCTATGAGTCTGGGGATCGTGGTTTTTTGCAGCGGTACATACCTAGCTATATATAAGGGATACGATACCCTATATGAAAGAAGAAGCACTCCGGTGGTTTTACCCGGTAAGAGTCCGGCTTCCCCAGGGCGGAGGATTATCCCAGATCAAAAAAAGGTCACTCAGGGTGATATCTATTATACTTGAGGTAAAAATGCGCCGAATGTTCGAAAATAGTCGGAAATACCCATGCGAATAAACCCATTCACGGATTAAAGATATAAAAATCTTAAAGTTATTATGTTTAGATGGTGGATAGTGAAATAAAAGTGGACTGTATGAAATAGGTAGGTACTGGTAAGTATAATGCCGTTAATTTAAAATTATAAAAGGTCCCGGACAAACTAATATTTTAGAGGTCGGTTGAGGGGTCCGTCGCGGTAGGGTCCGTGGAGGCGAGTGAGGTGGCGGGGCCGGGCCGTGCCACGGCTCGCTCGCCCGCCCGCTCCGCTGCTCACCAGCTGATGACGCAGAAAGTGTGCAGTTGTGCACGCCGCGCGCCGCCAGTGTGTGATGGCCGCGCGCCTGTGTTGGGTTCGATTCCCAACAGTTATCTATTCCTTTGGACACAAAACATACTTACGTAGACAAGTATTTTCTTCTTATTTACTATCTTGTCTCTTTCTAAATAATTTTAATAGCTTGAGTAGGTCTAGATATCTACTTAAGTATGAAATGTTATTATTTATGTTATATATCCAATTACAATAAACATTACCTAATTATCTTGTAAAGAAAAAATAAAAGTTGCTTGCATACAATTAAGTAGGTAATAAATGTAACAATGTTTATCGCAAAGCAAGTAGAAGAAGAAAAAGTGCTTTAATTAAGATGAATAACGCTCAAAATCGGGTTACCTGAGAAAGAGTAATTCTCTCAATTTGTTAATGTTATTAATTAATTAACACATACCTATTATACTTTTACGTACAATATGCATTGAGCAGTTTTGTATTTAATTAAAGCTAATGCACTAATTGCCCATTTACTGAATTTTCATATTTTATGCGTTTATAAGTGGTTTACCACCATTCAAGTTGGAACTAAATCTAGGTTAGTAGGTAGTATACCTACCTAGTAAGAAATTATAAAAATAAAACAGGTTATGATTACAAATTAATATAAAAAATATTACACCGGTACCTACCGACAAAACATAACAAAATATATTAAAGGTAAGTAGGTAGGTACCTACCTGAATTAAAAATTATAAGTTTCTCAATTATAATTCAAGCAAATACCTAGGTATGTATAATTTGCTAGACTACATGCAGTATAAAAAACGAAATCAAGGTAGAATTTAAGCATCAAGGTCATTATAAAACGGTACATTTAAATACCTACTTAAATGTAAAGTTTACTGCTTTCAGGTTCCTACTTACAAACGTGCTTCCAAAGACCATACCTTACCATAGTTTCAGAATCGGCTGACGCGGCCCACCGCAGTCATTTCGATCAAAATCAATTTAAATTTGTTATAGGTAGGTACGTACGAAATGTCTCAAATCCAGACTAGGTAGGTACCTAGGTAGGTACTTAGTTTGTGGGTTGATTTTGATGGCCAATCGCGATAGAAATTGGCTGTGTACGGGTTGAGAGGTTCTGCAAATTACTTTTCTGCAATTTGTAGAATGTCGACAACTAAACTACCTATAGGTACCACAGAATTTTTTTTTTTTTTTTTTAAGAAACGTCGCCCACTCTAAGGAATTTAATCCTTGTGTCGCGGGGGTTTCACAAACAGTCAAATCACATGCACAAAGAACACCCAGACTTGGAACAAGCATTTGTGGATCACACAAATGCTTGTCTCATGCGGGGATCGAACCCGCAACACGTCGCGCACAGTGGTAATCAGCGTGGTGACTAGTGTTGCCAGGTGTCCCGATTTGCGCGGGACGTCCCGATTTTCAGGGGTCTGGGGACGCGTCCCGATTAGTACCTGATCGGGACGCCAAATGTCCCGATTAATGAATAAATGAAAAAAAACCTCCAGGATGATTCATTTACTTACACGTCAATGGTTAACATTATTGAAAATCTAAAAATTGATATGTTTTTCGACATGGATCAACTTTATGAAAAATTTTGTAGAATCAAAGAATTATTGAAGGCAGCAGTGCAAAACAAAGATTTAACGCCGCTACAAAAATGGCACAATATTTTCAAAGACTATCAAGATTTAGTAAATGTTCAAAAATTATTTTCTTTTATGGCTTCAATTCCCGTATCAAACGCAACAACAGAAAGGGTATTTTCCCAGGCTAATTTAATTTGGTCTGAGAGTCGAAACCGTTTGACACTCGAGCATGTGAAATTCAAATTAAAACCAACTTTAATATGACATGCAATGAATTTTATAACTATGATATAAAAAAGAAGGCTATTCTAAAGGCGGCAAAGTCCAATAAAAAATACCTATAATTTTAATAAAAACAAATAATTTACATTAGGTACGTACTTTATTCTTCTGAAGTTCGTCAATTACATTTAAATTTTATTTTATAATTTCAACTAGTCTAACAAGACTGATTACTTGTTATGTAAGATTAAACAGACTTAAAACCCAATGTTTTTTTTGTTTACTGTCCCGATCTGCAACCCTAAATCCCGATTTTTTTGACCTCATATACCGATTTACAACAAATCGGACCTGGCAACACTAGTGGTGACCTATACCACTCGGCTATCCGTGCAGTCAAACATTACTTAGGTACTTATTCTATCTATGGAGTAGAATGGAGGATATTACCTACTTTATCTACGGAGATGTATGGAGTAGCTATACCAACATGTTACCTACACGTATACGCGTATCATTGGTAGGTATAATCCTAGCGACCTAGGTTTGCCTGTTTGGAGAAGTTATTCTAAACTTAGGTCACAATCTTATCTACTTCTATCGACGAATTTATCCACGGCACTATTAGGTACATGTTGGAAATTAAAAAAAAACGTAAAGGACCTAGGTATCTATCAATACCTACGGGTACAAAAGTTAAGTTAGTTGTAGATATCAATCTTAATTCTTTAATTATTTTTTATCGTTATCAAAAAGAACATAAATAGGTACCTATAAGTAATTCTAAGTTATACCTACCTACTTTTAAAACATTCGATGTTCACAGGACATCTAAATTAAATATTTAACATGAGGTATTAAGTAAATAACAATAAATCCACAGGTGTCGCCTGTAAAGCTACCGATTACTACCGGAGCGAAGCGGCATTCCTTTGCGTAAAAAAAATTAAAAAAAGCGAATTAAAAGGGTCTTTGTCGCATTCAATCGTTCACGGTTCGTTCGAAAATATGAAACTAGAAAATAACTCATGCGTTATCATGTTCACCGTATTAAGAACAAGAATGTAATCAATTTACAAGCTAAATCTATATGGCTTCATTTTTTGGGTAAACTTTTTATCTCTTCAAATTATCACCGAACCTTTTAGTTAATTATTTTGATCATGGATCATAATTACATTTTATTTAGCGTTATAGGTAACTAGAACTAGAACAAGATTGTTCTTGAGCTCCATAAAGAACTGAATCAAGCTATGTTAATATTAATTTGAAAAAAAAAGGTAGCCTGTTAAATATTATATAGTTTACAAAAGTATTTTATTTATAAAAAGAAATATTCGCGATAACCTCCTAACTGCTGTAGCCGGCTGGCGGCCGGCTCTACCCGCTGTCAAATTCGGTTGTAAACAACATGAATGTAGTCACAAAAGGATATCTCGCGCTGTGTTTTTGAACGAACTCAGTCGCAAGAATAGTCGCCTCGCGCATGCGCCAGATGCTTGACGTGCTTAGATTGACAAAATTTCGCTTTACGGTTTGACGTTATTTCGTAACATTAATCACAGTGGTAGTGTTTTTATTTTCCTTAAATAGTTTAGTTTAAAATAAGTTAAAATGGAAAGAAATGATCGCAAAACGAATTCTCGTAATCATACGATCACAATAGACCGAGATTCAAAGTACATTTTGCGAAAAATAATATTGGATTTCGCCATTCTATTTTGTGGTGAGTTACAAAATTATAATTTACCATTTTATTTCTATTCTATGTTGTATTATGTTGCGATATAATGTGTGAGATTATTATCATTGTAAGGTTTTTCTTTTTTCTGCGTCCTTCACCAAGTAGTTAAGTACCTACTTATATAATATTTGCATGTTAATCGTTTGATTATTTTACCAAATCCGCAAAAACGTTTTTAATTACTAGTTAAACACCTTTCGAGCGTATAGTAATAATATAAACAGTTTCATGATTCTATACTGTTTCTCTTATTTGGCTGCAAAAAAATGTAATCAGTTAGTTTTATTGCTAAGTACATTTTGTAACTATTATCACATTTTTATCGGAATGTTTAGGTAGGTACCCAATTACTTACCACAAAATATAATAACAAACTTTCATGAGTACAATTTGATAGAAATTGTATAAGTAGAAAAATAACAATCAATATTACAATAAAAGAAACTATTTTTATTTGAATTAAGTATTCATTCTTTTGATAACTTTCCTCAATACTACATAAATTGGAAATATTTGATAATAAGGAAATAAAATATATTTTTAATATTGCCTATCAAATCATATTGTTTATCAAAAACGGTTCCTGTACATTTATCCGATGTTAATTGATGTGTTACTATTATTATTATACTTAAATAAAAAATAACTCTATTTATAATTAACTCTCCAATTGAACAAAATATTATCAATAAGTATATAAATACATAATCAAAGAAATATATCAATTATTTCATTTAAAAAATATAACATTCTACGCATTTTACATTATCTATTTGAATTTTTTAAATTACAATAAATTATAAAAATATGTATATTATATATTTTTTCTTTACACGCACTGGTATTGTAACCATTGCATGTTTACTGACTGGTGCATACATTTGGGTGCATGTGTCATATCACGGCTCTTGGACAGAGAGCTCTTTGTAATGACCGTGATGCTTCAGTTCCAAGTAACCTTGATTTCGTTATTTATACTGCATGTAGTACAAAGGCAATTATTATGCACTTTCCTTAAATTTTATAATTGTTTGAATTTCAATTGAGAAACTTATTTTTTTAATTCTTACTAGTGCAATATTTTGTAAACACGTAACATTTATGTTTTGAAATATTATACATAAAAATATCTTTCCATGTTTAAATTAAACCTATTCTAGAGGGGTTTCCTCTTACCTCAAAATTATCATAATTTCTTGGGACTTTAATTAATACATCTGCCTAAATTGATTTAAGTATAAAAAAATCTAGTAAATCCAACTTAAAAGTTTTTTTCATTGTAGTCTTTGCTAAATATAATAAATAAAGATTAGGTACTACAATTAATACAAACTACTTTCTCAATTGATAAAGAGACACAACAGAGTTTACTGACACATTGGCGTTAGGGTTGCATTGCACTGTCTTCACATAGTGGCCCCATTGATTGCCCAGTCGCATTCCCATTCAGTCTGTTGGAAATGTAACATTTTGTTGTACTATTGCTTGATGCTACCATTTTAAATGGCTTAGAAATTCGTTTGTTTTAATTAATATAGATTAGTATTTTGGCGGATGTATTAAAATAAGGGTAGGCTGAGCTGAAATGGTGCCCACCTATATCAAAAGCTTTGGGTAGGACTTGATCTAATTTATTCTATCTACACTAATATTATAATGAGGAAAGATTTGTACTTTAGTGTGTTTGTTTGTAATGAATAAACTCAAAAACGACGGTGCCATTTCAAAAACTCTTTCACCATTAGAAAGCTACATTCATCCTAAGTAACATAAGCTATATTTTTTGCTAAAAAAGAGATAGATACCGCGGGCCGAGTCGCGCGGAACAGCTAGTGTGCTATAAAATTGATGGCAAAAGCCAATGTTTATCCAAATTTCATAGTCTTAACTAGCCATTGATCGTACAAGATTTGCTAGGTGTGTGATATTTAGGCCTTAGGTAACGCGATCGATTTCCGATATTCGGATTCGGATTTTATTGGTCGTGTTTATCTAATAATTTATGTGTTAAAGGTAGGTATCTACTACTCACGCTAACACAAAAAGATCATCATTTATAAACAAAGATATTATTCTATTTTTTCGGCGTCGATCGTTTTTAAGAACCCGATACCTTTTTGTTCCACCAAGAAATGGTCACTAGTCTGGTACTCAGTCTACACTCGAGAGCAATGAATCCGGGTCACTTAAAGAATGTTAAAAATCTCGGAAACTAAAAATGATAGGTTAATGCAATAAATTGTATTTAATAGACAATGTAATACTCCTTAAATGAAAGTAAAAAAAATATGAGTCACCATACATTTTATTAACACAAAATTACATAAAGAAAAAAACTGCTGATCTCTCCTTTAAACAAAAATAGGAAACATGAAATTTATGAACTTTATTACGATTTTCTTGAATTTTAATACTTCGTATTGCCTCCTCGTGCTTCCATTACTGCGTTTACGCGGTTTGGCATGCTGTACACCAAGTTCCTTATACGATTTTGGGGAATATTCTCCCATTCCTCTGTGAGAGCAATTTTGAGCTCACGAAGCGTGATTGGGGGAGGATTTCGTTGTTTTACGCATCTGCCTAGCTCGTCCCAAGCATGCTCGATCGGGTTGATATCCGGGCTGCGCGCTGGCCACTCCATACGAGTAATGTTCATCTCTTGAAGGTAGTCATTCACAATCCTACCTGTATGAGGTCGGGCATTGTCATGCATAAATATAGCATCCTCACCTAAATTGACCATAAATGGACCAACGTGATCATTGAGGATTTCTTCCACATATCTTTCGCTAGTTAAAGAGCCGTTTTCTATGATCACCAGCTCTGTGCGACCTTCAGAAGAAATTCCGGCCCACACAAGTACAGACCCACCACCGTAGGCTACTTTTTCTTCGATGCATGCTTGCTTGAATCTTTCCCCTGGTCTTCGATACACTCTGTGTCTTCCATCGTGCTTGTAGGGCATAAATTTTGATTCGTCGGAGAACATAACTTTTGACCAATCTTCAATACTCCAATTTACGTGGCTCTGGGCATATCTTAGTCTTGAAATACGATGCCCAGGCTCCAGTTTAGGGCCGTTTGCAGGTCTAAGGGGTTTTAAGTTAGATTCAGCAAGCCGACGTCTTACTGTCCATGCACTTGGGTTACTTCCTCCGAGGAGTCGAAACTGATTTGTGAGTTCAGTTCCTGTGAGAAAGCGATTTCGAAGCATGGTGTTCACCAAGTATCGGTCTTCTCGTGCTGTGGTACACCTGGTTCTGCCCGTTCCTGGTCTGCGTAGGTTACAACCAGTTACTTCGTAACGTTGGAGAACTCTTTGTACTGTTGACAGCGACACACCGACAGTCCTGGCTGTATCGCGCTGACTCCGGCCGGTTTCCAGCATTGTAAGTATTCTGGTGCATTCTTCAGGCGTAAGCGACATAATTTCAGCTTGAATAATGAATATAGAGCACTATCAACATGGTTTATGTACCCACATAAATGACAGATTACAAACAAAAGCAAAACCAAATGCTGTAATTTCGTAGTTCCATCTTCGAAAGTGGCCCTTTTTCAAATTTGATTTTTTTATGATATAACTTTACAATAACTAAGAAGTTTTAATACTTTCATTTAAGGAGCATTACATTGTCTATTAAATGCAATTTATTGCATTAACCTAGCATTTTTAGTTTCCGAGATTTTTAGGACTCTTTAAGTGACCCGGATTCATTGCTCTCGAGTGTATTTACTAGCTCTAGCATTGCAAGATCCATATTCTACAAATACTCCAGATTAGGTTTCATCTTGTTACCTATTTGGCGTGATTATAGTTAGTAGTTAGGTTTACGTTGCCACCTTTTACGGACTGGTCACTTCTGAAGCCGGGAGCCATACAAGGATTTGTTTACCATATTGCAGATGCTCTCAAATAGAGTTGTACCGCTCGCGGCGTTTTATGAAAATACGGGTATGGGAAGGTTACGAATGTGTAAATGTAACATTGTATAATGTCCATAGGTATAAACTAGAATTAAGTACTTACATTTAACAAAAACTGCATTTAAATAGAAAAATATTTGTGATAAGACAAATATTTTTACTAAAATAAAAAATTGTCCCCAACTAAATGTGGACATCATCACATACATTGCTCCGAATCCAAAGTAAGTAGCAACGGAATTCCACTTGTGTTATGGGATCAGAGACAACGTAGATACCATGAACACCCAGACACGAGACAATGTTTTTCTACATTGACCCGTCCGGGGATCGAACCCAGGTCCTCAGAGCTGGCGGCACTTTGTAAACCGAGGTGAACGCCACTCGACCACCGTAATATACTTAAATCTTAGACAATAGTCTAAGCTATCTTGAGATGAGTTGAGTCTTGAATTTTGCGTAAGAGCTGTTCAAGGCAATCAGTTGCAATGTATCTCAATTGTCACCTTATTTATTAGGTACCTACCTCTATGAAATACTGAAAATAGTGTCGCAAAAATCTATGTGGACATCGAAATCTCATATTAAATTAACAATTAAATGACAAGTTTATTACAAATAGATACTTACTTAAACGTTAAATTTACTATAGGTACCTACATTGTATTTTCTGACCTTTCGCTTTATTTGCATCGGCCTTGGCCAAGCCGACCGGACAGGTGTACGGTTTGCGATAGCCTTCGAAAATCTTGATATAACTGTTCTTTGAGAGCTATGTTGCCCAACAACAAAAATATTAAGGTAATTTGAATCCAGTTTTAAGATGAGCTATAGAAATTAAGCAATAAAACGTCAAAGCAAGTGCTTAAATTAGCAGTATGATAAACAGATGATTTAATGACAGATCAAATTGTTCAGAGAGATCAAATTCAGAGAAGTAAAAAAAGGGTAAGTTCTCATTGGCAGATACAATGGGAATCCCCGCACGACGTGACTTTGTTATGTGGTCGAAAATAGACCTTCACCCGCCCACGCTCATAAAAGTTTGCAGAATACTAGATACATATATGTTTCGAAGAGAAGTTTGTTGTGCCTTTAGCATGCCGCAAAACGACGCGAACAGGATCGCGTGTTAAAACTAACTTGCATAACAGTTTAGAGTTTAGACACTATTTGTGCAATAACACGCTGTTTAGAGCTATTTATTTTTGAATTCCCACGCCTCTTTACGCCATTTTCTCTGTAAGGTACTAACCGTAAGAGGAATGAATTACTATTACCATCTCGTTTTTTCATATTTAAATCTTAGATATGAATAAAATACGACAAGGGACTTCGAAACAAGCTATTTTAAAACTCTGATAAGTCACTCAATGTCCGGTTTATGACAGCTGTCAAAATGAAGTTTTTACCTCCAATTATCGATTCCCAACCGTTTATTACGTTGCCCTAAGGTATATCTTACAACAGTACCGTTCCCCAGGTCACAAACCAGGTTCGCAGGATGTGAACATTGCGTTCAGCCCGCCAAATAAAGTGGCAGGTAATTGGCTCGCTGTCAAAACATCCGACGCGTACGACCTGTCAGATTAAACGTATCCGTTAAGTAGGTTCGCGTGTGACAGCCAGGATGCCGTGTGAGAAAAAAGAAAAAAGACATTCCATGTTTAATTTTAAATCTCGCGGCATGTTTATTATTTGTTGGCAGTGTTTTAATTGCGAGGAATTTTCTTCAATTAGTGGGGTAAAGAGAACAGTCTTCTTGTTATTTTCACGGATTTATTGTCTTATAAGCCAATTATAGAGCGACATTGCAATTTTGGTCGTTAAAGTTCCATACGGTGCGCGCAATGTTCCATACAAACCGGTAGCAAGCACCGTTGGTTCTTCGATGTTAATTGTCCCTTATTTCTACAATAATATAAATTTTGTATAGAAATTGTGTAATATAAAAATCTTCGAAGGAAATAAATAAGAGCTCCCTCCGTTACTGCCTTTTTCCTTGATAAAGGAACAAGTTTTACGCAGTAATACCTGGGTTGAGGTGCCCTTGGCGCTAAAGGACTGTGATTTTGATTTCGACACGGAAAGTTTAAACTTACTATAATACCTAACATTTTCGTATGACATCCAAAAGTTATATGATTGATCTTCCTGGTAAAATTAATTTATTACTCCAGGTCGTTGGAATACCTATTGTTTGACGGTTATAATTATTATATATGACATTAATCGTTTTCCGAAGTTTACGCGAATGTTAGACATTGAAATAAAACTAATATGTACTTTTAATTATATAGGATTCTATCGCGGTTTATTTTGATTTTAGTTTAAAAGTAGGTTTATTTCAATACATGATATTTACCAATCTAAAGCTTAAGTAATTACCATCTGTGGATAACGATTGTTACCCAATTTATTTAATGTACAGTAGTTTCATACAAAATTAAATTACTTAGGATATTAATTAAATTAATTAAATTACTTAAATTATTTGGGAATATTAAATCTGTGCTTTATTATTAAGTTAATTATTCAAAAGGAAATACACCTTTCTGATTTATTTTAATAGTAGTTCTTGTCTGAACAGTCTATTTAAATAAATGGTAATATATAATGAATACTGGGAATACGGTTAAACAGACTTCCTTGGCTCCATCTTATTTTATAAGTAAATGCATATCCATTACGTTTGTACTGTACAGTCATTTACAAAATTACTCCAACATGGTATGATCATTCAGACGAATACCTCTAGGTGATGTTTTAAGAAATGTGTTGCAAATATTTCTATATTTCAAAACACACAGCTATAGGAATTTCGATTCGATATAATTTAGTTAACGGGTATATTTCAGTATACACACACACTGTGTCTGAAAACTTTTTTATCTTAAAATTATTATAAACTTGCGATAGGATTCAAAAACTAAAAAATCCTTAAAATAACATTACCTTATATGCTTTTACTGTATGCAACTAATTGCTCATTATCTATTTATATTAAAAAGTCGGGTTTTTTACTACACTTACTACCTACCTACTAGATCATGGATGGACCGATTTTCTTCATCCCGAATAGCTGAATAAATAGCTAATATTAATTAAAACAATTACATACAAAACTATTTCCTTAGCTTACTGCGTTCGCTTTTTAGTTTCCTGTATTTTAATGCGATAAATGATAAATTGCCTTTTGCCGTCGACTGTACGATGTTTAATTGCAGTGCTTTTAATTATACTAAGTCGTTTGCTATGATTGACTTGAATTTATTCGCTCATACGAGTCGCTTGATAACATGCAGTTTTACTGGACTCGATATATTATAGGCTTTGATAGAAACAGTCTTACTAATGTATGAGGCTCAGAAACTTAGCCAATAAGATACCGTCGTCATGAACGCGAGTCGATTACTTAGCCCAGTTAATTAAAAATAATTAGTTATTAGAAACAGAAGTGAGAATTATTTTTCGTTTTAGTATTCTTGTTATCCTCGCGTGCTAAGCTTAATTGCTTGTGTTACGAGTGGGTTGACGTCGGTAGTGCAATGGGTGGGATTCAAACCCGCAACCACATGACCCAAGTCCACCGCTCTAGCCATTAGGCTGCAGCCGATTCAACCGAATTATTGCAATGTTTTTTAACGATTTTTCGGAAATAATGAGGCGAGACCTCATTGTACAACTTTGTGTTTTTTTTCATACAGTTTTGAAAATATATTGTGAGGCCTTTACATGAAAATATTTGACTCAACTAACCGTTTTAGTATAAACATTCATAAAACAAGGTTGCATACCAGTGTTCCATAGTAATGTTAGAATTGTTAAATAACCCTTTATTTGATAAACCTACTTACGTTTTTACAGAATAATACAATTGTAATTTTAACCAGAAACTTACTCCAGAAACTTAAATCCAACGAATAAACCTCCATTATACAATGTATTACGATTGCATGTCAGAAAAAAAAAGAATCTCGCGATTTTAAAGCAGCGAGATCAATACAAAAATTTGAAACGCCGTCAGTAACAAAAAATATGAAACGATCGTACTTTATCTTTCCTGACACACCTGTTTGCAATTAAGAGCAGACATACAATCAGTAATATTCTCCGAAACGCTAATGTACAGTTAAGTCTCAAATTTAAGTACACACTTAACACGTCTAAGTGGCTGTATTGCAACTTGCCTTTGCGGCGCTTTTTACTCAAACATGCGTTTTCGGTGTATGACTTGATGTCATAGCCAAAGAGTATCTACTAATAATCTATGTTTAGTTTTTTAGTTTTCTGCCTTTGGGCAACTTACTTCTAAGAAGATAGTTTTTTGAGAGCTCCCAAGTCGGTTAAGTCTTTTCTATTACTCTGTAGATTTTATTTGACTCTTATCACTCTATTATATTTATCTTTAAATATTTATAAAAAATCAACAGACTTTTAATTTTAAAATGAGAATCCTAAAAGTGACAGTGTATGTTTCGTTACACAATGACGTCATTGCTTGTCATATTTAGTTCATTAGTTCTAACTATAATGGACTACAATAATTGTGAATGATAACTGAACATCCCAGTAATTAAGTATATTATTAACTTGGCTAATGGCCTAAATTAATAATGTACAATTATTTAATGTTGTAGTATGCTTTAAAGCTGGCTAGCACTACTGTAAATTGATAATACATTCTGACCAGTGCCTATACCATGAGCTTATTAAGCAAGGTTGTTGCCGCTGTGGAAGCGAGACAGCGCTATACAATGCACGTAGCAGCGTCTCGCTTCCACAGCGGCAACAACCTTGCTTAATAAGCTCATGGTATGGCACCGTCCAGGTCCCAAATTAAATGAAAAGAAGCAACTTGGAGGTTTTAGTCCATAATGGTCGTAATCCTTTTCCAAAACCCGGGTAAACCACGAATATGGATCTGAAAACCAATTAGTGGTAGGCAGCCATTTTGTTTCTTAAAGTTGGAAAACGATTGTTAAAAACACCGTACTGGGCGTGATTTCATGTTTAGTAAGCTGCATAGTTCAAATAATAGGTAGGTATCTGCGAGGCTTTTTATGCCGTAACATTACAAAGAAATATGTAAGTAGATCTCATCTTAATTTCTCTTCAACTCATTGTATTATAATCATCACAAAAAAGTAATTAATGAGAAAAGTTTACGGCCTCATTTATTCACATGCATACATTACTGACGAATATTAAGTATGGCAATTATAAACTGATTCATTATCTGGATGCGTTAGTTCTATAATTAGTTTTCTTTTAGTGTGTGCATGATTAAACATTAATTATGTAATGATGTAGTTGCTAATGTAACTAATTGTTTATTGCGCTTTCTGACATAACTGTTACGAGAGAACTTTACGCATAGTGTAATATATTTACTTCATAATATATAACTAACTTACGTTTACTATATACAAATGATATCGAAGCGGCGGCGGCGGCGGGCCGGCGCGGCGCGGCGGTGGAGCGACGCGCGGCACGGCAGCGGGAGTGTGACGGCTAGGACGTTGGTTTTCGATTATATGGTTTCCGGTTCGAAACTAACCCATAACACTACCGACCTGAACCACCTCGTAACTTCTTCTTCGTCTTCCTGCCCTTATCCCATTCATATGGGGTCGGCGCAATGCGTATTTTCCTTCCATTCCTCTCTATTATTCGTCATCGCGGCATCCACGCCTTTCTTTCACACAATCCGTCCATCTCTTTTTCGGTCTCCCTCTGCTTATATACCCATCCATAGTCATACTTATAACTTGTTCGTTGTATAACTCGTAACACAAGCATAAAATGATTATAATATAAGATCTACACCACAAGTTGTAGTGCAAAAAAATATTTGTCACGTGTAATATTTATCACAGATTGGCGTTAAAATATGTTTTATTACAAGGGTTTAATCAATTGACCCTACTATTAGATTATTTTATTGCTTTACTGACCTTTTGTTCATGACATGTAATATGAATGAACAACACGATCATTCGTTTTACGTTTTATTAACAAAATTATAGTAACATTATATTAAACTATTGTCATTTCAAATTGCATTCGATCAAAAACACTAGTCGTTGCCATGGGTAAATTAAGTTTATGTTTTACATGCATTTTTTTATGTATTGATCATAATGAATTATGGGTATATATACTAACTTATTTGTTGTATATTCTGGGTATAGCAACGTAGAATGAAAAATGAATTTGAATCCTTTACTGTTGTTAGATTATATGCCTATCTCCACCTCTGCAGATTTAAAATGATCAACTTAATCTTTGACATTCCCGGTGTAGGTCGTTCCCACGTGCGTCCCGTTGAATCAATATTGTATCTACCTGCAGTATCAGCTGCGATATCCGTGCGTGCACCTGCACCAGCCACTAGACTAACATTGTCCAATTAATACTCGTTTTATTATAAACTTTATTAAGTCAGATGCGTAGCTTGCATTTAGTTGGGCTGTTGGAATGTTTGGTCTGTTATTAGAAGACGAGAAAGGGGTTAATTTATACTTTATTGTTACATGTAAATAAATACAAAAATACAAATCTCTTGAGTTGCCAAATGATAGTTTTCTAGTAAATAATTATAATTTCATTGTAGAGGTCAAACCTTAAAGTAAATCTCTTGATAGACTATAACGTTAAAAGTAACCGAATCAAAGAAGAGGTAAAATAGTACTTAGTGAATTCATGAATAGTTGTAGATTTTTATTTATCTTTGAAATGAGCCGTTTTCTAATACTATGCACAATACTGCAAGTGTCAAATACAATCATTTCCTTTTTAATACTAATAAAGTTGCAATTTCGTCTGCTCTCAATTGATGTCCCTCCTAAACGATACCTTCCTGGGTACGTGGGCGATGCCTGTAAAATTACACGTTCAACTAAATCAATTAAATGATAGACTGGGAGGAAATTAAATATCCTTATTGAATTGGAAGTGAAAGGGAAAACGCATGGGCTAATACTGAATCGCGTTTGTATCAAATAGTATTTTCATCGCTGACACCAGCGATGCGCTATGATTGATGTATATGTATTTGTATGTCAATAAATATTTAATTATTAGGTTTCTAGTAAATTATGAATGTTTAATTTAATATCGTACCTACTTTTCTTCTTGTTCAATACGCCCATAATTATTCGTGCATCACTGTAATGTAATAATATCCAAGAAATCTTTTTTAGTTACGCTGAGTAAGCACTAAAGAATAAATTCGGCTAAGGCTACTAGGCAAATATTGACGAAAAATCCATGCTATTTGTTCGTAAAACCGAAATAGACAACCATTAACTCTATTGCACTATCAGATGCGAAGAAAACAATACCTGAAAATACGAAGCCAGTAGAGATCCAACAAAGGATTGTACGAAAGCCAATAGTGTACGTTTTCGACACAATCATTTGTGTCAATGGGTTTTACTTAAGTGTTTACTGTTATGTAACATGCTGTTATTAGTTACTAATAGATAAACATTCGTACGGTTGGCCAAGTGTTTGAAAATTTACGATAACAATGTTTGGACTCTTCAACGGACTTCACTTCGAAATATTGGTATAGAAGAATATTACATATTGGAGTATATTTTAAATTTCTTTACATCATAATTTTGCCAATACCCTAAGAAATAACAAAGTATTTATTCCAAAATGGTCTCTCGGGGTTAAAGAAACTTAACACAATTGCTTCTACAATTCTACGGGTTTCCAATTTCATGAACCGTGTCTAACCAATCCCACTTAACTTCTGTAAGATGCAGCCTATGATTTAATCAAAAACAATCAACCTTTCCACTCTATCGAGTATAACCTGAGTATTGAATTACTGGGCACCAACAAGCTTCGCGCCGCATTAGCGTAATCCACCGTGGCCTACCTACCACTTAAACTCGCATCTCAGTTTTCACTGCAATTCTCGACGCTGTATTGCACTTAATACCACATTCGCCACTCCTGAGGATGTTACGAAATGATAACATCCGTGCATCATACTTCTAATTGTCATGGCAACGGAATGAAAGAGGACGGAGAGGAAGCCAACAATAAAATTTGATGAGCATTAAATTATCAGAACTGTGTCGCATAGAAAGTTATTTTATGACAGTAGGTACGTATATTTAGATGTGAATTTGGGAGCATTCCAGCTTAAATTGGGGCGCCCAATATTTATGTCTGTTTTAAATTGCTGCTTTTTTCTGGATAACTTTTATATTATAACTCTCGATCTCTACCAACTACTCAATTTGAAAGCGACAACTCTATCAAAGGGTTCTTTGAAGAACGAACGGAAATCAAGATAAAAACTTTATTGTCAATTAAGAAGATTATCAGATTCCTTAGGTAGTCACATTGGATGAAAAAGGAACACAATTATCAAATTTCTTTTGCCGTGATGTTAGTAAGTTTTTTGATAAAAAAAAAACAACTTACAAGGTACACACGTTAGAAAGGATAAAAAAACCTTTAGCAGGAAGTGTCCAGTTAAATTACCACAAAGGTCTGATGTCTAATAAATCAACATCGGGCCTTATCTTACTGTCTAATGTAATAAAAGCAGAGAGATTCTTTCGAGATGTGAAATAATTAATGCTCTACATAAGATTTATGAGTTCTTAATGCTACACCCACGCGATTTGAACTTACCCTTATCATGCTATCTCTACAGTTACAGACTTATAGGGCTTACATTTAACATACCTTTGACTAGGAAATTGAACTTAAATGCTTTGTAATAAAGGTGAGGCTACAGTTCAAGGATCGCATAATTCAGGTCTTTAGCTCAGACTCCATGAAATACGATTTGCGGCCGACGACAAAATGAATGAGCACGGAGCGCATTTACAGTGTTTTGTTCTTGTCAGGAACGGTATAGCCCATTTGTAAATTTTGATACTTTGAAACAGAGACTAATTTCGAAGTTATTGTTATTAATTGTTGTTCGGCAAGAAGTGGCAGGTAGGCACGAGAAATATCCGATTTGTTGTGGTAGAAATCCAATTCGTTAAATGATGTCTCAGGTTTGGCCATCAGTAAATGTTTTTATGGATAATTAATTTGTTACGAAGATTATTAGCAGCATTTGCTCCGGTGTTATAAAATAATTACGATTCATAGTATATTACATTTTGACTCCTTTAAAATATACAGCACAGCTCAAACAATTGGTAAAAGCCGTGATTGTATCTGCAGTATGACTCGGTTTATTAATGATGGGGCCGACACAGACACGCCCGACCCGCCTTTACAACTCGTAGATTATACCGCGGCTAACTCATCAGTTGGATCTGAAATATGAAGACAATATATTAAGTATCATAGTCAGAAAATCAATTTCAAAAATCTTGGCGTAGCAGGAGTTGGTAGTATAATAATGATACATCAATATATTCTTATTGGTGTATTCAATAATAAAGAAAAAGAAATGCTTGAAGATAAAAATGATCTTGATAAGGACGTATCGTATACTGATTTTAAGCTTCTAAGTGTTATCGCGACGATGCATCGGCACTTTACTGACTTGAAAGGCGTAGAGTAAGAAAATAATTATGAGCGTTTTAATTTAATAGCAGGTTTTAATGGTAAATAGTTTTATCAGACACATTCAGAAAGGTTTTAAGCAAGATTTAAATAATATAATTAGATTTAACTTTACGTTGTAGCGGAAGACAATAAAGTCGGAATCGATTAAAGAAGGTCGTAAAATTTTTAGATAGATACTAGGAATAATTAGGGAAATGAATTAAGTGATAACATCGCTTTTCATGTTTTATTGACAACACATTACCTGGTTACACGCTTGATGGCATTTCTAATGAGTATAAAACTACGAGTCAACTGGGGCGAAACGAAATGAAATCTTCTTGTTCTTGCCCGTTCTGAGTTCTTGCCGGTTTGAGTTGTAATGGAAAACTCAATGATAATAATGTTGTAATCGACATACCTAGCAGGATTAAGATTAGATTTTGAATACTATTGATAAGATATTGAGTAATAAGAAATGATACAAGTTGTGTTTGAATATGTCAATATATGTCATAATCATGACAAACAAAAATTAGCCTTAAATCGCTTTTTGATGGATTAATGTGTTTACCTTTAAAGCCAAAAATAAATGACTTCCTCTATAAAATACATGGCTTATCACACAATTCAATATTAACTTTCAAATCATCAGTCACGCGTAATCAACCCCAATTGATTGATCGAACTTTTTGTCACTGATATTTTATTTTGAAATCTATACGTTACAACTCAGTGGGCGCCCACACTAACCTTATATCCGAGTGACCGTAGGCGCAGCGGCATTGACTCATTAGTTCCAATGTCAATGCTACTCACCTATCTGTTTGTAATTAATGTTACGTTTATTAAGTGGATAGTTTTGTTTGTATGCATGTTAATTAAATACTCCTTTTCACTTTGATCCACCGTTTCTTGTTGGTTGATGCTCTATGTAATCTTTACACAGTTTTAATTCTTTTGATGCAGTGTTGTTAATGTATAGTATACAATTTAATTTAAGCGGCGGTAGCCTAATAAGGTTTGGGCATCGGACTTGCGGTCATGTGGTCGCGGGGTTCGAATCCCACCCATTGCACTACCGACGTGAACCCACTCTTAACACAAGCATCTAAGCACGAGAGGTTAAAAAAATACTAGTAATGAGCGACCCACATTGCTAGTAACCTTTCTTAAAAAATGTTGGCATGTTAACTTAGCTATGATGTGAAGCCAAAAGTTTTTCAGTTTCAATTTTGAATTTAACAAACCCCAAACACTAGAAAAAAATATTCTTCTGTGAAGCAGTAGGTAAAAGTTTCATTGACATTATTTCTATTTTAATCCATGGACCATTGGTAAGCTAGTTCTACTTCGTTTTGTTTGTTGAGAACAGCTTATTGAACCAACATGATCATTTTAACACGACCTGTATACTTAGTTCTTATCAGACCGCGTGAGTCATCTAAGTGCTCTCTATAAAGGAGTAACAAATCACAGTACAATATTGTGATTCGTGAAATTCAGTGCTTTATTGATGCACGTGGCGGTGGCAATGCACTGTAGACTGCAGTTGGGTATTCGTACTGCCATTTGGTCAAGTAACTGGGGAAGCAAGCCGTCACGCGTTGAATTCGAGGGGTCCCATTAAGGGGTTTGTTCGCAACTGGCATTATTTGAAAATATGGCGATGATTAAGTGTAAATGAATGGTATTACTTTATTGCTTAGATAAATTGGAGGATATTTATTTAATAGAGGCATAATATCTCACAATCTGTAAAAACATCTAAAAAGCAGTTAAAATATTACCTACTAGTCTGGAAGTCTTCATATAGTTTTAAAGTTATGCTATGTATTTTGTCATTTAGGTTACATAGGTAGTTACATTACACTTGGTTGGGTATCGTTTCTTTTTTCGCGTATTTTGTATGACAATGTTTACACAAACAACTCCATAATTCCCTATCTTCTGTTTGTTCATACAAATGAGTCCCTTTGCCGTAGGTGTCAGCGATTCGTTTCCCTTCACTGAACCAAATCCACTTTAATGCCAGAGTTTTACAACTACCCGCAACGGGACATAAAAGCGGCGTATATTAACGACTGTTTTATTATGGTGTGAATAGAAACGTGAATTAGAACCACTGTGATATACTCAGATATTTATCGTCAGAAACCAAATGATGTATTGAGAAAGTTTATTGATGATAAAACATGGAGGAATGGTGAAGCTACAGGCTTTAGTCCTTAAGATTATTATCTTAAGACTCACCTTCCATTTGCAGGAAGAAGAAATCTTGACAATAAATAGCTAGTTGCCTTTGAGAAATGGTGTTATGCTACTCTATCGAGTTAACTTAACCTTTGTGTTCGCTAGAAAGGTGTCACAACGCTTGATGAGGTTAGAATTAATGATGCATAAAGCTGAACCAGACCTTGCTGTTAAAATAATACAAGTTAAAGCATAGAGAATTTACGAGATAAGAAATCATTTGCTTCCACTACTTTCCTGTAATGGATAGACGTATATTCTTGGTTTCTAAAACCATAGCTGGAGCGTTAGTGCCACCTCACAGTTAAGTATTTATATTAAAAACACTAACGTCCCAGACAGATTTATCACTGTTTAAATATGTTCACAAAAATATGCTAGAACACATGCACTGAATTAATTAAATTGCAAAATCTCTGATATAAAAATACCCTGCTCGTCTTTGCCGCTATTAAAAAAACAGCAGTTACTTTAAATTCACGTAACGCACTTATATCTTATACTATTGCGTTTAAATATTCTTATTTATTCTCATTGAGTACTTCACTGCCATAATTTTGGTTGATTTATTGCGTAACCTATGACAAGTCAATTGTTCCTTATTTTATAGTCAACAAATTCGCCACATACAATGCAATCACGTATTATTTTGACTATGCACAGAATTTTAAATCTTTGTTACCGAATTTTGCATTATCTATTACTCGTTTACCGTCTAATGTCACCACGATTTGTATTAATGATTAGTTTAATGTTAGATTATACAATGTACTAGGCTATAGACGGCTTCAGCTGAATTGTAATCTTTTTATATTGATACAATTGGACCTACATGATCGTTTACTGGTGGTATCTTATTGATATGCATAGCGATGGTTTTAACGTGTCATCAATAACTGGCTGTTGGTGGTCGACTTTGTAAAAATGTGGAAAAATCATGAATTCTCGTATTGTCTCGTTCCGATTTGTATTCGATCCGTATTCCCGTAAATTCAAGGCGATTAATTCAAAAATGCTTGTCGTTTCTTGGACACATTATTTCAATTGCACAATTGTATTTTTACAGTATGGTCTAGTCTCCTTGAATTCAAACCGTGAGTTCTCTTGATTTTTTTCCTTTGTGCTTAATACTTTTGGCACATCGCAAAGTCATTTTCATACATTTTCTGCATCATTTAACACGCAAAATAGTGGTGTTGCTGTGTTGTAGAGCTTTGGATTAGCAATTACTGAGTACTGTTATTTCAGACATTCGATATAACTTTGTTAAAGTTTATTGAGATCCATGTTCATTGAATGAACTCAAACTGCAGTCGACTTACAATTTTGATTAATTGTTCGCTTTAATAGAGCAATTATCGCTGACAAAGAGCCAGTTTCTTGGTCTTTTATTTTTAGGCTAGAAGCTTAGTTTTGTAATCTACTAGAAATATGACTTGCGCAATAACGAATGCATTATTAAATTGGCGATTTGTTAGTTCTATGAATATAGTTAAGTATTTTCAATAGCTTATGCAGCGAATACTGAAACGTCATTCAGTTTTAAGCGGCCGTTAAAAATAGCGTCAGATATATATTTAAGAACTTGTTAAAGTTAATTACAGTTTCAGTATTCGGGGTTAGCTACCTAAAAGTAGGCCTGATGATTATGATGATTAATGATTTTAAAATAAAAAATATTACTTACATTTAAGGACAATGTCGTCGGCAATCGCTTTACAAATATAAAAAAAGGTTATAATAGAATCTTCATTCTAAATTCGATCATCTCTAGTCGTTTGTTTATTTCGGTAAAACCCAAATATACATTTGAGTCTAAAAATAAAGAGGCGCCCCAACTTTAGAAATGCCCTCCTAAATATTCAAAAGAATACAGTGTACATGTTTTGTAACAAGTACAACGGTTGCTTGTAGGAAATTGTTTGAGCACAATACATTTTTATTATAATTTATGTTAAATAGTTTCTCGTTATTGTTCGTACAAGTTTTGTCTGCAGAGTCATTTGCAAGTTTAAATTTTGAGATAGAGTCATATTATAAATTATAATGTTTGACTTTAAATTTGTTGACGCATATTTTCTATAAAGGTTTTGTCATTTAATGGATAAATAAGGAGAACCCTTCCACAAATCATTCTATTAAAATAAATAATTTAAAAATAAAATATTTTATAAATTGAAATTGTAGGTGAAGTGTGGTAACCATAAAACTGTAACCAATTTTAAACTATACAAAATATTCGGTACTTAAACTAAATTTGAACCAATTTTAGTGCATTTTTAATGAACAACATCTCCATTCCAACCCTCCGAATACAAGCCGTCGACTCGTACAGTTATTGGTCGATTATATCCCAAAAACAAATGGAGCGGCTTCCCGGCAGAGCGGGGTCATTGCGCGATCGAATACATTGAATGACCAACGGCCTTATTACGTGTCATAATTATATTTCGATGGCTGATGCTTGATATTAATGATGTGTTCTGGTTAGTAATGGATATTAACTGTGTGAATAAGATATAACATATTTTTTAAGTGGACAGGTTTTGTATTAAATTTGTTAAAGACTAAAACATATTTTATTTTTCGATAGCTTGACTTCAAATATTAATTTGTGTAAATATAATAAATAATATTTTTTATTATTTCACATTGAATTAACAAGTGAAATAATTTTTGTGTTTGTTATTTCAAAAATACAATGATTAATTTAAAACGTAAAAACGTATAAAGATAAATACTTAGAAGATTCTTGACAAATAGTGATAGTGACTTGTTGAATGGTTGAGATTATACATAATCTATGCAGTTAATGCACTGATATCTACTGCTTTATCTTGTGTACACGCATCAATTGATAACTAAGACAGGTGATTCATTACAATAATGTAAACAAACTCCAGCAAATTGGTCGGTAAAATATTATTTATTTTAAAAATAATAAACGAAAAAAATAGAATTGAAAACATATTTATTTGTCTGATATTTAAAGTATGTTCGTATTTTCTTATTTTTTATTATTGTTTTAATTTCCATTTTAAGCAATTGCTTTCAGATAGCAACAACATTAAACACTAACACGATACGTAAAACGTCATTCGAAGGAAACAGCGCTCCATTCATCCAGCAATGTTTTTATTTGAACACTGCACACAACATATTAAATAGAGTTACCCATACCACTGAAATTTGAAACCTCAATTGTGTAGCTTAAGATTAATGTTTCGGTATGCGAGAGGTTTATTGCTGAAAATAAAACAATATTATTGTTTTAAATACTTTATTGCATTCAATAATGTGTACATATAGTTGGTATGTTAAAACATCGAATCAATTAAGGACCGTGTTATATATAATAATGTTAAGGCACTATACATATATGTATGTATATTATTTGTGAGGTACCTTTGACTCTACATTTATTTTCTTTTTTTAAGACAAGACCAGTTTTGGTTCTATTGTAATTGTCTTCTCCATGTCTTCTCAGTCGGATTATCGTGACTACGTAGGCGTCGTTTTGTATTTCAAAGTGATTAGGTGTATAGTATAATAATATGTCGCAATGGTAGCTATAAGATCGACCGTCTATAATAGTAGGTTCGATGTTACTAATTCGATTATACTTTAATCTTAATACATGGTAATTTGTTAAGTACGTTGATTTTTTTTTAGTGTAGTACCTAATTTATTTTTAAGGGTTCTATAATTTTACTATGTAGCTACTTAACAGTGACTTAAAACCGAGTGACGTTCTAGTATTCGGCCTCAAACGTCCTTATGCTTCGCCTCTTAAAGGCCCTCGTTGCTTTTCGTAATAACTTGCAAAAAAATTGTACATAAAATAAACAAAGATTATCGACCACGGATTCAAAATCAGGGAATATAACCGTATCTCAAGGTTAATAGAATGAAGATAGTAGGTACATTTACTAAGCTCATTTAACTTGGAAGGGCGCATGCCCGCCGTCAATAGAGTGATAGTGATGCAGTCTGTGTTTATCTGTTGCACTTGCATCGTATCGACGCGTTCGTGAGCACTTAGCTTTGGAATTAGCAAATAGATACGGCCTTATGGCGATACGAACATGAGGTAAACGAAGAAGGTAAATACTGATACGTCAACAAATAATGATTAGTATATTATTTTTCATTTTGTTTATGGATCTTTTTGTTTTAACACAAAATAATTGAAGACAAACATGATATACACAGTCAGCACTTGTTTGCGATCGGTTACAAAACAAACTATAATTTTCTGTTCATTCCGTTTATTTGCGCCGTGTTTTTAATTTGCTTAGGCTGTGTAGAAAAAAATGGCAAATTCAGCAATAAGATCTTTAAGTTGAACATAATATTGTTTTTTTACATTTTGTATAGCTGGTGGTTTCCTTATGATAAATAAATACATATTAATGATAAGAATAGAATATACTTTATTGTACACCAACATTTAGACAAATTGATTACACAAAGAAATTAACAAATCTCAGTAAAGGGTACAACGGCGGTCTTATCGCTAATAGCGATCTCTACCAGACAACCTTAGGATGGACAAAAATATGATATTTGTTTATTGCCTGATCTCTAAAGAATCTTTCTTTCAGGAAAAAGCTATTTATATCGAATATTTTCTGCTGTTCCATGATGAGCTGGTCCCGTCATGTGTGGCCACTTTATTTGATTTGCCCTCTGTTTAGACAACTGTTCTTTTGTGAATTGTCAATATGTTTGTGGACGCAATGTGTGCTCAAGTTTAGTAGCTATTTTTACGGTAACTTGAAGCCGTAATGTACAGTTTCGGAGTTTTATGGTAAAAGATACTCAATAAATTGTGTTTTATTAGTCATAACTCTCAGTAAGTTATCGTGGATTGAAGTTCTGCCGTGGGCTTCTAAATAAATGATCAATAAAGTGATTTACATAACCAACCTGCTTGATGCATCGGTGATCAAATTATAAGTACAGTCAACAGCAAAAGTAGATGATGAATTGAGTTTATAACTTTTGGAGTCAAAACTGATCACGAATATATTATTATAGCAACTGTACTAGTAGCAAATGTATGGTATAATTTACAATCACATACGTTTAATCACTTTGACGCCACACAGTTTTGACGTGAACTCCGTTAATTAGTATTGAATTTCTGATTTTGATCTAGTACTTTTGCTGTTGACTGTACCTAGTTACTTTTGGCGTCATTGAATTGAGAAAAGTGATGATAAGCCATTTGATTCTGGAACCGAAACGTTTAGAAAGACCACACAATGGTAGATTGTACCTACAATGTTTATTTACCTTCCTTAAAGGCAATAATATAATTATAAAGGTTTATTGCTAAACAGTAATAGCACCTATAAGTACAAGTATTGCAAGATATGACTAATGTTGTAACGATAATGATTACATGTGTAGAACATATATTATGTATTTCATTTTAGAAATACAACTTAGTCAGTAATACTTATTATGAAACTGATTTTGCTTAAGTAATCAAAACTTGATTATAACCCGTGTCGTGTATTATAAATATAAATCTAGTAAGTTTGCAAATCCTACTAATATTATGAATGTGAAAGTGTGGATGTTTGGATGCTTGTATGTTTGTTACTCAATCACGCAAAAACGGCTGAACGGATTTGGATGGAATTTGGCCTGCATGTAGCCTTTGACATAGAAAAGAACATAGGCTAGACCTTTTAGCCTATGTTGTAGTTCCCGAGGCAAAATTGAAAGTTGTTTACGAGCTAAGTCGCGGGCAGACAGTTTTGAAATTTGGAAAGGACATGTACTTTCATAGCGATCTCTCAAATAGTTTCCGTGAGAAGATTAAAAATTGTCAACGAGCGAAACTTTAGACCCAATTCTGAAATTCTCGCAGACTAAGTCGCGGGCGGAAGCTAGTATTAAATAAAATTAAACGTATATTTTCCATGTTTTTAAGACAGATGGCAGATATAAACGCAGGTCATTTTCCCTGATAATAATGTTTTCCATCAATATTTGCTAGACATCGTTTAATGCTTTGATTTCCATTAAATTCTTAAAAGATGCTCTCCTGTCGCAATAAATCTATAGACGAACCTTTATCATAAAATCTTTACGGTGGTCTTGCGAACAGTACACCACACAGCAGTCGACATACTTTGGGCTTTAAAGCGTCTTTATGTCAAAGGAATAAGGTTGATTTTTAGATTCGCTGTGACCACTACGTGTTCTCGAGTATACCATTTGCCTGATTAGTCATCTGTCAAAGATGACAGGTGCTGCGTATTTGCAATTACGCTAATCGATGCTTTAATAAAGCTATAAATGTATACTTATGTAAATTGCGACAGTTTATTTATTTATTTAGACTTTATAAAGACATGTTAGATTTATCTTTGTAGGTACCAAGAATTTCAGAAAGTTGTTTTGATTTACTATATTATTCTTTTTTTATCTGAGATATTAATTAACTACAACATAGATTTAAAAAAGATACGTATTTGAGGCGCCTCGTGTTGTTCTTATATTGTGTTGACGATCAATAACTCTCCATAAATTATTAAGTCTTAGAATTCTAATTAATTGATGTACTAGTAAAACCTTTTGTAAAGGCTAAGAAACATATTTATTTCCATTTCTACTGATTCTCAGAAACAATAATTGTAGGAAAGTTTACTCTGGCGCTTAGATGTAGACAAGGAACCGGTTTATTTTATACATCCAATATCCTTATACTTTAAACACGTGATGAACAAATCACACGAATTTGTAATTTTTATGTTAGAAGGTAGGTACCTACTACTGGTTTTTTTTCTCCTTTTGTTTTTTTGTAACCGTCAAGGATTTTATTTTAATTAGCACAGGTGTTTCGATGACTTTTGTAAGATTTATTGGTTACTGTCGCTTTGACATACACCCTACTTATCTGTAGGAAGGTAAGTAGGTACTGATATTATAAAGCTGAAGAGTTTGTATGGTTGAACACGCTAATCTCAGGAATCACGGGTCCGATTTGAATTTGCTATAGGCTACTTAGCGGGCGAAGCCGCAAGCAAAAGCTATATTCTAATAGGTACTACTATATTATACTAGCGGCTACTCGTAGCTCCATCTTGGAAATCGGTTATCGCGGCCAAACTATATTACTCTTCTATCTAAAGCCTTCCTTGATAAATGGGCTATACACTAAAATAATTATTCAAATCTGACCAGTAGTTCCTTAGATTAGCGCGTTCAACCATACAAACGAACGAACTTAGCTTTATGATAGTAAGTAGTACCTACTTATAGATAACTTGAAATAATACAGCGTAAACTAAAGTATACAAGACTACTACTAATATGTAAGACTGATGTCTTGTCTACTTGCTTGTGTAGGCGGGGAAGCCGCTACTTAAACTACAGTGACATAATATTGTACCAAAATTATATAATACCGGCCTATAAACGATCCACTGCTGGGACCAGGCCAGGCCAGGTTCTCATTTAGAGAAGAGATGAGCATTGATCACCACGCTTGCTCATTAAGGGTTGGTGACTTCAGATTCCAATTTTTCGGAATCCAGGTGTCTTCACGATGTTTTCCTTCACCGTTTGTCAATGATGTATTAGAATAATTAAGAAAGTACATATACCTTTGAAAAAAAAAGACACATTGTTACTTGCCTGGGTTCGAACCTGCTACCACGAGCATGCGAATCCAGTCATAGAACCTCTAGTTCACCACGACATTATTCTTAGGTAACTTCCTGCAACCACAATATAATTTATCGTTTTCTCCACGAATAAACAGCCCTACTCTTAAAGTAAAAGCTAGAGGCTCACCATCTCCACAATCAGGTCGTAAATCCCACACAGCCTATTATATCCCACCGTCGGACATAATCCTCTTTTGGAAAGTCCTACAGCAGTAACTTCACAGATACTATGAATACGCAACTAATCAAAACTCTTTGTTGACACTTGCTTAACAATACGATATTGAATAACAAACGCGAAGCTCAATATTTCATCTCATTCCATACAATTGCTCATTGCGATCTAGAGATATCCTTGGAACCCGTTGGCCGTTTTTCAATAGGCTGAACTTACATACATACTAACATGTTCATGTAGTATTATTTTCCGAGGTTTACGCGAATGTTAGACATTGAAATAAAAATACTTTTAAACGAATTCTATCGCTGTTTATTTCGATTTTAGTTTAGTTTGCCGGTGACCACGACACCTTCAAAGGCGGTGAAACGTCGGGAACAAATCTAAATAAACCGCGATGGATTCCGTTTAAAAAGTAGTTTTATTTCAAAGTATTTAAGTTTACATTGTAAGGGCAAAGATAACAGTCATTGACCTAAGTTATGCAACAGTTGTAAGGATTACACAAAAATGCCTCCCGAGATAAAGAGATTTATTGCACCACGTATGGGACGGAAATGCATTAAAATTGTGAAGCCTCACGCAGACACTCGTTGACACGATAAAGCTCACATGAATCTTGTCGTGTCAGCCATGTTTAGAAAAACAAAAAAATTAATATATTATTCAAATAATAAGTTTGCTTTTGGCAACCGGACTGGCGATCTTGAGGGAACCCCAGGTGTAGTTTGGATATTTTAAGACGCAATTTCGATGTTTTTCAATTTGGAAGGACCTGATATTATAAATATTAAAATTATAAATTATGTTTTAATTGCGGCAAAACTAATACATATTCATAATACAGCTGTCAGATTTACCCGTTAGGTATACTTTGCGACAAAATAATCCGACGAATAAAAGCTGTGAGTGTGTTCTTATCTTATCCTCTCAGTGATGTCATTGCTCTGACCCAGTTTACCTGATGTGACGTTCATGTTCGGCATAACACTGTGAAGATATTGTTTTCTGAGGTTTACGCGAATATTAGACATTGAAATAAAACTACTTTAAACGGATTCTATCGCGGTTTATTTTGATTTTAGTTCCCGAAGTTTCAACACCTTTGCAGGTGTCATGGTCACGGGCAGACCATGACACCTGCAAAGATGTTGAAACAGATGATTAGGTTTGTTACAACTGTTTGTCTGGACCTTTTCAAAGCTATTCGTATCATTAAAGGTACATATCCGTTTCAAGGTTCCATTTGTGGTAGCTATATTGTATGATATAGCGAAGTTTTGTGTTTGATGTGACGACAGTGATCAGTGAGTATTTGGAGGAAAATATAAAAAATTGTCGAACGACGTTCAATTGATAACTCATACCTATAATAAGTTTGCTGAACCTACTTCTGAAGCGATCATTGGAATCTTTAACATCGTGTCCAGGATATCTGAGATTGTGTTTATATATGTATTCTTTTAAAATAATGACAAAAACATTGTTTGATCCCAATAAAATCATGTGACCTATATCAGAAGCAAGAAGGCCTAAAGCTATACCGTTAGATATCAATTCCTAAGGTCAAGCTGTTATCGGATCTAAGCTCTTAAGGCGCGGTGAATAGACGACTTTTATGTATTTGAGGGGGTGAAGCAGATGAAGTGGGACACGAGTAGTCCTGCCTACTGCGGGGTGCACCGCGCGAGTTTCGTCAATCCGCAATTTCAATTACATTTAAAAGCGTAATTTCGCTAATTATGTAAAATGTACGATTGGCTCAGCGCGTCGCTGTCCGGAATCGCAGCGCGCGTCCGCCGCCGTGACCCCTAGGATCGATTCTCATTAGAGGCACATTTTTTGTTTTCTTATTATTTTAATATGTATTTTGCGTGCTGTTATTTTTAAAATATGTGCATATTTTTGTTTCTTATTTTTAAAATAATTCAATAGGTAATTGTTATTTTAATAAAAACAATCATTTTTAAATAAGGTATTAGTTTTTTCTAAGTTTTGCTGTAAGTTGGTGTAATTTTTTTTCGATTTCGGTTTTAGTCATAAGTTGTGTAAATAAACAATAGTGTATAAAAAATGGGCAACAAGAAAAATAAACGGAGGGCAATAAGCGTTCATTCATACGCACTATGCGGTTACCCGCAATGCGGCTAGCCGTCCGGCTGACCGCAAGTAGAATTATGTACGTAATATTCATTGTATGTATGTACATTGTATGTATGTACATTGTATGTATGTACATTGTATGTACGTACATTGTATGTATGTACATTGTATGTATGTACATTGTATGTATGTACATTGTACAATGTAGTAAACAGTTGCAACTTCGTCTACGTCCATCTTTGAAATGGATCGATATGACCGCAAATCGCAACGATTCTTCAACCGCACGTTGCGGTTGCGAATGCGGCTGCCCGCGATCCGGCTGGCCGCATTCGCAACCGCATCCTGCGGTCAGCCGGACGGCTAGCCGCATTGCGGGTAACCGCATAGCGCGTATGAACCCTTATTCCACAAAAGAAAAACACACGATGGAAGTTGTAAAGTAAGTACCTTCTTGTGCACATCTTATTTTGTTTGTTTATATTATCTATAGTTATTTCGTCTTATAATTACTTAGTACGATTGGTCTAGCGGTCTTGTGCATTAGGGTTTTATCTAACGCCCCGGGTTCAAATCCCGCCAACCATTATAAACTTTTTGTGGATTTTCTTATTTGAAATAAATGTTTTTTTAATTATTATTTTACTTTTCTTGATTTTCTTATTTCACATCAAGCGAAGAAAACAAAGAAAACGACCCTTGTTGTAGTAGGAAACTAAATTTTGAAGAATTGTGATTTTTTTATCTATGCAACTTTATTATTCGTTCGAAAAAAAAAATCAGCTGTTCCCTACATTTATGTTCACATAACTTACTTTAGTCATTATTCTATGACATGACTCGTCTAAATGTAGGGAACAGCTGTTTTTTTTGCGATGTCAGGGTTGATCCCATAGAAAAAGGTACCTAATTGCAAAGGTCATTGTACTAATCATTATGAAAAATTTTTACTGTGGAGCCAGCCCTAAAATTGCAATAAAAAAACAGCTGTTTCATTATTATTTTATTTTTATACACTATTGTTTATTTACACAACTTATGACTAAAACCGAAATCGAACAAAAATTTACACCAACTTACAGCAAAACTTAGAAAAAACTAATACCTAATTTATTTACAACTTATGACTAGAACCGAAATTGAACAAAAATTTACACCAACAACACAACTTTGAAAAAACGAATCACAAAATATAATATATAAAGCAGCTTTTATCGACAAACATACGTAAATGATTATTTTCGGCAAGCGGAACAAATTGACATACGTCCATCAAGCAGCGCGCCTCAGCGGTCACTGTCGCTACGCGTAGAAATGAAAGAGAAGCGAAAAGACGCCGCGATGGCGCGACGTTTCATTTGACTCGTTCGAGTTATTAATCAATAAATAAATTCATTCTTACAAATATATTATTTCAATCGATAAATAAAAACAATAGTTCCCTTTATTATTATATATTAGATCACTGTTATTAATTTTATCAAGATTTGTTTATAAATAATGTAGTTATAACTGCTAAGATTTCAATTTTAGTGGCTACTTTATGATTTTTTTCCATCGAGAAAATTTACCGAAAACGTGTTTTGAACACAATGGTCCACTCAAAAATATGATCAAGATTAACATAATTTTTTTTTGCTGCTCTAAAATGCATACATTTGGCTAAAAATCTGTTTTGTGAAGTCTATTTTGACTAAGTACAGCGCCTTAAGTGTAATATTAGTAGGCGTTGAACTGGTTATGGAGAGGTCGTGTTATATAACCTCATCTTCATTCCATCGAAACATTTCAACGGCCTTAGAAGGATTAAAGAAATAAATTGGAAGTGTTCCCTTTATGTACTTGTTCGAACTAATATGGCATGATTATATAACAATGTGAAATCTTATGAATGTCAAATAACCTACTACTTTTAGGTTCCGTAGTTTATTTACTATGTTGTCTCTGTTATGTTTTCCTATTCACTTGCCGTGTCAAACAGGGTCCACAATTGTTACAAATAATGTTTGTAAGAACTTTATACACTGTGAAGAGTTGTAATTATAACTACAAACATACTACTGCTTGTCATGTTCAAACTACATAAAAAATACGATAAATAAAGTTTAAAGAGTATATTTGTTAAAAAAAATAAATTTTTATATTTCCTGCTTCATATAAAATTCCTTACCAATAATATATGGAAATGGTTCAATCATTACCTTTGAAATAGTATTTATTGGAAAGAGAGTTGCGTGTTTATCTGGTTATTGATATATCAGATTGGTTTTACTGTTAAACTGTGGGTGTTCTTCATACAAAATCGAATGGAAAGAATTTTTAAATGTTATTGGTATTAAATTACGATTGTTTATTTATTATGCTAATACGCCAGGTGTATTTGTTTCACTAATTAATAGATTCTGTATGCATTCATGGAATAGAAGAATTATTTAATTTCTTTGCGTTGCGCAAGGCCACGGAGCGGCCCTAGAACAGCTGCAATGAATTTTTAAATAATTCTACACCTGTGTTATGCTGGAAAGGAAGTCAGGACGCATGTCAAAAGTAGCATTAAGTTGAATGATCAGAAATACAAGGTTGACGTCCAGGTCTTAACTAATGAGATCACAATTTAATATTAAGGAGACATTATATTTTGTTTCTACAGAAAATTGCAACAAAGTTCCCAAGAATATAACTTACACTTAAACGCATAAAATAATATCGATGCGATTAATATGTACAGCATCATTATGCAGGGTATAAAAATGGCAGAATACTTAAGATAATATCTACATGAGCGATAAACATGCGGTGTTAACATTATCGGGACTATTAAAATCTGGGAAATAATAATGGTTCCGAAAAACAAATTAATCTCCAGCGATCTGTGGCCGACTATTATTCTAATTAACTAGCGTTATAATGAATTACCGACAAAAAAAACCAAAACATACCGAAAAGAAAAAATATATTTAACAAACAAATAAGGGCACGTTAAAATTACATATCTCCTAAAATAAAATTGAACTTCGAAATACAAAACTAAACTTCTGATTAAAATACTGAACCTCCGACAAAATTACTAAGTTACCGACAACAGAGCTTTAGTCAAAATATTCAAATTTTTACGACTTGCATGAACTATTTTAATTTCTATTGTTGGTTATAAAATATATTTTTTACCTCTCAGTATTTATGAAAACACCTAAACTGTTCGGCCCGCGCGATCGATTTCCATGCTCTCAATTTCCTGAATTATTACTAAACTACTCTTGTAAGTAGATTTTTTTATAATTGGAATCTCGGAAACGGTTGAAACGATTTTTATGAAATTTGGTATACCCACAGGGGTTTTCGGGTCGATATATTATTGTCCTACTTGCCCATTGCAGATAGGTTTAAGTGTCAAATTCGACTCAGTAGGTTAGGTTAGGTTAGAACTGCGACCCCCCACGCACGAGCCGAGCGAGCGAAGCGAGCGTGCCGCGGCAGCGGCCGGCGAGTGCCAGAAGCGACTTGCTATGTTTTTACTTGTCCATTACAGATAGGTTAGGGGGTTTACAATCATTCATTTTTACCTCAACTATTTGGATTTATACCATGAAAGGGTATTATTATAAGTACATTTTTATATATTTTATTAGTTTCTGTATAACCACTCTGAATAGTATTTTCATTATAACGTTGTAGTTAAATTAGCACCACAGTCTATGAAATGTGAAAGGTAATTTATGAATTAATAGTCGGCAAGTAAAGATAAAAATGCCAAAACATAATTTTCAGTAGAACGTAATTTAAGCTGGTAGAAAAGTATTATAGCAATAAACAGTTATGTTTATTTTTCGAAGATTTTAGTATCTGATTCGGTCGTTTCGTCATTTTTATTCGGATAAACGTAGTCGGAAAGTAAGTATTTTAGGCAGTAGATTTAATATTTTGAATAAGGACAATT
Organism: Plusia festucae; assembly: GCA_950381575.1. Taxonomy (NCBI): domain Eukaryota; kingdom Metazoa; phylum Arthropoda; class Insecta; order Lepidoptera; family Noctuidae; genus Plusia; species Plusia festucae. Next base: position 2,935,591 of record OX494447.1, read on the forward strand.
CTTATTTTTTTGTCGGAGCTTTTATTACTACCCTTAAAATCTAACATTCACGTAAGAGTTTAGAGACTACTATAACAAAGTAATAAAACAAGTAACATTAACAAGAATATTGTTAGACCAGAAGCTCATGTTTTCATACTGACGTAGATAGCGTTACGGCAGTATGTACGGTGACCTGCTGTAAACGCACCTTTATGTTTTCGTTTGAGCAAACATTTCAAAGAGTAGCACCTGAAATACATAGTATGATTTGGATTTTATTAGAACAATAATTACACATATAATTATTTTAAACAGATCCATTAAAACCGTGTGCTCGGTTTGACTGTAGCGTCTATCGTCGATATTCATACTGACATTAAAATTTAATAGATATCTACTAACTTCTAAACTATCGCGTTGCATGATTAAAATAAAATTACATCACAGGAATTAACCGTCTGTTTGTGACAACGGCCTGTGCAACCCGGCCAAAACGTCACGCCTTCAAAGGCAAATGGATGTGTTTGCGCTAATTCCCGTAATGAAAACTTATTATTAGGTAATTTTTTTTCGAGTAAGTTCCTTCAGATTGCAATAACAAAAGGTGCGTTCTGATGTTGACCACCACAAATCAGACTTGTAAGATCAACTAGAATCCTATATTCTATTATAGGGTAAATTCGTTAGAGATGGCCATAGTTTTTTTAAGGTGCAATAAAAAATTAAATAGGGTTGTTACAATCAGTCTTTTATTCTTATCATAATTAACAGTAATTAGTCTTATAAAAAATCAACGAAAAATAAAGTTTAATAATTAAGAAACATATGATAAATCAATTTAAAAAAAATATAGAGTTGGCCATCTCTCCCGACACATCAGGGTGAGTTGGCCGTAGTTGTACGGGATAGATGGCCAGTGCTTGACTTCCCTTTTCCCTTTCCCTTGCCTTGAAATACAGGTTGTTTAGCTTCTCTTTTTTTCTGTTGTCCACATGTGGAGCACATATCATCAAACACGGTACAATTTTCATGTACCCATCTGTCACAAATAAGGCACTGGAGCCAATCTTCAACAAGACGAGTCTTATAATAATTTTCTCCGCATCCAGCGCAGTTGTCTGCCTCGTTTTCTTTATCTTCTTCGTACGATGTATCACATAGTATTGGTTCACTGAGATCAGTACTGCTTTCGCTAATACGCCTGACAGCTTTTCGTTTTCTATTCCTATTATTTCTATCAGTCTGCTTATCTTTGGGTTTAATAATATTTTTTTCTTGCTTAACTTTACGCCTTTGTTCTTTCAAATTTTTTTGAAAGAACAAAGGCATGTTATATGCTCCTCAGAAGTCAAGAGCTTGCCAACCTGTTTGCTACGTTTACGAGCTTCTATTATTTTTTGTGGAATAGGGGATATGTGATATTCTCCATTTTTTATGGAATTTATAGCAGCTTTTAATGAGTCTTCACTCCAATTACCACGAGTGGCTATAGCTTTTCTCTGATACTTATTTGGCATCTGTAATAAAACATAAAGCACATTAATAACACTTAAAATAACAATAAAGAATATGGCCATCTCTACCTGAATTTATGTGGCCATCTCTCCTTTTTGTACGGGTGAGATGGCCACATCAATTCATAAAGATCAGTTAAATATATCGGGCGCCATTTTGAGGTTAGAATATACGTTATCATTTGCAAAACACAATAAACTTATTAAACACTAAAAATTTACAATTAAAAATAGTATTTCACGATAACATATGACCACACTATAAAATTTTAGCAATACTTTGTAAAACTAAAGCTTATTTACTTACTTTTTAACATAGTTTTGCGCAGTAACTTTGTCGTATTGTGTTCCCGAGCGTTGCTCGCAGCGTACTAGCTACACAGTTGCGCCATCTAGCTATGCATGTCAAAAATAATTCGATTGGCCATCTCTCCCGTATGGCCATCTCTAACGAATTTACCCTATATAATTCCAGTGTCACGATGTTTGTCCGGGATAGTTCATCCCGGACACCGAAACTACTTAACCAATTTTAATCAAATTTGCACACCGTGTGCAGTTTGATCCAACTTAAAAGATAGGACAGCTTACATGTATACCAAATATAAAAAGTAATTAAAGTTTTATATTTCCTGCTTCATATAAAATTCCTTACCATTGAACCATTTCCAGTTTGGTCCAACTTAAAAGATAGGACAGCTTACATACCAAATATAAAAAAAAATTGAGACCGCGGGCGAAGCAGCGGGAAACAGCTAGTAGTTATTTATTTGTTAGTTATTAGTATAATATACTATAGGATTACATATTATGTAATCCTATAGTGATCATTATTTGATATGCTAACAATGTTGCATGATTAACATGAATGACATGTAGACCGTATGTATCTATTATCTACGCATGAATGCACCTTTTAGCTAGTACCTTATTTATTCTGTGTCTAGGATACATCTATATCTAGTTCATACATTACACGATACTATTTTACCGATTTTACAAAAAATACGTACCATAAAGTAATGGAACATACAAAACCGAACCGCTCTCTCGAATGTAACAATTAGTGAAACGTAAACAAACATTGAAATCAATCGAATTTTACGACCAATCGTAAAAATACGTAAACGTAGTTAAAATCAAAGTGGAACCTTTTAAAATTAACCTCAGCAATAACACTTAACTGTATCACGATCAAAAATCAATATCTATACTAAAAAAATGAACCGGAAGAGATTTTTGTCTGTTTATGTTCATCTCTGGAACTACCAGTCCGAAAAAAAAAAGTTGTATGTGATTCCCTAATTAATAAGGAACACTATGGGCTACCTTTATGTTTGAAAAAGAATAAGTGTCCAGGGAAAAAAACCCATGAAATAAAAAAACGGATGAAGTTGCTGAGGAGAACTAGTAGGACTACTCGCGGTTTATCAGATAACTTATTTTTGTTCGGAATAAATAGTAGCCTTTTATAATCCAGGGTGCCAGCTCGTCTCCATGCCAAAATTTATCAAAATTGGTCTAGCCGTTTGTGCGTGAAGACATAACAAACATACACACACACACAAATTTCGCAGTTATAACATTAGTGTGATTAACGTAAAACCCATTAATATCAAAAATCCATTTCATATACAATTTTTAACGTGGTTAAATGCTGTTTAGTCGCAAGTTAGCCCACGTGTGCTTTGTTTTACCTGTAATCTAAGATTACGGTTTCGTTATGCAACTGACGGGTCATCGGCCCAATTTGTGGCGACAGCAGCGACCGCGGGTGACTCACTGCGGTTTTATGGCCTTCGACGTATATAGGATGTTTGGTTTCTGAATGAGGAACTGTGAAGATTGTTATCTTGACTTAATTTCTTTTCTTGATCTCTTACGATGAGGTTACTGTGTCTGTTATCATTTATGTAGGGATACGCGCATCCTTAAGATATGGTTATATAATCATTTTCTTTTGAAGTGGTCGGTGTTTCGAATTATTTACATACTGTTGATTATGGAAAAACCAATCTAATTGAGTGATTTTTATACGTCTTCATGGTACGTAATAAAATAACTGAATGCACTTTAGATGAGAGGAACTTGTCTCCAAAATTAATGTTGACGAGATATTGAAAGGCATATTTATTGATCCTACTAATATTATAAATGTGAAAGTGTGGATGTCTGGATGTTTGTTACTCAATCACACAAAAACGGCTGAACGGGTTTGGATGAAATTTGGCATGCATGTAGCCTTTGACATGGAAAAGAACATAGACCTTTTATCCCGATCCCTTGAGTAGTTCTCGAGGGAACATTGAAAATTGTTTACAGCGCAAAATTTTATTCCATTTTTCATTACTTTTACATTTTTCATTTCTTTTTGGACCCCATTATTCTGAAGTCCACGCAGATGAAGTCGTGAGCAGAAGCTAGCTTATAATAAAAAACTTAAAAGAACAGGGATATAGGTATGAAAACCTTAAAGAACAGGGATCTATGTTTGATAATTTCACAGTGATTTTCTCTCATAGTACAAACATTAAAATATGCACTAGCTTTCGCAAATATTGCATCGCTTGCACCATTCAAGGTCATTTACATATGCATGAGAAGAGGTCAAATTCTCGAGAGATCAAGAGATAATACAGACTTATAAATTATACCTAGACCACGGTATTTCACCCGGCGGGAGTTTAATGTGTTAAGTTAATTTTATTTCCTCAAGCGGTTGGACGTCTGCGTTGGTTTATTATAATCAACAGCTGTTCGGATATATTTTCAGCCGTAGTTTAATTTTAAACACTATTTTTGTTTTTTTTCGTGATCTTATAAGTATTGACATTTCCATTCAATATTCTTTGTTTAAGTTTTGCGTATTTTGACTAATGCCGTTTATGCGCAGTTTTCAGCACTTAATTGACTGATCCACGAGAAAAGTTTTTGTTCGACTATACTTAAATAAGTATAGGTAGTCGAAAACTTTTAGTAACTACTAAAAGTTTTCGTCTAAGTATAAGCACAGTCTTAACATCATATGTTTTTATACTGTGGTATAAGTATATTGAATGGAAATGTCAATAAATATTTACAATACACACATACATACAGTTTACAACACACAGAAATATAAATAATATTCTTTTTAATATCTATTTTGCTACCGGGGCTGGTTCGGGAGTACAATATAAAATACATTAAATACAATTTTAAGAAAATGTGCGTAGGTAGGTACATTGTTAGTTTACTTTTCTTCGGTAAATGGACGACTGAATAATCAAGTCTAGGCAGAGACCAGTAAAATTACAATGACTTTGTAAATCACTCAGTATGTTAAGGTTTTAATGAATATTAACAGTAGACGATTACATATTACAACCTACCAGGCGAAAGGATTGGCTTCTTATGTTGACATCCCGACAATAGCTCATGCCAAATGTGACCGAGTGTTAAATATCACACTGGAATAATTGAAGAATAAGTAGCTGCTGTTCAGAATGTGAATTACTCCTCAATGGCTATTAACAAGTGAGTGTTATTATTCTTACTAAGAGGTATTTATCACTGCTAAGAGGAATCATTGTATTTTGGTAAGGGCAGACGGGTTTCGTCTTCCGTGGTTTTGATTTTGTTAATGTGGGTTCGAAATTTGAATGATTTTCGATATGTTTATATCATATCGTAATAGATGAGTCATATTTGCATAGGTGATCGTTGATAAATTTTAAAGTATCTAGTACTTAGTTTAAAGTCTGGCTTCTTGGAGTCCAATTGAGGCTACCAGGAAAAAAGTTCTCTAAGGTCGCTAGTGTCGCCACAGGTGTATCAGTTATTCCTCACCAATGAGAGGTAAGCTGCTGGCTTGTAATTGGTGGAAAATGACGTATACCTAGACCTGATGCGCGACCAAGCAACTCTAGCCGACTTTCAGTCGCGGTATCCCCAATTAGGTACATGATACTGGTTGAAGTTAGTTCCATTCACGAATGCTTTTACGTAAGATAAGAGACTATCAAAGCAGTTGATAATAATTACCAAGTCTGAATGTTTATCTCCTATTTGTATTTCTAATGGGACTCACGACACAGGAAATCCTAGAGTGAGGATGTGAGTATAAATTAGACGATGTTGTAAATTGCGTAGTTAGACAATTTATGAAGTAGGTAAGTATAAAGCTAACTTAACGTATTCTAGACACATCTATAAACAATTAATACCTCAACAGAAACGCCACACTTTACGTATAAAGCAGTTGTCACTTACATAATGGGATTGACATTGTACGACATGAATTGTGAATAATTCATTCATTGGTTTGTCATTCAATCTGCGTTCGTTCGCGGCACAAAATTGCTGGTTACGATCATCATATGAACATGTGTTTTTCCCTTATGATACGTCGCAAATTTATTCTATTATTTCTAAGAAAGGTTTTTTAAACTGCCGTCTTTTTTGCATTTGGCTAAATTTACGAATGGCATGACGTAATTTTTTAAACTGTCATTTGGTTATCAATATCCATAGCACGTACAACTTTGATGAATTGCAATACTATAAAGATGTCAAAACGGTTAGTAATGAAATACTTTATTTTAATCAGTATAAAACTACTAGCGGATACGCCCCTGCTTCGCACGGGTAGCACAGTAATTAATGCCTTCCTATATATATACACAAAAACCTTCATCTTGAAACACTCTATCTACTGCTGAAAACTATAAAAATCTGTCTAAAGCAACTTTTTTATAATATGTAGTGAAAGTGGTTTTCGAAGGGCAATCTTCTTTAGCTGCTGTGTTCACTTCTTGGGATGGGTAAAAAGTGTTAAATTCACGTCACGGGTCACGTGTCTGATCGAAAATACCTAAGACGCGACGCAGGGCGCTTGCGCGAGTGCGAAACATCGTCCAGTGGGTGTCAGTTCTTTAGCGGCGTTGTGCAAAAATATATGTACAATTCGTGTATATAAAGTGTTTAAAACACGGAATTTGAGCAAAGTGCAACTATTAATGCTATTTTTATTTGCTAGTTTTCACTGCTGTCGGCACGAGTGCAACCTCCTTCATTCCAGTGGTTTTCAATCCTACCTTAAACAATTAATTAATGTTCTATTTGAATAAAATTTCTTTTATTATAGATTTTATTCTATTAGGTACACTAGCAGTAGACGTAATGCTAATATTTCGTTTTCCTAATGCGACCGATAAAAGAGACGCATATTAATTAACGAGATAGAGCTAATAAATTCACTTGAACTAGAAGATCATAAGGCTCTCATTACGTATGCATGTAACAGCATACAATGTTCATACGATGGCTAGCAAGCTGTCATTATTCAGTCGTGATCTCTTTGAATTCCGACACGTTAGCTACTTGGACTCTGAACAATGGCTCTTGACTCATTTATAGCGATATTTTGATCTCGGATTTCGGGACATGTTCTAGATTATAGTCGCGAATATAAATTGTTACAATGATGCCGTTGTCATCATATCCTTCAGGAATATTGTAAATGCAAGGACAATGAGTGGAAGTTTCTGAAGATTTGAAGGTGTATGATACTCTTTTCCGAAGTCTGGTGAAGTAGTCGAAGTTTGCGCTCAGATCAACAGCCGACCAACTTAAAAAAAAAAATGACATGAGAATGGCCGATCGGCTATAATTTATTCAGATTCCGATATCCAGTAGTTGAGGCTGGATGCTAGCCAGTCATGTTCAAAAGTTTATTTTGATTTTTCGGGGTCGTTTGTGAACCTGAATGTAGACTTACCATAAATATGGACAACATCACATACATTGCTCGGAATCCAAAGTAAGTAGCTAAAGCACTTGTGTTATGGAATTGAAAATTAGATCCCCGTACGGGTGTACGGGGATCTAACCCGGGATCTTAGAACTGGCGACACCTTAAAAAGCGGTGATGACAATGGTCAAATGTTGATGACATCAAAATGATATATTGTTGATATGATTGATATAATTGATTAATTCAGATATCCGGAGAAGTCGAGGCTGGATACTAGCCAGTTCAAAAGTTGCTTATGGTTTTAAGGAATCTATGAATGTAAATGTAGACATAAATACCTATACATGTAAGGCGTGTATCTTTATCCATTCATAGATATCGGTGTATACCTTTACTGGTTTATAGAATGTCTTGCGACATTCCCGATTATGGTACCAGTACTGATAAAAGTATGCTGTGAGAGCCAGGTTTTTTTTATTTATTTTAATTTGGATGATAAATGATCGATCGTATCGTATCGAGTTATTCTGTTTTACTTATGCTTGGTTAAAATAAACGATGGTTCCATAATCGAATAAAAATGTTGTTTTATTTATTAGGTATGTATGGTAATGTATGGTATAATGTTTGAATGTTTTCAAGGAAACTAGCTTTTTGTTGAAATTGTTAAAAAACGATTTCGCGCGAATCAACTTGTCCAATAAAAACTTGTCGTGCAAAACTCGATTGTATCCAAGAATGGCTTCGCGCAAAAAAGTGTTGGGTGGTGGTGAATCATCAATGACAAAGTTTTGTTATTGTCAATATCATTAAGAATGGTACATGCGACATCTGTTTTTAGATGAACAGTTTATTGACCTAAGAAAAACCCTCAGATTCTCAGATAGAAGCTTAGAAAAGAAAATATATTTATCTTATTCACGAACGTTATTCTAAGTTGTAATCTTAACTTTTGTAATTTAAACGCCAAGCCATAGAATTACTATCGAAAATAACTATACGTTACTAGCTACACGATTTCACTATAAGTCGTGAATTTATAAATAAATCTTATTATACTTTAATTAATTAGTGGGCAATGGTGTGGGTTATATGTTTGCCAATTTAGCATTTGTATTATTTTCTATATTATTCTTTAATATGTAACTGTTTTTTGTCCCAAATAAATAAATAAACTTTAAACATTTTTTCTGACAAAACATTATATCCGGTATGGTTATAAATTTATAATATAATAGGTTTATAATCAAACCTTTAACCCTAAAGAGCCAGTTCAGTTATTTTTTACTTAAAAGTATAGAAAATCTAAACAGCACGTTAACCGTTTGGACTTAGTGAATAAGACCCCCTGTAGTATTTCGCGACAGTTACGAGTTATTTAACTGTACAGCTTGTTAGATACAAGACTTACGTGTAGGTAATTACCTAGCAATTGTGCGCGAGCAAGGTTGTAACGCGTCACTGGCTGTGGAACAATCCTCAATGTCTAGCCGACGATAGTAAAAACTGATGCTGTAGTTGAAGGCTGTATGAATAAGTTATCTTACAAATACTTATCCGTAATCACAAAATTCTTGAAATTTTTACTAAAACTGTTGTTTTTAGTAAAATTATGGTTTTTAATAATTTGCAATTACAAGTGTCGGACACTTGTTTTAAAAGCCCAGACAGTGGCTTAAAATTCTAACGGAACGTTAATGCGTTCCATGAAACTTAACCCTGATTTATTATTAACTAGCTGTTTGCCGCAGCTCCGCTTGCGGTTTTTTTTTTTTGTATAATTATTCTAAAGCCTATGACACCTGGGGATAGTGTAGCTTCCCAACAGTGAACTAATTTTTCAAATCAGTTCAGTATTTTCGGAACATATTCGATGCAAACAAGCAATTTTCGTCATTATGATATTGGTATAGATAAATTGGTTTAGGTTAGGTTAGGTTAGGTTATATATCAAAATCAAGGACTATTTCCAGCAGTAAGTTATTACAAGGCGATACTTAAACTCAAGGCTCTTGTGTCAAACGCAAACAGTAACTCTCATAACAATAGGGCTCCCTCATTATGTAATACGAAGGTCCTATATGCCTTATCATGACATTAGGTACCTACATGTTTAAATGCAAAATTGTTTCTCCTCGTCCATGGCTTGAAGCCAACAAGAATGATAAGAATGAATTGCTGAAACGATAAGATGACTTTCCTGTTAAATTGTAATTATTGGTCTACATTTAATAATCATGTTTTATGAATAAACTAGCTTCTGCCCGCGACTTCGTCTGCGTGGACTTCAGAATTGGGTCAAAAAAGAAATGAAAGATGTGAAAGTAATGAACAGTGGAATACAATTTTCACCCGTGTAAAAATTTCAAATTTCAAAGTTGTCTGCCCACGGCTTAGCTCGTAAACAATTTTCAATTTTCCCATCGGTAACTACTTAAGGAATCGGGATAAAAGGTAGCCTATGTTCTTTTTCATGTCAAAGGCTACATGCATGCCAAATTTCATCCAAATCCGTTCAGCCGGTTTTGCGTGATTTAGTTACAAACATCCAAACATCCACACTTTCACTTTTATAATGTTAGTCGGATTTATCTTAAGATTAATAGCGTCAAAGTTTTTCAGTTTGGTATTAGGGTCAGTTATACTTTTTCGCATTAAAGTAATCACAGTAAAGTGTATGTAATCTATAAGTACTTAATCAATAATATTGTTTATTTTAAAGAAAGGGATGGGTCCGTAAGTTATAATTTCTTAACTTGACGGGGCGTAATTTATGTAGTTACTTGCCAAATATAAAGGCGTATAACCTAATAATTCATAATTTTATTGCATTGGCCTTCTTACGCGCAAGCACGTAATACTGACATAATTTAATTTTTATCGCATGTTTAACAATTAATTTTAATTGCTGTGGCATTAATTTGCAATTCGATACGCTTGTTGATTCACAATAGATATGTAGATAAATAGATTCCATTTTTGTTCAATACGCATTTTTTAAGTAAATTGATACTGGCCACTAAGTTTATGACGTCAGAAAGTTTTTGCAGACCTCATGCGTTCCGGTTTTCTTTTTTTTCTAATTATAATGTATCGACACATTCGACATATTTTACAATCTACATCTTTGTAGCATTTCAGTCAATCAGATTACATCTGTAACTCCAGAATAGGCAGAGACCAGTCCTTGTCTCGTAGATTTACAAACATGACTGTATAAACTATTCGGATTCTCAACTTACATCCTTTCAAACAATCCTGCAACTCTTTACTTGGAATATCCATACACTACGCAAACTACAACATGACTACACGAACAGCCTAGTGGTATAAGACACGACACCAAACCAACCGACAGAATACCACTGTTCGCGATGTGCTGAGGTTTGGATCCCCGCATGGGACAAGCATCTGAGTGATCCACAATTCTTGTTCCAGCTCTGGGTGTTCTTTGAGTATGTAAGAAATTAAGAAAAAAAATTGTGAAATTCAATGATAGAAAACATTAGATTTCTTAGTGTTGGGTGTCAAAAAACAATACTTATCGAACACGGTGGCTAAATCTGGAACTAATTTTATTTTATTGTTTTCATTTTACATAGCTAAAATATAAAAAATAAACATAAATAAAGATTTGATTTTCTCCTGCACACTTAGGCGATGGTATTATTTTTAATTACCTACCCTAATATAATACCGGCCTATAAACGTCCCACTGCTGGGCACAGGCCTCTTCCCATATAGAGAAGGGATGAACTTTGATGACCATGCTTGCTCATTGCGGGTTGGCGATTTCAGATTCCAATATTTTGGAATCCAGGTTTCCTCACGATGTATTCCTTCACCGTTTGTCAATGATGTCTTAGAATTATTAAGAAAGTACATATAACTTTGAAAAAGTCACCCTAAACATCTCAAAAGTTCTATGCAAAAACAGCGACGCTGACGACGTCACTAGTTCCGCTAAGTTCATCAAACTCTATCTTTATTCTTATATAGCCCCAAAATCCTTAATAGACTATGAATACTGTAAAGTTACGGGTGACAGTCGATAAAACCCAGTGGTATCGGATCTCGGTGACCAGCTGGCTTCACTTGTCTTGTTTATAGAAGCTGTAACTCGATAATGGTGAACCATAAAACACAGTTTGTTATTTTTAACGAGATCAATAACAAAGGCGAGTCCTTACAGCATTGTGTAATCTGACTGGAAGTGTTTTACATTTAAAATAACATTATTAATGTTGTTTGTCTTTGGCTGTTTCTGTTATTTCGTTCCAGTTAATAGGTTGAGAAAAAAAGTTTAGAGAAACGGGTCGTCCATTTTCTACGCGATTTAATTGCTTGCATTTAAAATTGACACCTGTTATCTGATTCGATAAAAAACTAAGATGTTTAAACACAACCCCTATTTACGTCATTATCGTAACCTCGAAGATGTTATTTTGATGTTATCGTAACGTTTCCATCGATATATTTCTTGGCCACCCTAATACCTGCTGTTTTTTGTCCATCCATACAAATGTTTGGACAACCAACAACCCGTGAAACAATAGTTAATTCTGTACAATGGGGTTAGTTCCTACCAATTTAAATTCCGTTCTGACAACTCTCGGGTTGAATTCGAACTTTTTTTTGTAACTTTTTGAGAGCGTTAATTGCCTGTTCAGATTTATTACTTGAATACATTCTTTGTGATTTACGATGTGTTTTCTGATGGATTTTTTTCTATTACAAAATAGAGCGGATTATTTTAAAGTTCTGGCGTGTAAAAGTCTTTGTATACATAAGAGCTTCCTCACTTCCTATTCGTCTTTTTAGAACAAGGACAATTAATTGTTTTAACGAAAATATTTGATACTTTTATGCAATGCGGATTCTTATCCATTATTTATTGCCTGTAACATTCTCCGCGGTTTGGCTCGAGATACAATGTCTATGCCATTTAAAATTCTTACGGAATTAATGGTTCCATTTAATAATAGGTGAAAAAAGCTACAACAATTAGGAAACAACAAAATAAATTAAAAGATTGAGTTTTAGCTTAAAATAAATTATAATGTATTGAAAGATTAATGAATTACGGTCAGAAGCATGCAGAACGATAATAGGTACATTTTCTTCGTACACTTGCCTGCTTTGGTAAATTTTTGCTTCTTACATAAAGGTACTTATGGTACCAAATTCGTTACCTGTAGACCTGTGGTACCAGAGACATTGGTACACGGTACCGCTCTATAAAATTCTATCGATCCAATAGTCTCTATGATTCATGCTGTGGTTTCCCCGGTAGATTCACAGAAGCCTTATGTTTATTTTAAGCACGGAATCAGTCCCGTTAATACGAAAAACATGACTATCATTTAAAAATCAATCATCAAAAACGTTAGCCGTTGTGACTGATCATTCTAAACTAAGATTGAAACATTTAACATGTTCTATTGTTTGTTATTTATGTCAGAGATGTTATGACAGCGCTTAATTGTTACAGCATTTCTTTGAAAGATGTCAAGTTAAAATTGGCGACAAATTGTACCCTGTAAAAAAAATATGAAAGTCCTTGTTTAAAATAAACACACAATAATAAGTCAACTAATAGCAGCACTTGTCAATTTTGTTCTGTAAATATTAATAGGTAAGCAGCAACAATATAAATTAACACCCATATTTTCGTTAGCAGGCCAAATTGTTGTTTAAGTAGAGTAGCATAAATCAAGTTAGTGGCACGCATTCCGTGCTCTAGTCAGCCCTAATAAGTTTTCGCCTTGTTTGACTTGTCGTATAAATAAACTCATTAATCAATAGTTCCGTTGTTTGCGACATTAATCTGAGTTAATCGGGGATCTATAAATAAACTCGAGCTCCCTTACGATACTTGAATATGATGTGTAGGTGGCATGATTTATATTGCGTTGAAGATGATTAAGCTTCGACTAAGATTCGACATAAATGGCTGAAGAGATCCTGCCATCTTTTTTCTTTCCATAAAAAACAAACGACTAAAGAAAACAAAAGAAAGCTTATATAATTACTACATAATTTTTAAGGTAACATCAAACTTGAAAATGATGTAGGTAAATGTGATGTGATTTTTCTTGTAATATGAAATGATCTATGCTGTAGTGGAAATATTAGTTACTTTATCAATTTGTTTTTACGAAGGTGCTTGGTTCGAATCAATAAGCTATTGGTTAATTTTATGATAAAGTTCATTCTACTGAATGTTTTGCTTTTATAATTACTGAATGTTTGATAGACCTAAAATAACCAAACAAAATGAATGTTTGGCTTTGGCTAGTGTTTTGTCTATATTCTTATCTTTGAACTTGACGCAATAACTTTATATTATACCGTGTTCTTTTTGTTTTGTGAGTTGAAAAATATAGTTTGCGCGAATTTCTTAGCTTTGTTTAATTTTTATTCTCGCTTATCAATAAATTAGTTTATTTTCCTCGTGTGGTCAATCAACTATTAATATTTTAATACAATGTATTTTTTTCTCTTTGTTACAGTCGGCTTCCTGATATTAGTATTCTACCTCTGGGGCACACCGTACAAAAGAGGTTTCTTCTGCGACGATGAGTCTCTCAAACATCCCTACAAAGAATCCACAGTCACTAACGTTATGCTGTACATCGTCGGACTTGGTCTTCCTGTGCTGACGGTAAGTCACCAAAAATTTATTGTAAATAAATAAATAAATAAAACATTTTCGGCAAATCATGTCTCTCGATAAAGATTTTTACATCTAGGTGCACTTATGGGACTAAAAGTACCGCGTACGTATCTTAAATGTTCTATTTTTTCCCTAGACAATCATGTTTAATGTTTATTATCATTAATGATTTGTCCTGAGTATATTTCGACTATCCTGTTTAATGTTCATAATCAATTATTTGTCCTGAGTAAATTTCGATTGTCCAATTTGATAGAGAATACTAAATTTCCCATTATGTCGTTTTGATTGGTAGCTAATGTCACTCAACTTTGCTACTTGATCCATTTTATTGTCCCACCATCTGATAAAAGTTTTTATCGGTCGTTACGATTTTATTGACGCAGAGGTGGGCAAAGGTTTACCGTGTATTCCCATTCCCTATTAAATAACCCTTGAAGCCTTATTTGAATGGCACTAATTTCCACAAAACCTTCTAAGGGAATTTTATTGATACGCGCTAGGAAAATGTGCTAAAACTTTCTAAATTTACCCATAATTCAAGTTATTTTACGCGACAATAAAAACTGATTACGTGACTTTCTGAAATCGTGTTGCTTTTTGCGGTAAAAACGTAACTAGCATTTCTTTGGTTGCATTTGTTTCTTGTGACTTTTCATAAGCTCATATTCCTATATTAAAACTTAGCGAGATATATGTATGAATCGGCTCTTTAGTCAACTGAGCCCACTCAAACTTATCCCGCGGGATGAGTTGACCTAATGAGTATTTGAATCGGGTAACTCATCCTGATCTACATATCTATACTATCTACATTTTGATTCAAAAAGGAGAAATTCACAGCACGGCTTCAAGGTCCAAGGCTCTCTGTTTGATCATGATGCCCTTCACTGTCTAGGTGCCCAGTACACTTTCACATCAAACTAGATTACCGAAGAGTGAAATGTTATTTTTTACTGTTGACAAAACTCAGTCAATATCGCGGCCTTAGTGGGCCATCCAACATTGTTTGCTCATAATTTTCGTGTCCACTCACTTATCTCTCCAATATTGGTTTAACTTGTTTAGTAAAACACATTTTAGTTCGATTAGAATATTGGAATTCACAAATAAGCCCAAAGCTGTTCAACTCTTTGCCTGATAAAGAACTTTGAATACCATTCCGTTGGTTGTAAGGCAAATACTTAAATTAAGTGCAACAATTTCTTTGTTACCTCGTGTATTGGTAACATTTAAATAAATATGATCTCTTGGTTTATTTACTTTACAAATGTTTAAATAAACTTGTTTAGATTTACCGTTAGTAATTTTCTCACGGCATGAGCTATCAGATTTGGACTTGTTACCAATTCGCTTTAGGAATGGACTAGAAATTGTATCGGTAACTTATCCTCCCACGCCTGATGGAAAAGGGCAAAAGGTTGTTTACATTGTAATTGAAGTTGCATTATAGTCTAATAGGATTGTACTCAATCACAATGAAATTGATTGGTTATTGTTTGAAATATTTTATTCATAATATTTGCAAACTACTCGGTGGAAATTATGTTCCAGATTTTCTTTGAATAACATTAAAACGATTGCAGTGTAGACCTTAGACTTTGCAATTTAATTTTATTTAATTTGCAATTTAATATTTATATCTAAATGCCTAATTTGGTAGCTGTCCTGTATTATTTACTTACAAATTACTTCCCCATAAGCAGCTAAAAGGCTTTGATTTTTTCAAAGTTAGTATCCTTTCCTTTTATTCTGATCATCTGTATGAATTAGGTATAGTGTCATTTTCATCACTACCGGATCTCTTTAAACTAGTTCCTTGTTATCTTAATTATTTTTCTAGTTTATTGTAATTCTAGATACGATACTAGTACTCGAAGGAAACGATTTACATAAATGCTATTACTAGAACAACTGCCATTCATTTCATTTTGTCTAGGATTTGACATTCAATAGTAATGTTCCTGTCAAACATTTCCTTAAGGTATATTTATATTTGTCTTATGAATTTACTTACGCATTAACTTTACAACTTTCACCTATAATTTAGTCTTAAAATATCTTAAGTTTATGAAATTATTGCCTTAAACTCATATTGAGCGAATGTTTTAAGCCAATTGCTTTTTTTGAAGTTTTAAGCGTGCCAGTTAAATTTGATCTTAATTAACTTTCCATGCTTTGAAGTCAGCCCAACTACCAGACATGAAACAAATATCTCTAGATCTCATAAATATGAGTACCGTTTCGGAATCTGATCTGACCGGACAGAGATCCAGGCGTAGGACCACATATTGCGCGCAAGTACACAATAAGAAACCATAGAAATAATGTGCAGAATTAAACAAACAACACACGTATGGAACCGATGTATTTATAGGTAAACCTGACATTGATCATTAATTATGTAAAGTAGATCATAGAGAATGCTTGCCATCAACTTGGCTTGATACTGTGGATACTTGACGTATCTTTCCATGCCTTTAAAGGGCTTTGTGTTAGTTTTCATGACCGCTATTTGTATTAATTTATTCAGTGCTAAGTGTTTAATAATTCAGAGCTAGATTGTCAATGTTGCGAGTACAATCTACTCCGTGTTAACAACAAGGTTGTAATTAGTGTAGCTTTGGTTGACTGTTTCAAATTGGCTCTAAATTAGGTCAGAACCTTTGATATATTGTAATTTGTTATTAATCTTACCATAAAATACGATGGGATTTAAAATTTCAACCTGTCATTTTATCATTGCTAACAAAATAATTCTTGTTAATTGAAAACAAAAATACCAAAACTCTCTTACAATATTAAAATTAACTAGGGTTCAATTCATAATTCATTCTATCTATACCATTAAATTAAATCCTATACTTATCTCCATCACAATCTGAATTGATCCCAAGTGATCGTTTCTCGACAGTTCCAGTTGAAGCCAATATGTTTAACGGGACAAGTGGGTTCGATTCCCACGTTGTTATCGATCCAGCCCACTTAAATAGCTATAAATAACGATCGGACATTGTAAATCGGCCTTGTCTTGTTAATTGTAGATACGATTTGTCCTTATAAGCGAGAAGATTGCAAGTTTTCCTCTTCTTGTGTGTTTTTGAAGATTGAATCATATTTTTTGTTTACTCTGTTATATAAATTAACCCTGAACGTTATTACTTCGTCGGTGGCCTCTCGTATATAAGCTAAGGTTGCCATATTATACTTAATTGGCATAATGATCTTTTTATAACATTTTGAGCATAATTTTAGTAACTTATCATTTTATGTTTTGTGTGTCATTAACTTGGTCGTAAAGATCAGTTGCAGTATTACTGTCAGCAGCTCAGCAAGTCATCCATAAGACAAGTATCGATTGCCCTTTCGAATGTCCGTATCGAGTCATACAAGTAACATAATACTTACCACACGTCGTTAACCGACTCGAACTATGCGTACAAAAACATTGATCTCCGTAATTACTGGAACGTATCATTATCGTGAACTAGATCAGAACATGATACGATCATTATCTAGTTCCGAACTTGCCTATTTTGTGACATTAAAAATCAACAATCGTTAATAGTAAATTGCTTTATTGCATGATTTTTTATATCCAACTAGACAATGAGTTCAACTTTCAGATATACTCGTACAAGTTCGTTAATGTACTCGTGTTATTTATTTGCCAGACCATCCGGTGTTCGATTATGTTTTTTCATTCGTTTATTATGAACAGGGCTTTGCTCTTGGCTTCGCTTCAGTTGATTGAGAAAATGATTGTTTTAAAATTTAGCGGTAGTATGTAATTTTGGAGATTTAACCAGTGTATTGAATATGTTTTGCTTCCCTTTTACCTGAAGCAGCTTATAATATTGCAGAGGTTTATGGCCGTCAATGACCCACGATAGCAATAGACGGTAAAATGAACTAATATTGTAATCGTTTCTATTAAAACATCTTTTGTTTTCTTATAAAAAAAGTACTATTATCTAATACTTGATTCTTTAGCTATAAATTCATTTACTTCTACTTTCATAGACATCTTAGACAGTCTACACGTTTAATAATTAATCAACTGTCATGAATAAATCTATTCATGTATCATTGAATAACCATTTCATTTATGTTTCGATTGCTGGACCATATGAATCTTCAAAAGGCAGACGTGAATAGAAAAAATCTAAAAGCATTTAGCAATTTGTTCCAAGTTTTTGTAGAGGTAAATGGACTTGGGTAAAAAATATGTGGTGTACGAAACTACGAACATTGTGATACTAAATAGACTTGTGGCAAACCGCGTAGGCTGATTACATCTGACAGTAAATCGGCATCACATTTTAAAGCTACTCAAATTATCCATCGATTTTGAATTGCTACCAGTTATGAATGGTTTTTGTCGACGAACTGGGTCAAACGTGATCTGGTTGGTGTAACAGAAAAAAAAAGATCAAATTAAATAAATTTCAAATTTAATCATATCAATCGAATCGTAACTAGCAGTACCCGTCCCTACTGTACTTCTTAAGTACACAGAATTATAATTAGTACTACGACCTAGTCGTCTTAAGTGTTTCTTCACGACTCAGTCCCATACTTTCACCGTCTCCCAATCACCTTTGCAGCCTATTAATTATCTCGCAATTGTTTCCTCTGACCTATGATTTTAATGGTTTGTTCTCAATATCAGTTCATCGTCTATCGTTACAGCTATTCGTTGGAACTTGCTATCATTATGAGCAATATTAAATTTCCTCTCTTTAAGTTCTGTTCCCAAATTATGCATTTAATTATCAACATTTACTTTTACGATAATATGTTTATCGTGACTAACTGTTTATAATTTAGGTTTAATAATGTGGTTGAAAATTACCTTTCTTGTGTCGATATATCGCTAATTGATAGTCGATGTAGCTATGATAGCTTTTTAGACACTTAAAATTTCCGTAACTATCGTCTAGTACTGATGGATATTCAATTTAAACAGGTTTGTAGTCTGGCTTTTTTTGGAATTAATGGGTTGATTCATCAATCAAAAATTCGGTTATGTAATTTGAATCAAGTCTCTGTATCTTAAATCATATTCCTGGTTCGAAATATTTCTCACGTAGGTATGTAAGCTGTTGTTGACTTCCTCGACTATTTGTTTGTGCATACTTTGATGCTGTTATAACGAGGTGCGAGCAAAAATTCCAAGCATAATCCATGACGAGTTGATTAAAGAGCATTACATGGTTCACAAGTTTGCCAGCATGTCGTTTATCTAGATGATAATCTACAAGCACAGCATTGAATGCCGTACTGGCTATGTCAACTGTCTGTACAATGCTGATTTAGATTCCAACAGCGATAGTAAATGGGCTTAATGTTTGTGCAAGTGATTTGTGTTTTGTAATAGCATCAACGAGTCTAAATACTAACTCGCGTGTAAAGACCGTTTAGAAATCCTTAGAGTGTGAATCATATGTTTATTTATGTGCGGGACCTGGTTTACGGATGGTAATTTGTAGGCGTTTTGCAATTCTAAATCAATAATCTATTCCTATGAGTAAAATGCTCTGGTATTCATCATTCCTGAAGAGTCTCGTTTGTTGGAAACGGAAGCTTGTAGTGCACGCCTTATTAATGTTCCATGTTACAAACGTTTTTAATTAATGCCTTCATTATGCAGCTTTTTGCGTAATATGATTTTCCATATTATACCAGTTTTTTTTCGTAATATTATTTAACGCTTCATAATCTAATTTAACTAGGGTTTCCAAGGTATAAATCAATTAAATATATCTTGTAATATACATTCAAGTTCATTATTTTTAAAATGTTTTTATACTGCAATTTGCAGCGTGTGAGCTTTTTCTTGAATGTTTTTCTTACTAGATGCTATGGAGTTAGCTGTAAAACCTGTTTTGTAAATTAAGTGCTGGACTTAACAATATTGCCTTTTAAAAGCACATTATTTAAGGGAATGTTGATAAAAAGTAGTAATTATAATATCTGTTTAGTTAAGGTATCACTTAACAGTAATGAACGATTTTTAACGAGATTATTATTGGTTTAATCCTTAAATACATAGTGTTTACGGTCATGAATGGTTTTACTATAGGTACACACAACATATTCTGGGTTCATCTACATTTATCATCTAGATCTTCAGACAAAATAGACATTTATATCTAGTTTAAATATCAGTTTCTATATTTGTCAAAAATAATTCCAAATTTATCTTGAATTCATTTCAAATCTTATCTTGTTTTCTCTGGCATTTAAAGCACCTTCAATATAAATATTCTGTATGGCTTAAAAGTGTTTAAGTAATTTATATCCCCATGTCTCGTTTTATGTAGGTAATTAGTATTTGCGTATGTATGTAGGCTTACGTCTACATTATTAATCAATTATAAGATTTTTTTTATTTTACATGGTAAATTTTAAAAGAAATTGTTTCATTTCAAATTACACGCTTTCATTCATTTGTTTCTTTAGAAATTAAAATGTCACCTTGCCTGCCTGGCTTAATTGTTTAACGACTGTGGTATCTTTATAATGTTTGCTCCGTAATTAGCTTACAACTACGTAGTTTCCTATGATTATCTTCCTTGTGTCTTTTTACTTTAATAATAATTCATAAGACTGCGTTTTTTTTTGTTTCATGAAGCTCTTCTTTCTTATAAATTAATGTGCTTGGTTTGTAATTCACTTTTTGGTTACTAATAATTATCATCACTATTACATCTTCAGTGTTAAGTATATAGACTCGTGTTAATTTCCCTGTGGTCTTCTTCTTTTCGTTTCGATGGAAGAAAGATAAAACGTTGAAGTATATTGCGACATTAATGGTGGCACCAGGCGTGGTTCAAGCCTTCCAAAGTGTAGCTGTATGGACCTTTTGGGCAATTCATTAGGTGGGACGTGGTTTGACTGGGAGCACCACACTCGCAATTCGTATCCGAAGGATCGGTAATTCCCCATTTTGAAAGAATGTTAGAGCCGTGGGGTGTGGCTTGTGTTCACTGTCCGGAATTTATACCTACAGTACGTTTGTCTATAGCGTTCCTAGGCTAGTTTCTTGTTTCGTAGTATTGTAAACTGATCGCTAACCTCATCGTCGGTATTTATACTTAATCCATTATCTGCTCCATTGTTTTAGTACACTGTTGATTGCATCCATGTTCTATCTATATTTCAAGTTTTGAATACTATTTTCCAAGATCTGAAGTTTTTTATAGGAAATCAATTTCGCACATTAAACAATGTTTCAGGCAGAACCAAACCAAGAAGAAGATTAAAGAGTGTTTGTTACATACAGCTTTCTCTTTTGCGGAAAGAATAAATACTGTTTCCTTATTTCCTCTTCCTTTCAACCTATGTTACGAAGTTAGATATTCTTCATCTGTAGTGTAATAAATGTGTATTTCTAAGCATTCAATTAACTAATGTTAACGACAATTTGATAAAGAGTAATAAAACATTGCATTATGTTATTTACGAGTATCACATACTTTACGACCATTGTAAAGTAATTGGCGTGTAATTAACTGAATAAATTTAATTTGAGATACAATAAGTTTACATAAACGTTACGGGTATGTAATCATAAAACGAATTAATTATTCCTACGTATGTAAAACTTGTTTTGAAAGTTCTGCCTAGCTTTTACCAATCTACATATAAGTCGGTTCCAATCGTACCGAATTTAGAAGCTTACCGGATCAGTACTTTACACGAAGTGGCTGCTTATGACCTCTGCAACGCATTTACTTAACTGATATTCTTAATCTTCTTCTTTTTCCTGCCCTTATCCCATTCATATGGGGTCGACGCAATGCGTATTTTCCTTCCATTCATCTCTATTACTCGTCATCGTATCCACCTTTCTTTCTCATATCATCTTGTATATAATCCATCCATCTCTTTCTGCTTGTGTACCCATCACATTCATTAATATTTAAGCACTTAACTGATATTATTATGCGAAAATAGTTGCTAAATCATGCGTTTTGTGTTTTTTTTTTCCAAAGACAGATCAGACAAAAGGTACGTGGTTAAAGGGTTTCAAAGATAACATTTCACTAAAGTAGCTACATATTACTTATGTTAAAAAATATTATTTTACTCAGTTTTTTGTACTCGATTTTTTGGATGTAGCGGCAACAGAAATACGTCCATCATGCCTGAAAATTTCAACTGTCTTACTATCACAGTTCATGAGATAAAGCCTGGTGATATTCGGACAGTAGAGTCTTAGTAATAGGGTCCTGTTTCACCCTTTGGGTACGGAACCCTAAAAACCGACTCTATACAAGATGTACTTATCATCACTTTTTGGGTAGACTTACTTTCTCGCTAACTCCCTGAATATGAATACCTATTCCAATTAAGTAGAACCATTTTAAAACAAATTGATGTGTTGGCGACGATGTGTTGGCGTGATGACATTCAATAACTACCGTGAAGGTTATCCAGAGATCCGTAGGGAATAATATTTATTCGCGATGACATTGACCTTATAGACGTGGGCTCGGTCATAAGTATTCTGTAGAGTATAATTTCATTACCTTTTATTGATCGTACGAAGTTTTATGTGCAAATAAACGTTCGTGTCCAACCGTGTGAATAAAGATGTTAAATACAGCATTTTCTGAGATCATGCAATTTGAAACTGATTGATTGATTGATGTATCCAACTGAAGGGAATCACATTTAAGCAACGACTACTAAAATTGCTTCCTAAAAAATTGTATCTTATACATTTCACTATATTTAAATTAAAAAAAAAAATTAAGTTTATTAAAAACTGTTTCCCGTTAAATTTTAGTTTTTAAAACTGTCACCCAGGAATAGTGTAGCTTCCCAATAGTGAAGGAATTTTTCAAATCGCTTCCATAGTTTCGGAGCCTATTCAATGCAAACAAAGAAATCTTTCCTCTTATAATATTAGTCAGGTGCAAGACGCGTAATCGTCGAAAGCATTACTTATATCATTTACCTACAACGCTTAAAAATTACATTTTATTTAACATTAAACCATCTCAATGTCTTCGCAAGTTTAATAAATATAAATTAAAATTCATATAAACATTTCATGTGACTAATTTATTTTAACGCCTCTAACAAATATATTCTTGTTTTGAAATAACCCTAACAATATTCTATGTTGGTACTAAAAGGTTTTGCATGTCTATACGCATATAAATATTAATGGCTTCTTCAGGGCAAGCTTGGAGCATGTAACGTAATGTTATTAACTTTTAGTGTCTTTTATATAATAGCTGAGTAGCTTTAACTTAACTAGGTAGAGCAGGAATACTGTAGGTAACTTGTAAGCTAGAATAGTATTATGAATTTATGTTTTAATCTTGTAACGTTTAATAAATGTTGGATATAACTCAGCTAAGGCTTCTACATCAATTTATGCATGTTGCAGTAAGTATAGCTAATTAAATTTGGTTTATTTTTGTTACTGACATATTAGAGAGACCTAAGCGTCTGTTAATATTTTTTCTATGATTAATTATAAAATACATAAATTAAATCAATACTTTCCTGTTTTCCACTACTCCACCCGCGTGGTTATCGCGACAAAAAGCCTAGCCTATGTCCTTTCTCAGGCTGCAGACTATCTTCGTACCAAATATCATTTAAATCGGTTCAGTTGTTTAGACTCGCTTGCGAAACAAACACACAGACAGGCAGAGTTTCTTTAGAAATTATAATGTTAGTGAGGAAGTGAGGATTTACACACACACAGATCCCTAATATCCACGCTCACAACTCCAATGCCCCAAACAACAGCGATGAAAGAAACATTATCACTCAACAATTTCATATTGTCTTTATATTTATTTAAAGTCTCGTATCCATTAAATATTTAGCCTTGACCGCTACGATTGCCATGCTTGGCACATTGCCAGTCGATACATCGATAGAGCTTTATTAGCTTCGAACTTCGTGTATCATGATGGTGATAGAAAGTGTTTATGCTATTTTTAACTTTTCTTTTGTTGTCATTCATTCGTTAGTTTGCAGTCTTAACCTTGTGTGATGCGAATCAAAATATAAAATATTGGCTTTATAATTGAAGTTATCTGTTAGGGTTAAAGGGTGAGTGATCTTTGTAATGCCTATCTTAAATGTTTTTTATGGTGTTCACTCTACAAATTGTATGGATTTTATAATCAGGGCCTTGTTAAAAAATAGCGCTACAACGGAAGGAAGTTTATAAAAAATCTCCTTTAATTCTTCTTCTTTAATAATATGTTCTGACTGCGTGTTCTTTTAAATATCAAAATCCTTCAAGTAAAAAGATTAAAAAATTCCGTCGTTATTCAGTAATTAAGATATGCGGTTTTGTCAACACAGTAATAAAATTTAATTATATTTTTATAATTCCTGAAATCGTATGCCAAATGTTATCTAGACTAATGAGTGCTTTGTCATTGAGTTAACACCCGAATGTTTTAATTGTGATTATAAAAAATGTTGGTTATCTTAGTTTTGTACCACCCAAGAAGCAAGACGCATTTGTTTTATAGTCCAATGTCATTTACTTGTTCTTAGCAACGCGTTTGATCTTCTCGTGAAAAAACAATTTGTAACATGCACTTGATTCTAGTCATCTGACTCGTTTACTGATGTACCTAGGTATTTTTATTATTTTCAAAGGGAATTTCAATATAAACACAGGCATTTTACTGTTTAGATATCTCTCAAGTATTTTAAGTTTTGAGGTTTCATTTAGGGTTTTGCAAGGTAAGCATATTGGTCCCGTGTTTAAGTACGAGGTGTATTTTATTTATTGCTCATCGTTATATGTGGGATTTTGAATTTGTGAGTCGGTGTTTATTGATTGTTTTATTTTATTCATTCATTTAGACAATTTCTACGTGTCATGAAGCTCGTATCTTGTGTTTTTCTTTTTTCCAGATATTTATTTTCATTTATTTACTCTTTATTGTACATTCACCAACATAGGAAATGTACAATGAGAACATTTTGAACAGTCAATTTATTTATCATTTCATTCATTATTTTTATCTATTGTGAAGTAGTAAAAACAAGGTTAGCACCTTTTTATGTTTACATTTTTCTAATAATACGTTTTTTTCTACAACTTCTGCGTCAATGATTTATTTTCAAAGATCGTTACTTTAGACCAATGTCACACGAAGTTCAAGATTATCACACATTTTAATAGCACTCAATAAATTGCGTTTATTTCGGATGGTCTAAATCTCTCTCACCGAATCATATATTCAGGCAAGTTTTATCGATGTTATTGTGTCGCACTTACTTGTTTGTATGTTAACTTGTATTGTATGTTTATATGTTAACTTGAGTATGATGTACTAAACCATAATCGAAAAGAAAGTTAGCTTCAAATAGTCTCATGAATAACGTTCATCAAGTCGTTTGACCACGTGATCGTAATGTAGCAACTGATGATGATGAGTACAAGATTTATATCGAGTACTTAAAAGTTCCACTCTAGGCACCCATGACTAATGTGTTTTGTCTGTATAATAAACGACCACCATATCCATACAGTTCTACAATAATGTGTAAACATTACGCCAAAGATCACGGTCTCGTTTTAATTTAGTATTCCAAATGGTATCTCTTACATATTATTGAGGAGCACAAAATATTTTAATATCAAAAAAATTGTGGAGATAATCAACTAATTTTAGATTCCGATAGAGCCTTTAGTCATTAGGTAACTAAATTATAATCGTAAGTAACATTTTCAAAGTTAACGTTTCAAAGTACTTTAAGTGAAACTATTTTTAGAATCAGGCTTCATCATTTTGGCAAAACAGTACGTTATGCGGGTATTGAATATTCCAAATCGATCCTTATCGAGGCCATTTCCTCCTATTTGGTAATGAATTTCTATTTGCTGTCTATTTTTAACTGCCTTATCAGAAAAAATATCATTGTATAAATTTCCATTAACATTGAGGTTAGTTCCTACTGTTTGATGTTAGCTTACTGTTTGTTGAGTATTTGGATTTTCACTAAAGTTAACCATTTTTTCTCTCTCTGGCCTAGTAACCATTATTTAATTATTTGGAGTCAGCGCAATGTGTGCTTTTCTTCCATTCATCTACAATTCGTCTTCAAAACGTTGTTGTCTTACATTATGAGTACTATACTTGAACACCTTACGACACCTTATCAATAAAAAGTCACAAAACTAGTTTCTTATTCCCCATATTTATGTGATTTCATAAATTATTACGTATTTCCTTGCTCTTAATTATGGCTATGATAATATGATATTTGTACCATCTGTTTGTAAAATAATATGAGTGAATATCAATATTTGGTTTCATATTGTCTATTATTTTGTCCTTGCTCATTATCTAAATATGTCTCATCTATGAAGTTATCAACTGAAATATTTGCGCGACTTTCAGCGTGTCATCTGATAATTATGTTAAATATGTTATCGTCTTTGTTTAACAAGTCAATTTTATTTTTCTCAGAATTCACTTGAAGTATTGATATAAATTCTAGTAATCTGCAGACCACACACTGCGAAATTAATTAATGATCAGAATAAAAAATACATTTGGTCGCCAAGTGCTTTAGACAAATAGTTGTTGCGTATCACAATTTATTGTTAATAGGACCCACTTCATCTTTGTATAAAAAAACGCATTTTTACCGTTTATTAAATTTTACTTAAATTACGAAGTTAGTGCTACTTATTATGGGCTTTAGAGTCCCTTTTTTCTCTTTTCATGGTTATGAGTTAAGAAAAATCGACTAGTTAAAGGAAGCAAATTTTGTAGACGCTTGCTGGAATTACTTGATATGAGTTTGAAAATGTGATATGCAGTGTAGACTGAGTCAAGTCGTAGTTTCTCAGTAAAGATATTTTAATGTACTACTTTTATCCTTATGATAAGATTATTCTTTAGGTATGAGTTGGTATGACGTGTTTTGGTTATATAAACCTTAGTTTTCGGTATAATTTTAAGTCACAAAAAATAAGGGCTGTAATAATGTTCGTTTCGTTGCAAAGCAACCTTGACTCGGTTTTGGGGTGTTACTGCTTGACATTTAATTGTTTCAATGTGTGGAATGAAAACTGGACATCTGGTCGATATTCTCGATACATTCTGAATGGAGCTGCAGTCCTTACGTTAGTAGCCTATTTGAACTTTTGTCATTCATTACACAACCTAGAATATAGGGCATTCTCTGTCTCGGCAGCTGTAATGCATCAGTGCCAAAAAAGACATCTGTTAATAGATGCAAACTGATTGTGATTACTTTATATCAGGCTCTATTTGCAAGATTGAATACTTCATGTTGTAACAAAACATTAAACATATTTCACAATGAGTTAATTCATTCAATTTATTGTTTCTTGCTACGTTTGAAATTAAATGGACTAGAAAGTAGTCAAAATCTTCTGTGTTATGGTTATGTTACAAGGTCAGATATTCATTGTTTTTCTTGCTCTTTACTACATGAAAACGGCTATTCTTTAGGTCAGAATCTATTATTCACTCATTATCAACATGGAAATCCACGAAGGTTGAATTTTATAGCTATGGGAAAATCTTATCGATTCTACGATAACGATGCGTGAAACTAAGAAATTGATTCTTGTTTAGCTGTGTCGCGACGACATTGAGCTCTAAATTTAGCTTGCGTGGCATTCTTCCTCCGATTTTTATACCTCTTTATATAATAATACATAGTATCTTTTACGTTAATTTAATTCTTCGTCTTGTTTAGGTATTTCTATAGATTTGGATCGCAAGAAAGATACTTTTTTTTTTATTTACGATGTAGGTTTCTTTATTTAATTCTTGTCTTCGTTATTATTTTATGCGGTATATTCGAATATTCTGTTTACTCAGTAGTTACCATGTTCCAATCTATGTTATCTTTCTTTGCACAAGCATCCCCGTTAGACATGTGAAGTTTGCAGTAGTTTATTGCAAGTTGTGTGTTATGTGTTTGAATGACAAACGTTTCGCCGAAGACTGTACTGAAACCGCTCAGTTAATAATTTGTCTGTTTGCTTTGTCTTTCTTTTGTTAAGTTTTCTACCAAGAAATAGATGATAATATGTAAATTCATCGTCTGGGGCTTAATCTTTTAGTACTAAGTCTTTTTGACTTCACAGTTTCCTTTGTAGGCCTTTGTTGAATTTCAGATATTCACAAGTACCAATTACCTAGATTTGTCTAGTTTTATGTCCTTATTGGTATTCTTAGCTATAAAAGTCTATATTATCTCTCTCTAGCTTTGGTTTAGATTTCTAAACCGCAAGCAATCGTGATCATTAATATTCATGTTGTACATGTTATCGCATTCTTATTATTTGTTTTATATCCCATAAATTTTTCTGCATTCAAAAGATAAGGTTATACTAAACTATACATTTGTATACTCTTAATTTTACAACAAGCATCACTGATGGATTCCATTTGCATCCCTTCGGTAATCTCGTTTCAGATGTAACCGACGCTTGCGTAGGTGATTTAAGTCTGCACTATTTCTAAATTGCTTCAGTTGTGGTTTCGCAACTTGCCTTAATAATAGTTCGCGCAGTATACGCGGCGCATTGTCCGCGAAGTCATTGACACTTCGTATTGCTTATTGGTAAATGAATCGCATCCGTGTTATTATGGCTTACCTACATATCAGCTCTAAGAATTTTAGTAATATTATGATTATTATTATTTTTTAATGCTGCCTTTTCAGTATCACTGCTGTTTAAAGGTCTCTCAACTGTCCATCCTCTACTTCAACAAAATGCATAAAAGCGATTGCAGATTGCGTTTTTTGTTCTCGTTGTGTAATACTGATAAGTGTAAGATTTAGTTCACGTACGTCATTTGCATTTTCTGTCTTCTACTAAGCTATTTAACATCTCACCAGTCAATTTTGTCTACGTGCTTCGAAGGCAAATAAATTGTGGTATACAGATTACTATGCCAAGTGGTGGCCGTCTTTTCACTTCTTGGCATAGTGATCCCTAAGCCCTATATTATGGACAACATGCATTATCAGATGCCAAGGCGAGTCCTTGACATCACCCTGTGTGATGGTTCTATGTCTTGTTTGATATTCATAGAACGTTAGGCACACACAGTCACACACCCTTAGTGTGTAAATGTCAATATAAAGTTTACTTTTATGGAAATTACGGTAATACCAAGCTGTAGAAATCTATTTTCGTTTAATCCCATCTGTTTGATTTTCCTTATCATTTCGTTTGACGATGTTTTTGTTTCAATACAAATTCTTGTTAGTATCCCAATAAATATCTGGAATGTTACCATTTGTCGCTTCTTCAGAAATAGTACCTCTAATCCTTAGCCACTATAACAGTTATTCTGCCGATAATCCTTTCTGGTTTTCGAACAGGAATTCCTAACGCCATAAGTGTTATAAAGATAACAATGTTGCTTCAAAGTAAATACTTGGCTGGAAATTATCATTCGGAGATAAGTCTTTATCATTTGAAATTGCTTTCCAAAATCGTGAAATAAGATTTGAAAATAATGGTGGCTGTCTGGAAAAGTCCTTGTAAAGAGTTTTTGATCGTTATGGAATAGATCTGGAAATAATCAAGTCTTGTTCCACGAATAACCTCTAAAAAGATATTACTTAAGTTCCGGTATTCGAGGAAATATATATTAGAAGGATTATTAGTGTTCTCTTAAACTACATGGCTTTATTTGGTGGGCATCTGTTAAGGCACGAATACACAGACAGATTTGTTATTAGCACTGAGTCTTATATCGTTATATTATTTAGTAATAATAATAAAGCACGCAACTCAATTTCAATGAACCTGACATTGTAGAAAATACCAAACATCTATCTTTCCCGACGTACGTATTTATTTATATCGTATACATAAAAGTCAGACCGATACATTTAAATCAAGATGATTGCAGTATTCCTATCGCAAAGAAAGCGTATCTTCCTCTTACGTCTGTAGAGCTTGGTCCATTGCTCTCCCGGTATGCAACTAAAAAGCAGTCCGTTGGGTCGACGCACCAATGCATAATACATGCCAATTCGTGCGATTCTCTCCCTCTTATTTTGCATACACGTAATTAATTGAGCTCGCACGCTATATTAGCGCGGCATTTATAAATAAACTATCTATTATCGAATACACTGTCTACAATTTATTTAAATTTATATTTTAATATTTACTCATCAGTAAGCTTTATCATTCATGTCCATTGCCAGTCGTGTAAAGTTCTTATAGTGGTAACTTTTAAAACTCCAACTGTTATGTTTCTTGTTCCTATAACACGTGTTACAAAAGACAGTGCATTTATGAAACAAATGTGATAATAACAAAGGTATATGTACTTACAACTAGGCTAATTGGCATGAAAATAGCCTGGTAAAATTAGCGTTGTTAGCAAGCCCCTAATACATTCTTCAGTTTACGAGTAGTACAATAATGATTCTAGTAGAAAGCTTAAAAGTAATGGTGAGCTGTGGTATTCGTTTAGAATTGTGTGTCTCATCAATCATGACATTTTTTATTATTTAAGTATCTTACTTTATCTTACTAAGGATGTATAGAGGGACTTGGGGAGGACTTTGCCCAGCAGTGGGACAGTATAGGCTAAGGAAAAAAAAAAGAAAAGTATCTCACTTTAATTGATGAGGTCAATGTGCGAATTCACTAAAAGGTTACCTACATATATTTTATCAAGCACTGGTCATCAGCTTAGGGAGTACATCTCCTTCGAGAAGGTAGGGATCTTGTCAGATATACTGGTTTGAAAGAGATCGCGAAAGACGAGGATCGGAAGAAAAAAAGGGAATGCCTAACTTATCTAAAAATACAGACTAATAAAAAATACGTAAGTATCTATGATAAAAATAATGTAATGTGGTACATACAATTATGAGAACGAAGTTCTTACATCATTAGGACACTAAATCAAAACTTTTAGCATCTCCACTAACACCAGTAGCTTTTCACGGCGTTGATCATCTAACAAATGACTATCATAGATAAAAACATAAATACTTTACTTTCCCAAAGTGAAAAGCTAGAAAAACATGGCATATGATTGATCTATGATTCACTGATTATCAGAGCGATGTAGATGTGTATCGCTACTGAGAATCATAATGTATAAGAATCAAGTTAATTAATAAGATCTGAAGAAGTATTTTACACTAATTACACTTGTGTGACATCTTCGTAAGTAAACCCATTCTCCTTTTATACGGCGGAACAAGTCTTTTCATCATTGACATCTCTGTATGGGCTGTGGGTATGGTGAGATTGCCTTTTGTTTGACAGTGAGGATTACCGTATGTTCTTTCATTTGGATACTTGTTTGTTTTTGTTAACACATCAACAACAGCGTTTTAAGACAGATGCTGCTTATTTGGAGTACATTTTCCTTTTGATGCACTCTCTGTTACATTAAAATAAAAAAAACCTAGATACGCTCTCGAACAAAACTCACAACCAAAAATTTCTACAATTACAGTAGGTCGTGACAGTTCCGAAATGATTTTTTTTTTAGACTTCTTGAAATTACTCAATTTCTGTGGTAATTTTTTTAAGGACATGTTTTAGGCATTGATCGTGCATCTTGGGTTTTTATATATACACACATCAAAAGTGTCTAGGGATCAACATATATTTTTGCAATAACTTTTCTCCTGATTGATATTAATTAAAATTTTCTTTAAGGATTCATCGAATAAAGTGTTTTCGTTTGTCACAGTAACGATAAACCAAGTCACCTTTGCATTAATAAAGAAATTTGCCATTTTCCTAATAAAGGGATTTTTGACATTTGAACCACTAACACAAAAGTTCGAAAAAAAGACTGAAATAACAGTTTTCTTTAAAATTTTATTGGGTAACTTAAACAATTAATAATCCGTGTTTCTACCGCGAACACTAACAACACAAGAACATCGGTTTGGCATACTCAAAATGAGTTCATCCAAATCACGCTGTGGAATGGCCGCCCATGTTCGTTGCAACAACAAAAAAAGGTCTTCTTGCGACTGGATACCCTCCATATTCGGCAGAGCTCTTCTCTGTAGCATATCCCATGCATGCTCAATCGGGTTCAAGTCTGGCGACTGAGCAGGCCAGGGCAGGACATTGATGTTAGCTGCGGCGAGAGTCTGTCTTACAACTCTTGCGGTGTGCGGTCGTGCATTATCATGCATTAACTGAAATAAGGGACCGATTTGCACTTGTAGAGGAACGATGACGTCTGATACAATCGTCTCAGCATAAATTTGAGCGTTGAGGTTGCTTCTGATCCAAATCAACTCAGTTCTTCCGCCGATCCAAATACCCGCCCATATCATGATGGTTCCACCACTATAAGGATGGACTTCCTGGCAGGATTTTAATCGCTGTTGGCGTCCAGGGGTTCTCCAGTGTCGTATACGTCTTGTATCCGGTCTCATACCAAAACGAGACTCATCAGAAAAGCACACGAAACGCCATTGTTCTTCTGCCCAATTTCTGTGTTCAAGAGCCCATTGATATCGAATCCTACGATTGTGCATTGCTATAGGTGGTACCCGTAGCGGTCTTCGGGAATGAAGGTTCACTTCATGCAAGCGGTTTCTGACTGTTTGGTCGCTAATTAAGTTCCCTGAAGAGTGATGAAGCCTCACGGCTAACATCATGGCGGTTATTGTTGGAGCTCTTCGAGTTAAGATTTAAATGTATCGGTCTTGTCTCCATGTGGTGCAGCGATACCGTCCTCCATGGCGCTCAGCCACGGTACCAGTGCTTCGGTAACGTGTCCAAAGTCGACTGATAACACTCTGACTTGTATTCAGAGCTAAAGCCACAGTACGTTGCCGGGAACCAGCTTCTATCATTCCCACGGCTCTGAGCATTTCTTCCCTGCTTAAATGACGTCGCCGCTCCATAATAACGTTGGTTTTAATCAGTAGTAGGGAAACAGTAGCACTAATAATGTCTTCAATGCGTTGTATGTTTTTATAGGGAAAATATTGACAGCTGATTTTCATCTTTTACTCGAATTGGATTCACAGTTCCTGATTCGAATTATGAAATGCACCAAAAAGGATCCATATAAATTTATAAAATCATAAATTTATTACAAAGCCACATCTCAATCTCAAGAAATCCGCATAAAAATGCTTGATCCCTAGACACTTTTGATGTGTGTATTAATGATGCTATAATATAATATTTTGGGACAACTCACACACGAACATCTGATCCCAAACTAGGCAGAGCCTGTACTATGGTAACCAACAATTGAAAAACATACTTATATATCTGTAAATACATACATATTAAAGATAAATTGCACCCAGACAGAACAAATGATCGTGCTCATCACACAAAGATTTGTCCTGGGTCGGAATCGAACTCACGAGCTCCGGCTTAGTAATCAGGGTCACTAACCACTAGACCAAAAGGCCCGTCTTCATAAGTTTTGTGTAACGGTAATTGGTGGTCGGATGCCAATAAAAATGTAACAGGTACATGGTGGACAAGTGTAGCTTTTGGCTAGTCTATTGCTCGTAGTTCGGATTATTATTAAAGTGTCTATCTATGCATTTGCAGACGCGTAGGTGTCTACCTACGCGTCTGAGGTCTGTGTCATCGAAAGTGTCAAAATTCTTTACAATTTGTTCTATGGTAAAGGCTGTTTAAAGCATGAGTATTACAAACTTAAGATGCATCAAATGCAGTGTTCTATGCTAAAAACCACGGAATCTTGTTTGCACACGTTATCTTTGCCCATTACCACCCCATTAGTGCCCATTTACACTTACCTTATCTTTCTCCTTTGTACAAGGGAACGTCTTTTTGTTGCTTTTTTGTTTGCCCTTTGAGTGCTTACAAAGCACAGGACACACGGTTTCGAAGTATTTAAATATACTCCATACACCTAGTTTTTAACCTGTTCATCATGCTAGTTTCGTAATATCAAAGGCAATTTTTGAGCGTTACTTGTTCTTCATTTTTATTTTATTTAAGCTTTCCTTAAATAAAATAAAAATGAAGAATCCATGACTATACTTTTGGCTCATAAATCTTCATTATATTACGATACTGAAGAATACGCATCATATATTGTGAAGAAATTCCTTCCCTCATCTTCTTCTTCGTTGAAAATATCTAGATCTAAATTTCTTCTGTCATGAGAAAGACTAAGTTTTAAATGTTCTTCACCAGTTTGTCTACAATTTCGATTGTTATCATTGGAAATTCCAGCAAGTTATAGAAGCCGATGCTTTCTAACAAGTAACTCAAGTTCAGCGGCTGACTCACTGTTTACGTTACGTTTCTCGCCCTTGAGCGCTCGAGCCTCTTATGTAATGTTTATCTCGTCTGTTGCGGTTCATATTATGTGTAAATCATTATACCTATACATAAAGTTTCGATTGATTTTGTCCATAGATCAAGCAGACAGCAATATTTTTACATAGTGATTACCTTAATATAAATTTGTATGTAAATATTTCGCATACCTAATGCTTCCTGTACTGATGTCACAACAACATCTAGCGCTTAAAATACTTAAATTAATAAGATGTTGTAGGTATTTTTGACTTTATATAGAGCTACCTAAGTTTTTGAGTAGGTACTTATATAATCTGTTGGATTTGTGCAGAGCCTGCGTAAGTGACCCCGCCGGTCCAGCAAATGCAAGAATGGGACTGATTTGTTTTTAGTCGGTGAAAATCCGACATATCCCCACGCTGTGCCCTCGGTGTGGGTTGAAGTCATAAGCGTATCACCCCGAAAAAATAATATAGGTTACTTAAATAATGTCTTAGGAACAAATACTCTGCTAAACAAAATTAATAAAATTTACAAACATTTCCTCAAGCCACGTAAACCAATCTGCAATTAAAAGTCTCTGTACTAATTTTTTCTCCGTTAATTAGCGTCAGCACAAACGCAGCGTTTAACCGACTTAAACAATGCATATGCGTATGCAAACAATGCCTGGATTTAATGGCTGTGAAATAGTGCATAAGTCATTATTATAGTGTAAAAGTAATAACAGTTTGCCATTATGACCCGGTACCATCGCTGCTTTCTTTACTTGCATACAGGTTTCTTTCACAGGAAATTGAGCACCTACTTATTAGTATGCAGAAATTATTGTCTTATAGCTTATTTACATTCATTCATTGAGAATAAGACAGAAGTTTTTTACTCCATATTAAACTTCAATAATATGTCTGGACCTTAAAATAGGCTATGACCCCTAAGTTTATTTAGTTTTTTTTTGTCAGGGTAGCCAAGTAGAGAGTCTCGACTCTGGCGAGCTCTAAAAATAATGTAATATTCACTAATCTACTAACAGAAATAAATGCAATAAGGCATGCGTCCTTCATCAGATGAGCATCTAGATAGCAACTAGATCCCTACTTTAGATGTGAAAAAAATAATAATGTTATTGAGTACAAGTAAACGTTAATTTCCATTACTCAATGTATCTTCATACTTAATCAGCTCATCGGAATCCGTAATGTGATGTAGTCTAGCTAATGCTAACTTAGAAGCTACTTAGCAATTACTACCTCAAATCTCAATAGGTATATCACCTAGCTCTTCCCTAACTAGGCTAAACAAAATCTTCTATCTATAACACCACGTTTCTTGATCTTTTCTAACTCATTTTCAGATCTCTCGGTAACGCACTTGTTCAATCTATACTTTATCGCCACTCAGGTAGACAGTTGTTACGGCCAATTGTAACTGTGTTTGACGTGCAAACAATGTTGACCTATTTATTGAAGTACTTCTATTGTACTTATCTACATACCCAATATTTGCAACTCGTGTAGTTTATT
Source organism: Plusia festucae (assembly GCA_950381575.1). Lineage (NCBI taxonomy): Eukaryota > Metazoa > Arthropoda > Insecta > Lepidoptera > Noctuidae > Plusia > Plusia festucae. The sequence continues at coordinate 2,971,307 of OX494447.1, forward strand.
GGCACAAACGGAAACACTATTTACCTGATAAGTGATAAACTAACATTCTCAACCATATCTGGATGCTATCATTATTATATTAGGTATTTTAATTTAACGTTCTTCAAGTGATTCGTATTACGGCAGAGCAAAGCACGCAGTTTCAATTAAAGAATTGAAACTGCGTGCTTTGCTCTGCCTTTAGGCTAAAAATAGTTCTCCATCAGAAATTGAATACATAATTAGATGAGAATGATTGAAGCTATGCAATCAGGATTTCCAAAAGATCCACCAATCTGTTTAGATATACTGGGAGCATCTGTCGTTAAACTCAGCTTAAGTTTACATATCCTGATAGATCTTTTACATAGCTAATATTAAGACACTACTACAAATGATAGATACTAAAGGAAGGTCAGACAAGTCCAGAAATAAACTGCGGAAACCAGTAATCACTTTGACAACTAGATCAAATTGTGGCCAAGAATAGGCAAATGCACATATAAGCAAGTATAATGGAGAATCCATCACAACGTGTTATCAAGTTCCTGCGGCTTTACCGATAACATTACAATATGCAAAATTGACACGGATCGCAGTAACGGGAAACTATGTGGGCGGTGACCCTAATAAAATAGTGCATATGCGAGTGTATGGCAAATATGGAGCATGTTTTAGAGGTGCAGAACTTGGTTCGCACTGGTACCAGGTCCCTTAGACAAGGCACACTTCTACAAGCGTTAACGATGATAGAAATCGCTTAACTGATATCAAACGTATGAAAATGACATTTCTCTTCGATAAGTCCGTGACTTAGACTTGTCACTTTCATGCATTTCAGCGATTCGATCAGCTTTAAGCGATTGTAGAAATGTACCTTGTCTAAGAGGGCAGTAGTCAGACAATATTAGATCCTATTAAAGGTGAATCGAGTAATGCGTATGCATTTATTTCTATTTGATTTCTAACCTGTACTTATTAATCTTTTTGGTACAAGTTCTTGATTATGCTTTCAACCTCAGAAATTTAGGTGCGTCATGTTCTTTCTTAAGAGTATATAATTATTACAAACCAATAGGACACTGAAGCGAAACTGTTTCGACTTTGACTTTTAAAAAAGACCTGATAAGTCCTCCTGAAAAATCTACCACGTCCGTATCATTTTATTTCCGTAGTAACCTGCTTCAAAACCTACCGTTTCCATTTGTTTATTTTTAATTAATAATTGTTAATTACTCCACTATAAATTGTAATTCTACCTTTTTGGTCGTCATGCGAATGAGGGCATTACATTAATTGTATTATGTCATTTAATTGACTTAAAGTGGTATTCACCTCGCGTGTGACCCGACCCTGCGCTATATCAGATGCAAGGCCAGTTGCAACAACCAAATGTTATCCGTAATTGCGTGATTGTTTGAAGAAATGTCCCGATTTATTCAAGTTTTTGGGAAGTTGCCAAAGCCATGTATGGACCTTTAAAAGACTTAAAGGCTCGTGAAATTATGCTTTTACTGATAAAATCTGTCGTGTGAATGTTGGTATGAGAATAAAGGTGACAATTTTGTTTATTGTGACCCTGGTCACCATAGCAAAATTTTAAGGCTTTTATTATTTGTTTCTAAAGGTTTGTTGTATGGATTTAAACTGTGTTTTGTTATATTTACCGATACGATGCGTTTTAAGAGCTAAGAGACATTTTTGGATTACGAACTTTAATTCTGTTTTTTATTTACGAAGTTCTGTTACGAAACAGTGTTTATAAAGTTAAGACGTCAATTATTTTCAACTTCCGTTATAACTGCTAACCTCAGCATTACTTTCAACCTGGATACCTAAGGACGCCTGTCACCTATGTAACCCCCTTTTTGCGCCAGGCATAGGAAAAAGTGGATTCTTCTTTAACCCTGTTTGTTTTTCATACAGCTTAGTAGTGATGAGGTTCGCACATTACTAGTATTGTATTTGTTATATTGTCGCCGCTAGGAAGTTAAGCAATGATATATATTTTATTATTTGATTAAATGTTCTTCCATTACATAAGTGATTTTTCTCACTCTTCCCTCTAGGTCCATAACTAGGTGAATGTTTCTGAATTTCCGCATCTTCAGTATCTTTAAATAATGATTTTAAAAACCCGGATTAACCTGGAAGCCATTTTTCCTAAGAAAAACACAGTTTTGAGTTCTCCAAATAATTTAAATCTCTTTTTGTCTTCCACAGATGTGCCTAACAGAATGGATCAGACTCCGCGACTACGTCGGGGGCCGTTCCCGCAAGGTTTTAGGCCGAGAGATCCCCGCGTGGGTGTGGGAGACCTACCACGTTGTGGGCGTTTTTCTCTTCGGCTGCGCTTGCCAGCAACTCACCACGGACGTCGCCAAATACACGATTGGGAGGCTGAGGCCGCATTTCTTTGATGTAAGTTTATTATATACCTAAATTTTTATTAATATTTCTAGCAATATGGTCCCACAAGTATATCTGAAATTTGCAGTAAGACTAGAAGCCAACTCCAACATAATTTGGAAAAAGGCTAGGCAAAAGTTGTTTCAAGCAATTACTAAAAGGTCACTCTAGAAATATCTTCTTCTTTTGTTTAGCATTTTCCCAAGCTATTTTAGGATCGGCTTCCAGTCTTACCAGTTGTAGCTAAATACCCTGTCTAATAAATAGATGCGGTAACCGAGTTTCGTGAGTTCTTGAATTCTCAAAAGAACAAACCCTAAACAAATAAGAAAGTGGGTGCATAACATCTTTCTTCAGGATCGTTACTTAATCATATTTCCCTTAATAAAAACGTGAACGATAAAGCAACTAGTTATAATACTGAATGTACAACAGTATTGAATTTTCATTGTATGATTACTGCGACACGTGTATTGTCGAACGTGACAGTTTCCACGTATGTTTTCAAACAATTAGTTATAAGCAAATATATGCGTCGGTAATGAAATGCGATAATGATTTTAAGGCCCATAGATATATTATAATAAGATAGGTATTTTGTAATTAAATGTGTTTTGCTATTAGATTCTAGTCTTGATATTTGTTCTGTGTTAGTAAACGAAATATTATTCATACAATATTTTATGAAAATGCAAATAAAGGTATAAGATTAGATCGAACGTTCGGAACGTCATTAAAAATCTTACAGAAAAGACCTTGCACCTTGCCCTGTCATAGAGATATAGATTTCTTCTCTGGGTAGCCAGTTAGGAAATATCGACTCCATCGAGTTTTAGAATAATATAATATTATTTATTGTCAAATCTTTATTAGAGAAACATTTAAGTATACATTTTTTTTAATGCATAAAGGTAACAAACATTGTTTGCCGCTGAAAATAATTCATGGTATAACTCCATACATATTTTGTATCATTTAAAAACTCTATATTACACTATGGTGTATGTTCAATTGGTGTTTTGTCTACTCTCGTTTTAATTTACTCGCACTTTACCATTGTTCTCGAACCTAAAGAAAATATTTACTCAAGTGCCATTCTGTCTAGTTTTTCAGTTTTTACAGTTACAATAGCTGTGTAATCACTGAAATTTTTCCATAGAAGATTGTGCTGTAAATGAATTCGACACATTGCTTAAACATTTTAAGCAATGTGTCGTCGTTAGTTGACTAAACCAAAAGTATTCAAGTTAGATTTCCTGGACCAGTACTTAACCACGTCGACAAATTATCACTGGCGGTGTATAGGTCCTCGCGTGAACAGGAAGTAAGTAGAATAAACTGGGCAGCTCAAGAAGTGGCCAAAAAAATATAAACGTTTAATGTGAACGCACTTAATATGTCACAGCCGCATACGCCGTTCGCGTCGCATTTTCCTAGCCGACCACCAATAGATATTTACTCGGGCGACAAAGAGAGTTAGGATGACCTATGAAAAAATACATTTCTATCCTATCATTTATGTCCTATCACCAGAAGGGTAAAGGTTTATATGTTTTCGAAAATGATAACAAACAGTCAGGGCAATACTTCCACTCTATTAGGTCTCGCTCAGTCAGTCATGTGTGTTTGTTCTCGCTTTTGTTACGTCACTTGGGGTGCCCACTGAAAACCAGCACTGGATTGTGTCTCACAGCACAACTAGAATGATGCTGACTGGGCACCTCGTTGTTGCACAGACACCATTGTAGTTTACATTTTACTAGCTTCTGCCCGCGACTTAGCTCGTAAAAAAAATTCAATTTTCCCTCTTATATTTTGTTTGTAACAGTAAATATTATTTGAAAATGAATTTGAATGTTTTAGATTTTCCTTTGAATTAGAGAATTTCGTATTTCTATTTATCGACACTAAGGCAACACAGACAACGCTTTCTAATATAAATCTTATTCTAAGTATCATATATTCTAATGATTATTCCTATGTTTAATTAGTTTACTAAACTAACAATTGTTAATTCTGTTACTCATGATTACGATGAAGTGTAAAACAAAATATTTTAGTTTCACCAGTGTTTTATAATTAGTCGGTCGTTAAACGTAAATAGCATAGTTATAACAGATGTTAATAATAAAATGAGTTTAGTATTGTTTATTTTGGCAATAAAAGTATTGAGATTATGTGGGTCGTTTCTTTCTTTTATCTATGAAATAAAAACTGTGGGTGGGTGCACATTGTGTGCCAAATTTTAGACACATAATATGTGTTATTTGAGAATATGTTATGCATAAATAGTAAATTATAAAAGTAATATTTAAGTTTAAATAGTACTTAGGTACTGTTTTATTAAATTAATTGTTATAATTATACAGGTATATTTTTATACTTTCAAAGTCATTTTTAGGGTATTTTTGGATTATATGTTCCAATCAAGAATGTGCAGGTACTACCAACAGTATATTTGAAACGTATTAGAAGCAAAATCAATCAATATAAAATTTATTTTCTATTAATAAACTATCTAACAAACCAACATTACTCAACTTAAACATAACATGCATTTTATTTCTGCCATAAAACAATTACAAATGGCCGTAAATATTTGAACACTAATATTTATGGCGTCCGTGGCTACTGTCATAGTTTATGATTATGGTTGGAAACCGTAACATAATTATTTGTAAACCTTCATCTTAGAGACACGTGTTGGGATATTAAATAGGCAGGAATATGGTGATTTCTCATAATCTCTCAGTTGCTTGTCATGTTATTTTTAATTCGTTTGATGTTTGAAGACATTAAAAGTGGGTAAAGATAGCTCTACATTAATTTTGACAGACCATTTCTCGCCTTAGAATTTTTTGTAGTTATGTTATTTAGTAGGTAACTTACTTAATTATTCATGTAAACACATAATATTGAAATAATACATAAGACAAAAATTGTGTACATGTTGTGTTCCTTTAAGAGGCCTTATTTACTAAGGCCTAGTATTTTGATCCCGGGTTAACTCAAGCAATGGTTAATTATGCTTACCCTTTTTTCTCATACCTATTACTTTTTCCTACATATTGCATTATTTTTATTAAATTCATATTTTTTTATAATAGAGCCTTTTTTAAAAGTGAGGCAAATATCCCTGTTTTTCCCACTCTATCAATCGTCTAGAGAGAAGAAACATTATCTAGCTTACTGTTTTTCTTTTCTTAAATGCTTGTGCTACGAATGGGTTCATGTCGGTAGTGCAGTGGGTGGGATACGAACCGGCAACCACATGATCGAAAGTCGAACGCCCTAGCCATTAGGCTACTGCTGCTAATAACATTTACAGCCTAATTCTATCCAGGAAGCTTCTTTAACCATTAAAATAAAACTACTTTAAACGGATTCTATCGCGGTTTATTTTGATTTTAGTTCCCGACGTTTCAACACCTTTGCAGGTGTCATGGTCACGGGCAGACTGAGATGGTATTCGTCTTGACAAGATATGTTGCTCGTTCTACCTTCAAGTTTTTATAATTTAATTTAATTTTAATTCTTTAACCATTCTGAAATGGGTCCGGAAATCGAAAATTGAATGGCTCTATAAAATAGTAATCCTCTCATAAAATTGAGGTAATGTTAAATAAATCCCAGTATACGATCAACAAAGTTCTGCAAATCCCACACAAGCTGTAAGTCAATTGAGGAAATAACTCATTACAGCAGTCGTAAGAAGTGAACTAGCAAATTGCTACTATTAGCAATAAAGCTGTTTAACCACGGGGTAACTGCCCGTCTCTGGTAACATAGATCGGGGTAATAGTAGTTAATAATACTGTCATGTGACACAAAGAATAAGTATTTAGTTTTGAAGTAACATTATCTCATATATAAAAACGTCGGGGTGGTTACGACACTACAATTACTATCTATTTCATGTGAAATGGTGTACAAGTGTTGTGATGCAATTCTTTTTTCTGTTATCATTTTCCAAAAGTAAAATTTACACAATTTGTTGGTTCAAAATATCAGTGTTAATTGAGACGTGCTGGCATTGGAAACTGTTAGTCTATGGCACATGCAATTGTATAATAATATTGTCTTTTTACTTTCTTAGCTGGCAATTATTTCTGTTTTTATCACGATCTGGCACTTAAGACTTTTTTGCGATGGGCAAACCTTCAAAAGGCACCCGGCCTTATGGGGACTAAGACCGAGGAGTTGGGATTTTCACGTCACTAAAACCACCCTGGTCACCATCAGCACATGGAGGAGGGTTCTTTTACCTCAGACTTTAAATCAGAACATCAACCAGTGTCGTATAGATAAACCTACAATTTTTAATATCTTGGAATCAGTAAACACATTTTTTAATAATAATTATCATTCATTTATTTTGGAGTAACTCCATTTTAAATTTCGATAATCTCATTGAATACATGATCATTCAATATTCCATCCATAGTATCGATACTGTCATAAACTCAATTATATTGTTATTTTTACGTTACTATGGCAACGGTTAATACGTTTGACCTCTGCGTATATCTAATTAGATCCACTTGAGTATCGACGTATCAGTTGCGAAATTGCGTGTCAACAAGAGCCGGTTTAGTTCACACACATGGTCGACAGTGTGTGGTATTGGATGCTTTGTAGATCTTATCTAGAGTCGATGCAGATGGCAAACTGTTAATTTTTGATTACTTGAATAGGTTTATAAATATGGTAAAATGTTGCGCCTTTTTAATGTATACGAGGTTTTTATCTTGCGTACTGAAATAATTAAATCTTTTCTTTCGCCACCAAGAAGCCCCGATAATTATTCAAAAATATTAAGCTACAAACTATAAGTTACGGTACTATCAAGATAGAATATAGGTAGAACCGTTATGAGGGTCCGCAAAACAAATATGGGTCAGATTTTTTATTGACATTTAAACATTGTCCAATTTGATAAGTGTTTGTTCAAAGCTTCAAGAGTTTTTTTTTATACTGTGTATCTGTATATACTGTTTTTTTCATTTCAAAACAAACATGCTTTACAATCTAAACACAACTAACAACTTATGTACCACAGCGTGGCTGATTTAAAACCAGACCATTAAGACGTTCCTCATATTCTACAAATACAACATATTGCAGCAGTTATTTGTGTAAATATCCTCTCTTTAATAACCTTTTTTATGGTTTCGTCATTTTAATGTGTTAATAGCGGCTACTGTGGGCGATGGTCTTAGATTATGTCCTCACGTCTAAATTTATTTTATAGTTTTATGTCGTGTTTAGTGTGACGTAATATGTAAACTGTCTCTATTTAATATTTGTAATACTAGTAATGTTTGGTACATTTTATTATATTATGCTACCGGTCGAGAATTGATGTAATCAGAAGTAGACAAATAGACACTTAACTTGATATTAACATATAATTATTACAGTTTTTTTTTTCATCTTAAAATGCAAGCAGTTACTATCATTTGTAAACATACGACTCCATTAATATCTTCAATGAAAAATGCCGAGACATTCCAATTAAAAAAAAAACTTTATCGTCATTATCAGAAGACTTGTAGATGGTTAGGATAAAAGAAATCACAACAAAACCATAGCCAGTTAATACTTAAAACTCAGCCCAGCGAGTAGGATTCTACAATATTCCACATAAGTTCGATATAAATCACTTCCTAAACCTCCAACATTGTAATAAATTCCCAGCATTACTATAAGCTCTTCAACGTCGTTTCCAATTCAATAAATTCAAAATACAAATTATACTTACGCTCAATAACTTACTTATCATATTTCGCTACAAATCTCGCTGAAATCCCGCGTCATCTAAATAATTCTAAGTTAAGCATTGAGACGGCCACTCTATATTTACCTTGCACTCGCGTATGACGTTTTGTTGTCTGGGTGGCTCTTGTAAATACGTGTGAAAACATACGGAACCTTATTTATGGCGCGTACGTTTGATAAACGTGAGTTTTTATACGTTTTATTGATGACAAAGTTTCACTGTTGCAACTTTTTGTCGGTTCAAATTATTTGCAAGCACTACTTATTGCGATGTTTAAAAGTCGCTGAATAGTTTGGGTAGTTAAAGTTGTTAATGAATCATAATTATATTTATTAACATTACCTGTTTAGTGTGGATATATGCAAGCAAAAATAAAGTACACAACGGTCATAATTATGCACTTTATGTAAAGAGTCTATTGCATTATAATCTTGCCATAAACTTTAAAATATACTTAAATGATAGAGTCAATAAAAATAAAAAGCTTTAGTTTAGAAGCAGTCACAACTTTATTTATTTATTTAAATACTCATAAAACAAACAAAACGTGAACTTCAGTTAAATAAGTTTATGTATTCAGTTAAAAATATTTATTTACTTACTCAGTAAATTAACGCAGTGGTCCCGCATCATTTTACTTTCCGTATGTTTTCCATCTAAGTGGCTGCCGGTATAAATAATACTTAGGTCTCTACTCGCTTCGCCGCCCGCGACCGTGTGATTTTGACTTATTGGCTGCACGCGGACAGCATACAGTATTCACCAGTTTGGCTTTAGTAATACCCGTATTTGGAAGGATAAATACTAATTTATTAGAACTTTAAATGTCTAGTTGTTGACATCTTGAATGATATTGATGATGATTGGGTCTTAGACAAGCTGTTCGTGGATCTTCTGCTAATGTAACCATTTGAAGCTATCTTAAGGATGATCTTCGGAACAATCGTGGAATATATTCGTAGATTTCGAAAACATGTTTTGCGAGGTAGGTAAAAGTTAAAGAACTACGCATACTGGTAAAATGAAAGCAAATAATAACATAAGTAATATTTGCTTTTCCTATTCTATAGTTTAGTTTTAACTAAACTACTAAATGTAAATAAAAATATATATGGACAACTAATTCGTTAAAAAAAGAAATGTCTAATTTTATTTGTATTTTGTTTAATCATTTTTATTGTAGGTTTTAAAGTCCGAATAATTTTTAAATGGAATATTGATTATTCGGCGTCCTAATCGAATAGAGTGCTCATCATATTTATGTGCCGAAATACACCTGATGCTTGAACACTTTCACAATGCACCTATGATCTCCAAAGCTTACGGCTCATAATCCTTCAATATAAACCAAGCTTAATCTATAGTAATAACTACTGACGGATTTAATTTAGTTTGTCTATCGAAAGATTAATTGCTATCAATCATTAGCTTGAAAGTTTATTTCCTCAACCAATTTATTGCGTTTTTTTACGAACCGTTATTAATTTATGGTTTTGGTCAGATAGAGAAATAAAACGGGCCATAGGAAGTCGTTATGGACTTGATCTTAAAGTCGTTAAATTAATAATTAAGTTAGTACCGTCACGTTTCTAATTATGTAAACCAGAATTTGATGGAGTGTGAAAATAAAGAATAAAATACACTGATGAATATAATACCCATGGAATCTTATTCAGGTCTTACTAAAGTTCAAATCAGAAAGTTATCAAAGATTTTGTTGTGTCAGCCATTGGACGTCTTTTGCTGCAAAAAAAAAACGCTGATCACAAAAAACTAAGTTTTGCCGAAAGTATAACACAATCATACACAAATCAATATCAGCCTCCCGATGGTATCTAAGGCAGTTGATTATAAGATTATAGGTACGGTAATTTAACATTGGATTTAAATTTGCCAGTCGAAAAAAAATTATGTATCGATAACTGCACATCATAGGTACTTGAAATGACTTGAATCTGTTTTATTGGCTTGTCATTTTGTCTCGCTGTATTATTAGAAACCAATTTAGGAACAAAACGATACTAAGAAATCGTATTAGTAACGGCAAAAAGGGTTAACAAACAGGGGTGCGTTCGAAACGGTTCACGCTTGACCGGTGACGTGTGACGATGCGCCGGCGCAGCAAAACGACATATTTGATGTTATGTGAGTTATTTTTAGATGAGATTTGATTTTAATTGAGAAGGACGGCTACGGTGTCTGAATGCTTATTTTTTATAACTCATCGTTATTTTTAGGAAGTATTTTAAATGATGAATGGCAGTAGGTACAGGGACTTTTAAGAACTGGAAAAAATTAATTATCAGTGGAATTAAATAAACCTGCTCAGGACGATCGAATAATTCCAAAAAATATATTTTATCCTTTATCAGTCCAAACCAATGGCCTTAAAATGGCAAAAAAAAATATTTGTATTAAATTTTGCAAAATAATCACGTCTGTATTACCATACCTTTATTCTTTTTGTATTAAAATTGCCAACGTGATCGGAAACCGTGCGGCGCTAAAACCTTTGTTATTAAATTCTTCAATGGATATTATTTTTTAATGCTGTGTCACGTACTATTCGTTCCCCTAACACGCCATGCGTAAATAGGTACCATATGGGCTTACGCTTATATCTACAAAAAGTATTTCGATCCCACTTATAACAGACACAGTGTCACTTCATCACAACACGTTATTTTCTTATTTGTGTACTTTTATTTGACACTGTGTCGACTTATGGAAAACAGATCTCTCTTAAACACCGTGTCTTCTTCGATGCAACTTCTAACTTCATTGTGCTGTGAGTTTTTTGTCAAAGTCTAAAGTTGGCGTCTCCTGAAACACGACTTCAAACGAACACAGTGTATCCCATACGACACATGAGTTCTCTAACTTCAGTGTTGTCATTTACTTTTGTTGCCACAGTGCCTTTTGTGTCTCCTTTTGGAAGACGTCCATCGTCCTCTCCAATAACATTTATTTCATGAACCCGTTTGTCAGTCTGTGTGTCGGTTTCACTTTGATGTGTATTTAGGTGACGTTCACCGTTGAATGTGTCGTGTCATTCAAGTGTTTGTTTTGTATGTCACATCAAATGGCAATGATTTGCGAAAGTGCACCAATGTGACAGAATTTTGGCAAATTTGTATTGGTAACAATGTTTAACTTTGAACATTAATTGTGATGACTTTTATAACCTTTGAATGTGCTATATGCATTTTTAAGAAATATATTTGGAAGATCATCTCTTTGCTGTAGGTATTAGGTTATAATAAATTTGCGGCACAGTTGTAGCTTTAACGTTGATAAATATAGCTGAAGCATTCCTTTCGTTACCATCAATTTCTGTCTCACTTTCAATTAAAACTTGCAAAACATTCGCGGCACACAAATCTCTCATGCCATATCCTTTTCGTATCAATCTTCGCATCTTCATTTACCTCGGGTCTATAAAAACTTATTTTGTTTCAAGTCTTTACTCCTTGACAAATGTCCGTTGCGTCTGGCAATCCTGCGTGATCCTGTTTTAGCTTATAACGAGGATATTCTTGGCCTGCAGTAGTCGGTACAAATTGTTTGAGCTTAAAGATTTATTATCCTTCAATATTTTATTTCGGCTTACAGTTTAGTTAGTTATAAATCCTTGAAAGATTTACTTTTCTCAATTCATTAACAGACATTGATCGATAAGGTCTTGATATAATTATGATTCTTTTCGTTAATTAAGATGCAGTCGGATATAAAAGTTTCGACTGGTATCATTAGGAAGTAAAGTGTTAAGGTGTGATACATTAGCTAGCAGATTTATTTCTTGAAAGCCAAATTAAATTTCTTAGCCGTAGTCTTTTTAGGGTTCCGTACCTCAATATAAAATACGGATTGCTTGAAGGTTCACTTTGTTGTTCGTCTGTCTGTCTGTCAGTCGTCTGTCTATCAAGACCCTTTATATCGGTGCCCCAATCTAAAACTTGGCAAGGAATCGTATTATACTATAATATTACAGAAAATACGTTAAACAATACATTTGTAATTTGTAAATCATAAAAAAATAATAGTCGTTGTACGGAACCCTCGGTAGGCGAGTCGACCTGAACTGGTCCGGTTTTTTAAGATCTAAATTAGATGACAAACGTATCACCTAATTATTTTCACTTGAATACATAATTTTGAATAACCGATTTGTACGTTCCACTTGTCGAATCAGTTGTAATCTTGAACCATGGTTCATTATATGCTTGTTATTAGATATATTTTTATATGTAGGTCGTATGCCTTGACATTTTTAGTATTGTTATGATTGTTGATAAAGATAAACTGTGTAGTAACTGGTAAAGTTGAATCATGTATATTCGAAACTTAAGAAACTTAAAGTTTCCCAAAATTTTTCTTGTAATATTTTTTAAACAGTGTGGCACCAAATGTATTTTACCAGAATAATTTATACAGGATTATTTTTTATGGAGTGTGTATATTCAACGAGGTAATCAGGTGCATACTGAAACAACAACTGAATCACTTTCCCCAAGGAGCATGGAATGAAATCTTAAAATTGAAAATGTAATTTTTGGGAAAAGTTGTTCAGATTTATGCACCTGATTACCTCGTTGGATATACGCACTCTATAAAAATAATCCTGTATGTTTAACGCAATACTGGACCAGACAAATGTAGTTGCCATTAATCCACACGCTAACTCGAAGGAGTCGTCCCACAATATTGTATTAATTGCTGAAAATAGAGCTGTCCCCAACCGCTGCTTATATTTCTTCCTATTCAGTGTCGGGACATCGTAACGAAAATGTTTATTTCCTAAACTATATCAAAATAAGCTTCGTCACGTTTCTCACCCTTGACAGCATCAGAACGACTTTAGGTCATCGTTCCGTGCGTATTGATTGCGGTACATTAGCGGCGCGTCTCAAACGATCAATTAGCGCCATCTAGACGCCGACGATTGAAACGCCATCTGAATTCCATATGGTACAAGGTGTAAGACATGCGATTTTAAATGCCTTAATTCCATTTATGCAATGTATTCTTATTTCTTAATTAATTGTTCCCATAAATGTTATTCTTCGTAACTCTCTTTTGATTTACCACAGTATCTATGGTTGACACACTGATCTAAGCAACTTGACCCTAAGCAAGTATGGCGCAATCCCCGTAAGGAAGAGTACTACGGATTCTACAGAAATGTAGTCTAGCACACACTGGATTAGCAGTATAATTAAAATCTTAAACGAATATAAATATAGCTTCATATTGTTAATATGCACCTAAAATATTGTAATTATAAAAACTCTCATGTCGGATTAACAATACATTATTTGTAATCTTTGAGTAATTTCTCGCTCATCGTCCAACCCTTGCACTAAATCATCCAATTAACTGGATTTGTTCTGTAACATGAGTTTGTAATTGAAACGAATCGGTAACGAATGCACTTCGTTTTAACTTGTAACACATTTGGTTACATCGTGACGAAAAGCTTTTAAAAAAGAAACAATAATTAATGAGCCAATGTTCATTTAAATTACAAAGTTATCCATTATTTATTCTTAATTTATATGAAAATTTACGAAAAGTAAGATATCAAGTGGTTATCGGACCACCCGCGCTGTTGGCCAGACATTTGGGTTAGAACTCGTAGGCGCGTGGACCAAATAAACCTTCATTTGTTTATAAAACAATACTTCAATGACATCACAAGTATATATAGCATGGTGATACATTTTGAAACGAAGAAGATACAATAAGTTCTAAGAATGAAGTAGGTCAATATAGTGAATGAGAAAGAAGAAAAAAATATAAAATAATTTATTTACAGAAAAGAAAAGCACACAAGAAAAATATAAAACAACATTTATGAAACTAAAACAAAAAATAAATAACACATTTAAATAAATAAATACAAATTTCCAACAGAACGTGGTACCTTTCCGATTAAAAATTACTTTTTAGAAAACTCCTCTTTTTTTTGCAAACAAGTTTTTGCACAATAAGTACAAAAACTTGTTTGCAAAAAAAAGAGGAGTTTTAATAATAATAATAATAAGTTTTAATAGTTTAGTACGTAATAAAAACAAGCAAACTATAAAAAAACTAACAGTACAGGCAAAAAAAGGTCTACACAGCCTGATGCTACTAGGTGCCTACTAGAAAGCAGCAGCACCTATTTATATTAGGAGCTTGAACTAAAACTAAAAAACAAACTAAGTAGTAGACGAGCGATAGCCCGCATTCTCAAAATCTAGATTTTCATCCATAAATATAATAGTAAATTCTATTTATATTTTTCTATTTGTGAGGTAAACACATTAAAAAAACCAGCACAAGTTTGTTTAATTGATATCACTCAATTTGTATTCAAAGTTGTCAGAACTCAAGTAAACGTACAAGACAAAAATTGATTCCCAATTTCTGGAACATACGACTTATGAATGATAAAAAGGTTGTTAAGTGACACTCAATATGGAACTTGTATCGATTCTTGTGTTTTCTCACAAAATATTATACAATAACAAAGCGTAAATAGTGATTTGTATTCTATAAAACTGTATAATAAAGCACAGAGCAATTGCTCGCTGAATTGAAATCGCGTAATTAAATTACTTCGATCTACGTAAGTGAATAACTCAATCACATTCTTTTGTTTCGGTTACGCATGTTTTTAACATTTTCTCGACTCACGTTACTATTTTCATACTACATTAATTTATGAAACAACGTTATCAACATTCTAATTACATCATGGATTTGAATTAAGAATGTCTAATACAGGGATAGAATAAAGTTAAAAAAAAAAACAGTAACCGATAGGAATTTGAAAATAGAAGAATAAAAAAAAAAACATTTTAATCTTTTTTTCTTAATATTTTATATTAAATAATGAGTTTGATTTTTAATTCAATTTGGGTGTGTCTTATTCGTTATATAAATCGCATACATTCAATATTCTAGACTTGGTTCCACCATTTCCTTGTTGAGCAAGCAAAAATATTGAAAGCCACGCCTATCACATGTAGATTGCCTAAGACCTTAGTACTTAATAAGTCAATATTACTTGATAAAAAGCACGTATACATTCACAACAGGTTACACTTACCAGGTCGCAAAGATTATCAGATTCCTCTAATTGGCAGTTTGCTTAAGACAGACAAGTAATAAAAATTCAGTTTGTTTTTGCGTTAATACTTATAAATTTTGTACACGTACATAAGCGAAATTAAGTGAATTTTACATTGAGATTCTAAATTATCTTCCTGCCATTATCCCAAATACATTTGGGGTAGGCACATCATGTCATTTTCTTCCATAGAATATTAAAAAAGTAGGTAATAATTTTATAATGTAATGTTTAAAATGTAATAATTTTATGCTGCAAAAAATTCTTTAGTTTTTCCGTAGGTACCTACCTCAAAAGAAGAAAACGGAACCCTTATAGGATCACTTTGTTGTCTGTCCGTCTGTCAATACTGTTTTCACAGAAACGAACAGATATAGGAAAAATTGCTAAAACCGTAAATTTTTAATTACATCATTTAAAAAAAAAACTTAGTTTTGTAGCGACCCTTCGGTGCGCGAGTGTCCTACTCGCGCACCGAAGGGTCGCACTGGTCCTGTTTTTTTTTCCAGTAAAATGGTTTGGAGGTCAGAAAACCAACCGCGCTTTATTAAATTCTTGTATCAGCTGAATCATAATCCGGTAAGCAATAGGTTAGAGTGGAGGCAAAGTTATTTCTAACACTATCTATAGTAAAACTGCGAAACTGAAACGTTGACTTTTAACCTAAGACCTATTTACCCACAATCCACCCACATACTTCTTAGAACTGTTAACTAGGAGTAATAAGTGAATTGAAGTGGACTAACTATCAGTTAAAATACAGGAAAACTTGTACGAATATCATCTTTATTGCTAAGAACATAAAGGTGTCACCAAGGTATCCTGATGTGATGTTAAATGTCTAATAAAGATGACTAAGAAATCTACTATATAAAAATAAGTCGGGTTTTCCTTCCTGACGCTATAACTCCAGAACGCACGAACCGATTTCCACGGTTTTGCATTCGTTGGAAAGGTCTCGGGCTCCGTGAGGTTGACATTAAAAACGAATAAACAATGCGGTAACCTTGGTAACCTCGGTAAAATTGGTAAGTAGGTAGTTGCCATGACGACCAAATTTCGTTATTTTTAGTACGATTTACTATCCTCCAGATCCTCCTCCATAGAGGTTATCAATTAAATAAACAAGGTCGTCATAACTCCTTGCAATGATATTAAAACTGTTTTCTTTTTTAAATATCAGGCTCGCAGACTTTTATGTTTTTTTTGTTTGTCTATTTGGTAAATCTGAGAGTCGGTCGTAGGTTATAATTATGATAAACAGGATGGATTTTTTATTGCCACCAGAAAGAAAGAGAGAAAGTACTCTAAAAACATAGCAAATTAGACTCAATTTATTTTTGAAAAGAAATAAAGCTGCATTAAATAGATGTTTAAAAATACGCTTTGCGGACCGGGAATCGAATGGGCTAAAATTAAAAAAAAATAGCACTGTGTACTTTTTGGCATCAATTAATCTATACAATAAAACACTAAAAAAGACTGTGTCTATACATTGAAAATATAAAAAAAAAATTGAGAGGGGTTTACAAACAGATATAGAGGACGAATCCAAAAAAAAAATCTGTCTGTTTGTTTGTACACGCTAATCTTCGGAACTACTGGACGGATTTGAATGATTTTTTTTGTTGTATAGGTATTAAGTCTGGGGGGTCATATAGGCTATAATTTATCTTGGAAATTCCTCATGCAGAACCGCAACAGACCAGCTAAACTATAAGAGATACAAAAATGGTACCATAGCAATAATTGTTCCACGTGATGAGCATTTTCTGCTGTGAGAATAAATTTGAAGATCTGGAATACCTGATGTGGAACTCCAAGAGCCCAGCTACAGTATAACACATATAGGAATGGCGTCTTAGCAAGAGTTGTTCAGCCTGATGAGCACTCTCTGTTGACGTATAAAAATTGAAGATCTGGAACACCTGTTGTCGAACTCCAAGACGTCATTCCTATATATGTGTTATGGTGTAACCGGGCACCATAACACATATATAGGAATGACGTCTTAGCAAAAGTTGTACGGTCTGATGGGCATTCCCTGTTGACTTATAAAAATCGAAGATTTGAAACATCTGACTTGGAAATCAAAGCTATTACTAATTTCACTGTTATAATTATAAAATAACATAACCTTTAGGACTGATTTTCGATGACGATGGTACCTGTATCATTTATAATTCGACTCTACTCGCCAAAACTCCAAATTTTTTTTTATCGAATATATATGCTTTCGGGCTTATGTTATTTGAGCGTTTAATTTACTTTGCAGTCACTTAGATTTTAATTGATCAGGTATCTTCACAATAAAACTATAACCATGATGAAAGAGGTCAAATCTTTCCCAATGTTCCAAAGGAGCTAAAAGGTTGAGGATCATAAGATCCCAAGAATCTACCGAAGAGCGTCAGCTTCGGATCGCGAAGCACGCCTGCATTCTCATCGTATTTACGCATCTACATCCACGTCTCTGGAAACCAGTGAAGAATATGATGCGCGACTGACCGCTGATCGTGAGGAAAAGTTCTGATGGGCATTTTCTGCTATCTTACAAAAATGAAAGATCTGGGGGGTCCCAAATTGTCTCGCGCATCATGTTGTTTTCCCGTCCCCGGGCTCTTAGAATTTGACATCAGACGTTTCAGATCTTTTATTTTGACGACCCTGTTGTCGCTGGCATAAGCAACAGGATCCGCGTACGAAGTCGCGGGCAGAAGCTAGTTAGATCATATAAATTAAGTGGTGCGTGTCATGATGTTCTCGCAATTTTCTATGATTTAAAGGCACATGTGCTGTGGATCATATTTATCATAATTTGACATAGGTACGGTCCATTCTAACCCTACACTAAATTTTCGTAGCAGGAGACAAGCATAGATTAATGACACCTTGATAGATAATCTTCATACAAGCGCGTAGTTAATAGTGAAGCCAAAAATATTGATGTGTGCATCGAGCATTATGTATCTACTTTCGTCGTCACACACACGAAGACGTTACAAATTTTATTATGTGTGTACTAGCCTAGCATTCGAAATGACTTCCGTGGTCGAGTGCCGTACACACCGGTTTTCAAGGTGTCGCCAGCTCTGAGGTCCCGGGTTCGAACCCTCGGACGGGTCAATGTAGAAAAACACTTTTCTACATTGTCTCGGGTCTGGGTGTTTGTGATACCTTCGTTGTCTCTGATTCCATAACACAAGTGCTTTAGCTACTTAATGTATGTGATGTCCATATTTATTATTATTATTCAAAACGTGATAACTGTCCGATCTGGTTAATTCAGTAACAAAGGCCCATAAAAGAGTTTGTACTCTATAATTATGTATAAACAAAAGCTTAATAGTAAGGATTTTATAGAAAGGAACATTAGCACTGAACGTTCAATAGCTGATGTATTGTGTATGTGCCTAACGTGAACTGGGTCGCCGTTCTTATTTAGTTTTGTTATGGCTACGAAAACAGCGGGTCAGTTATTAAGATTCGATATTTTGAAGTACATATTTATACAATAACCCATGTGTGACCTATTTATTAGATTTGCTTAGGTACTATAAATTTTGCTTTTTTTTCATCTCACTTTAAGGTAGGTAGGTTAGAGGTCTTCCTTTTTTACCTAGGTTTTTCACAAAGTGGGACAGACGAATACAACCGATATTCTAGGATCAACGCGTTCGGACTGCTTCAATTTTCAGACGTTATTTTTTTTTATAAATTTTATAAAAAAAAATAACAATAACGTCCAATTTGTTAAAGAAATAATTACAATCATAAACCATTAACAGAACAAGTCATTTATAACCTAAAACACTATTATTGTATTATTATTTTTAAACGATCTAATTCAATTATAGGGTTTGTTAACCCCACACATTTCATAGTAACAGGAGACGACACATGAAATGGTCTGGACACAATACAATTGTTTCACATCCATTGCCGTTTATCTAGCATCGCTGACACCACCCGCTGTTTGCAAGGCGCCATCAACCTCGTAAACATGTTTATTGTCGTTAAAGTAAAGGCAATTTCTTTTTATTATCGTTGCCCGCTTCCTGGTTCTATTATTTAATGTTACAGTTTATGAGTTTTAAAGTGAGACTGTTTTGTTTTCTCAAAATATATTTATGTTCATAAGCTATTGTGGTCGCGCCTGTATTTGTAGTAGGGTCGACGCATGATGATATTATCGGTGGATAAAAATAGCCTTTTGTTGTTTTTGGTGGACTTGCTTATGATTGGATAATTTTAGACTTGGTTTCATCATCATTCACACTGCAAGTGTTTAATTGTTTGTTGTCATCGATTTTAATTTGATTAACTACTTAATCTCTTTCATTGTCTTGATGGTTTTTGGTGTATACAGGATTAATTTCTAAGGAGTGCGTATATTCTACGAGGTAATCGGATGCATAAAACTGAACAACTTTCCACAAGGAACATAGGTCGAAATCTTAAAATGGAAAATGAATAGGTATATTCATACAAAGTGACAAGTCACGTGACTTATACATGTTTTATGAAAAGTAGATTTTTATTTTCATTATTTGTTATTTCGACTCTATTAACATTGTTCAGTTTTATGCACCTGATTACCTCTGAGAATATACACACTCCTTTCATTCTACTTCTTGTATAATATGCCTTTGTAATCTTCGGGCTATATATTTACAAATTATTATAAAAATCACAAAAGAATATTATATCGAATTTCAGTAAGAAATTAATTCTTGAATCAATTTCCTTTCATCATGCCGCATGCAGTTCTACTATAGAGTGCCAGTGGACTGCTGTCAAATTTGAGAAATAAAAACATCATACATCTTTTCCCATATTATCCCTAAGTTGTTACTACGTACATCAATTACTGCAACTTAATTTTACAATACAAAACAATTGCCAGCATAAATCAAGCTTCCCCGCCCACCGTTTAAGATGGCGTGCCTGATTTCCCCGACAAATATTTAACCTTTCAATGTTCAGTCTTAATCAGATTATTTACAGGCACTGTTTCTGTGTAAATCCGTTTAATATCATTTAATTTAATTTCACAACTATCGTGTGGGTTTAATAGTATTTCACAATACTCTAGTTTGTAAATTACCAATCGTGATTGGAACATTATCTGAAGTTATAGACCAAGAGACCCGCCTTGGACTGTGGTTCAGTTTGTTTTGTGTTCTATAAATTATAGCTTTTACCTTTGTTATTCTGAATCAGTGACTAACAAATTTACTATTGGTCTCTTTTTTAAATTAAATTATTTCTATAATCATGCCCAATTTCGAACTTTTTGACAAATAAAACGAATTTTAGGCGAACGAACGAATTATTATTTTTTAAATAAAATAAAACTTACAATATAATTCTTTACAAGTTTAGATTACATATTATATTTTACTAAGGAAAAGGTGTATTGTAACGAATAAATAATTCTGAAAATTATAAATAGGAATAACTTTTCTTTTTCTTTTTTGTCTGGGTCAAATACTTTTAAGTTTACATAACTGCTCTAATGCCTTAACTAGGAAAAGAGTACATAATCATTTAACACCTATTACGAGAACTATTAAAGTCAACTTCATACAACCGTATAAACATTTAAATGTATAATATTTACTCGTACAGTCGTCTTCACATGTTTGACAGTAAAATCACCTTCATTCCAACGCAATAAAGTTCCTTTTGTATTCCATTGACGCAAGGATGACTGTACGTTCTCATTTTACTTGACATTGTTAGTCTATTTGATAGGGTGTAACATTTTATTGGCAATTTATATCATTGTGTTTTATTTCTGTGATCGTAAAACTGATTTGATTTTGAGTAGAATGCTGTTGTTATTAGTACGTAATGTTTAGATGCGGATATTCCTATAAAAGAAGATAAGTAAACATCACGCCATCTCCACTAAATGATGGATCAATATAACCAATAAACTTATTAACATTACTAGTATTCTTATTAATCCTCTGCGCTAAGCTTTAAGCTTTTATTTTTTTTCTTCGGATTTGAACAGGCTGCCACCTGATCGCAAATCCGACGCCTTGGTCATTAGGCTGCCGCCGCCTCTCCCTTATAAGTATATCTATATACATATAATAAAATCGTAAACGACCAGTGTCTGTACATTGAATATTTTGGAAAAAAAACTACATACACACGTTCTATTCATGTTCCCAAAGCCGAAAATATAGTTTTTAAAATTTTTGTCTGTTTGTCTGTTTGTCTGTGCGTTTGTACGCGATGATCTCAGAAGCGACTGAATTGATGTGAATGCCGTTTTGATTGACGTATTGCTCCAACCTTCCCATAACATTTAGTAGTTATTTCATCGAAATCGGTGCATAAACAAAAAAGTTATGTACATTTGAATCAATAGAAAGCAATATCGGCGATACAAAGTCCAATTTAGGAAGAGCTCTCATCAATATGGTCGTCCGTATTAAATAGGGATCAAACCTTAAATTAACACAATCTCAATTCATCTGTACACGTAATATTTGACATATAAACAACAAAGTAACCATGGCAAAAATAACGTTGCCATAGCGATCAGTTTATTGAAGTATGAATAACTATTTACGATGCTCACAGTAGTGTTAGACAGCTCGGTGGTTATACGATAGGAAATGTGAAATATCTTGCCGTATGTTCAAATCCTGATGTTACTACATATTTTGATTTTTTATTTCTAGCACCGACTTTCTTACAGAAGTTTAAATGTATCGGGCCTTTTTGTGTTTTTGTATTATTTTTTAGTAGTAAGTAATTTTTTACACAGGTGGTTATTACAACAATTCTTTAATACGCTCAAGATAGCTTGCTGCTCATGTAATTTTTAATGCCTGATCGAGACAAACAAAAAAGCATAAAGTTTTTACAATCACACTTTACTCTTAGAGGCGAAGGTCGTAGTCAGTTAGAAGATAAGTCCACCATCTGAATTCCGCAATTTCAACGACTTACATAAAAGAAACCAAATTGTCAAATACCTGTAACAGTCGACTTGAGCCATCTAAAGCACATTCAGTGATTCAGTCAGTCAAAAATATTTTTCACATGCATACCTATTACGACTGATCAGCGCGAACAAAGTCGCGGGTACAGCTAGGTCCTCAAGGTTACTTTATTCATCTTTTTGTCTATATTAAGCTGAACGGACGGTATTTGAATATCGCATCGACTACTGATTAATGCCTGTGTGTGACGAGATCTGATGGCAAACTGCTAAGCTGGCATAAATAAATATACAGTATATAGCGCCTGTTCCAGCTTTTGATCTGGTCATTGTTATTATTTTATACACTATGGATGTATTTATCTAGACACTATTTACGGAAATCCACGAGATCTCTGATTTCCGTAAATTCAGCTTTGGTCAAAATGTGAACGTCAAAATTACAATCTACCATTTCCCAAGCTATGTTGAAGTAAACTTCATTTTTCACCGGTTACAGTTGTAGATACCCTGAATAATTCAGTAGGTAAATATATTTTGGTAAGAATGGTTATCAGGATTATTATGACCAACAAAGATCATAATATAATTATGACCATCGGACAGTCGTGTGGATGTAAACCCGTCCAAACTGCCTGACCCTGAATTCCAATCTGAAACCTCGCTCACGGTAGTCGCGATTATGAACACTAGACTTACGAGGCAACCTGTCATGAAAATTGCATAAAATACAGGCCTATAAACGTCCCACTGCTGGGCACAGGCCTCTTCCCATAAAGAGAAGGAATTTAATGAGCATTGATCTCGCTTGCTCATTGCGGGTTGGCGATTTCAATTGGTAATGGTTTAAAAAATGGTTGGAATCCAGGTTTCCTCACGATTTTTTTCCTTGACCGATTGTCATGTATGTCTTAGAATGATGAAGAAAGTACATATTACTTTGAAAAAGTCACATTGGTACTTGCCTGGGTTCAAATCTGCAACCACGTGCATGTGAATCCGGTCATTGAACCGCTAGGCCACCGAAACATGGAGACATGAAAATTACATATTTAGCTGGAAATTGTTTATACGCATTTAGCGTTTTGTTGCCGCTTTCTATCTCCCGGCCGCCTACAGTGATCCCTTTTGCTCTATTCCAGTACCGTAATGCAAAGTTATCGCCAATGGTAAACAGGACTAAATGGTATAACACAAAAAGAAAAGAGCCAGGAAGTCCAAAAACGACCAAAAGAGAAGGGCATTCCCTTCTCTTTTGGTCGTTTTTGGACACCATAGTAATATTTTGGACAGTGGACATCGAAAAACCTCCATTCTTATGAGCTATTTTTGTTCACAGCTATATTGACACTTGGCTAAATATCAAACTCAAAATAAATATCGTCGAAACAATCCTTTAAACGTTCAAAGGAAGCTGCTATTACACAGATGTATTTTGTTAAGGCCATTTGAAGGGAACTCTAAATACCTAATGGAGATACCAAACGCGATAAGGCGATAACATTTCTTTATTCTTCCTTTAACATATAAATTGAAATCTATTTCATTTTCAGCTGCATCCATAAGTTTTTCAAAAATCGCGAGCTGATACAAACATGTACCTAACTACAAATATTTCTGACTCTAGGTCCCGCAATCTTATTTGTGTATAGTAGTCTACAGAAGAACATTTATCTAAAGAACAAAAATACATCAAACTACATCCTTCGTACAAAGCCTACATAAAGTTTCAAAAACTTTTAAATTTGACTCATAGAATAAACATAAGTGTAAATATTTATCTTCTGCCTACGTACAATAAGCAACTTTGTTCTAAGATTTTGAAAATCAATGTTGATGATATAATTATGGTGTATGGGACCACGTCTTATGTTAACCCAAACGATACAAAATTTTTATTGAAATTGATCAATTATAAAATTTCCGAGGTATCGCGTAACAAACGAAAAGAAAATATCAGTCGACTTGAGCCATCTAAAGCGCATCCAGTGATTTCAATCAAAATATTTTTACACACTTATACCTATTACGACTAATCAACGCGAACAACGTCGCGGGTACAGCTAGTCTAAAATAGATTTACCATTATTTTCATCGATAAACACTGATTTATAAAACCATTAACATTTACAACACCGTATATTGGAATACTTTGTTATAATGGCCTTGTGGTACGCTTTTCCATCGCGTAAAATGTTGAGAAACATCCTTGGAATTCCTTCCGACGTCGTATTTTTATATAAAGGGGTGTTAGTTTATATCGCTGACGATAAACATTAATCGTATTTGCATCTTTTATTTTGTGAAGAGGGGAATAACAAAAGCTTTTAAGCATGTTTTGTTCGTATTTTCAATAATAAAGAAGTCGACCAATGCATAGAAACTTGTATCTTACCGAATTCAGTTGAATACCATATTTAAATTTAAAGACTGCTATTCAATGGGTTATATTTGGTAGCAAAACTGGATGTCAGAATTGTATTGAATAATTGCCATCTTGTACGTACACTAATAAACTTTTAAAATGTTTTAAACTACCATCATAAAGCAAAAAAATACCATCTATGTATTTAATTAAATTATGTGTTAAAAGCAAACGAAGTTGATTCAAATCGTTTTGCGAGGTGTATGCAAAATTTTGATATTGAAAAACGGATTTTAGTTCCCGACTTTCATATTTATGTTACCTTTTGTGACAGCCCAGTAGCTAATTTGATGACTAATCCTAACAGTCTTTAAGCGTAAACAGTTAGTACCCAGTAAGAAATATTGTGGCGAAGGCTTTCCTACCTACATTATAACTCTAACTAACCATCAAATAAATCGTTTAACTAAACGATATAACAGTCTCATTAACTCCAGTTAAACTTCTGTAAACGTTGTACACTGCTTATAACTCTCGTTCACTTAATCGGCAGTTTAAAAACTGGTTAAAGATATGGATAACATTAGTTCACTTCAAATGAGATCATTCTTTTTTATGGGTACAGTATGATGCCTCTATGCTCCAAAATGACACTCGGAAAGGGCCATATGTATAACATCTATTACCATTTTGTTATAAATTATTTGGTGTGTGGTGTTAATGTAAACTTTTATAGGTTAAAGACGGTTATCCTGACTTAAAATGTTTTGTTTTTTAAACGACGCCCGCACTAAGGAATTCAATCCTTGTGTCGCGGGGGTTTCACATGGATCACACAAATGCTTGTCTCATGCGGGAATCGAACCCGAAGCACGTCGCGCACAGCGGTAATTAACGTTGTGACCTAGACCACTCGGCTATCCGTGGAGTCACTTAGCGTTGTGACCTAGACCACTCGGCTATCCGTGGAGTCACTTGCTTGAATGCTTTTTATTGCTTGATATGTTTCAAGTTTTATAAAACTTAGCTAGTGAAATGTTTCCCAATGAGTGTCAATTGTTTCCCAATGGGTCTACAGCGTGAAAAAAGGCCGCTTGGATTGTTAGTGTCTCATAAGGTCTATATGTCATTCTCTTCCAATGAGAGACAAGCTACTGGCCTGCCATTGGTCGAAATTGATAGATAGACCTTAAGCGACATTAGCGACCCTAGCAGATTTTTGACACGTAATAGCCTCCATTGAAAGCAATGCTTGCTTTATTTTAGTTTTCAAAGAAGACAGTGCTAATATTTTATTTACATCTCGCTTCTGTTTATAGTGGTTTGAATTTATACAAAAATAATGTTTTATGTCTCTATTTCATTTTCCCTCAAAAAAGATAATTCCTCAATAAACACCTCGTAATTTATAGCCGTGTAATGTACGGACATCATTATCATCGCTAACACAAAGGGGGCTGACAGCGGGATCCCTTTCAGAATCACGCGTGACAACGTTTTCAATACCGTCCATACAATTTACTAAATCCCAATCTTCCCATCGCCTTTCCTCACAATTGCACACCAATATCCGTTGGTCTTGTATCTCATTCACACTCGGACCTATTTTGCCAGTCGCCCCATATTAATGTTCCATTTTAATTAAAAGTTATGACGCATCAATGTTGCCCCATGAAAATATACGGAGTCTATTGTATGCGTTGATTTGTTAGCATTCCCCTTCGCGTGACCTATGCCATCCATTTTGTTTTGACCCTTTGTGTTTCAGATATCCTCTTTTATGTCGATCACATTCAGGGGTTCCATGGATGCTGGTTGCACATTAACAATGTGTGTCGGCTTGAATGAATTCTTGTCTGTCCCTCTTACACCTTTTGTGGTGTTGACGGTCATGGTTGCTTATGGGATTAGTGGAATCACCGTGAAATTGTCCTATTTATTATTATTATTCTTCAACCTTTTTTAAACTGTTGGAGATTACAGTGTGTTTCTGCATTGTACAAGTTACCTGTATCGTTTCTTGTATTTTTTGTTCACACCTGATGTTGAGATGGGCAGATTGTAACACTCCTTCCTTTGTGCAATTTTGTTGCTACTTTATTGTCTGTCGCCTTTTATTCAATGCTTAGGTAGGTAGTTTAGATTAACGTTGTCATTCAATTCGGCAAAATGTTCTCCTCTGACGACACTTGTTTGTAATTTATATTTATCTACCAAACCTGTACCTAAATAGCGCTTGTGATCCACTGTACACTATACTTACGTAAGCTTAGTTGTTGTAGTCCAGATAATTATCCAATGTTATGCCTGTTTCCATTGATTGCCTTATTTCGTTTCAAACTAACCAGAAAAATCAATTTCTTAACTGCTGATGCTACTCGATTAACTAGAATCAAACAAATCGATTGTAAACCGAATTTGGAAACACGTGTTCATCTGACTTAATCCTCATCTTATTCAAGTGTACAAGGAACTCTTGAAAACTGACACGAAGCTCTAAAACAAAAGCGTGCAGTCCCCCTTCACAGCTGATTGAGTGATTGTTGATGCTGCACTTTTATTACTGACAATTGGTCGTGATTATTGAACAAGGGGAACTGCAGTGTTAATGGTTCAACAAACGCGAATAAAAAAGCTAAGACCATAGTGCATTGTGGAGAACAATTGTAGATCAAAATAAATAAAGGCGCACGTAAAATAAAGGAAGCTTTTTTTTAAATAAAAGAAACCCATTCTGAATATCCAAGAGTTCTTAATTGACATCTGCTCAAAAGCGTTGTAGTCGAAATTTATTCGTTTTGGTGTCGACTCTTATCTGTTGCAGAAATGTCAGATGCAGTTCAAAGTATCTCAATGGTATTTAATATCACGTGTCGCTATACCTATCCTGGCTAAAAGGAATTCAAATTTTCAGTCATACGGAGTTCCTTAATCACGATTCGAATTAATAAAACGGTGACGTCAATTCGAACTCTCTCTTACAACCAGTGTAGACCAAACACTTATTTTGTCACACCGTACAAATACATCAAGTAATTTCTTCAGCCAACACTGTTTACAGTCGACCACGCTTCACTATTATCATCTACTAACAAAAATGAATCTTGATGGCTCGGCATAAAGGCTTTTTATCGAAGTAATATGACAGATGTGTGGTTGACTGTATGTATTATACATAGATTCGTAAAAAGAACCTTGCTCCTTTGGACTTAAAGCCCTTAATGTCATATAGATATATGTTATGGATTGTATGTCTGCTGTTGTTTCTACAAAGAGTCTTCAATTAATGGTAGTTGATGGGCCGTTTACTAATTACGAACGGGTTTACACAAAGATTTAGGTTATGTTTGCTATGTCAGTTGTAGTTTAATTGTGTATAAACAGATCGATTAACTCGGAGTGTGATTTTAACTGTGAACGTTGTTTTAGTGGTACTCTTTGTCTGTGATACTTTCTCCATGTGAAGTTAGGACGTGGGAATTTGAATTAATTATTATACAGTCATATCTGTGCCTAGGGATGAATCGAGGGAGGTGGATTTGTGTGACCCGTAAATGTATTGAGACTTGGAAGCTAATAGATATTTAACATATTTTTCAAAGCTGATACTCGATGAAAATTACACTTAGATCTAAAAACTAGGATAGAAAAATATTGCCTCTATAATATACCAATATTTAAAAAGCTATTTACGTTGCTTGCAAGTATCCTCCCGAATTGCTTAGAATTTAGTTTTATGAACTATTCGGCATCTGAAGAGAGTTTATCTACTTAGTTCAATATAAACGGGATTAAGATTTATATAGGTTTTTAAATTGGATGAGCTTACACCACGCTTTTACGGTAGTAAATGTAGGATTTTTTATAGATATGATAAAATAACAAAGAATACCTATATAATATAATAAGTAAAGTAAACTTGCGGTGGTAAAACAGTCTGAAAACGAAACAATGAATATTTTCATAATTTTTACATTTTATTATTTACTTACTAACTTTAAAAAAAAATACAAATGAAGTTATTTAAAAAAAATATTTGAACATAGTCGCTTGAAATTATAAATTGGGTGCACACCTGGTATCCTGACCCAAATTGCAATAAGGTATGACATAAACCCCGCCCACCTGCCTTTGCAAGCCTTGCTCTTTTATTTCGTCAATTGAACTGCAGGCTATAAAAACGGCTTTTTCTGATTGTATAGATAGTTTGAATACATTTTCAAATGTAAAACGGACTCCACCTTATCCACGTGGGAGTATAAGAGCGCTTGTAGACGTCCGTTTTTTTCACCGGGTAACGGACCGTGTTTTTTGCCGGATTCGCGGTGGTGTATGATTTATAATGAGTATGGGCGCTTGTAGACGTCCGTTTTTTTCACCGGAAAACGGACCGTCAATAAACGGCTATCCCTGTATACATATATTTTTTTTACCGGATGAATGTTACCTTGGACCTTTAAAAGAATGCAGGTAGACGGCACATAATTTACAGAAAACAGGCAATACGTCCGGCAGCGTCAACACGCACCAATACACTGGCGTGGATGACCGCTCTTTCTTACACCGGACCGGTGTCCGTCGCGCCGAGGGGAAGCGGTGGTGCATCCGGCGTAAATTGTTCGCCGGACCGATGTCCGTCGCGCCGAGGGGAAGCGGTGGTGCATCCGGCGTAAATTGTTCGCCGGACCGATGTCCGGTGCATGTACACATAGAGCGCTTGTAGACGTCCGTTTTTTTCACCGGATAACGGACCGTGTTTTTTGCCGGATTCGCGGTGGTGTATGATTTATAATGAGTATGTGTACATGCACCGGACATCGGTCCGGCGAACAATTTACGCCGGATGCACCACCGCTTCCCCTCGGCGCGACGGACACCGGTCCGGTGTAAGAAAGAGCGGTCATCCACGCCAGTGTATTGGTGCGTGTTGACGCTGCCGGACGTATTGCCTGTTTTCTGTAAATTATGTGCCGTCTACCTGCGTTCTTTTAAAGGTCCAAGGTAACATTCATCCAGTAAAAAAAATATATGTGTACAAGGATAGCCGTTTATTGACGGTCCGTTTTCCGTTGAAAAAAACGGACGTCTACAAGCACCCTAATATTGAATAGAGTAACATGGTGAACATGGCCAAGAAAAACAAAACAAAATCATATTACGAACAACGCATTTTTTCTCAGATAAATCTATAAACACCTTAATCTTATTTTCCCAGCTTACTCTATTTTAAACTAATATCAACAATTTATATCGATAGTCGATAGAATCTCATAATGCCAACAATATTTACATATCGGTCATAATCTGTTCCACATTCCAAACCCTCTTGCAAAAACTTCGATAACAATCGTTTTGCCAAATCGATTGTTTATCGATTTTATATCGATTGTTTGCCGTTCTTCCTACACGCGTGCGCATGTTTTTGTTTCGAACACGTCTTGAAATTGTTTTATGAAATTTGAACGGCATCTATACCTAAGTAATACAGGTTGTTGTTATTATGTAAAACAATTAGCTATTTCCTCTGGTATCCTGTAGCCTTGATCGGCTTCCCATTGTTGTTTAAAGCTTGTGTTGAGTGCTTACTATAATTAGTGAAGTTGTCGATATACTAATGCCCGGTTCCTATAACAAACGACTCGTCATACGTAAAACATACCATCCGTTTTCTAGTTACCATTAACGATCCGTAATTGGCGTTCCTATATTTTTTGCATCATAAACGAGCTACGAGCCGTCATCCGTTTGTTTGTTATCGAAGCCCTCCCTGGCGTCGTTCTGCGTTTTGTTAATACAAAGAAGCTTATTTTTGTTTACAGTAAAAAATGATGTACTTACTTTTTTTATTATTTGACGTTTTGTGTTTTGTAGAAATTAATCATTAATTTATATTATTATAATTTACTTTCATAAAAAAATATCATTCATTTGTCATTTGTATCGAAAGTAATAAAACGCGTTTTTGATGACTGACAGCAAATAGTGTAAAATTGAATATAATCTGTGGAGTAAAAACAAAGGAAGTAGGAAATAATTTTATGTAGGTATTCTTCTATAATAAAAACAGTTGTTCGGACGCTTTTAATATTTATTTGTTATACAGTTTAGCAATAGCAAAACTGATATCACGCACAATACGACAAGCTGACGTTTTTGACACACCCACAAAGTCTGCTACTGATATCAACATTGTGCCTAAAGCATAGAACCTTAGCGTCAATAGTAGGTAATTGATGTAGTGGAGATATCCCATGATTCCTGAAATGACAACAGTAGGTTAAGTAATAAGGTTAGACGTTAGCGGTCTATTATAAATGCCTCCATTAAACTAACCTGGCTCCTTTTATTCGTATGTCTGAATAAATTTCAAGAAGTTATTGTTCAACAGATTCTTTATCGAGTCGAAATCTCACTTGAAATTCGTAATAATCCAGCGTCGCAAAAAATCCACTCTTTCTTTATATACTCTTTCACGCTTATCTTCTTCTGAACCAGTCTCACTATAATTCGATATAAGTAATATTAAACACTTCTCTATCACTATCTGAACTCGACATTTCGGAATTAAAGCGAAAACAATGAATGAGAAAGAAATCAACCGGCCGAAATCGGCGGGTAAACAAAAGGCTAACGAATGGTAATCTTGACAGCCTACTGACGATTAAAAATATTTATAGGAACGCCATAAACTGTCATCTCCATACAATACGCTTACCGTCCGTTATCGGTGACCCTCCCATCCGTCAGTAGCAAGCCGTCGGTAAGTTGCCTGACGAGACGTTTTTTATAGGAACGATTTTAGCTTACGCTTGGTATTTTAAACTACTATTCGTAACTAAAACGGATCGTTTTTCAAATATTGGAACCGGGCATAAGTAAGTAAGTATGAGTTAATCATGCCACTTCACACTTTGTCTTTCTCTGAAGGTTTATATCTATACTAGCTGTTTCCCGCAGCTCCACCCGCGGTCTAAATTCTTTTATATAGCCAATGTTACTCTTTTCTATTTCTTTTTTTTAAAAAACGACGCCCGTTCTAAGGAATTTAATCCTTCTGGCGCGAGGGTTTCACAAACATTCAAATCACATGCACAAAGAACATCCAGACTTGAAACAAGCATTTGCACTCAGGTTGAATGTAGCTTTCACATAGCAGTTTTTGACTTTCATATTCATTACAAACATACACACAAAAATACAAATCTTTCCTCTTTATAATATAATTTCATTTTTCTTCAGTGTCTTGTCAAACGACTGAGTTCGTACCACTTGAAACAAATTGAAAGATATGCTATTCAATGAAGGAAATGGGTCACTTTAATGTGTATGAACGATGTCAGTAATTTGTTATCACTTGGCGCCACACGCGACGAGGTAAATGTAACTCAGTATTGAGAAACACTATTTTTCATGTAGGTAGGTACTAATACTGTAACTATAATAATATCTGTCTTTTCAGCCTGTAAACTATTGATCAGATAAGCATAATGTTTTCTGAGGTTTACGCGAATATTAGACATTGAAATAAAACTACTTTTTAAACGGAATCCGTTTAAAAAGTAGTTTATCGCGGTTTATTTTGATTTAAATTCCCGTGGTTTCAACACATTTTTTTACCTTTATTCGTCTTGACGAGATATGTTGCTCGTTCTACCTTCATATTTTCGTAATTTAATTTTTATTTTTTTACAGATAACATTCTTCATTTGTTTTTCACATCCACAGTTTTTCTGCTTACTCACCTTGAATAAAATGCGGCCCTCATTGCGTGTCTCAATGACAAAGCTGGTTATACATGTGCTAATTTGCTTATAATAATTACTGGACATGATTTATCAAATACTACCTATATGTACGTAGAAAGGAGAATATGACGTTTAGGTACAAACTTCGTTGTAACCATAGAAAAATCCTCCGTGGTGTTTAGTTTTCTCTTATGTTGTGTCGTCATCATTATCTTCAGCCCTATATAACCCATTGCTGGGCATATTCCACCATTTGTTTGTTGCCAGTCACCCTTATCCTGCTCCCGCCATCTTTAACTTAATATATCTTATCTTTTTTCTAATAATCCATCAAACTTTCTACCAAACAATACCAAACTATTCAACACCGACTCAACTACAACAGGCCGTTTAGACCGTCATTACTGCTAATTTGATCCGTATACGTGTTGATCGGCCATTCAATTCTCATTCGTCGATACTGACCACTCGATCTATTGTGTATGTTTGCGTCAAACCGATCAGCGAAGACCCACTGACTGCTTATTGGTTGTTTATGCTAATATTCAGCTGTTTTATGATTTCTGTTACGTATTTATTGTGGCGCTATGCCTTTGTATAATATGCTTGTAATTATAGCTTAATTAAGGCCATACCATTATGTTGTTATGGCTTGTTTTGCTGCAATTCGTTCGTGACGCTCCCATGTCCGTCGGGCGAGTAGGGGTGGGAACTGGTATAGAATCGGTTTAATAATTTTAAGCTTAAAATTAGTTTCTTGCATAATTCTTTTCAATCTTCTTTTTTGCCACAATTATTATTCTACACCAAAAATCCAAATGCAACTTAACATTTTGTGAGTGCATAAGGTATCTATTAGGCTCATATTGCGATGACACGTTTGTTATGATTCTGGTAGAGAATAATTGATGTGACAAATTGGATATCATTTATGCCTCTTCATCATATATCATCATCATATCATTTATAGCTCTTCTTGAGCTGAAGTTTTGTAAACCGACTCTATACCAGGTGTGATCTTTACTCTTATTGGATAGATGTACCTTTTCAGTATCATCATATCACCTATATATTTATGTATAAGGAGACTCAACTATATTTTTGTTGTGCCATAATTCTGTTGAAGTTCACAGTAGTATGCACTACCTAGAGACACACCTACCTATTACATATATATATAAATATATAACTCGAAAACGCATGTACCGATCTTCATGATCTGGATTCGACTCCGTCCCGAATAGCAGAATAAATATTAAAAACACAAAAATATGTCTACGGCAATGCGGACAACCACGGGATACCGCTAGCTTCTCATATCCACGACAGCAACAAGCTATAAAATATATGGCTTGTCTCCAAGGCTATTTAAATTTAACGACTACGAATGTAATGCTTTTGGTAATGCACTGTGTTCTTTAAAGCGCATTTGACCTTTGAGGTCAATATCATTTGTTACGGTAAATTATGTGACAGAACTTATGTTAGGACTATAAAAATGAAATCTTGACTAGAACTTTAATGGGAAATTAGATGAGCTTATGAAAGGTCATTTAATTTTGTGACTTTATATTTTTGTTTGACCAAACTTATCTATTTCGTTGACAAAAGGTTAATAAGATTACACACGGAAAAGTGATAATGTTCTAATGCGGAGTGGTATATCCGCGTAGGTAAATACTATAAGATGCAGTAGAAGTTAATGGTTTATACTTTATTCCAGACTACAGATACGAATAAAAACTTATGTCTTTTAATAGCTATGTAACAAATAAAATACACGATGATGTTTCTTCCAAAGTAACATATAATCAAATGTTTCAGTGAAAAACCCAATCCTTAAGCTCTACCTTCACTGTGAGACCATAGACGAATAATATAAATTCACAATATCTCTAGATTATGCCTTCCATTTATATAATTGTATCTTCAATACCAGACCAGTTCTGTAGCCTGCAGCGTCTGAATAGCTTTATAATAAGTAACAGTATGATTTATATCTGCCACAATATTTTTACACCCGCGACCACTCCGCAAATGAGATCCAAGGGATTCAGTGTATTTATATTAAAGTACATCGCATTCTAAGCTTTTAATCTGTCAGATATGACGGGCTCACTACATAAGATACACATTATTAAAAGTAACTTTGTTGAGTTGAGTTGAGATTGTTTAAGCGTTCTTCTTGAATTTAAACTATGTACAGCTGTAATAATGCAAGCCTTGCAGTTTAAAAATAAATAAAATTAATGTGGACAACATCACATCCGAATCCAAAGTAAGTAGCTAAAGCATTTGTGTTATGGAATCCGAGACAATGAAGGTACCACAAACACCCAGACCCGAGACAATATAGAAAAATGTTTTTCTACATTGACCCGTCCGGGGATCAAACCCCTGAAACCTTTAAAACCGGTGTACGCGAGTCGACCGTGGAGGTCGTCCCATAAAAATACGAAAAAAATACATCGTCCCGTCATTTCTGTCGTTATCTTGGACGGGGATAAAGTGTTATCGACAGTTGGCACCATGTTATATTTTACTATGGAATGCAATAAATAAGTCTTTCTAAAACATCCTTCGTAAGTATAGATATGTCATGGTGGCCTAGCGGTTCAATTACCGGATTCGTATGCACATGATTGCCGGTTCGAACCCAGGCAAAGTACCAACGTAACTTTTTCAAAGTTAGTACTTTCTTATTCATTGACACCATTGACAAGCGGTGAAGAAAACACCGTGTGGAAATATAGATTCCAAAAATTTGAATCTTAAATCGCCAACCCGCAATGAGCAAGCATGGAGATCAATGCTCGTTCCTTCTCTATATGGGAAGAAGCCTGTGCCCAGCAGTGACAATCAGAGATAGAGAATAAGCTAGTATTATTATTTTTATTATATAAAAATATATTTAACCTTTTCGTATGTAATTTAATAGGACTTGTCTTGCTTGATATAGTGTAGATATTAATAGTTTCTCTTTCGTTCAAAGTGTATGTTATAACAGAATGCAAATTCTCTTCCCCCCGGACCGCGAAAGCGTATTGACGTGTGACCCATATTTATTTTTATTTTAAAAATTCGAAATTTATGCCAAAAATAGTTTTAATAAAATCAGTGAAGTACCAGGCGTGCATAAAACCACAGTGAATAGCGTGCGTTTAACGTGAAGTGCCTGTTAGAGAAGGACAGCAACAGCCGCGACGGAGTTATCGCCCCATCTACGCTACGCACAGAACCAGCCGCAGATCGTTGACGCTTGGCGCAACATACAAGCGGAGAGTTAGCGGGCAACGTTTGGTCCAAGTAAACTTATATTTATTATATTTTTTTATCTCGCATAAATTTTAAATTACTCTAATATACTGCCATGTCAGTCAAAAGAACACCACCGAAAACACCAAAAATACCTGCACCATTACATTATGGATCTGATTCAGCTATCGATTCCCTGGAAACAAGAGATTTGACTGACTTAAATATTACCAAAAGATCCAAACGGAGGCTTGATAGTCCTTCAGACTACACTGACACCACGTTGTCCGAACTTAAGAGTATGTTTGAGGACTTTCAGAGTAAACAAGAAGCGAAATTTGATTCATTACAATATACCATGGAGTCAATCTTGAAACAAAATGAGGAGATAAAAATTTCAATGAGCGTACTATCGGATAAATACGATGATGTTTTGAATAAAATGAAGAAAATTCAGCACGAAAATAGCAACCACATAGACCGCATAAAGACTTTAGAAGCACAATTAGAAAAAGTAGAAAAAAAGTCGCTCGCCTGTTCAATTGAGTTGAGAAATATACCTAAAACAGAACCAGAAACAAAGCAAACCCTAATTGATCTCACCAAGAATCTAGGTAAAATTATTAACACACCTATTCACGACTCGGACATTCGTGACATATACCGCATGAAGATTAAAGACAAGTCAGATGGACCGATATTCGTGGATTTCAATTCAACTTCTGCAAAAGAAAACTTAGTCAAATCGACAATAACATTTAACAAAGAAAAACTCGCCGATCAACGACTGAATACATCATTATTAAAAATACATGGGCCTTCTAAACCGGTTTATGTGGCCGAATCACTTACAAAGAAAACTAAGCGACTTCACTATTTGGCAAGAGTCTTCGCAAAAGAAAACAGGTACGATAGCTGCTGGACTTCCTATGGCAAAGTGTACCTGAGGCGTAACAAATCCGAGCAACGTGTGTGCGTGGACGGTGAAGCTGCTCTGGAAAGTCTTAAAATTAGTCTGTGACTAGATAGGTGTAGTTGTTTGTTATTATTAATTCTAAAGATTACTGCATGTCGCTATCTTTGCATTAATAGTTTCCTATATAGCTTTATCAATGTAAATGTTTTTTGGAAACTTTATAACCTTATAAAACTAATTAATACTATAGTCACTAAGCCTCGTACACTCTACTTCATTTTAAACTTAAAATTCATTCATACACCATTAATAACACCACACTGCAAACAAAACACATCCTACAGTAAGATGAACACACATAACACTCATACCACCTACAAACTAGATATACCTAACACTATTATGCGTCAAATACTACAATTAGATTTCACAAATACAGAAATGTACTTTCTCCACCAAAATATAATGAAATTTTCTACCATTTGCTATCCTCAAGTGCTAATTCCTTTTGAAAAAATATAACTAGAATTCGATGAGCACAATCAAATACAAACAGAAATTGATTCCTTCCGTATAGCAGATTCATATACCTGCAGTCCAGAGGAATGTCCAATATTTATATCACGGACAGGTCGTGGCTTTAATCTGCTTCAGCAAAATATTAGAAGTATAAATCGCAACTTGCCCGGCCTACTTGCCTTGATCGTTAGAACTAGCGTAAATTGGGATTGTATCATCATGACGGAATGTCGATTGTTTTCTAATCCAATTATACCAAATATTACTGGATATAATCACTCGGCTACCACTAATAACCTAACCCAAAATGAAGGCGTGGTAGTGTACTATAGGAATGATCTTTTTATTACAATAGAGGAACCACAGATATCCGAGGCTAATTGTCTAATCATTAAACCTGATAACAGTACAATAGTGTTAGCTATATATCGAGCCCCTGGATACAAAAATGTCAACAATTTTATTCAATATTTGAATAACCTATTAATGAGGTACACTAGTATGCAAAACATTATAGTGTTGGGAGACATTAATATTGATATTTGTGAAAACAGTAAAGATAAATATTGTTTCCCATACTTAGACATGTTGGCCTTCCATGGAATCCTCCCAGCTCATACATTCCCTACCCACGATAAAACATGCCTAGACCATGTTTTAATAAAAACCAGGTTCTCGGCACGCAGCCTAGTACTCCATACAACACTCACAGACCATAATAGTGTCGCTCTCAGCTTAGAAACTACTCTCAGATACAAACCAGTGAAGACAATAAATCAACTAAACCATAAAAGCGTTTCTGAGGAAATAAAAGCCGCTGACTTTAGTCACTTATACTCGTTAGATGACGCAAACGAGGCAACTAACTTATTTATTAAAACACTTCAAACAATAATAGTACGGAATACTAAGGAAACCAAAGTTTCAACGCGCAAAAGATTATTAAAACCCTGGATAACCCCAGGTATTTTGAGGTGCCTAAAAAATCGCGATAACCTTCATAAAAAATTAAAAAAAGATCCAAACAACGATGCATTAAAAACGACCTACAGAAGGTACAGAAATTTTTGTTCTACTTTACTCAAAAAATTAAAACGGGATTATAATAAGATACAGTTGCAAAACGCAAACAATAACAGCAAAAAGCTATGGAAAGCTGTAAAAGAGATTACCTACATAGCAAAACCCAAGGATACCCCACATGAACTGATAGATAACACTAGCCCCGTACAATCTATAAATAGTATCAATAACTATTTCGCTAATGTTGGTAAATTATTAGCCGAAAAGATTAATAAATCATGTACTCACGCTCAAAGCGATAGATTAAACACATGCCTAAACTCATTCGTATTGCTACCTACAGATGAAGATGAAATCGGGGCATTCATAAATTTTCTAAAAAGTGATTGCGCTATTGGGTTGGATATGGTTTCTGCGAATGTTTTAAAGGAAAATAGAGAGTTTTTAACAAAGCCCATTACTTATATCTGTAATGTGTCACTTTCAACAGGGGTGTTTCCTGCGGCACTTAAAAAATCAAGAATTCTTCCGATTCACAAAGGTGGGGATAGAGACTGTGTGGAAAACTATAGACCCATTTCTATTCTACCGACACTATCAAAAATTTTGGAACGCGTCATGAATAAGAGACTAGTTAAATATCTTGAAGACAACGGACTGCTCTCTCCAGCCCAATATGGTTTTAGAGCCAAAAAGTCTACCTCTGATGCGGTTCATGAGCTAGTAAATTTTATAGTGCCTAATCTAGACAGTAAAAAGAAAACCATAGGTATTTTTCTAGATCTCGCTAAAGCGTTCGACACAGTCTCTATTCCAATCTTGCTAAAAAAACTAGAGTCTTTTGGAATTAGGGATATGCAGTTAAAACTGTTTGAAAGTTATCTGTCAGAAAGAACACAGTGTGTCAAAATAGAAAACCTTGAAAGTGATGCTGTACCCGTTCTTTTTGGCGTTCCGCAGGGCAGTATCCTAGGCCCAACTCTGTTCCTTGCCTATATAAATGATCTGTGTCAGTTAGAACATCCCAAGACAAAAATTATAAGTTTTGCTGATGACACAGCACTTCTTTTCAGTGGAGATACATGGGATGAAGTTTTTTCCAATGCACAGAATGGTTTTAACGCTGTTATAAACTGGCTTAGAGACAATTCGCTTACCTTAAATGTAGGTAAGACTAAATACATAACGTTCACGCTGAGAAACATTGAAACGTACTCTAGCAATTATAATTTAAAACATCATACATGTGCAAGCTTCGATGAATCCAGCTGCCAGTGCTCTTATCTTGAAAACACAAATGCAGTTAAGTATCTGGGGATTGTGATCGACAAAAATTTAAGTTTCCAAGAACACGTAAACCTGTTAGCGGCAAGAACACGAAAACTCATTTTCATTTTTAAAAATCTGCGAAATGTCGCAAACAAAGATGTGATAAAAATGGTTTACCTTGCACTTGCTCAATCACAACTCAGTTATTGTATCTCTGTCTGGGGAGGAACAACAAAAACCCGCATGTTGCAAATTGAAAGAGCCCAAAGAGCTATTTTGAAGGTCGGGTTGTCTCTCCCTTTCTTTCATCCAACCACTGATGTCTACAAACAAAGTAAAGTTCTCACAGTACGACAGATCTATATCTTGCAAACCATAATCAGGCAACATTCGCTAATGAATTTTGAACCAGGGTTGTTTGAGAAACGGCGTAGAGCAGATTTAGTCTGTGCAAAACCAGCGTTTAAAACAAGCTTTGCTCAACGTTTCTTTTGCTATCAGGGTGGTAATCTCTACAACATAGCTAACAAAATCCTGTCAATTTACTCTCTTCCGAAATCTAATTGTAAGGCTGTAGTAAGAGACTGGTTACAATCATTAGAATACGATTGTACGGAGGACTTACTTCACCATCCAAAGTGAACCATAGGTATATACACACAAACACACATTCACACATACACACACACATACACACATACACACACACATACACACACAAAATTCTAGAGGCAATTTTCAGAGTAGATGTATAAAAATATTTTTGTCTCCTTACCATTCATTCTAAAAACTATAATTCTATTGATGTAACCCAAACAATTTCTGTTATGTTATTCCTGATTTCCGTGGGGTGAGGACCTGGTGATCTGTAATACAGGTTTATGCCTATAATGGACACCAGCTCCTCACATACACCTGACTGTACTAAACTATGATTTTGTTTTACGAGATGTTGTTTATTGTGAGGAGAAATAAAGATTATTATTATTATTATTATTATTAATTGTAGATCGATTTAAACGATAGTTGCAATAAAAAGACAAGCAAATTATTGTTGTCTGGTCCTTGTCTTGATCACACTTCGTAATAAATTCCTTTTATCGTTGGTAGCTACAAATTAAACCTATTCAATACCTCTATTGATTTTTTTAAATCATCTCAGGTATTTTTGAATGCAGACAGCAGCATTTGTTATTTATATTGTGTTTAAATACAATACTATCAAAATTCGAATCTTCTACAAGGTCTGAATATAAACATGTAATCAATCATACTGGCCTAAAAATACTCCACTGCTGGGTACAGGCCTCTTCTTCACACCACTCTTGATCACTGAAGCTAGGCGAGTCCGGATTCCATTTTAAAAATCCCGAGTATCAATTATGTCTTAGAATAATTACGAAAGTACATAAAGCTTTGAAGAACTTGTATCCATTAAAAGTCTTACATTAGTACTATAGCATTTTTAACTTAAGTTTTCGGTTCAATTTTATAATCGCCATTATCTATTTAAGTAATGATATAGAATTATAGATAGCATTTGGAAAGTCGCAATTACTGTTTAGTTTCTTTTTCGATATGTAAGTGCCCATCTAAACTTTCAAATAATTACTCGATTGTTTCAGTGAAATATATCTAGGTGTATATTTCGAGGTCATTTTAGAAACGTTTTTTCTTGTACAATATTGCTATTAAATTTGCTACGGTTAATATAAAAGCATACATTTAAATAAATAAGTTTCAATCGATCTCAAGTCTGACTTGACTTCTTGGAACTAGGTATTTCATTTTGCCAATTGGAAAAACCTGGGCTTGTTTTACGAAAATGTATTATTTCTGTGTTTTTTTTAATTTACACATTATTATTTGATCAAAACATATTTATACTTATTCAAGTTGTCCTTTACTAAGTATAACATACTAGTATATGTTCAACTAATCTACCTTATCTATCTAAGGAAACCGAAAAACCTATCTTATTGTTTTTTTTTACATGCTTGAACCACACCACTTGAAGAATCATAATAAGCACGTCATCAACATTTGCTTCATCTACTAAATATAGAAAGATTTATTTAAGTTTCTGCTTAAGAATATTACTATATAAATGATTGCGTACACAACCCTACTTCTTAACGATTAAGTACTTTAGGTCGAATTTTGTTTGCTAGAAAGTTATTGGCGCC
The DNA here is from genome assembly GCA_950381575.1 of Plusia festucae. Taxonomy (NCBI): domain Eukaryota; kingdom Metazoa; phylum Arthropoda; class Insecta; order Lepidoptera; family Noctuidae; genus Plusia; species Plusia festucae. The sequence continues at coordinate 3,012,830 of OX494447.1, forward strand.
AAAACATGTACTCAGAGCGGCTCCTTAAGAAACTACATCTACTAATTTCCCTCTCCATAAGCCTCACATGACTGCGACTAATTCTACTTCAATCTAAACATTTCTCACATATCTCTAATACATTTAGTTACGGCACTCGCCTCTCATAGCATGCCATGATCTTAATCTCCACGTTAAGGAACAGCTTTTACTTTAATTCCGCATACTTTGAAGTACTTAAGATCATGTTAAATCACTAGCCAGCGACGGGTTGAGTAAGATTCAGTGCATTACTTGAATTTTAATGAAAGTGATATAAGGAACCCTCAAATTCTAATCTCGTATGATCATATAATAAAAATTAAATAACTGCTCTCCGCGACTTCGTCCGTGTGTTTTGGTTTCGTAGGTTTTGCATGGTTTGTGCTCGTGACTAAGTGAAAGCTGTACGGTTAGACCGATAATAAAGGTTAAACCGCGCTGGCTGCGGATGGTCCGTGGATGGGTGACCATTTGTAAACATAGCGAGACCCCACCGTGCCTCGGAAAGCACGTTAAGCCGTTGATTCCGACTGTTGTACGACGATCCTTGACAGTCGTTAAGTCATTACAATTCTGACAACCCGTCTTACTATGGGATACTGTATTACCCCGTAAAATGGTGTTTAAAGTCGCTCCATGAAAAATATAGTATTCAGCTAAAGCCGGTAAGACTGGAAGCCGACCGCAACATAGCTTGGGAAAAGACTAGGCAGATGGAAGGCTTTCTTTTCTAAAATAAAAGTACCATATGCTATTTGCCACAGGCTATCATAAGCAGATCTTTTTCATTCTTACTGGTAATTACAACGATTAACCCGTTTAAACAAACAAAAAATCTGTTCAGCGTCGTCCTATTGCCATTGCTCACGCGATCATGTGAAATAATTTCATTGGGCTATGAAACTGTCTATGATCGCGTCGCTCTATCATTTTCGCCGGACGCACGCATCATTGCAAGAGTGATTGCAATAAGACGGAGCTTTTCTATATTCGTGTAAATGTTAATGTCAAATCAATGGATTACTCGATACTCTTTCTAATAGGTTCTCAATTTGTGTCCATAATTATTTTTTCAAACAAAAGTTATTGCAGTTTAAAATCCATCATTCCAACACACCAAATTTTGTGCGATATTTTTTATGGTATAACAATATTGCAACTTTTAGGGCCACACAAATGCCGTTTGTAAGACAATCTTTCATCAAAACTCTTTCTCTGTAACACCTACCAAAATCTATTTCATTATATATCTTACAGCTATAAAATATACATACTTACATGTCATACATACGTGTCAAGCGGGCGGTCCGCACATTCATATTGAGATTCACCACACTGCACGGCCGACTGAATCAATTTAACATGGCGTTAGAACTCGGACCGGCCGATAACACCACAATTTGCACGTTAAGCCTCACTTTGATCTCTATCAAGAAATCTTCGTCCGCTTAGATAAGTTTGAGATTGAAGATCTGATACATCCGTAATGATAGACTTACAGACTTAACGAGTAATTATAGCGAGGTACAAGTAAAGATATTAGCAGATAAATGCTGAGAGAATGATGATGGAAAAAATAAGGTGGATGATTTATGTTATCTCAACTTTTAGAAATTTGAAATGTGTATTTTTTTTACGTTAAGTTAAATAACTAGATAGGAGAATATTTAATTTACAATTCGAAGACTTTCGATTTTAGAAATCGGTCCAGAAAGAGCGTTGTCATTAACTGTCACATTAATTGCTGTAAAAAGGCTAATACTAGGTTAAGCCGCACTCGCCGCGGTTCGTCAGTCGATGGATATTCAGATCTACTCAGGTACATACAAGACTACTCTCACTGTTAGGCCCACATACAACCTTTAGTTCCGTGCGGACCAGTCGTGACAGAACATCAATAAGGTATTGTTCGTGGCGACGCATGCACGGTTTGTTTCCGATAATTGATGCGCTGACGTTACGCGGCCGATGTAGGTGACCAGGGACGTACTTGTATGGCAATATTTTCGCATTTACATCAATCACACTAATTTTAAAAATGCAAAAATGTGGGAGTTTATGTTTGTTGCTTCTTGACGCTCAAACGGCTGGATAAATTTTAATAAAATTGGGTATGGATGTAGCTGACCTTGGATTAATACATTTTGTGATCTATTATCTGTATTTTTATCACAAAAAGTAAACTCATCTGGTAACTGCGGATAACACCGCGGAGCGAAGCTAGTAATTTATAAGACATACGGAACATACGGTTTCTGCAAGGCTATACAACTTTACAATTATACATAACTGTCAAATTGCATGTAGTGTTACGATTGATTGAAAGAATTGGTGAACCAATCGCCTTCGGGACCAACTTATTAGACAAGCCTTTCAAAACTCGAGCTAAATAAGACTAGACCTGTAAAATTTCTCGAAATAAATCTAAAATTTGAATTTTTACCGACCTGAATCGTATGTGCTGTAAAACAGAATTTTGCTTTAAAATAAATTTTATAACATACTTAGATAGGATTCGTTTTTATTTTTAATCTGAAACGAAGTGCACGATCTATAGTAAAACATGACTACGTAGAAAGAAAACTACATAAAAGCACGTGCTTAATATAGCAACTCTAATTTGTTAAGTGTAACAATTATTAATTACACTTTGTTCGACTTCAATTGCACGAAACTACAAGGTACCTACGTAGATTTTTCATTCAGACAATCTTAGTACTATTGTTTGTAAAATACCTCTTCTTGAAGCCGTTTAAAATGCAAACAATAAAATTATAATTATGTGCATTTAAAAACGTATCAGCGACGTTATTTACAACAAAAATGACAGGTACCGCGTGACCCATCGCCACGCTTCATGGTACAACATAAGCTCCGTAACTAGCTTGGACCATGGTACCATAGCTGTATGGTCTCGTCACGGCATTACTTTAACCGTTACAAATAATGTAATGCAAATTGAATGTAATTTAATATGTTAATTTATTTACCTGCCCGTGACAGTTAATTATCGATTAACAAATCTTTTTGATAGGTTCAAGCTTCTAATAGACTTAGTATTTTATTGCTACTCGGTGCAAATGATAGAAGTTATTTATGTGTAATGTCATCGAATGTAAATTAAGCCTCGCACTGTACATACTTACTCAACTGCTGCTCAACTTACTCAGTGAAATTAGCATTCGTGATGCAAATATACCTGTCTAATATGAACATGAATCTATAACACAAAGCATGGGTCTCTTAATTTTATGGGTTCTTTGGACAGTACTTTGGCTTTTTTTAAAGAACATACCTACCGTATATTAGCAGTTATTGATAGGGTGGCTGATCAATAATGAAGTATTCTTTTCCCGTCTAGTACTCTGGTACACGACGAGGAAAAAAATACTTCAATGGACTGACACGCTAAGACCTCAAGCAGTTCTTGGTTGGTTAAGTAAATAATTCGTTTATTGTTTTTGTTAAATTTTTTGTTGATTAATATTTTTGTTCTGTTTTTATAAAATGATATCGTCATACATGCGATAAAGTTTTGGACTCGTAAAAAAATATGTTTTTTTATAAACAGATTATTTCCGATACGCTAGATATGAAGCAGCTTTTTACAGTCTAAAGAATTCAGAATTTATGCCCATATGTGTCCATTCTTTTCACAGTTATGTAGTGGGACTTAAAATAATAATGTTCTAGCCTGTAAATGTCCCACTTCGAATATAGAGAAGCAGCAATATCATATAATATTCATGTTAACTACATCCCTGTACAATGGTCACGACTGTCGTACTGCACACGATCACCGCTTGCATATTAAACGGTTCCGTACATGTGAATATTCACAAAATTGATTCCCTTATACGTCACACGTTCCCCAAACTGTTACTGTGTCAATGTATTCCGCGAGAAAACGGTAATTGTTAATGTTTTTGGCTCTTTCTGATATGACGTGTTGACAGGTGGGAATATTTATTGGTTTTATAAACATACATTGGTAAGGATCCCTATAATTTTATCGATCGACTTGGCAATTTATGTTACTTTTTTGAGTTTAATATTAATGACATGTGCATGATATTTTCATTCTTAAGACACATATAGCTGTACGTTTATTTTTTTATTCGAATACTAGCTTTTCACCGCGACTTTGTCCGCGTGTTTAGTTTTACGGTTTTTACTTGTATCTCCTAGAATCCGAATACAGTTTTTTTTATTTAGGCCTACCGTATTCCTCAGTAATCAGACCAACTGTCAAACAAAAGAAAAACGACTCAAGTTACATTAGAAAAGTTATTATGTAGGTTGAGTTTTCCTAAATTTTCCTTGCAACTTTTTCATTTTTCTTTCATACGGACTTTTTCGTGATTTAAACAAACACAAAAGAAAAAATTGTCCAGCTGATATTATTGTATCTATATACGATGTACTTATTTACTATGTCTAAAATACGCATAACATTTTTCTTACCGCTAAAGATAGCGCTAGTAAATAGTCCACCTGGACTTATTTCCGATGCCTCCCACGCAGTTATCTTCTAGTTTCCAGTTTTATCGCAGTTATACAGGTATTCAAGTACCATTTGTCGATAAAAGATACATCTCTATAATTCCTAGTATCTGCAAGCCATTCATTTAATATGATATTCCTTGTAGGAATCGTTAGTAACTTGGCCATATTAATAAAGCGATGAATTAAATTAAATTGTTATTTCGATGTATAATATAAGTTCCTTAAAAAGTTGCATTTTTCGGTTAAGACGAAAAAAATAGGGATAAAACTTACTATAAAGTAAATTCTATTCAAAAAATAACCAAACAAAAACGTGTAACCCTACTTTTCTCAGTCCAGTTAATCAATGCATCAGATAATACCAGCCTATCAACGTCTCACTGCTGGGCATAGGCTTCTTCCCATGTAGAGAAGGAATGAGCATTGATCACCACGCTTGCTCATTGCGGGTTGGATATTTCGGATTCAAATTTTTTGGAATCCAGGTTTCCTAACGATGTTTTTCTTCACCGTCAATGATGTCTTAGAATGATTAAGAAAGTACTTTTAGTAAATTCAAAACTTAATTTATCCAATACCGTTCGTATCTTACTAAATATGGTAATAGCCAAAAGGCTATAAACTGGCCTGTATGTTTATATTTTAATGCATGCAGCGTCAACTTGCAAAGGAGATAATGACAAAATTGTCGGTCACTATCGGAGAGGGAAAGTCTTAAACGGCGCCTGCGCATAAAACAGTAATTCCAGACATTAACATTTTCACGGCTTGATCGTTAGCTTAGCGATTATGTGACGTCATAAATTTTACACGGTGAATTAATTTGTGTGATACAACATCGTGAGTGGTGGTTTGAATGAAGTCGATAAAGACGTTTTCGAAAAATTGGTGTAATTTCGAAATTACCGATACTTTGCTACAGAATTTGGTAATTTACATGTTGTTATCACATGCTTAGACTACAGAATGATCTGATTAAGCTGTATTCTTACTTTTTATTACTGTTTAAGACTTACAACAAAAAATAGGTACTTAACAACAAAATGATGTAGGGAAACAAAATATCCTTGCATGTCTAAAAATACCTCAATTATTATTATACCCGTATCGTGTTCAAACATTTGGTCATGAACGTGACATCGAAATTATATTAATTACAGTTTTACGGTCGTAAACATTACTATCCACATATACCAGTCTTCAATAGCCCTTCAAACCGCTTTTACAAATCTTTCTCACCTAAAATAACAGAACCAATTAATATTTACATACACCACTTAAAGTTCTTCATAAAAAGAACCAAAAATCAATTTTCAACGAGCCTATTTCCATACGGCGTTCTCACGCATATGGTAAATGGTAACTTGTAAATGGTCAATGGTAACTACTGGCCCAAGGCGCGCCGCAGCAGCCCGCCTCGGTAATCACTAAATTACCAAACAACTTTAGCATGCGAAACGCGGAAAATAAATACTATACTTCCTAAAATGCTGCGTTAAAAAGCCTGAAGAGATTTTGTTAATGCGTGTTAAGGGCATGTTGTGATGTTGATTATGTTTTGTACCTTTTTTATTCGTTGGCTATGATATAATTATGAGTTTGAAGAAATTTTATGTTTCGAATTAATTTACGAAGAAAATCATTTCTTTCGTAAGTTTTCAGTATTATTATTAATATACATAGTTTGAAAGTCTACACATGTGTATTTTTTTTCTGATAACTATAAATCTCCATGGCTGTTTTTAGTTTGGAAAAATATACAGGAAATCAAAGAAATAAACCTAATAAATTTATTGATGATCCCCATTGATGACTACAAACTTTGTAAAACAAACTTTGCCAAAAGAAATATAAGAAAGAAAATATATTGATATAGCCAGCCTTAATACGAGATTGTTTTTAGGCCAGTGAAGGGCCTACTTGATTGGATGATTGACTCGCCCGTGCACGGTGAAAAAAGTGAACGAAAACCACTTAACTTCGCGTTATCGAGATTGTAAACAGAATTATAAATTTCCAATATTTAAAAAAATATACCCGTAGCAGACTCTACTGTATTTGCCGATCAATTCATTCAGAAGTAAGTACCGCCTTTACGTTGGCATATAGACGGCAAGAATTTATTTATTAGGTATAAGAGCAATGTCATCTTTTAACTCAATATAGTTGCCGGCAAGTAACTTGGCAATATTTTGGAGTAGCGATAGCGTATTTTCATATTCTGTGAGCAACAAAAGCACAGTTTTATTGCTCGACTGTATCACTGCTAGTAATCTTTAAAAAAACATTTTTTTTTTAATATTTATGTATTTAAGTGATGATGTGTGATCGTGAGATGAACTCGTAACGAATCTTGCCAAGTTACGGGCCGGTTACTGTAAAATAGTAGTTGCTTCTTTCTACAAGGTATTTTTTTGTATCAGATATATGTGTCTTGTGGGTATATTGATTGACGTTATATTATTCGTTCATAAGAGAAACAAAATAACGCTCCATTGTTCAGAGATATACATAATTTTAATCACTGAACCACGATTTGTTTCGAATTGTTTTTGTGCGTCGTGTTTCGTTTATTTAGGCTAGCTTTATGTCCACTAAAACTGTATCCTAAGAGAGGAAACATTGTGGCTACTCCAATGAATAGCTACTTTTACGTAACTCGCTTTGTTTATGGATCTTTTGTGTTTACAGATGAATGTTCCTTTACCACATAGGAAATGAAAATTTGTAGTTTTTTTTCTTGTATGCAAAGATCAATATTTTATATTGTATACTTTTTAAAATTGAAAAATTTACAAATCAAAAACTTTAAAGATAACACCGGGAATATTTTAGTACCTGTAAAATACGTAAAATGCTTCTCCATTTAGCTGATCGACGTTGAACTAAGATTTAAAATGAATTATTCTAAATGTTGCAGAAAATTCACTATTAAATATCTCAATTTCATGATTTATGATCTCGTAAATAATAATACTGATTTATTTCGTTTACTTCATACTTCACATCGCTTTATTCTGTTCTGAAGTAAAGGAGTTACCAAGTGACTATTGGTGGCAATAGGCCAACGAATGACACTTTGTAATTTTATCTACTAGAAACAGCGCGCTTTTATTGTAGAAACAATATCCGTGTATAACAGAAGGCGTAGTGGTGTCTCTCATCCACAATGGCAACATATCTGCCCCCTTAAACAAGTGTTCGCTGGTCATCGCTGAAATGTATGAAAGTGACCATTCTAACCCCAAATACGGAATCGCTAATTAACTTTAAGATGTTCTTAAATGTCTGTCCGTCGCTACTTCAAACCTTAAAGTGATAGAGACAGCATGATACTTTACGGCGGCTTCAAACTTATTAACGTTTCAGTTTTCAGCCGTAAGCCACGTGACTTATCGAAAACAAATGTCATTTCCATACATTTAATGTCATTTAAGCGATTTCTATCATCGTTAACGCTTTAAGAAATGTCACTTTGCTGAGAAAGCGGCTTTAAAAACTCATTGTACATTAACCATTAGCACAGACACAACTATGACTTAAAAAACTTGTAGAAGCGACAAGAAATCTATGCTATAATTTAAGTTTTAAAATACACTTTGCAAAGAACAAGCGGTACTTTGCAGTATTTTGGTTTAAAATACTTTAGTATAGTGCATAAGTGAAGCAAAAAATTGATGCCTTAAGGCAGCCGTCAATCAGGAGATTGTTTTAAAGCGAATATTATTAATTGTTGTAGAATTTACAATGTCTTGCGAGGCTGACACCGCCCTGTAACCATAATTGGAACGTCGTTCGGTTCTCCATCAAATCGTTTACGATAATTTTGTGTAGGTAATTGTTTATAAGTCCATGATTTTTTAAATGATGCTTAATAAAAGCAAAAATCCTTAAGAAATTTGGTGGGTAATTTTTTTATTATTATTTGTTTTTTTGTCTACAAATAATTCAATAGTTCAAGTGCAAGATTACAAAAAATAGTAATTCGCTGAGGTCTCCAAGATAAAGGCAATAAACTAACGAAATCAACAAAAAACTCTAGCTGTAATCTTTGGTTCGACTTTTAAGACCAGCTCATTTAAATTCAGACTTCGCAAAGACCATTATTCGATGTTAAAGACTATTAATAATTAATAATCCGTGGAACTAATGCTATGTACAGAAAACCGTGAAAACGCGTAAAACCAAGTTTATTATAGAATATTGCCGGCTCATAAGCATTTGTAGTTTATTGATACGCTACCGAGCTTACGAGCGCAAGTTAACAGTTTCCCTTTAATTGACTTGTTCGGCGTACGTGAATATTAAACGGTGGATAAATACTGTTTTCTTAAAGAAACCGGTCGGTTGTATATTACCGTAAAATTTATAAAGAACATTATGAATGAATCTTTTAAATTTGCATGTTTTTCTAAAGTAGATTGACCGTCTGAATAGTTTGAATAGTTTTTAATTAGAAAAAGGTAAGGGTGGTTTAGTAATTAAGGGTAATTTAAAAAAAAAGTAAGTATTGAATAAGTGTTGCCAAACTTGTTTTATTCTGGTTAAAAAAATGTCCGTAATTAGGTCCTGCATGGGATAGCTACAAACAAACTTTGTTCGAAGATCATCTGAAACCATAAAGTTATATATTTTTTTTTTATATAAGTATTTTTTAGATATATTTTGTTAATTTGGCTTAGCAAATCTTATCTCATCTTTGAGTGAAAATTGAGTCTGAAGCGGCGGTAGCCTAAAAGTTGGGGCATCGAACTTGCGATCATGTGGTTCAAATTCCACCCATTGCACTACCGACGTGACGTGATCCCACTCGTAACACAAGCATCTTAATTTAGCACGAGGGGTTAACAAGAATACTAGTAATGTCCGACCCACATTGCAATTCATTATTTTGATATAGTAATTAAATTAATTTTCACATTTATTAATTACCTAAATCTGTGATTGGCTTTGTATTTCTATTCTTATTGCTATATTTTTTCACGTTTATATAGCTGTTGTTTTTCCTTAAGGTAAATACCTTAGTAAATAATTATTTGCGCAACTTTTTATTTTCCAATCAATCAGATCATGTTAAATTGGTCAGTAAAATCACCTTAAGATTTAGAGTAACGACTTGAATGGGCGTATCTCGTGAAATTGTTTTATAAAACGAGTTACTGCGAACTTGAACTGGTTTGGCTGGAAGTGTTTCCTGATAGTGTCTTGTTAACTTTTAGGAGTTCGATTACCGTTCTTTCCGTCCTGTTATAGCCAAGTCGTTATCATTACGCGGGCGTAAGGAAATGGCATTTGCATTGTTAAGTCGATTGTATTGCAATAAGGATCCCAAGTGCCAGTTTTTCAAGGTCTTCAGCTACCAAGACGAAGAAAATATATACTTCAATCAAAATCCCATTATTAAGTTGAAAAAATCTTGCTGTTTTGTGAATTTGTCGCAGAAGAATATATGTATAAAGAAATTTAAAGATTTTGCGGTCATTTCTGAAAATGAATTAGAAACCATTTAACTTTCATAATTTTAAGTCATGTCGTGATTTGAGACCATCTAGTGCATGCATTGTTATTTATTTCGCAAGATCCAGACATATTCGTAAAACAATAGCGTCTTGTCTTTAAAAGTAAAGAGAAAGTTTATGCGACCTTAAAACTATTGTTGGTGTATAATAGAGGCACAGTTGAATTATTATAGGTTTTGTTTATATCCCTCTGTCATTCTTTAACCACAGGATAACAGTTCTGTAAATTGTCTATTAAAGCTACACGTTTAATCATAGATTATGATTAAATACCGAATCGAAAGAAAATTTAGGGTCAATTTCAAATGCCATTTTCTGAAATAGTTTCTTTTTTATTCTGTGCCATCATTCGACATGTCTAATTTAATCAGGAAGGATTATCCAAAATATTTTAGATGATACCTTTCGCACTTTGTTTTTAAAATTTATTAAAACCGATAGTCTCATAATATATCATCAGTTCCTAAATCAGTGTTTTACTTGAACCGACACCCTCTCTAATATCCACACCCAATTGACTGTTTTTCAACCGCTTACAAACGAAGGGCGCCTTAATGCGGGTCCATTTTTTTTTAATCAATACCTGCCAATATAAAGAATAATTGTAAGAAACATTATAATAACTAATTCTTTGTTTTCTTTCTAGGTATGTAGACCGGACATCGACTGCTCGCTGCCATCGAACAAATGGCGGTACATAGAAACGTTCACGTGTCTCGGAGAAAACGATAAGCTGAAGAAGGAGATGCGGCTCTCGTTCCCCAGTGGACACTCATCTTTCTCAGCGTACACTATGCTGTATTTCTGTGTAAGTTTGGTTCCTTACCGTAGGTATTGATCATAATCATCATCATGGTTCGGTTAACACAAAAATATCAAACACGTATTTTTAAATAAACATCTACTTAGATCAAGCGAAATGTTGTTTTTGAATAAGTCTTTCAGTAAACTTGGGCTTTAGGCGTTTGATTAATATTATCTCTTCCCTTTTCCTCTTTCTAAATAATATTGAAGTGATTTTCAATCTCTTTTGTGTTGTATGGCTCACGGGGGACATCAAAAAAATGTTGGCATAAGTCGTGCTCAATTTACTCCAGACTTTACTGAGCAGTTTCCAATCAATTCAGCAAATACCGGAGTTTGTGGTGTAGCCGGAAAACCCTCAGAGCTTTTTCATCTCCTACTATCCGCTGGAGTTTCTTGCCGGTTCTTCTCCATAGGAATGACACTTTGGAACCGCGCACAGAGTCAGTAGTTTTGAAAGTTAACGTTTCTAAAGCGCCTATTTTAGGTTTACTAGAAATAAAAACATTTTGATTTTGATTGATTTTGATTTCGCTTTGTGTCTCCAGTGGCTGAAGTTACAAAAACCATTCCCTATATTCATTATATATCGTCCAACAGATGTACCTACAGAAGCGCTTCACCTGGCGTGGCTCGAAGCTGCTGCGGCACGGGATCCAGTTCATCCTCATGCTGTTCGCGTGGTACACCTTCATGACCAGGGTCTCTGACTACAAGCACCACTGGAGCGACGTGCTCGCTGGATTCAGCATTGGATTGCTATACGCTATTGTTATTGTAAGTATCAGATACCTTAAAATATTGTGTAACTGTCTACAGACACGACTGCTTCAGAAATGTTGCTTAGTGTATAATCTTACATCTTTCAAAATTGAATAACGTTATGAACCTTCAAATTATGGACAGTTTTATTTTTAGATCTCCGTTATAATTGTTCTGTAATCATAATTCCCATAATTTTATTTTTTGTATAAATGCAACATACAGATATATTTTTCTTTTTATTACTTTATTAATTCGATCAAAGCAGGAACTCCTCGAAGTTTTACCAACTTTTAGGTCTCTAGTCCGTCTCATAATCTTAAAATATAATCATCCTTGTTTCTGCCATATTATCTAGTAGGAGGCTCCGATAAAATCTTTCTTCATCTTTATCTTCCAGTTCTCGTTCGTATCGAACCTCCGCAAAACTCCTCGGTCGAGGCAGCTAAGCCACGAAGCCGAGCTGCGAGCGACCAACGGGAACACCCGCGTGCAGGTCTGACAGTCATCTCCCACCAGCTCGAGATGTGAGAGTGACGCTGAGGAACTATGATACGAACAGCCGACTGTCTCGTGGATATCGCATGAGTATATCGACGCATGCAGACTTCCGCGGGAACAGTGATGTGAACATTTATCTTTTCAAATGTGAGTGTACTTTTCAGAGGTTTCGTGACGTGGCATTGATCGGCTTTAAGTTAAACAATGTGTATCGAAGCGAGTTACATATTAAGATGTAAGAGTGCTTTGTATTCTTATACTTGGAATGTCAATTTCGCTACACAAAATCTTTAAGTGATAGTCAGCATGAGATGGCTTAAAAAAACTTGTATTTGAGTGGTTGGTCTGAAGACTACTTAATTTGAAGACCGTAGTATGAGAATTAGAAAATTATGAGTGTTTTATCGACACTTATGTAGAGCTACTTATGAAGTAAAATCTCTTTTTAACAAAGGAACTATGGATTCGTAATACGATGGAACTTCTTGCAAAATCAATGCATTTTTTATTGATGTCCAGAATATTTGTGAAATTTTAATTGTTGTTGTGGGTATAGTTGTGGTATGTATTTATTTTGGGAATTTGGTTCTTAGAATTTTATCAGATATTGAGATATTAATGATATTAATAACAGATATTCACGTAACATATTACAAATAATTAAAAACTGTAAACTAAATTATACTCAAAAATTACATATGAAGAACTTTTAGGTTTTTTATATGTAATTTCTTGTGTTATTTTTTATTTAATGGGAGTTTAATAAATCCCTCGAATGAGTACAATCAAGAGATATAAAAAAAAGTGCGAAACATGGTTTTCACTGGTATATGTTTGGAGACAGGGCACCTATATTTTATTATATAAGCATCAATATAGGCATAGTATAGACTATTTGTTATCTAATAAGTTGCATACAACAAGTGTATGCAAATGATCACGTGACTTATATACAGGTGTTCAGTAAAGAGACCAACATAAAAATTGGGTGATTATCGGTCATAAACTTTTTGTCGGTCCCTCCATCGAACAATCTGTATATATAATATTTGGAGGATTGTGCAATGTTGTATAGAAGTATATAACTAATGTATATAATATGTTATTGGGTACTACAAGTATTGCTACAGTACTTGGATTTAGTTTTAAGATATTTAATTTTCTGAAGCCGATTTGATCTGGCTTTTGGCAGCTAAGATATTATAAGTGTTTGAATCGGTTACTCTCGACTTGGAACGGCTTGCGTTGACTTCAATCGGCTTTTTTGGCTTTTAACGATTGTGAGTGGTTTGATGTTAACCCGGACTGGCTTTTAGGTTTTCCTGTGAAGCCTAGCTATTTGTAGGACAACAATTAAAATTTGTTGCTATTGTTTGAAATAAAAAAAAAATTAGTTATTGATTTGCATATAAATCAGTAAAAGATTTTTTACCTAATAATTGTCTACTTAAATAGATTTTCTATTTTTCATTCATAAATGAATGTTCGGCTTTACGGGCAGTTTTGTAACACCCTGTATTGTTATGTGAATTAATATTTATTGCGTTGATATTATTCAGAAAATATGATATTGTATAGTTGTAAACAAATTAGGTTAGGTTATTGAATATTATTGGTTTTCAGCCTAGATAATTACAATTTGGTTTTCACCAATAAAGATCGTTGTAATTATAACATTAATGTACATATTTTATAAAGTACAATTTATATTGTTTATAGTGCACTCACTTTTACTGTTCTTAATTCACATTACTGTGAAAAAATATAGAACCTTAGCTTCATGTAAATAAGAACTAAAATCATTCGCATGGAATGTTATACTTCAGATTCGATTTTGAGCATTACATTAGAATCCCTTACTAATGAGCATTATTTTACAAGCTATCTTTGGAAAACTCACACATTGTCACCGACTCCCAACAGCGGGGCCTGTAATATATGGTAACCAGACAACTGATAAACATACAAGTATATATTTCTAAATACATACATATAGATAAATTACACCCATATACAGAAAAAATAATCATGCTTGTCACACAAAGATTGGTACTGGCTGGGAATCGTACCCAAGAACTTCGGTTTAGCAGTCAAGGTCTCTAATCACTAGACCAACAGGCCAGTCAATCACCATCATCATTGTTTTATCAAGATGTGCGCTGTAATGCTCGGCTCTCCTCCCACGCTGATGTAATACTCAATTTTGTAACGATTCGAACGAGATGAAAAAGCACTATTAGAAAAACCTTTTAAGATTGTGTAATATTATAGGAGGTTATATAAAAATTCGCCAGATTTTCTACGTTCAGATGCAGTCGAACTGCTCAGTAATGCATTTTTAATACACACACGAATTTTCAAACGAAAAAGAGGAGAGTCGTGACAGCTGTCACGTGCATTTGACAACTGTCATGTCTGTCATGGCGGTGTGTATGGATCCATGTCTTTTGAAAAGAGATGGAAGAAAGTTGTAATTTTATGAGAGTTTCTAGATTTTTCATATTCTGATATCAATATAAATAAATCCATATTTATGAAGTTAACTGCTACTGGCAGCTTTTAAAAAACTGATTGTTGATCTTAAGTAATCCGCTACTTATACTTAAATTAGGTATAGTAAATATATTTATTAAAACAGTCAAAAACACCATGTTCAATGCATCTTGTAAACTATTAAATTGAATAATAGATAAGAAGAGTATTTTACAGAATTGTACAGTAAACCTAATATTAGTAACTTGGTTGTAAAGCTTCGACAATTTGCACCTTATGTCAAAGCAGTAAAGTATATTTTTATTATTTCTTTGTTACTAGTGAAGTTAGGTTGACTGTACAATTTTGTCATACATTATTTTAAACATAGAGTTGCACATTTTTATGTGATAGTACAACTTATTTTAAGTCATATTTTAAGTAAATATCACATGTATGCTATTTTTCAAAATTGTTATGAATTAAAAAACTATGGTCTACAGTTTGAGTCAATCCTGTAGAAACAGCAAATGTAAAAACGATGTAAATACTTACTTATTCAGTTCTAATAATTATATTTTACATTTGTTAATGAATTATTCGGTCTTTTGCCTAAAATCTTACTTTTTCTTTAAACAATTTTTTATTAATGGTTGCATTTTATTCATTCTTAGTCAACAATAAAATTCTAAATGGTTTGTGATTTTATTTCAGTTATTGTTTTTATTTTGCTAATACAAATGGCATTGTTTTATTATGTTAACGTCTAAGAGGCAGAATAACCTCTAAACCATTGCAATTCAGTCTCTATTTCGAAAAAAATACCTATTTTACACTCCTGAAATACTAGCCCATTTACCATTGCAATTTAATCTTTATTCCAACTACTTAAGGTTGAAAAATACTTTTTTTCTCTATGAATACTTGCTGACTACACTGTTGACTTACTGTAGATTTAGTTAAACTTTATCGATACGGTACTACAAAAGTTAATATTTATTTCACAGCTCATTATTTATGTTAGTCTCGAAGACAAATGTAACGTATTTTTTTATACTGTGATATAGGCTTTTTAATCAAAGGAATTAAAGATCTGAGGTGTTATGATAGATGGTTAGATGTATACTTATACAGTCGCCTAGTCGCGCTCAGAATTTGGCAGTAAAAAAAATCCATGTAAAAAATTGTAAACTTAGTAGTAAGTAGTTATATTCTGTTTTCTACTCCTAGAGACTAAATTTACAAGAGCAGATATCAAAACTGACGTAAAAACTATTGGAATGTAATTTTAGCATTTTTACTTGTCAATTGTCTCCAGAATTAAAATTAAAATACTATACATATAAGTGTTTGACATTACCCAAGCTTTTTACAGTCCACTGGTTTGAACTATAGGGAAATATTTATGTCTAGAAAGCGGCATAATTTTTAATTACTTACTTGGCTGTTTTACTATACATAGTACATTATAATCGTGGATGGCGAACAGCCTAATTTTACTACAAATGTGTTTTAAAATGTACAAAGAAATGCATGTTATTGGTAAACATAAAGTTCAAAAACTCAATGCTGCTGACGTCATCAGATCGACGGCTAGTCAAGTGTATAAGAATATTCTAAGTTATCGACTAACCATTTATTTATGACACCTCTATAACAAACCCTATAAAGAATAGGGTATTATACTAATTTTTATGTCCCATTTTTAGATATAGAAAACATATTTGACACGTATTTTATCAAATAAATAATTATTGACAAAGATCAAGCGTTCAGACCAGGAGTGGGGATCCTCGTGATGTCACGACGTTAGCAAAAATTGTACGACAGAGTGACGTCACGCGAATGTTCCATTCACTGTACTATATTATTGTATTTTTTTAAGAGACGAATGAAAATATACGTGTCTAATATTTTTCATTATCTGAAATGCGTACATTTTAGTAGGTATAATATCCTTTTAGCTTTAGGTCCAATTAGGTGCTAGATAAGTGTATTATAGTATAAAATTTATTTTTACTTATATAGTGACAGTATGTCAAGTTTTAAAACTATTTTTAGGAGAATGACTTGTTTATAATGTTTTTTTTTATGTATAATAGATCTTTAAACGCACTGCCTTTAGATTTCTTGATGTATTCTAGCTTTGAGGCAGCTATTTATTTACTTATTTTTTAAATGTGGTTAAAAGTTTATAAAGCATAATAAATCTGTATAAAGTGTTTATTCTTTCTTTCTAAAATATCAAATCCCAAAGGTCACCAGAAAAACCTATAAGCTCTCCACTCCATAAGAGAATTGACACTGCCATCTATTACGGTTAAATGAAAGTTCTACTGCACTCGCGTTTGAAATATCTCTTGATACAAAACACAGATGGCGCTGTCTTCAAAATTTAGAAAGGAGGTTTTATATTATCAACATTATTTAAATATAGACCCACAATAATTACAATATGCTCAGTCAGAGTTCCACATTACGTTATCGGTTAAAAGACGAAACATATTGGAACAAGGACCTTAGCAACGCAACGGTGGTTTTTGCAGTGTTTGGCAATATGAGTAACACTTACCCACTGATTAGTCATTTTATCAGTGTTGTGACAGCCTTTATCGTGGTTCGGTGTGTCCGTAGGATTTTAGTGTAAAAAGTTCACGTAAATATGTTATAGTGCAACAATGGCAGTGGGCAGGATAATATGGAAAATAATATTGGACTTCATTATTTTAGCTGGCGGTAAGTACAGAGAAATGTTTTGTTGAGGTCAGGCTGTTTACCTTGTTACCTTTGCACGGTTGAGTAGAGATTAAAGGATTAATAAAAAAGATAGTAAATGAAGTGGTAAATTATTAATTAATTTAATTATTTTATTATAGATAGTCTTAGTAGGTAGTCGTTTTCATTCAAGGATAAGCATACCTACCCACCTAATTACTGAAGTCATCTTTTATTTATTTATTACTATCAACTACCCCCAAAAACAAATAAAAAAATAATCTTAAAAATTAAATTGAAACACTTCAGAAACTATCTGGCTAGGCTTAAGAAACTACGCTTAACATGAAATGACCTCGAAAGTGAAGCATAGATTAGCACGCTATTAGAAAGCACCTGTTTTTTTATAACAGGCAGTCCGACTGTAACCTTAAGGTGAATTAATTTTGAGTATAAAAAAACTAGCTTATGCTCACGAATCCGCTCGCGCGGGGGCAAAATGTATTAGATTAGGCTTCGTACATGCAGTTCCTGAAATTAGCGCGTCCAGTCCAACAAGCAAACTCTTCAGCTTTGTAGTATTAGTATCGATATTAATTTGACTCTCTATACTCCGTTGTTTCTGTAAAAGCCCATCTCAAGTCTAGCTGTAACATACCTCTTTTAAACAAGTTTTTAAACGTATCAAGGGCTTAGTGAAGAATCTAGGTGATCGATACAATAATATAATAAATTATGGTATTGTCAATACCAAAGTTCTAGATACGAAGTAGAACCAGTTTACCTTGCATGGCCTTGTTGATAGGCTAATGTCTATGGCGAACGGGGTGAAAAGGGTAATATACTTTAACAACAAACAAGTCTTTACAACCTCAATACCTAGTAACTACCTAGGTAGGTACCTACAATTATCGGGATATTCTCACGCTTACATTTATTATTTCTATTAGTTACCAGATGCTCATGCAGGAAAAAACTAACTATAAATAACTAGATTTTGAACGCGACTCAGCCCGCATAGATTTTGGCTATTGCGGCAAAAAGTAATTTAAATCCTTTCTTAGGATCCAAGCTTACTGCAAAACAAGTTTCATTCAAATCAGTTTAGCGGTTAGGCAGTGAAAGCGTAACAAACAGACATTAAGAGTTTTTTTTTTCATTTTGAATATTAGCCTTTTTCCAAGCTATGTTAGGGTCTGCTTTCAGTATCAACGGATTTAGCTGAATACCGTATTTCACAAATTGCGACTGCCTGTCTGACCTCTACAACCTATTTTACTAGGTAACACAGTATCCCATAGTAAGATTGGTTGTCAGAATTGTGATGACTTAACGACTATCAAAGATAGACGTATGAAAGTCGGGACCAACGGCTTAACGTGTTTTCCGAGGCACGATGGAGTCTCCGTATGTTTACAAATGGACACCCATCCCCAGACCAACCGCGGCGAGCGCGGCTTAAACTTTATTATCGGTCAAACTGTAGGTACGACTTAAACTTAGCCACGAGTCGCTCATTTTATAATACTATTATGGATGGATAAATACTATTGTATAAGTATCTAGAAGTACTCATTCTGGGAAGTGGTACTTAAAACTGTTATCAGACGATTTATTATTCCTAATGGCATGCAGCCTGCATTGAAACGGGAACAACACGCTTATAATAATTACAGCACTATTGATTCGAAACGCAATCAATTCGTTTTCGATGCGATGCAAAATTTAATGGCCCGCGTGATATGAATTGCAGTAAAAACACAATTTAATCAAGCAATAAATTATTTAAGTAAAAGTACTCTTCGGCCGTTCTATCTTGGCGAGGCTTAAATGCGATACAAGATATTGTCATCTCTTTCTCACCCACCGATTATGTGAACTTGCATCTCACAAAAACTTGTGTTGTATCTCATTTTAGACTCTCCATGTAAAGTCTAGTAATTGTTATGAAGGTATTGTGTACTCATTGTTAAAAAATCCTATGTTTAGACTGGTTGTAAATTTTTTTTTCTGCCTAGCTTTTTCCCAAGCTATGTTGGGATCGGCTTCCAGTCTTACCGAATTTAACTGAATACCGTATTTTACATGGAGCGACTGCCTATCTGACCTCCACAACCTATTTCTAGGTAATACAGTATTCCATATTAAGACTGGTTGCAATGACTTAACAACTATCAAAGATCACTATATGACAGTGGACGAATTGTCACCCATCATCAGACCAACCGCAGCAACCGCCGCTTAACATTCATTATTGGTCAAACCGTACGACTTACACTAAGCCACGAGCCCCTTAAAGTTATAGTTACTATCCTAAATGACTAAACAGTTCTATTTCCTAGGAATTATCATTATTTTCCTTATAGCGTGATTGGTATAAAAAAATAATAGAATAAGGATTCAATTTACTCTTGCTAGTAATCCGCAAAGCCGGTCTTTCCTCATTAGAAAGTGGTACAGATTACACTTAGATATCAACTTTAAATCAACTTCATAACACTGTCCAGTCTTACTTCTATACCTACTGTTTTATTCAGTAAATTAGGTGGTAGAGGTCAGATCCACGTATAATACAGTACCTATTCAGCTGAATCCAGTTAGACTGGAAGCCGCCATAGTTTGGAAAAATAATGCAACCCTATGTACCAGATTACTCCCAACTGCGGTTCAGAACTGTACTTTATTCATCGGCCTACGAATACCACTATCTACGATCCACTTAAACAATATAAACGTATTTTAAATAGTCTGATTATTTGTCGCTAAATTAGATATAGAATTGATACTTACTACTATACCTACTACTTATCGCATTTTTACATAATCGCGTCGGCATGTTATACTACTAAACTACACGACTATTAAATTAATCTATTCAACGATAAATCGATTAAATTCCATAAAATCTGCCGGCGCGCGGCGTAACTATTTAAAATGGTAAAAGTATGCTAATTTGTTCGTTATTTATAAATACGATGTTTAAGGGATCAAACATTTTTTTAGTTATGAAGAATTTATCAGTAAATAATAAAAATTATATGAACTTTGCAAGGTAAAATTGTAATGCATTTGTAAATATTGGACAGTTGATTAATTTGTCTCAAGTTATCAGTATGTCTAAGACATTTTAATAATAAGTAGGACCTAATTAGGTAGATATATTTATTGTAGCATATATTCATGTATTCCATCTGTTGTATGTTACTAGTTAATAAACTTAATACGGTAAAACGGCAAAAACGTCGAATTGCTACCATAAAATTTTAATCTTATCAGATTATTCTGGTCAGTCTGATAACTCACCATTACTTAGATTGGCCTAAAATAACTATTGCTGCGATTATAGAACAGCTACCAAAAATGTTACTACAAAGTTTTTTGTAAACTGGTAAAGTTATTTTGGAGATTATGCAATGAAAAATGAGACAGGCGGTTAAAACTTACAATAAATTGTCCTAAGTTTGTTCGACTCCTGCGAGTTCAAAAAATACTACAATACCTATGCGTGACATGCAAAATTGATGATATAGGTATTATCCTACTTACAGAAACAAATAATTACATTTCAGTTTTCTGATGTTATTAATATCTAGGTACATTCATAGATTGTAATGCGTTAACAAGTTACGCTAATAAACGTTAACGTAACTTGTTAACGCAATATCTATGATATGTTGCGATTATAATATGTAACAGTTTAGTTACATATCATAATCGCAACATTAGTATGCAGTTGTCAGATTTGATACAGCCTCGTGAAGGCTATTACACAACTTATGTGCACTAAAATTAATACCACAACGATATTACAAATCTTTATAATGATGTATAAATTCTATTTTTACGCGATATCTTCAGTATGTGGATCGATTTTAACAAATATTTCAGTGGATTTTAAAACTGCTTTCTGTAATGGAAAGGGTGTTACAATTCGGAGGTTATCCAATACATATTTCATCAAAATTGCTTTAGTAGATTAATTTTAAAATCAATATTATTGACATTGCGTACCACACTTTCGTGCAATAGGAACATTGACGGCCCCAGGGATGTGCCAAAACAGGCGTTGCACAGGAGGGTTTCTGGTTTGGTCTTTTAAGAGGTAACAGATCCCTCCTACATGCGTTGATGGTGACCAACGGGGTGGTTTTAGTGACGTAAAAATACCTCACTGCTAACCTTAATCCCAATAAGGCCGGGCGTCTTTTGAAGGTTTCCCCCCATTTCTTTTAAATCAACGAGACTTGAGACATTAGCTAACGAGTTTTTTTGTTTCTTAAATCGCGCTTATCAAATAATATTTATGTATTTTACAACTAAATTCTCGGGATTCTAAGAAATTTAATTAAATACCATTTAAATGATGGTTTGGAGATCAGGAAATCTAGATAAGTTTATTATAAAGCTATGTTACACTACGGCCAACGGAGAGGTCCAAAAACCTGGCATGGCCAAATGAGCAGAAAAAAAAAAAAAATTTCTCATAATTAGTTGCTAATTAGTTGCTAATTAGTTACGAAAAAATCGATTTTGTTGCTCCACCCGATCTCGAAAAATCGACATAAATGCTAGCTTCACATGAAGATAGCATGAGCCATACCAAAAAAGGTGAAAATCATAGAAACAAATAGACCGCAATTAGTTGCTAATTTATTGCTGTAAGGCCATGTAAAATTCGATTTTCAAAAATCAATTTTTCAATGTTTTTTAACCGATTAAGATTTAAATCCATTCATGCTTGCTTGACACTCGATTTTCCCGGGATAAACAGGTGAATCAATTTTGTTGCTCACCGTAGCATTACTCATCAATGCCTGGAGAGTCAGCAACAAAATAGAAGTCCGAAGATCGGGTAATTTTTTTTTCGGTATCTGTACAAACCGCTCATGCTTGCTTGACACTCGATTTTCCCGGGATAAACAGGCAAATTGATTTTGTTGCTCACCGTAGCATCACTCATCAATGTCTGGAGAGTCAGCAACAAAATAGAAACCCGAAGATCGGGTGAATTTTTGATCGGTATCTGTACAAACCGCTCATGCTTGCTTGACACTCGATTTTCCCGGGATAAACAGGTGAATCAATTTTGTTGCTCACCGTTGCATTACTCATCAATGCCTGGAGAGTCAGTAACAAAATAGAAACCCGAAGATCGGGTGAATTTTTTATCGGTATCTGTACAAACCGCTCATGCTTGCTTGACACTCGATTTTCCCGGGATAAACAGGCAAATTGATTTTGTTGCTCACCGTAGCATTACTTATCAGTGCCTGGAGAGTCAGCAACAAAATAGAAACCCGAAGATCGGGTGAGTTTTTGATCGGTATCTGTACAAACCGCTCATGCTTGCTTGACACTCGATTTTCCCGGGATAAACAGGTGAATTGATTTTGTTGCTCACCGTAGCATCACTCATCAATGTCTGGAGAGTCAGCAACAAAATAGAAACCCGAAGATCGGGTGAGTTTTTGATCGGTATCCTTGTAAACCGTTCATGCTTGCTTGACTTTCGATTTTCCCGGGATAAACAGGTGAATTGATTTTGTTGCTCACCGTAGCATTACTCATTAACGCCTGGAGAGTCAGCAACAAAACAGAAGCCCGAAGATCGGGTGAATTTTTGATCGGTATCTGTACAAACCGCTCATGCTTGCTTGACACTCGATTTTCCCGGGATAAACAGGCAAATTGATTTTGTTGCTCACCGTAGCATCACTCATCAATGTCTGGAGAGTCAGCAACAAAATAGAAACCCGAAGATCGGGTGAGTTTTTGATCGGTAAATTGTAAAGATCCTAATTTTTGTAATGGTCCCATGATTAATACTGGCCTCGCTAGCTTAACTGCCGATTTAATTGTTGCTGCTTACACGTTCACTTGACAAAGTGTATAGTGTCAAAAATATAGTGTTAAAATTCTCCTTAGTACCTATTCGAAAATTTGTCAAAAAAAAAAAACAAAAAAAAATCTTTTTATCAAAATAGTGTATTGTCATCGGTCCTCGATAAATCTACAAAGTTTGAACGAAATCTGGCCCTTTAAAGTGGGTCAAAATCGCGCCCAAAGAAGTCGGTTACAAACATACAGTGAAGCTAATAAAAAGTGTGTAAAAAAAAAAGACAACAAACAAAATAGACGATGCAACCCATGTCAGTTGATTATCACCTTTGTGCGTATGTCATAAAGTCGTAGTTACATTGAACGTTTTGTGACCAATCCCGTAAGTGTGCTAACAAACACATTCGGATGCGCGCTACTATTTAAAAGTTTCGTTTCAAGTAATTAAGTCGAGCATTAACTATATTCTGTTGTAATTTTAGAAACAATCATTTAGATTTTACATATTTTATTTTTATGAATATTATAAATATTAAAAAAAAATCTATTAGACACCCAAATAAAGTACATAATATCTTACCATTCTATAATTATTATCGATGTATGTAGTAATGTTGGCTCACTGAATTTGGCCCCACTTTTTTTGATTTTCGGATTTTTGATATTTTTAATTATTTGTTCGTCGTTTGTTCGTTAATGTTCGATTGTAAAAATTATTTGTTCGTCTTTTATTTATTTATAATTAATTAAACAAATGATCACCCTTAAGTTGGCCCCCCTTACTAGATATCTTTATTATTTCGGATTTTTGATATTTTTAATTATTTGTTCGTCGTTTGTTCGTTAATGTTCGATTGTAAAAATTATTTGTTCGTCTTTTATTTATTTATAATTAATTAAACAAATGATCACCCTTAAGTTGGCCCCCCTTACTAGATATCTTTATTTTTATCACTTAGATTAATTAATTTTGATTAATTATCGTTTGTTCGATGACTATTGATGATTGTTCGATCATAAAAACAATTAAATTCCCAATTATTAATTATTTGTTCAATCATTAAAACAGTGTCATGTTCCTGATATT
This sequence comes from Plusia festucae, assembly GCA_950381575.1. Taxonomy (NCBI): domain Eukaryota; kingdom Metazoa; phylum Arthropoda; class Insecta; order Lepidoptera; family Noctuidae; genus Plusia; species Plusia festucae. The sequence continues at coordinate 3,037,055 of OX494447.1, forward strand.
CTCAACAACATTACCGATATACGAAATTGTAACTGACATTTGATTTTGACATTCTCGACCTAATTACTGATTTCACTGAAGAAAATTTTACGGAATGTTGCCTACAATTAAATTATTTAGTAAATGGTAATAAATTTATGAAAATTAAAAATATCTAAAACACATTACAACAAATTTATTTGAAGCTTAACTTGAAAATTAAAATGGAGAACGTGACGATTCGTCGACGACCAAGAACCTTTTCTGATAATACTGGTAACATCGAGAAGAACCATTCGCTATTAAATTCAACTCTCTTTCTAAATGCTTGTTAATATTCAATATCATTAAAAATGACTGAATTTATTAAAACCGCGCTAATCGTACTCTAACGACTAATTGGCCGTCTTCACCCACATTTTTTTGTTGAAGTATTGTTGAAGTTTTCAATATTTTTTTTTATCTACATAAAAAATAATTAGACAGCATAAACGCACTCGTTAACAAAACGCTAGCAAATACGGCCATTGCCGCTGACGCCGTCAGCCTGACGGACAGAACCGGCGCATGCGCAATGTAGGCGTGAGGTGATGATTTGCATATTAGATATAAAATAATTAATAATTGGGAATTTAATTGTTTTTATGATCGAACAATCACCAATAGTCATCGAACAAACGATAATTAATCAAAATTAATTAATCTAAGTGATAAAAATAAAGATATCCAGTAAGGGGGGCCAACTTAAGGGTGATCATTTGTTTAATTAATTATAAATAAATAAAAGACGAACAAATAATTTTTACAATCGAACATTAACGAACAAACGACGAACAAATAATTAAAAATATCAAAAATCCGAAAATCAAAAAAAGTGGGGCCAAATTCAGTGAGCCAGTAATGTTAGCATTATTCTTGCAGCGTTTCCGAATAGATATCTAAGAACAGATAACAAATAATACGACTAGAAATAGTTGTCAACTTGTCACTTTTTAATGATGATTCCTTCTTAGATGACTACAATTTGTATTTTGCGGATAATAATACTAGGTGCAAGCAACGTTTGCACCCACATGTTTCTAATTAGCATTTAGTTTGATCATTACAAGCATGCTTTCGAGCAAAAAGCATGCTTATTTTGGGCATGTGTATTCTTTTATCATCTGTATCCTCTAATAACAGCTGTACATAATTATAATTATGGAGGCCTGTGACACCTGTTACGTTTGTCGAATACCTACACTTATGAAGACGTCTGACAGATCAGAGCGATCGTATTCACGACTTCACTTATCTTTGATTCTCGTATGTTCAACAGAGATGCGATTTATTTGAAATACTTCCATTTAACAGGATCAAAATTATTGAGTCTTGGTGGTATCTTTGCTATTTTAAAACCATGCAATCAGCATTCCAGTTTAAACAAAAAAATCAATAATATATGCTATCCCTATTCACCCTGAAATTGAGTTGAATGGGGACGAAAGTAGTGTCAATAGAGAAATTTGCTAGGGCTGGCACTCCTTGATTGTAATAATCAAATGCCATTTATTTTTTTATTATGTTTGAACTAGTTATCAGTGTTGATAAAATAAAATTTAAATCGTACGCTTAACTAAGGATTGAAATCACAAGTGGTTTGGTATGTGTATAAAAAAACTACTATAAACTCTTTAAAATAAAAACGGCTAATCGCTATCTTCAGAGCCTATCAGAAAACTTTAGCGTCAAGGTAAATTTGAAAGGAAGCTAATAAAAAGTCAATCAACGTACTATTCACAGTTTACGAAATAAAATCACTCCAGCTACAAGTTTTCTCATCAAAATTCTTCAAGGTTATATTTACTACATTATTTTGAACTACGCAAGTAGTTGAAATTTCAATAAGTAACTACTTTGGTCGATAATAATATTAAATTGTTTAACTCGACATACTTCAATTCGTTTACAATTGCTACATTCATACCATACCCTTTGTCCACACCAGCGCCATTCTGGAGGATTTTGGAACTGTTATTTAGCGCATACAACTGGACACTTTTTCAACTTTTCTCCCATATAAGATGAATCTCCTTACCTCTACCCTCCATAGATCTGTCAGACGTCTTCATAAGTGTAGGTATTCGACAAACGTAACAGGTGTCACAGGCCTCCATAATTATAATTATGTACAGCTGTTATTAGAGGATACAGATGATAAAAGAATACACATGCCCAAAATAAGCATGCTTTTTGCTCGAAAGCATGCTTGTAATGATCAAACTAAGTGCTAATTAGAAACATGTGGGTGCAAACGTTGCTTGCACCTAGTATTATTATCCGCAAAATACAAATTGTAGTCATCTAAGAAGGAATCATCATTAAAAAGTGACAAGTTGACAACTATTTCTAGTCGTATTATTTGTTATCTGTTCTTAGATATCTATTCGGAAACGCTGCAAGAATAATGCTAACATTACTACATACATCGATAATAATAAAATTATGGAATGGTAAGATATTATGTACTTTATTTGGGTGTCTAATAGATTTTTTTTTAATATTTATAATATTCATAAAAATAAAATATGTAAAATCTAAATGATTGTTTCTAAAATTACAACAGAATATAGTTAATGCTCGACTTAATTACTTGAAACGAAACTTTTAAATAGTAGCGCGCATCCGAATGTGTTTGTTAGCACACTTACGGGATTGGTCACAAAACGTTCAATGTAACTACGACTTTATGACATACGCACAAAGGTGATAATCAACTGACATGGGTTGCATCGTCTATTTTGTTTGTTGTCTTTTTTTTTTTACACACTTTTTATTAGCTTCACTGTATGTTTGTAACCGACTTCTTTGGGCGCGATTTTGACCCACTTTAAAGGGCCAGATTTCGTTCAAACTTTGTAGATTTATCGAGGACCGATGACAATACACTATTTTGATAAAAAGATTTTTTTTTTTTTTTTTTTTTTGACAAATTTTCGAATAGGTACTAAGGAGAATTTTAACACTATATTTTTGACACTATACACTTTGTCAAGTGAACGTGTAAGCAGCAACAATTAAAAATGTAGAATTTACTGACAGAAATCGGAGCTGGCGTATCCGGTTTGTAAGTTAACCGGTTGAAAATCAACCCTACTTCTGGTTTATATTTTGTTGCTGACTCTATAAACTGGAACAAGTGGAGGTGTGGGCCACAACAACTTATTCTTCAAGATTTATCTATTTAAATCGGCAGTTAAGCTAGCGAGGCCAGTATTAATCATGGGACCATTACAAAAATTAGGATCTTTACAATTTACCGATCAAAAACTCACCCGATCTTCGGGTTTCTATTTTGTTGCTGACTCTCCAGACATTGATGAGTGATGCTACGGTGAGCAACAAAATCAATTTGCCTGTTTATCCCGGGAAAATCGAGTGTCAAGCAAGCATGAGCGGTTTGTACAGATACCGATCAAAAACTCACCCGATCTTCGGGTTTCTATTTTGTTGCTGACTCTCCAGGCACTGATAAGTAATGCTACGGTGAGCAACAAAATCAATTTGCCTGTTTATCCCGGGAAAATCGAGTGTCAAGCAAGCATGAGCGGTTTGTACAGATACCGATAAAAAATTCACCCGATCTTCGGGTTTCTATTTTGTTACTGACTCTCCAGGCATTGATGAGTAATGCTACGGTGAGCAACAAAATTGATTCACCTGTTTATCCCGGGAAAATCGAGTGTCAAGCAAGCATGAGCGGTTTGTACAGATACCGATCAAAAATTCACCCGATCTTCGGGTTTCTATTTTGTTGCTGACTCTCCAGACATTGATGAGTGATGCTACGGTGAGCAACAAAATCAATTTGCCTGTTTATCCCGGGAAAATCGAGTGTCAAGCAAGCATGAGCGGTTTGTACAGATACCGAAAAAAAAATTACCCGATCTTCGGACTTCTATTTTGTTGCTGACTCTCCAGGCATTGATGAGTAATGCTACGGTGAGCAACAAAATTGATTCACCTGTTTATCCCGGGAAAATCGAGTGTCAAGCAAGCATGAATGGATTTAAATCTTAATCGGTTAAAAAACATTGAAAAATTGATTTTTGAAAATCGAATTTTACATGGCCTTACAGCAATAAATTAGCAACTAATTGCGGTCTATTTGTTTCTATGATTTTCACCTTTTTTGGTATGGCTCATGCTATCTTCATGTGAAGCTAGCATTTATGTCGATTTTTCGAGATCGGGTGGAGCAACAAAATCGATTTTTTCGTAACTAATTAGCAACTAATTAGCAACTAATTATGAGATATTTTTTTTTTTTTTCTGCTCATTTGGCCATGCCAGGTTTTTGGACCTCCAACGGAGTCTTGGTGCGTCTGAAAAGAGATACAAGACAGTTTGTGTGAGATGCAAGTACCCATAATCGATGGTTGAGAGAGAGACGACAATATCTTGTATCGCTTTTTTGGCGCGCCAATATATTATTAAAGCGACCGAGAGTACATGATTGGTTATTTACTCTATTTTGTTTCGAAATGTTTGCTGTATCTTATCTTATCTACACGTGCCCTCATTATATTTTTAATAGGTTAGTTACGCAAGGACTATAACCTACATTTTAATGTGCTACAGGCATGAGGTATCTTGGACGTAGGCAAAGACATTATCACCTGAAGATTTAATTCCTTTTGAGATAAAAATGCATGCATCTTACTGATTCGTTCGCTTTTTATTTTCTTTGTAGGTATTATTCTTCTTCTGCGTACCCTTTTCCCAAGCTATGTTGGGGCGGCTTCCAGTCTTACCGGATTTAGCTGAATACCGTAATTTATATGGAGCGACTGCCTATCTGACCTCCACAACCCATTGCTAGGTAGTACAGTATTCCTAGTATATACCTATAGTAAGGGCGATTGTGCACTACAAGGAATTTTACTGTCCGGCAGTCCGATTTTTTACGGTCCGATATGGCAAACCATAATTATAATGTATATACTAGTTTGTGCACTATACGTAATTTTACCGTCCGACATTTTACTTTTCCCCATTCCGGAACGGTTTTTTCCGGTCCGAAATGACAGCAATGAAAAACGTGTTTATGCTTGTGCACAACGTCTGTTTTCATGAGCGGGCGGGGCGGGCGCGGGGAAGGAGGGTGTGCGTGACGCTGTGCGTTTTGTTGGCCCTTCCCTCACCTCCTCGGCGACCTGCGCCCACGACGCACGGCTCCTTCGTTTCATTCGGATAAACCCTAAACTGAGGCGTATCATCCGAGTTAAGACGGACAAGTGCACAAGCCAATCATCCGTTTTTTTCATGCCACTTCGGACCGTAAAAAATCGGATGTCCGGACAGTAAAATTCCTTGTAGTGCACAATCGCCCTAAGACTGGGTGTCAGAATTCTACTGACTTATCGACTATCAAAGATCACTGTATGAAACACGGGACCAACGGCTTAACGTGATTTCCGAGGCACGGAGGGGTCTCGATATATTTACATAATGGTCACCCTTCCACGGATCAACCGCGGCGAGCGCGGCTTGACCTTTATTATCAGTCAATCCGTAGCTTACACTTAGCCACAAGCCGCTCTCGAATTCTATAGATTATTATTGTTTATAATCATTAGAAGAATCCGATTATGTTTAGTTAATTATATTAGGTAGTATTTTGACTATTTTCGACTGCGTCTGTCAGGTGTATAAAAACGACTGAAATTATACCTAAGTATGTAGGTACCTACTACATAAACATTGCGGTGGCTTACCTGTTTAATATATCAAATTAGGTTCAACACGCTAAGAAGCGAATGACCTTCAATAGCAATAAGAATTGTTTCCGTGAGAGTATTAAGTAACAATGCATAATCAACAACTACTAAAAACTTATATATCCTTTATCCTATAACTTCAACATTTTTTTTCAATTGTATTACAAATTCAATTGTTATTATTTAGCTAGGCATTCTTTGTCACCCAAAAATCCAAACTTAACTTGTAATTTTGCTTAATTTGATCCGGAATCGGAACTTTAACATCCAAAGCATTTTGTCTTTAACTTTCAAGAATTCACTCTTTGATTGAATTGGAATTCTCTATATTGTTATACTGGACAACCTGTTTATAACATGAGACATCTATTTTTTGCTTTATCGAAATTACACAAAACTACTTGATACAGCTAATTGAATCATGGAGTGGGGGCTCGCTACGTCAGTTGTGGCTACAACTTTGCCTACTTATGACGTCACATGCCTTATAAACTTTAAATTAATGTGTCAAGTGAAACTCATAAAAACTTGTAAAAATGTACTGAAACTGACCCTGTAACGCATGTGTATAGTTCCCTCTGTTATGCCACGCAAAGTAAACAACTAAAGGTAGTCCATTAAATTAGAGTAGAGGTCGGATTACATTTTTATGTATACAGGTAAGTGCCTTTAAGTAACGATATTGGCCTTTGTGATGCATATGTTACCGGCCAAACCCGATTTCAGGACAAACTAGTTTTACCTAGGCTAAACTAGTTCTTACTATATATAAATCATTTATTTCAATTACGGAGTATTTTATTCAGTTTATCTATTTATTTTGTCTGACTAGATATACTGAGAGTAGGTATATACTTTCCTAGAGTGTGCGTATTTATATCAGGATCAACTAGTTTGGCCTAGGCTAAACTGGTTTATCCTATCGGGCTTAGGACAAATTAGTTTGGACTACGCTATACTAGTTAATCACAGTTTAGCCTAGGCAAAACTAGTTTGTCCTGAAATCGGGTTTGGCCGGTAACACATACACAAAGTCTTTTACAATCAAATGTTGATTACACACGAAGGCAGAATAGTGAGGCAGTGGACAATGCAATTAGTACACTGTGAACATGTACTTTGCAAAGACACACGAAGAGGTAAAAGAGCTAAATAAACTGTATTCAACTGGATACCGAGTACTTAGTTGACCTATATGCGGGGTAAGGGGAATAGGGCGCTTAGATACTGCTATCTTAATTACCCGGTGTCCTCGTTTACCCCGCCCCCTACTGTGATTCAAGTGCCTGCCTATTTGAAAATTGACTAATTTCAGATGCGAGTGATTTTTCGCTTTTAGTTCTAAAGTAACAGGATCTGCGAGTGACTGATAAAAACAAAATAAAATTCTCTCTTCCCCTCGATCGTCCTGATATGACAAACATCGATAACAATGCAAATATAATTCAGGAATTGATTTATCTATTCGCCATAAAGATAGTCATAGTCTGATTCACTGACAAGGATTCGCGATAATTTGTAAATTGATGCATAGCTTAATCAGTATGATTTCTGATTATTAAAGTATGCTCGAGTCATGTAAGGAAATTATGAAAAATGCGGATGTTTTTGGTATTTATTTTGAGGGTTGCGTACAAAAGGAAAAAACGAAACCCTTATAATATAAGAGAATGAGATTATATTATATTAAATGTGAAATATAAAATAAATAATTTTAAGATTTCGACCTGTGTTCCTTGGGAAAAGTTGTTCAGTTTTATGCACCTGATTACCTCGTAGAATAAACGCACTCCATAAAAATTATCCTGTATATGCGACAAACGGCAGCGAGTTTGGTTTATCCTTTATTATTGGTCAGTACGGTCTGACCTGGCTGTCACTAAGCTTCATAGCTTAGTGTAAGCCGTAAACTTTGCCTCTCTCGAGTCAAGATTGAATCAAACTATTTTTGTATATTTCCAGTGGGTATGGCCCTCCTCTCCATCACACTATGGATGGAGCCATACCGGCGCGGCTACTTCGAGCATGACGAGACGATCCGCCTACCCTACAAGGAGCAGATGGTGTCGGTGGCCGTGCTCGCCGGCGTCGGCTTCGCTTTCATCGCTTTCTCAGTAAGACTGCATGCTATTTAATAACTGCTGACACGTAGCAAGAGTCGTAACGAATTATTGTCCTTTCGAACGTTCTTCTTAACAGAAATTATAAAAAAATCTAGCAATAACTAGGACGAATAATAATACTGATTTTCTTATAGAGTATATGGCTCCGACTACGCCATAACCTTGCTAAGGTACTTACAACTACAAACCTTGACTCTGTAGCACGCTGAAGAGCCTTTTCCCAAGCTGTGTTGGGGTCGGCTTCCAGTCTTACCGGGTTCAGCTAAATACTGTATTGTACATAGAGCAACTGCCATCTCCTCTTTCACACCTTCAGTACCTTTATGCTTGGGTAGCACAATATCCGGATGCCTTTCGAATAACTTTCCTAAATAAACCCTTTAAAACTTGATTGCAATTCGAACATCCAAATGCACACTAGAAGATGTTACATGACTTATCTTTTTCAGAACCAAAAGCTAGAGTAAATAAAACAATTTACTTTTCCAGGTCGTCGTGGTGGAGATAACACGTGACCGAAAGGGTAAAGGCATAGGAGACAAGTTCATCGGCAACTCCGCGATCCCTGGCTGGATATGGGAGAGCTACCAAACCATAGGGGTGTTCACGTTCGGTGCCGCCTGCCAGCAGTTTACCTCGGACCTCGCGAAAAACGTCATTGGAAGACTGCGACCGCATTTCTATGACGTAAGTTCTTGTCAATAACTTTATTGGAATGAGTTTACGGGCATTTGCGATAACGTAAATGCTCCTATTACCGCCAGTTTTAGCTGTCTTAGGATTCACATTAATAAAATAGATATAAGCTGTTATGTTAGGAAAGATGTAATAGTTTATAATTAATCTCTACGAAGTATTCTTTGCAATTCAGTACTTAAATTCAATATTCAGTAACACAATAGTTACTAAATAATTATTTAATCCAAAAGAGTAGTTGATTCTATTACCGACCCATACAGTGCGGCAAGATTCTATTACCGATTTTTCTACTTCTATTACCGACCCCTACGAAGTTGTCACTGCTTCTATACTATTAAATAAAATAAACAATCGTTTTAAGGTATTTATTATATTATAACAATAGATATGAGATCAACATTACTACAATATGAACATAATTATTTATTGCAACGCTTAGAGCACTTAATTGTTGTTATTTTAAGTAATTAATAAAAAATATAATCAGTCTTAGAAAACAGTCTTCAAATAATTAAATGCTTACTATTAGAATTAGATATATTATAAATCTTCGTCCTCCTTCGTTAAATCAGTTTGTTTTCCACAATGTTCATATATATATTTATTATTTCTCTTGTCACGCAGAGTTGTCCTCGGTATGCCATAGGTTTTTGAAGCTTCGTATAATGCTAGTCCCTTCATTTATAGCTAGAAGCGCAGCTTCTAGTTGAGTAGAGGCGTACTGCTTGTGCTTCTGCGGCTCCATAATTCTATAAAAGCTCACAATCTTTAAACATAATATAGAATTTAATTCTTCGAAAGAAGCTTTAAAAAGGTAATGGCCCCCATTCCGTCCCGCCATTTTTATTAGATTTGAAAAAATTAAATATAGCCAATGCCATGAAGCCATGAATGAAACTGGATAGCAAATATTATTTTACATAAATAAATAAATAATATCTGTCTCTGATTGGTTATCCGCCTGTAGCGGGCCAATCGGAGCCTCGGACGTCATCCCCGTGTTCGTCACGTTAACCTAATAAAAAATTAACAGATAAAATATCCGCTTTATGGAATACCTACTGTTAAATTCGATCTCATTGCTATATTATTAGGGATATTGTCTAAAGTTGAAACGAGTTTTACACAAAAACTTCAAGAAATAGCTTTGTCGTTAATAGATCTAACGAAGTAAAATAATTTTAAGAATTGAACAAGAAAAAAATAAAATCGAATGAGGAAGTATATAATAGATATTATTTTAAAATACTTAAATGTTCTCAAAATCTAACAGCGACCCATAGGTCGTTATTAGAATCATGTTTTGAAATTTGGATTCTATTACCGCCTTAAATTAAAACGTGATTTTATAACACAAAAACCAATAAAAAGTATTATATTATGAGTTAGTTTAGAAAACGAATATATACGTTACAGTTGTAATGTGATAGCAAGAAGACAAATTCATTTTTAGTGTGTTATTTTCCTTAAGTAATATTTAGGTGTACTTACGTGGCTGGAGACGCGACAATATGAAATGTGCGTCCGCTTCGGGCGCGTCCCACTCACGGGCAAATTATTTCTTTCACTGGCTATTTAAACACACAAACTTTACTCTTTTTGTTGTCCAACAAAAATACGTAACTAATTTTCTAGGTATAACTTTTCTGGACCCTATATTATGTCTAATATGAGTGATTTAAAAATTAGATCGTTAATAGAGTTAATAGAGTACACATTTTAGGGGGTCGTTAATAGGAGCTTTTACGTTATACGAGTAGATGTAGATGTTGTATAGCCACACAGGTAGCATATTAGAAAGACATATTAACTTACATCAAATACTTAAACGGCTTTACTCACACACAATTTTTCTTTTCTTAGAATAGCTTACTAGGAATGCGGGTTACATTTTGTATTCTTCGGTAGTGATTGTGGGCAATGGTTGGGATTTGAAACCAAGCGCTGCCTCAACTCTTGGTGATACTCAACTAGTTTGACGCTTTGGTACGCGAATGAAAATCTTGTGCTTCACAATTAATGACAGTGTGTATGTAAAATAAAAGTTTGTGAAACCCTACTAAAGAATGGTTTTCAAAAAGTTTTTCCAGGAACTACAACTACAATCTCACTAGACATTTTCTAGACACGTTCATACCAACTATACCAACACCTCTTTTTGGTCTATTATTTTGCTTGTATTTTGGATCCAATAGCCTATTGCTCTTAGGAAGTTGATCAAAGTTTTAACATTCCAGATCTGCAAGCCGACCCCCGTCGCGGACTCTGCTCTGAACACTCTCGGCTACATCGTGGACTACGAGTGCACCACCGGCGCTGACCCCTCGCTGCTCAAGGACATGCGCCTCTCCTTCCCCAGCTCACACGCCAGCTTCTCCATGTACTGCGCCATATTCTTCATTGTAAGTGTAATGATAATTAACTGTAACTTGAATGTATATGAGTGACGTTTATCACTATACCCAGTCGGTGCAACTTATCTGAAAATTAAGCCAGTACTCACGGAAACTAAAATGTCGTAAACGTAAAAAAACCTTAATAAAATGTCGTTAATACCCCTTTTTTACACAACAGACTAATTGGCGTCTCTTGAATTCTCAGTTTATTTTTGTGTTACTGGGTTTTAATATGAAGTTTTCAACAATAAATGTAATGAATGAGTTTTATCATTGTTTTTGGTGCATTTTGAAATATTATAAGAATTTCCTTATCAGAAAGCTACTTATCATGATACTAACGTACACTACAGTTAAAAGTTTCAGTGGGTAACTCAACTTTTCTGACAGCGTCTCCCGGTTTTTGGAACACAAGAATAAGTTAAACTCTTGTCGAGCGTCAATTCTAGCCTTTTTGGTTGTTAGTCTACTGGTCATCCAATCACAGATTAAATCGTTCAGCCTTACTCCTTTTACGAAAATTTATTTACGAAATTTATCTAACTAGGAAACTTCGTTATTTCCCAGTTCTACGTGCAAGTGAAGTGCAAATGGCGCGGCTCGAAGCTGCTGCGTCACGTCATACAGTATGCCGTCATCATCGGCGCCTGGTACGTGGGGCTCTCCCGCGTCGTCGACCACATGCACCACTGGAGCGACGTGGCTGCTGGCTTCGCGATCGGAGCTATTTATGCTTCTTTAGTGGTAATGATTTTGAACATATTGATAAGATTAAGAAGACAGTACTTTGTGATGATCATTTGTTTCCACGAGAAATTTATTCTCGGTTAGCTTAGCACGAGGGGTTATTGTAAACCGCATTCAAGATTTTTTTAAGTACATGGGGCAAATGACTATCTCCAAAACCCATTGTACCGGATAACGCAGTATCCCATAGTAAGGCTGTTTGTCAAAATTGTAAGGACTTAACGACTGCTAAGATCGAAATTTGGCAGTCGCGTCAAACGGCTTTAGGTGATCTTCAAAGAATGGACGGGTCTTGATATTTTTATTTTACCAGTGGTCACCAATCAGCAGGGCTTACTTATTACGATACATGATTAGTTTAAATTGTACAAAATTGAGACCCACAATGGTGACGAATTATTATAAATTATCGAAAGTTTTCTTTCAGTACCTACCTACTTACTATCAGCAGGTTTTTTGATACTCAGGTGTTCTCTAAATTTTACTTTACAATTTCAGTTTGTCTACGTATTAAAACCCAAGACAGCCTCTACACTGCCGACCACGTGGGTGGACCCACCGGTAACTGTCACCAACACTCTACCGAGAGCAGCGCTGGCGCGATGACCTTGACCTGGACATTAACTCTTAATTAATATAAATGAATTTATAATTCTATAAGTACATCACTGATAAGCACAATATTCAAATGAATAAACTACCAGAACAATCAAAATTCAAATTCAAACTTTATTCAAATTAGGCTACTAAGTAGCACTTTCTGAACGTCGGCAAACTAGACAGCACACTGAAGCGCCCACCTCTCACCGCTTCCTAAGTGTTCTAGCTGTGGAGAAGAAACGGTGCAACAAACTCCACAGCAGCGAGTAGCATTCGTGATAAATTCGACAAAAGAAATGGTTTAAAGAGATAAGCACAATCTTCAAAGAAATATCCTAGCAGAACGGTCGTGATCAATTGGGCAACAAAAATGGTTTAAACATGAGGCAGTTATGATGCCGGATGCTGAGACAGGTATACAAATAACACACGATAAACTTACCTTTATTATACTTTGGGGGTTTAAACAGAAAATCAAAACCTAGCAGAATTACTCTGGAATTACTTGTAATGGCAACTCAAACATGTTCTAGGGTCGTTTTTTCCGCATAAGGTGTATATTATATTATTATTAACCACAGGCCAATAAGTTGTGTCTCATTGTCTACAGAGACATGATACGACCCTAGGACATTTTCGATTCCCAGTACTCTAATACAAAATTAATATTGATTCGATTCCAATACACAGTTAATATTAATTTATGAGACACGTGAAACAAGAGTTGTATTTGTTTTTATTTCATTTAGTTCCTCACAATGGACACATAAACCATTTGGCGCTAGTGTTAAGTTCAACAGAACGAAACGCCACAATCCCAATTTTAATCTGTCGAAATTAAATTTAAGAGGAACACTCCAAAACACTAGTCTAATTTAATATCTTGGGACAGTTAACACTCGGCCATCTGATCCCACGCTTGGCAGAGCCTGTAATATGGGAACCAGACAACTGATAAACATACCTTTCCCACCCAGGAAAAATTTGTGTGATGAGCACGATCATTTGTTCTGTGTCTAGGTGTAATATATCTATAACATGTATGTATTTATAAATATATAAGTATGTTTATCAGTTGTCTGGTTGCCTTAGTACAGGCTCCGGCCCTCGGCCTGGTTTGGGATCAGATAGCCGTATGTGTTTGTCCCAGGATATTATTATTACTTATATATCTATAAATACATACATAATTACACCCAGACAAAGAAAAATTTACCGTGCTCATCATACAAAGATTTGTCCTGGGTGGGAATCGAACCCACGATTTCGGCTATCACTAGGCTAAGGGTCTAGTGATAGCCGAAACTTCAGGGTCACTTGACTAAACCAACAGCCGCCAACAAGCCAGTCAAAGTTATGTTACCATTTTAGTCCTAAAACGATTTTTTTTTGTATTTGGATTTAGATTGATAAAGTAACTACGAGCATGTAAGTACATAAAAAGGTTATAGTGGCAGGATTTAGAAACGTATGGTACACTAGTCTAATAACAAAACTGTCTCGACTGCTTTCACTTTGTACATATTACTTTTATATATTACACTTAAATGTTCAGTAAATTATTAGATTGACTTTTGAAAAACCCCGATGCATGTCGCTCGCACGTAGTTGTACTTGCATATGTACACTTGCTAGCACAAGTGATGCATGTTTCTAAGAGCTAATTACAAGATAAAATGAAACTTATTATATTGTATTGTAAATGTTTATATTTTTATATGCGTTTCCTGTGAAATAAAAATACGTATTCTTCTTTACAAAAGGTACCAATTTAATGACTAAGTGATATGCATTTATTTTGTAAGAGATAAAATTATAATTTAAAACAATAAAAATAACAACCAGAACATGACTTGCTTGCATGATTTTTTATGTATTATATGTATACATTTCATTTTTTATTCCCTTGCATGAAGTTCTACTAAATACATTTGTTACTGAAACTACAATTTACTTAGTTAGAATACAGCTCTCGCCAAACTTTATGGCCACACCGAACATGGATTATAACATTACGCTGCGCAGAACACAAAATCAGGTATTAGCGGGACTTACGCGGGGCGGGGAGGCAGGGCACGCCCGCGCGCGCTGTCTTCCACCCGGAAGCCTCCCGCGCGTTATGGGCCTGCCACACACTCGACGAGTGGCATGGGAAGTAGCGAGGAAAGCAGTCAGAGACGTAATGTGCGGCATGACGAGTAACGTTGCCACACTACGTCTCTGCCTGCTTTCCTCGCTACTTCCCATGCCACTCGTCGAGTGTGTGGCACGGCCATTAGAGCCAGTGTATAAGTAGTGTGTACGAGAGTATGTAATAGTATGAGTGAACCATGCGCGAGTTCGTACCGACGGCTACATTCAGAGCGGCCATAAAGATTGGCGAGTGCTGTAGCTAATCTTAAGCGGTGGTAGCCGGCTGGCTAGGGCGTTGGATTAGCGATCATGTGGTTGCTGGTTCGAAACCTACACATTGCACATCCGACGTTAACGCGCTCGTAACACAAGCACGTACAACATAACACCTACCTTAACAAGAATACTAGTACCTAATGTGCCACTAACATGGATAATAAACAATACTAAGTATATAAAAAAAGTTGTGGGAACAAAATAAAGACTCATAACATTCTTTAAATATTTTTTTAGTTTGGTATATGTATTTTTGCAATGGATGCCAAATTATATAAAAATGTGCAATGTGCAATGTTTTCTAAAGTATTATTTTTATTTTACTTGGCCATAAATAAAAATTACATACTGAAACCTAATAATGTCAATTAAGTTACAACCCGTACACTTAAAGAATGGAAATGAAAATGGCGACGCTTCTGTTCACCTCTCACTCGAACACTGTCGATGCGAGTGAGAGGTAAAAAAAGCGTACGAGTTTAAATGACGAGGTACGGGGCTTTAAGTGTACGGGTTGTAAGTGCTCAAAATATTTATATTTAAGAGATTAAACAATATTTTTGTGCTATCTTTATGAGAGATTGTAAATAAAATATTAAATAACTGAACTTTTATTTCGTCATTTTGTTTCCATTTATAAGTTTAAAAAATTAAGACGAGTTTTAGGTTTGACTTTAAATTATTGGTTCCCAAACAATAATGTATTGAATAAAATTTTATATTAAAAGTATCCTAGTGCATGAACTCCCATTAAAATTCATCTAATATAAGGTAGGTAATATGAGTAATATCATATTTTTAAGGTAGGTTGAAAGTACTCATGCAAATAAATCAGAAAACTACTACTACTTACTACTGAGTCACTGCCACATTATCATTTAAATCTTAATATTGTATCTATTTATAATATTAATAACATGCACGTTTTACAAGGAAATGATGCAATATGTGTAGTGGAAGAGTAATTGTTGTGACAGTGTCATGTATCAGCTGCCAGTTGACATATCTAGTGATCAGGAGGGCGACCATGAATTCAACAAAAAATCGTCTTAGTCCTTCCACGTCCACTGCAGGACATAATATAAATCAGACAGAACTAATTATTACTAGATACCGTATTTATTGCTTTGCCCCACGGTTTTACCTGTGTAAGTTGTTCCCGTAAACTTCAATTCAATTTTGGCATTTTTTTATTGTTTTTATTATTTTTTCTGCTATTCTGGATGGAGACGATTCCAACAACTCAAGGTTCACGAAAATTAGTTCACCGGTCCAAAATCGGTCTCAAGTTATGTATATCAAACCCGACTTTGTTTTATATAATACTAGCAGTGCCCTGCGGTTTCACCCGCGTAAGTTGTACACGTTCCCGTAGACATAATTTCTTTTAGTAAACTTGTTTTTAGTATTTATTCTGCTATTCTGGACGGAGACGAATCCAACAAATCAATGATCACGAAAATCGGTCCACCCGTTCTCGAGTTATAAGTGTTGTAACAAACCCGACTTTGTTTTATATATAAAGATACAAGAAGATTTACATTCATTGAAACAGACAGTGGTTCAAAAGGCGGCCTCCCTTAATCCACACGGCAATTTCTTTCACTGACATTCAAGAGCATTATTTTAATTTAAAATAAATGCGGACTGTCCTTGTCTATGACTAGAAATAATGGTCACAAGAGAGAGTCATCGCATGTGCTACGATTCCATAAACTCTTGAACCTGTTTATCTGTTATTTACCTCTAACTAATCAATTATTGTACTTTTACCCTATAGAACTATATCTATAATAAGTAATTTTGTTTATGGTTCAAAGGTAAAGCTACACTGCAATGTGCTGGCCAAAGTCCAGTGATAAAAGGTCTGTAATGTTTTTCATTTCATCAGCTTATCATAATAATCCTAACTAATATTTTAAACGTGAAAGTGTGGACGTTTGGATGTTTGTTAATCAATCACGCAAAAACGGCTGAACGGATTTGGATGAAATTTGTCATGCATGGAACTGTTGACATGGAAAAGAATATAGGCTTACTTTTATCCTGATTCCTTAAGTAGTTCCCGAGGGAAAATTGCAGACAGCTTTGAAATTTGGTATTTTTCTCTATTACAGCGCAAGCTAACACGGGTGAAAATTTTATACCATTTTTCATTACTTTCACATTTTTTATTTCTTTTTGGACCCAATTTTGAAGTCCACGCAGTAGGAGTAGCGGGCAAATGCAATTGATATATAAATTATTGTATGCGTTATTACGCAGCCACACATTGTCTTTATTGCCCTTTTTTTTTTTTTTTTTCGGCGTGAAACGCTTATGCTTTCAACCCACGCCGAGGGCGCGACGTGGGGATATGTCGGACTTTCACCGACCAAAAACACCCCGGTCCCGTCTCTGCCTTGGCCGGAGTCGTGGGATCACTCGCGCATTCTCTGCTCGACTCCGGCTGGCCCCAGTCCTGGCAGACTCCTTCTAGGTGTGGGTGTAAATGGCCCGCACCTCACTCCTTCTGGGAACGGACGCATGGGACGACGCATCCGTCTCCTTCTTGGCCTGTTAGCTGATCGAGTGACAGGTTGCCCTCCCTGTCACCCGCAGGCCCGACCTTAAGGCGGTCGCTGGTTCCATTGTCTTTATTGCCCTGGGCAGTCATTCTGGCAAAACTGAATGAAATTCAAAATGAATACTATATGTCTATACGGTAGAGGCTTATGCCGTGATTTTCATTGGGCAGGAGCATTAGGTGTAGGTTTTAACGAACTAAAGGTTAAGCCGCGGTCGCCGCGGTTGGTCCATGGATGGGTGACCATTAGTTGACATAGTGAGACCTTGAAGATTGCAAAAATTTCGGTAATCAGACTGCCAATAAAATTTAATCCTATTGTACCTAATAATAATGTTGCTTTTACATTTTAGCTTCGATACCTATCATTACTTTACTACATACCAATATATTTACGGTTATATGTACCGTATATATGTTTAAATATATTTTTATATATAAATATTATATAAAAATATATTTTTTACAATTTTTGTCCGTATGTCTGTCTGTTTGTCCGCTAATCTCTGAAATGGCTGGACCGTTTACTTTTATTGTAAATAAATCGCGGGGAACACCGCGAAGCACAGCTAGTTATATATAGATTCAATATATTTTTATGGTTGACTAATAGGAAAGGCCGTGATGACAGGAAAAGAAGCGCAATATTTTCCTTGATCTATAGATACTCACCGTAAGATAGAACGCCTATTTCAAACTACAATCCTTTATCTATTCTCTTAAAGAAAGCCTTGTGCAGTGCATTCGGTCTAAGGATTTTCCTGGTATTATTTATGTCATGGTTAATTAAGACATTCATGATATTGAAAATGATCAAGATGGCGCCCGTGCATACCAATAGTTTTTCGAAGAGCGTCAGTTTTACGTTAAAAATTTACAGTTATCCAAATAACCTATTTATAAAATACTAGCTGTTCCCCGCGACTCCGCCCGCGGTACCTAATTTTTTAAAGAAAAATATAGTCTATGTTACACAGGGCGAATGTAGCTTTCTAATGTTGAAAGAATTTTGGAAATCGACACATTCGTTTTTGCGTTTATTCATTACAAACATACACACAAAAATAGAAATCTCTCCTCTTTATAATATTATTGTAGATGTAGATTAGTTAATCTTAAGTTTTATAAACAAAATTTTAGGTTGTATGTAACTTTTTTTACCGACAAACGGCCAAGCAGATTACTTAAAGATGGATTTTTATTCAAAATCAATCAACACCGTGGGGTTAAATCTTCGTGGGGCTTAGAATCGCCGTGGTGTTACCGCTTAGATTTTTGTTTGTAACTACAAATAACTCATCAAGTTTTCGAGATCATTTTTAAAATCATAATAAATATAAATACAATAGAGAATAAATAGCATTATTATTCCAGCATATAAGTACCTACACAGGTACATAGAGTCAACCGTTCAATAACCCTGGTTTAAAATTAATACATTACCAATTGTTTACGATGTTATTTTTAATTCTTTATCTGTAATCAGTTGTTTAAGTACCTGCACCGTCTCACGTTTGAATTAAAATACCGTAATTTGATAAAAAAAAAACAATAGTCACATTTACTGTTTCTTCTTCTACCACCCTAGCCTTTTTCAAGCTATGTTGGCGTCAGCTTCACGTCTTCCGAATTCAGCTGAATACCGGATTTTACATGGAGCGATTGCTTATCTTTTTTTTATGCAATAGGATTATGGGTCGCACATTACTGGTATTCTTGTTAACCTTTCGTACTATGTTATGCTTGTATAATTACTAGTGCGTTTCGAGGAGTCGAATCGGCCACCACATTGTCATGATCGCAAGTCCGACGGCCTAGCTATTAGGCTTCCGCCGCTTATCTGACCACAATTCATTTCTGGATAACACAGTATCCCATAGTAAGACTAGTTGTCAGTATTGTAATGAATTAACAATTGCCTAACTTCACCGTATGATAGTCGAGACCAACGGCTCAACGTGCTTTTCGAGGCACGGAACGTTCTCGGTATATTTACAAATGATCACCCATCCACGGACCACCACATCTTAGACAATGACGGGTATTGTGGAAGGATGGCAGCATTGCCACGTTGAATGGCAATGCTGCCGGTGATTTTTCTGCTTATGCTATGTTTCCACAGCTCTTCATAAAATTGCCAGCCCTGTCACGGGTAGAGCTGACTGGACAATTTTCCAGTTCCCTTAAAGAAACTATTGGGATCACCTTGACCCCATGCCCCAAGCGTTTTTACCCAAATCGATGTAATCACCTAGTAGGTTACTAATCTTCCCCGTTACTGGCACGTTTCCCGTCATTGATAAAGAAGACAATGTTTTTATACTTATACTCAATACTCTCTATGTTTATTGCATGTAAAGTAAACCTACAACGAGGTGATAAAAATTAAAAAGTACCGAATCTTTACGGACCCAGCCGGGCACAGCTTGGTAACCTTGACTAACAATTTTGCATAAAAATAAAAAAATTAAAAGCCAGACTTCGTCATGAAAACATGTGTATTATTTATTTTATATTAAAAATTATACTTCCTTAAATGAAAATAAAATGAAGCTGATCTCAATGACCAAAACTTGCAAGTAGGCAAATGATATCAGAGAAGTATTATTAGAATCTCCAAGCTTCCAATATGCCTACCCCCTAGGGGCCAAGTGATAAGCCTTGATAAGACAATACAAGCTTCACAAACAAGTGACATGCGACATATATATGTATCTATGTTATCAGCGCATGCGTCACCCGACTTGTGGCGATGTGATTGATGCGTGGGGTGGGCGTGGCACGAAACTGTAAGGGGAAGTAGACTTTAGCTTGACTTACATTTCAAAGTAATTTTCTTGTTCGAAATAATTGTAATTATATAATAATTATCGACCAATCAAATTAATATTCAGGTGGAAACTAGAATGACATCCAATAAAATAATGAGCTGTGGACTTTGATAGCTTGATTTATCAAATATAGACTTAATCGAATCCACTCACATGGTCAATAAAATTCTAAATTCTGGGACCTATAACTATTCTGAACAATCAATGGTTATCAAAGCAGCAATTGGCAGAATACGCACGATTTTAAAGAGGTTTTGTTTTACCGATTAACGATTACTCAGTACCCATATCCATGTTACATATTTTCATATTAAATTTGCCTATTAAGATCGCAAAAATAATAAATCGCTAATCTTTTGCCTTGAATCTTCCGTAATAATTGGAAATTAAGATTTAATTTACTCCTGCACTTTGGCGAGGCATTATTTTTACCCATAAATTAAGATTACGAAAATGCAGGGTGGTACTCGTATTTAAAACGTATCTAATGATTGCTGTGGTTAACATTAAAATATTACATCATAAATTGATATAATTATGAATTTAGTTGTGTTGTAGTTTAGATAAGAGTTTGTTTTTCTTAAATTATATTTTTATTAGTTCACGCATCGATAGACGTATCTTATTTATTTTTAGCTATTTGCTGTTCCAGTTTTAGATTGAGAAATTATTATTTCTTATAGCAATAACTATGTCGGCGGTTGCCTAGAAGCTCCATGTAAAATACGATATTCAGCTAAATCTGGCAACTGGCAACAAGACTGGCAGCCGACCCCAACATAGCTTGGGAAAAGGCTAGGCAGATGATGATAAGTTTTCTTGTCGTGTGAGTTGCCATGAGTATTCGCGTCGTCATTGTTTTAAGGATCACTATGGAAATTTATAGACGGACACAGGACGTACAGCTTGTTATTGTATGTATGTATGTGTATTTTACATGGAGCGACTGCCTATCTGACCTCCACAACCTATTGCTAGGTAATACAGTATTCCATGGCAAGACTGTTTGTCAGAATTGTAATGACTTAACGACTGTCAAAGATCACTATATGACAGTCGGGACCAACGGCTTAACGTGCTTTCCCAGGCACGGAGAGGTCTCGGTATGTTTTACAAATGGTCACCCATCCACGGACTAACCGCGGCGAGCGCGGCTTATCCTTTAGTATCGGTCGAACCGTTCGGCTTACACTTAGCCACGAGAGAGAACAACAACAGAACGTTTTATACGTTCTGAGGCTGATTGTGTAATAAACATAACGGTAGAAATTAGGTAGTGGTACCGTAGGGTAAGGTAGGCTAGGGCGTCGGACGCTGCAGGTTCGAAACATCAACACAACCCATAATACCGAAGGCAACCCACTCGCAAAGCACTCAGCTAAACACGATTGATTAGCATGTATTAGTAAAAACTACTTTGTGAATTCCCACCGACAAACTGTCGCAAACATTTATGTGTAAAATTATTTTGTTAAATGTGTTAAAACGAATATATGTTTTTTTTTCTGCGTAGCCTTTTTCCAGGCTATGTTGGGGTTGCCTTTTAGTGACAG
This sequence comes from Plusia festucae, assembly GCA_950381575.1. Lineage (NCBI taxonomy): Eukaryota > Metazoa > Arthropoda > Insecta > Lepidoptera > Noctuidae > Plusia > Plusia festucae. The sequence continues at coordinate 3,058,717 of OX494447.1, forward strand.
TCGTCATTGAGCACACAACATACGTAAATATAACACACAAAGATAATAATAATAATATCTTGGAACAATTCTCACACGACCATCTGATCCCAAACTAGGCAGAGCCCGTACTATGGCGACCAGACAACTGATAAACCTCCTTTTTTTATTAGTTATAAACACTGGATATTATTGATAAATTATACCCAGACAAATGATCATGCTCATCACACAAAGATTTGTCTTGAGTGGGAAACGAACCCGCTTAGCAGTCAGGGTCACTAACCACTAGACCAACAGGCCCGTCACAGACCGTCTCGTCTCGTCAAGTTGAACCTCATTTCGTTTTACCCGTTCTCTGTGAACAGCATAATCGATGTACAACCCCGTAACAAGATTTTTTTAATAGGCTCATGAAGATGAATCAAATCTCTATCAGAGGGCACAGATTAAGGCCATTGACCTTTGTTCTGAATTACTGTCAATTCATGCTATCATCTTCACGCAAAAACACGACGATCAAGACACACCTCTTTTTTACAGATTAAATAACCCCCCAGTAAGGGAAAAAAGGTTGGTGAGCACTAATTGATTTCAGTGCATATAATGATGTACATACCTATATCATATATGGCTATCAGCAATATTTAGAGGTATCGGCGATTAATGTAATAATTGCCAAGACATACCTATGAAGTTGTTAAAATTTAATACATAGCAAACCTAATTAAAAATTCCGAATTAATTAAAAATAAGGCTGTAACTATTCCAGTAACTGCCTTCTCGATAATTAATTAACTTATTATTTAAATCTAGAAGGAAACATAATATTAAAAAAATGACTCCCGCACTAAGGAATTTAATCCTTGTGTCGAGAGGGTTTCACAAAATATTCAAATCACATGCACAAAGAACACCCAGACTCCCACAAATGCCTGTCCCATGCGGGGATCGAACCCGCAGCACGTCGCGCACAGTCTTTATTAGCGTGGTGACCTATACCACTCGGCTATCCGTGCAGATAATATATTACATAATTATTTAAAAATATCTAGCTTAAGTAATAATTTATATGGTTACTCGTCAATACTAAAAGCCTACTCAAATATAATCATAAGTAACCTGAATTACTTAATCTCAATAATAATTTCAGTTCCACATTAACTGCTCAAACATAATATTATAATGGTTGTTTTCAAACTGAATGATTGTGATAACATTAATCGCATCTTAATAATACAGTTAAATGCTATAATATACTTACTATAGTGTACGTAAATGATAATTTTGTAAATCAATTAATTCTTTAATAAAATAAATTAAGTAAGTCGTGGTGGCCTAGCGGTTCAATGACCAGATTCGCATGCACATGGTTGCAGGTTCGAACCCAGGCAAGTACCAATGTGACTTTTTCAAAGTTATATGTACTTTCTTAATCATTCTAAGACATCAGTGACAAACGGTGAAGGAAAACATCGTGAGGAAACCTGGATTTAAAAGTATTGGAATCTGAAATCGCCAACCCGCAATGAGCAAGCGTGGTGATCAATGCTCGTCCCTTCTCTATACAGAGGCCTGTGCCCAGCAGTGGGACGTATATAGGCCGGTATTATATTATATAAAATAAATTAATAGATAATAATATCTTGGGACAATCTCACACACCATCTGATCCCAAACTAGGCAGAGCCTGTACTATGGCTGTATATTTCTAAATACATACATACAGACTTGCTCATCTTGATTTCCAAGCAGGTCGACCTTTTAATATACTTATATTTTTTTTTTATGAGCAAGGGTTCACGGTTTTGTTTTTTTTTTTCCTCCAAATTTTAGCGAACGTCATGAATAATTTAAAATTTCAATCGAGATTTTTAATATAAATAACTAATTGTTTTTCGAGGTTTTCGCGAATGTTAGACATTGAAAACTTTAATGAGATTTGTTCCTTTCTTTGTGTAATTAATTTGTCTAAAATGTTGGTGTACAATAAAGTATATTCTATTCTATTCAAATTTTTAAACGGATTCTATAGCGGTTTATTTTGATTATAATTCCTAACGTTTCAACACTTTTGCAAGTCACGGTCACGGGTGGACTTTATAAGTGTTTTTTTGATTAAACTCAAGAAAAGGTGTCATATTTTAGTCATTCAAATGTTGATATTAAAAAACATGTATGTTTTCAAAAAACGAGTTTGTATTCGCACAAAAACTATAAGGAATCCCACCTGTGAGTCAATATTATTTTGCTGTGTTTTGATAGTAAATACCTACAATTAGCTTTTTGTGAATATCTACTTAAGTCGATGCTTTTTTCATAAAGATAAGACGTCACACAAATAACAAGCTTTAGTTTAGAATTATTTAAAAAAAAACTTTTTATTAATTTCAAAGGAGTGTAGTTTATATACATATAGAGTGTTTATATTATACTAGAATCGATACGAAGTCTTCAAATTGAAAATCAACTTTTCATACAAACATAAGTGACGTGACCTGTCAGTTTGTATGAAAATTACCCGACTGCTCCGGAAAGAAGGTACTTCATGTTTTTAAGTCGGTTTATTAAATGGATCGCTATCGCAAGATCCGACAAAAATAACGTATATTAATATGACAAGCAATATTTACACATCTCTTATATTATTGATAATAACTATGACGTATTTATCAGTACACTACAAAATATTTTTCACCCCTAAGAGGATTGATCTTACGATTGTTCTACGTTATAAGTTCATATATTAATAAATAATAAACATTTTCATATAATTATAATTGATTAATTTTTATTTCTGTTTCTTGTTTATATTAGTGACTGATAACAAAACGAATTTCTTTGTCAGTAGATTTAATTATTGTTTCAATTACTAAGTAAATTGGTTGTTTGTTCTCTGAAAACCCTACGATTAATTTTTACGACTTATTTATAGTGGCAAGGAGTGACAGAGAAAATAAGGCTGGAACTACAACATTTCTATATTTTCTGATAATTTTATTTTCAATTTTTATAAAAATGTATTTTTTAAATTAATATAAATTATAATATCTATAAATAATTAAATCTAAATTTATTAAATAAAAAAATTATATATTAAAAATATAAATTTATGTAATTACATATAAAAATTAATACCAATTTTGAAATTCTAAATAAGTTCTTACGAAAGAAAAAATAAAAAAGTTGCGCGAAACATTACAAATTAAAGAAAACTTAACGATTTAACTTTGTAACCTTTATAACGGTTGACATAACTGTTAGTTGTTTGACATGACAACATCTATCAGGACAGCCTAGTGTACAATAAAAAAATAAGACCCTACGTATAAAAATGCTTGTCTGTATGTCCTTTATATAATCGTAAACAATGCATTTGACCATATTATGATCGTTAGCAAAATTGTTGTGCATGAGCCAACGAAGGTTTCTGAGTTGGTACGACCAATTTTCGACAGACAGCGCCACTGTTATTCCAATGAATTTCATTAAATACAATGGAAAATTCATGGTTACGTAAAAGGGGATAACTTAAGCAGGTGAAACCGCGGGGCACAGTTAGTTTATTATATAAACGCTGTACGGTGATATTTTAAACGTTGATTATAAGATTTGATATCAAAGCAGGTTTTATATACATGAGGAAAACTCGCGAGAAACAAAACAAGTTCTCTTCATTAATCAAACAATAAAAGTTGTTGATATTAAAATGTTAAACGTAATATCATTAATTATTCCGGTACTGTTGTTACCTTTTAAGTAAAGAATTGATCCTTACGTCGAAATTTTAAAATTTTAACGGCCCACAGCTGGGCCCAGGCGTCTTTTCATTTAGAGAAGGAACGAGCATTGATCATCGCGCTTGCTCATTTCAGATTTAGAGTTTTGGAATATAAATTTCCTATATCGATTTTCAGTGATGTCTTTGAATATTTTAGAAAGTCACATTTGTACTTGCCTGAAGTGGATTTGAACCCGCAACCTTGTGCACACAAATCTATTTATTGAACCGATGAGCCACTACGACTCTTTAAATGATGGATCAACAAAAAAATACATTCTTAGTTTTTTTTAAAGGATATACACACCATTATTTTCTACAACTTTCTATTTTTATAAAAGATTCTCCTTATCCACTTTCTTTTCAATCTATACGACTGAGCTTTATATACGAAATAATTATGTATGTAAATTATTTATTAATTGAGAAAAAAAATCGAATATGCAGACAAGTTTTTAGATACCAGATATACAAAAAACCTCATTTCTGAAATCTTCTGAAATCCGTAAAAATTATAACGAAACTGGCAGTTGATAAAGTATCTCCTGAAAACTGAAATTATTTTCCATTTTTAATCATGTTTATAACCTAATGACATTATCAGTGCTCGCGGCAGATAGAGGACAGTATTTAAGGTGAGCTGAGCGGTCAACCACATCAGTGTATGCGCGGAACCGCTGCTGAACACACGCGTGCTACCAACTCACGCATAAGACGCGTGCGCAACGAACTATAAGACGCGAAAAGCTAACGAATGGGAAAAAAGGAAAACAGAAAAATCTTTAAAGAAAACCGGGACGGCCTACAGCGGTCCGTTACAACTCCATAAAGAAAATCTTTCAGGCCATTTTTGCATTTTCCAATAACCTGAAATTGGAATTCGGTTGGTTGGGCCATTCAGCATTTCAGAAGCACAGCAGTTTGGGTTTTAAGGGCACGAGGAAGTAGTGAGCTGTCAAGACGAAGTATCATATCAACTTCAGCGTTAACAAGAAAAGAGGAGGGATGTCTCAAGACGTGTCAAGACTGAGAAAGGTGGTGGTGGATGGATTCCTGATTATTGCATGTAAGTTAATTTTAATAGTAAATAATAGAATCCCACCCATTACACTACCGACGTGAACCCACTTGTAACACAAGCATTTAGCTTAGCACGAGGGGTTAACAAGGATGCTACTAATGTGCGACCTAAACAAAATGCTCGAATACTTTTAAAAATATATATATAAAAAAAAAAGGTTTGATTGGCGTCAACACCATCGGCATCAAATAAAAAAAATATTTCTTACTAGCTGCGACCCGCGGTGTTACCCGCGGTTTATCAGATAACGTAATTGTTTCGGGATAAAAGCCCAACTCATATGTAATTCAGGGTGTCGGCTCCCTCCATACCAAATTTCATCAAAAATGGTCGAGCCGTTTGAGCGTGAAGAGGTAATAAACACACACACTAAGTGCGATATAGAAGACGCTCAAGAAACATTCGAGTACTAATCTAAGACTCCCTTGCACGGAAACCTTAACTCAGAATTAGCCGAGTGGTATAGGTCACCACGCTGATTACCACTGTGCGCGACGTGCTGCGGGTTCGATTCCCTCATGAGACAAGCATTTGTGTGATCCACAAATGCTTGTTCCAAGTCTGGGTGTTCTTTGTGCATGTGATTTGAATGTTTGTGAAACCCCCGCGACACGAGGATTAAATTCCTTAGTGCGGGCGTAGTTTTTTTTTTAAATTTAAAAAATAAAAATAAAATAAAAAATAAAAATAAGTTGCAAACACGAGGTCAAATAGATAATATTTTATGACTGACAAATTAACCTCGTGTTAGGAAAGGCGTGTAATTGGGCCCACATGACTCTAGATGCGTGGTTCTAAAATGTCATTCATAAGGAAAAGAAACGCAAAATCAACGATAATTTATCCCAGTTTCATATTTATTATTCTTTCGCATTTTGCAGAAAATATAATGCATTCGTTTTTTATTACTTGACAGTAATAAATAGCTTAGGAGCAGGAGAATATAATAAATAGCTTTGGCGTTCCGTGAATGTGACCCGAATTTATTATATTGAAACAGTGATTAACAGTGTCGTTTGTTTTTGGAAGATTTTCTTTTTATTTGATAACTGCATATTATCTTGACAATGCTTGTTAATGTTAATCCTTTTATTATCTTTTTTTAATTTACAAAAGAAATTACTTCATGTAGGTAATATCAACAACATTTTTTTTTGTTAAAGTTTATTTCAATGCGGTAGTATAGTTTCAAGTAAACCCCCTGTAAACCCGTAGTAAGCTGAATTATGCTTGTGTTACGACTGTTGTTACGAGTGGGTTCACGTCGGTAGTGCAATGGGTGGTATTCGAGTCCGCGACCACATGGCCGCAAGTCCGATGCCCTAGCCATTAGGCTACCAGGCTACCGCCGCGTTTATAATGTATGATACATCATTCGTGGCGGTTTCTTTTCTTTCTTTCTTTACTACACTTAACCAAAAAATCTGGCATAACTCCAAAACCTCATTCATCTGCTTATAACTTATTCTATTTTGTAAATTTCATTTTTCATAAAAAAAAATTTTTTCATTGCGTAATGTAAATTACATATAAATTACTTACATTATATACTGATAAGATTATCCTTCACTGTAGTACACGGCAGTTACTTCGGACACGGTAACTTCAACAAATATGTGTATCGAATTATGTTTTGTAATTTAAACATAACAAGAGCAGAACCAAAAGTAAACATACTCGTAGCCCCAATAACATACAGTCTTGTAACACTTTTAGTAAGTATATAAACACATTGATGGCAGCCTGAAATAGTGACATAATAATATTATTTCTACATAGGTATCTACTATCTATAAATGAATGGACCCCTGACCAAAGTCTTGCCTAATTGTAGAAAAGAACTTATATTTTTAAAACCGCTGAATAGTTTTCATAATTATTATAGCTGAGAACTATCTCGATCACATCAGCTTTCATTAAAAAACCGCATTTCAATCAGACAATTTGTTTAGGAGCTACGATGCCTTAAATTTCTTTTTGCGTCGGTGTTTAAGCCACGGGGGTTATTCTCTAATTCGAAACAAAACATAACGCAGATTAGGGTCGTCAAATCTTTTTTTTCGAGATCCTGGAGGGTACTGTTTCGTTTTAGGCCCTTTAACAGGTTTTTTAAAGGTAAGTATAGTAAGTCGAAAGATATAAAGCCTCTCTTAACCCTACACGTAACAGGACTTTAACTTTGGACTTTGGGAATAAGGCCTCAGATATATTTTTCATATTTAAATCATTAAAACTCCGATGGTAGTCAAGGTAATAATGATGCAAATTAGAACATAAAAATATAAGTATAACTTAAACGTAGTAGTGATGTAACATCAATAGACCAATAACACATCACTTATAATAATTGAGAACTGTAATTTTCTTATGTAACAACCGTGAAAATAACCGCCGCGGAAATAAAAACAGAATTGTTTTCATTGTCCGTTGAAATGGAAAACACAGTTCATGTGAAAACACGGTCGACGGAATCTGTATGTCATGATAATACATTTCTATAAGTTATGTTGACATAAAACGTATGTCATCATCATTCACCGCAGATAGCAATTTCAACCGCCAGAAATACATGTAGTAATAAATAATGTGGTAAATAACCATGAACTGCACGTCGATTCTGTAAAATTCAATCAACAACTCGCATCTCACATCGCTATTCACTCTCACTTCGCATAAGTTGTTGCGAAGCGATCTTCGAAGTGACCAGGGAACCTTACTGAATTCCACTTCATACGTCATCTCATACTTTATCTGTGTAAATCTCACGGTTAATTTAGTTCAACTCGCTGACACGCTCGCAAAAGTAGCGCTAGTCCATCAACCGAGTTTTTAGATTGCCAAGAAAGTCACAGCGGATTCAGAATCGAAGTTTAGAACGGGGTCTTACAGAATCAACAGGCAGATAGTAATGATTTCCATGGATTACGCGAATTTTCATTCAGCCTTTTTCCAAGCTATGTTGGGATTGGCTTTCTTTTACCGGATTCAACTGAATATCTAGGCTTCTGATATGGAAAGAGGGATATCCCTCTACACTCTCTATATACTAAGCGAAAAACTCCCTTCCGGCAACAGTTTACAATGGCCGACGTGGAAGTCTATTAGACTTTTTTGACTAATAGACTTAATTACTTAAATTGATCCTGATGGTCACACTCAGATGAGACTAACCGTGTACTAAGAAAAAAACAACCAAATTAAATCAAATCCATTTATTTGCGTAACACGGGTTATAAATGTGCAAACTTAATAATAAAATAGTGCACTGAGTTCTACCGCGAAGGGTGTGCAAATGCTGGTGTAAAATAATTAAAAGTTATAGCTACACTAAGATTTTCTATTTTTTAAATAGATAAATGTTATTAAGTAACACATTTACATCTTATCATTCAAAAACTCAGCAATATCATAAAAAGCAAGCCTATTAATACTGAGTTCCTACCAAACTGGCTACTTATAAATATAAAAAAAAATATGATTAAAATTCAATGAAAATTTGCTTAAATGGCAGACCATAGACAAAAAACCGGTCTTATCTAGTTTTTACGGTTCCGTAGATGCCTCAAAAGGAAAAATGGAACGCTTATAAAATCATTTCGTTCTCCATCCGTCCGTCTGTCTGTCAAGACCCTTTGACTAGAGAACGCGTAGAGATATCAAGTTGAAATTATTACCATACGTTAAGATCTACAGTTCCTTGATGCTGTGAAATAATCAAAAACCTTAACGTAAAAAAATTTCTACCTCACAAAATCGTTTATTTCGACACTCTCAAAGGAATCAAAATTAGGCTTATTATTATAGTACAGAAAAAATCTGAAAACTATACTTTTCGTTACCTATTAAATCGAAAAAAAAATATGGAATTGGTACGCCTCGCCCTCAGTGGGCGAGACCGACTCGCACTTATCCGCTTTTGTAGGATTGTATGATATTATAAATTGTGATTATTTAAATCAAGCTTTATATGACGCCACAAAACATGTTTAGTATAAAACTATGATAAATTTGAGCCTTTTATATCACGTTATTTATATTTAGGTAACATTCTTTAGACATAACAGTATATTTAAATAAAACTACTTCGGCAACAAAGGCGTCGAAACGTCGGGAAATAAATCAAAATGAATCGCGATAGGATCTGTTTAAAAGGAATTTTATTTCAATGTAACATTCGCGTAAGCCTCGGAAAACTGTATCTATATTATTTAAAGATTAATAAATAAATAATAATAATAAATATCTTGGGACAATCTCACACGCGGTCATCTGATCCCAAACTAAGCAGAGCCTGTACTATGGTAACCAGACAACTGATAAACATACTTATATATTTCTAAATACATACATATTATAGATAAAGAACAAATGATCGTGCTCATCACACAAAGATTTGTCCTGGGTGGGAATCGAACCCACGACCTCCGGCTTAGCAGTCAGAGTCACTAACCACTAGACCAACAGGCCCGTCAAATAAATAATGTAATAGGGTAAAGTCAGGATAGATGCCTCACTTTTTGAAATTGTCTCTTTATTTCAAATCTAATAATATAACGTTAAAAAAAACTTTCAATATTACTTATTTGGTCTTTTTTCTTACATTGCGGCTTATTTTAGATGGCCTAGCTATTACTGGTTGGTTAAAAATAAGTTTCTGCAGACCCATTTTTTGAGGATAGGTGCCTACCCTATATGGATAGATGCCCCGCCATGAAAATATTAAGGAGGTTAGATGCCCATGGTGTGGGATAGATGCCGTATGGAATAAAATAATAGAAATATGCATAATTAAAATTTGTTTTATTGAGGCATATCAATCAACATGTTATATAAATCATCTTCAAGTAAAATAATAATAAAGAATGTAACAAAAATATGCAACCACTTCTGGCATGAAATGCACTGAATCCAATCAGATTTCGATTTTGTATTTTCATAGCTGTCAAAGCATTCAATGCAATTATTTTCACCTGTATGTTTAGAGCTGCCTTGCTTTTCTCTCTTATTTTTCTTCACAGACAAATCTTTATTTCTCTTCTATCATTTTAGAGTAAGTACCAGGTTTATCTTCAGTTTCGCTATTTGAACTTAAAATGATACGTCTTTTACGTGAACTGAAATGAAAATTATAAAACATTAAGAAAACATGTTAATTTATAATGTATAAAGATATGAGAGATAGAGGCACTTAGGGGCACCTATACCGCGAAAAATCAAGGCGACTATCCTTTTTGATATGGATAGATGCCCTTATATATTTTTACTAAAATAAACACAAAACAACAACTATATGAATATGGATGTGTAATTTAATAACCTGTGTACTGATATAACAAAAATTGTATGGAACTAATTACTACTTGTAAAGTTATGAAGCTGTAAATACTTACATAAAAAATTCCGAGCTGTTTGACACGTTCGCCGCGGAAATTATTGCACACACGAGCAAAACAGGTCCCCTCTGAACGACGCACTTGCGGGGACTTAGGTGTGCGGCGTCTGCGCTCCCGTTTTAACCTATTAAAACGTTGATAGCTATTTCGGAAATATGAGTTTTAGAAAACGAGGCACCTATCCCACTGCGGCATCTATCCCGGTTTTACCCTATTAATCATTAAACATATTGTATTTTTTTTTCAGTAACCCTATGTATCCTCGCGACATCTCTCATTTGGCAGCCGTTTGAGAGGGGGTTCTTCTGCGGGGACCAGAGCCTCATGTATCCCTACAAAGAAGACACAGTTTCGGTGCTCATGTTGAGGCTGGTCGGGTTAGGACTGCCTGCTGTAGCCGTAAGTACACAACTAATCTCACTAGACTAGCCTTTTCTCTAGCTTTGTTGAGATCGGATACAGTCTCACCAAATTCAGCGAAATACCGTATGGGGCGACTGCTTGGGGTTTATTCTCTAAGTCTAAACATAACATAACGTGGCATAACGCAGATTATAGTTCAACTATCCCGGGTCGCCATTTTTTTTGTGTTCTGAGAGTCGCCGGTTAGTGTTAGTGTATACCTACGCTTTAGAACATTTAACATATTTTTTACTTAAAAGTATAGTAATTCGAATGAGATTAACGCCTCTCTTAACTCTCCCACGTAGCAGCACGTTATCATTTGGACTTAGTGAATAAAGCCCCTCTAGAATCAATTTACTGAACAGCAATTTAAGAGGAAAGTTTTTACGTACATATAAATAAATATAGGCAATTATTATTGTTTTTCCAGTGCAAAACTGGGGCTTGATCGCTGGTAAAAATTAGAACATATTTTATTCAAGTAGATAATCAAGCAAAATCACTTGTAGGTCAATCAAATCATAAAGCAGCTCAATTCGGCATAATTTATATTTATCGTAGAATGATTACTACCTTACAATACCAACAAAGTAATTACAGACGAAAATATGGGTATTACAATTGAAAAGTAATAAGTTCACAACCTCAGTTATCGATGTCGTGTAAATGTAGAAATTAGTCTGTAATCTTAATGGGCTTGCAATCAATTAGTACATGCAGATGAGATGTGAGCCACGTGAGGTTGTACTAAAACACGTGTGTAATCACGAGCAATAATATTATACATTGTCACATTCATGAAGAATTTTAACTACCATTCAAAAAATATTTAGAATATTTTAAAATAAATTATTTACGGTAAAAGATAAGATATTTTCAATTTGTCATTTATCAATGTATGCGACCTTATTTAAAAAATATATAAGTATACTAAAACCAATACAATCGTCAAAGATTTTTTATGTGAAAAAATCCTGAGCTTTCAGAAGACTCACATTTTTACATGACGTACTGGGGTTTATTCTCTAAATCCAAACAAAACATAACGTGGCACGACGCAAAATTTAGTTTAAGAATCCCGGTTCGCCAAATCTTTTTTGTCTTCTTAGAGCCGTCGTTGTTAAATTCTTTTTAGGCCATTTAACAGATTTTTTACTTAAAAATATGGTAAGTTGAAAGAGATAAAGCCAGTCTTAACCCTACACGTAACAGCACGTTAACCGCTTTGGCTTAGGGAATAAGAACCCTGGTTATCTCGCCTCGTTGTTCGCGAAAATAAATATTCACGGCGGATACAGCAGATTTCGATAAAATCTGCCATGGTGTGAAAGTCATGGCATTCGATTCAGTTACTGATTCTGCACAAGTATTGCTTGACACTGTACATATTACCTTGTGACAGATTTACTACTTTCGTTATCATAATTTTATTAGAGCAGCCAGCAAAGATCTTTTCATAAATTTCCATCTTCTACCAAAATATTGAAAAAGGCGGAGTGTATTTTATGTTAGAATTCAATGCGCAATTTGTAAGACTGCACGGATAGCCGAGCGGTATAGGTCACTACGCTAATTACCACTGTGCGCGACGTGCTGCGGGTTCGATCCCCGCATGAGACTATCATTTGTGTGATCCACAAATGCTTGTTCCAAGTCTGGGTATTCTTTGTGCATGTGATTTGAATGTTTGTGAAACCCCCGTGATACCCTTAGTGCGAACGTCGTTATTTTTTAAACTTAAAAAAAAACTCAAGACGTATTAACAAAGAAAGTAGAGTCGTAATGCAAATAAGTTATATCGGTGCTTATATTTCACGAATAAGTCTACTACACAGATAATTCATTATTATAGCTTGTTACCTACTTCTAGCCAAACCAGTTTGTTTAATTATTTCACACTAACTTGAATACGAAGAAACTAAAACTGCTCGTATATTTGATTTATAATTATTTTGTATAATTGATATTTCTGGTTATGTAATCAGTAAACAGACTTCAGAAATGTATGACGTATATACAGAATTAATTAAAAAGGAGGGCGTATATTCTATGATGTAATCAGGTGCTAAAACTAAATCACTTTCCCCAAAGGAATCTTAAAAATTAATATGAAATTTTAATACAAAGTGATAGCTCACGTGACTTGTTTGAATGAAAAGTTGATTTTCAATTTTACGATTTCAACCTATGTTTCCTGGAAAGTTGTTCAGTTTTATGCACCTGATTACCTCGTTGAATATACGTACTCCATAAAAAATAAACCTGTATAACCTGTAATACCTCTTTACATAAAATATTCGCAAAAAATGGCGCAAAGTAAATAGTTGATTGATATTTAATAGGAAAATCGTCTTTAGATAACGTGAATACATAGAAATATGAAGTATTCTTTGATGTGAGTAAACGTTTATCGTGAATAAACAATATTTTTGTAGAATAAAGATAAAGAAAAATACTAGAGATTACTTTGACATTGATCACCTGTTATATCCGGGAATCACATGTGTTTGACCAACCTAACCAACATAGTTTTTCATTAAGATATTAAACTAATAGCTGCTGACACTGTTTAAATAAAAGATTTACAATTTAATCTAATATATAAAATTCTCAATATTTCTCTCCCTATTTTTCATATCCCTAAGTGGTTGGCCCTCTCCAATTTTTTTTTAATTAGGCTGAATTATGTTACATATATACCTTTTTTAGCTGGGTCAGCTAGAAAAGGTATATATGTTAAAATAACAAAACTGTGACTTTTGGTCTTGAGTTTTTTTTCTACATCAATGTGTGTTAACTATTAATTCTGAGACTGACTTCATTTGTTTATTAGAATTCCCACATTTTTCCACATGATGGTACATTAAACAAAACAAGTGACTCTCGTGCTATGCCATGCATCCTGCAATTGACGTAAATTGCTACAATACAGTCTGACCGAGTTCCGGATAGAGTTTGTTTATCTGAATGCATTGTGCTCTAATAAACTGCTCTTGAACAAGGGCATTTATCCTATTAAAAGGACAATAAGGTATTTTATGTATGGAACATGAGGAGTAAATACCTGTGACCTTTTTGACGGAGGTTCATAGATTAATGACCGAATACTGAATCATCAATCACTTTGAGGCCATCGTCAAGTTTCATGCTGTCTCTGTCACTTTAGGGTGAGAAGTAACGACAGATAGACATTTAAGAACGTGTTAAATTCAATAAGCGGTTCAGCATTCGGGGGTACGGCTGTTTGATTAAGTGCCTCCTAGCACATTGATTTGTGCACCGCCTATAATCTTGTCGATAACTTTTGATAGTGTAATTTATCTTTATTTCCCGTTACCAGTGGAAGGAAGATATAAGGGGAGTAGGAAAAATAGTTTTTGGTCTATAAACTTTATCCATAAATTGATTGCGGGTTCTATCTTTTCCTGGACAAACCGATCTTAATTAACTCGGTGGTATTCATTGGGTTTAATTGTAGATCCTGGGCTCCTGGCTTACAGGAGTTGCAAAGATTTGTGATGGGCTTCTCCCATAAAAAAATCATGGACAGTACCTAGGTATGAATAAACCTGCTATCAATCTTCTCATGTTACTCTGTCGACAAGATCTTTTGTATGTTAATTCTCGCTTCCTTATAAATAAAGAAAAAAAAAGGAAAATGTAATAGAGATTGAATTGATTTACTTAAAGGAAAATGATTACTTTTTAATCAATGGTAGATAGATAGACCTTTGTAGGTACTTACTCAATTTAACAATAATATTTAAGAACAAATGTAACTACGAGTATCTATAGATGTGAGATGATCTCTTCTTTATACTTCGTGTTATAAAACAAGACATCTTGTTTAATTAATACAAAGTAGTTCTAGTTATATTGTTTAACATCAGATTCACCTTTCAAGTATAATCGAGCGTTTTAAAAACATAGTCCAGACTTAACATAATAATAACCTAATGAAGCGGCGCGGCGGCGGTAGCCTAATGGCTAGGGCGTCGGACTTGCGATCGTGTGGTTGCGGGTTCGAATCCCATCCATTACACTACCGTCGTCAACCCACTCGTAACACAAGCATCTTAGCTTAGCACAAGGGGTTAACGAGATTACTAGTAATGTACGAACAACATAGCTAGTAATCTTTAAAAAAAAATGGCGATGCATGAACGTGTGCTAGCTCAGATCAAACGATCAGCTGTACAGTTAACCAAACATATTTGATATTAAAAGTCTTGAAAATCATCCTTATTCCTTTGGATTAAGCTTGTCAATTTTACTGTTGCATTTTCTGTGCGGTATACTGTACAGCAAGTAATTATTTTTATCATTCCAACCATTGTTAGGTACCAACAATGTAATGACGGAACTGATGACTATTTAGCAGAGATTAGTTATTTTTAACTGCTTTACTTACTGTTGTGCTTGATCAGATTGTGTGATGAAAATGCATGGAGTAATTTCAGAACACGTTTGTTTTTCCAGATATAGATAGATCAGAACTTCATAGAATTGTTATTTTTATATATAAAATAATAAATTATAAAAATTATAGGTATCGATGTGTTCGTATATATTGTACAGCTGTTTATATAATTATTCATAAATAATTATACACAGATAGCGTCCTCAATTTTCAGGTAAAATTACGTACCTCGATTGCTTGCTTGATAAAAATGTATTATAATAAGTTAAGTTTTTTTTAGTGTACCAAGTGTCCATTTCTTCGCTAACAATGTTAAATATATATTTAATTATAGGAAATTATATAAAAATCAACAAAATAATATCGAACTAAAATCTAAACAATGGCGTCAAATAATTCATCTGCATCGATGTCGATCGGAAGTCTGCCTACATGCTAGCTGCATTACCACGTCATATGGATATTCTTATTCTCCGACCAAATACGATCAATACGGATTCTTAGACTGCACGGATGGTCGAGTGGTATAGGTCACCACGCCAATTACCACTTGCGCGACGTGCTGCAGGTTAGATCCCCGCATGGGACAAGCATTTGTGTGATCCACAAATGCTTGTTCCAAGTCTGGGTGTTCTTTGTGCATGTGATTTGAATGTTTGTGAAACCCCCGCGACACAAGGATTAAATTCCTTAGTGCGGGCGTCGTTTTCAAGAAAAAAAAAAAAAAATACTATAAATTTCACGACCATTTTTCTTCCCACAGTTCCTGGTGTGCGAGTGGGCACTCTTGCGCAAGGCTGATGGCGGCGACAGGTTCCTTGGGATCAAGATACCAGTCTGGCTGCGGGGGTGCTACTGCGCAGCCGTCTCTTTCGCCCTCGGGGTCTGCTTCGTCGAAATCGCTGTTAATTTCTCCAAAAATATTATCGGAAGACCTCGGCCCCACTTCTTTGACGTAAGTTTATATTAACTAATAGGGATGAAAAGAAAATTCTATTTAGTCCCTTATTTGTATAATAGGAAATATTAGATAAGTATCTTTTCTTTTTTCAAAACAATATAATTCGACAAAGATAAGGCGCGTTGAAGTGCAGGAGTGAGATATTGTGACGTCATAAGTAGGTGAAAATATTAGCTACAAGTACCGCGGCACTTTTTAACTTAAATCCGGTGTGTACGCCACTACTAAGTATTTAATATTGAATGATTCAATTCTCTTTTGTCCATCTTATCAAACATTACTTACGTCATGCGTGAATATTATCAGATCTGAACCATTGACCCAATTGTAGTTGATAATTGGAATATCAGTGTATTGATAACCTGTGCTACGTTGATTGCAGGAAATGTTAGGTTTAGATTATTTAGTGACGTATTGTGTCTAAAGCTAAGCTGTCTCAGCTTTTTAAGGTCGGCTTTCAGTTTCAACGGATCAGCCGAATATCTGACTCCACAACAGAAGTGATGCATTGTCTGTTGTTTTAACATTATCTATTAGTACATTATAAATTGAAAGCAAAATGTTATTTACTCGAATATAGTTTTCCTACACAGGCTGTCCGTAATAGATGATGAAATTTAATTGACTTTCAAATTAGTAGAGAAAGAGAATCTTTCCTCTTATGACTAAAAAGACTATTCTAAAATGCATACTAATATTATAAATGCAAAAGCAACTCTGTTAACTGTCAAATACGCATTCACGCCTAAACTACGTAATCGATTTACAAAAAATTTGGTACAGATATAGTCTAGACTTCGAGAGATTTCCTTTTAAACGCGATAACCGACACCTACGCGAGCGGAGTCGCGGGCCACATCTAGTAACTAAATATAAACAGTTCCTAGCAATTGACAATGCTATAATCAGTAAATCCCGATAATAAAGAGATATCGTTATCTTGTACGATGTTTCCTGATTGCCAATGTTATCGTAGGGTTAGTTTGTTTACACTATTGAACATATCTGATTTACTTCCTAATATGTTCTTATCTTTAAGTAGTATTCATACTTTGTTACAATGTACACGAATACAAACTTGATATTTTATTTGACGTTTGTGCGTATGTGTTGTTGTATAGTTTTTTAATTTTATTGAATTATTGTATTAGCAATCGGCGTTTTAATAGTATGCGTATACGATTGGTACCTAGCGCCGTATAGGTATAAAGTCGAACTAATCGAAAAAGAAAATAATTTAATCAACTATTCAGTTTTAACACCTAGCAAGAGACCTAAAACTAGAAAAGTATCAATTGAAAAAAAAAAAATTTTTTCTCTTTCATTGTCGTAGAATTATTTAATAAGTTGATCTACACAGTTAGATTTACAAAACAGTTTAACGTAAAAAAAAAACATTAATTTAATAATAAGGGTATCTTATAGCGTAAACTCCTCATCATAGACTATATTTTTTCCTAGTCGCAACACAATCAATGACTTCAATTTCCCTTGTACGGCTTTGACCAAAACATTTTTTTTACCTCCAGATCTGCCAACCCTCAGTTGACTGCAACTCAGCGGAATGGCAGAACCGGTACATCGAAGCGATGGACTACGAGTGCCAGGGCTCCAGGATTGACAAGTTCGAAGACATGAGGAAGAGCTTCTTGAGCGGCCACTCCGCTCAGGCTGCTTACACTATGGTCTATCTGGCTGTAAGTATTAAGGCTGTACTGTTTGTGGAGAAAATAGAATAGTTAACTCTTTTACACATTAAAGATGATCAGAGGCTAAAAGACTAAACAGAAATGTTTTAATTGCAATGTTTCGCCAAAAAGGTATTTTGTGAACCTTTTCTGTTAAAGTTTTCTACAAATCTCTATAGGTCACCTCGTTTTTCTCACTGACTACAGGCTGGTTGACCACGTTTTTTCTGGCTACCTTTCCGATCCCCACTGTGTATATGTAGATATACCTTATTATAGACTGTAGG
Organism: Plusia festucae; assembly: GCA_950381575.1. NCBI lineage: Eukaryota > Metazoa > Arthropoda > Insecta > Lepidoptera > Noctuidae > Plusia > Plusia festucae. The sequence goes on from OX494447.1 coordinate 3,076,712, forward strand.
AACCTACAAAGGTATAAAAAAATCTTACCTCAAATATTATGTAACATAGAAAAACCCCAGGAGGAAAAATCTTGAACAAACAGGAAAATGAGGTCTTATAAATATTTAATTTCGAATGAAGCCGTTTATATCATCTAGTACAGCCATATAAGTTGATAAACAAAACCAATTTAATAAAACACGTAAAACTAAATTTACAATGCACAAAAAAATCTAAACATTATTAGTATATTTTCAAAACTTTATTGCAATGAGAGTTTTTTATATAAAAAAATTGCATCAGGTCTATCTGTCAATTTCCACCAATAGCAGGCCAGTAGATCGTCTCTCATTGGTGGAGAATGACAGATACATCTCATGCTGCTGTAGCGAATCTAGCAGATTTTGGACTTACAAAAACTTTTATTAGGAGTCGTGTAAAAGTCTTCATCAGATTTTGTTGCTGACTATGCTTTATCCAGGGAAAGATTTGTATGTTTGTAATGAATAAACTCAAAACCTACTGGACCAATTTCAGATATTTTTTCACCATTAGAAAATAGGATTAGCCGCGGAAAACAGCTAGTCCTGTATAATTAAAGACTATGTTATGTTTCCAGCTGTACCTAGAAGGGCGCATGACGTGGTCGGGCACGCGCGCGCTCCGCCACGTGCTCCAGTTCAGCGCGCTCATGCTGAGCTGGTTCACGGCGCTGTCCCGCATCACCGACTTCAAGCACCACTGGAGTGACGTACTCGCCGGCTACTCGCTTGGCGCTATCGTCGCTATTGTCATGGTAAGTGTTGTATATTCATACATAGATAAGCTGACCCGGCAAACGTCGTTTTGCCATATTCAGGACATGTCTACCTTATCACTTGAAAATAGTTTACAACCTATTTTCAGACCTGTGTGAATATGCACGAAAAATTTCAAGAAAATCGGTTAAGCTGATTCGGAGAAGTTTGGTTACAAACACTAGGACGCGAAAATTTTATATGTTTACATACTAGCTAACCCGGCACACGTTGTTCTACCATGTTAAAAAAAACGGAGCGGGCCCCTATCACTTGGGGTGTGAAAAATAAATGTTGGCCGATTCACAGACCTACCCGATATGCACAAAACATTTCATACAAATCGGTCAAGCCTTTTCGGAGGAGTTTCGGAACAAACATCGCGACACGAGAAGTTTATACCTACATATTAGATAATAAATTAAAACTAATATAGATGTCAATAAAAAACTATAAATATGAAACAAAATATAAAAAATGCATATTAAATATGTACAAAATGTTTTGAACCCCTGACTTCGCTAACCAAAACAGGTGTACTCAACATTTTCAATTAGTCAATATTTATTTTATAATATTTTTTACAGTGGATATGGGGCACGGATGTCGTTCTGAAGAAAAAGAACCACACCACGTTGCCTCAGCTCGAGATCTCGGTGAACGGCCAACAGATGCACACGCCGCACTAAATAACTATATTACATAGCTAAGTTACTGATTATGTCTTCACGTCTCTTCTTTAAAAGTACTGCAGAGATATAGTGCATTTTGTTTTAGCCTTTTATAACAAAAAATCTGACCATACTTTGAAATGTAACTATCAAAGTATCAAAGGATATCGTAACAGAGTAATATTATGAGAGTACTTATTCTCTCTTGTTCTTGTTGATTTAATACATTTTAAATGTCTACTCGTATAACCAACACGTCAAAACAAGTCGTCATCTGTGATCTTCGACCTAGGATCGAAGCCGGCGACGTTTTAAACACTTTCTTGGAGTGAAGACGACAGTCGAAAGGGTTAATAAGTGTAAGATAAATTAAAAACATTATTTCAAAAGACTATCCAATTTGTAAGATCTAATAGTCTTTAAAAACCTTAATAGTCTGGCATCCAGTCTCACCAAAGGATACCGTGTTAACCAGATGATGGGTTGTGGGGGTCAGATAGGCAGTCGCTCCATGTAAAAACGGTATTCAGCTGAATCCAGTGAGACTGAAAGCCGACCTTAAAGATATTGGATTAAGGTTGAAAATTATTGCACTTTGTACTCTGACCACCTTTTTAAAAAGAGAGCGTAAAGTCATAATTATTAGTTATGATAATTATAGTTATTTAAATTTGTATGACTGTGTTATATGCGTTGTATCAACGTTTAGATTAAGTAAAATTATTTAATGTGATTTAGAAGTAAGACGATTATACTTTTGTTTAAATGAATGAAGTTTATACTATACTTACTTCCTTTGGTTTTTATTCAAGGTAAAAAAAGGTTGTCCTTTCATACAATAAAGATGGATGGACGCGCTTTCATAGCACTACCGGCTTTTGCTTGCGCTTCCGCCCGCGTTGGCGACAGTTACCGTGGCAAACTAACCTATAGCCTTCCTCAATAAATGGGCTACCTAACACTGAAAGAATTGTTGAAATCGGGCCAGTGGTTCCTGAGAGAAACGCGGTCAACGAAACAAACAAACTCTTCAGCTTTATAATGGTCTATCTATGGATAATCTATGGATGTGCTGTCTGGAAATAAAGTTTTATTATTATCATTTATAATATCATTATAGATTATTTAAAATTTTATAATCATCAGAAATAACGTCAATTTATACAGTACTTACAAAAGATAATAGTTGTTGGCAAGTTTTGTTTACAGTCGGGCGTTTACAAATTGAAAAAAAAAATAAACTCATTTTTGCTTTTGTCTCGTAAACAATAAGCTATGAAAATACATTGAATGGAAAATTCGCGTGATGTCATTCACTCTAAAAAAACGCTTTAGTTCAGGGATGTGCACTCTGTTCCAAAGTGGGAAAAAAATGGTGATTAAATCTAATTCTTAATAATAAATCGACTGGCCTGTTGGTCTAGTGGTTAGTGAGCCTGACTGCTAAGCCGGAGGTCACGGGTTCGTTTCCCATCCAAGACAAATCTTTGAGTGATGAGCACGATCATTGGTTCTATGTATGGATGTTATTTATCTATAATATGTATGTATTTAGAAATACATAAGTATATTTATCAGTTGTCTGGTTGCCATAGTACAGGTTCTGCCTAGTTTGGGATTAATGAACTCTGACTATCGCGGTCCACTGCTGGGCAAAAGCCTCTCCCAAGTTGCGCCACAGCTTCCGGTCCTCTGCCTTCCGCATCCAGTCCAGATCATTGGTCCACCTGGCTAGGAGTCGTCCTACGCGACCGATTCATGGTCTCCACTCCTTTGAGTCTGATCCAACGGCTATTGGCTTACAGTTTTCTGCTCCAAACTCATACTAAAGATCCAGACACAATAGCACTGCGATTTTAAATCAAAAGATATCAAGTGGCAAGAATAAAGGATGGTAGATATGTTCGGGTGCAATCTAAAATCCGAACCAATATAACCAAATTAATTTGGATATAGTGACTGCATGGATAGCCGAGTGGTATAGGTCACCATGCTAATAACCACTGTGCGCGACGTGTTGCGGGTTCTATCCAAGCATGGGACCAGTATTTGTGTGATCCACAAATGCAAAAATTATATACCTAATTATTATAATAAATTATTCGCCGTTAAATTTCAAATAAACTTTTTCAGGTACTTACGGAACGATAATAATGACGTCATTTTCAACGTTTCGTAAGTACCTGAACAGGTCGTTGTGAGATCCTAAAACTACATTCCTGTATAAGAACCGACAAGAAACTCTATCTGCTCCTAAATCAGCTGTTTCAATCTAGTTCAATCGAGATACATTTTGGGTTTTTTTGTATAATAGCAATACATGTCTGGCAATAACATTGGAAGTATCATAGCCAAAAGTTTATGAGAAATAATTTGCTATGAAAATATGGACAGGCGTTTAGAAAATGTTTGTTTCTTGTCACCAATTCCTTTCGCAAATATAGATAAGTTATATAGCTATCATAATTGTTTTGATTTTGATTTTTGAAATACTTAATTTTTCTTGCAAAGGAACGGGCGTAGGAAGTACTAGCGGATGTATGTAGACTGTTGGTACTCTGTGTAAAATTATAATATACTAGCTGTTCCCCGCGACTCCGCCCGCGGTACCTAATTTTTTGGTAAAATTTTTAGCCTATGTTGTTTATTTGTTGTCAGGGTGAATGTAGCTTTCTAATAGTGAAACAATTTTTGAAATCGGTGCAGTAGTTTTTGAGTTTATTCATTACAAACATACACACAAAAATACAAATCTTTCCTCTTTAATATTACTGCAGATAGCGACATGTTTTTTTTCTTTCATAATAACCTATAATATCTATTAAAAATAGATGACGCAGGTTAGGCTGCTCATTAAATTATCTGTAACTGGATACGTAAATTGTTTTCAAGCGGAAGAACTCGTTGATGTCTTTTCTACTGAGAAAAATTGTTTAGCATTTTTCGAGAAAACTTCGTTTATTAACTTAATGTCTTACCTTCATAAGAGATTTCACTGCATTTATTCCTGCATTCAATCGCAAAAATATTAGCTGACCTTTTTTTATTGAAATTTAAAATTGGAGATTGTAATAAAAAAAAAGTTGATAAGTAATACTGAACTTTCAAGCTAGGAGTTGCAATATTGTCCAAAATCAATGTAGGTATTTATGTGCCCCACAGATATTAATGTTTAATCTGACTCATACAAATCTTCAAATTTAAAAATATCGTCATAAGTTCCTTACAAAAAAAACAAGTTGTATTTCTTAATGAAATTAATGAATGAAATATAACTGTTAATGTAGCACTCTAGTCGTGTAGTACATAATTTTCTTTTCCATCAGAAAGTTTTAGGGGCATTGTACCACTATTTACATACAATTAAACACAATAAGAAACGAATCCCCTAGGCCTTACGGGGCATTATTTCACCGTCCACTATACTCTGACCATCTTATTACTATACATATACACTCCGACGCACAAAAACCAACCACTTTCGTTCACACATAAAGTACAATTTCGAAAAACTTGAATCAATGGAGAAGATTTTCAACTGATATCTTGATTTCAACTTTATAGTAATTGGTGTAAGGTGTAGTTTAGGTTGTGAGTGATGTGTGAAGAGGCTCGCGTAAGATTGGTAAGGTTTACTTTCGCCGGCGGCGGGCGATGTCGGTCGGAATGCCCGATGTGCCGACTAGCCACGGTGCCGTGTCTACCGATGGTCAAAGATTATGGATTTGTGAAGATGGGAAAATAGGTAGATTGTAGCATGCTTTATTTATTAACTGGTTTATAATTTTAACTTGCAATTAGTTAAAAAAGGTACACAACTAAATATGTATCGATATTTTACGAATTTGTATCATAACAAATATTTAATATGAAAATACGATTGTCTCTACTAAAAACATATTTATTAAAACTACTTTGTTTAACCACATGACTTAATTAAGGAATCTGTTAAAAACACGCGTACCTACCTAACGTATTTCTAAACAAACGTAGCAAGCTCAAAAGATTTTAACTTACAATTAGTGATCTGCTTATGCCAACTTTAGTAAAGGTTTTCCATCAACCATGGCTAAAAACTACAAAATCATATCATGGATTAAGGAAAATAATAATTTAACCGAAGCAAAATAAACCATTTACCTAAAAAATATCATTTCAAAATAAGATTTAAAATTAAGAACCTATTATCCTCACAGAGGTTTCACACAAGTATGCACAAACTCGTGCTTTACCCGACAGGTTCTTTGTAGAGTCGACAGCGAGCCCACAGTAAACAATCGCGGACAGTCCTCGCCCGTGCCCCGCGAGAGCCGCGCGCCTCAACGACACCATAAATGACCTAACAGGTGTCTAAACTCATTTAAATATCGAAAGAAAAAAAACAAGATTCGTTCGTTTGCTTTTTTTATTATATTTCTTATAAACTTTTTAATGTACCGTTGTGTGAATTCCGTTATACGTGTGTATTGTGCTGTGGGATCCAATGGACTGTTCTCGTGGAAAATGGTTTATGCTTGCATCTCGCATGTATACCGTTTTTGACGTTTATGTGACGTTTCTATTCGTATGAATTTGGTTTGGATGTATAGTTTTTGACCTGTGCGTAGTAACTTTTTGAGGCGATAAACTTAAGTTGGTTTTCTTGGTTGGCGTAGTTGTTACTTGAAGTTAAGTTACTGAGTAGTTTAATACACCGTTATGTTATGTCTTACTGGAGGTTATAAGTCAAGCGTCCTTACAAGGTTGTGCTAAGTTAGTATCTCTCATGTCTAGTTTCACACAAACAGGTGTTTCTTACTTCGTCATTCAATAAATTCTTATAGACAAGATAATTTTACACTAAGGAAATATTTTTCTAAGTTTAAACTAGTGAGTATTATGGTAAGATAAAAGTCCTAATTAAGATTGCACAATAAAAAAAGATTTAAAAAAATATCAAGCATGTGAAAAAAATAAATATAATAAAATAATACATTAATTGTTTACTGTAATTATACAAAGACGTCAAAAATTCTACCCATTTCAGTCTAGGCAGAGCAATAACCGACCTTGATTACAGCACCGCAAAAAAAACTAAGAAACCATAAACAGAAGTAATTAAAATCGTTATCAATACCCGTATTACAAATGTCTGTACTTATGTATGTCACTAACCACTTAACACGAATACGATAAACTTACTTAATTTTATTGAACCTTTTCGCAAATTGTGCAATATTCATTGACTGTGAAAAAATATATGTAAATTCGCGCGTTTTATGTTTCTGGCATCTGTTCGTTCTTAAAGACAAAGATATATTATAGACAAATATAAAAAATAAAAATTTTAACTATTTTCTTACCGATCGAAATATAGATTCTTTGCGCCAATATTTTCGATCTAACACTTTTTCGATTCTTTAAACAAAATTGCCGTTTTTAGCCTATGTATTTTTTCTTGTATTATGAACAAAATTACGAGCTTATCAAGTCTTAAAACACCAAATTGCAATAATATTTAATTACCGATTACTGGTACAAAGTGATCAATCTATTAACAAAGTATTTTTTCTCTGCAATGTATCTAACCGTAAAGAAAATACTAATACCCACAGCAATTCAGACATACCTGCCGCTATGGAGGCTTTTACTCCTTCACTTAAATCAAAATATTCAAGTTAAATGAGTGGGACTCGCAATAACCGTAAAACTTTGTTTGCAAGACCAACAAACGAGTAAGTTGAATGAAACTAAAAAATACTTGAAATCATTGAGCAACAAAAATGTCAGGGACTTAAGATCATAAATTATTTTACACTCAATATTATGGCGGATAACGTCCAAATATTGCACAAAGAATAGATAAGACTTTGAGAGATTAATCTTAAAGCACTTAATTCTATGAAAGCCTTGAACTATTTTGAGTTACTTTCAGAATTTAAGCAGCCTTAGCAAGTGATATGGTTAAACTTAGATAATGTCGATGTCTAACTTAAATTGAGAATTAAAAAGCCCTTCTTTTTAACCGAGTGTGGGATGGGTTGGGAAAATATATCTTCGAATTATAATAAGAAATGCGAAGCATGAAATGCGAAGCGCAGACGAAGACGCAGACGAAGCCGCCGTCAAAAGCTAGTTTCAAATACGATCATGCATTTTGATAACACCTTGTATAATGTCCTCCTGACCGGAACTTGGTAACAACGCCAAACACCTGCTCAATGATTCGTTCGAACAGTAATAAGTAGGGCTTACAATAGAACTTTAATATCAGTTATAAAGATATCATAAATACCACATAACTGATTAAGTATGTATGTAGATGTAGGAATGTGTAATAAGTTCCAACATTAAGTTTTCTAAGCTGTCGTTTGCCTTCGCCTTACGCTGGGATGTGGGCAAACTGCATGCCACCACAATGGCAACTACCGCGCACGCTTGCTAGTGATGGGATACAATATAAATAAATTGATAAATAATAAAATCTAAATAAATTCATCACTAAACAGACGGAACGTAAAACAATTTTTGAAAATAAAGAATTAAAAGAAAATCGTTGAATACAGGAAAGATAAAAAAATATTTTGCATCAAATTAAAAACTTCTTAGCTCATCACCCTTCCTCTAACCTCTTCACGTACAAACGGCTGAAACAATTTCGATAGGATTTGGTATAAAGGTAGCTGACGCCCCAGATTAACACAGGCTGCTTTGTATCTCGATGAAATTGAGTTATCTCATAAACCGCTGTTAACGCCACGGGGCGCACCTAAGAAATGTAAAAAAAAATTAAAAGTCTCTCAGAATGATATCCAATCAAATAATGAACTGAATATAATATCATCGTGTGCTGAATATAAATAGCGTCACGTGCGTATTCCCCGGAGAGTTTAGTTATAGTTTACTGTAAACTGATTCTAATATAACTGTAATACTGTTCAGTTAAACGTAGGAAAAAACCTTCCCATTATTTACTAAAGAAATATTGCCTCCGTGTCCGGTTTCTGTGTATGTTTTTTCAGGACATTACATAGATACCTATGTGTGATGAAAATTTTGGGATTCAACACATTTTACGCTAATCTAGATAAAATTCTCTATAAAAATGTACAAATGTTGCGAGACATAGTGTCGCTATAAACTAAAAAAAATATGACATGGGTGATTTTTGTAATAAATGTTGACTTCGAAACTAAATTCATAGTTATTAAGATCTGAAAATTGACTCTGATCTGTCTGCCGAGTCCTTTTTGTTACCCGAGGGAAATTTTGGGTTTCTCCGCTCTAGGGCGCAAAGATGCAAGCTTCTAATTTAAACCACCGAACATCGACGTTTTTCCTTTTACCGGGGTCCATACGAAAACTCATTGCAAAAAACTTCGGGGTAGGTCGTTCCTTGAACCCAAAAAAATACTTAAATATATCGATCTGCATGCCCGCTTACACGTACATCACTATAATATAAACGAGATCAGTATGTGACAGCAACTATGCAAATACGTGGCGATAAGCCGAGCGTGTACCTCATGAATACTGTCATGACCATAGACTTGTGGTCGTCCAAACATGTCGCTCTGCCCGACTTACACTTAGATACCCTAGTTTCAGCAGTAAATACCAAAGAATAATTTTACTTTTATAGTATTAAAATAGGTTTTGCCTTCGGATAATAGGTATACATATGTTGTTTTCCAGGCAGCAATCAGATTTTCATTTGACTCTGACGTCAACAGTTTAAAAAGAATGTTCAATCCTTTTAGCAAAATCTTATTTTGCGAGGATTAAAATATATTGATTACCACTTTTCGAGTTTTCGGATCCAAAACATTTCAAGAGGAGTTCCTCTTGTACTTAACGCAACTATGTACTTGGAATATCCAAATAAATAATGTAATGTGTCTACAATTCTTCTTCCACGATTCTCCAACAAATTCGTAAATATAAAATCTGAGCGAAAATCACGCCGAAGCAGTTATGTCATAAGTTGTGACATAAAACACCTTCGATTAGCATCGCTTGAACTTTTCTTTATAGTATTATATTTATAACAAATCGATTTTAAATCTTACTTTATGTTTCCTCGATGACGCAAGAAAATAAGAACAAATTTATATACTTTTTTAAAGTCAAAGTTAAGTCTTTATCGGTCGAAACAAAGTTGTTAAACTGTCTGCCAAAATTAAAACAATGAGTCTACACATGAACCGTAAGTCCTTTAAAACTACATTACAAAAAACTGAAGCGCATAGGACAAAAAATATCAACAACACGGCACCTGCTACCTACTACATTAAGAAATCAGTAAAAGTAGTTTTTAGGAATCATTCATTCTCGTCCCACGCTTCGCCCACTCCCGCGCAGTATCGGTAAAGTTGACCAACGCTGGCCAAAACCGTCACCTACGTAGTCTACGTCCGTCACCATGAAAAGTCGCTTTCAAAATCGTTTGTACCTACTTTATCGAACGTCACTACCTTTTTTAGAATTATCACTAGTGTTGGCCATATTTTTATAGATACCTATATTTTTTTAAGTATAACACTTACATGAGATTTTATAGCAAAGCGTACGCAACCATTAGTTTTTAGTTAAGGCTATCGAAATAAATAATACTGCTAATAAAGTCACGTAAACTTCTACCTAGCTTTTTCCCAACCTGTATTGGGAACGGTTTCCTTACCGGATCTAGCTGGATACTGTTTTTCATGGACCGCCACAATATAATTAGGTAAAACCCTTGGGTAACACAGTATTTCTTTGTTTTTTTTAAAGATTATTAGCAATGTGGATCGCACATTACTAGTAATCTCGTCAACCCCTCGTGCTAAGCTAAGATGCTTATTTTGCGAGTGGGTTCACGTCGATAGTGTAATTCGTGGGATTCGAACCCGCAACCACATGAACGCAAATCCGACGCCCTAGCTATTAGGCTACCGCCGCTTAATTTCAATGGTAGATTGGATGGTATCTGTTTGAATTCATAGTACCTGGTGTCTCTCAAAACACAAAAAAAGTTTTGGCAACCCGTAATAGTACACGTTGTTTTGGACTTAGAGATGGATACTACTACCCTGTACATACTAAGTTTTAGTTCAAATTGGCGTGTCATGCGTGGCATTTCACACCATAAAGGTTACTTTGGATTTGAGCAAGGTCATTTGAAAATACGATGATTAAATTCCGCATTCTATTGGACACTACCTGATGTTAATTTTAATATACATATGCTAATTTGTAACAAAATATAAAAGATTTGAGATCCGGTAATATTATAAATATCGAATACATTAGTCATTACACATATTATAACACAGTACTTTGGTTTTATTTATGCAAGATAAAAATACGGAACGTTTTTCTTAACTAGTTTTTTATTTGCGTTTAATTACTTTATTGTTAATGTTATCTTCGAAAAACAAAAACTAAAAGTAATTAATGAAATAGTCCCACGGTCGCTTTTAACTGGTTCGGATGCGGTAGAGTTGAGATGTAACAAATAATTGCTAACTTGTAAACAGTTTGATCTTTGGCCAGTGGTGCCGACTGGTACCTCTAACTACATAAAGAGAATGGCAGCGTTGTGTTACTGCAATTCACACGGTTATTGTCTAGAATGGAAAGCAAAATTTTGATCTACATACATGACAGAAGCTTACATAGAGTTCATTAGTTCTTTTAAATTTTTATGAGAGTATTATTGTCAATTCATACTAGCGCAGAGTTTAAGCGCTTCGAAGCCTTTCTCTCATATTTATTTTTAGAAACCACATTTTTTGTTTATTGTGAAGAATTATTCAACGTTTTGATGTCATTTGACTCTAGGCACAAAGAATATATCCTTCACTGAAACTTATTAAATTAAAAACCAATTTACCCATTCCTGGTTATTTCCAGACATCTTAACCAATCACATTTTTTGCCAGTAATAAAAAAAAACGGTGTGTCGTACTTATAAGTAAATATAGTAGCAATAATCTTTTTGTGATCGTACTTATTTGACACCTGTAGCTACAAACCACGTGTTTAACTCAATGGTTTAACTGTAACCTTGTATAAACTAATATTTGTCGTATCTGTTTGAACGACCGTTACACCTCTGTGTAGAGCTCCAAAGTCTTTAGAATATTTTTACGATATCTCTTTTTTAACTGTGTATGTATTGAGACATATTTAGGTTATACATAAAAATAAAAGAAATTAAATTTAATTCATCAGGCAACATTTTAATTAAACACGTCTCTTCTCGAAATGATTTTTGTAAGTACGTCCATAATCGTTCGAAATTCAAATTGGATTTGTTTTAATTTTTTAAACTACAATTGGCGATATAATGTTAAGAAAAACAGAGTATTTAATAAAGTATTTTGTTTAATTCAATATCTTTGACATGATTAGCAAATACTTTTGCGAATAAATAAAAATAAGGATTTAAAATAGTAGCAACATTAAATAGTTATTTAAATTCTATAATTAGCGACTTAGTTGAGATGCAAATGGGTTTCATTATCATCCAAGCTTTTATCGTTACTATGTAAACAGTCTACTAATGACCTAATTAATACATAATAAAAAACACGGAGTATTTGTCAGTTTTCCTTCGAAGCACGTGTATTTCTATATGTGTAGTAATAAAATTGATACCTACCTTCTTAATGAAATTAATCAATGAAGGCAGGTGTGATCAAACGAATTACCTAATCTACTGACTTTTAAACTTAAAAAATTCCACCTATGTTCCCCACACAGCGGTAACGACCTGACAATGCACTAACCTGCAAGGGAGGTCATTTGTGAAATGACCCGAATGCCCCCTTTTTTTTGGTACCTGGTGAAAATCCTCATGGACTACCTCCGCCCTGGGGAAGACGGAGGGGCGTGCCGGACTCCTACCGGCTTAAACCACCGGAGTGCTTATCCATTCCTTTTTGCCGGGTCACACGGGCACGCATTTCACAATACTACCGCGATACCCAATTGACCACTACGCTAATGTCTACTGTTTTCGAGTAATTTAAGATATCTACGGTATGGAACTTAGAAATCTTGAACGTTACAAATATTGAAACTACGATTAATATAAGGTGTTACATGCCCAGATTCAAATACAATTGAAGATAATTGTGATTTTATGATGCATGGAACTACAAAAAGTTTTTTTAAGCTTGTTAGCAATGAGGATTGCATATTATTGTAGCCAAGATACTCGTGTTACCAGTGGGTTCACATCGATAGTGCGATGGTTGGGATTCGAACCAGCAACCACACGACCGCAAGTCCGACGCCCTAGCCTTTAGCCGCTTAGATTAGAGTATTTATTGCATTTAGAGAATAAACCTTATGACCAGCTATGGGTTGTAAAATCTACATATCTGGAACATTGTCACCAATGATTATACAATATTCGTGGTAACCGTTTTGACTGGAACAATGACCAAAACCTATCAATACCTGCATTCTGCAATAGTCGTAACACTCGCTGCATAACTACCTGACATTACTTATTTCGTCACCATTTATACCAATATCGTGCTACTTGCATCGTTAATATAAGCAACGCGAAGTAGTAATTGACATAGTTCTTGAGTATTAAAAGCGTATGGAGAGCATAAACTATCAATAGTTCAGCACGTTTCTATGATTTGCGATTGATGTTGAAAGGTGTAAGTTTGAGTACGTAACGCCTGACGAGGATGCAATTACCATTATGGTAGTTTTCAACATCCTATTAGTATGCGGTTTTCCGTATTATGACGTAATATTCCCATGATATATCCAAGTCTACTTTATTTTATGATTAAATAAAAGTTAAGCGTATAAATATTTAAATTATAGTTATTAATTCTACCTCGTTATACAGGATTAGTTTTTATGGAGTGCGTATATTCGACGAGGTAATCTGGTGGATAAAATTGAACAGCTTCCCCGAGGAACATAGGTCGAAATCTTGAAAGGAGAATGCCCGATTTGTAAGGCACGCTGGGTCCCCGTCGAAAATCGTTGTGCCCTGAAGATTTTTATTTTACATAATAGTAAAAACATAGTATTTTCATAATCAGGAACCATTTTTCATTTATTCACCCTGGTTCAAGAGATATCATCGTTTTTCTGTTGTAAAAATCTAGGTTATAATTAGAAATTGACATTGACATTTCCTCCTGACTCTATAGTTAAGTACGCATACTACCTACCTAACCTATGACCTATCCTATACATCATTATGGAGATGAGAATATGTATACTTTATGTACTTTAAAAAGCAGCACAGTAAAAAGACTCAAAGATGGTGTAGAATTGACGTTTAAATATGATAAAAAATGTATAATTAGTTTACAGCATTTCATGTATAAGTACCAAAATAAATAAAACAAACCAAAACTTGGATAAACCATTTTATTCTTCATAAAATATAGCATCCAAGAATTGAGCTCGAGCAAGTTCGTAAAAGAACTGTCATTTGCTCGTTCAACTCTTCAACTGTATACCGGCGAAAATTAGGTGATAATAAAATCGAACAGTTAATACAGATTACAGCGGCAGCGTCGGGAACGCAGACGCGGTATCCGACGGAGTCCGGACGGTCTAGCTGGAGTAGACATGGCTCTGACAATAATGGTTCGGGAGTCCAATATCTCACCAAGAATAGCACTAAGAATCAAATATCTCACAAAGAACAGCACTAAAAAGAGTCAAATATCTGACTTAACGTAATGCACTCGAGGAACTTATTAGCTCAACTCGGTAGTAGCAGAAAAAGCACGTATCGTAATAATAACTAAGTAAAAGATTACGGAATTCAAAACTCAACGTACACAGTATCTAAACAAAGCAATTACGCACGTAACAACAAACCACGAAAGTCTGTGACATGTGGAAGTAAATGTTGCCAGATCAATATTTTATAATCTTATTAATGAATCGTTATCGATCAATCGATAAAAATATTTTTTTATTAAGGCGTTTTATATATAAATATAGCTATGTTTTTGTCTATTGCTTTTGTGAACATCTATTATTTATCAATATAGGCTTATGAATTTAAGCTATATTATGAATTTAAGCAATCTATTCTTGTAATTATTTCCATCGGTTTTACTCGCATCGACTATGAGCTCTGTTTATCCAATAGTTTTCGTCATCAAGAATACTTTACATAAACTCACATTTGGCGTACACCTATCTTTGTTCATTTCAGATAATTACATGGTACAATAATAATATGTATAAAAAGGACAGGGATAACCATCATTCTACCTCATCGACGTGAAAACAAAATGCCTAACACAGTAGCGTGGAAGTTGTCAAATGTTGAGATCTTAATCTTAATGTTGTGATTTAAACTGCCAATAGGATATAAAATATAAATAAAAATGTTTTTTTTTATTGTTCATTTATCGTTTTAAATTGATATCGATTACTCAATTGATTAAAAGACGTCATTAGTTATTTAATTCTTTGATACCTGGCAACTTTTTTTTGTATAACAATCAAACCACAGACTACATTGAATCAAACGGATGTCGACGTAATGTTTAACTATTAATTAACTTTAACTTTATTCCCAGGGTGAAAGAAATTGTATAAAAAATACCCTGTACACAAAAAAATAAATAATGTTTTTAAGTTATTATTCCAATTAGGCACATGATACCACAAAAGGGACCTGCTCC
Source organism: Plusia festucae (assembly GCA_950381575.1). Classification (NCBI taxonomy): domain Eukaryota; kingdom Metazoa; phylum Arthropoda; class Insecta; order Lepidoptera; family Noctuidae; genus Plusia; species Plusia festucae. The sequence continues at coordinate 3,091,806 of OX494447.1, forward strand.
GTGTCAATCTCCTTTAAAATCATCTTTTCTAGGTCTAACACAAGTCACGTGATCTGTCACTTTGTACGAAAAGTTCATTTCCTATTTTATTTTTTTTCGACCAATGTTTTTTGTGGAAAATTGTTCAGTTTTATGCACCTGATTAACTCGTTGAATATACGCACTCCTTTTAAATTAATCATGTATATGTTATATCAATTTACTTTTACATACAGAAAAAAGAAATAAACGTGAATAGTATTCAGTAAACTTTCAAAATCTCGACTAATTTTGAACGCAACCGTAATAACTGACCGCAACGCGCATGCGCGGCGCAAAAATCAAAAAGCAAACGTCATACATAATAACGTCATTAGATCTATTATTATTTTGGAATTTAAGTGATGTTAAGTGCTTTATTTTATTTAAAATTCAATTAGTTATTAATTAAGTATGTGAAAAATTGTATTGTATTTTATAGTTATGGTGTCTTGGCAAATGATTGGAAATAAAGCTGGATGTTAATCTGTACCTAGTTATACGTACACTAAACTAAGCTTTTGTTTTTCATTTATTTATTAGCAATAAACTATTGATTCTAATATGTATTTTATCTATGACGTATAGCTCAAATCTTTTTCAAATACAAGAAATTCAAATAATCCAAAAGTTTATTCAATGGAAGTAGTTACTTCTTAAAAAACAAACACTGATTAAAAATGCGCAAAAAAATTACAAAGCTTTATAATATTTTCATCGGCACCCAATTCCACTTACACCAAAAACTGAAAAATAAGTTAACACGCAATGAATACGTTACAAACAGCAAAATACGAGAGAAAATCGCAAAATTGTAAAATAACAATTGCATTGCTGCACGCTATGACGGGCCTACGGTATTTGCATCTAGATCGATACATATTGTACACTAGCTATTTCCCTCGACTCCGCCCGCGGTATCTATTTTTTAGTAAAAAATTATGCTATGTTACTCAGGGTGAATGTAGCTTTCTAATGGTGAAATATTTTTTGAAATCGGCACTGTAGTTTTTTAATATATACACTTTAAAAAAAAAAACGACTCCCGCACTAAGGAATTTAATCCTTGTGTGAAGAAAGAACACTGAAAGAGCACCCATTACAAACACACATACAAACATACTAACATACAAATCCGGAAAGTTTTTTTTAGTCAGAATTGATTTTTAGAGGAATCTTTATAATATTATTGACTGCACGGATAGCCGAGTGGTATAGGTCACCACGCCAATTACCACTGTGCGCGACGTGCTGCGGGTTCGATCCCCACATGGGACAAGTATTTGTGTGATTCACAAATGCTTGTTCCAAGTCTGGGTGTTCTTTGTGCATGTGATTTGAGTGTTTGTGAAACCCCCGCGACACAAGTATAAATTACTTAGTGCGGACGCCGTTTTTTAAAAAAATAATTGTGTAGTTCATTCTAATTCATGCATCATCTAAGATTCATGTGTATATGTAGGCATGTGTGTCCATGTATGTTATTCAGATTACCGGACTATGAGGTCGCTTTTTGTTTATGTAAATCGTATGTCGATTCATCACACTTTCTTTGTCGGTACGTAGTGTCAATCACGAGGATATGTGCTTCGTTATTTTAATTACCTGAGTTCATTCTCTGTTAGGACATGAATGATGTTAAGAATAAATAAAATCGGCCTTGAAAGCGGTTGATAAATAGTTTAGTCGTACAGTCACGAGCATAAATATGTATACACATAGCGAAATTGTAAAACAATAATTTAAAAGGAACTCACCATCAATTCAACTTTTAATCATTTAACAACATAAAATTATAACAGTTCTCCAATCATGTATATATTTTTGAGTTTCAACAAAATCTTCTCGCTAAAAAGTTTTACAATTTCGCTATGTGTATACATATTTATGCTCGTGACTGTACATCTCTAGCATAGTAAAATAATCTTAGATATACAATTTATTTAATTTATTTACGAAACTACAAGATCCTAAGTCGTTTTCAAAAACTTTTAACATAATTTCAGGAATATATTTTAGTAATTACTCTTCGTCGTACAAGTGGAAATTACAAATAAACTTGCTGGAGCAGATTTTACATTGAACATGTGATTGTATATAATTATGTATTTAATGGTTAGGTCAACGTACTGTGGTCATTTGAGGGGATTCTTGGATCAATACAGTCGCGTGCTCGCACTTGGGGTGGCCATGAATTTGGCCACTCTAAACGTTACCTGTTATCGTTATATGCAATACCATCAGACTGTTCTATCACCGCGAGACGTGGAGACCACACGGCAATAGATTTATTTGAAACTGAATTTCGTTGTCACAAATAAAAAATCACACTTTAAAAATGTTACAGTAAAATCTATCGAACGAATCTTGTTATAAATACAAAAGTGTTTCTTTTTTTTCAAAATTTATCAAGTTGTAATTTAACCTATTCAAATTTTTGCAGGCATCCAAATGAGTGTTTAAATGATAGTGAAGTGACGAAACGTTTAGTGTTGTGTGTAGTGTTGTTATTATGTCGTGAAAACAGCTGTTACTAAAATGTATCGGCCGAATTTCTACGAGAGCACGTGCTTTCGTTGCAACGAGATCGTCTACCAAGTCGATAGGGTTGGACCACTGAAGGACTTCACGTTTTTTCATAGTGGCTGCTTTAAATGTGCTGTTTGTGGGACCAAGTTGACGTTAAAGGTGAGTTTATACTTATAAGACTATCTATAATTTATAACTTGTTTGACAAAATTGCTGAATTTTTTTTTCGAATATTTTTTTTATTCGAAATTCGACTCTTGTACCTTTTTCATAGAGGCATATGAAAAAGGTACTAGAGTCGAATTATAATTATTTTTCTTTACAATGTTTTGTGTGATAGGTTCACACAAAACACACTCATTGTACAGTATGTATGTATGTATGGAACATTACGCAGTATTTCATTTAAATGCAACCACGAGACACAAGAAAAACTTCTATGAACAATTTTGCTTCAATTTTTTTTACTCCTGAGTAATCAAGTATTGCCACATTTTTTTAAGTAGGTTCTTGGATTACTAGTCACCAAAATCAATCATCCTACAGAGTCATTTTAAGTATTTCCGCTTCTACATTAATATATAATCTTACCTTCTGGAACCGATTCATTCATCACTCGGTGCTCCGACAGCCGCAACAGTAATTGATAGTTAGTAGAGCTCGTATTTTGATGTTATCCTGCGAGGTAACGGTAACTATCTAGGGCCGAGACTTTGATTCGCTAACAGGATCTAGCATGTTCTTCAATCTATATTTTATTCGCTTACTTTAGATTATACTAGGTAGCTGTGCTCCACGGTTTCAATGGGGTAGTTCTCGTTCCTGTAAGTTTTTTGTTTTAATTCCTTCACAACCCATTTTACCCAGTAAAATTGGTTGTGAAGGTCAGATAGGCAGTCGATCCATGTAAAATATAGTATTCAGCTAAATCCGGTAAGACTGGAAGCCGACCCCAACATAGCTTGGGAAAAGGCTAGGCAGAAGAAGTCTGCGATTTTGGAAACGGACAAATCCAACAAAACGTCTTCATAAATCCCTCTATCTATTGATGAAAACTGCATAAAATCCGTTACGTAATTTAAAATAGTAAAAGTAAAAAATGTAAGTGGACAAACAACGAGAGCGACTTTTTTATTTGGATTTGCTTATTTGCATGATTTAAAACCTTGTTCTTTAAGTGCCACTACAATGAATGAAGATCGGTTACCAGATGCTGGAATCTATCTCTATTTAAAACCTATTAGCTCTAAAAATTAGCTAGATTTTAGTCAAAAAAAGTAGTAACGAGGTCACTTTTCCGTTTAGAACGTTTAGATTGCACTTCTATTGCTTACGTTACATAACTGCAGTAAATAAATAAATATACAACATGTAACAAAACCCTTGTCAGATCCAATAAAAGCGTATTCGTGGTAGGTACAGGTCATGAACCATCTCGCATATGCGGCATCTTTGACACAAAGCTGTAGGTAGTGAGTACGTTAACTTTGAGGAGCGGTCAGTGTTGCTGGTGCCTTGGATCGGTATTTATTTTGATTTAATTATTTTCAATGAGAAAAAATAATCTTCTCCAATCCATTTAATGACTACGTATATGTGTTCGCAGTACGATACCGAATAATACTCTCAGGGATCGGACAGGGTTTTTGTTACATGTTGTATATTCTATTATTTTTACATGTATTTTAGAAGCATCTATAAAGGAATCGACCAACCCTTATACCTATGTATAGACTTCATTTTCCAGCAAAAAGTGAAAGTTTTTCAATGGCATAATGCGATATCTTATTAATCACTTATTACAAATTAATTTCTTGCATTAAAATTTAGATAATTATATTACCGTTATATTATTGAATATTCATAACAATAATATTATTGAGTAATACCATTATGTTTCCTTATGCTCGTGCCAGTCGACCTTCATCTTCGTGACCTTCTGGTGCCGTCATTTGGCATTTGGACGACCTTGTGATATCATCAACTTTTAGTGAATTAATACCATTCGGACAATTTTGAATGAAATCTTATGTAACTGGACATTTGAAATTGATTCAGTTTCATTAGTGTGTCCATGTAAGCTGATTTTATAACGTCGTTTTCTTTTAAAAAGTACCTATAGATCGAAATGCCTAGAAATTTACTTATTTACTCGTACATATTGTGTACAAATTGTATACTTAACCCGATCGTTGTGTATTATGTTACTTATACTTTCTAAACTGGTATTTAATAATTTAACAACTGATATTTTCTAAATTGCAGATTGTGTTTTCTTTTTGTTGTGTATTATTTCATTGCAATAACTCTCATGGTGTTCAATAAAGAATATTCTATTCATTAAAGCCCTGTTATATTTGTTCCAATTATGGACATAGTGGGAACTATTTTGTCCACATGATTTGACTCTAGACTTTTTTCTTTTTTAATTTCTCAAAATGAAATTAGTTAGAATATTGACAAACTTTTGTAACATGCATGAAAGTCTGCACTTGTGGATTGGGTATATTTAGTATTGTAATAATCCACTATAACTTATATATACATAATTAATATTATCATGATTAACATTAAGGTTTTTCGGTATTATTGAGTTGTCTTCGTTTGAGGTCTGGATAGGTCGTTAAATTTACAACTAATTAATTTTATAGCTAATTAGTTGTCAAATCATAAAATTAAATAGCTTTTCTTACTTCCGTTCTGTTTCGTCGCGGCAAAGACGTACACGGTTATGTCGATGCCGTGATAACAATTTACAACCTATCCACACCTTAAACGAAGACAACTCAATTATATCAAAAGACGTAAATATCTCCTATTCTCCAGCTTTCTAAGATATAAGCACTGAAACATGCATCGAAACGACCTGAGTGCGTTTATACCAACTCCATAAGGTTTATTTTTGCATTAAATTGTTATCTCCCACATGGTTGATGGAACATTCGTATTCAAAAATGCTATCTTAAGACAGTTATGCATTATTTAAGATTCACATGCGTTTAGATAACAACAACTTACCTAACTGCAGAAAGTCAAGAATCTACTGAATATTTATAATAATGTCTTTATTTACTTCCTTAACTGGAATCTTGTTCGCAACATTGTAATGTTCAGAAGTCTTGAGACCAGCTCGGTCATTATGAACTCCTAAAGCAGGACGTATTCCGTCGTGTAAGTGAAACGCCGCGCCGCTATGCAGGGTAGAGCGCCATCTCACTTCCACAGCGACAACAGCATTATTTTAGGGTTTCTTGGTACTCTTCGGCCGATGTGTCTTGGCGAGCTTAAAAGCGATACAAGGTATTGTCGTCTCTTTCTAACCCACCGTTTATGTATACTTGTTACTCATGCAAACTGTCTCGTAGCTGTTTTCAGACTCTCCAAGATCCATCGGCCGTATTGTGCAGGTACTGTAGCGATGACACAGGTCGTATGATTAATATTTATGACGATTTCACAAATTCAGTTGAGATACTCAGTTTGTTTTTATTTGGGTTCACGCATGCGTAAATTTGGATGATAACGACTTTAAGATAACTTCTCAGTAATCATAAATTGAAAAGGGATTGGGGTAAGGATCTCGAATGATAATTATAATTGATAAAGTTTTCTAATAACATGCCTTATTAGAATTTTCTATAAATTTTACAGCAAGAACTTAATTTCAAGATTTTTATTTCTGAAATCGATAATAATGGAAAGAAAGATAAAACGATTAAAAGTGACAGGTCACGTAACTTATGTTGGTATGAAAAGTTGTTTTTAAATTTCGACCTATGTTCCTTTGGCAAAGTTAAGTTTTATGCACCTGATTACCTCTTAGAATATACGCACTCCATAAAAAATAATCCTGTATAGGTTAAGAAAACGTTAACTCTGTGTGAACAGCTTCTAAACATGATAATTCTACTTGTCTACTGTATGTCTCATCGGTAATGTGCAAACTGCAGTTATTACTGCACATGGCTCTTAAGAGCTTTGATATCGCGACACTTTACATTAAGTAACTTCTATATTCGTGCGAAAGCTGTCCTTTGTTTGACTAAAGGTTCAAACTAACTTAATGAGTCAATGAAAGGTTAATTTGTATGATTATCGCAAAATATAGAAAACTATTCAATTAATAATAGTAATTGGATATTACGTGTACTCACAACATATTTATACCTTGTTACTGAAAAATATATGAATTTTCTTGATAACCTAACAATGACATTCATTACGTACAGTCAACAGCAAAAGTAGATGATCAAAATCAGAAATTCAATACTAATGAACGAAGTTCGCGTCAGAACTGTGTGGCGTCGAAGTGATTCAAAATTATGTGATTGTAAATTATACCAAACATTTACTACTAGTACAGTTGCCATATATTCGAGATCAATTTTGACTGCAAAAGTTATAAACTCAATCCATCATCTTCTTTTGCTGTTGACAGTACCTACTGCTTAAATAGTTGTACCATACTATACGAAAAAAAAAACCGCATCATCGGAAAGTAATAAATAAATTAATAGTTTAAAAAACACTAAAAAACACGCTTTACTTAATCGTGGTCAAAGTTCATTACAAGACCTTTCTAACAAGTCCAAACACGGCTATGACACGATCATCCTTCATGAAGTTCCAGTTCATATCTTCCGGCTCCATCATCAGATCAGACAGTACCATATTATTGTATTGTCATCAAAATCACATACAACTGCCAATTTTCATAACGCTACGATCTTTAAAAGGTGGTTAAATTAGTTTTCTTAGATTTGACTACATAGTTACATACATACAGGTCGACCTAATAAAAGCGTGTTAAAAGTTTGGATTCTGATTTATTTTGTCTAATGATAAATAATGAAGGTGATGTCAAAGCCCTTTAGTTACCTACTTACTAATTATGAAAGTCAAAGATCAAAGGCTGTATCGTGGTGACCTAAGCTTAAAAAACTACTTGTTTGGTACAAAACTTAACCTTAACAGCCAATTATAGTTTTTCAATGTCATATTACGAATATAGGTTCTGTAGTAATCTTACAAAATGTGGAAAATAAATTGTTGAGAGAATTATTCTCAATTGCTTGAACCTTAAAACAAGAGAGACACTTTCTTTGGTGATAAATAACTGCTAAAACAAAAAAACGTAGTACCTTTTTAACCGACTTCGAAAAGGAGGAGGTTATATGTTCGGCGTGTCACTATTTTTTTTTTTTATGTATGTTCACCGATTACTCCGTCAATTGTGAACCGATTTTTATAATTCTTTTTGTATTCGAAAGAGTATTCTCCCGAGGTGGTCCCATTGTCACCAAGTCAGGATCTGATGATGGGATCCCAGTTAAATCGAAGGAAACCCTTAAATTTTAAAGAAATATCGAACGTGTTTCATTATTCTACTGAGCCTATTTAGGTATTTACGTCCAATAGTCACCTCACCTCAAGGCTTTTGGTAAATACTGAGCTGATGATGGAAGAAACCTTGAGTTTTAGGAGTTAAGGGTTGATTTTTTTTATATAATAAATATGTATTGACCCTCATTTACATTTTTTAACGATTCTAAAGTGAGCTGTATTGTATTATTATAATAAATATTATGAACACAAAAAATGAAAAAATAAATAAACTTTTGAAAAAAAAATTGAACCGACTTCAAAAACCAAAACAAAACCTAAAAGGCACAAAATAGTGTAAAATAAACTTAGAACTATCTAAAATATTAATACAAAACTAGAAGTGATCTGTTTGAAGTCGGTGCCAAACAACAATATACCAACAAAAAATAAATACCTACAAATACTAGTACAAATACGAGTATATATAGTTTGGCACCAACTTCAAACAGATCACTTCTAGTTTTGTATTAATATTTTAGATAGTTCTAAGTTTATTTTACACTATTTAGTGCCTTTTAGGTTTTGTTTTGGTTTTTGAAGTCGGTTTAATTTTTTTTTCAAAAGTTTATTTATTACCTAGTAGGTATATATATAGGTACTGTAGGCTGTCAATTTTATAATGTTAGTGATTTTGAACCATAGAAAATTCTAGCAAAAACACTAATTCCGCGTAACCTTTTGTCTATACTACTGCTTGTTTCTTGGGTTATACGCACTAATCTCAGGAACTACTGGTCCGATTTGAAAGTCTTTCAGTGCTCATTATCCTATTAATTGAAAAAGGCAAAAGGCCACTGTTCGTGGCGATAATCGACGCCCACGCGGTCGGAGCCGCGAACTAAATCTATATATTATAAGGACACTTATACCTTTCGCTTGATCGAATTCTTAGTCGACGTAAAAAAAGGCTAAGATAAATAATCTCTGAAAAACAACATTCTTAACTAACGTCTTAGGAGAGTGGAGGTTCGGTTGTATTTTTACATGTTCGTGAAATAACAGCTGTAAATAGCGGATAAAACTGTCATCAAAAATGTAAATAAGTAAATGATTCATCCTTTTGAAAAGCGACTTATATTGAACAATAACATATAACATGCGTTTCTAACTGTGCCTCAGTGTGATGTGTGAACGATAATAAACAGTTAGTTATTTTGTTGTGGGAAATGCATACAACACGTGCTTTTAGAATTAATGTGGTTCTGACCTAGTTTTGAGCATAAATTATGGCAAGTTCTGATAAAAGTTGGTCGACCTTTAGTTATAAGAGTTGGTCCATGTAAGCCGCAAAAAGCCATGGTCAGAAGTCATCAAATTAGTACCTTTAATGCCAAAAACTTACCTGAGTTGGTGACGGTGTCGCTGTCGTTGAATTTAGAGTTTCAACTTTATAGAATTTTCGTAGTTTTTATGGTAAAAATAATGCCCTCTCTCAAGAATCTTTTCAACCTAATTATTGTCCCACTGCTGGGCTAAGGTCTCCCTCACTGGGCTCCAGACCTTTCGGTCTTGAGCTCACTTTCACACTTGACGCCAATCACATAAGAAGCGATCGATGTCATCCCGCCACCGTCTCCTAGGCCTACCTCGTTTGCGAGCTCCGACATCAGGAATCCACTCTGTGGCTATTGTAGCCCACCTATCTGGAGTCATGCGGCTAACGCGACCAGCCCAAACCAAATCGGATAAAAGTAGTTTCGGAGTTCATCCCGGACAAACATTGTGACACTGGAATTATATATAATAGAAGATAGATTATCTAAATACCGATTATTTTTCCTCAGAAAGCATGTGAAAAAAAAGGGTATATTAAATGGGGCAGGTTCATGTCAGCATCTTGAATTTCTCATGATATTTATCAAACAATGTTTTTGAGTATTCAGTTTTTGTAGATCGTTTTAAATACAGGCCGAAAATAATGTGAAAGATATTTTAGCAGGGAAGTCTAGTTTCGGACAAGAGATCTGACAAATTTACGTAATTAATAAACAGTTTCAGACGGCTGACCTCAACGACCTAATTAAAGTAGCATCCTAAATAATAGACAAAAACACATTCAGTTTTTATATGTAACTACTGCGGATGTTCGTTTTTGTATTGTTGTTGCATATTTGTGTAGTTTAGACTCATACTAGAGTAATCAAAATAACTTGAAAATGTTTATCACTTCTTTAAGTTACACATTTAAATTACTTGCACAATAAAATCCTAGAGTTGAAATTGTTGAATGAACGTTTGTGGATGTTGTTCAAACAACCTTATTTTTCTTTTGAACATAACCTAAGAATAGTTCGTTCAGAATCAGTAATTGAATCGATTGCAATGATTTTGACGCCATGTTAGATTCGTATCGGCGACTGAAAATGGATTTTCGCGATCAACGAGGTGACCACCCAGGTCAAATCTTTGTGTGATGAGCACGATTTTTCTGTGTCTGGGTGGTACTTATCTATAAGACGTAATATGTATGTAGTTATTCAGAAATATATAAATATGTTTATCTGTAATTATCTGGTTACCATAGAACTGGCTTTGCCAAGTTTGGTATCACATGGCCGTGTGAATTAAAAAAAACTATTATGTAACTAGTAACTATTATGGTTTTATTTTGAAATCATGTAAAACAAAGTTACGATGCTTTAACTCGAGACCGTGTAGACTAATTTTCGTGGTCCTTGATTTGTTGGATTCGTCATTGTCCTAAATAGCAGAATAAATATTAAAAACCAGATAAAAATTACTTAAAAAAATATGTTTACGGGAACGTGGTCAACTTACGCGGTAGAAACCGCGGGGCACAGCTAGTCAGAGATAAATAGCTACATAGGTACTAACCATACGACTATACCCACTATTTATCCACTTAACTGTCATAAAATACTGGAAAATATAATAATAGACACAAAACACGAAATCTATACAATGCGTAATTTAATAAAAACACTCACTTTGTTACAAATTAACTGGCCATATCGCTTTGACTAAATCCTTTCATTTTAAAACCATTATAACTTGAACCATCATTAGGTCCTTTTCACAAAAGCTTAGAGGTCATTTAAAATTAGAATTTTTCTATTGTGTTACCCATTATTTGTATAAAATGAATCAGCTATACCGATGAAACCGTATAATTTGAATTTAAATTTTTCTTTGAGAGATGAACAGTCACGAGCATAAATATGTATACACAGCGAAATTGTAAAACTTATTTAGCGAGAAGTTTTTGTTTAAACTCAAAAATATATACATGATTTGAGAACTGTTATAATTTTATGTTGTTAAATGATTAAAATTTGAATTGATGGTGAGTTCCTGTTAAATTATTGTTTTACAATTTCGCTATGTGTATACATATTTATGCTCGTGACTGTAGTTCTTTTATTTATTTCTCTTGTATACGGAATATCTGTGGCTCTAGAAAATAACTGTAAGCTTGTACCTAGCTTTATTCTTCTTCTAAAATCTTATATCATCCAAACACATTTATTAAATTTCACGATGAATTTTAAGATAACCCCTAAAAAAGCAAAATTTCTTCTATCGTAAAAAACTAACCTTTTTCATTTTCGATTTCGCAGACATACTACAACAACCAGCACTGGACCGAGGATAAGGAGGTGTACTGCTCCAGCCACGTGCCTAAGATAGGCCCGGGGCACCTCGACAACTCGTCTGTAGGCATCCGCAGCGCGCTCAACGTGCCCCGGAGCAATAACTACGTAAATGAACAAATCCGGGGACTGGCCAGGAACAGCCATGACAATGAATGTGAGTACTGTAACTTTTAATAATAATTTATAATAATACCGGCCTTTAAAAGTCCCACTGCTGAAGAAACGAGCATTGATCACCACCCCGGCTCAGTGCGGGTTGGAAATTACAAATTCAATTTTTTGGAATTCAGGTTTCCTTCACCCTCAATGGTGTCTTAGAATAATTATTAATAGGGGATATATGAATTTAAAAAATGTCACATTGGTACGTGTCTGGGTTCGAGCCTACAGCCATGTGCAAACGAATCCGGTCATTGAACCGTTATGCCACCACGACATTACACAACATTTATTATTATGCTATCAACTTGATTTAGGGAAGGAGGGGGGAGGCGGAAACATTTCGTTCTAGAAAGACAGAGAACTAGACTTGGATTACCTAATCTTTATTAACTTTTATTAGAGTCGTTGCTCTAGTCCTAGCTGGCGGCGAATATTTTGCCATAATCTGCTTAAAATACCATATAGCAAACCTAGATAACTTAATAATAAAGTCGCATAAAACACTCAAACCACTGCTAAAACAAGAATAAATTAACAAATCCAAGAAATAACTGTCAAAAACTTACTTAAGGAAAAAAAAAACAAAAAATAACACTTCTAAGAATTCTAAAAATAGCTCTGTCAAGTGTACTATGAATATGGAAAAGCGCAAAGCTATGGCAGTGGTCAATCGGGCACAATGCCGACTAGCAAGGGCAACCATTGTTTCAGTTCAATCCGACATCGTAGCGAATCACCCGACGCATTAAATCAATCATTCAATCGTTTGTATTGACTCCGCCAAGCGTTTACAATACGCAACCGATTAGCTTTCCCCCCTTTAACGGAAATTGTTTAACTTCACTCGTTTTGACATAATTACCATGTGAATGGAATTTTGTGTTGGTCATTGGTACAATGGATTTTATTTACTATTTAATTCATAAAAGATTTGAACAGGTTGATAACCCCATGTCATAGGTCGCGACTATTCTGTAGCTGCAATTTGAATTACTGGTTCCAAATAATAATAATAATATCTTGGGACAGCTCACACACGGCCATCTGATCCCAAACTAGGCAGAGCCTGTACTATGGCAACCAGACAACTGATAAACATACTTATATATTCTTCTTCTTCTTAGCGTGTCGATCAATAGCAAAGTCAAACTTTTACGGACCAGTACTCAGCCACGCGGACAGCATTCTCAGTGGCGTTATACAGGTCCTCGCGTGTACAGGCGGCAGGACACGCTGGGCAGCTCAGCAAGTGAGTCATGGTTTGGGGAGAGAAGCCGCACTCACAAGGCTCGAGTGTGCTGTAACCCCATCGGTACATGCTTTCTTTACTTATATATTTCTAAATACATACATATTATAGATAAATAAAATTATAAATAAATACAATTATGTCATACTATGTTATGCTACGCTATGTTCTATAAAATATATATTATTTATCACCCTAGAAAATTAAAACTAAACACTTTAATTGAAACAGGGCGAAATTATTTCAATGTAAACTTTTCTTTTTGTTATAAAGGACCTCGGAAAGTCAGATTTAAATATTTTTTCATAACATACGGATAATGTAAAATTTATAACGTTCCCTTAATTCTTTTTTTTTATAAGAAACCTTGCCTTGGTGTTTCGGCATAGAATAGAACCTCGCCTTTTCTACCCGTGGCGGTCATAAGAGGCGACTAAGGGGTATAGAAACAAGGAGAATGGGCAGCAGTGTTATCCTAAAGAACTGAAAGCAAACTGCGATCACCATCCCGCTTGTCCAGTGTGATGACTACGCCAAACACCTTAACAATGGCGCGCCACAACACACTGCCCCCAAATTGAGGACCAGGTGTTGTGATACAACATGGGGCTAAGACCAGCAGTGGACGGTGACGCTAAGTTTATTGAATGATAAGAAAACTTCTCATGTGGCCTAAGTCCAAAAATAATTAAAGTCACGTGCAACTTTTTACACATTCATATTAATGTTACGTTTTTTTGTGGCTCTAATAAATTACAACGATATAAAAAGAGGTATTGACTGGTTCCTAACTGCCACGGATTCTTCGCTCACCTGTCACTAAATTCGTCAAACCTGATCCACTGCGCATGCGGCTCTGACGTCATCCGCGCGAAATAAAACGTCACTTTTGTCTTTGGTCATATAACTTTATTCTAGCATTATTGGTGTCAAGCCTTTATGGTCGTAAACTTTTTACACCTCCATTGATTGTTTTATACGGTAAAGTTGTGGGTTTCCAACGACGATTATCTGTATCTGTAGGTAAGGAGTGAAAGGTTCACTAGTTTTATGGATTTCTTTGCAAATAATTTAAATAATCAGTTTATTTAATACACATTAAATGTGTATTATGAGTTTGACGTGTATTTTACATAAATTTGCATAAAAAATTATAAAACACGTATTTTATTCAGATGCGTGTCAGATAAAAGAATGGTCTGTCACCATCAGATAACGTCTGCCAAACTGTTATTTAACCTGTAAATGGCTGAAGAATTTTATGAGGAATGTGCTAAAGCCATTCTTACAAGAGTCCGTTATTTAACAACTTAAATGTCTATCACAAATCCACATCAAAAAGTCATAAATAACAAACACAACTTGCAAGAATCCAGTCTCACTTCCGAAGAAGGCACGACGTTACGCGAAAGCTCTTGAACTTCGGCACACTTCGGCTAACTTCGGGTGGTGGAGCGAGAATTCGGTGTGTGGGTGAAAGGGAAGGGAGAACTTGTTGCAAAACAGCCGGCCACATTCCGTCGGCGGCAGCCCAGTGACCTAAAGCTCAGGTACACTTTGGACCTGCGAAGTACGGACCTCAAATGAACTTACATTAAGTTGCAAGTATTTACTTTTTACCGGGTTACCCTTATGAGCTATTAAAAGTACTATAAAAATGCTAATGACACGTTATTAAGTCCAAGTTAGATTACGATTTGCAATTGTCATTGAAAGTAAAATTCTAATTTTTCAAATTGTGTAGTGACGTTCCTACAGTTACGACTCAAAAATATCGAGACAAGAATTTTGAAAACCTTGGTCATCGATTTCAAGTTACGAATTACTGACCTGATAATTAGTGATAATGATTAAGTCAAACAGAAACGTCACACAAGCGTGTTAAAAATGTTGTAAAGCTAAAACGACGTACGAAATCTTCTAAGAATTTCTTAATAACCCTTTATAGCAGTCCGATCTGGCGACTGACCCTTCTCACGACCAGAACACAAATGCATACAATTGTACATTGTTTCCAAATGTTGGCAACATTTATAGTTATCAGCATATTGTATCCTCGTGTTTGCTTAATAAATCAGCGTCTGACACAACTGCTTCGTTAAAGCAATGTTAGATATTCGGTCAATCACAACTAGGGGGTTATTCTCTAAGTCAAAACATAACGTGGCATAACGCTTTTACAGTCGAAGAATCCCGGATCTCCAAATCTTTTTTGTGTTGAGTAGTAGACTCACCGGGTTGTGTTCATAGATACGTTTAGGCCATGTAACAGATGTTTTACTAATTCTTTTTTTTTTCTTTTTTATTAAAAACGACGCCCGCACTAAGGAATTTAATCCTTGTGTCGCGAGGGTTTCACAAACATTCAAATCACATGCACAAAGAACACCCAGACTTGGAACAAGCATTTGTGGATCGAACCCGCAGCACGTCGTGCACAGTGGTCTAGCGTGGTGACCTATACCACTCTGATATCCTTGCAGTCACTTTTTCGTCAGTTACTTAGTATAGTATGTCGAAAGAGATAAAGCCTCTCTTAACCCTACACGTAACAGCGCGTTAACCGCTTGGATTTATTGAATACGGCCCCTGTACGTTTATTAAATCCGTGGCGGGCGGTACAGGAATTCCATAAACTAGTATTTGTACATTTTCCGTTCGAATTAGAAATGGATACAACCTTTTTACGTTCACTCTGAATTGGTTTGATATTTCAAAACTGAATATGTTCTTGTAGGAGGGTTTTGGTTGTGGGTGTATAATTTAATTTAGATATGTAGGTAGCCGTAGGTGTGTTGTTATGAAAACGCATAGTCTTGGCATACGGATATGTCGGTACAGTTTACGACTTTGTGAACGAAATCAATATTTACAAATAATAATACTTCTGTCAAAACATAGGACTTATATTGACATCGGCAATTTATTTAAGAAAACAACCATACACACTATATTTTTATTGTTTTTATTTGGCAATCTTTCAGCAAACGTAAATTTTTCATATTCTAGAGAGGTCATATTAGGTTATAAAAAATAGCAGACCTATCAAACATACACAAAAATTTTCATAAAAATCGGTCAAGCCGTTTCGGAGGAGTTCTATAACAATTAAAACAAATAATGCATAAATTCTGAGCTAAGATATAGCATTACATAATAACTTGACTACAACTAGAAAAACTAGTCTAGATATAACTTGTTACATTAACACTTGGTAATTTAATAAGCGTTAACTCGTTAATTACGTTAATATTATGACACATATAATATCTGCAATAAATAGATTGAACTTTAAGTTGGAAAAACGTTTTAACAAACAGGAAAAAATTTCCTTTTTTTTTTCGTCTTTTTTTGTTTAGGTCTTTACGTCATAGAGGCTTACCGCCAATACTGATTCGCAACTTAAATTAAAGACGTTCTTAAATATCCATATGTTGCTGCTTGACGAGAGAAGAGACAGCACTAGATGTAACGGCAACTTACAATTATTGACGTTTCAGTATTCAGCTCATAGTTATTCGTTAGTTAGATAGTTCGTCCTTTTTGCATCAAATCATGATTTATGGTAATAGTTTCATTTAAGCTTTTCCCAAAATAATTCACATTAATTAAAGGTGTTCTCGAAATTCTGTTTAAATTACTCATTTGAATAGGTTTTGTGCCACAAACCTATATGACGCGGTGGTCACATCTGGAACTAATTTCATTTCTAAATTTTCGAAAATTTTATTTCAAATGTGTAGGAAAATTTAAAACGAGTAACGGCAGGGTGATACTTGTTTCTTGTTATCTGTTATTTTTTTCTTAGTTAAGTACCTAAACAAGGTGACATAGCGGTAAAGAAAACACTTTTTTATTGTCACACATTATTTTTTAAATTTAAAGTTGTTTTGTAAAAGTCATATCCTAAAAGGAACCTTCATTATATTTTCGTCATCTATGTCGAAAACGTCACAGTTTGACTTGCTTGGTCAACATCCGCACTGTACCGTATTCAAGGGATTGCATTAGTACGGACTGTTCTAATATAAGGAGCGGTTTCACCAGTTACGCTAAAAACTAAGTTAACGATGATCAAGTTCAAAAATACGCAAAATATCTAATAGTCAAAATGACAAAATGTTTTTGTCATAGAACTTATAAATACTGCCTTACGGCTATTTAGAAGGAATATGGGAGTGGGGATTGCATGTTTAAAAAAAGGGCTATACACCTTTTTTAACCTTATTTGTAATAATAAATTCTGTATTTTTTGCCCAAACTGCGTTCATTAACATTTATTTTAGAAACAAGAAAACTGATATTTGAAATTGAGATATATTAACTTAAATTAGTATGAAGAAATACATTGAGCAATTCGATCAGCGTTAACGCTTATAGAAATGTCACTTGACCAGGGAGGGCAGTTTAAGTTGATCTTAGTTTTCGTGTTTCTTTCTTAACAAGTCTAAGGCACGTGACTTATCGAAACGAACTTACCCACACACTTAATGCCATCTAAGTGATTTGTAGAAATATCACTTGACTCCGAGTGCTGATCGCGTTTACACACAGCTGTGAAATCCGCCCTAAATATCCTAAGTAAACGACATTAAGAAGGTCGGTGACGTAATAAGCGACAGTTTCTCAACGCAGCTCGCGCAGGTACCCTGTACGCGGCGCACGCAACTTTACGTCAGTTAGGAACTAGGTAAACTGATAAGGTTATAAATATTCATTGGCATTTTTCTTACCATTTACTCAATTATGGGAATTATTTTAGATGTCAAAGAATGTAGTAATGTGTTAATCAGGTATTAGTACTGACAACTTTGTATTTAATTGAGGTTTATGTACACTTAGTTCACCAGTTGTCCAGCTGCTGGTGTCACTTTCGTATCATTTGCGAAAAAGCTGAACGTTGCTGTTAAACTCAGCTTTGATAGATGTTAAACACTAATAGATAATATGTTTTCCTTTACTTTTGTGAAGATTAACCTTCTTAATGGATGCTTTAGTTTAAGTTGATAGATGTTGAAAACTAGAAAGCTATGTAATTTTTTTTTTCGGTTTACCTGCTCAATGGAAGCTATAAGTAAGTAATTGATGTTGCTAGCACGGGCTGTGCTTGTGCACCCAAAAAATAATCTGTAAATATCCTTACTTTATATTATTTTTCAATATTATAAATGCGAAAGTAACTGTCTGTATGTGTGTTACGCAATCACGCCTAAACGACTAAACCGATTTCATTAAAATTTGGTACAGAGATTGCCGCGGTAACCGACACCCACGCGAGCAGAGTCGCGGGCTACAGCTAGTATAAAATAAATCTTTTAATATGACTGTATGATACTTTTGAACCTTGTTTCTAGGCTAAAAATAATTCAAAGATTTAGAATCTTATTGCTACTGCTACGATTTCCCAAGAGTTTTACAAGTAAGCATAAAACATCGTTCATGTCGCCATTAATCTTGCCTTAGCTCTTAAACCTCAGCCATATTAGTAAAGGCAACAAACACCCATATTTAGGGATAAACGACATTAAACTGAGTCTCAGTGTTGCGCCATCCATTGCACGGCTCCGAGCTATGTGTAACATTCTGCATAACGCAATCCCCTCTGCGGAAGGCGATGAATACTGAATGCATCTATTTTGCAGTTATTTGTATATTTTCTGCCCGCGACTTCGTCTGCGTGGATTTCAGAATTGGGTCCAAAAAGGAATGAAAAATGTGAAGTAATGAAAAATGGAATAAAATTTTCACCCGTGTTACAGCTTGCGCTGTAATAGAGAAAAATACCAAATTTATAAGCTGTCTGCCCACGGCTCAGCTCGTAAATAATTTTCAATTTTCCCTCGGGAAACTACTTTAGGAATTGGGATAAAAGATAACGTATTTACTTACTTAATTTTACCGGTGACTTTCAGAACCCAAAATAAATTGGCGACTCAGGAATCTTGAACTAAATGTGTCGTGCCACGTTATGTTTTGTTTAGACTTAGAGAATAACCCCCTTGATCTAAACTGTAACTTTTTAGAACTTTGAAACAACTCTTTAGAAAAACGAGATATTAATTTACAATGTTGCTGGTGTAACAATAACGGCACACAACATTCGCACAAAGATGTACAAAGGTACTACTTATATCTTATAGAAATCTCTTCCAGCAGACCCGCGAAACGAGAAATTCATGACAAATTATGGACAAAAGTGTACAGTAATAAAACGAGTAATGAATAGATAAGTACGTACCATAGGTATATGACAGAACTTTAGAATTTTCAAATTAGTATACATAATACAGGATTAATTTAAATGGAGTATGTATATTCT
The DNA here is from genome assembly GCA_950381575.1 of Plusia festucae. Taxonomy (NCBI): domain Eukaryota; kingdom Metazoa; phylum Arthropoda; class Insecta; order Lepidoptera; family Noctuidae; genus Plusia; species Plusia festucae. The sequence continues at coordinate 3,111,082 of OX494447.1, forward strand.
ACGAGGTAATCAGGTGCATAAAACTAAGCAACTTTTCCCAAGAAAAATAGGTCGAAATCTTAAAATTGAAAATCAACTTTTCATACAAACATAAGTCACGTGACCCGTCACTTTGTATGAAAATTTCATTTTCCATTTCGTCATATATTCATCCTTTAGATATTTATATATATTATTTTAATTATGTACTTATATTAGCGAAGTTTACCGCAGATACGTGAACTCTTTTTCTAATTAAATAAGCCCCTAGTCTAAACAACACAATTATTATTACGTATGTACGCTTCGGAACACATCTGTTTCTCGTTGTAAAATAACGTTTTACCTACTTTTTTGTTCGCACCGTTTTGACTAACTCATGTAGGCACTGTAGCTGGCCAAATAGTGTGTAACTTATGGAGTAAGCCAGGTCATTGACACCATTCCAACGTCATAAATACATTCAAGTGTAATCCAACTTTATTCACCATTAATAAGGTTGAATTTCTTCTGTAGTGTTTGATGTTATATAATGGTTTAAGATGTAAATATATAAAATTCTTTAGCTCTGTGCAGTAAAGTTTTAATTCAGTAATTCGGAAAAAAAATTGTAGGAAATATTTTGATTGGCAAATTAATTCATAACAGCTGTTACGTTTTATTTTCGTAACACTTAAACCTAATAGATGTACAGGGTTATTTGTAAAACACTTGCAACTGCAGGAGTAGATAACATCAAAGGCAACAACATTAGCTCTACGACTTTTAATAATTCGTTAGTTTTTTTTCATACTCATACTTTGACAGCACGGATAGCCGAGTGGTATACCATACGGTATACCACTGGTATGTCACCACGCTAATTACCACAGTGCCGACGTGCTGCGGGTTCGATCCCCGCATGGGACAAGCATTTGTGTGATCTACAAATGCTTGTTCCAAGTCTGGGTGTTCTTTGTGCATGTGATTTGAATGTTTGTGGAAACCCCCGCGACACAAGGATTAAATTCCTTAGTGCGGGCGTTGTTTTTTTTTAAGTACATAATATATGAAGTATGAAAAAATAAGTAAGGAATTATCAAAAGCCTTAAAAGTAATGTTGTACTTACGATGTTAGTTATCCACTCCTGCGGGATTCCAGGTTTACAAATAACCCTGTATGATTTATATTTTGTATTATAAAATTATTACAGAAGTCATTATTTGGAAAAATCAGTGTTAAAGCCAAAGCACAGAGAATTTTCCTCTTAGCAGTATTACGAGACCATAAGGGGCACTGTTTGCAACATTAAAATAATCTGTATCATTATTTATTTAATAATTTTGACAACAGATGTACAATGGCTCTGCTTATTTCATAAGAAATCTCTGCCAGCATGCCGGCGATAGGATAAGTGGCAAAGAAAGGCAGTCAACAGTGTGCAAACAAAATAAAAAATAAGAAGTAATCAAAGTGACGACCTCCGTGGTAGAGTGGCGTACATACCGGTTTTCAAGGTGTCGCTTGCTCAGAGGTCCCGGGTTCGATCCCCGGACGGGACAATGTAGAAAAAAAATAACACTTTTCTACATTGTCTCGGGTCTGGGTGTTTGTGGTAGGTACCTTTGTTGTCTCTGATTTCGTAACACAAGTGCTTTAGCTACTTACTTTGGACATTACATTTATATTTACATTTATAAACAAATAATAATAAGTACCTGGATCACCGAGCTTTGCTCGTTTTTCTTAGGTAGTGTGTTTTTTAGAAATTATATTTAAATACGAATTACATACTTACTGATGAAATGAGGAATACGAATAATATTTTTCGATCTTACCGACATAATAATTAAAAAATATGAACTGGTTATTTAAATAAAAAATCACGAGCAAATACTTAGTTAAATATTTTATTATAAACAAATACTATTCTTTTTTACAGCTTATCAATAAATCACAAATAATATTAGAATTAAAAAATTGTTTTAGGGACTCTAAATTATCATGGCGTTTAGAGTAAGCCGTACTCTCTAATTCTGACAATTAATCATAATCCAGCGGATTAAGATCGAGGCTAGACAACGGCCAGTCTTCAGCTCTGATGAAGTCCGAAACGTTCGTTTCCAACCAAGACTGCGTAGACCGAGCTTTATGACCCGGCGCCGAGTCTTGCTGGAAGGATCATTCTTGGTTATTCAACATGCTGTTGTTAAGGGGCTTCACTACCTTCTCAAGAATTGTATCTTGATACCCTTGTGCCGAAGTTTCGATACCTTTTTCACAAAAGAATGGCTCAGTCACACCTTCATAGCTAAGAGCCCACCAAACCATCACTAAAGTTGGATAATGCCCACGTTGCACTTTGTCGACTAATTGGGAAACTTTCTTAGAGCTGTGTTTTATTTAATATCGCAAAATATTGATTGTACAATGTATTGGCGCCAAAATGAGAAATCGCAATGAACAATCATATAAATGACAGATTCCAAATTCAAATGTTTTGTTTATTTTTAATTGTCAAAGTACTTATATATGGCCAGACTAAGTTTATACAAGAATTGTTCGTTTAAAGATATAAGATTACTAAAAAAACGGATAAAACGACATTTTCTGAAAATGAATCATAGCTAGATCGATTTAACGCCCCCGAAACCCCCTGCTTACTGAATTTCATGAAAATCGTTGGAGCCGTTTCCGAGATTCAGATTATATATATATATATACATACAAGAATTGCTCGTTTAAAGATTAAAGATAGAAACTACAAAGATCTACTAATATAATAAGCTGCTTATGTATAGATACATAATTATTATACATTAATTATAAGAAGGTAAGTTATTATACAGTTAACTAACAGCCTTGTATGATTACTGGTTTTATGAATGACATTACACAAGCCAGCAATATAACCCTCCACTTAAAGTCGGCAAACATAACAGCATAACATTCGATCGTTTGAATGCACCACGCATACTCCTACAGACATTATTTACGTTTATTATAAATATTTAAATGCACAGAATTCACTGCAAGTCATGAATGCCTGATCTCTAGCCTACCTTGAATATAATATGCTAATTATATATAATTAATATTGAATGAGAAACTGTACCTGCAATTACCTTGCTTATCGGATTGGTTTTAATACTCAATGAAGCTTATAAGTAAGTTTATTGATATCTCACCGATATATTTTATAAACAGCAAGTCATACCTACTTATGCATCTTTAGATTATTTAAGTACTATGAACGATGAAAGCTCTTATTATAAGAGAAAGAAAGAAAAGCACTTATCCGCGCCACATACGACGTATTTATTTATTAACCCAATACACCATTATTTGAGTTCGTATATTACAGATAAAAGTTCAATAATCAATATTTTATGCACTCCATAAGTTTTATAAGATGGTAAACGGTACATTTACAGTTAGTGGTTACTTATAGTAAACAGTTTTGTTCATTATGTTTCTTAGCAAAGCAATATTAAAAAAAAACAAATGACTACTATGGCATTAAAAAAAAGATCTACACCCGGATAATTGTACTCTATAATAAGTTTGATGTTACTTTCAAGATTTTCGTTCAAGTACTAGTTCTTCTGTATTGTAATCTGTGGATAAAGTTGTGAGTAGTGTATTTGTCAATTTTACTGATGCTGCTAACATTGTTTTAATATGTTTGTTATCCCTAACGAATAAAATAAAATTAAAATTACAATTCTAACCAATAGTACCTATTCTATGTTTTCGGGGGGGCCTTCGAAAGACGGTAGATTTTAGCGATTTTATAAGAACATGAAGTTTGTAATTTCTATCCCAATATGACTGTCCGCCAGACTTTTAGCATTAGGACCAATAAGTGGCCGGATTCGTGATGCACCGATTCATTTTTAACCGATTGTGTTTGCGTTGCACTATTGCAATCAATCTATTACTAATATTATTAAGCTGAAGAGTTCGTTTGTTTCACAGTCACAGTCAGAAAGTTCACGGCAAAAGGCAAAACGGTGTGTTTTGCCTTTTGCCCGGGTAATTTTTTGCCTCATGGAATTCCATAACCCTGGGAAAGGAGTATATATGCCCGTCTCTAGCTGGTAACCGCAGTTTTCAATATTCTATCTATCTATTGATTGGCTATTAGTGATATATATTTGACATAATAATATGCTCCATACGAAATATGTTAAAATTCTATCTCCAGTATCCAAATCCATCCATAGAATATTGAAAACCCCGTACGGTCCCTGTTTCCGGCGAACTTGCGAGATTTCAAAGCACCGCGATATCAACATCAACCAAAGATAAACTACCTTTATAAACTTTTCACTGCTAAACCGTCTAACAGGTGTACAGTTAAATCCACTAGCTTGTAATATTAACACATTATCGGTTGTATACTGAATCCAGTTAATGTAACTATTGGCCTTCGCTCCGATACACGCGGCCGGCTGTGCGTACGATCGCTAATCACTCGTTTATTACATTCTCCGTTAGTGTGGACTTTCTTAACAATTACTGGAAGAACTAATTATATATTTACAGCCTTTTAAATACTGCTCTTAATGTAATTTATATGTGTAAACTGTTCCGTTATCGACTGACATACATCAGTTTAGCATGAACATAGAATTTAGTTGGTAGATGTTACTCGAAATTCGAATTGATTCCAGCCAAGTGACATTTCAAATGTATCTCTCAAATGTATAGAAGTGTCAAGTGAATCTCTCAAATGTATAGAAGTGTCAAGTCTGAGTCACGTGACTTATCGAAATCAAATGTCATTTCCAAACATTTAATGTAACTTGGCTAGGGGGGCAGTTCTAATAACTATGACACTGACTAACTCATGTGCTAACCATACCGAGAATGCGTGAATGATCCAATGGACTCGTCGACCAAGGCAGAGGAAAGCAAAAAGGTGAAAGCAGTAGCTTTTCACCCCGGAACTAAAAAAAGAAAAAAGGGGAAGTAACTCTTCGTCTCACGTCTTAATGCAATCATCGTTTGAGATCGTGCTAACTGTCAATATTTATTTATTTATGTAATAATTTATACAAATCTACTAGAAAATTTTACTAGAAAATGTATAAATTACTCAGAAATAATTGTGGAAATCGATCTTTAAGTTTATGCGTTACAAACATGAAATATATGAAAATCTTTCCTCTATAATCTAATATCTTTAGTATCGTCATCTATCAAGGCAAGTAGCCAAAGTTCTAAGGCTTCATAGTAGGAGACATACGGCGTACCATGTAAAACATAGCATCACAAGTAAAGTCAAATTTTTAGAATGCCTTCAGTTTCTTTTGACGAACTCGACCAGTCGTCAAACTTTGGCCGAACTTAACCATAAATTCCTTTAACTGTACCGTAGTTAATAGTTTATTTGAACCTTCTCTATGTTCTAATAGTGTTTCCTTTTTTCTACAGTCTTGTCAGCGGTTTCACCAACACGCACGACCAACGGCAGTGCGCACGCGTCGCCCGCGCGGGAGCTGTCGCGCGACACACCAGACTACCAGTACGGGCGGTTCGACGCCAGCGCGCTACACATAGCACATGCTCTGAAACAGACGGAACTGCAGAAGGCTTACCACAGGCCGAGGGAGAAGCCTATTGACTGCTACCTGGTGAGTCTAGCGAAATAAGATATAATTGAATGCTGATTTAACACTTTAACCAACCGACTTCATATCAATAGTCGTGCCCTCAGCGCCCGACACAATAAATGGAAAATTAATACCTAGGTTCACAAAGAGGGATGTACAATACTTATCTGTTCCCATATTATAAATAATAATAATATTTTGTCTTAAACATCTGGCGAAATGGACCCGAAAATATTTGTAGCATAATACGACGTAAGCGGTTAAAGGGTTAAGCCGTATGAAGGAAATTCTAGCTTAAAATCAGGTATAGCAGTGATTGTAACTTTGATCTAAATTTCAAACTAGTCAAGCCCGTAATGTCTCTTAAATCAAAAATCATTTATTCAAATTAAGCAACTATGTAGCAATTTTTGAATGTCAACATACAAATTGAAAGTACCCTGATTGGCACACCCTTCAACACTTCCTAAGTGCTCTAGCTGGGGAGAAGAAACGGGGCAACAAACTCTTCAAGCAGGCTCAAAGGCCATTCACGTTTAATTCCTTTCATCTGTGTCCGGAGCGACCATTGATTAGTCCTCCATAGAGGAATTTCGATCGTCCTACTATCACCGAAGTAAATAACGCTAAGCCGTCTGTTTAAAAAGTTCTTTAACTAAACATTAGTCTACCTAGAAATTTAGCATTAATTTCTTCACATTCCTACCGGAACGATTGTCAAATTTTCCGAACGTTGAACCTGCTCTTCTATACAACTCTGCACACTTGTCTTATCATCTAAATTCTCAAATTAAGCTAAGTGTTATTTCCTATATGAAATGTCAATTCGCGACCTTACGAACTACGTCATCAGACCACAAGGTCAGAATCACCGTTAACGTTCAAGTATTGCTGTACCGGTTGTATATGTTAATATGATAAATGAGCACTTGTATGACTTCCAATAGGTACTTATACTACTTATATAGGTAGGCTATTCAGATGCTGAAGATGACTATAAGGTATGAGTTCGGGTATTTATTAAAACTCTTTGAAAGTTTTTTTAAATGTTTGATTTTGATGTTTGGTTCCAATTCAATTTGGGTGGGCTGGGTTTTATGTAAGTTGTCAGTAGCTTCAGGCGTATAAGTATTTTTTAACATGGGTGTAACTTTGCGTTGTACAGCGAATACCTATAAATTTAAATAAACTGACATTTGTAAATATTAAACTTTTCGATATTTTGGTTGTACTTGTGCCAATTTTAGATTAAATGGTCGACTATAATTTCAATGGCGAATCAAAGATGGACGTATTGGTTATAATTTTTCAGTTACTGCACTCAAGTACCTGTTTAACATTTATTTATATATTTTTTAATAAAGAACGAAATTGTTTTTCTATTGTTCTAAACAATGAACACTTTTCTTCTGCATTTGCGACATACGTAATTAATCAAATCATAATAGTTCCAAAATAAAAATAATACAAACAATTCAATTATTGAGATAAAACCATAGATAATTCTATTAAACAACGACTTAATCACTTCATCCAATTGTCAATACAAGACAATTGAAGTAGTTCGATTGCATACAATAGATTCGCATGACAAGATCTATATAATTGTCACGGTTACATTCGTAACAGTTTGGTAAGATTATGATTATTGCGGTTTTACGAAAGCCTACAGATACAGTAATTGGGAGTAATCAGTGTTGCATTGAATATTTTTATTGAGATAATAAAAGAAACAAGGTTTCGTATGGTTGTTCATGCAATATGTTCAGAACTAGAGATTTGGATTCGATTTATGTATAATAGGGCTTTATGAATGAATTTATGTTTTTTGATTTTAAAGTAAGTAGGTAGTTAAGTAGGTCACACACCATTCAATATTTAATAGCTTTTTTGTTATGGTTGAATATCAAAAGTGTTAAATGTTTTGGTTTCAAATCAACAAAGTACCTAATAACAAAATTCGGGCCCTCCCTGCCCTTATATCTATTGGGGTCAGTGTAATGTGTATTTTCCTTCCATCTATCTACCTATAACTTACTCTCCATCGCATATTTAATTACTTGAGTAAAAATTATGAACAAAAATATTTACTAGTGTTCGATAATAATTTACTATAGAGATATGTATTTAGATTATTTCGCTTCCAAAATTTAGTTTGACTTTCCAATAATGACTCTAATTCGACGTTCTAATTAAATTAGAAACGGCAAACAAACCAACAGTTCCTACATTTCCGTGCACAATACAATTTTATAATAGTGTTGATTACGGCCCACTTGTAACATTCATTCAATTCGCAATGTTTTTCTATCCTATTGCCTATTATAGGTTATTTTCCACAGTAGATGGCGGTGCAATATCAAATCTGACTCGCATTCCTGTGTCTTGGACTAGAACAGATCGCGTGTGCTCGTGGAATGTGAGCTTGTAGCTGATGGTCCAAGTTACAGGATGAGCGGGATGATACGAAAAAAATTAAATCAAAATAAATTATGCTACGTTATTAAAAAGAGAATTTTATATTAAATAATTTACAAATACTATATTTAAGACAAAATACGTACTGGATAGTTTTTGAATTATACTTGAAGTTATTGCCAGTATTGTCTATATGAGGCTTGTTATTAGCAATATGTTTAAATAATGTAGTTATTTACAATGTTATTAGTCTGTAAGCCTTCTTAAAAATAAATAAATAAATATTATTATTCCGTCATAACGGCTCACAGTACCTACTGCTCGTTACAAATAAACTTAAAATAATTGTAAGTAGGTAGGTATACTGTTATTCCGATCCCATTTATAGTTTTACTTTATTTATTCTGTAGTTGAATCGTGAGTACGAGCACAGTACAGAAACCAAGTAACACATTTTATTAAAAAACTTAATAACATCGAAACTTGGCCTAGTATTCTTTCATCACATTCAGATCATAACTATGGAATGTACCTATGTTGATTTATATACGCATGATAAATTGATAGTGGCATGCAACATTGATTTATTAACAAATCTACATTGTGTATTACAAAGTGCACGCACCTATTAGTAAGAGTGCGTGAATTGTGTCATAAATCCACTTACAAAATCAATCATTCGAATATTGGATTACATTTTCATAATTTTGAATAAAGATTGTGTTATTTTTTGGACTTGCAATTGATAGCACGCGATGGCCATTTGGTCCAATCGATAAAATATTAACAATGAAATCAAATATCTTTCACCTTCTACACGTTCTTTGGTAGTTGGTGCTGATTTCCAATAATATATTTTTTTACATTCCTTCATTGTTCATTTTTCGTGCATTGTTTTTGACATCATTTACGTTCACTGCAAAGTTTGAAGTGAGTTTGTTTGCCCTTGATTAAACGAGTTTTATTTAATTAATTTAGTCGTCTTTTAGCAACTCATAGGCTAGGCTCAGAATCAAACTAATCTGCAACTCTACCATCATTAAAAAAAAAGGTTTACTAATCTATTTAAAGTCATATTAATACTTATAATCCAGTTAGATTCTTATAACTTGTACCACAAGCAAACTGCTCTCTCGAATCGGCAGCCATCATTTAGCAGCGAGAAATCTGCCGTGACTCGACGATTACGTACCGAATGATCATCGTGGATAATACTTGATGAAACAAAGAAATTATTGTACCGTGGAGGTACTATATCGCCCCTTTACAAACATAGTGAACCAATTTAGAAATAGCAATTTACAATAAATTATTACCTACCGAAAGGTAGCGATTGTTTGCAATCGATCTTAGCTCCAATCAAAATTCTAATTAAGCTATAAGCGATATCATAATACCGATAAGTATGTTAAGAGTAAAACATGTCACAACATGATTGTATTGTTATTTCTTTGATTATCTTCTTTGAATACTTCGCACATTATTAGTAGTTCAGCTAACTAACCCCCCGTGCTAAGCTAAATACATGATTAACGAGTGGTTTCACTTTGGTAGTGCAATGGTCGAGTTTCGAACCAGCAACACTATGATTGAAAGTCGGACGCCTATTATTATAAACAGTTACACCAAAGCTTTTTTACTCCACTTAAACTATCCTTTACTTAACTAATCTTTCCACCTGTATACCAAAAGTAAAACGTATAAAACAATTGCGTCAACAATCTTCCTAGTAATCGCTTAAGACCACCAGTACGATAAAGATCTTGCCACACATTCTTGACACAAGACCACACAAGTAAACCGTGTAGGTGTTCACTGGGTGACAGATGTCTGGCCTAAGAACCTGATGAGCTGTGTCGGGACATCAGAAGTTCATACATGACACGTTATTACAAACCTTTCAAGTCCACAAATGAGCTGTCTTGTCATACTATTATGTCTGTTGTAAGGTAATTTCTTATGGAACTAATGGTGTCTGAACTGAATGGATGTTGGATACTACTTGTTGCAAGTTTTGATTTAGTGTTTGATTGATAATGAGGAAATAGGTTTCCGCGAGGGTTAATAATTTATTACATTGTTAGCCAATTCGTTCCAAACTTAAAGTATTTATGACCATGAGATTCACTGTTCTAGGATATTTTCTGAGGTTTACGTGAATGTACGGGCCGTGGCCATGTCAAGACAAATACCACCTCATTCGGCCCGTGACCATGACACATGCAAAGGCGTCGAAACGTCGGGAACTAAAATAAAAATAAACCGCGATAGAATCCGTTTAAAAGAAGTTTTATTTCAATTGTTTTGGGATTTTAAACAACAACAATACAAAAGTCATTCCGTACGCACAGACAAGTAAAAATGCGTGAAGTCTGTCTCTTGTAAGGCCAAATTATTGAAGTGAATTGTCCTACCAATACAAACCATATAATATAAATCAAGAGCAATTTTATTAATATTTTTTATTATATCTCGTCTCTGGTCAATCCAATTTTACGACACCCACTTACAGTATAGCCTTTCTACGATCGGTATGAGTCACCGAGTGACATTTCTGTCAGTCGCGCCTTAAATGACAAGGATTGTTTTGTATTCTACAGACAAGATTTCTATCCACATATGTTCAAGAAAACAAGTGAATTACCATTTTAATAAGTTGTACCTTTGTTAGAAGATGACTGGGTCCAGTAAGTGTCTTATTCAGCGTGTCACAACGCAGCTTCGTAACCAATCTCTGTCTTCTAGGAAGCATTGAAGTGTTACAAGGATTTTTAAATTTAAGAATCACAATTGTATATAAAAACTTGCATTTACGCCTACCAGGTTATTTTTATTACTAATTTCAGTAAATATTTATAGGCTCGACCCACTCAATCGTTTACGCATTACGAGTTTTGATTAGTTCTACTATTATTTATCAATTTCAGGTATAGGTCTGTTTAGTTTACACCAACTATTTTAAATAACGATCCCTTTTATTTACTTACATTGGAAGACTTATGCCGTTTTCAAAGTTGAGTGATTGTTATCCTTTATTAGTGTAAGTAAAACATTTTTTTTTCATTAGATAAAGGTAAACATAATCACGTTGCAGGTTGAATTGAACAAAAACAATCTAAGCCAAATATAGATAATACTATTATTTGTAGCTATCGGCTACCGAATATCCACCAAGCGACGGCTTCAATCATTTAGAACCGGACCATTACGCCTCACACATCAATCTTTAATGGTCATTATAGAATCGGCCATGTTGGCCCACCATACATGGTGTTTAGCCCAGCTCTTTGTCACAGCATGTGGGAAGATTTTCTTAGTTACGTAATCATTGTACTGTTATTAAGAGTGGGAGACGACGTTAGACCCAGTTCTTGTGAGCGCAAAAACCATTAATTGTTGGAAATTACGTAGTAAGCGAATCTTTCCCATGAATGAATCTGGTTGGAGCTTATGTGAATTTCATTCATGAGTTTTCCCTTCCAAACGCCGTCATGCCAATATTAGTTACATTGTTATTTATGCGATGTTAATGTTTACGTAATTGGTATTCATTACATTATCAATTTATTAGACGTTGATATCCTCTTTTAACATTCGTATATTCAGTAATAAATAACAGTATTTATAGCATTTATGCGTACTATTGACAGTGTAATAACTTGTTTAGATTTACTCTTTTGTATTCCGAAGTTGAAGGGATTATGTGAGATTAATATAAGTGGGTGAGTAGTATAATGCGGTTTTATAAGGTAGGTTATCGCCCACCTCTTTAATGAATTTATGCTAGTATGATTTCCGAGTCCCATTTCTTTGAGACTTGTTGGTTTACACTTGACAGGAGTTCTTAGCCATAACTGTAAGTTGATTGGCTTTTGAATTTCTTCTAGATTGACTTGACAAACTGATTATGTTTCTTCTTTCAACAGATCAACAGATTCCTTAATCTTCTTATTTGATGTTAAGAGATGCGTAAATATAAAGATGCTTCTTCATTCCAAATGCTTCCTAAACATAAGTGTAATTGTTGTTGCGCTTACATTCTTCATCCGTCTAACCTTTTTCCAAGATATATTGGGGTAGTCAACCCCATGCATCCATGCAACGACTGCTTATCTGACCTTCACAATCCATTGCTAGGTAATACAGTATTCCATAGTCCGACTGGTTCTCAGAATTGTAGTGACTGATGCGCTAACATTACCAGTTAGCAATACTAAGATGATTTTGAAAACCTTGTTCTTTTCACAAAATGTGACAAAATGTTATCAAATGATGCATATCTATTTTAAGACTTTCCAACTTAACCAGTCAGCTCTATAAATACCTGACTTTATGGGTACCCACAACACCTAATAAAGTCTTTCTAATCTGACTCACAACTCCAACGAAATCACCGCCGTAAAAAAAAGCTGGCTTCAGAACAACTCTCGGAGATAAAGCATCTATAAATAACATTTGAGACACTCAGGAACTACGAATGCGTACCATTTGAACGTAAGTCACGCGCTGAATTAAACATTATGACCTACGGATGAGCGGGAAACGAGGACAGTACACGTCCTTTCCATTGGCAGTTGCTGGTGAAAACCGGACCTATTGATATATCACATATTGAGTTGGAGAAGAGATTGATACCTAGTCGCAATACTCGCAATTAAAAAAAAACAAAGGTACTTGATGTTTAAGGGCCCATACTAACTCAAATTGACTTAAATCGCTTCAACGATTATATCTTCCATAATACTGAAGTATTTAATTTGAGATAAATATAATTATGTTATATTTCAGGATTGATGCTAAAATTAATTTTTGATTGATGAAAACACGACTACATAAATATTTATCGATAAAAAAAAATCTAAAATTCGCAATAAACTGTACAATAAATTGCCACTATTCAAATTGTTCAAAACATTGTTTACGAAGACATACAAATTGATGATTTGATTACAAAGCAGTTTTATGTAAAAATTGACGGGATTCGAATAAAGGCGTATCTTTACAAAATATTGTATTTTGTAATTCTCAAAAAATCTCATACCTATGTTTATTTCCCTGTTTGAGCACTAAAAATGGATTATCAAATAACATAACATAGAGCATACCAATAGCCTGCACTTGTCAAATTAAGTGGGCCTCCATAAGCTAGGCTAAAACCTTATCCAGATATCATTGAGAACAATTTTCAGTGGCTGAAAAATCCTCAACTATCTGGGGCCCTATTCACTATGACCAAGAGGTTAGGCTAAAACCTTAGTCTCTTTCGACTTACTATATTTTGAATTTAAAACTTTTAAATTGCCTAAAACGGTAAAACTAACACTACCCAATGACTCTCCGAATAGAAAAAAGATTTGGCGACTCTTGAACTAAATTTTGCGTCATTTGACATTATGTTTTTTTTTTGTTTAAGAGAATAACTCCCTGAGTCAGTATTCTCGTCATTCTGATGTCATTCTAAAGTAATTTCAATTGTTGATACTTCCGTGAAAATGTTTTCTAATTATTTGTATAATGTGGCATAGCAATTGTGACATATCAATGCAGTTATTTGTTGATAGCTGTATTATTTATGATTTATGTATGAGAGAGTAGATACGGTTTCTGCTCATGCATATTTACCGGTATTATTGAAACTTATACACCAGTAACTCATCATGAAATCAATGCTTACCTAATTTGTACAAAAATATTTACGATTAAAACTATTCTTGCTTTAATCACGCTCTCTCTCGAAAGGCACATGGTTTTTTTAGCACATGATAATTATTTTTACTAAAAAAATATGTATACAGGATTATTTTTTATGATTAAATCAAATCAAAGATCAAATCTTAAAATTGAAAATCTACTTTTCATACAAACATAAATCACATGGCCTGTCACTTTGTGTGAAAAAAACATTTTCAATTTTAAGATTTCGACATATTATGTTTCTTGAGAAAAGTTGTTCAATTTGTTGCACCTGATTACCTCGTTGAATAAACGCACTCCATAAAAAATATCCTGTATGTTTTCTTTCGTCTGGAATATAAATATACAAAAGTGAATGGAACATTCGCGTGACATCACTCCGTACTACAATTTTTCCTAAAATTGTGAACGTCACGAGGATGTCCTCACCATGAACTTGAAACGCAATTTATTTCCAGTAGGTATCGAAAAGCCTCTTCTTTAATTCCCAATTACTATCATACACGAAATAATTTTATAGATGTTACAAATACTAGCTCTGTTAACAAACCTTTAAAGGTTACCTTTACCTACTAGCTATCCAATCAGTGTTTAAGTAGGCGATGTACCTTAGAGGTGCAATGAATGGCGGTGTCGGGTGCGCGGCCTTGCGCCCACGCATCGATACCCGATACTAGGTTGTATGCGATCTCTCCGCGATAGTGTGCGGGAAAACGGGATTTCACTTGCACTCCCAATGTCGTTATAGTATGTATGGAGTTGGTTAGATTTTGATTGAACTAAAGAGGCAAGAGTCCCCTCCAGTATCCAATACCCAACAGTATCCCCTTGAAATACTAACTTTCAGGAAACTCACAAATTTCACATGTAATAATAATAATTAATGTAATAATAAATTGGTGCAACTTACAAAATATGGCCCTCTGATTTCAAACCAAGCGGAGCCTGTACTATGGTAACCAGATAACTGATAAACACTTTCAAATATTTGTATAGGTACATAATATTCATTGCGTTGTTATTTTTTTACATACCTACCTATCTTAATGTACACAAGAGAACATCAGAAAGTTTGATTCTGATGTTCTCTTAGAAGTTAGTATTTCAAGGGGATACTGTAGTAGTCAGGTATACGGATTGTGGAGGTCAGATTCGGTCAGATAAAAGTAGTCACTCAAACTTCTTCAAGTAAAAAAATAATTTTCAGCTGATGAAGTCCGGAAGTTCACCTCAACAAAGTTTGTAAAAAAGCTAGAAAGAAGATTACATGTATAAACTTATCTATAAAGTAGATTTTTGTTAAGAATATTCGAAGTATATAAAATACTAGCTTTTGCTCGCGACTTCGTCCGCGAGTACCACCGTTTATTAAATTACCGCCCTTTTCTCCCCTTTGGGGGGGAATTTTCAAAAATCCTCTCTTAGTGGTAGCCTACTCCTCCCAACAAACACACATGCCAAATTTCAGCTCTTTATGATCAGTAGTTTCGGCTGTGCGTTGTCTGTCAGTCAGTCAGTCAGTAACGGAAGAGTTTTATATATATAGATTTTGTAGTGACCAATAAACTACAGGTTCCACTCAGCCAGCTCAACTTATCGTTTGAAGGAAGAAAGTGCAAACTGTTTGGTAACACTTTTACTTTTCAAACCATATAATTTTGCTGTGTCATTATGTTCCCCTATTTCCGTCCTGTTTCCTCATAACAAGCTTCAAATTGTGTGAAAGAGATAACAGATCTTCATTGTCGATACGGAAGGTAGTTTTATCGTCAGGAAGACTGGCAACAATGGGAAATAGTTGTATAACGCTTATTATAGAGAGATTAAAAAGTTATGTTCGTTTACTTGACAGCTTGTGAGACATATTGTGTAGTCATCCTAGCACGCATTCTTTTTAGGGTTCCGTACCCAAAAGGTAAAACGGGACCCTATTATTAAGACTCCGCTGCCCGTCTGTCCGTTTTAATAGATAATGGTACGGAACCCTTTGTGCGCAATTTTGACTCGCACTTGGTATGTACGTGTGGCACATGTTTGAAGCAT
Organism: Plusia festucae; assembly: GCA_950381575.1. Lineage (NCBI taxonomy): Eukaryota > Metazoa > Arthropoda > Insecta > Lepidoptera > Noctuidae > Plusia > Plusia festucae. The sequence continues at coordinate 3,126,814 of OX494447.1, forward strand.
GAAATTCGTGTGACGTAATTTTTGGATAATGTCGTGTTGGCCTAGCGGTTCAATTACGAGTTTTCATGCACAAGGTTACAGGTTCGAACCCCACCACAGGCAAGTACCAATGTGATATTTTGAAAGCTATTATTATGTACCTACTTTCATAATTATTCTAAGACAATATTGACGATCTGTGTAGGAAGACCTCAATTGGAAACATGCATTCCAAAAATTTGAATCTGCAATCGCCAGCCTGCAGTGATCCAGCGTGGTGATCAATGCTCATTCCTTCTCTATTTATGAGAAGAGGCCTGTGCTCAGCAGTGGAACATTTATAGGCCGGTATTATAATTTATGGATGACTCCTTATGAGGCCTTTTGTTGTTTTAAAGTATAAATAAATATACACTAAGATGCCACATATAGATACACATTGTGTATCTATATGTGGCATCTTAGTGTATATAGTGTATATAGATACACATTGTGTATCTATATGTGGCATCTTAGTGTATATTTATTTATACTTGAAAACAACAAAAGGCCTCATAAGGAGTCATGTCATGTAATAAGTATTCTTAATACCTTTGGAAATTGTATATAAGTATCACGCGAAATAAAACGTCCATAAAATTAAAAGTGTGGTACTAGTGAAAGTTATAATGTCCGTTACAGTATTAGAAATTAGTGATCACTCATTACAAATACATATGTATGTGTGTTCATAAATCTTTGTAATCGCATGAAAATACGTAGTAAACTGTAGAACAATAAATGGTAAGCCGGGAGTTATTTATGATAGTTTAAAATGATGTTAATATGTCATTTGTAATTATTAATTTATTAAAGACAAATTTCACTAAATAATTATCTATTATCTACGGTTTACTTCAGAATTAAGATTAATTTATGTTATTCACTGTTTTACATTTATGAAATTACTAGATGTTTTCTGCGACTCCGCCTGCGTGAATAGAACGCATTCTACAGATTAAATGTCGGATGCCAAGTCAAATCTTCTGGTGTACAGTTAAGAACATAAGTTGATGAACACTACCAAATTTACAAAGTACCTAAAAGTAAGATGATTTCGTATTTTTATTTTCTATAGGTACCTACTGATATCACAGCGTGATAAGGCAATATTATTTCCTCTCCGCAATATCTACTTGTATATAGCCTTTAAACCGCGTTTTAGTTCATTTGTATACCTGGATAGTAGAGCTCGTGGCTAAGTGTTAGCCGTGTGGTTTGACCGATAAAAGGTAAGCCGCGCTTGCTGCGGTTGGTCTTGGATGGTGACTATTCGGGAAACAAACCGACAGGCTTTTGTTCCCGACTGACATACAGTGATCTTTGAAAGTCGTTATGTCATTACATATCTGTCAAGGGATACTGTATTTCCCAGCAATGCGTTGTGGAGGTCAGATACGCAGTCGCCCCATGTAAAATACAGTATTCAGCTCAATCCGGTAAAACTGGCAGGCGACCTCAAAAACGCTCTTAGCTTGGGAAATGGCTCGACAGGTGATGTATAAATAAACATTATATAATAAATGGATGAACACAAGTTCATCCACTTTTATTACTGATTGTATTCGTTGTTTCGATAAAGTCAATGACAAAGCCTAAGAAGGTATTTTAAATAGCAGTCATCTAAATTTGATAATCACGGTTACCGTAAATTTAATAAAATTACCGTATTATTTGACACCTTTTCAGTAAATTACCTATGTAGTTTTAAAAATAATTTTCTTTTTAATCTTTGATAACACGGTTCAAATAAAATTTTATTCGTGCAACAATTATGTGCACTAAAAGAACTGGGAAAATGTATCAAAAACAGAATAATGTTAGGTAAAAGGTTGGGTGACCTGGTAACCTTTTATGTTTCTCACGTTTGTTTTTAAAATGTACCGTAATATTATTTAACACATTGTTTTGTCAGGTCAAAGAGGTAAGCTTTACTTTTTAATTCACACAATAAAGTAGAAATGTATTATTTATCTCGAAATTTATCTCGAAGAAGAATGGTCTTCAAAACGGACAAGATTTGTTAAATAGATAAGTTATTCGCTCTTTAGTAATAAATCTAAGTTAGAAAATAATATTTAAACTTTTTAAGACATTTTTATAGCATAACTAGCTGTTTCCCGCAGCTCCGCCCGCGGACAAATTTTTTTTTATGTAATTGAGAATTTTCTTTATTATAAACCTCACGGAGCCCGAGACCTTTCCAACCAATGCAAAACCGTGGAAATCGGTTCATGCGTTCTGTAGTTATAGCGTCAGGAAGGAAAACCCGACTTATTTTTATATAGTAGAATATTGAAACGATAAATTTTGCAATCTGTCACTTTCGAATTTCAATGTCGAATTCTATTTCGAATTTGAAGTCCATTTAGCGTTGATACTGATTATCCAGTCTAGACTTTGCAGTTCATCTTAATATGATAATAACTTATTATAGTTTTTTTTTCTATAACACAATCCAAATAAATTGAATTTAATCCTGAGTCCTTCCATAGTTGTGTTTAATCAAGTTCAGAAATGTATGGAAGCGAATTTACTAAATTAATAAGGTTCAATTTTACTATTTTATATCATTTTTTTATTAGCTTTCTGGCAATGCGTGTTCCACAGTTGTAGTCAAACCTTTAACTTCAGAAGCAATAAATTTAATCGCTTTAAACTAAGCAAATAGTTGCAAGTCTAGTTCCCACAAGTTCAAAGCTATTTAGGATACTATACAATAAATAATTTCGTCATTGATCAACAATGCCTGAATGAATCCGAAGTAAAGGTGGGTTATGAACCTAGTACACAGTGCACTTGATACTGCCGTGGGAATAACTGTTGTTATAACAGTCTCAACTGTTTTCGCTGGAGTTAATTATAATGAAAAGTGTATGAGAAATGAAGGCTTAAATAATATCAAACACCAAAGTTATATTCGTTTTAAAATGTCTGAAAAAACATTACGGGCTATATCGTCGCAAAGCATAGCATTTATTAAAATATGTAGATTTCTAATTTTTTTTCTTGTTTATTATGCTTAAAAAATGTGTTTGAAGTTCTGACACGTCTGGCAAACAAATTCAATAATTCACTTTTTCGGGAAGCACAGAATGAAATTTTGGAATACCCAGATTATGTAAAAAATATAAATGTTCATATTTCTGTCACGTTACTGCGAGCTGCGTAACTTGATATTTTATTTGTGGTTGTTTAACTTAGTCAGGTTTGCATACTATTATCATATAACATGACAACATAGGTACTTCCAGTCTGTATCATATTAGAATATGTGGAATTTTAATGGCCTGTTGATATATATCCAGTGGTTAGCAATGGAAGTCACACGGACTCAATTACGACTCAATTACTAGTTTACAGTGATGCCATACAATGTTTAATTTACTCCTCATTCGTCCAAGAAACTGATACCATCTTGTGATTATTGGTATCCTGGCAAAATTGGGTCATGCGTGGGCCTCATGCACTAGCAGACTATATTTGGATGACCTATATTCACCAAAGTGCTAAAATCCTGTGAGATAATATCAGGTCAACATCTTCGTATAGTGGAGCTTCCATGAATTCTGTATTGGTTTTAAACGAATCCGGCTTGCCTCAGACTGTGATTAAAAATTATAATAATTCGATTCATAATACTGTTATTATATTTATTCAAACTTCGTCTTCAACGTGTAAAAGAATATAGGCAGTATTTTTTAAGGAATCACTATACTTATCATTATTATTATGGACAATTTTCACTATGAGACTAATCTGCTCCATACATTTTAATGTGCCTACCAGTATTCACCAACCTGTACCAGTATTCAACAACTGTGTATCCACTGTTCAGTATTCATCAAAGAGTGAATAAAGAACTGCTGATTTCTTTTTTGGGTTTGGTCCTACATTAAATCTTGTCCACAATTATTTATATAATGTGGAGGTCAGGTGTGTTTAGGTATTGCCTTTATTCTGTAACATGTATATAATTGACGTCATCAATCTATCAGGATTTTTCTTCTGATAGGCCCTAACAAGCAGGGCTTATAACATATGTAAATTGATCGCATATATTTGCCTATTCCACCTCAAAACCAGGTAAATCCCACATAGGGCCATCAAAACCCACTCCACTATTTGCAACTCATACTTAGTTAGTATTCTTTTGCTGGGTTGATGGGCCAAACAGCTATAAATTACCTAATTCTAGCTTCCTACGCTGTTCCCACACATGTATTAACATAACATTGTAAACTGAATCTTAACTTGGGAATTACTGGCGCCGCGAATATCTTCATTGAATACTTGTCGTAGGCTTGATTTTTAAATAGGATTAAAATTGGAATATATTACTGCCTCGTTATGGGGTTACGCAATTGAATGACGTAACTGTCTTAATAAAACTGCCTGTCGTATTTCGATAGGACTGAATTCTTTAGCAGGCGCGTGGTCTCACACACCTGTTCTCTGTGGGCACTATACACCCACCCCTCTAGAAGGGGTCCAGTAGAGACCGAAGCCTGCTGGAGTTGCGCTGAGCTTGCATATGTGATCTGCGACTCAAGCAAAGGCAAGGACTGGACCGGGGTGATTTTAGTCGGTGCAAGTCTGAGATCCGACATATCCCCATACTGTGTCCCCAGCGTGGGTTGAAATCATTACCGGTTCACCCCGACAAAAAACTCTAAATCCTTTGTATTTATTGGCATTTCTGAAGGGCAATCATCAAAATATGTACCCAGTATCACACATCTAGGGCATTGCTAATCCATATTCAATTTTCACGAGCACAAACTACGATATCTAATCCTAACACATACACACCAATTTCTGAAACACTGTCTAACATTACCTCGCTACTCTACCATTCACGGGGCATTAACTCACTTCTCCATATTAACGGCCCGTAACCCCGTGCCTAAAGACATCGTGATCCAAATAAGGTTTCTAAACACACGCTGGCAACGAACACAAAAACTGACATTACTCACTACTGGCGGTGTATAATTTGCATCAAACTAGTGTGGTGCAAATAGGCTGTGCAGGATTATGTACAATAGCTTAGAGTGTGTGTGTGCATTTTTAAACAAATAACCCTAACAATGCTTTCTTTTTAAAGTCGCTCGAAAGTTGTGAAAAGGGACAAAATACAAAACAAATATTTTATTTTCTAATTCACGTAAAACATGTAATCATAATTTTTAGTCTCGATTACTCACTCACTTTTATATGTAAACTATGGTCTTAAATCACTTGAGAGATGTTTGAATATTCCATAACATTTTGAAGGTATCTTATTGTTTAGGAACCCTATACTTGACTGACGGATTTGATTAACATTTGAGTTTTCAGCGATAAGAGATAAAACGATGTTTAATAAGATTTTTATTTATTAATTTTCTTTTATTCATTCATAAAAAGAATTGTTACAGTAATTTTGAAAGTTATATCATTCATCAGCTTCAGATAGACAGATTGGCCGTAAAAATGTGTATTTCGTGGACCCTAAATCGCTAACTAAATTGCAACAGATAAAAAGGTGAAGGTATAATGAACACAATTAATATTACTTATAATACCTAAGTAAGGATGGAAGGGTCTCAGTGTAATTAATGAAGTCTTATTGTTTAGGTTCAGTACAATACGGAGATGTCACATGTGTCGCAACATCCATCAGCCCATTTTGGGGATACAATACATCATTTATTATTATTACTCATTAACTACCATAATGCAATGTATTTTGTGGCATATAGTATTTCGGCAAAATTATGGAATAAGTTATCTTTTTTTATTAATATTAAAATTTATATTTCAGTTAATACACAAATACTTGACGAAAGCCATTGTCTAAATTATTGACAAGAATGTGACCAAAATTTTGTACAAAGTCGGTTTTGTGACAACACTTTAGCTCGTTAACGGGTAGACCGATTTTCATGATACTTGATTTGTTGGATTCGTCTCCGTCCTGAATAGTAGATAGTAGAATAAAAAATTTAAAAAGTTCGGAAACGGGGATAACGTACGCGTGTGAATCAACGGGGCGCGGCAAGTAAATAAAGAAAATTGATTCATGGAACTGCATTTAGAAGAAGGAAGTTTATTCCTCAAGTCCAAACGTAATCAATTAAAATTTTGTTGTGATGCATGAGAACTTTAAACCACAATGGTATATAATAACAAGACGTTGCTTATAATCAACATTTAATTCATACTCAAAATGTTATTAAAAAGTCCGATCTCAGGCGGAGAGATGAGAACAATGCTTAATTCAAATTTAAACAAAAGAATGTGCTCAACATGCTACTTAAGTAAATTATAAAAAGATTACAAAGTTTTATTGTATGACTGCCTCAAAACTGTAGGCACGTACCTACTAGGTTGGTGGAATCCCGCCATATTTTATCCATAGCCAAGTGGCCTTTGCTACAAGCGTTAGCGAAAATATAAAAAATTAAAAGTATAATAAAGTCAAACAAATTTTATTTTGAAACTTACATAAGAGTAAGAAATTCTATAATCTGAAAACTTTCATTAGTCCTAGAGAATAAGAAGATCTTTATTTTCTATGACTGTCTCCCATTTAATCCTACCCTTCAGGCTACTCGTTACTTACTGCTAACTTTATAGGAAGTGCAAGCCAACCATATCGGTCTGTTGATTACGTCTGCCGCGACACTACTCATCATGCTAACCGTACTTTCTTTGATTTCCCATCTAAAGTAGCTAACGTAAAAGCGTTATAGGTATAATTTTAATGTAAAGGGAGTATGAAGATAGGTACCGGCCTTTATTTACCTGATTTTATACTCGTTCTAAAAGTGTCTACATGATAAATTAATTTAGTAAAACTTATGCTCAGTTTTTTATCCCGAGTTATCTCAACCAATGGTTAATGCCCGCGGTACCTAATTTTTTAGGAAAAAATATAGCCTTGATTACTAAGTGTGAATTTAGCTTTCTAAGGTGAAAGAATTTTTGAAATGGGCACAGTTTATTTGATTTTATTCATACAAACATACATACAAAAATACAAATCTTTCCTCTTCATAATATTAGTGTAGATGAAGCCAAGTTACATTCTCCATTACAGCTTATAAGTCGATAACAAGGTTTACAGAATAGTGACGTCATAACACCAGATTTAGGAGCAGTCGTGTCATGAGCAGATTGCTATATTTGTTCATCACATAGAGGAAAATTTAATAGAGCCAGGAACGGCATTAGGTATTAAGATGGTAGCATTCAAGTTATAAGAAGTAGAACTATATTGTTGTTTTGACCACTTCTTTTTTGTTAATTCTGACAACCGAATGAATGGAATTTTAGTAAAATATATAATAAAATAGTTCAAGCAATGTTTGACCAAGTTAAGAACTTTAGTACCTCTGAACTTATTATGATGTAAAAAGGTAAATAAATGTATGTATATACAACGTAAACTGACGAATACTACTAAATATAGAGATTCGAAAGTAAGGTGTTATATCAATTACACAAGACCTACCTTCATATAAAGTTTATTCTCATCATTCTCAAACTAACCCTAAAAAAGAAAAAAACCCCACCTAGTATGGTCAAATTAAACCAACAACAACCATTACCGTATATTTCTACTTCAAATATTTAAATGCGGGAGTTTTTCCAACAAATCCGTGAATAATCAACACAATATAACAATAGAACAGTTATAATACGGAAACACTTGAACAGGCCACAATAAAGTGGAGCACAAAAGGTGTGCTCTAAAAAATACTCTATTCATGTGTGCTGGGTGCTATAATATTGCACAGTATTTGCGGATGGAACCCTGAAGCCATATTTTGCCCCGACAGCACGGCATAAAATACCTATAGAAAAGCACTGGGTGACATGGAATAACGAATGTCTAACTTAATGTTAACTTTAAGAGAACTCAAATTGTAATCAAAGATTAACCAAAATCGGCTGATTCTGAATAGCCCATCACAGATTAAAAGTGGATGCTCACTTGAAATAAGTGATTAGCCAAGGGCCTACATTTCAAGGATTACATTTTTCAATCATATCCTGGTATTGAGCCTTCTGATTTTTTTGTGTATCCCAGTGACCACCAAGTTAACTAAGATGAAGCCAGCGATATGCTATTCTGTTTCCTTGAAACGTGACTCAGTGAGATTGGATAGTCACCGACTTAATGATATTTAATTATTGTAATCAATGTACATGTGTATGGTATTATGACCATAAAGATGCAACAAGATGATAACATTAGGTACTGTTTAAATGTACTTTGCTCGGAAGTAAATGGAGTGACATTGTGGAAAAAAAATCATTTCTTGATGTTCATACTGCTTGCAAAACAGTAAATTGTAAAAGTTAGAGTAGGAGTTAAATGGATAGATATATCTGCAATAAATTATAGTGGAACTTCTAATGAAGCAATGGAATACAAACAACCAAACAATACATCATCGGTTGCCATACATTATGCCCTGGAGCGAAAAGCCCTTTTGTAAATTCATGGCGCCATTTCATCTTCAAACAATAAACAAGCCACAAACATCTTTAATTACATTTTTAATCTAAAGGCAACGTCAAAGCAACCTACAGCCTCGTTCGTTGACTCGCAGATAGAAAGTTGTTAATTAAGAACGCGGGTGATTGGCGGCCGATTGTGTAACTGTACGCAACAGATCAGCCATGTGGCTGGACAGGGAAATGCCTTTGCCGAAGAAAGTGGACACGTAATTATATTATTGTGCAACATAACCATAATGTTTAGATCTACACAACAAGTTTTATTAAAAAAAAAACTGTTATGATCGTGTTGTTGTGATAGAAAAACGTTTAATATTTGTTTTGATTCGAGAAACATAATTAATGAACAGAATACTATGAAATCTATAACATACATTGGAACTCACTTCCTCTTAATTAACATCCTATGTATGTTTAATATGTCATTTCATGTATTAGTAAGTATATATGTAGGTAGGTTTATTTATTTATTTTTAATTTAGTTTATTTTAATTTTGCACACTGACTGTTGCACATTTTTTACTGCTTCTCCTATCGCGGGTCTCCTGCTAGAGATTTCTTTAGAAATAAACAGTAACATTGTTTTACTATTTTATTTCGGTGTGGTTTTGTGTGTGTACATAAATAATTAAATCAATAAATATATTTACCGAGGCATAAACAATACAAGCAGTAACATCTTTAAAATGCAGATGTCATTATTAAATCAAAATGACTTTGTACACTTTAATTTATATGTTTTAGACTAACCGTATCGGGAACAACCGTCTTGAAAGCAGGACACAATTAATTGTGTAATTAAATTTTCACATAAACATAAATCCATTAAATATAAACACTAAACAGCATGCAGTGACAATGAGAAGTGATTTATAATACGGGATCGTATTGCATTGGCAATGCACTTAAATGTAAGATATAACACTTATGAAGATTGATAGAACTAAGTGCCAGCGGTCTTGTTAGTGTGACAACGTCAATTACAATTTAGTTTAAATAGCATTTAACATGTTTAATATTATATTGTCTGGTGCTCAGTTGCTCACTTATTTTGGGGTCACCGTAGTTTATTTGTTTGGCCTATATTAAGCACACCTTAATAGTCCTTCCTTGGCAGTATTTCAGAGGGCCTTTTTTTATTAACGTGAACCCAAAGTAAGTAGCTAAAGCACTTGTATTATGAAATCAGACCCAAAGACACGAGATAATGAAGAAAAGTGATTTCCTATGCCTATTATATTATAAAATCCCAGTGTAAGCACGAGTTTATAAGAATCCTCAAGTAGGTACCTGCCAGCGAACTGTTGCCCCTATTGAAATTTATAACGTATTGTTTAAGAGTTCAAGCCAACTGAATATTGTTTGAAATCAGGTCTTGTTTGTTTAAGCTCGCTAGTAAATTTCCATCAGAATTAAAATTAAATAGAGGACCAATGAATATAACATTTCAAATTCAGAAGAAGGTATTCATAAACAGTCGTAACAATAACTTAAATATAAATAATAATAATAGTTTTTAGAGTTCTAGTTCCAGTTTAGTAATAGTTTTTAAAATAGACCAAAAACATGTTTACACAATCTATAAATATAAAACTCTTCCGTTACTGACTGACTGACTGACTGACTGACAGACAACGCACAGCCGAAACTACTGATCGTAAAGAGCTGAAATTTGGCATGTGTGTTTGTTGGGAGGAGTAGGCTACCACTAAGAGAGGATTTTTGGAAATTCCTCCCCAAAAGGGAGAAAAGGGTGGTAAATTGAAAATGTTTATTCCTCAATGGATTCCACGCGGACGAAGTCGCGAGCTAAAGCTAGTTTTGTATATAAACTAGATGCTTAAATGCCATAATATTTATTTTGGCCATCTTCTGCTAAAATAGGTCTAAAGCCTGTAATTTACCACCATATTATAAAAAATAAGATGTTTTTGCCAGCGAGTCTATGATCTCCATTAATTTTATTTAAACGCGTACGAAAACATACTTTTTATGGCAAAGGTATTTTACTGGGCAGCCTTAATTGCGTTGGATTACACAATCAAGTGCTGTTATTTTTTTATGGTATTATTTGTGGAAGAAAATGGTTTGGAAATGAGGTCATCGGTGTGTACTCGCCATATAGATCGGTAATTAACTCTCTTAATAGACTCTACTCGGTTGCTCAAACGGATAGATTTTCTTGTGAAGAATTCCAGTCAGTAAAAAACACGCACGCGGCGACCGTTGCGACTGGAAAGCGTAAAATGGCGGTTCGATCGTAAGAGCGGACATATTGTTACCGATCAATTGTTTATTATTATGATTTACAGTGAAATTGGATACGATAACGTCAATTTTGTGCGAATGTGTGGCAAAGAAATTGATAGGCCATGATCTATCCTACTTTAAGTATGATCATATCTCTAAACGCGAGATGTTTTTATAAGAAAAAAAGTAGCGCTGTAATTAATAATATTAACATTATATTGGACTGGTATTTGTGCTTGATAGCATTCAATAAATTTCTTATTCAGGGAATACACAAATTTAGGGAATATTACAATATTATGTTCTGTGTAACTGCAGGTTTAAAAATATTAATAAGTCGAAGATAATGTTCCTTCCTGTGTTTGCTCTATTGCTCATTAATTTTTGTATAAGTCCATAGATTTAGGGATCATAATAAATTTTATTACTTTACATCAGTGTATGACGTAAATAATTATATTTTATACAAATCTCCTATTGACAGTGTTGCTATATTAACTGTAACTACAACATGGGTAAGATAAATATTATTATTTATTATCGCAACGCTTCGCTAACATGAATGAATTGAAATCGTAGTCGTGTAAACAACTATGTAATATTGAACACTTTCATAACAAATAAAATTGCATAAGAAATCCACTTATTAAAATGCTAGAATTAAATTTTATTTTTCATTTTATCACAATTTCTTAATTTGTAACACTATTTCCCGCCACAATTTGACATTTAATTTTAATGACATCTGTTTTGAAATAAAAAAACGAATAGCAAAGGAAACAAATCATACGTCTGTATCAATAAAACGATGACCTTGTCATCTAGTCTAGATGTTAAAAGTGAATGCTGATAGACTATTGTTAAACTTGAACTTTGATAATGGCGGCCAGGTCATTGTATCACATTTGCATGTTAATAGCACCGGTCTCTTTTTATTATAGCTATTGTTTAGTTAGCCTAATGGCTCCTCTGATTTAGTGATATATCTCTTAAACACATTTTTTTTTTGTTTTCTTCAATATATATTTTTTTAGTCTTTTTCATTTGAGGATATAGATTATTCAGCTTTAAATAATCCATTGTTTGCTATCAAATCGTTAGGGGGTGATCTTCATTTCGTAATTTCATATCGTCTTTATCAAAAGAAACAACTTGCATTATGTAACAATTTATATTTATTAAAAACAAATAACGTTGACGCGTATTCTCATAAATGTTGTCATTGAGAAAAACATCTGTGATAATATCAAAAACAAAGAAGTAAGTATACTTGAATTGTACAGTCGACCGCACGAGCATTGTGTAACAGCATCACACCTTTACATCGACAACGCTTTTGCCACAATCCAGGCTGCCACGATTTTTATAATTCGCTGTGACTTCTTATTTGTGGCCGACTGTACAGAAGATTGAGACGGTTGTGATAACCTGTTTGTCGTTTCGCGAACTTAACCTTGAGAATGTTATCCAAGCATTAATTTACAGATAGATTTCACGTTATGCATTATTCAAAATGGGTCCATAGTAATTTTATATTTTGCCATAATATTTTCTAAACTTTGCTTAAGTTTACCATTAACGTTTGGTCCTATATCGTTCCATGAATTAATACGTGTCTACACAGCCGAAAGGACTTCAAATAAGTAATAATACACAAGATTTCTTTCATAATAAAGAAATCGTAATTATTGTAATGGAAGAGTCAGGTGTGCTATAGGTATTTACTAATGAAAATATAAATTAGCATTATCAATTTAAATAAGAATCTTTACTTTACTGCCATATTAACAACTAATCACAACGAACATTCAATGTTAGCAACCCTATCAAAATTCACGACCGATAAGATACACATATAATTATTACAAACATAAGTTTACCGGCGATCAAATCAGTAGCCAAACAATCTTACAATAAATTAAAAGGTATTAAACGGCAACAATAAGTTTGTAAAACTTAAGATTATAAAATCAGTGTTCGTTCTCCTAATTACTGATAACACATTTCGTCATACTTGTTGGTAGTGTCTTTATCACTTCACATTCTGAACACACCGAATTTACTGTCTCTAAATGGAGCGTTCAAGGCTGCAGATAAACTGAGACCTATAACTTTCCTTGTGTCTTTAGGAGCGATAATTCCATCGTCCCAAAGTCTGGCGGTACTGTAATATGGCCGACCTTCCCTCTCGAACATAGCTTCCAAAGGCGCTCTCACCTTCTTCTCGTCTTCGTCAGTCCATTGTTTCCCCTCCCTCTGAGCTTTTTCTTTAGCAACAAGCGACAATACTGTAGCAGCTTGAGGCCCACCCATCACTGAAATCCTAGCATTTGGCCACATGTAAAGGAAACTAGGCGAGTACGCTCGACCACACATACCATAGTTGCCGGCCCCGAAACTACTACCAATTAACACGGTTACCTTTGGTCCTTTGAAGCAACTGACAGCTGTCACCATTTTAGCACCGTTTTTAGCAATCCCGCCAGCTTCCGCATCTTTACCAACCATAAACCCTGTTACGTTTTGCAGGAAGAGTAGAGGGATCTTTCTTGAAGCGCAGAGTTGAATAAAATGAGCTCCTTTTAAAGCTGCCTCTGACTGTATAACTCCGTTGTTACCAATCACTCCTACAGGGTGTCCGTATATTGATGCGAAACCAGTCACTAGTGTATCCCCGTAAAGTTGTTTGAATTCATGGAACCTACTTCCGTCAACGATCCTAGCGACTACTTCCCGGCAATCGTAAGGTCTTTGGATGTTAGCTCCAACGATCCCATGAAGATCATTTATGTCATGTACAGGCTCTTCAACTGTAGTCGTATGAATACGGGTCCTCTGTTCACTGTTCCAGTTCAAGTTAGCTACAACATTTCTTGCTAAGTGGAGAGCATGTTCATCATCCTGAGCGTAATGATCTGTTACACCAGAGAGCCGGCAATGTAAGTCAGCACCTCCCAACTCCTCTGAAGTCACAGATTCACCTGTAGCGGCTTTCACCAAAGGTGGACCAGCCAAGAAAACGGTGCCTTGATTTTTAATAATTATACTTTCGTCTGACATGCTAGGAATGTATGCACCTCCAGCTGTGCAAGAGCCCATAACTACTGAAACCTGTGGTATACCTGCCGCAGATAGATTAGCTTGATTGTAAAATATCCTTCCAAAGTGTTCTTTACTCGGGAACACATCAGCTTGATCAGGTAAATGCGCACCACCGGAGTCCACGAGATAAATGCACGGAAGACGACAGTCTTGCGCAATTTCTTGAGCTCTTAAATGTTTCCTCACTGTCATAGGGAAATATGTACCTCCTTTTACAGTAGCGTCATTAGCCACAATCATGCAATCACGACCATGAACTTTGCCAATAGCGGTGACGATGCCGGCGCTCGGGACTTGCCCTTTGTACATTTCGAGCGCAGCCAGCGTGCTCAGTTCTAAAACATCGCTGCCCTCATCCACCAACCGGTTAATCCTGTCCCTGACGAGCAGTTTTCCTCTCGCCGTGTGCCTCTTTACGGCGTCCTCCGAGCCGCCTTTGATGGTGTCACCGGTTATCTGCCTCAGTTCGTTGACAAGCTCGTCCATCTTCGCCTTATTTTCTTGATAATAAGGGTCAGATCGGTTCGGCTCAGAGCCGATAATAGTAGCATGGTTATGCCGGCATTGATTCAGTCGCCGTATTCCCCTTACTAGTTTGAGCATTTTGAACGTATAATATGTACGGAATAAAACACGACCGGTCGGCGAGTCGGTGTCGCGCTACTGCCGATAATGTTGTACCGTTATCTACACGATTAACTCGTACAAAAACAAATTCCTCGCTCGGAGACCCTCCCGCGCCGCGATAAAAACTCGCATTATGTATGAAATGATAATGTGCAGTCATTGTTACTCGGTTACTATTTACGTAATATTAACATATAATTAAGACGCTTCGCCGGGGGCATGTTCGCTTATTCTACTGTATGACGTTGTGTAGTGCAAATAAAAACAGTAGGTACCTACTAACTATATAATATTAGACTTGTGGCCCTCGTTATGACAAGATGTTAAATAATGTTCACAATACTAGCGTAGAGTAAAAATGTTATGTGCGTTGTAAAACAACTGTAGCACAGTCTTACGTACCCTTAATAGTGAATTCTCTTATATTTTACGTTTCATAGAATGTCTATTATTTATGTTTAAGAATTTACAACGACAAAATAGATTTAAAATCACAGTACAATACATTATTACCATTGTAATTTGCTTCTTAGCATGGGATACAAGGTTGCCTACTTGCCCGGGGCGCTCATGTTTTCAACAATAACAACACGCAATAATACAATGCGAACGCAAATTGTGCCCGCCACAATAACATGGATGTTATGTAGTATTGGAGAGATTTAGTTCATCGCCTGCAGCCCTCAAGTACCAGGATGTCAGAGAGTGAAAGGGGAATATTTGTATTTTATTGGATTCTTTTGGCGCAATCACATTATAAATGTGGATGTTTGGATGTTTCTTACTCAATAACGCAAAAACGGCTGAATGGATTTAGATGAAATTTGGCATGCATGTAGCCTTTGATATAAAAAAGAACATAAGCTACCTTTTATCCCAATTTTTTAAGTAGTTCCCGAGGGAAAATTGAAAATTGTTTACGAACTAAGCCGTGGGCAGACAGCTTTGAAATTTGTTTTTTTTTTATTACAGTGCAAGCTATAATACGGGTGAAAATTTTATTCAATTTTTCATTACTTTCACATTTTTCTTGGACCCAATTCCGTGAATGTGAATGAAGTCCACGCAGACGAAGTCGCGGGCAGAAGCTAGTGGTCAATAAATTGAGATAGTCCCGTTTTTTCCGCGATGTTCACACGCAGATTATAATTATTTAACTCACATAGTACAGTAGAAAAGATTTGCCGATCAAAATTGTAACAATATTACAGGTTAGTTACACAAAAAATTGGACAACGGTCCCCTTATAATAATTATTTCCATTTGATGATATAAAAAAAGAGAATCATTAAAATCAGAGTTGAACGTTGCTCAGTTACTACTGATAATGGTTACTGTTACTTGTGCAAAAAATCTCATCAGCGATCGATTCCTCAGACTTATAAGACAGTCAACCGTATAAAGAGGTAGAACTATGATATTGCTGTAACTTAATTTCTGAGCGATAAGGTCGATTTTTATTGTTACATTTTTACCATTGACGTGCAGGTGACTGTACCTGCAGTCGGTGAAGATGTATTACAGTTAAAGTAATTGTCTTATAATATCCATGTCATTGAAAATATGTTTTCGAGAATATTCATTTAACGAAAATCACCTCACACAACTTTTCTACATCTAATTATTACATGGTAGGTAATTAGGTAGGTAATAAAATTATTAAATTTCAAATTAAATGCAAAATTATTATGCATACTTACAAGAGCTTTATTTAATAACCTAAGAGTTAATTAGTGATCCTAATATATCAAAAGGTCAGACGATATTAATATACAATTATTATTTAATGAACAAAATAAAAGTTATTGAACATTATAAACGTTTACTTTATTGCTGCGAACTTTTATCGGTATTTTTATTATCTCATCTTTAATAAATAGGAAATTGTTAAACACTTTCTGATTAATGATAGTCAAGATTTTATAGTCTCTTCCGCCATTCACGGTACTGTAAAATATGATTAAAGAAAGGAAAATGACTGAGCACCGTGCTAAAGCCGTCGGCGAACTATCGATAAATAAGTGCTTGTGATTGGTCATCTAAACTTGAGTACACAGGAAAGTACAGAAGAACCATCATGTTTTTAAACTCATCTTATAGCGTTTGTGACTTACACAAACATTTTAACATAGGTACCTACATTTTCCAGGAAAATGTAGAGAAACTTACCTCAATTGTTTTAAATCAATAGTACCTATGTATTTGTTAAAAAAAATTGAAATAATTATTAGGCTGTGGCAATCTTTTCTTTAATCTTTATTTATTTTGCGGGATTATGTAGGCAGAAATTAAAGCCATAAATACAATTTTGGTATTCAGTCAACTAATCTCTGAAGTTTGTTCCGAATTAACCTTCTAATCCTTCCTCTTTAAAGTGACGTAATAGGTGTAGTGCGCGCGCGCAGGTTGAACGACACAATCATTTCACTTTCCTCGGCAGCCGCCAGGTGGCGACACTTTCCTTCGTGATCATCATCTAACGTTTGACATGACGCTAATCTGCGCTGACACGCTCGTCGGCTAAATTAGATTGATTAGTTTGCGATTACTCCCATGCAAATCATTATTAAGTAGACTTTAAGTATCTTGTTGTTTCTGTTAGTTTATGGGGTAAAGTAGCGACGGATAGTCATTTAAGAACACTATGAGAGTGAATGAACTGAGAACCTGTATTGGTGCACACACTTAGGTATATGCTCATTAATATCCTGCGTAAATTCATTCATTCATCACTTAAGTTTGCCCGAAATTCAATGAAGATATTTTTGAAAAACGCTCAAAGATATTAAGTTGCCATTAAGTATTCTAGGTTTCCATCGCCTCCCTTCCCCCATTTACCCACTTCAGATGCATGAGTAATGATAAGTCATTCGGTAATAGCACACTTTGCGATTAAATATTATCGATAAGTAAGAGGAGGGAAAGCAAAGTTTCATTTAATGCTGATAAAGTAATTGTGATTAAATACTAGGTAGCCCAGCAGCCCTAGCATGCGCGCCACGATAAAATTTTGTCGTGGTATTTTATCGAATCTACTCGTCAAAGTATCTTCGTGCTAACGTCTTGTCTTCGGTTCTAACATGGCTGCCTATTTTTGACAATGGCTCGTTCTAACGACGCGCGCAACCTAACCATATTAGGGCCGAAGACAAAACGATATGTTGACGTGTAAGCCTCAATAAAATACCACGACAATTTTATCGTGGCACGCATGCTATCCCTGCAGGGCATATAATTGATGATCGCGGGACAGATTTTATCTTAGCTCCCACCACTATAAATAATAAACTGTTTATTATACTTATTTATAAAGTTTTGTCCCTTTGTCGGCAGGATCGCGATGAACAAACCAAATTGGAAATGAAACACAGACAAGAGGAAGACGACTTGTACAGAAAGTTCTCAAAGCATCGCGAAGAAGAGAACAGAAGAATACGAGATGAAATACAGGTGAATTATCTCCTTATTTACTTCCAACAGTTTCACACTTTTTGGAGATTGAAGCCTAAACTATGAGTGGCAGCTCAATGCAGCCTTGATCTTCATGATTCAATTAGGCTGGTAAAAATAAAATTTCCTCATTTAGGACAAAATTTATTCCAATCCACCATGCGATTTATAACTAAATTCCTTAAAGATTAGAGCTGATCTTTAAATGATACGGAAATAAATATGCTAGTGATATAATTAGATATATTTCATGTAAATTACCAATTACCAGTCTTAAAAGTGTGATTGTTTATCACAAAGAAATTAATGTAGTTAATGACAAGACCGGAGCTATCAGATTATGAGGCCACAATTTTCAAATTTCCAGGATGAGTGGGAGCGTGAACTGGAGAGGCTCACAAATAGGTTCCAACAAGAGATGCAGGTCAAAAAGAGAAGGCCGGATGCGGAAATAGGAGCCCTTACGTTACGTCACCAGCAGGAGAGAGCAGACTTGGAGAAGAACATGACCTTACGGAGAGATAAGAAGAAGGAGAGTCTCACGAGGAAAATGCTGGAACATGAGAGGTTTGTAACGAGATATGGATATAGCCTCGACAATCTGGAAGTTACGAGATAGTTTACCATAGTAGGAAAATATAAAATGGCGAACCTTATTCAGAACCACAGCAATTACTCACAGACACGTCCTATGCTGTACTTGTATGTTAAGACAGTTATTAAATTTTAAATTATAGTAAAGCTTCTCTGTGCAATCAACCTCGGTACAATCCTGGTTAACGCCAATCTCAACCCGACGGGCGTGAGCTACTGAACCCAATAACAGATCCTCATCATAAGGTCGGTCATTTCTAAATCGCAAGCAGCTGTAACCTTATGGCTAGGGCATCGGACGTTGTTCGAAACCTACCCATTGCACTGCCAACGTGAACTCGTAACGCATTTAGCTGAACACAGGGGTTAACAATACTAAAATGTGGTATTGCTAATCGAACTACTTACTTACCTAGATTGTTCCTTTCATTAATAATATTATCATTTTGATTCTCAGGGCGGCGACCGCGGCGCTAGTGGAGAAACAGAGCCACGAGATGATGGAGTTAATCCAGGAGCGTCGTTCAGAGTACATGGCGGCGTCCTCACTGTTCGTAGACGGTGAGGAGGCGCCGCCGTACCCCGCGCGTGCGCCGCCACCGCAGCCGCCGCTTGTCTCCAAGTTCCACATCTACACAGATCCCGCGGAGTTTACGGATGTTGACAAGATTGCTATTTCTGTGAGTTTGTTTCTTATTCTAAATTTCTATTCTTATTATTGGGCTCTAATAGATAGTCCTTAGTCCTTTATGGGATGATTTCGATTTAAAACCAAAAATTTCATTACTACATAGCTTATCAAACCCTTAAAAAGACGGAACCTTCAAGATCCCGTAATTCAAAAAAGTCTAATGTTCGTCCTTTTAGCTATTTATCTTAAACTCAAAAACTTCATCAATTCTTTCGCCTTTAATGCCAGGTAGCACAAGAAGACCAAAAAACCTTTACGGATCTAGTCCGGCAGCTAGTCGGTAGATGTGCTAGTGACGTTGAAAAAGCGCGGACTATCTTCCGCTGGATCACAGTGAAGAACCTCAACAACATACAGTTCGACGACAACCTGAGGGGGGACTCGCCGCTAGGACTGCTGCGAGGCATCAAGCACGGGACCGAAAGTTACCACGTTCTATTTAAGAGATTGTGCAGGTGAGGATTAATGTTTTTAGTTTAACTAAATACCGACGTATTTTCATATATTTTTCATCAATGGATAAAGTGATCCAAGAGTGTTTTTTTTAATTAATGCTGCATAAGTAGGTACTCTTACAAGTAGAACGCATATTCACACGAATTGAGAAACTATTACTTACAGTTTAAAATTGCTCTAAGATCACAAAAATTAAGCCTAGAACGTCACACCAGCCAACGGTGATAGTCGAAAAAAATATGTTAAACGGCTGTCGGTGTATTAAAACATCCTTATAATTATTATACCACCGTTCACAATGCTCCCCAGCTATGCCGGCCTCCACTGCGTGGTCATCAAGGGCTACAGCAAGTCAGCGGGCTACCAGCCGGGGGTCCGCTTTGAGGACAACCGCTTCCGCAACTCTTGGAACGCGGTGTTCGTGGCCGGCGCCTGGCGCTTCGTGCAGTGCAACTGGGGGGCAAGGCATCTCGTCAACGCGAAGGATGCTCCTAAACCCGGGAATAGAGGAAAGAGTGACAGCTTGAGGTTCGTGGACATGTTAATTAAGTCTATTTTTTATGTAGCTGGAATATGAAATGAGAATTTGGACTAGAGATCGTCTCAAACTCTGATCAACCAATCGCGTGACAATGTATGTCATTGCTCAGTTACGGTTACGTAGCCTAAGGTCTAAGTACAGTTTGAGATTTAAAAAAAAATACTTTAACCGGTGGTTACTTTTGTGTTTTTTGTGGATAAACCAGGACTTACTATAACTTCCTTGAGCTGAAAGTGAACACTTTTTCTACACTTTGACGGGAACAAAACTATGAAGAGGGTAAAAATTAACTACTTGTAATTTGTTTCAAGATCGTTCTCAGCAGAAACCTACCTGAAACGTTTTGTCAAAGTTTAAAATCTGACACAGATACGAGTACGACGACCACTACTTCCTGACGGACCCTCGCGAGTTCATCTACGAGTTCTTCCCGCTGCAGGCGGACTGGCAGCTGCTGAAGACGCCCATCACGCTGCACGACTTCGAGGAGCTTCCCTTCGTGCGCTCGCTCTTCTTCCGGTACGGACTGTACTTCAGCGACCCCAATACGAAGGCCGTCATGTATACAGATTCGACTGGTAAGATACTAGGTACTTCTTGAATCCTCTCATAATTCCACATTCATCTTATGTAATGTAGGACTTTTATAAGTTTTCCCACAATAGGATAGTAGATAATGCGTGCCCACTCCACGCTGTTATCCAAAAACCAATTACGAGTCAAACTTAACACACTTTGCGCTCTATAATAGACAGCTTCCATAGCTGTAGTGTAGGACGCCCCCCAGCCAGATGGTCAGATGACCTGAAATAGGTGACCGTGTCGGACTGGATGTGGAAGGCGGACCGGGTGTTGTGGCGCAACTTGGGAGAGGCCTAAGTCCAGCAGTGGACTGCGACTATTAGGTCTCGATTACATACATTCAAACCAAATTTGCACTAAGCACTCAGATCAGCCTGTGTAGGTTTAAATCCACGTGAAAATCTGTTAAAAGCTATCACCGACTTTTCCGTTAACTTTTCAAAATTCCGTTAAAATACTGAACGAGTAAACTAATGCATTCTCGCTCACTTTCACAGGTGCGGCGACTATGCGCATAGCCATGCCCGCACACATGCAGAGCTCGCTGATCTTCCATTACAACCTCAAGTTCTACGACACCGAGGGCGACGGCTTTGATGGCGTCAGCCTCAAAAGATTCGTTATGCAGGTAAATATCCACATAATTGGATTAGAAAAAGATCCCAAACTTTGTTGAGGATCGGCTTCTCTTCCCACCATATTCAGCTGAATATCGTATTTTCTGTGAAGTCTTACTATTGTATAAACAATAGTATAACTGTATAAACAAGTGGGCTGGGTTTATATTCGTGTATGTACTGTTTCAAGAGTTTTAAATAAATAAATAAGCAGTCGCTGAGTCACCAACTGTCACACTGTATGGCATTCAGCTTAATATTAAAATTAAAATACGTTAAGACTGGGAGCCGACCCCAAAATAGATCAGGAAAAGCAATGATACGGAGAAAACCCCTAGATACCTAGTCTCGAACAACAGTCACAGCCAAAACTTACTGCAATGACACATAAGTGGTGACAATTTTGAAACGAACATAATTTTACCCAAGTTTAACCTTATCTCCTTGACATAAAGTATGATTTTACAAAGCAGAGCAAAAAAACTTTCCTGTCTGCATAATCCTAGGGTCGACTGGTAGAGAATGCGTTCTGGCATAAAGTCCGTCAATGTACCTAATAGTGCATAAAGTATGAAATAAATCAATAAAATTTTACGCTCGAACTTTTTTAATTGACAGTGGAAATGACTTCGTTTGTTTGGTCATTTTTTGATGACGCATTTAAGACACTGACTGTGTATCTTCAGTTGCCAAATTAATGAGAAAGTCTGGGTAGAAGGAAGAAGCTTTCAGAACCAAATTTTCATCTTTTTCGTCCATCCTCTCCATCCGTTGAACTTGTTTCCGCAGTCGGTGGTGGGTAACGTGGTGTCGTTCCGCGTGCACGCGCCCTGCAGCGGCGCCTTCCTGCTGGACATCTTCGCCAACGCCGTCACGCCGCGCGAGTACCTCACCGGAGAACCCATGAAGTTCAAGAGCGTTTGCAAGTTTAAGGTAATGTGTGCACACTTACTACACAAAGCGTTGTTAGCCTTTGGACGTGCGATTATGTGGTTGCCATACGCGTAACAAAATTAAGCTTTCGACGAGTGACTTAGAACAACACTAGTAATGTGTAAGTCATTAATATGGTTAAAATACCCTAGATAGGAAGGAAATCGATAAACGTTATCGTTTTCCATCCAAAATGTTTTCTATGAAGTTCTTATCTTCTCTACGTTTTCTGATATTTGAGGGAGCCAAGTAAAATTGTCATAACTTTTAATACTTTGCTTGGAATTTAGGAGTCGAATTTGAACTTCTTTTTTAATTCATAAGTTCCTATTTCCATTTTTGATGAATCTAACATTACGTACGTACCTACCAAATAAATGTGTTTTATAGATATGTTGTGCCGAGCTACAAACCGTGATGGTCCCATTGCCAGACTGTGCGAGCGGTGAGTGGGGACCCACGAAAGCAACCAGACTCTTCGGGCTGGTACCCATAACGCATCAGGTATGTACAACTTACCGAAATATGTTTTAAAATAAGTAAGTAGTATAAGTAAAAATATAATGGGCTTTGGAATTAGTACACATAGGCACCCTTTTTTAACTGTCCCAGGGTAAAGGTCAACGAAAGAACAAGGGATTATAAAAACTTGCCAAAACTAAAAAGAAGCTTAAGTAAAATATTTTGTTTTAATTTCTTCTCAAGAAAGGCAGTTCAAAAAAAGTTTATAGTGACTGTATTAAATACCTAATTTATGTTGATTAAGATATCCTAACTGCTTCATAAAGAATCTCGAAAAATACCTAGCACTTAAAAAGTTAAAACGAGAAACACATCAAATAAAAGCTGACGTAAAATTTCCGATATAAACCGAAAACAGATATATACCTACTTACAAAATTAATACTGAATACTGCTTACATTATGTATCACAAAATCTACATAATATGTAATGATAGCTTACATTCCCATACATTATAGGAAGCGCTAGTGTTCGCTGGGCGCGAGCTGGAGATCCAGTTCCGCATGTCGCGCCCTCTGGCGGACTTCATGGCGACGCTGCACAAGAACGGCGTCGACGAGAAGCGCCTCTCCAAGTACGTGCAGCAGAACGTCTCCGACGACATCGTGTCCTTCTACATCACGTTTCCTGAAGAAGGTTGGTATTTATTACAGATTTTAATAATCCTATTGTTGGGAATAAAAAAATACTCAAAGAGAGCGACTGTCGCTCTAAGAAAATTGATCCCTGTGCGATACAGGGTAGAAAATTGATCCCTGTGTCGCAAGAGGTGTCACAAATCACACTAACCTGTTTAATATTATTCTCCAATGCAAAAGCTAAACCCGCGGTCGTGTTCGGCGTGTTCACCCCTAGCTAGCCTTGCAGTCTCTAGTTATACGTAAATATAAATCACCTTTGATTTATAAAAAACGTATTTCATAAAATAGCACTTTTTTACCACCTTTTTTGTAATTATGCGTAATCTTCCTATAGTTATTATAGAACTAATAGAACTAACATTTATAAAGTAAGGTATGTAGCTACAATTTTCAACCTTATACTCTTAATCCGAAGACTCACAATAATTTCCCATCGCAGGTCAATACGGGCTGGACATCTACACGCGCGAGCGCGGCGGCCCCACAGCTATCCACCAAAACGGCTCCACGGAGAAGGAGAAACATCTCCTCACGCACTGCTGCAAGTACCTCATCAACAGCAGTAAACGAAATTAAATGTAATAAGTGCTTACTGATGTGCGATTATGAACCTTATGTCGTGTGAGTCAAAGGTTGCGATTTCAGAAGATTATACACAGCTAAGTATTTTCTCACGCACTACTGCAAGTACCACATCAACAGCAGCACACGAAATCAAATATAAAAAGTGCTTACTAATGTGCGAATATACGAGTAGACCCTAAATTTAGGGGGTTAAACACAGCTAAGTATCGCCTTACGTACAGCTGTAATTACCTCAAGTAAACGAAATTTGATAAAACAGCTGTGGTGCTCACTGATCTACAGGAATTAAGATCTTATTACCTTGAATTAAGGGTTATGACCAGCCAAGTAGACATATAAGGTGAGGTTAAATTATTGGCTAAAGTGCCATCCGTCCGAATGATCGTGTTATATTGCTCAGAAGGAAAGAGTAATTTTGATAAGCGTCAAATTAGCTTACTGTTTTTACATTTAAATGTGTTTACATTTAAATGTTTTCTTTTCCCAATTTAATAAAACTATGACAAAAGTTGTTCTTTGTAATTAATATGAATTAGGTAGAGATTGGATGACATCAGTAAGCACTTAACGAGTTGTAATGTAAGTAGCTGTATAGCATTACTTGTATGAAACGTGTTCAGCAGAAGCAATGCAATAGTAGTTTGTAGATTCATTTGTCACAACCGTCTATGTTGCGTGGCTAATAGGGTATAATAATATCACCCCTAATACCTACTTGTCATACATGGAGGTTAATAATTATATTACAATGTTACAGTTTCAAATCATAATTTATTGTTAAGTTTACAATAAGTTAGAGGTTAGTGGGTTCATCAAAGCTCATTAATTATGTTACTTAGGGCCAAATTTGACCAAAGTCAGATAACTTTTGATCGAGGAATTTAAATGACGTCTGTCCGTCAACATATATCTGAAGTATAAAACATATTTATTGGGAATAAAAGTTGAGTAAAATCTGTATCTTAGAGGCGGTCATAATAAACATTGATTGTAACTACAAGTAGCGGCACGAAACTATAGCGCTGACCGTTATTGCGCAGAAGTAAAAAGTAAGGTACATGTGGGGCGTGCGTAGCTCCAATTGGCTCTCCTCATGCGCAGTTATCCCCTCTGCGCATCGTTCAGCGCTAAAATAAGTGCCGGTACTTGTACCATATATTACGTATGTATCATGTACACAATGCCCCTGATAGTCACGCAAATACAGCCCTACACATGTCAATTAAAAAATATACTCAAACCATAGCGAAGTTGTGGAAAAGTGGTGTTCTGTAAAATGTAATATTACATAAACGTAAGCTATTTTATATGACTTTACCCAAATGTAGATACGTAATAATTTAGTAAATAAAACCCGTCCGCTGATAAAAAATCATTTATTATAGATTTACGCTAACATTATACATAAAAAATAATTTGTAAATGATATTATTCGATATTTTTTGAATTTAATTAATTTAAGTACGGAATAAGGTTGTGCGCAAGCAATTTAATTGCTTTTTTGTACGTTACTTTTTATATTTTTTAAATCATTTGTATAAAGATTGAGCGTTTTGCATGAGGACAGATTAATATTGTAGTTGTTACATTATCAACTTACATTAACAAGTTTGCTAGATTATTTTTTTTACACTTTGAATTAAACAACATGTTACATGGCATTTCTGATTACTCCTTATCTGTGTAGTGTTTGACAAGTTTATGATGTTTGGCTCACTGATTGGATGATAGGATCAGCTTGAAGCGAGGCCAATCTGACCGCCGATCGTCATAAACATGTCGATCTCGCACTAAGCACAGGTATTTGAAGTTGAGGACTGGTGCAAGCAGAGATCAAATAATTACAAGTTTTGAAGGAAATAATTCTACAACTTGATTCCATTAAACATTTTTGCTAATCATCAGCCCTAAACTTGAGATTTACAGTATAAATATTTATATTTCATGACTTACGACGGTAATGTACGCTTACTCTTAACATGATAAAAATAGATTGCTCTATTTTATTAATATATTTTTATTTACCTGTTAAACGCACAAAATGAAATGTAGCAATTTATTAAACTTAAAGCTAGAATAGATTTAACATACGTTTAATTTATACGACAATATTATTATTTTTATAAACACGAAGAATGTATGTAAATTTTTTATATAAAATATATGGCATGTTACTTTTCTAAAGGTACGTTTTATTTTAATCAGATACTAGTTTAATAATTGAGCACCAAATTCGTAGGGACGGCAAAGATTTCTAATATTAATAAATTAAATCTACTGATAATGATTACAAGGTAAGTATTACAGGCACAGTCAATATCCTAAAGGAAACTACTATTAAAATAACAAAAGTATTGCAAAACTAGATATCCATTTTTTGTTACATACAATTTCTTTATTAAAATGAAGTATGTAGTTCTTGTCATATTGTCACAGGTAAGTACATAAATTATGTAAAAAAAGTTCAAATAATCAAATTATTGACTCCTTTGTTGGTGGGTGGTAATTTAGAAATATAGTTTGCTAGTCTAAGCTTGGTTTAACTTTACTTAAGTGATAATTGCAAAAAATACAAAACAAAATATGCTATACACCAATCACACTAACATAATCTCAAAAAAAGTCTCAAAAGAAGTCTAAAATAAAAGTTAAACGAGATTCATATTATACTCATATTCGAAATAATATTAAAATTTGCAGTCACAGGTATGTTATATACGATATCAACAACTCACTCATTTTTATTACTATCTAAATAAAAACTGCAAAGCATTTTGGACGTTATTTGAATAAAGCTTAATTAGATTTTGTTAACACTAGATACTATTCTTTATTTGCATTTTAAAAGCTAACTTTCATGACGGACGTTTATTTGTTGAAATACTAAATGCTCAAAAATGCATTTTTGTTCTTCAGACTTAATTCTTAAACATATTTTTTGAACACAATAATGAAAAATTAAGCTTTCAAGTTTTTTTATCATTACGTTATTAGATTATTTTTTGATGTTTTATTCATTACATCTTCAATTGCAATTTATAAACAGTCAAATCGCACTTGTACTTAATTCTAAGATTGTTCTTACTCTCTGTATGACCAGTTGGTCCTTTGCTGTTAGCAGCAAGAGTTCTTCGCTCAGCGAGGTTTTGAATTGAACCATTAGCTAAATCTAACAATGCGTACTGGCGCAAAACAAAAGTAATGTCTAACAATATCAAAAAAAGGACTATTGAGAGCCTACGAGAGCAAAATATTTTGCGCATTATCTAAAGTTAGTCGGCACGATTCCTACGTACATAATATGTCACACAAAGTACGTTCTTTTAATGTAATTTAAATCCGAATATCGTTGAGAAAATAACAGTATTTTAGTATATTAACCCCATAGAACTATAACGAGTACGCGCACGAATAGTAAAGCACTTCGAAGTCGATGTGGTACATCCGAAAATACCGTCAGTCGTCGAAGTCAAGCGCTAGTGCAAATATCACCTTAATTTTAAGTTAAATGGCGGTTTAAGTAGTGAATGGGTGTCACTAAATGCCATAAATATACTAGATACGTAATGCTCGATGCACACACCAATCTTTTTTGCTTCACTATTAGCTACGCGCTTTTTTAAAGATCATCTATCTATGTTGTTTGTCTATAGTCGTTAATAATCCATTATTAACCCTCGGTTTCTGAAAAGCTGATCAACATTTTTTTTGTTTTGGCAATCTGGTGTTAATTATGGCTAACAACAACTACTGCCAGTGTCATGTTGTGACATGAGGTTTGATACCTCATATCAAGGGCTATAATTGGATGTTAAAGTTTTGGTAAGCTTACATACAAGATTGGACAATAGACTAAATTGATCAACCTCTCAGAAATTGGGGATAATTCTTGAGCAATTGAAATGTAAATCACAGTGCATCACAACAAAAAAAAACAAACAGTGCATTATACACTCTCGACTTAATTAGGGTGAGGCCAGATGGGCGTTATTTAGAAAATTTCAGCCTTTTTAGAAAAGAGGCGGTCCGTCTAAGTGAGAACGGGCCAAACGCGTGGATTTTCGTCGGCACTGCAATGGTTGGGTTTCAAACCAGCAACCACATGACAGCAAGTCCAACGCCATAGTCATTAGTCTTCTAATTTAATTTATATTTAGTTAGTTGCTTTCTATACAAATACTTTGCCAAAAGTGTTCGTGATAGGGCATCGCTGCATTGGAATGCATTGAATTGCGCGTCGCTAACTTCCAAATATACACTCATCTGCTTACTCACTTACATAAACATATCTATAATCTTATTTGCATTATATTACACTAGGCCCTTAGTAGCGTTTAGTGTGGCCCTCTGTTCCACGCCTCGTATCAATGTCCCGAGCAGGCCCTCCATTTCGTTGGCAGTCTCGCGCAGCTGAGTATTATCGAAACATGATTCTGAAAATAAAAATAATAAACCACAGATAATAATGAACCTAATGATGTGCTGGTAAGATCGGGATTTGGTGATTTGTTAATCACATAAACAGTACAAACAAAATCTATATGGCAACCATTAGAATAATTAATTGTTGCGATATGTTGCCGATGATCCGCGCTTAAAGGTATAAGGGGTAGTAATGAATATTTACCATCCATGGCGAAGTTGTTGGTTAAGATCTGCTGTAGCCTATCAAGCACTGTATCCAAGTCGGCATTCAACTCCTTCATCTTGTCGTTACTGTTCTCCACGGATTTTATGTCCGCCGCGTACTTCTTCTCCACGGCGGACAGCGACTGGCTCGTGATGTCAGCCTGACGTACTTTCATTGATCGCTGGCGCTTGTCCGGGAGAGATTCCGTTTCTGAAAATAGTATTTTTTCATATTTTATTTATTTACTAGATTTTGCTCGCGGCTGCTAACGCGTTATGTGTCAGTTTTCACCGCCTTTATAGTGTATAGCCTTCCTCAATAAGTGGGTTATCTAACAGTGAAAGATTTTTTTTTTTCATTGTTACAACAATGAAACAATATATTTGGATACAAATAGAAGAATTAAATTTTTGAGAATTGAATTAAATTTGAAGGGATCGAATCCGCGACTACTACTTCAAAACTGCTCGGGCCTCCAAATTTCCGAGAACGTATATCAATTATACTCTATCGCAATCAAACAACAATGAAATCAACAGAAATTAGTTACAACTTACCATTATACCAATTACTAATATCATTCATTGAGACAGTAGAAATACTATCGGAGGTCGCATGCACCACTACAGGCTTCAACGCATCGCCAGACATCGTCAATAAATTCTGGCTCTCTTGCTTCGATACTACTGAAAAATTCCCTGAATCCAAACTTAGTACTCTCGGCTGGTTTTTGATATCTGGCAATTTAGACTGTTTCTCGTTGTCTATGACTGGTATTGGGCTGAATAAGTCGAAGGCTTGCGGTCGCTCGTTTTTGTCGGCTTTAGATGTTGTTTCTTGCGGTATTGATGGCTGACTAGATGATAGGTTATCCTGTAAATATATATGAGCCAGACTTAATAAAAAGAGCAACGAGATCTATGCAAAAAAATTTGTTCCTTGTTAAGGTACTTATTTCCTTTTTTTTTGTTAAAAAATAACGACGCCCGCTCTAAGGAATTTAATCTTTGTGTCGTGGGTTTCACAAACATTCAAATCACATCCACAGATAACACCCAGACTTGGAACAAGCATTTGTGCATCACACAAATGCTTGTCCCATGCGGGGATAGAACCCGCAGCACGTCGCGCACAGTTGTAATTAGCGTGGTTACCTATACCACTCGGCTATCCGTGCAGACAATATATTTTGTGAAGTAAATATATTTTTTTACATTTAAGTGCGTTTCAAACATAATGGCGGCTGTGAACATGAAGCGAGTCACTGCGCAGTAACAAATTATTGCACCAGCAGGGGTGCGCAGTGACATACTGCGCAGAGTGTAAAGCTTCGTCACCGTATATTATATTCGTAAAACTACATAATAGCAAGACACTATATGCTCATAATAAGATATTCACAAAGAATCACAATTGCAAAACATTTTAATCTCAAGAAACCATATTCGCTAAACCATCATAATCACCATTCACGACTTTCGATCTAAACATCAAAAAATATATATAGTTCAAACTTTTTTGATATTGTATATTCTCTTTTGAAAATGGATGTTGCTTTATGCACAGTCGCTATTAAGTTCGAATCGCACTATACTTAAAATCTGAAATTATTTACATTTGTTGCTTTTTTATTTGATTATAATCGCAAATTGTTTTTTTTTCTGCAAATCTTTTTTCTATGAATTTAATACTCAACATTAAATGACTGTAAGTAGATATAGGTAAACGCGGGCTAGTTTTCCGCAAATCGACGTCTTTTCTTGCGCCTGTTTTGCGTGAATGTAATCAGATATTCGATGTACCTACATACTGTTTTTTTTTTAAACTTTTCTCAATTCTTATCAATGATATTCTTACCTTTAATAACTTAAGTCTATTAATCTGTGTAGATATGTGGTTCCAGTGCGCTTCAACCTTCGTCCTCAGTTCATTGTTTTCGTTATTCTTTATATCGTTTTGTAGCTGATTCGATAGGTCTTGAAGTGCCCTGTTAAAAAGTAGAATGAGTGACCTTAACATAAATTCTCCAATAAGCTATATCGTCTATTTTAATGCAAAGGAAAGTTGTGGTTTGCTGCAAGAATTTATTAAAAAAAAAAAAATTATTTAGGATCTCCAATAAAGGATGTACACAATCACTAGAAATAAATAATCGACAAAAGTATCACGTAGGTACTCCTTCACTTACAGGAGACCACAGCATGCATAATAGAATTTATAACTAAGCTAACAAAGAAGAATTTAGAATGATCTTAAAAGTTGTAAGTAAAGTATGATAAGAAATGGATCGCAAATTATTATATACTAGTATTCTTGTAAACGTTTGTTCACGTTTGTAGTGCAATGGATGGAATTCGAACTGGCAATCACATCCTTTGAGGACCGAATTTTAAATCAACTGGAATCATTTAAAAATTAAAAACATCATCTTACTTATTCTGTGTTTCTAATTGAGTAATAATATCCTGTAGCATAGTTGTAGGGTTGTTGGCCGTATTATTGCCCGACGCTTTGCCCACTGTTGAGGTAAATATAGCCGGCTTCCCATCTTTCCTCCTTCTTACAGATCCACTGTCCACTTTATCTGTACTCTTCTTTGAGCCTTTCTTAGGTCGTTTCTTCTTTGTTTTCGTACAGAAGAAGAATCGCTTTATTCCTTTTAATAGATTCAGGCATTCTGATGATTTTGGCTAAAAACGAATACTTACAAATTAAGAAATAATTGATTTTTTATCTTCTTTTCCATATTTGACCGGAAAAATAAATTTAGATTATTTTCAAACTCGAAATCATAAATCGCAAATGAGCAACTGTGGTTATCAATGCGCGTTTGGCCCGCATTGGGATCAATAGAGGCCGATATTAAAATCGCTAAGTGCGGGAAAATGGGGGTATTTTCCCAATTGCCGCAGAGTTTTTGCTTTAAACAGCAATAATTTTTAAATCTTAATTATAAAGCTTGCAAACGAGGACACGGTGACGGGACGATATCGATCGCTTCTGAAGTGATTGGTGTCAAGGGGTCAAGACAGTAAAATCTGGAGTCAAAAGGGAGACTTGCCCAACAGTGGGAATCAGTAAAAAAAAAAGTATAAAAAGTCCGTATGTACCTGTCCTTCCATGATTTCATGAACCAAGTGCGTCTTCTTATGTCCACTGACCGTCGTCAAGTCTTTGTCATACAAGTAACATTTCTCGCAGAAATATACGTCGCTACATTTAGTACATTTGAATTTCAAAACCTGGAAGTAATCATTAAAAACTAGATTAAAATTCAAATGAAGTAACTGGTTTAGATTATAAGGAGATAGATATAAGGTAGATTACATAATTATTTATTTATATATTGCCATACTAATTAACACATGACAAGTTTCCGACAGCGCCCAGTGCATTTTTTAGGCGACCGACCTTTGATAAAGAACATACTTTATAAATCGACTTGTTTCTGGTTTTTGCTCATTGCAAAACGCAACGTTGAAAAGTTTTTTTTAGATTTGCATTTTTAGAGGGTTTTCGTGATTATTTTAAAAATATAAAGCGGCAAAGTGCAAGTCGGACTCGCGCACGAAGGGTTCCGTACAAAAAAGGTTGGTGTCATGGTTCATGAGATACAGCCTGGTCACACACGGACAGCGGAGACTTAGTATTAGGGTTTTACCCTTTGAATAAAGGGGCGATGGAGACAGCGTCGTAGGTACGACGACAAAAAAAGAATTGCAGGCGTTACATGGAGGAGGAAGACGCAAGATCGAACTTTGTAGCAAGCTTTAGCGATTCAAAGCCTTTACGACTGCTTTCCCGCGCTAAACTGTTTTAAATGTGGAGGCCCGCCAGTCCGCTGACAGTCGTCATCTGTAGGTATATCACGCGCACCAACCTAAACCGCGAGTCCCAGAACTTATTGTTTAACCATTTATTGAATCACTATGATTTACATTTTACATCGTAAAACTCATTTTAATCAACCACAACCTATGCTATTTTTACTATTTTTTACTCATTACGTGACTTAATATCTGACTACACTATACTATCACAACATAGTCTGACTAATTGTAACACTCTATTCAAGACACAATACATAGAATTTATCTGAATTTATTCATATTGTGTTGAATAGATTGAATGGTAACCTAACCAACCAAACCAAACTAGATTGAATGGTATGAAAACGGCGCCACTTTGCAGCAAAAAATATGGGAGGTAAACAATAAGAGGTAGAGATCTGTGTGGGCTTTAACGTACAAGTGTGTGCAACAGGTAGAACGCATTTTTGTACTATCGTAAACATAAATGATGCCACTAATAGAACAACCAGCCAATAAAAAAAATAAAAGAGCGTATAAAATAGGTTTGATAAAATGATGTCTGGGGATTTATGAACTTATGACCTATAGTACTAGCTGAAGCTCGCGGTTTCGCCCGTGTGGATGTCTGTTATCCAATGCACAAAAACTTGACAAATTGTATTAAAGCCTTCCTCGAAAACCACTTCATTCATTGGCGAAAACAACATGAAAATCGGTGCAGTTGTTTTCGAGTCTGTCACGAACAGACAGATAGCCGCGGCGGAGGACTTTGTTTTATAATATGTAATGAAGTACCATAGTACAAAGAATTCTGAAGTTGTAAATAAAATACAAATAGAAAGAAGGAAAAATTTGAACCTCCGTCAGGACTCGAACCTGCGACTCCCAGTTCAACGCACCAGTCGCTTTAACAAATAAGCTACAGAGGTCCCTACCCAAGTTTTTTTTTTTTGCGAGGTGAAAAGCTTATGACTTCCCCACGCCGAGGGCACGGCATGGGGATATGTCGGACTTTAACCGAATAAAAACACCCCGGTCCCATCATTGCCTTAGCCAGAGCCGGGGGGTCAATTGCGTATTCCCAACGCGGCATCACTCCCCGAGTCTGCCTCGCACGTCTTACGGCGACCTGCCCCCCTAGCCAAGTGACATTTCTACAAGCGTTAACGATGATGGAAATCGCTTACATGACTTAAAATGTATGAAAGTGACAAGTCTAAGTCACGTGACATATCGAAAACAAATGTCATTTCCATACATTTAATGTCATTTAAGCGATTCCTATGGGGCTGGTTTTGAATTCTCAAGACTAGCATTTTTGTAAGTGTGTTACCTGTATGAGCGGCTGTGCACAGAGCGCGCAGACAGCGGAGACGCTGGCGCGGCTGCGGCTGGCCACCACGCGCTGCGCCGCCGCCAGACAGCGCGCGCTGCCGCAGCCGCGCGGGCCCCACTCCCACACCCACTGCGCGCTCACACCCAGCATGCCCGCACTCTACACACACAACACAACCTTATCACCACTATCACTTAGGGATATAAAAAATAGTTCACGATCTATTCTCAGACCTAAATATACACGAAAAATTAAAAAATGGTCATTCCGTTTCGGAGGAGTTAATTTACATTTATGTTGTGACACGAGAGTTTAAGTCTCTCCAAAAATTATTAAATACATCTCATCATCATCCTCCTGTCCTTATCCCAATTCCATTTGAATTTGAACACTATCCATTCATAGTTTCTTTGGTTGTCCCCTTCCTCTATATTCTTATTGAATACATCTGTACTATAAGTGAAGCTATTGAAGCGGGCTAGGGCGTCAGACTTGCGATCATGTGGTTGCCGATTCGTATCACACCCATTACACTACCGACGTGAACCCACTCGAAACACAAGCACCTTAGCTTAGGAGGTGTTTACAAGAATTCTAGCAAGTGCAACCCACATTGCTAGTTATCTCCAAAACTAAGCAAAACAGTTTTTAATTGTAGGTATGTGCTTATCTCTTAATGGGCCTTTTACTGAAAGGTGGTGTAGTGTAATGGTATATCAATAAGGCTACTTTTTTTTAAGTTCCAGGTGGAACATGAAAAACCTATGACACAAAAAAAAGGATAAACACACAGGGGCAGCTAGTTAAAATATTTTACTACATACCTTAGCAAAACAGGCCTCAACATCTTCCTTCACATGGTCACAACTGACACCAAGGTACTCGGACAATGCGGTCACATGTGTCAACAGTGCTGCTAATCTCCTTGGTGACACACAGCCATTGTGGTCCATGCAACAGTTGGCTAGTGCCACCCATTTGTCCGTTGTTGTCTCTTCACTTAGAATTATTAAGAGGGTCTTTGCAGCTAGCACTCTTATTGGTTCTTTTCTTTCTCTGGAATCACATAAAATTTAAAATCTTGAAAGTAATTAATAAATTATAAAATTGTTTCTACTTCAAGAACTTTTATTTGTGGGGTATTGAATTTACATACAAAGTATTATTGATTATTCACCATGGTTAATGTAGAAAGATACCTAAGCTATTGAATGTTATAGCCAAATATTGAACTTGGCTCCTGTTTTTACATTTAAGTTTTTTGTGGGATAAAATTCACACAAAATATCTAAAATTCATAAAAAACGCATACTATAATATAATGTTTTTTAAAGTTTGCGAAATATAACTAAGTACTTTTTAAATTGATTCTATTGTGGTTTATTTTTATTTTAGTTCCCAACGTTTCATTGCCTTTGCAGGTGACATGTTCAAAGGTATACTACCTCACACAGTCCATCTGTCCATGACATGAATGATGAAATGCATTTTAAAAGTAATTTTATTTCAATTATTTTATTTCATAGGCATGATACACCAAACAAAAGAAAATTATAATAGAGTTGGATCTTAATGAACTACACTTAGATAAAGACCTGTCATCATTCCTACCACCAATTTTAATCTCCTATGCTTTTCTGTAATTATTATTACATATATATATATTATATAATTTATTAAAGAGTTATATTAAAGAGTAAACATGTCCTACTTACCTATCATAAACATTAAGCAACAAGTTGATCAACAGGTCTACAGCTAAGTCAATGTCTCCAGAGAACAATCCTTCTTTCTCAGCAGCAAAGTATATGTCTGCAAGAACTGACTCCAGCTCCGCTGTGTCTAAGGACAGACTGCTTTCTGACAAACTAAGCTGGTGTCTGGCGAATACTCCTGAACTGATGCGAAGAGGAGGCACTGAAACATGGAACACTTGTTAGTTAGGGCTGTCTGAAAGATATCACTATTAGCGCTAAGACCCCCATTGTATCCTTTCACTGTTGATTCACACTTTCCTGACGGGCCTGTTGGTCTAGTGGTTAGTGACCCTGACTGCTAAGCCGGAGGTCGTGGGGTCGATTCCCACCCAGGACAAATCTTTGTGTAATGAGCACGATCATTTGTTCTGTGTCTGGGTGTTATTTATCTAAAACATGTATGTATTTAGAAATATATAAGTATGTTTATCAGTTGTCTGGTTACCATAGTACAGGCTCTGCCTAGTTTGGGATCAGATGACCGTGTGTGAGATTGTCCCAAGATATACTATTTACTATTTATTTACTATTTACTGTTGGGAATAATTTGAATGTCGTAACTCTCATAGTGTAGGTACAATAAAGGTACAAGTATCTTTTCTTATGGTTTCTTTAAATAGCAGCTTAATTAATCAGTCACATACCTATCTTTGTTACAGATCGTCATATTATAATCTAAAACATAGGTACTTTCATAGAATATGTTCTTATCTCTTAAACGTAAATAATGCAGTTAGCAGTTACCATACCTCTCAGATGTTTCTGTAAAGTATATATCTTAAATGCGACGCGATAAACACTGTATTTAATTCCGTCATAGTCCTCGAGTGATTCTAATATTTTCTTGAATTCAGGATGATCATATTGCTGTGTCCCAGTTCCCTCGCTGAAACAAAAGTTTTGAAAACTAAGTCAAAAACAAAGTTTAAAGATACCTTGTACGAGTGAAAGTTATACGTACTCGATATAAGTCGGGTATCCAGACTCATTTTCCACTTTTTTCCAATTGGTTGAACTCATGTCGATTTCATTTGTCGTACTTTAATTAATAAAAATCGTGTCATTTAATTTCGGCAAAATTAAGTTGCAGCTTAGGTAACCGTCATTTACATTATTCAAAAAATCTAAAATAATGTGTCCAACAGTCCAACTAAACTTAAAAACTTCAGTCGGCGACAGAATCAAATGATTGGAATGCTGTTTAAGTTTCACGTTTTCTATTGGTTCAAAAGCGAATTTTATGCCAATGGAGCTATACTTTATTGGTTGCCTGGTTGGTTATACATTACGCTTTAAACTTGATTTCTAAACGAAACGAAACAACAAAAGCCAACAACAATAATGTCAATAATTATCTAAGAATAATATTTTTATGGGTGATTATTGCTGTGAATTTAATGCTGCATTCTTTTGTTTTTAATATTTAAATAAAAAAATGATAAAGGTCTGGATATTTTAGAAAAATACTTTTCCTTAAACTTGTTTGCATGCGTACAACGAAACGAGGTCTGATGACATTAGCCTGTTCTCTTAACTTCTTTTTGACGAATACAAAATTATAGCAGTTGAACGCCAATCAGAGGGCAGTTATTTTTGTTTACGTCCTATTATAACCAATCACAATCGAGTATACATAACTAATTTTTTCAACCATTTTCTCTTTGTAACGGAGACGCCATTTTGCAAGCGTCACTTGGCGGCGCGGCGTGTCGGGTTTCCGCATTTTGACCCGAAATACCTTCATTAAAATCATAATATTGTTTTTTTCGTTTAATATGTCGTATCAATCAAGTGTAGCGCAAGACTCTTTAGCTGCGGCACAATTAGAAATGACCGGTAACCCCAATGCATTAGCGTTGCGTCGGCCATTCGACCCGGTGGCGCACGACTTAGAAGCGAGTTTTCGTTTGACACGCTTTGCGGACCTCAAAGGAAGAAGCTGCAAAGTCCCTCAAGATGTACTTGGAAAACTGGTGGAATCGTTACAACAAGATTATTCACAACAAGACCAGGACCAATTTATGCATGTGGCGATCCCGCGCATTGGTATCGGCTTGGATTGCTCGGTGACGCCGCTCAGACATGGAGGTCTTTGTTTGGTACAAACTACTGACTTTTTCTATCCACTAGTAGACGACCCTTATATGATGGGAAAGATCGCATGTGCCAACGTACTTAGCGACTTGTATGCGATGGGTGTAACTGAATGTGACAATATGCTTATGCTCCTCGGTGTGTCTACAAAAATGACCGAGAAAGAACGTGATGTGGTCATTCCTCTCATAATGCGTGGATTCAAAGACTCAGCCCTGGAGGCTGGTACATCTGTCACTGGAGGACAAACAGTCATTAACCCCTGGTGTGCTATTGGTGGGGTGGCAACAACTATTTGCCAACCAAATGAATATATTGTTCCTGATAATGCAGTTATGGGTGATGTTCTTGTATTAACCAAGCCACTTGGCACCCAAGTAGCAGTCAATGCTCATCAATGGCTAGACCAACCTGAACGTTGGAACCGTATTAAGTTGGTTGTCTCTGAAGAAGATGTACGCAAGGCATATCATCGTGCAATGGACTCTATGAGCAGGTTAAACCGTATTGCTGCCCGTTTAATGCATAAATATAATGCCCATGGTTCTACAGATGTCACTGGCTTTGGTCTACTTGGTCATGCACAGAATTTGGCTTCACATCAAAAGAATGAGGTTTCATTTGTTATTCACAACTTGCCAGTGATTGCTAAAATGGCAGCTGTAGCTAAAGCTTGCGGTAACATGTTCCAATTACTGCAAGGACATGCATCTGAGACATCTGGTGGACTTCTTATCTGTCTGCCCAGAGAACAGGCAGCTGCATACTGCAAAGACATTGAGAAGCAAGAAGGATACCAAGCTTGGATCATTGGTATTGTGGAGAAGGGCAACCGCACTGCCCGTATCATTGACAAGCCCCGAGTCATTGAAGTGCCCGCTAAAGACTAAATAACTTTCAGTTTGAGACTATTGCAAATTTTTATATCTTTAAATATGACTTCTTGAGAACTGGATAAATTTTTATTATGAATAAGTTGATTAAGTATTTTAGTTTGATCTTTGATTTCCACTGTTTTCTTGTATGATAACAAGTTTACATAAAACAATTTTAATAGGTTTTAAAATTGATGTAAGATGCTTTTAGGAAACTCAATCTAGTGACTATTTTGGTGTTAATTTTGAGATAAGGTATCATAAATGAAGAAAGAAAATAATTCCATTAGGTACACATAACCTATTTGTTTGCAGCTTGTGGAATGTTTCTGCAAATTGTGAGATAAGTATAATTATTAGAATAAAGTTATTTTTCAGTCACCATGTAGTTTTATTTATTGTTAATATTTTTAAGGTATCTCAAGGTACTTTATATGCAATCTTGTAATACTAGAACTAAAAGTACATACACTCAATATACAGTTTAACTTCAAAAAGGGTCTAATGATTTAAAAAATCTGCCATTGTTGCCCCTGGTCTATGTGTCATGGTCTACCAATATCACACAAGCTACTGGCCTGATTGGTGGGAATTTTCAGACCACTAAGCACTAGTGGATTTTTCAAAATGGAATTAAGTTAGTAGGAACTTTGGTAATGCTAATAAATCAGTTTATAAATGTATTCATTAAGAGTCCTAGCACTGTTATTTCCAATAAAGTGTGATGTTATCTCCTAAACCTATGACATGTCAAATAAAACTAACTTTTTAATTTCTTTTTTTTATTCATCAATGTCTAGTTCGAAAATAAGGAATATCAGCTATCATCGCTTCACAATCCTGACAGAAGATTAAAGTAAAGTCAATGTTATGTAGGTACACTGACATTAATTTCCTACAATAATCTAGGCTATTTTAATTTTTTACTTAATATTGTGTTGTGACAATGATAAGTATAAAGACTTCAAATTAACAAAGAGATATTATATTAGAAAAGCTTCACAAGAACATAATATTGGCTTGAACCAATTTCTCATATTCCATTACAAATTTTAATCACAAATGTCTAATTAAATTATTGTTTTATAAAGAAATCACAATTTAAGGACACAAACTTCATTTTAAACTACACAGATTTAAACCTTACAAGCTTTACCTAATATAAAAATATTATCCTATAATGTAGCAATGTTAGATGCCCAAAAAAAATATAAAAAAATTTGAAGTTAAGATTATGTAGCAGTTGTGAGGTGTGACAGTGCTGACGAAAAGGATTTTTTTTTTCGTGGTGAAATGATAACTAGTTGATAAAGCCTAATTGGTGTTTTTCTGCACATTTGCCTGATGCTTGATTGCAGGCCACAGTACAATCCATGTACATACTTCCTAAACCACATTCTAGTTGGTAAGATATTATTTTAACAAAATATTTCTTCATTCTTGTCTATGTAAATACACAATGGTAAAATATTAATGTTTTAATACTTTTGCA
Source organism: Plusia festucae (assembly GCA_950381575.1). NCBI lineage: Eukaryota > Metazoa > Arthropoda > Insecta > Lepidoptera > Noctuidae > Plusia > Plusia festucae. Next base: position 3,166,931 of record OX494447.1, read on the forward strand.
TGTCAATATTACTGTTAAATTGAATTTAAAATTATAATGCTATTAAAATACAGAAATGTTTAATTGAGGCACCTTCAAATACTGCATAACTAAGAGTTATTTTCCAAGCGCTTAAATTACTGAACACATTCTTAATTTATTTTGTTAAGGCTATTGATATAGTATTCCATTCGATTTTTTTTTTGGTTTCAAGTATAATGGAACCTCTAGAAATATTTATTGCATACTTAATATTAAAACTTGGAATGAACTTAATTCACACTTCAATTTTCCACTAAAATACAAAAATTACAGCCACATATAATATGATAAAGAAGTTCAAAGATTCAAATGTAATGGCACTTGACAAATAAATGAATTTATTTTTCCCAAAATACATGAGACCAATGAGTTTCAAGAATCATAGTATAATTTGACCTAAAACTGTGTAATATAAATGTCAATACAAAACTGCCATACACTCTGTAATGTCTATAACTGAAGCACAAACTAACTGCTGGCTTGTAAGCAGATCTTCAGTTGAGTGGTGAATTGAGACATGGCCTCTTGCGGGGTCGGCTATCATCGCCATTCTGTTCAATGTGACTCTGGTCGCGCTTTTTCGGTGAATTGTTGTTCTGTAATTTTAACAGAGTATGCATTAGTAAAACAAAGATAATAAGAGTAATCTAAAGTGACCCAGTTTGTTTGATTATATAGCTATATGTAATACTACAGAGTGAACTTTGTAGTTATTTAACTTGCATCAACTATATCTTATTTACATAATTATTAGAATAATAAACATAGAATAAATAAACACAATTATGAAAAAAGAAGACCAAATTATTACTAATATCAACAGCATGTAATACTAATTTAATTTTCATACAATGTTTAGGTGATAAGAAATCCTAACTAATTCTAATAAACATAAATAAGAACATTAAAGTAACATCTAATACCTAAATTATAATAGAAATAACCATCATGTGGAATTTTTAGACTGAATTAGTAAACCAGACATGAACCTATGAATAATGGAGTAAATTGGTCATAGCAGCCACATAGTAAAATAATACATAGATCCTAATTAATAGGTATTATGAAACTATCTGGTATCAACAACAGAACTTTAACCTATAATTAAGCAATGTGAGTGCTAAAAATAAAAATTATAGTTAATTATGGATCAGAAACATATTTCATCAAATAAGTTTTGTGTAGATTAAAATCAAATGTGTTAATTTAATTAACAAAAGTTCCAAAATTATATAAAAGAAAGTTATTGCAGTGTCCATAAATTAAAACATTTACCTTTTTCTCCCATTGCTGATGTAGATATCTTAACAGTATATTTGTTTTCTCTGTTACAATAACTGAAAACAAACAAATTTTCATCATCATACATTTCGACATTATTATAAAGATGGAACATGCAATGCAAAACTCAATCAATAACAAGTTAATAAGCCATTAGGTTAGGTTATGGCCTAACACTAATGACCTACAAAATGTTTTCTTGAATTAGCAATTGGCCAGTGGCGTTAGAGGTAATATAGAATCGTATACTCAACTTTGTTCAGAAGGTATATCCTTAGTCGGTAAGTATATTGACGGTCTTTTAGAACAATTTCTGATTCCATGATCCGTATTGAAAAGAGTAAAGTTGTGCTCGTCGTACGACGGTAGATCCTTAAGGAATTCCATCACCGACTGCCGAAATATCACAAAATTAATAAACAATCTTCAATTGGTAAAATCAAGGACCAAGCATGGTGCGCAATACAATCACTTGTGCTCGACATACGAACGGAATGCCACCACTCACCATTATAGACCTATAATGATATGGTCGGTACACGTTACTTAACAATCGACAATTTGATAAATCAAACAATAAAGCCAAAATAATCAAAAATAAAATTCTCAACGATCGCTTGCACGAGCAACCAGATGAGAATGACAACTATTTATTGACAACCGTAGTAATGTTGCCATTTGGCAGACAGATAAAAGCATAAGTAATTGCTACTGCAAAAATACATTAAATTTACCTTATTGTATGTTTGTAATGAGGTTTGAAAGCTTCATCTCAAGCTTACAAATATTAATGGTAATATTATAAAGCGTGTTTTACTAATAACACGCGTTTATTCTTATACGCGATTATATAATATTGCGACAAAATTTACCGACGACTTACCCTTCACATATATATATAAAAAAAGGCGGCAAAATTTAAATCTTGAGAAACTAAATTCTATTTTATTCCACGGTTAAATTTTAAATTACTCGCCGTTCTCTGAAATTTTGATTTATATTTGTGATGTATAATAGTATTATTAACTCCAACTTTAATAGAACTTATAATCCAAATGGAAGACAAAATGCTTTATCGGACATAAAGAAGTTACTAACATCTCGTGATACAGCTGCTCAGAATAAAGCTTGTGGCTATTTGATCGAAGTTATAAGCCGTTATAATAGAAATTCAAATGAAGGAGCTCGGATGATCGAATATTTATTGGACAATGATATTACAGTATTTCTGTGTGAAGCCACTTCAAACTTAGATTTTATACTTTTTCGGTAAGTTACCATTCCTAGTAATAATAATAATAATAATAATCGTTTATTTCAGGCAATATAAAACAATGCAAAACAAAGCTTACAGAGGCCCATATTATATATACCTTACAGACTAACATACATACAAAAATATAAACTTATAACTAAGTCACGTTTTCGCGACGTGTGACGCAAGTTCTGTGAGATCCGGAGGACGCCGGCGGCCGCGGAATTTCCTAAATACGACCCCTTTCGGCCACAGCTCCTCTTTCAGAATCGCCGATAGTCGATCGGTCGGGACGCGTACAACAAACGAGTTGAAGTTAACTGTGTTGCGCGATTCCAACTTCTCGACCACAAACCGGGTCTTCATTTTCTTCTCCAAGTACTCCATCACGTCGGAGGCCTTCGTGAGGAAGTGGAGACGCGACACATACACATGCACCACAGGAACAGCGGGGTGCAGGATATGTTCTGTCGGTGCGGTGCCACACAGGTTGCGGCGAAGAGGCCTTTTCTTCTTTCTCTCAACCTTAGTAAAGCCCTCCTCATCCGGCTGACGTGGTAGCGCCGCACTAGGAAGGCGTTCGTTGCGGGTGCTCCCGGTAGCCTTCCCGGTCCTCAATATATTGCACGCTTTGGGTGGCTGGCGGGCAGCAGCAGCGGCGTAGTGACGTTGAGGCGTTGACGTCACGACGACAGGCGATGCCTCCGCGGGGGGAGGCGCGGGGCGAGGCGCAGGCGCCGGCTGTGTCTCAGGTGTCGCACACATGAAACTTGCTGACCCGACTTTGCATGCGCCGCGTCGCGTGTTGATGTTATTGACCTCCGGTGAACTACTTACGGCCAGCGATTTACGCAATGATGTAACTTCGGCACGTAGCTCACTGATGGTGTCTTGCGAAGCCTCCAACTTCAACACTACCTCCGCCAGGCTGGCTTTCAGGGTTGTGATGTCCTTGAGCAACCTGGTAACATCGACGTGGTCAAATGTCACTGGCGGCAACTTGTGTAAGTTTCTAGTGTGTTTGAAATCGGTGTTAGAAAAAGCCGAGTGTACTGTGTGCGTAATTTCTTGTCGCTTCTATGTTGTAGAGAACTACCAAGTTAGTTTGCTGTGTGCACCTACATATATTGTATAGTGTCGTAATGTAGGTACATCATGTACCAGCCCAATATTCCCATTTCCTGATATTAATTGCCCAGGTCCATATTATCATGTCTCCGGCTACTGTGGCGCTCCCGGCAGTTCTTTTCCGACGAGCATGCCGCTCACTCGATGACTGCGGTATTACGCGCGCTGGCGCACTACGCCGGCAGCGGATCGAAACCGCCCGTCGATGCCTGCTTGCATTTCTTATGTGACCTTCTTAATGGGTGAGTTTTATAGTCCCATGTCTTACGCTATTCTCTCCATATTCTACCTAGATAAAACGCTACCTGTTTCCATAACATCGTATGTCTATTCTCTATATGGTAAAAAAGTACAATTGAGGAAAATGCTATACTTTTAGTATAGTTTATTAAGATAGCATTAGACAGAGTTCTTCTCTTAGTAAACATCCCTTTTTAGCGAAAGGAATATCTGTATCCTATTGGGGCATATTTTAAGACCCTCGGATGTCCTTATAGGAATGCCACCGACGGCAATTATTTCTGTGTTCGTTTTTCATCCCTGCAGTTCGACTTCCATCGCTATATGTACAAATTTAATCAATTTTGTTTTGCAGCGTAGCTATTAACAAGACCACACCACCGTTATCCCACCAAAGCGCTTACAGCACTGTCCAGTTGCTAGCTTGCCTAAACGCTCTATCGAGCCACGTCAGCACAAATCCAAACACAATTCTATCCAGCGCTTTAGTGCTACACGGACTTATTTCCTACCAGCCAGACAATTTAACAATTAACACGAATACTGCGAATGCTTTACTTGAAGTGCTTAAGAAATGGTTCGGTCTTCTAATGGGAACTTTGAACCATTCGATGTTGGTAGGAGATAACGGAGATTCAGGATTGTTCTATGCCGTTATCTGCCAGCTCGGATTGGACGTATTTGGGTAAATATTTATTAGAAATGTTTATTTCTTTTGTTTTATTTATCTATAAAGAGTCCACTAATGTCTGGTGATGTATGATAATAAGCATTGTCAATTAAAATTGGAAGGGGCGTTTGCACAGGCTGGTCATACAACTGTTATTTAAACCATTGCATCCATAAATCATTAGAATTTTGACTCAGCAAAGAGAAAAATTTAATCGAAAAAAAAAGTTCCGATTCCAATAATATTATTTGACAATTAAGTTCATATTATGCCTAAACCCTTTAGCTATCCTATCATGTTTAAAATCTCTGCCCATAACTCCCTGGATATATCAACTATGAGAAATATTAATCAGATAGTCCGATCATAATTATCCTACAACAGGATACGATCCCTTATCAGCTGTCTTCACTCGCTAGCCCGTCGTAATAACAATAATTAACTATTCCCATTAAAATGATAGCGATAATGTGGAATGAATTTCTAGCCTTATAAAGGTGATCGGTCGCGATCAGAAAGCGGACTTCGTGCAGACGATATTGAGTGATGATCACGAGATAAATGGCTTGAGGCAAAGTTTGGCGCAGATGAAGGAAGCTGTTAGACTCATAGTGGCTGAGCTTGTTGGCTTTACGAAAGTAAGTAAGATTGGATGTATACTTGCGTATTTAAAAAAATATTTATTGAAAATATTTTTTACCGTATGTAACAAATGAAATTAATAATAGTGAGTCCGTCTGTCCGTCAACGTCTACCACGGGTATCAATCAATATGTTGGCAATTTATCGGTATCGGTATCGGTATCGGTTTTAGTTGGCAGTTAATTTAGTTTAGTACCTTGAGATCATACTTTTTGGGCACGTATCTTCTTTGTATGAGTTTAATGCCGTGCAGACTGTATCGTTTATCCATAGTTTAACATAGATAAATAATGTTAAATGAATACCTATAATCTAACTACCAGTAAAGTTTATGCTATCAATAACTAACCCTTATAGAAAGAGCAAATGTATTAATTATTCCAATTGGTACATTACAACCAGAACACAAATTTATTCAACGTTATCCATGCTGTTTCCTTTTAAACAAATTATCTTTGTAAAATACCTTGTCACCGGATAGTGTTAGACATTATAATTAACTAGTCTTATAAGGAGTGGAAACTATATTTTCGATATAGAAATACAGTACCTAAGTACTTTAGAGAGTTTGTAGTACTTAACTGCGACAATATGCCCGGTAGCTCAACAATTAATAAACCATATTTACCATAATATACTTTTGATAAAACATTATAGGATATTAAATATCTACAATACAAGATAATATTAGCAAGTAGATACAATAACTCATTTTTACGGTTGATCTTTCAAATGAATTCATAATAAACGCTAAAGTTTGTCATTGTGTGTGTATGTTTGTTACCTCTTTAAGCTCAAATGGATGGATATACCAACCTCCATATCAAATTTAATCAAAATTGGTTCAGTCTCCTGACGCCTTTTCAACCTGAAACAATAAAGTTATACCTATACTTAGTAACCCGCGGTTAACATGCGGGGCGCAGCTAGTGCATCTACAAATTTGAATACAGAGCCACTTAGTTCTACGGACACTTGATGAAAATCATGAAAGAGACTCAACTTTAATTTATATTATTATATTTTTTATTATATTATTATTTATATTATTTTTCTAAATAAATCCCATTTCTTCAAATAGTCGCTTTCAAACATTTAAAATTTATCTACCAATAGAACCATTGTTCTAGTTACCAGTAAAATGGGTTGTCGAGGTCGGATAGGCAGTCGCTCCATGTAAAATATAGTATTCAGCTAAAACCGGTAAAACTGGAAGCCGACCCCAACATAGCTTGGGAAAAGGCTACGCGAACCATTGTTGTCCTTCTGAACGACTTTATCTTTTAGGAACATCAAGCACAAATCCCAACAGACGAATACAACGTGTTCTTGAGGCTATTACTGAATTACTTCTATGACAACACAAACGAAGAAAATATTACAGATTTTTGTGATATGCTGTTTTCTAAGGGATATCTTATGATGCTGCCACAGGTTCAAATAAACAGGTAGGTAAATGTAGAAAAGAAGAATAGTCAACATTGATTTTCAGGTAGAGTCTGAAAGATGGGAAGGTAAGAATCCCAATCATTTTACCCATTGCGATTTTACTTATCGAAGTAACAAAAATTGACAACTTAAAAATATTATTCAAGTTGGTTCAAGGCGGTAATCATTTCTACCAATTCTTTATTTGTTTTTATAAATTACAAGTCTCATCGGAAACCATTGCTTAACAGATCTTAGCCGTTAACTTAACTCAGATCTCATACTTACATCTAAAAGGCGATCTATCAGGCGTAGGACCTACGGTTTTACGTGCCTTCGGAGGCAAGGGGGTGTAAACACCGTCACACTTCCTGACTCCGAGCGGTACTGAGAATTTTAAACTCAGTTAATATTTTTCACTCGACCCGGGTTCAATCGAACCCTCGGGCACGGCAGTCGCGCCTGCGACCACTAGAACAACGAGTCAATCACTATGCATTTAAACCTATTAAAATCAAACACACAATTTTCAGAAACGATGTTTCAGTGCGCAAAGTTAGCACGCTCGTACTGGGCGAGATGTTAAAGGTTCTAGCTGATAAATATCTGATGGTGAACGATGTTCAACCTGGCAGCGATACCTGCGCCAAAGATATTCATGTGAGAATACATCTATTTACGTTTATATTGTTAATTTTTTTTCCCTTAAAATTTAGAGCAACGCCAATTAAACGCAGATATGTCTCTCTTTATAATTTGAGTTAGCCATTTAATTAATATGGATTGTTTAAAATAATTTGAGTATTTATTTACCACTGGCGACCCGTCCTGGCTTTTAAGCACATACATTAATTCTTATAATATACTTCACAAACTTCCTCCACATATTTGCAGTTGTTAATGTGTTACTTTGCTGTTTTCCTCCAGATTAGGGACTCTAAGAATAACCCCCATGGGCGTAAGGGGAACGCTCCCAAAATAGTAGTCATGATACCTATCGATAGGATATTTATTTATTTGCTCAGAATGTGCGTGTTTACAACAATAATAAAAAAATACATGTAAATTCTACAATTTTGGCATGCAAACATTGATGCAAATCATAATCATACATAAAAACATTGAGACAACTAAAACGTATGAGTCCAATAAGCAGTAATAACCTTTTGTTTCTGTCTCATCATCGTATTACATGACTACTAACTATCTTTTGTATTTTTTAAATACTACACGTTTTACAACCTTTTTATGAGTACCAACCTATTATAAGTGAACCGATGGTGACTCTACCAACTCTTGTGAATTGGTAGAGTCACCATCGGTTCGATCACGCTCGGCTTTGTACACAGGCATGCGAATTTTACGATTGATTATTGTAATTTGGTACCGTCGACCTTCCTAATAGCACATAACTTAAACAGATGGGTCTTGTGGAGTTGCAGTACGGCATAGAACGTCCGCACCGCATCGGCTCGCAGCTGCAGAAGAGCCAGCCTTACAGCTTGCTCATATACATCTACTTCTACTGCCAATCTTCGGAAAAGTATTACTTTTTATTCTCTTACTCGAAGGTTTACTGGGAAGCACTGTTAGAGCATCCCATCTCCTTCTATTTTCATAAAACTCATTTTATCCCAGTTTTATTTAGATTTTAATTCCGCGATAGAATCTTAATGAAAAAGTTTTATTTCAATGTCTAAACGTTACGTAAACCTCAGAGATCATAATGCCAAATCCGGTTTCTTAGAATAGAATTTTAAGTACCGTGATTTTTTTTTACAACAGACTAGCCAACTAAAATTGTGAAATATATTAGTGTAGTATTAAAGTTATAAATATCAAAACTAATTCAAACTATAAATAATATCAAAACTAATAATTTGCTATAAGTTAAATTCACTATTTTGAAACTGTATTTTCAGTCCTGAAGAAGCGACGGCACAACTTCTGCCGTACCTCGTGGAACATATTCTGAAGCTGCCGAAGTCGTTCAGGCCTCCTCCGTACATTATAAAAGCACTTTGGCTTGTGTTTGCTGTAAATATGTAGTAGTTGCATTGTTAAACTTTGTTTGTTAAATTATGCATTGCTCCTAGTTAGGTACTTTGTACCAAGTGTTCTACAAAATGAAGATATCTTAAAAAAAAACAAAGCTGAGAGACATAGATTTCATAATCATATCACACTTTAATAAGATAAAGAATATTTTTTGTTCTTTTCTCTCACTTCTTTCTTTCTCAGTGTCCTAAATAATAAATTGACCTTCGTTATCTTGTTGTCATACGAAAAGTTTAAATCAATCCAATCCAATTTTACGTTACCATTGTCCTGTCTCAAGTTAATATGAGCATTTGTATTAACCCTCAGATCAAGTTAGTTCTTGATCTGAGGATTAACCATAGTTTTAAGTTTTTAAGATTTTGAAACCTATTACAATAAATTTTCGTAACATTACCAGATGTCGACTATATCAAACGGCTCCCTACAATCTCTGGACGAGAGAGTGTATCTAGAGAAGGCCACAGACCGTCTCGTCACCATGTTACACCCGGACCCCTCGGTATACTACACCCATAACCCTGCCATATTGCTGTGGGCGTTCACTTCGCAAAGGATTTCGCATTATGTGCAGTTGGCTGTTGTAAGTTTACACAATGAAGCCTACTTTTATAATGTAACGCGACCAATAAAAATACTGAAATGTAGAATTTCGTTCCTAAAAAGATTTAAAGGAAGAAAACTCCAATACACTGAACGTTTTTTTTATCTAAGAAGCAGAAAAGGTCGTTCCAGTATAATTAGTATTACAAACAAAAATAGCAATAATCTGAAGTAAACCTTTCCTTGTAGCTATCCCAATGGCTTAAATCTGAAGACTCTCTGCCAACCGATCTGACAACCCAACCCACAGTGTGGGAACTCCTCCTCAACATTCTCATACGATGTACCGACAAGACTATCGTGGGGAACTGTATAGAGGCGTTACACGTGTGTTTGGAAGACGGAGATGAAGACGCGAGGCAAGTCTTCGCTGGGCTCGTGTGGTCGATGCTGCCGAATGTACTGTCAAAAGTTCTGATTGATCCTGAATGCCAGATAGGTAGAGAGTTTTTGTTCTACTTACTTAAATTATTTTGATTACATTTTCATTTTTTTTTTTGGAATCAAGATAGATATTGTACAAATTTCATGGTACAAAAATAATAATCAATAATAATCTTTTATTTTCTCATCATCACTACAATAAATACAGATTGTCAGTTCAGTAAAGATGTAACAAAAGATTTAGACACTCTATTTTATAAGTAATTACAAAACTTAGTAACTTGTAGATATGTTTTGTGTATCGTTAATTTTGCTAAAAAAACTATTTTTATTCTTGTCGATTTATCTCTCTTCTCCATTCATTTATTTCTATTTCATTAAATCTATTCTAAAAATGTCATGGTGACCAAGCGGTTCAATTACCATTTTGAAAGTTACATGTACTTTCATTATTTTAAAGCACTATTGACGGAAAACATCGTGAAAAACTGTATTCTAAAAATTAGAATTTGAAATCGCAAATACGCAATGAGCAAGCGTGGGTTGAAGGTGATTAATGCTCATTCCTTCGCTAAATGGGAAGGGTCTTGTGCCCAGCAGTGGGACATTTATAGGCCGTAATTATTATGAAAGTATTCTAGCATTTAATTAATCCATTACTTCCAAATTTTTCAATCGTCTATCATTCTTCCAGATTCCAATATTTGTCATTTCCTAGACCTCGCTACAACATTACCACCGCTACAAATTGATCAGATAGTGTGTCTCAAAACAGCCGTGCTTATCACGGCTATATTCTCAAAGAACCTTCCAGATCATTGTGAGGAGAGCACCAGGCATCATTATGAGTACGTTTGTATGAAGCTCGGCCTGTATTTACTGAGCTTGGCTAACCAACAAAATGATAATAGAGGTAAGATCTTTTTTTCTTTTGCTTTTCACGTCGAATGTAGAAGTATGACGAATTTGACACCAATAGAATAGAAGATGCAATAGAAAGAAATAAAATAAAAATATAGACAGCTATAATGTGATTCGCGATCGGGAATAGATTGAGTGACAGTAGTTTATTGACGAATAATTGGTTGGATCTTACAAAATGATTATTTATTTAATTCGCCATGCACTAGTCATTGTAATTTATTAAATCTAAGCTATAATTATTTTATTGTAAGTAAGTATTAGCGGGAAACTCTTCACAACTATAATACTTTTTGTAGCGCGTTTTGAATATGGTTACAAAAAAACGTTTCGGTTAGGGTTAAGTACCAGTCCTTTCCAGATGTTAGAATTTTTAATGAACCAACCACATGGGAGACTGCAACACTGCAACAGCTTGGGAGAATTCGCAGGACGCTTTAGGCATATTCTGCGACTTGTCCAAAGCTTTTGATTGTGTATGTCATGATACACTCATTAGGAAACTGAACCACTATGGTATTAGAAGTAAGGCTCTTAGTCTTTTAAGTTCTTATTTAGACAATAGAATACAGAGAGTTGATGTGAATGGAAAAAGATCTAAAGGATCTGTGGTAACGATGGGTGTTCCGCAGGGTTCAATTCTAGAACCGTTTTTGTTCCTTATTTATATAAATGATTTACCTTTTCATGTAATTGAAAATCATAAGATTCTGCTGTTTGCAGATGATACTTCTTTAGTTTTTAAAATAAAACGCCGACTCGAAAATTTTGACGAAGTTAATAACGCGCTCTCTAGGGTTGTCCATTGGTTTAATGTCAATAATTTACTTTTAAATTCATCAAAAACTAAATTGATTAAGTTTTCAACGCCTAATGTAAGGCAAATAAGTACCAATGTACAACTGAATGGAGTAGAGTTGGACCCTGTTGAATCAACTGTTTTTCTTGGTATAACTGTTGATGCCAAACTACAGTGGGGCCCACACATTAACAAATTATCTGGAAGGCTCAGTTCAGCCGCTTATGCTGTAAAGAAAATCAGACAGATAACTGATGTGGATACAGCCAGAATAGTTTATTTTAGTTATTTTCACAGTATTATGACGTACGGCATTCTCTTATGGGGAAGCTGTGCTGATATTAATACTATTTTCATTTTACAAAAAAGGGCTATCCGCGCTATTTATAATCTAGGCCCAAGAGTTTCTCTCCGAGAGAAATTCAAAGAGATAAACATTCTGACTGTTACTTCGCAATATATTTTTGAAAATTTAATGTATGTTCAAAAGAACGAATCTAATTTTGTAAAAATGTCTGATGTTCACTCTGTTAATACCAGGAACAAACATAATTTAACTGTTCATGCTACTCGTCTTCATAGAGTTAGCAACTCGTTCATGGGTCAATGTATACGCTTTTACAATAAGCTCCCCGTTGATATTCGGAAATTACCCGTTAGAAAATTCAAAACTCATATTAAATCAAAATTATGTAAAAAAGGATATTACAAGATATCCGATTATTTGAATGATAAAGCCGCCTGGGATTGAGCTGCTCGCTTATTATACATCTGTCGTTTGTTTTGTTTGCATGTTGTAAATATTTATTTATATACAAATTGTGGACATGTTTTGCGCTTTTGCGTATACATTATTGTATTTCATATTTTTTTTTGACATGTTTTGTGCTTTTGCATATAATGTTTACAATTTTATTTAATTCAATTTATTAAATTCATTATTATATAAGTTCATGGGCATTGTAAGTGTAAATATTATGCAGGTCTATTATTAACTCTTTGATTTTAAATTATTGTACATCTTTTAGTCTGCTATAGTTTTGCAATCTGGCGATTTGAGGAAGTTGTTGCCCCACATATTTTTATGGTGTCACTGGTGGTATTGCTGTGTGTCGGGTTGTGCAGCTCCCTCGAAAATGGTTGAGCTGCATGAGCTATTCGAGGCATGCTTGCCATCTGTTGGCACAGGCTTGCTCAGATCGATCTGGTTCTTTCTTAAAAAGGCCAGTCCAGGAAAGACCCTGCATTTATTTACTCAATATTATTTAAATTGTATCATACTCATAACCATTTTTAAAAAGAGTAACCTATGGAGTTTCTTGCCGGTTCTTCTCCATAGGAATGACACCTTGGAACCGCGCAACTAGCGTCATTAACGTTTTGAAAGTGCCTGTAAAGGTCTACTAGACTCGAAAAAAATAAATATTTCATTTCATTTCATTTCATTTCATTTCACATAGCAATAAAAATCTAATAGTAGAATGTTTTGTATTTACTTTATTTAAATGTTTTCTTTTATGCCCATGTAGAGTTTAAGAAATGCGTAATTTTCAGTGCTTTTAAGTTACACAAATCGCGTGGGCTTCCTCCAAGCTGTGTTGGCAGCAGCCGATAGCACCGACGAGAGAGTCGCTTGCGCAGCGCTGCAGTTGCTCTCCTATGTTATTCACTATTTCACCAAGAGCAACTATCAGGTACCTACTTAAAACATTCCGTTTCAGCAATTCTTAATATTAAGTAGCGAATTTGAAGAGTTTATTTTAAACAGTCACATTGAGAAAATGCCAATATTGACTGATTCCCAAATAACAGCGTGGTTCATTCGTTCCAAATAAAAGCTTCATTTTACTGAACACTTAATAAATAATTTACCTAAAGTTAAAAATTTTAAATTGTCCCCTAACACAATTTACAACATTTTCAGCCAAAATCAGTACTACAGATACAAACCCACTTAATCATAAGGTCCCTAAAGAAAGACAGTACAAGCGAGAGAGGTGCATCTCTACTACAACTGGTATACATGGTGCTAAACACTGGTGCAAGTTCACCTCTAGCGTTAGCGTATAGCGTGGAGGAAAAACCGACGGTGAACGCGCAGTGTAACGCTTTGAGGGCCTTGATGTTCAGGATACAATTGATGTTGTGCTGCAGGGTTAGTTCATCAATTACTTATTTTTTTTTTCTGTTCTAGTATTGACCTTCAATAAATAGCTTTTTTTTAATATACTTAAGTTAGAAACTTAATCTCTACTAATCTAATACTAGAAAGTGTTATTTGACTCTTAAAGTTACGTGAATCAGGGTTCTACCCAAGAAAAGTAACTTTATAGAATTTATGTAAAATCTACGACTAAAGGGTTCATTAACGCCAATCACTGACTACTCTCTTGTCTATGTCTTCTGAATAAAATTCAAATATTCTAATAAGTTCTGAAGTGTTCCGCTATGCAAAAGTTACTAGATAAGTAGGTTTATGAGTTGTCTGGTTGCCATAGTACAGGCTCTGCCTAGTTTGGGATCAGATGGCCGTGTGTGAATTGTCCCAAGATATTATTAGATTCAAGCAGTAGACAAACCGATCTTTAATTGGAGTGAGTCTTCAGAAAAATAGCACAACCATGTACCTACAAAGTTCGTTAACATAACATGTTTACTTACCTGACTGTTACAGGTGTTCTTTAGAATACATTTTTTTCCTCATTTTCAACAGGAATCGAAAAACCAATCGTCAGCGGGCTGGAAAACTCTAAGTTCAATATTCAAACACGCAATAGTCACTAAGAACGACACAAAACTAATAGCCACACTAACATCCCAGCCTTGGACGCACACATTGATACACTTCCAACTGACACAGGAACTGACCCAAGAGTTCTTAACATTCACTCATAATTGGTTGACATTATTAAAGATCACGATAAAGAAATGCCAGGTAATAAGCAAGGTCCAGCTATGCAAGCAGAGCCTGGTGATCAAGACTATGGTGTTAATGAAGAAGAATTTGAACGTGACTGGAGACTTTAAAGATACTAATGAGAAGTTGTTGGTGATTGTAGACGAGATTTTAGAAGATTCTGGAATAAAATTGTGATTGAATTTCTATGTCAATAAAAAACATATTTATTTTATGTCTAAGATGAAATGCATTTGTATTTATTTCGCATCAACCCATCTTGCAATGTCCGTGTTATGGAAAAGATTTGCCCACGGACTATTGAAAAAAAATTGAACTTCCAAATAATTTGATTCGTATTTTCAAAGAGCCTACGTGTTGCGATGGTACAATTCCACACGTGAGGTAAATTGCTATTTCCAAATGCAATCCTCTACAATTGTGTAACCATTGGCACTAGCCCTTAGAAAGGTACAAGTTACACCATTGCTATATGTATTATAAAATACATTGTATTCAAACGTAACTTGTATGCATAATTACTAATTAACTTTCTATTTTAACGATTGTCCAAAATATTCCGGAACCACTTTCCTCGCGCTTTCCAAAGGACGAGAGAAATTATATGGTACAAGCCCATATGTGTAGGCCACTTGTATGGAATAGGAATGAGCATGGAAAGCAAAGACAATAGATATTAATTTATTTATCGATGCAGTTAACGCCTGCGTATTTATATGCGGACGATTTATATGGCGTTTTGTCATATTGCTAGAGAAAGCAATAGCTTAAAGTTAAATGGATAGCACGCAGGTGGACGCATAACTTAAGATTTAGCAATATTGCTGGCAAAGGAAAAGCTCATACGCAACAACAGATATTTACGGGACCTATTCTAGTAGTCTAAAACCTAAAACCAAACCTCTGTATAAATTACCAACTTAAAGTTTAATTACAATTTGTAACGAGAATTAAAACCAAATTATGATTAAGAAATTAAGGATAGGAGACAATATTGTGCCAAAAAAATCAAAATATTTTAATAAAGATACTTTTAATAATGACTGGCTGTTAAATGACCCGATTCATATGCACATGATTGCAGGTTACCAATGTGACGATCTTAAAGTTATATTTAATTTCTTACTTATTCTAAGACACCATCAACAAACGGTGAAGGAAAACATAAGAGGGGATCGTCGACCCGCAATGAGCAAGCGTGGTGTGATCAATGCTCGTTTCTTTTCTTAATAATGAGGTGAGACCTATGTCCAGTAGTGACATGACATTTATAGGCCGGCATTATAATAAAGAGACCATACATACTTATAGAGATATAAATATTTCCAAAATAAACAAATATTCACAAAATAGAGTAAAAACGCGCTTTTAGACAAGTAGGACACCAACTACATACATTATGATCAGCAGATAGTTAATAAGCCTAACAAAAGAAACAAAGATGCTGAAATAGCCATCTTGTCATATGACTGGAGAAAGCAAAAGATACTGCTCCAAGCGTGAAGCATTAATGCTGCTCGCAAATTTTAATACGGTTAAGGTTGATGTTGTTAATAATTATTTTTGATTCAGTGACATCGTTACGATTTCATGCATGAAGTTTCATATAAGATGAGCACATTTAATTACTTTATTTATATTTATAGTCGTTAAAAGAAAACAACTGTTACGAACGTGACCAGCGGTATATAAATTCCAACGTATCATTATGATCGTCCGGTATTAAATTATCTTGTAATATGCTGATATTATCATTGGTGTGATTTTTTCTTGTTAAAGGAATATCAATTTCAAACTAAATTGGTACCAAGTTTACTTCCCTGGGGGATACCAAAAATATAAGACTGAAAGAATAGTTTGACCAATACGCATGCGTCCAGACTGTAATAAGATGGGATGTTCAGGTGTTTCAATAAAACTTGTTTTACTCGTTCAGTAAATTTATTCATTACTTTCAAGATTAATTATCGCTTTCATATTGTCATGGATAAGATATAGTTTAGATGTTTCTTCCCTATTGTGTTTTCATTTTGTTTTTTCTAACCTTCATCATTCCTCTTCCAATCATTATTGTCATGCATGCTATTCGTGTATTTAGATTCCCTATTTACAAAAGTTTTGGGCTGTCACCGGCCGTAAAAATAACATTCTCGACACTTTCTATGATTTCTTTTTACGGAATCATTATGTTGCAAGTTCTTGGTACTACTTATTTACCAGCAACGTGTGGTTACATGGAATATGTTTGTTATTTAACTACGAAGCGGCACTTATTACAAGTAAGGGCTTTTGGACCGGTTCAAAGCGTTGCCGACGAACTCGTAACTATTTTCTCGGTAGCAATCATGATGTCGCACTTCTGAAGATTAAAGTCGAAGTTCAATGTACTTTTGTGATTAAAATTTAATTTCTGGTGAATAAATTATTTAGTCGGTAATGACTGTATTCATTGACTTTTTGTCAATGAATACATTACCGACTTTTTCCAATGTATTCATTGACTTTCTAAAACAAACAGATTTGTTGTCAGCATTATTGCAATTTTATGTTTTAGTTTTTGTAGATTTCGATGTTAAATCATAAGAAAAGAGTTGGCAAATCTATAATAAGTATATAAATATGTTAAGGGCGCAGTTTAAAATATTATCTACAGCAATCGATAAAGGTAAAATTTAATGCATCTTTAGAAATAAATAACATCTAACTGTCATCCCTACGCGCTTATACGGTACCAACTAAGCTAGTCGCTCGTCACATTAAATCAATTAATACTTTGAACTGCAGTAACCCGCGGCCGATAAATGCCTTGATCAATTTATCTTTTAAACGACCGCCAGGTCTAAGTTTCTCTGCGGTCGCTCTACAACTTCCTGGACCTCAATCTTTCCTGCTATGTATCCTGCTTATGTGCTCATTAATAAAAATTCGTTGCTAAATGCTCATAATGTCACCAACTCACCATGCTTATATTCCATTTAAAATAGCATTAGACAGAAGTTAAAAAAGGTTATTTATAATGTACACTTTGTTGCAAAAGTACAATAAACTTGTTACAGTTACGATTGACGCCTATAAAATAAAATCTATTTACATACCAGCTGTCACACTTATTTGTAATCATGTTAACCATTTTTCATAAGAAATTATGTGGCTTTCATTTATTTATAATATTTCATTCCAATCTAAAATGACAGTGTCAATGCTAAAAAGCTAAAAGAAGCAGTGATGAACAATACTGGAACGTTTTTCGTTTTACTATTATCCTACCATTATTTGTTTATTTATTATATATTTATTATTTTATTATGACTAAATCCTATGATGAAAACGAAGAAGTTTCACTAAAGTGTGTTGTAAGTTGTTATTTTAAATAAAATATTGTTCTAAAAAATATTCTTATAATTTAATCTTAATTAAATCAAAGTCATCATGACATGATTGGTTGTCTCATTCATTGTTTTGGTGTTAGTTTGTAATGTGTGATGAAGATATTGTTACAAATAAAGCGTAAAATAAAAAAAAAGTTTTATTTCGTTTATTAAGGTACTTAAAACAATTTCTTTGAAATAAAATGTTTTCAATTCCTGCTTCTGCGAGCCTCTTTTTTCTAATGCTATATTAAATGGAGTATAGGTAATTCATATTCTTACGATATTTTAGAAACAACGTTTTTTATGTGTGTTTAGTACCTTCATATCCCAATTATATTTTTTTCAGTTGTTTTTAATAATATTCTCGTCATTAAATTCGTTTGTACAGCAGTTGCCACGCAAAGACTAATAAAAACAGATTCAATCAATAATTCCTAATCTGTCGCATCTAGGTTGGGAATTTGAGTAGGGTCTTAGTGGGTATCTTGTTTTTCCGGGGAGATCTCATGGACTTCCTCCGCCCTAGCAAAGGCAGAGGGGTTTCGTACCGACTAAAACCACTGAATCGCTTTTCCCTTCCCATATACTGGGAACTACAGCCATACCTTTGGTGGGTACCTGGGTCAACAAATATAGGGACATTAAAATTTACGTAATTGGTTTACCAAAACAGTATTACTGTATGACGTCACACGTAACAAACCTACCACTATTTTGGAAGGTGGTGCTTGCTCCCTGCCGCCGGGCGCGAGTCGAGCAGTCGCCCGCAAACCGCTGAGCTAGCGCCACTTTCCACCAGCGACGCCAGCGCACTACTCTAGTGAGGCTATTGAAACTGTGAAGTGACAGTGATGCAACCGTGTTAATATTTGTGATCGATATGTTTTTACTGAGGACTTTTTGTACTGTTAAAATGAATGGTAAGATTTTTACAAATATTTTTTTCGGTTGGTGTCATTTTTCAACTTTAAAATATTTTAGGGGGAAAATTAAGTTGATACTAATCAACCCTGAAATAGTAAATAACTGCGGTTTTTTTCTGCTAATATGATGCTGCTAAATTAATGATAAAGTAACTGCAGTTCAAAATTGCATTTAAGTTTG
Source organism: Plusia festucae (assembly GCA_950381575.1). Taxonomy (NCBI): domain Eukaryota; kingdom Metazoa; phylum Arthropoda; class Insecta; order Lepidoptera; family Noctuidae; genus Plusia; species Plusia festucae. The sequence continues at coordinate 3,185,753 of OX494447.1, forward strand.
AAATGTCTAATGGCATTACAATTGCGGTAAACAATTAAGTACTAGAATTAGTTTTTCTCAGCCTAATTTAGGTCAAATTAGTTTTTTCAATCTTATATTAGGTTGTTGAGATAGGTATCTAAGTCCTATTAATAATTAATTATTTTTTCAAATTGTCTAGGCTCGAATTAATAAGTAATGGCCTATATGTAAACTTAAGTTAAGCACAACTTTCGCGAAATAAATTGGATATAAGTTACTTATTAACAACCATTTGTTTATAAAATTATCTAAAAATGACACCGCAAGCAGCCTAACAGGACGCGCATATAATTTTATGCGGTAAAGCCGTTAGTGGCTAGTGGCGCGTGCGTATCGATAAACCAGTAATATATCTAGATCGGATGCACTTATCGAGATAAGTAGGGCTTATTTTTTGTGCGATAGAATTAATACGTCCGGTGATGGACGGCCACCGCCTTTGCCTAACGGTTCACTTCATCCAGACGTTTCAGACACACTAAACTTTTTCCCGCTAATGCTAGATTTATCGGTTTCCGTACGTGCCGCGAGAGTTAATAGTGTTTCACTTTGACATGGTTTATTAAGCTTTGTAGAAAATAAGCATAGTTTTTGACAAAAACAAAAATATAATCAAGTAAAAAATCTGTATTATTTATACTTACTTTGAATGATTTCTTGACGGCTCTTCTTCGATACTCTACAACGAACAACGTTCTTATTAAAGCCTATAAAGAATTTACCATGTGAGAAGTACTTAGTAATTAAAATGTAAACGTACTTGGCAGAGTTCTTAACAATTGAATGCATACTTCTTTACACGACAAGTTTCCAATTTTCATTTGGCTGACTAAGCCAGCTACGCACCACTCATCACGATACAATTTAAAATACTTCATTCCTTTCTTTAGACTAATAGATATTTATAAATAATGATTTATAAAACCTAGATTTTCGAACCAATGAATTATCTTAAATTAAAGAAATATGGAACCCAGATAAGGAAATATCCTAATGTAATTAACTTTGTTTCTACATTTCTATAGTATAAATGTCTTAAGTGTCCAAATTTTCATTAAAAAAACTCTAAATTTTGTCAAATTACTGCATAAATATAAAACTGCTGACGAAATGATTCATTTCAGTAACCTTTGTCATCCCGTTTGCGGTTTGTTAGGTAACTAGGTGCCTACATAAGAATCATAATATGTCTAAGATATTATTTTGTTTATTGTTTACTGAACTGTACACCTTTGTATTGACATTTTACTATCTCCGATGAAAAAATAGAAAGCAAGTCGTGATCGATTAGATATTTTCACTTTTATTGTTCTCTAAAGTATACAAAATTAGATTGAATTCGCATTGTTTGTTGGTTATCAAGCGAAACGAGTGGATTATCAGAAGAAAAATTATAAGTAAAATTAATTTTGAGTTTTTCAATGCATGGTAGGAACATCCAAAAATGCTTTACGTTGTATTAAAATCTCGTCACCGTAAGAAAACACCATCTACGCTTATAAGTAGGCGCTAGCTTTAATCTGCGACGCTATAATAAAGAAAGTTACAAAAAATAAATTGCTCTTCGATAATGAGGTGCTAACTACAAAAACATGGGACTATCTATACAAGACTTGAATGACAAATTATCTTCATCATTTACTTAATCGGCAGGTGCGGTTTGTAGCTAAAAAGTTAAGAATGAGTGTTACAAATTAAGAGATGTTTTAAATACTTTAAAATTATTAGTTTAGTACTTTATCTGAAAACAACACATACACAATTCATAAATTGTTTTTTTTAATACCTAATGTTTTTACTGTCCAACTCGAAGTGCGAGCTATAGGTTTTTAACGACCAGACCTGAAACTTTTCAGCCCTGTGAAATTTCAGGTCAATTCTGTCAGTATTACCTACTCCGATTAAATCCTTGCGAATGCTTAAGCCCGACATACATTTTCATGCAACGGTCATTTATGTAAACCAACTACGAGAACTAGAGCTACAGGTAGTCATTTAGTAAAAGAGCTGAGATTATATTCATCATTATGAGTAGGTATAAATTGGTCATCATTGTAATACGCGATCGTCGATCGATTGTTTTAGCTTTCATGCACGCATAACCACAACTACGTGAAATTAATAGATATAGGTTACATTGTCGGAATCGGAAGTCGGTTACATATCGATAACCCGATTAAACGTGTTATTCAATACGATTGTGTGAACTTCAGTCGATCACGATACTCGAGTGAAAATGATTGGAACATTATACCTCACTAAGTATTATGTTTTCCAATCGTTGTAGAGCACGGAAAAAGTCCCTAACCGCTTTTCTATTTGGAGCGGTTACTTGACAGATATAATCTTATGGATATGATAAACAATCAATCAATATGTTGGAGACATTAGAACACGGATTAGACAGTTAAATCAGAGGTTATTTTATATCTTTTTGTATAAAAGAATTATAGTTAATAACTAAAGTAGGTACGTAATGCTCGTACCAAAAGATGCATTCAGTTTTAACTTGAAATTTATTTTAATCTGTGTAGTAATCGGTTGGTTATAGCTTCTGACACTTTATTTAAATTATGGTTTTTAAGTCGGTACCTACTACATAAATAGTATGATTATAGGTTAGTATATATTTTCTGTTCTCGCTATCTTCACTTCTCGAAGTTATTATTTACTTTCAAGTCGATACATCAATCATGAAACTCCATATATTGACATAATGAGGGGCGATGATCCTGCCTCATTTTTTATCTTTGTATACCTACCTATTTAAATACATTTTATCAAGATGTTGATAATATAATTATTGTTTACTGAGCCATAGGTCTGAATGTAATATTTTTCAATACACTGTTGTTAAGAACCCACATTGCTAGCTTGCATTTTTTCAAAGAAAAATATAATTTATTTTAATCGACACATTAATAGATTAGATCGCATGTTGATGAGCTTCAAATTACCTGAGGACTTCTTGATGACTACGACTAGTGCCAATTCGTTGACTCTATTCAATAAAACAAAAGCAATTCTCTTTCTCAGAAGATCTTTATTTAAACCAGTAAGCTTGACTAAATTACTTCATACAATATATGAAGAATGCAGTTGTATTCATAAATTAAAGAAATAAAGTAAAGGTAGGGTGATTGATTTATATTTCTGCGATTTATTTTCTAGCGATAGTTTTATAAAAGTTTAAAACATACAAAAACCCATGCATGATGTATAAAATCCTTTTTGTTGCTTCCGTCCATAGACAAGTAGTAAGTACACATATGCTTTCTAATTATATAGGCAAAGGAAATGTTTCCGCGGTGCAACTTTTACACGCACTGCCAAAGGTCTTATTTACTTTCCTTTATCTAGTCTATAATTTAAACCACAAATACATAGACTACCTGAAATTGTAGTCAAATTGTTAACAATTTAACAAAAAAGGAAGATTATTGATGGAAAGCCGGAGTGCCTTGTACATAGCAGAGAACTTAAATTACGCACCATGTTTTTTTATAAACGTGTTCATTAAGTAGGCTAATGATATGTTTTCAACGCCGATAAACGAATCTTAGCGTAAAATAATTGCGGTAAATGGAGTGTTAAGTAGATAGTCGAAAGTGCATTCTACATAAATACTAACTGTTTTACTGTGAAGCTATTGTAATATTTTTTCTGTAGCACGTATAATATAAGGCTAGTGTCAAAATATGCACCTTTTAATGGAATCATTGATGTAGCGGCAGTAGCCTAATAGCTAAAGCGTCGGATTCTCGATCATGTGTTTTCAGGTTCGAATTCCATTGATTGCACTACTACAGACGTGCCAATCCAATCGTTACACAAGCAATTAAGCTTAGCAGTGAGCACGAGGGGTTAATAAGAATATGAGTAATGTGCTAACCACATTGCTATAGTAAGATTTTTATTCAGTTTTGATAGGCCCGTAGAGAATATTCGAATGATTTGATTTTAGTTAATAAATAAAAGTGACCCTCTTTAGAAAACAAAGTCACTTAATAAAAAACCTGTTTTTAAAACGCGGTTTCGAGTATGAATACCACGGTACAATACATAGAGTAATTTATATCTGTTATATTTATTTCTGTGAGTATAAATAACGGATATAAATAACTCATTTTTTTGTAAAACATATTTTTTTATATGCAGTATATTAGTATTACAAATAAAAAAGTATTCGCGTTGGTTTTATTTTGTAGGTTTTCAGTCAAAACGTTATTGCAAATGAAAGTAACAAATTGAATCTAGATCTGAACATGAGATGTTAATCGAAGTACCATTCCTTATGTGTACGATAATTAACTTTCACTGATGGAAGTGCAGGGCTTAAATTGGTGTTGTTCAATATGGCGATAATTGTACTGTTACGAATGTAACCGATTCGTAGTAACAGATACTGTGATGTAGCGATATGGGGCATAGCAGAGATAGTGAATGTGTACTTTTGTATAGCTTATGTACTTATAGTAGTATCCTGTTCTACGTCATAATTTTTTTATAAACTGTTATAAAATAATCTTCCCTAAAAGGTGAGACTGAGTTTAATAGTAGGTAGTGATTTTTAATGGAGAGCCATGACTCGGTCAGTCATGGCACTCAAATATAAAAAAATTAAACTTTAAGTACCAACATACCAACTCTAATATCTCATCTAAACTCAATATATTACACTGAGTTTAGACGAGATGGAACTCTACTATTAAACTCAGTCTCTACTTTTAGGAAAGATTGTTTATAATATTTTATTAAAAAAACTAGATATTATAATATAAATGGATAGGTATATAAATCTTCATATACCTATATATTCTAATAATAAATGCTAAAGGAACACTTAGTGTTATACTAATGGACACATAGCGTTGTTTGAACTAAGACAACAAGCGTGAATGTCAAAATCTTAGTGTTGTATTATGCGCTATAAGGCTATGGGCGCACTACGAAATTTATTCGTTGCTATTTTTTTTTAATTTATGCAACGGAGTTTGTCAACGCTTCTAGGGCAGGTACAAAATATAAGTAACGTTCCGCATCTGCAATTTTAAATCGCAAACGATTTATTTTCGCAGTGCGCGGTCCTGTCCTTAATTATTTGTTGTATTTTGTGAACGTATGACAGCATGTATTTTAATTTTCTACATGTATGAGTTGCAACTTTCTTCGAGCAAAATAAATGTTATATAACTTTACCATCGCTTGCTGCAACTACGCGTTTTAACGTAATAATTAAGTATTATTTTCTAGGATCGTATAAGTCGGTGTACCTATTTCTATACTAATAATCTATAGCTTTTAAAATGTTTAATCGCATGGGTGTAAGCTATAAATAATATAGCCCTTATATAAGTTTAATTAACACGAGTGAATAATATCAATTTCCAGCATAAATTGATTAAATTTAAGGTTATATTATCACGGTAGGGCGATGTAACACTGGTAGCATAGAGTCCACATCATAAAGAGATATAAGCCTATCGCCGTCGACTACTGCCCTCTTAGACAAGGTACATTTCTACAATAGTTAACGATGATCGAAACACTTAAATGACAAGTCTAAGTCACGTGACTTATCGCTGAGTAATGTAATTTCCATATAATTTCCATTTAATGTAATTTAAGCGATTTCTATCTTCGTTAACACTTGTAGAAGTAGGCCTTGGGGGCTGAACGTAGGCCTCCCCCAAAGAGCGCCTATCATCCCTGTCTTGGGCAGCCCTCATCTATCGTGTCGTGTCGGCTTACGCTACGTGTGTCTAAATGTTAGGATTGGAAGGGTAAAATAAAGATAAATAAATTTACCTAATTAAAAATATTCCCAAACTATTGACAATTAAGCCAATTACCACATTATTTATAAAGCGAAAAGAGCATTCATTAATTTCTTCCTTCATAAATTCAATAAATAACCAGTGACAAATTCTCTCAAACCATTTCACTTTTTCTTTCCCCATAAAAACGCAAGTGTATTACGAAACGCAGGTCCTTAGTAATAAAACCAAAAGAAAGTGTACCTATGGTATATCCGTAACGGGAGAACATTCTGTACGCGTCGCCATGGAAAGTGGTGACGTCACCAGATTGACAGTTGGACTACCGCGAAGGTCACGGCCAGTGAATGGTAATGAAATAAGCGGTACATACAGTTACACAGAGCGAAGAAAATGAACGTCATACATTTGTAACACAACGTAGTAGCATGCTATAATTTACAGAAAAAAAAATGAAATTAGCTCATAGATCCTCTAGATCTCTAGATCCTAACAACCAATTTTGAAGAAACAATCCTTTTTAGAAGAGACATGGCCATTTTAGCAGTTAAATTTTGTTTTAAATTCTTGGGCCGGAAATGATTTACTTTCCTTGACAGAAAGTTCTGGATCAAGGGTAAGGATAGGCACTGTTTTTATCCAAGATAAAACAGAACGAACGAAAAGCTGTTTGGACAACTTAAAAAAAAATCTCTTAAACATTTCCTCAAAGCTTCCTCAAAGAAATGAGTTCCTAGAAAACAAGGCAAAGTCAATGGTTAATAATTCTAAAAAAACTGAAAACTGATTTGGTCCATTACACAATGCTTCGTTATTTTTCTTTTAGTAAACAATGGTTGTTACCACGGATTCTCAAAGCTCCTCTGTTATGTAGGTACAACTTATTACGGGCCAATGAAAGTGAGTGATTTTTATGACTAATCAAGAAATCATTGTCATAATGTGAAGAGAATCGATTGTTGTCGTGTGAAATTACACATTATACAACAATTTGTTGTCATTAACCTGTCTTCTTTCAACTACATAATTATATTTTCGTGTTTTATTTTTTATGTGCAATGCCGAAAACGGTGAAGCAGAATACATTACTTATTTCATTGTCCACAATGTAATACTGGTACCCTCTGAAAGCAAATGCCGAGACAGAACAGTATCTACTAACCTGTCAGTTGGTATTCCTACCTACATACTACACTGGTCCTTTCTCACTGTCCTGCCTTTGTGTGTATTCAGCATTACCCTTGATATAAGAAAGAAGGCTTCTGGTATTGAATATTGTGCAGTTTAAGTAAATATTCATAGTAAACTTTGTTTTGAACCAAATTACTACACGGATGCACCAACTGCACCTCTATCACTTTGATTGGTTACAAAGTCTATTTTAATTTTATCATCTTTACCACAGGCTCTAGGAGATAACAGTGATATAGAAGAGAAGATCGGAATAAAATGAGCCGCAACAAGATATCTAATTTTTTTCACCTTATACACTAAATCTCGTGAAGTCCACATCAAATCGGCGACTAAGTTCAGAATTAATTTGCACAAACTCGATACCCGCTAAGAACAACGCAGGACATCGTAAAACCAATTGAGCAGGCTTTCGCGCCTACAAAACGCTTAAGCCTACCCTACACGCCATTATTGCACTAAACAAATCATGGCATTACTTGTCACTAGGAGGGAGATGTACTTCACCTTGCTAGGTATTACCACATCGAGGCAATTAAATTATTACTTTTTGATTTTGAAAAAAAATTCTTAGTTTTCTGTGTCAGCTGAATGCGTTTCTTAAAGTTATTAGATATGAGACAAGAACTTTTCATAAAACTTACATTTTTATGGTCATATCGTGATAGAACCCAATTATCGAAAACTTGCAATAAATCTTGTGTATTTTATAGAATTTGGCAATTTATTGTCTTTGAACGAATGTTAGTTGAAGCCTATTTCAATACTTAATATTTTTATAACGTTAGCCTAGATTTTTATTCTTAGATACACATTACACTGTTCAATTGTTCAGAGTTTAATGCTTTGCTTAGTGGAGCCGAAGTTCAATCATGGGACGGAAATCTCTTATCAATTTATGTTCGCATTAAGTACATTATGAGAAATATCCAAATGAAAGCCGACTCGTATAATAATATGCATCTGACATACTCTGGGATTCCAACGCCGTACACAAAAAAAATGTAAGCGAAACGTTAAAGGCCTCCAGCCAGGATCTTAATAGGGCAAAAAGCAAGAGAGAAGAGAGAGAGACGACTGCCCGGAGAGCCGAGTGGTATAGGTCACCACGCTAATTACCACTGTGCGCGACGTGCTGCGGGTTCGATCCCCGCATGGGAGAAGCATTTGTGTGATCCACAGATACTTGTTCCAAGTCTGGGTGTTCTTTGTGCATGTGATTTGAATGTCTGTGAAACCCTGCGACACAAGGATTAAATTCCTTAGTGCTGGCGTCGTTTTTATAAAAAAAAAACTAATTAAGAGAGGGCTGGCTATATTTTTTATTATTTAGGCACTTATTTTTATTGCTAGTTTGGCCGGCTCGAGCCAGCTTGATCTAGGAACGGAGGGGTGTGAGGCCGACCTAACAATTACTGAAAATTGGCGCGCGTATTTCGCATAACACTACCAACAATTTGGTCTGTATATGGACAGAGGCATTTAATGATTCCTATAAAGTAGACCAATTACGTAATTAGGACTTTCATTTAGGTCTCCTGGTAGCCTATACCAGAAGGCAAAAGATCATTAGACTTTATCATCTTAAAAACAAACCTGAAATGCTTGAATAACCTTGAAAGAGAAAATCAGGCACTATATATTTGAATACACACCGTTTCTCTTACGTTTGTCTTGATCCGAATGCGTACTAAGGCGGTTACTGTGAAATGTAGGAATAAATCTGTGTTACAATAAGTAGGGCGTGCAGCTCTCTAAACGCAACCAAGTTCAATGTTGATTCGCATAAAATAACATCATTAAATACCTTCTAGGCTTGGTTATAGAAGCATTGACTTCGAGAGATTTAGCCAAGTCATGTCGTAGGGTAACGGAACACGTTCATTTGTTTTAAGGTGGCCACACATTGATTTGTGCATACAACAGATCAATGTGTGGCCATGTTAGGCTGGATACCAATTATGTACCTATAATGAAGAATATTATTTGCAAGTTGGTATACAAAAAATGAATTTTAATGAAAGAGAATACCGGAACACTACGGCTCAGTTTTTATTGACAAAAACGAAAAAGAACCCAGCTATAGTAATGATCATAAAAAGTCAGAAACAGAAAACGCAACAAATTTTCTCACAAAAAAACGCCGAAAACTATAGAAAAAGTGTAAATAGCATCACGGCTAACTAAATAAGGCAATTTTACGCACTACCTATTGGTTTAAGAATAAAAAGTCGTGCCAAAGTGGATCTCACTGCCGGAAATAATTGTTGGTAAACATTGTGATCGCTTCTCATGGACTTGTTGTGGTGACTGGGACGTCAAGGAGTAATATAATAGTGTTACAGGGCTCTAGCATGCTCTTTCTTTCAGAATAAAGTTGAATACGTCTTAATTTTAAGTTAGTTGTTACTTTTACACATTTTATTAAGGTTTCTTTATATCTTGACATAGCAGGGCAACATTTTTTAATGTTTTACCGCAAGGAAATTAAACCCTAAAGGGATGAAGAATACTTAGTTGCAACAGTTATTTATTTCAATAACAATGTAAATACAAGACTACCATACTGTGGTACATAAATAAAACATCTGTTTATCACAATTCCTTATTAGTTTTTTCATAGACAACAAATCCACATCACTCCTAAACCTATTACATAAAGTTGAAAGTCTTAGCCGTTTTTTAAAAAAACCTCGGTATCTGCAAGTATTATTTTGCTGATTTTAGATTAAGATTAGATCTTACCTAATCGAACAAACTTCTATCCATATCTTACTAAAATCATGTTTAAACATACTTTACCATTTTAAACATATAACATTAAATTAAAATCGATTAGAAATGCATTCACGGTGCGGCACGCGACGACCACCTCGCGATGCGCGTATAAATTGCAAGTTACTAAGTAATTTCACAAGGCCAATAATCTTCTTCACCGAAACAACGGCATCTAACATCATTAATAATATTTACATATAGATTTCATGAACACAAAACGATACGTGACGCATAAATAAAGCGCAACAACCTTATTAACAATTAATCTAAAACCACTTTTATTTTCGTGTTTGTAAAGTTTATATTTATTTGTGTTTGCCTAGATGGTGGTTGAATATGCGGTGTGCTCTCTCGAGCGAGATAAAGCATAAAAATGTGGTTGGTAGTGTTTTCTCGAGTCGAATAGCTGTAGTGAAACGGGCCACGGTCCGCGGAGCAGGCACGAACGATCACGTGGGAAGAACAGTCCAACCACTCCGTATCTAGTGAAAAACTCAATTCACGCAATCCTCTTAAGTTATGACAACTGGATTGAAGTCGAAACAACGATTATTGCATAATTGGACACACGAATAAGTCAATTACTTTTGCAAATTGTCACGCGCCCCTATTACCATATGCCATTTTAATTTATCTAGTTATATAAGTATGCTAATGTTTGCAGACCTGAGTTAATCAAGTTGAATAGAAAGTTCATCCTAGACAATGATATAAAATAAATTAAAATATAAACCAAAATAAATTTTTGGTTCATTTAATGTAATCGACATAAGTAATATAGAGATATTTGAAGTTTTCACAAAAATCAAAGTAGCTTACATTCTTTCTTTCTTCATTCACTATTTCAATAGATTTTGATTCTTGGACATAATATATTTGAGCACAAGTTTCGATTTCAAATATTTTGCAGCCAGGGCAATGTCATAATGAAACATAATGATTGATCATACATTCGTACCAATAATATTTTAAATTTGATAATACACTGGTATGCACAACATGCGTCACTATAAATAAATTGGAACATACTCGTAGTTTTCATGCACAAACACTCGACAACCATCTCTTACACTTAACAGTTGACTGCCTCGTTGGTCTAGTGGTCGCTAGCGACTGCACTGAGGAGGAGACCTCATGCACAGCAGTCGCGCTAGCGACCGAGCTAGCGCCCGAGGGTTAGATTCCCGGGTCGGGCGCAAAATGTTTACTGAGTTTAGAAATTCTCAGTAGGTACCGCTCGGAGTCAGGAAATGTGGCGGTGTTACACCCCCGTGCCTCCGAAAGCACGTAAAGCAGTTGATCCTGCGCCTGATCTCTCTCCGGTCATGTCGGTCAACCGTCCCATCGGACTATGAGAGTGCAGGAACAGAGAGTGCACCTGTGTTTACGCACACACACACTCTTGCGTACATGGTTGATCTCACTTAAGATTCACCGCCGAGTTCGAAATTCGGTCTGGAAATTATTATTTAAGTAACACTATTGTAGGGTTTAGTAGTATAGTAGGAAACGACACTTTGTAAATACTTCCCGAGGCATACGGCAAATCAATATTTTAATGAATAATCACTCATCCACGAACACTCAGCGAACTCAGATTAATCAGTCAGTACGTCTTTAACTTGTTTTTGAAAACTTCCCGTTACTATAATAATAGGCAATAATATAATTATTATAATCTAGGTCTTTCTAGCTTAGAATTAAATTTGAAGCAGTTACATCAGAATTAAATAAACCTAATATTTGAAACCTCGCATATCCGTGAAAAACAAAATTATAAAATAGTCCAATCCGCAATTTGCTGGGTGCAAGTATAATTTCACGTTTTACGGAACTTCTTTTACGAAATTAGTTAAGCTTTCGATTTTTTAATGGACGGCACCTTACGTTTGTTAGAAAACCAATAACTTGGTTATAAGTACTTTAATCAGTGGGGTCTATACAGTCATTGGTTTTTATTACTTTTTAATCGGTCTTGGATTCGATTCATAGGAACTGCACATCACCCACATCTAAAAACCACCTACTTATTTCTGTAATAAGCAATTTTATTTAAGTAATTTTTAAATATCAATCCGCAAAGACCAAGTCCCAAGTCCAGTGACACAATAATTAACTATATTTGGACTTTTTTTATAACATCCAGGTCCATTGATTTCAATGCAAACGGAAGCCCTCATGCATTACAATCCTCATTCCTCACAATCTTCACTATGCTGCAGGCGCTGCAGCCATTGTTCAGGTGCGCGATATATGCGGAAGACTTCTTTAGAACTGCCACCACTGACATAACACAGACATTATGTCTTAAGCCTGTGTTCTACAATCTCTATTGAATAGTTCCTCTATTACTATCTCAACTGTTTAGGGTAAGTAGTGTAAAGATGACCACACTTATTATCTACTTCTGCTTAGCTTTTGTCAAAGCTATCAAAGCTATGTTGGGATTTTAATATGTATTTATCTAAATAAATCAGTTGCATCATATCAGTTCAGAGAGGGCTCGTGGCTCAGTGTAAGCCGTACCTACGATTTGACTGTTATTTAAGATAGTAAAATGTTTTTTAAAGTATAAACGTAGATGCTATTTACAGTTTGCCACAATTAATTTCGGAATCTTCCGTCATGAAGGTATTTTACACTCTATGAGATGAAATACGATACTTCCTTCCTTTTGCAGAAGAATAGTAATAAACTTTTAATGAAGCTGTCTATAACTCTTCAACATATAAAAAATGATGGATCACTCTTACATAAGGCGCAATACTAGTGTCTATGGTCCAACGACATTTGCAGACACTTTCACTAGCTAGTCCCATAAATGCGCATATTAAATGCATTATAAATACTCTTTTGTAGGTATATCCAGTAGTCCGTGTATGGAGTTAGTGCTGCTATAAAATGTAACACATCCTTATAAGCTCGTTATTACTGTGACACAATAGGTTGAGTTGGTGTGGTAGGTGACATAGCAAGGGTACTTGCAGGTTCGAATTTACGAAATAGTAATCAACAAGACCTAGTATGTCAATGTGCATAAAGATTTAGCACAGTCAACACCACTATAGAAGTTATAGGTACTTAAAAAAAATTGCTCTATCATTTGCCCTAAGTAATTGGCTGTTAATTGGCTGAATACATTCATGGAGTAGATAACAAATGTATCGCAATAACAAAGTTTTTAGTAAGTATGATATTCGAAGAAGTTCTCTAGCGTCACATTCTTCTCGATATTTTATAAACAATTCTGCCATGAAATTGTACATGCGTCACAGGTATCGTTGACGAATAAACACGGTGTACAAATAGCAATAATGTTTACACTTACACATCAGTAAAACGTTCACACCGTAACATTACGTTACACTATACAAGCCCCATTGCAGTGACCATTACACCGAATATGATAGAAAACCGTACGTGCTCCTAGTCGCTGAATGAAAATCACGTACACGCGAGCAATGGAAAGTGATACAATATGCAATTACTTCTGGCCTTTCTACTAGTTTTCCACGCGCCTATTGAAATACTAATGTGGGTTGTATTATGGGTGTCCACTACAGGAACTGCTCAATCTCCTGTGGTACCGTGAGAATCGCTGTAATGACCATAATTGAATGGGCCTTTGTGACCGTTGTGGTCTGAAAATAAATAACCACTGCAGCTTGCTAGCTCCCACTCTGCAACCTAATATTCTATAGCTTTTTGTGAACTAAAGATTCTTCGTTTAGTATAAGTATTGAAGAAAACCAGTTAATTTTGAATTGAAATGTGATCAGCATGATAGTCTGTTAGCTAATAGAAGGTAGAAATTACGAGCATTTTTATCTAAATACGTGGGTAATTCTACAATCCGTATAGAATACCTACATATTCTATACGGATTGTAGAATCATTTCAACCTTCTTAGACATACATTCTTACATAGTTTTGCATGTAAAGTTCTGTAAAAGTACTTTTACTTAGATAATGTTATTTACCAATTTTCTTGCGGTAGGTAACGCTTTTAGGAGTAAAGTTAATACTTTTAGCCAACATCCGCAATACAGCCAACATACCTTATTTGATACAGTAAATAAATAATAGTTGCTTACCTAATGACCTAAGATTTTCACATGGTAAGAAATTTTGTTGCAACAAAACTTAGTTAATGACAAGTATCATATTCTCGTGTTGTCACTAACGTTAGGCAAACTTTCCCACAGAGCTCACAATAATAGACGATAATTTAACAATTGTGTGGCAAATGATACGACAACTTTTTGTAGCCCGAAGTGTAGTTGTATGGAATTGATAGAAAGTACTAGAAATAATATGTACTATTAGTAGAAATTACTTCTTCTTTTCTTCTAATTGTAGACAAAGCCTGTTGTTTAAAATCTCTGTAGCACTGTAGGTCGCACATTACGAGTATAAAATGCGATATGAGTATAAATACGAGGTTAAAATGTTTCTGTTATGAGCGGGTTCACCCGGAATTCTTGTTTGTGTAGTAGGTAGTGGCAACTACATTATCGCAAATCCGACGCAATAACCATTAGGCTACAGGGTGCTTATTATGATAATTATAATCTAACGCTGTACATAATTAAGCATTTTAGAACTATAACGAGGCTAGTTACGAACAAGACGACTCTTACTTTGGCATATAAAAAGCTTTATAAAAAATTCTCAGAATAAAAATAGATTAATTTTTGATTAACCTATTTTTGATTTTTTAATTCGAACATGTATCGAATAAAAAATCAACAATTTTGATTTATTAATAACAATATATTGGAGTATCATTCACCAACGGAAAAACGTCGTAATTTGTTTATCGACATGCAAACAGCAATAAAGTTTTAAGAATTTAATTTGAAGAATTTTTAAGAATTTCCTAATATTAAAACATAAACCAAGATTAAGTTTAATGCAGTTTTATGAATATAAGCGGAAACGGGCATGACTTGCTAAAATAAATATTGTTTACGACTTGAAAATAACTTGAAATTGCCAGGTTCAGCCTTAGAGGTCAAGACCGCAAGCTGTAAAGATAATTATGGTTTGATAGCTGGATGAACAATTGCTTACCATCAATCCCAACTTTCACATTTGGATTTTTAAATTGTAATAAAATCTATCTCATCATCTATTATATTTTTGGGATACTCATCCAACTCTCTTAGGCCCGAATTTCATCCATCTGTTTTTCTCTATCAGAGATTGGTATGGAGCTTATAGTAAAATTGTATCTTTTACTAGCTTTTGCAAAAGGAAATAAAAAATGTGAAAGTAATGAAAAATGTAATAAAATTTTTACCCGGGATATAGCTTGCGCTGTAATAGAGAAAAATACTAAATTTCTAAGCTTTCAGCCTACGGCTTAAGCTCGTACACAATTTTCAATTTTCCCTCGGGAACTACTTAAGGAATCGGGATAAAAGGTAGCCTATGTTCCTTTCCATGTCAAAGTCTACATGCATGCCAAATTTCATCCAAATCCGTTCAGCCGTTTTTGCGTGATGGAGCAACAAACATCCAAACATCTAAACATCCAAACATCCACACTTTCACATTTATAATATTAGTAGGATGAAAACCACACATCGAAAGGATTCTGCAAGAACGATTACCAAAAACCAGTCTAAGACAACCTCGTGAAATGATTTTTTTTAATTATTGTTACAGATTTGCGGTTTTGGGTGTTTGTGGTTACACTGCAGACCCTTCTGCTGTCTGGTAGCTGTGGTAACCGAAGGTCTATGGCCTCCCAGGGGGTAATGCAACATGCTAAGCATTCATTGAAATAAACCAGCATTAATTAGATGGCAAAAATAAAACTATATTCATTTCTCTTTCAGGGAGTTTCAAAAGGAGGTTGGAGACCAGTAGTAGGGTCTGGAGGGCTTCTATATGGATCGTTTGGAACTGCTCCCTTGCACTCACAACATTACAAAATACCAGTTCCGGTACTGGACCAGTATCAATACCAATCATCATCGCGTCCGGTCGCCACGAAGGATGTCAACAAACTGACGTCTATAGCGCAGTCGTACCGCCCCACCACCCTCAGGACGGTACAGACTGCGTCAGCTGGCCCCGCCATTAACCAGCCCATCAATACCTACCATAATCCCTTTGCCTTCCAAAACAACGGATTCTCAAACTACAAGTTCATCCAAAACTTTCCCGTAGACAGCGTCCTCGTGAGAAACCCACACAATCCTTTCGGAGCACGCCCCATATATACCAAGTATCCAAGTAAGTTGAAGCAAAGCAACCAATTCCAGAACGCCATGATGCATCAACTGACCAACATCCAACCTATACAGTTTGGTCAATATCAAGCACCGAAGCCTGTGGACCTATTTGGTAAACCAATTGATAGCTATGCAAGGCCTACTGAAACTAAAAAACAGCAGCAGCAGCAGCAGCATCAGCAGCAGCAACATCAACAGCAGCAGCATCAGCAACAACAGCACCAGCAGCAACAGCATCAGCAGCAATTGCATCAGCAGCAACAGCATCAGCAACAGCAACATCAGCAGCAACAGTCTGCGAGTGGTACAGAAATCTACAAGCCTGAGGTGTACAAGCTGCCTGACAGCGCCGCGGCTCCTCAGTCCGTCAGCCAGCAACAAGTGAAAACAGCACAGCAGCAGGGCTTGGTTGGCTTACCAAACATAGTCAATCCCTATTCACAGTATTCATTCCAGGATGCCGTCTTCCCACCGAGTATATTAGGCAAGTCTTACTTCACTTATGACCATTGTAAGTGTATCACTTATATCTACAACATTTCAAATATTTTTTATTTTTTTCAGGTTCGTTTGGATCATTTGGAGTACAATCAGTGAAAGGAAGAGATCCCGTGTACCAGTTTCCAGTAACAAAGACTACATACTTACCTCCGCAACCGACGAAACAGACTATTTTCAATTCATTCAGCTATTCGCCAAATTACAAGACCACCCCAACGATATTCGATTCAACCACACCCAGATTACCAACAACGCAAAATCAAATTCACTATGCAACCACGTATAGCGATTTCAAAATCACACCAACACCACAAACCAAAGTTTATATTCCCCCAAAGATTGATCCTAATGCGGGCGCCAAAGGCAGTTTCAAACCAAGTCCACAAGATCCTTTCATAAAGAACCACCCAAGTGACTACAATAAAGTAGCTGTAACAACATACAACCCAGTCACACAGACCACTACGTTATCCAACAATTTCTACGATTACAATTTCCCGGCACACCAAAATCAACAAGGTCAAATAACCCATGAGCCTCAAAACTTCAATTACGAGAAAAAGAAGCATAGAATTCACGACAATGTAGCAGCAGGCGGTAACCAGCAATCTTCCCAACAATATATCAACGCACCATTAACATCTGAAAATGCTCATAATTCTCCTTACCAACCCACGTATGAAGTTACTGAAGCAAACGAATCTGACTCAAACTCTCAATCGTCTACTTCTCCATGGTTGTTGACATCGCAATCGTATGACTACAATAACCAAAAGCCCACCGAAGAATCTACGAAGCAGCATGACTACTCAGATTCTTTGAGTAGACCGGGATCCACCGCCGTTTCTGACCTGCCTGAAGAATTCTCCATCGTAACCGAGGCTGATAAGGGCCATGAAAACTCTTTGAGCTACGATAGTAAACTCGAATCTCAAAGCAGGCGGCCTGTTGGTGACGATTTCGAACCTATCGGCAAGCACAAGCTTAAGGACTATTACTACAAGGTATCAACTCCTGCATACGATGACTACAGTACGTCAAGACGAACGAAAAAGCCGACTGAGTCGGCAAAATACACTGCGACACAAGAGACTACTACGGCTTTTAACAATAATAAGGATCAAAATGGGGACATACAAGTAGAAGCCCTTCCCACGCTGCCTCCTAATAAGCACTTTAAACGTCCGAGTTCACCCGAACGCAAGAGGAATAAGATTAGAAGGCGCCGTCCTCCCCTAGCTAATATTAATCATAACAAAGAGGAGACATCAAGCACATCAAGCACGTCAAGCACCCGCTCTTCCACATATAGCTCGTCCACAGAGCCATCCCCAACCACGGACTCGGAAGAAGTACACACAATCAAACCCCGAGTAAGACCAACAAAGTCCCAGCCTAACCTCACCACGCCCACAGTAACCACGGACTTGACCACTAGTGCTTTACCGACAGTAACTCCTACAATACCCACCATTGTGAAAAAGAAGCTCGCTCACCGCCGACCGGTCACCACACCTGTTGACAAACCTGAAACCACTACTATACCTGCCACTAGAGATGACGTCAACAAAGACTCCCAGATTATGAAGATTGCGAATCGACCAAACTATCCTAAGTTCAATGGTTTCGATTTTAAAAATGACTTCACCCACAAACAAGACGAAAAGGACACACCTACCAGCGACGTATCTGTAAGTTTATCAGATACTTTGAAAGCTGCTGCAGAAAATGAACAAGATTTTTCATTCCACAAAGACGTGAAACCCATAGAAGCTAAATTAGAACCAGTGAAGTCGTGGGAAACCACAACAGAATATTATAGAGAAGACGCAAATGATTACACTTCTACACCTCGCGCAGACATCACAACCACAGGACGATCTCAAAGGCCTAGACTACGGAACAAATACAACAGAACACGATTCAACGTAAAAGATTACAGAAACAGACTAAGTTCCACCACAAGTACGACTGAGAAACCGATTGATAATACGCCCAAAATACGATTCCCCCAAAGGAGAGTGCCCTACAACGAGAACGTTAACAATGACAATGATAACGCTACTGAACGCAAACGGTTCACACCAAAAGAACCGAGACTTAAACCTAATAACAGCGAAAACAATGAACCAACAGAGAAAGATATACAAACAACAAGACCACACAGACAGAGACAGACAACAGAGAATGTTGAGGCCACTACCATCCGAGTGTCGGCTCGCATCCGAAACGGGCAGCGACGGCCGAGGCCCACAGACGAACCTATTGAGACCACCAGTCCGACCACAGTCCACAGCAAGCGGCCACTGAGAAAGAAGATTAAGGATTCGGACATCGGCGAATCCGTTCAAGACGTTTCAGTAACCGACACCACAGTATACGACAGAAATGAAATAACATCAGAAAGAACGAGATCAGAGAGCGCCATCATGAAAATCGCGGACAAGAAGCACCAAGATCACTTAGAGAACCTCTTCGAGCACTCAAAAAGAGTTTCAGACTTGACATTGGCAGCGAGCAAGGATTATAACAAGCCGGGTATGTTTAAAACGGTAGCGTCAAATAGTAGAAGAATACCAAATTACTTTACGATAGCAACGGATGACCCGATCCTGCCGATAGAGGCGTTCTTCCCCCAGTTAAACCAAAAGAAGGAATCGTAACGTTCCTAGTTAAGTCTACAAACCAAATCCTCTTCACTGCCAAAGCTTTTCTGTAGGTCTCTCTAATACAGTATAGGACAGAAGGTTAACTTCATACAAAACTTGGTTCATGCAATATAGATCATAAGTTTTTATATTTTTTTACTATTATCTCTTATTGGGATACCACAAGTTGTAATTTCTGCAAGTGTAACCATACTTGACAGACAATTATTTTGTATTTATAACGTAAAATCAAGACTGCTGTCATTTGTTCACGTTCTTTATTAAAAGCTCCGTTTGAAGCATTTAACGTTCCAGTATATACTGCTGCATGTGTGCTATAAGTATGTCATTGTCAAGATGTGTGAATGTGTGCGTAAATCTAGTAATATATGCAATTATCCACAATCAATTGGAATTATTTAGTTATTAAATAATTATCAACGTTATTTTCATTAACAAAAACCGCTAGCTAAGATTATTTATAAATCGATAGTATAAACGTTTAGGACTGCTGTTTATTCTTTTTCGGTGCTCATTTAGTTTTAAGCGTTATTTTAACTAGTTATGACTGTCTGTTATATAACATAACTATATATTGTTGTGTAACTGTGTGCTTGTGTACATTTGTATTCAAATGTTATCTGTAGAAAAAATACATACAGTCGACCATGGTACCTCCACCGTTTTGGAAGTCCGAAGCATCGACAAACTCAAGAAAAATTTGAATATGGATGTAAAATCTGAATGATCGAATGATGTATGTATGAAATTAAAAAGTAAAATATTTATACTCGTAGTGATAAATTGTGTAAATAAAAGAATTTTCTAATTAAATTATGTGTTTTATTATTTATCCTCCATATGAGTAGCTATAATTAAAGTAGTATAATATTAGGCTGCATTAGCCTCCGTGGCTTGTATTTTGGACATTTTCTGAATACACTTTACTGCTGCCTGGTGAATCGACTTTTCAAGCGCATCTGTAATAAATAAAAAAAAATACAGTCGAGTTGAGAAACTCCCTTTTGGATGTCGGTTAAAAATACAAAGATTAATTAGAAAACATTATGAGATCGAAATATCTTTAGAAACTTTTGCTTAAAAATAAAAAGTAGTTTATAAACAAAAACTAGTTTCATTCATGTTTAGTTTTGTTAATATTACTTTGTTAATGTTACATATATACCGGCCTATAAATGACCAACTGTTGTCAACCTCTTCTCATATACGGGAGGGAACGAGCATTGATCACATTTTTAATTGCGGGAGTTTCCATTTTTTTTTAATCAAGGGTTCCCCACCATGTTAATTTTTTCTCTCATCTATTATCTCTTAGAATATTTAAAAAAGTACAATATACACAGTAAACACACAAGGTTATTAGCTTCGAACCTGCAACCTTGGGCAGACAAATCCAATCATTGAACCACTAGGCCACCACCACTATCACCTACATATCAGCAGCCCCCTTAGACAAGGTACATTTCTACTATCGTTATCGGTCAAAAGTATGAAAGTGTCACACACACACACAAAAGTCTAAGTCCCGTGACTTAACGAAGATAAATTAATTTGCTATATTCTGTTATACTAGTAAAACAAATAAGGAAAGTTTTTACTAGATTTTATATAATTGATAGATTTAATATTAACTTTTTTAATTCTTATAGAATATTGCACTCATTAGTTTTAAATAACATTTTTTTTTTAAAGTTTACTCGCAATGTGGTGTCGCACATTACTAGTACCTAATCTCGTTAACCCCTCGTGCTAAGCTAAGATGCTGGTGTAAAAAATAGTTTAAATTAATTTGTCAACTAAGTTTACCCTTGGTTATAAAATTTGCATGCAAATAAAATTTTGCAAAATGTGTGATTCGTGTTACTACTATTCCATCTATTGAACCACATTTTCTGGCAAATAAAGATATTTTGATTTGATTTGATTTGATTGAAATGTCATATCCATACATTTTATGTCATTTATGCGATTTCTATCATCGTTAACGCTTGTAAAGATGTACCTTGTCTAAGGGGCCAGTGGTGTATACTTACAGATCTTGTGTTGCCCCTTGATCGGGAACCGGAGCCTCAAACTGATTGGGTTCGAACAAATGAACACGAATGGACAGTCACTGTCCCCATCAGGATACCTGCAACAATTTTTACATAATATATATAATATCTATAATTAAAATGAAATTAAGATATACAACTACAGCAATTCTGGCAATTGGAAACCCATTCAAGTCTGATACAAATTATTAATAGAATACCAAATGTATTGAAATGTAAAAACAAAGTCAATGACGTTCCGATGGAAAGCCACTGGCATATTTTAATTCTTTATTGTAAACCTTAAAATACAATATCTTGGGACACAGCTCACACACGGCCATCTGATCCCAAACTAGGCAGAGCCTGTACTATGGTAACCAGACAACTGATATAAATACTTATATATTTCTAAATACATACATATTATAGATCGTGCTTATCACACAAAGTTTTTTGTTGGGTGGGAATCGAACCCACGACCTCCGGCTTAGCAGTCAGAGTCACTAACCACTAGACCAACAGGCCCGTCAAATCCCCGTCAATCATAAGAAAATGTACTTATGTAGTTACAAAGGCGAGCTTAACCCAGAATTGAGTTCTATTACAGCAAACTTATAAGCGATTGGAATTAAATGGCCGAATACATAAACTTCAATAAGTTTGAAGCCGCCGTAAAGTCTCATGCTGTCTCTGTCACACTAACATGTAAAGGAGCGACAGATAAATATTTAAGAATGTGTTAAAGTTCATTTGCGTTTCGGGGGGGGGGGGGGGGGCGAATAGATGTATGGGATTGAATTGGGATCAGAACAGAGACAAAATTCAAACAGCAGCATTACAGAATTGTCAACTGTTTGCCCTCGTTTAAAAATCGTGAAATCGTATAAATATTTAATATATGATAGCTGTAATATTGATAAAGATAATAATTGATGTGGAGCCGAGCATTATAGAAATGATACCTGGGAACAGAGTTAAAGAATAAAGATGTATGGTTAGATCGTATTTCGACTTTCCGACGTAAAGTATATTGACATAAACTGAGACGGGAATTACTAACCTTTTCTGATATTCCTCTTGCGGCAGGCAGTCGACGACATTGACGCAGCCAAGCAGACAACCAGTTGGGTAAAAAGAAGGGAATTTTATCTCCGTTTCTGCAATAAAAGATAAGGAGTTTGTAACAAAAGTGACAAGCACAATTTGATTTACAAAACATCGAAATGCAGTAAAATGTATGCATAGTATAATGTTTTCTGTATCTTATTTTTCTGCCTAGCCTTCTTCGCAAGGGGAAAAGGCCAGTTTTGCCGGTTTCAGCTAAATACCGTTTTTACATGGAGCAACTACCTATCTATCCTCTATAACCCATTTTATTGACACAGTATCCCAAGCTAAGACTGGTTGTCACAATTGTAATAACTTAAAAACTGTCATAGATCAAATTATGACAGTCAGGGCCAACGACTTATCGTGCTTTCCGAGTCAAGGAGTCAAGGTATGTTTACAAACGGTCACCCATCCACGGACTAACCGCGGCTTAACCTTTAGTACTAGTCAAACAGTACGGTTAACACTTAGCCCCTCTGTTATCAAATATAGAATTTAAATAATGAATCCTCACCTGGGTATAGGACCCTGTACTGGTTCTCTATGGCCCTGACTTGGTCCTGGTCCGGAGGCTTCACGGTGGACGCGATCCACAGCCGCCCGCGGTGACTCGAGTACCATGTGCGACCTTCATGTCTGAAACACCCGTGTCACAATCATATTGTACTACTGGCTGTTACCCCGGTCCTTTCTTCGGTAAATATAATAACCTATGTTACTCAGGGATAATGTACAAGGATCGTGAAAGAATTTTTGAAAAAGATCCAGTTGTTTTTGAGTTCATTCATTACAAACATACTAACCTTTCCTCTTTATTATATTAGTACAAGCTGTTTAGCTGCGGGAAACAGCTAGTTTATAATAGATAGATATAATCATCGGCACGGATCTTGAGCGCTGACCTTCACCTGCGCAGAAGTGATTGGGTCCCTTTTGGGGTATGAAGTGAGGCGCGGGGCGGGCTAAAGTGCGGTGATTGGTCCGCAGCGCATCGCGTCATAGCTGTCACTCGGGAATTGTTCTTTGCTACGCTTGCAGTCATAGCTGTCACTCGGGATGCGCTCGGGATTGGTTGCTCGGCATAGCTTGCACGTACGATGCGCAAAGCGATCCCCACTCTTCCGCCGAGCGCTCAAGATCCGTGCCGGCAGTTATACTTAAAGTTAGTCAGTAGTAAGTAAAGTGCTGCATCTCGAATAATCTCGATATGTATGTTACATTAAAGATATTCGGTAACTATTAAGGCATAGCGCCGTAACGGTTAAAATTTATAAAATCCAAGGTTTGAAATACAAACCACACAAGCTTTGTGCATCTAGATTTAAGATTAAATTCGTTTAGAAGATTAAAAGAAATTAAAAAGCCACTCAGACAGCGACAGTACCCCACTCTCCCCCCTTGCGAGGGGAGCGAACGATCATCGAGGGCTGATGGTAGAATACCACCGCCCGCCTCATGCTCAGGGCACCGCGCCACGTCTCATCATCGTGACTTGTGAGGACTCACGTAGTGTGAAAGTCTCGAGAAGAGCTTACTATAGAAATGATCCTATGAAGTAAGGTCTTAAAAATATTAAGGCAGTCGCGGCGGGTCGTCCGATCGCCGAAAATCTTAACACCGCCATTCAGAATGATGACGTCACTAGCATAGCGACATCTAGCGACAAGTCGAAATACTAAAACATCTGACAGATTACGTCAAATTGACATACGATATTGTATGACATTTAAAGGTTATTTTTTTGTTTACGGATTGATAGCGTAACCTTGACCCAGTTTTTTAACGACCGCATGTTTGAAATTCGCATAATCATAACAACAACATTTTAATAATATGGGCACAAAAATTAAAATATCACGTCATATTTAACTTACAAACGCGCCTACATAAAATATCTGGCCCCTGAACGTCAAACATGAATAAAATTCCTGTAACTTTTATATTCACACTGCCAATAATGTAAACAAAGAATTGCAAAAATACTATGTGAATGACAAGTTGTCATCTCAAACACTACTCATATATTTACAAGGCATACCTTCGTTTACATTATTGGCCGTTTCTACTGATTAAGGCTATACATTATAATGACATCTTCATGTTTTAAGTCTTAAAATCAGAACACCCGGCCTGTCTTTTTTCATTAGTAAATATTGCCCATATACATAGTTACTTAGTTATATTCAATCCTTTTCATTTCCTCACTTGTTTACGTCGTACAGGGGACGATATTACATAAAATATTTTTATTATTTTTGCTTACAGTTTGATGCCTTCAATGAGAAGTGAAGCCCACGGCTGGTGCATGGAGAGACAGCGACCGGTATCACTCATTTCTTGTAGCTCTGTGTCCTGCACCCTGGGTGCATGCTGTCCTGGGTTAGTCCTTGCTACTGAAGCGTAGCCCTGACTTTCCACAGAAGGATCGAACTGGAACAACGCATGAACTTTTAATAGATAGATAAATTATTAACTAATGTGCAACTGTAATCCAACAAAAACCGTGTTTTTTTATGTACCTGTAATAAAAAAGAATACTCAATTGATTGACTTGTATTATGAGGTTCTTTTAATGTACATAAAAAAAGTTAAACGTAGTAAGATTTCGTGAAATACACATATTTTAATAAATTACTTTCATACATACTCTAGTGCTTCTTTTCTATTCGATAGTTTTTTGTTTATTTATATTGTATACACCCAGTAGTTGAGTTATTATCTGGCGTTATTAGCGAGGTTTAAACTTTCCAAACTGCACGTAACTGGACACTTTGGGCAATCCAACGAGGCAGTTATTTTTCATAATTATATCGTAAGATACTTATGGTTGGTAGGTACATGAGAGAAAGTTTATTATACCTGTAGTAGCGGTGCATTGACTCCCGGCGCGACGTCTCTATCTCCAGGCACGCCGACGAACAGGTCGTGCCGCAGCTGGCTGGAGCCGCTGCGCCCATCACTCGTGATCTCACGGATCTGCTCCTCATCGGGTTCGTATTCGATTGATGTGTCCTCGACTATTTGACGGCCTGTTGGAAGTATAACAATTAAGTATAAAAACTAACGAATATTAGTAATGTGCGACCCATGGCTGGTAAACTTTTATTGTAATGAAAAAATACACTACTAGGGCGAGATGAACCGCAGTGGAGTAATTGATGGTATTCAAATTCTCTCTCTCTGTTTGACCGAAAAAAAATCTTCTCTTCAGGGCAAGCTTTAGTCGAGATGATATTTAAGTTATCTACCGATAATTTTATTAATGTGTTAAAGTTTAAAATAAGAGTATGGCCGCCAAAAATTGTACATTTAGGAAAAAAATTTTGTCCCACTCATATCGAGACTCAAAAATGATGTATGTTATTTTATTATTATGTCGTTTGAAATGGATTCTAATTTGTTACATTATCTTTGATGAATGTAAATAATTTAAATTTGTTTTAATTTACTTAAAGTGCTGCTTTTTTATATTTTTGTAACAAGTTAATTTTTGTATCCATACAAAAATCGTGTGTCCCGTTAGCACATCTCCTACTTTGAAGTCACATAAATATACACAACTTTTAAAAATACTCTTTAAAATTGGTATTTCTGGATTATATTATTAATGTACAAGGTTTACCTTTTTACTTTTTTTAAATAACGTAATTTAAATAATTATAAAACTAATTTAAAATTGTGTCCCACTTTTTTTCCCGAATGATACTTCACGCTTGTTACCACTAAAAACAACCAAATACAGACCTCGATTTTCGGCCGGTAAAAATATTTTAAGTCATGGCATAACCAGCTCCAGGTTGGCCAAACTACGGAAAGAAATCGACTTTTTGTTTTCTGTAAAAGTGGTGTTTACGTCAGTCGGCTCTGTTGTCTCGTGAGATTTTAACATTTTTATGTGTGATTATGAACGGTAAGTATGCAATTATACTATATCATTTTAAATTGAGTGTCTAGATAGACTATTTTTCTAACAAATTTAGTTATAATGCATCCTACAACGTCAATATTGACATAATAATGTATTTTTTAGGTTTTGTCCACAGCCATTTTGATTCACGAATGATACCGTGTGTTACTAATGTGTTACGTAACATTCGTGAATGATTGTTAAGAGTAGTACACATCTAAGAATCCAAAATAGAAAAGCTGCACAGCTAGTATTTTATATTCGCATTAAATTTGTGGTAATTGCTTCAAGTTGTGCTGGTGCTAGAATATTAAGCTCAAGAGTAAATTAGAATGCTTACTTTATTGTTTGTATATGAAAACAGATTTAGTATTTTTTTTATCTCGCGACCCGCTGGACCAATTTTCATGGTTTTTGTTTTTTTTTTTATTTATCTCCGCCTTGAATAGCAAATCAAATATTAAAAACAAGTGAATTACATTAAAAAACAGGTAGTTTAACTTTAGGGGTATGGTTGGGTAGATAAGAGTAGGGGGTAGGGTAGAATTTAAAGCGTAGAGGTAAGAAAATCACGTGTACAAAGTTGCACCTGGCTGCTAGTTATAATTAATTTATTTATGTTTTTAGATAGCTCTAACTGCAGCGGAGAAACAGAAACGGAACAGAACAGAACAGGAACGATTGAGGGCTAACTAAACCCGCAAAAATTTGAAGAAGCTAAGATAAAGAATGCTGCGCGGAATAGAGAAAGAAAGAAAATTAATTTAACTACTTTTCATAATGATGATTGTTAAACTAGTCCTAAGTGACATATAAGTACCTAAACAATAAGTATATTTTTTATAATTACACATGACATTCCAAAATACAGAATTCCTTAAATATAATTTTGTTTTATTACGATTTGAAACTATAGCACGCTATATGCACTAAAAAGTTAAAGAAAAAAGTTAAAAGAAAGGACCAAAAATTATTAGCATTTTTGGTACAGTCTCCACTAGGCTTAAGAACGTTCACGTGTGTTAGATTTTTCACGTATGTTACCGTGTGTTACCAATTCACGACTGTTACTGTACAATTTTTGGCGGCCATACTCATAAATCAAAATAGTCAAAAAAAATTTGCTTTAGCTAACGATATTAGAGGTGTAGCTTTTTTTCTATCCTATAAACGGGCATCTAAGACCTTGTTATCGCGCCATATAAGGAATAAATAAAACCATTGGGTTAACTACTATTATTCAAATAGTTAAGGGTAATGGCTGAAAATATGCGCTTTCGTTATAGAATGTCAAGGTTACGCCATCAAACCGTAAACAAAAAGATAACCTTTAAATGTCATACAACATCGTAACTATGTCAATTTGACGTTATCGGACAGATGTTTTAGTATTTTGTCGCTAGATGTCGCTATGCTAGTGACGTCATCATTCTGAATGGCGGTGTTAAGATTTTCGGCGACCTGATGACCCGCCGCGACTGTCGTAATTTTGTTAAGACCTTACTTCATAGGATCATTTCTATAGTAAGCTCTTCTCGAGACTTTCACACTACGTGAGTCCTCACAAGTCACGATGATGAGACGTGGCGCGGTGCCCTGAGCGTGAGGCGGGCGGTGGTATTATACCATCAGCCCTCGATGATCGTTCGCTCCCCTCGCAAGGGGGGAGAGTGGGGTACTGTCGCTGTCTGAGTGGCTTTTTGAAATATTTATAACTCTTACACATAGGATTAAATCCTACATCTAGGTGCATAAAACTTGTATGAATTGTAATTCATAGGTTGTCCGAATCCTTTAAATATCAAGCCTATAAACATCGGATTTCATACAAATTAATACAATTAGTCTCACCAGCAAAGTCGAAGGTCATCTTCTTATTAAGCCTGGAGCCGTGCTTCTTGTCGTGCAGGCTCTGCTGGTACTTATCAAGTTTCTCCCGCTCAGCAGAGTTAAGCCACACGCTGTTCGCGCTGAAGTAATCGCTATCATCGTCCGTTACGCGCGTACGACGCTCACTGGTAAATTAAAAATTACAGTTCTAAATAAAATGAAACAAGAGGAGATCATAGTAGAAAAAAAAACAATCAAGTTGATATATACACAAATAAAAAGTAGATTACCAGAAACTCAACATAACTATTTTTTGTTACAGCTCAATAGGATTTTTGTGGTTAAAATTATGCCCTCGCGCAAGTGTACAAGGAGTAAATTAAATCTTAATTAATTTCCTATTATTTTAATTTAAGCCAAACCAAATGAATCAGTAAAACAATTTTAGTTCCAGGTTTGGGTACCGGGTTTTATAAGTTTGAGGGACTATAAGCGGACATACTGGGTCCGATTGCGTTTCTACCTGAACCTATTTAGTGACGGACTAAAATTTTGTTAAATATGTCCATGTCTCTAAATAAAAGCTATTACGTTTCTGCCAAATTAAGTCCACGTCACTAAATATGAACTAATTGCTGTGTCTATGGAATTGGACATAATTAAGCTCGTTTGTCGCCGTATTTGGTTGGCAGCACTGCAGGCTCTGGTAGTCTGTCAATTGTCATGAGAAACGTCAATCGAAGTATATTGAAGAGAATTTAATTATGGTTACTGGTGGTGGGTCGTTGTCGAATTTTTGGCGAACGAAACGCAACCGTTTTTCCGACAACGAAAACGGTTGCAGAAAACGGTCGTCGCAACTGGTTTGAACTAAGACGGTCGTCGTCGTCGCGATAACAAAATAACGACTGTATTTCGTTGGCAAAAAGTTCACTTTTCATTGGAAGAACTGTTTGCGCGAAACGATAAGAAAGAAGTTGCGACGAGTGTGGTAGTTGAATTAATGGGATCTCAACTGTATTTTCTAAGCCGTAAAGTAAAATATCGCATGAAGTAATTCGGAGACTGGTTTCCGCAACGAAGACTGTTTGACTCACGACGTAAAAACTGTTGCACCGTCGCAGAACATAATTCGTTTCCGTACGTTTTCTAAATATCGACCTTTTGTCATTGACAAAAAGTTCACATTACATTGGAAGAACTGTTTGTGCGAAACAATAAGATCAAGGAATTCGAAGACTGGTTTCTGCAACGAAAACTGTTTGGACGACAACGTAAAAGCGGTTGCACCATCGCAGAACGTAAAACGGTCTTTGAAAACGGTTCGTCGTCGCAACGCCCACCACTAATGGTTACCGGGAAAAAACAACACGCTAAAAGAAATTTATTATAATTAGTCACAACATCGTTTACGTGTCCTTTCTTTCTTAGTTTAATAGTTTCGAATCAGTTATGGATCCTAAAAAACCTCGTATGAAAAAAGAACAGCAGCAGCTTTTATTAAACTCTTTAATGACAAATCCAGAAATGATTAACGGTATTTACCTATTCAAAATGTTTGCTTGCTTTCCTAAGTTGTGTTATTTATGTTTATCACCATGTTCATACACTAGTATCTTGTCTTTTTTAAATGAACTCGCCATTTAAAAGATACAAATTTTTATTTAATTTCCTTGCACTTACTATAAATCAATACATTTTTACTTTTACTCTTGGATATCTTAATTTTGCAATATATATTTTAATAGATTCCTATATTATAATGTAACAAGATGTGTTCTTTTATTGTCAGTACCCTACTTTATTTTTGATTACCTACAACTAAAGCATAGTTTTCAGATGTAAAATGTATAAATTCGTACTCATACCGTTGCCTTTCTTCATTGTTTCTTCTTTGAATGATAGCCCAGGCATAAGTAAACATTTTTCACTGATAATTTAATTTAAGTACAGACAAAATAAGTGCGAACTTAAAGATTATCGCTTCCGAAAACTTTATGTTGATTTAACGCCGACCAACTGTCAAACTGTCAGAAAGAGAATAGCAATAATGGTAAACATGCACTAAAAACACAAAAATAAGTTCATAATGAACATAAATAGTGATGTGAACTTATTTTACAACCAAATGGAATAGGAATGTGAACTAATAATTTCAGAACAAAATTTAGTCTAATTTGGACTAATTTAAGTCTAATAATTGTCATTAAATAAGTGCGTCGAAGAAAAGCAATCGGACCCACTATCTTATAATTTAAAGAAGAATGGGAAGGAGGCCTAAAAAAATATGAAAGATGTACATAGAAAAGGTTCCGATGAATTGACAATTTTTAATTAAATCAGTTGATATTATAAAATTTTATCTATTTATTTAGGAACGTTTTAATCATAGATCATGCCACTTTCATCTCAATCTTTACGAACTCAATCGACCTATATGCAAACACTAAACAGTTCTTTTTTTATCAAAATCTTTTGCTAAGAAGATTACCTACAGAATTATTTTATCTTATTTTAGTCTAATACACAATTACATACCTGGTGCGATCATACTCCAGCAGCCTGTTTCTGTGAGAGACGGCAGCCTCCCATCCCTTAGGTCTACTGCGCTCCATCAAAGACTCCATTAGTTTCGCTCCACCCTTTGTCTTTGTATTTATTTCTTTTTGTTCTTCTGGTGTGCACACCTGAAACAAAAAGTCATCGTATAATGGATTATTTCACTTAAATAATTAATTGAAGATCCCAATGACTTAAAATGACGCAAGTGGAACTAGAAAGTAATACTTTATTAGTATAGAATGTAGCCAGACTTTAAAAGTTATTTAGGTCCTTTGCCGCCTGCAAACGAAAAGCAGTCGTAATCCAGAAAATGTTTATATCATATTGTAAAAATATTTTACATTACTTGTGTTTATCTACACTAATATTATAAAGCTAAAGAGTTTGTTTGTTTGCTTGAACGCGCTTACCTTAAGAACTACTGGTCCAATTTGAAATGATTTCACTGTTAGATAGCAGACTTATTGAGGAAGGCTATAGGCTAGAATTTGTCGCGATAAACGACGACCACGCGGGCGAAGCCGCGAGCAAATGCTAGTTTAATATGTCTTACCAAGTTTCCACAAAACAGGCAAGGCCCAGAGCCCTCCTGCTTGCAAACCACGCGGCCGCATTGTATGCAGTTGTTGATCAATTCGTGCTTCGAGGCTTGGCAGTCGCAGTGGTGTCGGCCTGAAAAACAGTTTTAAAAAAAAATTGTAAAAAATGCATCAATTTACGTAGTATGTAAGATCAGAATTAGCTTTACTGGCACAACTTTTTGATTAAACTTTGTCTACCTTATATTATTAATTTTCTTTCATATTTTATAAGAAGAAAAAAAATGCCACAGTTGTAATATATTATTATTATTCAGATGAAAAGATCCTTTATACTGCACCTTTCTAAATATTTTTTCATAAAACACATAAAATACAGTAGATAAGAACAATAAAGTACAAAGGTACTTCTAATATCCTAAAGACAGCAATCTGCTTATTTCTGCCAGCATGCTAGCGAAAGGAGAAATTAGTAGAATATTGTGACAGCCGGAAATAAATGTTTAAAAATATTAGTAATATAATTCAATAAAAAAATTGAAAAATATCTTACACTTAATACAAGAAATAAATTATTCCTACCTTTGATAAGCACAACCTGTGCGTTTTTACCCTCCTGTGAGTACAGGTTTACAAACTTAGTCTTTTTCTTGGACTTGCTGTCCTGGTCTGCGGGCTGTTGTACCTGTACTGGTACTTCTGTGCTGGTGAAGTCAGCCTGCTGTTTGTTCTTAGATATCTTCTTTTTCTGCTGCTTTGCCTGGCCATTGCCTGGAAGTTTGTTAGTATGTTTTATAGTAGGTAACCAACCCAAAAATGTCATATTTATTAATTATTTCAATACTAATTATTTGAGCATTGTCTCAACTTTATCCACACTTGGAAGAAAATTAGAAAAAAAGGAAGGAAAGATGACTAAGTTTTATATTTTACACAACATTATTATATTTCTATTTTAATAATTTCTTTCCCAATTCTTATTAGAAGGCAGTTCTAATAAGACACATTTTGTTTTTTTTTCATCACAAATAAAATTAAACCATGTTGTGTTATAATTGTGCAATCTTTTATAAAAAAATGTTAACAGTTTTTACCCATTGTAACTGTATATAGAACCAAGTATATTACCTGTAACAACATTAAATAAATATTCTATCCTATTCTATAATTTCTTATAGGAATTTAATGTTATAAAATAAATACCTCTACCCGGAAACTTCTTCTTGCAAAGTTCTAAGAAGAAACCTTTATGTTGTGAGTTATCGAAGTCCAGCAATGTTTTCATATACTCATTCAAGTCTTTCTCATTTTCTATAGATAAAACGTATCTGAAATCAACAGTATTTAATTATTAATCTAGAATATCAGTTACAATATGCTTCAAAGCGGCTCATATAAAAGCAACAAACTGTAAACAAATGTTTTAAACTATAACTTACTGTATTAAATCGTCTGGTATTTCGAAATCTAAAATTTTAGACAATCCTTCACTAAGCCACTGATCCATGGTCAAAAGAATACTTGTATTAGAGTATTAAATAATTTTAATTTATAATACGTGGATAATCTAAAATTCTGACTGAAATCCTACACACCGTGACACCGTCCGTTCAGCTGATTTTGACGTCGAAACTGTCAAATGTCAATGTCAACCTCAATGTCAACATGTTTACTGCATTTTGACATTAGGGTTTTCTACATGTACTGGTTTCTACTTATCTTAGAGAATTGAATGGAATTTATTTTTTTGTAATGTTAGATATCCCTAATCCTTATTTTCAGATCATTCAAGAACTCATTTCTCATCACTGATTATGGAATAGTATTTTTCCTCTTTTCATCTCATTCCATTATTTTGGCAGTCTACTTTATCTTTAATCTGTGTTTTTGGCATTAGTTAGGCTCAAGGCTGTCATTTGTCAAAATTTTGTTGTTGAATTTGTCTATTTTCATTCGGGCTGATTCGGGCCATTCGATTTTTAAACAATAAAAAGGTGTGTTATTTCCTTCCTACTACCCTTTTAACTTTGAGGTCTTCTTTTGTTTTTATTAAATTTACACTTAGTTTAATTTACTGTTGGAAAATCTGCGGTATCCAGTTATCACTTGTTTACGTAATTTCGTAACCTATGCTTCTAAAATATAGTTTATTTTGTCGTGATTTCAGTAGAAACCATGTCGCTTTCTCCGTTCTTCCGATCCCCATTCACCGATGTGACTGGTGGCTTGGTATCGCAACAGATGCTGGGTAGGTGCCAGATGCAAGAAAGCCGATACATGGAATGCTTGGAGGCGTACGGTCTTGAACGCGGAAAGGTCAAATGCGCCTTTCTGTTTGACGATTACCATGAATGCCAAACGTCCATGAAACAGTTCAAACGATTCATGGTATGTAACCTGTATTGATGTAAATATACTGAAAATCCTACATCTCACTGTCAATAATCCATCTTACAATAATAATGTCCTACATTCAATAGATCCATTATTTAAGATAAAATGTTGGATATCGTTTTAGGAATGAACGAAAGTAAAAGATAGTTTAATATTACTCAAAATATGTTTAAAATAGATGGTAACTACACACTAAATAACCTATTTAGTTAGAGAAGATCCTTTTTAAGTTAAATGGTCCTAGCGTGACTACAACACAACCATGATAATCACTAATCATAGATTCTTTGTGATTCATAATTCATATTTCCTATATTTTTATGTGATTGTTTTTTCCTAAACAATTCTTTTTATCTTATTTCAATTCTGTACGTAATTCTTATGAAATTTCCAGGCTATGCGCCAAGAACGTGACAGACAAATATCAGAGGGAAAATTGAAGGGAGACGAGAAATATGCATCACCTAAAATCGACAGTTTTTAAGCTAAGTAGTGCAGTGAATATTCAATAGTCTCAACTAAGTGACCCACAGTGAATGTGCGTCATCTAACAGATGTAAATAAAATAATTATTTAATCCACAATTACTTGTATTTTATTTGTAAAAAATTCACATAAGATCTAAAATGTAGTGTAGGATGCCCACATGGACGAATGTTCAGAAAAAGGTTAGACTGAATTCAGAAGGCGGAGGACAGAGTGCATGATGAGCAGTGGACTGCAATAGGCTAAATTGATTTATTGAGAACTAAGACAAATATGAATATCTGAATGATTACCTATGGATCTTCTTTTGTCTGGATTTTCTATTGTCTAAAATATAAATGAGATTCATTTTTCTCTGCTGTTATGATTCTCGTCCTTTGACATATACATATATAACAATGCAAAGGTAGTATGTAAGTTGCTCTCCACTCTTTAGTCAAGAAACTCCTAACCTAACCTAGGATTTCCAGATTATCTGCCATCAGTGTATAGAGAATAGTAATATAAGAATTTAAATAAATAACACTGACTAATTATAAAAATGCAAGTGCTTGCTTAATTACTTGCATTAAAAATTAAATAAGGCGTCTGATAACGAGTAGTGAGTACACCAGTGTGTCAACCGCCTTATTTTATTTTCAAACAGATCACGATTAACAACTTTTTTCTCTAAAAAAAGTAGGTATACCTTATAGACCGTAATAAATTAAAATAAAATAAATGCTTCAACTGTCAACTTTTTACAGACATTTTATTTGAGGTTTGAATCTCAGATCAAGAACTCATTGAATCTTTATCTGCTGGTATTCAATCTACCTTTTGCTGTCAAGCAATACACTATTGCAATTTCATAATAATTTACTACGTAAAATAGACTTCAATTATACTAGAGTCAAATTTACAACGAAGATCTTTAAAAAATGCATAACATATCGCCATTCTTTCGATCCCCATTCACTGATGTAACGGGAGGAATTATTTCCTACCAGTTATTGGGTCGATGTCAAATGGAAGAGATGAATATGATGGACTGCATGGAAGCATATGGCCTGGACCGCGGGCTCAAGAAGTGCCAATATCTGGTCGACGACTACCGCGAGTGTCATACGAGGTTGAAGCAATTCAAGAGGTTCTCTGTAAGTAGGGTCAAATAGAAAAATCTTTAAAAAAAATATAAGGTGAATCCATGGATGTCCGAGGGTTTGAGTGCTTGATGATTGAATTAGAAAGAAAGAAAGAAAAAGCATTTATTCGAGCCACTTGCGACGCATAAAATAAAGAAAATACAAACTAAAACAATAATTTCTAAAATTATATGGGAAATACCTATACTATGCATCACATCCGTGCGAAACAGACATCGCTCAGCGTGAGCTCAGATTCGATGGATTGGATTGATTGATTTATCGCCTCATAGCTGCTACTATGTAGTGCCTTACTCAAACAATTAGCAAAGTTTTTATTTCAACAAACTATTTTATAAGGCGTTATTACGCAAACCTACTAACTGTCAGCGCAGACCGAACTGCAAAATGCTCGCGCATGGTTGACCAAAATGTTTACTGCTCGAGCATGCAGGTGGCATGCTCGACAATGCGCGAGCCATCTCTGTTAAATATGGGCTGGGTTGCCCGGACTAACTGACGCTCGCGCTCGCGCATGCATACTCGAACACGCAGTCGGCTTGCTCGAGCATGGTCGAGCATCAAATTTGGGCGTGTATTCAATTATTTTTTTCAATAATCTCAGTAAATGCTCCGCTCTGCTCTTGGTGTGCGCTGACCCTTACACTTCACTATTTGGATTTAAATGTGATTTACGTCTCAAACATAATAATAATAATTGGTAAACTGCTTTAGGTAGGCATCGACTCGTTAAAAATGAAATATAACACGATCTGTTGATCATTTTTAAAACGAATAGGTAATTGCTATAATTTCTGTAAAAGTATGGTACGATTCAAACGTAATGTTGGCTGTAAACATGAGGCGAGTTGGTGCGCAGTAACAGATTAGCGGGGGTGCGGGGCGGGGTACTGCGCAGTGTGTAACTAACTACACAGCCGCCACTAAGTTTGAATCAAACCATACCTACTTACAGAAATTATTACAATGCTTATTTCGTACAAAGTGTTCATCTACATTAGTTTTTATTTTACGGTCTGTACCTCGGACGCTGCATTCTAAGTTTGATGAGTGCTGCGGTGCATGGGCAGCACGCGAACCACTACCATTTGGGCTATTAAGCGATTCAATCCCATCATCTATACTTATACAAGCTGTGCGCCACGGTATTACCCGCGCTTCACCAGATTATTTAATTTATCGGGATACTAGCCTATGTGTTAATCCAAGTGTCAGCTACCTCCATAATTATTTTTATCAAAACCTGTCCAGCCCTTTGAGCGTGAATGGGTTACAAACTTACACTCATAAACTTTCGCCTTCAAAACATTATCGTGGAGTGACTATAAAGCTAACGAGTTTGTTTGTTTTATAGGAAATTCGAAAGGAGCGGAACCGCCAGATTGCAGCAGGGAAACTGAAAGGGAAAGATATTTACTGCAATCCCAAAATCGATAGCTATTAGAATACATAGGATAACAAAAGTATTTTATTTTAATGGGAACAAGGAACGGAAGTCTCCATCGTCAGAAATAAACGCGTCCTTCTGATCTGATACGACTGAGGTGTCCGATTTGAAATTCCTGAATATTTAGTTCAAATAAATACGTATGTTGATGCAAAATGCTTTTTTCTCCAAAGACCTTGCCACGTTTGTCCGACCTTTACTGAAAGGCAAGGAGATTAATTTAATGTATCCGACGAACGAATACATTGCTTATTATTATTTCTAGTTATATTTTTATAGATCCATGTTGAGGTACCTACATTAACAAGTTCAATACTCAATAACTACCTCCGAATTTTTTGCGTCAAGGAGTCACGGTCGGTCGAGCACGTTTTTGTGTGGAATTTTGGCGCCAAACTATAAGTAAATTAATCATGTATACATACGTAAGACGATTGATAAAGAATTAAATTATATTTTGGTAGTTCCTCTACGCAGATGTGTTCTACATACATAGGAATGGCGTGACTTGTTTTTTGAGACGTTGCGCTGTGTTGTTTATTACATATTCTTGAATTTTGTATTTATTTATGAGGGGCCTGAATAGGTGAAAAATAGCACGGAAATGTTTAGGTTTAGATATTTCATTGTATCGAAATGCCAGGTTCCATTTAGCTAAGGAACACAATAGATATCCAGTATAAGTAAGGAGGCAAATGGCCTGCGCAGTCGCGCAGATCAGAAACCTAGATTTTAATTCAGTTATTAAATAAAATACTTAAATACAAAAAATAAGTAAAGCAATGTTCTTTATCAAAATATCTGCGTTTAAGTCAGTGACTCACGTGAATTGGACTGCTCAGGTATCTAGGTACCTACCCAGACTACCTCATCAATCACTGTATGTAAATTAAATCCTAATTAAAATAAGATAAAACATTTTAAATTAAATGGAATACTAATAGACAAAAAATTATGTCGCATTAAATTCACGAATAATTGATCAACACGGCGTTTGTTCCTAAAAGTTATTAGTAGCAAAACAATTGCCGTCATTACGATATTCAATGAAGTTCAACGACCGTCTATTTTAGTGACGAAATATATTTGAAGGTTGTATCAGATCACGCCAAGGCAACACCATCGGAATCCTTTATTAAAAAATATATTTTTTTTGTCTTGCGGAACTGATTAATCAAAGGTCCACGACCTCGTTTAGATTTAGGAACCAATTGCCATTTTGTGTTCTTTTTAACCAGGGTAGGTAAGTCGGTAGGTACCCGTTGGTCGGCCATCAACCCCCGCCTGGTCCTCGAACTCGGCAGACAGAACGGATTTGTGATAAATAAAAGATGTTTTAGGTATCATTTTTATTTTTATGGCACCTATTAATGAAATGGGTCTGGAGGAAGCGTATTTCGAATATTTTACTACTGACGGCTTGATTGGTACCTCTTGTGAAGCTGCTTGCAAGATTTATGACTAACGTTAAGTACTTTGCAAAGGAAGGTATTAACAGGTATCTATACTAAAACTAGCGGACCTGTCCCGGCTCGCACGTGTAACAACATTTTTCACCACGCATTAATGAATAAAACACAAGAACCTTCTTTTTAAATCACTCTATCATTGGTGAAAACCATATGAAAATACCTACATTCGAATCTCCCCATGCAAACTTTCAACCCCTTTTTCACCCTCATAAGAGGTAGATTTTTAAATCACTGAAAAAAGTGTTCATTTTATAACCAAAAGCTTGTATACATATAAAATGTCACGGGTGTCACTTAACAATGACGAACTTCCAATGTAAACTACCAACCCCTATTACACCCTATTAGGGGGTGGATTCGCAAAATCGCTGAAATGCATCGTTTTATATCTAACCAGATAACGTATATGAATAAAAAAGAAAATTACAAACTTCCCATAAAAACTTTCAAATCCTCATAGGGGATGAAAGTCCAAAATTTTATTTGTAAATATCCAGAAACTTATGTAAAAATTTTCATAAGTAATTTTCGTAACTTCTAAATTTGAAAATGATGAAGGATTTTTGAAAAAAACCCTTAGAACCTTTTAAGGGTAGATTTCCAAAATCGCTGAAACATTTGTTTATTTATTTTTAATCAAAAACCCGTTTATGAAATTTTTCATGCGTGAAAATTACTTCTCATTCCCTTTCCATAAAATTTTCAAAGCCTTTCACCCTCTCTGGGGGAGGATTTTCAAAATTGCTAAAGTACATGTTCATTTATTTCTAATCAGGAACCCATAAACCTAACATGTTTCATATGTCTATCTTTGAAAATTATGAATTTTCTAACAACCGTTCATAGTTTTTGACCTTAGGGGTGGAATTTCCAAAAATCCCTTCTTAGTGGGTGTTTTCACTATAAAACGCATCAACTGTGAAAATTTCAAGTCTCCGATCCATGTGATTTAGGCTTTCGTTGATGAGTCAGTCCGGATAAGGAAAAAATATTTGTTTGGTTGAACTTGTTAATCTCAGGAACTACTAGTCCGATTTGAAAAGTTCTTTCTGTGTTTTATAGCTCACTCGCTGTTTCCCACAGCTCGCTCGCGGTCTCAATTTTTTTTTAATAATATATATTCTATAGCTGTTTCCCGCTGCTCCGCCCGCGGTCTCTTTTTTTGTTATATCTGTGATGTAAGCTATCCTATCTTTCAAGTCGGATCAAACTGCACTTGGTGTGCAAATTATCATTAACCATAGAGAAAATAAATAAGTATATTTCTGTGATCTAAATTCTCGTAACCCGCTTATTACCTACATAATTCAGGTAAATATATACCTGCACATTTACCTAGATGATTTTGTATCGTCGGTTACATATGTTAGGTAGGTAGGTATATGAATCTATTTTATAGACAGTACCTGCTCACATGATGCAACATCAAAACAATTTTTAGGTGTTCATATCCACATAATAATAATATACCTATCTTAGAAAAACAATTCGCTTGTTATGATACAAGATACATCGCCATATTAGCAATAGATTTAGGCGCATTTGTGTTGTGATTGCTACACCGGCACATTTTAACATTCTGCTTAGATATCAAAATTATTCTAAGCTCAATCATTTAATAGTTCCGAATATCTTTGTCAAACAAAAGCATAGTTTTCAATTTTGATAAGTTGGCGTTTTGTAATCTAAGATGGTTGTGTGAGTACAGTCAACGATAAAATTCGTTCGATATTATCATAAGTCACCTCAAAGTAGGTATATGTATGTATGACTATTTATTTTTGACGACCTCCGTGGTCGAGTGGCGCACACAGCGGTTTTCAAGGTGTCGCCAGCTCTGAGGGCCCGGGTTCGATCCTCGGACGAGCCATGGTAGTAAAACACTTTTCTACATTGTCTCGGGTCTGGGTGTTTGTGGTACCTTCGTTGTCTCGTGATTCTAGAACACAAGTGCTTTAACTACTTTGGATTCGGAGCAATGTATGTGATGTAGTCCACATTTATTTATTTATTATTATTTATTTATTTAGGTATTTTAAATTTATATCATACAAAGATACTTAGGTTTGTTTTAAATCTTTTTTGTATTAAGAGCAGTCAAGAGCCGAACTTGTGCACCAATGTTTCCATTCCACCATTTAATCCTCCTTAGGTAACTGGACGATTTAATAAATTAAAATTATGCAAATTGACATTAATTTTATTATATACTGTAATAAACGCTATTGTATAAATCCCTCGAACATGTCTAAACGCGTTTGGATACGGCTGTACAAGATCAATGATTCCCTTTCGTAAATTATATTCAGGTACCTATCTCCGTTCCCCTATGACTTAAGGTATTCTTCTATTTATATGCCATGAACCGATACATATTAATTCGGTTCGGTTTTATAATGGTTTGAAAACTCAAAATTACAACGGAGGATTATTTTAACTAGAACATTGTAGACTATAGATACGAAACAAAACACAATCGTCGAGTGGAAACATTTTGCGTCGTTCTTAGCAACAGGGTCACTAGCATTCAAATTTATAAGAAGCCCGTCCAACAAATCCATGTTTCAGTATTTTTTCACCTTATCAGGGACAAACACGAATATATTATTCATGCGCCGATCGATCTGATTTGCGAATGGTTTGTAACAGTATAACGTGTCTTCATTATTTCCGGCCCCTGTATCTTTTTCGACTTGAAAACATATTCTTCAAAGACGTGTCTCACTTTGTCACACTTTGGAAGTAAATCTTCATCACGCATACCTTTGTTTTTGTCTTGCGGGTGGGAAACCTTCAGAAGTCGCTCGGCCTTATGGGTATTTAAAGACTGCAAAGTGTGGGATTTTTACTTCTAAGCGCCTTAAAGTTCCGCCTGGGTTTGGTAAGTAAAGGTGGGGTTTCGGCGCGTTGAGCCGGTTAACTCCTCGGCTCTATCATGATCCGGCTTGGCGGCAGTTTCCATTTAAACCATCGCGGTTTGGCAGAAAGAATCCATTGCCCGCCAGTTCTCTGAATCTGCGGACATAGTCTTCACTTCTGCAGGCAGAGATAAATTCTACCCAATTTTTTCAGCCAGAACCCACCATTTCCAAGCCCACGCAGAAAACTCCACGAGCGTGTGGTAAACGGAATCTCCGCCTTTATTTAAAAACTACCACACCCGGTTAGTACCTACCTGAGTAAGTCAGTAGGAAACTCGCTCTACTTTTTTCAGCCAGGCTTCAAAATACGGCAAAACGGCTACGACAACGCGTTTGCTTGAATATTGCGGATGCTGTACCACAGCTCGAGCTGCCGCTGTTCCTGCCGCTTTAGCCTTACAAAAGCATCACTTGGTGCACTATAACCTTCTTGGCGGATGGTAGGAATCCTGTCATAGACACTCGCATTCATGTCCGCCAGGATATCCACTGGCGGAAAGTGTGCCAAAAGAAGATGTCTCACATATATCATCACAAAGACAAAGACCTTTTTGGATCACGCAGCTGTTTGTCCTATGCGGGATTCGAACCTATTGGGCTGTAGGATCCGACATAAAACTAAAAGATTTATCTTATTTCAAAGATGAAAGTTCATTGCGATAAAATGTTACCTATATTTCCAAATTTATTACACACAGTTTTTAATAAATACAAGTATTTATCTCTCTCACAACACAATGCCCCATACACAAAGATTTAGGTTAAATACAAGACCGCTATTTACTGGAAAGAACTCTTTGATCGGCCGAAATTTTGATCTGAAGACCATTATAGTTGTATCATCGCGACCCAACACCGATGAGTTCCGTACAGTAAGCTGCATCATTACAATTGATCTGAATTGCTACTGTGATAGGAAAAACAAAATAATTTAGTGTTAAGTTATTTTTGAACACTGCTTGGATAGATAGCTAAATTATTATTAAGTAGACCGTATAATAAAATTTACGTAGACGTTACTTAAGGCACGTATTGTATACTTTTCCTACATTTCAAAAAGAAACAATATATTTTATTTTAAAAGGTGCGGTAGATAAGTCGTCGACCTATACTAAAGTCAAATATAACATTCGTCCGGCACCGAGCTGTGAGTAGATTATAATTTCAAAATCTAGTGTTTTTGTGGGGCCAGGCGCCGATCGAATATTCACAAGGAACACACATATGAAACTACAATACCAACTCGAATCTAGTTCTTAAATATGGTCTAGTAATTGTCCGCCAGAGGTCACCGTCTTGCGTACATTTTAGTCCAAAGTCATAATCGTTAAGTTTTGGAACATTATTGTCTACGAGATAAATAATTGTTTTTTTGCTAAATAATAATTATAGGTATTGCTATCAAAGTTAAATAAATCTGTATTTTTAAAAGAAAATTGCATCATGCATATCTACATTCATTTATGGTCGATAATGAATGCGATTCATTCAGATATTCTTATGGTGACCGTAGGACTGGCAGTGAACTTTGCAGGCGCAGGTCAAGCGAGGTCATATCTAAAATATTTAGTGTTTACTCAATTCACGTAAACATCAAGTTAAGCTTTTGTATGCGAGTGTACTCTACTACGCGACTACTATTTTTATATAATTGTACCTAATACCTACTTACTGCTAACTATAAAGAATGTAAGTTTAACCAATATTTTCCAAAACTTAAGTGTAGGTGGGAATTATGACCAAACGATATTCTTGGTATTAAAAAAAATCAACTAGGTACCAGTTCACTGAAATGACAAGAATTTATTTAATTGGCTAGTTTTGACGTATGTATCACGTTATGACGTCATGCCAAATTTAGAATGATTTTCTTGTTTTACCCCTGCCCGCCTCCGTCACACTTTTTGTAGGACCAATTGATGAGGATTCGGATCTGATACGATTTCTGACCGACATTATGTAGGGTATGCGCGTTGCACTATTATGTACATTCTATTTTTCATATACAACGTCAATGATGTTGGACATGGGCACCCCTAAGTGTCTAATATAATTACCCACATATATTCACGCCTGTTTTCCAGAGAGGCGGATAGACTAATGGGGCTTCCGCTTCTATTCTCGCCTTTTGTTAATTTTCTAAGTGTATCATTTACTTTAGAACCGATAAGACACGGGTGTTGCGGCTTTATTTTTTCAAAATGTATCTACTGTGATGCCTAGCCAAGTCTGCCTAAACGCTTAATAATAATGTTCATTAAATTGAGAAATATCCGTCCGAGAAGTGTGTTAAATGAAGTTTTGTATTATTGACGGTTGCCTTGTACGGCGTAAATTTTACCACAATGTCATCTAAATGTTTTTTTTTATACACATGAGCTGCATAGTTTGTACCGGAGGACATACATCTCGAAGGACCAGTTTTCGTTTTAGCATTGGCGGTCCCCTGATAACCTTAGCTAAAAAAATTAAGTTTATATTATTATACAATAATACATATACGTATAAAAAAGTTTAAATGTCACTAAGATTTATTGACATTATATTAATATTTAATTCTAGCAGGTGGAATGCGACTCGAAGGTGACCGCTACGATCTATCTGCCTCCATCCTAGTTGACCAAGTGAGAAGGGGCCCAGCTTAATTAT
Source organism: Plusia festucae (assembly GCA_950381575.1). Lineage (NCBI taxonomy): Eukaryota > Metazoa > Arthropoda > Insecta > Lepidoptera > Noctuidae > Plusia > Plusia festucae. The sequence continues at coordinate 3,229,430 of OX494447.1, forward strand.
AATATGTGCAGCGACCTTATACACAAATTACACGCTTCAAATGGATCGGACTAACGTATCAATATTTATCGGATTTTTTGTTTTCGTAGGGAGGACATGACCTCCACGCCTCATCTGGGTATATCTTTCTTAGGTGGCGTATTCTTATGCGATGCTTCGGCTTCGTTATGATCAGTATTCATAAATCTAAACGTTGATTTACCCGATGGGATCTTTTTTATCCAGAAAAGTTTGCTTTCTGCCTGGAAGCAGGTGAATGTTTTACACCCATCTGCTTTCATTGGTGCTTCGGAAGACCTTATGTTTGGAAACCATTTTTGCTTAGCCGGGATATATAATAATATGATATAAGCCGAGCCGATATATATATATGAAATATAATTTAAGAATACTTTTAATAATTATTGAACGCTTTAATTATACGCAGCGTGCACGTAGGTACTTAGTTTTAAAACTCCAAAGGGCATTGTACCTGCGTGGCAACAAAAGTTTCTGCACTTTTGAAGGTTTTATACGATTGAAAGTTAGTTGAAACAGAAAGTAGTTGGTTCGGTGCGACGGACATATTTTTACGCGTGGGAAAGGAGGCTTGATTATTGCCCATTGACTGATATGGTAATATAAAGTGAGAGTGATTAAACTTTAACTATTATTGTCACAAATGCTTGATCGTTGACAAAAAAATAGTATAAAAATAATATATTGTAAAAAAAATGTCCATAAAAATATTCTCATTATTTCTCATCCAATACAAAAATTGGGGTGACACCTGTTTTTGTTTGAAATTCTGCTATTCTTTTTTGACTTTTCACATCCCCTTTTTACAGACTTTAAGTTTGCAGTTTCTTTAATATATATATTCAATACATCAATAAAACTTGAGTAAAATAGTTTTTTTCTTACTTAGCGTGTGGGGAATGTTGCACTAACTATAATAATATGTAAGTATACATTGTGTATAATAAGATAATAAGTGTGCCTTGAAGTGTACCTATGTTGAAGGCTCTAACCGGCCTTGTCATTTAGAAACACAAACAAAAATCTTGATGCGTAGTTTTTAACCGAACAGCAATGAATGATGGATTACCAAATTATTTGGATTACTTGATTAAATAATCGTCTATTAATTACAAGTTATTTATACTTGAAAACTTCGTTCCTATTGCAATTTTAAAACACAAAAAGTATTAAAAAAGGTTTTACACAATCAAAGACTGCTTTTGCATGTGCATATCTCCGATTGAGAACATACCTATTACTCTCGTAAGCAATTAGTTTAAGTTCAATAACTTCTGTGGACTTTAATTTATTCATCAAAATTTCATTCGTATCACGTAACGATATCGTCGGATACATTCATTAAATGTTTTTAATGTGACGTGTTTACTACGAATTGTAAAATGATTCACTATAATCCTGATTAAATGTTGTGAAATAACTACCCTAAGTACCTATAAGCTTTTTCTAGGTTCCAAGTAAAGATGGGTCAGTACCTACTGTCCACTGAAGGGTAAATAAAAATGATTTAAGTAATCTTGAGCAGGGCTTACATAATAATTTATCTTTCACATTTTTTCTGCAGGCATTTGTTATCTCAAGTCATACGCGATTTCTCTTAGTTAATTTTAGTATTGTAACTTGTAAGGTATCCATTCAAGTAGAGACTGAAACTTTATTTTGGAGTAAAACACGTGGGGGGAAGAGGCTTGGAAAACTCAACCACTGACAAAAGGGGACTGCCAATCGCTATATGGAAATTGATCTTAGAATAAATGTAGTACGTAATGATCCTTAGGAGAACACTTAGCGAGCTGATAATAATATTTTGCTTATTAAAATCGTTCATATAGGATCTTTCCATAAACTTGTCAATTGAACTCAATACGAAATAATAAACTCGGTTGGTACTAAATAGAAAAACATTTGGTATTTTCATAAATTGATTAAAACTATTTTGGTCATATATAAAAATTCGTTACCAAGAATGAAGCATACCTGGAGAGAAAAGAGGAACCAGACAACGACTAGGTCATGGCTCTACAAACAGAGATTTAATAATTTTATTTATGATTCTTGTCTCAATATAATTTGACCGAAGGAGCACGCTTCAGATGACCTAATTCCTTGGCAGCACTTGCTCCAAAGTCTGTCATTCTCCCCTACGTTAATCTATAAAATGTCGTCGATAAGATAAAGGACGTTCGAAGTAAGTTGGTAGGTGTCACGATATTGGTCCTTTGAGTCGAACTAACTCGTGCCATTCTATAAAAAGGACCAAAAGCTTGAATGGAGTATGACGTGGTAGCGCTGGTGTAACTTTGGAGAACTTTTGGAGCACCCTGCTGTATAGATGCGTAAAGCTCGGTGACGGTGCGCCCCAGTTACGATTCGAGGATCGAACCGTACGCGCGATCGCACAGACACCGCACCGGCCAATACCGCACGCGATACACCGATAATACTGGACGTTAATCTTCGATGATTAAAAATCACAAATTTAAAAAACATTTTTATAAAACTTTTTTTTAATTATTTAAATAGGAACCAATTTTTTTTTTTTTTTGTCTCATAAGTAGAAAAACTTTATCACAAGTATTTTCCGAAAACTACATGTTAGGTAATAAGTTAAAATGTATTACAAAAAAATTGAACACTTTATGATATTTCGTTTCATAAAACATTTGACTATGATACTGTATGTGAGTGCAAGACCGATGGACAGCGAAGAGACCAAGATATTTACCGATAGCCAATTAGAGAATTTGGCGGAAGAAGTGTGTTCCGAATTGTCGTTTTACTTAAATGTGGTAAGATTTCATTCATAATTTTTGCATGATAATTTTATCGTAACATTTTTTGTGTTTATGTTATAAAAACTGTATTGTATTTTATTATAACTTGATAGTATAATATGTAAACTAGAATCCCGATAAAGTCCCGAGTTATCTTTGTCGCCTTAAAATTTGAAAGTATTAAATCAGTCAAAAAGAATACTTAATATTAATTAGGAGGTCAATAATTCTCCGATTCTACTAATTGATATTTTATTCATTATTAATAGTTAAAATCAGCTTCATATTTTAGTAAATTTAAATGGAATAGGGATGCAAACTAGTTATGAAACGCAAAAATCTATTTAGTCCGTAATAAAAGTTGAAGTTTAGGAGTGGGGACTTGTGATATCACAAGTTGGCGAAAATAGTAGCCACAAGTGACGTAGCCAGCCCGTCTCCTAAACTTAAATTCGCTGGATTTATGTAGATAATATAATTCGTTATTTCGAAAAAGAAAAAAAAACCTTTCTAATATTTTTTCACAATGTAAAAGCCGGACATTGAAAAAAATTTTCCGCGTCCCAATGATATTTTCCCATAACCTAGAAATTTGGGTCCCCCTTTCTTTTTTTGGGTTTATTTTTCAAATGCTCAAAAAACACAATTATTAGGTTTCATTAACGGTAACAAAATTAACTTATCTAGTATAAATACCTGTATCGTTATCACAGTCACGAATAAAATTAAAACTTTGACCGATCATAAAGGTTAAACCGCGCTTGCTGCGGTTGCTCTGTGATTGGGGTGGGTGATCATTCATAAAAAATCACAGATTCTGCCGAGTCTCCGAATTTACATTAAGCTGTTGATATATTATTTAGCTATCACATTCCTTTATTTTATTTCTACCACCCCAACCAAGAGATATTACCCAATAACGTAGGTATACTTATAGATAGAGTAGGTACCTACTCTATCTATAAGTAGTAGTGTAGTAATATGGTTATGGACGTCAGATAGCCAATCGTTTCATGTAAAATTTGGTATTAAGCTGTATTCAATTGAATTCAAAGCAAACCCTAACATAGTTTAGATAGGTATAGAGGATAGGATAGAAGAAAACTATTTTAAAAGATTTAGTAAAGAATAAAAGATTTCTTTTGACTCAATGTTGTCAAGAACTCATTGAGCCATCGGTTTCAGATTTTGGACGTTGCAGTTGTGATCTCGACTCACCTTACCTTGTGTACCTATGCATTGCTAGTTATGGAAACGTAAAATACAGTTGTTTAATTTTGCAAACACAAAGTAGGTACCTATATTCAACGTCATACAAGAATTCATCGTAAAATATTGTACAAACAACTGAATGATCGGAATTTCTGGAATTTACAATCAGGCAACATGCGTAATTGCAGTAGGCACTTACAGTTACACGAGTTATATTAAATAAAGTGCATTTAAAAAATATTGTTTATTATAAGAATTAAGAGCAGGCCAAAGGTGACCGCTGGGTATCTGCGATCGTTGCCAAACGTACGCGTATATCAGCGATAGCGCGTAATCAATAGGCCGAAATATTGAGTGCAGAAGTGCCTACTTATTGGTATAACATAGATAATACTTTGTTTACTGTGTAACACTTAATCGACATTGACAGTGAAAGTTATGAACTTGAACGCCTTTTTAGGTAACTTCGGATTCAAATGTTTCAGTTTTCCCTTTTTTTTATGCTTACTACTAGCATCGTGGGTCGCAAATTACTAGTATACTTGTTACGCCTTGTGGTAAGCTAAATGCTTGTGTTACGAATGGGTTCACGTTGGTAGTGCAATGGGTGAGAATCAAACCCGCGACCATATGATTGCAAGTCCGATAAAGAACACTTACTGCATTATTATACTACATTGTAGTTGTTGTACGCGGCTTCTCTCGCGGGGGTGTCCGTTCATCATCATCAGCTGCCAACGTTACCTTACCGGGCCTTACCCTATATCAAGTTTTAACCAAATCGGTTCCATGGTTGAGATGTGGAAGCATGAACGATAAGGTGACTAGGCTTTCGCTTTTAAAATGTTAGATAAGTATGTACAACCGGGAATACGGTTGTTATCGCTGTCATGTTGCGAAGTGAGAGCACTGAGAGCGCCTGGCGGGCGATGGTCGCGTTTTGCTACTCATTAACACAAAGGAGGCTGGCTGTTGCATAAGGGGCACACCAAGTGCGAGACGACCTCAAGCCAGCTTGAGCTCAGTCCTGCGGGTGACGGCGAGGGCTGCCCATCACCCGATCTGCTTGCAGGCCACGAAGCATACGAACGCGGAGTCCTACGCGTTCGTCACTTCGTCTTCGGGAGAAGTGAGGGGTGGACATTTTACACCTATCTCTCTGTCAGGGGTTCTCCGAGGACCGAGGCCTGCCGGAGCTACAGTGAAAGTGCACAAGTGACCCGGAGACCAGAATGTTTTTGATTGGTGTTAGCCCGACATATCCCAAATGGCGTGGGTCGAAGTCATAAGCTTTTCACCCCAACAAAAAAAAAAGATGTGCTACATATAAATTTTAATGGGGTTGCTAACTCGAGGAAGGTATGTGATTTTTCCTAGTGGGATGGAAAAGCAACTTTCACAAAATATTATAGAACTGGACTGATATTGTAACCAAAAAAAAAAGGAGAGCCCTATGTGCTAAGTTGCTTGATAATAATTACAGAAAATTTACCTGGAATAATTAATGTTTTCCCCACTTGTAAATCTAGATGGGTTTTTGAACATATTTTTTCCTGTGTTTAATTTAAACGTACTAATTATCAATTATTGTATTCAAAATAACAATAAGCTCTATTGGTGAAAACAGAAAACAATCCAACGCTCCCATTATCAATAAGGAAATTAAATTGTAGTTTTGTGATTGGTAGGTAACCTACCTACTTAGGTACTACTTATACCTACTATTAACAAATAACACCTAAGCATGAACGGCGTTCAATTAGTCAGTATTGAGTATAAAGCTAAGTTAAAAGATGTTTCGTAACTCCATAGGGAAATAATACTATTATTTTTTCGTTTATTTTTGTTAGATAATTTTGTTATTTGGAGTCACGAGTGTCTTTAGGCCTTAATGTTTACAATATTAGTTGCGATAAGCAATGTGGGTTGCAATATCGTTGATAACAGTATTTATTTTAATCCCTATATCTCGACATAACATGCTGAATGTGCAGTTAATAGTTTATAGGTTGATTCACACTTAATGGCAGCCGTGAAGTTGGTTACACACTGCGCTGTGCCTCACCCCGTACCCTCACTGGTGCAATTTTTTTACTGCGCAACGACTCGCCTCATATTCACAGCCGCCATTAAGTTTAAATTCATAATTAATTTAAAATATAACCTGTAGTTAACAATTAAGTACCTAGTCTAATTAGTTATAATTAGATTCTCCACCATGCTCCGAGGTTCGCCGGAGGTATTTCTGTATGGTTGTTGACAAACTGTGCATCGCTGCAATGATTCAATCGCGCATATTGGAACGTGTCGTTTTACGTCCTAAACAAAGGGGCACTTCCATTTTGATAGCCTAATCTATAATAATAGACCTTAACTGCTTTATAATAGGTGTTACTTTTGCAAAATACGTTATTAACATGTCCGGAAGTTTCCTAGATGTTCTACTTCGCAAAATGATCCATTATTGCGTGTTGATTTCTTCAGCACCCAATACATAAAGTGTGACGAGGTAAAAACACTTATATTTTTTGTTGGTCTAGTCTAGGCACTCTAGAAGTCCTTTTTCCACTCTTAGACTTTTTTCTTTTACACAGTATTTACTATATATCTTTTTCGCACTAACATTAAGTTGTTCGCCTAGCCTTTCCCCAAGCTATGTTGGGGTCGGCTACCAATCTTACCGGATTTAGCTGAATATCGTATTTTACATGGAGCGACTGTCTATACGACCTCCACAACCCATTGCTGGGTAGGTAATTACCTCTGAATAATAACTAAAGCAATCTAATACAATATCCCATAGTAAGATTGCTTGTCAGAATCGTAATGACCTATCAACTGACGAAGATCACTGCACAGAGTACATTTTACATAATATTTATGATCACTGTATGAAAGTCGGAACCAACGGCTTAAAGTGCTTTCCGAGGCACGGAGGGGTATATTTGCAAATGGTCACCCATCCACGGATCAACTGTAGCGAGGGCTGCAAGCCTTTATTATCGGTCAAACTGGCTTAGGATCAGTTCACACTGAGACGTGAAGCGACGCGACGCGTTTTTAAAAGAGCGTTATGTATTTCGTCGTGAGAATTAAGAATACTTTGTGCAGCGCTACGCCGCATTAACGAAATGTATAATTATCTTTTCGTGTAAAATAAAGTAATATTTTAAATCGCTCTCGCGCAGCGTCGCGTCTCGGTGTGAGCTGACCCTTACACTTAGCCATGAGCCCCACCGAACTAACATCAAGTATTTTGTGGAAAAAAAATGAACAATAGATTGTAATTGTAGTCTTTAATTTTAATTTGTGTAAATGACTTGCAATTATTTGTTACAGGATTCGAAGACCTGCGAAAATGGCTTTTGGGGTCAGTATCCTTCGATTCTTGCCTATGTTATAAGTTATTAGTAGATATTAAATTTTAAATATCCTTTTTAAATTCTCTATAATCTGTGACTGAAAATTATTTATTTCTCTATTTTGCCGTCGCGGTAGACAGTGCTAATATTTTTTTATGATATGAAGTTATATATATATACCTTTTGTCTTTTATATTTTACACATAACATGCGTGACAATAATGAAATAACAACCTAATTGTTTATAAAATTGTAACAATATTATTTTGAGCCTGAATGCAAGTGTATGGCAAATACCCTCTGTCTTTTCCAACTTTTTATTTCATAAATTTTCAATCATTTCCAAATTTAGGAATTTCTTTCTAACACTCCATATTAAAGCCAAGACCAATTAAACTAAAATCCAAAGGAATATCCAAATTAACCAGGGCTACAGCTCGCGACATGGATAATACGAGTATCATTTATTATTATTTTGGGATTCAGTTCTTTGAGATACTTATTACAATCAACAGGTTGTTGCTAGGGTAAGCCCTTAGGCCTTCAGTACATAAATTCGTCATCGAGAGTATATAGCCTAGTTCAAATAAAAATCGTTATTTTCCAGCTCCCGATCCAGACCTACCAGAACTTCCATCATCAGTGAGGATACGATGCCAGACGGACAAAACCATCAAGTTCCAGATAGAGCCTTCCCACAACTGGCAGCTCGTGGTCTTAGTTCCACAGCTGAACGACAATCAAACCGACATTGAATATGTGAGTATATAACTGAGCCCGCTAAAATATCACCATTTATAAGCTAATGGCGGTTTTCATTTTTATTTTCGTTTTTTTTTGTACACGCCCGTACATAATTGAATGGCCTAAGCTGTTGGTCTAGTGGTTAGTGACACTGACTGCTTAAGCTGAAATATAATTTAAGTATGTTTATCAGTTGCCTGATTGCTACAACACAGGCTCTGCCTAGATGAGGATTAGAATTAGGCCGTGTGTGAGTTGTCATGAGATATTAGATTAACTGTAGATGGAGAATAGAGAGCTACGAAATAATCTCTGCTCTTAGCTGGTGAATAACGAGACAGTGTCCATAGTATCATCTCGGGAGATGAGTTAGAGATAAGTTTTATTCAAGTTTTTAAAATATCTACCAGAGGAAACCTAAATTTTCATTTTCAAAAAATAAAATTTGGCAAAGGTAAGGTGCATTTCAGGAGTGAGAGCTTGTGATGTCGTAAGTAGGCGAAAATAGTAGCCACAACAGACTTGGCGAGCCCTCTCGCCTTAAGTTAAATTAGCTATGTCTAAGTAATGAAGCGGCGGTAGCCTAATGGCTAGGGCGTCGGACTTGCGATCATGTGGTTGCGGGTTCGAATCCCACCCATTACACTACCGTCGTGAACCCACTCGTAACACAAGCATCTTAGCTTAGCACGAGGAGTTAACGAGATTACTAGTAATGTGCGACCTACATTGATAGTAATCTTATAAAAAAAAAAAAGTATAATTAGGAAAAATAGATATAAAAAGGCAAAACCTTTTTGTCTAATATTATTTCGAGTACCTCCTCCTTTTAAAGTCGGTTAGAAATAATGGGTCCGTGTCATTTACCTCAGATATTTGCGAACTAATGTTATTGAAAGAAACAACATACGATCATTACTAGCTCATATATCCGTAATCGGATGCATGATAAACAAGTGCGCGGGGCCTTTAGTACTTAGCTTCGGATTTGCGAATACATTTCAGGGATACCAAACCAGCTACGGATTAGCTCAAAGCTCCAATAAGCTCGTAACATCTGATGCGACCTTGATACGTAGCTTATACGTCACTCTAACTACTTTTATACGAAGGTTAATCAGCAATTGTAGCGCATTCCTTTTCATTTAATGATCGATTTTTTTTTAATAGCTGTCTTTTAATTTGGTTTGCATACTACTACTAGTTACTAAGTAGTATTCTTGTTACACCTCGTGCTTGGGTTAAGGGCTCTTTCAATTTATGCGTTTCGTATCGGACCGCTGCAGTGTCGTAGCGGTGCGTTTGTCGGAAGGCGCACGGCTGGTCGTTTGTTTTCATACAAAATGTACGGTGCGGCAACAGTGGCGTGCGGTACGGACACCGCACTGTTGCCGACGACAAACGCACCGCTACGGCACTGCAGCGGTCCGATACGAAACGCATAAATTGAAAGAGCCCTATGAGTGGGTTCGCGTCGGTAGTGTAGGTCGGTAATGGGTGGAAATGGAACAGGCGACCACTGATCGTAAATCCGACGCCCTAACCTCAAGGCTATCGCCGCTTTATTGACATGTGATTTTATTTTTATATACTTATTTGGACAACTCATACACGACTATCTTATCCCAAAGGCAGACCCATACATTAGTATCGCGGCAACTAAGAAATTTCTAAATACTTACTTACATCAATATTATACTATAAATTACATCTATATACAGAACATAATGATCTTGTCAACACAAAAAAAACTGGGTGGGAATCGAACTCCGGTTTAGCAGTCAGGGTCACTAACTACTAAACCAACACGCCAGTCAAAAGTTACTATGTTGGCATAATAATAAAACCTATATGTCAGGGTTTAACTGTTTGCTATTTTCGTCCTGTTTTTCGTCGATGTTTTCACATAGAATTGTTTTTCGCTATAGTTAATTATATAAGCAAAGATTAATGCGAAGATTAATTTTCATGCATTCCGCAGCGGATTATAATAAAATTATAGTTAATTAAACAACTTTAGCTATCTACTCTACTGTATCTATACTATTTATAGTTAACCATAACACAATCAAACAATCTGAGTTTAAGGACACATATGAAACGGAAAACGTAGTACGTTACGTGACTGTAAACAGACGAACTTTGTTCAAGATTTACAAGCAAACGGCGTAAACAGTTTGGTCTAAACGGTAAAGCCGAACGGTGTATTTATCCCAGAGAAAGAACTACCTGCCAGGTACCTATAATATAATATACATAAAATTTACCTGTAATATATACTTACATAAAAGTATCGACTTTAAAATAATTATGATGATGATAATGTGTAGAGTTTTTTTTATTGTGCCATAATTAGGCTAAGTACATCTGGACTAGTATAAAAAGCTAGATTTATTTTTGTTTAAACGGGTTAAATTCTACAAAACTACTAGTGGGATTTAAAATACTTATGTATATTCTAGAGGAACTTTGCACGTTATTTATCATCACGTTACTTGCGTCGGCTGTAGAGCAAGTCGGGTGAAACTGGGTAGGGAGGTACTAAGGTACACCACTTTAAAAAAGATATTCTGAGCGCTTAACTAATACCATCTTACATCTAAAATGTACGTCTTATGTTTATAAGTAAGGAAAGAATTTTGACATACGTGTTGCCGTAGAAAATATTTTGTAAAGAAAACTCAGATGGTAACATTGTCCGTTAAAAAAAAGGGCGAATGTCAGCAGTCTATAAATAAATACGATCTAATACATCTCCACTTCTTCTGCCTAGCCTTTTTCCCAAGCTATGTTGGGGTCGGCTTCCAGTCTTACCGGATTTAGCTGAATACCGTATTTTACATGGAGCGACTGCCTATCTGACCTCCCCAACCTATTGCTAGGTAATACAGTATTCCAAAGTAAGACTGGTTGTCAGAATTGTAATGACTTCTAATACATCTCCACTAACTCATGGATAAACAATGAACATTGTTAACTGCCTTAAGGGAATTCTAATAAGGCCAATGAATGAAACATTTATCATAATTGCTAATGTCGCACTACTCTTTCTTCGTAATTCGGCTAACAGTTATCACACCACCTGCCGTAAGATTTAATGAGCTAGATACCTTGTACGGACATTAGCAAGTGCACGGCCGATTTCTTGATTAGCAATATGGCGAATGGATTTACTTACGATGGAAATTCTGATATGCAGACGCATTTCGGTTGTTAAGTAATACAATAGGTAAGATGACTGGGTATGAAAAAGAAAACTTTATTTCGACTTTATAATAAAAATACATTGAACATTTCTGTATATTTGTTTTTCATAACTAATCATAGAATATTACAATAGAGCCTTTGGGGGCTGATGGATGTGACTTTACGTCTTTGTAAAAATGGTCTCCATCAATGATGAAGATATGGAAAAAGGAACGTGTTTACGTACAAACAAATAAAATACATACATGTGTCTTAAGATTTATAATTATACTAGCTGTTTCCCGCAGCTTCGCCCGCGGTCTCAATAAGATGCAAGGTATCCTATATTTTAAGTTGGATGAAACTGCACACGGTGTGCAAATTTGATTGAAATCGGTTCAGTAGTGTCGGAGTGCATCCCGGACAAACATCGTGTCACTGGAATTATACATATATAATAGATATGTTGAAGTAAAATACCTACCGAATATATTTCCAACAGGAAATTACGATTTAATTTGTTAATTATTTAGGTATTTCATCTGATATTGTTTGGTCAATTCCCGGCATTACAATAGCTAAGTTTAGAAAGTAGAGCAGGAAAAGTAATCTGGAGCCACATAATTACACGTGCATTTATAATAAGATATTCATACATGTTGGTTATTAAAATATATCCGCAAACTTGTGGCGATGCGGGTTTTAACGCAGGTAACAAGCAACCCGGCGTAAAAGTGAATAAATTTCCATCTCTTTCATCGCTGCTTTGTGCTACCGTTATTTTAAAGAACTTACTGGTATTCCATGAAAACGTTAAAAAGAGAAATTTAAGCTAATTATACATACGTACATGTTGTACATTGACATTTAACTCAGCGATCAGATTTTAACTCTTTAACTTTGATTTGATTTGATTAACAATGAAAAACTTTCAGAAAAATATGAGACATGCTTAATATATTGTTTCAGATAAACTACAGCCTGGTAGAACCGGACACTGAATTCGGAGAGATAAGTACAACGCCACCAAGGAACTATACCATTTGGACTGCAATACTCAAAGAGGGATCACCACAATTCTGGCTCGGAGGCGACGAAGTGCCTTTTTACAACAAATCAAAAATTCCTAGTCACAGGAACTATAGTATACAACACCAATTCTATGCTAATGTCGGGGAAAAATTAGGCGTAAATGCATCATTTACTTGGAACACCAGTGGTGGTAAGTGACTGTTATCGCTGCATTAAACTATCTTTTATTATTTTTTGGCCAACGTACTGCTATTTTCGTCCATTAATTTTTATCATATCTTAGCACTTATTCAGTTCAGACTCATATCAAACCTTGCGCAATTAATCAACGTCTTGTTTGGCCTTCCTTACCACACAAGTTCATAGATTGCTATTTTAGATACACACCGAAATAATACTGCATCTGCAATTATGTAAAATGTATAATGGCCCCTTTTTAATTTGAACAGTTTCGATTACAATTTAATATATATTACTACCTTTATTTTAATTAATATAACTGTTTCAACGTAAGTTGTTCCCGTTCCTGTAATTGTTCTTTAAGTCAATTTTCCATTATTTTTAATATTTATTCTGCTATTCGGCACGGTGACGAATCCAACAAATCAAGGATCATGATAATCAGTCCACCCGTTCGCGAGTTAAAAGTTTTGTAACAAACCCGACATTGTTTATGTATCTATATGTATAAGATTGAAATAAAGAAGTTCCTACCACTTGTTGTTTAGATGGTGACTCATGCTTTAGCGTCGCGAACATTTGCCAAGAGACTGGGGTCAAGAATGCAAACATATTGGTAAATATAATTTTTAAACTAAGTTTTAATTAGTGTTTTTTGTGTTGTTGACTTTATCTCTTTATTTCTGATTTCAGCCAAACAGTTTACATAGCAGTCCTCGCGTCACATTCAATAAGTTGTCATTTAACGACAACTGCGTTATACAAATTAAGGGGCTTTTCGGAACCACCTCTTTGAAGTACCATACACCCTCATCTACTTCTTCACATGGTGAGCTTTTATTTGTTCTATTATAATTTGCTGGCCTACGGCTGTACAAAGACTCCAAAGACTAATTTTTGCTAGTCATATCTAAAAGAGCCCTTTCCTTGATTTTAATTGTAGATTTAGTATTCCACATCATGGCCTTTATTAATTTGGACGACCTCCGTGGTCGAGTGGCGTACACACCGGTTTTCATAGTGTCGTCAGCTCTGAGGTCCCGGGTTCGATCCCCGGACGGGTCAATATAGAAAAACACTTTTCTACATTGCCTCGGGTCTGGGTGTTTGTGGTACCTTCGTTGTCTCTGGATTCCATAACACAAGTGGTTTAGCTACTTACTTTGGATTCGGAGCAATGTATGTGATGTTGTCCACATTTATTTATTATTTATTTATTTAATTTACGATCTTTTGAATTATACATTCTCTTCGTTTACAAATTCTCAAGAATAGGCACACACACCCGTGTATATTGCTTACAGTAAGTAAATAAAGGTTAAGGGTAGTTCTTCGAAATTTCATTCTTTGACTGATTCATATGGCCAAAATTTAATTCCATTTTCAGCTTAGTAACGCATCTTCATATGAAAATAGGTATGCCAAATAACGTTTATTTGAATGAGGGACTCGTTTTTACAAAGTAGTTTTCGAGATATCGACATTTAAATATTTTGTGCCCAGATGAATCAGAATTTGTTACAGATTAATCAGAAACAGAAATAAAAATGAAAAGGTTTGAATGTAAATGGGCTCAGTCTTATGAAAATAATCATAATATTATAACAACAATAATCAGTTTTTATAAAAACAATTATCAGTGATCATATCGCGGAAAAAAATTGGTCAATTCAAACTTGCGTAAAATATGTTTCATGCGATTTCTTTTTAGCAGGTGTTTCCCGTGCAAATTTTTTAAACTTTTAGGCTGACAATGAGATGCTACTTTGTGGGCTGGGAGTCCTCGGTGAATCTGATATCCAAGTATTGGGTGAAGGTGATTTTATTATTCTCGATGGGACGTCAGCGTTGGATGAGACATCGGTTTCATTTTCTGTTAGGTTCAAATCGATTCCCAGTGTCTTCTGTTGTCTTATTGTGGATCTTTTAATACGTGCCGATAATGGTGAAGTCTGAGTTGAAACCTGTGATGAGCTGGGAATTTCCGGAGATCTTGGTATGGTTGAAATTCCTGGAGATGATGGTAATGATCATTTTTTTCGGTATCGTCTGCTGGATCACATTCGTCAATTATTTCCTGCACTCTACTTACTTGGACAAGAAAAATTACGCAACAAAACTGCTCCTTTCTTGCTGAAAAAGGGAAAATCTAATTTATTTTCTGATTCATATCGGGTTTTGAACATATGAATCAGGCACAGATGAATCATGATTTTGCCTAAAATCATGCATAACTCATCATACATACAGACTTCAATATTGTGATTTTTCTACACGAATTTATAACCCAAAAGCATCACACGAAACTCAGATTGAGGTTTCAAAATAACAAAATAAATTTTATAAAGTAGGCATTGTAATCAGGAGGCTACCTGAACCAAGCACAGATGAATCAGATGTTTACCTTCGTTTCACCGGGATCTAATCCAACTAGCTAAAAGTCCGCCTTCTAGCTCATAGGTTGCACGTCTGGCTCCCCCCGCGCGAGATTCCAGACCCTTATTATTATTACTCGACCAAGTACGGTCAAGCGCAGCTTACTCATGAATCAGTATTATACGCCGGACACTTCTTATTTAATTAATTATAAACACACTAACGTAGTTGTAACTAATTCATAATTTTTTTGTAAGAGGTCAATTCATTTCCTTTCGATATAATTTTAATTTATATTGAAGAATCAAAGGGAAAATGTGTCATCGACCATTTTGTTCCGGAAAATGGCAAACGGACGCCCTATATGAATCAGGAGAACAGACTTCAAATTTTTTTATTTTATATCTAGACAGCAATTATTAAAAAAATATAATTTGTCCTAGATAGAGGTAAAGCTAAACTGTATAAAAAAAAATATTGCATGCCGTTTTGTTTGTTGGTTACAGAAATATACCCACAGACATCGAAAATTTTGTCTCTGAAGAACTACCCTTAAGATGTGGTCTTACTTTCAAAAGAGTGTATCGATATTCTCTCTGAAAAAATGATATTTTCTTCTTCTGCCTAGGCTTTGATGGGATCGGCTTTTTACCAGATAAGCTGGTAAAAAGCTGACAGTATACCATACCGTATTTTACAAGAAGCGAGTGCCTATTTGATCTTGTTTTAATTATTCTTATAGATTAGGTACAAGCATAATATTTACAATTTAACCCTTTCACTGCCCCGTGAAACACATATGAACATTTCCATTGTTTAACTATTGTGTCTTCTGACGGGACAGGGAAGGTTTAAAAGACTATTTTAACTACCTATTAAGAATTAAAACTAAAGTAAACTAAAAACATAGTATCTCATAGATTTATAACGCTTTCATGTGGAACAATTGTAAATTAAATATAAATTATTGTATTTATGTACCTAGCACGTAAGGAACCAGACATACCTCGCAACATCTTCATAGAGGCGAGCGAAGAAACAGCTGACACTTGGCAGATTCGTGTCAACTGGTCGCTACCGGACCACCTTCCTGACAAATACACTGTTACGCTGCGCACACGCACTATACGGTCACTTGTTCGGCCTGGGGTAAGAAATATAGGATAGGTACATATCCTACTTTCATATGGTCATGTAGTTTCAAACAAAATTGAACTTCATACTCCAACTTCAAAGTTACTTTTAGCTTGTAATAATTTCTAAGGACCTATTAGAAAATTCGCTCAAGTACAAATTATTCACGAAAACGTACCAAAACCTGATGACTGTAGAATTTGTTGATAATACAAGACTTAGAGACAATGATTACAGTATTAGATTTTCAGGGTTTTTGGTCGTACGATTCGATTTCGACCAAGTTCTATTAATCGTTCTCATTCTGCAGGATGCAACTGAAGCGATATTCAAGGACGTAGTGGGTGAGAGCCAGTTCATGTATAACGTATCAATATACGCAAGACTCGGGAACATGACAGCTCACACAAGTAGACGAGCATTATTCCCTGGTAAGTTGTCTTTCTGCATTTCTATTTACGTATTATTTTCTCCAATTTCAAAAGTCGGATATGCATCTCCAAGGCTTAGGTATAGGAACTTACGATCAGATGTCTCGTTTGCCAGTTTGTTGCCTCATCATTAAAGACCTAAATACCATACATATTCGGGGTGTGAAGTCTTTGACCTTCTATGGAATGATAATAACGTGTTATAGTATGTCGGAACAGGCAGGAGCAAAGGCGGCAGTCGCGCGGGGGGCGCGGGAGGCGGCGGGGGCGCAGGCGGGGGCGCGGGAGGCGCGGCCGTGGGCGCGGGCTGCGCCGGCGTCGCTGCGCTTGCGCTGCTATGTCGCTGTCGCAGGCGGCGCCGGCATGCCACTTCGCCGCCGCTAAAGCCGGTAACCATATTTAAAAAGTCAAATTGTCTTTAGAGCTTTACACTTGAAAACTATTGTTCATAAAATTTATGTTCACTACATTTACAATTTTTTGCAAGCTCATTATTTATATTAAATATAAAGTAAGGTAATGCGTGTTCATAAGTACTTACAAGCTTAACTTAACTTTATATTTGTGATAACTATTCTAAATTAAAAGATTTTCGAAGAAGATACATAAAACAATACTAGGGATTTGTGGGGCTTACTTTATAATTCTATGTAACAGATTAAAACTTACAATAAATAAATTAATCAATCTGAAATATATTCCCAAAACAGGACGACAAACCGCCAAAAGACGGGTCAACGGAAGTCCTGGAAGTGTGGAGCGAGATGGAAGACCAGTGGGAGGTGCGCGCGGACCGGCTGCTGCTGCACGAAGTGATAGGGGAGGGGGCCTTCGGCGTCGTGCGCCGCGCCACGCTCGCGCCGCACTCGCTGCATGTCGCCGTTAAGATGCTCAAAGGTAAGATCATTCACTTCATCAATGCAAAGCCCCTGATCCTCCTACCGAGGGAATTCAATATTTAATCATTCAATATAAGCATTTTTAAAAGAGCCTGAGAATTTTAGCTCACCTTCGTTGGTTTATCTCAAATACCCTTACTTACTTACTGAAAATCTGAAGGTCTGAATAATCTCATGCGTTAATTTTTAAAATACCTTAATATGTAATATAAGCGTATAGTAGGCATCACGGAGAAGCGATAACATCCAATTCTTGAATGCATGCAAATAGGAACAAGCAAATTGAAAAGCTATCTCGCTGTTCAGTCAACAACAAACTTTAAACAGTAATTATTCTATTGTTTCAACGATACGTTTATTATCAACGAGCAATGTTTGAATTAAAAAAGTAAATAAAATGTATATTAAGTTAATCAGCCTCCTATTTTGTCAGACTTCCCATCGCTGGAAGAGGTCAGGTCGTTCCGCTCGGAGATGGAGCTGATGAAGAGCGTTGGCGCGCACCCGCACGTGGTGAGCCTGCTGGGCTGCTGCAGCGGCCGCCGCCCGCTCATCGTTGCAGAGTACTGTAGCCGCGGGGACCTGCTCAGCTACCTTAGGTAAATAGCTTAGTAATATAAGAAAGATGGACCAAAGGTTGTACCTTGAGGAACCCCCGGTACTTGTGAACTATTTTTCTCTGATATCTTGCATTTTCGAATATTTCTTCTCGCGAAATCATAGGCTGGTCACATATTAAGTATTTACATAGAAGAGTGAAGCAGCTTACATAAGCAATACCTAATTTGAATTCCTTTTTTCAGGTTCACCTGGGATGTTATGTTGTCCAAACACAACGCAAAATACTATAACAACAACATCGATACCTCAGACTACAGAAACGACTTATTCAAGTGTAAACCACAGATGGAGAACTCGAAACTCGTCGTAAACAAACTTTACGAACTCCAAGAAATATGTGACACTGACCTAACAGCGCTAGACCTGCTATCTTTCTGCCGACAGATAGCTATGGGCATGGAGTTTTTAGCAGCAAATAGGGTAGTACATAGAGATTTAGCAGCTAGGAATGTATTAGTAACGGCAGATAGAACACTAAAAATAGCAGATTTTGGACTATCGAGGGATGTGTATGAAGAGAACCAGTATAAACAAAAAGGCAATGGAAAGATGCCAGTCAAATGGATGGCGTTGGAGTCGCTGACTAGGAGGATATATACAACACAAAGCGATGTGTAAGTATAACTTTCAGCGGGTATACTGTAAACAGGTATTATAACAAAGAAATAGGGGTAAAGAGCTGATGTGATACTGATATGATAGCAAAAGTGCTCTAGTATACAGCGTGTAACAAAAACCCTGTCCGATCCCTAAGAGTATTATTCGAAAAACTTATAATAAACTGCAAGGATAAAAAAGATGCCTTTTCTCTACAATGCGACACCAACTGCTCATAATTCTAACAAAATACTCAAATAGACATTTCGTTTTTGCTAGATGGTCATTCGGCGTGGTAGTATGGGAGATAGCGACGGTGGGTGCAGCACCGTACGCGGGCGTAAACGGCGCGCGACTACTGCGGCTGCTGCGCTCTGGGTACCGCATGCCAAAACCTTTAAACTGCAGCCCTCAACTGTAAGTATAGTAAAACGTTAATAAAACGCAAAACGTAAACCGTTAGTAATGCAACAGTAATCATTCTATCTATATATATAAAACTCTTCCGTTACTGACTGACAGACAACGCACAGCCGAAACTACTGATCGTAAAAAGCTGAAATTTGGCATGTGTGTTTGTTGGGAGGAGTAGGCTACCACTAAGAGAGGATTTTTGGAAATTCCCCCCCAAAGGAGAGAAAAGGGTGGTAAATTGAAAATGTTTATTTCTTAATGGATTCCACGCGGACGAAGTCGCGACCTAAAGCTAGTTTAGTACTAAGAAAATGTTGTGCTAAGTAGGTTATTTGTTACTTCATCCATAACTGTCAAATTACCGCTTCTAACTTTTGAATATAATTATTATAAAAAACTAACGAATTATCAAAGGTCGTAGAAAAATTATATTGCTCGTGATGTTAGTTATCTACTCCTTCAAGGTTGCAGGTGTTTTACAAATTATCCTGTATATTCGGACCTAATGTAGAACCTTGAGGGACTCCAGAAATAATTCATACGTGTATAACTTTTAATTTGCTTATGTCAAACAAAATGTATGTTTTCCAGCTACGATATAATGTTATCCTGCTGGCGGACACATCCACGCGAGCGTCCCACCTTTGCGGAACTACACCAGCATCTGGACGAGCTGCTCAACAGTGCATGCGCCAACCAGTACCTCTCGCTGGAGATCGACGCTGATGATGCGCCGCCCACTCCCAAGCACTATAGATACATTAAGATGTTTATTAGGTAAGTTCAGCTTCTTTGATGAGAAATTTATTTCAATTCCCCCTTTAGTCCTCCTTTCCTTTAGTGTCCTCAATGACGTTACCCAGGGAGATCCACTGTAGATGTTGTTGCCTCATGTACCTATTTTTGGATAGGCTTATGCCATTGTTCAAACCTGAATAATTCAGGGAGATTTTAGAATGCCATAACAAAATATATAGGATTCCGCACCCGAAGGTATAGAGAGGAACGAGTTTCGCCTTGTCTACGTTTTACAATTCAGCTACTTCATAATTAGTGACAACTCCCGTCCTACCACCACATGGACCGTAATACTCATAAGTCATAATAGGTAGACGCATTCGTTAAACTGTTATTGATATTAATATTGAGTGTTTTAACAATAGAGGCAAGCATAACTGGGCGCGGGGGGAGAACTACGAGCGGCCGCTGAAAGCATCGCCGCGCGCCACACACATCACCTCCCCGCCTGACGCACTCGCCGCGCCTGTGTGACGTCACACCTACTCAAACTATAATACACTACAAACTACAATACCGATACACCTCGCTTATACGGTCAAACACACATTAGTGGCATTACAATATTGATAGCACCTTTATTATAAGGCGTCAAGGTTCAATTTTGTGAATCAATGTAACAATTCCACTGATTTTTGCCAGACTGTTCTTAGATAGTTTATTAATTGGTATGAGTCATCAGCACAGTTAATATTAAAAACTATATTAAAAAAAAATACAAAGGTCCCGTATTTTTTTTATGTAAAATGTAGTTTCTTTTTTGTAATTGAAGTGAAATCGAAAGTACATCGAATTACACTTGATGTCATAAGAATTTATTTTTTTCAAATGAAACTTTTAAAAAGAATATAGCTGTACTGATGACTCTAGTAGCATATACCTTATTTTAACATAGCTAGAATATAAGACACTAAACAATTAAAAAAAAAACATACTGTGTTATGCTGTGATACTTATCTGAAAATAATGGTATGAATGTTGCCGTTAAAACTTAATAATAATAAAAATTATGCGCCCCTGGTAGGTGCCCCATCCCATATTGAAGCGGCGGTAGCTTACTGGCTTGGACGTCGGACTTGCGATCATGTGGTTGCATGTTCGAATCCCACCCATTACAATACCGTCGTGAACCAACTAGCAACGAAAGCATCTTAGCTTAGCACGAGGGTTTAACAAGAATACTAGTAATGAGTGACCCACAATGATAGTAATATTTCATAAAAAAAAAAAACAACAAAAAAAAATTAAGTAAAGTGCAGCTCAACAAGGCCTCTGCGTGTTGGACCTGTGTCCCGATGTAAGCCTTTCAAAGGACCGGGTTAAAAAGAGATACAAAAATAATTCAGGCAAATAATTTAGCTAAGCACCTGGGTCTAGGGCTTAATTCAAAAAGTGGTACTTCTTGACACAATGGAGGAGGTTCCTCTCTCTGGAGCCCTAACCACCGGCAGCCTGGACCTTGTTCACGTTGCCAATACCGATGTTGGGGACTAATTATTATAATATTTTTAAATATATCTGTATTTTTTTATTTAATATATATTTAAAAACGTGGAGTTAAAAACGTAAGGCTTACATTTAGCCACGAGCCCCTTCACATTTTTCGGTATGACCGATGATAAAGGTCAAGCCGCGTTTGCCGCGGTTGGTCTGTGGATGGGTGACCATTTGTAAATATACGGAGACCCGTGCCTCGGAAAACACGCATTAAGCCGTTGGTCCCGACTGTCTAGTGATATTTGACAGTTAACCAGTCTTTCTATTGGGTACTGTACCAGCAAAAGGTTGTGAAGTTTAGATACAAACAGTCGTAAGACTGGCAGACAGTACCGAAATAGCTTGGGAAAACCATGTTTATTAAAAAAGTAATTTATATGTATATTTTAAAATAAAGAGAAAAATAATATACTTACCCCCGATTCTGAAGCGTCAAACGTCATAATTATCAGCGATGTGATTGATTGCTACTCTTTTTGTAAACCAAACACAGGCATGATTAGTAGATTTATCAAGAGATTAAATTAATCAGAGTTTCATAAAACGGGGTTTAGTTAATCAAGTTCTAGATACTGAGTGATACTTCCAATTGGTTACCTATTTCTTCCAGTTATTTGAGATTCGAATGTAAATTTGTGTAATTATGTACAAAGATAGTATTGTATATCTTAGTCGTCATAGTATGTATGTTGTATGATAATATAATGTCATAACATCAAAATATGGGCGGTTTCAGAATAGCGTTTATTCCAACGCGTATACAGTCGTTTTTACCCTACGCGCTCAACACGCACGCTATATGAAACAAAAAACGCGTATATATGCGCTAAGTCCTGCGTTAACGTTCGAAACATGAAACGTTTGATGATAATTTACGCGCGGAAAAAAAATGGTGTAATAAAAGAGAAGAAACCTTTGTTAATATTTTTTATTGTTTGAAAATTATCAAATAACAAGTAATTTTCAAAAACTGGTACGATTTTTGACTGGGCTTGCTTTATGCATGTAATTTTTGTCCTTGTATCTCACGTTGTATAAATATCGTAGTGTAGTAACTGCCTTTAGATAATATAAGATGTGAATATTAGATGCATTAGTTATCAATACAAATATTGTTTGTATACTTAGTATTACCTTTTTGTGTACTTAGTATTACCTAGTGAATATAAAAGCAGCCTTAGAAAGCTTACCTCCGTCGTATTATAAATATATTTTTGTAAGATATTAGATAAAAATTTATGTAATGATGATACTTTTAATAAGTAAGTATCAATATAAATAATGTGAATATTTTTTTAATACATAATAGTACAATGAAAATGTATTTTTATTTCATTTTACAGAATTCTATCAAGTCACATTTCTATACTTCATGTCCCAGTATGAGTGTCTATGACAAAAGCTCCTTTTCAAATCGCAGTTGGGTAAACCCCATAAATAAAACACAGGCAGGTTGATATATTAACTTCGTATATTTTACAGCGATATAACTTATATCTAGATATAAAAATATCCATATGATCACACCTCGCTTGCCGTCATGGTGCCCATCAAAATATCCTTTCAAGCTGCCCTGTGTTATGTACTCAGTGAGAAATCCTTATAATACCTACTGACAACAAAAAAAACATAATTAGGTATCGATCGAAACATATATAAATTTTGTATTTAATTCCAAAAAACTATTTCAATTATTTGTATAATAATATGGAACAAGTTTTTTTTCTTCAGAATAATTTATTTATAAAAAGTAGGTACTAAAGTACAGAACACACGAGCATCATGACCATTCACATTTCCCTCCTTATCATTACTAATGATGCACCAACTACCACAATTAGTCGACTATCTTACTTACGACGCATTCAAATTACTAAACAAAGCTATTATACAGAGAACTGCAAATTAAACTAACGATAACAAATGCAAGCATAAAATATATAATCGACTAAATACTGTAGTAGGCGCAATATACATTTTAGGACGTACTCAATCAATAATGAGCGAACTTATGAACATTCTCCTTTATTTGATGTTGACGCCTTAACATGCTATGATATGACTAACAAACAAACATTTTAATTTCTTTTACAGTATTATCACACATAATTTTCATGTAAATAAGTAGTAACATTAAAAGCCGTAACTTCATCAACAAATTGTATAATACACATTAAGCAGTGATATTTCATTCTTTTTTTCTGTTCTAAAAGCCTAATTTTAAATAATTCATGCTGGTTTTAACCTTAGTTTTAATAGTATAGCAAAATAAAAAAGTAAGACATCAATGCTACAAGCAAACATGAATTTGTAAAACATCTAATTGTAAAATGAAAGCCTTTTAGGCTTAATAAAATTAATTTCATTCTAAAGCCAAAATTCAATAAAATATTTTATTATATTTTTAATGATTTTCAGTCTCAATACAATAACTAAATATGGCAAGAAGGCCTTTAAAACGTTGAATTAATAGACTCACAAAACTGTTACAAAAGAAAAATGTCATGTACTCAGACTATCGGTACATAATATATAAAACCTATGTTCATATAAAAGTGCGAATTCTATTTATTGACACGAATAGGTATATCAAAGTGGAATAACAATTACCCGACAGTCGCCTTAAGCCGAAATTATCTTATAGTTCGATGTGCAATTGACAAACAAAAGAACAAAACCATTTATTTATACAAGCAAATACTTAACGAATTTGTATAAATATTGCTAAGTTAATATTGCCATTAAATCACAATTATTGTTAAGTAGTACGTTCTTAGTGCAACTTTATATTGCGACTACGCAATCGACACGTATATGATATCTGGCTCACTGATTGGTCAAGAGCTTCGGACGGGCCAATCACAAACAAACTCGCATTAGGCACACAGAACAAACAGCGGGTAACTGCGTACGGAAACAATTTTATTTATACATAATACGAATCAAACGAACAATATTTGTCTTGCACTTCTGTTACAACTATCCTATATCATAAAAAAGTGCGAATCTTAATACAAAAACCTTAAATACATATGTCGCTACCGAATAGGAATGATGTAAATAATATTTGCCTTACGTTAGAGATCAAACCTTATACAATTTCTAAGGCGAACGAAGCTAAAACACAAATTAACTTTGGCTGGTAATACTTCGTACCACTCACTGCCTCACTGCTGAGTAATTGAGTAAATAATATATAACTTTTATATGAGACTTTAATACCACTAGGAGTACCGTAATATCAGCATCTTAATAATATTTTTACATAAGTACAAATATGAATTTGCCTTGTTAGTACATACTTCATTGATGAGCGCTACCGCTAGTCGAATATCCGCTAGGGTCGCTAGTGTCGCATCGGGTGTACCTGTCACTCTCCACCAATGAGAGACAAGCTAATGGGCTGTGATTGGTGGTTATGATAGATACACCTGATGAGAGATAATATACTGTAGCGGATATTTGACAAACGGTAGTCCCATTGGCTAAATATAATGTATAAAATAAGTAAGGTGACAACATCCAGCTGTCACGCACAGTAAAAGTTAAAGCGTATTATAATTATTGCTATAGTTATAATACATAGAAACGAGGTATCTTACATCGAAATAATATTTTATAGCTTATAGGCCGCGGAGTACGCCAAGGCAAATTCGCGAACACAGCTTGTTTCTGAAAGGCTTACAAAGCTGTAATACAGATCAATAACCGCGACATTCTGTTACACGGTTACCTAATTATTCTCTTCTAAGGCAAATTGAATATCAAGTTCATATTGCAGCTGTACATAAAGACGAAAACACTGAATCAAATTATGAAGACATATTTTTTCACAAATTGTATACCAAATTATAAAATACTGATGCAACAATATGGAATAATAATTATTATTTCTTTTTAATAAGGTTGAAATTTGAATAAGAATGTATGAAGTAAGTCTATCTAAATTTCTATCGATTCATAAGAGATTCCTGGCATTCGGAACAGACTCACCTAGTGCGGCATTACCCTTGAGAACGCGGTGTGGGGGTAGTTATGTGCGGAGTGCGCGCGGGCGGCGGTCAGTCGATGGGCGGCGGCTGTGCGGGGATGTTGCACGGCGGCGCCGTCAGGTAGCCCGCCGTGTGTGGAGCCGCTGTACACAGACACACACTCATAAACAATAACATGACGCAGAAATGATTCTTATGCTTATCCGTTGCGGGTTCCAAGACAGCCAATCGTTTCTCTGAAACACATCGAGTGACTACTGTCTCGGTGGCATCTCCTGGCTTACAGGGTTGCAATGGTGCTCTTGTTCCATTAAATATTGACGCGGGCGACAAGAACCGACTTCTGTTAAGCGGCGATGGCACTTGACAAAGGCACGGTAAGGGGGAAAGCTGCCTCTACCTACCTTAAAAAACCATGCAGCAAACTTGGACAAAGACCTAAGTTCTCCAAAACAAAGTGGGGTATTATCACCCAGAGATCATACA
Source organism: Plusia festucae (assembly GCA_950381575.1). Lineage (NCBI taxonomy): Eukaryota > Metazoa > Arthropoda > Insecta > Lepidoptera > Noctuidae > Plusia > Plusia festucae. Next base: position 3,255,183 of record OX494447.1, read on the forward strand.
TCCCCTTCTAAAGATGGCGGACTTCGCAATGAATTTCCGCTTTGACTTCGGCAAAAGGTCTCTTTCCGTTTTCAGGGCGAAGGCAGTCCGTGAGGAAGATGCCAGGTAAGATTTTCTGGTTATTAATTTAGTGAGAGCTGCGAATGATTACCGGCGAGCGTGTTGTTGTGCGGCGCGGCGGTGATGAAGAGGTCGTGCCTCTGCGCGGCGTAGTGCTCCCACACGGGCGAGCGCGCCAGCACCGCGCGCACGCGCTCGCCGTGCAGCGCCGACCGCGACATGGCCTTCAGCGCGCGCACCAGCTGCGCCGCCGACGCGCCGTCCAGCCGCGTCTCCAGCAGCGACAGCAGGCAGCCGATCAGGTCCGTCTCCAGCGCCTGCACGATATCAAGCCGGGTAAGTACGGGTAATACGGGAGAGAGCTAAAGTCACAGTACGCTGAAGTGGGAGTGGGCCGGTCATGTCTGCAGACGGATAGATGGTCGATGGAGCAGACATTTGAGTGGACACCGCGTTTAGGCAAACGTAGCGTAGGACGTCCTGCGGCTCGATGGACCGACGATTTGAAGCAGGTGGCTGGCAGCGGATAAATGAGGGTTGCCAAGACAGGGATTGTTGGCGCTCTTTGAGGAAGGCCTACGTTAAGCAGTGGACGGCGATACACCGATATGACGAAATACGGGTAATAAACAGCAGGCTGGACAGGCAGCCACTTCAAAGAAATATGCATCATTAAAGGATGATACACGTTAGGTTTTATTAGTAACCCACTGACCTGCAACACGAGCCTGTCTGTGTTGGCATTACTGGAGAATATGAGTGCGAGTGCCTCACACGCGCTGCCGACGATCTCGCGACACGACTGCACTGCAGACTTCAGGCCCGCCATCACGTCTGTCTGTGTTAGGGCTACCACACACGCCTGTAATAAATATTTTGTGTTGAGTGGGTATGTATGTATATTGGGTACTTGGTAGATTTTAAATACCTTTATTTTTTAATATTTTTTCCATAACATATTTTAAAGTAGTAGTATAGGCAGTCGCTCCATGTAAAATATAGTATTCAGCTAAATCCGGTAAGACTTGAAGCCGACCCCAACATAGCTTTGGAAAAGGCTAGGTAGAAGAAGAAGAAGCATATTTTAAAGTAATCTTTTGAGTTCACTCTTAAATAGGTCACTTTTTAATTTAACTAAATAGGTACATTGACAAAAATGATATTAGTAAATCTTATGGGCTCAATTTGTACATTGTGGAAATAAATCTTGTGAAACCTTGATCAATGCTAGTTTTGCGAAATTTCTCTGGTTGACTTTTCGTAATCTGAGTGTGTGAATTTAACATGTATTTTAAGACCAAAATCTAAAGTATAAAAGTCTCGTGTCAGTGTTCGTTATCAAACTCCACATAAACGACTTCAACGATTTTTATGTATTTATGTATTTTTTTTTTGTGTATATTTGGAAGGTCGGTGAATCGGTTGTTTTTGCGTCGGTAAATTTTATGTCCCCAGTTCATAGAATGGCCTTCTTCCAAATATGGCAAAACAACGTTTGCTGGGCTAGCAAGTTTTAATACATAATGTAAAGAAAGATATGTAAAATAAATATACTTCGCAACAATGTAACAAAAGCTCCACGCCTCGCCACGAACGCCGTCCCTGTAAGTTTACACTTGCCTCGCTACGAATATGAAAGCTCACACATTCCGAATAATGCGATGAGCGCCTTGCGCTGCGCATGGCTGGAAATGTCTGTATCCACATTAACTCAGTTTGAGGCAATATTTAACCTGTATATAAAATAGCGCCTGTGGATGAAAAGGTGAGAGGTAAGCGTTTGGACATGTTATGAGGAGGAATAAAAGTCACATAACTAAACAAGTTATAAGTATGACTGTGGATGGGTATATAAGCAGAGGGAATCCGAAAAAGAGATGGATGGATTGTGTAAAAGATGATATGAGAAACAGCTGCGCGCACGTCTCGCCCAGCGCCGGCCGCGCCGACAACATAACGTATGGCTGACCTGCGTGGGCGCGAGTGCGGCCAGTACGGGCACGGCGAGGCGGGGCGCGGCGGGCAGCAGGCGCGCCAGGCGCGGCAGCTCGCCCAGCTGCGCGCACGTCTCGCCCAGCGCCGGCCGCGCCGACAACATAACGTATGGCTGACCTGCGTGGGCGCGAGTGCGGCCAGTACGGGCACGGCGAGGCGGGGCGCGGCGGGCAGCAGGCGCGCCAGGCGCGGCAGCTCGCCCAGCTGCGCGCACGTCTCGCCCAGCGCCGGCCGCGCCGACAACATAACGTATGGCTGACCTGCGTGGGCGCGAGTGCGGCCAGTACGGGCACGGCGAGGCGGGGCGCGGCGGGCAGCAGGCGCGCCAGGCGCGGCAGCTCGCCCAGCTGCGCGCACGTCTCGCCCAGCGCCGGCCGCGCCGACAACATAACGTATGGCTGACCTGCGTGGGCGCGAGTGCGGCCAGTACGGGCACGGCGAGGCGGGGCGCGGCGGGCAGCAGGCGCGCCAGGCGCGGCAGCTCGCCCAGCTGCGCGCACGTCTCGCCCAGCGCCGGCCGCGCGCGCAGCGCCGCCGACAGCGCCAGTGCACACGTCTCGCCGCGGCTGCCCTGGGTAGCCACAACACACACGCGTCACCCACAACGTTATAAGTTACTTATTCTAAAGAGCTATAGCCCGACCGTCTAACTGAGTCCTCGCCTGCGCGGTACAGGGGCGCGGGGGTACACAGGTGCGGTGGGGGCGCACCTGTCACCCACCGCCCGCACATGTCTCAGTCCCCTTGGTCGTCATACCCCCACGCCCCTGTACCGCGCAGGCGAGGACTCAGTCAAACGCTGAAAATCCGAGTATTTACGGTATTGGTACCTATGACTGGTATTTGACAGTCAGCCTATTGTTTGAAGACTCCTTAATAAAAGTTGACCTTTTCTTATTAGCTTGTCGATCAATGGCAAAGTCAAACTTTCACGGACCAGTACTCCGCCACGCGGACAGCATTCTCAGTGGCGTTATACAGGTCCTCGCATGTACAGGCGGCAGGGCACGCTGGGCAGCTCAGCCAGTGAACCATGGTTTGGGGAGAGAAGCCGCACTCACAAGGCTCGTGTGTGGTGTAACCCCATCGGTACATGCTTTCTTTACATCGGCAGACTTGAGTCCGAGGTCTGTTTAAAGATTTCCATGACGGCCATGGTAAACTGTTACCGGGAGGAAGGTTTTCGGATAGTGTGATGGGGGTGGGGTTGGGTATCTCTCCTTCCAGAGTTGGAACCTTGTCTTTACAGCATCGCCGCGCAGAGGCTTTACGTCTTTTACAAGACTTTTAAGCCTTTTTGGTACCGGGACATAATGGTGCATTGGATGTCGAGGGTCTTTTTCCATTTTGTCCTTTCCTATGGAGCTACGTACGGACTACTGGTGGGAAAAGCCGGCAAGTGGGTACAGAGTTAGTTTTAGACAGCCTGTAATAATCATGACGGCATGTTTCATTTAATGCTGTATCCACCAGATTAGTGTGCGCGGAGCGGCTCCAGAGCGGGCTGGCGTATTCGCCAGCCGAGTAGCTAAGGATGTCTGTAGAACGAGCGGCGATGCTCCCCACTTAGTCGAAGTTAGGCGCCGCAGGATATTATTTCTCGCATGCACCTTCATTTTTGTATTTTGGCAATGCTGTTTGAACGTGAGGGCTCTGTCTAGAGTGATGCCAAGATACTTAGGATGGGAACAGTGAGTAACGGGCACGTTTCGCCACGTGATATTCAAGAATATTATTGGCTTTGAACTGATTCACCTAGATAAGAATATACTCGGAGAACATGGCTTGGGAAAAGGCTAGGCAGAAGAAGGCAGAAGAAGTACTACATACTACAAGACCTGTACTCGATGCAGCGCGAAAAATAGCTAGCTCCTTCTAGCCTCTGAAGCTTCCGCAGAAGGTTAGCGTGCACCACCTTAGCGTGTATATCCGTTTAGATTACAACAAAAAACTACTTTTCTGGATTCCGTCACTTTTCATTTGCCTGCGGCTCAAAGGTGCTGGCTGTTGGAAGCATTCTTGCAGCGCTCAAATTGGTTTTGGAAGTGCCTCCGTGCGTGTATGCTTAAAATTTCAGACTAGTATAGGATCCCGCTATAAAGCGACCTTCACCGAGCTGGTTAATGGATGAAAGATATTTTTTATCAAATAAAATGTGTCAATAAATATATGGCGAATGGGTTGTTGTTTAAAAAAATTTAGTCCAGAATATGATTAATCAACAATTACATTTTTCTTTTTTTTTTTTAATTACTCTGGTTTGGTTAACGAACAAATTCCATTCCAATCGAAAATAAGAAAGCTATAGAATATACAAATGTTAGGTTGACTATTAATTTCCCGTCACAACTCTTGGGTACTGCCTACCCAAGAGTAATATTTAAAGAAGAAGAGAGGAATATTTAAAAAACATTCTTCTGTTTTAATATTAAGCTACTCCAAAATGACGCGTAGCATTTACTAGTCTATCGCTATCCGTTTCGCTTTCACCGACAAATAGCATGCGTGCTCTCTTTGATTCAACCGACAAACTATAGACAGCTGCAATGCTGTGTCCCCTTCTATCGCATGGGATGGTTTGCTGGGACCTCGCTGTCGCACGTATTCACTCGAAGCAATATTTCACTTTTTAAAATTGGACAACCGCAATTCAGGACTGATTTTTTGCAGACAACCCTATACCACCGTGTTCGTAATAAAATTATCTTTATTTTTATTTTAGTTTCATTCATTAATCAGACCGGTGTAAGTTACTAGTATCGATTTACCTGTTTATACCTGCCTACCCAAGAGTTGTGACGGGAAATAAATAGTCAACCTAACGTTTGTATATTCTATAATAATAATAATAATAATTTATTTATTGGACCAAATATTATGTGTTTTACAGTGTACATTTTAATTTAAAATATATCTTAAACAGAAATTTACATAATTCTTAAGTAACACAAGAGTAGAACTAAATTAATGGTTACACGTATAGGTACTAATTGTATTATGTATTAGTGTTCAAAATTTTAAAAGCTTCTAAAAAAAAGATTCTATACCTTTCTTATTTTGGATTGGAATGGAATTTGTTCATTAACCAAACCAGTATAATTAAAAAAAAAAAATGTAATTGTTAATTAATCATATTCTGGACTGAATTTTTTTAGACAACCCATTCGCCATATATTTAATGACACATTTTATTTGATAAAAAATATCTTTCATCCATTAACCAGCTCGGTGAAGGTCGTTTTATAGCGGGATCTTAGACTAGACTGAGAGTTCGAAAACTGATGAAGTCGATATTCGAGTTACAAGTTTCGTAAATCTGGATCCAAATTCGTCAAAAAAGTCTAGTTCGAACCTGATGAAAACGGCAACCAGTAAGTACATTCGTTAATTGTAACCAACTGTACTGTTAACGCTCCCTCGTATGTAACCGGCTAGTGTGCGCTGACTGACGGCAAAATCCTTTCCCAGTCCCTCGCGGTCTGCGTTGACCATTAAAGTAACGTTGTTTTATTTCATCTTCAATTTGAATAGAAATTGTACTTGTATAGAACATCGTACAAAAAATCGACACATTCAAGAGCAGCGACTAGTTGGAGATTTTGTTAAATTGACTGAACAATGGCCCTGATTCTGCTAAGCACGTACTAAACTTATTTAAGTCCATCGGTATCTCTTTCACTTGTAAATTTTTAGAAACGGTCAGATGAAAATTAGAACTCTCGTTCCGACAAAAATTCTTGGCGACAAGTAAAAACGTGTGCTCTAAAAACACTGATATTCAAGGCGAAAACTTTTTTATCTAGACATTTCTGAGTTAGTTGTTATCTGTTGCCGTCCTTTTCTCACGCCTTATGTTAGTAAAAGATAGCAATGGTTTAAATTTAGTTTAGTTTTCGTACAGAGGAATCAGCACCATTATCTGACAGCAGAAGGAAGAATCAAGCTTTGACCTATGCTTGTTTAACGCTGAAATAATTTCAATCAACAACTCCTTGTGGCTTCTGAGATTCCAGTGCGATTTCTGGAGGGACAGTTTAAGAGAAGGCTCATTGCCTGCCACCTCAGATAAGGTCCTCAACCTAAAATTAAAAAAATCTAGTGCTTACCTCTGAGCTATCCTTATTAAGTGCCGCGATGGTTTCAGTCAACAGCTCCTGCAAGAACCGCTTGGGGCTCCTGAGGTTCCAGTGCGGGTTCTGCAGGTACAGCTTCAGGTAGACGCCATCGACGACGACCTCGCCTGGAGGCGCCCACGTCTGTTCCCCTGCTGCCACCCTCTCTAGAGTTTCCCGATCTTCGAAGACAGCATTTGGATTTGATAGTTGTAATGATTGGTGCCTAGTGGAAATAACAAAAGGAATCAGGACTATGTCACATTATACTTAAAGTGTCTTTTTTTATTAGGTCTACCGCAGTCAGCATTAGCACAGGCTTTGAAAAACTAACTAAGTTAGCAACATGCCCGGGGTTCGGACCTCGACTTCGTGCGATGCTAACAATCTTATTCGAGCAAACAGCAAGAGAGGGCTGGATCTAAATATGTATTTTTAGGGACTTATTTTTATTGCTAGTTAGACCAGCTCGGGCCAATTTGATCTAGGGATGGGGGATTTAAAATGTGATATTTATTTTTTTATTGAAGAATATAAGAGATTAATTAATATGATAATTTGATCAAAAGTCGAACCAAGAGTAGGATCACGTGTATAACTTACGCCGATGTATCTTCCCAGAAGTTACATCAACACTTTGCGGCACTGCTCAATCAGTCGAGCTAGAATAATCTTTTTTTTCTTGTAATTTTATTTAAAGGAAAGCAATACGGTCTGTTTTTTGTTGGTCATGACTTTCGGCTTAAATCGGAGTTAGGGAAGTTTTGCGTTTACGAAAATTGCGCTTGTCGAAATGTACCTTGTCTAAGGGGCCAGTTGTTTGGTTGCTATAGTTCAGGCTCTGCCTAGTTTGGGATCAGATGGCCGTGTGTGAGCTGTCCCAAGATTTTAAAAGAGCACACAAGTGTGATGACGACCTCCGTGGTCGAGTGGCGCACACACCGGTTTTCAAGGTGTCGCTAGCTCTGAGGTCCCGGGTTCGATCCCCGGACGGGTCAATGTAGAAAAAACACATTTCTACATTGTTTCGGGTCTGGGTGTTTGTGGTACCCTCGTTGTCTCTGATTCCATAACACAAGTGCTTTAGCTACATACTTTGGATTCGGCAAGCAATGTATGTGATGTTGTCCACATTTTTTTTTTTTTTAAGTGGTAGCAGCCAGGTCACCTGTCTCTAAGCATGGCGACGTGTGCAGCGAGCGCCCGGCGCGTGTCGTCGCTCCACACGAGCTCGGGGTGCTCGTGCTGAGCGTCGAACATGTGCACGGCGCTGCCGGCGCCCGCCTCGCGCATGGCGTCCGCGAACACGCCCGGGATGTACCGCGATATCGTCAGCCGCACCTACCATGCGCGATACAAATGAAAAAAAAACTCATTTTTATTGCAATTCTACTGCTGAAAGACTGGATATACACAAATCATTTATGGATTTGACTGACGAAAGCTTTTACACAATAATAATCCACCAGGTATATAATAAACTATTTAATTCGCAGTATCATCACACTAAACAATATTTTCAAACTCGGTAAACCTTTGAGAACTTAATTTACCTTAGCTCACGTGTCTGCCCTCGGTTACCGCGGAAAAAGCCTTTGGCGTTCCTCGATAAATGGGCTATTTAACACTGACATAATTTTTCAAATCGGGCTAGTGGTAAAAACATACTCTCATCTTCATAATATTAGTGAAGACAAGAAAAAAATCTTAATATTAACCTTAGGTCCATGTAATTTATCGGACATCATCCTCGCGAGCAGCTCGACAGCAGTCTCTCTCGTTTCCGGTATCTTACTATTGCAGAATAAATCTAACAGGTATATCACAGCACCTAAAAACAGATGAATCATTACAGTGGTAAAACTTTTATAGTAACAGAGACTTTATATTAAAGCAGTAAAGTTCATTTTCGTTTGTCACGAAAATTTGTTATTGTTACTCGCCAATAACAGCGCACAAAACGCATCGTTTTGTTGAGAAAATAATTGTTGACATGTCACAGTTACATTACTACATACACAACTAGCTTTTGTTTCCGGCTTCGCCTATGTGGTTGTAGTTATTAGGTGTTGGTAAAATTAGCATATTATGTTCTTTTTCAGGCTCTAGTCTATCTCTGTCCCAAATATATCCGTTCCAGTAGTTTAGGCGTGAACGCGTAACACATAGACATACAGAGATATTTTCGCATTTTTTATATGAGTAAGGATAGCAAGGATTAGTTGTTAGCTGATGTTTTAGTAGCTAAAAAAATATATACGTTCACTATAGAGCTCTTGAAAGTCGGTTAAAACTAAAACATTAGGGAGAAGCGGCGGTAGCCTAATGGCTAGTATGTCGGACTTGCGATCATGTGGTTGAGGGTTTGAATCCCACCCATTATACTACCGACGTGAACCCACTCATCACACAAGCTTCTTAGTTTAACACGAGGGGTTAAAGAGATTCCTAGTAATGTGCGACCTACATTGCTAGTAAATTTATAAAAAAAAGAAAGAGTATGAGCCAACCTTTATTGAGCGCCTCCTTGACCAGCGTGGTGTTAGCGAGCAGCGCGGCGAGCGCGGCCAGCGCGTCGGGCAGCGGCGGGCGGTGCGCCAGCAGCGCCAGCAGCGGGCCCAGCACGGCGCTGGCCGCCACGTCCTCCACGCACTCCCGGCTGCCCGCCGCGCCCAGCACGCTGCGCAGCGCGCCCGCCTGCAGCGCCGGGTGCGCCCGCGCTGACAGCAGCCCGAAGATCAGACCGAACTGACCGATGCATTGGATCTCTGCGCCTGTTTACACAAACCATTTATCTATATTTATAAAAACGCTTGAACCAATGTCACTAACTGTTTTTTTGTCGTATTTATTATTATCAGGTAGGAAAAAAACAAAATTTAACGACCATATTAACTTTTGTAATGTAACCCATTAATAAAGAGTTTGACATAATTATTAGTTGTTTGACATGACAACGTCTATCAGGTCAGCTAGTCTATATATATTATAAACAATGGAAAATTTACTAAAAAAAAACCCGTGGCACTCAGGGACTGCCGCGGTAAAGCTATTGCATGTGTGTGGCTTTTTATAGATATGATAGATACCTATACACCTATATACTTTCTCATAAACAGCTGCTTACGTATTCGTCCGATTTAGCAGCTCGTCTCATACAGACGTACCATACACGTTAAGCGAACGCTCGGCCGAGCTAAATGGTAGGCCGAGTGGGGGGTGTTAGGTTTTTTTTCGTTACGGAATTTATTGATTCGGTCGACGGGCTCAAAGCCCGCGATAAAAGCTATGCAATAGATTAAAAAAAAAGTTTACGGGAACGGGGAAAATTTAGGCAGTTTAAACTGCGCGACACAGCTAGTTATTGAAAGAAAATATTCTGAAAACAAAACTACACATTTCAATAGGAGCAAGTTTGAAAGAGCTGATTATCATCATACCGCTGAATAGTGAATGTTTGCTTGATTTAAAAGGAATGAGCAGAATAAAAAAGATTGCATCTAACTTACCCGGGTTCTTTACAATGACGTTGGCAAGCGCCGTCAGAGCGTACGTGACGTGCTGCACTCTCTCCGCAGTCATATCACCTTGAGTTTGCTCTTTTATGAACTTCAATAGGTCCAAGATGAACTGCTGAGAGTTCTGTAAAATATGATTATTTGCAACTTGAGAAAACATTTTTTTTTCTTATGGATGAAATCTACAATAGTACGTACACCTAATACATTCACGTACACCAGTACGTGAACTCATTGCAGCGGTAGATATAAATTTCTTGAAGATAAAAACCTTTCGACTAATATAGATTTGGTTTGAGGTATAACGTTTCTAGAGGTGTTCGTCCATCACTGCATTTTGCGGTTCCGATGAGTTAAGATAAATATCGCCAGGCTGTATGCCCATTGATTAGGGAGTTTGTTTAACGTTTACGACCGACACGATTATGACGTTTGGCTCTCTGATTGGTTAAGAGCGTCAAGCGGGCCAATCAGAGCGCCTAACGCCATCAACGTTCAACAGTTCTGCATTTTGCGGCACCAATAATAAGATTTTTATCACCAGCATTAAGGAGCTGAATATACGAGTTTGAAAACCCCGCCGACAGGCAGGAGTTCCTTGAGAGCGGTTTACGTATATGGGCTCCGGCAGAGTGACGTCTGGCGCGGTACGAAAAACGTTATGACACACTTCTACTTAACATTTCGTGAATGCCGATCCTCCCCCTCCCGCTTCTTCATACCGCGCCTCTTATTTCGCCTACGCCGTACGGATAATTCGTACTGACGGGGCGAAATAAGAGGCGCGGTATAAGGTAACGGCTTTCTAGAAATGAACGCGTAGAAGTTACTCTTACCTCAATAGGGAAGTCGGGTTGTTCGTTATAGATGTCTATGTAAACGCCACCGACGGCGACGAGTCCCTTGTGAGCGGTGTACGTGAAGGGCTCCAGCAGAGGCCCGTCGGTATCGGGTGCGGAGCGACAGTTGCGCAACACGTCCTTGAGCTCCGCGCGAGTACTGTTGTCCCACACCAGGTAAGGTGTTCGCCAGTTTGATGTTAATGTCTTCAGTAACTGAAAAAAAAATGAAAGAAGTTTAAAACAGTTATTGATGGGTTTTACGTGTGGGTAATAATTTCCAACCTGGATTTGTAGTAGGTTACTTACTAATTGGGTACTCGACTACTATCAAAATATTGATTTATACAAATGTTTGAAAAGTCGTATTGAATTATTCAAATGTTTAACTTATTCAAAAAGTAGTAAATTTAAGCAAAGCTGCGCAAATATATCTGAAATATATACACTATTATTATAGGTTAAGATTTTGAAGTTAGCTAAAGATGCATATTCTATCCATTGTTCAAAAAATGACGTTTTGTATTCAGCAATATTGGAATGCTTGTCAATAGCTCAATATGAATTTAACTAGTATGTCGTTTTAAGAAGTATTATATATTTTATAATCAAGAATTAAGAAGTTACTTTCGTACAACTCTTTTTTTTTTTGTTAGCCCGTGCTGTCCCACTGCTGGGCAAAGGCCTCCCCCATACTCTTAAATCCTTCCCTGTCGGAAGCGTGCTGTGGCCAATCGGCGAGGAAATTGTCCAGATCTTCTCGCCAACACATATGGCAATAAAAAAGTAGCTCAATAAAAATCAATCAAAACTCATAATCAATCATAATCCCTAACACATAAAGTCCATAGAAGATTCACACTACCTCATGCTGATCCGCCTCCGCGAGTCGTCCACACAGGTACGGCGTGAGTAGAGCGTGTAACGCGCTCTGTATATGCTCGTCATCCGGCGATGCCTGCGTGTGCGGACCGTACATCGCCGCTAGCGCTATAATACATTGCTTCGCAAGCTGGTTCGCGACTTCCTGTAAAACGTGTCAATAAGATCACAATCACTACTTAGACCAGGATAAACAGTATTTTCTGATATACTTCTTACAAATAAAATAACTACTCTCCAATCAGCAGCTTCGTAATTTATCGTTAATTTTGATGTCAGATATTTGAAGGTACTAAATTTTTTCGTTAGTTCGTAGCACTTATTAATTGTTGAACAAGCACAAAAAAAGAGGTGGCACGCCAGAACAAATTGGTTATTCCAAAAACATTATGACCAACAGTAAAAATGTTTTTTTTTTATTATTTATAATCATAAAAAACAATGTTATCATACCTGTTTGTTAAGCTGCGCGTCAGTCTCGACCCCTGACTCGGTGAGCGTGTAGTCGTACCGCAGCGCGGCCGGCAGTAGCGCCTGGATCGCACCGGCGCGCGCTAGTTGCGAGCGGCACGTGGGCTCCGCTGCTAGCGCGCCCACTGCCGCTGCGCCCGCGCATGCTGTCTCACCTAGATTCTGTGTCAACAATATTTGTTGCTTAAAATACCGAAATATGACGTTTTTGTCAATTAAGTTAAATCAGTAGTTATTTTTTTCAGTCAATTTAATTCTTCATAATTCTAAATAACCTCTAGGTTAGTAAGTCCTCTAGGATTTGACGTTTCCAGCCCAAGCAGGATGAACGCTCTTAACATGGTATCAAGAGTCAATTATTAATATGAGCAGCAGTGGTAACCTAATGGCTAGGACTTCGGACTTGCGATCATTGGCCCATTGCACTACAAGCACAAGGAGTTTACAATTATGTGCGACCCACACGGTTAGTAAGCAATAAACATTACAAAAAAAAACGATAGAAAGGGAAACAGAGGGCATAAGGTAGGTTTCCTCACCAGTCTCTTGAGCAGCGGCACGAGGTCGGCGCAGAGCTGCGGCATGTCGGCGCAGAGCGCGCGGCACGCGGGGAAGGCCGCCGCCACCGCGAAGCAGCGCGCCGCGTGCGCACACACCTGTGCCGCGATGTCGCCCGCGCCCGCCGCCTCCGACAGCACCGGCACGCACCGCGACATCGCTTCGTGCAGCACCTGACAGACATATACACGTTCAATATTGTTCCACGCTACATTCGAAGAATCATAACAAGTAGTGTAGGTATATTGCAGTAGCACACAAAGTTTCTGGTATAAGCCAGTTGAGGTCAGCACATCTCCACGTGCGGTACATGTTATACAATCTTGGGTACAATTTCTTCTGCAGCAGGCAGCAGCGGCGCCGCGTCGCGCACCGCGACAGCTGCTCGTGTGTGTGTGTACCTGCAGGCCGCCCTCGCGGCGCAGCTCCTCGGCGTTGAGCGCGGAGCAGCGCACGGTGGCGTGCGCGAGCTCGCAGGCGGCGGGCAGCAGCGGCGCCGCGTCGCGCACCGCGACAGCTGCTCGTGTGTGTGTGTACCTGCAGGCCGCCCTCGCGGCGCAGCTCCTCGGCGTTGAGCGCGGAGCAGCGCACGGTGGCGTGCGCGAGCTCGCAGGCGGCGGGCAGCAGCGGCGCCGCGTCGCGCACCGCGACAGCTGCTCGTGTGTGTGTGTACCTGCAGGCCGCCCTCGCGGCGCAGCTCCTCGGCGTTGAGCGCGGAGCAGCGCACGGTGGCGTGCGCGAGCTCGCAGGCGGCGGGCAGCAGCGGCGCCGCGTCGCGCACCGCGACAGCTGCTCGTGTGTGTGTGTACCTGCAGGCCGCCCTCGCGGCGCAGCTCCTCGGCGTTGAGCGCGGAGCAGCGCACGGTGGCGTGCGCGAGCTCGCAGGCGGCGGGCAGCAGCGGCGCCGCGTCGCGCACCGCGACAGCTGCTCGTGTGTGTGTGTACCTGCAGGCCGCCCTCGCGGCGCAGCTCCTCGGCGTTGAGCGCGGAGCAGCGCACGGTGGCGTGCGCGAGCTCGCAGGCGGCGGGCAGCAGCGGCGCCGCGTCGCGCACCGCGAACAGCTGGTCAGCCTCCGCCTCCAGCCGCGCCGTGCGCAGCAGCTGCGGGTAGCCCGCGTACTTGTATGGTTCCAGCACTGCGCAACCACAACCACTATGTAAGCCCGTCCGTCCAGTCTACCTCCACGCACACACGCCACACGTAACGCCACAAGAACGCGCGTGAGCGGAACGAATCTGGCCTAATGCCACTTACAGACAAACCACTACACGGAACGCGGTTCGCATTGAGGCCAAGTCTCGAATTCACGCAAGGAATGTAATAATGCGCAAGTGCTCACTGAGCACACAGCCCAAGACACATATCTATCTCATCTATCTATCTCATCTATCTATCTCATCTATCTATCTCATCTATCTATCTCATCTATCTATCTCATCTATCTATCTCATCTATCCATCTCATCTATCTATCTCATCTATCTATCTCATCTATCTATCTCATCTATCTATCTCACTCATCTATCTCATATAACTATCTAATCTATCTATTTCATCAATATATCTCATGTCATTTAGCCAAATCATTTGGCCAAATCTTAATCTAAATTTAACAAAATGCTAAATTTAGCAAAATGATTTTGACGACCTCCGTGGTCGAGTGGTGTATACACCGGTTTTCAAGGTGTCGCTAGCTCTTAGGTCTCGGGTTCGATCCCCGGACGGGTCAATGTAGTAAAATACTTTTCTACATTGTCTCGGGTCTGGGTGTTTGTGGTACCTTCGTTGTCTCTGATTCCATAACACAAGTGCGTTAGCTACTTACTTTGGATTCGGAGCAATGTATGTGATGTTGTCCACATTTATTTACATTATTTTATTTATTTATTTTATTTATGCAAAAAAATCCCCAAAAATATTTTAATATCTTCCTAATAAGAAAGTATTTTCCTAATTAATTGAATTGCTTACAAAATATTTCAAAGTCTAAAACGATCCACTTACCCTCGGAATACCTCTGGAACAGTATAGTCTGCGTGCGCAATATAAGCACGATGTTGTTGGTGTTGGGTCCGTCACCGGTCCACACATTCCGACTACATAAAAACTCGTATGCCTGGTTTACTGCCTCGAACCGATCCTAGGTAGAGGGTAGAAAGTATAACATTTATTTACACAAGTAATTACTTTATGCTTTGCGGATAAGGTTGATTTAAAAAAAATATATATCAATGGTTTCAATAGAGATATTTTCATTACTCACCCGTCCTTCAGGGTTCTTATCTGGATGGAACTGCTGCGCCAGTTTGTAGTAAGCTTTTCGGACGGCGGCTTCGTCGTGTTGGCCAGCTGACAGGCCTAGAGCCGCGTACGCTTCGCTAGCCGTCATGGATGGAGGCTTCTTCTCAACCTCGCGCCGCCAAGCTTCCAGCACGTCTTTTAGTAGGCCGACCTATACAAAACAAATATGTAAAGTAATCTTTCTTATGCATACAGACGGCCAGTTTCTACATTCAAAATCCTAAATTCACAACATGTTTACACACGTGCTAAAACGTGTTCTTAGACCTAGTGGCCGGTTGATAAGAGTTTGAGACATTCTCCAGTTGAAATTCTCAATTTCAGAAACCGGCTGAGAGTTAATTGGACAAGTGTGGACATTAGGCATACCAATTGCCATCGCTCATACGATAACACGTGCGTCCGACGAACATGATCGCAGGACCGTGCGTTTAAACATACTGTGTTCTACTGACTGTCCTGTTCAGGGTCGCACGATCATGCGATGCGATCATACACCGTTTCATCGCACGATGAAATCGCATCGCATCACAGCACGAGCGATGGCAATACGGCCTTAGATTACCGAAATGGAGACAAAACGGGAAACGATGTTAAGTACGACGTACGAAGATGTATAATACGGCGGGGAAGGGTAGTAGGGGTATATGCAGGTGTTTACTCACAGGGTCCGGTATGGGCCAGTCGGGGAACCGCTGCGTGTCGCAAAGATGTCGCAGGTAGAACATGTTGCAGAACAGCTCGTGCTGCAGCTGCGGGTAGCACACGGCGGGGATAGCCAGGTACGGATAGCGAGCCGCGATGTGGGCGCGCAGACGAGGGGTAAACTCCCCGATGTGGGCTGATACCTTCATTATCAGCATGCGTCTAGTAGAAAATTTACACAGTTTGGGTAGAAAAATATAGAGAAGCATACAAGATTTTTATTTTCGGTGAAAATTCTTATGGACTTTTGTCACGAAGGAAATTTCTTCCCCTTATCAGACCCATTTGCAATTTCCTGTTATATTTTCAAGACCCCAATCATTTTACACAAAAAAGAATAAGATTATAAGACGCGTCAGTATTATGATGATCAAAAAGTAACTTGACACACTCCCACAAATCTTATTGACAGACACATAATTATTACATAACCATAAATTTTTACTGTAACAGACGATCAAGACAGCGACATAAGGTTGAAAATTGAAGGTATATACGTACCTCATCTCCGAATTCCAAATGGCTTCAGGCGTGTCCCACTCGCCAAGGAATATCTGCGCGAACTTGTCAGCGCCGTGGTTTTCTAAGTAACATACCATAGCTTCAGGCAGAAGCTGTCCTAGGATCGACCGCTGCATTATATCTGAACTTGACTGGAAATACGAAATCGAATAAACTTTTGTTAATGACTTATTGATACCTTTTTTTTATTACGTTGTTTTCTGGGTCTCTGTAAGAGGTTTAAAATCAGCCCTGGGGCTTGTTCTTATCTGATCTCTAAAACCGAAAATATGGTATCCTTTGCAACAACATAAATTTTAAATAACTATGTTGTGGAGTATCAAAAAACCAATAAGCACATACCTGATCGGCTCTGAAGGCCTGCTTCATATGCGTCAGTCTTAGAAACCGTGCGATGGGCAGCAGATTTGATCCCGTGTACAGCAACATGAAGTAGAAGACGCCTGTAAGGTATAGCTTGGAGATCTCTGGATTGTCTTGCATAACTTCATACAGTAGTGTTGCTACCTAAAAATGAGGGAATATGTTACAAGACGCAAAATTAAACCAGAAATATGTTTTGTTTAATTTTAAAATCTATTTATTTTACAAGATTATCGGCCGGTTCCTGAATTGAGAATTCCAACTTGAAAAATTTTCAAACTATTTAGGCCATTTGATTGGTCGAGCAATACCATAATCTGTCTCACGGTTGGCTGAAGAGATTTTGAGACGTTCTCATGTTGAAATTCACGTATATAATATTTCTCTCACCTTTTCAACTAATATAGGATCAAAAGTGAGCAACAGTTGAACGACGTGCGCCAGACAAGCCGGCTCCGACAACATGCGCTTTACTTTCGGTAGAGGCCTTATTACTGCGTCTTCTTCGTCCCTACGAGAAAAAAACACGTGTAAATATAACACAAATCTTTTAAAAAATTCTAAATGATGTACAAACAAGTTTGAAAATAATGCATCAGAACATTCAGAACTCTAGAAAATACTCAAATCTTTAAAAACTTTTGAACATATTGTTTATCCCCCCTGTTTCCCTCTTGGTTTGTAACAAAAGTATATGTGGTGGACCGCGCGGGGCAAGTATACAAAAGCCGTAGAAATACACACGATCGCCTCCCCTTTCCCCACTCCCATAAAATCATGCACGGGAGACGCGCGGGACTAAGGGTGCCACGCCGCCCACTGCGCGCCAGCCTTCCATACTGTTGGCCCACGCTCTCGTGTTGTTGCTATCGCACATACCTGCTGGGATAGTATCTGGTGCACGTGATGAGCAGGTCGAGCACAGTAGCGGCGAGCGCGCTCTCGTCGAGCACGGGCACGCCGCGCGCTACTAACGTCCACTTGAGCTGCGCCACGCCGCCCACTGCGCGCCAGCCTTCCATACTGTTGGCCCACGCTCTCGTGTTGTTGCTATCGCACATACCTGCTGGGATAGTATCTGGTGCACGTGATGAGCAGGTCGAGCACAGTAGCGGCGAGCGCGCTCTCGTCGAGCACGGGCACGCCGCGCGCTACTAACGTCCACTTGAGCTGCGCCACGCCGCCCACTGCGCGCCAGCCTTCCATACTGTTGGCCCACGCTCTCGTGTTGTTGCTATCGCACATACCTGCTGGGATAGTATCTGGTGCACGTGATGAGCAGGTCGAGCACAGTAGCGGCGAGCGCGCTCTCGTCGAGCACGGGCACGCCGCGCGCTACTAACGTCCACTTGAGCTGCGCCACGCCGCCCACTGCGCGCCAGCCTTCCATACTGTTGGCCCACGCTCTCGTGTTGTTGCTATCGCACATACCTGCTGGGATAGTATCTGGTGCACGTGATGAGCAGGTCGAGCACAGTAGCGGCGAGCGCGCTCTCGTCGAGCACGGGCACGCCGCGCGCTACTAACGTCCACTTGAGCTGCGCCACGCCGCCCACTGCGCGCCAGCCTTCCATACTGTTGGCCCACGCTTTCGTCTTGTTGTTTATCTCGCCGGATTTGTATAGGTCTTTCAGCTGAAAATAAAAAACTTAACTAGACTATGTGTCATTTTCTTTAAGCTCTAATGTAAGAAATTAAATCAAAAAGTTATAATTATTATTTCCTCTAAAGTATTGCATCAACTGCACAAACCTGCTGGAAGCTAACAGGGCCATTCCTTTGCACTTTGTCCGCCTGTTCCACGTTGTAGTACCACTCGCGGTCGCCGCCGCTCTGCTGCTGCGGGCCCTCGATCACGTTACTCTGCGCGGGTACCGTCGCCCGAGACGTGTGTAGGTGCGCTAACGTCATCAACTCTACTAAAATCCTACAACAGAAACATTCAGTTTATACTTTTGGGTACTGGCAGTGTTCTTCTCCTTTTCTTGGTGCCGAAGTTTTTTTTGTACCAGCCCAAAACACAGTAAGCTCGATTGCTCTTTGATTATCCTCTTATAATTCTTCTGCTGAGTTGAAATGAGCAGCACAATAGCTGGTCCATAGTTTAGGGTCACCACAGTCACATCTCTTGTCCTCTCGGTTACTTTATTTTTCCGGTTAACTCGACTTCGAACCACTCCCAACCGGAGTCTGTTAGGAACATTCAAAGTTCTGCCGTGTCAATATGACAAGGCAGTAAGGTACAATATTGGATGCCGAAGTCGAAAAATCGCGTATTATGGCGTAACTTGGGAGAGGCCTATGACCAGTAATTGATCGTGATAGGCTGAATTGAAGGTACATTTTCATAAAGACTCAGTCTTTCCAGAGACTTTCAGCATCAGTGCTATGTTTAGGGTGTAAAATATGGTTTCTCTTTTGTAACGATTACTTCATAATTTTTTTTCAAGCTTCGAGGAGTTGAAATAAATAAACCTTAAAAACATAATCACTTACCTAATACCATTCCATTCTAATATGTCGCTGACATTTCTTCTATGTAATATAAGTTTTGATAGAAACTGTACAAGTCTGTCCCTTTCCATTCTGTCGCATGTCTGAAAAAATACTGACAATTTAAAAGGACACACAGGATTTTAAGGGTTGTGTCCTAAAAGACTGAAAAGTCTTTGTTCCATTTTAAGACAATTCTGAGTATGCACTTACCCTATCCAACATTTGAACTAAGTACTTCGTATCGGCAAACGGACCGATATCTTCAAAGTACCGTCCGTACACTATGCTCATGGCTTGTAAGCACATACATTTCATCTCTATCTTGGGCGTCGACAGAAATCGATGGTAAAGATCATTGAAGAACTCATAACTGAAAGGAAAAGCATATTATTCAAACATTTCAAAGTGACATCGGAATAAAGGGGTGCAAGCAGAAAGTCTAGGGCAACCTTGGCGGTCTCAACAACATGAACATATTGAAATATTACAGTTATTTTTGCCTTGTGCCGAAAACAAGAAAATTATGTTATTTATCATATAAAACACAGAGCGAATGTTGGTTTCAGAAATCCTTTTACCAAAAAAATAAATAAGTGAATTCATATTAAATTACAAAAAGGAGAAAATTAATACATATTAATAGTTAAACTGGCGACTCAATACTCACGACTTCCTAATCGGGCTATCATCATTGTCCCTCTGTTCTAACAGTATCCTCAGGTAGTAGTCTCCGATCTTGACCTCGTTCTGTAAGCACTGGTAGTGGACCTCCAGCTCCGCGTGGTTCCAGGACGTGAGGGTAGTGCCGGCGACTTCACGGTCTGACGTGAACGCGCGGAGCTCGTTTTCTAAGGCATTGCGGAGTTCTTCGCGAGTCTAAGTTAAATGAAGTCAAGATAATTATTTACAAAAAAAACATCAGAAGGTTTCTTAGATTATTAAGCTGTTTTATTACGCTGGTAGGGCCTAATTCGACACTCGGATCTCTTCGAAGCTAAACAAATTTACTAACAGAACTTAAACTGTAATTGTGAGGAATATTTTCATTCAGTAAATCATTTCCAAATGTCAACCCTAATATTATTTTTTATTATTGAGGACAAAAATGTTACAGCGCAGTATTTTACAAATGTGGTACAGTAAAACCGAGGGCAATAGAGGCTATCGCGTGTCAAAAATCCGCCGGAGTCGCTAGTGTCGCATAAGGTCTGCCTGTCATTTTCCGCCAATGAGAGACAAGCAACTGGGCTAGTATTGGTCGAGATCGACAGATAGACCTTACGTGACATTAGCGACCCTGGCGGATTTTTGACTCGCGGTAGCATTCGATTCGGTGCCGTAAGGACCACTATACATTTAGAGAGGATGTAAAGCTTACCGTGTGGTTCCATATGAGGTTGGGCAGCGCGTGGTCACGGTGGAACTGGTAGTAGAAGAGCGGCCAGTTGGCGCTGGACTTGACCCGCTCGCGGCGCCGGCGCAGCAGCACGGGCCGCTCGCGCTGCGCCTCGCGCCGCTCGCCCGCGCCGCGCCCCAGCCGCGCCGCCCAGTGCTGCAGCGCCAGCGCCGCGTAGTGCTGCCACACACAACATACTATTGGATCAAGGATCCCAAATTTCAAGACCCAGTTAGACAGCGAAAGGGACGGCGACGGCATAAGGCCGTGGCCGTTGGCCTCCCCCCACTGAGGGCCAAACATCTCTAGCCCTCATTCATCCGCTGCCAACCACCTGTCTCAAATCTTCGGTCCATGGTCTGCTATAGCCTTCTATAGCGACTAATACTTATTTTATAACTGCTTACGTCACGTTCGTCTCTAGAAACCTGGAATCTTGAAAGAAAATAAAACTTACTTCTAAATGCTTCTCAACGTATTTCACTTGTCGTTCTAATGCCTCCCAATGCTGCGCACGCGGCTTCACTGCTGCTTGGGCAAGTTGTAGGTTATCACGCTCTGGTTCCATTTCGTCAGCTATCGCGGCTGCCGGTGGAGCTTCCAACGACTCCAAGAACGCAAGGAGGCCAGATGGCTGCGAAAAGAAAAATCTATAAAATGTATGCCATGGGAAGTTTGCATGGCAAAGATATAGTCCAATTTGCAAAGCCAGGCGCCAGGTGGCGGTGCTGCAGGCGCGGCGGGGCGTACAGCGCGGCCAGCAGGTGTCGCGGCAGCTACAGCAGTGGACAGTTACCATGATCCTGCGCAGCAGCGAGTGCGCGGCGGCGTGGTCGACGAGCCACAGCGCCACCAGATGGCGCGCCAGGTGGCGGTGCTGCAGGCGCGGCGGGGCGTACAGCGCGGCCAGCAGGTGTCGCGGCAGCTACAGCAGTGGACAGTTACCATGATCCTGCGCAGCAGCGAGTGCGCGGCGGCGTGGTCGACGAGCCACAGCGCCACCAGATGGCGCGCCAGGTGGCGGTGCTGCAGGCGCGGCGGGGCGTACAGCGCGGACAGCAGGTGTCGCGGCAGCTACAGCAGTGGACAGTTACCATGATCCTGCGCAGCAGCGAGTGCGCGGCGGCGTGGTCGACGAGCCACAGCGCCACCAGATGGCGCGCCAGGTGGCGGTGCTGCAGGCGCGGCGGGGCGTACAGCGCGGACAGCAGGTGTCGCGGCAGCTACAGCAGTGGACAGTTACCATGATCCTGCGCAGCAGCGAGTGCGCGGCGGCGTGGTCGACGAGCCACAGCGCCACCAGATGGCGCGCCAGGTGGCGGTGCTGCAGGCGCGGCGGGGCGTACAGAGCGGACAGCAGGTGTCGCGGCAGTGCTGCTTCGGCCAGGGCCAGCGCCTGCATCCGAGCTCCAACGCCTGAACCGCCTTCCTCCACCAACGCGCGCATCACCAGCCCTGCGCCCTTCACTATCGCCATCGAAGGGTGCTATACAAAACAACACGTATCAATACGAGCATGACGCAGGTGGGCACACCAGACCGACTCTATTTTAGCCACGCATGAAAAATACGTGTTTAACGATAAGGCATACAAAAAGCGACGTGAAACGAAAAGTTTTCAAAAGAAGAAATCTACGAAAAAATATGTCTAAGAATTATTTTTCATACAATTTTAGGGAACAAAATCGATCAGTACGTTAAAAAAAAACAATTCAAGTAGTCGTTTCAAAACATTCCTTACCTCGAACAACTTAAACAAGATTCTTCCCCTCTTGGAGACCATTTCTAGTAGCTGATCGAACTGCTTTCCGTCCGTTGTCTCACTGTATGGCACGCATAATGCGAAGGTAAGGAAATCCAACATGGCTGCCACTACTAACGCCCCGCTACCTGCAGTCTACAAGAAAAATAATAGTAGCCGTGAAACACCTGCGATTGAGTACACAAAAATTTATAAGGGAAAATTTTCGGGTATAGATATTTAAAAGCAGAAAAGTACGAATAAATATGCAGATACACGTACAGTTATTAAGTTGCGCAATTAAATCTGCCTAGTCTTTTAGGTGAAACTCACCACATGGTCGGCCCACATAGTGAGCAAGCCATCGAGGAAGCTGGGCGAGGACAGCATGCTGGCCTTGTTGAGCTGTTCCTGGCGCAGGTCGGGCTCAGCGTGCATCGGCTGCAGCAGCGCGCACACCGCGTCCAGCGCCGCGTGCGCGCACGCCGGCGACCCGCGCCGTAGTGCCGCCACTGTCGCTGTGCCGATCCACTCGCGGAAACTACCCCACAAACACAATCCATGACATATTTAACTAAGCTGATCAAGGTTCAAACACTTATGCCCGGTATGAATATCGGCAAACAATTTAAGAATAAATTGTTGTAGTAGACGCACGTCGGCGCACTTATAGGTATAAACAGAACGAAAGCTGTGAACGTAAATAATAAAACGATAGTGTGGATTCTTCCAAGCCAATGCTCTTTACGGCCAAAATCCGTCAAAAATACCATGAAAAATAAAATATTTTTCAAGAAGTTTGCCAACAAACTGGAATAAGAACTAGTCCAACATGACAAGGCATGATGATGGTTCAGAAGCATAGGCTTTCACATAAAAATATATAAAGGTAATACAAAAACTACGTTACCCAGGTAAAGCAGTAAAAGCCGCGAAGCCAACTTTGCTGGCACAGAGTCGTCGTAACGCGTGGAACTGGGACTCCAGCTCGCGGGGCGTTAAGTTGCTGCCGGACGGAGCGCTGCTCACCAGCGCCGTCAGCGCGCCCGTGATCAGCTTCTCCTTGTTCTCGGCGAACAGACGCTGCGACGCAACATTTTAGTGCACTTCGTCTTTTATGTTATGTACTTGTTTTCATATGAGGTTATTAAATTACAGTTTAAGAAAATATGATTTAACCATAACATATTCCTATTTCCGAAAGAGTCTTGTCTGCAATAGGGACGTTGACTGAAAATTTTTAATTTTTCTGAATAGATTTAGAAAGAAGAAGAAAGAAAGATAAGGTATTTATAAGCGTCACATGAGTTACATGAAATAAGAAATAACATAAATAATCATTTCGATTTTTATGTTTAAACAGTCAACATCCCTATTAATTTAGTTCTATATTAATACTCCCTATTTTTTACACTCATACATAAACCATAATTTTTTATTCATTACAAATAGTTTAAGAATTTGAATCAACACCGAGAATTAAAGCTATACTCAAAAATATCATGCCACTTAATAAATAAACAACAGTAAGTGATAATATAATAATAAAATCAACAGAACAATCCCAGGTGCGGCATAAATTACAACAACCCAAATAGTTAGTACATTGCGTAGAATCTATGGTATTTACATGTATGTAGCGATTGAAGGAGCAGCAATGTGGGGTGTAAAATAATAAATTGACAAGGGACTTACAAGATCCCACGTAAGAAACAGCCACAACAGGGGTCGGGCCTACAAGGCACACAAGGTACATTAATATGTCCCAGGAATGTAATAAAATTCATTAAAATCAAGCGTGATCATGTAAATGAGTATAGCGTGGTGAGATGAGTACTAAGTACAGTAGACTTCCAAAAGTGGATCCGCTTCATAAGGTTGGTTTTCGCGTATCTTTTTCTTTTTTTAAAAAGAACGACCCCCGCTCAAAGGAATTTCATCCTTGTGTCGCGAGGGTTTCACAAACATTCAAATCACATGCAAAGAACACCCAGACTTGGAACAAGTATCTCTGGATCACACAAATACTTGTCCCATGCGGGGGTCGAACCCGCAGCACGTCGCGCACAGTGGTAATTAGCGTGGTGACCTATACCACTCGGCTATCCGTGCAGTCAAACTGCATCCGTGTATCAACTGAACATTGTATTTTACGAGTGTTTTCCTATTTGTCCACCGCAACCCATTTAACAGGGTAGCACAAAATTCCATATTAAGACTGGTGGTACAATTTACTGTGCACAAGGTACAGCTTTTGTGAGAATGCTTAACGACTTTTGACCGCCACTGTACGTTAATTATTTTATAAAGT
Organism: Plusia festucae; assembly: GCA_950381575.1. Lineage (NCBI taxonomy): Eukaryota > Metazoa > Arthropoda > Insecta > Lepidoptera > Noctuidae > Plusia > Plusia festucae. Next base: position 3,279,453 of record OX494447.1, read on the forward strand.
AATCGATATCACAGAGTTAGTACGCAAACAACGGGCGCATACTGTCAGAAATGTCTATAAAAACTTTTCCATGCAAATATGAGTCTTGTGTGCAGTTTCGTTTTTATAGCAAAATAGCAATAAAATTATTGGCATTATTAGCTTTTCTTCTGTTCTAAACTATGAAAATATTAATTGTTATAATCGTTATTGTTATGTATTAGTAAATAGGCATGTACAGATTTTAAATAATATATGTATAGGGAGTCTTACGTCTTGGCTGACTGAGTATATAAGGCCGCTGTAGCCGACGTTCGCGTTGAATCTCTCAATCACTTCTGCGCGACTCATTCCTACCGGATTTTGGAACAATCTGCAGTAAAAAAAACCAGAATGATGAAATCGTATAGTTTTATTTCTCAATCATCTTCATAATCGAATTCGAAAAACGTATTTTACATTGATATCAGTTATATCGATTTTTAAACAAAGATACAATATCAATATTGTCGGATACTAATCGATCTGTAACAAAGTTATTGCCATAGATATTGGTGCACCTAATTTCGAAATAAAACGAAATGACAATACTTTATGATTTTGGGACCATTATTTGCGACCATTTGGGCTTAGAGACTATTTATCCAATTTTTAAGTTTAGATAAAAAATGTTTTTTTTTTTATTTTATCATCCAGCTTATTATTTCGGTAATCCCACATCTTAATAGTCTTAATTTCATTGATTAGAGCTATGAGATATTATACTGATACCTGAGATGATTAGACTCGGTTTCTTCCTCTACAGGTTGGTGAAGAGGTCCTAGCCGGTACCCGCGCAGCGTGGGCATCGAACGCACATGAACATCCCGCTGTCCTGCAGACCTTACTCCGTCCAGCAAAGATGCTAGCAGCGCATCCCTGCATAGACATACAAATTTGTTCTGAAACACTTATGAAGTGACAATGACCTCTGAAGTTTCCGCGAATGTTGAACATTAAAATAAAACTATTTTGAACGGATTTTATCGCGAATTCATATTGTTGCACGAAACGTCAGGAACTAAATCAATTAATAAATTCACGATATAATTTGTCAAAAAAAAAATTCCTGATAAAATTCTTCTAGCACTTTCTATTAAGAAGAATCATCATTCAGTCATTTTTAAACTATTTTAACAAAGGCAAAAATAATCCTTGTTTTTTTCGATCAATCATTGAATGAAAATAATATCCTCATGTCCGTTTTACCTTTCGCCAGCCAAGTACATCCGAGTTTGACCATTAAGATACTCAATGGAGAACTTTTGAGGATGATCAGTGTCCCTCACTAATGCAAATACATCGCTCAGGGGACGTAGGCATACCACCTGAAAATTATTAACATCATTATGTACCTTGTACATTTGAAAAAAAAAAACAAAATGAAGACATCAGATGAAACGAAATAATAAATATGACTTCAAAAATATTGATTTGGAATGGTTGAAATATTATATGGTAGCATTGGAATAAAAAGATTCTTCTTCTTCTTCTGTCTAGCCTTTTCCCAAGCTATGTTGGAGTCGGCTTCCAGTCTTACCGGATTTAGCTAAATACTATACACACCGGCACAATTAACGGAACAGAAAAAAAAGTGAGACTATGAGATAATAACGCATATATTTGACGAAAATGTAATTAGACACAAAATAACAAATTGATAAACATCTTTTAACAACGACTTTGAAAAGTCTTCGTTATTTTTTATTGAAAAATAAAGAAATTTGAAATAAGTGAAATTTTTAGATGATTATGAACCATCACAAAAAATAAAAAAAAGTAAGCATTAAATGATTTAACAATAAAATTAAAGCAAAATTAATAACGAGCGTTTCCCCCTCTTGCTCTGATTACGGTTTCCATTCGTCTGGGCATGCTACAGATTAAGTTATCGATGATTTCTTGAGGCAACCGCTCTCACTCCTCAAGTAATGCGTTTCCAAGTTCATTCAGATTGTTGGGGGGTGGCATTCTGGATTTAACCCTTCTTTTTAGCAAGTCCCAGACATGCTCTATCGGATTCATATCGGGGGAATTTGCTGGCCACTGCATCACCGGTATACCTACGTGGCTCAGATATGCCTGTACCGATTGTGCACTATGAGCACGAGCATTATCTTGCATTAGAATAAAGTCGTCACCAATAAATGGGGCAAATGGTACAACATGTTCTTCTAAAATGTCTCTGATGTATCTATCCGCTGTCATGGTCCCTCCTGTGACTATCACTAACTCCGTGCGAGCTACCAAACATATCCCTCCCCAAACCATAAACGAGCCGCCACCATAAGCCACTGTGTGTTCAAAATTAGACTGTATGTGGCGTTCTCCTTTGCGTCTCCATATTCGCTGTCTCCCATCGATCGATGAAAAAAATATCATAACTGGCCAATTCCTCAAGTAAAAGATTTTAAAATCCTGCATTTTTTTTGTGTTCCGCTAATTGTGCCGGTGTGTATATTTTACTTGGAGCGACATCCTATCTGACCTCCAGAACCCATTTTACTGGGTATACAGTATCTCATAGTAAGTCTGGTTGTCAGAATTGTAATGACTTAACGAATTTCAAAGATCACCGTATGGCAGTCGGGACCAACGGCTTAACGCGCTTTCCGAGGCATGGAGGGGTCTTGGTATTATTATTGGAATAAAAAGATTATTTATTTATTAAGAATTTATGCAGAATAATTACTTGTAAATTTAATAACAGAGAAAGGAGAAATTTGCGCCGCTGGCAGGACTCGAACCCGACGACTCGTTAAACGCACCGGTCGCTTTGCCAATTAAGACTACAGAGGTCACTGTCCGAGTGCTAAAATTTCTCCTCTCTATTATGTTGCACGTCTTGAGAGCGAAGTGTGCGACATCTGAGCAATCTAATATTCGTTATTTATATGGATTGAGAAAAATGATGTTCCTCAAGAACTTTATCAACAGAAGCTCGATAGTTAAACACTTATCACTTACGGAATAAGTCTGTGGGTCCCTCTCAAGTATACAAGTATCAGATAGGCAAAGAGTCCGTCTCATAGGCTCCATGTGACGAGCGGGATTCACTTTCTGGACTATGAACTCGCTTAGCGAGGTCTGATGTTGATCGCCACTGAAATACATGATAAACGGTAAAAAAAACTCATAAATAATAAAAGTAGAATAAAATTAAGTGAATTACGTAATTGCTATTTCGTAATACTGGCGTTATGCAATTAAACTGTTAGTGATTGTATAATTTAAGCGAACAGTAGATGATGAATCTACACATATCAGCACACTTTTTTTAAGTAACGTCGGCATTTATAAATATTAGCATGTTTTTATTATGATGTGAATACTTATTAGATTTTAATAAAATTACGTCACGGGAATTAACGCAAACTCATGCATTTTAAGGCTTGACGTTTCGGTCGGGTTACACTGGCCGTGGTCGCAAGCAGACTGCATGAGTTCGCGTTAATTCCCGTGACGTAATTTTATTAAAATCATACAACGCGATAGTTTTAAAGTTAATACTTATTAGATTCTTGTAAGAGAATATTACGGAATTACAAATATGTCAGTACTTTGATATTTAGTGCACGCCCCCTTTTATTGAACTACATGGGCGTATACGGACTGCTGACGGTCATTTAGATGTTACAGGCTTGTTTGGTACATTTTACAAAAAAAAACTAAATTATTAAGCGCCCCGTAAACGACCAAGCATGCTTAACAACTTGCTTGTCAGGCTTCACGTTTTTGTCAAGCAAGCCATCAATCAAGATCTTCATCCAGGGGGGTTTTTCTCTAAGTCCAAACAAACAAAACGTGGCATAACGTAGATAATTCAAGAATCCCGGGTCGCCAAATTTTTGTTGCGTTTAGAAAGTCGCCGGGTAGTGTTAGTTTAAACGTTTTAGTAGCCCATTTATAATTTTTATTTACTTCAAAGTACATCGAAAGAGATAAAGCCTCTCTTTACCTTACACGTAACAGCAAGTTAACCGCTTGAACTTAATGAATAAGGCTTAAGCACGTAGATTTAATAAGCGCGTCAAGCAAGGCATCAATCAAATACCTTGTCATGCACGTAAAGCTTAACAAGCAGCTTGATCGTGTTTTTTTATCGTATTCTTCGCTCGTATTCTTTACCTTGCATATAAAAGTAAAATTTAAGGGGTACGTTTAAGAACAATAGATTTCCTAACATCAGCTGACTTGGCGTACAACTTGGTAATACAGGAACATTTTATTATGATTCTATAATAGTGACAGATACATGAGAGCCTACAATGACGAATATGATAAAAAAAATCATAGGTTTCCACAAAACATCATTGTTTATTTATATCAACTAGTTTAGGAAAGATAACTAATCGTAAATTTGATATGTACTTCATATGAGTGCGTAGATAAAAGAGTTCACACTGAAGGCCGCATGAATCATACGCAAAACAATTAAATAATAAAAGTGGATGTACAAAACCAACCATTAAATGTACTGCTAATTTAAATGATGGGACAATGACATTAATATTAGTTTGAGGAAGTTAGTAAGTACCTAAAATGGTTACAAATAGAAACTGAAAGGAAAAATTTGAGCCATCGACAGGAATTGAACCCGCGACTCCTGGTTTTTTTTTATATATATTTTTTTTTTTATTATTTATTTTAACAGAACTTTGTCGCTGATCGACAATACCGTTCCATAAAAAACAAACGGACCAGTTGCTTTGCCAACTAAGCTACCGTCACTTAAGTTATGAGTAGTTCCAAAACATACCTACATATATTGAAAGACCATTTTTTTTTTAAATGAAGCCCTTTGACCAATTAAGATAGGAATTTTAACTGTAACACAAGTTCTTTTTACATCTAATATTTTCAAATTTAATTTAATCGTAGCATTATTCTAAAATAAATAACTCACCTGTACTTTCCAAATCTCTGGTCATGATAGTCATCTAACGTAATCATTGTAGACAATACTTTGATGCTAATACTAAGAGTTAAATTTGCCATTTCTAGCATCTTATTGATAATTATCTGGTGGTCCATTGCATTGGAGAACAAGTGCAATCTGCTGTAGCCTCCCACTGCAAGTACAAACCCTCCTGGGATGTCGCGGACGGGGAGTATGCCTTGGACATCACAGTATGGATAGCTGGCTAGTAAGGTGTGAGTGGAAGGGTCCAGTTGCTCTAAAGCACATGGGCCAACCTCCAACACGACTGGGAGACGTGTTCCACTCCAGTGATGTTTATAGGCTTGATATCTCTGGAATTGTTATGTATATTATATATTTGCGAATTATATTATATTACTAGCGACCCGCCCCGGCTTCGCACGGGTGGACATTTATTTTTTAAGCTCTCTGAAAAAAAAAACATTTTGTTTTGTATGTATGTTTTTATAGGTTTTTTATTCGTGTTACATTTCTTTGTTTCGTACCTGCTTAACTCTTTTATTTTTGTTTTTAATTTTTAATTTTAACGACTCTTTACCTTAATGCTTCACTATACACTATGATTGCAGTAGAATTTGTAGATGGCATTAAAACATATTGGTTTTCAGGAGATTCTACTCGAGAAAGTGCAACATATAATTATTGGCCATGAGAAAAGCACTCTTTTCTGAGATCGATGCCTACCATTGAAAAAGTTTGACCCATTGTAAGGGCAAACGATACCTTGACGGGAAACTGTAATTATTATAATGTATTAAAGGAAATAGGCAAATCTGTCGGTATCATCGGGTTCCGCGGAATGTTAGCGAGCTGTTCAGCCGCCGCGCGCCGCCGCCGCCGCGCCGGGCCGGTGATGATGGTCGCTACAATCACATTGGCTCGCAATTCTTTTATCAAAGTCTTGTCCCATTGCACATTTAGGAGGGCTTAAATTTCTTAATAGCATAATGGGTGTACCTACTTTTAACACCGGCGGCCATCATTCATTTTAATACCAATTACAATTTTAAATTCGTAATATCTTTTGAATGAATTGTCCGATTGGAATAAAATAAAAAGTAATTTATAGCTATTAAAACAATCTTGCTCAATAAATAGCTTATTTGGATAAGGATTAGTATTTGAAGATAATATGATCAATAAACATAGGCTAATAATTTTAATTACCTACTTTTATTCTATGGAAAAGTGGTTATAATGGCTAAAATATAAATGTTTGGTTTATACTATCGCGGACTTTTTTGTAGGCATTATTGAGTTCTACAACTTTTCTATAGAAGTCAACCATACATCTCTAACCATTTAGGCAGCGTTCGCGAGAATCGTTAACGTACGGCAGTTTTTTCGTCGACTTACTCCACAATTTTCACTACCACGAAAAATCTTATCTATTTTCCGGGATAAAATATAGCCTATACGGATTCGGAAGAATCCCTCTAAGTAATGGTAAAAGAAATTTTGAAATCGGTCCAGTAGTTTTTGAGCCTATTCAATACAAACATACAAAAATACAAAAATACAAAGGTTTCCTCTTTATAATATTAGTATAGATATGGACATAAATAACCCATGAACAAGATATAAAATGTCAAAAAAGAGGCCTTCAAAATAACTACAATATAAAGAACCAATATGTAAAAAGATGAAAAAAAAAAACTTTTCTTTAACATTCGTGTTTTGCAAAAATAACTGTCCATTTGCGACATAAAAGCTTAAAAGAATGGTAGTAAACAATGTATGAACCAATTTTTTATATTTAATAAAAAAAATATTACAGGATTTATAGATCCACCATATAATTAAAAAGAAAGGAAAGAATAACAGTATACTTACAAAAACATCTTTAGGTTTCTCAGCAAACAAATGCCTGTATTTAAAAGCCTCTGTCAAAACTAAACATTTGTATTCAGATGAGAACTTCATGGAATCAACCTTTTTATCCTTCTTCATAACCAGAGTAAAATCATGGTTGGCGGTTGAATTAGAATGTTTAGATGATGATATGGTCACAACATCTGCATACAGCCATTTGTTGGTGACTTCCAAACGGTCTGGGTTATAAGTGGTGATACCGTGGGTGCCGATAGAGAACACCCGCTTGTACTTCCCCTTCCATGAGTGCTTTGTGACAAGGAATGATGCCACATCCTGATTGTCCTTTAATGGAGTCATCTTAACATCGCCTGTTGGATCAAGAATCAGTAATTATACATATTCTTAGCACCAAAACACAGTTGTTACAGGAAGATACAGAAAAACCAATATTTCATTAATTTGGCTATTTGATATAATTAATTTAGAAACAGTTCTTTCATTTTATTTAATGATAGAAGCCAGCAGTGGCGTGCACAGCATAGAGGCAATTATGCAGTGTATACCTATAATCCCATAAATACAGACATATATAATATGCTCTTCTATGGTAGAAATAAATTGATTTAATTTCTAGTGTTGACGTTTGCCTCAGGTAGGTAGAGTACGTACAACAAGCTGAAATTGGTGGGTTTTTTATTCAGCAATCCCAGTCTGAAATCTCTGTGCATGCCACTGGAAACCAGTAGTTTACATAGCCATTGATGAGGTCTATTAAGAGGCACAGCTTAAATTAATTGCAATTCCAATACAAGACCAATACTGTCAATGATACATGGTTAATATGAATATATCAGACATAATCCAGTAAATAATAATCCATAATCCATTCAGATGTCTTCCATGGCGTGTCAGCGTCATGGTTAATTCACTGGTCAAGTTAACAATTCTTGAAATAATGAAAATGTTTTGATTTTAGTTAATTACTCACTAGTGTTTCAAGAGTAAAAAACATCATAATTCCAATGAGAATTGGCAGGAATCAATTTCAAAAGTAGCTCAGCCAGAGGACAATTCAATTGGATATTTGATTTAATAGTAAAAATAATATGTACAAATTGATATATTTAAAATAATTTTACAATATTTAAAATGTTGAGTTCTAAACCAGAAAATACTGCTGGCATTAAAGCTCACATTGTGTAAGTAAACAATTAAAATGGTTTCTTGTAAGAAAAATATTTTTTTGAGTAAGTTGTTGAAAAATGGGAAAATAATTACTATGGTTAGCATAACTAAGGGCAGAAAGAAAAGATTTATATTTTTTCTTTCTTTATAATAGTAAGAAATATAGATATTTTAATTAAGTTCTATTTATCAACATAGGCTTTACTAGGTCTAATATATTAAGGAAAACATTCTAAGCTTAGGAAATTATTTAACATCAAAAGAGGAGCAGGAAAATGTATGTTTATATCAACATGCATGTATAAAACTTTGTACGCCTGATTAAATCACAACCGGCAATAAATTACCAATAATGAACAAGTGGGTTACAATAACAAACCTGTACAACAATTAAATGCACTATACCCACCACTATCGCCTCTGAATGACGCCTAGAGAAACAAATTATCTTACTGCGTAACAAAACCCTTTCTATTAGTTCTTAATAGGAATTTAATTAGAACAATCCTCCCCTTTGTAAATAGATCGGGAAACCATTGGTATCGAATACGTGTAAACAAGAAACGGTGCAACACATTTTATACCGACAATCAACCTCATGTGCAACAAATAAGTACTCACAGGTCGTATGTGGATAAACAAGCTTCAATACTCTCAGCTGGTATCCGATATGAACCACATATTAGACAAATAAACGTAAAAAATGTGAACAAGAGCTCGAGAAAGGACCGACCAATCGTTCAGCAAATTGACAATTTCATAAGTGTGGACACGTATAAAAATAAATAAAAGATTGACGTCAGATTTGTAAAAACAAAAAAAAAAACAACGGTTTTTATTAGTTTTGTTTTCATGATGTTGCTTTTGAATAGAATTTTATGGATTTGATTATTGGCATGTAAAAGATGTCCTCTTAACTGTAACTAGAGTTTTACAGTTCACAATTCACAATCTTTGCTAAGAGTACAAACTGTCGCCATGTCGTATTGTATCGCTTGGAAAGTGACATTTTAACAACAATAAAAACGACTGAGGGTTTTTATTAGAAACGTAACATCATCTACAATATCAGAGTTTTATGATCCAAAGATAGACCAATACTGTGCCAATACAAATCACAACTCGAGACTGAGTGCTGAATTCAGTAGGATCGCATCAACAGTAAGATAAATTTATTTAAGAACGCAGCGCTTTTTTTTGTTTGACTTACGTCAGCTTCTACAAAACGTCAAAATAAGGCGAATTTGAAACGTCAGAGAACGTTTGTTCAAATACCAGAAGAAGTTCAGAATTTTCCCATTCAATGCAAGTCAAAAAAATTATAATATATATTTAAAAATCATAATAATATACTAAACATAAATTTACGTAAAAAAACTATAAATTAAATGTTAAGAATATTATTATAAGTATATTTGTACAAATTATAAATTGTAAACTATTTTAACATTTTCAACTCGGAGGAACATACTATTCTGTAGGTTTGGAGCGCAATCTCTTTTTGCCGCATGCAGTGCTACGTGCACTGTCTTTTCTTTCACTTTTTTTAAATTAGATTCGTGGCCATACACTCACATAGTTTGCATCATGGTGCTGGACTTAGATTTATTTCGTGCTGATAAGGACGGTAATCCAGATAAAATTCGTGAGAACCAACGTAAGAGGTTCAAAGATGTAGCCCTAGTGGACACAGTCGTGGAACAGGATACACTCTGGAGAAGGTTGCGGCATGATGCCGACAATTACAATAAACTGAAGAATGTGTGCAGCAAAGAGATTGGTCTTAAGATGAAGAGCAAGGAGCCGGTAGGGCCTGAGGACGAGCCGGTACCATCTGGAGTTGCTGAAAATCTGGTAGACCTGACTGGTGATGACTTAAGACCTTTAACTGTTAACCAGATTAAAAAGGTAAGAGAACTCCGCCCCTATGACGACTCACTGACCGAAAGCCCCATGTAATTATCATTTTCACAATCTTAATAAGCTTCTAATATTTCATAACCAGCAATTAATATTACATCTTGTTGTTTTCCATATGATGTCCTAGACTATCATTGTATACAATTGTTATTTAAATACCTACAAAGTTGCAGACAATTTCTCATGTGCAATTAGCAGCTTTTGTCTTTTTCTGTGTAAGTATTGATTTTGAGTCAGATGCATTTTAATAGCATTGCATCATTCCTATGTATTTTATTGTTAAAATAATAGTGTTACTGCAGTTTTTTATTAATTTGTTTTTCTATAATATTTTCATTCATAAGCCATATAATTACTTTTCCTTCATTTCGCTTATTATATTATTGAAATTTTCGTTTAATTTTTCATATTTAGTTCGTATTCACAATTTTGCATCCAGATTCTTCATAACACCATCTGCTTGTACAATAATATAGCATCAAAATAATTTTTAATAAGTTTTGATATTCTTATTGTTAAAATCCCATTATGTCCCACTGCTGGACAAAGTCCTTTCTGGATTGGGAAATGAGCAGTTTTCCTGGAATTATTCCAATTTATACATTTATATTTTTTAATATAATATAATAATCATATATTTAATATCATTCTAGGTTAGAATTTTAATAGATGAAGCAATAACAAAGAATGAGCAGGGTCTCATAGCAGCAGAGAAGGCTCGTTCTGCAGCTCTACGTGAAGTAGGCAACCACCTCCATGAGTCAGTTCCAGTGGATGATGACGAGGATCACAACAAGGTGGAGAGGACACATGGAGACTGCACCTTCAGGACCAAATACTCTCATGTAGATCTTATCTGTATGATTGATGGTAAGTACATTTAGACTCCATCTTATAAACTGTAAGGTGGGAATCATATTTTCATTACCATGGAGTCTATATTATGCATGTGAGGAAGACTTAACATTTATTTGGCAGGCTAAGATAGTACCTAAGCGATAAAAAACAAAGTTGTGTGAGAAAATGTCAGAAAAACCTTTATCATTTTACTTTTAAATACAGCACTCGCCAAACTTTATGGCTGACCGATAGAACACAAAATTAGGTATCAGCAGGACGTAAGCGAGGCTTGGAGGCAGGGCACAGCCACGCGCGCTGGCTTCCACTAGCAAGCGTCCTCGCCTCCCGCGCGTTAGTGCAAGTGTATGAGAGTATGTAGTAGTATGAGTGAACCAAGCGCTTGTTCGTAACGACGACTACATTCAGAGCGGCCCTAAAGTTTGGCGAGTGCTGCACTAATGTTTACATGTAAGTGTGAAGTGACTTTCATTGTTTCACTTGTGAGAAACACTTGTTTAAATAATAATATCGTTTAACAAACCTCTGAAATGGCGTAACACAATGACATTTGAGTACAATTACTCATAATTCTGTTTAGGTATGGACGGCGACCGCGGCTCAGCCGTGGCCGGAGGGCGCGGGTATTACCTCAAAGGTGCTGCTGTGTTTTTGGAGCAGGCTCTCATACAACTGTCCCTTAGGATACTATTGAAGAAGGGATATACACCTCTCTACACTCCTTTCTTCATGAGGAAAGAAGTATGTATACTAAAAGATATTTTCCTATTAAATAATTTATAAAAGATAAGTCCAAAGAGTATAAATCAATTAAATTAAAAAAGAATGTGCCCAAAGGTCTGAACTATAAATTACTTACACCTAAAAAATTTTAAAAATGTATTTATGAAATGGATAGAAATATTTTTAAACCAACTTCAAAAAGGATGAGTCCAGAGATTTGGCTGTTTCTATTTTGCTTAACAAGTAAAAATACGAACAAAAAGAAATCTAGACCTTAAATTTTTTTTTAATATTCTTTTGACTAGTAGGTACTAAACATATTTATTCTTTCATTTTAAGGTTATGCAAGAAGTTGCTCAATTAGCTCAATTTGACGAGGAATTATACAAGGTGGTCGGCAAAGGATCTGAAAATAAAGGCGACGTAGCTATCGAGGAGAAGTACCTGATTGCCACGTCAGAGCAGCCCATAGCTGCTTACCACAGGGACGAGTGGTTGCCGGAAGCATCTTTACCTATCAAGTAAGAGAGTACTATAGACTGGCAAATTCGTTTGTGGAGGTCCCATGGTCCGCGCGGGTGGCGGGGGACCTTACCACCCAATGACAGGAAAGCCGCGCGTGACCGTGACGTGGTTACGGCGGCTTCTCTCAACGATAAGCACTAGTTTGTGCACAAACTCGCCCTCATATTCTGATGAGACGGTAGATCGACACGACCAGAGTGGGGTCATGCCCTGGACCAACGGCTTTACGTGCTCTCCAAGGCACGGGGGTGTAAAACCGCCTAACTCTCTTATTCCGGAAATACTTGTTACATTATATGTACTTCTTTCTGTCTTACATAAATGAACATTTTCAGGTATGCAGGGCTCTCTACGTGCTTCCGTCAAGAAGTCGGTTCTCACGGACGCGACACCCGCGGTATATTCAGGGTACATCAATTTGAGAAGGTAATTCAATTTCTTATATTTTCTTTTTATGTATAACATGCATTAATTACGAAAGGTCTAATGATATAATGATGTCTCCCTGGCCAGATACACACACAGAAGCTGCTTTTTGCGTGCGCCAAAAGTATCCAAACACTTACTTTTTTACGATGTTGAAAGTTGATTACTGAAAGAATTAAACTCACGTTGAGTATAAAATGCTACAAATATAAAAGTTTGTGTGGCACATTTGTTAAATTTTCGTTCTTATTTATTCTAGGTGGAACAATTCGTGCTGACATCTCCCCACGACGACGAGTCATGGAAGATGATGGACGAGATGATAACCAACGCTGAGGACTTCTACAAGGTGCTGGGCATCCCATACCGCATCGTGAACATCGTGTCGGGGGCGCTGAACCACGCTGCGTCCAAGAAGCTGGACCTGGAGGCGTGGTTCCCGGGGTCTGGTGCCTTTAGGGAGCTCGTATCGTGCAGTAACTGTTTAGAGTACCAGGCTAGGAGGCTGCTCGTCAGGTAAGCTTATAAACTGCTCTTTTTTAGGTGTGAGAATATGAAGGATGCTACTAGATGCCCTGTCATATTTAAAATACTAATAATTAGCCCATAGCATTAAACAATCAATTCCAAAAAAGTCGCCTTCCCATATAAAAGGATTACCAACTGATGTAAAATTGATGGGGAGGAGCAAAAATTTTTGTAGGGCTGCCAATAACTTAAAAAAAATTGTCCATGTTTAAGGGTTGAATCAGTTTTTTAAATATGACTAGGCACTTCTGTAGTACCTTGTATGTAATGTAATACATTAATATTTTGAGCCCACCATAGATTATAATATATAATAACTGCAGGGAAGAGACAAATTTTGAAGCGGCGGTAGCCTAATGGCTAGGGCGTCGAACTTGCGATCGTGTGGTTGCGGGTTGGAATCCCACCATGTACACAAAAAAAAAAAAACTTTCTGTTTTTTAACTTACAATTTCAAACCACGCCTATTACACATTTTTAATTCATTATTACATATTTAATGTACTAAACAGTTATAGGCTTCTCTATGAACATCTTTTAGATTCAGGTTTTTATAATTATACACTATTTTCCAGATACGGTCAAACCAAGAAGATGAATGCAGCGACTGAGTACGTGCACATGCTGAACGCTACGATGTGCGCCACCACGCGCGTCATCTGCGCCGTGCTTGAGGTCAACCAGACCGAGGAGGGAATCAAGGTAAGGTTATCCTGATGGAAATATTTGGAACATAAGTATGTAATATTGTTTTCTGAGGTTTATGCGAATATTAGACATTGAAATAAAACTACTTTAAACGGATTATATCGCGGTTTATTTTGATTTTAGTTAAAAAACGAAACAAACGATTAAAATTAAAAATAAATTAAATTATAAAAATATGAGGGTTGAACGAGCAACATATCTTGTCAAGACGGATATCATCTCAGTCTGTCCGTGACCATGACACCTGCAAAGGTGTTGAAACTTCGGGAACTAAAATCAAAATAAACCGCGATAGAATCCGTTTAAAGTAGTTTTATTTCAATAAATATGTAACTCAAACAACTTTAAGGCGGATGCAGTCTCAGAATGTGTGGACGTTCTGTTTCTAAATACATACATATTATAGATAAATAACACCCTGACACAGAACAAATGATCATGCTCATCACACAAAGATTTGTCCTGGGTGGGAATCGAAACCACTACCTCCGGCTTAGCAGTCAGGGTAACTAATCACTAGACTAACAGGCTAGTCACCTTTATATTTAGCTTTTGGATTCTTATGACTGGACACCCTAAAATTTACTTACAAAGTAAATGCTACTTAAAAACCACTACCTAAAGTCTAATTTCCTTTGCCCAGGTGCCTGAACCTCTAAAGCAATGGATGCCAGAGCAGTACCAAGACTTGATTCCATTCGTGAAGCCAGCTCCCATCGACGTCGAAGCAGCGGCCGCTGCCAAGAAGGGAAAGAAGAAGGAAGAAAATAAATAAATAGCTAGCAAAATTACAATGTCATTCCTACACACGAAGCATTTTATTTATTTGTTACGCTAAGCTTAAATTGTATGATGATTAAATGAATGGCCAGATTATTTATGTCATGTGTTTTATTGAGTACCTATCCAGCCTTCAATTTTGTCAAATCTATACTAAATTAATATTAAAAAAACATGCGTGCGTACAAAGTACACATGTCAGAAGTGAAACTTCTTTGGCGAACTAATTTATAAATCTTGTTTATATTTATACAAATCTAAAACTTTAAATTTCCAAGATTAAGAGGAAGGGAAAAAGGAAGATAGGTTAGGAATTTAATTGTCATTAAAATAAAAAAAGGTTTGAAAATTAATGTAAATTATAAATTTAATTTTTTCAATTTATTTCTTCAATATTTACATTGTTTGACATAACGTTTATCTAAAATAAATAAAAATAAGTATTGTTACAATAATTAACAATAGCGAGATACACAATTTGTAAAACAGTAACTATTATGCAAATGCGCTTCGTCTATGGTCTCACATGCAAAAATTCTAGATTGAGATTGAGACGAATACATGTAATTTCATATAGAGAAATGTCCTCCATCTTGGATCAGGAACTTTTGCGCGATAGACATTTCCGCGAAAGCTTGACCTCATTTTTATTTTTAGTGACCTCGCAAATCTTAAAAATGACTTATCACAAAAAAATGCATATTTTTCTCGGTGCCATCTTGGATTCTAATTTCGACCCCATAATCGTTTTTAGCGACCTCGGGTACCATGAAAATGACACCCATGATGAAAAAAATGCATATTTTTCTCGGCGCCATCTTGGATTCTAATTTCGACCCCATAATCGTTTTTAGCGACCTCGGGTACCATGAAAATGACACCCATGATGAAAAAAATGCATATTTTTCTCGGCGCCATCTTGGATTCTAATTTCGACCCCATAATCGTTTTTAGCGACCTCGGGTACCATGAAAATGACACCCATGATGAAAAAAATGCATATTTTTCTCGGCGCCATCTTGGATTCTAATTTCGACCCCATAATCGTTTTTAGCGACCTCGGGTACCATGAAAATGACACCCATGATGAAAAAAATGCATATTTTTCTCGGCGCCATCTTGGATTCTAATTTCGACCCCATAATCGTTTTTAGCGACCTCGGGTACCATGAAAATGACACCCATAATGAAAAAAATGCATATTTTTCTCGGCGCCATCTTGGATTCTAATTTCGACCCCATAATCGTTTTTAGCGACCTCGGGTACCATGAAAATGACACCCATGATGAAAAAAATGCATATTTTTCTCGGCGCCATCTTGGATTCTAATTTCGACCCCATAATCGTTTTAGCGACCTCGGGTACCATGAAAATGACACCCATGATGAAAAAAATGCATATTTTTCTCGGCGCCATCTTGGATTCTAATTTCGACCCCATAATCGTTTTTAGCGACTTCGGGTAGCATGAAAATGACACACATGATGAAAAATTTGCAAATTGTCGTCGACGCCATCTTGGTTTCTTGGCACCCATTTTAATAAAATTATTATATTTATTAAAACTAATAGAAGCCCTGTCTTACTCTCTCTCAATCGGTCTCGATCATGAAGGTATAGATGAAAACCTTCATGGTCTCGATCACTCTCTCTCTCTTTTCTGACACTTCCGTTCAAAGACATTGTAATGTATTCTACTACTTCCGTTGCATACCGGCGTGACGTTTCATCTGTAAAAATTTTACCCTCATGCGCCAAAAGAAGTTTCACTTCAAAAAAGCTGAAGAGTTTGTTTAATTGAACGCGCTATTGTTATATAGCGATTGTCCGACGTCCACGCGGGCAGAGCCGCGAGCAAAAGTTAGTTTAGGGACCCGCGTAAAAGAACACATAGCTGATGTTAAACACCGCCGCTCAACGAAGTCTGCAGTCGCCGAACATGCTGAAGGCTCCAGTCACTACATTCGCTTTGATAAACCACAGATCCTCGCCAAAGAATCCAAATTCCTACCTAGGATGTTTCGCGAGGCTATTGAGATTAAAAAACATCCTAATTTCAATAGAGAAGATGGCTGGAAGATATCACCTACTTGGGATCCAATCATACACAAAATCAAATACAATCCCAAGAGCAGCGCTGCAAGACTTCAAGACACTGTGAGCTCATATTGCGTAGGTCGGAACACAAACAATTAAAATTAAAAGTAAATTAAATTATAAAAACATGAAGGTAGAACGAGCAACATATCTTGTCAAGACGAATACCATCTCAGTCTGCCCGTGACCATGACACCTGCAAAGGTGTTGAAACGTCGGGAACTAAAATCAAAATAAACCGCGATAGAATCCGTTTAAAGTAGTTTTATTTCAATGTCTAATATTCGCGTAAACCTCAGAAAACAAAAGTTAGTTCTTTAACATAAGTGCAAAAACAACAGGTTGTAATTTGTGAGCCCTACGATATGCTAGAAAAAATTTTTTTTTTACTAAAGATAATATATTTACTTGTATAAACATGCGTGATATTATAGGTATATAATTATATTGATGCAATGGTGAGGGTAATATTTTATTAAATATTGATGCACTTTCATTATTTTGTAGTCAGTGTGTATCAAGTGGGTTTATTTATCAACTACCCTACATACTCCTTAGGTCAATGCTCCACCAAAAAAAATGGTTGTAAATAGAGTTCATTTTCTTATCAAACGCTGACCCGAAAATGCTATAGTAACAGGATACATTATTCAACTACCTACTTATTTAGACTTTTATGTACAGACTTTTGGGATAATTCAATAATTAATTCCTCCTGAATTAAGAATTAAATATCCTGTTTAATTCTTATAATATTAACCAATAAGGAATGGGTAATTAATGTACCTACGTATATGTTATAATCAAATACCTCCGAAACGGCTTTCCCGTTTTTGTTTGCCGAGGTTACAGGCTATATTTCTTACCCCTCGATCAGGGGTCGCCAACCTGCTCCTCTATGGATGTTAATCTGTAATGATCTTTAGTTCCTTATGCAAATATTATTTATTGCATAGCAAGCGCTTTTGCATAAATATAAAGAAAAATAAACCACCTAGGCACCTACTAAGTAAACATTTCAGAGTCTTGATTGAAACTTTAAGCAACATAAAAAACTTATATATGAGCCAAATTTATACAAACATTCTAAAACCAAAGCCAACGCTGCCATTGAATATGTTTGCTCAAATGTATGTTATTGTACTTATTGTGGACTAGAAAAAAATCTGGCACTTTAAAAACTGAAATGTCGTAAATTGTAATTTTTGTCTCTTCCGACTCGAAAGGTTGCCGACCCCTGCCTAAGGTAATAAGTTGGGCCCTCTCCACAATGGCAAAACGTTTGCTGGGTCAATTAGTAGGTTCTACATAGTAATATACCTATATACAATGAGAATGGGAATGTCTGAATATCAAGTATCTTCTGTGTCATTATAACAGAAATGCTTTATCTGTTTGTCTGTGTGCTAACTGCTAATGTACTTTCTTATCATTATGACTATTTATGGTTAAATAGTGCAATTAGAGGCATGCAAGCTTATCACGAGAATTGAATATTTGGAACAATATTTTCTGTTACGTAGGGTAACAGAAAATATTGTTCCAAATATTCAAATAGGTACAGCTGTTAAGCAGTGTAAACGACAGTCAGAGTTACTTTCATATTTATAAGTAATGTAAGTTTTAATATTAGAGGGAGAATAAGAGTTATTACTTCTGATGTTATCGATATGGATGTTCCATTAAAATTCCATTTAATTTCGCACGCAACCTTGCCGTAACCGCTGAGGCGCTGATAAAGATAGGCTGTAAACCCACACAACATTACACACACATGAATAACTTAGTATAATGAAACATCATTTATAGTTTTCGCGTTTATTGTGACACAAATATCAGTCAGCGCCGATAATATGTAAAGCAACTTATCCTAGTACATATTTACATTCATTGAGATACAAATGATTAACAATAATCTCTAAGAAAGCTAGTCCGTATACTGGCAAAGGAATAAAGGTAGCCCACTTACAGGACTATGCTACCACCCGACTAGTAAAATATCAATTAAATATGGGCTTTAAGTCGTGGCCTTGCGATATAGTTTATAGACAATGTAAATTAGCCGACAGCTCGGCAGAATGTAAATTTTTCGATGAGTGAAGAAACAGAACAGAACCAGTTATTGATTTTACATTACACTAGCGGACCCGCCCCGGCTTCGCTAGGATAGCTCAGAAATAAATACCTATTATTATTAAAAGCAAAACCTTCCTCTTAAATCCCTAGGGCCTAGGCATCTATTGCCTGAAAACTGCATTAACATCTGTTGCGTAGTCTAATGGTACAAGCAGCGGGAGCGACTGACTAAAAGATTCCTGTTTATGTCTCTACCATTTATTATTAAAGCTAACTGTTCCCGCGACTTCGTCCGTTTCATGGGGTTACATAGGTAGCAAGGCACCGCAATTGATTTTCATTAAAAAAAAATACAGTCGATTGAGTAGCTCCTCATTTTGTAAGTTGGAGGTTGGTTAAAATAGCTTTTACTAGTCCTCATGACACAAGCTAACTAAACACAAAAAGTTTTTACAATCCAAAAGTTACTGCCAGAGCCATTACCGCGTTTTCACAAACAAAAAAGTTTTCCGCCGCTATTAGTACACTATAGATTTCCTCTAGTAGCTAAATTAGTGGCATTTACCCTCAAAACATGGCCCACTTATTGAACTGCCCAGCGTGGCCCAACACCTGAGCATGCGAAGACCTTTACAACGCCACCGACAATGCTTTATGCGTGGCCGAGTACTGGTCTGACAAAATATATTGTTGATCGACACACTAAGAAGAAGAAGTAGTAGCTATTAATTTGTCCTTTGCCAATATACTGAGAGGTTTTATACACGGGACATTCGCATAATCATAAGATACTCCTAAAAGAATTTAATAGGTAGGTTCTCATATTTATGCGTACCACGCGCGACGTAGTGTAAGATAGGTATGGTAGTATTAAATATTAGTCATGCAAAAATCCCGTCTGTACGCATTAGGTATAAATAATCATGCTATACATATCTGTACAAAAAGGAAACAGCAATCCTCATGCCCTAAACAAAAATCGATTAAATAAATTGCATTTTTGATTATACAACTGTGGGTTTCTAAGTTTCTACAACACTTTCTCCAGTGCAAAACAGGACTTAGAAATAAACAATAATATATTTTAACACTATACATTTCGTAGCTCCAATAATAATATAAAAAAATCCTACAAAATAAATTTTCAATGAGTAATATTTTTATTTATTTATATATTTTTATTAGATCTTATTTACAGTCCTAAACATGCAAAAAAAAACAGCGTCCTTAGGTAATTATTTCTAAATGTGAATAAGCGGTTTCTGTGCTACATTTTTAAAGCAATATCGTGTTTTTATTTATTTTAAAACCCATAATAGCAATATAGGTACAAGCTCTTGTATCTCGTGAGTCAGCATAAATACGTAATATGCGAAACTGACCAGGACAAGACATTAAATTGAAGAAAATTGCGTGTAAATTATCGAGGCCTTGAATGGGCCTGGACGACACATTAATTATGACTTCATTGATGATTGCGGTCACGCAACTCTAAATTACATTAACTGTAGTCATTTGTGCATGTATTTTTACATACAATTCCCTTAAAATTCAAGTCTAGAAATAGATAAATGGTTGGACCTAAGCTATGGCGGTAATTAAATTGAATAACTTTCATTTTGTTTTCTGACGTTTACGCAAATGTTAGACATTGAAATAAAATTACTATTATACGGATTCTATCAGGGTCTGTCTGCCCGTGGCCAATGCAAAGATATATGCATTGTATATAATGATAATAAACGACTGACTATGATAATGATAGCGGCTGCTTGCGCCACTGTGCAAATAAGCTACGATATACATTCAAATTCATTGTAAATACCATGAAACTAACACCAATATAAAGCAACATTATTTACGCGTAACAAATGTGCCATATTCTAGACCTTATTCATATTTTATTTTAAGTATTTAGCACTACACCTTGTCAAGTTGTGTCATCTGGTCCTCTGGACTGCAAAAGTAGCAATGACTTCTTTTCTTAATCTATTACTTGTTTATAGCGATGTTTATTAGAACTTATGTACTGATAAATACCTATACCTTGACAAAAATAAACAAAGTGTAGTGCCTATTTAATATTAATTACATTAACTGTAAATAGTCAAATATCCACTATCATCCCTTGCCTGAACATGGCACAATGATTTATTCTATACAACCGGATCACAACGCCCAATAGAACATCAGATGAAACATTGAATTTGTATTATTGTCTACCACTTAAACCCTGATATCTACAAAATATTGTTTACTGATAAGAACTTTCAAACAGGGACTCATTTTATTTTATCAAATGGTTATGATAACAGCTTAATTAAGAAAAACCATATGAAGTCCTCAACAATACCTACATTTTGTTTATTCTTTGATTATTTAAAACTGCTTAACATGAACTTCTATAACAATTTTATTTAGTGCAGTCAGCAAATGGTATCATGAGGTAATATCAATTTGTCCTACTTCCCTCATCTTTCCTTTCATTTTAATCTACAGAGTATTAGATAGAATAACTTTAATAAGAAATCTGTTATTTTTGCAGATTAACTTAAGACCTGCAAATCTTACATTTCATTCTGTAGTTAAAATCCCAATGACACTCTAGCAGCAAATTCTTTAATTTAATTTCATCTATTCAAAAAGAGTGGAATTTTAAAAAGAGTCAAAAAGGTAAAAAGGTCTTACATTAATTTGCAATGATACATAGTTATATTTAATTCTAGCTATAATAAACATAGTATTTTTTTATAAATAACATTGGTATATTATATTTACGTATAAGATACATGGGATCAACTACAATAGCAATAATACCTATGTCCTAGTTAACTATGATTACATAGTAAATGCAAGATGTTAGATACACAAGTGCAACTACTGAGGAAAGTAATAAACATAGCCTACTTTTTTTTAATTGGTAAATATAAACTTGGGATTCAGTGTTTTGGAAATCCTATATAACATCTTGTAACTACAATGATTTCTTACTAAAAAGGAACATTATATCTTTATGATCATTAGGTTTTTATAATGAATTGATATAGAAATATGCCTATTACATTAATACTAAGTTTCTTTATATTTGAGTAAAATATTCTTTTACATATTAAAGCAAGGATATACTCATTTATAGTGAGATATTGTTTGATAGCATGATAACAACAAGTTTATAGTTATGATTATGTTTATACAATAGTGTGGTAAGCCATGGGGTTTTCCACTAACCATACCAGTAAGTAATAATTATTAATCAAAGTGTATATACAATATTATGTAGTCAATACACCCTCTGGATGCCGAATTACAGATTAACCACATTAAAAATTACACTGAAGAGTTTCATAAACCATTATTTCTGAGGGTCTGAGGGTTGACCACTGTCCACTACTATTCAGCACAAAATGATGCCACTGTCACTTGAGTATGACTCATCACCTTTACATACAAATCACATTGTTTTTTATTTCTGGCAAGTACTTAAGGGTACATTGCCAGAAACATCGCCACTATTAGCACGCCAGCTGAGCCTTCTGCCGACACTTGTGCATGAGGGCACGCAGGGTGAACTGCCGGCGAGCCAGAGTACGCACTTGCTTCAAGAATGTATCCAAATCAATCACTTCCTTACGCAGAGCCTCTCCCATATAGTAAATAGCATCTTCTAGAGTTGCTTCTTCAGCAAAGGCATTTAAGAGCTGTGAGTACAGCGGGGCAGTAGTCACAACTGCTTCATCAACATCAATGCCCTCCTGTTCCTGTAAGCGCTCAATAGCAGTGTGCAATTCCTTTTCCTTCTCCTGCAAAATGGTAACATTCTTATCTAACTCAGCCCTCTCTCTCTGCAGCCTAGACAGAATGTCCTCTAAGCGAGATTTTCCTTCACTAAGTTCTTTCTGTGTGCGACGTAAAGTTTCAAGCTCAGCTTGGGACTGTTGTGACTGTTCCTTCAGTCTCCTGCGCAGCTTATCCTCCACAGCAGACAATAGGGATGCTTTAATATGTTCCTCTGTGATAGTGCCACCAGCTACCTCAGGTGCTGGACCTCCATATCCAGCAGCAGCTGGGTATGGCAAAGATGCTGCAGCAGCTGGTGGGTATGGCATGCCATTTGTATTTACAGCTCCAGGATATGGAGCACCATAACTAGGATATGGCAGATTTGAAGTAGTTGGGTATGGAGCTGGAGTCGGATATCCTGGTTGTGGAGTACCTTGAGGGAATGGGTATCCTGTGGGCTGTGGCATAAAAGAGTTGACGGGATATGGTGCTCTTGTCTCGTTACGCGGTTTAGAGTACACTGGTGGCAGTTCTCCAAACGCGGTAATCATGCATTGTATGAGCTTCTGCAGTGTAGAACCATTTTGAGTCCACTCGTGAAGAAAAGGAAGGTAAACTTTGCCGTTACTGTCTACATATTTAGATACTTTGATGGACATGTCTGACGTGGGTTTAACAAAACAGAGCGGCGCATTTTGTGGATGAGTGTCCATAAGCCAGATACATACAGGGATATTGTAATAAGCTCCTTTATAATTTACCGGGATGGTGCCCTCCAGATTTAATAAGTCCTTCCTGGTGCCGTTGTTGAACACAAAGGCTTCCAGACGATAGGTCAAACTTCTGTACACTTGAATTAAATTAATCACTTCACGAGCCGTATAGTCGCGGTGTTTATACTTCGATAGGTACTGTTTTAGCACAACGTCATCGTTTGCCATGATTTATCAGTTACTAAACAAAACAGGTAACGAAATACAGCAAATACGAAGAAATTCGAAGAAATATGAAAGAAAATGTCCCACAATCAGAAAATCACAGAACATTCATCGAATCGAACGATCAAATTCACACCAATTCACACAGATAAAATTTAAAATAAGAGGAATGAGGACTGAGGAGGAGGGAAGGGGAGGATAGTGATGTCATATTATGCTAATAGTAAAGTCCATGTCCGGTTTTTACTTTGGTATTGATTTATTTTTATAGAAATCAACTATTGCGTAACTGTGAACCGTGTAAATAAATATTCAAAAAATATTATGTATTCATAATTACAAGATTATATTTTTTTTTTTATATATTATGTATTCATAATTACAAGATTATATATTTTTTTTTATATAATTAGTAAGGCCGCGATTTCATCGATTACAGAATGAGCAAAAGGGCTTGGCAACTAGGTTGATAAGCTATCAAGAAAAACATACGTCAAATGTCAATGGTCATCTGACACTGACACCAAGTGAAGTGAACACTTTCTTTTCTCGGTGAGCTGTCAACGTTGTGATACGTTCGGCAGTAATTCGCCTTTTAAATCCAAGTTAATCTGCTTGGTTAAGTTTGAAATACGTTAATTTGTATTTTGAAAATACAGCACAATGCCGCCTAAGTTCGATCCTAATGAAATTAAAATCGGTAAGAACGTAAAACTGATCCTTCATTGATTATTATTATCAACATAGTGAGTGTTTGCCTGTTCTTCAACATAGTGTGTTATTTTGCAGTAAACTTACGATGCGTCGGTGGAGAAGTCGGAGCCACATCATCATTGGCCCCAAAAATCGGTCCTCTTGGTCTGGTAAGTAATTTATTGTGACAAAAACATTCTAACCTAAAAATATCGCATGGCAGTCCCTAAAGATATCCAATCTGTAGGGGCTATATCATTTCCGTAACAGTAAGAGACCACTAGATGAGATAATTGTTGCAGCTTTCGCTAGACGCTGAAATTGTATCTAATTGACTTATTCGTTGAGTAATACCCAACTCATTCTAAATTCTGTCTTACGACTTACCTTCGCACAATATCAATCTAGTTGTCTCGTCGTTAATGTTAGCATCCTGGGGGGTGCCTCCCTACCAGGCGCGTCCTTCCGGGTGGCGGATGGAAGGAACCCGCGACTCAGGATAATTTCCCTGTCGCGGCTACTCCGAATGTCCAATAAGGAGTCGCGGACCAGGCAATGTGACTGCCATGCTTTTAGGTACCTTGTATTCTTAGAGTAAGTTGTTTATTTATCTAAGTACTTGAAAATATTATTGTTTTCTTTGTATTTATGCAAATATAGCAGTATCAGCCTATTTTCAATTGGATCAATTTGGTAATTAAAAATATAATAATTAGTATCCAATATTAAACTACAATGATTGATAAGCATACATGTGATATGTATCACATGTAAACTACAATATCATACCACAATGTTAAGAGAAGTTTAATTTTCAACTACAGGGTTTGATACTAATTGTTATCCTTTAAACTGTTTCTCTTAAACTTATAACATTAATTTTATGGCAATGTTACTTATCATTATTTCCTACACAGTCCCCCAAGAAGGTTGGTGACGACATTGCCAAGGCCACCAGCGACTGGAAAGGTCTCAAGATCACTGTGCAGCTGATTGTACAAAACAGACAGGCCCAGATCTCTGTGGTGCCATCTGCAGCTGCCCTCATTATCAGAGCACTTAAGGAGCCACCACGTGACCGTAAGAAGCAAAAGAACAGTAAGTATCTAGTTACCATCATTCTTATTTACACCTTAGATTTTAATAGCCAAGACTTGAGTTGAAAAAGCTGTGTATAATTAAATATATTCTGTTTTTATACCTAGGTACCTAAATTATTAAAATACTGCTAAAAAACATATAAAGTAAATCAGCCTGTTTATACTACGAAGCAATCTGTCATCCTCAAATTTATTGACTATACATTTATTATTTTTCTTCAATTTCAGTTAAGCACAATGGTAACATCACTCTTGAAGATGTGATCACCATCGCCAAGACCATGAGGGCCAGATCAATGGCACGATACCTTTCTGGTACCGTCAAGGAGATCCTCGGTACTGCACAGTCAGTTGGATGCACTGTTGAAGGCAGGGCTCCCCATGACCTCATCAGTGACATCAACAGTGGAGCACTAACCATTGATGAATAAACTGAAGACCTAGTTTAATTACATTGTTGTTTAATTTATGATTATTCTTACATGGTTTGGCATGTTACATGTCTCTTAGAATATTATGTATGCCTATCATAATATTTATCTTCATTTCATGGATCATAAGTGGCTTGTGCAATAAGAATTTTCAGTACAGCACAAGCAATAATTATTATATTCCTAGCTTCTGCCCTCAGACTTCTGTATTCAGAATTGGGACCAAAAAGAAATGAAAAATGGAATAAAATTATCACCCGTCTTATAGCTTGCACTGTAATAGAGAAAAATACCTTTTTAAGCTATTTGCCCATGGCTTAGCTCGTAAACAATTTTTAATTTTCCCTCGGGAACTACTTGAGGCATCGGGATTAAAGGTAGCCTAGGTTCTTTTCCATATCAAAGGCTACATGCATGCCAAATTTCATCCAAATCCGTTCAGCCGCTTTAGCGGGATTGAGTAACAAACATCCACACTTACACATTTCTAATATTAGTAGGATTACAGCAATGCTCAATGCATGTTACTATGGTAAAGTTATTAAAATGAAGATGGTACTTGGCACACTAATTAAGTACCTACTAGCTGCGCCACTATATACTCAATCGGCTTACTTTTTTAAGATAATAAAGTACCTAGCATGATTTTCCAAGGAGTCGACTGCCTCCACATCAAAGTTATCAAAATTGGTCCAGCCGTTTGATCATGAGAGAGGTAACAACCATATGAACCATATAATTTTTGTTGCATAAGACATGTGAATTGAATGAAGGATATTTTTTGTTTTATTAGGTAGGTAGGTATACTATTTACAGTATGGTGAGCACTCGCCAATCTATATTTCTATCCCAATGGGTTGGTTTCCCTGGCCAGGCCGAAAAGTCAAAAGGTAATGCATCAGTTCGCGTTAATTCCCGTGACGTAATTTTATTATGGACCTACTTTCCCTCAAGGCCACAGATTTTACATAAACTCAAGGGTCGTAACTTAAATAGGTACCTATCCGTCCGGTAATAACTGTCGACTGTTTCAACCAGCCTTTTTCCTCACTTCGCATCAACAGAATTGAAGAAGGAACATCGACTAAATAGAATGATAAAGTAATTTTTTCATCAAAGCTTTAGACCACGTAAGGGTTCTCTAGAAATGCGACGGGCGGTCCTGCCCTAGCCATCCAAGTCCCCAACATTGCTTCCCAACGGTGGGCGGTGGCAACTGGAATTTTACTTTAAAAAGTAGCGCACATTTATGTATAGCACATATTGAAAATACGCGCCGTGTCGTGAAGTAGGTACCGCTTTCTGAATCAAACCCTTAACCCAGGTGCCTAACGAGAGCCTCCTGACACGGTAATACTATCTATACAGTATTGTAACTCGGCCGCAAAATAGAAATAAATGCCTACAGCCGCGCGGTACGTAAACATGCGTTAGGGCTGCCCGTCTCCAGCAATTTAATTATGTACATTTGCTCTATTTAGTTTTGTGATTGTAAATATCCTTTTTATATAAATAAATGAAATACTTTGTATATTGAATAGGAAGTGTTCAATAAAAATGCGTGTTGTTTTTTGATTGGTAGATTTAATAAAAAACATGTTTTTGTTTGAAAAACAAATCGGGCTTATAAATTTGCGACCGAAAAATATTTGCGCCGCGACTGAGTCGTACGAAATGCCTTATTGTTAAATTTTAAAGTATAATAAATCCGCATTCTTCAATGATATTCTAATACACAGATATGTTATACACTTACAAAACAACAGAAAAAAGTGTTCCGCGCCGAGATGCAGCAGACATACACCACACTTTTTATTCATTTTACATTTCACTACAAGTAAAAAGGATAGAAAAAGGATAGCTAGATAAAACTAATAAGAAAAAAAGTGACAGCTAGATGTTGTCAATTGCGCGGGAATGATATCAAACATTATTCGAACAACCAACCACCGCACGTTGGCATCATAGACTAACAATTATCTAGGCAGAAGATACAAACCGCGTGTACAGAATTTGTAGCCGGGATTTGTGCCTATGCAACGAATAAACACTATTAAAAGGTAGGTAGGTGAAAATAAAACACGTTTTAGAAACATGTATATTGTAACAACAATCATACACAGGGTTGGCATGATTTAAACAAGTTGTTTTAAAACAGTTTTGAAATTAAACAGTATTATTTATCACACGTTTTAACTAATTTTGTTTTTTTTTTGGCATTGTAAAGAAATAAAACAAAATTATAAAGAAGATTTATTAAAAGGGAGGGAAACTAGAACTTGAAGGAGTAAAGATCACTTTACTGCCTAATATTCGCATCTGTACTTTTATTCTATGTCCGGAGTGCACGCATCCTTGTCGTTCTTACGACAAAAAATGTATTTTCAATCTCTTTCTTTTTTCTAACCTCAAAATATCAGAATATTAGGAAAATAATTGAAATATATTAATAAATCGAAGTAAATTGCGTACTGACGTGTGGTATGAGATCCCTTGTGTTTTATTAACTTTGTTATCATAATTGGTACACTTTCTAAATACACACGATGGCATTTTGGATGGTAATTACGTAGCAGCGCGCAACGTATCACTCGTAGGTGTGCGTGACACAGACTAAAGGCAATACGTCCCAATTAGGACGTTTTCTAGTCTTCACGTTTTGCGCGCTCATAACATATCTGTTTATTAAAATATCATTGGCATTCTTATATAAAGCTTAATTAAAAATTGTTTTGGGAAACATGGACAAGGTGGAGAAAATGGAATATCTTTTACTTGGTACTTTTTTCGTGAGATAAAAGGAAATACTTATCCATTAAAAAGACACACATTATGTACCTACCTACCTACTAGTAAGTAAGATTATTTTATAGTCTTACCTTTCAGAGTTTCCAGGTAATTAAAAAAACTTATGTCTGGATGCGTTATTGACGAATTCATACAACCAAAAACAGCACAATATTTCCTACTCGTCATATTAACTGATTTTTGGAGAAAAAATCGCGCGGTTATTGTTAAAAAACAACACACCATCCGTTCGACACTGCGGTACAGCCGTGACTGTCGGCGTCGCGAGCGCACTCCGAGATCGAGGCGCGTAGGTATAGCTCGCGTTTCGTCCGTTTGTATGAAGTTGGAATACTATATAGTATAGTATTACCGTGCTCCTGAGGTGTTGGTCGAGGCCCTTGGCTACTTATGTGTGTGATACTACGGGCAGGAGCCCGTAGACGAAGTTATATACGTACGGGCAGCAGATGTTTCTCTATCCCACGTTTCTTTCCTTCCTATCCAACCATCCAAGTATATGCTTCCTAATAAGCCTTCCTGGCATTATGATCATAATTTCGTCGCATAATATGCACATAGCATGCCAGCCAGTTTTCACATAGTCTTTCGGTTACCTATCAAACTTTCTCACACTTATCCCTAACTCTATCCATTCGTCTATCCGGCCTCGTAATATTCTCATCACAGCTGCATGTAGTTAATGTCTTTCATCCATACATAAGTGGCCATACACTCTGACCAAACAGCAGTTCTGACATTGATCTTCTTCTTAAGTATAAGGGGAATGCGGGTGTCACAAATAGATACCGAACTAACGCTATTTCATCCACCCACAGCGACAATGAATAAAGAAATTGTATTAATAAGATTTGTATGGCTTTCAGAAAATTGCTCTTCATTCCTTCATTTGCTATTTAAATCGAACAAAGTATTTATTTATCCTATATTTATAATTTGTTTGTTCCGCAATCGATTGAAAAACAAATTTATTAAGTAATTAAAAAAAATACATCTTAATTGATTCAGAAAGGTCAGATGAATTCCTTAACGAAATTGCGTATTTTATAGGTAGGTACTTGAAAGGTAAAAATATTTATTTCGTAAAACATTAGATTATAATAAAATTTATTTGCTTGAAATAGAGTTGTACAGATCTTAAAAATTATTACAGTTCTTCTTATTTCACCTACTTAATTCGGCATGCAAATTTAACAATTAAACTAAACCAGAATGATACTAATAATCTAAACAAGTTCAGTACAAAACTGATAAGTACTTGTTCAATTTAATAATAGGAGTAATTTAATAAACAAGCGCATAGTAGAAAAAATTTAACGAGTATCTGATCTACATCTTTCTTGCAATTGCAATTTTGCATTGCATTTTTTTTTGTATTGATTTTAGTTTTTATTTTATTACAAGAAATGCTTTTTTTTACATGGTATTGTCTATTTGACATTACTGTTTTGGAAAGTTAGTATCTAGGGGGCTGGCAACATCGTTCCCTCCAAGCAGAAATGTCAAAATGGCGTCAACGCAGGACGCTTGGTATATTTCTTTACTTGGTTTAGCAGAACATTTCCGCACATCAACTCCTCCTGACATAAAAAGTTGCATCCAGTGCTTACAAGCTGTATTTAATTTCAAACCACCACAAAGAGTCGAGGCCAGGACACATTTACAACTTGGAAATATTCTTTTGACACACACCAAAAACATCGACTTGGCGAGAACGCATTTAGAGCAGAGTGTAAGTTTTTTTGTTGTTATTCGTTTAGTTTTGAACGTGTAATGTGTTTTGGAGTAGCGGTTGTTGACGTAATAGAACGTGACATCATTACCGTTGGTCTTTTTGTGGGTAGACGAGATACTACTTTCTCAAAGTATGTAAACAAAGTTCAAGTGGGTCATATGGTGATTGAACAGTGTTGTGGTTTCAGTGGTGCATGTCCCAGACTATCAATGGTTTCGACGATGTTAAGTTCGAGGCAGCCAGCGTGCTCGCGGACCTGTTTGAGGCCCAGGGCCAGCCATCACATTCTAAGCCCATCCTACGGAAGGCCATTGAGTTGTCACAGCACAGTGTTTACTGGCATTGTAGACTTATATTCCAATTGGCAGTAAGTAAACAAGTTTTTGTTATTGTATATAATTAGCATAACCTCTTGCTTTATTTATGATGTTGTTATTGTTTATTAGATTATCCATATCTCTTTAATTGAATAACAACAAACATTTCAATGTTCGTTATAAAATCCACAAGTCATAGAACTACTGTCAAACACAGAAAAATATTTTGGAATAAAGTTCTAAAGAAATGGTATTTATTGGATTTGTATTTTTATACACCATTGAAGTCTATTTATTACATTTTATTTATTACATCAATAATGATATAATTAAAATGTCTATGTTTTAATAAGCCTTTAGTTGTTGTTATATATATTCTGGTTAATATAATTTATATTTGATAGGTTTTTGCTGAATCATAAAATAAGATCTATACTCTGTAAAATATAGCTTGATACCTGTGACGTTTGTCAGAATGACATTACTAGGGATGGGAGCGTCTTTCGTATTTTATCGATATCTATGTCGTTATGAGTTTCATAAAAAATTACATTGTAACGACATTGAAAGAAAGAATTAAAGATGTACCTTAGTTTTAAATGTTTAAATCATAATAAGGTGAAAAAAATGTTTTCTTTAGAAAACTCCCAACTATCGGTTTATTTTGCCATTCATTATTCTTTCAAAAAAAGAGCAAAAGTAACCCCAATATTATTTAATAGTTTATTTAAATGAAATGAAACAGTAGGAATTAGTATGTATTTAAAATTTTAATTGTCGAACGGTGTACATTCGAGATCAACATCACACTCAAATTCCGATTCATCGCTGGAGCAGTCCTGAAGATTAATAATCAATTCTTGATCACATATGTTGTCAAACTGAAGATCGCGCTCCCAATCTTTGTGTATAACATTTTTGGTTCTCTCAACTACTTTTTTCCAATCATCCGCGTTTACATGAACACAAGCTTCGTTTAGTAAGGTTAACATTTTGTTTGCTGTGAAAGGCGGTGCTACATTATGTCTAGCAGCGTAACCTGAAAAAATAACGATTCGATTAAGTAAAAAAACCTACAACAATCAAATCAAATTGTTTTATTTTGAATTAAATATATTCAGTATGTTTTCCAAACGTCAGATACATAGTTTGTCCGCCCATTCGGTTACACCGTACTGAGAAGAACGGGCAAGAAACTCAAACAAGAAATGTGTATACTCGATGTAATTATTTTTTTTAGACAACACTAACCTTTGACTTGAGCCCAGATTAGTTCTATTGCATTGTAATGGCAGTGATATGGTGGTAAGCGGATGACGGTATGGCCCATTTCCTTCGCAATTTCATCTAAAATATATTTTGGATTTCGGGGCTTATGAATGCTAACTAATCGTAGCAATTCTTTCTTGAGCATGCTGTTGTTGGCTTCTACTCCTTTGTTTTGCAGCCAAGTAATTATTTCCATTTTGCGATTGCTCGTCGTAGGTGCCTTGTCTATTTGCACTGAATGGTACGGAGCGTTGTCCATCAGAATAATATGTGGTTCACTCAAATTATTTAAAAGATTTAAAAACCACCCCTTAAATTTTGTAAAATCCATTTCTTCATGGTACTCTGTTGTTTTTACTGATTTGAACGCCAGCAAACAATTGGGCACAAAACCTGACGATGTTCCTGCATGAGCAATAATTAATCTTTGCCCTTTGCCTTCGGGTACCTTGGTGGTAGATTCTGCTTTATCATCTGTCCACGATCTTGATAGAGTGTGGTTTGCGTTGAGCCATGTTTCATCAAGAAAAACGACTTTATCCCAATCTGTAATGTCTTTGACTTTGCGCAAAAAGTCAATTCGGCTCAAAGCAATATCTGTTCGCTCCATTAAAATCTTTCTTTTATCGCTTTTTTTATAAGCAAAACCGATTTTTCTTAAAATCTTGGATAGCGATGGTAAACTTCCTTTAAATAAATCCGAGTCTTTCAGAGATACGGCTAATTTTCTTAACGTGGGAAATTCACCACGTGTGTAATACGCATAAATATGGTTGCGAATTGCATTGGCATCGAAGTCGTCAATTTCAGTGACTGGAGAAACTTTCTTCCTTTTTTTATTTGGCGTCGATAATAATGTTGTACCTTCGGCAGCCATCTCCGTTGACGATTCTCCATACTTTTCTTTGCTAATTCGAGCTACTGTAGCTCGTCCGATACCAAGAGCGTCAGCAACTCTATTGCACACTTGCTCCAATGGTAGTAGCGGTCCGCCATTTTGATTTTCATGTTCAAAATACTCGCGCAAACGGATCACAAATTCGCGACATTCACTGTTCAAAACAGTCTTTTTTGGTCTTTTCGGCATTGTGGTGCAAGAAAAAACAACAAATAAAGAGACAACAAAAAGGTAACAACAGAACTTAACAAAGTAACACAATAACAACAAAACAATAGGTAGCGTATACAAGGCGTCGCGTCGGCACTCGTACTGACTCAAAAAAGATGGCGCCCGCTTGTTTCCTGCACGCGAAACCATTATTGCCAGACTAAAAAAATACAAATCTATAGTAAAAACATTATTTTATTTAATAATTTTATCCATTTAATACTAGTGATATTTTCATACTATTATTTTATCGATATTCGTCTGTCAGTCAGTTACACGACCCTACCAGTCTTCAAAACGCGTTTATAAAATAAGCTAACAACCAAAAAAATATTTAAGAAAAATTATAAATTATTTAAATTACCCTTGTTTTTACTGGTATCTTTATAATAACATGATTGTTTTTAAAAATGTGTTCTATTTTTATACACAAATGTCGTATTCATATTTAAAAACTTGAACTTTTTCAGAAATAAATTTAGTAAAGCTGTCTTTAAAACGGAGTCGCTAACGTCACAGGTATCAAGCTATATTTTACAGAGTATAAATAATGTGCAGTTACATCAATGGATTTGTTTAAACTATTTTAACATTATAAGTTAATAGAGGCAATTTTAATATTAAGTAGAAAAGTTCGGATATTTTTGAAGCGAGAGAAAAAAAAAATTATAACAAAATGGTTGTAGATTTTTCACAAAAATAATGGATAAAAGATATATAGCATTTTTAGCAACATAAAATAGAGAGATAATTAATTGGATTAAAATAATACTCAGCTTCGGCCTAGCCTCTTCTCATGCAGAAAATTATACTATCTACCATAACTATTGAAAAAAAAAAACCGATAAATTACTTACAAGCATTTCATCAAACCACTGTTAATATTTTTTATTTTTAATACAGAAATTTTCCCAAAAACTATAGTATCTTATTATAGCGTACATAAAAAAAAAAATTGTAAACAGCATTTGTGACCATACAAGAATTTTTAAAGCTAAATTATAAGTAGGCCATTTAAACCAGCTCTGACTTGGCATATGGAATGCACTTAAAAAGTAAGTAGGGAGTAAAGTAACAGTCTTATCAACATAAAAGCTACTTGTGATAAAACTCAAAATGTACTTACACACTACTTTACTGTTTCAAGAATTTACTTTAGTAATTTCATTTATATCTGTATACGCATAGTAACAAATACCTTTAATTGGGTACTTGTCTACTATTGAAATATGGATATATAAGACATTTTTTTTTTCAAAAAATATTCGTAAAAAGCAAAACTGCAAAAAAGTAATTAATTTATATTATATATGAAAAAGAAAGTTGTATATAAAGCTTATAAAGTTAGTTGATGACGCTTGTTCTATCCCCTTTCCAAAACAACGACTTGTAAATTTTTATTCCATTTGGTTTATTTTTACTTACCATCTCCACTTATTTTTTCACATTCCACCCATTTGTTATTCTGATCAGTGCTTATGTATACCTTTGTTAAAAATAAAAAACTTCAAAGCTATCATATTTGATATAAATACCCTGCCATTCTTAGATCAAGCTGGTAGGAGCCTCGCAAACAAGGAATAAAAATACGTCCCTTAAAAACAAAAACCTCCCTAAAATAAAAATGTTCCAGCACTTTTGTTAGAAATGCATTAAGTTGTCGTCTGAACCCGGCAGAACCTATAGTGAACGTTGCTAACATCGTTTTTCTATTGCCCTGGCTGGAGGCCATTATGGTTATTGCCAAAAACTTCAGTAAAATAGTCAAAGCCTGCAATCAATCTAAGTTAAAAAAATGTTAATGCTAAGCCAAATTATGTACTAAGTCATGTTTCCCTATTTTGATCCTACATAACTTTGTACTTGATGCCAATATTTCTAAACCATTGAATATCTACCATCTACTATATTGGAGAAATTAAAATTGTCATTTTCCCTTGCAGCAAATCCACGCAACAGAGCGCGAGTATGAAGTCGCAAGTAGTTTACTCGGCGTCGGCGTGGACTACGCTCAAATATCCAACGTGGCCTACACTCGGGTGCTGTTCTTACTCAGCAGGGTGATGGTGAGTTAATGTATCAACTTACTCCTACTTCAACAACTCCTACTTTGTTACACAGAACTATCCATTCATAACTTTGAATCAGCTAACGTTTGATTTTTACTTTGTTACACACAGAACTATCCATTCATAACTATGTATCAGCAAACTTTTTGAACTTGGCATTGTAGTTACTTTAATTTATTTCAAAAATACCTATCCTACAATAAATCTCTCTCACCGGCGCCGCGACGCGCATCAGTTCAGTAAATTTTCTATTTAAGGATTAAATATAATAAAACAAGTTTTATGGAATTGTTATGGAATCAGAGACAACGAAGGTACCACAAACCAGACCCGAGACAATGTAGAAATG
Organism: Plusia festucae; assembly: GCA_950381575.1. NCBI lineage: Eukaryota > Metazoa > Arthropoda > Insecta > Lepidoptera > Noctuidae > Plusia > Plusia festucae. Next base: position 3,314,651 of record OX494447.1, read on the forward strand.
TGTTATTTTCTACATTGACCCGTCCAGAGATCGAACACGGGACGTCAGAGCTGGCGACACCTTGAAAGCCGGTGTGCACGCCACTCAATGACCGAGGTCGTCAAAAATATTTACTGCATTTTGAATGGTATTATTCAATGAGTTATTTTGTTTCAGTTATTATTAATAGACAAAAAGATAGCAGAAGTTTTACCACTATTGAATCAGGCAGGCCACCTAGTGGACTCCTGGGCTGGCAGTATTCACCAGAAAGAGTACCTAAAAGTCTTCTTTCTAGTGTTACAGGTAAAGTAGTTTGTTCAAATCAATTCAGTATATTTAGACAGAGTTACAACTAAGTTAAAAGAAGTGAGTAAAATTATTTACTATGTACATTTTTTTGTTTGTAGGTGTGCCATTACTTAATGGCAGGTCAGGTGAAGAGTGTGAAGCCCTGTCTGAAACAGTTGCAACAGAGCATACAAACTATTATGGGTTCCCAGTGGCCTGACGATGACTGTGAGTATCCTGTTTTCTCTAAGACTGTTCTCGATAGAGCTTAGTTACAACTCGTGCCACTGCACGATCTGGCGCTAGTGTCGCGTTCTGGAGTACAAACTCGATCTCAATTCGATTGAAACAGAACTCGATGCAGTCGGGAGATATTCTGAATATGCCATGGACTATCCATGTTACTTCAGCTTTACTTGTGAGAAATGTTTTAATAGTATTTTGATTTGTGCATAGCGGTGTGCGGCAGTACGCTCGGCGAGTCGTTTGTGTGGATGTCGCGGCAGCAGCTGTACGTACTCGTTTACCTGGTCACCGTAATGCACTCCGCGCAGGCCGGCTACATGGAGAAGGCGCATAAGTACACTGAGAAGGCGCTCGCGCAAATCGATAAACTTACATGTAAGTTCATTTCAATATTTCTGCCCTAGCTAAAAGTGAAGGAGTAAACGCAGTTGCGCTGCGCTATAAATGCGAAAGTAACTCTGTCTTTCTGTTTGCGCTGACATCTGCTTGAGACGGAACTTGAAATCTCTCTGCAGCGGCAGTGCAGCATTAATGAATTTAGGTCTGCCACTGCAGTGCAATGTAAGAGCGTTTAAGTGTAAGTGCGTTTAGAACTGCAGTTACGCGCAGGGCGTCGTCGCGGAGCGAGGCTTGTGGTTCCGCTTCTCCCTTATTAGATCTTCCTATTTGTCAGCTATCCTTTAGATAATTAAATGTATATTTGTGGTTTTGTTCAGCAAAATCCGGCGAGAAAGAGGAGAAAGACAAAGCGTGCATGTCGTGGTCGCGGTCGGAAGCGGGCCCGCGTGCGCTCGCGTGGCGCCTGCGCATGGCGCTGGTGGAGCACGCGGCGCTGTGCCGGCTGGTGGCGGGCGGCAAGGCCCACGCGTTGCAGGAGATCGCGCGCGCCGCCACGCTGCTCACGCAGGCGCCCTCGCGTGAGTACTGCACCAACACTAGTCCCTACACACTAGGAGTCAGCCTGCCTGGCGTGCTCGCGGCGCCTGCGCATGGCGCTGGTGGAGCACGCGGCGCTGTGCCGGCTGGTGGCGGGCGGCAAGGCCCACGCGCTGCAGGAGATCGCGCGCGCCGCCACGCTGCTCACGCAGGCGCCCTCGCGTGAGTACTGCACCAACACTAGTCCCTACACACTAGGAGTCAGCCTGCCTGGCGTGCTCGCGGCGCCTGCGCATGGCGCTGGTGGAGCACGCGGCGCTGTGCCGGCTGGTGGCGGGCGGCAAGGCCCACGCGCTGCAGGAGATCGCGCGCGCCGCCACGCTGCTCACGCAGGCGCCCTCGCGTGAGTACTGCACCAACACTAGTCCCTACACACTAGGAGTCAGCCTGCCTGGCGTGCTCGCGGCGCCTGCGCATGGCGCTGGTGGAGCACGCGGCGCTGTGCCGGCTGGTGGCGGGCGGCAAGGCCCACGCGCTGCAGGAGATCGCGCGCGCCGCCACGCTGCTCACGCAGGCGCCCTCGCGTGAGTACTGCACCAACACTAGTCCCTACACACTAGGAGTCAGCCTGCCTGGCGTGCTCGCGGCGCCTGCGCATGGCGCTGGTGGAGCACGCGGCGCTGTGCCGGCTGGTGGCGGGCGGCAAGGCCCACGCGCTGCAGGAGATCGCGCGCGCCGCCACGCTGCTCACGCAGGCGCCCTCGCGTGAGTACTGCACCAACACTAGTCCCTACACACTAGGAGTCAGCCTGCCTGGCGTGCTCGCGGCGCCTGCGCATGGCGCTGGTGGAGCACGCGGCGCTGTGCCGGCTGGTGGCGGGCGGCAAGGCCCACGCGCTGCAGGAGATCGCGCGCGCCGCCACGCTGCTCACGCAGGCGCCCTCGCGTGAGTACTGCACCAACACTAGTCCCTACACACTAGGAGTCAGCCTGCCTGGCGTGCTCGCGGCGCCTGCGCATGGCGCTGGTGGAGCACGCGGCGCTGTGCCGGCTGGTGGCGGGCGGCAAGGCCCACGCGCTGCAGGAGATCGCGCGCGCCGCCACGCTGCTCACGCAGGCGCCCTCGCGTGAGTACTGCACCAACACTAGTCCCTACACACTAGGAGTCAGCCTGCCTGGCGTGCTCGCGGCGCCTGCGCATGGCGCTGGTGGAGCACGCGGCGCTGTGCCGGCTGGTGGCGGGCGGCAAGGCCCACGCGCTGCAGGAGATCGCGCGCGCCGCCACGCTGCTCACGCAGGCGCCCTCGCGTGAGTACTGCACCAACACTAGTCCCTACACACTAGGAGTCAGCCTGCCTGGCGTGCTCGCGGCGCCTGCGCATGGCGCTGGTGGAGCACGCGGCGCTGTGCCGGCTGGTGGCGGGCGGCAAGGCCCACGCGCTGCAGGAGATCGCGCGCGCCGCCACGCTGCTCACGCAGGCGCCCTCGCGTGAGTACTGCACCAACACTAGTCCCTACACACTAGGAGTCAGCCTGCCTGGCGTGCTCGCGGCGCCTGCGCATGGCGCTGGTGGAGCACGCGGCGCTGTGCCGGCTGGTGGCGGGCGGCAAGGCCCACGCGCTGCAGGAGATCGCGCGCGCCGCCACGCTGCTCACGCAGGCGCCCTCGCGTGAGTACTGCACCAACACTAGTCCCTACACACTAGGAGTCAGCCTGCCTGGCGTGCTCGCGGCGCCTGCGCATGGCGCTGGTGGAGCACGCGGCGCTGTGCCGGCTGGTGGCGGGCGGCAAGGCCCACGCGCTGCAGGAGATCGCGCGCGCCGCCACGCTGCTCACGCAGGCGCCCTCGCGTGAGTACTGCACCAACACTAGTCCCTACACACTAGGAGTCAGCCTGCCTGGCGTGCTCGCGGCGCCTGCGCATGGCGCTGGTGGAGCACGCGGCGCTGTGCCGGCTGGTGGCGGGCGGCAAGGCCCACGCGCTGCAGGAGATCGCGCGCGCCGCCACGCTGCTCACGCAGGCGCCCTCGCGTGAGTACTGCACCAACACTAGTCCCTACACACTAGGAGTCAGCCTGCCTGGCGTGCTCGCGGCGCCTGCGCATGGCGCTGGTGGAGCACGCGGCGCTGTGCCGGCTGGTGGCGGGCGGCAAGGCCCACGCGCTGCAGGAGATCGCGCGCGCCGCCACGCTGCTCACGCAGGCGCCCTCGCGTGAGTACTGCACCAACACTAGTCCCTACACACTAGGAGTCAGCCTGCCTGGCGTGCTCGCGGCGCCTGCGCATGGCGCTGGTGGAGCACGCGGCGCTGTGCCGGCTGGTGGCGGGCGGCAAGGCCCACGCGCTGCAGGAGATCGCGCGCGCCGCCACGCTGCTCACGCAGGCGCCCTCGCGTGAGTACTGCACCAACACTAGTCCCTACACACTAGGAGTCAGCCTGCCTGGCGTGCTCGCGGCGCCTGCGCATGGCGCTGGTGGAGCACGCGGCGCTGTGCCGGCTGGTGGCGGGCGGCAAGGCCCACGCGCTGCAGGAGATCGCGCGCGCCGCCACGCTGCTCACGCAGGCGCCCTCGCGTGAGTACTGCACCAACACTAGTCCCTACACACTAGGAGTCAGCCTGCCTGGCGTGCTCGCGGCGCCTGCGCATGGCGCTGGTGGAGCACGCGGCGCTGTGCCGGCTGGTGGCGGGCGGCAAGGCCCACGCGCTGCAGGAGATCGCGCGCGCCGCCACGCTGCTCACGCAGGCGCCCTCGCGTGAGTACTGCACCAACACTAGTCCCTACACACTAGGAGTCAGCCTGCCTGGCGTGCTCGCGGCGCCTGCGCATGGCGCTGGTGGAGCACGCGGCGCTGTGCCGGCTGGTGGCGGGCGGCAAGGCCCACGCGCTGCAGGAGATCGCGCGCGCCGCCACGCTGCTCACGCAGGCGCCCTCGCGTGAGTACTGCACCAACACTAGTCCCTACACACTAGGAGTCAGCCTGCCTGGCGTGCTCGCGGCGCCTGCGCATGGCGCTGGTGGAGCACGCGGCGCTGTGCCGGCTGGTGGCGGGCGGCAAGGCCCACGCGCTGCAGGAGATCGCGCGCGCCGCCACGCTGCTCACGCAGGCGCCCTCGCGTGAGTACTGCACCAACACTAGTCCCTACACACTAGGAGTCAGCCTGCCTGGCGTGCTCGCGGCGCCTGCGCATGGCGCTGGTGGAGCACGCGGCGCTGTGCCGGCTGGTGGCGGGCGGCAAGGCCCACGCGCTGCAGGAGATCGCGCGCGCCGCCACGCTGCTCACGCAGGCGCCCTCGCGTGAGTACTGCACCAACACTAGTCCCTACACACTAGGAGTCAGCCTGCCTGGCGTGCTCGCGGCGCCTGCGCATGGCGCTGGTGGAGCACGCGGCGCTGTGCCGGCTGGTGGCGGGCGGCAAGGCCCACGCGCTGCAGGAGATCGCGCGCGCCGCCACGCTGCTCACGCAGGCGCCCTCGCGTGAGTACTGCACCAACACTAGTCCCTACACACTAGGAGTCAGCCTGCCTGGCGTGCTCGCGGCGCCTGCGCATGGCGCTGGTGGAGCACGCGGCGCTGTGCCGGCTGGTGGCGGGCGGCAAGGCCCACGCGCTGCAGGAGATCGCGCGCGCCGCCACGCTGCTCACGCAGGCGCCCTCGCGTGAGTACTGCACCAACACTAGTCCCTACACACTAGGAGTCAGCCTGCCTGGCGTGCTCGCGGCGCCTGCGCATGGCGCTGGTGGAGCACGCGGCGCTGTGCCGGCTGGTGGCGGGCGGCAAGGCCCACGCGCTGCAGGAGATCGCGCGCGCCGCCACGCTGCTCACGCAGGCGCCCTCGCGTGAGTACTGCACCAACACTAGTCCCTACACACTAGGAGTCAGCCTGCCTGGCGTGCTCGCGGCGCCTGCGCATGGCGCTGGTGGAGCACGCGGCGCGTTAGTATTACTTATAGAATAAAACCCCTCTAAATGTTCGACCATACAATTTATCGTTGATTGAAATTTGCATAATGTGAACAGATGTAGTAATGAGGGTTGTGTTACAGCGGCGATAGCGGCGTTACACACACCGCAGCTGCACTGCTTGCTGGGCCTGTATGCCATGTCCATGAACTGCATGGAGGCCGCCGAAGCACAGTTCCTCACTGCCATACATGTAAGTTGTTGTATGTTCTTCTAAAGAAGTAGTCGCGGAATGACGAGGCGTTGTGCGTAACTGCAGGCAAACGTACGATGTATTGCAAAGTACACTGATTAAATATTAAAAGTAGCAGAGTGTAAAGGATCAAAGAATAACAAAGTTTTTATATCCTCCTGCCTACAACAACTACCTACCCACATACCAGTGGTGTGTTGCTTCTTTCTGTATCGTGGTATTCGCTAAATTATGTATTTTTGTTTTAGATGTCACAAGAAAGAGATTTATGGATGTTCGCGAAACTTAACCTGGCTATTGTATATTTAAGAGGGAGAAGAGACAACGACCTCACGCAGCTGATGGAACAAGTACTTTTAAATAAACATTCATTATCCCTTTGTAAAATAACATTTGAAATATTTGTGGCATTTCAAAGATAGGAAATAGAGTAAGGAAGTTGCTTGTCTCTCATTGGTGGAGAATGACAGATAAACCCGATGCGACACTAGCGACCCTAGCGGATTTAGTAGCGGTAGCCCCTATTCAAACACCGATGTGACTGTTTCCAATTATTGTTTGTTATACATACTTACGATAAATGAAAGATATCGTAAGCACTTTTTTTTTCAGGACGTAGTAGGTTTACAAATATTATTTCTTAAATATTGTGATTTGTGTGAACAGGTCAGGCCAGAGTCGTTACCAGCGTACGCGCACGGTTTGCGGGCAGCTTCGTACTACGTGCTGGGCTTACAAGCGTTCTTCCAGGCGCGGTATAACGAGGCCAAGTGAGTTAATATAGACATAATAATGTAGCCATATACTGTACCTTTTAAATTATTTTTATTTATAACAAAAAAAAAAAATTTTGAAAATCTAACCCTATTTCCGATGTTCTCTTATTACTTAATTGGTTCTATGCTCTCTGTAGTTTTTTTCTTATATTATTATCATCAGAAACATCCTGTTCACTCTTTCAGCTTTCTTTACTTTTTGGCCTACAGTGTACATTGTATCACTCTCAACACATCTCTAAAATATTTTTATTTGTCAACAGGAGGTACCTCCGGGAGACATTAAAGATGGCGAACGCGGAGGATTTGAACCGGCTGACGTCATGCTCGCTGGTTCTACTGGGCCACATCTTCCTGTCCATCAACAACTCGCGCGAGAGCATGAACATGGTCACGCCAGCCATGCAGCTCGCCAGCAAGATCCCTGATGTGCACGTGCAGCTCTGGGCCTCCGCTATACTTAAAGGTAGGCCGGCTAATTTCATTTTCAAACCCGTATTGTCTACAGCTTTGCACCTGTCTCTTTTTTTGCAAAAATAATTGTATGTTTTAAGATTTTGTCCTTCCCTTCGTGAATCTTGTGATAAATTTTCTCCTTCACACTGGCTGTTTTCCCACAATTTGGCGCAAAGCTCACAATATTCCACTCCCAAAGATACCCAATACCCAAAAAGAAGTATCGGTCTGATTGACCGATACCCATTCTTCCTTTTCTGTCGAAAGTGCATGGAGCAGTCGTTCGTAAGCAGTTAAACCATCATGTCTTGAAGCATAAACTTGTTTCACAATTCCAATCTAGTTTCCGTCCGCGGCACTGCTCTTCTACTACACCGTTCAAAATAATCGAGGTTTTTAGACCTGGAATGAGGGATTCAAAGATGTTCCCTGGATCGACTTCCCTAACGCTTTTAATACCATTGACCACGCTATCCTCCCTGCCACTGTTGAACAATTCGGGATGTCGTCATTCCCTCTAAATTGGCATTCATCTTATCTTCGTGGTTATCGGCGGGCTGTTCACGTGGGTCAAGAATAATCCGATTGGTGTGAGCTCTCAGCTAGTGTACCGCAAGGCAGTATTCTGGCCCACTTTTATTTTATTTATTTATAAATGGAATCACGTGTGTTTCTATCTTATGTTATCTTCATTGCTCGTTTCATTATCATGCCGGTGACTTGCAACTCCACGTACTTGGGCTGACATTGAGGGTTTGAATAGAGTCATTAGCTTAGTAAATTCCAGTCCGGTTGCTTTTTCTGACTGGTTTTCTAAATTTATTATTTTCTTATTCGTCATATGCATTAATGTGTACCCCCTATCCTTTACAAAACCCAAATTTTCACGATAAATGGGTTCTCTAACACTGACTCTCTTGCCCCGACAGAAATATACGAAACGTAATTCTCTCTTTCTATCTTCACTAACTTATGACTCTCTCTCAACTGCCGTTCACACTTTACGTCGCTTTCATCACGCATTCGCCAGCTTACTCCCCAAAACAAGCGTTCTCCTCACTCGATCACACTTTTCGTAACGCTCTCGTCACGCATTCACCAGCTTACTCCTCAAGTCTTACTTGAATAAGATTGTATTATTATTAAATTCCACGTATTAACATGTTTCAATTGTATCAGACTTGTACCGGCTGGCGAACGACACGGAGCGTGAGAACGAAGCGTACCAGATGCACTGCAACTTCTCGTCGGCGCTGCTGAAGGACCACTTCCAGGCGACGCAGATGCCGGAGCACGCGCTGGTGCAGTGGACGACCGGCCCCGTGCCCGCGCTGGCGCCCCCCGCGCCCGCCTTCCCCGCGCCCGCGCCCCCCGCGCCCTAGCCCACGGACGGGATACTACTCACTTGCTAATTCATGCTTAGGTAAATCTACGTTCACGGTCAATTCTAATTATTAGCGCCGTACACCAATGGCTGGGCCGGACTTGCGATCATCATTCTCACTCTCACTCTGCGAACTCACACAAAACAAGCATTTTATAACAAGCACTCGTGCTTGCGAGTGGTTATAAATAATACAAGTGATTTGTGCCCCACATTGCAAGTAAACTTTAAAAAAAGAAGAAAATTTAAATCATCTTCATCCTGCATCTTAACACTTGGGTTTTAGTCGTGCTATGGTTAGGGTTGTAGTATATTGCGATTAACGTTGCTCAATTGTATCCCCTCATCCTGTGGTCATGGTAAATGCAGTTGTACATGGAAACCAAGTTCGCTATAAAAATTGCGCGATTACAGAACACTTAAGTGCGTGTGATTTGGATTCTTATGTATTCTACACGACAGAATGAGAAATTCTCTTCCGTCATCTAATCAAGTGATTGTTGAGTTTGTTGAAAGTTGTGACAATAAATTCATATCAGACTAGTTGGTGTCTGGGTGTCTGCACAGTGTACTGTGACACTTGTATCGGTTTCATAATTTTGTCTGATCTCATTCATTTATCATCATCACATGTATAGCGGCGTTAAAGGAGGAAGTTACCGTAATCAGTATCAAATTAAAATAACGAATGTAATTGCATGTAATTCTCCTTTTTGATATCGGCGTAGACACAAAAGGGCAATATTTCCGTTCCATTATAAGATTTAAGATGACACAGATGTAGTTCTTTGTTCCTTTCTTATTTACCAGCGACCGGAAAAAACATAGAAGAGTAATACCAAACAATATCGCATAAAAAATGGCCCCGCGATGTCTGTTTTCTTTAATAAGTTAGTTTTTTTCTATTACCATAACCGAAGTATAGATTAGCTCTGATGACGACGCTCGACTTTGAGCATCACCATCATCGCTTATTGGCTTAGCAATGCATAGTAACAACGTCATCATAGGCGCGCGAAATGAATACGTGCGATATTTGACGGACAGATAAAGTTGTCTAGTTACACGAGCAATGCAAAGGTAGTAAGATGCCAATTATAACTTATACTAACTTATACCAGCATTTTAATTATGCAGATGAGATCGATTTATGCACTATTACACTGTGCAATAAGGCATAATTAACACTGATAAATTGGACAAAACCTGATGTGCCGCCAAAGCCGAACTAAACTCCTTCGCGGCATAATCGGCATGCCCCGCCTACCGCGGCACAATATTTGCGTGGGGACATTTTTGAGCGATAGGAATGCTTCCATGTTTTTTCCGTTCGCTGCTATCTGCCCCCCTAGCTAAGTGACATTTCTACGCTCGCGCTGATCGAATAGCTCAATTGTATGGAAGGGACATGTTTAAGTCACGTTACTTATCGAAACGAAATGCCATACCCATAAATTTATGTCATCTAAGCGATTTCTAATATCGTTAACGCTTATAGAAATATCACTTGACTACGGGGGCTGAATTCGGTGACGACGTGAGGCTATCTCACAATAAGCAAATGACACAATTTTTTGTGAGAATATGTTTTCTAAACTTTCCCTCACTGGTGGTGAAAGGACTATCTCATATGATTATATCGTTTGTCTGTAACTCGCTTAACCTTGTAAAATTAGACAACACGCCAAAGGAGAGAGAGCATAATAAATTGTCTTATTTTGCACAATACACAGATGTGGACAAATTTAAAGTAAAAATATTTATGCAGATAATACGGACTGATATATAAATTAATTGTACATAATGTGTCAAAAAAAAAAATGAACTTGAGAAAGAACAAAAACGTCTCATATTTATTATTATTAATATTAATTTTATTGATTATTTTCTTAGTAACTTGTTAGGAGTGAGTGGATGTTGTTGATATGCTGGTTAATTAATTTTATAGTAGCATTTGATAGCTGGAGTCGGTTTCAATAGATGTCATCATAGTCTTCGTCACAATAAATGTTTAGATAAAAGTTTCTCATATTATTTTTGTACTATAAAATAGAAAAAACGCTTTCTTAAATATTACCTATTGAAACTGAATCCAACCGACCTTTTATTCAGTCGATTGAAAAAACAAAATTGAAAGAAATCTGTACACATTTTTTTATTTTAGTAATTCCCTTTCGAACAGTTAGATGTGGCCTTAAAAAAGGGGTACTCTTGCTGTTGTTAATATGTAAATAAAAGTTGAATTATTGTAAATAATAAAATTATAAAATATATGTTTTTTGCTATATTTCGTCTGTTATTTACATAGTTAAGGTAACATATTAATCTTCGTATCGTTTGTAAGTTGATTTTGTTGGAAACGTTCATGACTGTTTCATTTTTTATAAGAAATACGATGACTTTAGCGAGTATTCTAAGTCTTGCATATGATGAACTCCAATCATGATTGTTCATGATATGTAAGAGTAGAACGCTGAGCCAGGAGAGTATGTTTGTGGCTCAGTTGAAGTTGCAGGCGTACTCGCTGCAGATGGAGGTCTGTCCGCCGCTGGGTTGCGCGTAGTGCGGCGGGTCGGGCGCGAGGTTGTTCTTGCGGTAGAACGTGTGGCGCAGGATGAAGCAGCGCCCGTGGTTCACGTCGCGCGCCAACTGGATGGCCTGCTTCTGCTGCCAGCCGTAGTCCCAGCTCGTCGCCACGCGGTACAGGAACCTACCGGCGGACACGCATTATGACCGTGATCCTACTCAAATACCTCAAGTTATATTGACCTAATTCATTTTTTTTATATTATTATCTTACATATCCAAAATACAACAAGCGCAATTTTGAAAATCTTGTTTAGCGAAGTGTTATGCTTTGGCGAGCAATTATGTATAGGGATAGTTCCTGTTTTTCACTACTATATCACTCAAAATCAGAAATCTAAAGGCTTTGTGTTAAAGTACTAACTTGTCTTCAGGTGCTTTCTTGTATCTCGCCTTTAAATATCTCTGGACGGCGCCTTTTTCAGTACTCTTGTGTAATATATTCAGCACTTTTTGCTCTATCGGTTGCATCACTCTGTCCTCAGTAGTAGGAACAACTTTGGGAACAATTACTTCTACAGGTGGATCTAGAGGTTCATTCAATCTCTGAAAAACCACAATTTAGTTTTTTCTTTATAGCTGGCTGACGCACAAACAAGTTACCTGATTGTATGTGATAATATAGAGTGCTACCTATTAACCTGGATTTAATTCAAAAGAGTTATTTTGCAATTGGGAGTTTTACAACCACTTATACACGTCACTTTTTTGAGCTCGCTGGAGGCGGCATTTCCTAACTGGCTACCCTGAGAAGAAATGTCGAAACTAACTCAGGGGCTCAAGTAACAGTCTCTTTTAAAATCTAGACAACTGATTGATATCATCCCTCCTGGACTGGCCTTTTGAAGAAAGCACCAGAACGACTAGAGCAAGCCTGTGCCAACAGGCGAAAATTTGGGCGTAACAAACTCGAACGAAACTCAGCAGATTCGCTACATAATATTGGTGTAGTTTGGTAGTCTGTCTGTCGCTCCAGTGCCAGCCGCTCCGGAGCAATTCAGTAACAACTTTACATGCCGCTCAGACAAGAACTAGCTACTCTCCAGGGTCTAATAAAATTCCAGGGGTTCTGTTAAACATTGGTGAGGATTTAAAGCCCATACCCGCATAAGTTCTTCAGCCAACACGATGGAGGCATCGATCTCCCTCACTTGTTTCTCCTTCGCGGCCTGCAAGACCCCCACTAAATTCTTCTGGTACCATAATCTGTTGCGGCGCTCGGACCTTGTGGCGGCATCCGCGTAAAATGCGTGCGACATTTTGCATTACTAATTCGTGCATTAACTTAGAAATTTATATTTACTAGTTGAATTTTGAGGTGACATGACCGTTGGTTCTTGTATGTTAAATGTCTAGCTAGTTCACAGAGAAGGCATAATATTAGTCTAGGTTGTCACATAGCGCATACAGACTATGCCATTTTGTAAATAGTTTTGTTAACTTTGTTAAAATGTAGATTAAACCTCATTTTTACCTGGAGTATTTTCATCAAAATCGACATATTTGTATTACATTTAGGTATATTTTATTATTTTTGTCTGATGTTCGAACGAATGAACTAATACTGTGTCAACTAAGCAGTTGAATTATTTAATTTCGAAATAACTGTGAGTAAAATCTGCTTCTTTTCGTGTCAATGATCATCAAAATCTGCTTGAAAAAAAAATTGGCACCTGGGTGGCACAGTCGTTGGCTAAAGTTGGCTTCCATTATGTCTTGGAAAGTGCAGGTGGTAGTGCAAGATGAGCAGGACAGAAGATGTGCCATGTCTTGCGTCGGGGCACCATATTCACAGTAAAATAATAAAACGCAAACAAAAATAGTTCATCATATATTAAAAACAACATAATAATAAGACTCACACTAAATTAAATAATTAGGAATGTTTATTTACAATAGTACAATTGATATAGGAATTAGTTTTGACTATGAGATCGCCCTGATTTTCTACCCATTACGGGGCTGCCTCCCATCTGTCGTAGCAGGCCGCGCAGGCCCTTGGCTTCGCGCACGCCGCTCTCCAGCTGTTCAGAGGGAACCGCACAGAAGTCGTCCACTAAAGGTAGGGGACCACTCAGTCGCTCTGAGTACTGTGAGAGGCGCGACTGGTGACCAATCGGCGACGTTTTCTCAACTAATGTTTGTGGTTGTGACTGAAAAATTAAGATTCCTCCATCAATATTTATCTAAATAATGTAGTAGGAGGTAACTGATGATACTTTTTCACAGTTCTTAAACTGGCGACTGTCTTACAGAACTGGTAAAAGTTTAAAGTTAATAGAGTGCTAAGCAGATATTCTGGAGGCCATTTGTTCTGAGTAATTTATACTGAGAAAGTACATAGTATTAATTCACCTTCACCCTAATTAAATTCTTTGATGCAATAGCATCTACAAGTAAAGATTTCAGTCATAATTTGTCTCAGATAAAATGCCATTATTATGTGCAACTCTTGCATTTCAACTTAGGGAGAAGAATAGCAAGAATTTTGTGCTTTGATTAGTCATGCTCGTTCCAGAACAGCATTTGATAGACCACCTCCATTTGACCTAATTTTTTGTGAAGCAAGAAATATCTTTTTATTTAATTACCTTTCCAGAAACAGCAGCTAATTTATCTTGCAGTCTTTTTACCATAGCTGCATCACTTTCATAGCTGGTGAGTGTGGGCTGTGGCATACATTGGAACACTGTGGCCAGCAAGTTGTGGAGAGACACTAGCACACTGTCCTGCCAAGCTCGGGTGAAGTACAAGCTGAATGCAGGGTTTTCTTCTGGCTTCTGAATGAATGGTAGCACTGAAACATTCAGTTTTAATTATTTAGATAAAAAGTGAAAAACTATTTAGCAAATTCTTTACTTGTCCCAAAATTAAAATTTAGTTCTGTTTTAGTGTGTGCATTAGATACAAAATAGAAGAGAATACCAGATTTTTTTTAAGTAGTTTAAATGACACCAGTGTCATAAGTAAATTATTTAACTTTTTGCCAGATTACAAAGATATAGGATTTTAACACAATTAGTGTTTGATGACTCAACATGCTATCTCTGGTATGGATAATCTAGTATGGAAACCTATCTGAGGATAGGAATATCATAAATCAGTGATAAATGAAGACTACTTACTGAACCAGTCTCTCCACTCGTTCTGGCCTTGAAGCTCAGGTAACATCTTAGATAGAAAGTCTATTATCCGCTCATTGCGAGCTCCAGCTGTGCTTTGAGCTGCTGTTACTAAGTACAACTTGTAAAGGCTAAATTCCAATTTCCGCACGGCTGTAAGGTAAGAGATTTACGGTAATAATCTAAATTGTTGCACCTATTCAAGGCTGTTAAAACCTATACATTATAACTTACCTGGTTGAACATGGATCTCCAATTTTGAGAAAATAAGTGTGTCCAAATGCGACCAGTATTCCTTAAAACCATTTAAGTCCGAGACATTAATATAATGTACAATTTGTTCAACTATTTTGTCGACTCTGAAACCTTTGTCTTTATCCGTCTTCAAATCATTGTCAAACGCTTTTACTGTAGACGTAAAACCTCTGAATAATAAATATTCACGCACTAATTCATCCACGAATTGTATGTGAGCCATTGTCTGATAGGAAACTATAAAATGTGCCAATGTTATTAAAAACAGTAAATATTCAGGAGTGAGGAGTGCAAGGTTTGTTGACATCAAATTTTGACAGATGTGTTCGTGTTGTGTAGCGTTTTGAGATGAGATCAAACGTTTTATGATTTTTGTAGCTTTTACACAGAAATTAACCGAAATAATAGAATCAAAGTTATTTTTTTAATTACTTCGGAAATTTCCTTGTATATTTTATATAATAGTAAATTATAATATTATACAAGAAAGTTTTACTCTCCGAACAAAAGAGAACGCACTGAACCAGTGAAGCCTGAACGCAGATAAAAATGGCCAACCTATCAAAACAAAATCGAAATGTCAATCGCTTTCAATCAGCTGTCGATTTTTTATTGAAGAATAAACTATGATAAATTGTATGTTTATAAACCAAAATGTGCATTGTTAAATAAAAGGATGTTGCTAAGTGTAGTGGTGTTATAAAATTGGGCACGGTGGTGTTAGTGTTCGGTGGGGGTGTGTGCGGCGGGCGATGGCGGTGGTTGCGTTGTGAAGGTGGCGGGCGCGGCTCGGAGTCGCAGGCATGCGGTGGCATGGCGGGCGAGGCTGCGGGCACGTCGCGCGGCCTCCGCGTCTACAAGATCGTGGTGCTGGGCGACGGCGGCGTCGGCAAGTCCGCGGTCACGCTGCAGTTTGTCAGCCACAGCTTCTTGGATTACCATGACCCTACCATAGGTAATTGTGGCTTCTCATACGTTCAGCCTATTGTTTACATCGTAAAACTATTGGAAGTCAACATTTCTTGTGTGTACTCTTTTTCCAAGACATTCTAAGTTGTTTAGAGAGGTACCATATGGATTCAATAGAGAATGTCACCTGGAGTTTGTATTAGTTTACAGTGTAACTTAGAAATGTTTATACATTTCAGTGAGTTTTGCATAAATATTATTTACAATGGAATAGCTTTTGTAAGGCATGCTCATTGTTAACATATTTCTCAACTGTTTCCATTATGATAACAATTCTAATAGAAAGTCAGTATCAAGTAATTTAATATGCCACCCACAATCTATCTATCTCAGTTACAACGGTCCAGTTTATGTATTAGTCACCACTGAATTATAATTTATCTATTTTTGTTTATTATGCTATAACTAAATAATTTTTTTGTAGCTGACAAGTCTATAACATACTATATTATCAAGAAAAACTAAATTCTTCTCTTTATTTTCTAATCTTCACCAGGTGCAGTAGACATTCACAGTTTATGGTGAAATCCACTTCTGTCATCTAGTTAAACAAATGCTTCATTAATTTCTCTTAGCTAAAAAAATTAATTACTTAGATTTTTATAGACTTTTCTGGTCTATGATAGGGTATTATAGTCTTTCGGAAAAGATTAATTATAATCACCATTATTGTTTATGGTTGAGTTGATGAGCTAGTTTTCTATAAGCAAGGAATTACTTAATTAAATTGGTTATTGTATTTTCAGAGGACTCATACCAACAACAAGCAGTCATAGATGGAGAGCCAGCTTTGTTGGATATATTGGATACGGCGGGACAGGTAAAACACACACTGTTCTTCTTCTTATTGTGTCGATGGCAATCATATTCTGTCAGCCCAGAATTTTGCTACGAGAACTGCATTATCAGTAGCCTTCATTAAATCGTCCAGCGTGCAGAAACTGTTTATTAGTGTTTATTGTATCCTGTTTATAAGTTTTGGCAATCTGCTTTTAATTATGGCTGGCAACAACTACTGCCAGTGTCATGAAGTGACCACACTTGGGTACAATAAAGGAAATTTTTAATTTAATTAATTATTTAGGCAATATTTCAATGTCTCTGTATCAACACAAATATGAATGTTAGTGGAATTTTTTTCTTGTAAATAATATAGCTTGATATTGTAACATATTTAATAAAAGCACATGTAATTTAGGGGTCTTAATTTTTTTTTTAAGAGGTATAGCCTATTTTACTCAGGAATAAAGTACCTTTCTGATGGTGTAAGAATTTTTGAAATTGGTCTATTACTTTTTGAGTTTATTCATTAATATAATTCCTGTTTCGTAATATTAGTATTTATTAAGAGTTTAAACTTTTTAAACTGATATTATTAAATATTATATGATTTAATAATTGATGATTTATTATCTTATCCAGGTGGAGTTCACAGCAATGCGGGAACAGTACATGCGCTGTGGCGAGGGCTTCGTGCTGTGCTACTCGGTGACGGACCGGCGCTCGTTCCGCGCGGCCGCCGAGTACAGGCGGCTGCTGGCTCAGGCGCGCCCCTCCGAGAGGCTGCCACTCGTCCTCGTTGGCAACAAGCTGGATCTCGCTCCACGATTTAGACAGGTATACACCCTATATACCTAAAAACATACATAATATAAAACAAAGTCGGGTTTGTAACAACACTTATAACTCGAGAACGGGTTAACCGATTTTCATGATCTTTGATTTGTTGTGAAATCTCTGTCATACATAAATATTTAAACAAATGGAAAAATGACTGATAAAAAAAAATGCCTAATAATTATACAATATTTTTTTGTTATCTACCTTACGGACTAAATACATTTTTTATTTTCGTACCTACTCAGCATCCCTATTCAAATATACTTAAATAAACTATTTTTATTAAAAAATATATATATTTGCGTAGGTGACGACGGAGGAAGGTAAGGCCCTAGCGACGCAGCTCGGTTGTCCGTTCTTCGAGACGTCGGCCGCGCTCCGACACTTTGTCGACGATGCCTTCCACGCACTCGTCAGGGAGATACGCCGGTTGGAAAGACAAAGACAGGTAAATAACAATGTTATAATTTTTTTGTAATACATCTTTTTATCAGTTGATATTTCGGTTTAGATATATTATCACAAAAACCTTCCTCTTGAAACACTATCTGTTGCTGAAAACCGCATTAAAATCCGTTGCATAGTTTTAAAGTTCTAAGCGTAAAGATAGCGGACGCCACTTCTTTTTTTAATATACCATGTGAAAATGAGTTCTTTATCTTTTTAGTCCTCGCTCATGGGTACCGGAATATCGACGAGCGGCGGCCGCAGACGATGGCGCCGGTTACGCAGCATCTTTGCTCTAGTCTTCCGAAGAAGGAGACGGCATCACACCTCGCCTTAAAACTCCAATGAACACAAATGTGAGATAGAAAATCTTTACATTGTACCAAATGCCTAAACATGGCGTCAAATAAAACAGCTGTTTTAGCTCTGTGATCAAATTTGGCGCCAAAAATGAATACCAATGTAACTTTTGTTACGTGATTACGATTGAAAACGACATAGTCATATTGATGTAATGTAAGTATAATGTAACGACACACCAATTGAGAATCTTACTAAAAATATATATTGACAACACTATGTCTATAAAAAAAATTTACATCGACCCCTTGACATTTGAGTCTGCAATGCTTAAAACAGATTCAAAATTAAAATTTCCCGACGAGCTTTTGTGCATTTAAGAAATCGATTGAATTTTTAATATTTCTTCTACCTCAAAATGATGCTATTATATGTTACAAGAACTCAACCTTTAAATTAGGCGATTTGTTATTACCCAATAACATTGTGCTAACCTAAGAATATAGTAATATTACCCGCGGCTTACGTGCGCAAGTTCTATATGAGCTTCTAATGTGATAAACTAAGATTATTTTGTGTTATTCCAAACTGCTTAAATGGAGTGAAATATTGATTATATTATGTACAGTTGTATGTATGCAAGCTAACTAAGCAAAGTCGCGTTAAACTTGCCCGCCAACATCTGAGTTTTTGTATATCCTATAATTGGGCCGATTCAGATCGGTCGGGGCTCACCGATTTTATTGTTGACCGACTTTTAGTAGGTCGTGTGCGTTCTATTTTTCTCCTACAAAAAATCGGTCATTTTATATTGCGCCAACAGCCTTATTGAATCGTCACGATTAATTGACTTTAAGATAATTGCTTTTCATAAAACTCCAAGAGTAATTGATTTATTAACTACTCATAAAAGATCTAATAATTGAGCAGTGATCTTAACTAATAATATCTTTCAATTGTTTTTATCTTTCCAGTTTTTATTTACTGATCCTCAAATATAGGTGTCCGATAGTTGCATAGATCTTAAATTTTTTCGTGATAAAATTATGCGAGGCCTAAAACATACGGTTTCGTAAACACAAAGAAATTGAAAAAAATGTGCCACTGAGAGAAAATTATGTATGCAGCCTCTTTCGTAATATTATTCTTGAGCTAAGCTTGTTCACTATCGTCATTCTTTTTTGTCGATTGCTCCACCGTTTTGTTCTTCGGGTGTTGCCCGATAGAAGCCATAGAGTATTTTTGTTGCCATATTACAATGCATTACTTCGTGCATTTAATTTAACCTTGCCATAAAAAGTTCCACGAAGATACATTGGTCCTCTACCTCGTAAAGAATTATTTTTTTTAATATATTGGATAGTAGTAATTTCTGACTGTTGATTATAACATGAAAGTTAAAGGCCTAATATAATTCCTATTTATATTGTTTGACAGATGCTATGGCCTTTGAGTGACATTAATGGCGATTGATTACGTCAGTGTCACAAGCCTTTGAACTTTTTGAAGCTATTCTGACAGTTTTGCTTATTTTAAAACAGAAATGATTTGATTTCTGTTTTAAAATAAGCATAAACTTTCACAATTATAAAATTATTCATTGTGATGAATAGTACTTAATATTTGTTCTAATTAAAACAATTTCAATGTAATTTTTCACATGTTTAACTGATGTTATTAAATGCAGTTCTATATACATATTTTACAGTTTTCAAGTACTAAAAACTTGTATACAAGAGTATTTATATTTGTATATAATTTTGGGTTCGAGTACCTAATAGTTTAGTTAGTACCATATTATTATGTCTTCCGAGTAACGGAATCAGTGAAAGCAATAAGTAAGTGTAGAAATTGTTTTACAATACTATTTGTTTGTACCATTGACTAATAGATATTTTATTTAGGCATTATAATGTTTAGCTTGTATAACATAGATGTTTAGGTAGGTTGGATCTGAGAGCTGACTAGATGGGGAGTTTAAAGTCTAAGGTACGAGTGTTTAGTGCTAGTTTTTTTTCCGTGACACTATTGGCACGTTCTACTTTCTGATTGGTGGAGAGCTCGGAGCGTAAAAGTAGGTACAAAAAATTCGCACTAGGCTCTTTGAGGTAAACCGAGGCACAGTAACTAGACAGTAGTGTTAAGAGTTTCACTGTTCTAGTCTAGATTTTAGACACAAGGACAGAAAGTCTTCTTTACCACAACTTTTTCCATTTAAAATAGCATTAAGTGTTAGTTTCGTGTGACCATTTAGTCGGCTTTCAGACTGGCCCATACGTCGCCCATTAGTAATATAAATCATAGGGGACCTTGTAGATAAAAATAAAATTCCAAACGTATTAAAAACGCCATATTCGTGTATATCTAAACAACCAAAGCACCTTTTATATTGAATATTGAAATTTTGGTATTTTTATTTGACCTTGGAGTACAATTAAGTAATGTAAGTGAGATTTATCGAGCTCTTCGTTTAATCTGTGTAACAGAGACAGCAATAAGTAAATAAATAAATATAAATTTATATATATTTTAACTTTAGTGTTTAACGTAATTGGTGTATGTATTTTTGAAGTACCCTTAGTGTCGTGGGAGTGTGTGAATTTGTATAATGTTAGGTCGATACGCACAAATATTAGTTTAGTTGTGACGTGTGTGTGTCTGTGTGTATGCGACGGGCGAAACATTTGACAATACATAATAGGATAAAATTATTAAGGTTTAAGAGAGATTCCTAATAACGAGCAATATTAAATGCCTAAACGATAGCGTATTGTGATGTGAGTGTTAGCCTGTCATTTAAATATAATCATATTTTTAATTATACGGGTTTTATCACCAGCTTGTAGTTTTGATGTTTATTATAATGCATTGTGTTGTCAAATGCTTCGTCTTGGTTTAAAAACAGCATGGCGGGGTGACACGTGTCGTGTTGTTCCCTGACTGCAATGAGATGGTGTCAAAATATTGTATTCATTGATAATGACGCGATGAAGGTGGGGCTTCAAATGAATGATCATGATCTAAAAGGAAATATTCATATTGTTCCATTAAACTATATATTGAAGCTTGGAAAAAACGATGTAATATATTCGAGTATCGATATACCGATATACAATCGAATACAATCTCAAATAAGTCCCCACCCTAAGCGTAAGGCGTTGTATTTGTTGCCTACATCTTAACCAGGGATTATATCATCTAATTGAGTCCTTACCGACTATGAAATAAAGTACAATTTAATTTGTATGGCATGTAAACTACGTTTGTCATCAAGTGATTGTGTTATCATATTCAGTAGTAAGGTATCTGTAGGTTCTTTCTAACTCTAGTCATTATCGTTTTGTATAGCTGTTAATAGATGTTCATCTTACTGATAATATGGGGTTCACTGGTAAAATAGGAGCTTGTTAAATTTAAGTTAAGTTTAATCACCACATTTCGTCCTAGAATTCTGGATGTATAGATATTTAAAATTTGTTTCCATGGAAGGAAAGATGATTTTCCTTTTTAAGATTTCGACCTATATTCGACCTCGTTGTATATACGCACTCCTTTTAAATTAATCCTGTACAGTTATTCGTTATCCAGTATGTGTAGAACATATAAAATGTACGTACAAATTCAGATATGAGTAACTTTGATTTATTAATGCCATTTTACCCCTTTTAGCTGATGCTATAGTCCTTATAACCAGCCCCCCCTAGCCAAGTGACATTTTTACAAGCGTTAACGCTGATCAAATCGCTCAAATGTATGGAAGTGACAAGTCTGAGTCAAATGACTTATCGAGACCAAATGTCATTTCCATACATTTAATGTCATTTAACCGATTTCTATCATCGTTAACGCTTCTTGAAATGTCACTTGGCTAGGTGGGTTCTTAGTTACAGTCTATCCGATGTAGTCTAGCCTCATTTTACCAGTGAGCCAGCACAATATTATTAAATAATATTGTAGTATTAGTGTTATCGGAACAAACGTCGTTGTTCACTAGTTATCACTTTGCCACGAGTACTAATAAATTAATAATCTTAATGTCTGTAACGGAGTACGAACGTTTTTGATGTATACAGTTCATTGCGCGATATGTGTGGTGTTGTTGTTCAAAGATTTTAAGGTTGCCGTGCAGGGCACGATATGTATACTTGCCAATAAATAAGAAACGTCTAAAATATCGAAAAAAAGGTCCATTATACCATTCCTATGCGTGGAACTTGAAGAAGCACGTAATGAAACCCTTAATTACTCTGAAAAAAAAAAAGGAAAATAAATGTATAAAAACATTTACGGTTCCCTTTTTTTTTTTCGAAATAAGTATTAGGCTTTTTTAAAACATAGCCTAATAATTGTTGTTAGTGAGAAAACGTGAATTGTGTGACCTAAAAAAATATGAGTATTTCAAAGATTTTGATAGAATTGGACGTTTCTTGTTTCTCGTCTAGTACCACAATTGTACCATTTTAAACAGAGTATTCCGCGCTATTGTATAACCGGCCTAAGTTGTGGATATTGTCTGTATTTATTAGTATATAACTGTTTATTTATTAAAATCTATGTCGAATGTAAGCTCTTCTAATTAGCTTGCTTGACATTGTTAGTGCAATCGGTCTAATCTATATGTATTATTTTAAACTATATTTGTTATCAGAATGTTCTCTGAATTGTCTCTGAATTTAATGAATATATGAAAATCTTTTTCTGCCGAGCCTTTTCCCAAGCTATGTTGGGGTCGGCTTCCAGTCTTATCGGATTTCGCTGAATGCCGTATTTTACATGGAGCGACTGCCTATCTGACCTCCACAATCAATTGCTAGGTAATACAGTATTCAATAGTAAGACTGGTTGTCAGAATGGTAATGATTTAACGACTGTCAACGATCACTGTATGACAGTCGGGACCAACGGCTTAACGTGCTTACCGAGGCACGGAGGGGTCTCGATATGTTTACATATGGTCACCCATCCACGGACCAACCGCGGCGAGCGCGGCTTTACCTTTATTATCGGTCAATCCGTACGGCTTACACTTAGCCACGAGGCCCCAAGGAATATATGAAAATGCTTAGCACAAATTTCAAATCAAGCTAATAGACATACTATATTATTTTATCATTTGTATATTGCACTGCTGCGTAGAACACTTTCGTGGAACAGTGTTTTCTCTTCCAGTGCGCAATGGTTGACACACTGATGTCAAATCAAAGTTTTGAATTTACAGATTCCTAAAAACAGTTATTTCAAGTCTTACAAACCCCGCACTACTTAGAGTTACTAGTTGTTCAGAGTAGTCAGTATATATTTGAAATTGACGCTTATAACGTATTTAAATTTTAATGTTTAATATATTCCATAGATTAGATGGTTATTAAGAGAGTATATTATTATCCTACAGTAGGTGATTTGAACAATAATTTTAAGAAAAAAAAATATTTCTTGTTTTTATGTACAACATTTTTATATGTTGAAAATTGTTGTAATATTTTTGTTTGGTCGATATATTTATAAATACATATTTACATATTTTGTTATGTGTAGATAATAATTTATAACACCAAATAGTACCTTTCAGATTTGTATTTATATTTAATGCGAGAATTGTAAGCAGTGTGTAGAGATTTTGTTGAATAAATGTCATGTTTCGAAAGTTGTGTTTTATTGTATTAAGATTGGAGAAAGATGAATAACGGTCAATGAAGTTAAAGCCGAGAATACACTAGGAGACTTTTTATCCCACAACATGAGGCGCAACGCTCAAATCTACTTGTTGCCCTGCAACATGCTCCGCAACATGTTACGTATGACCGGACATGTTACAACCGCTCCGAGAGCAGAAACATGGTGAATATTGATATTTGCCGAATAATACTTCCGCCGTATTAAACATGAAACTTATGTTACAAAGTTTTGCTGGATTTCGTATCTAAATAAATTGTGTGCCCGCTTCAATGGCGCGCCATTTGTTGCAGGGTGTAGTCGTGTGCGCAACGTACCTTCCAACATGTCAGTAGGGTGGGGGTAAGGAAACCGCCATTTTGAACAATTTAACGTACCTACTTGTTGAGGGACATGTTCCGCAACATGTTGCACTATTTGTCTCATAGTGCATCAAAGGCACACTGAAAGCCGCGCGAAACTAAGATAGAGATATACTTGAACATAAATTGGTTTAAATATACAATGATATGTTCATATAGTACTGAACTAAGTAATATTTCATATTTAGATATCACTTTTAATGCAAAGCAATTCATAGAAACCTTTGGCCGAGAAACAACAGTTTCCTGCAATTAATTTAATATCACAACATTTAATAACCGTGCATTCTATAAATATTCAAAAGATGACTTAATAACCCATTCTGATCTTTAATATAAGATATTTAGGCTGCGTTCCCACAAGAGATGTGCCATAATGCAGCTCCTTCCTCGCATCGCTCATCTGCGCATAGTTTCACAGCATCGCTATGAATCCGGGTAGTACCTTCCTAAATCTGGTGGAAACGCTCACGGGTATTATATTTGAATTGTTTTTTTTTTACAATTAAGTAAAATTTTATGTATAACTATAGCTTGTAAAAAACCTATTGAAATAAATTGCGCTAGGGGAATCAAAAGTATACACCGAATTTTTATTTTTTTTATTTTTTAAAAGATTACTAGCAATGTGGGTCGCACATTACTAGTAATCTCGTTAACCCCTCGTGCTAAGCTAAGATGCTTGTGTTACGAGTGGGTTCACGTCGGTAGTGTAATGGTTGGGATTCGAACCCGCAACCACATGATCGCAAGTCTGACGCCCGAGCCATTAGGCTACCGCCGCTTTGAATTTCAAGAATCACCCTCACCGTCCCACAGCCTCGCACCGCTCAGCTGCCTCGCACCGCTCAGCTGCCTCGCTCATCTCTGGCGGAATCGCTGCCTTAACCACCCTTCTCTATCTAGCTATAATAAGATCACGTATACACATTATGGAGTGGTCAGTGTGTCAGCAGTTAACTGCGTTCGGTTGAGTGTCATAAACATTAGTTAACGGCCGTGGGGCGCATGACGCGAGATACGATTTATTGCCAGTTTAAGGGCTCGTACGTGTTAACATCTCGAGGACAAAAAATTAAATAATAAGTGCCTTTCTTTATTATGATGCTCTTTTCTAGATCTATAATGTATATTTCCGCACTTCGAAGTTCTTGAAGTTCCAAAATATTGGATTTTTTTTAACAAAATGTTATAATATGGTCAAGTCATTTATACCTAGGTACTTTGAGTTTTTTTTATAAAGCGTGCTAGCGATGTGGGACATACGTTACTAGTATAATTGTTAACCCCTCGTGCTAAGCCAAATGCTTGTGTCATGAGTAGGTTCACGTCGGTAGTGAAACCGCGACCACATGGTCGCAAGTCCGATGCCCTAGCCATTAGGCTTCCATAGGCTGCTTATTGTTATTTCGTTGCACAGTCGCCTTTCACCGGGAGTCGCGAAATAATGCGGATGAAAAATAAGGAGCTTGACAGTAACAACAGCGTCAACAAAACGTTTCAGAATTATTCTATTTTATGGTCCTAACAAAACTTTATGTCGCGAGCAGGGGGAATAAGCTGCTTCTATACGCGAACAATAAAATACACATCACACCTAAAACCACTGTAAAAATAAACGTTGAGAGCACATTTTATTATTCCGAATGAGAAGCAATAAGCTTAGGCTTTGTGAAAGCATCCTTGGGAGACTCGATTTATTCCATTCTAGTCAGCTTCTTCGTTGTCATCCCACTAGTGGGCTATAGGGCAATGACGAACGTTTTGTAAACGTTGGTTGTACGCCTCTCATTTTACGAGCTATTCTCTCCGGTCCTATGCGAATGTCACCTAAACAAAGTCTTAGTAGCGTAGGACTTGTTTACTCATTTTCAATTACGGTAGTAAAGCTTTTCGCTTGAGTTGACACTGTTTAGATGGCTGAGTGGTACCTGCAAGGTTTTTTCGAAGTAGCAGTAACTGATTTGGTTGCAGGTTCAATCCCCATCCTTTGTACTACAAGTTTGTAATACAAGCGTTTTAGCTTAACACAAGGGGTTAACAAGAAAATTAGTAATGTGAGTCCCAAATTAAATTATGAAACAGAAAAATCCTAAGAAATACAGACTCGTGTCTACCCTGTTCAATCTGGCGCGGCTCTAAATTTAATGACATTATTATGAACACTTGAACACCTCGTAAAGGGATTGAGAATTTGAGACCATTTACGCTTCACAAACCTATGAAATTTGTCTCTTCAAGGACTTCCACTCAAAAGAAAAAAGATTTAATATACACAGCTTGAAGGAATCAATTACAAAGAACTTAATGTGAACATTGTGAATGCTTTTGCAAGATGAGAGTTTTTTGAAGAAAAAAGGTAGCTAAATTAAATATTTGTAAAGAACATTAATGAGGAATGTAAAATAAGTATAAAAGGCAGTTTTCATTCAACTGTGAGTATCATCATTCTATTTAAATTTCAAAGATTTGTCTTGTATTACAATTTTCTCTATTTTATATTTTTCACATTATTATAGCAAAGTTTTCCGGTAAGACTGGCAGCGGACTCCAACATAGCATGGGAAAAGGCTAGGCTTTTCCCATGATATGATTTTTATATAAAGTTTTGAAACATTCTGTATTTCAGACAAAAATATCTACAAGTCATTGAAAGTTAATTTTAAACTTAATTTTAAATTTTGGGACAACTGTGCAAAATATAGATGCAAATGTATTCGCGTGACGGCTCACGCGAATACTTACATTTGCATCTCTTAGGCAATGTCCTTACGCCGTAGATTGTTCAATGTTCAGTGCGTCGGACGAAAACAATCGCACAACAGTGAGTTTAACCCAAAGGTTTAAACATTAATTACCTACTCCCAGAAGACTTACAAGCTTACTTGATAATATCTAAGTAAGAAGTTTTTAATTATTTTTACACTAATTGATACATAAGTACGTACAGTCTTGAGAATAAATATGTATACACATAGCGAAATTGTAAAACAATAATTTAACAGGAACTCACCATCAATTCAACTTTTAATCATTTAACAACATAAAATTATAACAGTTCTCAAATCATTTATACATTTTTGAGTTTCAACAAAAACTTCTCGCTGAATAATTTTTACAATTTTTTTATTTGTATACATATTTATGCTCGTGAGTGTACCTACTATATAAGCGTAGGCTAATTAGGTAGGTACAAAATTCTTGAACTAATACGATAGACTGAATTGAATGTGAATGTAAGTAAGAAAAAAAAAGTCTATTGATTGGTGATCCGTAGGTACCAAAAAAACATTATACACGTAAGTATTATTTTCTTTTCCAAAATAAGAAACATTAAGTAGTAAAGCCAATCAAAGTAGGAGCTATAGCTTATACACAACACGTACGAAATCGTGACTTTGTGGGAAATACATCGCGGTTGCCTAGGTAAGTACCAATGTGATCTTTTCAAAGTTATATGTACCTACTTACTGTCGACGTTGACGTACGAAATCATTGACAATCGGTGAAGGAAAACATCGTCAGGAAACCTGGATTGCAAAACTTGGAATCCAAAATCGATAACCCGCAGTGAGCCAGCGAGGATATCAATGCTCGTTACTTCTCTATATAAGAAGAGGCCTGTACCTATCAGTGGGACATTTATAGGCCGGCATTATATGGGACATATCAAATGAAGAATGCCTCATCATAATCATGGTAATTACCGTTATGTGCGACGTGCTGCTGATCCACAAATACTTGTTCCAAGTATGGGTTTTCTTTGTGCACGTGACTTGAATGTTTGTGAAAGCCGCGACACAAGGATTACATTACATAGAGCAGAAGTCGTTTAAAAGAAAGGAATGATGTTAGCTATGATTAAAAACAATTATAAAAGAATAAGTATCTAATATTTTTTTATTAGTTGTATTAAGAGTTGTACAATATTACCTGACATGATAGCAGCATCCCTAATATGATTAAGTAATAGGTACAAATTTAAATATTTTTGGAAAAAGTTATCACGATGATTTTATCATAGATTGCGTAATTACAGTTTGAAATTTATAATGTACTTTGCTAAGGTAAGTTTTCATTATTTTTATCAGTAACATCTCTCGAAGGGGTTGCGGAGCGGGAAAATGTGAACCTGTTGCTCCTCCCACGTTCCATAATGCCTCCCGATCTCCCAACCTCCCCTTATCACTTTATTTTGTGTTATAGTCAGTCGCTTGCGGGACAGTCCGCAGAAAGGACGCGTTCCTCTCAAGCAAGATGTCGCGAAACATTTTGCGATTGTAGTTTGTTTTTAACATAAATTAAATTCGGAACATTTGAAGAAAATAGAGCTGAATGTGTTAGTAGAAAGTGTGTATTTTAATTTATGATAAACATTTCTTAAGGTTGCATGTGAAAACAGTCGATAACTTCCAAACACCCTTATATAGAAAATAAATTAAGTTGGAAAGTAAGATATACTTCGTAGAAATGTTTTCATTTCGTCTTCTTTTTAGAAAAACTCTTATGTGTCACGGTGTTTCCAACTTTGAATAAATTGCAAATATTGCGTACAATGTTATTCTACTAAGGATTAGTAAAATTGTGCAAGGGGTCACAAATTTAAATAAAATATATACCTGATAAAAACTTAATTACTCTATACAAAATAAAATAATGTAAACATTTGTGTAAAACGTTTTATTACGGTTACATTTTCAGAAAAACTATGTTCTTAAACAGTGTACAAATATAACATAAAAATGCATGTTCTAAAACTATCGTGCCTGTTCTTCTTTGTACCGGTTTTATCCGGTTCTCTATCATCTCGAGTGGTGTACAAAGTGGGGGTCCTGATGGCCTCCCGGTTGGACTCGCCCTTTGACCTGGAGCGCTGCGGCCCGGCCGTTGACTTGGCCTTAGACAAGGTCAACGAAAAGTTTCTGGCGCATCACGGGATTGAGCTGCAGAAGGTGCAAGGCAGGTATGTTATCGAAAAAAAAAAAACTAGAACTACATTTAACTATTTAAGATTAAAGACAGATTAAGATTGCAGTGTGCCTGACAGGATTTACTATAGGAATTACGAATAAACACATGTTCACTATATTATATTGTCAGCACCAAACTCTGAAGCTGCTTCTGGTTTAATTAAGTATGCATTGTTTTGTTTTAGTTAATTATTGTTTGTTATAAGGTAGGATGAGACTGGCAAGTATAAAATCTGTATAAAAGTCTAATAACTAAAAGAGAGTTAAAAAAAATACTTTTGAAATGTTTAAATGGAAAAAGGTCGGTTTATTTACGGATATGTAACCGGGTTTTTCTGACGGGCTATATATTTACAAATGGGCTAAAGCGTACATCTGGTAAAGAGACGGTTTACATAATTTTAGCTCAGAATTAGTTATCCAATTTTTCACATCAATTATTTGACACCTAACTAACGTGTCACCGCATTACGAGGGTCAAATCTCATTATCGTACTCGCTAAATTTTAATGTACGTCGCTTCAGCGGTCTCGCTATATGTAATTTGTGACTTCGAATAATTTATGTGAAAAATTGGATAACACTTATTTCATTATTCACTCATTTTGACCAGAAATTTGTAAACATTTCCTATACTAGATTTTATTCTTCACCCCATTTGGATAGATTATTCTTTTATTGCCATATTGTATTTGATTGTAACTTTGAAAGAGGCTTTGACCCCAGAGTTTTCTTCGACATTTCTTATAAGGATAGACAGTAGGAAATATCGACTCCAGCGAGCTCAAAAAAGTGACGTATAAAAGTGGTTGTTAATCCTAATCGCAAAATAAATCAATTGAATTTGAATTTTGAACTACTAGATGCGCAACTGTTTAAATGGCTATTAAAAAAACGAACCTTAGTGTTACGGTTTAGGCATTCTTCGTATTCATTTAATTTCTTTCATTGAATAGTTTTGTATCAAAATTATTCGCTAAGTGTTTATAAACCATTGCATGTCCCCACCACAGTCAGTTGCAAATAAATCGTCTTAAAGCAAACACGCATTTTAAGTAACCAAATTCTGCTAACCAAACATCAACCATAATACAAAGTACAAATAGAATAAGTCGACATTAACCGAAATAAATTCCCGTTGACTTGAAAACCTTTTTCTACGAGTATTTACTGTAGTCGTACCTAACAACGCAATATCAGTATTTCAAGCAATATAGTCTTAATCCCCGACACAAGTCACAGGTGTAAAGCTACAATAATACCACTCAAATACACTTAACACCGATGTACACAGTTTCCCAAGTCTGCTAATGACGGTCCTATGTAATTGGGGGCGGGATTGCTTCTGACATGCCATTATCCAAGAACAATTCCAATTAACTACTGCTAAATGTTTAAATACAATAATTTTGCCATTTTCTTCGAAAAACTGAAGGTGCGATTCAGTTTGCAATTAATTTTACGGAGGTCTGCTTCGACTTCTGTCAATTGCAGAGTAAGTTCGATATTTATTATTAAGAAAGCTTTGGATATACATATAGAAAAGTATGCACCACTTTTCTCGTTTGTTTATATTAAAAATGCAGGAAATTAGAATTATGAATAATTTCAAAACGTTCTTTTTCAATTGATTCACCATCATCATCGTCCACAGCCCTTTTCATCCCACTGGTGGGCATAGGCCTCGCTTTTTACGCGCGGTTCTCCGGTCTTGTGCCAGTCTCTCCCAGATTCGACCCGTGACATTGACAATGTCATCTACCCATCTATCACCCGTACTATTGACGCTTCTTTTGCCTTGCCTTGGCCACCACTCTATCACTGTTTTAGTCCACCTGCCGTCACTGCGTCTGGACAATTGTTTGCTGATACTGAATTTCAGAAGAGTCTTTTTTTATTGAACTTTGAGATCCCAAAATCACGCAATCAGTTGTAAGCGTTTAACTTTTTATTATCGTTTTCTCTAGTGACATATAACGTTTAAGACCTCAACGGATTTTAATACCTACAACATACCACGCACTAGCAACTTAATAATTGAATTTATCTTCTAAGGTCCGTTGTCTAGTAAGTTGTCGTGGAGTTTGTGACCACTTGCGGGTAAAGTTCCAAGTAAAAGCTAGTATATTATTAATCATAAATCATTTAATTTTATTTACGGTGACTTACATAATAATAAAAGAAGAAGCATGTGTCGTGGTTGCCTAGCTGTTCAATGATCGGTTTCGCATGCAAATGGTTGCAGGTTTGAACCCAAGCAATTACCAATGAGACTTTTTAAAAGTTAATTCACTTTCTTAATCATTCAACGACATCATAGACAGACGGTAAAGGAAAACACAGCAAGGAAACCTGGAACCAAAAAAATGGGATCTAAAATCGCCAACCCGCAATGAGCAAGCGTGGTGATCAATGCTCATTGTCATTCCATCTCTATATGGGAAGAGGCCTATTCCCAGCAGTGGGACATTTATAGGTTGGTATTATAAGCATATTAAGCTACGGAATAGCATGCAAAACTTAAGCTTAAAACGAACATTTAAATACACTTAAGTTAATAAGTCATTTAGCTACGAAGTGCAGTCACATAGCAGGTATAATCCAAGTCTCCCCATCTTAAGGTCAGATCCGTCTGCGATCGTAAACCGAGGGCTTAGGTATCCACTTCGCATTTCCGACGTACAGCTTCTTTAGTGTCTATTACTTTCAGATCTTTCGTATCTTATGTGATTGGTTACATATTTTTATACTTCTGTTTTATATTATTACTAGATGACCCGGAAAATGTTGTTTTGCCATATTCACCCTTATGACTAAAGTGATACGGGTATAAAAAATAGTTTAAGTTACGACGTACCAGACCTACCGAATATACCGGAAAAAAAATCATTAAAATCATTCGGTGGCGTTTGGTTACAAACATTGACCCGAGAATGTACAGGATTAATTTTCAAGGAGTGCGTATATTCAACAAGATTATCAGTTGTATAAAACTGAACAACTTTACCCAAGGAACATAGGTCGAAATCTTATAATGGAAAATTAACTTTTCTTACAAAGAGACAGGTTCCGTGACTTATGTTTGCTGCGCTAGCCATACAAAGCCAGGGAAAGTCTTTTTCGTAAAACAATAAATAATTAAGATTTCATTAATTGAATCTCTACATTATTTCGTTGTCGCGATAAAGGCGTTTTGTAATTATACTACCGTAATGCGGAAGTAATGTGAATAAATCAGTAACCTTATCTAAATATTTGAATAAATAATAAATAAATGCTAATTCCAGATATTTCTATGTAAATTTTATAAAGATACGCTGAAGGATCGGGAAGGAAAACGAATTGTAATACATGATGACTCTCCCTCTTTCGTGGATTTAATTTAAAAGCTCTCCCGACGAGTAATAGCTTATATTTTCTCAGGTACTTAAGGAAGTTTTCTTGTTTCTTACCCGTAATACATAAGTTTGAAATGTTTTTTTAAAGTAATAAAACAAAAAGGTTTTAGCGTAAAATGCTGTCGCTGAGGCCGTGAGTTCAACCCCTAATTCCTTACGGCCATGATATATTTTAATCTATTCTAAAATACTATTCGTTTGGATTCGTATTACAAAAATATTATTTATTTTGGGATCAACATAATGTATTTGACGGGCCTGTTGGTCTAGTGGTTAGTGACCCTGACTGCTAAGCCGGAGGTCGTGGGTTCGATTCCCATCCAGGACAAATCTTTGTGTGATGAGCACGATCATTTGTTCTGTGTCTGGGTGTTATTTATCTATTATATGTATGTATTTAGAAATATATATCAGTTGTCTGGTTACCATAGTACTGATCCCAAAGTAGGCAGAGCCTAGTTTGGGATCAGATGACTGTGTGTGAGATTGTCCCAAGATATTTATTTAATGTATGATTTTTCCCATGCCGTTAACAAGGTATCTTATAAATGTATAATCGGAATGAGTACTGAATTATGTTTCCTTTTGTCCCCAGTTATCCCTCGTGCTCCGGGGCCATAGCCCCTGGGTTGGCAGCGGACATGCACTTCAAGGATGACGTCATAGCCTTTATAGGGCCGGCCTGTGCCTTCGCCCTGGAGCCCGTGGCCAGGCTCGCCGCCTACTGGAACACACCTATAATTACCGGGATGGGCGATCAGGTAACGTTGAAGATGTTCTTATTAAAAGATCACGATATTCTGAAAAAAAGTAAATTGATGTTTTTGCAGAAGGATGAGGATTTATGAAAGGACTGCCCAGCAGTGGGAACAGAGTAGGATGTAAAAAAAAAAAGATTTTAAACTAAGTTCAGCTGATATAGTCGAACTTATAAAATTTCGTACTATGTCTTGTGTGGACATCTGTTGTTTTAACATCCCTAAAATATGTACCACACTTAGTTCGCAATAAAGAATTTGATTTGATTTGATTTGATTTAAATTATAATTGCTTTTTAACGTGATTTACTTGAATTCATTAAAGGCTGATTTACCATCGTCAGATAAACCGCAACACGTCGCGCACAGTGGTAATTAGCGTGGTGACCTATACCACTAGGCTATCCGTGAAGTCAAGAACAAAAGTTATCTGTCGCTGAGAAAGTCAGTACTTAGAGTCATATATTCATAAGAAAATAATACCTTTGTAGTTTTTGCAATATTTACTTAACAGAACCAACAGAACACTCTAATGAAAATCATAGTATACCCTATATATTTATAAGTCCTTCACGAAGACAAGACGGTTATTTCCTTTGAAATAACAGTCGCTGTTTGCTATAACTACTTATACAACGTGTTACAATTTACCCCGTAAAAATATAATTAATTATCAAAGCCAATTTTGTCATTTATAAATGTTTGCTATCTCAATACAAGGATGTCATTATACTCAAGTACTGGCTTCAAAAAATTACAAGTTGGAAAAAAAAATATGTTGTCAATTTCTTAGTTAGGTATTTTAAAAGATTTGTCGTTCCGCGAATCAGGTACAAATAAATAGGAAGTAGTGGTGGCCTAACGGTTCAATGACCGGATTTGCATGCACATGGTTGCAGGTTCGAACCCAGGCAAGTACCAATGTGACTTTTTCAAAGTTATATGTACTTTCTTAATCATTCTAAGACATGATTGACAAACGGTGAAGGAAAACATCGTGAGGAAACCTGGATTCCAAAATATTGGAATCTGAAATCGCCAACCCGCAATGATTAAATATTGTGAATGTACTCATTAGAAGACCCCATTTAACCTTCGGTTTTACGGGCACTTTTGTATCACCCTGTGTTTACGTATAACAAACCAAGCAGTTCTTGTTTGACTTCTAGGCAATTATCTCCAGTGACTTGTAGCCTGTAGGAGATATCTTGAGTGTCATGTCGCAGTCTAACGAGACTAAAAATAACCTCCCTAATCTTTGCTGTCTGCATCCAGTCTTCATTATTTTTACTTTGATGCTGAGGGAAGTGACCGAAACTCTGTGAGATTCTTACCTCTATCTATACTAACAGATAGAAAGAAAAAAAATTATTTTTGTTTTTATGTAACGGTGTCGTTGTGGCCTAGTTTTTCAATGATCGGATTTGCATGCACATGGTTGCATGTTCGAACCGAATTTGTGTTTAAAGTTTTATAAGGTTTTTTACTTATCACAGCACAGTAGATACTGACTGAAATAATTATTTCGTTATATAGTAAATTGGTCGGAATAGATAGAGATATTTTTTGATAGTTGATTGGATATGGCGTGCTTAATGAAGACAAATAACTTAAGTTGTTTACAAACAATGTACATACAGGATAATCTCAAAGAAAGATTTTATGGGTAACGGGATTTAAGATAACCATTATGAGGAGTTCATATGTGATTCAACTAACAAGTAAATTATGCTCGAAATAATATTGTGAACGAATTTTTGACTGCGGTTTTCTGGCTCCAAAAACAGAAAAAAAACTATTGTTTCATTTCACAATTATTTTACTAAATAGTCAGAGAATACAGACACTTCCATTAAAATTTAGATTTCACATCAGAAGCTGTATCTACAACTGTACGATTTCGATTGAATTAATGTAGGTACATAATAATAAGGTAGGTAGGTAAAAAAAAAATACTGTGTCAACTAAAACAAACTTGCCGCTTTTCTCAAAGAATGTTATCAGAAACAAAAAAGGAAAAATACAGATTAACTATACGACAAACGATCAGCTAAATGAGTGATTAATGTTGTTGTCGTAGTAAAATGCTACGCACGTAGCACGTAGCAGCGCGTAGGCGTAGATCGTAGACGTGGCTTATTAGTGCTATTATTTATTAACTTGCAATACAAACAATTCGAACGACGACCTCCGTGGTCGAGTGGCGTACACACCAGTTTTCAGGTGTCGCCAGCTCTGAGGTCCCGGGTTCGATCCCGGACGAGCCCGGACGCGTCAATGTACAAAAACTCTTTTCAACATTGTCTCGGGTCTGGGTGTTTATGGTAGCTTCGTTGTCTCTGATTCCATATACAAGTGCTTTAGCTACTTACTTTGGATTCGGAGCAATGTATGTGATGCTGTCCACATTTATTATTACTATTAATTAATTTATACTATGTAGGTAGAAAAACTAAGTAGGTTTGTTATAGGATTGATTAGGGGATATAAAGATGAACAAAAGGTAATTATTTTTAGTTTTAGACTTGTTTAATTAACATAGTTTAGTATTATGAAATAAGATAGTTTCCTTTTTCATTATTGTCATAAAATTCTTTATTTTGAAAAAAATAATATATTTAAAGATGTTTATGTACTAGTTACATCATAACCGCTTTTGACTGCATTGATTCAAAATTCTATCTGTTATATGTTCGGTTTGGATCGCTAACTAAATTATGATATAAGTTATCCGCTTAGTAATAATTCTTAAGTCAATGAAGAATCTCAATTCTACTTACGTGAAAACTTACGCGGCTGAAACCGCAGAGCACAACTAGTTATTGAATTATTGTTTCAAGCCAGACAGAAAAAGAGGATTTTAATTATGAAACTATTTTTAAACCTATTAAAAATTAAAACTAAACTTAACTTAAAAACTTAGGTATAAGATAAATAAAACTATCTACAAAAAGAAGACTTGCTAACCATTATTAAGCAAAGGCTAACAGGCATCAAAAAATTCATCGTCATCTTTGTCAATGACGGGAAACGTTTTTATGAAACTTATGTTTTATTACAATTTCCCTTCGGATCCCCAGTGCGACTGCGGCTTACCCGACCAGACAATGTCGCACTTACTGGAGTGCCCAAAGTTTCCGAACACCTGCACTTTGGAATATTTAAATCTGGCCAATGATGCCGCAGTTCATGTTGGCGCATCAAATTTAAATACTCAGTTCTTGAAAAAGTGTACCATAGACTAGAAAAGAAGTTTAGTTTTTCCCAATAATTATTTTATCGTTACAATTAATGAAATACAAAAGTTTATACTTTTAATATTCCGAAGCCAAACTTAAAGCTGAAGATTTATCTGAACTTATTAGATTTTGTATTGAGATCAGGCGAAGTTTGGGTAATTTAATGTTTGTTATTGTACAGGTAAAATCAATTAGGTATGAGAAGTTTTTTATATAATGTAAAAACTTTGTAATTGATTTTACCCATCTTATCTATAGCAATCTTATTTTTTTTTATGTTGTGGTTAAACGTAGTTTGTTGGATATGTGTATTTATATATAGGATATATATCGATAAAATATACATATAATTTTTACATATATTATGTCTTTATGTATGACTAACTGTAAAAGTTGTAAAAATACTGAATACATATTTTATTATTTATTTATACTAATATTATAAAGCTGAAGAGTTTGTTTGTCTGTTTGAATGAGCTTATCTCAGGAACTACAATATAATTCGTACAATATAAATCGCCGCGATAGGCGAAGTCCACGCGGGTGTTCCCGCGAGTAAAAGCTAGTTAAATAATATCTTGAATGTGATAGATATCTTCGAACAGTTCTTATTTTTGTAATTTTATGAAGCCTTTTGTACCTCTTTCAATGTCAATTTCCTTATTTTTCCCAAAAAGTTGACTGGCGGAAAATGCTTTGTGGCATTAGGTCCACCTTGTATACCAATTTGTACAAGTCAACGACTAAAATGTTGTAAAAAAAAATATGCATTTGCGTTCTTCTTCTTCTTATGGTGTCGATGGCAATCATATTGTGTCAGCCCAGAATTTTGCTACGAGAACTGCATTATCAGTAGCCTTCATTAAATCGTCCAGCGTGTAGGTGTTAGGGCACGAAGGACAAGATAGTAGGTGTTCCATTGTTTGGGGTGTAATACCACATCTGCATCTAAGGTTAGATGTGTCCCCAGTTACAGATTATCTTTGCTTCGGCCAACCTGAGTCCGAAGTCGGTTTAGAGACTTCCAGGTTGGCCAAGGTAGCCCATGTCCTGCAGGGAGATTTTCTTGCGGTGGGACAAAGGGGTCAGGTAAGATATTCGTTAATAAAGACTTTATTCAAAGCGTGCGATTAAAGAGCTCATTATACAGACCATTTTAGATTCGAAGCCTAATCTTAAGAAAAGATATATTCAAATCAAATATTTATCTTCTCACTATAGAATCGGCATCGTAATTTAAAACGTAAAAGTCTAAAGCGATTTTAAAATGAACTTTACTTTTTGCTATCACATCTTTCATCAAATAGCAATCATGATAACCATCAGATCAGCTGCAGATCAAACGCAGTTAATGGAAAACTTTGACCTGATCCTGTCAGCTTAACCCCTCACTCTTTACTTAGTCTTCCGAAGGGTTATAAGTAGTGACCGACCGAAACATGTTTTTTTGCCGAAACCGAAACCGAAACCGAAGGTTCGGTTTCATTGTAGTTTCGGCCGAAACCGAAACCGAAACCGAACCTTTTATAAAAAAAAGTCCTTAAAATGTCGAAAAAATGTTAGTAAGCCCGTTTTTTTCTAAAATTAATATCTCGCCAACCTATAATTACAAGTTTCTACTTTCAAAGATTTATCACAATGAAATATCAGCACAGTTACAGAGGTTCTGTTTGAAAATTTAACTACCCTATAAAGAAAAAAAAATACATTATTTGTAACACAAAGTTAGCGATTTTTTAACGGTCGTATAAAATAAAACAAATTTATTATTAAAATATGATGCTCATATATTATGTTTATTTATTTTCAGTTACTTACATTTTAACTGCACGGATAGCCGAGTGGTATAGGGCACCACGCTAATTACCACTGTGCGCGACGTGCTGCGGGTTAGATTCCCGCATGGGACAAGCATTTGTCTTCTTCTTAGCGTGTCGATCAATGGCAATATGATGATTATATTTTGTCAGACCAGTACTCGGCCACGCAGACAGCATTGTCGGTGGCGTTGTAAAGATCTTCGCGTGTGCAGGGGCCCAATTCTCCTATTTTTAAACCGTCCGATGGCAGTGTAATGATCGTAATGTCGACGATTTTGTAAAAAAAAATAAAGCCCATTAAGTTTGAAATGTCAGTAAGGGATTACCAAATTATTGGCAATCGTGCTAAGATACTATGACATACACGATTTCACAGATTAAATGCTTAGAAGAATACCAAATGTGCCAAAATCAATCGAAACTACGATCATTACACTGCCATCGGACGGTTTATAAAATAGGAGAATTGGGGCCCAGGTGTTGGGACACGCTGGGCAGTTCAATAAGTGGGCCATGGTTTGAGGGAAAATGCCGCACTCACATTCTATCAAGCATTTGTGTGATCCACAGATACTTGTTCCAAGTCTGGGTGTTCTTTGTGCATGTGATTTGAATGTTTGTGAATCCCCCACGACACAAGGATTAAATTCCTTAGTGCGGGCGTCGTTTTTATTAAAAAATATATATATACTCACAAATATCACAATCAGTTAGCCTCGAATGGCTAATTCAAATATAATTAGATAATCAAAATAATCAAATTGTTAATCATATAACCAAATCGTTAGCCGAGCGCGACCCGAAGGGGCGATGTTGTAAGTTTCGGCGCGGCCGAAAGGTTCGGCCGTTTTTGGCCGAAACCGAAACTCGGGCCGAAACTTGATTTTTTGGCCGAAACTGGCCGAAACCGAAACCGAAACCGAAATTTCGGTCGGACACTAGTTATAAGGGTTAATGGGATTTAAGATCCATGTAGTTAAGTGTGCGATGTTTGTTAAGCAATTGTTTGGGCAACTAACATTTTTTTTAATTAAAAGTTAAAATAACCAATACTCTTATACTGTGGGCTGATGTATTGATTTAAATTTATTGAATACTAGCTGTTCCCCGCGACTCTGCCCGCGGTATCTAATTTTATAGAAAAAAAATATAGCCTATGTTACTCAGGGCGAATATCTAATGGTGAAAGAATTTTTGAAATCGGCACAGTATTTTTTGAGTTTATTCATTATAAACATACACACAAAAATACAACAATACAAATCTTTATAATATTAGTGTAGAAAAGAATTTTCAAATTGAATCTAAATGAAGGATTATCGACTTATTTTGAAGTATGTTATTACGGTAAATTTTACATGGGAAGAAAGTCAAATTTATACGCAAAGGTATATGGCATGTATCAAGAGGACTTCGCATTCAATAGCAAGAACCTAAAACATTATTTCAAATATTTTTAATTTTAACAACAATGTGTATTATTATAAATAAATATAAAGTATGTGTCTCTTGCCCCACCTAAACATATATTTTATACTCAAACCTTGGACCCTATAACTATGTTAGTCCAATCAAATTATAGAGATTCTTTACAGGGTCGCCTTGACATTACTAACTCAAAGCATGTTTATCTTCTCCGAATTCCCGTACCCAGTAACTTATGCAAACAAATTTATATCTTAACACCGTATAAATAACGTTTAATTTTGCGAATAATGACCCGTATTCACCCTGAATCCTAGTATTTTAAAGTAATTTGGAATAATTTAGGCACGCGTGCCTTCCATGATTAAATTCGAAGCATTAGGCGTCGTATTGAGTGTCATTATTCTAATTAAACATTTCTAATGGTTCGTCTCTAAGGTAAAGCTAAGGTTAAGGGCACGTCCATCTTGTTGAGTAATTAGAGTCGCTAAAAGGTTCTCGCCGGCCATTTGTTGGTAATGGAAAGAACAATAGAAGTACGAGGTTTAAGAGCAGAGCATTGTCTGTCGCACGATGGACTTAATGCTAATCCTGGCCTCCAAAGCCTTTCCATTTGTTCCTAACCTTTGAGTTATTTCAACGCCATTTAAATTACGAAAGCCTTTCATTTGGACAGTGTTTTTTGTTCGAATAATTTGGGTCTTTGATAAAAAGATGTATTATATCAGTATCACCATTTCGTTGGAAATATTTTTGTTATAAACATGGTTTGACATTAATGCAGTTATTATTTCATCATAATAAGTAAAAATAAGTTAGGTATACTAGAATGCTTTTAAATAAAGTGGTTTTTATGGTGTTATTCTAAAACTGTTTTTTAGCTTAGTTCACAATACAATGAAAAGAAGCTTAAATCTCGTATGCGAAACACATTCACACAAAATTGCAAAGACTTCGTTCGAGTATATTACCCACATAAAATTTTATTCTACCGAACCTTTTGTACGTCAAAGTATCTATAACAATATATACTCGTAAAAAGTATAATTTAATTTAAAAAAGATCCTATTTCACAATCCAAGATCGTACTTAATAACTTGAAACGTGTCTTTATGCGGGATGGAAATATAAGATTGATTGTGATATAAACCTTTATCGGGCATGTTTTCAGTGACCTTATGGTCAAGGGTACAAACAAATCAATGAGAGAGCCCGAGAACTTGGCATTGACGTGGAATGAGATTGGATTGAAATGTAATGAGCCGACAAACAATATACTTTGGTAACACACGCGGTTTCTATTTTAGACTCGACTTTATTGCGTGTTTATCGAGTTATCGCCGGGGTGAATTGTTTTGGCTTTCGATAGATTGTCTAACTGATAGTTCCATACAGGATTATTTTTTATTTTTATTTCAAATCTTAGAATTGAAAATTAAATATTCATACAAAGTGACAAGTCACGTGACTGTTTGTGTGAAAAATTGATTTACAATTTTAAAATTTCGATCTATGTTCCTTAGGGAAAGCTGTTCAGTTTTGTGCACCTGATTACCTCGTAGAATATAGGCACTCCATAAAAAAATAATCCTGTATTAATAGGGCGTGCTTTTATTTTGCTTTTTTTATTGATAAAAGTTAGTACCTTCGAAGAGTTTTATTTGGCGTTCTTTGGAAGCTTTTACAGTAGAGTTTGGATGTTAAAGATGGTGTCCCGAAATATCATTATCATATCACTCACGGTGAGTTCGGTGTAATTTCCCATTTTCTTTAAGAAAATTACAATTTTTTATTAGGATTGGATTGCCCTTTATTTAATCTTATGTAATAAACTTGTATATTGTTTACATTTATTTGTCTGCTAACGACAATTTTAATATTAAGTTCACTATTGAAAACAAGAACTGTATTTATAAATGACTATCTTTTGCTCAACGACGGGCTTGGTAAGTTGGCTCGGAGTGTAGCCAAATAAAATTAGTTGTTTTTTTTATTGTGATATTTTTAGTTTAATTCTTTATTTTTGTTGTTTTTGTTTTATATTTTGATTTGTGCGTCTCTACTGTGGGGCAATAAATACTTTTTCTTTCTTTCTCTAGTTTTCACCTGCATAGGCATCGTTCATCGCGGCTTAAAGTTGCATATAGTCTTGCTTGCTTCGATAAATGGGCTATATAACGCTAAAAGAATTTCTATTTCTCACCTCAGCCAATCAAGCAACCAAACTCATGAGCTTTATAATATTAATACAGATATAACCTATTGTTAATTAGACAGCATTGTAATATAATACTGATGGTTAATAAGCTAGAACCCGAACTAATGATTAAGATGTTAATACAACAATACCGTAAACCAATAGCATGTTGTGATTTAAACCACAATCATTAAGATGTATACACTTAGCGTATCACGTTTCTATTAATTAGTGGAATATGAGAGCTTGACTATTATATTAAACTAAACTAATTAATCAAAACCTACTCCAAAAACCTTTAAGACATAGTGTCATAAAATATTATAAATAGGTATAATGACTTAATATTGACATTATTTCAAATGCTATATAAAAAAAATCAAACCATTGCCGTCTTTCACTAACATAAAGCGTAAGAAAAAGACGGCAACAGATAACAACTTAACTTAGAAACGTCAAACTAGTTTTCGCTTTGAACATCACAGCGATTTTAGAGCACACGTTTGTATTTATCGGCAAAGTATGAAAATTTTTGTCGGAACAAAACTGGATAGTTTTAATTTTCGTCTGTCCTTTTCTAAATATGTACAAGTGAAAAAGATACCGATGGGCTTAAATTAGTTTAGTACGTGTTTAATAGAATCGGGCCCATTGTAGTCTGATAAATGTGAAGTAACAATAGAATTGAATATACTTGGTTTGTTAGAACATTTTGTATCGTTGTCTAAACGGAATGAACTATTATTTCAGTAAATCTAGTATGTTTTTCGTTATAGTTTATTATCCGCCTGTCTGCAGTTGGTTGTATCGCACGAGTGGCCATGAGAAGTTAAATATCTTGAAATGTTGTTGAAATGTATACTAACATTTTTCAACTCTAATATAAGCTGTGAAGTTATAGGTATGTTTATAGACTAGAACTAGTTACTATTTACTTTTTTAGGCACAGTTTTTTTTTATCTTTTTTATTTTACTTAATCAATGGTTAAGTATACAAACTAATGATTTCTGATTTCGGTAAAACGCGTTTTGTTTGTCTATCAAAGGCTCAAATAAGTTAATTATTTAACCATTTGTCAGAATAAAAAATATGAATAAACGTGTTCTACCTAAGGTTATTTAACAATTGGTGAATGACGTGACACAAGCATATTAGCTTAGTAGGAGGGGTTAAAAAGATTACTAGTAATGTGCAACCCACATGCTAGTAATCTTTTCATAAAAAAAAATATTGATTGAGTTAACTGGGGAAAAAAAATCTGAGTCTTAGTCTAGCCTTAACCCAAATTAGCTATTGCGGCCTGCGCGGTTGAGCGTCAAAAAGCAGCTAATAGCCTACCTCGATTAATGGGATATTTAACACTGAAATAATTTTTCAAATCGGATTAGTAGTTCCTGAGAATAGCGCGTTCCACTAAACTAACAAGCTTCAGCTTTGAAATATATAGTATAGACA
Organism: Plusia festucae; assembly: GCA_950381575.1. NCBI lineage: Eukaryota > Metazoa > Arthropoda > Insecta > Lepidoptera > Noctuidae > Plusia > Plusia festucae. Next base: position 3,357,415 of record OX494447.1, read on the forward strand.
AGGTTGGGCTTGGGTTCCAGCCTCATCGGGTTCAGTTGAATTTTACTTGTCTTCTGCCTAGCCTTTTCCCAAGCTATGTTGGGGTCGGCTTCCAGTCTTAGGTACCGGATTTAGCTGAATACCGTATTTTACATAGAGCGACTGCCTATCTGACCTCCACAACCTATTGCTAGGTAATACAGTATTCCATAGTAAGACTGGTTGTCAGAAATGTAATGACTTAACAACTATCAACGATCACTGTATGACAGTCGGGACCAACGGCTTAACGTGCTTTCCGAGGCACGGAGGGGTCTCGATACCTATGTTTACAAATGGTCACCCATCCACGGACCAACCGCGGCGAGCGCGGCTTAACCTTTATTATCGGTCAAACCGTACGGCTTACACTTAGCCACGAGCCCCTCTTGTCGAATTTTACCAGTAGATTTTTGTATGGAGCGACTGCCTATCTGACCTCTACAATCTATTTTACTATGCAGCACAGTAGTCCCTTTTTCATGACTGGCAGTCAGAGTTGTCATAGTAACTATTCTGATAGTTGTATGTCATGCAAGCGCCGAATAATCCATTTCTATTAACTAATTCTGTTGACAGCCGGCTTAATTCGGATTGGCTTCAGTAGATGAATCTCTTGTTTCGTATTACATATGATAATGGAGTTTCTGCGGAAACCAACATATATTATTCGTGATTTACTTTAGACTATACAAATATATTAGTAGTCTTTATTTATTTAATACAGGAAAGACTTGTATGTTTGTAACGAATAAACTCAAAAACTAATAGACCGATTTCACAAATTCGTTCACGATTGGAATGCTACTTTATTCCAGAATACCTATATTTCTTACCTGAAAAAAGGTTAGGTATAATTTTTTTGGTTAGATGCTATTCATTGTTTCAGATCTTACTCGCCGGTATTATATAAGTTTTTGTATGTACATTTGCTAACCAATGTCCATGCGGGCGAAGCCGCGGGCATCAGCTAGTTATCCATAAACAAAAATCTTTTGTATTTATCGCTCCTTCTATTTGTGCAAACCTTTTTAAAGGGATTAGAGGAAAAACAGACAGTTCCAGAAACAGATTTTATTTCGTTATTTTGTAATGATGTTAAAACGAATCTATTTGTTTTTGCACTAATTACTGTATCAAAGAGTCAGAGCAATTAAGAAACTTTTTTCATGGTCATTATTTATGAAATAAAGTGATACGTTTAATGTAATCTGTTGTAGATGAGAGTCCTACAATAGATATTATCACATGATAAAGATAAATTATCTCACAATTTCATTTTGCCACACACTTTTTTCAATACATAATACTAATTTTGTTTCGCAAGAATTTGGTTTACTTATCCCATAATTAAACACAATTATGTTTCCGTAATTATCGTTTTCTACACACAGATTATATTTCTATCATTACATGTTTATCTTACAAATATCTTCAAATAAACGCGGGAGTGGAATCCTGGCGCCGCACATCGGATTCTTTGAATCCTTTGATATCACATGAAAGGGAAAACGTGTAATTCTAGCGATTGAATGAATTACTATGAATAGATGCATCAGTATAATACGCTCATCTCTCATCTTGTCCTTTATGTGACACTATTTTATATCATTATTGTATTTGGTTAGTGCTCCGAGTAACTATGTCATTTCGAGTCTGACCACAAATTACCTACTACACTTGTTTAACTTGACTATCTAAATTATTGATATAATAACAAATATTAATATAAGAATATAATAAAAGAATAGAATTTATTGCTTGTCTTTACATCATTTTATGACTAAATTAGCAGAGTGTAACAAAGGTAATTATTTAAGTTTGCATGGTTGTTAACAGTGATCCCCAAACTAAGCCAAAGCTTGTATCTTGGGGGCCAAAGTGTGGAGGATACATTAAATTATAATTCTTCGTTTGTTAGGTATTGTGAAAGGTAAAAAAACTCTTCAGCTTATACAGCTGAAGAGTTTGTGATATTAAGTTTTTATAGGTAGTACGAGACCAAAAAACTAATGCTTTTAATTAATGGACGAATGAAAAAGATGAGTTTTTGTATTAAAGCAGTCATAGTAATTAAAATCTCGTGTATTACAACTTTAAAACTTGTTATTCAACAAGTGTAATTACAAATTTTAATAGTACCCGCTCTTGCTGTTCTTTATTTTTTTAAGTTTTAATTAACATCGTGTGATGTTTTTAAATATGAACGAATTAAAATTAGTCGTCATTTAACATGAAATTATTTTGATGAGAAATACGCAGGTGAAATCGTAATCAAATCACATATAAAAATTTATCGAAATGTAAAGTTTTTAAACGTTTAGTATAAATTATTTTGCTTTTATTTTATGCTTGATATAAACATTTAATATCAAGCAATGAACATAGACAACTTTGCAGCAATGCATAATCTGTCGATGTAATTTATAACAGAGGTATAGTATATTACCTATCTATAGGTTTAATATTTATTTATTTATTTACCACAAGGAAAACCAACAGCTATACAAAATGTGAATAATCAATAAGGATAGAAAACATAAAGCCAATATGCTCCTTTACTTAATAAAGAGTGTTAACAGTCAGATAGATAGTTAGTGTGAAATATGATAGCTATTTTCAGATAAATGACGCACACTGTTTGATGTCTTGTGTTTTCTTTCTCAGTCATTGCATCTCACTATCATCATCACTTTTAAAATAAAATATTGAAAATGTTTTAATTAAAAACGATAAGAATCATTCGATCTCTCGTATTAATCTTAGGACAGCTCACACACGGCCATCTGATCCCAAACTAGGCAGAGCCTGCACTATGGCCACCAGACAACTGATAAACATACTTATATATTTCTAAATATACACATATTATAGATAAATAACACACAGACGCAGAACAAACGATCGTGCTCATCACACAAATATTGTCCTGGATGGGAATCGAACCCACGACTCCCGGCTTAGCAGTCAGGGTCACTGGCCACTAGATCAACAGGCCAGCGAACAAGTACCAATGATATTCTGTTCTAACTCTGTTTCATAATATCTTAATTATTACTATTATTAGTATACGTATTAAGATATTATAATTCTCCAGAGTAATCGTTAAGTTGCCTAAAAACTTTTCAAATTTTCGCAGTAAATAGGAAGTTAATTTACGGGAAGCACATGTTAATTAACATTCACCTCCGACTGTAATGAGTTCCGGGTGAATTTATGATTATAAGAATGATTTCCGAAGCTTATAATGTTTAAAATAAAATTATAAAACATAGCCGCAAATTTAATATAGTTAAGTGTTACTACTTTTATGGATGTGTATCTCGCTCAAACATTTAAGCTTGATAAATATCTAGTTTGATACTAGCTTGACTCTTCCTGGATATTCTATACCTTTATGGATGGTCCAAGAGAGTGTCGTAGAAATATACGAGTATAACATTTTCATGTGTTATACAGCAATTTAAAAGGAGTGCGGATATTCAACGAGGGCATCAGGTGTTTGTATGAAAAGGTGATTTTCAATTTTAATGTCAGTAGATCGAAACATATGGCGTTATAATAAAATTAAGTCACGGAATTAAGGCGTACTCACGCATTTACCTTTAAGGATTGACGTTTCGGGGTTACAGTGGCCGTGGTCGCAATCAGACTAGAGATGCGGTGTCATGGCTCCGTGCGCATTTTTTATCTACTCCAAGTTTTTCATCCACCCTACAGATTACACAAAATAAAAAGGAAGGAGAAGACTTCCGATCTCTTTCAAACCATTGATTGTTGACCAAGTAAACCTTTACACGATGGTGGAGATTTGCTAAGTGTCGTGTGATCACGTCCTGCACGTATTTGCATGCCGCGTCGCTTTGTAAATAAGCCATATTGGCTCTGCCGCCTGCTTGTATGAACGTGATTAAAGTTGGGGTCATTGTTTGTTATTTTGTGAAGTTGTTAACGAAGAGTACATCTATGGAGTTCCTTGCAATTTTTCCTACATAGCTGTGCTACATAAGGATGACATTTTGGATTTTGGAAACGCGCTCTTTGCTTCAATAGCTTTAAAACTAGCTTTTCTAAGGCGCTTTTTATATTTTCACTTTATGCTTTTGTTGATATTGTTTTATTGTTTATTCTTTATCCTCATATTTTTTAAGTTGAAATAAAGGTTTTTTTAGATAAATACAAAAATGAATTCAAAATTCTTTGAATTAAATTTTTTTGAAAAACGTTTCATTTAAGTCAATAGTCATTGACACATTTTCTGCGAAACGTAATTATTTCTGCGAATGAAGGACAATCACTTTCTATTTACAATGACATATGTTTTTCTTTTGAGTCTAAATACTTGAAAAAAAATTCAATAATAAGCTGTATCTTTATACTTTTTCTACGATGGTTAATTTGTTTTATTTAGTTTTCATAAATCTATACTTAATATTATACAGCTGAAGGATTTGTTTGTTTGAACGCGCTAATCTCAGGAACTACTGGTCCGATTTTTAATTTCTTTCACTGTTAGGTAGCCCACTTAATGAGGAAAGCTATTGACTACTTTGCCGCGATAACCAGCGCCCACGCGGGCAGAGCCGCGAGCTAGTAATAAAAATAACAAATAATAATAAAAATATAGCAAATAATAAAAACCTAATTATTTGAAATCTTAAACAACGTAGTAGTATAATATGTAATACAGTTATCGACATTCTTACTTTCAATTAATACGTTTAACGATCTCTAACAAATTACTTGGAACCAATATATTTTCGAGATTAATTAAAATTAATTAAATTTCTATGTAAACTCATCTTATGAATACTAAATGAGATGTTGACCTGTTTTATGAAATCTTTGATACGTTTTAAAATGTATTTTAAAGAGATATTGAGTTGAGAGATCTTATTTGCTAATTCATTATGGATATATCTTTGAATTCGAGTTAGTAGCTCGTTTATGAATATCGAATTTATATTTTAAATTTCTTCTCACTTTTATTTCAATATACGTGCATTTATATTATAATTTAAATTGGTTGTTTTAATTTGAATTCTAACATTTTGAAATGATTGTTTTGTTTTGTATTTTGTAAGAGATCCTTTCGCAAAGCGAGTTCAAGTGGGCCTCTACATAAGTCTTGTGAAGTGTTTCATGGTTCTGTTAGGTTTGTATCCTCTTACCATCTTCTCGAAGTGGTACGTGAAACGTCTCATTAGCATCCAACAATTAGGTACATCTTTTGTTAATATGATTGTGAAGCAAAAATTGTGTTACTTTTTTATGAAAATTAAGTTAGTTAAGGGAAAAAAGTGTATGAAATTTGGCATTAGTTGAGTTTATAATATATGGAGAAGGAGACTAGAAAGCCAATATTTTTTATAAATAAATATCCTTTAAAATACATTTTTGAAGCGGCGGCGGTAGCCTAATGGCTAGGGCGTCGGACTTGCGATCATGTGGTTGCGGGTTCGAATCCCACCCATTACACTACCGACGTGAACCCACTCGTAACAAGAGCATCTTAGCTTAGCACGAGGGGTTAACGAGATTACTAGTAATGTGCGACCCACATTGCTAATTAGTAATCTTTTTCAACAAAAAAAAAAGTAAATTTAATTAATAAAACAGCATACACATTACGATACATATTACACACTCACTAATATACATTTTTATTTACAGCTATCACAATTTTTTCTTCTAGCTAGGTACTACTATCACCCAAATCATGAAGTAGGTTTATGTCAGTGATGTTGAACCTTTCGATCACGAATGGTTCTCTAGTTATTTTAACCTTATCGGAAAATATGTAGTTTGTCAGAATCTAAATGAATCGACAGCAGCGATTTATACATCATTTCAGATTTTATTGCCGTACGCACCGTGAAAGTGTTTTTTCGCGAACAATGAGACGAGACAGCAACCATTTAAATTAATGACTTTTTATCACGTTATTTCAAAAGTTTGTATAGGCTTTATTTACATGAATATATTTGATACACTGTTACGTATACCGGTTTTAGGATGTACCAAAAATAAGGTTGTAAAAGTTTGTCTTTTAAGGGTGATCAAGGCAATTTCCAACATGACGAAGTATGTTGCATAAATCAAAGCCTGAAAATTCTTGCCTCACAATGGAGCGAGAACCACAATAGGGATATAGCCTTCGTTAATCGCGCTTATTAAACGTCCCACCAACATAATATATTCATCACGACAAGGTAATCTCGAAGGCTTTGTGGCTTTCCATGTAGAAATAGCAGAAATAAAGTAGCAGATAGAAATATATTTAGCAGTGACACGCCTCTATTATCATACAGGATTATTTTTTAAGGACTGCGTAATGCGTATATTCAACGAGGTTATCAGGTGCATAAAATTGAAACACTTTCCCTAAAAAACATGGGTCGAAATCTTAAAATTGAAAATGAAATTTTCATACAAAGTGACAGGTCACGTGATTTATGTTTGTATTAAAGGTTGATTTTCAATTTTAAGATTTCGTCCTATGTTTCTTGGAAAAGTTATTCAGTTTTATGCACCTGATTAACTCGTTGAATATACGCATTCCATAAAAAATAATCCTGTGAGAGAAGGAGCGAGCATTAATGATGGCGCCTTCTCTTCTTGCTTCATTAAAATTTTTGGAATTCAGTTTACCTCACTATGTGTACCTTGACAGATTGTCAATTATGTCTTTGAATAATTAAGAAAGTGCATATCCTAACTTCGAAAAAGCTACATTGTTACTTGTCTGCATTGGGTTCGAACTCACCACCTTGTGCATTTAAATCCGTTCAATGAACCGCTAGGCTACCACGGCGTACACAGTCATGATTGTCAGTTTATATCTAAATTACATGTGCCAGTATAAACAAAATATTTACAAAAATAACGCCGCATAAACAAGATTAATTTAAAAGGAGTGCGTATATTCTAAGAGCCACTTTCCCCAAGGAACATAAGTCGAAATCATTTTCCATTAAAGTGACAGGTCACGTGACTTATGTTTGTATGAAAAGATGATTTTCTCTCCTTTGAAATTAATCCTGTTTACACATAAAATTACATGAAAATCGGTGAAACCAAGTCAAAGAGGAAGACAAAAAAGTAAATCGTACTTCAAAATCAAAATTCTGTTCGTTATGGAAACTACCAGTACTTAATTATAAATTTTGCCATGGTTACTTCATTGTTTATACCTCTATAATTTCAATGTTGTCGTTACTATTATAGGTATGTACTCTATAATATCTAAAACAAAAACTAAATTTAACGTAGAATTACCTACAATATTTGAACTTGGTTATATTTTTGAACATGTGTTTTGAACTATAACATGTACTTATATTTTACATAAATAAATAAATAAATAAATAAATAATACTGAACTAATGACATAAGAAAAAACAAAAGATGAAATACAGCTATATAAAAAAAACAAAGCTATATGAACTTTTTACAAAATAGGTTTATCATCACCAAAAAGGTCGTAAACAAATAATGAATATAATTTATCAGTATATAATATGTTATTGCGGCGTTCGAAAGAATATTCTAGCTGTCTAGATGATATACTTGATTTAAGATTAACGATTCATTCCCAGAGAGACGTGTGAACTTCAGCCGTATCGTTTTCTTCAGTCAATATTTATTATTAGGTATTAATAACGTTCAGACGAGGCTGAAGAAACAATGATGGATGAATTTTCATTATGATTTGAGGATTATTTTTAGCAGTTCAACGAACCATAATTTTTAATACGGTACGCAATATTATAAGCATTCCAGTGAAAAAAATGTGAATAGAAATTGCTTTTCTGTGTAGAAAGTATTTTATTCGACGAAAATAAACTTATTATAGCACATTGTTTCACTTTTAATATAAGCAAATCTAAATATATCAGTTTTTTCCTGTAGCCGTGAGTAGGGTACCGGTGACCGATGGGAAATATAGATTTTCTGTTGCGTCTGCTAGCTCGTATGCATTTTGAATCGGTTTTATTAATGAGGAATTATGATAATGGGGCTCATTATGTTTACGTCATCGATTAATTTGCGCTAACTGTAAGTTATAGGACGTATTTTATGAATATTTGATGGGTGAATGATATCTGTCGAAGGACCGATAGCCTTTTGAGCAGATGAGTCGTTGATTAGAGACCGCGAAATTGGTAAACGCAGTGTAGGACGCCCCTCAGCCAGATGGACCGATAACCTGCAAAGCTTTGTCGGACTGGATGCGGAAGGCGCGAACCGGGTGTTGTGGCGCAACTTGGGAGTGGCCTATGCCCAGTAGTGGACAGAGAAAGGTTGACAATATTAACTTTAAAACTATCGCGTTGCATGATTTTTAAAGAGAAAGGTTGAGTTGAAATTGGGTGAGTCATGAAGTTCGACCCGAGGCACCGCCGACCTGAAAAAGCGCGTTAGAAACCAGCCTATGTTTAAATAAAAGTTATACTGAAGTTTTCATTTTGTTACAGCCACCATCAGAAGGCGAGTTAGCTGCGCCGGCCAGTGTAGTCAGTCGCATGCACCGACTCAGGAACTTACGTAAGGGGACACAGGTAAGTTAAATGATTTAATAGCGTTCCTTACTGCACATTACTTTACAGGGAAGAAACTTACGAGACATGGATTGATTTTTTCTTAAGGCATTCTCTACCAATGAACCAAGGATTGTGTAGAGATGTACAGAGTGATAGGTACATTCAGTGGACTGTATGTATTGTTTTACGATGTTTAAAGTTGAATAGTTTTGTGTATTAAAAACTTTAACCCATTTAACTTAACTCACTACCATTACCACTACCATTTGTCTACAATTAAGGCAAAGTGAGATGTTTGACTGAACTACACCGCGTATTATAATAATACTAGCCTATAAATGTCCCACTGCTGAACAGGAGTCGCAGGGTTGCTCATATCGAGATAAAACAAGCTTGCTCATTGTGGGTGGGCCATATTTATGGCCTAAATGTGTTAAAACTTGGAAACAGTTTGAAGCCGGTCTTTGATAATACTAGCTGAATACCATTATCAAAGACCGGTGAAGAAGTCAAAGCTCAGGCTCTGCGATAAACCTCGTCATAAAAAATGATAAGATTGTGATTTGTGGTTAACAGTTTCGTATTTATTCTTCTAATATATGTTTGTTACTAAACTCCTCCGAAACGGCTAGACCGATTTGTATGAAATGATGTGTGCATATCGGGTAGGTCTGAGAGTCGGCCAACATGTTATCTATATTTCATACCCCTAAGTGATAGGGCCCTCTGCAGATTTTTTTAACATTGCAGTACAGCTTTTGCCGGGTCAGCTTGTTATTATGTAATATTGTTTTATTCTTTTAGCCTCAAACATTATTCAACGACAAAGGCAAGTACCCGACGCTGACGCGCATGTCGTACTGCCAGTGCCGGCTGCCGCGCGTCTTCACCAGCGTGTTCGAACGGTTCGGCTGGGCACACGTCGCGCTGCTGCTTGACAAATCTGACCTGTTCTCTCTTACTGTTGGTAAGTCGTAATTTACTTAGAAAGAATATAATAATAATATCTTGGGATTAGCTCACACACGGCCATCTGATCCCAAACTAGGTAGAGCCTGTACTATGGCAACCAGACAACTGATAAACATACTTATATATTTCTAAATACATACATATTATAGATTAATAACACCCAGACACAGAACATATGATCTTGTTCATCACACAAAGATTTGTCCTGGGTGGAAATCAAACCCACGACCTCCAGCTTAGCAGTCAGGGTCACTTACCACTAGACCAACAGGCCAGTCAAATGCCGAAATAAATGTAAATGACATGCAATGGTGATACTATGTATAAACAACCTTATAGGTAATTATATTTTTGAGCCGTTTAGGACCAGGTGCATAAGTTCTTTGTAAGGAACTCGTAAACGTCGGTGGCATCGACCAGTGGGCTGGCATTTTATTTGCACGAAGAATTATTACATTCAACGTGGTATAGTATTGCTGCCATCCTTCTGAGTGCTTTGCCTGTCATTAAAATTGAAGTTTTGATGTTTGTTAAGGTGTTTTTTAAGGTGGCGCCAGCTCTGAGGTCCCGGTTCGATCCCCGGACGGATCAATGTAGAAAAACATTTTTCTGCATTGTCTCGGGTCTCGGTGTTTGTGATACCTTTGTTGTCTCTGATTCCATAACACAAGTGCTTTAGCTACTTATTTTGGATTTGGAGCAATGTATGTGATGTTGTCCACGTTTATTTATTATTTTTTATTTCTGTTTTCGTTTTCGTTGAAGTCCTTTACGTAAATTTGATAGTATTTCTTGAACTTCAGTTTATGTATACAGGTAAAAGCCTGGAATGGGGTCTCCGCAAAAAGGGTGTTCTGAAAGCTGTAAGGGAACTTGATGGCAACGAAAGGGAATCCTGCGAGGCTCTGCTTAAAGATGTCAGCATGTATGCTAGAGGTTAGTTCATATTTAACAAGCTGTCCTTGTCTTTTTTCCATAGGCTTCATCATCGTCAATTATGTTCAGTAGTTTAGGAGTAACAGACTTATTCTTTGAACATCATATACTAAATAATGTTTTGCGTTTAAAAATTTAGATTAGATTAGGATAATGCATGACTTAATGAAGAATAGGATTTTTTTTATTCTAATCTTATTAACAATTGCATACAATAATACTCTTCTTGTAAGTATACGTATGCAAATCAGTATGGTCGATAGAGTTTCTCTTGACCCAATTTATACGATATCTGTCACAAGTTTTAATCAAATGTTAAGAAAGTCTAGAGCTTCAAAAAAAAACGAAATGTTTATAAAACGACGTAATTGTGAAGACGTGCTGTTGTATAATATGCACCAATCTACAAAATCCACCGTAAACTGTAGCTTACATGCAGTGAAGTAACTCGTTTTTAATTAAGATTTCATATTTTAATTATAAAGTTATTGCTTGTTTTCCAAGGTATAATAAACCTGCAAGCTAAACCTTCATATTTTACGACCAATGTTATTAATAATTTCAATAGCTATAATTAAACTGCTTAAACACACATACTATGCATAAATATACAATGGTTTTGCTATAGATAGATTCAGAATATTGTAAACCGCTAAATACACATGTTTGTTTTGATTAAGTTGGGGTATATTGGAATTGGAATTTCTATGAGTATTTATGTATTAAAGGACAATGACCTTTGTCTACCACTACCAAAATGTTTTTTAAACTTAGGGACCCAATCTTTTTTCATTATTATTAAGTCAAAGACTTAGTAGAGTACGTTTTTTGTATACTAAAATTTACAGGAATTTTATTTGTATAAATTATTTAATAGTTATCGTCAACCATTATGTCGGAAAGTTATTCCTATTTTTGTACAATCGATACTCGAAATCATTCAATAGATCGGTTAGTTGTAAGCTAGAGCGAAAATAAGGCGAGCCTGCGCTAGAAGTGCCCGATATTCTTTTATTGGAAACTGCAAGCCAGTGAGTTCACTGTGTGTAATTGGAAAACTGACATTTATTACCTTTTTATTTTCTTTGCTCTTTTTCTGTAACATTTTCTGTGTTGTAGAAATTTCTACAGCCAGTACACTAGTTAAAATAAAAAAGTTAATCAAAGCATTCAATCGGAAAATAATAAATCGTCAGTTTATTAGCTTATTTATTGATCTTGTTGATAAGATAAAATTCTTTGTGTTATTGACGTAAATTATAATAATAATATATTTTTTTTTATCAGCACATTTATGTTTTTTTACAATAATTTGTTAACGGTCTAAAAAGTGCTGATGTGAAATTTACCTGAACTAGGTAGAACCTGTGCTTCAGGTTTCAAAGTGCTTAATTTATTACAATAATTTATGCTGTAAATTACCAAACGTAAATAAAAATTAAATGCGAAAATATACACATTCTGTGTAATTTCAAGCTACAATTGATAGAAGATATTTGAGTTATTTCTTCAATAATAAAACTAAAAGAATTATTAATTACTATAACAGTTTTATTTATTTTATAAGTTATTAGTTTAAAAAGTTTTAATTTTTAATAGCTAGTCAGTAGTAAATATTATTCTAATAATAATTTGATTAAAACAATTCATAACTAAATCAAACATTTTTAATCCATTGTGAAGTTAAAAGAATACTTCAGCACTTAATTTTTGTGAAAGCTTCTCCGGCTGATTACAAAGAAGTTTCTTTATTTAAATAATGTTTTATACTAACTTTGTATTTTAAATCATATTGCTCTAAGGAATTAAGTTATGCCGCCAATTTTCAGATCTCCGTTTCATTTTTCATTTAGTTAAGTGGCTGGCATTAATTTTTTGATCGAAGGAGTTTTTACACTTGTTACAATAAAAAAAAAACCTTTAAAAGTAGAATAGCCAGGTGCTTATTGATAATGTTTCCAAGTGTTTATTACGATGTTTGTGTTACAAGGATTTTTTCAACATTGTCATTATTCACGGATTTCGTCATCGCACAATCATTATCATTGCATTTTCATTCCTCGCTACCTTCGGTATGTTTTTACCTTTTTGTTTACGCGGCGATATGCTTATAGACTTTCTGCGTCCCAGGAAAGGCCCCTACTTTCCCGGGATGCAATAAGTCTATAAGCGGTTTTGGTGGTTTATATAATTGGTCGGACTCCTACTATACTGGCTGAACCATCAGGGTACTTTTCCGTTTATACAGAGGTCCAGTCGGGGTTTTTCTTATCCTAATCTGCCTATAACTAACTACTACTACCTCTAACTATAAACATTTGTGTCGTAGTGGTTATCCTGAGCGTGCGAGGTTCTCTTGTGCGGGAGTTCTTGCTAGCTGCGCACACGCTGGGCATGACGCGAGGCGACTGGGCCTTCCTTGATGTAGAAATATTTCAGGTGAGTAACTAAATATATACGATATCTACCTCTTATTGTATTTGGATGTTATTTATGTACAGTCACGAGCATAAATATATATACACAAAGCGAAATTGTAAAACTTATTTAGCGAGAAGTTTTTGTTGAAACTCAAAAATATATACATGATTTTTATGTTGTTAAATGATTAAAAGTTGAATTGATAGTGAGTTCCTGTTAAATTATTGTTTTACGATTTCGCTATGTGTATAAAGTAGAAAACTTAGTATAAAAATACAATGAAATGAGCTTTAATCAGCACTAAAAGAAATACATAACATGATAACAGCGAAGTAGATAAATATACGACCTTACCGCGTTGAAATAAGGGCGAAGACAATAGCAGCTTTGTTTTGCGGTTATTCTACGTAGTTATTATGTACAATTTTCTTTTACAAATATTAATCACGGAGCCCATCTTACCTAAACGTTATGAAGATAAAAACTATTGTTTCTGTTTGTTCAGCTATACATTACTTTATTTTATCATTACTATACTATTATGTATAGGCATGTAATAGGAAAAATCTTTGAGATAATCAGCATTAAATTCGTTAAGTATGTAACTCTATTACCTTTCCATCCGACATTATTATGCGGCCAATCAATGTTGTATATTAATTATACGGGTTAAAGTATTTCTCGTATTAAATATACCAGTCAATAAATCCTAATTTTAATGTAAAATCTATCTAATTTTAATGTAAATATTAGCTTTCAGAAGTTGATAATTTCATGAATACTTGCTCAAACTACGAAGGTGGGTAATAATTATACGCCTAAATACATGATTTTTAATAGTAGATATTTTTTTCATTAAGTTTACGTTTTTTGTCGTTTATTAGGTACGTACCGCTTCGTTTAAGTACTTTTTTCTAGTCAGTAGACTCCAACTGCAAACTATTTCTAGTTCTTTTTGTATTGATTTGTAAACTACGTAATGATGTGGTAGAAAACTATCAACTATGCATAAACAATTTTCAATTAAGCTCGCTTAGTTTACAGACGAACTAAAAAGGTAAAATTGATGGGAAATCGTTTGCAAAACTAGATCGAGCGTGAAGATATACGAAAAAGGTCTGTTTTCTCCAATGAAGATAGGTTGTGTAAAACGAAGTAAATCTCTGTAAAGTCTTAAAAGGAGGTTTCCAATTTGTTTGTATTTTTTTTGTAAGTTTGATCCGCGGTATCGCCGAATTGAAAAAGTTCTCAAGGGATGTCTCAGAAATTGATGAGTAGGGTCATATAAATTGTTTCAAAAAGAAACAATTTTACCAAGAATATTATTTCGGTAAACGAAATTGCGTATATTTGCCAATTTGAAATGTTTCTACTTATACTAACTGAAATTTTGTTTTTTTTTATTTATGTGTATTTTTTTTAAACCAGCCTGTATAAGTTTTTATGTCGTAACGAAAACTTGACTAATCAGAATTATAAAAAAAAAACACAGCAGCTATAAACACACCTAAAATTAAACAAACAATTAAAAGTAGCGTAAATTTACTGTATTAATTATTACCTATACAACATGTAACAAAACCCCTGTCAGATCCAATAAACGCGTATACGTGTTAGTTCATGAACCGTCTCGCATAGACGGCTCCTTTGACACAAAACTGTAGGTATTAAGTACGTGAACTTTGAGGAGCGGTCAGTTGTTCAGCTGTTGCCTTGGATCAGTTTTTATTTGTATTTAATTATTTTGACTGGGGAGAAATTATAATCTCCAATCCATTTAATCGTTACGTATATGTGTTCGCAGTACGATACCGAATAATACTCTCAGGGATCGGACAGGGTTTTTGTTACACGCTGTATACTTTAATTTATTAGGATCAACAGTCTTCTTATTATTTCTTTATCAGTTGATTAGATCGCCCAAAAAGCATTAGGGAAAACTCATCCATCAAACGAAGTTTAATTGTTAAACGAAACGACGTCATAGCCTCTTCTCTTCCAAGAAATCAGGCGCAACAGTGTGTTCTTTAGATTACGGTGAGAAATCAAACACGCTTCCCTACTGGACTATCAATTACGTTCCTACATACTTGTTTCGGTGTACAATAAAGAGTTATTATTATTATTATTATTATTACATAAATTAATTGTAGTTGGTACAGCAAGCAAAGCAGATACAGGCTCTTCAAATATAAACGATTGTTTTACATACGATATACGTACGATACGTACGTATTTATATATATGTACTTACGATATAAACGATAGTTTTACGTACTTACTTATTATTGTACCTACATTCTTTGCAAATAAAGACATCTACATCTACATATTTATTACATTGTGATACTCATTCACTAAATAAACGGCCATGAAAAAAAAAATTAAGGAGATATTTGCACTTGCGCTTGACGATTGAAAATACTTCTTTTACTTTATTAAAAATAAAACGCTACATAATTTATTTAGGATTATTCAACGATGATTACGATCCCGCATCTCTTTGCTCTTAGCCTAATATAATTTGGTAGGTACCTACATCTACATAATCTGGTTCATTGATTCCAGTGCGCATCCCTTCAATCATGTTAAGTTTATCAGGCATTCTTCACGCGGGCCTCTTGACCTTTGTATACGAACTGCGAAGGCAAACCTAGCGCCTTTAATTGATTACAACATATATAGGTATAGGTACTTGTTAGCTATATAAGTGAGTGGAATCGGGTAACAATTAGGGTTATTAGATTGAGTACCCGATGGTATTGTTTGAACAGCAGTTTAGATTGTAACTCACTCATATAACAGTAATTGGGGAGCTCCTTCATAAGTCCTTTGAAACTTTTATATAAAAAGCCAGAATTATACGTTGATTTAGATAAACTTGAAATTGTTGATTGATCGCTGTGTAATTTCCTTGCAATATAAAATTATGGCGTGAAAGTATTTCATTATTTTTGTCAGTCACTGTTTCCTACAACTATTGTTGAACTAGGTACTTAAATGCTGGTCTGATATAAAGTTATATTTATTTGTACAATATAACATTCAGTTAAATCAATAGATTATCATTACAAAAATACAATAAGTAATGTGGCTTTCAATTTGTAGTATACTTTAAATCAAATGAATGCCCATTAAAACCATGATTTATTTTCTCTAATTTTACCTTCATAACTGGAGAAATCTGTAATGTCGTCTTTGGAAAGATGGACGGGGGGAGGAAGGGGGTGTTAGATGCGATTTAAACGACAGTACAATCCCGTTAATAATATATGGAGTCCATAAAGTAAGTATGCCCTAAATTATTGAGAATTTATTTATTTATGCAGTCCGATGTAAAGAGAACTACTAAGATTTGTTTTAAACTATCTTCCGTACTAAAATAAAGATGTTATGAACAGTAACTCGTTACAATGGCAGAGGACTGCTATAAAGTATATAATTTTATTGCAGCCATAAACATTATCTCCTTTGTACGGCTCTTAACGTGTCAACGGAAGCTTTCTCTTCGAAACAAGGAAAAGCAATGTCCATTTTCACGATTCTTTTGTTCAGCCAATTGTGCTAAATAATAATAAGACGAGTAATTGTCCTACTGCAGTGAACGGAGAAATCCGGTATAGATCAATATCGTCGTTAATTCGTTAAGGGGTAGGTTTCTTCAGTTAAAAAAAGTTCAAAAAATAATCCTGTAGAATAGTCATCTTTTTGAGACAAAGGAAGACATCAATTTCGGAAAGGTCACCCATCCACAGAACAATCGCGGTTTAAACTTTATATCCACCGGTCAGGATGCGGTTTGTATTTAACCTCGAACCTTCCGCAATAAATATCTTTATGGTAATTTTTTTACTTTTTGTGTAGGGTGGGTACTGGGGCGAGACTGGCTGGGCGGCAGATGACGAGCGCGACACCGCCGCACGTGCAGCCTACGAGGCGCTGCTCCGAGTTTCTCTCAAGCTGCCCACAGGTGACAGGTTCGACGAGTTCGCTGACGCCGTCAGGGCGAGAGCCAAACAACACTATAACTACTCCTTCTCTGATGGTGAAGAGGTACGTGTATTTTAATCTTAGTACACTGTGACTAATATTGTACCATTATTATAATACAATTTGCAAAAGAGTAACCTATGGAGCTTCTTGCCAGTTTTTCTCCATGAGAAGGACACTTTATAATCGTGCACGTCATTAGATTCGTTTAAAGTAACTGGAGCGTCTTCTTGAGGTTTATAAGAAATAAAAACATTTTGATTATTTGATTTTGAGACATTGCGCAAATACATGACGACTGGGAAAGGTTAAATCATGTTAAAATTATCTAATCCGTCAGCTAGATAATATAAAAAATTAAACACGTAGGTATTTTTTCTTTTTATCAATTTAATTTCAACAAAAAAATCTAGACGTGACGATACGCGACATTTTAAGTCGTATCTTCGTCATTGTTTACGTTTAAAACGGAGTTAAATTTTGGATAATAATAAAATACCTGTGCCTATGTTTCTTTATTGTTCTATGTGGCGGACACTTATTTAGTCATCATCTATTCGTTTTGCCTGCCAAATAGTTATAATTTACAGACAACTATTGATAAACTGTTATAAAAATAAAAGTTTATCAATAAGGTTGTCTGTCCATAGATAGTTACAAATATAGTTTTGCACAATACTGTATTCTTATGAATTGTAGTATAACATCGTGTATTTTTCCGTTACAAATTAATTATACATAAGTACAATTTACGTTACATTCTTTGTTTATTTACGGTTGGTTAAAGGTGATAAATTATTCATAATAAGATTCTCGGTGACGGAGTGACGGGGACACTGAAATTTACCCTCAATATTTTCATAACATTTTCTTCCGTGATTCTAAACACATCCTATCTATAAATATATATCAATAGTATTATGAGTGCCTCGTTAGTCTAGTGGCAGCAAGCGCGAATGCCGAGCACGAGGTCCCAGGTTCAAATCCCGGTTCGGGCCAAAAATAGTTACTAGGTACTTTACGTTAAAAATGCTCAGTACAGTTCGGAGTATGGAAGTGTCGGTAGTTACATCCTCGTGCCTCGGGAAGCACATAAAGCCGTTGGTCCTACGCTTGATCTCTCTCTGGGCGTGTAGGTCTGCCGTCCCATCGGATAATGAGGGTGAAGGATCCGATAGTGCGTCTGTGTTTGCGTATACACTTGTGCACTATAATAATTATCTTCTGCGTAAATGGCTGATCTCACTTGAGATTGACCGCTGATGCCGAAATTCGGTCTCGAGATTATTATTAATATAACTTGGATAATATCCTTCGTTTCTTTATTGAAGTCGTGAATTTTCAGTTCTACAGAAACGTTTTAAACATGAGTTATTCAAAGCATTACGTCCATATTTATGGCTCAGAAAAAACACCTTTCAACCCTTTAAATATACATTTTCTCACACAAAGGTCTGCGGAAGGGTTGTTTTCAATAAACCTTTGTCCTAATCAACACATGTTTATGTATCAAAGTGTTTCCCGATACTTTAACGATATCTTTTGTTTCTGTTCCTATTTGAAGCGAGTTAAGCCCGTGGAAATTGGAAACATGTTGAAACACTCAATCAATGTTCCAAATTACATTTAGAATGTCTAGTTCCGGAGGTGTACTGATTGCTTTTTTGACATACCTGTGTACCCTTTACCTTACTTTTAAATTTTATTTATTGGCTATCGGCCCGAGCTGCTGACCTTGATCGACAGTCTTCCAAGGGTACGATGGTTTATTGGTTGTTGCGCACGGATTATCCGATCTTATTGTAGTTCCAACTAGGTAAAATATAAGGTGTAGAAAAAAAAGACCAATTATAAAAACCCCTCTTGTTTACAAAGTAATAGATGTGATAAGTAGGATTGTTTCTCGGTGCGAGTTTACATCATTGTTTATTTTCCTTTACGTATTTAAAATATTTATAAAATACATGTTTTTAAGTAATTACCGAACAAAAAAATATACATTTAAAATATAAAATATAGTCTCCAACCGGCATCGAGAACAAGGTCCAGGCCGCCGGTGGTTAGGGCTCCATCGAGAGGAACCTCCACACGTTAAGCGTGGAAAAGTACCGCTTTCTGAATAAACCCCTACAAACCCCTACATCACTAACGTTAAATTATTATACTTTTAATATACGCCTTTATCTTATGTTTTCTTTCAAACCATCAGTTTGTGAGTACCAAATTCGACACGCTAAGAAGTTATAAAATCGTTATTATAAGTTCCAAAGAACCGAATGCCACTAACGAGCCATTTTTTCGCTCGTATTTTTTTTGTATTAAAAGAGCCATTCACGAAGATTTATTTCGTATTGCAGTGGTTTAAGTCCTGTATAAAATTAGATAATTGCAAAAATAAATAATCCTACATTATATTGCTAGGTAAACTTCTTCATCGGAGCTTTCTACGACGGCGTGTATCTGCTGGGGATGGCGCTGAACGAGACGCTGACGGAAGGTGGTGACATCAGGGATGGTAGGAACATCACCAGGAGAATGTGGGGACGAGATTTTCATGGTAAGAATGCATAAATGGCTGGATTTCTGGCGCGGACTATTTTGCCCTGTTTTTAGGCAATGAAAAACCTCGCACGTATTTTTTGATTTTTCGAAATAATAAATATGTATTTAGATACAGCGAATTTGAGTTAAGGAGTGGGGGCTCGCCACGTCACTAGCTACTATTTTCACCTACTTGTAACGTCACAAGCCCTCAATCTTGAACTTAAACGCGCCTTATCTTTGAAAACAAAAAATACAGATTTATAGATTTGAATTTCACACACAGTTCACATTCAAAGTCATGTTGCTAATCTGTACAATAATGGTTGATCACTATGCCTCTTTAAACTAGGATATACACCTATCTTAGGAGGTAGTGGTAGGTCGAGGTAATACAAAATCAAGAACAACAAAAACTTAGGTCTGTGCCCGTCTACCGTTTGACTTACAATCCAAAAAGGTAAAAAAACAAAAATAAAAAGTAATAAAAGAAGCATAACCAAAAATAAAATAAAAGAAGTGTGATGTGATGTCCGTGTCATGTGTGGGTTGTGTGAGGGTGTGTGTGTGCGTAGGTATGTATGTAGGTGAGTGTATAGCTCGCTGGTATAGCACCAGTGGTGCTATACACGATGTAGATTGTACTTGACAGAGCAAAAGTGTGGTGCTGACGCTTTTGCTCTGTCAAGTACAATCATAATTAGCAATGTCTTAATTACAAGCTAGTCCATTTTGACCCCTGAATGTAAATGTTTAGAACAAAGTTAGTAATTAGACTGCTAAAACTAAACGTGAAACAAGAAATGATCTAGAAAAATAAGAAGTCTTAATTGTTGTCGAGTTTTTGCGTTTAAACGTTTTTGCTTATGCTTCTTGTATTGTAACAAAATATAATTTTTTCATGCTTTTGGCTATAATAGCAACTTTATATTTCAATACTCAGTCAATCTTTAAACACAGAAAAACTTTTATCAGTTCTATGATCGAAAGCAAAAGTTATTGGCAGATTTCACCTTCCGACCTAATTGTCTCCATTATTAACGATTTCGAACCTCGTAAATAGTTATAGGCTATGATAATAAACTGAAACGACAGTAATATAAACCTCGCGACTCCTTCATCGCGTTTCTTATGTCAAACTCTTTGATATGGTCACTCTTATCGGGTCCGATATAAACGTTAACTGCATACATAGCATTGTATATGTAGAGATACTAAAACTAACGGGAAAGTTAACCTTATTATATAATAATATAATTATAATAATACCTTGGGTCAAGTCACAGACGGCCATCTGATCTCAAACTAAGCAGAGCCTGTACTATGACAACCTTACAACTGATAAACGTACTTATATATTTCTAAATACATTCAAAGGTAAATAACACCCAGACACAGAACAAATGATCGTGCTCATCACACTTGGATAAGATTTGTCCTGGGTGGGAATCGTACCCACGGCCTCCGGCTTAGTAATCAGGGTCGCTAACCACTAGACCAACAGGCCGGACATTCATAGTACCTATATGATGAAGATTTGAAGAAAAATCTAGGCAGATGATGAATTAATTTCTAGCTTTGCTCGCGGCTCAGCCAAATGAAATTGAAATTGAAATTTGAAAACACATTTATATTTTCTATGTGCATAACTGCTGAGAAAGGATCGCTTTATTTTAATCTAGATTATATAAAGATCAAAGATTGTATCCCTTACACCTGTCTTATTAGCGGCTGCGATCTTCGTAAGCCGATACAAAAGTTAACAGAAAACCTTTTAAGATTAATGAAGCTGTAGAAATAAGGAGCTTTTAGTTTTAGCGTTAATGATCTAGTTTTTCTTAACTTTTTGTGTAAATCCCTGGCTAAGTATAAGGTGTTTTTTTTAATAATTGCAGAACAATTTGTGTTTTACTATCGTTCAAATCTATGTATCAAATATTAAAATCATATCAAATAATAAATTGTGATTATACGGTACTACAGAACGATTACAAAATTCTGTAGAAAAACAGTCAAATCAGCTTATAATAGCACCACTGCTGGACATAGGCCTCTCCCAGGTCCACAATACGTGATGTCCGTCCTCCGCAGTGGGGCTACGGGGGGCCTTGTGCTGTTGTACGCAATCATGGGTGTTTATTACCCTAATCACCACGCTAGGCAAGCGGGTTGGTGACCGGAATTTTATATTTCTTAAGGAGAACGCTGCTGCCCATTCTCCTTGTTTCTATTACCCTTAGTTGCTAATTACAACACCCACGGTTAGAAATGGGGGGAGGGTTATTCTACACCACAATACCACGGCAGCCTTGTTGATGATAAATATTAATGTTGTTATATTTTCTCAGGTATAACAGGCCACGTTCGCATAGACGCTGTCGGTGATCGGGACGCCGACTACGCCATCTTAGATCTGGACCCGGTGACTGGGAAATTCGAGGTGAGTTCGATTTGTAATAGGACAAGCGTTGTGAATATAGAAGTCTGTTGGTTTATTTGTTCAATTTTTTTATATCTTGGGACAGTTCACACGGTCATCTGATCGCAATTTAGACAGAGCCTGTACTATGGCAACCAGACAACTGATAAACTTCCCTATATATTTCTAACTTCAATCGTATTATAGATAAATTGCACCCAAACACAGAATTAACGATCGTGTTCATCACACCATGATTAGTCCTGAGCGGAAATCGTCAGGGTTAATAACCACCAGACCTACAGGCCAGTCAGTATTGATTAAAATATGTAAAATAGAACTGAATCACTGGGTAAAAGCGTATTCACACACAGAGACGGAACAAGTTTTCGCGGTTGCTTATGAGTGGCGATTTCAGATACTAAATTCAATCAATTAAATCAAACTTTATCTGAATTTCCTCACGATTTTTTGTCAGTAGTGTCTGAGAGTGGTTAAGAAAGTACTTATGAATTTGAAAAGTTACATTGGTAGCATGAGTCCACTCGAATCCGGTCGTTGATAACCACTAGGCCACTATGGCATTTAATAACTTAATTGTTAGAAATTACTCTTGATTTTATTAAGGTTGCTTTTATAGAATTTGGGACAAATTTTTGTGGTTGCCGCCTCCGCACGTAGAATGGAAATTTTTGAGGTAGGTATTTTGCGATGAAAATTAATTAAGGGTTGTCCGTTTGCCGTCAGTCATTGTTGATTTGCCGCACATCCTTTTTGTAACTTCATTAAAATGTTAACATTTGGAATTAGTTACAGTCAGAAAAGTATATAAACTAGTATTTTTTATACAGTTGTACCTTATCGCAGTAGCATTTAATAATGTACATATCATTATCATTTCTATGTGTATACAACTCCTGTTAGCTAAAATATAACAAAGAATGTACATGCAGTCGAACATAGAACTTCCTCCTTTTATAAGTAGTTTAATTTCAGGAACAATTTTGAAGATATTAGCATCTTGATTAGACGAGTAAATACGATTACTACGCTTAAGTATGATATTACATTAACAGAGCACCTACGACTTGTACACGAGTGAAAATATCTAGTGCTAAATTTAGTTTTATCCCAAGAATTCGTATCAGGAGCCACAAAACCACATCGCTATTCTCGGTGGCGTACCTACCGTCAGTACCGTGAAATTGTTTGGGCTTTATTTGAATTTGTTTCTATTTTTATCTTTTAATCTTCGCCGGTATATTCTTTGGATTATTTCATCGTTGTGGAATTATCCTTGATTAGTCAAACACTTTATCGAAAGACTAGTAGTGCCCCGCGGTGCTACCCGCAGTTTATCTGAAAACTAAATTTTTTGGGATAAAAAGTAGCCTATATGTTAATCCAAGGTGTCAGCTACTTCCATACCAAATTTTATCATGATAGGTTCAGCCGTTTGAGCGTGGAGAAGTAAGAAACATACACACACATACACTCGCATACTCTCGCTTTTAAAATATCAGTGTGAGTCTTGATCTTATATTTAAGTATTTTGGTGAAAAGGGACCCGCGGGACATTCACAGGCCGGTATTATTATTACAGTATTGTGTTGTTAATGGCTTTTTTGAGTTCTTGTCATATTTGTGATGTAGGTTAATAGAAAAATTACTGTGACGACTATTAGTAAATAACAAAATCATAATGTGACTGAAGCGGCGGTAGCCCAATAGTTAAGGCATCGGACTTGTGATCATGTGGTGGCCGGTACGAATCCCACCCATGGCAATAACGATTTGAACGCACTCTTTACAAAAGCAATTTAACTTAGCACTAGGGGTTAAGTAGATATAAGAGACGTTGTTGCTCTTGATAATTATGTTGTAGTAGAGTATTTTTATAGTAAAATAAGTATATAAATAATACCGGCCTATAAACGTCCCACTGCTGGGTACAGGCCACTTCCCATATAGAAAAGGATTGAGCATTGATCACCACGCTTGCTCATTGCGGGTTGGCAATTTCAGATTCCAATTTTCGGAATCCAGGTTTCCTCACGATGTTTTCCTTCACCGTTTGTCAACGATGTCTTAGAATGATTAAGAAAGTACATATAACTTTGAAAAAGTCACATTGATGCTTGCCTGGGTTCGAACCTGCAACCATGTGCATGCGAATCCGGTCTTAGAACCGCTGGGCCACCACACCTTTTCGACTATATCTACTACCACGAGTATTTTTTACGTACGAATTATTGTTGTAATCACTTCTTTGTAAGTAACAGGACTATGAAAGTAACTTTTGTATTAATAATAGTGTTTGTATTCGCATGGACGACGGAGCATAACTTTACAGTGCCTAGGTAATTACGGTCCCTCTAGGTGAAGAGCGACACGGTTGACATACAAAGACGGCCCAAAACTACATCATTAATAAGTTAATTGGGGTCATGTTTACATATTACATGCAGCAGGTTACGTAAAAACGGCTGAACGGATTTGGATGAAATTTGGCATGCATGCTTTGAACAAGGAAAAGAACATAGGCTAGACTTTTATACCAATTCCTTACGTAGTTCCCGAGGGGAAATTGAAAATTGTTTACGAGCTATGTCGCGGGCAGACAGCTTTGAAAATGGAAAGGACATGAACTTACTATAGCCGATCTCTCAAATAGTTTCCGAGGGAAAATTAAAAATTGTCAACGAGCGAAGCTTTAGACCCAATTCTGAAGTCCACGCAGACGAAATCGCGGGCAGAAGCTAGTGATAAATAAATCCCCTAGGGGGTTATTCTCTAAGTCTAAACAAAACGTATAACAACGTGGCGTAACGCAGGTTATACTTCAAGAATCCCGGATCGGCAATTATTTTTGTGTTCTGAGAGTCACCGTGTAGTGTTAGTATATACCTACGTTTTAGGCCATTTAACAAACTTTTCGCTTAAAAGCATGAAAAGAAAGAGATAAAGCCTCTCTTAACGCTACACGTAACAACACGTTAATTGTTTGAACTTAGTGAATAAGGTACGTGTTTTTGAACCGAAAAATATCTATTATAAAACTTGTGTAGGTAATCGTTATTAATTTAAATAAAGTCGTTTTAATACTCATACAATTTGATAAATAATAATATCTTGGGACAGCTCACACACGGCCATCTGATCCCAAACTAGGCAGAGCCTGTACTATGGCAACCAGACAACTGATAAACATACTTATATATTTCTAAATACATACATATTGTATACAAAAAACATCCAGACACAGAACAAATGATCGTGCTCATCACGCAAAGATTTGTCCTGGGGGGGGGGAATCGAACCCACGACCGGCTTAGCAGTCAGGGTCATTAACCACTAGACCAACAAGCCAGTCTAATAATAATTCATTGTTGTATTTTATTGTGTGTGGAACTACTTAAAACAAATTACTAAGTTTAATGTGTAGGCTGATTCGAATGAAGAGAATAATATCTAACTCAAATATAATTATCAACAAAGTAATTCGTTTTATCGTTAATTGTTTCAATTTAATTTATAAATCAACAAAGAAACTTCAAACTTCAATTCATAGGATTACTGGTAATCTCGTTAACCCCTCGTGCTAAGCTGAGATGCTTGTGTTACGAGTGGGTTCACGTCGGTAGTAATGGGTGGTATTCAAACCTGCAACCACATGATCGCAAGTCCGACGCGACCATAATTATAATTTAGACTTCAATGCTAAGCTTTTATACCAACACTATACATCTTACATATTAAACATTATCCGAGTTTCGGCCACTAACCATACAAGGAAAATATTTTAGTGTGAACATTGAACAGTCGAGACATTATTGTCCCCCATTTGTGTCACAGCCTCTGTTTTCTGTTGGGCTGGACTAAACGAAAAAAACGGCCTCCTGCGAGTCGGATTCGCACACGAAGGTTTCTGTACCATTATAAAAACGGAAAATAAATTTATTTTTCGTAAATATTCATTCTATTCTGTTACTAAATTACGTACGTTACGTACTTAAATATTTATTCTATTCTGTTTTTTTAGTACAAGTTATCATAGCGGCAACAAAAATACATAATCTGTGAAAATTTCTACCGTCTAACTATCACGATCTTAAGATACAGCCTGGTGTCAGACGAAACGGAGGGTTAGCGGAGTCTTAGTAAGTTCCGTTTTACCTGTTGGGTACGGAACCCTGATTAGGATATTACCTATCAAGTCTTGTATCAAGTGCTGTTATTGGTTCTTAGGACTTTCGGTTAACCGATCAAAATCGCGATGATTAGATTTGAAAACAAATTAAAGTGCCTTTTATAAAGTGGAGGTTGGTTACACATGTGCAACGAAAGCTAACATCTTTAGTTTAATACCATTTACACTGAATTAGCTAATAATATTTCCAAGTTCAATCTATTTAGTGGAAGTTAATTAAGGAAGCCTAATGAACCAATTATGTACCATGAAACATGACTGGATTGCTAAAGAAGGTTTCCTCCCTAGAACTTGTCTTAGTACGATCCGTTGAGTCGTATTTATGTGATCTTTGTTTCGGGCTGAAGTAAATAAGGTTTTTGGTGGTAGCAAGGCCCTTTTATCAGGCTTGATGAATGATAATAGGTTCGAGACGTTAGGACTTATTTTTGTTTTGGACGAAGTTAGGCTGTTCCAAGCCCGCAGTATGAACGCTATTCAAAAATATTTGTATTGAACCGTAATTTGTCTGGAGAACGGTTTCCTAAATTCAAAATCATCATTCTAATTGACGTTTACGTTACGAATATTGATAGTGTTTAAGTTATGGCTACGGAACATCATTAGGTACTAATTCATCCGTTCATATATTATTGACGAAATAATCATCGGCATTTATAGGACATAAATACCAAAGATATTTAGTTTTATTATTACTTTTTTCTTATTCATTTCTAATATCATCTCGAGGTAAGGAAAAACGACGTAAGGACGTTAGGCAAAATGACGTAAGGACGTAAGGAAAAACGTCGCAAGGACGCTCTTACGTCATACTCACGATTTACGTCATTTTGTCTTCAAAATAATCATAAAATAATACAAAATTCAAATAAGAACAGAAGGCAAAATATGCGCGCGAGACGGAAGAGCAAATGACATGTCACAAGAGCTTCATTCTACTAATTCGGGCGCGCGTCGATGGGTAGACATGTGGGAGTGCCGCGAACGAATTTGCCAGGCTATAATAATGCCAATTACTGTTCAGGTGGTGGCGTTCTTCCACGGGCTCAATAGCAGCTACAAGCCGGTGGCGGGCAAGGCCATCCACTGGCCGGGGGGGCGCCGCGGTCCGCCCCCCGACACGCCGCGCTGCGGCTTCCTGTGGAACGACCCCATGTGTCAGGGTGGTGAGTATTACATTATAATCTTGTTCAAGTAGTTGCCTACTTCACCGACGACCAACAGTCAAGTATTACAAGCGAGAACAGTTGAGGTGCAAATTAAGAGAGGTGTACGATCAGCCGTGGACTGATGAGTGCGGAGTTTGTTGATTGATAGACTGAGCCTCAGTCTATCTATTAACCTACACCTTATTCACTAAGATGTAGGTTGGTATGTGAAATTTTAATGTAGGTATATATTGTCCTTAATTCTACCAATCATCTTCCAATATCTACTTCTATAAAGCAACCCTTGTGTTGCACATTTTGCACAGGAAAAGAACAAGCTAACCGATTTTTTTTAGAGGATGAGAGATTATCAAGTAATTAGCAGTATTATGTATCACTCAATAATTCTTTATAGAAAGTCCGCAAACGTTACCTACTTCTAACATTAATTGCCTCAAAGTAATAATATCAAACATCCATTTATAAATAACTGTCGCTCCAATTAGCTATAAATTTAATTAAAATATACAATAACAAACAGAAATACATTGTATAAACAAAATTTTCTGAATACAATACAAAATAGTACAATTGTATCAAATTTGTAAAGAAAATAGGATTATACAGTCTACTGCCTCTCATCCGGGCCACTGTAGCAGTGTCGTAACCGTTGTAACTCGTAGTTGCTACGCCGTAGCGCGTACAGCGTAGCAATTTATATTATACAGCCCAATGAGACAAACGACTGAATTAAAACTTTTTTATTTTGACGGTAGAATTATGCGTTATTGCTGTTATAGGTAAGATGACATTTTTTATGATTAAATTGTTAGTGTGATAGTTTTTAACATAAAAAGTAAAAACAAATTACTATCCACCTTAAATATTGTAACACTGATTGTAAAAGATTTTTTTTAGCGTAATTCTTATTAAATCTGACCTAGCAATAAACAAGGTAAAGGAGTTCGATTCGATAACTCGTACGAGTAAATAATCAGAGTCAATCACAAAAAATCTGGCCGTAAATAATATGAACAAAACAAAAGAATTCTAAATTCAAATGCTTAAACGCTCAAAACGTCAAATGTAGCCAGTACGGCTCACCCTATTTCTACACAGCTTGCTAAGTTATATTTATGTCCATTAGATCAACAATTACTTACTAACGCTCCTGTAAATATTATTTATAATTTTTAATTAAGCGGAGACGAGTCTACCTTGTAACTTTTTAATTGAATGGCTGAAGTTTATTATAGCCGCTCCGCTGCCAGTGTGGCAAACTACAAAAAATTAATGTTTTGTTTTGTACAATTAGATCAGTCATTTTAAAACGGACGTTAGACCTATATAAATATTTCTCGGTGGCCTACTATTAAACAAATATTGGCCCTAATTCTGTTAAACACGTACTAAACTAATTTAAGTCTATCGGTATCTTTTTCACTTGTGCTTGTTTAGAAAAGGACAGACGAAAATTAGAACTGTCAAATTTAGTTCTGACTAAAATTCTCATACACATTTGGCGACAAGTAAAAACGTGTGCTCTATACAACATGTAACAAAACCAGATCCAGAACCAAATGACTATGACTATGACCGTCTCGCATAGGCGGCTTCTTTGACACAAAACTGTCGGTAGTAAGTACGAGAACTTTGAGGAGCGGTCAGTGTTGCTGTTGCCTTGGATCAGTTTTTATTTATATATTTTCACTGAGGAAAAATAATAATCTCCAATCCATTTAATGGCTGCGCATATGTGTTCGCAGTACGATACCGAATATTACTCTCAGGGATCGGACAGGGTTTTTTTACACGCTGTATATACAAATTTTTAACAAAAAAATTAACACCGACTTCAAAAATAAATAATCTAAATTCAAACTCACCTTAGGTATATATTCAATTGTTAAGTTACCAACTGTTTGTTTGCCAATTGAAGTCGGTATCGAATATCTTTTTTGGTTTTGCTTCATTATTTTGTTTTAAAGGTCAGTAGTAGTATAGAATATTTAGCTTTTCAACAATCATTGTTTAATTAAATGTGTACAATAGACCGCGCCAATTTAAATGTCGATAAATGTAAATTGTTTTAAACCATAGGATGATTTAGAGTCAAATTACGTCGAAAGTCGTCAAAGTAAGTCGGCAGCGGCTCGACCGGCACTTTCAACATTAATAACTACATAGAATAAAGACAAACTGCATTCTTAGGTACATAATTTTTTCATGTGATGTATAGCTTCGCTATTATGTACCACGTTTGTTCCACGCTGCTCGGACAGAGACCCAGACTGTCATTATCTATTGTTTCATTGGCCTCGCCATATTTTTAATCTTCGCCGTAACAGCTGCCTGCGTCGCCTACAAGTGAGTATCTAGTTTTTATCACGTTCACCTCGAACATATCAAATTTCTTGACACATATTGCGCGCAAAAATGTAATGTTGTTTTTTTTAGAACAGACATACGTAAGTTTATTTGAAAAACAAGCAAAGTCTTTAGTTAATATTATTATAGATGATTAAATGAAATAATTTACTCATTTTATCTGGAAATAGCTACTACCCTCTTGAATTAGTAACTGTTGTATAGAATTCATTGTCTCTCATAAAACTTGCTCCTTTTTTTTGTAAAAAGCTCACTACCAACATGGGTCGCTCATTACTAGTGTTAACCCCACGTGCTACGCTAAATTTTACGAGTAGGTTCACGTCGGTATAGCAATGGGTTTGATTCGAACCCGCGACCACATAATCGCAACTCCGATACCCTAGCCTACTACTACTTACGAGCTACTGTCTACTTTTTAAATCTGTTAATATACTTCAAATTATCTGTATTGTTTTCATTACTGAGAAGATAAAGCATGACTTTCAAATCGTGCTGCAGGTTTATTATATAATTAATTAACGGGAATAATCATGAACATAGCAAGGGCCTGACTAGACTTCCACGGCCGGTGTTGTAACCAGGTCAAAACGTCAAGCCCTTTAAAGCATTTATACGTGTTCGCGCTAATTCTCGTTACTGAATTCTATAATATAGATGTCTATGTGATCGATCTAATAGAAAGGTCTAGTAAAAAGTTAAATTGAAAAATAAGTGTTCTTGATTTGTTTCTGAAAATAGACAGGCTCGTATAGACGCTGAGTTAAATAATACGTCATGGAGAGTGAGGCCTGAGGAGGTGCTGGTGGAGGTCGGCACTGGACTTGGGGCGAGTCCAGCTCTCCACAGCATCAATGAAGTCCTAAAGGTACGAGTGCAACTGGCTCCAAGTAGCAATTGACAGGAATAAGTAGATGGAGGAAAGGGTGTAATTTTACCTTTAGTGGGATAATAATAATAATGTATTTTTCTCACGACAATAAATAGTACCTACAGAGTGTATTCGTTATAATTACAACATAATAATTATAATAATAATTAATTTTTCTCACCACAATAAATAGTACAGATAGTATTCGTTATAATTACAACTTGTGTACAAACTGATACAAACAAGAGATTAACTCCGATGCGTAACATATTCAAGTATTACAAATGCTTTTTTTATTCTTAAAAAAAACACACAAATTTAAAAATATACAAATAAGTTTTCAATTATAAAAATAATATCAATATTCAATTTTTTATTAATTATATTAATTATCGTCGTACCTACAACACGACACATCCGAGTAATTGGATCTTTCAATAAAATGGATTGAACAATTGTTTTAATTAATTAAATGTTCGTTTTGTTATCGATAAATACGTGAGGCTTTTGTTTTTATTGTTCGTGTTCCCGTTTCAGTATCAAAGGTGTTACAGTGTTGCTTATTTTAGTTCTCGCTTTTATTAAATTCCTTTGTTAATTGTCCTTTATTAAAAGTGTTGTTTTACCTTCGTTTCATGTACGAGTAGCGACATGTTTCACAGAGTAATTGATTGGCTTCACTTTGTGTACGATGTGTAATATTGAACGTATTTTTTTCTCTTGATTTTAATAAATGTGAGACTTTCAATTACTGCAATTATGTCGATATGTACTGTTTCCATACAGATTAGATCGTACCTACTGATTTCTTCGTTTTTCCTTTATTTTCCTAATCTATTTTTCCTACATTCAATTTTACTTCCTCGTCCTCATTACTTGGATCTGTATAACAATAGCACGTCTCTGTTTTTAAAATTATAAACGGATATATTCCCTTTCATTTTTTCAGATCAAGTTCCTGTTTCAACAATATCTTTGTATATTGTTTCTAGGGTTTTGCTGATTACTTATCATTGAACAAAATGCTTCTGACTTCATGCTTAGGCTTAAATGACAGTTTTTTACCCTTACTGAAATTGTTTAATTCTCAGAAGTAAAAAAATATAGCGTTTAAAAACATTTATTTGAATTTTGTTGAATGTAAATCGTTTGCTAGCTTTTGTGATCGTGATATTGGGCGGCCATTCAATATTTATTTCCAATCTAACAAAATAAATATTAAATTTCACTGTAAGTTTAGCCCACTTTTGCACATATGTTTTTTTTAATGAAACCTGCAAATGCAAACGCTATGATTAAACATTGCGTTCGCATGTTTTATTACGGTTTTATTATGCTTATTTATTTTTATTTAACACTTTTTTTCACTCAAGTAGGTATTTTATTTATCTATAAATAACCACATCATTCAGCATATCACACTACAGACTACGACTTTAATTTATTTGTTTGTTGGAGAGTTTATTCAAATCTAAATTATAGTAGTGCTACAGAAAACAGAATCATTTTGAAATTGGGAGTGAAAAAGAAAAAAAATCGTTTATTTTGCAAGTATCACAAATAATTAAACAAACAATAAGGTCCCTAACTCAGTCTAGTGTTACTGCTGGCAAGCAGCGCTGATTTTCAAGTGCATTATCTCAAAGTGACATTTAATTAACCTTTTGAACGCCCATCTATATAATACGCGATGTGTCCTCCAGCGCCACGCTACAAATGTATAACGTATCTATAGTAAAACGTAGGGATGGGACTAATGTCCTATCGACAAATAATATTATAAGTTGAAATTAACGTTTATTCACCAATTTACGAAGCTAAATAAAAACTGATACCGTATTTTCATATTTTGTTTCATTTCATAAAAAAATAAATATGAAAACCTGGATATATTTACCATAATAAAAGAAAATAATTGTAAATTTATTAGACGTGAGTTCAAGAAGGCACATCCCTATTTGCCTCCAAATGTAATCCTTCTACTTCATATCAAGTCGTTGGCGCTCGAGGCACGTCAAAATCCTTTCTTATATAAGGAGGTCTAGATGTCGATTCTTTTTTCTATTCACTGTGGTCGAGTTACAAGTGCATAACCTCAACCTATTCATGCATAATTTATTTCGTTTACTTACAACACACAGATCTTTTTTTTAATGGTAGGTATACGTGTCGCAAAATACTAGCAATGATTTTTCTTGTTTTTAGAAACTAATAGAAAACGGAAGTACATTCCTGAAACGGAAGTTGACGACTTAACGGAATGTCAAGACGACGAACTATTTCAAAATTCTGATTATTCACAAACTTTTTTTTATACTGAATCTACTCAAAAAGAAACAAAATTAAAACTCGCAATAATTCGTCATATTCACCGTCACTCATTTTTTATAAGAACACGTGCGCCAACGCAAGATGTAAACATTGCACTACACTAAAATGCACTAAGTCACTATGACCTTGAAACCCGTCCGCTTATGACGTCACAGATTTACTTCTATACAAGTTCGTGGCGTTGTGCGCACTGACAACTAGCCACTTTGTAAGGATGGGTCTTTCAAACGGTGTTTCACTATCGACAATGATTAGAAAACCTATTTTTTCTTGAATAAGGTGAATAAAACGTAGTTTATACTTTACAATATTTATAAAATATTATTTATTCACGTCATTTTCTTGCAATAATAGTATTTATGATCGTTTCGACGAGATGAAATATAGCGAGGTCTTCATCGTGTCCCATCACTGGCTTACTTTATATCAAGTACTTGGCGTTGGGGGCATTACAATATTTTCTGGCGTTTTACTTTCTATTGAATATAATTCAAACAAGAACTTATTATGTGTGAAAAAGTTAATAATATAGCTTATAACAGGGCAATTTTCCATAAAAACAAAATAAAAGGTCTTGTAAAAGTCGTAAATTTATTTTATACTATTATTACTTCTAATCAAGTAGTGGCGCTGAGGGCACGAAAATCTCTTACTTGTATAGAAGTGATTGGCGTTCAAAAGGTTAATAGGCCATAATCTTCTGTAGCTATCGCTCGGCTGGAGTGCTCGCGGCAGTACGGGGGCGACTTCGAACCTGGGCACTCCATCCCTAACCCTCTCGTCCTTCACCGTCGGCCTCTACAAAGGCAACAGGGTCGCTGTGAAAAAGATACACAGGAAGAAACTGGATCTTAACAAGAAACTGTTGTGGGAAATTAAACAGGCAAGTTATATGAGTAATGAATATGTGTTACTTAACCGACTCCCCAAAGGAGGAGGTACTCAGTTCGACTGTATGTTCTTTTTTCTTATTATTTTATGTTGGTTATTTAATAGCAATTCGTAAGTAAAGTCAAAACAATGTTATAGGTATATTACGTTATTTAATTTTATTGTGTAACAATAGTCTACAAATGTTGATGATGATAATATAATACTGATCTGTGGCTGCACTTAGTTAAAGTGATCTCCTTAATACTTAAATGCATATATTAATCCATCTAAAAGATGGAATAAGATTAAAAAGAAAAGTCCATCGTAGAGTGTAAGAAGTGTATAATAATCTACAATAGTGGTTTTCGATCCGGAAAACACATGATCTCAAGTCCGACGCCCTAGACTACAGTCACTTAATATATTCGTATGACTAGCGAAGAATATGATTTCATAGGCTCGCAACGTGTCTCACGAGAACACAGCACGGTTCATCGGCGCATGCGTGGACTGTCCGCTGGTCTTCGTACTCACCGAGTACTGTCCGAAGGGCTCGCTGAAGGACGTGCTTGCCAATGACGAGCTGCAACTTGACTGGAACTTCAGGACCTCGCTGGTGCATGATATTGTCCAGGTAAGGTGACCTTCAGGGTCTTAAAACTACGAAATGAATTTAGTCAAAATTTGACATACAGTTTATTTCATTACGATTATTAGTTTACTAGCTGTTGCCCGCGGCTTCGCTCGCGCGTAAAGTATTATAGAAACGTCTTGCCGGAAACATTGATTGAATCATAACAAAACTTAATACTTTTCTTCAGTCATTGACGTTTCGCGAAAATATTGTTTTTGAAACTTTTTTATGATAAACTCTTTGTTATGTGTTCTTTCTTTAAAAATTATCATAGTGTGCGAGCGTTCCAGAATCAGTGAGTCAGTGAGTCAGTGAGTCAGTGAGTCAGTGAGTGACGTGGGCTTTTATATTATTGATATAAATATAATATAATATATATTATACAGTATTCGAAATTCCGATTCTATTTTGTTATCGAACTAGTATGAAACGACTTCTCCAATTTTTATGTATATTCCTACTGTCTAGTCTAACAGACATTGTCATGTATTATCAAGCAAACTAAGTATTTTAAACAAATAGCAGTTATGTGAAACACTATCAAGGTTACATTAAAAACCTTTATATGACCGTTCAATTTTCTTAAATTCTTAAATCCACGTATCTTTTGATTTGGTAGGTCTAAGAATAGGCAGTAGGCAATTATTATGCCTCTTGGTGATAAGAGTAGTCTCCAGAATATGACAAAACAACGTTTACTGGGTCAACTAGTTTCAATATAAAATACATTCGCATGGTGATCATCATTTTTTTTCAATAATATGCTTTGATACTTGATATTTTGTTTGACCAAAAAAATAATTATATATCAAGACTCCAGTGGGTGTTATCTCAACCTTTCCTCTTCCAATGTTAAAGTACTTTCTTTGGAAGTAATGATCCGTTGTTTACCCGTGTTTCTCTTGTTTTTATTTTAACTTGAGGGCTTCCTGACCTTGGCCGCTATGCTAATCAAAGACGACAAACAGTTATAAGTTCAGGTGTTTTTAATTGGTTTCTGGTAAAGTTCCTTACGAGATTGTAAACATTTTTGTACAAAGAATTTCGTAAAATTCCTGATTGACTTGTGATGAAAGAGATGTTTACGAAATGATGGAGTGAGTATTATTTAAATTCGTTTAGTGGTTGTAGGAAAAAACAATTTTTCACGGCATAGCTCCGATTCTTGGAAAATGTATATTTGATATACATTTTCCATATTGTATTAAATATAACGAATTTAATTAACCTGAATCCGGTAGTACTTGAAGCGGATACTAAGATCGCTTACAAAAAGGATAGGCTAGAAGAAATGTAACACATGATTGACCTTGTGTAAGGTAATTGCGCCTATTAGATCTAAAAAGATAGAAAAAAATATTTTCAACTCTATCTATAGCTTCTATTCATTTTCTTTTTAGAAATTAAATTAATTCAACGAAAAAAAATATAGGAAACTAAATAAGTATAAATGAAAATAAAGTTTATACTAATAAATAATCTAGAATTTTAGACACAGAGTAGTAAAAATATAACAAAAATCTAAATAAGTTGTCTCTGTGGACTGATTTATTAAAAGTCAGATATCTATAAACTTCTCTCGATTAATGCTGATTAAATAATAAACGAATGACATTCACAAATCTACTTTGAAAGTCACAGTATTTAATCATAAAATCTTTGCACTAACACAAAAAAGTTCGCTGTAATGTTCACAATATTTTATTATATCTTATAGAACTGCAGTAAAATAAACAAATTTCCTAATCTCGTTGCGAGTTCAGGAGAAAAATTACGTAGTTTTATGATGCTTCGTGTTGTGTGTGTGATTGTCATCTGTGACAATAACATAAGGGGCCTTATTCACTTAGTCCAAGCAGTTAACGTACTGTTACGAGTAGGATTAAAAGAGGTTTTATCTCTTTCGACTACTTTACTTTGAAGTAAAAAATTGTTAAATGGCCTATAACGTATACGAGTATACTAACACTACCGGTGACTTGCAGAACACAAAAAAGATTTGGCGAACCGGGATTCTTAAACATCTGTGTTATGACACGTAAAGTTTTGTTTTGACTTATAGAATAACCCCCAAGGTACAGAGGTTATGTCGTAAAGTGTGCTAACAAGCACACAAGTGTATCATGTATTGCTAACATTCATACTATGATAACAATTTACTCTATATATTCATTTATTTATTGGATTCTACAAGCTACCGGAGATTTACAAGATTACCGTTCTTACAATTGAAGTTTATATATATATATTTAATTTAATTATATTAATCTTGTTTGTCTATAAATGATTACAACAATAAATTACAATAATTAATTCATTAAATGAAAAATTAAATGACAGATTAGTATTGATTTAAAAAAAAGTTTAGTTAGTGTAATTATACAGTTTTAAAATGTTATAAAAAAAAAAAAGATTAGCCGAACGTGGTAGCAACGAATTTTATTCAAATCTATTTTAAAAACCATACATTCGTAATTATTCATATTTTTCTTTGGAAAACCTTGATTGTCCTAAATAATATTTTACTTAGCCGAACATATTTGAGTAAGATATTTAGTTAGTTAAAAATTGGTAAAATTACTAGGTGAAAGCTTTTATAATACATCTAAGGGAGAAGCCTTGCGAGTTAAGATTTAGCTTTCGAAATAAATACAGAGAAAGTTGGAACGAAACTCGTTACAACTTGGGTACTCGATTTAGGAGTAAAGTTTGTTGCGCCCTTTACATAGATTTACAATATTCTCCAATGTAAAATATATAAAAGCTTACTATAAGTAAGATATTTGATCTATATTGTATGAATTGAAGCCTCAACAAGGCACGACAATAACTTTAATTTTATAATAGGTTATTTTTTCAATTAAATATCAAAGATTTGTTTATGTCTTCCATATAATGTAATTGTAGTATATACCAAGTTTATAAATTTCAGTGTAATAAACCATACCTACTATTTTCATATAGTGTAGGTGATAGGTGCAATTTGAAACAATAACTAACACCTAAATTAATAAACGAGACTTTTACACCAATATGCTAATCACGATCCATTCAATAACTACTTTTATTTTCTATCGTTCGTTATTCAGGGCATGTGTTACTTACATGGCGGGCTGGGTGCGCACGGCAAACTGCGCTCCTCCAACTGTCTCATCGATGGACGCTTCGTGCTCAAGATTTCCGACTACGGCCTGAATACGCTCTGCACCCCGACCGACTTGATAAAGGACGACACATATTACTACAGTAATTATAATTGTCGCTGTTGAATGTCTGTATGCCTAGGGGTCGCTTGTTGTTAATCAAATTAAAAGCTGATTCACAATGTAGATTTTCATTGAATTAATTTTTGTTTTTTGGCATAATGGAATATTTATATTAAATAACAGTTTTCCTTCATATCAATGTAATTTGAAGAAGAGCTTAACAAACTTGGCCACGGTAGACGGAAGACCGATTGTTCTGGTTATAATGATGTTATACATATTTAAAAGACACATATATCCGAAAAATATTTAATAGTCCTTTTCTTAAGTAAATAACGTTCCTTTATACAACTTCTCTGATGTAGTCGGCGGCGTGAGCTTTTATTATACTCGAGTTCTGAACTCTACGGGGCCCTTAAACGTTGCTAACGTAGTTAGTTTTTCTATTTGCTCTGAAGACCCATATCGTTTCGCCAAATAGTCCGTAGAAGCAGTGAAGTAACCCTCTTCAAAGAAACTTTTTAGAACAGTATGTGATATGGAGATTTTCTAGAGTTACTCTGGACTGCACCGGAGCTGGTAGCAGGCAGCATCTACCCCGGTGCCTCCGCCTCTCTCAAGGGAGACGTCTACAGTTTCGGCATCATTCTGGAGGAGATCGTGCTCAGAGCGGGTCCTTTTCATCACTATACACCGAACATGACTAATAAAGGTTAGTGTAAATAATAATAATGAGCAACGTATATTTAGTAGACAGTTCAAGGATTTTGTACTTGATTGTGTAAAGTTTCATTATTTTGAGAGATACAATATGGCTACTGCATTGTTCATCCTTATTTGGTCTATTATGACGAACGTCGATCGTCGTTTCAAACATCATCAACATAGCATTCTATCCATGTTTCGTGAAATAGTCTAGTTGAAAATTTTGTTACGTAGTTTAAAATAAAAAAGAGTTAATCCCTATCTCGAATCTCAAGCAAAAGTAAGTGGGAAGTTGCCCATAAACATTCAAAACAATGTACAAAATATGGCCGCGAACAAATTCTTTGCTAAAACATTTTTTATGCGTTCTCTTACAGCCACAATTCAAAACATTTCCAACCAGTACCATAAACTCTGACTCTAAATAATAAAGAAAAATAAACTTTGGCGTGCCGCTAAACTTTTGTACGACGATTCTTTAAAGGAAAATCCGGGGATTGTCGGGAAAATTCCATTGAGGTTTGTTTATATATTTAGACCTCCTTCTTCTTTTCGTGTCAAAGATCCCTATAAATTCTATCTGACCAAAAATTGCCACCTGAATGGACAGTCTTTGGCTTCCATTTCGCATGGTGGTAGATAGTGCAGGATGGGCAGGACAGAAGATATCTCGCCATATCTCGCGATGGGGCACCATATTCACGTCGTATTTGTAGGGAATCGATCATGCTCACTTGCTTAGGTTTACTTTACAGCGACCCGCTTGATTCCGTAACTGGTTGAGTCATTCGTTCCAAATGGACTACTGCAGCTCGTAATAATATTTGGACCTTTATTGTAACATTTAACTTGTTGTTACAATCCCTACGGTTTTATAGGCTAATCTAACGGATAGATGGGTTTTAAACTTATTTTTTTTGCAGGCCATTATTGTTAAACGTTAGTATTTACTAGAAGAGGTAGGATAGTCGATATGTGATACCATGAATTGAGAGTCGATGTTTATTTATGTTGTTAAATAGCCACATTTGGTCACATTCAGGAAGTGCCGGTAGCCTAATGGCTAGGACGACGGACTTGCGATCATGTGAATGCGGACTCCCATCCATTACACTACCGACGTGAACCCACTCGTAACACACACAATTTAGCTTAGTACGAGGGGTTAAAAAGAATACTAGTAATATGCGACCCACATATCTTTAAAAAAAACACAATAATGTGCCTTTGGACATTCTTGTACGCATGAGTCTCGTTCTTAAACCACGGTTATAACGGCCGGTTTCTGAATTTGGGATTTAACTTGAAAACGTCTCAGATCAGTGACAATCGACTAATCACTTAGCCTCAGTACAGTTTGAGAAATTTTCAAGTTGGAATTCTCAATTAAGGAACCTTTCGTAAGTCTTACTTATTCATTTTAGAGATAGTAATCCGCGTGTGCGCCCGCGAATCTCCCCCATTCCGACCGGTAGTGGGAGTGAGTGAGGTGGGGACCGCTGCGGGGAGCGGTGGTGGTGCAGCCGTGGAACTGCTAGAGCTAGCTGGCAGGTGCTGGGCCGAGGTGCCTGACGACAGGCCCACCTTTGACACCATCAACGCTAACTATATCAAGTGAGTGCTGACGAAAGACGAACATATTGTAAAACACAGGACCGCGTCTGTTTGTGTTTCTGTCTGAACGCTTTAAATGCAAAAACTACTTTTGGGACTATCATATATTATGGTTTTCACCAATGGATAGAGCGATTTAAGATGAAGGTTATAAGGTATAATACCCTTGCGAAGCCAAGGGCTTAGCTGTTTGGAGAGCTGGAGGAGGCAGGGCGGGATTATATTGACCAAATATGGATCTAGCTCAAAACGTTTACAGGTATATTTTTTACTAGCTTTTGCTCGAGACTTCGTCCGCGTGGAGTAATGACTTCCGTCAGAATTTAGGTTTGTCACTTAGTTATCGCCTGTTCCATGATCTATCGATTACATGTGTAAGCAAACATTAAAAAAATGAAATTTTTGACAGAAAAAAAACTAAAACCCTTTCTTAATGCTCACTTGCTTCACTGGTGGAACCTACATACAAAGTTTTAAGTGAATTTTTTCCCCTTTGGGGAGGAATTTCCGAAAATCCTCTCTTAGTGGTAGCCTACTCCTCCCAAAAACACACACATGCCAAATTTCAGCTCTTTACGATCAGTAGTTTCGGCTGTGCGTTGTCTGTCAGTCAGTCAGTCAGTCAGTAACGGAAGGGTTTTATATATATAGATTTTTGAAAACAAGAACATACTTTTTTAGCGTCAAGTTCTGCGAGTACGTAAACTAATGACAATATTACTCAGTTACCTAGCTGATTTCTGTTTAACAATTTAGTATCAAACACTCGGAAGTCGTAACCGTATTTCGAAGGAGCGAAACTCCTTTAAATTGTGATTTAATATCATATTTGACCCATAAAATAAACTAGACAACTTTCTCGATATTTTCGGCAGGATAAAAGACGAACTTTATGTATTATGTCAATTATTTAGACGGGAAACAGGAAATATGGCCACATAACTCTCAGTAACTTAGAAAACCAAAACATAAATTTTGCGGTATTTCCTTATAATTTAAACCTTAACCTTAAGGTGTTAAGGTGTAAATTCAATTGAGGGAATTTTATACTATAGTGCTATTGTCTTGTTTAGGGGCTACTGCGATAACCTGATGGACGACCTGCTTCGGCGCATGGAACAATACGCGAACAATTTGGAGTCCTTAGTCGAAGAGAAAACTGAACAACTGTCGCTGGAAAAAAGGAGATCTGAAGAGCTGTTATATCAAGTTTTACCAAGGTAAACAAATTAAGAACTGGGTAAAGTTTAACCTATACCTAGGTACTTCGATTTTATTTCTTGGCCAGTAAAAAAGTTATATTAGAGTACTCTTTTCAAAACCTATTTTTAATTACTGACTATCTTTTTGTTTCCGTTTGATACATTTCATCGATTCAATAGAGCAGCGAACTATGCTTGGCATTAATACATACATCCTCCACTTAAAATATGAAACGTTGATAACAAGAGCCCATTTTACCTTGCAGTAATTCTAGCAACAACCAATTTCATACTTGATAATAATTTCTTACATAATTTCCATCCAGACCGGTAGCGCAACAGCTGATGGCAGGTGAGGTGGTTCAGCCGGAGAGCTTCGAGTGCGTTACAGTATACTTTAGCGATATCGTAGGCTTCACCGAGCTGTGCGCAGCCTCCACGCCCATACAGGTGGTGGACCTGCTCAACGACCTGTACAGCACCTTCGACAGGATCATAGGGTTCTATGATGTTTACAAGGTTAGTGGCTGTTTATCGATGTAGTCTAAGAAAAAGGACTAGTCCTTTTTGTAATGTATATGTATTAAGAAACGTGATTTTTTTGGCAGGCGCTAGAAAATGGGGAAATAAAAAATAAACAAGCAATAGATCAAATATTTTGTTTTGTATGTTAAATCACAAGTTTTATTTATTTCTGTGATGAGATAAAGAAATGTCATTCCAATATCGTTTAAAAATAAACTTTACAATTCTTTCTATTCTTTAAATGTGACTTATGTGACCTCAACTTTTAAAGAAACCACCTTATTTTTTTTGGAAACGTCATAACATTTGAGTATTCTTCTTAAAAGGTGGAGACTATAGGAGACGCATACATGGTGGTATCTGGTCTCCCGGAGAGGAACGGCGACCTGCACGCGCGGGAGATCTGCCTCATGGCACTGGCTATTGTTGAAGCTGTCAGGGGCTTTGTCGTGAGACATCGGCCTACACATAGATTAGAGGTATGAAACATGCACTTGCAATTCCGAATTTGGCAGTAGCTACTATCTTTTCCCATGCATCATACCCCAGAAGACCAGAAAGACTATTGCCATTCATTGATTAAGACCAGGAAAATCTAATGGAATAATTGTGTGCCGTCTTTTCTATGTAGGTTCGCATTGGAGTTCATTCCGGTCCCGTCTGCGCTGGCGTAGTAGGGGTCAAAATGCCCCACTACTGTCTGTTCGGAGACACTGTTAACACAGCCAGTCGCATGGAATCTACTGGACAACGTAAGTTTTACCTAGATTTTCATGCAGTGAAATATACAACAAAACCTCTGTCAGATCCAATAAAGGCGTATTCGTGGTAGTTCATGAACCGTCTCGCATAGGCGGCTTCTTTGACACCGAGCGGTCAGTTGTTCAGCTTTTGCCTTGGATCAGTTTTTATTTGTATTTAAATATTTTGACTGGGGAAAAATTTTATTCTCCAATCCAGTAAATGGCTACGTATATATGTTCGCAGTACAATACCGAATAATACTCTCAGGGATCGGACTGGGTTTTTGTTACACGCTGTATAAAGAGACTTCGGTGAGACCATGCCTGATTTTAAGATAAAATGATAACACACAGTTTTCAGAAGTTCTAAACCTTTTCCAATTGCAGCTCTACGTATCCACTTAAGTGAGAATTCACGAGCGCTATTAGAACAATGGGGCACCTTTGTAGTGGAGCGTCGAGGAGAAGTGGAACTCAAAGGTCGCGGGAGGATGCTGACCCACTGGCTGCTGCACTGCTCGGAGCCAGAAGCTAGACCACCAACCCAAGGGCAACAGCCACCGCCCCAGTACCCTATACTCTTCCCAGCTTTACCCCAACCAGCGCTATCCTTGCAAGTTCCATTTTTGGTTACAGAACCACCTATTTTAGCCACCTGAGAACGAATAATGACGTTTTAATAATGCTATCGTTCTACTGTCAATGTAAAAGATTGTCTCATTATCTCTTTGTACAACTGATGTATTTTTGGCATCATCTCTTCAAAATTGAAGGTACTTACTGAAACTTTCTAGGAATTTGAGATGTTTACTATTGAAGAGGTCATAAATGGTCAATTTGAAATGTACAGATTGTGGGCTCTCTATGCCAAGTGTAGATAAAAATGTTTACTAGAAATAATGTAGTTTGTGCACAAAGAAGAGAGGTGCGCTATAAAATTATTTCAAATCGATTTTGGAATTATTTGCCTATAATTGTTTGCGTACTTAATAATTATTCTTGAATTATTGTACTAATTATTATTATCATCATACCATTGTAGTGATATCCATTAAATATGTATATACCTTGTTTTATTTGTGAATATAATGCATTTGTTGTTGTTACTAAACTATGTACCATTTTTTTATTTGGTTTTTATTTGTCAAATTATGTGATATGGACTTCTTGGTAGGATTCAATCGGTTTAAAAACAATATACTTGTAGAGAACATCCATTTACATTACAGAAACCATAATAAACATTAACTAAGCGATGGTTGAACTAGATACAGCTGCTGTGTAACACAAATGCTAATTTTATGAACGTTTTATCCGTTTTCCACTACTTAATGACTTGACAGTGATAACATTTACATTTTACAAGCTTGTGTCACTCATTCAGTGTTTAACGAGAGTATTTGCATTTGACGCGAACGAACATTTGTTACGTATTGATGCATTTTAACTGCAATGAAGCTGGAAACAAGATGGCGGACTTTATGAAGTTTAATTATTTTGTATGTTTAAGAGTCGTGAATAATTTTAATGTGTTAATGTGTTATATAGATTCTTGTTTCTGGATTGTTTATTGAAACTTTTATCTTTGATTGTTTGAGGTTTAGGTTGTTGAATATCTACTGTTTCGTCACGAATGTTCTTCACGAGTGTTAATTACACTTTGAAAAAACATTAGTCTTAGTTTTAAATACTCATAAACAAGTACATATTTTCCGTACAACGGAAATAGATTTACCAAGCAAAACGAAAATATAATAAACAATACTTGTTCAAAATTCATAATTTGACAGAATAATCCGTTGTTTCAAATTACCTGTAATTTACTTGGCACTTTCTTTGGAGAATAAAGAAATATTTTCCTGATAAATTACATGTAGGCTCATTGGTTGTCAAATGGGGGTGTACGATGGAATAATGCGTGACAATCCTACAGTAATAAAAGGTGTATATTTTTTGAGACAAATATTTTTTTCTTTTTTTTTTTTCATATTTTATCATGGTTTATTTCCCACGTTTATGAGTAAACATCATTATTTTAACCTACATCTTGAAATGTATTTTATATACCTTTACATGCGAAGTTATCAAACATCACCAAATATGGATATTGGATACTCAGTAAAAATGTAACTTTCTACTCGTGAAAGAATTTTCAAAGTTGGTTTAGTAGTTCCTGAGATTACTTTCTACGAACAAACTCACAAACTTAACCTTTATATAATTTTATATGGTATACAGATAGACTGCAAATATCATTAAAGAGAAAAGTGAGTTTCTTGCACTCTTATTTTTGTGTAGAGGTAGATACTATGTAAGGTAACTAATCATAATGGTACTTAACAAATTTGTATCACGTTTATTATATTTGGCTTTTTATGCATTGTATGGAAATTTATATTATAATGTACTTAATCAATTATTATGAATTTAACTAGCTATTGCCCGCGGCTTCGCTCGCGCGTAAAGTAAGGAGAATGAATAAAAATTTTCATTAAATATGATGACGTTAAAATAATAATCAAAGTAAGGCAAGTAGCAAAAGCATTTGTGTTATGGAATCGGAGACAACGAAGGTACCATAAACACCCAGACTCAAGACAATGTAGTAAAGTGATTTTCTACATGGACTCGTCCGGGGATCGAACCTGGGAACTTAGAGCTGGCGACACCTTAAAAACCAGATT
Organism: Plusia festucae; assembly: GCA_950381575.1. NCBI lineage: Eukaryota > Metazoa > Arthropoda > Insecta > Lepidoptera > Noctuidae > Plusia > Plusia festucae. Next base: position 3,402,389 of record OX494447.1, read on the forward strand.
GAACGCCACTCGACCACGGGGGTCGTCATTATAGATATGTCTTAGATGGTCACTATCTTAAATCTAATTATCTTTTCATCTGTCTATCTTTGAGAATACCTAACTTCACATACCAACTATTTCTGCCCCTATTTCACCCCCTTATAGGGTTGATTCCTAAAATCACTGAAATACATCTTATTTATTTCTAACTAATAACCCTTGATTTTAGCAATTTAATGTGTCTATCTTTGAAAACGACACAATTCATATGTCTTCAAACTACTTCCAACCCCTATTTCACCCTCTTAGGGTAATGATTTTTAAAATCGCTAAAAGACTTCTTTATTTATTTCTATCCAGAAACCCGTATACAAAATTTCATGTGTCTATAATTGAAAATACCGAACTTCCCATACAAACTTTCAACCCCTATTGCACCCCCTTAGAGGGTAGATTTCTAAATTCACGGAAATACATCTTATTTATTTCTAACTAATAACCCTTGTATGAAATTTTATGTATCTATCTTTGAAAACGACACAATTCATATGCCTTCAAACTTCCAACCCCTATTTTACCCTCTTAGGGGGATGATTTTTAAAATCGCCGAAATACGTCTTTATTTATTTCTATCCAGAAACCCTTATACGAAATTTCATGTGTGTGAAAGAATTTTTCAAATCGGACCAGTACTTCCTGAGATTAGCGCGTTCAAACAAACAAACATACAAACAAACAAACTCTTCAGCTTTATAATATTAGTATAGATATATAAATATATAAAGTATAGATAAATAATTATAGTACCTTAGCCGCGTCACAGATTAATAAATAGTTACTTGGCCGTGTGCAGCGCCCCTTATTGAACTCCACTGCGGGTGACGTAACCTACGACAAACTTATTATTTGCGGTTGGTACAGTATTCGGGTCTAGGGATCGAACCGCAAAATTAAGTTTGTTTTTTTTGTATATACTTTTCCGGGATAAAAACTACCCAGTGTGGTGCCCAGGATATTAAAGAACAATTATAGCAAGTTTCATCGAAATCGAACCGGTAGTTTTTGCGTGATGCCTGAACAAACAGACAGACAGACAGACAGACAAAAATTTTTTAATCACATTTTTGGGTTCGGTGTCGGTCTAGTAACACACCCCGCCATTATTTTTTTTATATTTTCTATGTACAGAATTTTCACTTCTACAGATTTATTATAAGTATAGAAGATTATAATATTAAACTGGAATCATATTTGTACTTCAATTAACGAATAGTAGAATAAATAGTACATAATTTGATTTAAAAAATAATTTAAATAATATTTATTCGACGTAATTATAATAATATTGTATTAATTGTATCTCAATTATTTATTGCATAGAAGTTTATAATTTTTCCAAAACCGTATTTTTCGGATGCATATTATATCTATTCGGATTCTATTTCGGATGCATATTATATAATTATATTATATCTGTTTTTAGTATTTATTACTGTAAAGTTTCTGATTTTTCTACAATCACTGGCGTTATAAACATCTATTTCACAACGTTAATGTTATCACTAGATATGATCTCATATTTTTTAAGGATTTCGATGTTAATCACGATGTGAGGACTCGCTTTTTAGAGCACTTTATTCTTAATGTGATTAGTAGTGCCAATTAGAATAGTAACTTGTAGTACCTACTGTAGTATACTGACTCTATACCTGTAATACCTGTTTCCCTAAATGTCTATTTTTATATGAATGTTGAAATATGAGAAATTAAGCTTTTATTTATTTTACGTCAATTAAATCTGAAATATGACAATTATTTTCTATGTTTGATGATAAATAAAATACGAAAATTGTGTTTTGCGGTTTTATTTTTGAAGCTAGTTACTAGTAGTGGATAATCTATGGCTAAATGACCTTGTTTGTGCTAAAAGAAGTTGTGAATGAGTTTAATACTCCAGACGAGTGTGACCTAACTGACCTAACACGTGAAAGTTAATCTTAAATGTAGTTATTCTACTTAATCATAATAGCACTGGAAACAGCATGGTAATAAATAAAAATAATCACTCTTTATAATTTTGTAACAATTCGTGATCCCGTCTCAATCCTTCTACCATACTCTTCTTCACTATTGTATATCTAGAAGATTTCTTCCTTAAAATCTCCAATACAAATACAGTCAAAGAAATTGCTGATCCGAAAATAAGACACAGGAAACAGCTGACCATCTGGTGCAAAGTTAGCGGTGAAGGGTCTGTTGACGACGTTACCATGGAAACGAATCTTGTCTTCATTATCGCATCTTTCTCCAACAAACCGCTTTCTATCATCCGTGGCAACCAAACAGTTAAAGGGCGACTAAAAGGGGAATGCATCTTCATCCAAACCACCAGCGGTACCGTCAGAATCGAGTCTGGCAACACATGACCGCATTCATTTTCCTTTTTTCCTTGAGCTAAACAATACATGAAAGCGTATTCTAGAGAAGCAGCTAAAACAAACTTCTTTTTCCCTTCCATCACATCACGGAACAAATCTTCAAACTTCACTTCCGGTATTATTTCAAAACCATCCCTTATTAGTGGATCGAATTCAAAATGAGCGTAAATACCTGCTCGACCTCCAAACTTGTACCCGCTGTCGACAGTTTCTTTTAGGTTTGCAAAGTTCCCAGTTATTGTGTCCGTCTTCAGAGCTCCAATAAGCACGCTTTGATACGCACTTCGGACCACAAACGTAAACCACAACCACAAGGCGACGATATAGAAATCTCTGAATCGTTTGGGGGCAACGCGAACCGTTTGACCTAACATAGCTCCCCATACCCTAAAAGCAGCACCATGAACTTTATGGAAATTCTTGAAGTACTTGTTGCAAAAATTCTTTATATGCCGTAACTTTAAGATGTAAGGAAGAGATATGACCAGAAAGGTGACTACTAGGAGAATGAGCCATAGATACCCGTTTAGTGGAGAGAGCAGTCGCCACCACACCGGCCCTGGAGCTACTGGTGGAGCTAACCAGGCAATGCGGATCCTAAAATATGGTATCGAATAATCTAGTAACCCTAATCTATCTACTCCTAAAGGGATAGTACATGTTGAAATATTTGCGAATCCCACGATGACGTCATTTAAAGAATCGGACCAGTTCTTCGCTCTATCAGAATCGATACTTACATAATCTTTTGCCGTCACTATCGGAGTAAAATTCATGATATCTCTTAGAAGCCTGACTATCGATTTCTGTATAACATGTAGTGGTATCTTCCTCTCAATCCCTTGCGAATAGATTTTATTTGTTGATATATAGAGGGGACATTCTTGCATATTATGCATTTTATCTGGATACATATTCGCGTAAGACATTCCTTCATTCCAATAGCTTAGAAACACTGGTTCCGTGTTTTGACAGTTTAGATGATTCTTGTAAGGAAAATAAGTGTACAGAGCAATTCGATCCTTCTTATCCTTAGTAATGATTACAACATCCGTGACGTCATAGGCCCATAGAATGTCATTAATGTGTTCGATTTTCTTCCGATTGGCGTTTAGAACTATTAAGAATTTCGCTCCACCGTTGAGCAAGCTTCTTCCTCTGATATCTTTCAGTTTCCCCACAAAGTACTGGTAGTTCTCCACAATGATGACCACTTGTTTTGCTGGTTCATCTTCTTTGGTATTAATAGAGACAGTGCCTTTATAAGCGATGAGGAAATCGGTGACAAACTGATCATCTACACCAGAGTACAAAACAACTGTCGGTTTCCTAACATTAAAGTTATTGTTTGCTACACCAATAGCACAGTTTATCATGTCGTCTTTCATCAAACTGATATTGAAACAGGAGATCACATTAATTATAATAATAAAAGCACTTAAAATCTTCAAGATATTGCCCGTCATATTGAAAATGTATCAGTTAATTTTTGATCTAACATTTCTGATGAAAAGTTCGTTATTTGTGATGAAGTAAAAGATTATTTACGATGGATTTCGTTGGATTTCAAAGGCAATAAATCATCTTTTGTTTTAAATGTAGCGATGACATTTAATGTTCGATCTTTGGTTCTGAATTTGATCGATGTGCACGGTTAATGCATTTTTTAGGTACATGTCCAAATCGTCATAAATCATAGTTGTGGATGTCATTCAATCGAAAGGATTGATAAAAAATAGATGGGTACAAATAACATTACTTTTATTATCTAGTATTATATAAAATGGCGACTCATAATAAATTATCATAGTTTAGTTAATGGTTTAGGTATAAAATTTTGACGTGAGAATCTCTTAAATAATCAATATTTTAATATAATGGTAATATAATGTGTGTGGTGGCGTAGCGGTCCTATGACCGGATTCGTATGCATATGGTTGCAGGTTCGTACCAATGTGACTTTTTAAAAGTTAATTGTACATTCTTATTTATTCCAAGCCACCAACAAACGAGGAAGATAAACATCGTGAGGAAACCTGGCTAAACTAAATCGCAAATAACCGAGCATGGTGATTAATGCTCGTTCCTTGCCTGTATGGGAAGAGGCCTGTACCCAGCAGTAGGCCAATTATAGGCTGGTATTAAATCATTTGATATTCATACAATTTATGTTTGTATCTTCATAAGTTTTCTGCTGAGTAAGATCATACATTGGAAAGCTGTTTTGCTCACATTGTTAAACTAAAACCAGCTCATAACCGTATAATAACAATTTGAATTATTTATCATATTTAACAAAAAAGCAAGGTCAAGATACCAAAGTTGAATGTTGATCAAATAAAACAAATAACAGAGCTACAACATATTATAATACAACAATTGTTGTTCCTTACTTTACCCGCTTACCCAGTTGAATTACAATCACCGTTTCGTTCGCGCTTGCGTATCCGTCGCCATGACAACGTCCAAACAACAACTTGTAAAAAAAACAGCATCGTTAATTTGTGCTCCTTTCCAATCTATTGTAATTATAGGCTAAGATCAAGTGACATGAAGTTAACATCACGATTAACCAAAGTTTGGACAGCAATTTAAACAATAAATTTTAATGGGACAATAAATCATTTTGATCTAATAATTATTGAAATATTCTTCCAAAAGTATTGTTTATTAACAGCTTCACTATTAATTCATAAGTGATTTGAAATTGATATTGAATACTATAAACATGATCAAGTGTTTTTCAAATAAATTGAATACGGTCTTACGTAATAATTTTTGTTGGTTCGTTCTTATTATGTCAGTGGGTGCAAAAAAACTTGAAATGCCGGGTAGTTGTCAGGTAGGGCAATATTATGAAGCCAGTTCCCTAGCTTGCTTGGCCTGTCCTGGCAATTCTTCCATGGTGACTTCTTTAGATGGTAAGTCCATATCATAAACCGTATACTTAAAAAAAATATATTTTTAGGAGTCAAACGGGACCGTATTATTTAGACTTATTCTTTAGCCATAACATTGATTTGTGATTGACGACTCATTTAAAGCAAAAAATGCCTCTATTAGGAGACGCCGCTCTATCATAACTTAAAGGTAATAGAAAAAGTCATCATAAAACCCTAGCAACTCTATTCTAATGATTATGAAGAAATATATAACGTTGTACCTATGCATAAAGAAAAAAAAACTTTTTAAGACGTCATTCAATGCAAGTAATTAATTAACTTCGGCGTAGAATTATATCCTTATGATTTGATTATCAAGGTTAGTTTTATTCCAGGTTTCGGCTGCTCCTGCGCCGAGCTTAGTGTGCCACTTGGAAACAATCGTTGCCGACCGTGCAACACCACTGAAGTCGTGTCGGCAGATGGCAGCACATGCGTGCCTCGTCGCTGCCAGAATGTGTCTGGCAGGATCGCCTGCAGAAAATGTCCTGCAGATTATGTTACAGGTGAAGATATTACAACAACAAAAAACCTGATTTAATCTTATGATTCAGTCGTGACTGTAATTAATTACCTAATCGCGGCTTCAAATCGCCTTTTTTTATGATATAGCTCCAATAATCCATCCTATAATTTATTAAGCTATTAATAAAGATGTAAATAAATACGGTTTGTATTTTAAGTAGTTATGAAAAATTAACGCGTTTAAGAAAACGTTTTTATTATGTTAGTTGTGAATAGAAAAAAAAACACGCTTTTTCGAAGTTATTTTAGGTGGTTTAAGATCGTTGATATCGTCAAATTTTCTATAAAATCCCCGTCCTTAGTAGAGAAGATTCAGTCTTGTGAACTTGATAAGTAACGCGCCGTGAAATTACACTGTAAAATACATTGTATTTTGAGGGTTTTGTTGTAGAAAACTCTCTCTCTGATATGGTAAAGTTAAATAACTTATTAATCCAGGCCAGAAATTGCGGTACTAAGCATAAACATTTTGTTTACCGAAAACGGTGCAGTAAAAACCTTAGATATAAATGCTGTCACCAAAACGTTGATTTTATATAAAAGGCGTATATCGTGCATATGGTCTTGATTTCAGCTGAAAATAGTTTTAGTAATTATATATATAGTAATTATATATATATATAGTTGATACCATGCCATTTATAATTATTCGACATCAAAAATCTAGTTATTCAGAAAGTTAATGACTATAGGTACAAGATCAACTCAGCCTGTCGCGGTCCCACTGCTGGACATAAGCCGCCCCAAATTGCGCCATAACATCCAGTCATCTGCCTTCCGCATCGATTAATCTGGCTGGGGGGCCTCCTACACTACGTTGTACGGTGTCGATTCGCGGTCTCCACGCAAGGACTCGTCTGCTCCAACGGCCATTAGTTTTTCGACAGACATGACTAGCCCACTGCCACTTCAGCTTACTAACTTTGCAGCTACGTCGGTCACTCCGGTTCTTCTCCGAATAATTTCATTGCTGATCTTTTCCGTCAAAGAAACTCCGAGCATAGCTCGCTGAGCTATTTTGAGTTTGTGGACTAGCCCTTTTATCAGTGAACACGTTTCGGCGCCGTAGGTCATGACAGGCAGGACGCACTGGTTGAAGACTTAGGTAGGTAGACTAGGTACAAGAATGGATGTCTATTATTAAAATAACTAATTTGCAGCTGAAATTTTGTAACCCGACTCTATACCAGTATTCGTAACCCCATTTGAATAGAAATACCCTTTCCGTAACAAGCAGTATAAACGTATCATCTATCAATTTACGATGAAGAGTTATTTACTTACGAATACATGTAAACTTTTTGTAACTTGGGCTGCTGGAAACGTGATACTTTGAGTGCCTTACACAGGACATGGACCCTTTTAAGGATGTAAATAATAATATCTTTTTATGTATTAAAGACAAAATTTGCTACTGGTTTTTACTAAGATTTTTTTTTTAATTCGGTATCATTTTTAAACGTCATGGGTGTAACAATTACCGCTCAGTACTATCATTATCTGCCCAGCCTTTTTCACAGGCTATGTTGGGGTCAGCTACCAGTATCACCGGATTTAGCTGAGCACCGTACTTTACATGGAGCGACTGCCTATCTAACCTCTACAACCTATTTTACTGGGTAACACACTATCCAATAGTAAGACTGGTTGTCAGAATTGTAATGACTTAACAACTACCAAAGTTCACTGTAAAGCAACGGTTTAATATGTTTTGCAAGGCACCCCACTAAGTACTATAAAAACAAAACATACAAAATAATTGAACAGATCAATTTTCCTGTCTTTTTACAGAAAAGGAAGCGTGCTGAGGACACCTGCCTCCCTAGCCTAGTGACATTTGTACAAGCGTTAACGCTGATAGAATCGCTCAAATTTATGGGCGTGACATATCTGAGTCATGTGACTTATCGACATCAAATGTCATTTCCATACATTTAAGCGTTTTCTATCTTCGTTAACGCGTGTAGAAAAGTCACTTGGCTAGAGAGGCTGGTTAGGACGTTCCATTATTAACATATCTATTGCACTTTCTTTCTCAATTTCCAGTGACACAAAACATCGACGGCTCCCCGTTAAAAGTGATGCAGTGCGTCAAATGTGCGAGGGGCTTCAAGGTTGAGAACAATGTGTGTACTCGATGCGAAGCCTGTACCTGCACTAAGAATCAGATCATAGTGAGAGGTGTCTGTATACCGAAGAACTATGTGAATGCGAGGCCGAAGTATGAGGAGGGCAGTCTACATCCGCTAGCGTTGTTGGACGTTGTTAAACATGAGTACTTATGTATGGTAAGGTTGTTCATTGTTTTTATGTCGCAAAAGTTCTTGTTCTTCGCCTCTTTTTTAGCTGCCTGTCTTTTGAACTTTTATTTATTTATTTATTTAGTACAGCCATATCATGATTCTAATATTATAATATAAGTTCTAACTTTTATACTAGTAAACTTTTCATAAGCGCTAATTATTACACAATAAAGCGACATGCAAACATATAGAGACTGTTGGTACTTGTGTGAATTGATCATAAGCACAAGTATAATGTTTGTCATGAGTATGTATAATTGTTTCTTAAAAGTTCAAAGGCCGCATAGTCGAAGATATAAGTTTTTCTTGATAAAGTAATTATAAGATGAAAGAAATAAGTTCAAGAAGAAATTCTCCTTTCATTTCAATTACAGTCAACAGGAAAATTAGATGATGAATTGATTTTATAACTTTTGGAGTCAAAACTGATCACGAATATACAGCAACTGTACTAGTAATAAATGTTTGGTATAATTTACAATCACATACCCTTGAATCACTTCGGCGCCACACAGTTCTGACGCGAACTCCATTCATGTTATTGAATTTCTGATTTTGATCATCTACTTTTGCTGTTTACTGTATTTACAACTCGTAAACTTTGTAATTTTAATTAATATTATTAATAAATTTCATTTTCTAGCAAAACAATGGCAGGTCATGTCACACCTTAGCCAATGAATGTGTCAGGAATTTCTACAGCACGGACCCTGCCGGCCCCTGTAGACTCTGGATACAATCCAACTTAGCCACGCCGAAAGGTAAATCCCCTGAGCTTACAAGTTTAATACAATACATAATATCATGGTAAATTATTCCGAAAGTTATAAGATAATCATTAATATCCCAATGATAAGATAATGGCCCCGATTCTGTTAAACACGTACTAAACTAATTTAAGTCAAGCGGAATATTTTTCACTTGTACATCACGTTTAGAAAAGATCAGACGAATATTAGAACTTTCAAATTTAGTTCCGACTAAAATTCTCATACAAATTTGGCGACAAAAAAAAAACTGTGATATTCAAGGCTAAAACTAGTTTGACATTTCTAAGTTAGTTGTTATTGGTCGACGTCCTTTTCTCACGATTTATGTTAGTAAAAGATAGCAATGGTTTAAATTTAGTTTAGTTTGCGTACAGAGGAATCAGCACCAATATAATTTTTAGGATCATTAAATAAATTTCTTAACCCCGATCTTATTTTATTATTTTTAGTTTTGCCTCAGCTTACAGTGGAGTCGACTTTGGAAGACAAAAATCCAGGGGTAACATTTTTAGCGCGGAAAATAGTAAGTTAAATCATCAAAGTGAACATTTAAATCTATGGTTGGCTACAAGTAAATTTAACATTATTTAGAAAAATACGAAAGTTAAATTATGTTAATACCTACTTTTTATGCTAAAGTTACTTTATAACAATATAGTTTTTTTTCCTCGAAAACAAAATATTTTTCTCGTTTTCTTTTGTTTCAGGATTATTTATTGATTGTAGCAGCGGTATACATGTCAAGTGGAGAGGTAAAATTCCTAAAGGACACAACACAAAACACCTCTCCATGTCGCCTTCCAATTAAAATTCGGATTGGCCGGGATTTTACGTGAGTGACTCGATACTTAATAATTACACCCTGGTTCCTGTAGTGTAGGGCTGATAAACAAAGAAAAACCCGGACAAGAGCGAGTCGGACTCGCCCACCGAGGCACAGAAGCCTCGGTAATAAACTATAAGATTTAATTATCTAAAAATGTATAGTTTTAAAGTTTTTCCTGTACTGGTATGGTTTTAAATTTCAACTTGATGCCTCCACGCGTTTCCGACAGACGGACAGACGTATGGACGGACAGACAGACGGACAACAAAGTGATACTATATGGGTTCCGTTTTTTCCTTTTGAGGTACGGATCCCTAAAAATTAGTTACTTTCCTGTCAAACCCCATCTCAGACGCTGTGACTGGTTGTTCACCCAAACCGCAGTCGTATTGCCTTCCAGAATCTGAGGGTACCGAAGCCAATTCGTACACGAAGCGATGCAAATCTCCGATACCTTACGACTTTAGTTCCCAGCGACCTACGTAAGAATCTCTTTAAGATTTTGTGGCGTTTGTCGCCTCGATAATGAATAGGGTATAGAGTTAGGTTATTCTTGAGTTAGTTATAGTGTTTATTGAAATAAAACTAATTTTAAACGGATTCTATCGCGGCATGTGACACTTACAAAGGAGTTGAAACGTCGGGAACTTCCAACGTAGGTAAGTAGGTACATTCGCGTAAACATCAGAAAACGATATTACTGTGTTTATTTACCCGAGGTGTCCTTTATAATACTTGTCCTTTAAGCCCAGATGTTGGTTTTAAAACTAATTATTTATCATAGATTATAATATTTGCGTGACCTTTGTTTACAAATAAATAGTTCCTATTTTTAGAACATCCGGGCAACAACGTCAATAATTTCACTAGAATTCCCGGGACGGCGTTACTTTTCCTTGTGACCCCAATATCATACCTTATGTCAGAATAAAAGTGATGAGAACAAAGGGAAATTTCTTTTACTTTAATTTAATTAATGTACAGATGTAACAGATAGAATTGTTATGAAAAGTTGAATATTTTACTACTAAGGTACTGATCACGGAAATAAGAAATTGGTTCAACTTTAGCAATTTTTAGGTATTGGAAAATGTTAAAATGTTATACTTAACCAAGATAAATAAAAAAGCAGAACGACATACTAATTACACCGATTCTTATATTTAACAAAAACCTTTGATTTAAAATTATCACCATTCACTCGTTAACAGATCTTTATAACGAGATTATTATTTATTTTATTTATTTATTTTTTATATTATTTTAAACCATTCTCCCATAAAACCGGTTTAGCGGTTTGACTGTGGGTGTTGCACCGTATTGTTGTACAAAATTTGTAGGTAAGTAACAACTACTTAATTATTTATTCTATGTAAGTACTTTATACAAGTATTTTTTTAACTTAATTTTAAAAATTATTTTATTGACATTTATTTACCTAATAATAAACAAAACAAATAAGTGGCTGCTGATTGTACTTATAATAATTATAAACTACTGTGTCCCCAAATACTGAAAAGTTACATATCTTTGAGATATTGTTTTCTGAGGTTTACGCGAATATCAGACATTGAATATAAATCTACTTTATCTATAAATCTACTTTTAAAAAGGATTCTATCGCGGTTTATTTAAATTTTTGGTCTTTACGTGTCAACACTTGCAGGTTTCATTGCATGCCTGCCCGTGTCGGGACCTTAAATCAAAATAAAACGCGATAGAATCTGTATTAAAAGAAGTTTTATTATTTGAGATGTTTTTAAATATTAATCTGTAGCTACTTTTTCATCTCTAAATTATAGAGACGACATGATATTTAACGAAGATTTGAAATAAAATTGGGTTTTATAGTTTACTACATGGGTAGTAACACTTTAATAATGGCAGAGTTCTTATCTTAAAGCAGTAAGGTTAAGTTTCGCCTGACATGTCTATCTCTGATGACATCAAACAACAGCTACTGAATCCGAGAAAATAAATAATTTGGTTAAACGAACTTGTAAACAAACCGTGATTTCTTTTCCTTAAAGTTGATGTAAGCTTCGGCTCAAATGTGGAGGATAACAGAAAATTTCTTATAACGTCATAACGTGGTAGGATCCCAGGCGGATGTTTACAACTCATCTTGTCTTCGCCGCTTAATATAGATTTATGAAGACTTATTTAATCAGTATCGACGGAATTCAATCGGTTATTTTTTACATCTTCGTAGTTGGAGGTTTAAATTTCAAATGAGTAACCATTCAAATAGAAAAAACCATGTTAAATCAGTTAGTTCAGCTTAATCCGATAAGACTGAAAGCCAGCCCTAAAATAGCTTGGGAAAAGGCTAGGCAGATGATAGCTTAAATCTAGACTTATATTATAAAGCTGAAGAGTTTGTTTGAACGCGCTAATCTCAAAATCTACTGGGCCGATTTGAAAAATTCTTACACTGTTAGATAGCCCACTTATTGAGGAAGGTTATAGGCTTCGTCGTGGCAACCGACGCCCACGCGGGAGGAGCCGCGAACAAAAGCTAGTATAAAATAATCGGAAATTCAGATTTAATTTACTCCATGTACACTTGGGCAAGGAATATTTACCCAAATAACCACGAAAATTCTATTGAGTTGAAACTCTAATATAAAGCCAAACTATGTACTTTTTAACACGCTTTTATTAGGTCGACCTGTATGTATGTAACTATGTAGTCAAATCTAAGAAAACTAATTTAACCACCTTCTAAAGATCGTAGCGTTATGAAAATTGGCAGTTGTATGTGATTTTGATGACAATACTATAATATGGTACTGTCGAGCTGATCTGATGATGGAGCCCGAAGATATGAACTGGAACTTCATGAAGGATGATCGTATCATAGCCGTGTTTGGACTTGTTAGAAAGGTCTTGTAATGAACTTTGACCACGATTAAGTAAAGCGTGTTTTTTAGTGTTTTTTAAACTATTAATTTATTTTAACTATATGCACCTGTAGGTACCTACTAATAAACATGTTTTTATTATTCTTATGTATCATCTTATAAAACGGATCTCAAAGTGACTAAATTACAAGATCTAGTTTAAATTCCTAATAAAATCATCTAAATTTATATTTTAATATTTAAAAGCTGATCGTGTCTTGTAGTTATTAAACATGGCCAGACATAATCGCATAAGTAGCTTTCAGAAATTTAACACTACCTTTATTCAACATTAAACTACATACAGCCGAAACCCTTACGACCTAAAGTTTCATCACAAGTTGGACAAAGGAGTCTGTATTACTACAATATATGTGATCATAAACAATCATTCCTTTGTGAGGCTGTCGACTAACTTTTGGGCAAAATATAATTTAGCCTTTTTAGCCTATTCTTGTAAGAAAATAAATTATTGTACTATTTAGGGAAAGTTGTAAGATTAAACATCGATTCTATATGTATATAATAAAATCGTAAAATACCAGGGATTCAGTTTGTTTGTCTGTGCGTTTATGCGCGCTAATCTCAGAAACCAATACAGCTATTTGAGAGCGCTTTTTACTGACATAATGTGGAAAGCTTCTCATAACATTTAGTAGTTGTTTCATTAAATTCGGTTAACAAACAAAAAAGTAACGGTCATTGGAATAATACGGGTTCTATGTCACTTCGTTCGTGTGAGAAAATAATTAAAATTTTGCCAACCCTGGAACTCCACGAGAACGGAGTCGCTGGCACAGCTAGTCAATAATAAAGTAGTGAAAGTAATAGGCATCATCATCCTGCCTTTATCCGAATTTAATTCGGAGTTGGTTTTATCTGCTGTCATCACACATCAACATGCTTTCAAGCCATATGGTGTTTCTACACAATCCATTGAATCCATCTATCGTTTCGTTGGTCCACTTTAAACCAGTTTCTCTCTGTCCACGATCCATGTTCATGCTCAAAAATAAAGTCATTATTTTCAGTATTATTATGATGCAAAGCCGCGTGTTGATCTTGTATAATAATATGAAGATTGATCGAACGCTTCGAAATTCGCGAAGAGGCACCCTTCTCTCAGTCCCAGTCAAAACTTTACTTCAATATTGTAACATGGTCATATGATGTAATATTTACAGAAAAGAAGTTTACAACATATCTCTATTATAAAAGCCCACGTCACTCACTGACTCACTGACTCACTGATTCTGGAACGCTCGCACACTATGATAATTTTTAAAGAAAGAACACATAACAAAGAGTTTATCATAAAAAAGTTTCAAAAACAATATTTTCGCGAAACGTCAATGACTGAAGAAAAGTATTAAGTTTTGTTATGATTCAATCAATGTATAATACTTTACGCGCGAGCGAAGCCGCGGGCAACAGCTAGTCTCAACATATTTATTCGTAAAAAGGAATAGATAAATTGCTAAGAGACTATTAATTTCTAGCAATTTTAAAAATTATAATATTTTAATTTGCGTTAGCACTACTAACTCCAATTTAAATAAACTGTTACTGGACTTTTTACTGTATCCATTTCATTTTTAAGAACACTTTTTTTTTTAGTTTTGTATTAACATTCAAAATTCAAATTCTTACATCTAATATAAAGCGCTCTTGTAAACTTTAAGATCCTATCATGCCTATGCATTTGCATTTGTAATATTGTGTGCTAAACTAAGTGTTTTTGTAACGGTGTAAAACAAATAATACATTATTTTATTTTATTTGAATTGCCGCCTTCGTAAAAGCAGAGGGCTCCTTCGATGTATATACTAAGGTTTAGACCAATTTATCTAACACAATAAGTTCATCTTGCCACTATCATTAATGTTTCATATCCAATCGCAAGGCATTAAAGTCAATTGGACTATTACCTTACAATACCATCTTACAAGTCAATATGAACACATTGCAGACACGACTGTCCTGTGAACATATCGAAACTCGGCGATGATTTGAACGCGACCATCTCACCATATTTGTATGCAGACGGAGACCTCATACAAATACCAGTCTATCCAATGAAATCCAACGGTTACAGTGTACAGGTACTTACAAACTAATGCATTTGTATTGAAAGGTTTTAAATTTATTTGGAAGCATGTATTTTTATTATATTATGTTGTTGCTTGAATTTTTATGCACTTCTTAAAAGAAAATTATTGCTTCTTTAGGAATTAAATTATACCTGCTAATAAAAGTCTTGAATAGGATGGATGGTTATTTAAAAAATGATTTTATAACTTACAAATATTAAAATCACATACATAAATTCATTTAATAAAATTGAGCAACCAAGTTTCTTGTGTACAACGTGCCTACATGATTTCTTTATTTTCAGAAAGGAACATGGCTATCGAGCAAGTTTAAACGATACTTCATAATTGACAACTTTCTCTCAACTACAGCCAATATTACTAAAACTGTGTACCTCCGAACTATGGTCATACGAATACGGTAAGCAGTGAAAATATAAATTATGAACCACACCAATTTATACAAAACTTTGGATAACCCATATCGCTTTTTAACCAACTTCAAAAAGAGGAGGTTCTTGTAAATGGAATGAAGGAAAATTTTTAACCTCCGACAGGACTCGAACCTGCGACTCTTGCCCCCAGACGCTTTCCCAACTAAGCTACAGAGACCACTACTCGAACGTTGAATCACCCTCGTATCTTTTTTTGTTTGTACATTATCTCAATATGTCTGGCAATTATATGAATGATTTCAAAAAAACTTTCTCGGCGAAAGGATATACCTCAGAAGCGGTTCGGTTAAAACTATTCAAAATAGATTCAGTTTTTAGGTTTCGTAAAAAAAATTGGAAAATGTAACAAAACAAAATAGCCTAGTAGCAGTATAAAGTAGTAGTAAAGAAAAAAAAGAAATAATGAAAAAGCCTTTTTGGCGCCACATGCGACGCATTATAAAATAAAGAAAAAAACAAACGAAAATTTTATGGGGAATATGCGTCACATCCGTGCGAAACGGACATCGCTCAGCGTGTGCTCAGATTCGGTCCCTTTATTATTTTTTTACGGAAATGTGTCCTCAATTACAATTTTGTAGTGACCTTAACTCTGAAAGTCTGAGACCAAACCATCCACAAGAATGTTCGTTCCCATTCCGAAAGCGAATAACTTAGTCAAATTTTGTAAGTTTGATGAATATCATTAACCACTAAATTCAAAATTAAACTGAGCTTTACTTACTTTCTAAAGGGACCAGTGGCTAATTAATTTTCTGGGGCATAATAATGAATGTAGGTATATTATAAGAGACCTTATAATATCCGCAAACTCAAAGACGCTTGCGGCACTAAAACTGCCAGTGCGTCTTCAGAAACTGGCGTTAGATTGTTTTTATTATCACGGTTCACAAAAGAAATTATCCCAAACCACTTTAAAAATAAATATAGTAGGCCTTTTAAGTGCACACACAAAGAACTTCCAATTTCATGATGTATATTTTTTTTTCCTGTTTCTTAGCATTGAAAGGGACAAAACCACTCCAAGTTCTTTACGAGCTGATGTCTCGGTGGAGGCCAGTTATGCATCAAAGACACCATTCTCAGATTCAGTAACCATGACTTTGAAAGTGGTGCATATGATGCCAGAAGCTGGGGTCCATCGTGGTCTGGAGGTAGGTAGCTGTAGTCTGTTAACTAGTTCCTATAAAATCTGAATTCGGTCATCTTCTTTTGCCAGCCTATGCGCTTGCTATAAGCAAGAGCTCGTATCATATAATATTCATATCTATATATATAAAAATGAAACCCGTTTTCCGTTGTCACGACATAGCATGAAAACGGCTTGACCGATTTGGCTGATTTTGATCTTGAAATGTTTGTAGAAGTCCAGGGAAGGTTTAAAAGGTGTAAAACATAAATAATAAGTAAAAAAAAAATGTTCCTAAACTCGGGAATTACCTTAATTAATTTACTTTTTACAGAACGAAGTCTGTCCGGGCAGCTAGTCTAAACTAAAACAGGGCCGATGTATTTGTGGAAACGAGATGCAACTACGCAAAAAGTGCACCGTCTCTCGTCTACGATAATAACTGCTCTGGTGTAAGAGCTCACAATACAGGCAGTACTAGTGATCAACGCTAATTCCTCTATAAGTGAAAACGTGGCCTGTTTATTTTTTTCCAGATTATGTTTTTATTTTATTTATTTATTTTAAAAACGACGCCCGCACTAAGGAATTTAATCCTTGCGTCGCGGGGGCACAAAGAACACCCAGACACAACATCACACAAATGCTTGTCCCATGCTGGGATCGAACCCACATCACGTCGCGCACAGTGGTAATTAGTGACCTATAGTCCTATATTAATATACCACTCGGCTATCCGTGCAGTCAATATTAAAATTGTTTAGGTCATAGGCTTAACATATTTATTCTTATAACAGAAATTTTATTCACTAAACAATTAGCAATGTTGAACATTGCTCAAACCATCAACGTTGAGACAGAGTTTTCCCATGATATTGAGTTATGCAGTAACTGTAACGAAATCTTAAAGAAAAGCATTGACGAAGAACAAATTAATTAAACTTTGAAATTAAATTTGGAACTTTAACCTTGGTGGTCCAATCCTACAAATATTATAAAACTAAAAGTGTGGATGTTTAGATGTTTGGATGTTTGTTACTAAATCACGCAAAAACGGCTGAACGGATTTGGATGAAATTTGGCATGCATGTAGCCTTTGGCATAAAAAAGAATATAAGCTACCTTTTATCCCGATTCCTTAAGTAGTTCCCGATGGAAAATTGAAAATTGTTTACGAGCGAAGCTTGAGCAACGATTCTGAAGTCCACGCAGACGAAGTCGCGGGCAGAATTCGGCTTCAAATAATGTGTTATAACAGGCATGAACGGCCTTCCAAATTCAGATTGACCTCTGTTACAGAGGTAGTTGTTGTCGTAAAGTTTGCCGTTAAAAAAGGAACTTGCGAGATTCCGATTTATTTAAAACCGGTTTTATAGCCAATTTCAGGTTTTACGTTTAGTTTTTATTTCGGTTTCAAATTTTCTTCTAACTTTATTTTAAGATTGAGTATCCTATACCTACTATCCCTTTGATGCATATCTCAACCATTGAATTTCTAAGTTTCTTTTTAAACGAAACCAACTTATTTAAATCCAATATATTTTATAGAATTGGCCCTTTTTTCTTGTATCAAATGAAAAAATTCATCATTCAACTCGAGCTGATGAACATCTTCTAAAAGCAGTAATTTAATAGTACAGTTGTATCGTTCTCTAAAACCTTCTAATCCTATTATTTCTTACAGATTTGGGGTGGAGTACTCGGTTCGCTTCTCACGCTGTACGCCTTGGTGCAGTGGCGAGGAGTAGTCCGCAGGGGCGGGCTTTACATAGCTGTGGTACCTCTGGTTGCTGGCGCTATTGCTGATACCTTGTATTTTGTAAGTAATTTTTTTTGTTGTCACATAACCCTTAACCATAACCCTATTTAAATAACAAAATGACTAGAAAGAATTCCGTGGCTGAAGGCTAGAAGCTAATAAAATCCATAAACGAACATAAAAGGTGGAGAGACGTTGTGAAGTTTCAATATTTGATAAAGGCGCAATTTTTTTATATTTCTTAAAAATAGAATAAATTAATTAATTGCCTGAGGGCGGCTGAGGGCCTTACAGCTATTTTTAACAATGCATTTCCGCAGCAGTTCTTCAGCAGACCTCTTATAAACCTAAAACATAGATTTTCAATCGGCTCTGATTTTAGACATCACATACCAAAATACTTTTAATGATGAAACAATATCAATGCGAACACTACTGGATCTCATAGAAAATATTTCAAGTTGAAACAATTTATTTAATTGCTATCTACTCGATATTGAAAGAGGAAACGGTAAAATTGATGTTAGTTTTTCAAACAATTAAATCGCACAATAATGACCCCATCGGGCTTAAATATGATTATTAAAATTTAATAAAGTATTATTCTTATTAAAGCACTAGCTTCTGCCCGCGACTTCGTCTGCGTGGACTTCCGAATTGGGTCCAAAAAGAAATGAAAAATGATAAAAAAGAGAAAAATACCAAATTTTAAAGCTGTCTGCCCGCGGCTTAGCTCGTAAACAATTTTCAACTTTCCCTCGGGAGCTACTTAAGGAATCGGGATAAAAGGTAGCCTATGTTATTTTCCATGTCAAAAGGCTACATGCATGCCAAATTTTATCCAAATCCGTTCAGCCGTTTTTGCGTGATTGAGTAACAAACATCCAAACATCTACACTTTCACATTTATAATATTAGTAGGATTAGGGTAATGTTGATGTTAATTAATTATGATCCATGGCGACATTGCCAGCCCAGCTAACGCGTTCCTCGCGAACTGAAAATGTCAGACATTTAATTAACCATGTTGTTGTTCTAGGCCGCGTGGTTTTCCACTCTCCATGCTTTGGCAGCGGAAGCTGGGACACTCGGATTGACACTACCATTGTCCCGCAGAGAAGAACGGATCGTCAAAGCTTTTATTTATTCAGCGGTTGGGTTAAAGGTTGGTCTCCGATTAAGAAGAAAATATTAACTCTCCATATTAAAGAGTCCAAAAGCGTAGCAGCATTACATTTTCTTTTTGTTAATATTACTCATCACACAAACATTTGTCCTGGGTGGGAATCGAACCCACGACCTCCGGCTTAGCAGTCAGGGTCACTAACCACTACACCAACAGGCCAGTCAATTATAATGATAATTAAATGATAATTTCAAACTAAATTATTTAAAGTATGACACGAATTGGTCACTGCTTTAACATTTTTTGAGAATTTCATCGTCTTTTAATATATTAACCTCTAATGTATTGACCCTCTTTGGTGAACAGAAGTAATGAAGGTTTAAGATCACAATTGTGTGCTGCAGATGCTGAAAGTGGCTTGGATTAACTTTAATCAATGTCGGTGCGATATGTTCTTTTTGGACTGGTCTGAATATAATGCTCCATTTAAAGGTAAAGTGCCGCCTACATTTAAAAGTAGTTTAATGCTATCATAAAGCGTATATAAAATTACAATTCATGTAGGATTCTAAAATTAGGATACTAAGGTCCTATTTCACCATCGTCATATAACTTTACTGGGCGAATAATATTGAAATTTAGACAGTTGTTTCATACAGAAACTGTCATTCGTCAATTTTATTTGTAGAATTAAAGTTATCTGACGACGGTGAAATAGGCCCTTTGTTATCCTTATTTTAGAATTACTTTTCACAGCGTTTAAAATACAATAAAACATATATTGCTATGATTTTTAATGGAGTTAGTTAATATGGGTTTAAAGAAGCCTTATTTCCCTTAAGAACAAATGATAAATGTTCACTTAAATGAGATTAAAATAATAATGTAAACAAATTAGTGGTTTAACGAAGAATATAATTAATAAAATATATAAAATTCAGAGTCTTATATTCTTCTATATCTTATAGGTACAATATCTTGTGAGAAATCCAACAACTGGCGAGCCACCACGCTGGCTCGGGAGTGGAGCTCGATGCAGACCATGAGAAGAGTCTCACCAGGATTTACCGTTACTCTAGCATTACTTATTTTACATGTAAGTATTTGTTGGCGTTCGTTATTAGCTTTGTTGAGTAATCCTGTATTTATAGTACTGCGGACACTGTGGAAATAATCGGGCCAAATGGGACATTTTTCATCAAACCCAAACTCAATGCCAGTTTCGAGACTCTAGACAGGACTTACAACAGGGTCGTACCATCCAAGATTTAAACGAGGCCAATGATAGAGCTGTACTACAGGTTGCGCAATACTGAGCGGATAAAGAAAAGAACAAGAAGAAGTATCAGACAGAATTTTAAACGTTTAAAAAGATCGCGATTTTCTTAAACACAAATTCATCGTAGACTTCTATAAATATTTAACGACTTTCGCTGCCTAGACGGCTATTTGCTAGACGGTAATAGGATATTTTGTTTTTCTACCAGGTCATGACGCCCTGGCAATCCTACCTCCCTGAAAGCCAAGGCTACAAATGGGCAGTAGCAACGATAGCTTGGTGGTCATCTTACAGCACGCTGCTTCTGATAAGATGGGTGAATGACAGATTAAGGGGTTCACCAGTAGAAGTCTTGCCAAAGATTTGTGCCAATGTTGGTCTCTCATTGTTGGTGTTTGAGGAAGATTGTTATGCTCATTATGTGCATGGAAGGTAAGCCTATTTTTTCATTATCTTCCGTTTTTTCGAAAAATAAATTGTGCTTATTAAATATGCCTGGAAAAATAGAATTAAGCATTATACTTACAAACATTTGTGGTTTTTCGTACCAGCCCCCCTAGCCAAGTGACATTTCTACTTGCAATTGTTAACGCTGATCGAAGTGACAAGACTGAGTTATGGAAATAAAAAAGAAATTATGGAAATTATAAAATTATGGAAATTATATTTGTTAAGTCACGTGACTTAACAAATATAATTTCCATAATTTAATGTCATTTAAGCGATTTCTATCATCGTTAACGCTTGTAGAAATGTCACTTGGCTAGGGGGGCTGGTCTATTTAGTTTAAGTTCCCTGCTCAGCAGAATTTTCAATTATTAATTTATAAATAGTTATCATTTTTATTTATTTTACAGAATCGATGACTCGAAAGATTTAAGATCAATGGCTGGTCCTTTAGCTACGTGCCGTGTGGCGTGTGCACCGCAACTGAGGTACCTGCAAATGTCAAATGTTTATGCGAAAACACCATATCATTTTAATTTTATGTTTCGTGATTACTACTTCGCGTCTCATGAGACTCTCGTTATGCATACCGTCAAGTATGGTGATCATATACTTATAGTCTTAAGCTATAGTGACTTTGTTATATCGTACTTCCACATAAATTGGGTTCTCAATATTGTTTCAGGGTCGTGTACAAGCAATTATCTCTCTCCGTACCAGGTGAAAAGAGATTTCAGTACTTATATTATAAATTGCTAGACCTATTCACATAAGAAGTGAAAAGTCTAGGGATTGAATATAACAGTGAGAAATACACTGGAAAAGAACTTGTCCGTGAACATTATACATATAGGTATAACATTACAGCTGCAATTAGAAAATGCCTAAGGTATTTTTTTACAGTAGTCGTAATGTTTGTTAGTGTGTATAAAGTTTCAACACTAACATGAAAAAAAAAATTAATTAAAAATACAAGATATGAGTGCTTATATTCAACGAGGTAATCAGTTGCATGAAACTGAACAACTTTTCTTACAAAACATAGGTCGAAATCTTAAAATTGAAAATCATCTTTTCATTCAAACATAAGTCACGTGACCTGTCACTTTGTATGAAAAGTTAATTTTCCATATTAAGATTTCGACCTATGTTCCTTGGGGAAAGTTGTTCAGATTTATACACGCACTCCTTTTAAATTAATCCTGTCTATTGAGGATTTGAATTCTAAACAAGAGAAAAAGAAAGATTATTTATTTTATTAAATACTTTTTTATTATTTGTTTATTCATGTAACTTATAAGTATACTTGTTATTCGGTACGCACAAATCTACGGCTCTATATTGTAAGAAAGTTCAGACGTTAACTATAGTTCTTTTTTTAGGTTTAGGTGAATCCGATACTCGACAAGCTTTGCTATCGCGGTTCTTGGCAGCGTTCTTCGAAAGGGTACGTTTTCTATTTCTATTGTTACTTTTGTTTGTGGGAGAACAAATGGAGCTAATATTAGCCTACCTCGATATTATACTTCATACTAATATTATAAATGTGAATGAAAGTTTGCTTGTTACATATTCTTGGAGGTATTAGAAGTAACATAGGACTTGACTTTTTATTCAAAAAATAAAAAATTGAGACTGCGGGCGGAGCTGCGGGAAACAGCTATATTTAAAAAAAAAAAGTTATTTTTTGCTATAACGTATTTCATAAATATTTTTATATCTTCGTAGTTATATGGTCTAATAGACGGATTAGTTCTTGTTATTCGATAATACCGGGATGTTATGAAGTCAGCCATTTTTTTTTCACCCAGTGGCAATTTCATATACTCTCCGAATACCAACACTTGCGTCAATGCCCAATGAGCAAACCCAAAAGAGATCCTTTTATTTGTCAAAGACAGTAAAGCACGCGCAGTATTAAAAAAACAAGGTTCAATAGGCTAAAAGGTCAATTTTTATAGAAGTGAACGAGGGACACGTTCCCGAGGGAGAGAGTTCCCAAGGGAGCAAGTTTCCTAGGGAGAGATCTCCCGAGGGAGCATATAGGTTCCCGAGGGAAAGGGTTCCCAAGGTAGCATGTTTCCTAGGAATAGAGTTCCCGAGGGATAGAGTTTCCAAGGGAGCATGTTCCCGAGGGAACATGTTCCTAGGGGAGAGAGGCCCGAGGGAGAGGTTCCCGAAGAAGTATGTTCTCGAGGCAGAGAGTCCCGAGGAAGGATGAAACCAAGGGCAAAGGTTCCTGAGGGAACATGTTCCCGAGAGCATGCCTGAGGGAGAGAGTTTCCGAGGGACAGGGTTATCGAGGGTGCATGTTCCCTAGGGATAGGGTTCCCGAGGGAACATGTTTCTTTGGATAGGAATCCCGAGGGAGAATGTTCCCGTGGGAGCATGTGTTATGTCATAAAATGGTCATAAATTACATGCTTTGTAGGCTTTAGATGGTTTGAGCTGGGTGGCGAGTGAGCGCACGTTGCTTGAGCGTCTTCTTAATGTGGAGCTGACCACGCGGGAGGCCGGCAACACCAGCACCCTCCTCTACGACCCTGATGATAACACGCCTTCTTGCTTCGCTGTCACTTGGTGAGTTAACGAAACTATGCCTACAGAAAAAGGACTTTTGAACTTAAACTAAACCTTTTGAACTTGAATCCCAATTTGTATAAAATACATTACTTGTGGTTTTGATAAGTCATGCTTGAGGCCAAAAGTATATTTTAAATCTTCATATCTTGTAAAACCAGGGCTAGTGCAGAACAGTAGCTATTTTTTATTGATGTTTATCTAAGAGAGTGATACTTAAATGGATTTTTGTAGCATGACAAATAAAATTGGGACCCAACAGGATCTACACCATCCATAACCAACCACATAATTTTAAGTTATCATATAAGAACAACATTGTGTATTAATAATATAGCCACTTAAATAACCCATAAAAACTAGCTCTATCTCTTTCTGTATAAGTAAGTAACAATTAAAATTTAATGTAATTCTAAGGTGGGGAGAAGAGTGGAGTTTATCGACGTTTGACGCCATGCTGTTCAGCTGCGTTTTGATGGCCACTGATGATGCTTTATTGGCTGCACTGGTCGCCCTTATAGTGTGGCAGGTGAGGCAAAGTTCAATTGAGCCTAAACTGTTGGGACGGCCATCACAAAAGAGAATTCGGTAAAAAACTCTTTCCAGGAATTTAAGTACAAGGACGATGGTACAGACTCCCTGTGGTAACATATATTTCGTTTCTTCGCTATCAAAAACCTGGACATCAGGTATTCAGTAAAATCAGAAAATTAATCACAATATTAGGTAGGCAGAAACTAACTGAATCTTGAAATTCGCCTCTAATACACACTTTTCTTATACTCTCAAAAATCACACATGAGGTAAAAGTCATTTTTACCTCATGTGTGATTGGGACCTGCTTAATTAACTAAATACACCCACGGTTCAGTGCGCATTTTCCATCAATAACGACCCTTCATACACAAAACCAAAAGAACTTCAATATTTTATTGCAAGAAAAGTAATTTATCTTGGCGGAGGTCATAAAATGTATAAAATGCTAAGATCGCCAGTGTAAAAAGATATATGAGAGCAATCCTATAAGTCAATAAAAAATTTCAATAAGTTGAGCCCGAAAACAAGTTAATACCAAAATAACTGAGTTTTCTTATCTCCATAGCAGTTATTGTATTTAATTAATTTTCGCAATTAACAATCCTCATACAAATGTATTTTGTTCAATATGCATACATGATAAAAAATCACCGTTCACGTCAACCTTTCGTTACAAAGTAATATTCTACTATAAAAAAGTAAAAAGAAAAAAAAACGCAAACACGCGTAGAGTCTGTAACATTTGTTCAGCTTCTATTTATTCGTCAGCTATAGAGTTCATATTGTTTCCAGATTTCGATGCAGCTCAGAAGATGGTTTGGAAAAAGAAATCAAATAGAAAAAACTGAAAACGAACTAAAATAATGCCTTCGAGTATCAACGTTAGTTACATTCGCCGCATACTAGTGACCATCCGTCTGCTATAAAAATGCGGCGGCAAATTCTGTGTTTCCTTATTTCGATAAACAGTGTTATTATAGTTTCACCACAAACAGTTTTATACGATTATGAAGCTTCTGGTGACGATGGACATGGAGTTACGGATCCATTAAGAATTGTTCAAACAAGTATCGAAGACAATCCGACTACTGTAAAACCTTTGGCAAATTACACTCAAAGAGTGATCGTGTTACCTCGAGGCCCGTTCTTTGATTTCCTGGCAGACATCTGCGTTGCACTCGTTTCACGTAAATTTGCACGGCACAAGATCGGACGATATTTTTTTATACTAAGCAGGGCCTTACATGGCTTGGGATCAGATTACATCCAAAGAATATGGATCGATAGATTTAGTGGGTGGTTAAAAAGATACTCCATATACAATACAAAGAGGATTATATTTAAAGTTTTTAAATTCGTAAAGTACATAGCTGATGGAAAACCACATAAAAATAAATATTTTGAGGCTATGAACAATTTATACGCAATGAAGCAAATCATGAAAATGGACGATTACGTGTACGAACTCAAAAGATACGGAATGGGTAAGACTGAACATATAGGAGAGAAAACTAGATACGTGTTTGAAACTATTATATTTGGAACATTTAACAAAAAACCTCATAGAGTCAAATGGCTAATCGAGTTGTATTTTAAAATGGCCGTACTAGAGTATTGGGAGGGGAGACTTAATTTACATAACTATAATTTCACAATGTATAGACCATGAAATTGAATAATTTTATCGCCTACAGTCATTTTTTTTTCGTTTTTATTAAAATAAACAATAGTAGGTACTGAAAACATGTTCACCGCATACATATTCTTATTATTTACAATGTGTTTTATACGGTTAGTCACTCCTGTGAGTATAAGAGGAATGACTGACAATAAACCTGGTCACCCATATCTGACAGAGTACAATGAAAACAAAAGATCCGGACTTAGGACCGAAGGGATCTTTGAAAGGTTTGTAAGAAACTATCTAGAGTTATTGTCGACTGCTTTTCTTGGTAAAGATCTTAAAAAGTACTTAAGAATGGTACAGAAACAACTAAAAAACATGGAATATTCATATACTTCAAAATTGGCAAAACACTTTGGTTATGTAGCGAAAACGGAACGTGAAGATATACAAGGTGTGATAGCCGGATATCTAGAGGAATTTGACATGAAGCCGCCCAAAATGCAGGAATTTCTGAATGCCATGAACGACGTATTTACAATGCAACAAAATCTGCAGTTTGATGATTACATATACGACTTAAAAGATTACTCTGGTGGCCTAAAGTATACCATACAAGAAGAAACTAGGAAACTCTTGAACGATGTTATTTTAAATAACATTTTTAAATTAAGTAAACATGATAGGAGAGATTTGGAAAAGAAACTTAAGCACGCGATAAAAGAATATAAAAGTGGTTGATAAGTAGTATAGACAACCAACATTATAATTACGTGGTAATGCTAGTACTGGATGCAATATTAACTCTACCGGAGCTACTGCTGAACAATACTCAGAAACCAGTTGATGTACTCGTAATTAAGTAAAATCAAACAAAAGTTATAAACTATTAAGACAAGACTTCATTTAAACAATCATCGAAAATATTTATTTAAATAAACATCAAATATTAACGGTACTTGTTTTATTCGCCTTTTCAATTATTCCTAACTAAACAAAAGTTATTTTATTATCTACGTGTCCCAAAGGTAAGGTTTAATTAATATCGGCAAAGGTATATTTCAATACCAAATTTCATGACAAAGGTAAATTTTTTATTCCAATTAAAGTAGGGTTCTGAATATCAGCATTACCGTGTGTAGCTACTAACCGTTAGTACTATCAGTGTAACCCGTAGTTTTGAAGACGTTTAGAAAAAGTTGTCCCTAATATTTAGATCAAATTATACCATAGAATAGCCATACAACTTACGTAACAGATAGGTGTCAGCATCTCGAAGTCGTCAGTGACTTAACTGTAATAAAAGGATGAGATGGATTGCCGTACTGTCTGAATGAAACAGAAATTAAAGAGACAAAATTATAATATAAGCTGAGATAGAGCAGAAGAAATGCTACTAACATTATTTTATAATCTACTATCTACCTAAGATAACTGAGCGTATATTAAAAACGTTACCACCTAAGAAATCACAGCGCAAGATATCACTAGTCACGCCACGCGAGCTCGCGCTCCTGCAGGCTCTCGGCACGAGTCATGGCGAGTGACGGCTGCAGGAGTGCTGGCCATCCACACTCTAGCTTTATTCAGTTGCATACTACGTGAACCCCATGGTCATAATGCACTACGTCCTTTGATTCGCGTTTGAAAACGATGAGCTACGAACGACACGAGTTCACTGTCCCTACTCTCGTACTCGCGTTCCCTCGTGTAGCCTCGGGAAAATCAGGATGGGGCAAAAAGCGCGGCGCGAGCACACTCGTGGCGACTCGAGCGCATACCGGGTGGAGCGAGTGATAACTTCAGCCATTTGTTTCGACTCGCGCAAATAATAATATCTTGGGACAGCTCACACACGGCCATCTGTTCCCAAACTAGGCAGAGCCTGTACTATGGTAACCAGACAACTGATAAACATACTTATATATTTATCAATACATACATATTATATATAAATAACACACAGACACAGAACAAATGATCGTGCTCGTCACACAAAGATTTGTCCTGGGTGGGAATCGAACCCACAACCTCTGGCTTAGCAGTCAGGATCACTATCCACTAGACCACATTAGAGTATTGTATTATTCAATATACCCATGTTTCTCACCAGCAAAATATCATAAATCGACGACCTTCTTTGTCAATAATATAATAACATTATCATTTATTAAAAGTTTGTAAATTGCTTGTTAAAGCTTGTAAATTGTAGCTGTACTACACGTAGCACAGAACAATACAATAATATTTTAGGTCCAGGCGAGATGTTTTAGCACAATTGTCATCTTAAGACTAATTACTACCTACCTGAAAGCAAGTTAGTTTCCCACAACCATCAAAATGTAATTATCGTATTCAAAGCATAGATAATTAAAAAAAAAAACTTGATTAGTTAACGAATATCAGATATTTTTGTGATAATACTAAATACAACTATTTTTAAATATAAAGTTTTGATAGTAGCAATTTTTTTTTAATATAATTCTCACCACAACCGAAACAGTGCGTGACGTCTTTCGTGGGTAACCCTGTGGGTAACTCAATGTAAACAATACCGTACGGATTACGTATCCGTACGGTATTGTTAACATTGAGGTACTCCACGATATCGCTTGAATTATAAAAGATTCTAATAAATAACTGACAAATTTGGATATGGCAAATTGACAAAACAAAACTTCACGCAGACTTAGACCGATGATTATTGGGGAGAGGGCGCTGCAGTGCGCACGTAAACATCAGCTCCGCGTATTTTAAAAGTTTAATAATAGTTAAAGTGCATCTATTGTTCTAAAAACCTAATAAAAGTTTTAAACCAATTACTAGCAGTGCTTAAAACAAAAAATTCAAAGAAAATTTGCAAGAAAAGTGACAAAAACAAACAAAGTGTTTACGTCAACGAACTTTTTCAAATTTTTCGATTCAAAATAAAAAAGAACTTTAGTGCCGAAATACTACATGTTATTGGAACTAAAAGCAAGAAGTCAACTAGAGGCATGCATGAAAGGTATTTAACAGACCATTCTCTATAATATAACCATAATAAAAGAAACCAAAACAACAAAAACCAGAATTCTAAATACAAGCAACGCCATTTACCGTCGAATAGCCAAAACATATAAACTAATTGGCAATAATCATTTTTCCACTATTACACACTAGAGGGCACTTATTTAAAAATCTCTAGATATGGCAACTTTGTGTGCAGGATGTCAACAAGATCTACCTAACTTAGAAAACCTCGCTTGTTATTTTTGTAAAGACAAATATGACTTACAATGTGCAAATATTTCTGCAAAAATTTTTCATAGCATGCTTCTAGAACAGAAGAAATTGTGGAAATGCCAGACATGCCGATGTAAAGTACCTAAAACCGGCAACTTAAATACACCTATACGACAGCTTGAACATAAATTGACCCAACCTCCGAATTCACTAGTAGAAAAAACGAATACTCCTGAAAACAACATCACCATTAGAAAGAAACTGAACAACAGTTTCAACAACACGACACTATCCGATGACACGAGCCTTCTGGGTGAAACAATATGCTCAGAAGATAAGGAAAACTATATCCCGTCTAATCTTTCACTCCAAAATTTGAGTGAACTCATAATGCAACGTTTAAAAGAAAATAATAAATATATAATTTCGGAAATAAAAAACACAATTGAGGACGAAATAAAAAAGGCAATTTCAAAACTGAAAGAAGAACTAGAGGGAAGAACAAATACATTATTTGAACAAAACGAGGAAAAAACACTCGAAATAAAAAATATTAACAAGAAGATTGAAGCTTTAAACAAGCAAAATGATCTCAGAACCAAAATGCGAAAATGATCCGTATAAAATTGTAATCTATGGTTTCTCTGAGAACCACAAAGAAGATGAATGGGACCTACACAATAGATTGATAGGCATGTTTCATGAAATATTTAACGTTGACCTGACGGGTTACATAGAAGAAATCTACAGAATTGGAAGGAAAAATAGTAGAAATAGACCACTAGTAATCGAGCTCTTAAGCAAAAGAATGTCTAAGTATATAATAGACAAAGGTAACTATTTCCAAGGAACTGGGATATTTGTGACCGAATTCTTAAATGAAAACGCACGAAAACATAGGAACTTACTTCGTGATGAAATGATAAAAGCACGTAAGAACGGCCAATATGCAATAATCAGAAACAACAAATTATTTATAGACGGCAAACATAAAACAATGGAAGAAGGGAAAGAAACATACCTGATTTCTACACCAACAAACCAACCAGGAAATGACAAAGAACAAACCACAAACAAGAACTACATGTCTGACAATAACGAAGGCCCTCTAAACAACACATTTCGGAACAACAGAACAACAATTTAAAATCCTCTACCAAAATATCCAAAGTATAAATAATAAACAACACCTACTTGAAGCTTTTATCAACGAAAACCCAGAATATAACGCAATATGTTTAACAGAAACATGGTTATCCCATGAGAAACTAGACAACCTACACCTCAACGGCTACACAACCGCGGCATCGTACTTTCGACGCACTCGAGGAGGCGGCGGTGTCTGCATATTTTTACAAGAACATATAGATTTTAAGGAAATATGTGATATTAGAGATATGTCTATAGAATATTGTATATAGAGTAAGATCCCAGTGCCGTAAGACACAACTTATTTTCTAAAGCATATAACCTTCGGTTCTCAGTAGTCCCTTGTGTACTTTTTAATACCTGACTGTTTGTAAAGCTTGCCCGGTGACACGTGCGCAGGTACCAGGTGAGAAAGGTTACTAAAAATCAGAGTTACTTAACTTATTTTTATATGACTGATTTTTATATATGTTTTGTAGAATATTACTCTGAAGTCATATAAGAAAAATCAGACACTTTCCATGGGCCAAAACTTTTATCAGACACTTTAAAGCTCTAAGAAAAATAAATGAACTTAATTTATTTTTAAATGTCTGATATTTTGATATGTCATTAAGATAACTATTAAAATGTTATATTTAATCAGTCAGACAAATTGCAATGACCAAACATGCCCTAATCACAAACATTACTCAACCATAAGTATGAGCGCGAGAGCACTATACATGCGTTAATAATGTAACTCAATATTATTAATGTTATTTATTGTACATCCACTAGTCATGACGAATTGACAGGTGCCAGGATTTCACGCATTGACTGGATGTGATTTTAATCCCGCCTTTTTTAAAAGAGGTAAACTAAGACCATTTAATATAATGAGGAAGAAACATGAATATCAGCTAGCTTTTATGCGATTCGCAGATCTTGAGTCTTTTACCGATGAAAACATACTACAAGATATTTTCAATCAAGTACAATTTTTTTTTTGTTATAAAAGATTACTACATAGGATGTGGGTCGCACATTACTAGTAATCTCGTTAACCCCTCGTGCTAAGCTAAGATGCTTGTGTTACGAGTGGGTTCACGTCGGTAGTGTAATGGATGGGATTCGAACCCGCAACCACATGATCGCAAGGACGACGCCCTAGACATTAGGGTACCGCCGCTTGCGATATTTATAATGTTTCTAATGTGTGCGACGTTAATGCTGCCCGGCTTCAGCTATTTTTAAATAAAGATACTGTGTCTGATATTAATGAAGTATTCAATTCAAAAAATCTAAAAAATTACGATGCACGCAATTTACCACCATGCAAAACTGAATTATTTCAACAATATCTCCGAGCTAATTACCAGCATTTGGAAAAATGCAAATGAAAAACGACCAACTACTTTAACTCCTGAAAACAATGGATGGACGTTAGAAGATAACTAGTATCTTTTTTATTGGTTTGATGGTGACCAATAATTACCCGGATTCCTTAGTGAATGACTTCAAGAACCAGGTACCGTACATAGATTTTTGGTTTACAATTTAGTATATCGGTCGTTCCGTTAATCGTTTATCTTTTTGGTTTTACAGAACATGTTGCTAGCAACATGATGATGGTGAGGATTGATTACTATGATGATGATGAAGATGATTAAAGACCAATAAAAAAAATATATTTAAAATAAAATAAATATTAATTTCTTTAAAACACAACTTCTCCGTAAAAAAATATTTTTCCTATACAACATGTAACAAAAACCCTGTCCGATCCCTGAGAGTATTATTCGGTATCGTACTTCGAACACATACGTAGTCATTAAATGGATTGGAGATGATTATTTTCCCCAGTGAAAATAATTAAATCAAAATAAAAACTGATCCAAGGCAACAGCAACACTGACCGCTCCTCAAAGTTCACGTCACTACCTAGTTACCTACAGCTTTGTGTCAAAGATGCCGCATATGCGAGACGGTTCATGAACCCACGAATATACTTTTATTAGATCTGACAGGGGTTTTGTTACATGTTGTATATGCATTGTTCTCTCGCGCTCATACTTATGGTTCAGTATTTTTTGTGATTAGGGGATGTTTGGTCATTGCAATTTGTCTGACCGATTAAATATAACATTTTAATAGTTATCTTAATGACATATCAAAATATCAGACATTTAAAAATAAATTAAGTTCATTTATTTTTCTTAGAGCTTTAAAGTGTCTGATAAAAGTTTTGGCCCATGGAAAGTGTCTGATTTTTCTTATATGACTTCAGAGTAATATTCTACAAAACATATATAAAAATCAGTCATATAAAAATAAGTTAAGTAACCCTGATTTTTAGTAACCTTTCTCACCTGGTACCTGCGCACGTGTCACCGGGCAAGCTTTACAATCAGTCAGGTATTAAAAAGTACACAAGAGACTACTGAGAACCGAAGGTTATATGCTTTAGAAAATAAGTTGTGTCTTACGGCACTGGGATCTTGGACTAATAGAAGCATGTGCCATAGTACCTACTACCTAAAGAGAATATATTAATAGTTACTATTTATTGGAACAGGAAAGAAGAAGAAATATTTATGCGCCAAATTAGACAAATACTATATTATATAAATAATAAATATCCTAAATACAATGTTGTAATAGGAGGAGATTTAAATATCAATATTTTAGATAGTAATTTAAAAACAAATTTATTTTTAGACTTCATGTTAGAACATAAATTCATACAACACATAAAATCACCTACACGTATTACTGCAACTACCTCCACATGCCTAGATTTGATATTTACAAATTTCAATAACAAAAATAACTACACTACCATTGAAGAACTAGGTTTTTCTGATCACAGTGCAACAATACTACACATGCCCCTACAAAACATTAATAACAGTAAACAAATAACTTGGTATACAAAAAAAAGGTTATATAATGAAGACAACATAAACAAATTCAAAACAGAAATGGAAAAACAAAACTGGCAAGATATAATAACAGCCAATAAAAGCATCGATGAAAATTATACCGATTTCAAAAACATACTACTAAAATGTTTAAACGCATGTATACCCTTACAAAAAATAAAATTAAAAACAAAAATTAAAAAACATTGGCTGACAAAAGGCATTAAATTAGCATGTAAAAATAAAAGACTACTAAAGATTCTCACAATAAAAACAAATGAACCTATTTTGACAAAATATTATAAGCAGTACGAAAAAATCCTAAAAAAAACAGTAACAACTTCTAAAAAATTACAATATATAAACAAACTAAACAAATCGACAAACAAAACTAAAACAATGTGGGCTATCATTAACGAAAAAACAAACAAAACAATTAAAAGAGGAAAAAATAATATAAAACTTAACATAGATAATATCATAGTTACTGAACCAAAGAACATAGCAAATTTATTTAACAACTACTTCGCTTCCATAGGTGAAAACAGTAACCCCTCTGGAACTGAACCAATGGGAGCTCCAGTCGTCTCCCCTACAGAAAATACGATGTTTCTCAGCCCAGTCGACGGATACGAAATAAACCGAATTATTAAAAACCTACAAAACAAAAAAAGCCATGGTATCGATGAACTACCACCATTCCTGATTAAACACTGCGCCGACGAGCTCACATTACCGTTTTACCTATTAATCAACCAATCATTTGAAGAAGGATCATTCCCTAAAGAACTAAAAATAGCCTTAATAAAACCAATTCATAAGAAAAATGAAAAAACAGACCCCAGTAACTACCGCCCCATAGCACTATTGCCAACGGCATCCAAAATTTTTGAGAAGGCCATGTGCAACCGTATTTACTCCTTTTGCGAAAAATATAATATATTAGACGATTGTCAAAATGGTTTCCGGAAAAATAGATCCACAACTTTAGCAGTTTACAAATATGTACAAGAAGCCCTAAATATTATAAACAATAGAAATTATGCTGTAGGTATACTACTCGACATGACTAAAGCCTACGATAAGGTGCAATTTAAAATACTTTTAAATAAATTCCACGGGATTGGGATACGGGGAAATGCTCTAAAATGGTTCGAGTCCTACTTAAAAGATAGAGAGCAAATTGTAGAGGTTGAATATTTTAATAACAACAGTAAGGAAATACAGCAAATCAGATCTGACCGAAAAGCAGTAAACGCCTCTATCCCACAAGGGAGCGTTATAGGATGTCTCCTATTTCTCATTTACATTAATGACCTTCCAAAAACAATAAGCGATCCATGTGTATTATTCGCAGATGATATATTCATACTCACCTCTTGCCAAATAAATGAGAATATCAATGAAAAACTCAATTCTCTTATTGCGTCAATAATCAATTGGATGGAAAACCATAACCTAGAAATAAATTTCTCGAAAACTAAATTAATCACCTTTCACCCACATCAAAAAGCCCCTATAAAACTAAACTATTCCTACAACAACACAAAATTAGAACAAGTTAACGAATTCACCCTCCTCGGTTTAGCAATAGATACACACGTAAATTGGAAAACACACATACAAAAAATTAGAGCAAAACTTTCAAAATTCTCGTACGCACTACGCGAAATTAAAAAAACCACCGACCTACAAACAGCACTTGTTACATACTATGCCTACGCCCAAGCGTGGCTTAGTTATGGCATCATTTTATGGGGAAATAGTACAGATTCTCATACCATTTTCACCTTACAAAAGAAACTCATCCGAATAATAACCAATATTAAACAGACAGACAGCTGCAAACCACAATTTCAAAAGCACAATATCCTCACACTTACCTGTTTATACATCTTAGAAGTATGCAAATTTGTGCGACATCACCCAGAATTTTATACTACCCGGAAAGATATACAAAATAAGTACAGCTTACGACACAAAAATAGATTAAATTTACCTACATCCAATTTAAAAATACATTCGTCCGGTCCACTAGTTATGTCAATAAAAATATATAAAAACTTACCAAAAACAATCAAAGATGAAAAGAAAACAAATCTATTTATAAACAAATTAAAGAACTTTCTCCATTCCAAATGCTACTACACTATAAAAGAGTACAACGATGATAAATTAATAAAAAGATAATGTAAGAAATTAAAATAAATTAACGTCTATAGATAGGGAAAAGCCCCACACACACACACACACACACAAACTCATATACTCACATACACACACACATATAATAACACACGCACACATTCAAAACATTTTTATATTATTTTAGAAATAGTTTTATGAAAGTATTTTAGATATAAAAATTATAATTTTAGTAATAAGCTGCATATCTCTCCAACTTCTTTAAGCTGTGCCCTACTGGGTCCATAATGATTCTAGCTCATAAATGTACCACCTGTATTTGACTTATGGAATGCTAATAAAGAATTGAGTATTGAGTATTGAGTATTGAGTATTGAGCTTAGACCGCTTGCTTGCAGTCGTTTTGTTTACATACAATCAGCTGTAGACGCAACGGACTATCTGATGACATCATTACGTATCGTTTGCGCAACATATAAACATAATTATTATTAAAACATTATTTTGAGTACATAGAAAGCTTTTTAAAAAAATATTTTTTTATAGTAGGTACCTAACAAGTTTCCATGACGATTACTCTAAAATACTTTCTGACAAGTCCGATCATAATATATTTAAATCAATGTGGTTATTTTCTAGGGGAGTAAGGGGTGAACGAAGTAAACATTTTATCCGACCCAACTGTCAACCTCACCTGCACGTGCCGAAAAGCAACGATTGCGGTTCTTACCGTGGTGCTCCCTGCTAGATAACGGACGAGGCTCTGGCGACCGAGAATTGGCGGTATAAGCATACGGCGGTATAGGCGACAGCGACCTTGGGATCGAAATACTCCCTAAAATGTCTGGTGCAGAAGGCAACGGGAAACCACTGCACTATAACTTCCCTAGTAGTTAACTTTTAATGGATAGTACAACTAAAGAAATGGCCCCAAGTGCCCGGCGTTTCTGAAACAGGGGTGCGAAGAATCTCCGGGTGGAAAACACTAAAAGTAGGAACTTCCGAAATATCCGAGAATGGACTGGAATCGCCAGTGCAGGAGAGCTCTTCCATTTGGCGCAGAACCGTGAGAAGTACGAAAAGTTAACGGCCAACCTCCGGTAACGGAGAAGCACTAAAAGAAGGTTATTTTCTTTCACACAAATACTGACAAATAGCAAAACTGTAGGTATTCTAAATGTAAGTAATTTCTGTTTGCTGAAGTGCTATGACATCCCTTCTCGCTACAAGCTGTCATTGTATTAGGTATTTACTCTCGAGCTATGTTCGAAGACGCAGTGCATCAGTGACGACTCGCTGAGAGAACTCAAATCAGTCAAAAATATTTTTATTTCGAGTAGACATTTTCTGGTACTTTCAAAACGTTAAATGAATCTAGATGCGTGGTTCCAAGGTGTCATTTTTATGGAGAAGAACTGGCAAGAAAGTCCAGGCTTTATGTATACAATTATTGAAAAATAATATAAAGTAAATAAAAACAGGGGTTGGGGTGCAAGAAAGGAACCTCCCTGAGCGGTGTACTATCTCATTTTACACACTCCGCGCAGTCCGCGCACCCTGGGCAATCTGCAAGGACAGCTTAGTCGGTTACGCAGATTTGCTGATCCTTTCACCACGATCAATGGCAACCCACAATAAAAACAGGGTCTATTCCGGGAATTATTTAACTATGGCTCAGTTTATGTTGCCTCTCTTTTTACTCTCGTACTAAGTTTCTATGCGAGGTACAGATACACATGCTCGAAACTAGCATTCCCGAAACAAGCATCCTTTTTCATTGATAATATTTTATTCAACATAATAAGCAAGCCATTTTCTGGCAACGTTTATACATACACATGCTTTTATCTAGTCATACGTTGTCATGAGCAAGTGCTCAAGACAAGCATGCTTTTGTGCTTATTTCTAGCATAGTATGTATCTACCTTTAGTATGTATCTAGTTTATGTTATTCATGAGAATGGGTTTATCTACAATAAATTATGTTCGATTCGTTCGTTCGATATTATTTAAATTCCTTCGGCGGGTCAACCTGGATCCATCACTGTTTGTATATAGTACTAAATTACCCTTATTCCCTTAGCATATTCCAATCACCCACCGTTTAGCACTGGTTTTAGGTTTAGCAGTTTACCTTTTTGTTTTTATTTATATCTACCATAAACAATTATTATTAACACTTTTTTTTTATAGCAGCGATTTTCTTGTACAAATTTAATATAAATCGATTATTATTAAATTTTCTAAATCATACCTATACACCGTTAACATGTTTAAATTACATAGTTAGGTACTTTTCTTCAACTAAATTGTAATTAGGTAAAATCGTAGATAGAGAATGAACCGGTAAAATCAACATGCGTAGATAAGTGAGGCTTGCCTTTATTTGCTTGAAGTCTATCAATCCGCAAAAACCATGGTGCAATGATTAAGTAGAATAGTAACCTACACAATAATTGATTTCCAAAAGGGTAAAGTAATTTGAATTGAAAAACCGTAACTTTCGAACGTAATTGAAAACAAACCACATAAATCACAAACAACAGATTTGTACTGGCAACACCAAATCTTCTATGAACAAATGAAATACGGCAACGTCACGCACGTATTGAAGTGGTAGAGTGATTGTTCATTCGGCGTTCTGAAAAACTAGTAAATTTACAAATTGTAATTTTAATATTTACTGAAAATGGCAGATAGTAAAGGGTAAGTATTCAATTATTTATCATATTAGTATATAATTTAATAGTATAAACTGTTTCGGAATCAATCGATGCTTTAGACTGCAAACGAATGTTCAAAATTTGGCTTGTCATCATGTCGAGAGTTAGAAACCGACTCAATAATAATCAAATT
Organism: Plusia festucae; assembly: GCA_950381575.1. Lineage (NCBI taxonomy): Eukaryota > Metazoa > Arthropoda > Insecta > Lepidoptera > Noctuidae > Plusia > Plusia festucae. Next base: position 3,440,382 of record OX494447.1, read on the forward strand.
TTGCAAGTTCATTATAGAAAACGATTATAATGTCCTTATTCAAGCTTGATCAACTTGCTGTGGTTGATAATCGATGTCTATTGAGCCCTATTTGTCTAATTAGAACGTAACGCTTTGGTTACGAATGGATGTTTGATTTTTTTTTTCTTGTTTGGCAGTAATCCTGATGATTTATCGACCGCGATCCTGCGCCGCAAAGATAGACCGAACCGCCTCATCGTGGAGGAGGCTGTCAGCGATGACAACTCGGTGGTGGCTCTATCACAGGTTTGAGCCCTTTGTTTCATCGGCGGCGGCGCCATCAAATTACGCATTTTTCCAATTTCATAGTTACCATAAATATGCTTTGTCACCATCATGCAACTATGTCATACAAATGTCACAATTTCGCTCTAGGAACATTTATATTTAATTATCTTAAAATAACTGTGTCAGATGATTGGGCTTCCTTACTGCACAAAACTGTCAAGAAGGGAACATGGGAATGGTTGCATTGTCATAGTTTATTGACCTTAACTGACATGCAGTAACATAAACATAACCAAAGTAATGAAAACTACTTGGTCAACAACTTGCACAAAATAAAAAAAAGACTATACATATATTTTAATTTGTTATCAGTACAGTAGAAAACTATGCATGTACATGTAACAAATAACAAACTTCAACTGATGTATGATTATGATGATAGTGTTTTCCATGTAGATGACAAACAAAACATTAAATTGTTTGGATGATGGGGTTAAGTAGGTGTTATTGGGCGGAAAGTAACTTAAATTTGTCAAATGTGATATACTAATGAAGTTTACTCCAACTAACATGAACCTTAATTTATATCATCCTTTTTACTGGCCAATGTTTCAATCAGTAGATATAGAAAAAAAAAAAATTTTTTTTTAAACCTTTTAGGTGTCCTACTGCAGGGCTAAGGTCTCCCCCAACATGCTCCAGGCCCCTTGACCTTGAGCTGCCTCCCACCAATCCGGCAAAAAGTGAATGTCATCTCGCAAAGTTATGTTGCAAAAAAAAGAAGAAGAATAAAATCTTTATTTCTGATATAGAATTTGTATAGAAAATATGTGGTTTAAACTTGTTGTAGTTTTAAATACAATATACCAAAGCAATAGGTATACAGCTAGAAGTCTGTTTTTGAAACTATACAGTTAGATATTGTTTAAGTATATAATTTTTGACAGAACGTTGTTGGTCCATGCAGCTAGTTAATTGTAAAAACAACTCTTAAAGAATATTTATTTCAATTCATTTCTGGGTTAAATCATAACATTTTATTTCTGGACTAATTGGTAAGTTAAGTCAGTTAACCAAGTTACAAATGTTATTCCTGAACATAACTGCCATTGACAATTTGCGTTAACATGTTCTTTTTTCAAAACTCAATAACAGCCGACTGAGAATCAATGTGTCCCAGTTTTGTATAGTGCCAGTAAACGGGTTACTTTGTGAACCCAGAAGTAAAGTTTGCACCAGTGTGTAATTTTTTTATACTAGACTTGTATTATTAACAGCCCCATACACTTTTTTTTTAACTTAGTACTGACATATATGTCTTTTTTAATCTTTATTTATTAATTGAGGGTTTTAATACAATATTATGCTGACATATATGATACTTGGTTAACAGATTGAACAATTGATCTGTCTTTAAAACACAAGGAGTTAAAATGTCTCATGTATTGTAGGTATGCATAGAAAACAACATTACCTGTCCTTGACACATTTCATTGATTTCTTTATACGCTACTAGAGACCACCGACTCCCCGCATGGATAGCACAGTAATAAATGCCTATATTAATACGCAAAAACCTTCTTCTTGAATCTTGTAAACTGCATTAAACTTCATTACAGTTTGGTAGATCTACAGTACAGACAGCGATGCGAATTTGTTGTATCTAGGTAAAGATTAAAAATTCTAATAAATATTTATGTAAAAATAAAAAGACTGAATAATTATAGTTTTTTTCTTAAGCTGTCATATTTTGAAGTTCTTCTAAACTGTATGTTCAATAAGCATGATAAAAAAAAACAATTTTCGTATGGTAAACAAATTAGTTACATTCAGTTTGGATTCAACAAGGGCAATAAATGAAACAAAATGACACAATATACTTCTGTTTGTATTTGATGTTGATATTCAAAGGATTAACGTTATAGCATCTAGAACAAATGAGTGATTTTGTGCAAGAAGTTATAATACATAAACAACATAATACTATTGATTCAACATGTAGCATAACAGCTTCTGCAAAAAAAAAGAAAATGCTCAGATAAGCATAATGATAGTTCATTTATTGTGCGTTATTATTTTAAAAATTGTTATGGTATTTATTTCTCAAGTACCCTACGGCAACACTACTTGCATACAGCTGTATCACTTTGTAAGTTTCTTAACCTAAAAACTAAATTTTCTCATCAATTATTCATAATGACGACAACATTTTAAGCTTCACACTGCACATAATTGTGTTATGAAAGAGTCTTAAGAACATTTGGTACCATGCACATCAATCAACTACGAAAAATATAATAACGCTTTGAATAATATTAAATTATCTGCATCTGCATATAGAATTGGAAAGTATTGCTGTTAGATTAGTAATTTATTACTAAAGTAAATATCTGGGCATAGTAATAAACTTGAGACATCATTATTTGAATACTAGCTACCTGGACTTTCTGTCAAAAGTTAATAGTAAAAATTTATTAATCAATGAAACGTTTTTCGAGTGATCGCGTATTTTTTCTTATAGTATTAGAACCTTACGTGGACCTTAGGGAATATACAAAAAACAAATTAGCCGAATTGGTCCAGCCATTCTTGAGTTATGTGCTTCCAAAATTCATTCTTATTTAGATAATGATTAATAAATCTGTAAACTTTTGTTGCAATGCAATGTTAATGTATCTGTTTATACACATACTTGTTATGTCAAGTTTGGAAGTCCTGTCTGCTTTGATAAGTAAAGCCCCACACCACTGGTAGACATTATTCTCAAGACAGGTATTATAAAAAAATTACATGATTGATGAACTTGTAATTTCTACAATGATATATTTAATTGTACATTAAGTGAATCGGCAAACATTTGTATACTTTTTTACACTTTAGTATTATTTGAAAACTTCAATATTGTTTTTTACTGTTGTGTTATTTGTAAACCTCAATATAGAAATGGATTTAGTCTGTAAGGATATTGTTAATATATTGTTGATAAATATCAAATATTTTGTCTGCAGGCAAAAATGGAGCAGCTACAACTATTCCGAGGTGACACCGTGCTGCTGAAGGGCAAGCGCCGCAAGGAGACCGTCTGCATCGTGCTCTCAGATGACAACTGCCCCGACGAGAAGATCCGCATGAACCGTGTTGTCCGCAACAACCTGCGCGTGCGACTGTCCGATGTCGTGTCCATCGCGCCCTGCCCGTCCGTTAAGTACGGGAAGCGGGTACATATACTGCCCATTGATGATTCCGTTGAAGGATTGACTGGGTATGTTCCGAATCCTAACTACTTTTTTTATTAAATGTTGGAGCTGCTCTATTACTTTGTATAAAAAAAGTTGTCAGTAGCAAAAGTATAACTTTTGTAAATGATTATTTAACTTGACTCATACACCAGTATTTACTTTATTATACATGAAAATTTCATGTTTTTTTTTCATTGCTGTGTACATATTCAATCAAGACATAGATTACAGTATACTTTTAAACATGAAATAGATAAAAAAAAAATGCATGATTGGCAATCATGACATGTGATTTTTCTACTGGTTACTTGATTGCATTTTATTTATATGCCAAATTCAAAGTTACATTTGTCCACAGAAATCTGTTCGAGGTCTACCTGAAGCCATACTTCATGGAGGCTTACAGGCCAATTCACCGCGATGACACCTTCATGGTGCGAGGTGGTATGCGCGCCGTCGAGTTCAAGGTGGTGGAGACTGACCCCTCACCGTATTGCATCGTTGCTCCCGACACCGTTATACACTGCGAAGGGGACCCGATTAAGCGTGAGGTTAGTTACAACCTTAATACTATCTAAACCAGGGTTTCCCAAAACATTTTGACCACAACAAACTAGTACCTCAGACCCCCTTATGTCATCCCCATTAAATTACTATTTTATAGTTTTTCGCCTTATCCAAATTTGTGCACGCTGGCCGACTGGTATGTTTTTTTTAAGAACAGCAATAAACTTAAAACAAGTTGGTTCACATTGTAAAATTTGTAAGGATTCTTGAAAGTTTCAAATGAAAACTTATGTAATAGGGGGTCGATTTTTAGACATCGTTCTCCAAGTCAGTTTTCGTTTATGTTGACGCCTTGGTAACCAGTATCCAATGTAAGTATCACTGACCTGACGGTTTCTTAACGACTTCTTGTAAGTTCTACGTTAATTCTCCAAAAAAAAAACTTACCGATTATATTATCGAACGTGGGCGAGACCTTTTGTCGTGATTTTTGTATTTGATATTATTATCATCAAATACATGTTACGCCATGCCGCTGCATTCTGTCCTTGGAAGTACTAAACCCCTCCATACCTCAGAAAGCACGTCAAACCGTTGGCCCCGACTGTAATAAATTGATCTTACACAGTCATGGAGTGAACTCTTACAACCTGTCTTACCACGGGATCTTAGGTAAGGTACCTAGTAAAATGAATAACCACCTCTATGGTCAGATAGGCAGAGTCCAAGTAAAAAGTGATATTCAGCTCTATCCAGTGAGACTGGAATCCAACCCTAACATAGCTTGGTAAGAAGGCTTGTCAGAAGAAGAGTAGGTTTAAAGACTTAAACGAGGTCATGGTAGACTAGTTGTTCAATTATGTATACTTGCTGTCTTGAGCACTTGTATGCACAAGGCTAACTAAAATGGTACTAACTAAAAATATAATAATAAAATGATGCTGATAAAACTATATTTTTTTAAATTAAATTGCGCATTATAAAATATATTTAAATATAAGTACCTACTTTTTTACTCTTTGCTGAAATATACATCTAGAACAGATAACTTGTTAAAAAATGTATCTTCTGACAGATACCAAAAATATTGAAATACGTATCAGTCAAACTTAATAAAGTATCTTTTGATACTCGCGTAAATAAATACTAAATGTAGACGGGTCCCGCGTGTATAAATGTTGCTCCTTATCAGCTAGCACAACACTTTAATCTCAAGAGTAATTGATACCGTGACTACAACAGTTATTACACACAATAACGAAACAACAGTTCTTTATATAGTTTAATCATATTATTTAGTTACATTTTAAGTTAACGTGTTGTACTCGTTGAGATATTTCTTTTTATGATTTTGCGATTTGTATACAAATAACTGATAAGTGATAACCTACTTAGATGTATCACGTTTGATGGGATAGCAGTTTGGTTCTAATACTAATATTCATATTAAAGATATTGACACATACGTTTTGAAGAGATGGGCAGTAACTAAATACAGATTATATTATATTATTAGGTTTTACTTATGACAAACGACGTATTTATTTATTTACTCTTTATTGTACACTAGCTGTTGCTCGCGGCTCCGCTCGCGGCTCCGCTCGCGTGATCATCGGTTACTGCTGCAAATTATAGCCTAAAGCCTTCCTCAATAAGTAGGCTATCTAACAGTGAAAGAATTTTTCAAATCGGACCAGTACTTCCTGAGATTAGCGCGTTCAAACAAACAAACAAACCAACTCTTCAGCTTTATAATATTAGTATAGATTCACCAACATAGGATATGTACCTACAAAATTAAAATACTTGGGGCGACATTCCTTTCTTTTACATCTTTCAAAGCTAACTAACTATAGTTAAACAGTACGAGTACTTAACCACCAAGTAATAAAGGAATACTCGGCGCATCCCAGATTTTGACAAATTCAGTAGAGTTTTTCAATTATTATAGAATATAGATAGAACATAGAGGGCTTATAACTGTAATTATGTCACCGACTTTTCTTTAATTGGACGCAATTCCTACACAGTATTTAATTTAGTAGCGAATGGGTTAATGTCTGACTTTTTCAGCTATCAAGTTATTTATGTCCGCTTCTAAAACCAGTGCGCCTTAAATTCGACAACGGATGGCGTATTTACATTGTGGCGAAACACTGACGCACGATTATACTGATGTTATTATTACGACGAAAAATTGTAAATACATAGGTAGTAGTAATGCTTTATATATATCGACATATCTTTCATTTAAGGGTTCCGTACCTAATGAGTAAAACGAGACCCTATTAATTTGTCACCAGGCTCTAATCTCATGAACCGTAATGGTTAGACGGTTGAAATATTCACGGATAATGTATTTCTATTACCGCTATAACAACGAATGCTAAAAAAACAATAAAATTAATATTTAAAGCCGACTTCGTCACACACCTTTGCTCTGCATGTAAAATTTTACTTAACTGACAGTTATTGGGTCAGCACGCTAACGTAGCTAGCTACTTCGCGACATACTACAGGTCCTATTTCTGTTTGGAATATTTGTAAAATGAATAAAAAACATTTGATTCAGCTATGACATAAACAAAGACCATGTAGATCGTGCGGGAAATCCCCGCCATACTAAAGTTCGCCATAGTGAGAGTCGTTAATAATAGAACGAAAACATGTTTTACCTAATGAAAGGCGATCGAATTTAAGCGCAGTCTTTACATTGTTTCGATCTTCAATAACTACTAAATGGTACCCAAAATTAAAAATCTCCATGTGGACTTCTGGATTCTGGCTTATTCCATGTCCATTCAATATCAAAATTATATATTATGTGAAAAAAAGTAAAGTAAATCTAAGAATTCCATGCCTCACACATTCCATCAAAACATGTTGTAAATTTTTGACTACTCCACATTTCTCAGTTGGATGAAGTAACCTTTTGTATCATTAATTTTTTTTTATTATACATTATCTTTCTTATGCAACTACTTACCCTGTACTTATACAATCACTTTTACCCATAACTTTTTTATTTCTTTGGAGTCTACTTTTCCTACCTGACTACCCTGAGAAGGTTAAAGCACATCAAGGGTCACAGTCCTTTTAAAGTCCAGACAGTTTACGATTCTCAATTCTTATGTAAACGAATTCAGGGTATTTATTATACATTATTTTGGCAACAGGAAGAGGAAGAGGCTCTGAACGCTGTGGGCTACGACGACATCGGCGGCTGTCGCAAGCAGCTGGCTCAGATCAAGGAGATGGTGGAGCTGCCGCTGCGTCACCCCTCGCTGTTCAAGGCCATCGGTGTGAAGCCGCCGCGCGGCATCCTCATGTACGGCCCGCCCGGTACCGGCAAGACGCTCATCGCTCGTGCTGTGGCTAATGAGACTGGTCAGTATTACACAGTAATAGGGGTGCAGATTTTTTCAATGTCTCTTCCTGTTTTTAGGTAAAGAAAAATATAAGACACATTTTTGGAAAAAAAAAATATAAACTTAGATACAGTGAATTTAAGTTAAAGAGTGGGGGCTTGGCCTGTACTTGTGGATATTATTATCTACTTATGAAGTCGCAAGCCCTCACTCCTGAACTCAAGCCCTTACTCGCCTTATCTTTGGAAATGATTTGAAAAAAATATATATGTTACTTATCATTTTTTTTTATTATCTGACTTACGGACTATGCAGATTTTTACTTTAATACCTAGTCCGCACACTTATTAGCTTTGCTAGATTGATTTAGATGGTTGGACAAAGAAAATATCAAAATATTAATTTATTGGCAACAAAAGTGTACAGAGTTGTAAATAACAATGCCTGGATTTGTTCGATTCGTCTCCGTCCCGAATAGCCCAAATAAAAATAAGGAAAACTTTACTAAAAAAGATATTATTATGGAAACGGGGATAACTTACGCGAGTGAAACCGCGGGGCAAAACTAGTATAGTATAAATGTTATCTTGACTTACACCCGGTATTTGTTGTCGTACAGGAGCTTTCTTCTTCCTGATCAACGGACCGGAGATCATGTCGAAGCTGGCCGGTGAATCCGAGTCGAACTTGCGTAAGGCGTTCGAGGAAGCTGACAAAAACTCCCCCGCCATCATCTTCATCGATGAGCTGGACGCCATCGCGCCCAAGAGGGAGAAGACTCACGGAGAGGTGGAGCGCAGGATCGTGTCCCAGCTGCTCACTCTTATGGATGGTGAGTTTACTTACCTTTACCTTTGTGAAAAGTTTACAATACTTTGTGCAGATACATAATTAAATTCTTTATTGAGAATGAAGTCAAATATGATTTAATTTTTTTTATCATTCACAACTGTTAAATAGACACACAAACAAATACATACATATGCCAATGAAAATTCAGGATGTGGTATTCTTTCAGTTATTTCAAAGATGCGCCCTTTACAGTAACCAAATACAGTTATACTCAGTTGAAACAGTAAAGAAGCTTAAACGGTTTTTTTCTCTGAGTTCGCGACTATAATTCATATACGGCACACATACCAACATTTAACTTTGCGTAAAATATATCTATTTTCAATTTTGTAAAAGTGTACAAAAGCAGCACAAAATCTCACTTGTAAATGTCCACCAAAGGTATGAAGAAATCGTCTCACGTTATTGTAATGGCGGCCACCAACCGGCCGAACTCCATCGACCCCGCTCTCCGTCGTTTCGGTCGCTTCGACCGCGAGATCGACATCGGTATCCCCGACGCTACTGGCCGCCTCGAGATCCTGCGCATTCACACCAAGAACATGAAGCTCGGAGATGATGTGGATCTAGAACAGGTAAATTATAAAAGATAAAAAACTCTAGAAACAATTTCGAAGGCTTAAGCTTGCAGCCAGGTTACAAATATCAATAAAAATAATAATAAATATTATAATCAAGTCTAAAGACAATAAACATATACTTCTTTCTTAGAAAACTCAACTTAGCTGCTAATTCTATAAGTAATTAAAGTTAATTATCATATTATATTTTTGTGTCTAGATTGCGGCCGAGTCTCACGGTCACGTGGGCGCCGATTTGGCCTCGCTGTGCTCGGAGGCCGCTCTCCAACAGATCCGTGAGAAGATGGACCTTATTGATCTTGAGGATGACCAGATCGACGCCGAGGTGCTCAACTCCCTCGCCGTCTCCATGGACAACTTCCGGGTGAGTGCTTGAATAATTTCTTGTAACTTTAATAGAGCAATGGTCAGAGTAATGTAATAATGCTAGGTTCTTACCAGTCACAGTAGGCTACTTAATGGCTGAAATTACACAGGGTTGAAAATTAAGCATGATTCACAGAAAATAATTACAACTGAGTTTAGTAGGTAAACACAAAGTTTTGCTCCAATGGTGATCGTAGGTTTAAATATATCCTATGATAATTGACCATAGTTTAACTAGTGTTAAATACAAGAACTTTATGCCTTTGATGAGTCGTTTTATATAACAGAGAAAATGTGTCTTCCGTTTCCGTTGTATTAAAATTAATATAACTATAAATGTTGCCTCTTTAGTACGCTATGACGAAATCGTCACCGTCGGCACTCCGCGAGACGGTGGTGGAGGTGCCGAACGTGACGTGGGGCGACATCGGCGGGCTGCAGAACGTGAAGCGCGAGCTGCAGGAGCTGGTGCAGTACCCGGTGGAGCACCCCGACAAGTTCCTCAAGTTCGGCATGCAGCCCTCGCGCGGCGTGCTCTTCTACGGGCCGCCGGGATGCGGTCAGTACTGACGAACTTGCTGTCTATGCTTCATTTATATTTTAGCTGAGGCGTTTGTGGCTCATTGGGAGTCGTACGGTTTGACCTCTAATGAAGGTTGAGCCGCGCTCGTCGTGGTTGGTCCGTGGATGGGTGACCATTTGTAAACTTACTGAGACCCTCTGTCCGTGGGAAAGCACTTTAAGCCGTTGGACCCGACTGTCTGACTGTGGTAATATGTTGATTTTTCGCAGTTGTTAGTGCAATTATAATAAAATTAAATAAGTTTGGTCAAACTTATATATATATCACTTATTATCATAAACTTTTTATAATGATGCATTTCATGAATAATTTCTGTCCAACAGGTAAGACCCTGTTGGCCAAGGCTATCGCCAACGAGTGCCAGGCTAACTTCATCTCAGTGAAAGGCCCAGAACTGCTGACCATGTGGTTTGGTGAGTCTGAGGCTAACGTGCGTGACATCTTCGACAAGGTAAGTTCCCTATCAAAATAAGGCATTTTATTCACCTTTAAAACCGTTACCGAAGCTCATGGAATCCAATTGTTTCCTTTCATCTATAATTTATCATTACGATTTTGCGAATGCAAAGCGACAGCCAAATATGCATAATGTATGCTAAAAAAATCTTATTCGTATTATGTCTTGCAATAATGTTATACAAATTACAATTTGACAGCAGTAATCATTGTAAAATACTTGAATTATTTGTCAAATAAGTCACTTTCGCAAGATATTATGTAATAACTTCACCAGTTTATTTCATAATATAAATCAAATTCAAGGACTTTTCAACAGTAAGGTACAAGCAGCACACAAATTGCCATCACTGTAATTTATTTGTTTCAAATTTCTTCATAGTTTACAATTATAAAATTATCCTTAAGACTACAACACGCCATTAAGGGAAAACGTAAAATATAACATAAAATCAACAGACATACTAATCACGTTTGTCATCAGGCTCGGTCAGCGTCACCGTGCGTGCTGTTCTTCGACGAGCTGGACTCGATCGCCAAGTCGCGCGGCGGCTCCGTGTCCGACGCCGGCGGAGCGGCCGACCGCGTCATCAACCAGATCCTCACAGAGATGGACGGCATGGGCGCCAAGAAGAACGTCTTCATCATTGGTAACTTTTATTTATTTACTAGCTGATCCGGAACCTGTTATTTTGTCAAATACCTTTTCTTTCTTTCCATTATTGAATAAAACTAGAGGTGGTAGAAGGGTGACCTCTTTGCACCTAGGGTAGAAAATTGATCTAACAGACCTACCAAACATGCAATAAAAATCTGTGAAGATGTTTTCAAGGAGTTGAATAACCTATACATTTATTGGTAATTTTGTACATTATTGAACAAGGTGGACTGAATGCAACTGGCATTCTTTGAGAGTTAAGTCAACCTTAAGGTAATGCAGACAGCATGTGACATTACTCGACCTAATCACATCACCTAAGTACAGTTCGAGAAATTGAAAAGTTGTTATTCTCGTTTCGGAATCCGGCTGTTATAAATGGCAGTTACAGTCTCGAATAAAACTAATGAGCCTTGTCTGTGTCAGGTGCGACCAACCGGCCGGACATCATCGACCCGGCCATCCTGCGGCCGGGGCGCCTGGACCAGCTGATCTACATCCCGCTGCCCGACGAGAAGTCGCGCGAGGCCATCCTGCGCGCCAACCTGCGCAAGTCGCCCATCGCCAAGGACGTCGATCTCTCATACATCGCCAAGGTAACGTCCCCTTACGTTTATTTACTCTAAATCAAAATGTTTTCGTCATCAAGTCGCAGGAGCCAAAATATACCTAAAAACATTGCTCGAAATTGTTATTTATTTAGTGAGGTATGCCTACAGCCTTACATGACTATTGCATTTTGTTGTTGCATTGAATAACTTGTTTTATATGCATATCTATTCTATTAAAGGTACACACAACATTCATGATATCAGTCGAATAAACTTTTGAATTACTTAAAATCTAGAACATTTCTAATTCTCAATATAACCAAGGAAAAAAGAAACGTTGCTTGTAAGGTCCAAATATGGTTGACAAAATACTTGCAGGATGTATCAAGGAAGTTGATTTTATCTTGGCTTCATTTAATTCGTTTTCCCTGACACAAATTCTATGTAAACATATGTACAGTATGTGGCTGACATACCAATGTGGGAAATACACGTGTGATTTACATTAAGATGTTGTTCGTAGGTGACACAAGGCTTCAGTGGTGCCGATCTGACTGAAATCTGCCAGCGCGCGTGCAAGCTCGCCATCCGACAGGCCATCGAAGCCGAGATACAGCGAGAGCGCACTCGCCAGCAGCAGACCGCCGCAGCTGTCATGGACGTTAGTACTTCTACCTATAATGATGGGATTTATACACCGGCCTATAAATATTCCACTGCTGGGCTTAGGCCTCTTCTCATATAGAGAAGGAATAATTATTGATCACCGCGCTCTTTCATTGCGGGTTGAAGATTTGAAATTCCATTAATTGAAGGTTTCCTTACGTTCCACACAATTCCGTAAATTGAACCACTAGGCTAACTGCATCGTCATAGGGTTCTATGATGATGCTGTAAAGCCGTTCGCGCTTCGAATACTAGTTTCAAAGCACTGCTGCTGTATGTTGAATTCGTTAGGGAAAATTAGGTACTTCGTTAGTTGCGATAATCAATAATAATAATCAAGGTTTGTAACTGAATGGTTAATAATAATAATCAGATGGATGAGGAGGACCCAGTACCAGAGATCAGCCGCGCTCACTTCGAGGAGGCGATGAAGTTTGCTCGTCGCTCCGTGTCCGACAACGACATCCGCAAGTACGAGATGTTCGCGCAGACGCTGCAGCAGAGCCGGGGATTCGGCACCAACTTCAGGTACGAAACCATTTGATAATATGAATTCATTTTAATGGCTGAAACACGCTGACATACTTTGAAAACTTGTGAACTGTTTTTACCTGACTTAGCGCCACGAAGGTCCTATTATTCTTTTTATCTCGTTGACGGCAACCATGTTGTGTTGAGCTAAAAATCGGCTTCGAGAGCAGAATTAACAGTAGCTTTCATAAATCGTCTAACGTGCTTATTTAAGAGGATATTATATTTCTTTGGCACGCTGTATAGCCTATACAAGCTGTATAGGCTATACAGCGTGTCAAAGAATTTAGTTGGATTTAGCTTGAGAATTGTCGTTAGATTGTCTTAAGTGCGCGTGAGACACTGGGTATATCGAAAAACTAAGCCATCTCCCTATTGACGTGACCACACTTTTAACACGAGGGGGTAACAAGAATATTAGTTTATATTGCAAGCTTTTTATATTGCAAGCTTTTTATATTGCAAGCTTTGTAATATAAATATGTTTGGTGTTGCCGCAGATTCCCGGCGAGCGGCGGCGCGGCGGGCGGGACGGGCACGTCGGGCGGCGACCAGCCCACCTTCCAGGAGGAGGGCGGCGACGACGACCTCTACAGCTAAGCGCCCTCCAGCCGCGGCCGCACCACACGTCTCGAAATGTCTCGACAGGCTCACCTAGTGTACCAAAGGTTGACGGCAGAGTCCACCTCGTGTACCAAGCTTGTACATAACGTTTTAACAAAATAAAGCTCTAGGACTGACCTTAACTACATACATCCGACCTTAGATACATCGGTTCAATATGTGAGGGGTGTTTCGAACTCGGAAAGCGGCCGATTGGTTCTAGTGGGCAGCCCTCTCTTCGAGAGATCTATTATTAAAAAATCGGTGCGCACGAGCGTGCGCGTCGCGGTCGATTAAAATTCTACCAATCTGTGTCTAATAATATGTAAATGTATTTATTTTATAATTGAATCATTCGATAGCATTTGTTTCTGTTCCGATTTGCTTATGTTTAGTTGTAATTGAATAAATAATGTTTGTGTATGTACCGCTCGCCATAGCGGCGAGCAAGTAAGATCATATGATATAGAGTAATTGTTAAACTTTTCTGCATTTGCCAGATCCTGTGCGTAGGCGGAGTCGGTGCGGGTGCCTCGGCAACCACGCCGACCACACATAATATTACAGTGATTTTTTAATAAAAGATTTTTATAGACTACACATATTTGTGTTTAATTTCTTTCTACTGCTCATCTATCCTACACACTTGCCATAATTTTTTTACTAAAAGCCAAATCGAAGGGTTCCATTTCCTGTGAGTATATTGGAATATAATATTCATGTTTTATGACAAACTCAATATCAAACCCAAAATCTATACAAATAATAAAAAGTTGATTAATTTGTTTGGATGAACGCGTTATTCTCAAAAGCTCGTCAGCAACATTTTATAAAAAAAATATATGTCAACACCACTCATTTTTCAATATACTAATACTATAAAGCTGACGAGTTTGTTTGTTTGGTTGAACGCGCTAATCTCAGGAACAACGGGTTCGATTTGAAAAGTTATTTTTGTGCTGAATAGTCCATTTATCGAAGAAGGCTATAGGTTATATAACAAAACGCTACAACCAAGAAGCGAACAGTAACGAAAAAAGTAGGAAAAATGGAAGAAAATATTATTTTTGGAGAGCTTCCTTTGCGTGCACTGTGTGAACCAGGGGTATGAAACTCCCCTACAAAAATGAGATTCAAAAAATTTCATAGAAAGTACCGCCATCTAGTATTCAGGGTCATCAGTTATCATCCGGATATCGACATAAATGACAATAGAGGGCAGCAGCTACTACTAGGCATAAGCTGAAGGAGAATATTTGCAAATAAAATATTTTAAACGTGTTAGAAAGATGTATTTACATCTTTCTAACACGTTTTGGTCTTTTCAGGATATAATTCAATTTAAAAATATAAAGTGTAACAAAATTAAATTTGTGGAAATATATACTTAATTTAAACCGCGGCAACATTATGGCGAAAAGTTTTCGTTACTGACAGCCATATTTGAATTCTCATTTTCCAACTTTTCCACTTGTGTTTTGTTTTGTTTCGGTTTTTTGTTTAGTATTCGCTTGTTTTTTATTATGTCTCGATATTTTTATAACTACTTGCTTACGGTTTCTGATCTACCTACGTTTTACGATATCACCTGGCTTGTTACTTGGACCCCGGACTGATAGCATATAATTATAATATTTATGATAACTCGGCACTTCATCTCTCGGACTTCGATTTTATAACTTGGATTTTAAAAATGCCGAAATCATCTCATTTAAAATGTTATATTGAATGTGAGATTGATGGTAAGTTAAATTAATTAACAAAAGTTTTTAATAGACTTATTAATTATAAAAGTGACATGTTATTTTTGTACTGTTTGCTTAAGATTTTATAGTAATAATTGTTTTATTTATTTAAAGGACCTCTACACCATTTCCCTTCTTATGAATATCCTCATACTGAGAAGTTAAACCAGCAGAAGTCTATACTTAATATTGCAACTCAAGAGAGAGGAAATTGTTATATACAAAATAATATTTGAATCTGCCACCAACACTGAGGATTATTATAAAACACCAAGCAGACGTTTGACAAGAAATGCGATACCTACATTGAATTTGTAAGCCTTTTTTACTATTATTTATTTCAATTTTCTTTATTGGTTCATACCTGTATATAATTAATTATACTTTACCATAGTTCTATTTTATAAACATGCTGAAAAAAAGCTGCTATTAAAAATATGGACACACAAATCCCGAGTTCCCTTAGCCACCTTCCATCATCAGACCAGAACTAAATTATTCTAAATTACCATAATATTGGGTTTTAACTTGTGCAAAATTTCTTATTATAAAGATGTCAAGAAGTGATAATAATTTAACTTGCAAGCTTTTTTTGTAATGCTGAAATAATATTAACCTATTCGTCCCTGAGCAGCGACCGGTCGCCGCGTTACAATAGAAAATCAATTGTGTCTCATTAACGGTGATTAGAGAGATTAAAGATCCAAATATTTATTTTACAGCCACGCAACAAAATGCCCAAGTAATTCTGACATCATGTGATGTAGATGTTCCTTCAACATCAGACATTTTTTATCAAATAGAAGCAGAGCCAGCAACAACTTCATCAAGCGGTCAGTAAACTTACATTTATAATTGTAGGCTCATTCTGTTTAATGTTTTTTCTAAATAAAGTTTTATTACATTATTCTAAAAGTAAACACATTTCTATTGTTACTTTTTAATGAACAAAGCTTTTTGAAGATTATTGTAAACTGTAAAAATATGTTTAAATAATCCATTAAATTCATGTAATTTTATTGACACATAATGAAGCACATTGTTCAAAGTTCATTTGACTTTCCTCTACATAATAATTATGGTGTCCTGTAGATTTGTATGAGTGAAGGCAGTGTTAAAATGTGAGATGTTGACCAACAACTTGATACTTATATTTATTAGACTTATTGTTTCTTTCAGCTCCTGAGAAGAGCAAGTTTAAATGTTCTGCGCAGAAAAAAGGAAATACAATCAGAAAGTAAATCAATTATTAAATGGAAAGATTAATTCTTTTGACGGTAATGACCAGATAAAGAAGAAAGCTTTTGATTATTTATAAAAGAAAGCGATAAATAAATATGCAATGACAACTTGAAGTTTTTGTTTTTACCTTTCTGTTTAATTTGACCAAGATAATTTTAGTAACTTGTTATAATATAATTTTTAAGTGTTTTTAATCTTTGCTTTTGTATTAATAATAAAATTAATTAATATAAAAATAAATTAATTGAAAAAGTAGTATCCAAGCGCCACCTATAGGGCCGGTGCGAAAAATAATTGTACTTGCGCGCCATCTAGTAGTCAGGGTAACGACATAACTTTCATTTTGACCTTAGGAGTGGCGCATCTATACCAGTATAAGTGTATAATCTATGGTGTGAACAGTCAAAATTACGCAAAAATGATGTATGACGGATGTCCGCGACGGCGATATGTCTATAAATTAAGATTCGATATAGCCTTTTTCGTGGTAATCAAATTTGCTTATCTAAATAAATTTGGATCGTAATTCATCACGAATATTTATTTATGAACGAAATTGCCCTTGACTTCATTTGATTGAAATTAATATCTTAGGAGATATTACAGATTTAAAGAAACGCCAGAAAAAAAAATCAAAGTACCACGCGCGCGAAGGGGCATAAAAAGGAATTAATGGCGAATATATTTATAGCATGAAGGGAAAACCCACAAAAATGTAGAAACGCGAACGCAGCTGGGACGGGTAGTAAGTAAAATAATAATACTTCCGGAATCAGGCGACATTCGTCGGTTATATGTGATGGATAAACTTGGGGGCGTAAACACGATAAATAAGTGGCGCGAAAGTTAGTTTTTAAACATAGCAAAAAGATTATAGTTGCACATACGTGTTGATTGTGGATGGATTGTGTGAAAAATGATATTAGAAAGCATGTTAGATGACGTCTAATAAAGAAGTATGAAAGAAATGAACCCGATGAAAATAAGGTAACAGCGGAAAGATGATAATAATTATGTAGTTGAATGTAACTATTATAGATACGTGATAGTCCCACTGCAGGGCAAAGCCTTCATCCTTCTTTGATTGGGTGAGTTGCCCACTACTGCGATCCAAGATGTTAGGCCGCTATCCCACTGGCGTTTTACGACCGATGGCGCTTGTCCATCTGCGCAGACGCAACGTTAACGTGGCAAGTTACATCCCCTGAACGCAATTTTTAAAATACATAGCTTTATTATATTGGTACAAACATAATTATATCGGGTGTATGGACAATCGACGCGCAAACGATTTCCTTGGGTCCAGGCCTTGATTCTGGGCGCCGCAATATAATTTTTCGTCGGCCTTTTCCTAATTTTTACACAAGCACCTCGCGACGTCATCGTCACGTCTGCGCAACGTTGCCGCAGACATTGGAGTAGCGCCAACGTTCGTAAAATGCTAGTGGGATAGCGGCCTTAGGAATGAGTCAAGCTCAATTTGCGGAAAGAAAAATAAATTAATATACATAAAATTTATTGAATCTATACGAAAATAAGTGAATTACAAAATAACATTAAATTATAATAAGTATAAAAATAAAAGCGAAATACTAAATGTCTTCCATTGTTGGATGAGAGTTCAAAGGTTCCAATTAAAATAATCTAAACAGAGAGTAGGTGAGTATGCAACAATGGCTATCACGATATATTCTAATACAAAATTAAACTATTAAAAAAACCTATTTTAATCGTATGGTCTTCCAGTATTCTTGAATATTTCCTCAAGTACCGGTGGCTCACCAAGTAAAGACCTCAATGACTGAGCTCGGAGTTGTGAACCTGGCCATTTAAGTAAGTGCGAATTAGACGTGTAACTATCGACTACTTGGAATTGACGGGTTTTCACTGGATCAAACAATCTAGAGCCCTTTAATAAATCTTTGTACAATTCTCTAATTTCGTCATCGGAGAAACAATCGCACAGGTAATCAAAGTAAAAGTCTGAATACTCAGTACTCATATCTCTCGTTTTGGATAACGTCTTGACTGGTGTGGGCGGAGTGTGGTACCCTCTCGCTACTCTGACCATCTTCTTTAAAGTAGTCATCGAACACTTTTCGTAGTTCGGCATCTCAGGCTCTACGTACGCCGACCCAGCCCTCATATAGACCGGTAAATTTTCCACCAAATGTTTCTTAGCTCTTTTCTCGCAAGCACACTTTCTGGGCTCAACGTACTCCATATAACTTTTCCATGTTGGCTCTCTTCTGTGTAATACTTCTTCACTTCTCGTTGTTTCAATATTACCAAAGGAGAAAGATGAAGATTGTGGCTCTTCTATCACTTTTTGTGGCTGAGATACTGAATGTGGGCCACGAGTTGTACAGAAGCAATAAGGGACCTTGCACTCGCCACATTCGATGGGCACTTCGTTTACATTTGCTAGTTCTTGCTGCAACACTTTCAATAAAGAACTCTCTAATTTCAGTTCAAGTAATTGTTGTGACGAGCTATACTTTACTGGTACATCATGTTCGTAGATATGGTCATCATCAAAATCTGCGTCATCACCTTTTTTACCGTGAATGTACCATTTTATTTTGTTGGTAAACTGTTGAAAATTATCACATGATGCGTACATACATCTTCTATTAATAATGATTACTGGCATTTGGGATGCACTTTGACAGTGTTTTGGACAAAGGTCTTCTTTAATAGGAGTTTTGTATTTGTCAGTTAAATCACAAAAGAGGAAGAATGGGTTGGTATTGGGCGTTGGGCCCTCGTAGCTAAGCTCCTCGGTAACGATTATGCTTTCCGCGGTTGGATTATCAATGGTTTCATTAAGTTGTAACAGCATCAACTTTTCTATGTTGATGAAAAAGTCCGCATGTTCCGGTAATAATCTCAAACAATACGAAATAAAAATTTGAAACTTTTTAACAACGCGCTTAATTTTCTCAAACCAAACTAGGTTGAATTCCTTTCGTTTCTCCTCTTTCGCTATTTGGTGTAAGATTTCGAAGTCTTTAATTGCAATGTCTTCTTTCAGAGTCTTTACCTTTTTCTGGTGCTCGTATTGCGACATTTCCATTTCTTGCATACATAACTCCCTCTCTTTTAAAGCCACGTAAACCTGGCAAGCAAGGTTTTTACACTCAAGGTATGTTCTTAACTTTTCAACAGCTACATGTTTCTCTAAATTTCGGTCATGGAGCATTTGTGTTGTTTTAGCACGATTAAAATCCAACTGTTCAAGAAATTCAGCTTTTAATCTTGATTTTTCTGTCATCATTTTATTTGTGTAAACCTCATAGAGCTCTATAGCTTGCTGTTTAACTAAGAGACTGTATTTGTCTTGCATTTTCTGCCATGCTTCATGTTGTATATTTTTTACCTGGGTACAAGCAGCCTCAAAGAGTACATTCTCTATAAGACTGATTGATCTCATATATAAAGTTGAAAATTCTCTAAAAGCATTTTGAATGCTTTCGGTGTTCTTTTTAGAAGCCTCTACAGATATAGTTCCGTGTGATCGCTGGCACTCCATTTCAACAAAATTTTTCCATTTCTCATCGCTTTCCGTAACAATAATATCTCTTTCTACACGCATCCGTTTAAGACGCAATGCCAGCATATTTCTACCCATACTGTCGATCCCAAGATAGTTCAACTTTGACAAGTTTGCCTTAGCGACAGGTTTTAGGACGACTCTGCCTTCCAAAATTTCTTTCGGAGGGATATACCAGTCACCTCCGCCGCCTTTCATCGGAGGTTCAAGCCCTGCTATTACCTTAAGCTTATGATTCATGGATTTAAAGTAGACGGCAGCAAGTGGCGGTTGCATTTTTGCCTTAATAAGACTTTGAGTCGGCACCGTATCGCTTTTCAGGAAATGTTTCCTCAAGTAGTAATCATCGTTAAAGTGAAACATTGTAGTTACGTATATCTTTGTATAAAAAATATTATAAAAATAAAATTATATTAGAGTAGATACAAAAAGATTCACACCCACATCATTAGTGAAGTTGTCAACAAAGACTACAATTGGTTGTCAAAACCTGTCAAAACATATTTGTGATTTTAACAGGTGTTATTAAAAAGGTATTATGTGATTTAGGAAGCTCTTTGACTCGAAGCCGAAAAGTAGTGAAAGTGTGGATGTTTGGATGTTTGTTACTCAATCACGCAAAAACGGCTGAAGTCGCGGGCAGAAGCTAGTTTTATTTTAATTATCATATTGCGTGTCACCATTGAGACGAAATAGGGACACCTCACGAGCTAAAATCCATCAACCCGGTTCAGCTGCAGAGCTTGCCAAAGAAAATTAAATATCTACGCACACGTGATATATTTGGAAAATATAACTGTCGTTCTAGCACACTCAGTAATAAAAGATACCTTTGCTTAGCTTAGAGATGACAATTAAGACTGGATAATGAAATGAGGAATACAATCAATATTTTTTTAATGAGTGCTTCGGGATAAGCACGACGTATTAACCTATAAATGACCCACTGCTAGGCACAGACCTCTTCCCATATAGAGAAGGAATGAGCTTGATTACCACGCTGTCTCATCGCGGAATAAAGATTTCAGATTCCATTTTTTGGGATCCAAGTTTTCTCACGATATTTTCCTTCATCTTTTTTATTGTATATGTTGTCTTAGAATAATTAAGAAAGACTTATAACTTTGAAAAAGTCACATTAGTATTGTCTGGGTTCGGACCGCGTCCATGTGCATACGAAACCGGTCATTAAAACCCTAGGCCACCACGATTTAATTGTAAAATTACGCAATATCTCTCCCACTTCTAAAACGGTCGTAGCTTATTAAATAATTGTCCAAAATAACGTCGATGCGAGTAATTCAGACTTAGCCATTGTTTAGATAATAAGTTTACCTAAATAAGTACCAAAACTAAATAATAAAACCAGCGAGGACATAGAAATATAATAAACAATTATTCGGATGTCAACATTGTTTCCTCCTGAACAACTCCCGAAGTTCAGGTGATCTGTTTAGCAATCGCCTTAATGATTGCGCTCTGTCCGTAGCAAACGCACTTGCTTGTTGCTGAAGATACGAAGGTGATACTGAACCAAATGGTAAACGCGAACTTTCTCCGTATTCAGGATAAGGCCTTTGCCCAAACATATAATCTTTTACCAGCAGGTCCTCATTGTTTGAGAAACATGTGCACAAAAAGTCAAATTCTATGTCAGAATATTGAGTGCTAACATTCTTAGTTCGAGGTACGATTTTTTCAACCGGAGGCGTATCAATTTGACCGTTGGCCTGTTTAACTAATTGCTTAAGAGTTGACATTGGACACTTTTTATAGTTCAGTAGTTCGAGATCCTCATATTTTGTCGTGTTCGTCATGTACGCTGGTAAATTTTGCTTTAAATGCTTTTTCGCCAGTTTTCCACAGCTACATTTTTGTGGTTCTACGTATTTAAGGTATCTCTCCAACTTAGGTTCTCTTTCGTGTTCCAATACAGTTCTCGGGCCTGCCATGGCTAGCGTTTTCTTACCAACGACAGCCTTTTTCGGTACTTCGCTAGGTCGTACCTCTTTCTTAAGAGATGTACAATAACAACTGGGCATTCCGCAACCTTCGCATTTCTTCGTCTCTTTCCTACTTGCCACCTCTTGTTGCAGTATTTGTAGTAAAGAACTTTCTAATTTCATTTCTGTTAATTGTTGTGAGGTAGTGTATTTTACGGGATCACAGTAATCATGGTTGAAATCATCCCGGATATTAGCATCATCACCACGTTTACCGTGAACATGGTTTTTGACCTTTTCCGTGAACTGATCGAAATTGTCACAAGCGGCGTAAATACACCGTTGGTTAACAACAATCACGGGTATTTGCGATGTATTGGATGCTCGATTGGTGGGACATAAATCTTGGTTGACTTGAGCTTTATAACCCCTGTCACAGAAAAGATAGAAAGGACTAGGTCTAGGTGATGGAGAGTGAAATTCTCCGGGTTCTTCAATAACAATACTTTCCGCACACGGGTTTTGCATTGTTTCATTGATCTGTAACAACATAAATTTCTCCATGTTTATAAAGAACTCCGCATACTCCGGAAGTGTACTCAGACAGTACGTCACAAACAATACGAACCTTTTTATTACTTTGCATAACTTCTGTTGCTGTTGATCGAGCTCTTTCTTCTGCTTCTTTTCTATCTCTTCTGCGATTTTGATCGTGATATTTTTAACGGCTATGTCATCAGTCAAAGTTTTTAATTTTTTCTTGTGATCGTATTTGCATTGTTCTATCTCTTTGTTACACTTTTCTTTTTCTTTCAACGATACATATATCTGACAAGCAAGATTTTGACATTCGAGAAATATTCTTAAGTTTTCTATAGCTTCATGTTTGTCAACATTTAGATCGTGAATGTTGTTGAACGTGTTGGCTTTGTTTAGTTCTAGCTTTGTCATGAACTCTGTTTTTAATCTTGTCTGTTCATCATTAAGCTTTTTTCTATAAAACTCAGTAACCGAAGTAACTTGAGACTTCAAAAAAAGTCTGTAGCGTTTCTTCATTTTTTCGAATGCCTCTTTCCGTACTCTCTTGATTTCTTGTTTTGCTGCATCGCTCAGTAACTTTTCGATTTTATTTAGGGAAGATTTATATTCAAAAGTAAATTCTTTAAAAAGCTGACTTGTGTATTCGCTATTTAGGAGCTTATGCTTTGCAGTAGTTTCCTGCCAATAATCCTCGCGAGCTTTATTCACAATGCCTTTCCACTTGTTATCGGAGTCAGTCAATACCTTTTTTTTTTCGGCCAGCATATCTTTCTTAAATGCTTTAATCACTTTTAATCCTAATTCAGTGACTCCATGATGGTTAATTTTAGTTATATGTTGATGATCGATAGGCTTTAAGACTGCTTTGCCTTTCAATACGGTTTTTGGACAAACGAACCAATTAAGAACTCCTCCTTTCAGCGGGGGTTCTAGACCAGCGAGTATTTTGCACCTGGGGGTCATTGAATTAAAGTAAACAGATGCAAGTGCTGGAGACATATTCTCCCTCATTACGCACTGTGTAGGTACTTGATCATGTTGGAAGTAATATTTTCTTAAGTTATAGTTATCACTTAGCTTGAACATTTCGAATAATTGTTTAGAATAGTTCTAAATAATAAAAAAATATAAAATAAAAGCATATAAAAATAAAGCCCTACTGACAATTTTCTTGTCAGACTACTACTTTGACAAGGCACCAAGTTGCTAGTAATAAAAAATGTGTGACCTTGAGAATGGCGACTGATCATGATTTTTTTACTTACTATTTACCTAATTTGTACTAGTCGGTACCTATGGAATATCGTAAAATGATTTGTATGTATGTATATTAATAGATACACAAGTATTAAAAGTAATACTCCATAATGTCGTCGGGGTGGCGCGACACCTATATATTTGGAGAACTTGGGGGGATTTTAGTGAAGACATAAAGCAAAAAAGTATACATAGTTGATACGTTACTAACGCCCAACTAAAGAACGGTCTTGTCATATACCAAACCCTGAAGAAACTACTAGACCTTTAGAAAGCTGGCTATCGTGGCCCACGATTCTTTTCTCTAGGGAACCCCGCGTCCCTGGATTGCTATTGATCTTGATCAATAACTTATGATGAATACCTGTTAAGTTATTATGTACCGCCGACGATAAACGAAAAACAAGCAGAACTATGAACTAGATTCGATTTGGCGAGAAGTGTGTAATTCCGATGGTTTTATCGCTGGGTTGCAGGAAATTGTGCGAGAAGTGCGCACTGTATTGCAGAATGATGTCTTCCGGCGAGTGCTTTGATCGTCAAACCAAAATCGCTCAGCGAATTGTCATTGACAAATTCTCTTTGACAGCTCTTGTCGTGGCGACAACTATTAGACAGACAGTTCTCGCCAGTAGCGTGAGTAAGCGGTCAACTATTAATATATATCATAGAATAATAAAGTTATTATTCTATGATAAAGTTATTATTACAGAATAATAAAGTTATTATTCTATGATATATATACATGTCTCTTTTATTGACATGCAGATAATACTACATTTTTTAAGTTTTTTGGGATAGAAAATAGTTTATCGTTAGTCCTTTTCTTATCGGTGGTGGGACAAGTGCCATAAAGTAAACAAAACTTCAATAACAACTTAAATCTTTATTATAATTAAATTAAAATACAAGAAAAAACTTAATCAAACTTCAAAACTTACCCCTTCTAAACTTATTCAAAAGTTAATTGAACAGAAATATAATTAATCTAAAACTATTCAAATAAACAATCTCTTCTAGCGAAAATCTCCGTCAGATCCGGTAAGTCTTCCACGATATTCCTTAGGGAACGTATTCGTTTTGTTACGAACGAACTCTGTTTTTTTCCTAAGGGCGCGGAGGTCGTGGGGCTACCTACTATTTTAAACTCCGTGTCTGAGGTGAGGGACGAGACTAACCCTGCGGGATCCATAGTTGAACAACTGAGTAATTGCCTCAGTTCGATATCAGAGAAACAAGTGCACAGTTCTGCAAATTTCACATCTTCATACTGAGTGCTTGCATCTCTTCTGGTTGCGGATGGTACCGACACAATGGACGGCAACGATTGTTTTCTTGCCTGTTTAACCAACTTCTTTAGAGTAGTGACTGAACACATTTTATATTTCATTAACTCAGGTGGTTCGTACTTAGAAGTCTGCTGCATATACGCCGGCAAATGAGCTGATAAGTGCTTTTTGTCCCTTCGGGTACACATACAATTTTTAGGTTCGACGTAGTCAAAGTAACTCTCCCATTTAGGTTCTCTTTCATGCATCAGTTCTACGCGTTTTGAAGCAGGTACCATTTTTTTGGGGGAATCTTTAAAAGATATTGTTTCTTGTATAGCTTTATTGCTAGCGTTTCGTGTCGTATCGCATGGGGTACATAAACAAGAAGTATCGTAAAAGTCAGTTTTCAATGGAACATCTGTTATGTTAGGTATTTCTTGATGCAATACTTGTAATAAAGAACTTTCCAATTTCAGATCTAGCAACTGCCTTGACGATCTGTACTTTACTGGCACACAATGGGCGTAGTTGATATTATCTTCAAAATCAGCATCGTCACCTCTGTTGCTATGAATGTAATTTTTAATTTTATTAGTGTATTCATCTATATTGTCACATGCTGCGTACAAACAACGCTTGTTAATCACAATCACGGGAAATTGCGACGTGTTGGAAGCACCACGTTTCGGACAAAGCTTTTCATCGAGGCGAGGTTTGTAACCTTTATCACAGAAAAGATGGAAAGGATTCGGTTTTGGAATGGGAGTGTGAAACTGTTCTTCTTCTATTTCTATTATGCTCTCGGCACTCGGTTGCTCTAAAACTTTGCTGAGCTGTATCATCATCAATTTCTCCATGTTTATAAAAAACTCTGCCTGTTCCGGTAAAGAACTTAAACAATAGGACACAAATATCTGAAACTTCTTTATGACGTGACATATTTTCTTCTGCCAAATTGAAACTAACTCCTGCCTCCTTCTGTCTTTCTTGGATGCAACATAAACTTCTAGATCTTTTAACGCAATTTTTTCAGACAATTCCTTAACTTGTTTCTTATGCTTATATTTAGATGCTTGCATCTCCTTTTCATATTCTTCCCGCTCTTTTAATGCTACGTAGACTTGGCAAGCCAGATTTCGGCAATCAAGGAATTTTCTTAAATTTTCAATAGCTACGTATTTATCTACACTAAGGTCATGTAATGTGTCGCCCATTTTCGTGCGATTCACTTCTAAATCATTTATGAACTCATTTTTCAGTCGCGTCTTTTCATCCTCTAGTTTTTTTGTGTATAGTTTGTAGAGAGTAGTTGATTGTGTCTTCAAAGATTCTGCGTAGTGTTTCTGCATATAACGGATGGATTTCTCTCTAGCTCTTTTAATTTCTGCTACCGCTGCTTCTTTGAATAATGTATCAATTTTATCTAATGATTGCCTATACAAATAAGCGAAGTAATTAAAAGCGCTCATCATGTACTCTTTGTTCTTCTTCTTCGCCTCCACGGCATTTCCTTGCGCTTCTTCTTCACTGATCACCATAACTAAATTCCTGCGTTCAATGTCATTTTCTAACATCGCTTGATCCTTCTCTAGATCCCAGTCTCTGCGATGCTTATTGTACAACTG
Source organism: Plusia festucae (assembly GCA_950381575.1). NCBI lineage: Eukaryota > Metazoa > Arthropoda > Insecta > Lepidoptera > Noctuidae > Plusia > Plusia festucae. The sequence continues at coordinate 3,466,768 of OX494447.1, forward strand.
CAACCCGACAGTGTCAATGCCTTTGTAATTTAGTTTTGACAACATCTCTTTACTGGTGGGTTTTAGTACAGGTCGGCCTTCGAGTATATTCTGTGGAGGGACGTACCAGTTTTCCCCGCCGCCTTTAAGCGGCGGCTCCAAGCCTGCAACCACTTTCATCTTCGGAGTCATACTCTTGAAGTAGATCGCTGCGAGTTTGTCCGACATTTTTTTCTTAATCATACTCATAGTCGGTACCGTATCCGTTTGCAGATAGCTTTGTCTTAAACGATAGTTTTCACTCAAATCGGTCATTACGAATATTGATCTAATATATTTATATATAATTTCTTGGATATACTTATTATAAAACTTACTTTGTTATTAATGTTACTTAGCAACATGTAATAATGTCACCAACATAGATAAGTAGGTTTAATTAAGTATTGTGAGTTCTTGATCTGAGGTTTAAGTGCTAAAGTAGTTTAAACTAAAGTGCGCTCTTTGGTTTCTAATTTAGGGGTGCCCTACGCCAAATCGAATGCCCAATATAATCGAATAGCTCTCGAATAGTATTTGTTTAAACATAATAAATCGAATTATCGATCGTTCATAATATCGATTCGAATTAATGATTATTCGAAAGATAGTTACATACATCGAGCAGCATCGAAAGTAATTTTTAATTTTTTATATATAAAAGCCCACGTCACTCACTGACTCACTGACTCACTGATTCTGGAACGCTCGCACACTATGATAATTTTTAAAGAAAGAACACATAACAAAGAGTTTATCATAAAAAAGTTTCAAAAAAACAATATTTTCGCGAAACGTCAATGACTGAAGAAAAGTATTAAGTTTTGTTATGATTCAATCAATGTTTCCGGCAAGACGTTTCTATAATACTTTACGCGCGAGCGAAGCCGCGGGCAACAGCTAGTAAATTAAATAATTTCCCTACTGTAATATAGGCCTATAAATGTCCCACTGGGCACAGGCCTCTTCCTATATAGAGGAATGAGCATTGATTACCACGCTTGCTCATTGCGCGGTGCAATTTTTGTTACCCAAATTAATGATCTTTGATTTTTCAACACATGATACTGGTGCCATTCTCAACGCGAAATCAACGAATAATCGAAAACAAAAATCTGCCATTTAAGATTTTCTTAGTTTTATATAATCGCCCGTGACTCTCAAAATGGAGACAAAACAACTCGAGATCGTTAAATTGAGCCTTTCAAGGTTTTTAGCATAGATCGACCCTATTCCATAATCCATATAACGTGTTTTGTTTGATTTTGATGTGCCGCTGTTTTTTTTTCATTTCATTTTATAGTTGTACAAAAGGTATATTTAGGTAATCGGTTGAAAATAACACAAAAATTTATAAGTCAAAAATAATTTTTATTTTTACAAAATTATAAATACTTTTTTCACTTAATTATTAAATTCAGTTCTGCTTAAAACTAAGTAACTTCACCAACAGCCATCTGTTGCAACAGTGTCATCACGTGACAAAATCTCTCTTTGATCTCGGTCGCGGATCGGTGTGGGAGCAGCTCCCTGATGCGGCCGAACACTTGCTCTGAGCTCGTCTCACCTTTGAGTACTTGTAACATGGTCTTATCCTCATCCCTCGTCCAACTTCCTTTCTCAATCTTTTTGGTTTCTATTGTGACAGCAGTTTCTATCTTCGGCTGTTTAGCTTTAGAGCACTCGTCTTTCTTCTGAAACGTGTTATTTTTACCGTCCTTCCTCTCTCGTTTCTGGTCCGTTTTGTTCTCTGGCTCCTTTTTACATTTGGGTTTATTGTTCGTTTGAGTTTTTCTTGTGGACTTTGGGCTCATTATGTTGAGGGCACAGTCTTTGTGCTTTGTGTTGTCGTTGACGTCTTTGACGTTTTTTGTAGGGGATTTAGCGAGTTTCTTCGGTTTCTTAGGTGGGATCTTGGGGTTGTTTTTTGCGTTTCGTTTGGGCGAGGCTCGTTCTTCCTCTGATTCGGGAGGCGACAGGTGGGCGTGTGTGGGCGCTAGGCGGCGCGCGTGCACCCGGTAGGGCTCCTTGCTGTAGGGGTACGTTACGCTGGCGGAGCGCAGCAGCCTCCCGTGCTGTAGGAACACGCGCCCGTGCAGATACTGTGGACAAAACCCTCCTTATACTATACGTTCATTTAATAGAAATGCCACGATACCTAACACTTGAGGGAATTAGTTGGAGCTGAGAAACGCTTTGTGATGAACTATTTTGATATTTCACAATATTATCAATCAGGTATATACACAAAGGAACCATAGACCCACAAAAATAATTACAGGAAATGACAATGTGTGACCATAATTCTGAAACAAGGTTTATTGTATACTCACCACTGTGTCTAAGCTCTCTTTCGCGTTGAGTTTCTTCTTGTTGTCGCTCTCCTCTTCGACCTCCCACACGTCAAACCCCTTGTCATTGGTCAGAAAGCTCTCGTTTATAATATCTGTGCCCGTCTCGTACGCACTGTCGGAATAAACATAAAGGCTATTTTCGGGATTTCGGTCTAGTTTATGATTCGACATAACAGTGACTCGCTTTGGAATATTAATAAAATATTGAACTCTTTATTTGATGGAATGGTAATCATGCATTTTTTTATTGCTTATTTTTCGTTCCATTTACTACTATAGTACCTGTATTGTTTGTTATTTATGTGGTACCACCATCTCTAACTACCATCACGCCAAATGCTGCGGGTTCATTGTGTACGTGATTTAGACGTGCCAACCCGCGTGAGATTGGTCATTGAAGTGAGGAACAGCAACAAAAATGCCTTGAACCTGTGCAGGGTTTGGTTCTAGGACTAGTCTCGTCGACGTCTTGAAGTCCTGGGCTTATCGTAATTTTAGTTCGAGTTCCGGGACTTTCGCGTCGAGACTCGGGAGAAAATTGTCGAAATTCTTATGTCATGTAATCAATTTTATTTTCAAATAACTGAACGAGCCTAGCGCCATCTGTTAGTTTAATAAATAATTACGTGGTCTACTAAATAACTGTAATTTAAAACACACATCACAAACCTTAGTCTTATCTAGTTAATACGTGTCTACGTCTACAATATCTATTAACATACCTGTCAGGCGGCCTTTCATCGGGGAACAAGGACTTGAACATAGCGATAAGGCAGGGGTTTGATCGGAGGTGTGGCAACACGCGCGTGCGCATCTCCACGCTGTTGCCGCTGTTGATGCCGCTCGTGAGAGCTCGCAACACTTTGCGCAGGACCGTCGGCTTACGGACGAACGTCCTCTGATATACAAAAAATAATTATAAAAACCAAATTTATGAGAACGTAGGAAGAGAAGACGCTGGCTTTATGACATCGATCGCTATTCGTTTGCAAGAGGGCCGTAATTTAGGGTTTTTTTAGGTCAGGCAAATTAATTCAACAATTTCAGAAAGGTAATACAGGCATTGAACGAAGCTTCGTCAAAAGCCACTTTGAATGCTGAATCGGTCTGAATCAACATGAGGTAAACGAAAGTAAACACTGCAATGTGAAATGTATATCTGACTAGTTTAGTTATGTATATAGCTAAATTAGTCAGATTTACATTTCACATTGTATTGTTTACACCGTCGTGATTAAGAAAGCATATAAGCCGTGTTCTGCAGTGAATTATCTGCGGTGGAGATGGGTCATTCTCCTATGGGACTAAGAAATTAAGGAAAAAAGAGTGCAATAAGGTGCAAATGTTTTCACGGATACTTGAGCTCGGAAATATCGCTCGCGCAGATGACTTTGTTTAGAGAAGCGGCCATGACCGAAATTCGATCAAAGGACTTATTATTTAAAATGTTAAAACACATAATCTATCGACTTTATTAATTGAGCTTCGGCTTCATGGACCGATTAGGTGATGCTGGTGATGCAAGCGCACCACTCCGTTATAAACAGCGCTGCTGATGCGCGCTGCGCATGCTCACCATGGAGTTGGATACTTTCATTTTTTATCGCTTTCAAAACCATGTAATCGATAGTTTTTGAAGCTAGTTTGAACTAATAACTAATGTTAGGACAAAGGCTACATTTGCCGCGATAGCCGAAAGCTACGCGGTCAGAGTTGTGGGTAAGAGCTAGTTATATATCAATAAAAATAAATCTCATTTAAACCAATAAAATTTATTTGATTTCATTACTAATTGATTAAACATTTGGCTAATATCCAAATATCCAAGTTGAATATTTTTATCAGACTACTAAGGACGAATTAATAGACAACTAATCATTATTTTATCATAGACAAATATGTGAGAATGAATAAGAAGATCTACTACTAAACAGTAATTCTTGTAACTTCAAAAACACAAAATGTGAATCAAGCTACCAAATAAGTAATCAAGTTGCAATGTTTAACATAAATATCTAAAATCAAACAATCTAAAGTGAACCAAATTGCCATATAAGAAAAAACAAGTAAGTACCTAGAATTGCCATACAACAAAATTATAAACTACAAGGGTGATTAAAAACAATAAAATAGATAAGGAAAAGAGATCATACTTCGCTTTGCATCATGCTAATATTATAATACATACTTACTTGCAACAGTTCTATGAAACCAGTCATTTGCACTAACATGAAATGGTCCATGAACCGCCCAGCCTGTGCAGCTTGTCCCGGCTTCAAAAACAAAAGGAACTCCTCCACAATATCTTTATGATCTGCACCAAATAACTCCTCAATCCTCTTATACAAATCTACAGGTGTTTCTTTAGAAGGGTCAAACAATTTTAATATATTTTGAAACTGAACAAATTTATTGGTAGGCACAGATGTGTTCGAGGAAAATCTTGATTGTACTTTCGTATAATAGGATCTAACTAAAGCTGAAAGAAAAATAAAAAATTTATATATTGATATGGACGTAGGTATTATTCACACAGTGATTACAAATTGGCAAATAGAAGTTGATTGGAAACAATTAGGTTCTGTTTGACATTCAGAACAAAAACAATGTTTTAGAATATTTTTGAAGTAAGTAATGATCATATAAATTGCAACAGTTGTTACTTCAAAGATTTTATATGAACTTTTTCAATAATAATATAGCAAGAGGGTTCAAATAATAATCAATACATATTATTATGTATGTTTAACATGGTATGGTTTTCAATTATGAATTCTGATCATGATGATACATTCTGTAAGTATGTAACAATTAATAATAATAAGGTAGAAACAACAGAAGCATATCATAGCATAGACAATAAACACTTGTTTTTTTATCTTTAATATTGGAAATATAATAAAAAATTATGTAAGAGTAAATAGTTCTAGTCACATTGTTTACCTGTTTCTAAAACATTGTCATCAAATTTAGGCGGATCAACTTTTTTCTTAGCACTTGTTTTGCTCTTAGTTTCCTTTGGTGCTAGTTTCGTAACCTCCTGCGCAACCTTCGGTGGAGGCGGCTGAAACAATAACAACATTATAAGGTCATGTAAATAGATCATTTACATTATAAATATGGCGACACATGTATTTGTAATCTATCGTGTAGCAATAACACAGGATTTCTTCTACAATCCTGTAGTTTACTATATAAACAATAGACACGACTTTCTATGAATAGCTCTAAATGATAATTTTGACCTACAATTTATGTTATCTGACAGAAATTATATAAAATCATCAGCTATGTTCCCTGACTCACCTCTGGCTTGATAATGGGTTTTGTAAAGGAATTTTGACTGAAAAAGCTTGTGCTTGGCTCAATTTTGTTCCCAAAAGCATCTTGACTCTCCCTGGTAAACAAAACAGGCATAGAAGGCAGCATCTGGAAGATCTACGATCTGCTCGCGCAAGGAAATTTCGTCTGCGCCACGGATACGCAGACTCTTTACATGATATTAACACACAAACGAAACACAACAAAAACACAATTAGAACGTCACAATAAATAAATAGAAATCACGAATTAACTGATGTGTAAATCATTATTGTTTTGAATTTATCCAAACAACACAAGCCATCGAAAGAATGGAAACATTTTTGACAGTCAATGACAGTCGACGACGCGAAATCGGGCGGGCGGAGCGCGAGATCGAGCGCGCGCACGTTTCATTTTATGAACTTCTTAGAAAACTTTACTAATTTTTAGTATCATGAGTATAATGTGGAATACAATGCAGACAAAGCTTTATGCATTCCTGAACAATAACAACTATATTTTTTTTATTTACAATTGAAATATACCTTTTAACTTACTGTATCCTGTCCAAATAAAAAGGGATAGAGATTTACGACTGTTGCTGCACTCAACTTAGGTTTCAATTATTATAATTTCCTTTAATCAGCTTGCAAATGTTTTATGTGCATATTGTGATAGGTAGGTAGTTATACATAAGCAGGTACAATGGGAAGTTTTAGATAAGTTGTAGAATTACAATCTACTTAAGGGCAGTTATGGTATAAAGTTTAGGACGTCGTAACTTTTCAAGTTTCAAGTTATTTCAATAACTTTCAACTAGCTCATACAGCCAACATTGGTTTGCCATATTTATTTATTTATATTTAAACAAAAATCTGAAGGGGGCCACCATTATAACCTAGGGCCTAGGGGTATAAGAAATACCTACCTATCCTAAGACCTCTATTCTTAGACCAAAACATTAAACTCATAAATCGGTGAAGCCGTTACGGAGGAGTTTTAATAAACAGACCTTTTCATATCATACGTGGTAATGAAATACATCTTTACTTTTAACATACGAATCAAAACAGAAATAAAGAAAAATAGCCGGGCATGTGCGAGTCGAACTCAACCAGCGAGGATTTCGCGGTAGGTACAAATCATCATCATCATCATCACTGCTGGACATGGCCTCTCCCAAGTTACGCCACAACACCCGGTCCCCCTGCCTGGGCCTCCGCATCCAGTCCGAACCAGCTACCTTTTTCATGTCATCGGTCTATCTGGCTGCTATCTTCGTAAAGATTCTAATTTTGATTTAATTACAAATGTATAGTTTTCAGGTTTTTTGCTGTACCTGTAATACAAGACGAAGACGGTATTACTTGCTAAATTTCAAAGTACTAGGTCAACAGGAATTAGGCTTTTAATTTGAATTCCCTTGAAAGCTTCGAAATCACATTATTTGCATTATCATTCAAAGATTGATTTTTTCACAGCCTGAAGGGACTGTAGAACCTAAATATGGGAGTTTTTATTTTAACTCGGTACCTTCACGCGTTCCCGAGATAAAAGAATATTGACAGACGGACGGACGGACAGACGGTTTTTCTTTTTGAGGTTTTAAGATACCACTAACTGTACCTAGGATCGTTGATTTGACTCTCGGCTGCGGTATTATGTTATTGGGTGTTATCTTCTAGGTCAGTAGAGGTTACCAGATGGCTGTTAGAAGTTGGAATAGTATTAACATTACCTTGTTATTTCTATGCATAGCGTGATTTTTTTATGCCAAATCATACCCAATGTGGATTGTTTTCCAAATATTTATGAAAGTGATTTCTATTCTATGACAGTTTCATCGATAAGCAAAGATTTCAGTCTATAAAATCGAGCAGACTTGGTGAATTGAATAATTAAGAACTGTATTTTAGTTTCTTTATTCTTGTATATAACAGCGCACCTCATTCCGCAACGAGCTGAGAGCAAGAGGTCCAGCAATAAGAAGCATCAGAAAAGGAATATTTTTTTAAATCAACTTACATGTTCGTTTATTAACTTTGCTTCTTATTTGAATATTAATTGCTAATTCGGAGCCAGATTTTTGGTACCATAGCTAACCCATGCGTTTTTTTATTATTTTATAGATTTATATTCCAGTTTAGCTGCACCTCATGGTTTCAAACGCTTAAGTTGACTGGTTCCCGTAAACTTTAAATAAATATAATCCTACTAATATTTTAAATGTTAAAGTGTGGATGTTTGTTACTCAATCACGCAAAAACGGCTGAACGGATTTGGATGAAATTAGGCATGCATGTAGCCTTTGACATGGAAAAGAACATAGGCTACCTTTTATCCCGATACCATAAGTATTTCCCTAGGAGCTAAGCCTTAGGCAGACAGCTTTGAAATTTGACAGGAACAAACAGACAAAAATTGTATCTTGTATATGTTGTGGACCAGGTGATTAATGCGGGCATTATTTATAATGCACGAGCATTATGAATAATGTCTAGCTTTATCGGGCTAAGTGATTAATTACTATCTTAACTTCATTATTTATCACATTGCACGGTCATTATTATGTTGCTACATGATAGTTGGGCAATTTGATAATAAAGCTATATTTAACGCACATAAAGTCGTGAATCGCTTGAAAGGTTTTCCAGCACGGGGCGGTCGCTGCCGCGACTCCGCTCGCTCCGCTCGCCGCCCTCGTGCACGTAAGGGTCACCATATTAACCTAACCTAAACCTACCGGACGTTGGGCAAAAAGTTTCCAACACAAAGTCTAGGATTTTTTTTAATCGTTCGTTTTATAATTCCCCTTTAATATTTAGTTTATTTTAAGTTAAATGACAATAACAATAAAAAAATAGTAACTAAATATGTTTGTATTACTCTGCCCAAAAGGTGATGGGCAATATGTATAGTGCCCGGTCAATTAGATTATTTGAATAATTATTGTCAAATTGCACTCTCATATTGGGCATTTTTCATAATGACCGGGCATTATGTATACTGCTCAATTCATCACTTGGTCCATAACATATACATCCATATGTATGTAAGTAAAAAGCGGTTATTTAAATATTACAAACAGACACTCCAATTTTATTGATCTGTATAGATGTACCTATGTATACTTGAAGAAGATGACTGTAATATAAGATGCATAATTATAGGTATTACATTTTATTCGAGAACTAGGTAGGTTATTAGGTTGATGTGTAAGTATTTATCTAAAATAGCTAATTACATGCTAATAGTGAAGCGGCGGTAGCCTAATGGCTAGGGCGTCGGACTTGCGATCATATGGTTGCGGGTTCGAATCCCACCCATTACACTACGTCTACTAAGTCCCCCAAATTCCCACGATATCATCGTAGGTATCTGAATAGTTAATGTGTTCTGTCGTGAAAAGCCTTGATTTCAGCTACGTCAGTCTTAGATAGGTGTAGATACATAGATAAATAAAGAACAAAGCTTTTGTTTATTATGAAATTAAATACGTAGAGATGCGAAAATAATTATTACAAAAGATGCGTGCGCAGCAAAATTACGACAGTTTTATTTGGAATCTCGCGATAACTACCCGGCTTTCAGAAAGACTACATTTTGTCACACATTCTTTTGAATCCAATAAAATGTCATTGATAACAAAGTATATTCAATAGTTGTTGTGTCAACCGTTGTCTGGTTACCACATCGATTTTATTACTTTCAAACAGCACATTGAAGAGTGCAGACTTAGGTACCACAGAAATCCGCGTTGTAAAAAGTCAAATTAGTTTATACAAAGTTATGTTGGATAGTTGATAGTGTTTTAAAGATATTTGGGAACATGGCCGCCATACTTCCCACAGGATTGAGGAATGGGGTACGTATAATTAAGTTCAAACAAATGTAAGTGAATTTTTATTCCACAAAATATAAATTCATTGTGTTGTGTGTATTTTAGGTACGAACTCTTTCTTTGTTTCACTGTCATTGATGCAGGTATTGTTCGGAAATAATTGCTTAATTGCACATTTTGGGGAATTATTATTTCATTCTTTACTCGCTTGTATACAGGCACTTGTTTATTTAAAATACAACTATATTATAAGAATAGTTTGTGATAATTATAAAACTTCGACACAGTTTTCGTAGAAGAGTTAAAAGTGCGTTTTATGAAATTCAATTTCTGCCAAGATAAAGACTGAATACCTTCGATAATGTAAAGATTGTAATAGGTAAGTATGTAGGTACGTAGGTATTTTTATTACAATAAATTGTGTTGTTATAATCTATGGTAAGTATTACTTGCAACTTGCAAGTTAGTACCTACTTTCTACCGAAACAAAGACTTGAAGGCCAAGTAGCTCTATTTTAATTGTTTTATTCTTATTCCGTAATACATTATCTAGACCTATCTAGGCATTTTAATAATCAGTATAAATGTTTGTAATTATTTATATACCGGAATCGCTAATTATGCGAGTAGGTACATAGAGCATGAAGTGCGTTTATGTAGGTAGTGATTCGAATACAGCCTTGTATCAAGGATGCCAAGAAACGCACTGTTTCCGGTAGTCCGTATTGGCGGCCAACGACCTAATTCATTGTTTGTTTTAATTTTACATGATACCCATAACTTTGTTTTTCTTGCATTTGTGTAAAAATATGTATAATATTTAAGTTAGTTGTTCTACCAACTCACTTCGGAAATCGATACGATTTAAAAGGGCTCTACATTCTACTGCCCAAAAGAGCGTTCATTTATGTTTTTGGTACCACATCAGATAGGCGAGTGCGTTTTTCAAAATGTTAATGTGTACCTATGGAAGTCCGTCTTTTGAAATACACAAAAAAATTTTTACCAGTATTTTTTTGTTTTTTTTTTTACTTGTAGTGGTTCAGTACTTTGTTGATATTTGTTAGTCACAGTGTGTATTTAGATACGTGAAGGATATAATACACTTTATGTATTACAAAAATCTCAGTAGGCCCCAATATTATGACCCCTAGTCAGAGTGACAACTGTGATGGCTCTAAATATTTTACACTAATATTCTATTGTGACTAGAATGGTTTTAACAAGCCATATGTAACCATACAACCGTGCAAACATTGAGTTCATATTAAATCGATCGTCCAACAAAGTTTTGAAAGCATTTAAACACGAAACCAAGAATTCGAAATTTAGGAAACAGCTCGTAAGTTGGTATCGATTTTGTAATTCATAATCGATTTCACATAACTACTCGATTACTACATTGTGATGATCAATATCCTTTGGCATATAAAATTACTTAATACCTATATCTTGTGCGTTTCTAAATTCTAAAATAGATATTAACATTGTTGATCATGTATTCTTCTGGCCTTGTTTAAAGGAAGTATCAAATAATCTACGGTTTCTGACAATCGTAGGTTGTATCAGTAGGCATCCGTCCGCGATCCCAGTAGCACTTCAAAATTGATCGTTTCGTGTTAAGTTTTTTTTTAATGAAAATGGAAGAGGGAAGCAAAGAGAACGGTGCCAGTGATCCTGTTAATGGCGATGAGCTTGTGACCAAGGAGCAGGATGCACCCACCGATATTGTGTGCGATGAAGTAAATGTTTTATTACTACTAGTTAAGGTTCACTCGGAGATAAGAGCAACTTTTTTTGCTTAAAATGGGTGTTTTTCAGTAGAATCGACTTTCACAAACCTAATACAGATTAAGACTGGCGATAGAGCTGTATGTATTTACCAATTTTATCGTACTCAGAAATAAGTAAATATAGTTTGCCATGTAATAGTAAACATTCAAGGTTTATCAAACTTTCTTTAAACTTTCAACAATTTGTAGCAAATTTCGTAAATTCTAAAGAATAATTAGCTGGCTTATTGTAAATTTCAGGGGTGCCTAATTCCTGCACGAAACTTTGTATGATCCGGTTTAATCTCCCCTAATTTAAATAAAATCTTATTATGATTGATTTCTAGCAGTTATTCAAAAAAATTTTTATTTACTTGAAATATATATATTTTTTTCGTTAATAATAATTTCCCGACCGAATTTCGGCCTCGGCGGCCTATCTCTAGTGAGATCAGCCATGTTCGCAGGAGATATTATAGTGCACAAGTGTGTGCGCAAACACAGGTGCACTCTCTGTTCCTTCACTCTCATAGTCCGATGGGACGGTTGACCGACACGACCGGAGAGGGATCAGGCGCAGTACCAACGGCTTTACGTGCTTTCCGAGGCACGGGGATGTAAACACCGCCACATTTCCTGACTCCGAGCGGTACTGAGAATTTCTAAACTCAGTAAATATTTTTTTGCTCGACCCGGGAATCGAACCCGAGACCTCGTTCACGGCAGTCATTTTTTTCGTTACACAATCGAGATAAGAAAGGATTTTTTTTCGTAGCCTTTACTGACTCATTGGTAAACGCGGGCTAGTTTTCCGCAAATCGACGTCTCTCTCTGTTTTGCGTTCACTGTGTACTGACCCATTAACGGGCAAAGGCCTCTCAACACTCCCTAAAAAAATTAAAATATGAATATACTTAAAATTTAAGTTGACTGTTAAAAACTTCCAGGTTAAAGGTCTGGACGCGAACCGCTATGCCACGAAAAAAACAGTGGCGCAGGGCATGCTGGACATCGCCCTGTTGACGTCAAACGCGTCGCAACTCAAATATGTGCTACAAGTGGGGCCCAAGCACGAGTTCTATACACTACTGGTGGTGCTCATCTCAATATCGATCGTTCTTCAGGTGAGAGGTTTTAAATTTAATATTATTTTTCCATAAAACTAGTTGAATTCTTGTATTTCCATCATTTAGGTCATCATTAGGCTTTACATGAAACAGAGTGTGACAGTCTAAAAAATACTGGATTTTTTTTGTACTTTTACTACCATTGCATATGGCGAGATTGCCCAACCAAAAACATAGCTAAATCTATGGTTTCTTTCTGTTTAGTTTTCCCATTCTGCTAAGGATGCAGCAAAGGCATATCTAACTGGTAAATCAGTTATCATGGTCGGGTGGCACAGGCTTATAGAGTTACATTTTTTTTTCAAGACCAAGACTATCTGTTTGACTATGTAGACATTCTACGAAGTTGATATTGTTCCCGTAAACTCCTCAAGCGTCATAAAGGCTCTGTAGGTGGCGATGGGGTTCGTGCTCCTCTCCCTAAACCTGTGGAGGGATTGCTGGTTCCACAGGCCGCGCCACCGCACCTCGGCCCTCAACATCAACTATGGAACCACGGCCACAGCCTTCGTCGTCACTGTGTTGAACGTACTTGTTGCCGCCTTTGACTCTTCACTTGCTAGATATTTGGAGCTAGACTAAGTTTTAGGATATTTTTATAAGGCCATATCATCTCCGCTAGTTTTTAGAATCAATGTTTCTGTAGTTAACTAAATAACTAAATAGATCAGGTTATACAATATCATGTAATGTGTTAAGAGATATTGTTAGAACTTAGGACTTAGACTCGAAAGAGGCTCTTGACGACCTCTAGGGATCGCGGTGGTTTGCAACGCGTTCCCGCATGGTCCCCAGTATAAGGGAAAGGAGAAGCACTCCGGTGGTTTTAGCCGGTAAGAGTCCGGCATACCCCTCCGCCTTCCCCAGGGCGGAAGTCCATGAGGATTTCCCCCGGGTAAAAAAAGGGCTCTTGATGACCTGTCAAGTAAAACTTTAATCTGCCTATCATTTATTTAATTCAGACTACCTTATCAGAAACAATGAGTATTATTCAAGCGTAAAACAATACAGTCATATGTATTTGCGATTAAAAATGGTAGAGATATTCTTTGTATGCTAAAGTACAGCTCTTACTACGTTTCAACAGATGCAACGTGTTGTTTGTGTTTTCATTTTGTACTTTTTATCATTATTGTGGCTTGATCAGATCCAACTACCTACCTATAGATACAATATTAATGAACTAAGGAACTAACTTGATAGATATATAACGATTTGTTTTCTTTGGAAAGTCTCATATATTTTTTGTTTTAGCTACTTGTTGGGCTGTTATTCGTAATTATCGGTGGCTTGGACCTGAACGATCACGACGACCAACCTTCAGCGGTCATACTCAATGATATTATTGTAATATTCATATTTGTAATATCCGTTATCAATATTGTCAATTCCGCTTTCGGCTTAGAATATTCAAATAATCCCTTAGTTTTAGAACGGCTTAGTAATATTAATAATCAATATTTGAGAAAGGGTAATTTTACTGCCATCTGATAGTAAATAGGGTAGGTAGGTAACTCATTAAGCATTCGATAGAAGATGGATTATTTTAGGAGGTAGCAACACCTGCTTAGGTATATACGTTTACTTGAAGGTATATTTAATCGAAACTTAGCACATATTCATTGATATAGCAATTCAATTAACTCACATCAGAAGCCTAGCTATAAGGATAAAAAAGTATTTACTAGTAGGTAGGTACTTAATTTATTATCCCGCATTGCAGATAGGTACGAAGTCAAAACTTTTAATTACAGTTTCAGGCAATTGAGTAACAACCTTATAGTAGGTACCGTAGGTACTATGTCGTTTTTTAAGTAATGAGGTTTTATTTAACGGCATACAAGAAAATTTGATTGATATGATAAATTATATCATTTTCACTCCGATTTCATACTTTTTTGATATCGTCAGCAATGACAAAAACTAGTAGTTGTTTGGTAGGTATGCGATTAAAATATCTAGGTAGACACTTAAATATTTATTGTAATTAAATAATAAAGGCATAGGTACGGAAACTAGTCAATCGCCAAAGTGTTTTAGAAATAGGTGATTAGAATTAAGTAATTAAATTATGTGCTAACAGCATTATCTATATATTTGATAATTTGTTATTTATGTTCCTAGAAATGCATAAAGACAGGGATGTATAACGAAGGGCATCTTCATACATCGGAAGCAAAATCGAATGACCTTTATTCCTATTGTAATACAGGATTAATTTAAAAGGATTGTAAAAAACATGTCGAAATCTTAAAATTTAAAATCATCTTTTCATACAAACATAAGTCACGTGATTTGTAGAGACAAGTCTAAAAATCTAAAAAAGTCTAAAAGTAAAATGGAAATGCATAGAGATGCATGAAAAGATCGTTTTCCATTTTAAGATTCCGACCTACTTATGTTCCTTGCGGAAAGTCGTACAGTTTTAATTTTTATGCACCTGATTACCTCGTTGAATATATGCACCCCTTTTAAATTAATCTTATACTTATGTATTTAAACCTATGATGTAAAAATTCAAAACTATTACTTACTTACTTATCACTATAATTATATTGGTCATAATTTTAACAAATATTTTTGCTTATCGCAGGCAAGCGCGGGAGTTTTAGCCCTAATTATTTCGTTTTTGGATGGCTACCACAAACATAAGAAGTTAGCCGACTGGCTGTACCATACGTCAGTTGGAATGATGACCGGGGTAGTGTTTTGTGACGTCATCAAAATGACCTTCGGCCTTGATCCCGCGCTTTCCCTGCAAGACTATCTTGGGAATAAGACGTCGAACTTTTATGACACGTTTTTTAAAATACGCAATGATACAAATTAGTAATGTAATATTTGTATTGATAATAATTAGAAATAAGGTAAAACAGTGCGTAGTTGCTAGTTTAGTAGTCAACATTATTATTTTAAATTAGATTAAATTGATTAGCGCCTAGCGCTTTTATTTTCAATCACACAATTTTTTCAACTCAAAGCACCCAATCATTCATAAGTACTTACTTAGCGAATAATTTTAATCATTCATCGTATCGATGGCTACTTTGACTACAATATTTGATATTTTATTATTTGCTTGCAGTTACTACTACTCTTATTTAACCTGCTATTTTAAATAATAACTTGACCGTTGTAGATAACGCCATTTATATACTTAGTAGTGACAGTCACTGCCAATCCGCCATTTGCCAATCACCATTTTTTTCCTGCAAGTTTCAAGCGTGTATTTTTGTTTCAGACTAAGGATTCCTTAGTCTGAGATTTTTGTTTGTTGTGGTTTTTTTGTTGCCTTGCTCTTATTTTTTTTTGTTTGTCTTATTATTTTGCTTTTCTTATCCATAGGTAATGTCAGCTGTAGTTGCGGTAATCCTGAGTTTTATTTTCAACATTAATCACCAACCAGACCACCGGAAAGCTGAACTATTAAATAATATAAGTTTGATATTCAAAGTCTTTAGTATCACTGTGAACATTATTATAAGTATTTTTTACTCAATGCAAATAGATATTGATGCACGGATATTGACACAATAGATCACCTTTTTTATAAACATTAAAAACGTTTTTTTTTTCATTATTTTTAATAAGTATGTTTTTGTTAATCAGAAATATAAACTCGTGTAGATAGTAAGGTACGTAATAATGATATCATAAATGAGGCAATATGCGTGTACATAAGAGGTAATAATAATAATACATTCTGCGTAATTATGTATGTTACTCAATAAAAAAATATTAAATGTACATAATCAGTAAGTATTGTTTCTTTCCTCGCACTTGACCCGTAACTCCACGGAATAGAAAAAAAGAGCTTAACACTTATGCTTATAAATAACTTCATTTAGTAGGACAGATCTGTTAGTGATAACGCACAAGTACCTAGGTAGGTACCTATAATCACTACTTGTACTGAAGTTTATGAATTTATATTATATTATTTAAATTCTTATTTAAAACGCTTTCTTTACCAGCGGGCTCCGGTGTAAGTGGTGTACCCACACCACGGCGGCTCCAGGTTTATCATTCTGGCCACCGCTGAGGGCCAAAAAATACCTAAGACGTGAGCCTTAAGTCCCCTTCCTGGATCCGCAACATAACAAGTAGATTCTTAGTATAAAACATTCAAATTGACACTCAGAATTAATTAACGACAATTACGACTACAATTATAAATATAAGTATCTACATACTTAATCTTACTTAACAAGATGGAGTTCCTAGTACCCGGGTCAACGATTCAACGGAGTGACTTGTAAAAGTTTTTAGCTGGTAGGAATCTGATGCAGCCGTATATCAGGGAGTAGAATATTCTCAATGTGCCTCAAAGTGTCAAAATAAAAAGATAAACACGTTTTTTTATTGATTTTAATTAATATACTTTTGTTTGTTTTTATTGATTTTAATTAATAAACTAAGTTTTGTTTGTTTTTAGAACGATGCTTTAATTGTCAAGCCGTTGTCAAAATGACACTAAAGACATGTCAATAAAGTCAGTGTCAGAATGTTCTTCAAACATCTGTCAAACCGTCAAACCAAACAAAATTTGTTTTTTTCCTCAACTTCTCGTTCTCACAGATACGTAGGTAATAAAGAATAAATTAAAAGGCACAAAAACTTGCGCGTCTACAGAGCTGCAGATTATTTACTAACCTAGCAAATATCGTCCTTCATTGTATCTAAGTTAATTCAACTACAAAAAGCGAGAGGCAAGGTTATCGCGCAATACAGTGTAACTAGTTATAGCTGTAACTTTTACTTGTAGAGTCAGTCAGTTCGTTTTGTGCCGTGATATTGGTCAGACGTGAATATGGCTAGCGGAAAGATCGTTGTGTACGGCGGGCGGGGCGCTCTCGGTGCGGCGGTCGTCAACCACTTCAAATCGGCTAACTGGTGGGTTGCCAACATTGATATGAACCCTAATGATAAAGCTGATTTCAATATCACCGTACCTAAGGATGCTTCGTGGATCCAGCAAGAAGAACACGTCGTAAACGAACTGGCCAGCGTCCTGCAAGGTCAAAAAGTGAATGCTGTTATTTGTGTTGCTGGCGGCTGGGCCGGCGGAAACGCGGCTAAGGACCTTAGCAAGCAGGCGGATCTAATGTGGCGTCAGTCCGTGTGGAGTTCGTCTATCGCAGCTACAGTTGCCTCCAAGTACCTTACTGTTGGAGGTCTACTGGCACTGACTGGTGCTAAAGCTGCCACAGAAGGTACTCCTGGCATGATTGGCTATGGTATGGCTAAAGCTGCTGTCCACCAACTCACAAAGTCTCTTGGTGCCAAAGATTCTGGACTACCAGAGGGCTCTCTGGCCGTAGCTATACTTCCAGTGACATTGGACACTGAAATGAACAGAAAATGGATGCCTAAAGCTGATTTTGGTACATGGACACCACTTACCTTTGTTGCCCAGCTCTTTGACAAGTGGATCAAGGGTGAAGAGCGTCCCCCATCAGGCAGCTTGGTGGCCCTAGTCACTAAGGACAGTGTGTCAGAGTTAATTGTGGATTAAACTTGCCAATAAACCTAAAAATAAGTGGATGTAATATCTCAGATAAATAGTGAATAGGTCTAACTAAGTTATTGTTCTGTTAAAAACTCTTGTAAGAACAGAAATGTTGTTATTCATATCAGTTGTTTTGTTGTGCTACATTATAAAAAGTTTATCAGAAAAGGCATTGTAACTTTCTGTACAGTTTGTGTTAATTGCATTTGTTACACATTTCCAATTCATTTTTTTTATATAATTTAATTTAGGACAATAATAAATTAGTCTCAAGTATATGTGTGTAGTATGTCATGTAAAACGTGAAATAAATACTCAATAATATTGAGTATTGAATTGTATAAGAGTATAATCAGTGTGATATGTACCTACCTATTTAAAGTATAATATTAAATGTTGAAGCATTGAACTTGTTTTTTAATTAAGTCTGATGTAACAATTCATTACAGATAAAGGAGGTCAAGCAGAACAAGTTATCTGTTAAGTCAATCGAAAATTGTTATAAGTTTATAATGACTGATAATTGAAGTTAAAGAATGGAACAGACAATTAAATATTGTTTTATTCACCACTGCTTTACAATGAAGATTTTAATGAGACAAAAATTAATAGGCCAATTCAGTCTCTACTTGTATTTTAATTTAGTAGGTACAAGAATAATATTTATACATTGGTTTAAAAATTACAATAAGCTTTTAACATTTCATAATTATCTATATAGGTACTTTTAACATTTAATACTTATAACATTATAAAGTTCCTTGCATAGTATGACTTCATTGCATAGTGATATTTAAATTTTACTATTAACCAAGTTAGGTAAATACCCAGAAATGAATCATATTTAATATAGGTAAAGTGATGTTGACCTGGTATTTCCCATAGAAGAAGAGAAGCAATTTTGTTTTTCCTGGTAGGTACTCAACTAACGTAAACATTAATTTTTAGTTTTGTATAATTATGTTGTTTCATGAATGGTTAAATATAAATACTTAACTCAGTAGTAGGTTGTTATTTGTTTTGCACTTATTTCAAAAATTCAATAGATGGGACAGTTCTGGCTCAAAATACGGCAAGAGAAAGCTGTAAAAATTAAGAAAATATTCGTCAATTGGATTTGATTGCAATGGCGCATATTGTCTTGTCGCGGTAGGTGAATTGGAAATTCGCGTGAAAAGGAGGGTTTTCGAACAGATATTTTTTCAAGGAACTAACCAAAAAATAAACGTATCATCTAGGTACTAAAATAAAGAGAAATAGACGGACTATTTCCAGTATGTAGGCATATATTTCCAGTATGTAGGCATATTTTTCCAGTTACGAACATTTAATTTTATTCAGGACGTAAAAACACTTAGTTTCGGATGTTTCGTAAATGATTCGGTAATATGGTAATATCAAGTGATACAGATTCAGTTTAAATTCAGTGCAGTAAAACTACTTTCACTTTCAAGCTTAGTTTGTTTGGAAAGTCACGGTTTTGTTGATCTTTTCATTTAGCTAGCTAGGAGTGAAATAATACCTACTACCTACCTACCTGAATAATTCGATTACAAATAGAAGCAGAAAATGGAATCCTTGATAATTAAAAAAAGTTTGATCATAGCAATGACGAGAACAGAAATAATTCCTGACCCTATTCAATGATTTAATTACCTACTTATTTAAAATAATTAAAAATATATTCTGACCCTATTCTATGAATAATTGTAACTGTTTTAAAATAAACGCTAACAAAACCCGTAAGTAATGTATTTAATAAAGCGCCTTAGCGAAATTTATAGCAATTAAATCAATTTAAGAGGTTTGTTAATATTATCTAGGTAGGGTTAATTATTTAACGTAAACTCCGCTATCCTGTGTCAAGACCTACTACATTATCATTTGATCGCTGTCGTCCTTTACTCTGGTGGAATCTTCGGTATGCCCATTGCCCATAGCTTATAGGTAGGAGTTCGTTTTTTTTATTTAAGTATTTAAGATTATTTAATAATCTTAGCCAGTTAGCCCAAGGTAAGGGCTGATCTCTTTCTATAATAGGGTGTCTATCTATGATCTCTTTATAGCTAAAATTTGCGGGGTGATATCTCACATATTTGCAAACTACCGCGTAACCCGGCGACCAAGAAACTAGGTACTTACTTTTTTTCTGAATTTTGGTAATCCTCATGGACTGCAGACATGGACTTCCTCCGCCTTGGGGCGGAGGGGTATCCTTATATCTTACCGGCTAAAACCTCCAGAGCGCTTCTCGCTTCCTTCCTACCGGGAACCATGCGGGAACGCGCTATAAAATGCAAACAACCACTTAACTAAGAAAATATCTGATTAACTTGTAAACCAGCATGTATATGCGGTCTTATGGGTCCGATTGGTAAACTACTCCTAACTCTGATTGCCTAAAAATATCTCTATGTAACTTTTATTTTTGTTCTCGGGGTGAGAATCTAATGACTCTGGTATGTCGGACTTACACCGACTTATAACACCCTCTTTCCGTTAATATCTACCTTTGCTGAAGCAGCGGGATTACTAAAATATGCTCGGTGCGGCCTCGGAGGTGATAAGGCGATACCCATTTTTTGTTTTGAAGAAGATCTAAGGTCTACTCAGGCGTGGTCGCAGCCTGAAATTTTGGAGGGGGGCACTAAAACACTAATAAAAATAGGTATTTTTATTAGTGTTGTTAGTGCTTTATCTTGAATATTTACAATAAACAAATTACATTATTAGAATATTGTTTTACAATCTTTATCATAATGACGCATATAGTTTTTGCTAGGATTACCAAAACTACCAGTTCCGTTTCTTGCTTGTAAACTACTTAGATGTCATTTCCAAGTTATTTTGCCAAATGCCAAAATAACTTGAAAATTACATTCATAAAAACACCACTAGATGTCAGCAAACTATAAATTTATCGCTGTTAGCTAAAAATTTCCTTTTATTATTTGACTAAATTTGAGATTTTTAAATTTGACCTTAAATTTGGGGGGGGGGCGGGGGGTCCATGTTCCCTGTGACACCCCCCCCCTTTCGGACCGCGCCTGGGTCTACAGTAGGTCCACAGACCACTAATACTTTAAACGAGTTCCAGCCAGAGCAATCTAAATTTAGAAAAACTAACTTCAATATGGGCTGTCGGAATCAAACCTCGACTTAATGGGTTGCTAACATCAGTACAAGTAAGAACAAACTCTCGTGTCTCACAACACACTCAACAACTCACCAGTATATCGATATTCATGATTTTTTATTTATTGGATTTTTTTCCGTCTTGAATATCTGCTATTCGAAGTATAAATATTAGAAACAATGGTAAATTGTTCATGGGAACCGGAACAACTTACGCGCGGGGGAAATCGCCAGTTTTTAATAAGACAAACAGCAAGAGAAGGCTAGGTCTGAGTTATTATTTATTATTAAGTCAATGATAAAACGCATTATAAATTGGACAGGTGATAAAATAATTTATGTGTTGATAAGCTTACAGAACTCAAGGTATATATATATTCGTACCCTCTCAGATAAAAATAAGAACTCAAATAAAGAAAACCACACAAATTTATATAAATAAAAAAAGCATTTATTGAGTCACCTCCTGAGAATATTATACCTTAAAGCTACAGCTAAACGCATAATCACAATATGTAATTACTTAATTATCTAGCTTATTTCAAACTAAGTATAAATAATTTAACACTTAAAATTAATACTTAATTAAAGTCATATTATATGCCATCTGAAACTTATTTATAAGATACAATCATTGCGTTTATATAAACAATCGACTACTTAGCCGTGGTAATTATTTGACAACTTCCTTATTTCAAAGCAGGATTTAAGGTTGATTTTAGTCATTATTTTTTTACCATAGCTCTGTAATCGACTATATTTATGTAATGAGTTTCTTAATCGTTATAATCTCAGTGTTAGGCTGTTTTAAGATCATATTTTTCAACATATTTTTTTCCAAAAAGTCGGTGGTAGGTCCACTGGAAAGCTTGAACCATTATATTCAAATTTGTCTATGATATTTATCGGCCATTATCTTAAAATTGTCATGATACAGACTTTATAAAACCTAGGTCCCTAACAGTTAAAATATTTCTTGTTTCATAGTTTACTACACATTTCTATATCATGATAGCATATTAAGTAAATATGTGTACAGTACAGAATCATGTAATGTTAAGCAATAAAGAGCTTAATCAAAACAAAACACAGCGGATTCTTTTAATATGCCACGACCCCTTTACCTTCCAAAATTCCGAACACATTTTGACAGAGACTAAATTGGAATGT
The DNA here is from genome assembly GCA_950381575.1 of Plusia festucae. NCBI lineage: Eukaryota > Metazoa > Arthropoda > Insecta > Lepidoptera > Noctuidae > Plusia > Plusia festucae. The sequence goes on from OX494447.1 coordinate 3,488,997, forward strand.
CAGGCAATCAGATTTCATTCCAGGGTCGCAGTTCCGCTATGACAAAGAGGTTACTCTCCACTCAAATTTCGACGCAATATAAAGTCTATATGTACATTAAATTTCTGCATTACTTCATGTTTTACCGGCCAACAACGGCCCTGACTGTGTTCCTAAGAATATCGGTAACGAGTTCTGTAGTTTTAATGATCTTGTAGCCAATTTGGTCGATGAGAGTGATGGCTGTGGAATATGGAGTTGGTAGGTCTGAGACGGGGCGCAGAGGGAAGCGCGTTGGCTGGGTGTTGGACGCAGCGCCCGCCCAAGTCATCATTGTCGGTCTGAAAAAAGAAAACGTACATTAACACCTGTTGGTACGTACATTGCATACTTTTACTTCGGCATTACGAGGGTCAGTGTTGTGTCCTGCTGGAGTTGCGCAGTGCTTGCGTAAGTGATCCCGCGGCTCCAGCAAAGGCAAGGACGGGACCGGGGTGTTTTTAGTCGGTGCAAGTCCGACATATCCCCACGCTGTGCCCTCAGCGTGGGTTGAAGTCATTAGCGTTACACCCCGATAAAAAAAGGTGTTATGTGGATAGGTATAAACATAGAAATATACTAGTGACCGACCGAAACATGTTTTTTTGCCGAAACCGAAACCGAAACCGAAGGTTCGGTTTCATTGTAGTTTCGGCCGAAACCGAAACCGAAACCGAACCTTTTATAAAAAAAAGTCCTTAAAATGTCGAAAAAATGTTAGTAAGCCCGTTTTTTTCTAAAATTAATATCTCGCCAACCTATAATTACAAGTTTCTACTTTCAAAGATTTATCACAATGAAATTTCAGCACAGTTACAGAGGTTCTGTTTGAAAATTTAACTAACCTATAAAGAAAAAAAAATACATTATTTGTAACACAAAGTTAGCGATTTTTTAAATGGTCGTATAAAATAAAACAAATTTATTATTAAAATATGATACTCATTGAATATATTATGTTTATTTATTTTCAGTTACTTACATTTTGACTGCACGAATAGCCGAGTGGTATAGGGTACCACGCTAATTACCACTGTGCGCGACGTGCTGCGGGTTAGATTCCCGCATGGGGCAAGCATTTGTCTTCTTTTTAGCGTGTCGATCAATGGCAATATGATGATTATATTTTGTCAGACCAGTACTCGGCCACGCAGACAGCATTGTCGGTGGCGTTGTAAAGATCTTCGCGTGTGCAGGTGGTGGGACACGCTGGGCAGTTCAATAAGTGGGCCATGGTTTGAGGGAAAATGCCGCACTCACATTCTATCAAGCATTTGTGTGATCCACAGATACTTGTTCCAAGTCTGGGTGTTCTTTGTGCATGTGATTTGAATGTTTGTGAATCCCCCGCGACACAAGGATTAAGGGCGTCGTTTTTATTAAAAAAAAAATATATATATATACTCACAAATATCACAATCAGTTAGCCTCGAATGGCTAATTCAAATATAATTAGATAATCAAAATAATCAAATTGTTAATCATATAACCAAATCGTTAGCCGAGCGCGACCCGAAGGGTCGATGTTGTAAGTTTCGGCGCGGCCGAAAGGTTCGGCCGTTTTTGGCCGAAACCGAAACTCAGGCCGAAACTTGATTTTTTGGCCGAAACTGGCCGAAACCGAAACCGAAACCGAAATTTCGGTCGGACACTAAAATATACTAATGTCGAAATTGTACAGCAAACGATGGGTGGCAGGCAATAGATGAGTACCTAAGTTCAAGTTCATAGTATATTCGGAAGCGGTTGTTCGTTGTCCTAGCGCTGAATAATTCAATCTTATTTACAGAAGTGTTTTATTTTATTCTCGGAAAATAATATGTATATAAAATAATAATAATATAATCAATTAATAAATAAATAACCCTAGCTATTAAATATTAAAGAATGTACTTAGTTATTAAGTGAAGCATGTATCTATTAAATTATTTCTTTAGTTACCTAGTCATTTAAAATTCTACAAGCGTATGGTACGTATAATTTATTTTTATTATATCAACGAGATAATCATCTGTGCATGTAATGCAAATAGCTTGTTCTGCGCATGCGTGGCCACGTAAATCACCATTTTAATTATCATGCATGAATGATAAAACGATGCAGGCAGCGGGTACATGATACATCACATTACATAAACCATCATTCTATGTGCTTATATTACTACTGTAAGAAAAAGTAGATTTGCCCGCGGCTCGACCTGTGAGAATGTAGCGCACGACCTTCCTGCGACTAACTCTTTATCTAATTTTATCGAAATCGATAGAGTGGTTTAGTCGTGAAGGCGTACTAGACAGTAGACGTAGGTAAATATTTACTTTAACATTATTACCCATTGGACCTAGTAAACTTAACTACCAGACTATAGACAAACATGAGGTTTTTATTAAATTACATCAGTTATATGCAGGTTTTAAATAAGCGGATAATTAGACGGATAATTAGAAGCTAATCGTTTAGTTATGCATACCTGCTTGTATCGTATAATTACACGGGATTTATTATAATGCAGATGTTTATGTAATTACTTTGGTATTATTGCAGGCTCATAATGTATTTAAGCTTATATAAAGTGTTTGTCTATCTGTATCATGTTTGTTAGAGCTCTATCGCCTTCTAAGGGCTCTCGGCACGAGGGAGCGAAGGTTGCAGGAGTGCCAGCCATCCACACTCTCGCTTTTTTCCGCTAGGTCTACTACACCACGTTATTAGACACGCGTCTGAAAACCGAAACAAAGCGGATCGCAACGAGTCGAGGCGAAGGAAGCCGAGGGGACACGAGTGCACCGTCATCACTCTCGTACTCGCGTTCCTTCATGTAATCTCGTGGAGACTCTGGATGGGGCACGAAACAGCTCAACTGAAGTCCATGAAACTCGGCAGACTTGAAGAGGATGCATTCAAAAGCGACATTACTATTTTTTGAATACCGAAGGTTTTTTTCTTCACGGACTATTTAAGGTGTTTATTGTTTTGTTTGAAAAAACGAAAATGAACTTGACCTGAATTGATTGCTTTTAAAATTAAAAGACAAAACTCATAAAAATAATGTTCGATAAAGCAAAACGGGGTTAGAATTCTGAAATGAGGCACTTATGTTTCGCTCGATCTATATTTAGAGTTGTTGTTTTAAAACTGCTACAAACTCATCTGCATAAGAAATATCTTTTAAAATATTTGACTAAGGCTGCAGACATTTAGGCATTATATTCTTTTAATATAACGAAGGTCACAATTACTGACTTGACTACAGCTAACGATGTTTTTAAGACAGATTAGATTTTTTGTTCAAACGTTTTATGATCGCAATTAGTGTGAGAATAACGAATGCGAAATTAATTTTATACTAAGTAAGTAGGAAATTAATAAAATATTCCTTCGCAAATTCTATTTGTGGAACTGGAGGATTTTTGGTTTCCGACGGCTGGGACCGCAATCAACTCGGACCGCGGTTCCAATTGAGGTATACTGTTTTAATTAATAGATCGGTACATTATAATCAGTGTCAAGGTACACAGCTCTCTATAGCCTCTATCGGAGCTAGACCAATAAAGAGCTAAGATTAATTATGCCCATAATATTAAATTAACACTTAACGCATGTGCTCATATCATCTGCAAAAAAAAACTCTGAGAAACTGCGAAAGGAAAATTGGCGTTTCCTGTTATTATACAAAAAGAAAGGTGACCGTCGACCTTAGGGTTTTGCAGGAACAGGAACGTTGTAGAAGCTCTGAGTATACATCAACATTGTTTACAATACTAATGAAATAGTTATCCAGACAAAAGAATCTTGGGAAACTGTGCCATGTTGTGCCCTGAAGATTATCTCGCCTTTTGTCTGTTTCTTGGTCGTACGATTCACAAGAATTAGGACATCAAATTCAAAAAGGATTCTTTACTAGTTGCAACTAATGCCACTGAATAATTTTTCATGAGTTATTTTGAAGGTTACCTAGGTGGTGTGGGTCTCGTGGTCATGGGCCTGGTGCTGGTGGTAGTTCTGGCTGTGGTGCCCTGCGTCATCGGCCGCGGCGTGATGCCGGCCACGGATGGACTGCCCATCATCAGCTCACCCTCATCGCCGAACCTGGAAGATATGTATAAGCTTGATGTAGAACAGGATAACAACTGTTTTTGGCTCGATCCTGTAAACAATACTTATCCCTTTGAAATGTGACGAAGGCTTATTGCAATTGATGTAGCATCGGATAAAAAAAACTTAATGTAATTAAAATTAAATTAGCGTTAACTCTACTTAGAAATAAATAAAAAAGGACATGCGCTACCAAATTGAGCGTGTAACGAAAAGGTCAATTCTAAATAATTTAAGATTAAAAACATAAAATTCTAATATTTTAGTCATTAACCTTAAAATATTTTTAAGCTTTTGACCCTGCAGATTTATTTCTTAGAAGCGCGTATTAGCTTAAATACCGCTACCAATTAGGAGCCTAACTAGCTATCAATGGTCAATACCAATTTTGTCGAAATACTAAATATAATTTCGAGGTAAGATATTTTATTTTTGTAATACCTTTTTTTTAATCCACAAAGATGACACGACAATCCTTTATTAATTGTTGTGGAGAAAAATGTTAAAAAGCGATTATGCGATTAATTATTATTGGTATATTAATATTATTTATATCCGTTTCACATTGATGTGACGCATATTTCCCCTAAAATTTTATAAATTATTGTTTAAGTTAGTGTTTTTCCACGCCATTTCCCAAGCTATGTTGGGGTCGGCTTCCAGTCTTACCGGATTTAGCTGAATACCTTATTTTACATGGAGCGACTGCCTATCTGACCTCCACAACCCATTGCTAGGTAATACAGTATCCCATAGTAAGACTGGTTGTCAGAATTGTAATGACTTAACGACTGTCAAATATTACTGTATGACAGTCGGGACCAAAAGCTTAACGTGCTCTCCGAGGCACGGAGGGGTCTCGAGTTCTCGACATGTTTACAAATGGTCACGAGCGCGCCTTAACCTGTATTATCCGTAAAACTGTACGACTTAAACTTAGCCACAAGCCTCTCACTTGTTTACATCATTAAATTAAATTCAAGCTTTGTTTATTATTATGACACTACAACTAAGATCATTAGAACGCCGTTAACATAATAAAATCACTTAAATATTATAGTCTTAATCCGTTTACATGAGAAAGTCTTGTTGCTAAGGGCATTGTTCCAAGATAACGCCAATCAAAGAATTACTGGAAATCTAATTATAAAACTTATACCATACTTATACATACGTATTACCAACTTGACGTTAATATATCGCTTCTTCGCGTTTTGTTTTAATTTGATCAACCATTGTTTTTAGTAATTAGTAGAGTGACACGTCATTAATAATCTGGTGAAGAGTTCCGACTAGATATTAATAGTTCTTCAAGAATGTTTCTTGTAAGAGCTAATGGAGTATAGTCAGTGGAATATAATTATGAGAATTAAGATGTCCATTATGCAGTTAACGTGTTGTTACGAGTAGGCTTACGACAGGCGTTTATCTCTTTCGACTTTACTATACTTTTAAGTCAAAACTAAATACTAAAATGACCTAAAACGAATATACATACTAAAACTACCCCGTTACTCTCAGAACACAAAAAGAGGTTCATGAACTACAATCTGCGTTTTTGCCAGGTTATATTTTGTTTGGACTTAGAGAATTACCCCTCTTATTTTGTATAAATCTGTCTATCAAAGGTAATGACGTTTTATGTGAATGTTTTTTCTCTGTGTGGTTTTTAGCTATTAGATAACGATTTGTTATAACAGTTTTTTTTAATACTTGTTCCTCATGCCAATCTCAGTGTTCACAATTGTTGATGAACCAAACAAATAAACAAAAATAACTTAAAATTGGTTCAGGCTAACAAATTGTTGTAACGGTGCAGTGTTATCAGCTTGTAACTACCTTAAAATCGTCTTGTGTTATTTATGGAATTAGGCAAAAAGGATTTTCCCCTTTTTGTTTGTCAATCCATTTATTATCCTTGCCGTGTTCACAATTATATGGGGTTTTGGCAATGCGTATTTTCCTCAATAAATTGTCTACAGATTATAAAAAATCCGAGGTATCTTATAGGCAGGTACCTACTTAAAATGATAATGAATGTGGTCCTTTTCTTAAATGTTGTGGTTCATTTCCATATCGACGGACTTTAGGTACAATTTTGTGGAGTAATGTAAATCTGGAAGTATTTAATTTCACTACATGAATTTGATTTCGCCAAACCGTGACTATTGTATTACCATACACGTTGTAACACATGTTACCGATCAATTAACTCCGCAATCGGGTCTGACTCTGAACCAGTCCATCGGAAACCGTGTTCATTGCTAACGAAACGTCGATTATACTATTTGTGTGCACGCGAACCGCGAGATTTAATGGCAACTGACGTAATTTGACACAATACCTATGTCTTTCATCTGATGTAATATTATAATTACAATTCAGAGAGTATGATCAAATACAACTTTTTTGCATTCCAGCCCGTAGTACGCGCATGCGTTTTGAAACCTAGGTCTCGAATACTTGATCTTACACGTCTGTAATGGGTCATCAGTAATATCAATCCATTCATAGACAGGAATTGGAAGCGGTGATAGCCTAATGATTCGGGCGTAGGATTTGCGATCGTGGGTTGCTGGTTAGAGTCCCGCCGATTGCATATTATGCAAATTACATCTTATGTATGAAGATGAACCTACTCGTTACACAAGCATATTAAGCTTAGCACGAGAGGTTAACTAGAACACTAGTAATGTACGACCCACATTCCTAGTAAACTTTAAAAAATAAGATACCAAATTTCACTGTGAATTTAATTAATTATGATATTGAAGTAGGGAAAATCAATATAATCTTTCTGTCCGAGCCTTTATTCCTTTAAAATGCCTGGTATGATATAAAAAATGATCGGACTGACAGCTTTGAATAGTTCCAATCTTACGAGTACATAATTCTTCTTTAAAAAAAGCTTACCTGTTGAGCAGGATCGGTCTCGGGGGTGTGGCAGCGGGCGCGGCGGAGGGTGTTGCTACCGTCGGCACCGGCCGTGGTGGTGCCAGTGGAGGCGATGTCGGAATAGCATTGCCTGAATAAGAAATTTAACTGTTTTACAACAATTATCTAAAAAAAAAAACTCACACGGTCATTTGGTCATTTTGATCCCAAACTAGGCAGAGCCTGTACTATGGCAACTGATAAACATACTTATCTATTTATAAACACGTACATATTATAGATAAATTACACACAACCCAGAATAAATGATCGTGCTCATCACACATAGATCAGTCCTGGGTGGAAATTGAACCCAGCAGTCAGGGTCCCTAACCACTACAGGCAAGTTCAAAACTATCTATCATACATTCTGGTTGCCATAATACAGACTCCTGGCTTTGCCTAGTTTGGGATCAGATGCTATGTGTGTGTTGTCCCAAGATATTATATAAACTCTAAGTCGACAAGGTAAGTACCCTGAGACATATCTGAAGTTTTCGTGACTACGGTTCACGGAAGAGTTCAAAGCACTTGAGTCCATGTGACTATATTAACTGCAATGTCACTCGTGTTCTTCATTCGTTGCCATTGCTAAGTTCACTTCAACTTTTCTTAACGAAACTGTGGATGCCGAAATTACTTCCAAAACCGATAATAAAACATCAATAAACAATGCGTTTTCTTATGTATGAAGATGAAGTTTAGAAGGATAGGTAGAGTAGATGTGTAGCAAAATAAATAATTTTATACATTTGATAAAAAGATTCCGCGGCTCTGCAGTGTTCTACATCAACTCACGTATCGGCTATTGCTATAAGTAAAAATACAATATCTTTAACGTAACGTTAGGAGTTGAATAGCGAGCCATATCAAGCCACGAGTCGTGCAATAAAGCTAAGCTTTTCAAGGGTACCCACGACTCGCTGAACAATACTACAAATTGACAATTCTTGTACGAGACAAATAAACCCAAGTGCAGTTTGACTAACGACCAGCAATTTGAATCAAAAGACACGTTTACATTATATTTCTTCAGTCGGTTAAACCAGGCACAAAAAAATTAACGCTAAAAATATCTGGTACTCAATTATCTCTCGTAAAATCTTTTTCGTATAGACTTGATTCTTTAATTTTTATTTAGTGTTTTAAGACGGTGATATTTTTTGTTATCTCTAAGCGTATAATTACGGAAGCGTTTTTTGTTGTACTTAGAATTATCAATAATTAGTATATTAATTGTTCCTCCTAGGTTGTTAAAGTATACATAATAACTAACTTCATTATTTTGGTATCTTAATATGTCTGGATTTGCATTTTTACGAGTTAAATATCCTCTATTAGTAAACCTGTCTCTACTAGATTCAAAACAATTTAATTAGTGTTATCTTAAAATTTATATTTGATTTTTGACAGTTTTTATTTTTTTGTTTGATGAGGTTTATTATAATTAGTAGATACTTATCAGGATAAAGTTTACTTGCAAATAACATAATATACATAATTATAATACATTGGATACCAATGAAGGATCTATCTTAAAATTGCATTGTTTACTGCATGAATTAGACTTGACACTTCAATATTTGAGCGATTCCATTAGCTTGTAGAAACTTGTCTAGGGCACATCATTATCTAAGAATTCATCTTCATTTATTGTTTAGTTGGCAAGGCATTGATGGGACCGGCGTGTTTTTAATTTGTTTAAAGTCCGACGTATCGGGAAGTCATACTGCTTTTCACCCCGAAAAAATACAAATAAAATAAGTATTTACTAGTTACCTGATCCAGGGATAGAGTTAAAGTGTTCCTTAGCGAGGAACTCCTCGAAGTATCTGGTGAAGTCCCCGGTGGGGTCCCAGCGGGTGGCCAGCTTGGCCCACTCGTCAGGGTACTCGTACTTCAGCCTCTTGATCACCTTTACCGCTGTTCTTTTCTGTCTGTCCGTACAGCGGATGCATTTCGTTCTTAACGCTTCTGGAAGTATTCCTGAAACGAAATTACACAGTTATTAGCTTTCCTATCATACGTTCTAGGTTTACGTCGAATATTAGTTATGATGATGTTGTGTCCTATCGATTTGGACTCCTTGTCTGTATTTTGGCGCTCATGCGCCCAAAGATGGCTAATGTAGCCTATCTTCGCAGAGAAACTCCGTGCACATTGAGGGCACGTAAGTACGCCGTCTTGATAGCGGTAGGAGATTATAATTATATTAGTTAATGCTGTATTATAATATAGAAAATAAACAAAGCTTTACTCGAGACTTTAATGTTAATATATTTTGCAATATTAACTGAATAAAACTGGCAAATATGTTAATAAAAGGAATTAAACTTAGAAGTGTTTGTCAGCTGAAGGTCAACTGAATATATGTAAATAGTTGATTTGTACATAACCAGATTTAAATTGACATTTAGAACTTAAATAAAGTTATGAGATTTAAAAAAATTGCTCGACTGCTCGTCGCGAGGAGGATAATGTATTTGCCTGTCTTTGTATGTTATTTTTGTTCCTTTCTTTGTTTGTACTCTAGTTAAAGAAGCAAGGTACTTTCAGACAAATGTCGTCGAACTCTAAACTGGGTATAGTATACCTTACCCCAAGTTAAAACTCTGTCAAAATATGATCAGACTTTAGCAAAGGGCACTTAAACCTGCCCTAGTTATATCTCGTTCAAGCAACGGTTCACAAACATCATTGTCGCATCAATCAGCTGTTTAACAGTTATGATAAACAGTAGATCATGACGTGTAATAAATGTTTAGCGAGTTTCGAAAGCATATATGATAAATAGTTGTGAATAATGAATTATATCTACGCATTTGCATTCATTTGAAATAAGAGTCGCATACATAACTTATTTAAAGATTAAAAATACATTTTAAATTAGAATAATAGGTAGATACGTGTTTGTTGTATATAAGATATCGTTTTCCTTTGCATTTGCTATAACCGAAGACATGGGAACAAGTATGTCTTATGTATGGTATGGTACAGGACTAAAAACTTTAATAAAAATTCAGTTGATCGTTGAATAGATTTCTAAACATACCAAGCCCTCCATGCCTCGGAAAGCACATTGAGTGGTTGGTACCGAATGTTATACGTAGATCTTTAACATTCGTTAGGTTATTACAATTCTGACAACCAGTCTTACTATGGGTTACTGTCTACCCAGTAAATTGGGATGTGGAGGTCAGACGGGCAGTCGCTCCAAAATACCGTATTCAGTTAAATTGGGTAAAAATGGAAGCCGACCCCATCATAATTTGGGAAAAGTCTAGGCAGTGGGTCATTCTCTAAGTCCAAACAAAAAACCTGGCATGAATGGGTCGCCAAATCTATTTTGTGTTCTGAGAGTTACCGGTTAGTGTTAGTACTTATATACGTTTTGGGTCATTTGACTGATTTTTAACTAACAAATATAGTAGGTAAGTTGAAAGAGATAAAGCCTCTTTTAACCTTACAACTAACAGCATGTTAACCGCTTGGACATACTAAATTTGGCCCAGGTGACGTTTGGTTAACATGAGTCCTGCATTTCTTTCTTTCCTTTTGAAATAACGACGCCCGCACTAAGTAATTTAATCTTTGTCGCGGGGGTTTGACAAACATTAAAATCACATGCACAAAGAACACCCAGACTTGGTACAAGTATCTGTGGATCACACAAATTATGCTTGTCCCATGCGGGGATCGATCCCCGCATTTGGGTTCGAACCCGCAGCATGTCGCGCACAGTGGTAATTAGCGTGGTGACCTATACCACTCGGCTATCCGTGCAGTCAACTGCGTGCATTGATTGAATACAGGTAATATAGAATTATTAACTGCCTGTCAACTGCACTGAACTTACATTAACTTTTTTATTTTTAGATGCGCAACCAATTTAATTTTAATATGCACAATCTTCTTGTTAATCTGTCTTTTTATAGCTCAGAATAATGGAAAATTTGACGAAGCTGCTGAACAAGTTTTTTTTATTCGCAATTTATTCTTGTTATCAAGATTTATCCCAGTCCTTCTAACTCATAAATCCTAATTATGGTCGAGCTAAATTTATTTACAAAAAACGTAGGAGATTATTTTCATGTTGTTTCTTTCAATGAAGATAAAGAGATATAGAAATAAGAGCATAATATGATCCTATTGAATAATTTATTTTGGTAAATATTTTGAATTCAACTACAATAATTTATTATTATCCTTATTTGAAGTTTTATGACTTCAAATTAACGCAAAATTTATGTATGTTTATCCTAATAAAAATCATTGTTTAAAATACAGGTTACATTTTAAAATAACTGACCTTCACGATATACCAGTTTACTTTTTTTGCAAAAATGTCACGTACACTTTAATAAATAATTCATAAATCAATTAAATAATTACCTACTTAATTAAATCACTTTAATAAAAGGCAAGATAACTCTAAGTTGGCTACATTGTTTGTGTTTCAAACATGACTATATAATATCTAGATACCTATAAATTAAAAAGAATAGCAACAAAATGATTATTCCTATTGCCATTCGCAAAATTGACATAGGGTATTGTGATTTCCGCATACTTGCATAATTGTACACCATACCACAAATCTACGAAAATCGATCTTATCACATTGCAATAAAGTCTTTCAATAAATTTATTTTCCAATAGATTAAGATACTAATGCTCAGATTAAAATGGTTGATATATTTTACATTATTTTCTATAGATTTTGAAGATAATGCCCTATTTGTATTCCGGGATCGCAACGAGTCGATCACGTTGCTCGATGACGTTATAATATAATTGTTTCCTTGTTTATTATAAACAAAAGAAAAACCTGCTTTGTAGGGAAGGCGAGTAGACTTTGTTTTGGTATCTATACATATAATAAATCTGTAGAAAAGTCATTTTTGTACATTGAAGAAATTGAAAAAAAAAATAGCCAGCGTGTGAAAAGATAACTAACAGAACCCATTTCCATCACTTTTGAAATTTTTGTCTGTTTGTCTGTTTGTCTGTTTATATGTTTGTTTGTGCGCGCATCACGTAAAATCTATGAATCCCATGCAGACAATGTTTATATACAAAAATTATACGTAACTTGAGGTATTACTTAGTTTTGGTTTCATCGAAATCGGTTCATAAACAAAAAAGTTATGTACATTTGAATCAATAGAAAGCGATATCGGCGACACAATGTCCAATTTAGGATGAGCTCTCATCAATATGGTCGTCCATATTAAATAGGGATCAAACTCTAAATTTACATAATCTCCATTCATCTGTACACGTAATCTTTGACATATAAACAAAAAAGTAACCATGGCGAAAATAACGTTGCCATAGCGATCAGTTTATTGAAGTATGAATAACTATTTAAGATGCTTACAGTAGTATTAAACAGCTCGGTGGTTATACGATAGGAAATGTGAAATATCTTGCTGCGTGTTCAAATCCTGATGTTACTGCATATTTTGTTTTTTATTTCTAGAACCGACTTTCTTACAGAAGTACGAATATATCGAGCTAACCCTTTTTGTGTTTTGTATTATTTTTTAGTTTGTAATTTTTTACATGGCTAATTTTTTAGATAGCTTGCTGCTCATGTAATTTTTGATGCCTGATCGAGACAAACAAAAATGCATAAAGTTTTTACAATCACACTTTACTGTTAAACAGGTGAAGTTCATAGTCAGTTAGTTGATAAGTCCATCATCTAAATCCCGCAATTTCTGCGACTCACATAAAAGAAACCAAATTGTCAAATACCCGTATCAGGCGACTTGAGCCATCTAAAGCGCATTCAGTGATTCAGTCAGTCAAAAATATTTTTCACATGCATACCTATTACGACTGATCAGCGCGAACAACGTCGCGGGTACAGCTAGGTCATCAAGGTTACTTTATTCATATTTTTGTCTTTATTAAACTGAACGGACGGTATTTGAATCTCGCATCCACTACTGATGAATGCCTGTGTGTGACGAGATCTGATGGCAAACTGCTAAGCTGGCATAAATAAATATACTTACAGGATATAGCGCATGTTCCAGCTTTTGATCTGGTCATTATTATCTATACCTACTAATATTATAAAGCTGAAGAGTTTGTTTGTTTGTTTGAACGCGCTAATCTCAGGAAGTACTGATCCGATCTGAAAAATTCTTTCACTGTTAGATATTCCACTTATTGAGGACTATAGGCTATTTTTCTTTTGGAAATCTATCCCCTAAGGGGGTGAAATAGGGGTTGAAAGTTTGTATGGGAAGTTCGGTATTTTCAATGATAGACACATGAAATTTGGTATACGGGTTTCGGGTTAGAGATAAATGAAGACGTATTTCAGCAATTTTGAAAATCATCCCCTTAAGAGGGTGAAATAGGGGTTGGAAGTTTGTAGGTATATGAATTGTGTCGTTTTCAAAGATAGACACGTTTAATTTCATACAAGGGTTATTAGTTAGAAATAAATAAGACGTATTTCCGAGATTTTAGAAATCTATCCTCTAAGGGGGTGCAATAGGGGTTAAAAGTTTGTATGGGAAGTTCGGTATTTTCAATGATTGACACATGAAATTTTGTATACGGGTTTCAGGATAGAAATAAATAAAGATGTATTTCAGCGATTTTAAAAATCATACCCCTAAGACAGTCAAATAGGGGTTGGAAGTTTGTAGGTACATGAATTGTGTCGTTTTCAAAGATAGACACTTTTAATTTCATACAGTTAGTTAGAAATAAATAAGATGTATTTCCGTGATTTTAGCCTTTTAGGAATCTTTCCTCTAAGGGGGTGAAATAGGGGCTGAAATAGTTGGTATGTGAAGTTCGGTATTCTCAAAGATAGACAGATGAAAAGATAAGTAGATAAGATAACGCCCATCTAAGACATATCTATAATGATGACCCCCGTGGTCGAGTGGCTTTCACTCCGGTTTTTAAGGTGTCGCCAGCTCTAAGGTGTCAGGTTCGATCCCCGGACAGGTCCATGTAGAAAATAACTTTTATAAATTGTCTTGAGTCTGGGTGTTTATGGTATCTTCGTTGTCTCAGATTCCATAACACAAATGCTTTTGCTACTTACTTTACGTTAATTATTATTTTAACGCCATAATATTTTATGAAAAATTTTATTCATACTCCTTACTTTGAAAATCACAGAATACATCCATCTACCTTTAATACTACTCTTTATTTTACGCGCGAGCGAAGCCGCGGGCAACAGCTAGTCTACTTATAAGGCTTAATTCTATTGTGTGAACCCTTCTCACAATATCAACCCAAAAAAAAATGATGACGAGTTCAAAAACTAAAACATTCTATGATGGAAAATAGCTAATAGTTTGTAGGTTCTCATATTCGTTAACAAAATAATTTTATAATCTATGCGAGAATTACTCGGGAGAAGTGAGGGGTGGACACTTACACCTACCCCTCTGTTTGGGGTCCTCTGAGGTCTCTGAGGACTGAGGCCTGCCGGAGCTGCGCTGAGAGTGCACAAGTGATCCCGTGGCTCCCACCGGCCCCACACCGTGCCCTCGGCGTGGGTCCAAGTCACAAGCTTTCATCCCGCCCGAAAAACAAAAGTATATTCTGGGAAAGTAGTGGGAACGTACTATAATATAATCTATGTTTTCAGGCTTTTCGCTGACTTATACCTACTCTTGTTAAACCTTGGATTTTTGGAATTGACGAGTGGCCACAAAAGTTGCTATTTTCATGTAGGGTTCCTCACACTCATCTACGATAGGCAGGTATGTAATACCGCCCGGTACGGTATAAATGTTCCACTGCTGAGAAGAGGCATCTTATGCAGAGTGGAACGAGCTTTGATCACCGTGCCTGCTCAATGCTGGTTGGCCATTTCGGATTTCGGAAATCGAGGTGGTACCTGTACCTACTGGGATCGAAGCTACAACCTTGTGTACATAAATTTGTTCATTTAACCTCTAGGCCTCCACAAAATGTATGCTGCCACAAGAGTGGTATATGATGGGACATTATCCTGTAATCTGACCGCCTTGGGTCCGTGAAAGACAAAAGTTTTTCAATTCACTTGCTTCAATCTAACCAATTTGAGTAGCTAATGTCACCAACGAAATAAGGTCAGTAGATCTACTTGATGTTGTACGAACAATCATCAAAGTAAGCTTATTAACCTATTACAGGTTAATTTGATAATAATGAATGTTGCATAGATTTTCTACTTCATTCAGGTCAAAACACAGAAATGTGTCACGATTTCACTTGACATTAAAATTTGTCTTATTGATGTGTACCTATGATGTAAAGAAAATATAACGTAACAGGGTCAAATTATATTTACATTAGATAGGTAGCTAGTTTACGCAGTTAGTACCTCTCGCTCTAGGAACGAGAACGGAGAGTGTTGCAAATCCTTGTGCCTTCTCGACGTCAGGATCTGGAACTACTTCAGGAGCTGAAAGGCTCAAGGTAAAACCTAGATTGTTGTAATTAAGCTGTGTAAAATATTCGTATATAATAAAGTTTATCAGCCATTTTTAAATAACCAGAGGAAATTGTAGTCGGTATGTATATATATATATAGGTACGTCGGACATCTAGTCTACTGTTTAATTGACAACTGTAAATTTAACGGAGTATTTGTTGGTAGCAATCTAGCCATAAGTGGTGGTATAGAAGTTATTTAATAAACCATACTTAACTCAGATTTTGGAAGACATGTGTAGAGTGCAACGACCTTAGTCAGTTTGATAATTATGAAGATTTTGAAAAAACAGATTTAAGCTTTTGGAATTAAAATTAATTTTGTTTAGCTTTTTCCTAAGCGATGTTGGGGACGTCTTCCAGTCTTTTTTAGCGTTATCTTTATGGCGCCTTCAAAATCGATTAAGTAATTTTACCTTTGACAATAAACTTTAATTGCCTTATCTTTGACCAGGTAAGGTAAGGTAAGAAAGATAAGGTAAGCATGTTTGAGTATGTAGGTAACTTACATCTATTTAATAAAGCTAAAATGAATATCAATCAAGTTGAGGATACAATCTTGGCAATAAATCATGTTATATAAGGGCACAATGGATACCTTAAGTAGTAACACACGACATTAGCTTTAATCCAATGCAGTTAAAGTCGATTTCTGTGTTTCCCATTTACTACTGAAGTTCTAACGTACAACCTACGCACATACATATTATGTTAATTATATAATTGAGGTGATTAGTGTGAAAAACGTTATCCTACAAGAAAGCATTGTATTAAAATGAATGCCGCGCGAAAATGTCCATTGTTTGAAGTCGTTGATTTTCCATTGACTGGTGTGCGTACTATTGTTATGATTACGTGTGATTTTCAACAAAATAGCTGTAGGAGCTGACAAGTTTCTGAGACATGTCCGAAAATCGGAAAACGAAGTTCTCTTGAGCCCGATGGACCGAAGACCTGATGAAGGTAAGGTAGCTCTGGACTAAGGTACCTAGATCCCGAGGTAGACCAAAAACAAGGTGGAGGGCTGTTGTGCTAAGGGAAATGAGAGAGTGCGAGCTTGAAGATGTCAAAGATAGAGCGAAGAATGGAGGATAAAGAGCAGGAAGGCTGTCCCCACCACCATGTGGGATACATAGTCGGGAAAAGGGGGAGAGCTCTGTCAGACTGGATGCAGAATGCTAAAGACTCGGTTGATGGCGATTTCTAAAATCACATGATATATTATGTTTATTTGGCGCGGTCACTTATTCATTTTTTATGCTGCTATTTATATAGCTGTTTTATGTAAAAAAAAAATGTTTTATTTTAAGTATTTTTTTTTGTTAAATGAGACAGCGTGCTGCTGGGGAGTTTGTTGCGCCGTTTTTTCTCCCCGGCGAAAGCACTTAGGAAGCGGTGAAGGGTGGGCGGTGAAGGGTGAGCGACTCCATCAGCGACAACGACTGCAGGCATGTACCCGGTCCAAGGTAGCCCCCTTGGACCGGGTACATGCCTGCAGTCGTTGTCGCTGATGGAGTCGCTCGAATGTATGGAGGTGGCTAGTGGGTCGCATGGCATTTCCCTTCGGTAAGTCGCGTGACTTATTGAGGGGGAATGTCTTTTCCATACATTTAATGTCATTTGAGCGATTTCTGTCGGCGTTGGCGCTTGTGGGGGTGTGCCTTGTCTAGGGGGCAGGGTGCTGTCAATATTATGTATGACGTTCAAAAAGTGCTACTTAGTAGCTTAGTTTGAATAAATGATTTTGATTTTGATTTTATTACTGTGTTTCTTAAAATGGGTTCTCTACCTACTTGTTTTGGAAGTTGATAATTCGATTTTTATTTTATCGAAACGAATCGCACCAATAAAGCATCGATGGAATAAAACATCGTACAACTGAATTATGGACACACCGTGTTTGATATAATGAAAATCGAATCATTAACTTTCGAAAACAAGGGAACCCCTTAAAAGAAACATCAAGATGTCTGGTATGAGAAGTTTTTAGATAGTCACTAAAATCTGAATCATTTCGTTTGGATGGATTTTGAAAAGATGATTTTATTGAAAAATCCACGAATAGCTTCAATGCGAGGAGCTGGTCCGTGAGCTCAACAACACCTGTGTAGGTTGCTCCGTAGATGGTCATATAGTCAACAACATTAGTTACGCCGATGACATGGTGTTGTTGAGCCCATCGATAAGTGCCCTGCGTAGGCTCTTAGGTGTGTGTGAGACATATGCTGCGACACATGGATTGACGTATAATGTCAAAAAAAGCGAGTTGCTGGTGTTTCGGGCGGGGCATATGAATCCTTCATATGTACCGCCTGTTACACTAGGTGGGGATGCGCTAAGACAGGTCTCGCAGTTTGTGTACTTAGGACATGTTGTAAATGAGACCCTGACTGATGACCTGGATGTGGAACGGGAACGCAGAGCGCTAGCGATTCGCTGTAATATGCTGGCTCGCAGGTTTGCCAGATGTTCGAAAGCAGTCAAAATAACATTGTTTAGGGCCTTCTGCCAATCGTTTTATACCTGCAGCCTGTGGGCCAGCTGCACGCAGCGGGTCGTGAATTCTCTGAGAGTTCAATATAACAATGCCTTCAGAGTGCTAATGGGGCTGCCTCGCTATTGCAGTGCGTCAGCGATGTTTGCAGAATCCCAAGTGGATGGCTATTATGCCATAATTAGAAAAAGAGCAGCATCGTTGATGCGTAGAGTGAGAGACAGTCCTAACGGTTACCTGAGGGTCATTGCTGAACATCTAGAGTGTCCTATGTGGAAGCACTGGATTCGCTTACATATAGGATAATTTGCTTAGTATAGTTTGCTTTTTTGTATATGTGAATTACTAATATAGTTCCTAAGTTTTTAATGTATTACTAACACTCTATGGACAACCTAGTCTGAAATAAATTATTATTATTATTATTTATTAATGCATATTGTAAATTGTGGAAGAAATTTAATATAATTCCTGTCATGAATCTGTCCCTTTAAAGTTTCGATATTAAAGATAAGATGGGCGTAACAACCTAAGTACGAAAAAAGAGATATAATTATAACGCAGTTACCGATCCTCGTAAAAAAATACAATACAGCTTACGACACGCATGGGAAGGGATGCTATCTTATGCTTTGTTTTTAACTTTTCCCTTGTCTGACATAATACATAAATATACCTTATACATCTGATTAGCTTACCTCACGTTGTTTGGGTCAGTTTCTCTTTAGTTTAAAAACAATAGTAATATAGTTTAACTACATGTCATCTGCATAGACTATTTCCAAGTTATGTTGCATTGTGTCGGCTTCCAGATTCAACGGATTACTTTAAACAGCTTATCTAACCTCCACAACCCATTTAATAAACTTTAATATTATAAATGCGAAAGTAACTCTGTTTTTCTGTGTGTTACGCAATCACGCCTAAACTACAGAACCGATTTAAATGAAATTTGGTACAGTGATAGTCTAGAGCTTGAGAAGGAATAATTTTTGCCGCGATAACCGACAGTGTTCACAAGGGTGAAGTCGCAGGATTTAGCTAGTTTGTAATATTTCTTTAATCTGTTTTGTAATCGTGGAGACTAATTGACAAGTGAAAATTCCATAATGACATAGATTACAATAGTGTTTATGTCAGTTTTGACATTTTCATTTAATTTTGTCTTAGAGACTTTACAACAAAGTCTGCGGGGCACTCGTTAGGTTTGACAAACGCTAGTGGAATAGTAGATGTACATAGATTTGCGTGTCGTAAATCGATACGATGCCACAATATTATCCTTAGGAAATACGATTGCTCAATACTCAGTGTAGAGTCTTCTGAATGTTAGGACATGTTGCATTGTAGTTGCGTCATCTCATGCAATAAAGACCGAGTAATTCCTTAACAAAAACACTATATTATTCTAAATTAAGATAAGTGGAAAATTTTGAGGTTGAACTGTTAAAAAATATAATCAATATTGTTAATCTATGCAAATCTTCATTTATTCAAATATGTGTATTACGGAATTGGCATTAAATAAACTAATTATAAAATAAATTAGTGTTCACAAAAAAAAATACTTTATAATATCGGGTATGTAAAGCGTCAGTTGTTGAACTGGTTTTAATTATTTACTCACATTGCCTTCAACACCTCAGTTTTTTTATTGTATACTAGCTGTTGCTCGCGGCTTCGCACGCGCGTAAAGTTAAGAGTAGTAAGTAGTAAAGGATAGATAGATGTATTCTGTGATTTTCAAAGTAAGGAGCAATTATATTTTTCATAAAAGATTATGGCGTTAAGATAATAATAAGATAATGTGGAAAACATCACATACATTGAGTTTGGATAAACTTTTAAAATGGTGGCAGCTTTTTGGTCAGACGAAACTTGAAAATCATTGACACGAAAAGATGAAGAAGAATCACATACATTGCTCCGAATTCAAAGAAAGTAGCTAAAGGTCTTGTGTTATGGAATCAGAAACAACGAAAGTACCACTAACACCCAGACTCGACATAATGTAGAAAAGTGATTTTCTACATCGACCCGTCCGGGGATCGAACCCGGGACCTCAGAGCTGGCGACACCTTGAAAACCGTTGTGGACGCCACTCGAACACGGATGTCATCGTATATATGTTTTAGATGGTCATTTATTTGTATCGATCCAGAAACCCGTATATGAAAGGCATGGCCTTCTTTAAAAATAAAGTCCACAATATAATACCTTGCAACCCCTATTTAACCATCTTAAGGCGTAGATTTCTAAAATCGCTAAAATATGTAATTTCATTTATTTCTAACCAAAAACCCGTATACCAAATCTCATGAAACCAAATCTTATCTCTCTCTTTGAAAATGACGAACTTCCTAAAAAAACTTCCAACCACTATTGCACCCCCTTTGAGGGTAGATTTCTAAAATCTCGGGAATACGTCTTATTTATTTCTAACTCATAATCCTATGAAATTTAATGTGCCTATCTATGAAAACTACACAATTCATTTACCTACAAACTTCCATCCCCTATTTTACCCTCTTAGGGGGTAGATTTTCAAAATCGCTGAAATACGTCTTCATTTATTTCTATCGAGAAACCCGTTTACGAAATTTCATGTGTCTATCTTTGAAAATACCAAACTTCCCATACAAACTTTCAACCCCTTTTAACTCCTTTAAGGGTTGAATTTCGAAAAATACTGAAAAACGTCGTTTTAAATTTTTTACTAAATTGTTATCTACCAATTTTTATGGTTTAAACTACAAAAATGATGATTTTCCATACAAACTTTCATCCCCTATTTAAGTCCCTTAGGGATTGATTTTCGAAAAATACTGAAACACGTCGATTTTAATTTTTTACCAGAATGGTAACCATCAAGTTTCATGGTTTAAACTTCAAAAATGACGATTTTCCATACAAACTTTCATCCCCTATTTAACACCCTTAGGGGTCGATTTTCGAAAAATAATGAATCACGTCGATTTTAATTTTTTTACCAGAATGGTAACCACCAAGTTTCATGGTTTAAACTTCAAAAATGACGATTTTCCATACAAACTTTCATCCCCTATTTAACACCCTTAGGGGTTGAATTTCAAAAAATCCTTCCTTATTCCTTGTCTACATTATAAAGGAAACCTCTGTGCAAAATTTCAGCTTTCTAGGTTTAAGGGTTTGGGCTGGGCGTTGATGAGTCAGTCAGTCAGTCAGGCCTTGTCTTTTTATTTATATAGACTAGTGGTCGCCCAATGGTCGAAATTCGACCTTATAATATAAATTTAAATTTTGAGTGACTTAATATACATTATTACATATTGCAAACTTCTCTGCAAACAATGTTTTTTGTAAAACCTCTTTTATCGTTTGCTAAATGTCCTTGGCCGTTATATTCGGATATATAAAAACTTAAACCACTTATTTATGTCAATGTCAGTAAGCAGTCAATGAAAAACAAAACAAACATGTGTGTGTGTGAAATGCATGGTAGTGTGGGTAATGTTTTATTTATTGATTTAATGTACTTTATAAGCATTATTATTGAAAAATATTAGCGTTCTCCACTTCTCCTACACATAAACTATAAGTGTGCCAAATTTTATGCTCCTGCGTCCGCGCAATTTTCGTAAAAAGGGGTCCAAAGTTTTGGCATCACGTATTAATATATAGATTACTCGCTTAACTAATGTTGACAGGTAACCACAGATTATTTATAGTAAAACCGCAGAATGCGCATAGTAAACCGCGAAACCAAAACAATAATATTAGCTACATAATGTAATACTGTCGTGGGCCCGAGCTTCATGCCATCATTTATAATTGTAATTTATTCTCTAGCTATTAAGTATGTAGTACTTAATAAGTCTTTATTATAGTAGTTATTAACAAGATTGAAACTAAGACTGACAGTGTTTAAAGTGCCTATATTTTTTATTTGACCGGCCTATTGGTCTAGTGGTCAGTGACCCTGACTGCTAAACCGGAGGTCGCGGGTTCGATTACCAGCCAGGACAATTCTTTGTGTGATGATCATTTGTTCTGTGTCTGGGTGTTATCTATAATATGTATGTATTTAGAACTTTTTAAGTATGTTTATCAGTTGTCTGGTTGCCATAGTACAGGCTCTGCCTAGTTTGGGATCAGATGGCCGTGTGTGAGCTGTCCCAAGATAAAATATTATTATTATTTACGAGAGATTCTGGAGACCCAACTGATTTTTACTGACCTAACTTAAGCCATGTACTGAATGAAAAAGCCCCGATTTTTGCTGGGTTTAGAAAAACTTGAATTATACAAAAAATCACTAAAGCTATGACTTAGAAGATATAAATTTGAAAAAAAGAAAATCGCTCGCGATCCTTCCTGAATATAGGTGATAATCAGTTTCTGCTGTAACTTAAGCTAGCTTCGTCATGACCCCGGGGACATACCATCATCATCCACAGCCCTTGTAATCCCACAGCTGGACATACATCTTCTTATATGACATTCTCTTCGGTCCTGTGCCAGTCTTATAACTAAATAATTTTAAACCTTAGATGAATAACTCATAATCTGAGTTTTAGACAGACATCATTATAATACTTCCATATTAGAAGAACAATAAAAGCTGGCAAGAAGTTGAACAAATCTTTATAAAGGCTGTAGTTAAAGAATAAAGCCATAGATTGGATCCTTCTTACTCATTGGCCATTGCTATTTTGTCGGTCTACCCTGTAATTTTCTAAAAAGTTTTTATTGCTTCACCAAAAAGTGTTTAATACCATCCTTTGTTTTTTACTCCGTGAATACCATTAAAAGTTGCTGATAGCTACCAATCAAAATCCTGGCACGAAACAAACCTATAATCTTAATTTGATTAAAGTAAAAAGGTATGTAACACATAAATATGGTAGTCAGTCACATTTAATTCATAACATAGCACTCTTAATTATTTATACCTACTTTAAGGAACCTCTTTTTTATGAAGTAGGTTTGTATTTTACTCAGAATAATAACGTATTTTATATATTTTGACTAAAAAATTCGATGATTGGTCGATCGGTCAGGAAAAACCTTAAATAAAACGCAAATATAAACTGACCTGTGTTTTTAAATGCAGTGTGTAACAAAACTTACAACTTATATTTGTAAGTTTCGTTTATTTTTCTATGTATTTTTTTCCATTTTTTTTTACTGGCAATATTTTCCTTGAAGGTGGATCAGTAGATTGTGGAATAACTTGTGGCATTAGATTACTTGTGATTACACAATTCTGTAGTTTTCAACTGGTTTTATAGACCGCAAATTTGCATTTAATTATAATTAAGTGAGGTCAGTCTAGACGAATAACTCTATTCATATGTGGCTAGAATGGATGTAACTTTTGAGATGACGTCAGAAAGAGAAGACATGCTGCATTGGAAGAAGGGCAAGAGGGTGATGAGAAGATGGTATTATGAGGTTTTTTTTATAATAACTTCCGTGAGACGCATTCATGATTATTCAAAGATTCAACGGAGAGTTCGCCTCGCGACTCGCGACCGCCGCCGCGTCAGCTCATGATTAAGGTATATTGAGTCTGAAACTAGTCGGGCGATCCCGAAAATGCGCGTAAGCAAGCCGTTGAACGACTGCTGTGCCCCGTGGTTTTCCCGCGTAAGTTCGCGTAAACATGATTTTTATTAGTCTTTTTTCTATTGTTTTAATATTTATTCTGCTCTTCGAGACGGAGACAAAACCACCAAATCAAGCATCATGATAATCGATCCACTATTCTTGAGTTATGTGTTGTAACAAACAAGACTTTTTATTCAAATAAGATTATGAAAGTAGGAAGAGTTCCAGTTGAATGGTTTGTGCGCTCAAACCACATCTATTTAATCTATTGTCAAAACTGACCGCGACTGTATGATAGTGTGAGTAGGCGCTTATTATTTTAATTCTGGAATCTGATTGGTTTTTGTTTTGTCTGTATTGCATAAAGTATAACTTCCCCTTGCATTGTTCGCTTGAAATATGTTACCTGTAAGGATGTATGTATTATATCACCTTGTTTTTCCTTAAAGGGACTTCAGAGTTTCCGACACTAGTATAGGAACTGCTTGGAAATACATAATAATATATCTATCTACATATAATGTACGGCTGGAGAATAGTTAATGTTGAGTGTAATGTTTGATATAATTGTATTTATCTTTACGATTCTGTTCGCTTTTGACAAAATTAGTTATTGGGCAATAAGTCCTAATATCATATGCATGTATGTATTTAAGTTGACAAATTGTGTATCTGTAAAGTATCTCAGCTACAAAAAGACGTTGGTTGGTACAAAGATAACAAGCTAATCGTTTTTA
Organism: Plusia festucae; assembly: GCA_950381575.1. Lineage (NCBI taxonomy): Eukaryota > Metazoa > Arthropoda > Insecta > Lepidoptera > Noctuidae > Plusia > Plusia festucae. The sequence goes on from OX494447.1 coordinate 3,513,321, forward strand.
CAATAAGTACATAGACTACACAGTACAAGTAATGATTCATTCTAAGTTTTTAACAAGGGAAATGACTCACTATGTTTATATAGACTACTATAAAAACTAATCGGTCAAGTTGTGGTCAAGTTTAACGATTTTAATGCTTATAAAACTGACAAGTCGTTTTACGTCATACAAATATAATTGATAGATTGATGCTGGACATGGTTTCGCTCCTAAATATTTTAAGTAGATAATGTATGCCGCTCGTAGAATGTATGTAAGAACAAGGGCATGCGGTTTCCGTATTATATTGTATGTAAAGTTATTAACTTTGGAATGGAATCGCTGTAGTAGTACTGATTATCCATTTAATTAATTTGGGGTCCAGTGAGCACGGTCCTCGAAGACAGTAGTGACGGAAAAATCGAAGAGAAATAGTTGTAATATGTGTCGCCAGCTCTGAGGTCCCGGGTTCGATCTCCGGACGGGTCATGGTAGAAAAACACTTTTCTACATTGTCTCGGGTCTGGGTGTTTGTGGTACCTTCGTTGTCTCTGATTCCATAACACAAGTGCTCTAGCTACTTACTTTGGATTCCGAGCAATGTATGTGATGTTGACACATTTATTAAAAAAAAAATTGCCCTTTATTCCGAGATTCTGTAAATCTAAAAATATCGACTCATCATTTCGACGAAATATCTTAGTATTCACTGTGTGGCTAAATTTGCGGGATTTCTGAACAAGACGGTTAAGGCAGTGTGATTCAATTGATTTGAGCTAGTACGTGACCTAATAAAAAACTTTGCACTTCGTTTCCGTTCAGCATTGCATGGCTATGAGCCTAACACTTAATCATCAGCTGATTACCATGCTCTGACTGGTGTTTTTCCATAGGAACAATAGAATAACTCTATTGATAGTGTCTATGAAAACACAAACAAAATGTCTGTACTTACGCGAACTTGATGGACTCCATTTGAGCCTAAAACAATTCGGCCTCTGAATTTCTCGCGCGAGTATGTGCTTTTAACAATTTCAAACTCACGATACATAGATAAACAAAGATATTATCTTTTTTATTTGTATCGATCGGGCATCTGTAGTATATTTTCGACTGTACATTTTTTTTTCGACGTATTCCATTTTGAAATTCGTTTTTATTCGTCGTATCAGATGAAGATCATAAATTATTATTCGACAGTTTAAATTATAGGTGTATTTTAAATTTGACGTTGCGGTAAACTGTTTATTAAATGAATTATGAAAGTAAAGTATTTACTGTTATAATAAATGAACTTCTGTAAATAAGTGTTCTAGTTAATCACTAAGCTGTCTATCCATTTTTAAATTAATAACTTGATGCTGTTTGTGTCAATAACCCAAAAGGTCAACTTACGGTCATGTCTTCTTTTTACACTAGATGAATCATTAAAAAAGCAATTATTTTAATAACCTAAGCTAAAACCTGGCATTAAATTATCTTCTAGGCTTAATACAGCAAGAAATGCTACAACTAAAAAAGTAAATACCGACTTAAAGTTCTTAATTCAAACATTTTTCGCGCGAACTCGTTTCATTCTATACGTCACATTCTTACACGATAAAAACCGGATTCCTTTCACAGACTGACAATGTCAAACCAAAACATATTCGGTCGACCTTGGCTCATTACATCTTTTCCTGTACCTGTCTATTAAATTTAAAAAGGTCCCTACAGAACTCTACCGAAGGTCCAGCTGGCTGCTGTAGTTTATTGAACTCGTGTTAGATATATTTGATCGTTAGAAATAAAACCGTTGTGAAGTTGTGAAGTCTAATGATAAACCTCCTCAAATGAATTGTAAGCAATAATTGTAATTTATTTAGTTTGAGGGGCTCGTGGCTAAGTGTAAGCCGTACGGTTTGACCGATAATAACGGTTAAGCCGCGCTCGCCGCGGTTAGTCCGTGGATGGGTGACCATTTGCAAACATATCGAGACCCCTCCGTGCCTTGGAAAGCACGTTAAGCCGTTGGTCCCGACTGTCATACAGTGATCTTTGATAGTCGTTAAGTCATTACAATTCTGACAACCAGTCTTACTTTGGAATACTGTATTACCTAGCAGTAGGTTGGGGAGGTCAGATAGGCAGTCGCTCCATGTAAAATACGGTATTCAGCTAAAACCGGTAAGACTGGAAGCCGACCCCAACATAGCTTGGGAAAAGGCTAGGCAGATGAATTGTAATTTATTTAGTTTGCGTTTTACTTACAAATTAATGTATAAAATTAAATTCTGAAGAATTATCTTGGCGTGAGTTAACGATGCGGAAAGATCTCCATCGCTATCTATGGTACAGTCTATAGAAGTGTGGAGATTGATGAACGAAGACTGAAGTTCCGCAGTGTAACTTATGCATAGCAAAACAAAATTAGACAGCGAATTTTGTACAATTGATTCTGTCAAACTGGTAATTCGTTCGTACAATTTTGACAATAATAATTGTAAATTTTTCGCTGTCAAATTCTTTCGCAAATTATAGAATATCTCTGCGAATAGGGGTCAAGTTGAGCGGTGGGAAGAGTTGATGATGAAAGTAAGGATTCTTTATTAGATAGTCTTATTTCTCTCATAGCTTGAGATGCATAAAACACAATTTACTTAAATGATTAAAGAGCTCTTTGCAGATCCTTTGCTGAGTGAAACTTCTGCATCCATCTCTCTATGTATCATAGGATCTATAAAGTAGAACGGAGTCGTATCGTGAACGTGCCACATATCGTGCGCAGCTTCTTATTGTTGTTTGATCCTACATGTGATAGCTAGTCTTATTCACAGTTGTTTACATTTTATCATACCCTTAAAAAGTAAAGGAACATGTCTATTCAGTAACCTTTTTAAAATAAAACATTTGCTTGTGGCTGTCATACGTTGAGTCACAGAGTACCTACATTTTACATACGTTGATCATTACAGATCTGACAATCAGTCTTACCATAGGATAGTATCAAGTATGTTTCCCAGAACGTGATATGGGTTGTGGAAGTCTGATAGGCAGTCACTCTATGTAAAATACAGTATTCAGCTGGATCTGATGAGACTGAAAGCCGAGCCAAACATATCATGAGAAAAGGCTAGGCCGAAGAAAGAACATTTAATTTTGTTTTTTTTTTCACATAGTTGACTGCCATTATTCACTATTTGTCCTGTCTCGGAAATGCTAACAAAAGACAATCATAAGCCTGTGCCTGTCTTTCTCCTATTTTGTAACTGTATAAAAGGTTAAATAAATAAATACCTTTGCTGTAAGAAACACAAGAGCTTCACCTTGTGTAGGTATACGGATTCTTTTAATGAAATTTAATGTACGAATTACTTTGACCACTTTACATTGTACATTACATAGCTTTTAACGGAACGTCGTCGGTCGGCATATAAAATTCGTTATTTAACTAGCCTTTATTGTGTTTCCGGGCCATGACCTTACCTTAGACGTGTTAATCCTTTACTAAGTGGAGGGCATCGTCCGAGTGATTCATTTCTCAATTACGGTCAAACAGCCTACCGAAAACTTACTGCTTGCAGCAGGGTTGTCCAAAAATAATAACACTTCTTACCCTGTTTTTATCATTTCGGAATGTGTTTTTAATAAATAGTGCCCCTAATACTGGCCATAGATTTTATTGATCCATTGCATGGCAACCGTTCCAAGCAAATAATAAATACTGAACTTCGTTGTCACAGACACAAGTATTATGTTTTTTTGTCGTTAAGTGTGTGTGACGGTAAATATTATTTGCAATTGAACTTAGAAGTGGAGTTTTGTGGTCTTTTTCAGGAACCCGCTTTATATCCATGCATCCATGCAACAATGATGTACGAGTATGTTTGTATGTCACAACCTGGTCAGAAATTTTAAGTTTTGATGACTCAAAACTAGGTAGGTACAATTGCAAATACTGTCTTTACTTATGGAATAGGCTCACTTTCGTTTACTTGGTAGTTTGCCAACAGGATCTACTTTCAAAAGCATTATTGTCGTTAGTGGAAAATTCACCGAGACACGTTGTTAAACTTTCTCTCGGTGAACGTGCCAACGTTTCTGGATTATGATCAGTAAAGTAAATGTGTTGAGGCACAAACACACTAAATCCAGGTAAATGCTGGCTATAGAGATTTCTTGCGTATGAATGAAGTTTTAAAACCGCACATCTAGAGAGGGTTCTAAGAAAAAAACAATATAGATGTCATTTGATTTGCTTTCTCCCGTTGCCTTCTGTGTTGTCAGTAAAACTGATGAAAAAGTTGTGACAGTGACGAGAATAAAGAGTGCATAAGGCTACATCTTTTATTTCTTCTGAAAGATTTTTTTGGTACTTTGAACTGGGAGTTGTTAATCCTTTAAGGATTTTAATCGTTCCAGCCTAAAAACTTAACATCACAACTGAATGATGAATAAAATTATCATTGGTAGCTGAATAGCGTGTAGAACAATTGAATATTAGAAATGTACATAATGGTAGTTTCTGTAATCTTAAATGTGATCAAGTACATAGTGTAACATAGCTTTTATTTTGTATTAAGATCGTCGCCGGCGCGCATTTTTTACTACGATCTTTTACGTATGAATGGGTAATTAGTCATCGCTTTATTCCATTCAACTGTTGAACATGACCTTGCACGTTAAAGTAAATATTCATTGGTAGCTGGATCTACTAATGTACCTACCAGCTTAATGCATATTTTCTTTTTTCGTAAATCTTTAAAGCAGATTTTCCTATGTCTGATTTGTAGCAAAGCATTTATTATTTTCTGGTGACAATAAGTGCTCATGGACTTCCTCTGTCTTGTGGAAGACGTGAGGGGTCAGCCCATTACCATTTTTCTGGGACAATATGGGACAGCAATCGTAATTTACCGCGGTAGTTAAGTATCTATCAACCCTACCCTAACTCGTTTCACATTGCGCCTGCGATCAATGATCGGCTCCAATGAGCGGGCAGCGTGACGCGCATGCGCAACGCGCACGACCTTACGAACAACTGTGCCATGCAACGGTCACCGTAATACTATTTAAGTAAACAAAGGATAGTTTATGAGCGGAAATAATTTTCGGAGGTTCTTATAAAAACGGTAAACAAAATTACCGCGTAAGTATTGCAACTTTCGTGAGATGAATTAATATCTAACTTTTTAATATCCGTAAATGGTTTATACACGCGCAGGGTCGACCTTTATGGGTATGGGCTATTCCCGTGGTGGGTGATCCCTGAAATAAGCGCGCGAATATACCTTTTTAATAACAAAGATTTAGAATAAAAATTTTATTTTTGCATTGGCCGCTAAGACGAAAAATAATCACTAAATTAGAAACACAGAATATCGAACTTCTTATAAACGAGTTAAAAATCGAACCTTATTTGTTGATCAATGACGCTAATTCCTCTAAAAACAGAGTAGAAATACATCTAGTCCTGTTTAAATTAAAAAGAAGGACTTATTGCTCATACGCAATAGTTGTGTATAAGTATTTATGTCCTGCCACACACAATGGTATTTGTGACAGTAGATATTGATGTTGGTCGCGCACGGTAGCGCAAAACGGTGCTTTATCACATGGGCCGATTTCACTTTTCGAAACTTCCTTTTTATTGGCATGTTGTATGACAAACGTACGGTACTTGTCATAGCAGTACGTCTGACATTAGTATAACATCTTGTTCTCCCAAATATACGGTACTTTACATTACATTTATTGAATGTAAGTTAGACTAAACGTTACCTAAGGCTTAGAATCTTCTTGTTACATTTTACTGCACATATGACCTTAAATGTTTATTAACTCTGTACCAAAATGCATGAAACAAAGGAAGTCATAAAAAATTTAGTTTGCTAACCGCAAAAATTTAGAGTATTGAAGGTGTTAAACCATTTGTACAAGGCAATGTTTACATTATTAATATGTTTTTCCAACGGCAGAACAAATAAGATAAGTGCATTATTTGTTGACCTCATCATCCAAACAATTAAGAGTAATATAAAGACGTAGGTAAGTCTTATTTTAAGCAAATAGTAGCGATTTTTAATACGAGCAGGTAAGTGGGATCCAAAATGGCGGCATGCAAGGAAAAGTCTTGGAATATAAGTCTCGATAAAGGTTAACTTTTATAATAACAGTCAGGTAAATATGGATGTGATTTATTTAATAAACAAGCTATTATACCTAGGTATATACGTATTAATGCTACCTGTTTTAATAATAAAAATATAAAATAATCCAGTTATTCCATGTAGCCCTCGCCATTTTAAAATACGAAGCAACATTTAAAAATAGAATTAAAAATAAATTTGTAATTTACATCGGGTTTATTGAAAATGTTTTCAAGGATAATAATTTAAATAAATCTGTTTTGTAGTAAGACCTGTTTTTCGGTATAATTGCGAGGACCATAATATGTTTTTCCCGCCAATTTCGAGTGAATAATTTATTAGGTTTTTTATTCCAAGATAAAAAAATCTGCCAATAACAATTTAGTGATTATTATTAATTTATACAAAATAGGAATTCTTTAACTTTATACTACTTTTCGAATAAAAACCTTTAGAATAAGAAACATCTACATGACCAAATCGCACACTTTGATACAATGTTTCTTTTCATAATGGTTACAACTGATTAATAAATTAATTTATTTTATAAATTAAGTACGTAATGAAAAAAAACAGTGCTTTGACCTTAGTCCCTGAGATACCATTAATGACATTAGGAAGTTGAATTGAGAACAGTCTTAATATGTTTGTCACGTATGCTGTTCAAAAATGGATCTAACAAAAGCTATAAAAATACCGGTTGTACGTTTTTTTGTTGTTATTCTAAGGTATACCAATTGTACTTAGTTGTGTTATTTTTAGATGTTTTTAAATCGATTACGTAGTTTGCTGTTTTAATTGATAATTATAACAATGTTTATGTTTTATTTTGAAGATGTTTATCGCAGTTACGACAAGGTCGACTATCAAATATTGCTACACAAGAAGCAACAAAACAGAATCCTTATACTATACGTAATTATAATTTTAATATATAACTTATTTAATTATAAAACTTGATTTACTTATTTTTTGTGACTTCTTTTCATGTGCTATAATTATATTGCGACCTGTGAGATAAACCTCCTTGTTAATTTGATAAATTTTATTATTATGTAGAGTCGATAACAAAAGTCGATGAACCCAATCAGACTTACAAAACATTCCTATTATGGCTATGTTTAATCCTAGTCGCATCTGAATTTATAGAGTCCAAATTGAAATCAAATCAAAATCAACAAACCTAATAAATTATTCACTCGAATTTGGCGGGAAAAACATATTATGGTCCTCGCAATTATACCGAAAAACAGGTCTTACTACAAAACAGATTTATTTAAATTATTATCCTTGAACATATTTTCAATAAACCCGATGTAAATTACAAATTTATTTTTAATTCTACATAAGTACTTACTTAATATATATTTTTTAATGTTGCTTCGTACTTTTAAAATGGCGAGGGCTACGTGGAATAACTGGATTGTTTTATATTTTTATTATTAAAACAGGTAGCATTAATACGTATATATAATAGCTTGTTTATTAAATAAATCACATCCATATTTACCTGACTGTTATTATAAAAGTTTAAAACCTATATCGAGACTTATATTCCAAGAGCTTTATAATATTAGTATAGATTGTATGTAACCTGCTTGATATTGTCAAAGCATTAGATGCAATCTTTACGTATTTACGATACGGATCGTTGAGTTGTATAACAAGATAAGTATGCCTAATCGATAATTTATTGCAGCTAATAATGTTAGTATTTTATATAAAACAACGATATAGGTATTAATCTCTGAAGTAGATTACCAAGTACTTAGTAATTTTCTTCATAAGTAAGGACTTGCCTACTTGGTAATAATGTATACCCTATGTATGTAAGACGATAGCAAATTATCAAAGCGTTACGTTTTTTGAACCTACTTAGGTTCAAATTACTTCATGGGACCGTGTCTAAATGTCTTGTACTTTTACTTATAAAAGTACGTTAGTAAGTACAAAATATTTGTACTTACAAAAAAAATTACAAATAACTAAATCTGAATTATTGTATTTTCTTACAGTTCAACCTTAACTTAGTATGAAGTTATCTGTGATAATAATGCTTGCTAATAGGGTCTTTGATTGTGTTTTTTTTTATTCAATAGGCTTATTGTTTAAGCATCGAACAATGAAATATTGCACATCGCTAGAGTTTTTACTACGGAGATTTCAACCGTAAATATTAAATTTAAAAATATTGTATATGTTTTAAGACAAAAATCAATTCTAAATAGTTTATATTAGTAATATCATATATTGTGAAAGGATTAATCTTTCTAGTAATTTTAAAACCGTTATTTTACTTTATATATTTAATATTTCTTTGATCGAATTCTCGCGCCAAAACTTTGACAGTTTTGACTTGATATTTATAATGTCTATGGTTTGCGACGGCTTTGCGTGTGTGTGAATGACGTACAGTAGGGAGTAATTTTCGAATTAATCATGTTGTTGGCCAGCATCCCACACTTAAACGAATTTCTCACGGAAGTCATTATGTTAAAAAAAACTTTATAAATGATGTAGATATCGAGCGTAAAGTTGAACTCCTTAGATTAAGTTTATCAATTTAGTACTTAATAGAACGCAGAGCTTACGCAATCATCTTTTCGAAAGCAAGCTGTCTAAAACATTTTATTTCCAAGTAATTAATTGTCCATAGATTAGTATTAATTGGATAAAATGTACCACACTAAACAAACAAGACTTTGAGATCAGACATTATCGTATAGAGACCATCTACAGTACAGCATGAATTCAATTCAACAACATGTACACACACTTATGAACAATTTAATTTCCTTTCATAAACACCAGTTATGCCATCATTAGTGCCTATCTATAAATAGCACAGCTCCAGTAAATTATCATACAGATAGCAGATCGGAAGCCTGTCATTAATTTATCAAGCGTTAATACACGCAATAAGATGATTGGATAAAGTCGATTTTTCCAACTAGTTAGAACGTTGCGTTGTCGCTTATTATAATTTTTTAGTAATGGGGGCTATCGCGTGTCGAAAATCCGCTAGGGTCGCTACTGCCACTTAAGGTCTATCTGGCAATTTCGACCAATTGCCGGATATTTATCAACGTGCAGCTACGCCCTACGGAACAATTTATAAAATGTTAACATGTTCGAAAACAAAGGTGTAAAAGTCAAACAATATTTTTTTGTACATTTAAATTAAAGTGGCCAATTCACAGTCGACCGAAATATTCAACCAGTTTCGTGTTCGGAAGGAATAGTCGTGTTTGAAGAAACCTGACATAAGTATAGTTGTTAGTAGTTTTCTTATTTAAATACCTACTTAAATATAAGTTGTCATTAGAAATGTTGCTATAATCGACCCCGAAACACATCTACTATTTGCATCATTACACTAGCTTCGCAGACCGCATCAATGGACCTACAGTATTTTTTTTTAAGATACATATAAGATAAAATGTTTAAAATCCTAAAGAGTTATTGTACTTCAGAAGAAAGTTACATATTGAATTAACTGCTACTACACGTGTTTCAACTATAATTCAAAATAAGTATCAACAGCCTCTCGCCGTTTTATATTAAAACTAAAAGTATTAATAAATGTAAGTTTCTCACATGCAAATTATACACTTTAGCAATCGTTTGAGGCGTATAAAAGGTCTAAGCCAGTCTAGTATCGGTGAAGGGAGGCTAGGTAATAGCCGTAATAGGGTCTCGGCCGTGCAGTGCGACTATAATGGCCGTCCCTTTGATGTGCGACCATCTACTATTACACTTATGAATATTTACTTACTTACCTACCAGCGACAAAGGCCCTGTAGTTATATAGGGCAATAATTTTGCAATAACTATGTGGAATTAACAGTTTTATTTTTTAATCTTTTAGTCGTTTTGCTATCTACTTAGTTGTAGTCCATTGATACATGTTCAAACTTTGCTTAAAAAGTAGAAAAATAAAACAGTCGACAGTCGGTACACAAAAAGCAGTTTCCAGTTCGTGTAATATTTCAAAATTGGAATATAGCTGTTGTTTGAATTCGTAATGAAATGTAGTTATTTCTTCTGAAATCCTGTTTCATTGCATTAATCATAAAAAAGTTTTAGAAGCTATATTAAAATAGTGATTGGGCTGATTTTTCAATCGCCAGATAACTTTTATTCGAGGAATAATTTTGAGATTTTGACAGTTAGGCCGTACAAAAACTGTCAAACGTCAATTTTATTCCTCGAATAAAAGTTATCTTGCGATGGAAAAATCAGCCCTTAATTGCTAAAGCTTTAATCAAATTGTTTGCCTTGCTTCAAACAAATTATACCTCGATTTTCCTACATAAGATGTCACAACATACGCATATTCTATGTAATTTATAATTTGTTTTCAATTCAATAATTTAATGAGAAATGTTTGTGATATGACTAGCGGACACCTGCATCATTTTGCATAATGCACCTGGGTAATTTATTTATTCATCTAATAGTATAAAATCGTCAGAAACATAAGGAAATACAATATGTTCCTTATTTTTCCGATGCAGATGCGTAGGTATTTTAGTTTTAACATTATACTCAAACAACATAAAACTTCCCCATGACATTTAGAAATAATACAGTTAAGTATGTCTATGAAATAATAAATAAATAATTTATTTTCTTTTCACAAGGATAACCTGAAATCTAAACAAATTTACTTATAGTGACGGATATGATTGAACATTAGAAAAAAACATCGATTATCTCCTATCTATAAATAATAATACTATAATGCTGAAGAGATTGTTAGTTTGGGTGAACGCGCTAATCTCAGAGAGTACTGGACCGATTTGAATATTTCTTTTGTCCACATAGCCCATTTATCAAGGAAAGCTTTTACACGTTTTGTTGCGTTAGCCGACGCCCACGCGGAGCCGCGAGCAAGGACTAGTAACAACAAAAAAAAAACACTTAAGTATATCTCGAGAAAGGGTGGACCGATTTTCATGATCTTTGATTTGTTGGATTCGTCTCCGTCTCGAATAGCAGCAAAAATAATAGAAAACTAAAAACAGGAATGGAGAAAACTTACGCTGGTGAAACCGCTGGGCACAGCTAGTATTGAAAAAAAAAAGTAAAAATAATACGTTTGCTTCAGAATCAAGACTACAATAGCCGACTTGTGCCACAACCTTTCATGGGTCGTTCTCAAAAAAGTGGCACCGATCGATTTAATTTATCAATTTTTAAAAATGTTTCAAATATTGAGTTTTTTTTACAGAAATCGATTGGCAGCGTTTGTATTAGGTTGAATTGATGAAAGGGAAGCAGATTTACAGAAAATTGAATGAGATACAGCCTTTTAAAAATATTGCCTCACAGGTTAAAGAGGCATTGTACAGGTTTATGAGAAAACATTACCAAATTATAGAGAAAGAAACAAAAAAACAGTGTAATCATGCAAAATCAATGTTTATTATTTAATTAACTGCAAACAATTACAGTTCTGATAGAAAATAACAGCTTCTATAACGAACAAAAAAAAACAAAAAAATTAAAAGGAAAACTTCGTCTTATAATCTAATTAATGAACTTTTAATCAGTCTGTAACAATCAGCTGACAATATGTAATAGCAATATACTTACTATATTGCTATTACATATTGTCAGCTTCTAAATTATAATAATAATATTTTGGATCTTGTATGAATAGAGTTCCTAAGCCAATCACACAAAAATAATCAATCACATAATAATCGTAATAAATGATTATGATTATGATTATGAATTTGAAATGAATTCAACGAGGCGATTAATCGCAGGCCCTTCATCTAATATATTTTCCAAGAAGTACTTCTTTGGAGTTCCGGAGGTAATTCTATTTCAGACAGAGCTGAAAATGGTGTAGATCTATTAGAACACTTACTAAGTACTTCTTCTTCTTCTGTCTAGCACTCTAGTCTTATCCCAAGCCATGTTGACTTCGGCTGCCAGAATTACAAAATAGGTCAAACCATAACCATAATCCTACTTCCTACTAATATTATAAATGTGAAAGTGTGAACGTTTGGATGTTTAGATGTTTGGATGTTTGTAACTCAATCACGCAAAAACGGCTGATCGGATTTGGATGAAATTTGGCATGCAAGTAGCCTTTGACATGGAAAAGAATATAAGCTACCTTTTATCCCGATTCCTTAATTAGTTCCCGAGGGAAAATCGAAAATTGTTTACGAGCAAAGCTCTGGGCAGACAGCTTTGAAATTTGGTATTTTTCTCTATTACAGCGCAACACGGGTGAACATGTTATTCTATATTTTATTACTTTCACATTTTTCATTTCTTTTTGGACCCAATTCTGAAGTCCATGTAGACGAAGTCGCGGGTAGAAGCAAGTAAATTTATAAATGAATAAATAGCTAAAAGGTATCCAAATAGCAATATATATAACCTAATTTAACCTTTTTTACTGTTAACGTAAACATGTAGTAGATATACAAAGTATTTCATACCTAATTCTTTCGATTATTCTTAAAAAAAATGCATTTGACAAAAAATATATAGGTAAAATATCTTTAACCTGTTAACAATCTCTTTAACCTGTGCATTTTCAACAGGGTAAAGAGAGTCTGGTTAATGAAAAAACCTAAGTAAACATTCAATAACAACAAAACGGTTAGGCTGTTTAAAATATAATTTACAGAATCATATATAGTTACCTATTGACACATTTTAAGACAAAACATAACGAAGCAGTTTACACACAAACAAAAAAAAATAGGTCAGGTTGTAGACAACATACCCGTTACAAAATCTGATTGTGATATCTCGATGTAATTCCTAAGAAAACTGCGCTATATTCATCGCGTCTTTCTTTGACAGTGGTTAGCCAGATAGTGTCGGATCAATTTGCACGGGGGTGAGGTGTTGCAAACATAATAGTGATCGGGTAATGGACGGTAGTGTGCAACGGCAGATTGTGGAGAAAAAATCTCTGGACACAATTTAAACACGGATATCTTTAAAACTATTAACATTCAGAGCTTATAGTTTAAATCACCTTATAACAATGATATAAAGAACTGTATTTGATTTTATTTGAACGCTTATTTATAGTATTTATTTTTTTATTTCACCTCAAAGTCAGAAATATCGTGTTTGGACACGACAAGTTACTGAGAAAACGACATTACAATATTATTTTTTAGTAACTGTATGACTTTAAACTTCTTAATTTTACTCGGCCTCCACGTAAAAAGTCTCTTTTTGTATATTAATGTGAAGAAATAGATAAGTCACCTTAAAAAAAAATACACTTATAGTCTAAAAACGGCCCGACAGGTTACGGTGCCACTTTTTTGAGAACGACCCTCATACAAAACTTTATCAAATTAAACAATCAAAGCAATTACAATTCAAAATTGGGGTTTGTACTTGTTTTAAGAGCTATTGGAGTGAATGTCTAGATATTTCGAAACATAACATTGTTACGAAATCGGTATTCGTGATGGACAGATAACATGCATAATCATATCAACAATAATAATGTTTATTAACATACATATTCCAGTATTAGCTAGATATTAAATTGATTACTACACTGTGGATAGTGATGCAATCTGTTTGATTGTATCATTTTACATGTTGTAGAGACAATACAAAACAATATGTAAATGATACAAGGTAGGTACTGTTGGAATCTTGTTTAAGTTAGTTAAAGGGGACCACTAGCTGCCCCAGAACTTAGTAATAAGACGTCATCATTTTTGTTGTTGATTCTCTTTGGTTTTTATGGTAGTACTCCGATTAACCCATGTTTTTTAATGAAAATTAAACTACCGAGTGAAAATAATTCGAGTGTTTTAATTAATTACCTGAGATATAACAGGTACTATCTATACTAATTAATTTAAGTAAGCTTTATCTCGCTGCTCCGCCTGCGTGGACTTTGGCTTTCGCGGTAAAAAGTAACCTAAAAGTCTTATAGCCTTATATGTATATTATATATAGCCTTTTTTTAAGGGGAGAAAAGCTCATAACTTCGACCTACGCGAGGGCTCGGCGTGGGGATAAGTCGGACCTTAACCGACTAAAAACACCGACCTTGCCTTGGCCAGAGCCGCGGGATCACTAGACTATTTCCTGCGCAGCTCAGGCAGACATATATGATAGCCTGAGGTTTAGGAAATGTTAATGCTAGTAGTTAGGGTTCCGTATCTAAAATAATATTATAAAGAGAAAAGGTTTTTATTTTGTGTGTCAGGTGTATATTTGTAATTAAAAAAACTCAAAAAATACTGTGCTGATTTCAAAAATTCTTGGCTATATAAATAGGCTATATTTTTTACAAATAAAATCGATACCTCAGGCCGTGTCGCGGGAAACAGCTAGTCTTAAATAAAGCACTTAATATTATGTAGAATAATACATTGAGGTACATTTTATGATTTCCATAGCCATGTACATCTAGTGGCCGTAACTTTAGTATGAGATACCTATGTAGATGTAGATAATTTCCCTGAACTAATCAGTAATTAATAATGGCTTTTAATTAACAGTGGAAACTTTACATAATTACACAGTTGAATGAGATGGAATAACGAGATGAAACACATCATTAATAATTTATATCTACATGAACGTGAATTAGAATGGAATTGGACCTAAATAATAGTTTAGTTTAGGTTCAATAAAAAAAAAATAGTTTATGATATACGGCGTGTAACAAAAACCCTGTCCGATCCCTGAGAGTATTATTCGGTATCGTACCTACTGCGAACACATATACGTAACTATTAAATGGATTGGAGATTATAATTATTAAAATAATTAAATAAATTAAAAACTGATCCAAGGCAACAGCAACACTGACCACTCCTCAAAGTTCACGTACTTACTACCTGCAGCTTTGTGTCAAAAAAGCCGCGTATGTGAGACGGTTTATGAAATTAAATGTAGATACCACAAATACGCCTTTATTGGATCGGACAGAGGTTTTTTACATATATCTATCTGATTGGCGGCAAGCGGGGGAGACCTTTGCCCAGCAGTGGGACCATAATTAGGTTACATAAAATATATATATCTATGTGTTTGTGTAGTAAGTGATAAAAAACGTAAATAAACCAAATAAACCATACCATAAATAATGCAAGTATAAGTATAAATATTCCTATGTTGAATAATTAAAAAGAAAACCAATTTTTGTAACTTAAATATATTACGAAACAAAAAACATATTGAAACAATAGAAATCTTTAAATTGAATGTTATTTATGGTGATAAATTAATTTGTTGTAACTATATCTACATAAATGTTGGCGATAAATCCGCACGTGCGAAGAATTAATTCTAAACACGGATTCCAGCGAAACTTTCGTTTTTTACCACGTTTTTTATGGCAGAGAAGTGACAGCGTGAGATTATCGAGTTACGCAAAATGATGACAAATGTTAAAGGTGAAAACATTCAATACAAATAAATACCAGTAATGAGTAATTGTTACGTAGGTCGATATGTCATACGAATATATACTCTTATTGAAGGATATAAAAGGCATAAATATATTTCCAAAACTGTATTTTTTGTAAAAGTAAAACAAGGTTTGTTAGTAGTTTTTTTTTTTTGTAAAAATGCTTAGGTACTTGATATAATAAGAACGGATATCCCGTTAAATTTGGTTAAAGTTACACATTCATAAAATTATTTAAACTTTCCTGTTTACATCAGGTACCTAATTCCTGATAAAAAGATATAAGACCAAATGCAATACGCTATTCAAGATGGCCGTGTAAATTTAAGCAAAAAATTTTTTTATTTAGAATTAAATTAGGTATACTTAGAGAAAAACATCAGAGTAACTTAGGTATATGGACTACATACTTTTTTGTGAAGTAGAAATTGCTAGTGTACTAGTTCGAAATTAATTATACCTACCAAAGTGTACTATTTTTTACCAATCTCTAAAAAAAATGTACCTACCTCCTTCAGAACGAAAATTAAGCACCTAACAATTTTTTTCATGTCTATTATTTGTCTTTCTAACTACTTAAACGTATACCTAGTTAAGACAATCGAAAATACAGTAACGTACAGTCAACAGCCAAAGTAGATGATCAAAATCAGAAATTCAATACTAATGAACGGAGTTCGCGACAGAACTGTCAGGCATCGAAGTGATTGTAAATTATACCAAACATTTACCTACTACTAGTACAGTTGCCCGTCCGTTTCCGGTGACGAAAGTGTAAACACGTATACAAGAGAGCTCCATTATATTTATAATTAATTAGTGCAGAAAGTGAAAAACCAAACGCATACTACGGTGAAATCTTCAGAAGACCAGACCACAAGAGTGCTTAAGCAGGAATTACAGTGAAATAACGAATAATTTTGTGATTCTTGTTCAAACAAAGTTTAGAATCTTAGATCGTTATAACCTAAAAGTTAAGCACACACACCATAGATAATATTTGATACCAAGATTACAGGTAGTGCCAACCCAACCAACTAAAACTGTCACTGTCACCTGACAGCGACAGCTGACAACTGCAAAAAGTGTTGCAAACGTGGAAAAAACGCTACCATAAACTTCAGTGTTACCATTTTAAAACAACAAATTACCAAAATAAAAAACAAAAGATGGAAAAGCAAATGGAAATTTTACTCTCTAAAATAAACGAAAAGTTTAATGAACAAACAATAACATTAACAACAGCAATAACAAAAAATGTAATGGAGGCCCTAGACGATAAGTTAAAAATATTAACAGAAGAAAACAACAATCTCAAAACTAGAGTCAGCAACTTGGAACAAAAAATATCTTTTTTTGAGAAGGAAAAACGTATTAATAATCTAGTCCTTTTCGGCATCGAAGAAAAAGGAAAAACAGAGTTAGAGTTGGTGGATTTTGTAAAGGATATTTTGCAAGATTCGGGAATTCATATAGATAGTCAAGAAATAAGTAAAATCCATAGAATCGGCACAAATTATGAAAAGAACCGACCAATAATAATATCTTTAACGACATCTTGGAAAAAACATCTTATCCTGAAAAACAAGCGCAACCTTCCTACAAATGTTTATGTCAATGAGGACTACCCTAAGGAAGTTCTGGAAATACGCAAGCAACTTAAGCCAGAATTAGAAGCGGAAAGAAAAAATGGAAATATAGCGTTTATAAAATACGATAAGCTAATTGTTAAAAAACCAAAGAACTCCAACCGCGAAAAGAGGAAGAGAGAAACACCAACAGGATCCCCAACCACTCCCACTCCGTCTCAGAAAAAGTCAAATACTATGAATGAAATAATTGAAATGCAGCCTCCAAGTACAAATAAGGAAGTAGCTAAGTCAAGCATACTTACATTTGTAACGCGTGAAAGATCCGCCTCGATGCCAGAGATGCAAAAAAACGAGAAAAGGCCTCCTCAGACTCAGACCGGAAACAACAAGCAGATGTAAAAACAAACATAGACATAAATAAAACTCAATTTTTTTGCCCCCCAATCCGGCCGGTCACCGTGGGGGAAGTCGACCACCACCCTCCAACATATCAGTTAACAAAAGCAAATACCCATAAAGAGAAACAAAAACGCAGCAGTTTATATATATGTACACTAAATACACGAACCTTGAGAACACCAGAAAGTTTACATGAGTTAGAGTTAGCTATCGAGAACCTGAAGTGGGACATCTTGGGCATAAGCGAGATGCGGAGAACAGGAGAAGGAATAGAAGAGCGAAACAGCTATATTATGTACTTCAAAGGCGAAACTCCCGGACACAGAGGGGTTGGATTCCTGGTAAAGTCAAAATTCAAAAGCCAGATAATTGGTTTTGAAGGAGTATCGGAAAGAATAGCGATAATTCATATTAACTTACCCAAGTACAGAAAAAATTGGACAGTCATCCAAGTCTACTCGCCGACAGAACAAGCAACAAAAACAGAGATCGACTTATTTTACGACAAACTACGTGAAGCTATCGAAAAATATTCCGAAAACAATCTCGTGCTCATGGGAGACTTCAATGCCCAAGTGGGCGTCCAAATGCCCGGAGAAGAACATATAATAGGGAAATATGGAAGAGGCAAAAGAAGTAAAAATGGAGAAAAACTTGTAGAGCTCCTTCTAGAGCAAAACTTAACAATTTTAAACTCCATGTTCCGCAAAAAACCCAAAAATAAATGGACATGGATGTCTCCAGACGGAAAGGTTAGAAACGAAATCGACTACATAATAACTAACAAAGCCATGGTATTTAGTGATACGGAAATAATACAGAAACTAAATTTCAACACAAACCATCGTATGGTACGCAGCTGTCTAAATGAAAGAAGTCCAAAAGCTCCTAGACATCATATGAACAACATGCAAACAATTAACATACAAAGGGACGCTGACAACACGATAGAAGACCTGATGGAAGCCGTTAATTCAGATATGGACCTAAATGAAAAATATAGAAAAATAGAGAACAAGCTCAAAGCACATGCAGGTAAACAAAGAAACAAAAGTAAAGAAAACTTTCTGAGTGAAAGAACGTTAAATCTAATTGAAGAAAGAAAGAACTTGTTATCAAAAAAGGATAAAAAGGAGAACCAAAAAGAAATATCTAACCTTAGCAAACAGATTCGTGAAAATATGAGGAAAGACAGAAAAATCAGAAGAAATAAAACATTAGAGAAACACATTAATAAAACAGGAGGCACGAAAAAAGCGCTCAAGGAACTTCGTGAAAAGGGGAAAGAATGGATACCAAAGCTAAGAGATAAAGAAAAAGAACTGCCGGCTAGTACTCGAAGTTCAATACAAAAAATAGCAACAAATTATTATCGGTTACTGTATTCAAATCAATCAAAGTTTAACACACACAATAGTGAACACAAACAGAAGCATGTGACTGAACAAAATGAAGACTTACCAGAAATATTAGTATCGGAAGTAGAAAAAGCTATAAAAAGCCAAAAAGTTGAAAAAGCACCCGGACCCGACAAGATCGCAAACGAACTAATGAGAGGGACGATCACAGAACTAAGTCCGCTTCTAAGAAAAATCTTTAACGAGATTCTACATACCGGTAGCATCCCTAGCCAATGGGCAGAATCCCATATAATACTTCTTCATAAGAAAGGTCCAAAAGACGATATCGGAAATTACAGACCCATATCTCTCATCTCAAATGTATATAAAGTTTTCGCCAAAATAATTTTGGACAGAATCTCAATTAAACTCGACGAAAATCAACCTGTGGAACAAGCGGGGTTCAGGAAAGATTTCAGTACAATAGACCATATTCACACTATCAAACAGCTTCTTGAAAAATATAATGAATATAATAAAACTATTTACATTGCCTTTATGGACTACGCCAAGGCTTTTGACAGCCTCAGACATGAAGTTGTATGGCAAAGCCTAAAAGAGCAGGGCATCCAAAACACCTACATCAACATCATCAAAAATATTTATAGTGAAAGTAAGGGTAGGATAAGACTGGAATCTACGGGAGACGCTTTCCCAATACAAAGAGGTGTCAGGCAAGGTGACCCACTTTCACCAAAGCTGTTTACAGCAGTGCTAGAACAAATGTTCAGGAAGTTGGATTGGGAGCATCTGGGTCTTAACATAAATGGATCAAGATTAAATCATCTCAGATTTGCTGATGATCTGGTCCTACTGGAAGAAGATCCAAAACTACTGGAGTCCATGATACAAACCCTGGCAGATAAAAGTAGAGAATTAGGCCTCGAGATGAACTCAAGCAAAACTAAGATGATGACTAATTCTGTTCCCGTAGACATAACAGTTAAAGGACAGAAACTGGAATATGTAGAGGAATATGTATATCTCGGCCAGATAATATCGCCTAGAGACCAGATGTCGAAAGAAATAGAAAAAAGAATTGCAACAGGATGGAAAACCTACTGGGCTTTGAAAGAAATCACAAAAAGCAAGGAAATAGGCATTAAAATCAAGAAGAAGACCTTTGATACCTGTATTTTACCCTGCATTACATATGGCTGCGAAACCTGGGCTTTGGCAAAACACCATAGGGATAAACTTACAAGATGTCAGAGAAGTATGGAAAGAAGCATGTTAGGTTTAAAACTAAAAGACAAAGTACGAAGTTCCGATATCAGGCAAAAAACGAAACTAACTGATATCCTGGCTCGTATTGATCAACTAAAATGGAGATGGACTGGACATATGCTCAGGTGTAGTAAGGAGAAATGGAGCAAACAGGTGACAATCTGGTACCCAAGAGATGGCATTAGGAGTCGAGGTCGTAAAAAGAGAAGATGGGAGGATGACCTGAAAAAGACTTTAGGTCCACTCTGGACTAGAGTGGCCGCAGACAGGAAGCAGTGGAAAGAGTTGGAGGAGGCCTTTGCCGTAAGGCACACCGAACTGAGAGACATTTTATAATTTTGGTGTAGATTTTATTTATAATTACTTGTTTTGAATGTGAAAAATTGTCAATAGTTCGGAAATAAAGGCTTTATTATTATTATTATTATTATTAGTACAGTTGCCATATATTCGTGATCAGTTTTGACTCCAAAAGTTATAAACTCAATCCATCATCTTCTTTTGCTGTTGACTGTACGATTAAGGCCCAGTTTTTGATCCTGAGTTAACTCAACCAATGGTTAAATATGACTAATGGTTTCAAATTTCGGTAAAACGCATTTTGTTTGTCCATCAAATAGACAAATAAGTCGGAGAGTTAATTATTTAACTATTTATTAGAATCAAAATTAAAGAATAAACGCGTTCTACCGAAGTTTGAAACTTTAGTTGGCATATTTAACCATTGGTTATGATAACTCGGGGGCAAAAAACTGGTCTTTAGAAATTTTTAATAACTATGCGAGTTAAGAAAATTCTGCCTGGATAGTTCTGTTCCCACGCGAGTTGCAAAAGTCAGTAGAAATGCACGATAAGAACTGCACCAGTTCGATTTATACACTTCATTACACATGAATTAAATTTCTTGCTATTATAGATTCGAGTACCTACTTGATGCACTTGGCTTTATAGGTAATTAAGCCAAGAGGTCGTTTTGTGTATAACTTGAATAACATTCACTATATCAGCTTATTGATTCGAAGATTTTTGTATCAATTTACAATCGTAGATAATATAATTGACAAACAGATAAATTCATATTTATTTGTTACACACATTAAAAAAAGGTAAAATTCAACAATCTTTTTAAATAAAATGCCTTTTAGAATATCATTCTATGATGATACTTAATAATTAATTACACATTAAAGTAAAAAAAGATTTCAATTGCACCTAAGTACGTAATTTCGTTCAGACATTCTTGGTATTTTTTTCTAATTATTATTTAAAAACCAAACCACTGAATCGATAAATAAATTTGTATGAGACCACCTCCGAGGTTTACCCTATCGATAACAAAAAAAACTTGAAATCGGTCCATGATTTTTGGAGATATAGCTAACAAACATGCAGCTGACTTGAGAATTCACCTCTTTTTGAAGTCAGTTAAAAATATAATTGATAACTAAGTATCTACAACCATTCATTAACATATAACACGAGCTATTCAGTAATAACTATCTTGATAGCTCAGTACTGTAAAGGTAAAAAGGTTAACGCAATAATAGCTTTTATTATCATCAGATATTTATATAAAGATGTGAGGTCAATATATGACGACGAATTACAGACTTAAAATTAATTGGGAGTTAGGTAACTGTAGTTGTATACAATCTCACCTTGTGTTACTGTCAAGTTGAAGGATAAAAAGTAGTAAGTACCCATTCCTTCCCTCGTGGTTGCCTAGCGGTCCAATGAACGGATTTAAGTGCACTAGTTTGTAGGTTCGAACCCATTTGAGATAAGTACCAGGATGACTTCTTCAAAGTAATATGTAATTTCAAACTATTCAAATTTCAAAGATACAGTTGGTGAAGGAAAACATCGTGAGGAAACCTGGATTTTAAAATTGGAATTTGAAATCACCAGCCCGCAATGAGCCCTCGATCTCTGTATGAGAAGAGGCATTCATAGTCTCGTATTATTAATATCGTAATAAGGTAAATGCAGCTATTAACGACCCATCGAAAATCCGCAGCTATTACCGATCCATTCCATTAATTTGTAATTTTTACGCTACTGGAACGATTCATGCTGAAGACACTTGACGAAACACGCATGTTTGTTCTTTGAGCACCGCAAAAACTAACGTTTGTGTGTGTGGCATCCCGGAAAAGACACAAAATTCGTTAGTTTCCGTGAAGACAGCGAGCTCGCCGGCCGTGTAGTACAAGTCCTTGTTCCTAATAGGTAAGCACATCAAATTTTTGCTTAAGACTTTGTACATCGATTTACGAAACCTGTACTAGTTGTGTATTATTAAATGTGTTCATTTGAGTGTGAATTCTTTATTTCGTATAGTATTTCATAAAGTTTAAGTAATTTAATAGGATAAAACTTGAAATTTAAATAGAGCGGTAATAGCTTCAATGATTTTAATAGTGGCAGTTATTGCCGATCCATGGGTCGGTAATTACCCTGCACATTATATTTAGTTTAAATGCTTTCCCGTCGATATGCGATGACAAAGAAAAAATATGAATATGACATTATAATCTCAAATAATCAGCCATTGTTACACACTATTAGCGACCTATACTATTTTGTCTAGTTTACTTGTTTTATCATTTTGTGTTCACCACGTTTTGTAAAATTATTCATTAATTGTTATTTTAAAGAAACATTATTAAAATACCTTTCTTTGTATAACAATGTGTGCATTCATTAATACTATTTGCTTAATCAATTGTTTAAAATCCCTGTTATAATTAGAAAGATCAAATCAATACATATTATCTAGTTTTTGTGAGTCGGTGAAACGATTTTATATTTGTATATACATCGCTTATTACCGATCCATGTGAGTCGGTGATAGCAAGTATGGGAGCCTATCACCGATTATATACAAATCATTATCCATAATGTTAAATTACACTGATTAACTGGTTACAGAAAATATTAGCTTATAAACTAATAACAAAAATAATTATGAATATAGATATGGCAAACGAAATACATAAAATAACTTTTTGCAGAAACATATTATGGATGTCCGCTAGGGCCGATGCCTGCTAGGTTCGCGGGTTATTCGAAAAAGTTACTGTGGACCTGGCAACAGGTATCTGAAGGAACATGTGTAGGTATTAGTCAGAAAAAGTCTTACACTATAACTTCAAATAACTTCTTCCGCTCAGAGTAGAAGAAGTTATTTCACGATGTTCAAGACAAAAAAAATAGGTGGCTAAGTGGCTTTTCCTCTGCAGCACTATACATACTACTATACATACTCGCCGTGGGGTTACGGCTTAGAATAACAACCCCCCCCCTCTCTACCCGTGGGTGTCGTAGGAGGCGACTAAGGGATATAAAACAAGGAGAATGGGCAGCAGCGTTCTCCTAAGTAACCAAAGTTAACTGCGGTCACCAACCCGCTTGCCCAGCGTGGTGACTAGGGCAACAAACACCCCATGATTGTGCGCCATAACACACGGCCCCCAGTTCCCGGTAGTCCCACTATTCCTGGCCACGGTAGCGGTTGCGGTCACGGTGAAACGGGGGGTGCTAAGAATCTCCGGGTTACGGCAGGCTACCAAAACCGACGACTTTATCTGGCAACGTATAATGGACGAACGATGAGGCTGGACCATCACCTTGCCGAACTAGAAGTGGAGCTAAGTAACATTAACTGGCATATACTGGGGTTATCTGAAGTCCGTAGAAAGGGGGAGGACATATAACCCTGGAGTCAGGCAACTTGCTCTACTTCCGCGAAGGTGATCAACTCTCTCAAGGAGGTGTTGGTTTTCTGGTCAATAAGTCCCTCGCTAGCAGCGTTGTGGAAATCGGTAGTGTGTCGACAAGGGTAGCGTACCTAGTACTAAAGCTAAATGAGAGGTATAAGCTGAAAGTAGTACAGGTATATGCGCCGACCTCAACGCACTCAGATGAAATAGCCGAAGCCATGTACGAAGACATCGCTCAGGCTGTCAATGGTACGGCTAAGGCTCATTACAACGTTGTTATGGGGGACTTCAATGCCAAAGTGGGAGTACAAAAACACGGCGAATCGAAAGTCGGACCTTATGGTTTGGGGCAGAGAAATCACAGGGGCCAAATGCTGGTCAATTTCCTAGAATCTCAGGGGCTCATCTTAATGAACTCATTCTTTAAGAAGAAGCTCCAGAGGAGATGGACCTGGCGGAGCCCCAATAATGTGTCAAGGAACGAGATTGACTTTATCATGTCGGATAAGCGGCATATATTCAGAGATGTCTCCGTGATCAACAGGTTTAATACCGGAAGTGACCACCGACTTGTCCGAGGCACTCTAAATATCAATGTGAAAGTTGAAAGATCGCGCTTGATAAGGTCAACTCTTAGGCCTACACTGCCCCAAATCATATCAGGTTCTGAAAAGTTCCAACTGGAACTTCAAAATCGATTCGACTCGTTGGAAACCACGGAAGACATTGACCAGAAGACCAATACTTTGGTCAAAACGTTGCAGGAACTGTCTCGTAAGCACTTTCCGCTGCAGCGCAGAAGTAGAGTATCCAAGCTTTCGACTGAGACTCTCGACCTTATGAGAAAGAGACGGGAGATGCCATCCGATCAGGTGTCTTCATCAGATAGAAGGTCCTTAAACCTTAAACTCAGGAAGCTGATGCGACGCGACCTCCGACGCTCCAATACCCGCGCTATCGAAGCTGCGATTGAGCAAAACAGGGGGCCAAAAGTCTTCGCTCAGCAGTTAGGGAGGACCCATCTGATGAAACTTAAAACCGCGGATGGCAGGGTCGTCACCTCTAAGAGCGAGATGCTCGATGAAGACGAAAGCTTCTATAGGAACCTATACTCAGCGCAAACAGTGGGACCAGCAGCTTCCAGCAACGATGACCAAAGAGCCCGACTCACGCGCCATTACACCGAGGATCTCCCGGACGTTGACCAGGGTGAGATTAGGGTGGCTCTCGAGAAACTTAAAAACAACAAAGCTCCGGGTGATGACGGAATTACGACAGAACTTTTAAAAGCACGTGGTACTCCAGTTCTAAAGGAGCTCGAGGGCCTTTTTAATTCCGTCATCCGCCAAGGCACTACACCGGAGGCGTGGAGTGGGAGTGCGGTGGTTTTGTTTTTCAAAAAGGGTGATAAAAGCCTCTTGAAGAATTACAGACCCATCTCACTCCTGAGCCATGTTTACAAGTTGTTTTCGAGGGTTGTCACGAATCGTCTCGCCAGAAGACTCGACGAGTTCCAGCCACCGGAACAAGCCGGGTTTCGAAAAGGCTACAGTACCGTAGACCACATACATACTGTACGGCAGATTGTGCAGAAGACCGAAGAGTACAATCAGCCGCTGTGTATGGCGTTTGTGGACTACGAGAAAGCCTTCGACTCCATCGAAACTTGGGCGGTTCTGGATGCTCTTCAGCGATGTCAAATCGACGAACGTTACGTTGAGATGTTGAGATGCTTGTATAACGCCGCTTCAATTACTGTCCAGATCGACGACCACAAGACTAATCCGATTCCATTGCGCAGAGGGGTAAGACAGGGGGATGTGATATCCCCGAAACTGTTTACCAACGCATTGGAGGACGTCTTCAAGACACTGGACTGGACTGGACAGGGCATTAATATAAACGGCGAGTACATCTCTCATCTACGCTTTGCCGATGACATCGTTGTGTTGGCAGAGTCGCTGGAACATTTGGGCGAGATGCTGTTTAGCCTCAACGTAGCTTCTCGACGTGTCGGTCTTGGCATGAATTTAGACCAAGACCAAGGTCATGTTTAACCTTCATATCGTGCCGAGACCGATATTCGTTGAAGGGGTGGCTCTCGAAGTTGTGCAGGAGTATGTCTACCTAGGACAAACCATCCAGTTTGGTAGACACAACTTCGAGAAAGAAACCGACCGGAGGATCCGTTTGGGCTGGGCAGCGTTTGGTAAACTTCGTCGAGTCTTCTCGTCGCCTATACCGCAAAGTTTGAAGACAAAAGTCTTCAACCAGTGCGTCCTGCCTGTCATGACTTACGGCGCCGAAACGTGGACACTGACAATAGGGCTAGTCCACAAACACAAAGTCGCTCAGCGAGCTATGGAGCGAGCTATGCTCGGAGTATCTTTGAAGGATAAAATCAGGAATGAGATTATCCGGAGAAGAACCGGAGTTACCGACATAGCTTGCAGAGTCAGTAAGCTGAAGTGGCAGTGGGCTGGTCATGTCTGTCGAAGGACTGATGGCCGTTGGAGCAGACGAGTCCTTGAGTGGAGACCGCGAACCGGCAAACGTAGCGTAGGACGCCCCCAAACCAGATGGACCGATGACCTGAAAAAGGTGGCTGGGTCGAACTGGATGCGGAAGGCGGAGGACCGGGTGTTTTGGCGCAACTTGGGAGAGGCCTATGTCCAGCAGTGGACCGCGATAGGCTGAGTTGAAGACTATACATAGGAAAAGCCACTTAGCCACCCAATTTTTTGTATGAAATAGGTAAGAACTTGAATCTATCCTACATTTCTTAATCCATGCTAATATCCTTAACGAAATCACATAATATTAATCAAAATATTAATCTTCTAGTTTTGTTACACTCGGTAATAGCTTCAGCAAAATCGTTAATAGCTACATAGCTGCTCCTATGGGTCGGTAATACCAGAATCGACTTGACCACTTAATATTTTTTAAATTTATAAGAAAATCTTCTAATTTTGGGTTTATAAGGTAATCATTATAAACTAGATAAGTAAGAGTTTCATATAAAAACCAAACACTGCATGTGAAAGCAATCAAAACTCTTAATAATTATCATCGATTACAAAACTACCTTAACAGGGTCGGTAATAGCTGCGTTTACCTTATATCATTATTATTTACCTCTATGTCAATCAAATTTATATCGGTTCTCTTTGGTGTATGTTTTTAAGTAAGTACAGGAAATACTTGTGCTTCCGGCTAAAAAAAAATGCATTTTGTTTATGAATGTTTTGTAATTATGAGTACTTATGTTAAAAAAAACATCTCAAGATTGTTTACGTCTACTAAATTAAATAAGCCGACGGAGTTTTTACTTTAAACTTAATATAGGAAAAACAATCGCACTGCCTTTGTGCCTCTGGCAATGAAAATGCGTTGGTTTAATTAGATTGTTGTAATTAGTAATTATAAGCCTATAAATTGCCCTAATTTATCCAACAGCAAATAATGAAATATTTTCCTAGTTGCTTTAAAATATGACCTTCTATTTTATTAATCTTAAATTACTATTCACCTTGTTATTCGGTTATTTTATTTATACTATAAATTGTATTAAATTCATTGACCTTTTGCTTAGTTGCATAATTAAAAGGAGAAGCGTTAGATTGCAGTTAATATTGTGACTAAAAATCCTGTTACTGTATACAAGATTGTCATGTTTGGAAATTTTATATTATTGCGAAGTAAATAAACTGAAATTATTTTTAGATTTTTTTATGACAGCGATGCGGATGAATACTTTGACGTCATTTTTTTAGATTTTAATTAGTTATGTTTGTTTATTTTTTTTCGTGTGTATATAGGTATATGATTTATTATTTAAGTTATGTTAAGATTGTATATATTTAAATAAAATATGTATCAACTTAGTGAATATTTTTTTTATTATTTCATAAATTTTTGCTTGTATATTGTTGTCTTTATTTAGTTTTATCTGCGTCCCGAAGTGCTACACGCGGTTTATTAGATAACTTAGTTAAAAAAAAATAGTGTTAATCCAGGGTGTCGGCTACCTTCATACCAAATTTTACTGAAATTGGTTTTGCCGTTTGAGCCTGAAGAGGTAGGTAACCTTACTAATTTTAGTGTGATAATTGAAAATACAATTAGTCAAGGTCTGCTGAAAATGACCGCTATCCCTAGACCCGTTGCATCCCAGCTGGACACGTTTGTCTCACAAGTAAAACAATATATTATAAACTCAAAAAATAAAATATTTGTTATGGCTTACTCAAAACCCAAGATTTAGTTTGGAGACTGCAGCCTAAATTATAATGTCTTGAAAAATTACCTATTATTATTTAAAGTTAAGTTAGATTACTAAGACATCAGTGTAAAAATTGAAAGTTAAAAATGAATTCTTATTCTAAAAACTTAGTGTGTTACAATATAAAAATAGTTTATAATTAAAATTATTTACAAATTAAACCACTCACTTTTCAAAGCTTTTCCTTCGGGCGTGCACCGCTGCGCATTAATCAAACAATCTACATAGTTCCTGATTAGTCTTTTATTTGTGAAAATCGCGTCAACGTCCAGGTAATCGTACCTCTGATCGTATTTCGGCATATTCACCATATCGTTCAAATCTTGCCCGACCACGACACACACAGACACAGATATTAACACCACTAAACGCATTTTAATTAAGTAAATTTTCAATAAACACTAAAGAAAAATTTAATTTGTTTACATAATACGTGGAGGAAAATTGGCGCGAACCGTTGGACTGAAGTTACCGTGCGCGCGCGCCGGCCAAGCGTGTTGTTGTGGTCCGCGCGTGGGAACCGTCGCAGTTATAAGGTAAAGCGGCGCACGCGACGATCGAGACGCTTTCTTCGTACATCTGAAACAATAACGAGATGCTTTCAAGGGTAACCTGCATTTAGTGCACCGCGTACATGCAAAACAGATTATGTAGGTATGTTTTCTGTTTGGTTGCAAATAAAACGTAGAAAATAAGTCCAGTCTACCTTTATCTTACTTTAACCTTCAAGATGCCTCTATCATCATCATGCATCTTTCCCTAGTCTGTAAAGTCTACTTTTTCGTTTAAAGCCCACAGTTACTCGCTGTGGGTTTAAGATCTTACATAATTTAACAGAACATAATAATATTATATCCCTTGAAAAGCAAAATGTACCTACATTGACAGTATTTATTTTAGGCCCAAATGAAAAGGTCATTTAAACATCATATTTTTTTTGTGTATGAAAGCTTACAGAAAAAAAGTAGCACAGAGTGTCCTTTATATCAGCAACACATCAATTTGTTGATTCAATATCAGAAACAAAAGAAGGCTTTACGATGTCTTGTCGAAGAACTTTAAGGTGTGGCCAGCTTTCGAAAAATATACGTTGTATCAGCAGGAATGCAATCTCACTTTTACTTTTTTTTTAATCAATGCAATTTATTACTTTTTCACCTTCCTTTTTTATGGAAATATATTTTTTGAAGTAGGTGTCACAGTATCTTTTTTCGATCCTAACAAAAATGTTGTATGAAGGAATTCGCGATAAAGAAATCCGCTGGCCTATGAGGTCTATCGGCAAATTTCCTCGGATAAGAAACAAGCTACTGGCTCGTAATTGGTGGGAAACAGGCAGATTGATCTCATGCGAGGCTGCGAACCTATCGAAGTCGTATAATCACGAAAATCTTCATTCAAAGTATTCTAAACATACTAAACGATACTAAATTGTCTAGAACTCTAGACAGGCGGTCCAAATAGATACCATCGAACCAATCTCAGATGATCATTTATCGCTAAATCGCGGTTGCGCGGGCGCACCGTTTTGAAAACACTTATATCAGGAAGTGCCATTGTTTGCAGCCAGCGGTACGGAACTAGCATGTATTTACATAAATTAGGCTGAGCTTGTTTCAACAGATCGGTGTTGCGTACATCATCTTTGTGGCTCCACACTAGCGTCCAACATCCAACACCCCCCACTGCCCCCACATGACTCCAATGTGTCCAACACTTCATGTTCAAAACTTGTTGCTGCCCGCGATTTCGCCCGCGTGGATATCGTCGGTGACGGTTAGCCAATGTATGTATACAAAACTTGCCAATTATATACCTAAACCTACCTCGAGAGCTACTCTATTTATTGGTGAAAACAGTATGAAATTCGGTTATTCTAATGACAATAAAACTATACCAAACTATAACCTTATAGTATAAATTAACTATATTTAACTAATAATAAATAAAAATTAGAAAAGTTATTAACCAATGAATTTGTGTTGTAAAAGGTAGGTTTTACTATAATTTTCTAAAAATTAATAGTGGTACTCTTGATAGGTAGGTGTAAGGTACACATTACTTCAATGAATAGAGGTATTCTTTCTAAATCCTGCTGACTTATTGGGATGACTTAATTCTTCACAAAAAACTGATTTAAATGTTAGGTTACCAACGACCTCATGACGTTTGGGTTTCCTCAAACAGTTTTTCTCAATAATCTAACAACAGTTTTTGTTCAATACATAAACGATAGACTATAATATATAATCTGGGTTTCTCAATAAATGATTTTTACAATCAAAATTTACCTTAAAATATAAGGAAATAACTTTAAACTCCACTCATTTGACACAATTAGCTCTTAATTTCACCTTACATAACCTACTCAAAATAAACTTACATAATCTTATAAAACATCGATTAACACGAAAACTTAAATCTCTTGCGATTAATTTCTATGATATCATAAACGAATAAGTGGTTTGAATTGATCAATTTTGTCGTCATTCCGCAAATAAAACGATTCCTATTCATTTGTTTCGGCTCTATGCTCTATGAAAAGCTCCTCAAAATTTTGGATGAACTATTTGATAAGCTACCCCGCGTGTCCTACAACTGTGCATGCGAACACCACTGCACCTGCGAACCGTACTATGCTACTAATAATGCTGGCGTAGCTATGCAGCCCCTGACATTTCTACAAGATGACGTTAAACGTATTCTGAATCACATTTCATTTTGATAAGTCACGTGACTTAGACGTGTCACTTCCAATCTTCCATACATTTGAGCGATTCGATCAAATGTCACTTGGCTAGGGGGCTGGTCCGGTAGAAACGAATTTTAATGCCATCGATCGCTAAGTAGAATTCTAAACACGTGTCAAACAAAAAATATTTAGGTATTATCTTAAACTAAAGGACATTAGAATATAAGGGAATTCCGTCTAGTTTCGGACCCAACCGGAAAAGCTAAATCGAAACTAGTCGAGCATGATCGATAATATCGTGTACAGAAGTTAGATGCTCTATAACTTGCGTTCTACATTAGTCTACATACAAATGTCATTCCATCCAAAATAAGATTCGCGCTTGACATTTTTGGTCTGACTCTATATAACACGGCAGTAAACTACAGCAACATTTAGCACTTGGTCGTAAATGCGGAATTCCTTTCTTTAGAAAGTTGACTACACTAAGGGGCCAGGTTTGTTTACAATAATATTTAAGACGAACTCAATTCTTTGTGCAGAATTGTAAAGCTAAGTGCTCAGTGTTTATTGTAAAAATAAAACGTATAAAGGATCGAAGAGAAGTTCGAAGTAAACAAAATACATTTATTTTAGGATTCGAAGATGATGACTAATGTTATTTTTTATTATTTATTTGATTCAGACAGAATAGTTATAGGTTTTCTGTAAAAAAATACTTTATCTACTAACCTAACCTAACAATCATCTACTTTCATTTATTTTATAAAAATCTTTTTAGATCCGTGGTTCATTTCACAAACTAATTTAAATCAACAACAGTAATGAGCGAGGAGATCTATACCTTAATACATTTTCAATATGTTTTTGCAAATCTTTTCTCGATTTTATGGTGTCCAACTCGAATATTTATGGATGCAGGTTGCCTCCCAAAATAACAGAATTCTAAATGTAAATGACCGTATAAAGCCTTTTACGACGCAAAACAATAAAAAAAACTGTTTTAGAGTGACTAAGTTAAAAACCTGCGCATTACTTAAGGTCAAATTAACAATTAAAATGTAGAATATAACATTTAGCTTATTAGTGCTAAAAATAAAATCGTTTATCAAGAATTTTGTTGTATAATATATTTTTTACTGAGGCTTGAAGGTAAGGATATTTTATTTAAGTTACTAGCGCCTACTTACTATTTAAACTCCATAAACTTAATTTTGCTATAAATCTGTACATTATCATGCAAATTAGTGTGTTGACCTGTTATACTAATAAAATATGCGACAAATTGATCATGAATGGTCGATAAGGTTGTCGAGATGGCTTGTTTGTTCGGCATGGCGCCAACGACCGTAAAACGAACATCAAAGTTGCGACCGAGAGTAGGCATTTTACATGTAATAATAAACATTTGATATATTTTAAAAGAAATTTAATTCAATTTGTGGGTTCGGTTCCCACTAAGAACAAATCTTTGTGTGATGAGCATGATAATTTGGTCTGTGTCTGGGTGTCATTTATCTATAATATGTATGTATTTAGAAATATATAAGTATGTTTATCAGTTGTCTGGTTACCATAGTACCTACAGGCTCTGCCTAGTTTGGGGTCAGATGGCCGTGTGTGAGCTGTCCCAAAATATTTACTATTTATTAAAAAAAAAAAACTCTTCGCAACTGGACTTTAATTTCAGGTGTAACTGTAGATACTTTTTTTTAAGTCTTAGGTACTCGCAATTTAGACCGCATATTAATAGTAGGTATTCTCGTAACCCCTTGTGCTAAGCTAAGTGTTACGAGTGGGTTCATGTCGGTAGTGCAAGGGATGGGAGCAGAACCGGCAACCACATAGATCGCAAGACCGACGCCCTAGGCATTAGACTACCGCCGCTTATAACCGTTAGCTCAAAAATGCAATAAAACTTAATGATGTTTCTTCAAAACAATTATTGACTCCTCTTTCGAACCTCTATTTCCAAGTACGTACGTTAGTAGGCTAACGAGTTTGACATTCAAGCCTTGGCACTGAACATGACCTGACCAAAAGAAAAGTATTTTTTTTAATACCGGTTTTTAAGGACATTACACAGTGACCCCATATTGCAATGGGCACGCCACATAACGGGACTATATTATTTTAAATGTAGGACGCATACTTATTTATATTATTTGCGGACAATTACGTGATTATGTGTTAAAATGAGTCTGCGAAGACAGACCAGAAATAAATGTACTCCAAGACCTCAGTGCTTAATAGAAATCAGAGTCGGTCATCATATAGGTACATTAGCACACCGTTTTTTACATGATATACAATTTTTCAAAGCGGTATTTCGATTGATTTGCTAGTTCCATTGTTTACTAACTTATCAATTACTACTTATATCACAATTAGTTTTAACATGGCGATTAAGAAAAAAACCATATATAGAGGCACACACCATAATTTTAATTATACATACAAGACACAGGCGAACATAATAACCCTTTCTTGTTCAGGTAAAAAGTGACACTAGGTGATAAAAAAATGTAGTTACTTTACGGTTTTGGAGGCAATAAGAAAATGAAGACCTGAAGTGGTTTCAAAGGCCTAGCAAGTGACCTACCACAAAAGAATGTGGATAATGAACAAGATGGAGGCTCTGCAGTGTTGCATTCAATTAGGACGCTATTCTTGGATTCGAGACCTGGTTCTGGATTTAATATCTTAATTGCACATCTTCGCGAAAGAGTATTTAATACTCTCAGGAATAATTTAAAGTTTAGTGTTTAAAGAGAATCTGAAATTTATGTTTTGTAATGTACGCGCAAAATACAACTAAGTTTAACAGAGTTTTTTCAAGTAGGTAAGTAATTAGACATTTCAGCAGATGCTGAATGCAATGCTTACTTCAATTAGCTAATTGAAAATTAGCATAAAATAAGGAAAAAATCTATAAATGCTTGTAGGTACTGTTCACATTGTTCTCATTTTACATATTCTGTGTCGATGAATGGAAATTACATAAATAAACTAGCTGACCAAGCAAACGCTGTTCTGCCATATTCAAAAATCTGGAGAGGCCCACCCAAAATACGATCGCCACAATCCTCGAATACTTCTTGGATAGTCCCATCATTATTGTGATCATAAGCATAGACTTCCCCATTCATCCATCACTTAGAGGTTTGAAAAAAATGTTTGGCCAACTCGAATCTCGATATGCACACAAAATTTCATACAAATCTGTCCAGCCGTTTCGGAGGAGTTAGTGCGATACGACAGTTTTATATATTATATTCGAATACTTATAGGCACAAAAAAAATAGCGTAATGCTAGCGAAACGAAGGCGTCAAGTACTTACTAGGATATCAGAAACAACCAAGAGAATGAAAACGATCAACTATGTACATAATAAGCTCAGGAAACAAACTAACAGCCATTATAACGGTCTCAACAGTAATCTGCATAATTAAATATAATAACAAAGTACATACCAATACTATAATTTACTTTATTACTAACATTATTACCACTTCCAGAATATTCCATTGTGTTTTTAATTACATGGTATTTCAAAATAAAGGAAAAGAATTGTCATTGTTTATTAGTTGGTATTTTAATGAAGAAATAATGAATAGGTACGCATTCGGAAAAAGCTCTACAATGCATATTTTTCATTAAAAAAAAATTGCGAAATAATTATGAACAAAGAGATCTATCTGTAAAGTACATCTTGAGTTGCAGTATGTAAGCCTGCGGTCCTGTGACCAGCTGTTTCATCTGCTCGATTTTATTCCCGCTTCAAATTGGATAACTCATAATATATAAACTTGGAAATTATCCAATTTGTTGCAGTCGTTCGGAAGTTATGAAGTACTGTATACATTTCGGCAATTATTTTTTTTTCCGACTTCAAAAAAAGGAGGTTCTCAATTCGACTGTATGTTTTTTTTTTAATAACACAGATTTTAATGCATGCAGAGCGAACTTAAATTTTGTGGGACCTTCTTTAATTTAACTACATAATTATGTGTGCCACTAAGTATTACTCGCAGTTTCGAGTGCAGTCTGAGATTAAATTTTCATATTTTTCATTTACATTTTTGTATTTTTAATCTCATAAGGTTGATTCTATAAGATGAGTATTTTTTCCGAATTGCAATTTTGTTGACATATTTTAAAGACAAGTTGGTAAAACCGTGATTATATTGAAAAGACGTCAACAAACATTTAACTTAAAATCTGTTTTCATCAATTCTGTTAAAATCATATTTCACTTGATATGCTCCAGCACGTTACAACACTCGTACTGTTTACATAAGCGCAGCAGTTTACAATTCGGTAACGCGTCGTAATACTTTGATTGAAAACACGCATCACTTACCATCAACCATTTACATAGTCAAAGACAATCGCGATTCTTTTAAGCTGCGAAAACGTAACAAGTTTTCCACCGCGGAACACGCGATGCACGGATTCTACGTCCACTTATTAGCGTTTGATATGTTTTATGCATAGTGTGTTCGTGGGCGCAGTGGACGTCAATACCATTTACTTACAAAGTGAAGCTTTTCATACAAACATAAGTCACGTGACCCATCACTTTGTATGAAAATTTCATTATCCATTTTAAGATTTCGACCTATGTTCCTTGGGGAAAGTGGTTTAGTTACGCACCTGATTACCTCGTAGAATATACGCACTCCTTTTGAATTAATCCTGTATACACGTGCCCGCATACTCACAAGACTAACTAGGAGCCAATTTCGGAATGTCTTAGGAACAATAACCGGACACTTTCCCTTATAAATATCTAATTACAGTGGGTGTTACGGACAGCCCTCTATCCTGAAGCTGCATAGAAGAGGAAGAAACGCCATAGCACGTGCTAGTAGAATGCGGATGCGTGGCCGAAAAATATTTTTTTTATGCAAGTTTCAGCTGCATCGTACGTAAATCGACATCAACTCGAATAAGATTTATAAAGTTCACAATAATAAAGTAACATATAATATATTTAATAAATTAAATAAGAAAGCATAATATTGTAAATTAGTTTATGGTAGGATTTAAAACGTATAGTAAATGAATAAACATAGTAAATAAGTAAATATTATATAAGAAAACGTTTTAGATTCATAAACAAATTGTAGTAAGCAACAGAACTGTATAGTGTTTAACCAATAAATTATAGAATAAGTGTACCCATTTTTTTATTTATGAGAGCGCTACTATCGCCAACAAACTGTACTACAGTTTGGAGATTTTTTGATATATTTCCATACTGTATAATTATGTTAATTTTTTGATAAATAAATACATCAATAAAGAAAGAAAATCAATAAAAAATAAATAAAAAAATCAGGCCAGAAGAGCTGTTATGACAATCGATAAGTAGATACGAAGTTTATATTATGTATAACCCAGGCTTGTTACTATACCTACTAAAAACATTTAATTTTAAACGGTTTTCCCTAATAAAGATCTTCACATATCTCGTATAACGCTCAACTATTTCCTGTAGGAAAAACCACCTGTGGATGGATAACAATCAATATTTATTAGTTTCCAGCAAAAGATGATATTGAACGTGATCTTGAGTGGCAGTTGATGGACGGACACTGTGATTTGTCGCCATAATCTTATGTTCACGTAACCGACGTAACAAGTAGTTGCTTAGTGTTTTTTTATTCTTCGGCAATAATTAGAAACATGCTTGGTTACGTCGCACTCAATAAACTGCAGGGCTTTGAACGTTATCGTGTTTGCTAGCACATTTGTTTTGGAACAGAAGTTTCAATATAAAATACTGTTCTTCACAGTACACCTACTAACAAGTGCTTTCGTAACGTTTCGAAAAAAATAAAAGAAACTCAATTTACGCAGACAGGTAAGTAATTTATTTAATGATTTAAGGAGAACCTACAAAGCATACACCAGATACATGTTAAAGGCTGCCACGGCATGCATTAAAGAAAATAGTAAAGAAGTTAACAAAATAAACATGTTGTCCGACGTTGTGCCAACTGTAAACAAGGTAATACGAAGAGCCTGAATAGAACTTAACTAGTGTCCGACCGAAATTTCGGTTTCGGTTTCGGTTTCGGCCAGTTTCGGCCAAAAAATCAAGTTTCGGCCCGAGTTTCGGTTTCGGCCAAAAACGGCCGAACCTTTCGGCCGCGCCGAAACTTACAACATCGCCCCTTCGGGTCGCGCTCGGCTAACGATTTGGTTATATGATTAACAATTTGATTATTTTGATTATCTAATTATATTTGAATTAGCCATTCGAGGCTAACTGATTGTGATATTTGTGAGTATATATATATATATATTTTTTAATAAAAACGACGCCCGCACTAAGGAATTTAATCCTTGTGTCGCGGGGGATTCACAAACATTCAAATCACATGCACAAAGAACACCCAGACTTAGAACAAGTATCTGTGGATCACACAAATGCTTGATAGAATGTGAGTGCGGCATTTTCCCTCAAACCATGGCCCACTTATTGAACTGCCCAGCGTGTCCCAACACCTGGGCCCCAATTCTCCTATTTTATAAACCGTCCGATTGCAGTGTAATGATCGTAGTTTCGATTGATTTTGGCACATGTGGTATTCTTCTAAGCATTTAATCTGTGAAATCGTGTATGTCATAGTATCTTAGCACGATTGCCAATAATTTGGTAATCCCTTACTGACATTTCAAACTTAATGGGCTTTATTTTTTTTTACAAAATCGTCGACATTACGATCATTACACTGCCATCGGACGGTTTAAAAATAGGAGAATTGGGCCCCTGCACACGCGAAGATCTTTACAACGCCACCGACAATGCTGTCTGCGTGGCCGAGTACTGGTCTGACAAAATATAATCATCATATTGCCATTGATCGACACGCTAAGAAGAAGACAAATGCTTGTCCCATGCGGGAATCTAACCCGCAGCACGTCGCGCACAGTGGTAATTAGCCTGGTGCCCTATACCACTCGGCTATCCGTGCAGTTAAAATGTAAGTAACTGAAAATAAATAAACATAATATAATTATGAGCATCATATTTTAATAATAAATTTGTTTTATTTTATACGACCATTAAAAAATCGCTAACTTTGTGTTACAAATAATGTATTTTTTTTTCTTTATAGGGTAGTTAAATTTTCAAACAGAACCTCTGTAACTGTGCTGAAATTTCATTGTGATAAATCTTTGAAAGTAGAAACTTGTAATTATAGGTTGGCGAGATATTAATTTTAGAAAAAAACGGGCTTACTAACATTTTTTCGACATTTTAAGGACTTTTTTTTATAAAAGGTTCGGTTTCGGTTTCGGTTTCGGCCGAAACTACAATGAAACCGAACCTTCGGTTTCGGTTTCGGTTTCGGCAAAAAAACATGTTTCGGTCGGTCACTAAACTTAACTAAAAACAAACAAACATACTTAAAAACTTTTTGTGACAGTGTATTTTATTTTTTTAATATGTATTATGTAATTTGCTATCGTTTACTTACGTAATATTCGCAATGTCATTAACCCAAGGCGCCACGCCATTCGCCATTTTGGAAAGTAGTAACTTTTTCTATCTACTTATTTGTCTTTTTTGGATGTAAATAAGAAAGTCGGTGTTCTGCAGTAGCTACAAGTACCTACAAAAACATACATAAATAATAAATTAATTTTTAATAAAATAATTTAAAACTTTATGTACAAAGTGGTACACAAGGTGGACTTGCCACTAGGCATTTCCCTCCAGACAAACATTGGGTAAAAAGAAAAAAAAATTTTTTACACCTAAATAGTTACCTATTTCCATTTTATTATTATCTTGTATCTTTTGTTTCGCGGGATAACTTCAGACGAAGAAACCCGGTCCTTTGAAAGGCTCTCGTGGGGACAGAGGTTGTTGTTACAGATTACTCTAATATAAAATGGGATTATTATCAACCCATGCTATATGACTACTGAGCAAAGCTCTCTTCTTCCCATTCCTCTCTATCAAGAGCGAATCGATCTTTTACCTATCTCCATACCTAAATAAAAAAAGATTGTTATTGTTAGAAATTAAAATTATTCCATTTCTAGAACATTCGTGATAACGATGTCAAAAAGTACATTATTCTAGCTACAGGCAATTTGTTACTTGTCTCTTCCTTATGAAGATTTAAAAAATTCATGAATTCTTATAAAAAAATCTTAAATTAAGTAGGAATCATAGGTGTGTCATCTTTAAGTAAACATATTTGTTTCTTCTAATTTACAAACAGTTATAACGATACGTAATAATTTATGTAAAGTGCAGCCATTCTACATTACATTCATGTTATTGTTGATGTCAGATATTTTGTCATTTATGATTCCAATTAAAACCCGTATCTTTCCCAACCTTCATTGTTAAGTGGCAATACTTAACCACGATAAATAAAAAAAAGTCATTTGTTGCTGATCTGAAATAATTAGATAAATACAAACGCTAAATTAAAAATATACAGAGTGAAATTGAATAAATGCGACAAAAAAAAATGGGAGCTTCAGTTTCAGTAACATAGCAATTATAAACTGTTTTTTCTACAATCTAAATCGTTAAAAAAAATTACGCGATTATCGTTTTCAAAAGGTCCATTAATGTTATTATCTTTATTTAAGTACGAATTATCGGTATTCCAGCAAAATATTTAATATGCAAAATAAATAAAAAAAATTAAATCGTGCCCACTACACGAAAATGGTAGTACGCGAAATTCTTTGATACTTTAATTATTTTAACGCTTTTCGTAACACTGATCAATTATTTTTTAATTTTACATTTGATATTTTGTACATTTTCTTGACAACACGTATTATTGTATATTTAAATTTGTCGCATCTATTCAATTTCACCCTGTACATATATATATTAATTTTACGGAAGTGGATAAAATTCGGATTCCAAAATCAATGTCAATTACAAAACTATGATTATTTTTAAGCAATAACACAGTTAGTTTCGTAGATAAAAGAAAGAAGTTCTGTGGTTAATATCTATGTAGGGTAAATCTTGCATATTTGCTTAACCATCCATAAGAGACATTGCGGTTATGCTATTAAGAGAGAAGTCTACCAAAACATCTTCAGAAAGAACTTGTACTTAATTGTTAAAGTGGATCCCACTGTATCAACATAGGGTAGTATTTAAACGCAAGTCAAAAAATATCTTTTTACTATGCAATAAAATTCCGAATTCCCATCAAAATTACTGATTGCACAGCAAAATATTCAACACAAAATATCACTAAACACACTTCAATATATTTTCGCAGCGTACAGCGATTTTTCCTAAAGCAAAATCTTTTTCATCAATGCACAGCTAATAATCTTAATGCACATTATACATGTTAACTCTTTTTCTTTTAAATATAGCTTCTATTTTTAAATTATTTACAGCAGTTTTTCTAAATAAAACAGCATTTTATTAGTCACAGTCATCTTATTATTTATTAATTACCACATAATGAGATCAGCAAAAAAATATAAAATTAGATACAAAATTGTAATTTATTGAATTATTAAAGCGGGTTTTGCTTTCGCAGCAAATACGTTCGATCCTAATAATAGGTAGGTACTATATAACGACTGTTTTCGTTAGCCTTTTAATGTATTTTTATTTCAAAAATGATTCCGAATTTCCGATTAAAAATATCATCACGATTATTACATAAAATTTAATGGGTTTGCTCCGCCAAAAAAATAAGAATTGTCCTTATTCAAAATATTAAATCTACTGCCTAAAATACTTACTTTCCGACTACTTTTATCCGAATAAAAATGACGAAACGACCGATATTTATATAAACATAAAAATATAAACATAACTGTTTATTGCTATAATACTTTTCTACCAGCTTAAATTACGTTCTACTGAAAATTATGTTTTGGCATTTTTATCTTTACTTGCCTACTATTAATTCATAAATTACCTTTCACATTTAATAGACTGTGGTGCTAATTTAACTACAACGTTATAATGAAAATACTATTCAGAGTGGTTATAATACAGAAACTAATAAAAAATATAAAAATGTACTTGTAATAATACCTTTTCATGGTATAAATCCAAATAGCTGAGGTAAAAATGAATGATTGTAAACCCCCTAACCTATCTGTAATGGACAAGTAAAAACAAAGCAAGTCGCTTCTGGCACTCGCCGGCCGCTGCCGCGGCACGCTCGCTTCGCTCGCTCGGCTCGTGCGTGGGGGGTCGCAGTTCTAACCTAACCTAACCTACTGAGTCGAATTTGGCACTTAAACCTATCTGCAATGGGCAAGTAGGACAATAATATATCGACCCGAAAACCCCTGTGGGTATACCAAATTTCATAAAAATCGTTTCAATCGTTTCCGAGATTCCAATTAAAAAAAAATCCGACTCCCGACAACACGACCTAGCGCTATCTATATCTTACTCGTTTGCGCCACTCTGCACTCCAGTGACGATAAAGCGCGCGAAGTTTTTCAGTTAAGTTGTTCTGCTTTTAGAAATAATGCAATGTAAAAGGATTTTTTTGTTATAATAATCATTAAATTTGCCGAGCATGGCTTTTTGAAAATTAAGACAAATATGATGACCAGGTTTTGTTGTACTTACTGGTTAATATGCGACTGGGATAGTTATTTTGCTATGAAATATGGAACATTTGTTGTGCAGTCAGTATTTATGCTATGTATGTAGTATTTTTGTACAAACATAAATTTAACTGTATTGCATTATGAGGAAAAAAGTAATGTCATATTGATGTATAATTTCGAATTATCTGCAGTTTGAGTTTTGTTAAACATTTAGTTTATCTGTAGTGAAGTAAGTTATTTGCTGTAAAAAAGAATATAAATGATGAGTATGTATTGATAAGCGATTATTTATTTGATATGCAATTTATAATATCCCATCAACATATATACAATAGAAGCTATTATTTTTGCAATTTTTTTCTTACTTCTAATTAAGCCATTGACACTTATTCACCAAGACATGTTTCAAACGATTAAGGACAGTATAAATATTTTCAAAGTAATGTGAAAGCAGAAAGCTATCATTACCGTTTCTACTACAAAAACATTTTTAGACGTCCTCCTTTTAAAGTTTTCTATAATTAGAGAACACTAAAATACATTCACATTTATTTGCATAGGTAAATGTCACTAAATTCTCGTTTTGCATTTGATTTTGCATGTTTCTAAAGCTGTTTGAATAACTGGATCATTCTTAAAAAGGATCTATAAATAATTTAAAATTTTAAACAACGCACGGATACCCGAGTTGTATAGGTGACCACACGCTAATTACCACTGTTTGAATCCCCGCATGGGACAAGTATTTGTGTGATTCACAAATTCTTGTTACAAGTCTGGGTGTTCTTTGTGCGTGATTTAATGTTTGTGATACCCCCGCGACACAAGGATGAAATTCCTTAGTGCGGGCGTCGTTTTATTAAAAAAAAAGTTAGCTCCTATTAATTGAGGCTCATTGAGAATCTAAGAAAAAGTTATAAAATCTATCAACCAGCTGAGAATATTCCAGTTATCCTGGCAAAGACCTCTCTTTTTGTGCCATTTGAATAGTCTTATATTTTATTTCTTGATCACAACATTACGAGCATTAACAAACTATTGGTTTAGCATACAATTATATAAACATGAGTTTGCCTGAACAATGGAATGGTAAATAACCCTGCAAAGCTCCATAATAATATTTAGTACCTATTCTAACACCCATAACTTTCTCACTCAAGATAACGTTACCCTACAGTTTCTTTGACCTACCAAACGTAACATAAACGTGATAGTTACAGCAAAAAATGTCCACAGACAATACTTGACGAGTCACGTAACGTAACGCTATATAAATAGATCCACAGCCAAGTCTAATCCGCAAACTTTCTCCGTTCTGTGTCAAATGACGTCATAATCCACTAACTTGATATGTTTGATAAAGATTATCTAATTTGATTAATGGGGGTTACATCGTGGTGTTGAGAATAAATACCACATCCATAATAATAATATAGTGAGAAAGAATGTCCTACTGTCTGTCTGATACGCTTTTACGGCTAAACCGATTTCAACCAAACCCATTGTTATAGAATAAGCTGGAAAATCAAAAAAGGACGTAGGATTTACGCCGCGATAACCCATATTTATGCTCGCGAAGCGGTGGCCAAAAGTTAGTAAATTATGTAAGGTCATGGATTTTGTTTTGTGCCGCTGTCTCGTATAGTATTGCGCTGTATTAAACGGAGGATTATATTTGGTTAAAAATATATATATAAAAAGAAAATAAAATTCCGGAATATAACATAAAAAGTAGCCTAATGAGAGCGCAAATAGAATATAAGTATTTAAGAAGATGATAAACTCACAACCTTGTTGTTATTTGCCTTGCCATAAAAAATAAACCGTATTTTTCATTCAGTTTTCTTTCATACATAATATATGATAGAAAACTTCGTGAGCAAATCTGAATTCCAAAAATTGGAATTCATCTGAAATCGCCAACCCGCAAGTGAGCAAGCGTGTTTATAAAGGCTTGTTCTCTCTACATGAAAAGAGGCCTGTGTCCATCAGTGAGGCATTAATTATGAGCCGGTATTATTCTAAGTACTTACTGCAAAATTGTCATTGTTATCTATAGTATAGTTTTATAAGCATACATTTCGTAACACGCTAGCAGTTGTGTAATAAAATTTACTTGCTACCTGACACTTATTTACTTTCTACACATAATTGACCGCTTACCATGAAATTAAATGTCTGTTTCTAGATAACTAGAACAGTTTTAATAGAAGGAAAGTAGTCAGCAACTATGTAGATGATATTTATATAAACTTAGTAGTAAACATACTAATTATGTAAATACAGGCATAGTTGCAACGAATTTCTAGATTTTGTAAACCAGTTTTAATGTAGGTAGCTATTATTTTAATACATTTTAATATAAAACACCGTAAAATGGAGGATATTATGGGTGCCAATGCTGTTTGGACATGAAATTGTGCTAGAAATGTATTAAATATTTTATTATTCTTTTTATTCAATTTCACTACCACAAAATAGGTAAAAGCAGTGTACCCAGGAATATGGACGGATGACCTGGAAAGGTAGCTGGGTTGGATTGGATGCGGCAGTGAGGTAGAATATCGGATTTTGGGAGAAATAAAATGAATGAAAGAACATAAAAATTTGATGACAAAACTCCTTCATTTTAAGCATCAACATCATAATTATTGTAATCGTCTTAGTGAATATTTCATTTTCACTCTTCATATCTAGTATGCGTAATTTTTTGGACTGATATACGGTACGGTACGGTAGGTGACTCCCTGTATATCGATATAACCCCCGTTTTCAGGAAGGCTGATCAATTTATTCTATTACCAAATCTACTGATCACGACTATGATTTTGGCTGATTAAAAGACCAATAACCAATCACAACGCTTATCTTAAGGTTCCACAGATGATTAACTAATTTTTGTGCCTTACTGAATTTTGGGGTAAGTGTCGTATACGTGATATAACTTAGACAATAGCAACTTTATTTCCAGGCAGTAAGGTCGATTATCACGTTTGCTTTTTACCGATTACGTGTGAATGTATACGATAATTATAGTTTTAGCTTAATTCCCTATTATCACCATTAATCTCGTCGTTTCGAACGCAACATAAACTGGTTTTTCCAATTAAGAAGTTCTCTAATTGTACTCAATGAATGGTTTGTATCTTTTCCTTACGTCAGCAATAAAGGCTTAATACAAATAGAAGCTGTCAATTAAACGTGGGCCTTTATTTACACAAGATGTACTTACTTACTTACTAATATATTAGAATCTTATCTCTATTTTAAGAGAAAAAGAAATTAAGTAGCTTTTTTTGTTGTGAAATTCAATAAATGCAATTATGATAAACCGTAATGATGTTCAATGTATCCTCCATCAAGTGGGTCTACTAAAAATTGTTTACACGTTTATGTGAAATAACAGAAAATGAATAAATTATGCACTTTCGTTCAGACATTT
This sequence comes from Plusia festucae, assembly GCA_950381575.1. NCBI lineage: Eukaryota > Metazoa > Arthropoda > Insecta > Lepidoptera > Noctuidae > Plusia > Plusia festucae. Next base: position 3,558,196 of record OX494447.1, read on the forward strand.
TTGGTAAGTTTTTCTATTTATTTTTAGTTAAAACCCAAACTACTGAATCGATTATGGGACCACTTGTAAGGTAGGTTTAAGCCAACGTTGATAAAAATATTTCAAAATCAATCCACAACCACAATATAGCTGACGACATAACGTAACAAACATACAAAAAAACCGTCTAACTACCTACAGTTGAAATAAGAAATCATCTATAACCATCATCTCTTTTTAAGTCTCATGCGAAAAAAATATTGTTCTAGAAAAAAATAGATTTACTTACTTACATTCAATAGATACAGAACTCAAACTAAAAACTCTTTTCTCGACAAATTTTTAACGTGACATTTTATACAATAAATTGAAAACCGAACACTTATCAATTTCGAATTAGAATTTAGAACACACAGAAAATGAACACTTTATTCGAAAATAACGTATCGCGGCCACCATTTACCGTTGTTTTTCAATAACTAACAGTTAAAACTGCATTTAATCTGTAGTTAGGTAACATCGCGTGATTGTAAAGCTACTATTACTGTGTACTTACTATTATTAATTGCTTTATTCTATTCAGTTTGTACTTATTCGGTACTGTTATAAGTGTAGGAAGTTGCAATAAGTTTCCTGGTATGACAATGCTAGGGGCATTGATTACAATAATTCTCGTTTCTTCGATCAAGAATGGTGGGTTATTTGCATCTGATGAGAATATTACCCAGTAATGACACTTCTCTGGAATTTATTAAAGCATAATTTTCGGTACCTCCTTCTTCCTTAATAGATACTAGCTGTGCCCCGCGGTTCTGCCCACGTAAGTTGTCCCCGTATTACTTTTTTTGACTATTTTCAATTGATTTTAATATTTATTCTGCTATTCGATACAGAGACGAATTCAACTAATGGTTTAAAATTTCGGTAAAACGCGTTTTGTTTGTCTATCAAAAGGTCAAATAAGTCGGAAAATTAATTATTTACCCATTTGTTAGAATTAAAATTTATGAATAAACATACAGTATACTTACATGTTCTACCGAACTTGAAACCAGTAGTTAGCATATTTAACCATTGGTTGAGTTAACTCGGGAATCAAAAAACTGAGCCTTAGTGGTACGACCTATAACCTAACTTAGGTTCTTAGTTCCAACGAATATTCGATTCCGTGACAACTACTAAAACACAGTTTTTTTGTCGAAAGTGTTTAAAGTAAACAATATATAAATCGCTATGATCGAGAAATAAAGCAACAGCGACCTATGACATATTTTTGCCAAATTCCATACAAATTTATGGAATCTTTAATAGAAGAATGTGTTAGATTAGCATATTTTTGCCATTAATGTATACATAAAAGTACCCTATACACGTGGGGTCTTTCATCTTATCACCTTAATTTGATGGCGCTTGAATATCAGGTATTGAAATATTATACCTATATGGAACCAGTTTTTTTAATAGCGCTACTATTTACTTACTCATTTATATTTTCAATAATAATAATAATAATACCGGCCTACAAACGTCCCACTGCTGGGCACAGGCCTCTTTCCATATAGAGAAGGGATCTTTCAATATTCAGTCTAAAGATAAACTACAAAAAATATGTTATTCTATCTCTAGTATCCAAATTCACCGATAGATAGAATATCAAGAACGATCATTAGTAAAGATATATTTATAAAATTTACTTAATTCACACATGTAGTAATTAAATATTTATTCCTTTTTATGATAGAAGAAGGTAGTAAACTTTAAAACATTAAAAATATTAACTCATGATTTGTGATTCGGAGAGATACATTGTTGTGTTTATGCTTTTGTGAGAATTTACGATCATTAGCCAAAAATGATGTTACTTTTTTTAATATGACGCCCGCACTAATGAATTTAATCCTTGTTTCGCGAGGGTTTCACAAACATTCAAATCACATACACAAGGAACACCCAGAACTGGAACAAGCATTTGTGGATCACACAAATGCTTGTCCCATACGGGGATTGAAACCGCAGTACGTCACGCACAGTGGTAATTAGCGTGGTGTATCCAGTGACTGATATAAAACAGAAATACTTCTTAGATATTCCCTTCCAATATATCATATAATAACAGCCGTGTGGACAAGGCCATATCTGACTTCCGTAATAGCTACATAAATACCAGTGATGGCTTTTCAATAGATAATAAGTAGCAAAAAAAATTGTATTTGTTTATAATAATATCTAAACTTAAATAATACCTAAAGCTGAAGAGTATTATTTATTGTTACAACATTTATAATTATGTATATACGATAAAAGAGGTTAAGCCGCGCTAAATATATATTTTTACTAGCTTCTGCCCGCGACTTCGTTTGCGTGGACTTCAGAATTGGGTAAAATCGGGAAACCAAAAAGAAATGAAAGTTATAAATACTGGAATAAAATTTTTGCCCATGTTATCTGTCTGCGGCTTAGCTCGTAAATAATTTTCAATGTTCCCTCGGGAACTACTAAAAGAATGAAAAGGTATGCCTATATTCTTTTCCTTGTCAAAGGCTACATGCATGCCTAATTTCATCCAAATCCGTTTACTCGTTTTTGCGTGATTGATTAACGAACATCCAAACTTTCCCATTTATAATATTAGTAGGATAATATTAGTGGACATAAATATTTACAGCTCTGGCATTTAGTATAAAATTAAACACTTAGTAGTTAGAGCCTGTTCCTACTTACCCGGACCGTTGGTTTTTTTGGTGCGTCTCACGGAATAGAAAAATCTGCCTAAAGAGACGGACATGCTAGTGGCTGTACAAGTTATATATGATCCAGTTGACATTAAGATGGATCCGAGAAAACTCGTCTAAATGTGAACAGAGGTAGGTACTACTGCATTGGCATATTTGACTGCACGGATAGCCGAGTGGTATAGGTCACCACGCCAATTACCACTGTGCGCGACGTGCTGCGGGTTCGATCCTCGCATGGGACAAGTATTTGTGTGATCCACAAATGCTTGTTCCAAGTCTGGGTGTTCTTTGTGCATGTGATTTGAATGTTTGTGAAACCCCCGCGACACAAGGAATAAATTCCTTAGAGCGGGCGTCGTTTTTTTAAAAAATGATACAAAAGATTGGCATATCTCCGTCTCTTTTGGCGGACCGAAACAGACGGGCAGTCTAAGTGGAAACGAGCTTCATCTCTATAAAATGTGGTACCGTTAATACTGGAAAAGACCCATTAAATATAATAAATACTAACACCGAATGGGAGGACTTTTAAATTGATCAGCCTTGCAAAAACAACGTCTACATGCTTATGGACATGTAGTCCATATGTCATTAAAAAGAGAACCAGTTTTCTTTGAGTTCCAAGGTGCTTTTAACTAAATTGGAACTAAAGTGTACATTTATCTGTAGATAATAATGTCTTGATGTATTATTCTACACAGTTCGATTGTTTGTTTTCCCAAAAACAAAATACATGGTTTGTTCCTAATAAACGCACGATTCTGATTCTGATTCTAATTGCTTTACATTAAATATATTCCTGTTGCTGTCGCATCATGACTCCTGTCTTCATTTTTTAGGAGCTTTCTGCTACATCGTGTATACTCAGAGTTTTTCTTCGTAACTGGACACAAGTCTAAATTTGTCAGTTATGCACTAAATGCTTATAGTCCGGGAGGTAGCATTACATTTTATGTAGTGTTTTATGCCAATTTGTTGCCTTTTCAAAATATCTCGAATGAATGGTAAGCGAACCAAGCTGACGCAACACCAATGGTTGTAGATTTGGAAGGTTACAGAAGTGATAAAAAAGTCATTGTATATAAATGGATTTTACGGACAGAAACTTTTTTATGATTATTTTATATCAAAAAAATCTAGAGAAAACAAGAATCAGCTCGTAGTGGTGGAAAGACCCTCAGCTGACAGCTGCTCATGCGGCAGCTGGCACTTATTAACTCCACCATGCAGCTGGCGATTTTTCTTAGCTCAGTATGATGTAAGATCTATTTCTGGAAAAGTTTCATTCGGCGTACCTTCTATGTCTTATTTCATTCTACCACACTCGCACCCGCCGCTACTTCATTAGCTGCCGGTTGGTTCACTTATTGGTCAAATAAGATCAAACATTCATCGGAATATCAGCCGGCTTACTATGCAAACTTTTTTAACTTTACATGTTGCAAATTTTTTATTTGCAACGCTCCTCTCGGACTATAAACCTTGACCAACACACGCGTACGGTACGCGCTGACGTCAGCGTCGGTCAAGCACTAAATCCAGTCTAAATGCCCTATTTGTTAGTATTGCCACTCAATCGTTTCATGCCATAAAATTAATTGGGTATGAAATCGATATAACTACTCGTTTTATGATTTCGAGAAAATAAATACAGAATATTTTTTTAGTTGAAGTATACAGCTGGGTCTGACAAGATATTGTCTGTTAAAATAACATACGTTACGTAAATAGATAAACATAAGTACCAAGACATAATGTAAGCATGACTTCTCAAGATCAATCTTGCTTAAGATCAAAGAAATAAGAATTAGATATCTACCAGTGATACCAAAGTGATCTCACAGCTGAATCCAGCTCTACTTAATGTGGTATCAACAAATGTGTGCAAAGTATGCAGCGAATATTTATGACCTTGTCAACATTGGTAATGTACTCTTGATTAAATTATAGATTTTTAGAATTTCATAGGACCCTACTACAAAAGGAAATTTCTTAACCGTAGTTCAACCTACCATTTAAGCACCCAGAATTACGCCATATGTATTTTGGCCTATCATTGTAATTATTTTATCAAAATCCAATATATTAAGAAATTCTCCATCGTATTTCTTTGAGGGGTTCGTGGCTACGATTAAGCCGTACGGTTGGTTCGTGGATGGGTGACAATTAAAATCATACCGAGATCCCTACGTGCCTCGGAAAGCACGTTAAGCCATTGGTCCCGACTGCCATAAAGTGATCTTTGACAGTCGTTTAGTCATTACAATTCTGGCAAACCGTCTTACTATGGGATACCTTTTTTACCCAGCAATGAGTTTTGAAGGTCAGATAGGCAGTCGCCCCATGTAAAGTACGGTATTCAGCTAAAATCCGGTAAGACTGCTAGTCAACCCCAACATAGCTACGGAAAAGGCTAGACAGATGACGATCATCGTAATCATTTCTTTACAATTTCCAGATTTTAACTCTTCAGATTCTGTCTGCAAAAGATCAAACATCAGCAAATGAAAAAGGATCGATGTGGTCTGATCTGTGGAAATCAATTCAGGATATTGGACCGAAAGTGTGTAGGGCGATCAAGAATGCTTTTAACAGCGTTATAAACTGGTTTAAAAATTTACTCCAAAGAGATCATCATTACCACGGGGTCATCATATAAAACTAGGTCACATAAATCTCAGGATAATAGGTCTATTGAGGCATATTGAGTAGTAGTCCTAATTTTGCAGCAGCCAAATGCTACGAGAATTTTTTGGTAGCCAAAAACCCTCTGAATTATCACTGACTGGCTTCCGTATTCTGCAAATACTTGTGAAAGATTTACTACAATATAAGCCCATTTTTTTAATCCAATGCCAAGGAAACTATTAAACCTAGCTTAAATTGTGTGTTTAAAAGAGGAAAAATCATTTTTGTGTAAAACCCTAAATTTTCCGCATGGGTCCTCTCTACCCATGGGTCTCGTAAGAGGCAACTAAAGGTCAAATAAACTAGGAGAATGGGCAGCAGCGTTTTTCTAAAGAACGAATAAAAACTGCGGTCAGCAACCCGCTTGCCCAGCGTAGTCACTAGGGCAATAAACGCCCCTTGATTGCTTACCATCCACTCTACTACCATACAGACGGCCCCCGGTTCTCGGAAGTACCACTGTGGAACGTGGAGGACTGGATGTTGTGGCGCAACTTGGGACAGGCCTATGTCCAGCAGTGGACTGTGACAGGCTGAGCTGATATACGTATTGAACTATATTTTCATCCCACGGGTTTCGTATTTTTTCTTAGTGCAATGCTATGAAAGAAAGTGTAGGTACGAGCCAATGACTGCATGTATAGCCGAATGGTTATCTATCTATATATATAAAAATCAATTGCTGTTCGTGAGTCTCGCTAAAACTCGAGAACGGCTGAACCGATTTAGCTGATTTTGATCTTGAAATGTTTCTGGAAGTCCAGGGAAGGTTTAAAAGGTGTAAAACATAAAAAATAACAAAAAAAAAAATACTTTTGACAGAACGAAGTCTGTCCGGGCAGCTAGTAAGTCATAATTCTAATTACCAATCCCCATGGGAAGAACTTTTTTATGACTCATGAATGTTGATTTCAAGCCTGAGTGTTCATTGTGCATTTAATAAATTATTATGAAAATGTTTGTGAAACCCTGCGACACATGGATTAAAATCCTCAGTGCCGAGTCGTTAAAAAAAATGCAGATTGATGCAAAATTATGCACTAAAGTTTCCTTGTCTGTAGGTACATTGTAAGATAATTAAATAAATATGTACATTGAATTTAAAAAAACATAATTAAAACGTAAACTGCAATGTTATAATTACTTGGAAATAATAGTTTAAATAGTCTAGACTTAAAGTGGTAGCTTAACACATACCTACATAAATGTTGTCTATACTTAATAATAAATTATTGTTGCTAAGCGATGCACAAGTTCTTTTGCTTAGAAAAAATCCCGGATCTACAATTTATTAATACAATCAAGAGTACCAAATAAAATAAAAGATTATAGTATTTTATAATCTATTAATTAAATTACATTTAAAACTAACTGTACCCCGCGGTTTCATCTGCGTAAGTTGTCCTAGTAATTGTAATAGGTGGGATTCTAACCCGAAACCACACGATCGCAAGATCAACGCCCTAGTCATTAGGCTACCGCCGCTTTACTTTGAACCGTCCGGCGATCGAACCCGGGATTCAGAGCTGGCGACACTTTGAAAACCTTTGAACGCCACTCGACCACGGAGGTCGTCATACAAACGAAGCTTAACACACGTGCGTAGCGTGTGTGGACAGCACATGTGAGCAGCGCCTTTTAGCTAACAATAAACAACGCTTTTCATAAATAATTCATTATTGCCATATATGTATTCATATCTACATATATTGAGTAAAACAAGTCGGTATCTCAACATAGTTCAAGCTTGGATAATTAAGCCGTTACTTATGACTATGTTATAAAGGAATTTCTTTGCCATTTCTAGTGTATGTCTACGTGACAGGAGGCAGGGAATCTTGCTAAGCCACTTCTAGTCACAACAATAACCTAAAACTCGTTTTTTTTTCTCCTGCATGGAAAATAATTCCTACTCTGCTTCCAGATTCAATTGCGGAAAAAAAATCAAATTCCAAAGCAGTCAGGGTCACTAAACACTAGACCAACAGGCCAGTCAACAGGCTAGAGGATGAGTAGCGAGCTCGTTTCAGAAAGAAAAAACCTTTATTGTCACACCAATTAGCGCGCATAAAGACTTATTTACTGACATAAACAGAAAAGACATAAAAACCTAACAAATTGGATAATAACAAATACCTGTTGAGCCATTAAATATATTAACATTCCGTTATTATTGTGGCATAAGAGTGGGGTTAGGTGTGATGGTTGCAGAGCCTCTACGGATCCTCGCACATCAAGATGTTGATAAAAATAGTCGGATTACTTCTTTAAGAAATGTTATGAAGATAAGGTAAAAAACAATCTATAAAACACATTAATGGCTTGAAGACACTCGCAATGATAAAGGCCACAGATAAACGTTAATAGGCAATATACTAGTAGGTATTATTGATATTTTATAGGCACGCCAAAGATTAAACTAAACTACCGATACTTATTTAAGCCTAAAGTGCTTTAGGTTCAAAGATTCTTTATTTCCCAAAAGAACATAGTTCACTGCATGAGATACAAATAATAATAATGGCTATTATATAATCCAGTGCGTGTCGCTTAATACATAAAAAGAAACTACTACTTAAATCATATATCTTAAAAAAAATAGGTAAATATTCTATACAGTCAGGCGGACGTATTTCGCCAAAAACGTAACTCAAAGTGAGTTGCCTAAAAAGAGGTTAAATTGACAATATTGTATTATACAATTTATCCTCGTGTTAGCAAATCTGTGTTAGTTTTTTGAACAAGCAGGCCTAAGATACTTAAGCTTAAGGATATTTACTGCACTAAGTAAAAATACCCCATTAGCCCCTCAATTAAAATAATAACTTCACATGTTTAGTGAAGTAGTAAAGATCTGCAAGAGATTGGCGACACAGAGATGTCTCGCCGATCTGTTGCAGATCTTATTTTATAAAGACATTTAAATACTCGTGTAAACCTGCATGTAAAATAAGTAATTTCGCATGTAGATTTTCGGTTTTTATAAATCGGTGTAAGTGTTTAATTAATTAATCAAAAACCATAATAAATATATACAAACCTGAGAAATGCCTAGTCTATCACTCACCTACTCATTGTTAAGGTGCATTAAATTGCACGGAATCTAGTCAGTCTGGTATAGCATCAAGGCGAGCAACGGGCTGCGCAGGCGCATACTGGCTCCAATCCACAAGTGTATGGATTGGAGCCACGTTTACAACACAACAACCAATATTGAATAGGTCTTTAGCTTTTGTTCGGTCTTTAATATAAACCAAATAGTAATAGGATTAATTTAAAAGGAGTGCGTATAATCTACGAGTTAATCAGGTGCATAAAACTAAACAACATTTGCCTACAAGGAACAAAACGAAATCTTAAATTTGAAAATCAACTTAAAATAATTACAAACATAAGTCACGTGACGCCATGCCTTGTAGAAAATAGTCATGTCACTTGTCCAGGGGCCGATCTCAGGGAAATGAAACAAAAATGTTTTTTTTTTCATTCTCATATTTTTTTTGGGTTTAACGATCAACAACATGCTTACATAGTATACAAGTCATAGCTTAAGAGACGATACATAATTTACATTTTTAACGACAGACCTAAAATAAATATTTAATAATATTTATTTTAAGAAGACTAACCATATACTCGATTAATTATTTGTATCAGAATTCCCAAAAAAAAACTCAAAAATTCTCAAATTTACTTCCAATGACATTTTAAAAAGTATTACTAAATAAAAAAAAGGATTTGGTCAGATGGGGCAAAGGAATCATACCTACTTTATTAGTACTGTTTTAGTTTTTTGCTACTGAATGTTAAGGTCCTATTGTGGTTTTGTAAAAAACATGAGAAATCTGTATCTATGAACTTTATATTCCAAGCCCTAAGCAAGCTAATTTCCATACCTCAGTTTTTGAGTTTCTATCGACTGTTGCTCTTGCCTTTTAGTCTCTCTTACCCCACCTGACCTAATAATGTCTACTTGATGGTCCTCAAAGGTTTGATACCAAGTTTCTTGGCCAATTCTGCGATAACATCTAATTGCTTTCGGGAATATTTGATGGTTCCTTTTGCTTTCGTCTTCTCACTTATAATTTGTTCTTTATCGCCGGGAGCTAATACTGGCAGTGCTGGATCCACCTATAATGTTAATACTTATAAGTCTTTATTAGCCTATGCTGTCCCACTACTAGGCTAAATGTCTCCACCAAGCCCTCCTATAACCCTTTAACAACGTGCACCTGCTTCGATTTTGTTAAAATATAAATCAAAAATATATATTAAGTACATACATGTCTACCTAACAGTGCATAAAGTATTAAATACAAAAAAAAATATATAGGTAACTAGCTGTTTCCCGCAGCTCCGCCCGCGGTCTCAATTTTTTTTTATATAATTGAGATTTAAACTATCCTATCTCTCAAGTTGGATCGAACTGCACATGGTGTGCGAATTTTATTATAATCGGTTAAGTGGTTTAGGAGTCCATTGAGGACAAACATTGTGACACGAGATTTATATACTTATATTAAGATTGGTCAGTCCTTGTACAAAAATGTTTGCTTGAGATTATAAGTATATAATAACATAATTCAGTAAAATGAAATTGTATTTTTACAAATAACTACTATTATTTAATATCACAATCGCAAATTAGTCATACTTTCAAGTTTTAAGTCCATAAATCGATGGCCTAGAAGACAAATGAGCTAATTACGGATCTTCCAATTTTATTGTTGTTGTTGTTAATTCTTTATTGGTACACTATAAAATACAGAAATAACAAGTATCAGAAAAAGAATGTACCTACACAGGCGAGCTTAACCCAGAGTTGTGTTCTCTCACAGCAAACCTTTACAGGAGGACTGTTGATTCAAAACTTTTAGATACAAGTACAGGAGACAGAAAAAGACTGAATTATAACTATTATTTGGATGAAGACCGGTAGAGCATACTCGTTTGGCATTAAAATGTTACTTTATCAAAATGTTGTAATTAGAACATTTGTCTTCTAGGCCATCGAAATATAACTTTGTAAAGTATCATAATGTATCTAAATCAAGAATTACCGGCTCTAAGTTCCTCCAGGTTTGGAGACAGTCAGAGACTCTGTCCTGGAAACCAGGCGCAAAACAGCAAGGATCTATGGCCGCAAAACATTGCCCGAGGTCCGGAGGGCCAACATCACCGGCATAGCGCCACTGACGGGTGTGGTGCTCAGTGAAAGACCCTAAACCATCGTTGATATAATGCTATTTGCCAAAAATGCCTGAATACCGAAATGTTACTCAGTTTTAAGTCGCCATCAGTTTATTTTAAAAATCAATAGGAAGACATGATTGTGTAAAATTGGTAGTATGTAACTTTCTTGAACTGCAAGAAAGGGTATGGGTTTTTTAAGAAATTTCATAACTTTCAACTACTTCATTTCCTTTGAAATTTCGTGCTTCTGAAGAACTATGAAACGGATAGGTTTCCATACAACCGTCCACCCTTATTTTACCACTTTAAGGGTAGAATTTTCAAAAAGTTGATGGTTACTTCATATTAGTGGCTCATTTCACAAAATTTCAAGTTTCTATACCCAGTGGTTTAGGTTATTGAATAGGTCAGAATAAGAAATTCTTATATTTAGAAGATACTTAGCTATAATTTAAAATTATACCATTCAGAAAGATCACTAGCGTTGTGGATAATACAAACGTTCATTCCAGGCGGGGATCGACCTCCAACATGAGCAGACTTTACCACTCAGTTATTCATAACGTTTACTTGCAATATTATAAAATGTTAGAATACTGACCAGATAAACCGCTACAGAAAATCTCTACCATAGCGGCGAGGCCATAACCTTTGTAGCCACTGGTATTTTCCTCTCCACCCAAAGGCAGCAGAAGACCTGCTTTTAGCGCCTGTACAATAATTATTTATTAAAACATTCATTATTATACAGACATGCGGCTTATTGCTTATAGTAAAAGTATAGGCGTTTATATTGTAACTTACCACCTCAGGGTCAGTTGTAGGCTTGAAATCAGGCCCTAACGCCACACCTTTAACCAATTGCTCATCGTTGAGGGCTTTTATTTCAATCTAGAAATACAAGAAATTAAAAATAGGCCCCCGTAATGTTTTTTTTATTCAGGAGCTTTGATTGTTTTTCTGGATCCCGTATCTCGCAAGGAATAAAAGGTCTACGAGTCAGACTCGCACTTGTCAGGTTGAGGAAACTCAAATAATGTAATATATCAGCTAGCTACTAGAAAGTCATGTAATTAGCGTTCACCTTTCCCATAGCAACCGCAGTCGTTGCCATATCAATCACAAATTTTTCACCACAATTTGCTGGAGCCACCAAACTCAGAGGATTAGAACCAAGGGCTCTCTGAAATACATAACATTTTATATTGAATTTGACAATATTTTTCTTGCTGCTTGAAGTGGGACAGATCGCTGGATAGAATGGGAGGCCTTTGCCCAGTCTTAAGACGGTATATATAGTAAATTATACTCTACCAGCCTATTTCAAGGTAACTTTTTTAACTACGTACATAAAGTTATGTTGGTAATGGAGTTTCAGGGTACCTACGACCCAGCATCGCGTCGCCACTACGGTTACAAAAAAACCTAGAGTTGTCAACAAATTGGACAAGTTGAATGAAATGTTGCTTTTTTTTTCAAAGTTGTGAAGTATATGAAGTATAAAATTACTCTCTACTCCACAGTACGGTACGCGATGAACGTATTCTCTGATGTGTCCTATGCGTAGCGTGTCCGGGCGCTGTGGATGTTATCACTACCATTTTATAAAAATGCGAGGCGTGCGTAGCTGATCTGTCCGCCGTCTGATGCAGCGCCTTAACACCCAAATTCTTAATCGTAAACTAATAATTTTTACTGAACTCCATCTCAGTCTGGTATTTCCCTATCACAGTTGTGATTTCGTTCCCTCAAACAGCTTTTTCATTGAAATAATTTGAGACGATGCATCCATATACCTTGCATCGGAAGTAAGGTTGGATACGTTGAAGATGTTTTGAAGTGTCATCTAACCAGTGCTGTGCCATCTAAACTTTTACCAACTTTAAATGAAAAAACTCTCTTCTAAATTATGTCATGAAGTCCTTTTTAAGGAACGCCATTTCTGCCGCACCCTGACAGTATAGTCGTTTCTGGGTGTAAGAGAAGAAACGCCAAGATTAAAAAACTTACTTTTCTAGACCTGGTGGGAACCATGACCGGCAAAGAGTTGCTGAACGACAGCCCGACAAGACCCTGTTTTTCCGCTTGCAACGCCCAGTAACTGGCCATACCATAGTGATTACTTCCTGCAGCATTGTAACATTATCTGCTCAATCTGTGTACTACAAAGCTGGTCAATATCGACTACTTTAGGCTGCGCTTGGTGGCTGATTCTGATCATACAGCTTTTTAAAATGAGAATAATGTCAAAAACAGCCAAACTCACTGAATTATGAAATAGACGCGTCATTGTCTAGAGACTACCCGTGGTACTACAAAAGTTTGTGACTATTAAAATACTGACTCTTGGCAGAAACCCATGCGGCACCAGCTTCCAACGCCTTTTTAATGGCGATATTCATGCAGAAGTTGCCGACAGTCGCACCGAGGGCATTACCGCCATCCACCCAGGCGGTGGCCTCGGATTCATTGAGTATGCAAGGTTTTGCTGTAGGACAGGTCGAGCCTCCTTTGATTTCTTTTATGTAACGAGCTGTGAATACAAACAGTAAAGTGATATAGTTGAATTAATAACTTCGACTAATTTGTAATTGACACCGTGTACACAGATATTTTCCTATAATATCAAGAAGTAGTTTCAGAACGGAACAGCATTTCGTGAATTACGTTTCACGTGTATTTTTGCCCTGACTGGGTATCCAACGATAACATCCCCGTTTAGGGTCGTTCTCAAAAAAGTGGCACCGATCGATTTAATTTATCAATTTTTAAAAATGTTTCAAATATTGATTTTTACAGAAATCTATTGGCAGCGTTTGTATTAGGTTGAATTGATGAAAAGGAAGCAGATTTACAGAAAATTGAATGAGATACAGCCTTTCAAAAATATGACTTCACAGGTTAAAGAAACATTGTACAGGTTTATGAGAAAACATTACCAAATTATAGAGAAAGAAACAAAAAAACAGTGTAATCATGCAAAATCAATGTTTATTATTTAATTAACTGCAAACAATAACAGTTCTGATGGAAAATAACAGCTTCTATAACGAAAAAAAAACAAAAAATTAAAAAGGAAAACCTTCGTCTTAAAATCTAATTAATGAACTTTTAATCAGTCTGTAACAATCAGCTGACAATATGTAATAGCAATATACTTACTATATTGCTATTACATATTGTCAGCTTCTAAATTATAATAATAATATTTTGGATCTTGTATGAATAGAGTTCCTAAGCCAGTCACACAAAAATAATCAATCACATAATAATCGTAATAAATGATTATGATTATGATTATGAATTTGAAATTAATTCAACGAGGCGATTAATCGCAGGCCCTTCATCTAATATATTTTCCAAGAAGTACTTCTTTGGAGTTCCGGAGGTAATTCTATTTCAGACAGAGCTGAAAATGGTGTAGATCTATTAGAACACTTACTACTTCTTCTTCTTCTGTCTAGCACTCTAGTCTTATCCCAAGCCATGTTGACTTCGGCTGCCAGACTTACAAAATAGGTCAAACCGTAACCATAATCCTACTTCCTACTAATATTATAAATGTGAAAGTGTGAACGTTTAAATGTTTAGATGTTTGGATGTTTGTAACTCCATCACGCAAAAACGGCTGATCGGATTTGGATGAAATTTGGCATGCAAGTAGTTTTTGACATGGAAAAGAATATAAGCTACCTTTTATCCCGATTCCTTAATTAGTTCCCGAGGGAAAATTGAAAATTGTTTACGAGCAAAGCTCTGGGCAGACAGCTTTGATATTTTGTATTTTTCTCTATTATAGCGCAACACGGGTGAACATGTTATTCTATATTTTATTACTTTCTCATTTTTCATTTCTTTTTGGACCCAATTCTGACGTCCATGTATACGAAGTCGCGGGTAGAAGTTATAAATGAATAAATAGCTAAAAGGTATCCAAATAGCAATATATATAACCTAATTTAACTTTTTTACTGTTAACGTAAACATGCAGTAGATATACTAAGTATTTCATACCTAATTATTTCAATTATTCTTAAAAAAAATGCATTTGAAAAAAAATATATAGGTAAAATATCTTTAACCTGTTAACAATCTCTTTAACCTGTGCATTTTCAACAGGGTAAAGAGAGTCTGGTTAATGAAAAAACCTAAGTAAACATTCAATAACAACAAAACGGTTAGGCTGTTTAAAATATAATTTACAGAATCATATATAGTTACCTATTGACACATTTTAAGACAAAACATAACGAAGCAGTTTACACACAAACAAAAAAAAATAGGTCAGGTTGTAGACAACATACCCGTTACAAAATCCGATTGTGATATCTCGATGTAATTCCTAAGAAAACTGCGCAATATTCATCGCGTCTTTCTTTGACAGTGGTTAGCCAGATAGTGTAGGCTCAATTTGCACGGGGGTGAGGTGTTGCAAACATAATAGTGATCGGGTAATGGACGGTAGTGTGCAACGGCAGATTGTGGAGAAAAATTCTCTGGACACAATTTAAACACGGATATCTTTAAAACTATTAACATTCAGAGCTTATAGTTTAAATCACCTTATAACAATGATATAAAGAACTGTATTTGATTTTATTTGAACGCTTATTTATAGTATTTATTTTTTTATTTCACCTCAAAGTCAGACATATCGTGTTTGGACACGACAAGTTACTGAGAAAACGACATTACAATATTATTTTTTAGTAACTGTATGATATTAAACTTCTTAATTTTACTCGGCCTCCACGTAAAAAGTCTCTTTTTGTATATTAATGTGAAGAAATATATAAGTCACCTTAAAAAAAATACACTTATAGTCTAAAAACGGCCCGACAGGTTACGGTGCCACTTTTTTGAGAACGACCCTTTAGCAGTCAGACCTAGGCCAACAGGCCAGTCAAAGCAAAAAAAAAGTTAATTGACTCACGAAGTCTGTTTAGTCCATGGCTCTGATGTCCCACGGAATCGGCATGTACCAGTAGGTCCGCTTGGGCTTGCGCCTCACTGTCAGGAACGTCTACAGCTTTGAAGCTATCTATGATGAAGCGACGAACCTCTTCTAGCCTCACCTCGGGACTCCCACACCTACGGTAAACCATAATAACTTTTCGTATAAATAAAAAAAAATTTTTTTTTTTTTTGTATAAATAATAATCCCCAAACGAATTTCGGACTCGGTGGCCAATCTCAAGTGAGATCAGCCATGTACGCATGAGACATTATTTTGCAAACACAGGTGCACTCTGTTCATTCTCTCTCATAGACCGAGACGATTGGGGAGAGATCAGGCGCAAAATCAACGGTTTAACGTGCACGGGGGTGTAAGCACCGCCACAAGTCCTGACTCCAAGCGTTATTGTGTATTTCTAAACAGAAATCCCAGTAACTGTATTTGGATCAACCCGGGATTCAAACCCCTGACACCTCTTACACGGCGGTCGCGCTTGCGAACACTAGTCTAACGAGGCAGTCAAAATTTCATCTTTAAACTTGTCACCGTGCACATAAGTATAAGGATAATCATTAGCCCTAAACCAAGCTATCCAAGTTTTAAATACCAATTGTATAAACACTGTTTAAGATAAAGATTATGAAAAATAAAGTGCCGAAGTTGATGTAGCTTGAATAATAATTGTAACTCTTATTTATAAGGTACATGAAAGGATATTCTAGTCTTCAAATTCAATGTTTCGTTAGGGCTACCAGGCTTCAACTCGCATGGAATACTGCATTTATGCCAATTTGATCACTCACCGATGAGATATGTGTCGCACAAACATATTACTGGTAATTTAATCTAGTGTTTTCACATACAGCGGGTTTATAAGAGACCAGTTAATTCCAATAAGCAATTGTACCCTACTGTCCAGTTTGCCCAGCCTTTGCTTCCGTTAAAACATGGTTTGATAAACATTTAATTGATTACAACATACTATAAAATTTTTCCTTAATGCACTTCTATGAAGTGTGCATTAAATTACTTTCCAAAATGAGGAAAAAACGTGACTCGTTTTCTTTACATTGGAAGTTTTACTGACATTTGTCAGTTGTATTTGACAACCTCAGTGACAACATGGACAACAACATAAAGTATTGTTTTGTTGCACTATCTTTCAAAAACTCTAGCAAGTAGGTAGAAGCAAGTAGATTGAAACGCTCCATATCAAATCAATGACATGGTGCGTTTCAGAACTCAGAGTTCTTGATCTAAGTTTATATACATTACAACAAGGTCAACAGGTATTCAAAGAATGTTATAAATAAAATAATATATGTTACCTTCACAGCTACCGAAGATACAAATCTGCTTATTGCATTAACAGAAATAGAATAGAATAGAATATACTTTATTGTACACCAACATTTTAGACAAATTAATTACACAATGAAAAAAACAAATCTCATTAAAGGGTACAACGGTGGTCTTATCGCTAATAGCGAAATAGTGTAAAAGATACAGTACAGCCGGCGAATCTTGGCAAGTCTGATAAGAGCTACAAGAAGTTCGTGTGAGAAGCAAGTAGTGGGTGTGAAAGAGACAACAATATCTTGTATCGCTTTTTAGGCTCACCAAGATACATCGGCCGAAGAGTACCTAGGCTAATGTATCGATATACCTATTTAAAAGAGATAGCTATCATTTGAACTAATGTGCTTTGAATGCAACGAGTCATATCATGTTTTTTTAACAGACAGGATTTTGCAATTAGTTAAAGGAAATGAATTAGGTATACCTAAGTAAGGGACTTTTTTCACGGTGACTGTTTCGTTTCTCCTTTCAAGTCCATGGATACACGCAGGTAGCGACTTGACGGTTTTGTCTGCGACAAGAGTGTGCTGAAGTTGTTGCCGACTGTCACCGCGCCTATAAGTTCTTTTTCCCGGCGTTCCTTATTGCCAGGTCGTATGGAGATTTAGTACAACATTATTTAATATTACAGTATATAAATATGAAATTACAGTAAATAGGTAATACAAAAGTTTCAGCATTTTACAGTGAATAAAAAGTCTTCTTAATTTCAGAAAATTAAACCTAATGTGTTAAATACCTAAATAGTGAATCATTAGTTACTCTTTGTATCACTTAGAAAAGGTTATTTTTTATATGATAATATAATAAATTAAATGTTATACAAAATCAATCAGTTAAAGTTTAAATCTCATTTAATTTTCTACGTTCGTTCATAATTTATCCAATACCTAAGTTCATCACACGACGGCCTCTTTAGTATCAATATTAACAAATGACTCCATGATTTCAAAAAAGTTTTGTCTCCGTCGTCTCTCGTGCACGCACTCCGCTTGGTGACGGGTGACGTGAGCCGCTGCAAGCAAAAACTTTTTTGCCACGAGGTCTAATACAAAAGATTTAGGGCTTTTTCGCCCCTCATCATCCCAACAATCCTATTACCTTACCTTTCGTGTCGGAATGCTCGAGCTAGTCATTTTTTTTTTAATTTCCAGGGTGCTCATTTAACATTTTTAGAAGTATTTGGTCTCGATCAAATCCCTAAAGGGTATCCCTGTTATTATTGTTTTCTTGTAGTATTTTTGCGACAAATACTTATTAAATTATTGGAGTCATATTGTTTTCTGAGGTTTACGCGAATATTAGACATTGAAATAAAACTACTTTAAAACAAATTTTATTACGCAACTTTTGATAATCATACAATCTAAGAATAATATAATATGGTCCTCTGCCACAATATAGCTTATAATTTTAATACATCTTCTTCTAATCGTTCTCTTGCTTAGCATATCGTTTGAAGAGGCTTAATACCAATTCTCTTGGCCATCGCTCCCATGGTTTCTATTTGCTTCTGTGGATAGAAGACTGTTCCTTTTGCTTTGGTCTTCTCGCTGGTCATCTGTTCTTTATCACCCGGGGCTAACACAGGTAGTGATGAGTCCACCTGAAATGGAATTTTAAGAAGAATTTTATCTTGAAATAATTTGATTTTAATTTGTGTACAATTTTATGCAGACAGTTTTAAAATCGTAGATAAGTTTAGTTTGAAATTCGTTCAGGACAATTTAAAATTCGTAATCATCCTAACTCAACGATAGTATCGTTACTACTACTACTACTACGGTACTACGGTACTATGCTAAGCCAGCATATAAACATCCCAGATGTACCTGAAGGGTTTCCAGGTAGGGGTTTTCCAGTAATAAATTCAATAAGTGGTATAAAAAAGATGGTCTACTATCTAAACGTAGCTAATCTTGCTAAACGTTCAACTGCTACTAGGTATGGTTTTCTACTAAGCCTCAAGGTCATCTGTTTAAAATCGTTATTCTTCAGTTATTACCGGTTGTAAATTCCTCCAGGCGTTCAGACAGTCAGCGATCCTCTCTGCAAATCCGGGCGCGAAGCAGCTGGGGTCTATGGCTGCAAAGCACTGCCCCAGGTTTGGTGGACCTTGGTTGCTAGATAGCTCCCAGTTCCGTATGTTGTGTGCTGACTTGGACCCTAAAGAGATTGCTTTAGTTGATTAACTCATATTTATTATTTATCTGTCTAGCTCCGCATGTGAAACAAAAAGAATACTTTCGTTAATTTATGAAATTGATTCTAAATGCTTTAGGTTAACATATCATCATTACAGTATACATACTTGGATTTCCAAATGTGTACAACGATATAGATCTGGGTTACAAAATGTCCAATATGATGACTTCATATATTACCATTGTGGAAAAATCTTAAAAATGGTTTATGTCAGATACTTACCCGACAATCCGCTACAGAAAACCTCTACCATGGCGCTGAGAGCATAACCCTTGTAGCCACTGGTTTTCTCCTCACCACCCAGAGGCATGAGGAGACCAGCTTGAAACGCCTGCAGAATGACGTCATTGATGTTATTATTGTTACTTGAATCGTAAACACATTTAAGTACATTACTTAGCGAATACATTTTCGTACTTTTTATACCCAGCATAACTATTTAAAATAGTAGGTAGTGACTTACTGCATTAGCGTCTGTAGTTGGTTTTCCATCAGACCCTAAAGCCCAACCCTGAGGTATTGGCTCATCCCTGTGGATCTGTACTTCAATCTGGAAAATCCCGAATATTTTAAATTCATTTCTGACATAGATTAGGTAGAGGTACTCCACGCAAAAAACAGTTTAATTACAAGACAAGATATTTCATGACGGATAGAATTAGAGAGGCGTTGGGAAACATCAAAAGAGCAAGATTTTATTTTTTGACGGTACTGTGTAATGAACTTACCTTTCCCATAGCAACGGTCGTGGAAGCCATGTCGACTACAATTTTGTCACCGCCAGTCGCTGGAGCTGCCATAGCAATGGGATTCGTTCCTAAGGCCCTCTGAAACACGATTTAACCTCTAAAATTAGAAAATTTTATAGCATTTGCAGCATTCAATTGCTCTTAGTTGTGTTTGAATTAAAATTACAACCTCCATAGCAATAATTAAACTTACGTAAGCTATCTTTTGTTTATATAAATTACCTGTTTTGATCTAGTGGGAACCATGATTGGCGAAGAGTTAGTGAAGGCCAAGCCAATGAGACCCTGTCTTTCAGCTTGCAACGCCCAGTACCCAGCCATGCCGTAGTGGTTACTCTCTGAGACAATATTGTAGATATTTTAAAATATATTACCAATTATTGTTCTTTAAGAGCCACTCCAATTAATATCTCTATAAAGGTCTGGACCCGAGTGCCCGGCGTCCCATACCGGATGGCAACGTAGAATAGGAACATAGGCTCCGCAAAATCCGGAAGTGGATGAGGATCGCGAACACATCTGAATTGTTCCGCCTCACAAAAGATAGAGATAGATGCCAGCAGCTGGTTGCTGACCTTCATACATACCAATTAAAATACCACAAAACATTGAATTTCTTCATGTTCTGTAATACTGGCCTGTAATAAGTGTCCCACAGCTGGGCACAGGGCTCTCCCGTATATGGAACTGGGAAGGAATGAGCAGTAGGTAATCAACACGCTTTCTCATTGCGAGTTGGCGATTTCAGATTCCATTTTTTGGAATCCAGGTTTCCTCGTGTGTTTTCCTTCACCGTTTGTCAATGATTTTAGAATAATTAAGAAAGTATATATGACTTTGAAAAAGTCACATTGGTACTTGTCTGGGTTTGAGCTTGCAACCATGTGCATACGAGTCCGATCATTGAACCGCTAGGACACCACGACGTTCGTGTTCTGTGATCTACTCTAAATAACCTAGCACACGATCAAACTAGATATCATCATTTTTGATGACCCCGATCCTTACTGTGGTGCCGACACTACTTAAGCACATAATTGTATTTCTCAGGACTTCAATTTATAATTTTATATTATCACTAACGTTTGGCGGAAACCCATCCAACACCACACTCTTTCGCCTTCTTCATGGCGATATCCATGCAGAAGTTGCCGACGGTCGCTCCGAGGGCATTATGGCCATCCACCCAGGCCGTCGCACCGGACTCCTTAAGAATTTCGGGCTTCGCCGTCGGCACGCAAGTGCCAGATTGGCAGTCGTTCACGTAGAATTCTATGAAAGATATAAAAAAATGGGTTCGTATACTTATGTACGCTTAGGAAAAAATACTTCTCATCATTAAAACTAAATGATGCAGTAAGACTATTCATGTAACAAATCAAACTTGAGTACGTCCTATTTTCTCAATATCAAAAAAATACAAATTAAATATGTTAATTTAAGCCAATGAAATAAAATATGCCAATGGCCACAGGTATAAGACGAAATGTCGCACAGTTTTTATTGGTAGATATAGATTTCACAAAAAAAAACAAAATTATAAATTACAAAATCTAAATCCCCTTTGATTATTTGCTTGATTTTAAAGGCTTTTCTGAAGGGTTCAAGTGCGAGTCGGTCTCGTTTTTACATTTTCGTACTTTTCCGTGGGAATTGGACCATTATACTATTCAAATAACCAAATTTATATTCAAATATATCTTGTTTACTCACCAAGGCGGTTTAGTCCATGGCTGTAATGTCCGACTGTGTCAGCATGCATCAGCAGGTCGGCCTGGGCCTTCGCTTCCGAGTCAGGAGCACCCACCGACTTGAGAGCATCTTCCATGAACCGATGCACTTCTTCTAACTTCACTTCCGGCATGGTTTCGACTAAATCTGTTGAAAATTAACGTAATAATATAATAATAATACCGGCCTATAATCGTCCCACTACTGGACACAGGCCTCTTCCCATAAAGAGATGGAATGAGCATTGAAAATGAACGCAGTAATTAAATTGTCACCACAAACTGTTTTTAAAATGTATATAACATGGAGAAAAGAGGATCTTATAGTGCAATTTTTCCCAACCGTTCCAGTACTACTCTACCGTCTCATTCACACGACGACTACAGCTGCTTTAAGAGTTCATAGCAATCTTGCAGGGCCAAATTCACAAGTTTAAGCAGTTATTACATTATGTTACCAGTACGAGTACCTATATGTAGAGTTAAGAGAACGTTATGACTTTCGACTCACTATACTTTTTAGTAAAAAATCCGTTGAATGGCCTAAAACATATAATATACTAACACTACCCGATGACTCTCAGAACACAAAAAATACACACGTTTGTTTGGACTCAGAGATTGACCCTTCAACTGACCAGTATTAAAAAACACCAGGGAGTAACTTATAAGGTCACGATTTATTTTGCAATTAACTTTAAATAGAAACTTTACACATAGAACCTACTTACAACCTACTTTACACACTTTACATAAACTTTAAAAGTACATACCGCACAAAATTAGGTTCATCTATAACGAGAAACAATAAAAAAGTGTCAATATTATGTATTGTCCTTTATTATTAAAGGTTGTAGTTATTCTAAGGAGGAGGGATTTATCAAGCATGAAGTGTGGCCAATTGTGGTTAACAAATAGAAAGTACTGGTGTTGAATGACCAAGAAAATTAGATTACATATGAGGAATAATAACGCATATAGGTGTCAATTTACATAGGGTGATGTTTATATAACATACTAGCGACCCGCACCGCATTCGCACGGTTGCAGAGCTGGTAATATACTACAAAATGTGTTTATTTATGACGTCAAATTATAGTAACCTCTATACTTATCAGTGTTTCTCTGCTACATTATGCTTGCATGACTTAATCTATTAAGAAAACCACATCAAAAACCGTTGAGTCGTTTTAATGATCTAAGCATACATAGGGACAGCGGGATGTGACTTTGTTTTATATGTACTATGTAGTGATGTTGATTTTATTCCCTAGGGCCTAACCTTTAGTTCCTATTAATGTTATATTATTTTATATGGGTGTTTGTGGTACCTTCGTTGTCTCTGGATTCCATAACACAAGTGCTTTAGCTACTTACTTTGGATTCGGAGCAATGTATGTGATGTTGTCCACATTTATTTATTATTTATTTATATAAAAAGTACCTATAGTAGGTATCTAAAGATGGTACCCTATAGACACGAGTCCACAGTTTTTTCAATGAAAGTAATTGGACAAAAAAAATAAAATCATAGAACAACGCTCATTTGGTAATACCTATTAGATATAACTTTAAGGGCTCATAGATCACTCGTTGCACGAATTTACGCTCACGTAGCAGATAATGTTAATTCTACTATTTTCATATTTTTCATCTAAGCCACCTCAGTCGAACATTCCGCAATGAGTGAAAAACAGAGACAAGAAAATCTTCAAGTTACACTTACTTTTAAAAGCACCTCGATTTGAAAACAACCTGTATAAACGACGCCAAGATACAATTTGTGTGACTAATGAACTGTAATACAAGATACTAAAGGCAAGATTGATTACAAACTAACATATTACCAGGAACAAATACCCTTTTATACAAGAGAAAATAAACAAATGCACTCAACCGACAACATTACTTGGTGAAAAACTGTCAAATTGATTTTTCCACGACCTTGTGTACGTATAAAAAAACAATTGAGGCTTAATAGTATCGAATTCGATTTAATCTAACGCGATTCTTTTGTCTATTTAGTTGGAGTTAAGGACGCGTTCTCCTTGATGATCGGTCAAATTGGCAAGAGGAGAGTTGCGTATAATGGCCACTAGGCAGCACTGAGCTTAAGTTATTTTGGCACGCTTCAGTATGACGTCAGCATGCATTATAGACCAAGACCCGAGGGACATACTTTTAGCAAATAATAATCTATCGAGCCATAAAATGCAGTTTTCACCAATAAAGTGATTGAACAGGAAGATTTTTTGAAGTGAAATCTTCTTTAGCTGCGATGTGCACGTTTTGGGTTGGGTAAAAAATTAAAACTCGCGTCGGGACACGTGACCCTCATCGAAAATTCCTAAGACGCGGCGCAGGGCGCTAGGGCGGTGTGAGATGTCATCAGTTACTATGTATGTCAATGGGTGTCGGTTTCATATTTTTTATTATATTTTATTCAGGTAAGGTTTCGATCGAGTCTATCGTACTCCTTGACGATTTACGCATTATAGATGTAATATTTGTAACATGTTTATACTTTTATAATATCACAATAAGCACACGTGCGGAGTAAGTTTTAAAATTGTTTATTTAAAATTTATAGAGGTGTATTTTACCACATAAATGATAGTACTTTTATACTGATAATTAAAGCAGGTCATGCGAAATTATTCCCTAAACATTTTAAAAAATATCAAAATGTACAACGTTATGGAATCAGAGACAAAGAACGTACCACAAACACCCAGACCCGAGACAATATAGAAAAGTGTTTTTTTCTACATTGACCCGTCCGGGGATCGAGCCCGGGACCTCAGAGCAAGCGATACCTTGAAAACCGGTGTACACGCCACTCGACTACAGAGTCCGTCAAAATAAAAATAATGGTATATACATACATTGTTTGTTTGTATGTGTCCTTGTGAGTATGTAAATTTGTAATATTACTACACCATTTAAAAGTACTTCAAATTACGGTTTTATTTTGTCTGACTCTATTATATTAATTTGTGAGCTCACTGGAGTCGACAATGAGTGGAGATTTAAGAATAGTTGGAAAATTCAAAAGTGCACGCCTCATAATCTCATTCATTACAATAAAATTAAGATTATTTGTAAATAATAATTAAACTACATCGAATTATACCGTGAAAAGTAATAGGCTTCTATTCCTCAAAATACTGAAGCCTTAAAATAGTGAAGTATTTCGCTCGTTATCGTTACCACAAGATACGGGATCCGTACATAAAGACACACGGACGTCCAAGTCAGAACTTTTTTAAACAATTTTTTAATTCGTTTAAATAATAAAAAGAGATTTAAAAATATCATGAGTGTTAAAAATAGTGTTTTTTCTCAACATTTGTCTATTTATATTCACTTATAAAAGCAATAAAGAATAAAAAAAGTGATATTTTAAGTTCGAGAATCACTCGGTGTGCGTAAACTGACAGTAATACCTACCTCAACGCTTCGCTTTAGATGCGTGCAAAAAAAATAGAAATGACAGAAGTATTATATGTGTGCAAAAACGCAAAATATGTCAAGTTTGTATAATAGGTACGTACTTATAAGGTGCAGTTAGTATTATGAGACTATCCGGAGAAACCGGAGTGATCGACATAGCTTGCAGAGTTAGTAAGCTGAAGTGGCAGTGGGCTGATCATGTCTGTCGAAGAACTGATGGCCGTTGGAGCTGAAAAGTCCTTGAGTGAAGACCGCGAATCGGCAAATGTAGTGTAGGACGCCCATCAGCTAGATGGACTAATAACCTGAAAAAGGTAGCCGGGTCCGACTAGATGCGGAAGGCAGAGGACCGGGTGTTATGGCGCAACTTGGGTGAGGCCTATGTCCAGCAGTGGACCGCGATAGGCTGAGTTGATTGATTGATTTAAGCAAGTAGGTACTCTAGTACTCTAAATACTGGAGTTAGCAAATTATGGTCAAAAGAATTATGCCTTTATTTAATTAAAAGCAATAATTCTACATTCATTATATTTTGAAATTATGCGTTGAATACAATGCGGAAAATGAGCACCTTGTACTTTTATGGTATTAATCATGAAGCCCAATTCTATCTTACAAAAAAGTAAATTAATTGAAAGAAAAACAGTCAAATATGAATTAGGATTATATTTTTTTCAAAATTTATGCGTTTCCGCAATACCAGATGTCGTGTGTGCATTATCCTGGCTAAGACTTACGTAAAAAAAACTCGCAAATCGAAACGAAAAGTTTACATTTGGATAGTCTGGTTCATGTTTGAAGCAGCGAACTCTTTAATGAATGATACCAATTTTTATTGCCTAGAGAGTTTTCAAGGTCCTGAGTAACTTGCCTTACGATATAATATGTACGAAAGTCAATGCCAGTAATATTTCTACTTGCTATTTTGATATGTTTCTTTACCTAACTTTAACTCCACTATCTTCCTTTAAAAAAAAATATAGTGTTCGGTAACTGGTCGGCCTATAAAGTT
The DNA here is from genome assembly GCA_950381575.1 of Plusia festucae. Lineage (NCBI taxonomy): Eukaryota > Metazoa > Arthropoda > Insecta > Lepidoptera > Noctuidae > Plusia > Plusia festucae. The sequence continues at coordinate 3,584,256 of OX494447.1, forward strand.
TTAATTTGAAAACAATATTAGTCACAATCTTTCCCCGGATCTCGAGCTACACATAAGACAAAAATTTTGAAATGAAAATAAATAAATTACGTCCTCGATTTACTTTTATCCAAATTATGGTCGAAGAATCTATAAAGTAATAATGGTTCACAGTTTAATTCATTTCTTTTGAAATTATTCACATAACTGCAGACGATAATGTGCGAAAAATTTTTACATAAGCCCTACCTCGATGACGTCCCGCAGGACACTGACAACTCTGACAAATGGCTCGTTTATCGAAATTTCATAGAAAATCACATAAAATGCTCGATATTTTAAGTACGGACGTTTAGAAATTGGAATTATCATTGAGAACCCTCCTAAAATGAATTATCTACTAGTTGGTACTAATTTTAAAAGAAATGGAGTATTGATACTCGTATAAAACGAGATTTAGCTTGCGAGTCGACTTTATTTTCGGATTTTTTTTTCATCGATAAAATTTTATTTAATCGTGTTTCCATCCAGTGAAAGCCTTCAGGAAAAGATGTATCTTTTACATATATTTTTATCAAATCATGAAATCGGTTCTATAACATGCAAAAACGGCTTCCGCGGGTCCGTAATAGAAAAATATGTGAAAAATTTAGTTTCAGTTTGTATTTTTTCTGCGACTATTTGTGACACTTTTACATAATTTGTTCTCCCAGATTTAGAATAAACTATATCTGCTTACTTACAGTATTTTTAGAAATCTTAAAATATGTAATTTGTAGAACAAAAAATGTACCGAAACACAACCTAGTATCGTAAAAAATTTTGAAAATGGCAACGGAAGATCGTTTTTACTATATAAAAAACTATAAATCTTCATAATGTTTTTCCCAGCGTTTGAAGATAAAGAACCAATCTATACGTGTGAGTTATTAGTTATATTTGATTTGATTTAGTTTAGTCACAATATGTACCGAAAAACAGCATAATTTTGACAGAATTGAGAACGCGTCCTTAACAGAAAAAACTCAAGGATATGAGTATACACCTAAGTTGTTTTTAGGTTTAGATAATATTTCCGTCATATTATTATATCATAGACAGGTTTATTTGTAAAACACCTGCTACCTCGCAGGAGTATATATATATACTCCATCAATAAATATCAAAAGTAGGGCACTAAAGTTTCAGTATGCAAAAAAACTAGGGTAGGCAGATGACTTGAGGAAGGACACCGACGACATTACGTGTGTGAACACGAGATTATGAATAACTGACACTTTAAACAAAAAATGTTCCTAATAATTGGTTGAGTATATTCAACATTTTCTACAATTAGGTTGTGCGTCACTACACCTTTTTTCGTTCTTCCTAAACCAACATCACAAAAATAATATTCAACAATCAATTTGTTGACACCTTTAAATCACGCACCTTTAGTATCAAAATCTTAATATTAACTCCGCAACAATAATACAATAGTAGTACTGTAATGAACTCAAACAACAAACTGCTGTTCACTTTATCAGTTTATTTATTTTAATATTGTGTCATTGTGTAATTAGTACACTTATTGCCACATTAATAAGCATTGATAATAAAGAAGATGGGACGAGACCGGTTGCAATTAAAAGATACTAAAAATAACCCAATGATAACATGCGTTCAATAAATTACAACAATACTTAACCCCTTCAGATAAAAATAACGAAGCAAATTGCTGTTTTGTAAAACTGGTAGATATAAATTTCGGCAACAAAATTAAAAACTAAAAAAAATTTTGCGAATGTTGTGGTAACCTGGAAAGAAAAAAAAATTGTTGCGAATGTTGTGGTAAAGTGGAAAGAAAGAAAAAAATGTTGCGAATGTTGTGGTAACTTGGAAAGAAAGAAAAATTGCTTCGAAATTTGTGGTAACTTGGAAAGAAAAAGAAAACTGTTGCGAATGTTGTGGTATCTTGGAAAGAAAAAAAAATTGTTGCGAACGTTGTGGTATCTTGGAAAGAAAATAAAAATTGTTGCGAATGTTGTGGTAACTTGGAAAGAAAAAATAATTGTTGCGAACGTTGGGGTATCTTGGAAAGAAAATAAAAATTGTTGCGAATGTTGTGGTAACTTGGAAAGAAAAAATAATTGTTGCGAACGTTGGGGTATCTTGGAAAGAAAATAAAAATTGTTGCGAATGTTGTGGTAACTTGGAAAGAAATTGTTGCAAATTTTGTGGTATCTTGGAATGAAAAAAAAAATGTTGCGAATGTTGTGGTACTTAGAAAAAAGCATGCAATTTTGTGGCTCCATGTTTTCGTCCAACAGTGTAGGTAAATAAAAGGTTTTGACCTAGCGGCACATCATAATCACAAAGACACAAGAAGCTGTATCATAATTGTCTTTCTGATAATAAGTTGCGAAATAATTTTTATACTGGCTGTAGATAAATCCGTAAATCTTCTACGCATAACGCAGGGCATGTGATTTCTGATACCTTTTTTGCTAGAGGTTGAAAAAAACCTTACTTAAAGCAATTGAAAAATCCTTGGGAAGGTTTTTACCAAACCTAACATTTTAGTACTTTTAGAATAGCTTTCAATCATCGATACGGTATAACTCAAAGGGGATCCAAAATTAAAAAAAAACTTGTCTTGTGTGCTTGAGCTGTCATACCCATTGACCACGGCCTTTGCAAGTTGGCCGAAACCTCGGGAGAAATTAGGTACATATTTATACCTTTATTATTGTATTACGTACCTACGCGGTTCAGACCCTTTGCCTTTAATTTGTATGATGATATTTGATATTTTAATCTAACTTTATGTTCCCGTCCAAATCTTTGTTTATTATTCCAAATCCTACAAATCATTTTCTTCTTCTGTTTCTAATTAAACTGCAAAGAAACGATGTGTGCCACCGAGATCATTATCACTGAATAGACGAGACCTTGACGGGTCTCAATGTGAATGTCGCTGCTATTTATATCTACGGATACCTAGTTATGTTTACGTATACCTAGTCACCATGTAGCTACGATTCTATGTAGCTAGTAGCTACGTGTGTACGTGATAGTAAACGCATCGTCTTCACATGTTAGTGTCTTTTACATTTAACTATTTAACCTATGGAGTTTTTTGCCGGGTCTTCTCCATAGGAATGACACTATAGAACCGCGAAACTAGAGTCATTTTACGTTTCGAAAGTGTCTGGAAAAGCAGACTTGAAATAAAAATATTTTGTGATTTTTATTTTATTTGAATTTATTAATGTTGAGTTAATTTAATACGTTAGTGCAAGCGTGCATTGTGCGTGCGTATGGTTGTTTCTTGTGATAAAACAGTTCGTGTATCTAACTCAAGGGCATCGTCGCGACGAAGTGTTTGAAAACTGGTTTATCGGAAGCGCAAAACCTCTTTAGTGATGTAAGTATACATGTAAAATATTTTACCTGCCCGCCGACATCCAATAATCGGTGACCGATTTTTTGTAGGTAAAAACTACCATACTACTGAACCTACTGATTACCATTGCCGCAACGCACACACCCTACAAATAGTCAATCTGAATGGGCCCGATAATTAGTCCTCCTAAAGGTCCGACGTTGACGGGCAAGTTTTGTGTGACTGATCGCTTTTGTTTTTAATCAATACTACTTAAGAGCATTGCCCATTTCATAACACTTGTTTCAATATTATTGTTTGATGTTAGGTGAACAGTTTTTATGGTATATTTCTTCGTAATCAACTAATTGGACTGTAAACATTGCGAATGTTTAACTCTACAACCCCTGACTCCAAAAACTCTTCACATTAGCCAAATTACGTGACTTGGCCGTTTCGCTACTATCACATGGGCCTAAAGTGATAAAATTAGATGCATTCAATGTTCGTTACTTTTCAGTTACCTACTACAATATTTACTGTAGTAAACCTTAGCCTTATTTGAAATTTTTCTTTGATAGACAGAACCTTTACCGGGTTTCATACGCCTTTTGATTATGCATTTACTTACTTACTTATAGTCCAGGATCCATGGTCCATTTTTGTACTTGATTACTATCAAGCTAATTTTCCGTGAGTAGCTTCATTTTGATGAGACGCTCAACAATTCCTGTAGGTACGAAACTCTCGACTGTGGAAGCTAACAGAGGTAGCAAGGATAAAATAAATCGATTCGATGATTCTTAAATATTTATAATAACAGATTTTTTTTTGTTAAATCTCAGAAAATTTGTCCTGCAAATCTATGGTTTGATCAAAGAGTTCCCCTCCTTCCAACATGTATCGTTAGCGAGGTAATCATAAATTATTACTAACCAGCTGATTTTCATTTATTTCTCAAGCGTCACAAAATAAATGTTGAATTTTTGGTAGATTTCACTCAACAAGAAGTTAAACAATTAATAGTCGTCAACTTTCATTAAGAAAAAATCAACAAAACATTAACAAAAACAATTGGTGCCGCTTGAGTTTCAGTATTTTGCTACTACAGCTGAGTCACACCGGTACGCAAGCGTAGAGCATTGCTTACTGCGTATTATGGTATTCCACGTTAGTGTTGACCATATGCGTGCAAACATTTTCTCAGTTGACCACGTGTTTTATTTTGTCTTTCGAGAAATAATTTCAAGAAATGTTTTTCGTGATGCAAAATAATTACGGAGTGTTTTTTTGTAATTTGCCTTGCGAAAACCCTAGGTACTTTTCGAGAGAAAAGAGAAGAAGTGAAGAAATTTAATGAAGACATTTGGCTTCCTTGCAAAACTTTTCTATCTGTTTGAAAGCATCATCAGCATAATGGAGAGAGGCTTTTGCCTAGCAATGGGACATGAAGGGAGGAGCAGTGGGGATAAAAATGATAAATTTTAATAATAGAAATACGCAAGTCAAAATCGCACCATCATTTTAGTTTCATGAACATTTCATTTCAGTACATTTTTTCCTTAGCCTATACTGTCCCACTGCTGAGCAAAGGCCTCCCCCAATTCCCTCCATCCAACCTCGAAGCAGCCCTCGCGGTACACGTATTTATTATATTCAGTACATGGAATATATGGAAGCAATATAAGGAAGCAGTATATATGGAAGCAGTATAATATATGGAAGCGGCGGTAGCCTAATGGCTAGGGCGTCGGACTTGCGATCAAGTGGTTGCGAGTTCGAATCCCACCCATTACACTACCGACGTGAACCCACTCGTAACACAAGCATCTTAGCTTAGCACGAGGGGTTAACGAGATTACCAGTAATATGCGACCCACATTGCTAGTAACCTTTAAAAAAAAAAAAGTACCTACATTAGGATACAAAATTAATAACACATTGAATAATAACTGCATATTTATTTCGTTTAAAAATAATCCATGTACACGTGACAAACGGAACATTTGCTACTAAACATAATATAAAAGAGGAATACCATACATCATCACCTACGCACAGTCACGATGGACAGACGCCGACGATAACATTTGGAACAAACATCTTAGATTAGTCAAATAACGAAAGAAATATTACTAAAGCCAAAACCAGCAGACAAAGTTTCTTACATTGAAAACTGACATTCAATTTAACTTTGTGTGTGCGTAGATCTTGCCGACATTATAAAATAATTTGCAAAGGTTTTATACCTAATTTCTGAGCTAGTACATTCATAGAATTTATCTGATTCATTGGATATACCACGGACCCTTTTGCGTTTGACTTCATCTGGTGCATAACTTCAAAGTCACCAGGGGCCAATACTGGACGCTTTTTATCCACCTAAAAAAAACATACCTATCTATTACTATTCACAACATCATACTAAGAGGACTGGAATCCAATAAACCGATTCGACCGAAAGAGACGCAGCTATTGCACAAATTGAAACGTCTGTTACTTTGGTTGGAAGGGGTAATATGCGATCAGTAGGGGTAATATGCGGTCAGTTCGATAAATCTAGGCAGAAAGTGAAAAGCTGATTTCACGCGTCGTTTGTTAGAATACTTTGGCATCTATTGCTGTCTTTTATTCAGCTTGTTTATTTACACTAGAGGGATCAAAAAACTGGGTCTTAAGAGATAAATATTGCCTGTCAGCGTTTTCAGTCACGTCGTCACGTGACATACAGATAATTACTACGATAAAATCGTAGTAATTATTTGTATATTTTGGAAGAATATAAATTTCCCTTGTGTTTTGCATAAAACAAAATTAAAATTCTTATGTATCCATATGTTACCGGTTCTAGATTTCTCCATGTTTTCAAATAATGAGATACTCTTTCCGGAAAGCCTGGTGCGAAAAACTTTGGGTTTAAAGCCACGAAACTCTGGCCAATGTTGGGTGGTACTTGGGTTTTAGCCAGGCTCCATTTGCGGATATTGTGCACAACATTAGACCCTGAAACAGATTTGACACAATGTAAGTTTAATAGGGTGACTAATAGCATTGATTAAATGCCCTGGAGTAAATTCTAAAAAAATCGTAATTTAAAATCTTTATTTATATCTTTAAAGCTATTGATCAATCACAGATAAATAAGACGTATTAGTACTAAGGGCAAATTTTTCGATTATCAGATAACTTTTATTCGAGAAATTAAATTGACAGTTTCTGTAAAATTATTCCTCGAATAAAGTTATCTGGCGATAGAAAAATCAGGCCTTAAGAAACTGGAACTACACCTAAGCATAAACGCATACAGTTTACCTGAGAACCCGCTACATAAAAGTTCAACCATGGCGCTGAGGGCATAACCCTTGTAGCCTCCAGTGCTCTCGTCTCCACCCAAAGGCATCAGAAGACCAGCTTTGTAAGCCTGTAATATATATAAAGTACATTAGCTGTCGCCCGAGACATCGCGCTCTGGTTCTTTTGGGACTTTAGCTTTAGCAAAAAATAAACGGTTGTTAGAAAGTCTAAGGATCATATGTTTATATCTACATATAATAAGTCTGTATGTCGGTTTGTCTGTTAGGTTGCTAAGAAATCACGTCAAAGTATAAAACAGGCCTATAAATATCCCATTGTTGGGCACAGGCCTCTTCCCATATAGAGAAGGAATGAGCATTGATCACCATGCTTGCTCATTGTGGATTGGCGATTTCAGATTCCAGTTTTTGGAATCCAGGTTTCCTCACGATGTTTTCCTTCACGGTTTGTCAGTGGTGTAAGCAAATAATAATAATAAAAAAGACTATGCGATTTTTAATAATTTAAGTTGCATACTTCATTATCTTTTAAAAACGAATACATCTTTTAAAATAATCGATATTGACCCCATATGACTCTTTAATTCTAGTGACTTACTAGCACCAGCGGGTCATATAGGGCCATTTGGCTGCAAATGACCACCTATGCATGGTCATTCCATAAACCAAATTTTTTGCCGGATTATCTACCAAGCACTGTGTATATTATTCATTAATAAAATAACTTACTTCCATCGCATCAGTTGTAAGTTTTCCATCAGAGCCCAATGCCCAACCTAGAGGCACTGGCTGATGCCTGCGAGCCTGCACTTCAACCTAAAAAGTTATCAGATTCTCTTAGGCCCAGTGTTTTGATCCCGACTTAACTCAACAAATATGTAGTTAAATATGCTAACTAGGTGTCAAACTTCAATAGAACGCGTTTATTCAACCATTTTTATTTTAACAAATGGTTAAATAATTGACTTTCCGACTTATTTGGCCATTTGCTAGAGAAACATTTGATGAAAAGACGCGTTTTGAAACCATTAGTTAGCATGTTTAACCACTGGTTGAGTTAACTCGGGATAAAAAACTGGGCGTTAATGCTCTAAAACTTTATTCAAAAGTATTAGAATTGTTTTACCTGTCATTAAACTTACCTTCCCCATAGAAACAGCTGTTGTAGCTATATCAATCAGGATTATGTCGTTACCACAGCCTCCAAATGCCACAGCCATAGGATTTGTACCAAGGGCTCTCTAAAATTCATTACAATATTTATAAGTAATAAACCTTTTAAAAAACGATACTATAAATACTTTGATTCTCACTTAAATTTTCTTAACTTGAATTATTGTTAAACCGTCACGCTAAGGTTGTATTACGAGTAGATAAATAACGGTAGTCCAATGGTTTAATTTTGGTTTGCAAACACACGCAAGAAGCTACCGCCGCTGCCGCTTATATAAATTCGGGACTTACGGTTTTTTTTTGGTAACTATAATCAATAAGTAGCTCGCCTTTTTAGACCTGGTAGGCACCATGACAGGTGACGTGTTACTGAAGGCCATGCCAACAAGTCCCTGTTTAATGGGCTTTGATGCCCAATAAGCCGCCATGCCGAAGTGGTTGCTCCCTATAGCAATAATAAACATTAAATTTTATCATTCTAACTCAACTTGGAGAGAGAATTTAATAAAGTAACATTATGCTCGTCATGTCCTAATCAATACAAGAATATCATACCAAACTTATCCTAGGGCTTCAGACTTCAGCTATGGTGTCCAGATAGACTGTCGCTGCATGTGAGATACTGCTTGTATAGTCCAGTATTCCAGTTATTTTAAAATCCTATCTGAAGACGCTTGGAACGTGATAAGCTAAAGAATAATACTCACCTTTGGCCGAGACCCATCCAAAACCGCTCTTCTTAGCCTTTTCTATAGCGACAGATGTGCAGAAGTTCCCAACTGTCGCACCGAGGGCATTTTTCCCATCTACCCAGGCAGTTGCAGCGGATTCCTCAACGATGCATGGTTTTGCTTTTGGATCGCATGCGCCTGACTTGCAGTCGTTTATGTAGAATTCTATGTATAAAATGTTGACTTTGATTATTTTTCTTCTGAACTGGTTTATCTTTGGCTGTGTCCTCATCTTGCGAATGAGCCACGTAAGCCACTATGAGCCGTGTAATTGCAGTAACTGAACCTGCGCAGAACATAAGTAGCTCGGTGCATTCGCCAGATGTCGACCCACCCTTTCATGGTCTGTAAATCATAATGTTCCATGGATTTTTTATGGATTTATGATCCGTAAGTAAACTTATACGTTCTCAAACGTTTATAGGTAGCTAAAGTTCACCGTCTTGTGGCAGTAACATTTACGGCAACATACAATTGAGTGTTGTTTAAGTACTCGGTCACAAGACTATTGTTCTCACCAAGTCGATTACTTCCGTGGCTTATATGTCCAACGGAATCGGAAAATACGAGGAGTTTAGCTTGGGCCTCCGCTTCAGATTCAGGAACACTAGCAGCCATCAAACAGTCTACTATGAACCGATGAACCTCTTTCAATTTTATCTCAACAGCACCTCTAGATTTCGGGAGACTACGTGCAGGCGATTTCCTAGAGCATTAATAATATTATTAGTTGTTGTTGTATTGTTGTTTTGTTAGTTGTAGCCCTTTTTTCAAAACATTTAAGTCGACAAACTGATCGTGAAACACGCTTTTTTTAAGAACTGACTAAAGATATTCATGCTTATTGAAACTTATTAAAAATTTTAATAAAACAAATATCTCGCATTTGCGCTTTGCAAAATGTATTTATAAAAATATATGTTAGTCTGTAAGGTATATCTTTGGGCTAAAATGGCAGTGGGCTGGTCATGTCTGTGTATTAATTGACTGCTTGATTGATACTGAACGTTGCTCTCTATTTAGTGGCTATAACTCGACATAGGTTTCGTTAGTGGTGGATATTTGGACCACCTTTGGTCATACTCCAATGTTCTGTTCAAAGTTGTCACCACCTAGGTATGTGTAATTGAAGACAGTTTTTGGATGTGACTTTTGGTCGACATTGTGAATCCGTTCTCGTGATAAGGCAAGTAGTATCTACATAATTCAAGTCCGTTTTTGGCACTCACTGAGCAAGCGTACGAATAAACATTTTGCTGTTTTCTCTCCTCACAAAAATTTGCCTTAAATATATAAAGACCTTTATTTTAGTACAGTACAATAAACTAGCTCCGTATCTGGCTTTCACTGATTATAAATAACTCTAAAATTTTGTTATGTAATCAAAACATCGCTCCAAAAATTCTATGCACCCTGAACCTCTGTGTAATTATGGACAAACATGCATGATTTGCTTTGGTTCCATAAACTATCATCTTGTTATGATGACATATCTTTTGCTCTAATTGATATTATATGCAAAAGACCTATTTGCTTAAAATCCTAAACAAGCCGGTTTCTAAAAAGGCTTCAGCACCATAGACACGTGGTCTATAGTGCCATACGCCAGATTGTAAAAAAGGCCGAGGATTATATTCCTATTATATTCTAGCCGATTCCGATTATATTCTAGCGTTTGTGGACTATGAACAAGCCTTTGATTCAATCTGGACTGTGATACAGTATCTTCAGCAATGCCATTTCGACTACCTTTTGTTATATTGAAGTGTTGGAGTGCTTGTGTGCTAGAAACGCTAATATAGTAATTAAGGCTGAGCCGTTGGAAAATCTTAAAATAAACATGGACAAGACGAAAACTATGTCGAATATCCGTGTTCCACTTGGATGGGAACGATACTCTCGAAGTTGTCGACCACTATGTTTACCTTGGACAAATTGTCTATGGCGTCGCGACGCCGCTCTACTATAGCGTAGCGACGCCGCTCAGCTTTAGCTTCGCGATGCCGTTTGAATATGGCATCGCAACGCCTCTCATCTATGCTGTTGCGATGCCTCTCAGCTATAGCGTCGCGACGCTACTCAACGACGCCGCTATAATATACTGCTCTAATATAATTATCACATAACACTTTCGGTTATTGACGTCAATAAATAAACTAAACAATGCGAACAACGTCGCGGGTATAGCTAGTTAAGAATACACAATAATACAGTTAGTTTCTTCTCTGTCACATTAAGTTAAGCTCCTGTTGCAGTTTTAAAGCTGTTAAAAATCTAATTGTATGTATAAACTACGTTTCTGTGTATTCTTGAAATATATATTTATCTCTATTTCAAAATGTAAGCAAGTCTATGTTCTAACATAATGATATTCCTGACGGGAGTGTCTAATAATAAATAAATGCTTTATTTCCAAGTTAACAATTTAGCAGAACAGCACTATGTAGAACAGACTTTATAAGCCGAAATACTGTAAAAAATACCACTGAATTTAAACCTCTGGTACCCAAGCTAAGATTAAACTTGTGTTATGGGTGTCAGGGCTCTCTCACATTTACCAAGATAATTTAATTTATTCTTAGAACACAAAATGAATAACACATTCAATCATGACTGCATATTTATTTCGTTAAAATTAATCCATGTATACAATATGACAAACAGCACATTTGCTACAAACATAATATAAAAGAGGATACCATACATCATTAACGCACCAGTCACGATTGACAGACGCCTACCATAACATTTGGAACAAACTTCTTAGATTAATTAAGTAACGAAATAAATTAGATTTTGCTAAGTCCCAAAATCAAATTTCATATGAGTGACAAGTTTATTTTGAAACGTCATTTTTACCGCTAGATGTTACCGATATTATTACAAAATTTTCAACGGTTTGATACCTAACTTCTTAGCAAGTTCGTTCATAGCATCCACTTGATTCACATGATATTGGATGGATCCCTTTGCGTTTGTCTTCTCTTGGTTTATAACTTCATAGTCGCCAGGGGCTATTACTGGAAGCGATTTATCCATCTAGAAAAGAAATTCAAAAATATTTTAGGGTTCTTAACCTTGGATTTTTTTATGTCCTTAACTAATCTTCATCAGCATATCAGTCACCGGGCGCCCTCTGCTGAACATAAGCCTCTCCTAATGATTTCCAGATCGGCCGAATGAAAGCGACCTGCGGGCGGTGAGGTGAGCGAGCAGCTCCCAAGTCCTGCAACCCTTGAGCAATAAGCGTAAAAAAAGTTATACATTTATGGCTTAAAAATCTAGTAAATTGGACCCTTCCTATGTAATAAATTTTCAAGCAAGTGAATGGTTTTAACAGATCCTGCCTATCGTAGCCCTATCTATTAATTCTACCAACCGTATTTGTTATAGATATAGCAATAATACACACGACCATCCACAGTCCACAACACACTCTGAAAAGGAAAACTGTAAATATATGTGGATTGTGTGGTGTGGAGTGGCCGGTGGATTATGTTAAAATCATACCCGACTTTCGAGTACTGATATGGACCCAAGAGCCTTCAGCCCTATCCAGGAACACTACAAATGCCCAAATCTACTCTTACACTTTTGCAGAAGGCTACAGTATCAAATTAAAACTTGTCGTATCACTTATAAATTCCTAGCTTCACCTTGTTGTTTTCCCAAGCTTACACACTCTGTCGTGGCCTCTGTGTAAAAAGAAAACCAAAAAAATCAATAAGTATACTCATGATAATAAATCATTTATATAAGGTAATATGGCAACAGATTTCACGTCACATAATAACATTGTATTATAATGTATCACAATAATTATGTGAGTATCGCCCTAAGCTACCTTATTAGCGTGTTCAGGTGTTTCTGTGACCTCATAGTAAAGTTTGTAAATACGGATGTAAGTATTACCGGTTCTAGATTCCTCCATGTTTTTAAATATCTGGAAACCCTTTCCGAAAAGCCTGGCGCAAAGAATTTGGGATCTATAGCCACGAAACACTGGCCAAGGTTGGGCGGTTTTTGGTCTTTACCCAAACTCCACTTGCGTATATTGTGCACTAAATTAGATCCTGAAACAGTTTTGACACGATATACGTTATAAGCATAGGGTGAACAATAAATACTAAGCATTTTAAAAGCCCTGGTGTAAAGTCGACAACACAGAAAAAAAACCCGCCGATTAAAATTGTTGCCAGCATAATTACCTCTTATAGCAATTGAACAAACACAAACTAAGTATTAACACGATAAATAAATAAATAAATGTAAATGTGGACAACATCACATACATTGCTCCCAATCCAAAGTAAGTAGCTAAACACTTGAGTTATGGAATCAGAGACAACGAAGGTACCACAAACACCCAGACCCGAGACAATGTAGAAAAGTGTTTTTCTACATTGGCCCGTCCGGGGATCGAACCCGGGACCTGAGAGCTGGCGACACCTTGAAAACCGGCGTGTACGACACTCGACCACTGACGACGTCAAACTATACACGTCATAGTCCACGAAGACCTGTTTACCTGAGAACCCGCTACAGCAAATTTCAACCATGGCGCTGAGGGCATAACCCTTGTAGCCTCCAGTCTTCTCGTCTCCACCCAAAGGCATCAGAAGACCAGCTTTGTGAGCCTATAGCATAAATATATTGCACTAGCTATCGCTCTCTTGCAAGGGATAAAATTAAATGGTTGTAAGAAAGTCTGAGGATTATTTATTTCAAAATATGAAACATGAAATTTTATTTTGGAACGAGTACTACTACTATGATTACAACGCTTTTTGTTAATTTTAGGCATATAAAGTTTTAAAGCGAAAATGGGTATACAAACTTGCTACACAATCAACTAAAAAACCCTTTCAGAAATTAATTCAATAAAAAATACACATAGTAAAGGAGGACCGGAAGAAAGAGTTTGTAGAGCTTGAAAATGCTTTCCAACGACACGAACATGAACGACATATCGTTTGAATCTAGGCCCTAGGGCTGTCTAGGCTTGGTTACCTTGGATTACCTAGGGTTGATTTTCGAACTGGGATGTTTTATTTAGATGATAAGAAACGGGTAACACGAGCACATTATATCCTACTGCCCGTATCATCAGAATTATTATATATAAATGATCGTTTTAACAGAATAACTTACTGCTACCGCATTGGTTGTAAGTTTTCCATCAGGACCCAATGCCCAACCTGAAGGAATTGGCAGATGCTTGCGAGCGTGCAGTTGAACCTAAAAAGATATAAGATAGAATGGTTTTACTTATCATTAAAGATAAGATAAAACTTTATTTGTGAAAACATGTGTAGTTGTAAACTTACTTTCCCCATAGAAACAGCTGTTGTGGCTATATCAATCACTATTTTGTCGTGACCACAGCCCGCACATGACATAGCGATAGGATTCGTTCCAAGGGCCCTCTGAAATTCATATAAAAAAAGTAGTAATAATCTGATTCATTCTCTCTTCCATTTTTTTTATCTAGTAAAAAGATTTACAGTTCTGTTTTCGTAACCAGAATCAATAAGTTGCTCGCCTTTTTCGACCTGGTAGGCACCATGACAGGTGACGTGTTAGTGAAAGACATGCCAACGAGCCCCTGTTTTACGGGCTTTGCTGCCCAGTAAGCCGCCATGCCGTAGTGGTTGCATCCTACAGAAATGATAAGCATTAGATTTTATCCTTCTAAATCAACTTGGAGAGGGCATTTGGTAAAGTAACATTATTCTCATCAAGTTGGATAAAAGAATATCATAACAAACTTATCGTAGACTTACTCTTCAGCAGTCGAGTTCAGACAAACTGTTGCTTCATGTGAGATACTGTTTAAATTGTCCAGTATTTCCGAAATCCTATCTGAATACGCTGGGAACGAGTTAAGTTGAAGAAGAGTACGCACCTTTGGCCGAAACCCATCCAACACCGCTCTTCTTGGCCTTTTTTATAGCGACCGAGGTGCAGAAGTTACCGATAGTCGCACCGAGGGCATTATTTCCATCTACCCAGGCAGTTGCAGCGGTTTCCTTAAGGATGCACGGCTTTGCCGATGGATTGCATGCACCCGTTTTGCAGTCGTTTATGTAGAATTCTTTATTTAAATTAAGAAAATTAAATTCGTGTTATAATTAAAATAAAACTCGAGTTATTTCCTTCTAAACTGGTTCAAAACAGAGCCAATATTTAATAAGCTCTATCGATTTTTAATGGTTCTAAGATCGGTGCGTTTGTACGCACTGATCTTAGAATAAAATACTTAAACGATAGAGTAAAATTCTAGGGCGAAAGCTAACTTATTTTAACACGAAAAGAAGATGAAGTGTGTACAGTGAACGTAAAACAAATTATGAGTATATCTGTGGATGGGTACACAAGCAGAGAGAGACCGAAAAAGCTATGGATGGATTGTGTGGAAGATGATATGAGAAAAAGGATCTTGCCCTAACGCCCTGCACGCTGGACGATTTAATGAAGGCTACTGATTTTACATTTACTGTTTATTACAAAAACCGACTTTATTCACGTAGACTTATCTGAGCAGCCCGACTAATTTCGAACCCGACCGGGACCCATAGTCATGAGCTCATGACGCGGCGGTGTCAAGACGAACTGGTGTTCTGAGCCCAGCGAGCTGCCTGACGGCGCTCAGGGGCTGAGCGTCCCTGCGATGTGCCACTAGTTGTTTTGTAGGATGGTATTGTTGCTCTTACCAAAGTGTCAGGCGGCGTCAATGTATAATCCCTAATTATACAGCTTATCGTGTTACACTTCAGGCTCGAGGCATTTTTATGTGCATACCTATGCTGGATTGTATGCTGGTATGCATAGGTATGCACATAAAAATGTTCCAAGCAGACAGCAGTTTCCACCCGCAATCCCTATTGAAATTGTGATGACGGCCAATTTCGATTGTCTCGTACTTTCTGCGGCAAGAAATATTTCTCTTCCAATTGTATAATATATATATAGGCCTTATCAAAACGTACTATTAAGTGTGCCGACGCCGAGCTACAGGCGTGTTCCGCTTCAGCCGATGCACTGGTGTTTATTTTCTTTAAGCTCCGGATGTCTTCCTTAAAGAAACTAGTCGGGCTGCTAAGTCTATGTGAGTAAAGCCGGTTTTTGTTTTAAACATTAGTTAATTTAATAATCAATTATGTCTCACGGAAGTTATTATACAAGATAATGCAGTTCTCGTAGCAAAATTCTGGGATGACAATATTTTTGCCATCGACACGATAAGAAGAAGAAGAAGAGCAGGGAGATGACGCGCTGAATTAGTGGGTATGTATCCGTTCACTGTACACACACTGAATTGTGCATGTTTCATCCATCAGAAAATAAGTAAGGTCTTTTTTGTGAGAGCATAATGGCCTAACGGCAACTTTGAAATAATTGTCGTTAAAATATTCTCACCAAGTCGATTACTTCCGTGGCTTTTATGTCCAACGGAATCGGAGTATACGAGGAGTTTAGCTTGGGCCATCGCTTCAGATTCCGGGACATCTGCAGCCATCAAGGCTTCTTGTAAAAACCGACGAACCTCCTCTATCCTTATCACAGCCGTAGGCCTGAGTAAAAATTTCAATAACAATTTTATTGAGAAATGATGACAAATATTAAAACTTTATTTGCTAAGTGTCAGGTATGAAAGCGATTCAGGTTTGAGCGCCGAGATAATCCATCAGAGTGACTAAAAGCATGCAACATCAGGATCTAAAAATATTATAATGGTTGGAGGTTTCAGTTTTTGAGTTTTAAGAAACTTTTGCTATCAAGTTGCGAACCAAGCCACAACTGGCTAGACGAATAAATATTCTACACAGATGAGTGAGAATAAAAAATAGCATTGTGGATAAAAGGCCCAGACGCCGCAGGCTAATTATGAAAGAAACTACGGAATTTGTAGGACCCATCTATTATTCCACTAAAGGAAGCACCAACCACAATATTTAAGTCTGTTTTGGCACTTACCAAGCAACCTTACGAGTGTACATCTTGCTTGTTTTACACTTCACAAAAAGTTGTATAAAAAGAGTAACAGCTCATCGAGCTGCACACAACAACAGTAACTTGAAAATGCCTCCTATTTCACGGTTACTATGTTCTGCCTTTGAAATCAAACGGTCACATTACTTATAATTTTGGTATTAAAAACTTTCACACAAACAAATTTTTGCAACCGGAACTTCTGTGTAATTATGGCCAAACTTGCATGATTTTTCTTGGTGTTATGTTCCTACCACAGAACGAGAGGGTGCTATTGACATAAACTATCACTTGTCATGATGACATAATTGTAATCGAAATCATATTTGCTTTGGGTATAAAACCTATTTGCTTAAAGGACGGGCAAAAATTTATGCAGGCCCTAGGAACCTATAACAATATGCGATATATATCTTAAAAAAATATTTTTAGCAGGCCCTACTAAAAAACAATGGGAGTTTTATATCATTAGATCATTTTCATGCATGTTTTAACGCAGCAGCTACTTCTCACACACTTAATGCGTTTAGTTAATAGTCCCGATTCTGTTAAACACGCACATAACGTATTTTAGTCCATCGCTATCTTTTTCACGTGAAGGACACCGTGAAGGACAGACGAAAATTAGAGCTTTCAAATTTAGTTACTACTAAAATTGTCATCGTGTGCACTAAAAACACCAAAAAAACTCAGTGATGTTCAAAGCGACAACATTTCAAAGTTAGTTTTTGCTATTTGCGCAACGTGGTTTTACCCGCGGTTAACCGGGCTAATTTAATTTTAACGGGTTAAATTGTTTTATCAAAATCGGTCCAGTCGTTTGTGCGCTAAGAAGACACTCTGACAATCTTTCGCCTGTATTTAGATCCTTTCGTGCCTCAGAAAGCACGTTTAGCCGTTGGTCACGACTGTCATGTCATACTTCGATCTTATTTAAGCCGTAAAGTCATTACAATTCTGACAACCAGTCTTACTATGGGATACTGTGGGGTACTACTGGATACTTACCAGTAAAATGAGATGTGGAGGTCAGATAGGCTAGTCACTCCATGTAAAATACGGTATCCAACTTAATCCGGTAGGACTGGAAGCCGACTCCATGTAGCTTGGGAAAAGGCTAGGCAGATAATGATGACAAGTGATTGTTAGTACAAAGCAAATCATTTGTTTTCATTGAAGAGTATACATGCACATGGAAACGTACGCCAATTGTGTTATTAGTGCAATTTAGTCATCGCACTGGTAAACTCAGTCAAGCGGTTGACGCTGCCCCGAACGGACGCGTCGCGTAATTTTGTGTAAATAAAAAAGATCGGGTTTACAATAAAACGAAGAGTAGTATATGAAAACAGGTTTATAAAGATTAAAGTCTCAAGTGATGTAAGTATTCATAAACCTCTATTTTGTGTTACTAATTTACTGTTTTGTATTTCATTAACAGTAGGGGCATCCTTTAAATAACATTGATTTCAATATTATTTAATTCGATGTTTCGTTACCTATTTACGATGTATTTATTCAACTAACTAGCTGTAGCCCGCGACTCCGCGTAGGTGTCGGTTATCGCGGCAATAATTAGCGTATGCACTTTCTCAGGCTATAGACTATCTTTATACCAAATTTCATATAAATCGGTTTAGTAGTTTAGGTGTGATTGCGTAACACACAGACGGACAGACAAGGAGACGGACAAGGTTACTTTCGAATGTATAATAGGTAGGAAGGAAGGATTAACGACTTCGACACAGCTCAGAATTGCGTATGTTTTTAATGTAAGTCAAGGTACAAGGAAAATTTTAACATAACATAATTTTAGTTGTTATCTACAGTCGTAAACAAGTACCAGTCTAGGTGTTTAATTTATTCGATCTGCGTATCAAACACCCAGACATGTTTGTTGAATTAGTCCACGCGGGGACCAAACCTGCAACCGGTCGTTGTGAAATCATGTCGGAAACCAGCCGTTTTTTATGAATTAACACCTTTTTTCTAGTCGTAGAAACCAGTATGTACTTACTAGCTACTATAGTAGTGTGTTATTTAAGGTACTTACCTAATTAGTAAACCGGTCGTAAACAGCTCTCAAATTACTACTGTAAAATTAACGTTTGTACTAAACGATACTTAAAGCAGGTAATAGTCAATTTTATTGCTAATGACATTCCTAATAATGACTGCACAGAAGTACCTACTAAACCTGTCAATATTATTGTGTTAGTGCCAACCATGTGCCAACTAATACCTACCTACCTACCTACTTCTATTTATGTTTTCAATATACATAACATCAGGTATATTTCCATCAAAATAAGAGGCCATCTTCCTTTTTATTTTTTAGCAAATTGTTTCCTCATTATGATGGCAGAAGGTACGTAAATAATACAAAAACCAATATAATGTGAATACTTAAGTCATAGTTAATTGTAATCTACTATCTAAGAAATGCAAAAAGTGAAACAAATGTAAGGTATGATAAACGTAGGTATTTAAATTAAGTATAAGTATTACATTTTAATCACGTATAAAATATATTAAAACAATTAAAATATAAACAATTATATTGCTATCGAAATAAACATCTATCAAATAACATTCTCATAAATAATAAGTAAACGTAATTAATAAATTACAATAATTAAAATTCATGCAACATCTGTTCCGTGCTAAAATGAAATAATTCTAAGCCTAAGGACGACGTTACCATAACACGTTTAGATACTAACATTTCAAAGTTCCCATAGCGAACTATACGTTGAAACCATAGAGATAGAATTACAGATTATACTTCTATGGTAGAATTACGTCGGGTAGGGGAAAGGAGATACGGTCATTAAATATGACTTCCATTTTTCCTTTAACCCTGTGCATTACAACAATTACGGGGTCATTTAAAATAACAATTGCTTGGAATAAACATCGGAGTTTCTAGGGTTATTTTTCAGGGGGCTGGCTCCTTGGCTGCCAATGTACAGTCCGTGTGTAGGACCGCTTAGTATCAGAACTTCATAAACACATGCAATGTTAAACAGTTCATGATCTGTTTTACAGAGACAAAGTGCATGATAAGTGTAAAGCTATTTTGATTTATGTTACCTACAGTCATAATAGATAATACCCCAATCGCCGGGTATAAAATAACGGCTTTGTGACCTTAGGTTTCAATTAATTGTAAAAAGTTGTTTTTTTTTAGCGTTGCACGGACATAATTACTTGAGTGGTGTCATTCATACCAATTTTGCAGCTGCGAAAATGCCTTATTATTACTTTTCGGGCTTTAGGATTTTGGTTTCTGCCCATAACCTGTCAAAGGGTTATTTTCATGATATTTTTGGCAATTCTTTATTTAAGAAGACAACATTTGCCAGATTGAATGCTAAACCGTAGTTCCCCGAAATATTAGACGTAAATTGCCAATTTTTTTCCGAAAATTTCAGTTCTGATTTATTTCGTTTGATTATAATATTGAATCTTAAATGAGTTTAAGATACAACATCGACAAGATACGTCTTACGACAAATTCATATAATAAATAGCAGTGGAGTAGTCATATGTTAGTCACTGGTATCTGGAAAAATTAAAAACGGAAATCGATTTCGTTCATAAATTAACCCCTCAGAAGATAAATTATTATAGTTAATATATTTTCTTACTTGAATAAAATAATACATATTTATATTCGTACTTAAAAATTGTGATGTGGTTTCCCGGGTTGATTAAGGAGTAACACAAGGCGACTCCTGATTTTGTAGGTGTGGTGTACCTACGTACGAACGTAATGTGTTGTATTAATTTTGATGCTGAGCTACTGACTCAAGTAAGAACATTAGTTAGTTCTTATTATAGTAGTTTTAGGGGTCAAACGAAGAGCTAGCAACAAAGAGTTTGCTCGTTATCATATTCTTCAGTTTTCAAAGATTAGTACTGAAATATCGTTTTTAAAGCGGCCTCTTTTTAAAGTCCAATATCACATAAATAGTTTAGCCCACGAACGATGGTTAAGAATAATTTATGGTATATTTTATCAGTAGTCAAAAGAAATGACTATATTTTATTGAAAAATAAACCCTTTTGAAAGTTACGAGCCGAATACTGAAACAAGGATGACAATTTTGAGGCTTTTTGAGTCCCGAAAAATTCCCGATGGATTTCGCAACTGCAAATTAGGTATTGCTCATTGATTACTAAATATCGTATTCAATTCAATTCAATTCAATATTTATTTGCATCGTAACACTGGTTTCTTGGTATGCCAAAAAATATAGGTTATTTAACTCCAAAGCTGAAAAGCTTTTGTAAATACGTAAAAGAGTCGGCGTAGAATACTGGGCTACCCACGCAAAGCCGGGTGGTTTGCTAGTTTCCAATCTTCTTCTGCCTAGCCTTTTCCCAAGCTATGTTGGGGTCGGCTTCCAGTCTTACCAGATTTAACTGATTACCGTATTTTACATGGAGCGACTGCCTATCTGACCTCCACAACCCATTGCTAGATATTACAGTATTCCATAGTAAGACTGGTTCTCAGAAACGTAATTTCTTAACGACTATCAAAAATCACTGTATAATAATCACCGGGACCAACGGCTTAACGTGCTTTCTGAGGCACGGAGGTGTCTCGATATGTTTACAAATGGCTACGCATCCACGGACCAACCGCGGCGAGCGCGGCTTTACCTTCATTTGCGGTCAAACCGTACGGTTTACTCTTAGCCACAAGTCCCTCGTACTGAAAATCTCTGTATATATTCAGCCCAACCACCCCCTCCTCTTATAATACGCCTATGAGGATAAATTATCCCTCTAATTCCACAAAAGTATAGGGCAACATAGTACAGGGCCAGCTCGATGGACCGCAGACCTGAAATAGATGCCTAGAAACGAAATGAATGAGTGAGGACTGAGTGCTATGGCGCAATTCAAGAGAGGCCGTTGTCCAGCAGCAGTGGCAGTGTGATAGGCTGTGTTGAGTAATAATAATTATTATTATTATTCAATTTGTAAAGGTTTGACGTGACACATCTTGGCAAGCTCATTCATGCTCTCTATATGCTTCTGAGGATAGGCCACGGTCCTTTCTGCTTTGGTCTTCAGTGTTGCCATGCGCTCCACATCACCTGGGGCTAGTACAGGTCTTGCAGGGTCAGCCTAAAGGACAAAAAGACACATAAGTTGTTAAATATAATAAAATAAAATATTAGGACGAATAAATTGAGGCAGGGTAAGGGATAGCTCTCCGCTAATTAACTTGGTGTATTCAGCTCCTTCTTTTAAATTATATTCCACTAGGTAGGTACTGTAAGAAATAATTTCATGAACCAGACATCTTAATACGATACTATGTATTCACCCATTAGATGGAGGGCTGTCCATTACTCCCTATGTAGTAAGAATGATAAATGAAGAATTTGTTAGAAGTTCCTAGTCTCTGGAACCACCTGATAGATGACAAAAATATTTTTTTTATTTCGTACCTCAATAAATTTTTTTCTTGCAAATTCTTGCGACATTTGTGAGTGAAATTGCAAGGCATAACTATTATCTTAATAAAACTTTACCGGTTCTAAGTTTCTCCAGGTTTTGAGGCATTCAGAGACACGATCTTTGAAGCCTGGTGCGAAGCTTTCAGGGTTGATGGCTGCATAGCACTGGCCTATGTTCAGGGGTCCCAGATCCTTATCGTATTCCCAATCATGGATTTTGTGCGAAGGATTCGCCCCTAAAAGAGAAAAAAATAAGCAATAGGTTGTAGGTAGTATTTTAAACATCAAATTTTTATTTTTGTGATGCATTGATCGATATTGATGATTGTGTCCAATAACGTAGGTATATAAGTACGTTCTGAATGGATAATGTTGAAGTAAAAGAAAAGCAAATGACAAACCTGATAGCCCGCTGCAAAAAATCTCGACCATAACAGCGAGGGCATAGCCTTTGAAGCCACTGTTCTTCTCCACTCCACCCAAAGGCATGAGCAGAGCTGCCTTAACAGCCTTAAATAAAGATTTGTCAAATAACAACAATTCTATTATTACTTAGCCTTGATTGACATAAATATCAATGAAATTCAATTACCATATCATGAGTATCAAACTTACCGCCTCAGCGTCTGTAGTTGGCTGTCCATCGGGACCCAACGCCCAGCCTAGGGGTATAGGCTCATTCTTTTTAGCACATATTTCAATCTGTAATTGGACATTGTATAGTTATCCGAAGAAAAAGAAGCTTAGAAGTATTAATCATATTTTTGGCCAAACGAATTAATGTGACTTGTACTATGTAATTTAGTTCACAGCGTCTTTAGTTTCAACCTAAGTTTCTTAATGTCAGTTAAAATTTAATAGTAGCAAAATTTTACATATATATAAATGTACCTTTCCCATAGCAACAGTCGAAGTAGCCAAATCGACTATTATTTTATCACAGTTAGCCGCCGGAGCTACCATTGAAATAGGATTTGTGCCTAATGCCCTCTGAAACAAAATAAATGTGTTTACAGATTAAGCGAAATCCAAAAGATACATAGCTATGTCATACTCAAACATAAGACTACGTCTATGCCAATCGATTTATGACGTCATGTGTGCGAGCAATTTTCTCCAAAAATCGGGCTTACCTCAAATTGACTTGAATTTACCTAAGATTATACCAAAGTGGTTTATTTTATTTTTTCAAGCGCGATGTTCAATGATGTAGAATCAGAAGGATGTGCCTAGCAGTGGGACATCACAGACCGGCATTATTAAGATTTCATAATCTGCAGAAGAGGTAACTTTTAAAATAATTAAGTAACGTGGTCTTTGACTCACCTGTTTAGCTCTGGTGGGGACCATGACTGGAGGAGAGTTTGTGAAAGCCATTCCGATAAGACTACACCGTTCAGCTTGCTTCGCCCAGTAACTAGCCATACCGTTGTGGTTGCAATCTGCGCAGTTTAATCTATTCAATGTTGGGGTTTGGTGAACATAATGACAAATTCCTTAGAATAAATATGCGCTTTGACTATTAACTTGTATAAGTAGGACAGGAAAATATAATCTTCTAACTCTACCACAAAAGACTGAATAATCATACTTTTGGCTGAGATCCATCCAATGCCGCACTCTTTTGCCTTTTTGATGGCAACATCCATGCAGAAGTTGCCAGTAGTCGCGCCAAGAGTATGGCAAGCGTCCACCCAAGCAGTCGCATTTGATTCCTTTAGGATGACAGGTTTTACCGCAGGAGTGCAAGCGCCCGTTTTACAGTCGTTAACGTAACCCGCTGGAGAAAAAACGTTTTGAAATTTTCAAGCTTTTATTAAGACGGGTGATGATGAAACCGGGATTTCTTAAAGATATTACATTAAATATTTCATCATAGGTCCAAAATGCAACTGAATATATATGTAATTCTCAATATTGTACACGGAACTACTAAGTTCATTTTAAAAACTGGAAAAACTCTTGAAGAGCTTTGGACAAAAAAAAACATGTTGCCAACTTACCAAGTCGGTTCATTCCATGGCTATAATGGCCGACTGTATCTGCGTACAGCAACAGATCAGCATGGGCCTTAGCCTCGCATTCCGGTACTTTTACAGATATGAGAGTTTCTTCTATAAATCTACGCGCATCATCCAACTTCACCTTGGGCATCCTAGGAATATTATCGTCGATAAATGTGACTAATAAAAGAAAGTATTTTATTCTTTTGGCCGTTGTTGTCGCACTGAACAGACCTTCTTTTCTTCTGCTATGTACGGTCTATTGCTTAAATTTGTCTTTTGGTTCACTGAAATGAGTTGGAACTAGCCAGATGGTCCCTAACATGGAGGACTATCCATCTGTGAATAAACTACCTTAGAGCCTCTTCTAAGCAACATCCCTGACCAAGGGCTAGCGGTATAATGACCGGATTCGTATGCACATGGTTGAAGGCTCGAACCCAGGCAAGTACCAATATGACTTTTTAAAAGTTATACCTATGTACTTTCTTAATTATTTTAAGACACCATTGTCAAACGGTGAAGGAAAACATCGTGAGGAAACCTGGATTCCTAGAATTTGAATCTGAATTCGCCAACCCGCAATGAGCAAGCGTGGTGATTAATGCTCATCCTCCCCTTATGGGAAGAGGCCTGTACCCAGCAGTGTGACATTTATAGGCCGGTATATATATGTAACCTACAATGGTACTAATTTAGAATAAGGATATAGTCTGAATTCTTGTCTCTTACCGCGTAGCGCAATGCAACAAAGGCTTGATTATTTTGTTCGACATTTTTTGAAACTATGTAATTTTTCAGTCCAGCTGTTCTTCACTAGTTCTACAAAACAAGGCCATAGAAGTAATTTAATCCCAGTGATATGAAGATGCTAAAAAATGGCAATATTATTTATATGTAAGGTTGACAAGGATTGAAAATATTGTTACAAACTTTTAGTTAATATAATTCATCACTTATCCCTTGTCTATAGGGGAAGAGGCCTGTGCCCAGCAGTGGGACGTTTATAGGCCGGTATTATTATTATTATATAATTCAAGGATATTTTTTAAGCTGTAATAAGAAATACTCACATGGCCTATTAACTTTTAAACTTAACCAACGTTTACCAATATCAACAACGTACCGCGAAATGTTGGCAGCACTTTTCCCCCATGTCTCAATGAATGGTCCGTTAGACCGGATAAATAAAAATTTATAAACTCTTTTGGGCTTAGAACAAGTATTTGGGTTTTATAATAACATAAAACCATAAATTCATATGAAATCTTTGCTTTTATTATATTCGACGATTTGAGCAAGGGAGTGCAGTGACACATAATGCCGTTGCCGTTGCCGTAGTGATAACCAGAGAGAAGGTAATCACTATGTTAGAGTGATAACCTCAGAATAATAACTAGTGATTACCATGCATGAAGGTATTTACCATGTCACCTTCTCTCTGGCCATTGCCATCACAGAGTACTTTTTTTATATTGCCATTGCCATGGTCATCACATGAAGGTATAGATGGGTCATCAGAATAGTGCTGCCATCAATTTTTACTGTGCCCTTAATTCAATAATAGATTATTATTCCATTAGACTATTATTATTATTCCATAGACAAAAACAAAGCCTTTCGTCCACTAGCACAGAGAAGGTAATCACTACGTGCACTAAGTGCTCGGCTATAGGCGCTGCTCAACTGCGGCGCACGCAGTGAAAGATATCCACTTTGTTTGTTCCATGCATAGCGTGGCCCTGGTTTGCAATGATGTTATCACTACAATTTTCATTGACGCACATGTGTAGCGTTTCCGTACGACGCAGTGGAGCAGCAGTGTTCTGTCGGGATCTGTGGTCGAGATACGACAGGATACTCAGGACAGGATACTATGGGATACGATGGCACGCGTGCACGTAGCTGAACTATAATCTGCCGGAGCCGCGAAAAATCATAGTCTATTTACGTTACCAAATACCTAAATATTTCGATTAAAGAATGGCCTTATGATTTGTATGGCAATTTCCATTGAAGAGTTGTTTGAAGACACGGATTTATTATTGAAATTGATTCTTAATCTGAGATTGAAATTCTCATGTTTTCTTTTGCTGACCTCCATGCTTGTGAATTTGCTCTCTAAGAACGTCAAACTTCATTTTAATCTGCTAATTCTTGAGGTAGTTTGATCTGCAGCTAGAATAATATAATACTGGCCTGTAAATGTCCCACTACACTGGGCACAGGCCTCTTCTCATTAGAGAAGGAACGAGCATTGATGACCACGCTGGCTCACTGAGTTTTCGCGATTTAAGATACCAATTTTTGGAATCCAGGTTTCCACACGATGAGTTCCTTCACCGATTGTCAACGATTTCTTAAAATAATTAAGAAAATACATATCACTTTGAAAAACTCACATTGGTACCTACTTGGTTGTTGCTTCGAACCTGCAACCTTGTCACTAAAAGCCGTTCTTTGAACTGTTATTATGTTATCTGCAGGTATGATTTAAAGTAATCCTTAGGAATCACAAAATAAAATAACACCTTCACTTGTAACTGCATATTTATTTCGTTTACAAATGTTCCATGTATAGGACAAAAAGTTTCACTGATAACTAAACAATTACAGAGGGTACAATACATCATCTACGCACCACTACGATGGACAGACACCGACGATAACATTTGGAATTTGACAACTTCTATTAGTTACGTAACGAAATAAATTACAATTTTCCAAAACCATCCGACACAATCTTCTTGCGTTGGAAACTGAATAATGTAAATGGAATTGAACTAAACATAAATGAAAGAAAACGTGGAATTTCACCGATAGATCTTGCCGAAATTATGAAACAGTTCGTAATGGTTTGATACCTAATTTCTCTCCCAGTTTGTTCAAAGCTTTTATTTGATTTACATGATATACGATGCATCCTTTTTGTTTTGTCTTCATATGGTTAGCAACTTCATTGTCACCAGGGGCCATTACTGGACGCGATTTATCCACCTGGAATAGATTTTTTTTATGTCATAGATGTGCAGTTATTCTTTGATTTATAAAACTATAACAGGATGAGGAGAACGCTCCTAGCACGAAAACAGATGATAATACATAATACTAAGAAAGCTTCACCGCAGTATCTCTCAGCTAAAATCATTAAAACCTTTTTGCCAACCGAGCGTGCCAATGAAATATTAATAGATCAAGATACTATCTAATCAAAGTATTACCGGTTCCAAACTCCTCCAAGTTCTTAAATAATAGGAGACTCTTTCTGCAAAACCTGGCGCGAAAAATTTGGGGTTTATAGCCACGAAACACTGGCCGATGTTGTACGGTGTACCTGAACTGGTCAAGGCCCACTTGCGGATATTGTGCACCGATTTAGACCCTGAAACAGTTGTGATAAGATATAAGTTTAAATGTATAGGATGGACAATAATATAAACGGTGTAAGAGGAACGCATTTTTTGCTGCCCAGTGATCAAAGCTGCTATGCCTACTAACGTCTTGTCTTCGTTTTTCGAGGCATTTATAAAATTTACATGCGCTACAATATAGTTGAGAAAACACTCATTGGCAACACACAGCGCCATCACAATCGCCGCTTATAATTAAACACAGATAGTAAACAAATAATACTTACATTATACTGGAGAACAGTTTACCTGAAAGCCCGCTACAAAAGATGTCAACCATGGCGCTGAGGGCATAACCCTTGTAGCCGGCAGTCCTCTCCTCTCCACCCAAAGGCAAGAGAAAACCAGATGTGTAAGCCTATAACATAAATATAGACTCTGATTCATACGATAAGTAGCCACAGTTCTAGAAGTTTAGTTATTTATTAATATTTTTAAATCCACTAATAAGCGACTAACAATTGAAGCCAGAAGATCAAAAGAGGAAGGAATTATTAAATGTTCATTAGAAGAACAACTTACTAATTTAGCATCGGTCGTCGGTTTTCCATCAGGCCCTAATGCCCACCCTAGAGGCAATGGCTGGTTCTTGCGAGCCTGCACTTCAACCTAAAAAGTAAACAGATTCTCTTACCAATCTTTTTTTAAGACCACCTACTTACATTGTTTTGCGTTACTTACTTTCCCCAAAGCAACAGCTGATGTAGCTACATCAATAATAAAGTTGTCTTGACCACAGCCCGCACATGCCACAGAGATAGGATTCGTACCCAGTGCTCTCTAAAATTCATTAAAATATTTAGGAATCATATTCCAAGTTTCGGCCTTTCAAAAACCAAGATTTGCAATCAGTACTTAAAATTCGTAGTCTATTGGAATTGTAAAATAAAATGAATAAGTTACTCGCCTGCTTAGAGCGAGTAGGCACCATAATAGGGTACGTGTTAGTGAAGGACATTCCAAGGAGTCCCTGTTCTATGGGCTTTGCTGCCCAGTAAGCCGCCATGCCGTAGTGATTGCATCCTATAGCAGTGGTAAACATTAGATTAAGCTTAACACCCGCATCACAGAGAATTTTGTGAATAATTTTTTCTCATCGAACATTCCACGGTTGCGGAATCCTATCCCTTGGAACGGGCTAAGCAAAAGAAGAGTAGTTACTCACTTTTGGCAGAGACCCATCCAAAACCACTCTTCTTGGCCTTTTCTATAGCGACTGCGATGCAGAAGTTGCCGATAGTCGCACCGAGGGCATTATTTCCATCTACCCAGGCAGTTGCAGCGGTTTCGTTAAGGATGACTGGCTTTGCCGATGGATTGCATGCGCCTGTCTTGCAGTCGTTAACATAGAATTCTATGTTTAAAAAGACGAAAGCCGTGTTTTAATAAGATGTTTTGTGTTTAATACAATTATGATACACAATTGATTGCCAATATTAACTACTTTCCCTATCGCTAGGTATCTATTGGTACAGAGCAGCACCATATTATATTAAACTATTCAGACTATGATATTTTTTCTTTTTAAACAGGTTTAAAACATAGTCTGTTATTAATCTGTCTGTCTGATTGATATTTAAAAAACTTCTCGTTCTAAACCTTCTACTTGTACTTTCGCGTTTTGCCACCTTATGGATAAAGCGGCGTAACATCACTTGAAAATTGAGTGTCGATAGAGTATTCAGTCATCGGACTATTTTTCTCACCAAGTCGATTACTTCCGTGGCTTACATGTCCAAGGGAATCCGAAAATACGAGGAGTTTAGCTTGGGCCTTCGCTTCAGATTCAGGAACATCAGCAGCCATCAATCCCTCTTGTATGAAACGACGAACCTCCTCCACCCTTATCTCGGCCGTAGTCCTAAAAACAAAACAACACGACAGGTGTTAAAATTCTAAAATATCGAATTGATAAGGGTCCAATGATGAAATAGCGATTTAAGTTTAAGGGACAGTAACCAATTCAACATCAAGCTATGTATATCTAGAGTTACTAGAAATTCGCAAAATCAAGATCTAGAATATGTAGTTATATAATATGAGGTCTGCTTAAGGAATTTTTGCTATCAAGTTCCAACAAAAAGTTACCTATCGGGAAAAGGATTGACTTGTACGGAAGACGTACTATATACAATTGGCAGAATTTTCAAAAAGGTTCTTTTTAGCTTGGGCAGGACGAGATAAGATGTTTTACGTGCTTCTTCTTTTCTTAGATTGACTCGATTCAAATACTTTACGACCAGTATTGAGCAGCCTGTATAGCTCTACCTATCATTGGCTTCGTTTAGGTCTTAGTAAGTACTTGTGTACGACATGCAATTGACGCAGTTTTGCATGTTTACGCGCTCAAGAAAGAACATAATTCACGTCTGATTGTGGCCACTCACCGAGTTACCGCGCGCAACATCTTGGTGCTTCTTGGCTCCTCTAAAAGGTGTTTAAAAAGAGTAACAGCCGAGCTGCCCTCAACAGAAGTAACGTAAAACTGGCCCCGTATTTCACGTTACCGTTTTCTGCGTCTAAATTAAATGGTTACATAACTTCATAATTTTGTTAAACAAAACATTCCAATAAAAAAATTATGAACTCATTTGCTTGATTTCTTGGTTACATGATTCAACCACAGAGTACTTTGGATTCAACTGTCAGAAACTGTCATCTTGTCATGAAGGCGCATTCTTTTACTTAGGACTCATTGCTCACTAATTGAACCTATTCCTGATTTGCTTAATTACCGCAGCTTTGCCGCAGCCGTTTACTTTCACCAGTTTTGGTTAATTGAAAATAAATTGGGAGCCAAACTTTGTCAACGGTATGTTGGAATAATTAAGAAAGCAAATATAACTTTGAAAAGTCATATTGGTACTTGCCCGGGTTCGTCCTGCCACCATGTGCATACAAATCCAGTCATTGAATTGCTAGTCCACCACGAAATTTCATTAAAAACCGATCTCTATAAATTTATACAACTCAATGGATAAACGAACCAAATGATTTATTGAAATAAGGTCACAAATCAGAGTTCAAATTACTCCTGATAGGTAGAACACCTATCATTGGTCAATGTAGATGCTATTGTTTTCAATTTGAAATATTACGTTACTTTTTAATAAATAAATTGGCTTGCAACGCACAGATGGCATTAGCTTACCCCAAACAATACAGAGCCTGAATTATGGCAACGAGGCAACTAAACTTACTTATTTATGTCTGAATTAACACATAATTATATGCTGAAGAGTTTGTTTGTTCGTTAGAACGCGCTAGTCTCAGGAACTACTGGTCCGATTAGAAAAATTCTTTCACTGTTAGATGGCCTACTTATTGAGGAAGGCCAGCTATAATTTGCCGCGATAACCGAAGCCTATGCGGGAGGAGCCGCGAGCAAAAGCTAGTTATAGATAAATGACACCCAGACACAGAAAAAATGGTCATGCTCATCACACAAAGATTTGTCCTGGATGGGAATCGAACCCAAGACCTACGGTTTAGCAGTCAAGGTCACTTGCCACTAGATCAACATGCCAGTTAAAAGATTATTTTCTTAATTCTTAGTAAAATCGTATATAATATAATTGAAAACACATTGATAAAGACAGTTTTACGATTTACTAGAAGTTTAAAGTGATTTAAAAATCGTCAACTACATTCAGTGTAGTGCGTTGTGCCGCCGCGACTGCACGCTTTGTTTAATCAGCCGTGCGATAAAAAAGTTCATAATAATATATTTTAAAAACTAATTGGAAACGAAGTGAGTGTTGACAGAAATCAGGGGGTTATTCTCTAACTCAGATTAAGAACTCATTCTCATACTCATTCTCTCTACGTAACATAACGTGGTAAGACGCAGAATTTAGTTCAAGAATCAAGGGTCGCCTAATCTTTTATATATTCTGCAGTGTGCTAGTACATACGTTTTAAGCCATTTATTGTTTTTTTTACTTCAAAATATAGTAAAGCCTCTCTTAACCCTACACGTTAATCACGGACGTAGTGAATAAGGCCCCAGTGGGCTACAGCGAATGTTAACTCAGCGATTATCACTGTTTAAAAAAAATAAAAATTCTGATATCGGCTAACTTCGGTCACCGACTATATCTAGGACATCCCAGTTGGTTAACGACATCCCGATATAAAATTGACTGTTAATTGTACATCGCTTGACTTGTCAACAACAACTTGACTTGACTCAGACATGAGTGGCAACACATGTAGTTACGTAATCCTTACGTTAATACGTTTTCGACCGATTACTTCATTAGGTCGAGAGGTCGTGTTTTGTTTATAAATAATATAGGCGTAGGCGTACATTGTAAACACAGTAGCTTATCTAATCACTAGGTGCGGTTTTGGTTCAAACTCTAAACAAGTAAAATCAATGAGGTAAATAATATATGCTACAACATGTAGCCGGCTTGATATTGATCTTGCACTCGACTCTACAAATTGCATGCTGCAAAACAGATGACGCTCTATTCGCGCTGTCGGTTCATATGATATTAAATTTAATTTATTGGAGAGACGGGTACAGATTTATTTCACGCTAATGTACAAAAGTCGAGTTTACCTAAGAATTTAAAAATAAGATATCAAAATATTTTTAAGTAAAATCTTTATTTTGTAATAGGTACGACCTGTGAAACATTATTGATAAAACTCTATAATACCGATTCAAAACAGCTCAAATTAATTAGGTAAACAAGCCTATAATGTACTTTTGTTATCAAACTATAACTGGTCACTGTTAAATAAGATGTTATTAACACTGAGGCAATTAAAAATTGTTTCTACAGCTGTTTATAAACCTACTTACCTAACCGAATTAAATAAGTTCATTGGAAATCATTGGGTCTGTTCAGCAATGGACGTCTTGTGACTTTTAGATATGGCGATGATGAGGATGTGTTAATGTATATGTTTATTCTATATGCATACCATCAAACTGTTCCTACAATGGCGGACTTAATGCCTTAGACATTCTCTATCGGTCTACCACGGGGTGGTGCCAAATTTTGAACCAATTATTACCTAATATATACTACAGGCAATATTTATAAAGTGGATATCTGTAGTTCAGTTTTCCTACTAGGGATAGAAAAAAAAAGCGCCATTCAATATAATATGTCACATTCCTTTCTCAAAAAAGGAAAACTTTCTAACCATTACTTAGTTATTGAAATTGGACGTTAGAGAATACAAATTAAAACTGCCCTGAATGGGTTCCAAGCGGTGCTCTAAACGACGAACACAGTTTCACCATAACCTTACATTCAGTTCCAGTTCATCTATCATGGGGAAGGTGGCGACTGCGGAGGCCCTGCGCTTCATGACAGATTGTCTAAAAGCCGTGGGTACTGCAGCCAGGGCAGCTGAGCAGCAGGCGGAACTGCTCATACAGGCAGACCGGTTTGGACATCCTAGCCACGGACTAAATAGATTAGGTGAGTTGAATATATAAAGCCAAAATTATAAAAACTGTCCAAAAACTGCTACGACTATTCTGCGACACTGGCTATTCTTTTTGTGTCTATAATTTCATTTTTCTACTTTGTCCCTATCTCTTTCCATACGACAGAGTTTTCGGTCTAACATAGTTTAAAAACTTGCCAATATTAGTATACCGTGCACTGTGAGGTTCTTCTACTTATATTTTAAAGAACCATGATGCCATATAAATTTCATAAAACCACGCTCTAGTACTGAATACAAATTAATTTAATTTAAACATGTACGACAAAGCATCACGGTACAAAACGAAACATACATCGTATTGTAATATGTACCTACATGTTGTTTATACCTTCGCTGAATCTATAGTCAATACTATTACAATAATGAATAGGTTGTCTTATAAGCACTAATTTACTCATTTTACTACGACGTAGATGCTTTAGAGTAAACGTAGATATAATAATTAAAAGAACGATACAAAAAATACATCTACTAAACAAGAAAATTAAGATTTGTTTATAATGAAAAGTCCAAAACACAGTTTGATTGAAATAACTAACATCTATACATCTTGACAACTATCTCTACTATCATCAGGTGACCCATATTTTTCATGTATTTAAATATACAAACAGTAAACATAAACTTAAGCAAAGAAGTTCAAGTTATTTACATCGGCACAACGACGTGATACGTTTAAAAATGAAAAAGTTTACTAGCAAGTCAATAATGGTCTCTTCTTAATTCCAGAAATGTATGTCAACGATATCATCAGCGGTGCATGCAAGCCAAACAACGAGCCTAAAGTGCTGAAGGAGACCCAGTCGACAGCCTGGATCGACGCCAACAACGTGCTCGGAGCCACCGCCAGCCACTTCGCCATGGACATCGCTATCAAGAAGGCCAAAGAGACTGGCGTGGCCTGGGTCACAGTCAAAGGTATAAGTTATTATCGACTAACTTAAGTTTTGAACATTTTGAAGAGTTAAAGCCATCATATGATCAATGCTCGATCCTTCTCTATATGAGAAGAGGCCTACCCAGCAGTGGGAAAGACCGGTGTTGTCAAAGGACGACCTCTGCTCTTTTAAATGTTCGAATATTTTGTTTCGAATGTTTGGTTAAGATGATTATAGAACAGTCAGGTCCAACCGCTAAAACTGCTTTCTGAAGCACGAATGGGTCTTGCTATGCTAAAAGTGATCACACATCCACGGAACAACCGCGGCGAGTGCGGCTTAACCTTTTTATCGGTCATACCGTAGGGCTTACTTACCCTTAGCCACCATCTCATCAAATTTGTTTATACAGATGTAAATAATTCTTATAAACAATCATTATTTAACACCAATTACCAGGGTCAAACCACAACGGCATGGCTGGTTTCTGGGCACAGAAGGCAGCTGACAAAGGACTGATTGGAATGGCTTTTACCAACACCTCTCCTCTTCTAGCACCTACCAGAAGCAAACAGGTCGGTCTTAATAGATAAATTCGAGTAAAAAAATATGACCAAAAAACTCGTCATTGCATTTCGCACGAATATACAAATATAGATTTAAGATATCCGAAGGCCCAAAAATTGTATAAGATGGGAATTTAATGCGACACCAACTCCTCTGTTAGATATTTTCGTTAGCATGTTCATTTATAGTTAATTCTTAAGAAATATCAATTACCTACATAAATTTTATTAAGACTAATAAGCTATATTTTTGTTTTTCAGTCAGCATTGGGCACGAACCCGATTTCAGTGGTGGCACCAGCGTCTCAGGGTGAATCTTTCTACCTTGACATGGCTACAACTGCGGTCGCTGTTGGCAAGGTATTTGCATAACTAAAACAGTAGTAATTGATCGGTAGGATACATAGGTAGATAAGTCTCAAACATACAACTTCAAGCATAAAAATATCAAAGAGCGTTTTAAATTGTCAGGACAACCATAGAAGGATATCAGCTACACTAAACTACACTTGTACAGTGGCTACGAACGGTATATGGCATACAATAATGGTCCTTGGCCACAAAAGCCTAGAAAGCAAACATAAAATTAGTGGTGAAAAGCATTCAGATTCAGGAACAATTGTGAAACTTATATATTACATCTAGGTATATTAAATTTGATGTTCCAGATAGAAATGCAACGTCGGAAAGGAGAGCCACTGCCAAGTGGTTGGGCGCAAGGACCTGATGGCAAAGAAACACAGGATGCTGACCTTGTAAGGTTTCTTGAATTGATTGTTTCATTTGTCACCGTGGACATTTCATTTTGGTCATCTGGCGGTTCAGAGTTATTAGCAATTTAGATCTGAAACTCACGGCTGGTAACAATAAGCCTTTTCCTCCAAATTCCACTCAGATTTGTTTTTATCCATTTGGATCCAGGTTTTGTCTCGCCGACAGCATTAACCAGTATCCGTTTTCATATTGTTCTTAAGGTTCTTCTTTGGTTTTCAGGCGTTTCAAACTGGTTGTCTGATGCCGTTGGGAGGTGGAGAGAGGACGTCAGGCTACAAAGGATTTGGTCTCGCAGCCATGGTTGAGCTGTTTTGTGGAATATCTGCTGGTTTGTATTATTTTTTACTACCTTTATGGTACCTTAATAATAAATGAGTACTGGAAAGTTCAATAAACGGTAAAAAAAGGGAAGACAAGATAGCCATAGCGTAAGCTAGCGGCTCTTTTGATGCAAACTATTCTTACAAAATTCATCTGAATTTACCTCTTATAGTCACCCCGAGCACAACATCCAAGATTAAATTCTTTGCAAACTCATCATAAAGGAATCTATCTACTTCCATAGGTGCCAACTATGGCCACCACGTGAGGTCGTGGTCTCACAGTGGTGACGGCGGCGCCGCCAACCTGGGCCACTGTTTTGTAGCTGTCAACCCTGAGTGTTTCGCCCCTGGCTTTGGGGACCGACTCACCGAAAGCATACAGCATTGGAGACAACTGGAACCGGTATGAAACTCATCACATATCAGACAGGCCGATTTTTTTTATATTTAAAGATAATTATTTTGGTTTTTTCACAAATATCCAAAGGTATTCCGCTTATTGAATCAAAAAATCCCTAGCTATAACGGTATCGAGAAGCTCAGCATCTACAAAAAGTACTTCCTACTTTTGAAAAGGGGGAAATAATTTAGTATTAAATGTAGAAAAAATTACAAATACCGTACAATTTCTGTTTATTAAAGACGGATCCTGACCTACGCGTGCTGGCTCCAGGAGACAAAGAGAAGAAGGCAGCAGCCGAGGCCGACGCTACAGGCTCAGTCTCATACGTCAAACAACAAATTGAGTCAAGTGCTGCTCTAGCAGAGAGGCTGAAAGTGAAACCTATGGACGTACAGATGGAAAAATAAAATATTTTATAAGACAAACTAGACTAAGTAACTTCTTGCATTCTGATGTATTCGTTCTTCGTTTAATGTCTTGCATTTCGTAACGTTTTATTTAAATGTTGCCATAATTATGTTCAGTTTATTTATGGATTAAGATCATTGACAGCGTCTATATTATATGTGTACCAATTTAAATGTAAATATTTAATGTAAGTACCTACATCATGTACAAATTTCAATGAACTCGGAAAGTAGGTACTCTAAATAAAAGTTTAGTAATTCCAACCTACCTACACAATTACACTCGGAAATATTATTATTGATAAAAAAATTATAGTCTAAAAGAATGTAAAAATTTGATAAGTAGGTACCTTATGAAGTAAAATTAAATTATGATCGGTAATTTGTAAATAAACTAGTCTTAAAAAAAATTATGTCTGGGACCAAACATTACGGTTGTGATAACAATTAAATCAACCTGTACTTAAATCACGAGTTTTGCTAGTAGATCATACTAATGATGTTTTTAATAAATGTAAGTATAAAAATAAAATTACACGGTTGTTAAAATTTGTTTTATTATTACATTTACGTTTCGATACTTGAGCTATTGTGTGTAGGTACCTGAATAGGGCAAAACATCAAAAAGTACCCACACAGAAATATTAAATTAGTAAGTAGGTAGCTACTGCTTAAAACTTTTGGTTGGCATTAGTACCTACGGTAATCAGGTGCGGATTTCCAGGCCGAGTAGGCCCGGGCCTAGAGCGGCAAAATTTGGTCGCTTTTTTTTAAGTAGTTGCCTACGCGCCTGCGTGTAAAAACTCAAAAATGTGTTCTTATAGCAGCCAGCATCCATATACATAAAATTCCATATATGTTTTATAATTTATTTAATTTTTCATTCTTTACAGCATATAGGGAGGGGGGGCGACAAACTTTCTTAGGTCTAGGGCAGACAACGTATCTAATCCTAAAGCCCCTGACGGTAATACAATTACCTACCATTACTGAAGTCACTTTAGAAAAACCGTCGCCGGCCATCACAAATATAAATGTGGACAACATCACATTGCTCCGAATCCAAAGTAAGTAGCTAAAGCACTTGTGTTATGGAATCAGAGACAACGAAGGTACCACAAACATCCAGACCCGAGAAAATGTAGAAAAGTGTTTCTACCTTGACCGTCCGGGGATCGAACCCGGGACCTCAGAGCTGGCGACACCTTGAAAACCGGTGTGTACGCCACTCGATCACGGAGGTCGTCGTAAAATGAAGTAAACATTTGTTTAAAATCTTCTCAGCGACATGTTTAAACATAACGGACCATTCAAATAATCAAACATGAGTCGCTGTACACCAATAATTATATTAACCTACCAAATAAATTATCAAACATTATGACAGGCTGAGTGAGGAAATTATTATCCACCACTGGTAACCCTACTTGACTAGATGTTGTGGTGGTAATTCTAACGTGAACCCATGTAAATGAAAATAAAGGGCATGATTCCGTTTTATTTAACGCCCACTGAAGTTCTTAACCCTTAATAAAGACAATTTTTTACCACGATTCTACGTTTTGGTCATGATTTTCACTCAGAAAACCAATGAAAATTAATAAATTGCAAAAGAGTTTACGCGTACCCTTTACTGTCAGAGGAACCAACATAAGATTTTTAATCCAAAGACATTGTAATGTATTCTACAATACATTACAATGTCTTTGTTTTAATATGGTTTTAATCATGTCTTTTAAATATAAAATATACTCTGTGGTTATTTATGCACTCACCATAGATTCATTATTATTTTACGATTCTGTCGCGGAGACAGTGACAGATTCATGACAGTCAAAGTCAAGAATAGCACGTTTCTTAACTGTCAAATTGATGCTAAAATCAAAGACATTGTAATTATTGCTTGGATGAAAATATGTTACACAAACGATACGATACTGGAATGTCGCAATGTGTTACGTTTCGTTTATAATTATAAATCTATTTTTTTTTTGTAATATATTATTTTATTGTATTACTTCCCCGTACTTACCTACACAGTATTTTCATATTTGAGTACGTTGAACCAGGTTGAAGGTTTTTATTTATTAATAAAATAAATTAAAGTAAATAAAATATAAATATATTTGTTAGTTTAAAGTGTAATTAACAAAATAATAACAAAAAGTAAATTAAAAAAATTAAGTATTAATTTATTTTGTTTATTATAATTATTTTTATTTTATGAAAGCTCAAAAGATTAAAAGAACATAACAATCCATACGCATCTAGGTAGGTATAGCTATCAATTCGTAATTTCGTATTGTTTCGTGTTTTTTTTAACCATCATTATTTACTTATGTACCTTGGGGGTCATCTGGTGGCTAAGCGGAGCGCGGTCCTGCTTGACTGCTTGTTTCTATCTCATTCGTTCATTCCCGCACTTGGAAAAATATAGTTACCTACCTATCTATTGCGCTCGCTCGCGTGCGCGCAGTAGGTGCCACTTGCTTATCTCATTGTCAACCGTTTTAAAATTAGTTTAGTTTTTTAAAAGGTGGCACGAAAATCGTTTATTTACTTATATTTAAGGCATTATGTCATCTTTAACTAAAATCTTTAATAAAAAGTGCTGGGTACTTTCACTTTAGCCACGATATTTTGGCTGAATTAATTCTTTGAATCGCCTCTGTCAAGTGTCAAACAGTCAAAGCCTATTTTGGTTGTTTTGACTACAACTGTGATTTTAATATTTTCATTTGTAAAAAGAACGTTATTTAATAAATACAAGTGAATAAATACGTTTTGTCTAAAACGGTACAAGTGAATTTAAAGTGGAAAATGGAATAAGTCAACGATACACACCTCCGATATTTACTTCATTTTTATAAATTTTAGTGAAGCGTTTGTCTTCATAAAATATATAATCAACTTGTGTAGGTGTTAAGGTTTAAGTGTCTGTGATCGTTTTATGAATAAAGAAACCAGTTCTGTGGATTGGCTTTTTAAAATATATGGTAAGTAACATTAATCTGGTTATTCTAAGCATGTTAAACTATAAGTAGTATTAGTGATAGTTTTATTATCAATAACTATGTCGTTTCGTCTACTGATAACCCTTATCTTTCAGGAATTAATCTTATTGAACTCCTACAATGTCAAGGGAAGACATATCATTGAAATTTATATTGAGAAACTTGAAGGTCCTAAAGACTCCCTAAGCTGAAATTAATAATTTTCTAGTTTCATAGACCTGGTATCATTGTTTATTGTTTATATTGGGCATATTATTGATTCACATTGTCTTCTATAGTGCATTGTTTGCTCTTTGCAATTTTTTTCTCAATGAATTTTCTTTAGCTTGGACCCCTTGGTATAGAGATTTGAGTTGAACTTATGGATTTGTAAAAGAAAAAACTATGCATGTAAGTAGAAAAAAAATATATTTAAGCATAGAACAGTGGCCAATTGTCCAAGTTTATTTTTCTAGTATTAGGTATGTATGTACCTACAATTTCATAGTTACTTAGCTACCTTATGTGTACACAATACTTATCAGGTGTATGTCACTAAGCTAATTAATAATAGTAAACACTCTGTTCTTTTTATTGTTGTGGTAAACAAATGCTGTCACCGTTTTATTCGTAAATAAATAACATGACTTCCTCTTACTTTAGACTTTTTTATATAGATACATCCAAAATTGAATTTTCAAAATGGATATGGATAAGATGTCGGGTAAAAATTATAAAACAGGCCTATAAATGCCTTCAGTGGGCACAGGAGGCCTGTGCCCATTGTGGGGCTGGGGTCTTCTCTTAATGATATTATTTATTGTTCACTTATTTCTGCTAAACAAATATGGTATATATAAATATATATAATCAACATTGCAATTATAATGAAACAGATATTTTGTTAACAAACAGTTTTCATGGGAACTAGTCTTCAATTGTGGGAAAAAAATTAACATGTGCCTACTGTTAAAATACCCACTATTCAAATGTCATGACAAATCTGTGACTCATTTTTTTTTTCATTAGACAATGTCCTTCCTTTATCAGCAATGGAAAAATATAAACAATAACTTGACCCAGAAAGCATTGAGATCATGCTCAAATTGTTTACATAATTTATCTTAGCATGGCAATGTTATTGAAGCTATACATGATAACAGCCAGAAGACAATTGCTCTCTGGCAAGATCAAGGGCAATGAGGCCATGAGGTAAAATAACAAATTACAAAATTTTTGTTATTTTGTAATGAACTTCAGTCATGTTTTATTTTTCAGCTCACAAAAGACATTTTTAGGAAACTAAATCATTTTACAAATAAATATGTTCTAGAATCAGCTGACTATAAAAATATTTCTTGTCTTAATGTATTTAAAAATAAAATCATAGCAGTATTTCTTGCGTAAGTATTATGTGCAGGCAGTTGTAATAATTCACTGTAACTTTCACCTTGAATTTTCTTTATTATGATGCTTCAGCCGAAGGTTGATCATGAATGAATATTTGAAGAGACATTTTTATTATCTTTGAATAATTACTAGTAACATTTTGTAGCCATATCTGTATCATGTGTCCCGTCTTCTTTGCTTTTTCTTATACTTTCAATTATAAACATGTACCTTGCCTGTTTATGAGAAAAAACAGAATACAAGGCTACAATGGTATATTAATTTTTATATTTTTACTAATTCATTGGGTCCACATCCTGACAAACACAAATTAGTTAATTAGTTTGGAAGCACAATATTAGGTTTTCATGCTAATAGCCAATTCCTTACGCAAACAATTAATTAATTTCGTAAATGGGTATTCTAAGTATTTACGTGAAACAAATTAATTATTAAAAAACTGCAATCAATTGTGTATATTAAAAAAAATCGCAGTTATTATAACAAAAAATCACCATAACCTTGTAATAACTTAAATTGTTAACAGAAACAATAAATTATACAACGTCGGTTACGTCGGTTACTTACCTACTGCGGGGCCACAGTTGCGCAATTATTTTTATGGATCTAAAATATGACCGTGTTTTGTCCTGTTATAATATAAGTACTATGTAGTTTTTGTTTACTTTAATTATTGAGTAGGTACCCAAGCGATCTTGAGAATGATTGATTGGCTGCAAGATTTCGCCACTGTATGTGAAACATGTACCTAATGCCGTGGTTGCTATGTGCGTATCCGAACATTGAGGTGAAAGAAACGTTCTATTAAAAATCTATTTCTTTATTTCTTCTTATTAATGCTTTCTTTTATTTACGCATTCAAATCAAAATTCATTGGCACACTTTAAGACAAAAAAAAACATATTTCATAGCAGCTATAAACATATTAGCATTGAATACATATTTCTTTTGAAAAGTTTCTAATGCCAACTTCTATCAGTCGAAAGAAAGAAAGAAAGAAAAATGTTTTATTTGGAACTTCGCACAGTCGAGGCAAAGACGTGTCATTCGCATCCATGAAGCTGGTTAGAAAGCGTGGAGTCGCGTTGATTCAAGTTGTTGCACTGTAACACAGCAAACAAGAAGCAGCTTAGTGCTGTCGTGAAAATACTTAATGACAGGTACCTTCTTCGTCTCGATGTAGCAGACATGGTTTAAACGGGAGTGCCTTCTAAATGACGTACCGAAGTGATGACGAAAACTTCAGTTACTCGTCTTCATATTCTTCAATCTAAACTTTACTCCTACAGTACTTCCATGGGTATCGTTTAAGATGCAACTGTTTTAGCAGTTATCGTTTTAGGCCAAACAGTTGATACAGTTCTATTACAATTTATTTTTAATGTGTACCGGTGGTTTGCGCAGGATGCCAGTGATATCTCCCTCGTTTGCATCAAGCTAGCGAGTCGACACATACGCGCGAAGCTATCCGCTTCCTGCTTCACACGCAACTCATTTGTTGAAGTTATACGACTCCAAATTTGAAGCCGCACTGTTTAAATACACACTGCTTGATAATTACATGAATGATTCAGTGCTGAAACTGTTAGTGCGAAAAATAGCTTCCTCGTGAAAATAACTTGCATTGTTATCGTGAATGTGTTTTGTTGTGTCTCAGCGTGTCTGTTTAAGCGTAATAAGAAGTAACTGTAAAATAATTTGATCCGAAATCGTGAAACAACAATTTATATTGGAACCGAAGTAAGTAATAACTGGGTCATTTCTATGCCAAACGCAATTAGCGACGCTTAACCCGGACGCAACTTTGCCCTGTTTCATAGAAAGACACGCTCTTGTAATTTATAAACCTCTGTCCTACATAATATTGTACTGAATTAAAAAATTACAGGTTCCTGATTAAGGCCCGATTGAAATTAATTTTTTTGTTCAAGGCATATCCTTTAGTTTTGATCTTAGGTTTTGAAACATGTTAATAGTGGCACACCAAAAAAATCTTAGAAAAATATTGATTTATCCACCGTTGAATGCCACTATTAATATTCAATTTGCCAGTTGTTAAAGCATGCAGAAATTGCATGTTTTAGCGTAAAATAGCCAAGTTATGAATGTGTTTTATTTTTCAAGGAAAAAATCAAATATG
Organism: Plusia festucae; assembly: GCA_950381575.1. Taxonomy (NCBI): domain Eukaryota; kingdom Metazoa; phylum Arthropoda; class Insecta; order Lepidoptera; family Noctuidae; genus Plusia; species Plusia festucae. The sequence goes on from OX494447.1 coordinate 3,627,065, forward strand.
TGATTGAATATTTTATAATTGAAACAGGACCTGATAATAATGGTAAAGAGCTCATATTAAATTTTGAAATGCGAAAAACTTTTAAAACCTCAGAAACTATGTACTAGTCCGATTTGATCATTTATTTCTGTGTGAGATAGCTCATTTATCGAGGGTGGACTATTATAGGCTTCCTTACTTTTTAAAAAACATTATCCTATACAATTAATGTTGCAACTACTGATAGTTGTAGCTATCTAAGATGCAAACCAAAACCTTGAATCATCTTAACCCTCTTGATCTCTACTAATAATATAAAGCTGAAAAGTTTGTTCGTTTGGTTGGTTGATCGCGCTAATCTCGATTAGGGAACTACTGGCCCAATTTTGAGGCTATACTTTTGTTGCGATACCCGTCGGCCACGGGGGTAGAGCCGCGAGCGAAAACTAGTCGTACATAAAAGTTTATCAATGATATCATTGATAACCAATATTGTCTTCATCATGACATGTATCATTATAAGTTAAGTGGTACCACTTATGTAACGTATAGTCACGCCATGGCAATGTATCGACGCACTTATTACCCATGTGGGTCATCCTCTCTGATGTCCAAGTCTCCTACTGAGTATAATTATTAGCAATTGAATGCACGAACAATTGTTAATTGCCTGCTATCATTGCCGTGGTGATTAATGTCGTGGCCGTAACACGAGGGACACTCGTGTAGATACACATCGCTGTTATCCAGTATAGCGTTATGACACTTAGGCACGAACTCGATTATTCTGACTCGGCAAATTTTGTAGCGTCACAGATAAAAAAAATAAGCCTATAGGTGTGTACAGTAGGTACACACCTATTGGGCTTATTTTTTTTAATTAACTAAAACAATGCTTTGTTAAATTCTAAAGTAAGAATATATTAACCAAATCGTCCAACCAAAAAAATTAACAAAATCGTTGTCGTCGTCATTTTACAGTGCCACGGTTTAAACAAGATATTGCAGTAAGCTTATATTATCATTAAGCGATGGCAAGTGTCTATAATATATCGTGGTGGCCTAGCGGTTCAATGACCGGATTTGTATGCACATGGTTGCAGGTTCGAACCCAGGCAAGTTCCAATGTGAGTTTTCAAAGTTATATGTACTTTCTACATTATTCTAAGACACCATTGACAAACGGTGAAGGAAAACATCGCGAGGAAACCTGGATGCTAAAAATTAGAATCTGATATCGCCAATCCGCAGTGAGCAAGCGTGGTGATAAATGCTCGTTACTTCTCTATATGGAAAGAGGCCTGTCCCCAGCAGTGGCACATTTATAGTAAAAATTCTGTAGGTAGAGTTCTCCTATGCGTGAAATTATGAAACAATAATTTTTTTTCTGGACGATACGTGTAATTTGTATGTTGTGTCTTCTGACCTCATCGCTAGCGTTAAAGCAGGATTACTATTGGTGACGTCATTATCATGCGAGTTGCGTCAAAATTAGGCCGCTACTGACGAGATATGAGGGTCATCCTAATTTAGCAAAGATACGCAATTCTCATTTCAAAAAATAAATAAACTTTTGAAAAAAAAATTAAACCGACTTCAAAAACCAAAACAAAACCTAAAAGGCACAAAATAGTGTAAAATAAACTTAGAACTATCTAAAATATTAATACAAAACTAGAAGTGATCTGTTTGAAGTTGGTGCCAAACTATATATACTCGTATTTGTACTAGTATTTGTAGGTATTTATTTTTTGTTGGTATATTGTTGTTTGGCACCGACTTCAAACAGATCACTTCTAGTTTTGTATTAATATTTTAGATAGTTCTAAGTTTATTTTACACTATTTTGTGCCTTTTAGGTTTTGTTTTGGTTTTTGAAGTCGGTTTAATTTTTTTTTCAAAAGTTTATTTATTTTTTCATTTTTTGTGTTCATAATATTTATTATAATAATACAATACAGCTCGCCTTAGAAACGTTAAAAAATGTAAATGAGGGTCAATACATATTTATTATCTATAATATGTATGTATTTAGAAGTATATAAGTATGTTTATCAGTTGTCTGGTTACCATAGTACAGGCTCTGCCTAGTTTGGGATCAGATGACCGTGTGTGAGATTGTCCCAAGATATTTATATTTATTTATTTATTTATTTATATAAAAAAAATCAACCCTTAACTCCTAAAACTCAAGGTTTCTTCCATCATTAGCTCAGTATTTACCAAAAGCCTTGAGGTGATGACTATTGGACGTAAATACCTAAATAGGCTCAGTAGAATAATGAAACACGTTCGACATTTCTTTAAAATTTAAGGGTTTCCTTCGATTTAACTGGGATCCCATCATCAGATCCTGACTTGGTTACAATGGGACCACCTCGGGAGAATACTCTTTCGAATACAAAAATAATTATAAAAATCGGTTCACAATTGACGGAGTAATCGGTGAACATACATAAAAAAAAAAAATAGTGACACGCCGAACATATAACCTCCTCCTTTTCGAAGTCGGTTAAAAATATAATATTACCGGAGCGACTAGTGAGGTAACTACATTGTCAAATAACTTACAAACCACTCGTGCAGTACTCACAGCTAAAATACCTACCCCCTCCCTGTCTCAGGTGACGATGGAAAATGTTGATACCTTTCATTTTTTTAAAAGAATCTCGTTAACCCCTCGTGCAATGCTAAGATGCTTGTGTTACGAGTGGGTTCACGTCGGTAGTGTAATGGGTGGGATTCGAACCCGCAACCACATGATCGTAAGTCAAAAGCCCTAGGTCAGCCATTAGGATACCGCCACTTGAGCTTGTGAAATGGTTCCTCGGTAACCGATTGTCGCTTTTTCGTGTACCTTGTAATGACAAACGCACACTGTATTTTTTTGTAGCCATAGCAACCCTCAGCGTGAGTTAAACCTATATAATTGTGTAAATACTTAAGTAAGTAGTTCTTTCAATGTGATCCTAAGGGAACCCTGAAAACCAGTACTGGGGTTCCGAATCTCAGCACATGCTGAGCTATGACTGTTTCGCACAGATGTGTCGCATATTTCCTCTTAAATTATTAGAAGTTGTTATTATTATTTCTTCTTATTTTTATGCGTCACATAAGATGCATGATGGAGCGTTTTCTTTCTTTAATTTTCTTAGAGGAGTTCTATTTTGTGTAATATACATGGTCATGCTATTAAAATGACCAAATTCCCAAAAGTGTCCCATGGATTTTCTTTCTGTAATGAATTTTCCCATCCTTTATTATTCTCTACCTTATCTAAAAAGCTATCAGCTCATTGGCGTTTTTTCGGTTGTAGCTGCATGTATTGCTCTTCTTAAAATGGCAGCTCTAATTCATCATCAGGATAAGGTACCTATTTAAAACTTAGTTATAACTAAACGTAGCTTTAGAAACCATGTTTATCTTAACGGTAAATAAAAGTAGGTAGTATAATATTTATAGTGTATGTATACTATGCTGGAGGCAATTACAGTAAAATAATTTAATTGCCATGTTTAATCGTTTTCACAGTACGATGAATATGACTACTTAATTTTATGTCGCTTAAAAACATTAAAACTGTTTTATAATTATGTGATATATCCATTTTGAGGTGTGTGTGACCCAAGAATTATAGTAACAGAAAATGTTAGAACCTAACGGTAGTTCATTGACCTACTTAATAAAAATATAGTTGTACGTTGTACATTTGACGACAATTTTATGATTACTTTGAACAGCGCCATCTATGAGCGATTTTCCGAAATACAAGCTTCCAGAGGGCGGCTGGGCGTAGAATTGAAAGCTCTCAAAGGTTGAGGTTTGCTCACTTTGCTAGCAAAAGCTTACGAGTGACGTCACTGGATGGCGCTACGTGTTCTTACAAGCTAGTACTGTTTAGTTTATGAAATCGTGTTTTTAAGTGAGGAATTGAGGATGTTTTGTAATTAAAGGAAGAAAGCAACAAAAAATTTTGACGTTTATTCATATTTTAAAGTATAGTTCAGAGTGCTATGTATAAAAACTTACTACCCTTTACTTTATGTATATGCAAAATGCAATGCAAATGTTGCCAGGACCGTAGAGCTCATACCTAACCTTAACCCTACACGCCCTAATTTCACACACTACACCTTAATTAACATAAATATGGCTAGGTCGTTTAGTGAATATAAGAACTAGTTACTTAGACCTATAACAGAAAATTAATGAACGGAGAATGCTTATCTTACCGTGTTTTTATCTGACGCCCATCAGACAAGCGTAACGGCTAAAACTCATATTCTCAGATCTTAACTCAATTTCAATTCTCATCTCAGACAGCATCACATCAATTTCTTACTGGTTTTTAACCCTTTAACCGCCAAGCGACGTATCAGTTTTCGTGCCCTTAGCGCCAGGCACAGTAAACTAATAATAAATACCTACATAAAATAGGGATGTGCTTTATGCACTTTTTGAACATCGATAGTTCGTAACTATGTTATGTGATCATGGTTAGTAACACCTGCATATACACCAACGTATCACATCTGCTACAAAAAATGCACAGCTAGACATAGACATCCCCCAGATGCTTCCACCTCGCCTGGTCTCGGGCCATCCGCATTCATCAAGTCAAAAAGTCTAGTTCATTAGAATCGGTCGAAAGGTTTATTTCTGATGAAAAACCAGCGTGAAAATCATTAAATGGTTGTACGATTGGCGTCGTTTCCGTTTCAGTCCAATGGAATTCATTGTCACCGCTTTCCTAAAAAATAAAAAACAACATTTAGTGAGTTGTAAAAAATAAAAGGAATTGTATTTATAGAATTATTAGAATCAATCAAATTTGGGTACATACCTCCTCCTCTTCTAACTCATTATCGGTCACAAATTCTTCTACATCTTCCTCGTAACCTTCTAAAATCCTTATTAATTCCTCTGCACTCGACATTTTGCGATTCAAACACGGCCACAAGACCCAATGAAATAAAATAAGTACCCACTATTTCATTAATAATTCTTAACAAATAAAACAGATGTACCCTCACTATTATCATTATGAGTTCGCTTATGACGTCACAAGCGGTTGCATATGTACAACTCCGGCGCTGGACTTCTTTGATAACGTTAAAGTACTAGGGTTGTTACTAAAATACAATTTAGTAAAAATCGTCTATCTAATTGTAATATGAATCTACCTTAAATCATGTTCAGTTTTAGATATTATAGTTAGAAATAGGTTCAAACAGCAACAAGCATTGAATTACTTTTTAATTCTGAATGCCTAACCTAACCTTTTTTCACCGTTAATTTGGTGCTTTGCATAAGTGATTTTAGGGAAAAGGAAAGAAATTCCTTGAATGGCAACGGTGGTCTTTATTTTTATTATGAAACTGCTCCTACGTAAATAAAAATACGTTTAAAAATAACTTTGGAGACTTAAGTTGCAAATTTACAACTGCGGTGCTAGGGGCTCAGAAATGATAAGTTGCTTATATACAACTGCGGCGGGTAATGGGTTAATCTGTTAGCAACCTGTGTGTTTAACGTCCTGCTTGCTTAGTCTTGTCATAAATAATTGTTTGATTTACTGAGTTGTGACTTTTAGTGTACCAACACTACGAACATTCAATCGTCTTCTGTTACACGCAACTTTACTACTGAAATACGATTATTATAATAAATGGTGGTAAAACGCAAAACACGACAGTTTTTTTCTATATTTCCAGTAATTTGAATTTAGAAACGTCAAAATACTTATAAGTTACTAATGCATATTATGATACATTTAGATTTAAATTAAATAATTAGGCATATTAAATACGTAATATGTATGGATAACACAAATTGCAATGTTTCAAATTGTTGTTCCATACAATGAAAATAATTCAAATGTTATTTGTACTGTATGAATTTGCGTAATAACTATAATTATCCTAACATGCCTATTTCGAGCAACTAAAAAATGTATCATACATTATAATGCCGGTGATTATGTTCCATTTTCTAATTTAACTTTAACAGCGTTCCCATGTTGTGCCGTTTAATGAGAATTGCGGGCAGTTGCCATCTAGCGCTCCTAAACTAAAAGTAGCACCGCGATGTGACCGCAAATTATAAAACTTGTTTTGAGCGCAGTTTCGACAATCCTCTGTGGTTAAATGTCAATTGGAAAGTAACCATTGTCCATAGAGCTGCATTGAATCTTAACTAAGCTGAGCTCATTCACTTCTAGAACGAGTTCATTGTCAAGATCACTTTCAGTTGTTTAAATTATTATTAAAATATTTTATTATTATTCTCTTATTTAAGATTGGGCATTTGTTTTTTTTTTTTTTATTAATTTTTAATACATATATCTTAAGCAGTATATCAGGTTGTACAAACGTCATACCAATTACCTACATCCATAATTAACTAGTTACGCGTTTCGATATTGCTAGGATAAAGGTTAGGTTTATTAAAATGTGACGTCAAATTATAAAATCCCCTTACTTACTAATATGCGGCAGTCAGTATTAGTCATCGTTCTGCAAAGGCACACAAGACATGCGTCATTTACTAACTTTAGAAGATTGTAACTTGTATATTTTTTGTAATTTTGTAAATTTAAGACTATTATTAGAAATACTTGTTATAAATTGTATATTTGGATAGGAAGTCAAATACCCAATTCTGTTTTTGCCCGACTACGGCGAAGCCAAAAGGAAGGGTAATGTGTTTGGCAGTCTATGTATGTATGTATGTTTGTGTGTTCAACCGTAGCGCCTAAACAACTAAACCGATTTTAGTGATTGAGGTGTCAATCGATTTGTAATAACAACCCGGGTAACATAGGCTATATAAATCTTATATGACGGAATTTAAATTACGTTTCTAACCTCGAAAAAAGTTAACTGCGATAATCACCACGAGTTTGGGATCAAAAGAAAGGTCTTGGCGAGTACATTACAAATATATACATATGTTATATTGATCAGGAAACGGAAAAGTAATAAATTAAAATTAAAGTAAAAAACCCCGATAACTTGTTTCGTCCTTTTGAGACACCTTTTATACGTAGTCGGGTTGTAGTTTTTAACTTTATTTTTTTTATTGGCTTATTTTTACTGTCTTACTAGCTGCCCGGACAGACTTCGTTCTGTCAAAAGTAAATTAATTAAGGTAATTCCCGAGTTTAGGAACAGTTTTTTTTTTTTTACTTATTATTTATGTTTTACACCTTTTAAACCTTCCCTGGACTTCCACAAACATTTCAAGATCAAAATCAGCCAAATCGGTCAAGCCGTTTTCATGCTATGTCGTGACAACGGAAAACGGGTTTCATTTTTATATACATAGATTATTTAATTTATGATCGTGTCTTCGAAAATTCCTCTTGTAACGGCTTCTGTATCTTATTTATTTCCTTTCCTGGCAAAAATTTGGCCTCTACAGAAAATACACAATGCAATGTACAATCCTCAAATTAATTTCAATTAAAATATCAAATATTATGGCTCACTACGTTTGCATCTGTTTTGAAGAACAAAGTAAACACCAAACAGAGTTCCGCATACAAATTTTGAAATTTCATGTGCTTAAACAATTTCGGAGAACACTTCATAGGTGCATTATAGCTAGTACTAATATTCATTTTCCTTTGCCGGCCGCAGCTTATATTAAATACGATGTTCAACACTTAACCACGTCATGATTATTCAAATACTTGAGCAACGCTTAGAGCAAAGGCGATTATTATTTCCATAATGTAGGTGAAGTTTTTTTATTAAATATCGTGAAAACTTGATTTGCAACTGTTCCATAGGTTCAATGTATTATCTATTATATTCCGTACGCAGGTTGGAATTTTCGCGTGACTACTCATTGTATAATTGAATTAATTCCACATTGAAACATCAGATAATCGATACAATATACCGGTAATCCCGGGTTTCTTTGACCCAACAGAGGGTTATTTTGGCCCATGTGAAAATCACATAAAGAAAGATATAACATACAAAATATTCAAGTCCAAACCAAGATATATATAATATTGTGGCCATAATTTTAACTTAATAATACAACCTGGGCTGAATGAATCCTAAATGCCCGGACTAAAGTAACCCAGGTTTACGTAATATTAGTAGATAATATTATAAACTCTGTCTGGATGTCTATTACGCCTTCACTGCTAAACGTTTGTACCGATTTTGATAAAACGTGGTATGGGGTAAGCTTGGATCCAAAGAATATCTTATTTTTCGGACATCCACTCGGGCGAAATTTAGCCTTAAGCTAGTTACTATATATATATTATAGTACTTATAAGCAATGGTAAAAAAAAATTGCAAAAAATTAGAGTTGATATCTCTTTTTGCACCTGCGCTTTTCAGCTGTTTTACTTTTAGAAATTTTTTGTATCCTTCCTTTCCATAAAGTTCCTTTCGTACGACACCAGCCAAAACATAACTGTGCTATTCGTAACAACTGGAAAGTCCAAATAGCATTGCAGAATCCGGGAGTTCCAGCCTATTGAGCCTATTATACATTAGGTAATAAATGATTTATTTGATAAGTATGTTATTATTACTTCACAATAGAATTTACCGAAAGTACCTCATTAAATTCTCTATTATTAAACTATGTATACCTACCATAATTCACACTCGTAGTTTTGCACTGGTATTAAACTAAACTTTTAAGTTATATTCGCATGAAAATATTACGTCACAGTAAAACAGGATTCATCGCCGACGGTTTTTTGCCTCTGCATTCAAGGAGTCGCAGTTAGTCTTTATTATGAATATTATTAAATTTTAAACACAGTAGGCAATTTGTTTAGTGTAAAAATAAGTTGCTTCTCACTCAAAAACCGGCAAAGTGCGAGTCAGACTCGTGCACCGAGGGTTCCGTACAACTTTTACGGTTTTTGCAACTTTTCAATATACGGAGTTCACGGGAAGTACCCTGTAGGATTTGCTTTCCTTACGAGGTTAGATTTGGGGCATAAACGGCTGTAACTTTTGATTGCGTTGGCTTGATTGTTGAGTCTTGAGAAGATTGATTTTTTGGCAGGTCCAAGGGACAGTAGACCAGAGTATTTGATATAAATTTCAGCTTGATACCTCACGCTTTCCTGAGAAAAAGGGTCTTGACAGACGGACGGACCGAAAAAGTGATCTTATAAGGGTTCCGTTTTACCTTTTGAGATACGGAACCCTAAAAAAGGCTTTATGTACCCACAATATAATTAAATATATTTTTTCAAGTGTTTTAAAAGACGTGGGGTCGATGAAATGGGGTAGATGCCTTAAATGAAAGTCATAACAGATTAATTTCTGTTTTATGACTGCTCGTAATATCCGGTTGCTCTCAATAGCAAATATGACTCTTCAAATATAATAAAATGTGCCATCTGTGCGGTGTTACGTACGTCACGAAATTATTACGTAGACAGCATAGGCAATAACGTTATGTGTATTTTCGGAATGGAATTTCTATACACTAAGGTTTACGTCTCTATATCTTGGTTTCAGAATTGGTCGAAGCCCCGCCTAACGATTGATAGGTACATGCTGTTATCATTATAAGTAGGTGCATGCTCATATCAACCAACAAAGCAGGCTTCATAACACTATACTAGGCTTTAGGAAATAGTTTATTTCATCCCAAGTCCAAGTCCATAGTACCTAATTGCTTAAAACTGGTCTCGTGTTAAACAGTTTTTTTTTGTAATCAATCTCTTTCGGTTCATCGAGTAACTGCTGGGCATAGGCATCTTCTCATGGAGGAGGAAAGAGCATTGATCACCACGCTGGCTCACTGCGGGTTGGCAGAATCTAATATAATTTTACAGAATCCATTTTTTTAATCCAGGTTCCTCAAGATGTTTTCCTTCACCGATTGTGTGATTGTCTTTACATATAACTTTGAAAATGTCACATTGGTAGTGGGTTCGAACCTGCAACCTTATGCACGAAAATCGTTCATTGAACCGCCAGGCCACCACGATATTTAACAACAACATACCATACTACTATATATTAACGTGATGTGAGATACAAGAAGCAAATTTCCTAAGAAATTACTTCATTGAATTGAATTTTACGTCGACTCGAGAACAATTACTGTTATTGTAGTGGCATCCAGTTGTGTCTCGGTTTGATTTCCGTAAACAATTAATCTGTCCCAACCTTTTAAGGAAAGCACCACCATCTGTTGACATCTAAACTAGCTGAAAACCTCACTTCTACGTCGACCTTGCGTTTGTATTAATAATAATAACAACCTATAAATGTCCCCGGGTATGGTATGGCATATGATTGTCAAATCTGAATAGGTATGTCCCTATTATTTATAAATAAATTCTAAGGCAAAATCTTTAAGCCACTATAGTGAGCTCATAGGTATAAGTTACATAGTGGCTTCAAGAAACATGTTAAAATAACATTTAATAATTTTGCAAAACATTTTAAAGGATCAATAAAAATTAACAGCTCATTAAACCGCTGATAGCAGTCGATTACCTATCGATAGAAACTTTATGGGCCATTCACAACAATACTTATTAAATGCAGGCTACAATTTCATTTGTAATTTAAAAAAGAAATTTTATAAAATACTGGCTGACACGGCAAATGTTTGTTTTTTTTTATTATCATGAATTGGCCATAACACAGGGTATAAAAAATAGCCTACGACTTATTTTCAGATAGGTAGGTCCTGTCTGAGAATAAATAATACCTAATGAAATATAACATACTTATCTATATCTACAAAAAAAACTATATGGGAAGAGGCCTGTGCCCAGCCTGCAGTGGGACGTATATAGGCCGGTATTATTATATATTATTATATCTATATCTACGAAAAAAAATGGTGAAGAAGTTTCGGAAGTTCAAGATTATTGTATAATATTAAGTAGGTACCTACCTAGTTAGATAGTTTGACAACAGAAAAGTTTAACAAGTACTGCAAATCTAAAAATATAATATGTGGACTGTGGACATCGCGGGTTATAAATGAAATGTCTCTTTACACGGTCGTCTGGTCCGGGCCATATTTCATACCGAGTATACAGACTAACCCTTCCGCATCACAGCGTCTGTTAATAAGACCGCACTACATTTTATTATCTGCACGAAATTACGGATTTGTTTTCTTAGAAACTAGAGTTATTTCGGGAACAATAGAGTATAAAACGAAAACATGGATGGATATACTAATAAAAATTAGTCTTTTCATCATACGTTATTTGTTTGTTGACTCATGTATGACAAATCTAACACGATGTGTGAACTATGTAAAACTATTTCAGTAACATTTTTATATAGGCGTAGATAGGCGGGCATTCACCTCAACCACTTTTTGATAAAGGACACTGGACCGAAATAAATAAATAATAATAATATCTTGGAACTTACACACGGCCATCTGATCCCAAACTAGGCAGAGCCTGTACTATGGCAACCAGACAACTGATAAACATACTTTATATTTGTAAATATGTACATACATAAATATTATAGATAAATTAAATAATACCCAGATACAGAACAAATGATCGTGCTCATCACACAAAGATTTGTCCTGGGTAAGTACATGTATCTAACTATAAAACCATATTAATCTTGATTTTTAATGCAATTATTTTTCACACATGAATATGACTACGAAAAAAAAACAATAATTAATCCACCGTTTAGTAACCAACCCTTAACTTACATATTAATTATCACGTATCAACATAGATCGGCTAAGGGAAATTAGTGAGACGTAAATTTATTACGCCGGCGTCGTGTCTGCAGCAATCGGGCGAACTGCGAACATCGGTTAAAACTTTTAATGGCTAATTAACTGGATAACTACCCAGCTATCAGCGTTCTACGTACTAAGTGTGACATCACATTTCCGTTTTTGCGAATATTTTACAGCTGAATGATTAAATGCTGAAGCGAGACAACTTACAAAGTTCTTTTAATTGAGGCCCCTTGAAAGTTCTTTTTAGGCGCTTCATATATGTATATTTTTATTTATAGTAGGAGATAAAAATTAATAATGGATCAAAATTTTAAGTAGTACCATAACAAAATCTTAAATAAACTACGTTTGTACTACGTCATCACATTGATAGGTATTCAGTTTATGTAAAAATCAAGTTAGCTTACTAAAATTACAATTAAATCATGTACCTAAATAGTTACTTACCTGGAATTTATAATGAGCATCCATAATCTTAATCTTACAATTGGTTTTTATTCACACATGCTAACCAAACATACGAGCAAAAGTCTTATGAAGCGGTCTCAAACGGTGGGAATATTTATTTGATCTTAATTTACAATTTACCTCAGTTTGGCTCGTCCACGAGTGCCACTCTAGAATTGAATATATATTTTTTTTTTCGAAACTCATGCAATGGCCCTCCACCGTTCTGCCGCTTGATTTGCGAATGGCCTGTGAAGAGTCCACGGCCGGATGCCCCGTACCGCTCTAAAGCTATTTATTCGTTTCGTATATTTATTTACGGTCGCCATTCAAAAACCGTGTATGATTAACTTAAGCTCCCATTTTAAATGTAATCGCATATTGAATTCACATAATTTATTCATAAATTAATAAATACCATAATTAAGCGTGGTAGAGAGATAAAGCTGTTTTTAATATTTGCCTCCGTATAATTATTTACTACATTTTTTCCAAATTAATTACTATTTAGCTTACAATTGGATTCGATTTGATAGTTCTTATCGATTTGAACTCAGCGTTGGCCCTAATGACTTTTTAAGTTCATCTACTTTACTGAAGAAAGACGACGGATGTTTCAAAAAAATTGTAATGTGCTACTTGCAGATGCAGATACATGTAGACACATACAGCAAGCAACTTAGTAAGTTTAAGATATTTTTATATCGGCGAAATGTCGTTAAAGTATTATCAGGTTAAATTGGGCATCAAACGTTTCTCTTGGTTTGCCATCAGTTGAATGATTCTACAAAGCATTATTAGCTTGTCAGTGCTTCGGAAAATTGAAGAATCATTGTCGTTTTGCAGAATAACATAATTTTTGACGTTTGTGCGGACTTGAAGCCGACCAAAAGAAAAGCTGCAAGCTGCAGTCTTGCAATAGGGTATTATCAATACAAAAATAATGTCCGGTTGTTAAGGAATGGAAAAAATTTACACGTTGTTTCGTCTCGTAAACAAAATTACGAAAATACAGTCATTTCATCAACATTTGCCCGACGTCACTGTGTCCTAGAAGTTTAGCTAACATTGTGACGTCACGAGGCCCCGCTGACTGCACTTTTATCAATTTTTATTGCTTTAAAAATAATAACGTGTAAATTAAAATATTTTTTTGAGTATAATACCTAATTAAGTACTTACCCTATTGCGGAAATAACCCTTCGTATTGACACGTTAAACAATTGGTTTCGTTTATTATTACATCACACCAATTATATTATCGTTTGCTTATTTACAATCATTGTTTGATTTAAGTACACAATTGTTAATGTTAGTTTATTTAACCGGCTTCAGTCACGCTATTGAATTTTAGGTTCTTCACTACACCAAATGACTATACTGGCGCTTTAGCTTCAATTAAATTCTGTCGTTTAATTCAAAATAAAACATGTTATTGTACCTAATACTTAGATTATTTTTTTAAATGAATGTTGGTAAGCGCATAACTCAAGAATGGCTGGACCAATTCGGCTAATTTATTTTTTTGTATGTTCCCTAAGGTCTACGAAAGGTTTTACGACTATAAAAAAAAATAAAAAAATATTGACGTGATCATTTGAAAAACGTTAGATTTTATATTTTACTATCACTTTTGACAGAACGAAGCCTGTACGGGCAGCAAACGTACTAATAAAATCTTTACATAGTATATAAAACAAAATTAATACCGCTTTACCGCTGTTTGTACGCATAAATCTTTAAAACTACCTACTCAATGAATTTTAATGCAGCTTTTTCGAATTTTAGTCAGGAATGGATAGAACAATTCATTTTTTATATTTTTAATACCCGTGCGAAGCCGCGGCGGGTCTGCTAGTATAAAAAATATAATTATCTTAAAATTTGCATTGCATTTGCGACGTACTTAGTGCATGAATTTCGGTGCTTCACGTAACAAGCTAAAGACGTCGAGTGTTCTCAAAGGCGTTTTTTGTATATGCATGACGCAAGAAACTCAGTAGCGTCACTCATCCTCTAGCTACCAACGAACGGTTATTAAACATTAAACTGTTCCCAGAATTGTTGTTATTGTTCGATGTGAATGGTCATTAGCTAGTCGCAATTTACTGCTCTTCGACTCGGTTAATTACTTTTAAAAATGAAAAATATGACACACTCGGCAGATTTCTGTTGATTTTATCGATATGTATTTAAAATGCACTTACATGGTGGAATCTTTGTAGTAATAATTTGGTTGCTACTGTTGTAAGGTACACTACCTAACGATAATCAACTACAAACTTACTACGGCCCACAATCGAATTACACTTTATATGTAAACGATCCCTTGTAAACTCACATAGACCACATTTATACTTCATGTCTTATTTGGATGTAGACTGCTCACACAAACAGCCATTAAAATGCATTCTATATCAATGGGAAGCTCTTTTGTTGAGTACAGTACCACACAGTAGGTACTATAATAATAATATAGCCATTTATTCAGATCTTAACTTAAAAATATTTTAACACATTAAACTTAAGGTTATTCTAGTATTTGATACTTGTTTATTTTCTGCAGATCTGTTTGCCAATCGGCAAAGGCCTCCTCCAACCTTTTCCATTCTGACCTTTCCTGAGCCACTCTATTCCACATCACACAGTAGGTACTACGTGAACTCAATTTTCAGTTCCAGTACTTCTAGTGTTATTTAACCGACTTCAAAAAGAGGAGGTTCTCGTGACTATGTGTTTGTTACGTGATATCTCCGGCAAATATGGATAGTTTTTTTTAATTCTTCTGTAATGGGTACGGTACATCTGTGGTGATCCCGATGATATAATAATAGTTTAGTTTTTAAATCAAAATTATTAGAAGTTATATGAGATACCAAATGTCATATCGAAAACGAAATCGTTTACTTAACACTTCCGTGCAATTGAAGTCAGTTTTATTTACATTCATGTGTGTGTGAAAATCATGAAAATCGAGAGAGTTTAGACAATTCAGTCAGGCAAATAATTGTCTGACATACGACTGGCCTGTTTGGTCTATTGGTAACTGACCCTGACTGCAAAGCCGGAGGTCGTGGGTTCGATTCCCACCCAGAACAAATCTTTGTGTGATTAGCACGATCTTTTGTTCTGTGTCTGGGTATTATTTATCTATAATATGTATTCATTTAGAAATATATAAGTATGGTTATCAGTTTTCTGGTTGCCATAGTACAGGCTCTGCCTAGTTTTAGATCATATGACCGTGTTTGAGCTGTCCAAAGATATTATATTATACTAGCTGTTACCCGCGACTTTGCCTGCGGTACCAACCTAATTTTTTAGTAAAAATATAGCCTTTGTTACTAAGAGTGAATTAATCTTTCTAATTGTTAAATCATTTTTGAAATAGGCACAGTAGTTTTTGAGCTTATCCATTACAATTGTGTAGGTACACACAAAAATACAAATCTTTCCTCTTTATAATATTAGTTTAGATTATATCTGTAAAGGAAACACCTGTTGTTTATTTTTGTGCATTCTATAAATAGAGTGACACTCTTATCTATGGCTAACCTTTCTGCACGAGTGGCTAATTGGCTATAGTGTAACGGAAGTTAATTTGTATAATGAACATTGTTGCCTTTGTTTTCCCTATGCAAAAGTTAATAACAACTGTAAAAATTAACGAATTGCTTGTAGAGGTATATTTTTAAACATATATACTTAATTAAAACTTGAATTAAGTTTTTAGGTAGATTAAATGGCAATTATTCTAAAAGGCAAACATCAGTTTTAATTGGTGTTATTGTTCCTTATCAGGATTAAATTTAATGTGGTAACAAAAACGAGTGGAACTGTGGTCAGAAATGATAACTTAAACTAATCTAAGTAGAACTATACGGCAGCAGTAGGCAGGCAAGGAGGAGCCTGCCTACTGCTGCCGTATGCGTGACAGAAAGGGAAGTCGGACAGAATGGCACCGTAACGCGTTACGGTACGAAGTGGCTTACCCTCCCAGAAGTTAAGTCTTCAAAAATGTCGTCAACATTCTTAGGTGGTCAATCGAGGCACAGCGTTGATCCTGATACACAAACCCATTGAATGCAAACTTATAAAAAGGGCATTATTATTTTACAAAAATATTATCTGTCTGTTGAAATATATACCTACCTAAGGCCACAGAAAAAGGATCATATTTCAAAAAATACTGCAAGTAAAAATATTTGTTCAAACCTGAGCGTATGTCTACCACAGTTCACCGGTCTTAATATTCTATGCTTCTCGATAGCACTTGACGTCGCGCGTGACAATAACTATGTACACCGGTATCTAGCTAGCAAACACTATAATCTCTTTGAATATACACTTATTTTTAGCATTTTTAGTATACAATATAGCATTATTTTTTAGTATTAAAATATATTTTGTTTTCTAGACGAAATCTATTATTTCGGTATAGGTAGCAATAGTATTTTTTTTATTCAGTGGGGAATTTATTGACCTTTCGGAATATATTTTGTGCATAAAACATTCCAGACATCTCAACATTTCAATTATTTTAAAAGTAAAAATGTTACCAAAAATATAAATGCAGAAATTCCAATCATATTTCGAATACAAATACATATTGTAGTTGTTCGGAAACGTTGAACTTGTACCGCAACACCAACGCGCTGATTGTATTCAAAACTCGCCCGTTATTCTCTTTTTATTATCTGCCGTATTTTGAAAATGGTTTTATTTATGTACCATTAATGTTGTTCCGGCCTTTTTTTATTTCGGTATTCGGAACGTCCAGTTTTGTATGCACCAGTCTCGGTTCAGACGCTTATTGCCAATTTTCTATACCGTTGCACCGGAGATACTGGACAACGGACAGCGGATCGAAAATTGAGAACAGCTTTTATATTGTGTAAACAAAAGCTTTGTTACGCTATTTTAGGAATGATGAAGTGATTGGATATTATTAGGTACATTGTATAACTACGATGTAAAGTTGCTCGTGAGGGTTTAGTGTTTTTTTGAGGTGATTGGCGAAATTAAAACATTAATTTATTAGATCTTTTTAATCTATACAAACCCAATTATTTGTTTTTGGTTTGATGTTTGTAGATGAAAAAATATTGACACGTGTTTTCTTTCATCTCGTGAACAAAAAAAAAAGATACAGTGAATGGAACATTTGCGTGACGTCACTCAATTTTTTCTAACGTTGCAACGTCACGGAGCCTACTCCTGAACTATAAAATCTTTTTAAATTATATTTGTTTTGTTTAAGAAAAATGTTTTATTTGGAACTTCGCACAGGTAAATAATTAGAATAAAAAAAATAAATACTTATAAAAAAGTTATACGGCAAGAAAAATACGTATGAAACCTGTACGAGATTAAAAAGGCTCCTATATCAGCACAATACTACGACGTGGAATGTCGGAGCGCTGGTATTCTGATACAGCCTGGCCTAAAGAAATGCCACAGGCGGCATTCGGATTTGATTAGGTACTTTTTATTTTATATTATTAATTTTTATTTTCATGATGCATTCTCAGTATTAGAAGGTGCATTATCAATTAATCAGCTTTGACCGACTACTCCTTTCACCACCAGAATACAGTCATAATCGATAACATCTCTCCAATAACAGATACAGTTGTGTATGTATTTATCCAATCTCTGTTCAAATCGTGATTACATTTCAGATTTTATGTTTATTTGAGAAACTTGCAAATTGCTTATATCCTGCAAAATTTCCGGTTTACGGAATAGCTTCCAGGGGAGCTAGCAAAATTGAGGAAACCTTACTTATCTATTTATAACGTAACCTTAAATTTGATGACAACTTCCCGATACCTTGCTCTTGCTTAAAGAATTAAAGACAGAAAATTTTATTTATTTATTTTATTTAGTTCACCATTGTTTTCACTGGTATCGTGACAAAATTAAAGAATACAAATTAAAGACAATAGTGTAACAATTAGGTACTTATAGGTTAACTTTGCATGCAATACAATACAAATGTTGTACAATGGAAACAAAGAAACCGACAAAATAAACAATAATTGAGGACTACTGCCAAATCCTGTGTGCCTAGTGGCTAGTATTTCTTCTGTGGTAGTGGACAGTAGGTTTTAAATGCGGAACTACGTTTAAAGTAGCCAGACGCCCAGCGTTGGGATGAAATTAGCCACGTTAGCGCTAGAAGTTAAACTAGAAGGCCAATTCCTTCTAGCCCAAGTTATAGGGACCTACTTGTAACAATTTAAGCTATGAAATACTTTATTTTTTAACTTTACGTGAAAAGTGAAAACACCTTATCAGTTATGTAAAACTCGCACTTTTCATTAACGTAGAAAAATGCGGGTAGTATTGCGAAATATGGAAGTAATTTTAGATAGCAACACACGTTAACCACACAGCTATAATCAGATTTAAGTGAGTAATAGATCGTAAAACGAATTTCAAATAGGTATGTTTTGTGGCTCTAATCGATACTGTGGTTTGTGTAATATATTGCCCATTGACACTTCTCGCCCTACCCTCTAATGGCACTAACTCACTTGATTAGATGCTATTCGAATCTCATTTGCTCTATCGGTACAGCCACGTCTAAAACGACTTATACAAATTATCGTCGCAAATATGTAACTTGAAAGTTATCATCGAACAAAGTAAAATTTCAGGGAGACTGGATTTTTTCGGTGCCTATATATTCATTGGAATTTATTCTACAAAATAATGAAGAACGACATGACAATGGTGGGCATGACATGGGTGGGCACATAATATAGATATACTGATTTCCGACTTAACTCTGTCAGCCCTAAATTCTGAAGTAACATGTATTATTTTAGGCTGTCATAATATCATTCGGGTATCGACCCTTGGAAGATCCTTGCTTAGTCATTTTACTATATAAATTTACCTGTATTACCTATAAACTAGTAGAGTCTGAAACAAACCGGTTATTCTCCGTAAAGCTGTCGTGCCAAACGAATTCTTGCAGGAACTTCGCTAAGCTTCCCGGAAGTTATGCTTAAGACCTTGCATTGTGCTCAACGCGTCGAGAAAATTTATTTCAAAGTTTTTTAAGTTCGCTCTCAAGAACTTTGCGTGTGACGTAAATATTTAGTATTATGTACTGGATGGTAACGAGACAGTATTACTAAACCTCCGCTGTAAGTCCGTCCGTCATCACGTTAGTAGGTTGTCTCTCATGAACTGTAATAGGGTTGAAAGTTGAAATTTTCACAGAATGTCTTTACGACGGTAAATATGTAACCCTTCGTGTGCAAATCCGACTCGTACTGGAGCAATTTTTGTAATTATCTCCCTAATTATGATTTTCGGCATTGATAGAACTGAACGAAGATTGATATATTATCTTGCACAAAACGACTGTCTGCACATAAAAAGCAGGTTATTTGAAAATATCTCCATGAAATTTACATAAATTAATCGCGATATGTGCTCTTAATGTTATTAAAAAACGACTGCGTACCATTCTTACATTTTATATAATGTCAGTATTCCTGGTAACAGGAAAATATTTTAAAAAGAACAAATGCTTGGGCACATTCTAATTATTAACTGAGTTATGTTAAGCATATGCGTTATCTTGTGATTATTGAACATTCTTCTCTGAAACAATTACAATACAAAAATGATTGTAGCCTCCTCTACACGTTATAAAGAGACAAAGAAAACAGAAGTTTCATAAACATGAACTCTCAAAGTCGATTGATGAGATTCAATCGCAATTTAATGAAGTTTACTCTTAATATTGTCACGATCAGCAATATTTATACTGCTCATTAGGGTTCCGTACCTCAAAAGGTAAAAACGGAACCCTTATAGGATCACTTTGTTGTCCGTCTGTCTGTCTGTCTGTCTGTCTGTCTGTCTGTCAAGACCTTTTTTCTCAGGAACGCGTGGAGGTATCAAGCTGAAATTCATATCAAATACTCAAGTCTATGGTCTCTTGGAGCTGTGAAAAAATCAAACTTCTAAGTCAACGCGATCAAAAGATACTCCCGTTTATGCCGCAAATTTTCGACACTCGCAAAGGAATCAAAACCTACAGGGTACTTCCCGTGAACTCAGAATCTTGAAATTTGGTATGAAGCAACGTCTTATAGCAGAGATATAGGAAAAATTGCGAAAAGTATACATTTTTAGTTATATCATATAATAAAAATATTTTTAATAATTTTAAACTTACTACCCCTTTCCTCATGAACGCGTAGTGGTATTATATTGAAATTCATATCAAATACTCAAATCTATAATTAGACCAGGGCCGATAATTGTTAAAACCAAAAAAAATAATAGTAGGATGAAACTAATTAGAAAAGGAAGGGAATATGATAAAAATTAAAGAAAAAATAAATTACGGTCGATCCGAGTTCGGGAAGGGGGGGAGGGGGGGGTTTTAAGGGTAAAAAATGGTTTATCTTGATTTCCAGCAAAACTACAAGTCCTATGGAAAAAAATTAAATGGCAAAGTTGTAGGTAATAAAAAGATCTACAACTTTTGTATTTACACTTTTTTCACATAACCTCAAAATGTATGTGAAAAATCCAAAAAACCAAGTTTTTGGTTTTTTATATTTATCTTTTTCAAAAATATTTTTTTTTTCACGAAATTTGGTGAAAACTTACCTTTTTATGTCCAAAATACGCTGTAATTTATTTGATTAAAAATATTTATTTTTTCACCTTATTTTGAATTAATATAAAAAAAACACCCTAATTTTCAATTGAAAATTCACCCGTCAAAATATCAGCTTTTTTCAAAAAGTATGGGGGTTTTTTGTTCGTTGAAATCTCTACTTTCTGATGGTGTAAAAAAAATATACATTACTATAGTAAATGTTCTCAGAAAATGCATAATCACTATGTACAATTTCATCAAAAAAATGTCTTTGCTTCAATTTTTTCCAGTCTGCATTGGTTCTTCATCCAGAATTTCATCTGAATCATTTTGTGAGATTTTCTATGACATGAATGTAATTCGAATTTAATAAATAAACTTTAAACTGAAAAAAAAATTAAGCAGTGTCATTTTTTTGATGAAATTGTACATAGTGATTATGCATTTTCTGAGAACATTTACTATAGTAATGTATATTTTTTTTACACCATCAGAAAGTAGAGATTTCAACGAACAAAAAACCCCCATACTTTTTGAAAAAAGCTGATATTTTGACGGGTGAATTTTCGATTGAAAATTAGGGTGTTTTTTTTATATTAATTCAAAATAAGGTGAAAAAATAAATATTTTTAATCAAATAAATTACAGCGTATTCGGGACATAAAAAGGTAAGTTTTCACCAAATTTCGTGAAAAACAAAATATTTTTGAAAAAGATAAAAATAAAAAACCAAAAACTTGGTTTTTTGGATTTTTCACATACATTTTGAGGTTATGTGAAAAAAGTGTAAATACAAAAGTTGTAGATCTTTTTATTACCTACAACTTTGCCATTTGACTTTTTTCCATAGGACTTGTAGTTTTGCTGGAGATCAAGATAAACCATTTTATACCCTTAAAACCCCCCCCTCCCCCCCTTCCCGAACTCGGATCGACCGTAATTTATTTTTTCTTTAATTTTTATCATATTCCCTTCCTTTTCTAATTGCTTTCATCCTACTGTAATTTTTTTTCACTTTTTACAAATTTTGAAGGCTTCGGCCCTGGTCTAAATACCTTTAAGCTGTAACAAAATCAAACTTCTATGTCAACGCAATCAAAAGAAACAGGAATTAAAACCGCATATTTTGAAACTCGCCACTACTCGCAAGGGAATCAAAACCTACAGGGTACTTCCCGTGAACTCAGAATCTTGAAATTTGGTACGAAGCAACGTCTTATAACACAGATAAAGGAAAAATTGCGAAAAGCATAAATTTTTAGTTACATCATATAATAAAAATATTTTTAATAATTTTAAACTTATTACCCCTTTACTCATGAACGCGTAGTGGTATTATATTGAAATTCTTAACAAATACTCAAGTCTATAATATCTTTAAGCTGTAACAAAATCAAACTTCTACGTCAACGCAATCAAAAGATACAGCAATTAAAGCCGCATATTTTGAAACTCGCAACTACTCGCAAGGGAATCAAAACCTAAAGGATACTTCCAGACGACCTGGAATCTTGAAATTTGGCATGAAGCAACGTTATAAAGTACACATATAGGAAAAATTCCGAAAATCTTAAATTTTTAGTTACATCACATAGTATATTTTTTTAATAATCATAAACTTACTAGCTGACCCAGCAAACGTTGTTCAGCGATTAAAAAAAAAACAGATGTTGGCCGATTCTCAGACCTACCCGATATGCACACAAAATTTCATGCAAATCGGTTCAGCCGTTTCGGAGGAGTTTGGAAACAAACACCGCAACACGAGAATTTTATATATTAGACTTGCTGACCCAGCAAACGTTGTTATGCGATTAACAAAAAGTTTATTGGTATTTTATTACAAAATTTTACACAATTCCCCATAAAATAATTTCGTACCTTAGCCAATCTAAACCGAGATTGATCCAAATTGTGCCTATTTCTAGTATTAAAATTATGTCTATCACTTCTCTTCTTAAAGAGATGAAGATTTTTCCGAACATACATAATGTTTTCATATATGTATTGACAAGGTACCGTCAGCTTTCCACATTGTTATGTTATGGATTTCATTTAGCAATAAAAATACCATAACTTTTACTTACATACTACAGGTTTGTACGGAACCCTCGGTGCGCGAGTCTGACTCGCACTTGGCCGGTTTTTTTTTATTGAAAGTTAGTCCTTAAGCATTCTTTTGTGAATATTGTCAAGAATATAAATCGACTCCATATTTTTGCATGAAACTCAAAGTACAATGCAATAAAGCACACAATAGCTCGACCTGAATTATATCTTCGAAACGCGAGACTGTAAAAATATGTAACAAACATTCTGTTACGTTTCATGACCATTGACGTTTTTATGCGGACATTTCGCCGGTGCTTTTATAGAAATGTCACAACGTATTACAAAAGGAATTCTTAACGTGTATTCGAAATGTAAACAGTAGATGGTGTTGTTTCATGCAATAACCATTTTATCTCTACAACGAATATTTAACGGCTATGCAAACTTCCTTCGGTTGTAACGGTATAAATATATGTGAGTACCTATTACATTCAAAGTTGAAGGTTGTATCGGAAATCAGTTTCACAATAATAATCGTATACAAATGTGGTTTTGCGGAGACTAATGTTCTTTTTGAGAGAAAAGTGTAGAGTAAGTAGTTATATTTATGTTGTTCTTGTACATTAGTGTTTTTTTTTAAGATTACTAGCAATGTGGGTCGCACATTACTAGTAATCTCGTTAACCCCTCGTGCTATGCTAAGATGCTTGTGTTACGAGTTCACGTCGGTAGTGTAAAGGGTTAAAAATAAAAAAAAATAAAAAAAAAGGGTGGGATTCGAACCCGCAACCAAACGATCTCAAGTTCGACGCCCTAGCCATTAGGCTACCGCCGCTTCTAAGCGAAAGTTGGACATGTGTGCTGTAGTTGTCTCAATGCAATCTATATACTTTATGGTCATGAATTAAGTTGAATAGATTCACATTTACTAAGAACACTTATTAAGATAAGACTTGTAATAATAATATTATGTGATATCAGTAATTACGTTCAAATTCAATTTCAAGTATTGAATCTGATTTCCTATTCAGTTCTATCTTTACCTAATGTAATATTTATTTCGTTTCAGGTACTGAGATGTACAGCAACAAGAAAATACTGATGTTTTTTTTTAAGTAGTAAGTATTAACAGTTAATTATTCTCAATTGTACCTCTAGCAAATAACTGATGTACTTTGTAAAAAAACAGGACCAAATCTAATTAATTAGTCACATTTTAATGTAAGATAATGATTGAAATTCTCGTATTTCGTAATGCAAGGTTATTGCATTGTACTGTTTTAACATTTTTATTTAACTTGAACCCATAGGTATATTTTGTGCGAGTATGTTATTTCATCAATAAGTACTTAGTGTCATGTTAAAGTTTAATAAACATGCTTTTTAATTATTTGACAAATCGTTAAGTAGATATTTTTTCTTCGATTGGGTTAACAAAAAATATTCTTGAAATGATCATCTTATAACTTGGTTACCTACCCTTTAGGTTCATAATGATTAAGTAAACCCATTTTATTTTTTTTTTTTTTTTATTTTGTTTAGCGGCTATTCTGGGACTTTGCAGCCCCAGTATCACTGCGACCGTTATCGATCTATTGTGATCGCCGCTGCTATCTCCCAAGTAAACCCATAGAAACATATGGATAATTAGTTAAAAATGTTGGAATTTAATCGTTTTCCCACAAAACCCTTGGAATTTTTACGGAAATGTCTTGAAAATTGATGATACTTAGGGAATGAATATTCAAAATAGTCGTTTGGCCGCATCCTTGACTGTGGCTAATTAAAACGGACAGAAAGTACTGGCCATGCTCAAAATACGAACTACACTTTACGATAGCAGCGCTCAACCTTTTTTAGGCTCTGAAGGATTGTTAATTTTGTTTTTTTTTTCGAGTACTTACTAGGCTCTGCTGACCCTAGAAGGCGTGGTTAATTAAGGAAGCTTATTATTTATTTAGTTTAAAATCATCATGAAGATGCTTTTCAATTTAGAAATACTAAGATTTTTTTAAACTCATGCCTTTTTATTTATTTAGCACGTCAAATTATCATTGCAACGGTAGCCAGTATTCAATGAAGGAATAATAATTATGTTACGTGACAAGTCTTATACTTAAACATAATCTACATGTTTAATTGCGATGTCCTGTTGCAATTAATTATAGATATAGATTTACGTAAGATATTAATTGATTAATTGCTAAATTCAAATAATATTCTGACAAGAAGTAGGTATACAAAAAAAAAATTGTGGGTATTATACCCCTGTGTAGTACCTACGTAATAATGAAGCGTAAATCATTCCTGACCAAGAAGTATGCTGACTGCAAGCCAACTGCATGTTCGACGTGCAGTTCAAATGCAGTTTAATCAACTAGTCAGCGTGTATTCTTTGGTACTGCACGCCTCCTGCATACCGACTGCAATCGGGCTACACGGTTGGTTTGCAGTTTTATTGCAATCGTACTAGCTGCTTATAAACTGCAAAACTTGCAGCCAGATTGCAGTAAGGCAGTCCGTCTATCTAGTGCCTTAGAGTAATTTAACCATATAAATAGCGGTTGCAAATTATATTACTATTATTTTGATTGTCAGCTTCGAGAGATAAGAATGAAAAAACTAACTCAAAGTAATAGAACCGTATATTATTTGCATGTTGCACCTACAGTGACATAGGTATCTGTCACCGTCACGACGGTCATTTTGTAATATTATTTGGAAACGTTGATTCAATACAAGCCAGGTAGTATTTCAGACGGGCCCTTATATTCCGCATGGTTTGGCAATATTGCGCCAAATCGAAGTGGAATGCAGTGTAGGCAAGCAATCGATACTGAGATACAATCGAGATCCTCTTAAATATGTATCGAGTCAGGTGTTGGCAGACGCAGAGATGCCAACTGCCTGCGCCACCATTTCTATTTTTTTCTTTACAATCCATCTTGAAAGTTCTGTAAATTTTTCAACAGTCAAAAGATAAAAGACTATGGAAGAACTATGTCTTCTTGATGTACCCTTACGTGTTTACCCAACAGTCCCTAAACAAAGACTTAGACTTTGTATTACGGAATGAATAAAGAAAATTTTAGGAAAGAATTAAAGGAATATAAGTAAAACTCAAATGAAAATAAAATCAGGTAGACCACTTCTGATTATGGCGAAGAATCGGCAAAAACTCCACAGGTTACTCTGTTAAAAACGGTAATAGGTAAGACATTGTTCCAAAAGTAAAACATCCCAAACAAATGAAGAAAAAAATGTTATCATTGTTGTTTATCTCGCAATCATTCGTATATATCATTAGATTATTTCTTCCATCTTTCTTAGAGCGATCTGATACGAATAGTCTGCCATAACATAACACAGATACCCTGAATTATGCGCATCACCTCAATTACCCTCCAGATTGCCATGAAATTAGAACTTTACTATTTAAGTAGTAACTCTGATTAGAAATTGGACTGAGAGTGTATGACATTCATCCTTTTGTCCATAAGTTAAGGAAGATAGGTTCAATTGACAGATTTATGTGTACAAGTTCGAACCCATTACAGGCAAGTACCTACTCACAGAAATAAAATTAACATATGCATATTTATGCAAGTACCAATGAGACTATTTCAAAGTTTTAAGTAGTTTCTTGATATTCTAAGGTTAGTTCTTAGGGTCAGTTCACACCGAGACGCGACGCTATGCTGCGCGCACATTTTAAAAGAGCGATTAAAATGTAACTTGTTTTCTACACATTTCGTTGACTCAGTGCTGCATGACGCAACGTATTCTGAATTCTCACAACGAAATGTGTATCTTTTTATGTAGAAAATAAAGTTATATTTTGAATAGCTGTTGCCCGCGGCTTCGCTCGCGCGTAAAGTAAAGAGTAGTATTAAAGGTAGATGTATTCTGTGATTTTCAAAGTAAGAAGAATGTATAAAATTTTTCATCTAATATTATGGCGTTATAATAATAATAAAAGTAAAGTAAGCAGCAAAAGCATTTGTGTTATGGAATCGGAGACAAAAAAGGTACCATAAACACCCAGACTCCAGACTATGTATAAAAGTGATTTTCTACATGGACCCGTCCGGGGATCGAACCTGGAACCTTAGAGCTGGCGACACCTTAAAAACCGGAGTGAACGCCACTCGACCACGGGACTCGTCATTATAGATATGTCTTAGATGGTCATTATCTTATCTATTTATCTTTTCAACTGTCTATCTTTGAGAATATACTGAACTTCACATACCAACTATTTCAGCCCTTATTTCACCCCCTTAGAGGATAGATTTCTAAAATCTCGGAAATACATCTTATTTATTTCTAACTAATAACCCTTGTATGAAATTGAATGTGTCTATCTTTGAAAACGACACAATTCATATGCCTACAAACTTCCAACCCCTTTTTAACCCTCTTAGGGGGATGATTTTTAAAATCGCTGAAATCGTGTTTATTTATTTCTATCCAGAAACCCGTATACGAAATTTCATGTGTCTATCATTGAAAATACCGAACTTCCCATACAAACTTTCAACCCCTATTTCACCCCCTTAGGGGGTAGATTTCTATAATCTCGGAAATACATCTTATTTATTTCTAACTAATAACCCTTGTATGAAATTGAATGTGTCTATCTTTGAAAACGACACAATTCATATGCATACAAACTTCCAACCCCTTTTTAACCCTCTTAGGGGGATGATTTTTAAAATCG
The DNA here is from genome assembly GCA_950381575.1 of Plusia festucae. NCBI lineage: Eukaryota > Metazoa > Arthropoda > Insecta > Lepidoptera > Noctuidae > Plusia > Plusia festucae. The sequence continues at coordinate 3,654,622 of OX494447.1, forward strand.
CTGAAATCGTGTTTATTTATTTCTATCCAGAAACCCGTATACGAAATTTCATGTGTCTATCATTGAAAATACCGAACTTCCCATACAAACTTTCAACCCCTATTTCACCCCCTTAGGGGATAGATTTCCAAAAGAAAAGCAGCCTATAGCCTTCCTCAATAAGTGGACTATCTAACAGTGAAAGAATTTTTCAAATCGGACCCGTACTTCCTGAGTTTAGCGCGTTCAAACAAACAAACTCTTCAGCTTTATAATATACATATATAATATATAATATCTAATATATATAAAGTATAGATAAATAATTATAGTATCTTAGCCGTGTCACAGATTAATAAATAGTTACTTGGCCGTGTGCAGCGCCCCTTATTGAACTCCACTGCGGGTGACGTAACCTACGACAAACTTATTATTTGCGGTTGGTACAGTATTCGGGTCTAGGGATCGAACCGCAAAATTAAGTTTGTTTTTTTTTTGTATATACTTTTCCGGGATAAAAACTACCCAGTGTGGTGCCCAGGATATTAAAGAACAATTATACCAAGTTTCATCGAAATCGAACCGGTAGTTTTTGCGTGATGCCTGAACAAACAGACAGACAGACAGACAGACAGACAGACAGACAAAATTTTTTTTAATCACATTTTTGGGTTCGGTGTCGGTTTAGTAACACACCCCGCCATTATTTTTTTTGATATTTTCAATGTACAGAATTTTCACTTCTACAGATTTATTATAAGTATAGATAACTCTTTAAAAATGTGCGCGCAGCGTCGCGTTTGAGCTGACCCTAAGACATTATTAATTAACAATGCGCGCAAGAAAATATTGCGAGGAAACCTGGGTTCCAAACATTGGAATCAGATATATCCAACCCACAAGACGCAAGCGCCGGAGACATTTAAGTGCCGGTATTATTATTTGATTATGAAAGAATTTCCGCTGTATTTGATGACTGCATTAAAAATGTAGGTATCTGTTGCTTCCTTCGCAACACATAAAGACATAATATAATTAGTAGTCCATGTTGTCTCGCCACCACAGCCTTGCCTTTTTCACCAGATCTTTGTGAAAACAATCAGCGAAGTCATTCAGAATTAGATTTAATAGGAAAAACAGTGGGTCGTTATCTATACTAGCAGCTACCACAACTCGTTAATATTAATATCATTGATATGGACGAAATCTGACACCACTTAGATGTGATTCGTCGACCACATTGGCAACCAACTCGCTGATATATGGACTAATAACTCTTTGACATTAACGGCGCCTTTATCACAAGGCAATAAAGCCGATTATTCTGTATCGTTTTTACTATTGTGCGGTAAACCGTAATTCAATGCGGGCGGAACCAGAATATTATATTAATTTAAACTTATTCACATTATTATTATATATGTACTGATTATGACATAATTTGATACAGCTTACAATATTTAAACCGTTGCTCAGTACAGTGACCGCAACTGAATTGGTTGCCAGTAATCGTTTATTTCGCATCTGTTGTACGTAATTGATAACATCGGTGAATAAACAAACAGCGTTGCCATGGTAACGTGATACTTACACTTTTTATTTTCATAGCAGTTTGATTTCAGTGTAATGTATGATAGTGAACTGTACTGTTTGTTGGATTGTGTAAATACCTCGTGATGTATGCCTGATCAGTTGGTATTATTAGCCAGGCAAATAGACAAACGCTTGTACTTTGTTTATAGCCTTTTTTAGCCTCTAGTACGGCTGCTAACAAAGAATAAATTACAGTAATAATTGTTTGATGTAATAACAATAAATTATTATAATAATTGTTTGATTTCATGTAGTAAATTGCGGTTGGTCTATTGTATGAATATAATATACAATTAAGTGTTGAATATAATTGCATATCAAGCGCACAAATAACAAAAAGAATATGTTTATAAAATACTATAATTTTTCCAGTCGACATAAGGATTATGCTCAGTAAAAGACATTGTAAGCGAAAATATTGTTTATTCAAAAGTAAATTTAGAGCGCGGTTTTCTGATTTGATTGTTTATTTCCGTATATTGTCGTTTTAACTAACAATGACGGTACAAATTACCTTTCCTCATGTTCTGTTTATTAAGTTTGCCATCTGTCTTGGCTGTATACAGCAAGCACACGCCGTGTACGGCATAGGTTGCCTTTGCCTTATTAAGTTATTACCTTTTTTTTTGCTGGGTTAATAGCTTATTACTTCCCCACGCCGAGGGCACGGAATGGGGATATGTCGAACTATAACCGACTAAAAACACCCCGGTCCCATCATTGCCTTAGCCAGAGCCGCGGGATCACTTGCGTATTCCCAACGCAGCTCTAACAGGTAGTGTATTACCTAGTTTTGCGAAAGCTAAGCGTTAGAAAAACTATCATATTTAACAGCGAAAACGTTAATTCAGTTTAACACTTAACCCGGACTTGTACCGACTAAAAACACCCTGGTCCCGTCCTTACCTTTGCTGGAGCCGAAATCACTAACGAAAGCTCTGCGCGGCTACGGCAGGTGCCGGTCGGTATTGTATCATGCTACAAGTACCTACTATACACAATACATGCGTTTGTCTTGTTTGTCTAGCGGTCCGGACAGCAGTTTCGCCTTGTAGCCTCCATTCGGATTACAGTACGACTCATGTAGGTACTACCAATTAGGAACTAATTAGGATATTATTATGTTATTAGCTGCATCCCTCAGTGTTTTTTTTTTTTTTTTTATTTGTTTAGCGGCTATTCTAGGACTTTGCAGCCCCAGTATCACTGCGACCGTTATCGATCTATTGTGATCGCCGCTGCTATCTTTAAAGTTCGCCACTAAGTCCTACGTCCACCAGGTATCGCAGTAGCTTTTGGGGGGCGATATCTTTTACATCCTGTGGGCCAAGGATATGTTTGCCCAGGTGTAAGCTACGCTTGCGCATTAAAGGTCCACAGTCCGTCAGAATATGAAGCGGAGTTTCGTCTGACTCCTGGCACATTCTGCACGTTCTTGTCTCGGACAGTCCCATAGTGGACATGTGTCTGTTTAGGCAACAGTGTCCAGTGAGGGCTCTAACTAGAATGCGCATTCTTTTCCTACTCAGTCCTATGATCAGCTTAGTGTATCTCTTGTCATAGGCTTTAACAAGAGTTTTGGAGTGAGTCAGTCCTGGCATGTCTGACCATGCCTTACAGGATTTGTTCAAATAGATGTTCTCCAGGGTCATTCGGGCGAGACTTTTGGGAATGCCACAAAAAGGTTCTGGACCATATAGTGTTTTTCCCGATCCTGCTCTAGCGAGTTCGTCGGCATTTTCATTGCCCACGACTCCCGCGTGGCCCGGAACCCACCTCAGCGTTACTCTGTTTCGTTCTCCTAGAGTATTTAGGCGACTCATGCAGTCTGCTACCAACTTTGAGGTTATTAAGTTGGAGTCTAAGGCCTTCAGCGCTGCCTGACTGTCTGAGTTAATGTAAATTATGTGGTTGGCATAATTTTTTCGTAGGTTTGCTTCCGCACATTCGATAATGGCGTAAACCTCTGCTTGAAAGATGGATGCAAATTTGCCCAGGCTTTGAGATAGCCGGAACTTTGGCTGCTCTCCATATACGCCAAAGCCTACGTCAGTGCCCATTTTAGACCCATCAGTAAACCATATTAGGCTACCAGTTTCACAGGTGACTTGTTTGTCCAACCAGTCCTCCCTGTGCGGTATTTCCACTTTGTAGTTCTTTTGGAAGCTACAGTTTGGAACCATGATATCTGAAGTCATACAAAGAGTTGGTGTGCTTCTTACGTCCTCCAGTACTGTTCTCATTCTCTGGGATATGCAATTGAAGCCCCCCTGAGCGTTAATCCTGTAAGCACTTGCCCACGCCTCCTTAGCAATATGCATACTTAGGGGCGTTAGGCATAGTAGAGCGTTCAGGGCCGCCCCAGGTGTGGTGGACATTGCCCCAGTTGCCATGAGACAGGCTAGTCTTTGCAGACTACTTAATTTGTTAGTTACTGTCTTTTGATTGGCTTTGTGATGCCAAACCACAGAGGCGTACGATATAGTCGGCCTCACGATGGTGGTATACAGCCATAAGACAGCTCTGGGACTAAGGCCCCAATTGTTGCCCATCATACGGCTACAGGAGCCTAAGGCAATTTTTGCCTTTTGTATGATGTTGTTAAGGTGAGTATTCCATGTTAGCTTCTGGTCAATAGTGACGCCTCATGTTCCCTCAGTGTTACCGGGGTTCACCAGCTAACTTAAACTTTTTCGGGATACGTGGTTAGCCTATCTTTTTTCATCTTAACTTTTGCTATTTACGTTGTTGTCACATATTTTTAAATGAATTGAAGCTCTGTAGGTATATCAATTACCATTTTTAAAAGAGTAACCTATGGAGTTTCTTGCCGGTTCTTCTCCATAGGAATGACACTTTGGAACCGCGCAACTAGCGTCATTTTACGTTTCGAAAGTGCCTGGAAAGGCCTACTTGAAAAAAATATAGGTATTTTGATTTTTGGTTTTGATTTTGAATGTATCTGTGTATCCAACCACGGTGTCAGCTACCTCCATAATAAAATTCAATATCTAAATTGTTCCAGCCGTTTGCATGTGAAGAGGTAACAAAGCGTAACATACACTATCAAACTTTCGCTTTTATAATATTATTGTGATCTGCGAGGCACAGTCAAAACTCATATGAGGCCTAAGAGACAAAGTCGGCTTGGAGTATTTAAGAGTGAGAAAAAACAAATGCCTAACTTTTGTGAAGTTTGTTTTTTAAAATATAATGTTGGCCTAAAGCTAAAGTTCCAAAAGGTTTCTAAAGTAAATATTACACGGTAAGCCTCTTTTATGTTTCGTAAAATAATAATAAATTATTTATTGATCCAATAATAAATTCTTTATTGACCCAATAATAAATTCTTTATTGACCCAATGTTTTAAACAAAGATTTGGAATTCCCTGACCTCTGAACTAGTGTTAACTGTATTACAGAGGTCAGTGCCTTCCCCCATAATCATTCAAATTACATTATATTACAAATCACTAGAACCTTTATTACAAATTCTAAGCCTATTTACCTTGTTTTTAGTTCCGTCACCTACGTCATTAATTACATAGTAACCCGAACAAGGCCTTAGCCATTTTAGGTGTTATAGTGATTGATAAGTTGTCACATTACCTGTCAATCAATCGTGAAGTGTCTAATGGAGGTACTTAGTGACTCATTCTCGACGCACTAATAGTTGTTCTAATAGCTTGCGATAATAAAGTAGACCGTATACCTATCTATAATAATCTACATTGTGCCAATACTAATATTATAATGAGAATTCTTGTGTTTTTGGATAGAGGGCATTAGAGAGGGTAATCATCGGAACTAGAACTTCGAAGCTAGGAAGCTTGCGATGCGATTTCATCGTGTAATGATATGGTATATGATCGCATCGCATGATCTCGCGACCCTCAGTAGGACATTAGTAGAACGCAGTATTGAAATAAAACTACTTTAAAACGGATTCTATCGCGGTTTATTTTTTGTTTTAGTTCCCGACGTTTCGATGCCTTTGCAGGTGTCGGCCCGTGACCATGACACCTGCAAAGGCGTCGAAACGTCGGGAACTAAAATCAAAAGTTATAAAAAGGCAAAATGTCTAATATTCGCGTAAACCTCAGAAAAGAACGCAGTATGTTTAAACTCACGGACGTGCGATCATTTTCGTCGCACGCACGTATCGTCTCACGGCCGATGGCAATAAGATGGTGCCTAAAGCTTATTAAGTTTTTAATAGTGAAAAATGCGACAAAGCTGGTAAAATTCAATTGTTTTTATTTCCTGCTAACTGTCCCCCACGAAATCGTCCGCGTGATTTAGTTTTTTTTTTCATCGCACCTTTTTGTTCTAAAGCAAGACAATACTATTAAACAGAGTATACCCAGCGTGTACAAATTGGAAGTAGGTACCAAGATCTGGACACTGTCTGTTCTTGTCTATCTTACTTATAATATTATAAATGTGAAAGTGTGGATGTTTGGATGTTTGTTGCTCAATCACGCAAAAATGGCTGAACGGATTTGGATGAAATTTGGCATGCATATAGCCTTTGACATGGAAAAGAACATAGGCTACCTTTTATCCCGATTCCTTAAGTAGTTCCTGAGGGAAAATTGAAAATTGTTTCCGAGCTAAGCCGTGGGCAGACAGCTTTGAAATTTGGTATTTTTCTCTATTACATAATAGGTAGGTACCACGGGTGAAAATTTTATTCAAATTTTCATTACTTTCACATTTTTCATTTCTTTTTGGACCCAATTCTGAAGTCCACGCAGACGACAACATAGAATAGCTAATGGTCTTAAATACAAACAACCTGCAACCCAAGTATCCAATCATAATTACAAACACCCATGCATACGTCTATAATACTCATTAGGTCATCGACAAAACGCTCCCCATGCTAAATAATTACGGCGCACTTAATGTACCGGGGACGGTAACCACACTTAATTACACCATAATTACTGCCACTTCTATACTGAATGTGAATGACAGCTGACGATACGTAGATAATTCATCTGTCGTTTACTGCAACTTCATGTGACAACTTAGCAGTAAAGAACAAACTTTACTACCTGCAGACGATGACAGACGTACACCGTGAGAGCTTATTCGAGGTGGTGCAAGTACCTGTTAAATTTGACGCCATATTTAATACTAACTTGTTATATATGCATAGGCATAGGGTAAAGTCAGGATAGATGCCTCACTTTTTGAAATTGTCTCTTTATTTCAAATCTAATAATATATCGTTAAAAAAAACTTTCAATATTACTTATTTGGTCTTTTTTCTTACATTGCGGCTTATTTTAGATGGCCTAGCAATTACTGGTTGGGCAAAAAATGAGTTTCTGCAGACCCATTTTTTGAGGATAGGTGCCTACCCTATATGGATAGATGCCCCGCCATGAAAATATTAAGGAGGTTAGATGCCCATGGTGTGGGATAGATGCCGTATGGAATAAAATAATAGAAATATGCATAATTAAAATTTGTTTTATTGAGGCATATCAATCAACATGTTATATAAATCATCTTCAAGTAAAATAATAATAAAGAATGTAACAAAAATATGCAACCACTTCTGGCATGAAATGCACTGAATCCAAACAGATTTCGATTTTGTATTTTCATAGCTGTCAAAGCATTCAATGCAATTATTTTCACCTGTATGTTTAGAGCTACCTTGCTTTTCTCTCTTATTTTTCTTCACAGGCAAATCTTTACATTTCTCTTCTATCATTTTAGAGTAAGTACCAGGTTTATCTTCAGTTTCGCTATTTGAACTTAAAATGATACGTCTTTTACGTGAACTGAAATGAAAATTATAAAACATTAAGAAAACATGTTAATTTATAATGTATAAAGATATGAGAGATAGAGGCACTTAGGGGCACCTATACCGCGAAAAATCAAGGCGACTATCCTTTTTGATATGGATAGATGCCCTTATATATTTTTACTAAAATAAACACAAAACAACAACGATATGAATATGGATGTGTAATTTAATAACCTGTGTACTGATATAACAAAAATTGTATGGAACTAATTACTACTTGTAAAGTTATGAAGCTGTAAATACTTACATAAAAAATTCCGAGCTGTTTGACACGTTCGCCGCGGAAATTATTGCACACACGAGCAAAACAGGTCCCCTCTGATCGACGCACTTGCGGGGACTTAGGTGTGCGGCGTCTGCGCTCCCGTTTTAACCTATTAAAACGTTGATAGCTATTTCGGAAATATGAGTTTTAGAAAACGAGGCACCTATCCCACTGCGGCATCTATCCCGGTTTTACCCTACTAATAATATAAATGCGAGTTTAGTTATGTCTGTCTGATAAGCTTTTACGCCTAAACCACTAAACAGATTTTCATGAAAATAGATATGGGATAGGCTTTTCCCAAAAAAGAACATATCGGGAACATTTGATATTGTGTCCTTGTATACTTTGCTAGTACGTATATATGCCAAATGGAAGGCAATGGAGATTACCTTCCCACTTCCGTCAGTTTTTATTATATAGCACGTCTCCTTTTATTAATCTAAATACACTTAGAACATTGAGAATGTTCTGAAAGAAACAGCGTAGAACGATAACCCATAAAAAATCAATACAAATATTTAGAGTTTTGGAAAGACAAAAACTTTTTATTAAATATATCTTCCATATAGTACATAGGTACTATATGGAAGATATATTTAATAAAAAGTAGATTCATAGGTGCTCCAGACATTGTCTTATTCATACCCGAAGAGGGATGCTTCACATTGTGGGCGCGTGCTCGATGTTGGAGTAGTTCGAGAGGGATCGTGGCCTGCCACTCATTGGCACTCATTGGCCGACGTTTGTTCCTCACAAACCCATATTTTATAACATCGTAAGTCAGAACTGAAGAATTTAACCCGTTGAACACTGGTATTATGCTCCTTAGTTTTATTTACAGATTTTGTATTTAAATATTGACCTACTTTCTGTAAACCTGGGGGAATAATTTAACTCGTTATACATGGTGTATTCCTAAGATCCTTATATCAGTCAGCATATCGAGTAGGTCTGAAAATCGGCCAACATCTATTTTTCACAGCCCTAAGTGATAGGGGTGGCCCCTTTTCAGATTTTGTTAATATGGCAGACATTGTTTGCCGGGTCAGCTAGTACATATCCACCATTCGAATATCCATACATGTCTATTAGTTTCATGTGTATAGTTACTTGTTCTTTCTATTCGTCTTCTGCACATTCACCATTCTTTCTCATATCTTCGAGACTCTACTCAATGTGTATTCTTTTACTTAATAAAGGAATTAGATTATGTAGTGTAGGTAGGTAGGTACATATGAGATCCGTACATTGTCCATTTTCTGAGCAGCTGATCAGTTTTGGATAATAATTAAATGAAAACATCATTAAGCTATTTTTACAATCATGCATCGAAATGACGAGACTTAATCAATCATGATAATAAGTTTGGATAGAACCCGAAGCCTGATTATGTGTTTATTATCTAGTAACGCGCAAATAACTTGTCTCTGTCGTGATTAGATACGGTGTATGTAATTAAGTACATTATCATTTGTGTGATTTCTGTAATAAATATAATATAAAAAAAAATTACTTGCGCTATATGATGGCTGAACTTACGCTATATAAGGATGTGCTGAAAATCAGCGCTGTGGCACCAATTTTTTGTAGTTGAGGTCGCAGCAAATGCTGAGCATATCCATTTTTTGCGCACGCACCACATGACGCACATTAGCAACGGAAAGGGAACTAATTTGTGTTTATTTAATTTATATCCATCTTGGAAAATTGTTTTGTATGTTTTTAACTTTTATAATATGTCATAATTCCGGTTCACAGATATGTATAAAGAAAGTCATAAAGCGCGATGTTTCGATAGTGTGGACCGGACATTTGGATATTAGTATTTTTAGCTCATTTATATTTTGTGTTTTGTCTACTGATTTTGTTTTTGTTTTTTTTTTTTATTTCTTTTTCTGTTTTGTTAACTGTGTTTTATTTTTAAGTACCTACCTTGTGTGTGCGCTTGCGCAGAATAAATGTTTTTTTTTTCTTTCTTTCTTTCTATGTATAGTTTAAAATTGCAAAAGGCAGATGATAATCACTCTCAAATTAGTGAGAGTCGCCCTTTATTGTGTTTATTAAACTTTAAGGCCAACAGTTACTTAGGTGTTTTGCGTTTCTAATAAATAGCGTGTTTATCCCTGTAGACAATTGACATTTCGATGATAGAAATACATTAAATTTTAATGTATGGCAATGACATTTCTTTTCGATAAGTCACGTGGCGCGGACTTGCCAGTTTTATTAGCACAGTATTTGAGCGATTCCATCAGCGTGCACGCTTGTGGAAATGTCACTTGGCCTGGGGAGCAGGTATATATCTTAGAATCCGGTGTTTTACGACTCTGGTATTTAGCTATACTTTTATTTAGCAAATTTCTATATCCTTGCAATATAGCTTAATATGCAATATATAATGTGCATCTCTTATGTAGATGCACAAATTGAAATAAATATTATACTAGTCTGTAAACAAGCTCGCACTGTAAAACTGCAATGCTAAAAACAAATTAATGTAAATTTAAGATACCGTCAAACAATTTGTGAGCGCAGTATCGCATTAGCAATACTGGCACCCGACTACAGCTGATTTGTATTCATGGATGATGGTGGAAGTGGTCCATTACCCGAGACCGGGACGTGCGTAACACTTTATTTTTATTTCTAGACTTTAATGTTGCTTTAACTATGCCTTTGGGATGCCTGAGGCCAAAATATTGTAATTTTGTTTGAATGAAATGGCTCCCGTGCGGAACCCGTTCATATGGACCTAGGATACTGCCGGCACTGCGCTGGGAATGCACCGCTGATCCACGGCTCTGGCATCAGCGGTGCATTCCCAGCGCAGTTCATAATTTTTCAGCACAAAAAATAAGACCTTGGATACTTGTGAGGCGAGAAGTTTAAAAACAATTAACATTAGCAAAGTATTTACTTTTTGGGTTGCAGGTTTCAGATTCATTTTTTTTTAATCCAGTTTTCCTTACGATGTTTTGGTTCGAACCTGCAACCATGTGCTTGCGAATCCGGTTATTGAACCGCTAGGCCACCACGACATACAAGGATAGGTATTATGGGATCCTAAAATAATTTTAATGTTAATTTGATAGTAGGCAAATGAATTACGCGTTACAATTACAAAAAAAAACGTACGTAAACCTCTTGAGGTACGGAACCCTTATAACTTAAGTTTTAGCTAAACTTCATATTTCATTGCGTTATTTACCAAATGTGTAGCTCTCTACTATAAAACATTTTTAATGCAAACAGTATTCGAAGGATTTAGCCGAAAACGTATCCAATATTGAGCATCCATCATCCTTTCAATTCACTATTAATATAAAAGCCAGGCCTTTAAAATATTCAATTCATATCGGTAAATGTTTTTAATAAAAACAATTTTTAAAGTTGTTTTTACATGCGTGTGTACAAAAGTTACGACATGTGGCCAATTAAAATTGTTATCGGCTATCGGTGGCTATCGGGAAAGGTAATTTTCGTGCGGACTTCGGTCCTATCGAACACCATGTATAGCTCCACTCAAAATGGTTACATTCTAGATTTTTATTAATATTTATTGTAAGCTCACAATCTTTTACATTATAGTTATAAACTAAGCCCCACAAACCGTAGTATTGGTTTGACTTTGGGGTCAGATTGCGTGTGAATTAAGTTTTTTTAACTTTTCCCAAGGAACATACTTAGGTCGAAATCTTAAAATTAAAAATCAACTTTCATACAAACATAAGTCACGTGACCTGTCACCTGTTATGTTCCCTGGGAAAAGTGGTTCAGTTTTATGCATCTGATAACCCCGTTGAATAAACGCACTCCTTTTAAAATAATCCTGTATATTGTGTATGATAAAATCGACTCGTACGAACCACACTGGTTTTCCATAGAAATAACTAGAAATCGTAGTTTTCCACTTTCTAACTTGCCAAACCACTTCTTTACCATCTAATCGTTTTAATTTTTCATTTATTTTCCTTTTTTCAGATATCGTTATCGTTATACAATACAAAAAAGAATTATTGCCTTGTTAGAATTAGCCAAGCTAGTATTTATCGCGGAAAACTTTTCGCCATAAATACCGAACATTTTATAGGAAAAAATAAAATTTGATAAAATAAAGTCACTTACGAAAACCATTTTTAAAGTTTGCGGTGAGCGTTTGCAGCAACACTAAAAAGTGTAAAGGAACGCATAAAAAAAATGCTCTCGAAATTACAAAATACCTTAGGTCCCTGGCCATGTCAGGGAAAGTAATGTATAAATAAATAAAAAATGAAATTATGAAATAATACACTCCACTAATATATCCCAATTTTATTTGGGGCCATCGCAGCTTATTTTCTGCCTCCATACTGCTCTATCTGACGTCACTATAAATATCGACTAGAAATGAATAGAATAGCAATAGAGCCGTGTAAACAGGTGTTATACTTACTTGATTAAAAAAAAGTTTGCTCGTCGAGTGGTGAACAAACGCTAACCACATGCGATGCGTAAGGATGGGCATTAGTTAATTAAACGCAGCTCGTTCGAATACTGGATATTGTGTTAACATCCAACTTATCTAAACAATCATACCTATAGATACCAATTTTAGTACTGATTAAAAAAAAAAACTTTGTGAATTCGACGATTTCATTAATTAGGAAGTTTTGTATAAAATATAAAAGTTTTTTATGTTTTAGTTCTTTAATATTGCAATTTCTTATAAAAGAGCAACTTATTTAAATTCTAAGTTAATAGTAGGTTTTTTTTCTTTTCGTTGACCAGTAGGTATCTCTTCCCACGAGGAACGGTATAAAAGCCTTTTAATTTTGTCAATCACAGTGTCATTTTAATAGACTCATTATTTATAATCTATGTTGTAAAATGTGAACTGTAATCACTGTAATGTTGTAGTAATGTTGTAGTAATGCAGGAAAACACTATACTTGTGTTATAATTTTCGCGTTACAGAGTGGTCTATCTGTGAGATAGACCACTTTCTTTTATAATTCCGTATAATACTGTGTAATTGCAATCTATTATACACATACAATTCATTTACAATATTGTAACAAAGAGTAGTACACAATATTGTAGCCGAGTTGAAGTATCCCAGCATCTAATTCGCTTTGGTTACGTGCTTACGTTAGGTTGACGACTGTTTGACGGCGAGGCAAAAGGCGATATATTGACGATCCCTTCCGAGTTAATATGTGTGATGTGACCCTTGATGTGAACCTTACCCGATTGTGTCAGAGAAAACAACAAATTTTTCAAGGATTACTTACGGTTTACTGGAGAACAAAGCTTATGTTTTGTGGTAATCAATAACAATAGGCAAATCAGCTTAATTGCTTAACCATGCGTAAGGGAGTGAATACTCGATGCTGTAATGCACACGCAATGGATGTTACATATGTGTAGCTAATTAGCTGCTACTAATTATTACTTACAATAGAATTTGGTTCGCTGGATAGTTTAGTTGGTTAATTGTTATTACAACGTCCGTTTCTCTGGAGATTTTTACAGTTATTGTTGAAGCCTTAAAGACGCTGAAAAGGACATCAATTCTTTATTAACCGACTTCCATAAGAAAGTTTTATGTTCGTCTGTATGTATTTTTAAATTTTTGCTTACCTAATCATATTACTAAAGTTGAATCGTTTTTTCTTATTTAAATACTAGCTGCGCCTTGCGGTGTTGCTCGTGGTTCATTAAATCAAGTAGCGTATGTGAATGCAGGGTGTCAGCTACCTCCTTATTAAAATTGGTCCAGCCGTTTGAGCGTGTTCAGAATTCAGATAACAAACATACACACTCAACTTTTTGGCTTTTAATTTTATAATATTAGTACTTATGAATATTTACATTTTGGAAGTTACAAAAATTAAACGAGAATATTGTTGTATTTATTTATTGTTTATGATCAAAAAGTAATTGACAACACATCGCAATTAACTTTACCTAAAAATAAAATGATAAGTATGAGAAGATAAAAGTGCGTGGTTGAAATTAAAATATTAGAAGCTTGACTTATAAAATACTTGCTGCCCTGACAAACGTCGTTTTGTGATAATTAAAAAAACTGGTGATCGATACCCTTATCACATAGGGATATATACAATAGCCTACGACCTATTCGCAGACCTACTAAATATACACAAATAATAATCGCTGAAGCCGATATCTATATTGAAGTTAACAGTAAAACGTATACTATGTAAGTATGTAGGTACTCTCAAATCAAAATTCTGGTCGCCATGGCAACTACGTACTTACCGATTTTAACTAATATTAGCTATTAAACTAGCTTTATTGTAGATATCTGTACCTACATACATCCTACATACATGTAAATGTAAATAACTAGTACTTATATACATTACCTACTTACCCTATCACAGCATTGTTACTACTTATTTTCAAACAATAATTCTACTAAGTATAAAAAAACATTTTATCGACAATTAAACCATATTTTAATTAGGACATTTCGTTTTATTACAATCATAATTATATAACATAAGTATAGGATACGATGTCTATAAAACTAAATCCATATTTAGTTAAGTATATTTTATGTGGAAATTAGCTAACCCGCCAAATGTTGGTTTGCTATATTCTGCACCTTATTATCTACACCCTTATCACTTAGGCGTAAAAAACAATATTTCCAACCTATTCTCAAACCTACAAAAATTTCATAAAAATTGGTCAAGCCGTTTCGGAGGAGTTTGGTTACAAACACTGTGACATGAGAACTTTACATATAGATAGATAAATATTCCTTACATAACTAATTAGTATTTACATATACCTAACTACGTCATAATTATTTGGTTGCATGTCACTACAAATTCGTGGTTTATATAATTACATTATTGTACATTACAGTGCTGCTCAAAACATATATTATATTATACTAGGTTTATCATAATAATTAATAAACTAAATGTGCAACAAAGATTATGTGAATAAAATTAAGAACAAAAATTGCTCAAATTAGCATAACCTGATAACCACATGACCTCTATATTTTTTCTATAAATTCACTCTGCTCAAAGACCATTAACGGCCGGCCAAATTCCAAATTAACAAAATCTCAAACTGTACAAGCCATGATTGGTCGAGGATCCACGATCAGAAACACGTTCATCAGAGTTTGAGACGTTGGTTGAAATTCAATTCAGAAATTGGCTGTAAGCAGTCTTTTGGCTAGATACCCAGACGTCACAATTTGAAGCCGTCTTTAAAATTATTACTATCCTTGTCACTCTATCGTGGTATAGAAGATTAATTTAAAAGGAGTGCGGATATTCAACGAGGTAATCAGATGCATAAAAATGATCAACTTTCCCCAAGGAATTTCCCATAGGTCGAAATCTTAAAATGGAAAATTAACTTTTTATACAAAGTGACAGGTCACGTGACATGTTTGTATGAAAAGACGATTTTCAATTTAGATGGGGTTTTCTTCTTACACTTAAATGTCATTTAAGGGGTAGGTGATGTAACTATCCTTAAACACACATTTATTTCATAATGGCTTTAATTATTTGTGTCTTATATTTGCAACTTAAAATGCAGATTTAAAATATTTGACAAAATAAAGTAGGTACTATAATTTATTTCTAAAAATTCTTATCCTATTCATAAGATTTCTTGTGAACATATAGCACACATAATATATAAGGCTGTATTTTAGACCTTATGTAATGTACTGTGGCCTTCCGAATAGTGACGTGGTGAAGGGAAATAAAATAACATAATCAACTATTTGATTGAGTAACTCTATACTTAGTGATTATTTGTCGTACATTGTATGTGTGTATGTATTGTACAGGTCTAGTAATTGTAGCTTAGCTTTTACCAAAGGCACGAACTGTGGTTAAATAAAAACGGTGAACTGAATATAGAGGATACTGATGGGTATTTTTTTTATAATGCTAACTATTTTTTACGCGAATCTTTGGCATTGATATAAAACTTTGAAACGGATTCTAAGCCTTTGCAGTTGTCATGGTCACGGGCAGACTGAGATCTGCGTCAACATCGGGAATTAAAATCCAAATAACATGCTATAGAATCCGTTTAAGATACAGAGTTTTATTTCAAAGCTTTGTAATGGCCTACCAAACAAGGCACACTGAAAAAAACTGATAATCTTTATATCTTTAGACTCTTCAGCTATTTCTCACGTAGAGAGAAGAAAATACTGAATTATCATGTGATACATATGATATAATGTCCAAAACCGACCACAGAGGTCGTAAATAAAGTCACATTATTCACTTCATTTGTCAAACAAAAGAGGATCGTTGACAAGCACGTGCGTATCCATGCCGTATGGACAAATACCGACTCAATCCCCGGAATAAGCTCTATTTTCCTTTCAAGAATAAGATTTGACGCCTAGAAGCATCTTTGCAAGTCAACTGAACTGTAAGTGAACGCTTTGAGAGGAATCTCTTTCATGTTTCTGTGCTAACTAGCTACAATCACACGCCTCATGATTCAAAGTGCAAAGAAAATTCAATTTCAGATAAGTTTTAATTCATCTTGCTGCCTATCTTAGATATGGAATGGTAATGAAGTGGATTTGTAATTAATTTTTACTGGTTTATTTTTTTATTACCATACAAAGTTAGGCCTATTGAAGGCCACATTTCAATTATTATTTTCATTACATTTATATTTATAAACATCTAATTATTAAATTACATAAATATTTATACAATACTAAATATTTTTAGGTAAATTGGTTTTACGGCTAATTCTAACAACGTTTCTGTAAAATAAAATTTACATTTCAATTTTTTATTATATTTGAGAAAATAAAAACCATACTCACTAAAACTAAACCGAAATATTTTACTACCACTGTTATAAGATTGACTGTATTTTCAGTTAAACGGTCCGAAGTATTTAACCCCTTTCTTATGTGCGTGTATGGACTGCTTGAGCAATTTACCCAGTGATCCTCAAACACGCATTGCTCGAGCAGTCGAAACCTATCGCGCGTCGCGTGCGCCCCCTTGTCGCTTGCTTTTTGTTTTGTTGATCGCTTGAAGCAGTCGATTGGTTACAAGCAGTCTGTATAAGTGCGGCTAGAAGACTATAGAGTACTTGATGCGTGTGTGTGTAGCCCGTCAACTGTCCATCGAACCTTTTTGATTAAGTAAGTAGGTACCTATGAATTAGATCTCTTTAGTTTAGGTATTTCGTATACATTATAACTTGGTGTCTCGCAGTAGTACCGCCGCCTCGTATGATGGGAGTGCAGGATCGCTTGGTCCAGACTGGCATCTCACACACGGCTCCGACACCACCTCCTGGAAATAACACCTTGTTTATTAATAAAACGACAAAAGGAAAGTAGGTGAAAGAACCTAGCTATGTACACCGATAGGCAGCTAATAAAGTTAGAAAGATGACATCAATTATTTAAAAAAAAAAACTTTTTTACTTAAGTATATGAAAGAAAAATTCTCTGAAGTGGGGTAAGCTTCTATTATTGGACTACATAATATGTTATTCGTTGAAGTTCGTCAGGGAACTCGCGGGTTCAAGTTAGTCATAATGTAAAACGGTAGCCACACTTCCAACCAAGTGTAATAAATAGTGCCAAGACATCGACTGAACCCGACCTAGTTCATGTAGGTCACTGTAATTCTATCTCTCGTTCTTATAAAAGGAACGTTCAACCAAAATGTACTAAAGTGGAACAAAAGTGAAAAGGTACCTAGTAGTAGTACCTACAGTGAAATATCGTCCGGAATCGCTGAGTTTGTCAAAAATAGCACGCATAGACAAGATAGAAGTTTTGAGACCTATTTCACTTTTAATTCAGAAATAAATACCAAGTGAAAAATAGAATGATATTAATGTGCATCCATTCACCATGATTGATTTAAATGCATTCGATTCGAACGTTCATTATTATGATATTAAATACGTAGAAATGTAATCAAGTTATAATCTAATGCAAAATAACCGTTACAGAAATATTGTGGTTTTTAATTACAAAGAACTTGACGCTGTAGCGCCCAGCGGTAATACATGATTTATTTAATATTGTTTTCACGTGACAAACTGTTAAGTAGGTACTTATTTAGAATTAGAAATGAACACATGAATTCCTAGTTCCAAATTCAAATCTTTTAAACAAAAAGGTTTGATGACGCATTTATGTTTTTAATTCGACATGCTTTCGATGCATAGGTTCCGCCTTTATATCTATAATCTTTCCAAGAACAAGGCCGTTGTGTTTTTGAAATACTTGGCTTTGCTTTCTTGACAGATAAACTATCCAAATATTAAATTATTGACCCTCACCTGCAATATGTAATTATCCTTATGTGGTGGTCCCTCCACAACAGTCTCGTAGGCCGGTGGCGGTCCAGGAATCTCCACTTGTTCCTAGAACAAAACCATTCATCTTAATGTGTGATATGAAATATGAGAATAACTATTAGTTGTGTACACAACACTTCTGTCCTTTGTTTTTTCTAGGCTACACAAATTACACATATTAGGTAACGACTGTATCCACAAAGGATTTTAGTTTTCTTTACATGGGTTGACAAAGAAAAAAACGCTTATACAAAATTGAAACTAGTTTTAATTAAAATCGTTCAGGTGTCTAGTAAACTGTCTAAGACTGATAGAGCACCAAATAATTTACGTGTTATTTACTATCATTTTTATGGCCGCCTCGTAAGGATAATAAAATACGTTAAATCATACATCATAGTACTCGTAATCTTACTATAATTTGACATAATTTTACGACCGACCTTCACTGCTTTCCCTATTATTCAAGAGTATAAAATATACATATCAAAGTCAATTTGACCCAGTTTGTATGTAAATAAACATCAATTGGTTTAAGAGACGAACCAAAATAACCCATTTAGTTTCTATAGATAGCGACGAAGGCAGTAGCGACTTAAATATTCGAGTCTATTCGTGTAACAAAAGTTAGATATTTTAGGCTTGCTTTGTAATCTATCTATGAAAAGTGCTATTCCTATTAAGAGCTCAGAATCGCATGCCGAATTAACCTTCTCCGGACGAAGGGTGTTTTTGGAAATACATTTTGTACTACCGACTTTGGACGTAGGGGTTTTCGGCGAACTGCAATTTGTAGAACCGACTTAGGATGGAAGATATTCTAACACAGTTCATCGATGAAGGTTTCGGCATTCGATTCTTGAGCTCTCGTAATATAGTCCTTCAGGGTTCTTTTATTTTCAACGGTGCGACTACAGTATGCGACTTAGGTATCATAGAGTAAGTTACACCCTCTGTTCAACCGTGACGATTTCTAACGTTGACTAACGAATGGTCATTGTAAATTGTAAAGTAGACAGGAAAACACCAACATTGTTATCTATACAGCCATTATACCTAATAGCCATTGTATTGTAACATCCAATAGATAATAATCTTAATTGTTGTTTTTTTTTTCAAATATTTTCGCATTTAGTGGACCATAAATTCCACCGTTTCATATTTCGTTCAAGTCTACTTTCATTGCACTCATTTTTAAATCTTCTTTATGTAAATGGTATTTTCTTTCTGTCTTCTATAGGTTCTATATAAAATTCTCGTGTCACAATATTTGTAACCAAACTGCTCCGAAATGGCTACACCGATTTTTTAATTTTCTTTTGTATAATATATTCTGTAGGTCCTAGAAAAGGTCTTAGGCTATTTTTATACTCCTAAGTGCTAAGAATGGCCCACTCTAGAATATATTATGGCAAAACAATGTTTGCCGGGTTATCTAGTGCAGTTATAATAGGATTTCGTTCGGCTACGCTTTAACCCTTGGATAGTCACAACTAACCACGCGAGAAAAAATAGGTTTTACCAGATAATAAACATATTTTTCTCGGCTTTAAAAGAAATAGCTGCCTTGCCACTTGTACGCAGGGCCTCTTATAATAATACCATCCTTTTAATAGTCCCAAATAGGCTCATGCCTCTTCCCATATAGGTCCTAATCAAATAGAAAATGTTCCTTCAAAAAATTGAGGCGAGTAATTAATCATACGTCATATCCATTCATTTGTTTTTTACATACAACTATACTCAGTTCTCAGTAGTTAGGAGAAAAATGACATCTATTCTTCGTTAAACGTTTTTCTTGCATACATTCTTTCGTAATACAACAATAATGAGAAAATACATTGAAATTAATAAGTGTTTGTTTCTTTTCAGATGCGCGCACGCGTATGAAGGCCTTGGACGACGTTGACGTTGTATGATATAAATGTAATGGTGAGTTAAAATAAATAAAATAATGTAAATACTATCGTGTTATTGTTTCTTCTGTGGTTCTGGAATATATTTTTTAGAAAATGCACTACCGCAATCTTTGCTGCAGTGCTAGTGCTTTATTTATAAAATTCATCGACGAACTCATCGAGGGAATTTCAGAAATAACGTGTTTTGACGAAGGTAGCTTGCCTATACGGATACAATAATATTAATTCCTCCCTGTATGTCAAGGATGAGGCAAACGTTTCCTAAAAGTGTCAACCTGCTTTAAGTTCGTTGAATAGATATATAATATACTTGTCGTAAATCCAAAAGCTATAACGAATAAGTAGTGAAGACGAAAACTTAATTTTTATCAAAGCTACTCTTCGGCTAGTCCAACGCAGTCACACAGTTGCAATCTTGCTATACAACACCTTAGGTAGAACCCACAGAAATATATTTATTTTATCTATGGTAGTACCTAATTTTTTTGTGCTTAAATAGGCAGCAGCTCTAGCCATGTCCTGCAATTTCAATCGCCTGCGTAACCTACAAACTTCCTTGAGGTCTTGTACAAAAAAAATCCAACTGATAACTTTAGCTTGATTATTATTTTATAAGCCTATAAGGTATAGATATATAGGTAATTGGATGCAGCTTCTATAAGACTGGACTTCGACCCCAAAATAAAATAGAAAAAACGATTAACGAGAAATATTGGGTGCAACAAGTTTTTAATGTAAAGATAGGTAAAGGTATAAACTTCATGAACTAAAAACTACATTTGATAAGTTTTTTTTACAGCTGTACATAAGTGCAGGCAGCATGAATATTTTCGTCATATCTGATCAATCCTTCGCCCATTAAGTAACGAGGTTCTCGCTTCACCTCATTATAGATAGGTGGTACTGGGAACCTGACATTTACATCACTCATATAAATGATGCGACTATGTGACCTATTTCAGCTGAAGATTACACGTTCGAAACTTTACAAAATTACTATAGGTAGATACTGTATTATCAGTACCTAGGTAATCTAGGAAACTAACGATGTATTATCAAAAACTTTTTGCTAGATGAACATCATTGTTCTTTTATAAAGTTTTAGAATTTTCATTGCTAAACCTGACTCAATGCCCAAATCTTACTTCCAGATTTGGGCTATAATTTTACAAATTTCATTTTGCACAAGTAGAGTAAATTTAAAACTATAAATTGGAAATTAAAGATTTTTGTTTTGTATATCTAAAAAGTACGCCCTTGGGGTTGCAGCTTAGAATGGAGCCTCCCCCCTCCCTCCCTCAACCCGTGGGTGCCGTAAGAGGCGACTAAGGAATGTAGAAGGATGGAGAATGGACAGCAGCGTCCGCCTAAAGAACGAATACAAAACAGCGGTCACACAAACCAGCTTGCCCAGAGTGGTGTCTAGGGCAACAAACACCCCATGATTGCGCATCATAGCATAACCCCAAAAAAGTGTCAAACTTTTGCAATTGTATTTCTAACCAGTAAGCATTTTTAGGAAGGTCCTAATTGACATGAAAACCAAGTAACTTGTTGGTTTTCTTTGTATCAAAATAAGACTGCCAACGCCATCTATTGAGGATAAGTTAAAATTAAGAATGAATGACAAGTTAGAATGAGTGATTGTTTAATTAGTTCAATATGAAGAAACAGAAATAAATTCCTTCCTTTGTTTGTCTCGCTGAGAACCCCGTGTTTTAATTTATAGGTTATGGGCCCAGCTCAACCAAATAAAATAAAAGTTATTAGTTTTTTCTCATTGTTTCCAGTTATTCAGTGATAAAATATAGTTAGGTTACTTAAATGCATAAAATGGCATCGAACTATCTTGTAAATGTACCGAAGCTGAAAGGAAGAGCAAACTATAATGAATGGGTGTTCGCCGCGGAGAATTTTCTTGTCCTAGAGGATATGCAACATTGCATAAAACCAGTTGCTGGGAAGATACCAGAAGCCGCAGATGACGCGAGGACGAAAGCTAAACTAATCATGACTATAGACAGTGCGTTGTATGTACATATAAAAGACGTGAAGACCACGTTGGAGCTATGGAACAAGCTGAAGGCATTATTTGATGATTCCGGGTTTACGCGAAGAATATCGCTGTTACGGAATTTAATATCAATACGGCTGGATACAAGTGTTTCAATGCAGTCATATGTCACGCAAATAGTCGAAACAGGGCAAAAGTTGAGTGGGACCGGATTTAATATTAGTGACGAGTGGATAGGATGTTTATTGCTAGCTGGATTAAGTGAAAAATTTATGCCAATGATAATGGCCATAGAACATTCGGGCATTCATATCACAACGGACGCCATTAGAACAAAACTCATGGACATGGAAACGGAAGTGAGCTTAAGTGAGCAATCCAATGACACTAGCAGCGCTTTTGCAAGCGGCGCGCAGAAGTGGCAACATAAGAAAAATAATAAGTTATCTATGGCCGGCGCGCAGAAAACTCAACCGAAACAATATGTTCCCGCTAAAAGTCACGTCAAATGCTACCGGTGCAAACAATCCGGGCATTATAAGAATCAGTGTCCAAATAATGAAAATACCAGTGCAAACACTAAAGAATTGCTACGTAAACAATCAAATGCGTTTAGTGCTGTATTTATGAGCGGCCATTTTAGTAAATACGACTGGTACATAGACTCGGGCGCAAGCATGCACTTAACTTCAAATGAGCAGTGGATAAACAATGCAAAGTATCATCAAGGCAAGGATATATGCGTAGCGAACAGTGAGAGGCTACAAGTATTGTGTTCCGGGGACGTAAACATAGTGACAAAGACTGATCATTGTGAATATGAAGTTACAGTCAAGGATGTATTATGTGCTCCAAGATTAACTACAAACTTGCTGTCAGTGAGCCAATTGATAAAGTCAGGGAATACAGTAAAGTTTCTATCTGATGGCTGTGAAGTTTATAACGGATATGATGAACTGGTGGCGAAAGCTGTGATTACTAATGGTGTTTATAAGCTAAATGTAGCTGACACAGCAGTAGTGAATCTGAGTGTCTCAGGAATGACTTGGCACCGTAGATTGGGACATGTAAACAGCAAATATCTTAATAAAATGCCTACTGCAGTTGAGGGCATGAAGCTCCAAAAGAAAGTTCACTTCGATAAATCATCATGTACTGTATGCTGTGAAGGTAAACAATGTCGATTACCATTCCCGAGCAATGGTTCACGAGGGAAGGAGCTGCTTCATGTGGTACATACTGATATTTGTGGACCTATGGAGCATGAATCGCTTGCTGGTTCCAGGTATTTTATCTTATTTATTGATGACTTTAGTCGAATGATGTTTGTGTTTTTCATTAAACAGAAAAATGAAGCACTGAGATGTTTTATAGAATTTAAAGCAAGAGTAGAAAAGCAAATAAGTAAGAAAATAAAAATACTTAGGAGTGACAATGGTTGTGAATACTGTAACATTGAATTTGATTCTTATCTCAAGAAAGAAGGTATAATCCATCAGAAAAGTAACCCTTATACCCCTGAACAAAATGGGTTATCTGAAAGGAACAATCGCACAGTTGTAGAGAAAGCTAGGTGCCTACTATTTGATGCGAACATGGGTAAAGAGTTTTGGGCAGAAGCAACTCACACAGCTGTTTATTTACAGAACCGCACCATGCTTCCGGCTTTAAATGAAAAGACGCCTTATGAAATCTGGACAGGATGTAAACCAGACATAAGTCACCTTAGGATATTTGGTAGTAGCGTGATGGTCCATTTAGCCAAAGAGAAACGCAAGAAATGGGACAGAAAATCTGAGAAGCACATACTTATAGGTTATCCAGATGACGTGAAAGGTTACAGGATATATAACCCCCGAACAAGACGTGTTACAACAAGCAGGGATGTTATCGTCACGGAAGAGGAGAAGAACCCAGAAGTCAGTATACCAATTACTGTAAGTGGAGAAAACTCATGTTCAGTGGGGGATATATCTACTACTACTACTACTACTACAGAAGGAGGGACTGGTGATGAGGATACACAATTTGAAGAAACATTAGAGGGCTCAGATGAATCTTACATTCCCAGTGAGTATGAAGATGCTTTTGACTTACCTGAAAAATGTGTTAGACCACAAAGACTTAAAAAGAAACCAGAAAGGTTTGGGTTGTCAAATATGTGTATTCCAGAAGAAGTCTTTGATGATGCTAATGGGCTTTCTATAGATGAAGCATTAATGGGAGCAGAAAAGGACCAATGGTTATGTGCTGTAAAAGAAGAACTTAAGTGTTTTGAGGACAATAATGCCTGGCAATTAGTTGATAGGCCAAATGATGGTAAAACTGTAGTGAAGTGTAAATGGGTACTACGTAAAAAGCTAGATAATGATAATAATGTACGTTATCGTGCCCGCTTGGTTGCCAAGGGTTTTATGCAGAAGCAAAATGTAGACTATACGGAGACTTTTTCGCCTGTAGTCAGGCATTCAACTCTCAGGTTATTGTTTGCATTGTCTGTTCAACTTGGTTTAGATATCTCACACTTAGACGTCACTACAGCATTCTTGAACGGTGATCTTGAGGAAACAATTTACATGCAAGTACCAAAATGCTTAGAATCTGAAATTAATAATAATAAAGTATTGAAATTGAATAGGGCTATTTATGGGCTCAAGCAATCCTCAAGGGCCTGGTACAGGAAGGTTGATGAATGTCTCATAGGTAATGGCTATAGGCGCTCAAAATTAGAACCTTGTTTGTATAGTAAGAATAAGGATAACAAGAAAACAATTGTTACTTTATATGTCGATGATTTCTTTATATTTACAAATGATAATATTGAATGTGATAATTTAAAAAGAGTATTGAGTTCTAAATTTAAACTGAAAGACTTAGGGCAGGTTAAAAATTGCTTAGGTATGACAGTTGTTATAGATAAAGTTAATGGTACAGTTACATTAAGTCAAGAGAGTTATATCAATCAGCTGTTAAATAGATTTAATATGGCAGATTCTAAAGTAGCAGATACTCCTTTGGAGGCTAAATTGAATATTAATTTAACAAATAAACATTGTGATAGTAACTTACCGTATCAGCAACTCATAGGAGGACTCATGTATTTAGCAGTATTAACAAGACCTGACATTGCATTTGCTGTAAATTTTTTAAGTCAATTTAATAATAATTATAATCATGAAACTTGGGCATATGCTAAAAGAATTTTAAAGTATCTTAAAAAAACTAAATATTTTGGGTTAAAATATATTAGGTCAGATAATTCTAAATTAGAAGGATATGTTGATGCAGATTGGGGTAATAACATTGTAGACAGAAGGTCATATACAGGTATATGTTTTAAATTAGCTGGAAGTGTTGTGTCTTGGGAGGCAAAGAAGCAGAAGACTGTTGCACTCTCTAGTACTGAGGCTGAATTTATGGGAATCACAGAGGCTTGTAAAGAGGCTATTTATCTGCTTAATATTTCTAAAGAAATAATTGATGAGTCTTATACTATTACAATATTTAATGATAACCAAGGCGCGCTTAAACTGTCTTCAAATTGTGGGTTTAATAAGAGAACTAAGCACATTGACCTTCGCTATCATTTTTGTAAAGAGTGTGTCAATAATAAAATAGTTAAACTTAATTATTTAGAAACAGGTGAAATGCCAGCTGACCTTTTCACTAAAGGTATAGGTAGAGTTAAGCATTATTACTTTATGCAGTTATTAGGTATATGTGATCTTAAAGCTTTGAAGTAATGTTAATTGTATTCATCTTGTTTTAAGTAATTTGTGTTCAGTAGTTCTGTATGTTTTGATTATTTTGATAAGTGGGGGTGTTGGTTTTCTTTGTATCAAAATAAGACTGCCAACGCCATCTATTGAGGATAAGTTAAAATTAAGAATGAATGACAAGTTAGAATGAGTGATTGTTTAATTAGTTCAATATGAAGAAACAGAAATAAATTCCTTCCTTTGTTTGTCTCGCTGAGAACCCCGTGTTTTAATTTATATAACTAAGCTGTTAAGATGAGGAGATAGAAGCATTTATATTAGGCAATCTTCTTATTTACAACTAGCTTTTGCTCGCGGCTCTGCCTGGGTGGGCGTCGGCTATCGAGGCAAATTATAGCATATAACCTTCCTCAATAAGTGGGCTATCTAACAATGAAAATATTTTTCAAATCGGCGCAGTGGTTTCTGTGATTAGCGCGTTCAAACAATCAAACTCTTCAGCTTTATAATATTAGTATAGATACTGGTACATAGTCGTGACTATGTCTTTAGTATCGACAATAGTACAGTTAACAGTAATTACTTTGTAAATATAACAGACAAAAGGTTCTAAGAATATTAACAAATGTTACTAGTCTTGCAGGAGGTTGTCCTTAGCAGTTAAGTACGACGGTAAATATATCTTAAGAGGCGGAAGTATAGTAGCTATATTATTGGGATTAACATTCAACTTTTTGATAGAGCATTTTTTTAAATAAATAATCTATTAAAAAAGACGAATAAAAGCGATGCCATTAGGTTTTCTTTTTCGTTTTAAATACACACATAATAATATATAATTTTAGAGATTGCATGGTTTGGATAAGATTTAGGAGCCTAGTTATATGAGTTGCTAAAAGTATAAAGAACTACGTTCCTAGTTAAAATTGTAGTCGTTAAACACTTAAAAATATGAATACAACAATCATAATCGCAGCATCTCAATGACGTCACAAAATAATTACCCTACCCTTCATATGAGTACAACTTGCTCTAAATATAATTCACACATTAATAACGACAGCGGAAACATAAATAGATTTCACTACCCTTAGGGTGGTTTAAGACTAGCGTTATAAGCGTTTTTGTAAGCGCGCGTACACGCTTTCTGATGCGATTTTGTTAATTTTATCATGGAATTGCATAATTGCAAACGAGAATATGTCCTATCTGATTGTATCGAACGAACAAGCAGATTGGACCGCGTAGGTAAACGCGCGTTCGGTTTATTGTAGCGCGCGTGTAAACGCGTATAATAATAAATCTTAAATCTATATATATAAAAATCAATTGCTGTTCGTTAGTCTCGCTAAAACCCAAGAACGGCTGGAACCCAGGGAAGGTTTAAAAGGTGAAAAACATAAATAATAAGTAAAAAAACTGTTCCTATACTCGGGAATTACCTTAATTAATTTACTTTTGACAGAACGAAGTCTGTCCGGGCAGCTAGTAATAAATAAATGTGGACCAATGTAAGTAGCTAAAGCACTTGTGTTATAGAATCAGAGGCAACGAAGGTACCACAAACACCCAGACCCGAGACAATGTAGAAAAGTGTTTTTCTACATTGACCCGTCCGGGGATCGAACCCGGGACCTCAAAGCGACACCTTGAAAACAGGTGTGTACGCCACTCAACCACGAAGGGCGCAACGACGACCGTATATGCGCAGAAAAAAATCTCTATACTGTAACCGGTTACGACTGTATTCGAAATAAAGGGATGTAAATGATCGACGATGACGCACAATACAAATTGAATATAGTAGTTATTTGTGTTGTGATTCAGTGAATCGTGAAATATTCCTAATTTTATGGCTCGATGTATTCACATAATGGAACAGTGCTCTGTCTGTGACAGTCATCGATGGTATGATTAATATCGGTAATGTATTTTGTGTGTATCGAGGTATAAAAATGTGTTTATTTTAAACAGCCAACATTCAATATTGTAGCCAGATAGAAGTGGCTGTTTATTACAATTGCAATCATACTTTTTTTACGTCACCTATAAATACGCAGAAATTAGTTCTAGTAGCATGAATCATTTGCGAACTCAACGTTAGACTGGACTGTAATAAAAAAATTGCAATCTTTCTAATTAACCGCTGTCCGTAGACTTCAGAAATAACAAAACAATATTATTTGCTACAAAATAGAACTCGACAAACATAAATTGATCTATTGTACTATAATTACCTGTATCGATTGGTATAATCGATATCGCTGTCGAGAACTCGAGTCGATTCCTCGCATATCGTCGACTAGCGTTC
Organism: Plusia festucae; assembly: GCA_950381575.1. Lineage (NCBI taxonomy): Eukaryota > Metazoa > Arthropoda > Insecta > Lepidoptera > Noctuidae > Plusia > Plusia festucae. The sequence goes on from OX494447.1 coordinate 3,682,587, forward strand.
GGTAAGTATTTGTACAAAACCCTCAAGACTCAACAGCATGTTAGCTGCAGGTACTAATTATTCGTTAGCCTATCGAATGGAAATCGAGCAGTATTTTGAGCTAATTGAGCTTTACATCTCGAAAGCCGAAAGCTGACAATCTTGCTGACAAACATAGATTCGCAATTAAACTGGATTTCGACTTGATTGGTTTAAAACGAAGCCTTTAGCTGACATATTGATATATACCTACATTTAATTGCACTTCCGTAGTTATAAATAGTTGAAGTATACCTAATCAGGGATTGGTACACTTTGTACTCGACAAATAGGTATAAACCATTAACTCTATTAGAGTGCTTATAAGTATCTAAAAATAGATCAAAGGAACTTGTTTTGGTTTTGTAGAGACACATGACATATATTCCAATATCAATGTGATTTAATTATTTTCATAACATTCAATCTTATCTATTAATATCAAGGGATCAAATAAAAACATTGAGCATAGTTTTTTTCATCTATAAACTTCGATGAAGTACCAAAAAACTAGTTATCGATGAGTCAATAATGTAAATATAGTGAAATTAATGAGATCCTTAAAGTAATCTTGCCCTCGTAACTTGATAGCAACATTTAATGTAGAAAATCAGCTTCGATCGCTCATTTAGGCAGTGGAGCATGTAAACCGCGCTCTTCGGGGCGCCCGCCCGAAACCAATTATCGCAAATGCGATTTTTATTTGTAGCGAGTGGACGAGGAGCATTAAATCCAGTGTGAACGAGGCTTCAGTCCCATGGGGACGCTCCGGCGCGCTATTGTGATTGGCCCGAGAACAAGATACATCGATGTGATACCATGATTGGCAATGATAACCTAAAACTTCGAAATAAAACCTGAAAGCGTAAATGTGGAAAAACAGAATTTTATATTTTTCTCTTAATATTATCCAAAACCCAAATCCAAAATGATGAAGGGAAATAAGTTTTGAAGTTAAATAAAAGGACAGGTCAAAGTTATTTCATATTGTCATAAAATTCTTCCGTACAACACGACATACAATTAAAAATATATATTTTAAAAGGAGCAGTAAGCCTGACCTAACTTATTTTCTATTAAAAAGTTTGCCGAAAACGAATTTACAAGTGCATGCAGAGAACGGCTTTTTACCGTCAAAACTTTGGATAACTTTTTAACTTTTCAGAGTTGTGGAAATGAGTATTTTTACGTTCTAACCAAGACCACAATACACATGTACATGTTTACCGGGCACCCAGGCAAAGCCAATTGGCAACCGAGAATTGCTTGTATTTATATTTGTATCAAACAACTGCACTAGAAAACATACACCCATTCTTCGCAACGTATCAGTCTTAAATAACTCTAATACATCGTAATCCTGCAATCTGAAATGTTCCTCCAAACAGCTAATGACGCCATCTTTAAACTTCGAACTTAAATTCGAACGCTAAAGCAAATAGGTTTAAGTTGAAACGTTTTCGGTGTGACTGTCCAATATGTGTTTATTTGCACACGCTTGACAAGAGTGGCGGACAGTTTAGTGCAGCGTGACTCTACAGCTCAGTCACTGGAGTAAATAACGTACACTCGAGAAGAAAATCGTCACATTACGTTGTGCATTTGTTTTTTACTTAATCGACATGATAAACCAAATTATATTAACTGCTAATGAGTGTTGAGAATTATGACTATTACACTATTCTTAATTTAGTCGTTCCTGAATTTAAGCAAGAGTAATCGTATTCAGCTGTAAGTTAACGAATAAAATGGTATGATGATTAGGCTTCTGAGTTCAGAAACTAAATTACGGTTTACGGTATAAGTGCAAGTAAGTTTTTATCAATCATTGGAATGAAGCGGATAATCCGTAATTAATTTAATCTAATACAAAACGTCATAATACAAAGAATTTCATAATTATGCATCTTCATTTACCTCCAGTGTTTACAGGATGCAAGAATGATTATAGTAATTAATATAAATGACAAGTATAATTGTAAGATTATTAGTAGACCATATTAAACAGGTTGTGGAACTACAAAGTTTAATAGTGATTGAATCTAGAATTTCACCAATCACTTAGACAAGTAAAGCAGAACTCCGTATCGGATTACAGCAAACCATCCTTCAATTACTGTTAATGTATTTGCGGATAGTTCATTCAAAAGTTTGTTTGAATGAAATCTTGATTTATTGACAACCGCATTATTCATTGTACTGTTTGAACGTAGCTGCTGCATACCGCTCTCTTAGGGCCATCGAAACATCAATCTAAAAACGAATATTAGTAACTCATCCGTAACCCACTAACGTATTTCTCATAATTATTTCCTCTGTGATAAAACAAAAGATTGTTTTTTAAAATATGCGCGAATTCGCTTGCGTTGCTATCCAACCAAATATGTAAAATTTTCCCTTAGAATTTGATATTCACACAGATGCATAAATTAAAATATAGAACTGTTCGTTACAAGAAACGTGAATTATCATATCCTTGAATACAACCTTTCCACATAAGAGTAAGTACAGCCACGCATCGGGAATACGATACCTTATCTGCCATAATTATGTATTAGGTACACGCATTACCCATATTCGGGAACGAGGAGCAATATTAAAACCAATGTTACGTAACACGAAGTATGATTGTCCCGCGATCCGTTACCTACTGAATGTTTCAGGACTCAACGCTTCCATAATACATGTTATTCTTAACTTTAGACTGGCACGAATGCCTAGAATTTCTTATTCATCTGCAAGTAGGTTTATGTGCCACTATTCTCTAACCTAAAAGATATATTTAATAAACAGATTTCATAAAGACGTTATTTGAAAAAGAAAACTTATTTCTTATCGAATTCTAGTTAAGTCTAAGAACAAAGTCTTAATAGAAAGTTTTTTTTACAAAGACATAGGTACACTTTCTAGAGTTTGTTTCGGAATATGATAAAAACCGCGGTACGCGAGCGTTTTAATTACTAATAATAATTACAACGTGTAATGCTTCATCTAATTTTCAATAAATTTACATAATAAAGCCGTAAATGGTTATGTAAACGTAGAAATTAAAGTACTTACCTTAATTTCTAATGCTTCTCAAGTAAAGAGTAAGCAATGGATTTGAAAAAATGTGCAAGCGAATCTAGACCTTATTAAATTAAATGCAAAATGCTATCAGCCAAACAATTTTAACAGCTTACCGAAGCGCTAAATTCGAGTGAATAGTGCAGTCAAAGTTTGACCAGGTGGGGGGCCAAGTTGCAATCCAGACAAGTCGTAAATAGGTAAACAGATTAACACTGCCAGAATTGTGAGCAGTTGTGATGGAGTTATTGCTTTGCGGGCACAACTTGACGCTAGGATAACATGCTAGTTATGACACTATAGCTGAGTTTTGAGGCATAAGTAGAAACGAATGGATAAAGAGTTATTTTAATAAATGTTACATTGGAAGTAAGAAATATGTATCTCTTATGTGTTAAAAAAGAATTGACCCATCTAAGTCACCATAATTTAAAAAAATCGATGATTGAAATAATATAAATCGACCTTTGAATGTCTCTCGGCTGAGCACACGCCTCTTCCCATATAGAGAAGGAATGACTGAATGAACATTGATCACCACTCTTGCTCAATGCGGATTGGCGATTTCTGATTCCAATTTTTGGAATCCAGGTTTCCTCACGATATTTTCCTTCTCCGTTTGTCAATGGTGTTTTAGAATAATTAAGAAAGTACATATAACTTTGAATAAGTCACATTGGTCCTTGCCCGGGTTCGAACCTGCAACCATGTGCATACAAATCCGGTTATTGAACCGCTAGGTCATCACGACAATCATTTAAAATCATATTAGTTTTATTGGCAGTCAAAACCTTTTCTTTCTTGCTTGTAAAATGTCAATATTTGCATGATAACTGGAAACAATTGGTAAAACACTAAAAAAATAATTTAATTGAAAATTGAGTTCTTTTTGTTTGACTACAATTCTCTATCATCGGATATAAATATTCAAGATTAACGTAATTCTCTTGTTTCCGTAATTGTATTATTAGAAAATTTGTTAAATTCCGTCCCGGGGGCGAGTCCAGCACGACAGCTGACAGCCCTCCCGGCTGTCAGAGGAGGATATTTGCATAATTGCACTCATGGGCATTCTGGGTGTCCAGCCAACGAAACCTACATATTTCAATGATAATTCGCTTTTCTTATAAACTTTACTTCAAGCTCGTACAATAAAGTATTTCAGTTATATTTCGAAAGCTTAACATACTAAAAATACAGTATAGTGTCTATTACTAATAGCTGTCCTCTTTTCAAAATCAAAAAATCAAAAATATTTTATTTCGAGTGGACTTTTACAGGTACTTTCAAAACGTTAATGACGCTAGTTGCGCGGTTCCAAGGTGTCATTCCTATGGAAAAGAACCGGCAAGAAACTCCATAATTCAGTAAATAAAACGAGATTATGTGGTTGAAATGTTAACTAAGTATATGGAATGGTTGCTTATTGTATGCATTCACATCACACATGCAGATAAAAGCTTGTTAATTACTAATAATTTAAATCTAAAGGTTCCCTGCTTATCTAAACGAGTGTTGTTATTGTACAGGCGCGAAGCCAGAATAGATTGTACGCAAGAGTTACGATCATATTAGGTACATTCATCGTATCTCATACACATACATCCGTACTTACTATAGATTAAAAAATAAGACATTTACCCCCGAATACTGTTATTAACTTTAACACATTCTTAAATGTCTATACAGTATTATTTTTATGGAGTGCGTATATGCAACGAACTGAACAACTTTTCCCAAGAAACATAGGTCGAAATCTTAAAATTGATTTCAACTTTTCATACAAACATAAGTCACGTGACCTGTCACTTTGTATGAAAATTACATTTTCAATTTTAAGATTTCGATTATGTTTCTTGAGAAAAGTCGTTCAGTTTTATGCACCTGATAACCTCGTTGAATATAGCGTGTACTCCATAAAAAAATAATCCTATATTATGTCACAACTTTTTACCTTAAGTGGCAGAGACAGCATGAGACTTGGTGGTGGCCTCAAAATGATTAATGTTTCAGTACTCAGCCATTACAGTCAAAAGATCAGGATTTATTCTGGTCTTGTCTTTTACATATCTCTTAACATCTGCTTGGTAATTAAACTTATCAATATGTGTGTTTCGCTATGTCGGTACCTGCTATTCCATCTTCCGTAAGTACTTTCCCCTTTTTTGTTAATAAAAATATTTGATTTTGGTTTTGATCTAAATTATTGGAAAGCTAGAGGGGCTCGTGGCTAAGCGTGAGGCGGACGGTTTGTCCTATAATAAAGGTTTAACCGCGCTCGTCTTGGTTGGTCCGTAGATGGGTGACCATTGTAAACATACCGAGACCCGTCCGTGTCTCGGAAAGCACGTTCAGCCGTTGGTTCCGACTGTCATACTGTGATCTTTGACAGTGGTTAAGTCATTTAAATTGAGACAGCCAGTCTTACTATGGGATACCGTATTACCCAGTAATGGGTTGCAGAGGTCAGATAGGCAGTCGCTCCATGTAAAACACGGTATTCGGCAAAATCCGGTAAGACTGGAAGCCGGCCTCAACATAGCTCTGGAAAAAGGCTTTGCAAATTATATATATTTGAAAGGTGAATACATTAGACATTACGCTGAAGTACTTACGCTCCCATATAATAGGGCTAATTCGTTTTTATCGGGCACTGTTCCAAAAAAGTAAATAAACGATCTTAAAATAACTGCGAAAGTACATATGACATTGATTGTGTCATAGTATTGTTGAACTCTCTACCTTGAGCAAAAGTAATGTAATATTCCCTTTTACATAACTGGGAACATTATGTGCCTTTATCGTCATAATAATTTTTATACTTATCTATTAATTAAGAGATTATTTACAAATTAATACCTAAACTAGAATTAAAAAAAACATTAAACAGATAAAGAAAACTATCTAATTAATTAAAATAATTAACTACTATGAAGCAAAAATTATTACTAAGTAATGGTTAACAAGCATCAAAACATTGATCGTCATCTTTTTCAATGACGGGAAACGTGCCCACTGGCTGGCACCATTGCCACGTTGAATGGCAATGCTAATTCTTTGTACAAAAAAAATGCCAGGCAATGGTCATGGCTTTATCAGCTAATAGAGGCAACCAAACGTTTTGCGAGGTCCTTAGGACCTGGTCTCCGTGTCCAGAGCGTTTTAAAATTTCAACTGTAATCGGATTCAATTAATATTAGGTCAAGTTATATTAACTTTTATTTTTTTTCAAATAATTTGACCTAAAGCGTATGTTGTTGTTAAATCCTTATCTACATGGGTGATTGAAAATAGACTTGAATACCTACACAACATTTCAAATTCTTATCATACAATCCAATTAGAATAGCTATTGTATAAGTATTGTATATGGAAATAGGTAACGTATTTCTTTGAAAGAAAACATATTTTTCAGTCACAATATTAGCATTTTAATCTCTTTGAAATATATTTCAATTCAAGGACTTTATTTATTTTACATGCGCACGCATAACATGCCTTTAGAGAAGTTATATCTCAATTTCAACCTGTTTTTGGAGTTATTCGCATTTTGTTTATCGTATTTTTTGTTGTTTGTTTTATTTTTTAATTCACTTGTTTTATTTTCTTTACAATAAATCTAATTGTTATTTAATTTTCTTTTTCTGAAATAACTTAATTATGTTTATATTATTCTTTTTTATTTTTTTATATTAGGTGCCGCTATGGCTCAATTAAATGGAATTTGACGAAGCGAAATATTGTTAAAATGTCGTGAATTAAGAAGTTTCTTCCCGATTGTAACGAGCCATTGTCGAGGCTCTACACAATTTAACTCGGATTCAATCTAATAACGGCTGTCGTTAACTTCTTAATTACGCTAAAGCTACACTAACTTCTTTACATAGTGTAAAACAAAGCCGCTCCTGTTCTCTGAACGAAAAAATCTTTTAAACTAACCAACAGATTTGAATAGTTTTTTTCGACCCCGATAAAAGAACAACGCTTTACTAAGTTTAAAAAACAAATTGCATCATTACTACAAGAAAAATGTTACTATTGTGTACAAGAGATAAGTTTATTGAAATAAAACTACTTTTAAACGGATTCTATCGCGGAGATTTGCAGGTGACACCTGCAAAGGCGTCGAAACGTCGGGAACTAAAATCAAAATAAACCGCAATAGAATCCGTTTAAAAGTAGTTTTATTTCAATGCCTAGCATTCGCATAAACCTCCGAAAACAATTTTATTTGCATTTAATATTTGCATGCTAAAATGAGGCCTTATTATTGTACCTATACTCATTGCATAAATCTTTCTAATAAGATATATATTCTTTTCTGTTCTAATAAAAGATATTGTGATTCAAGAGGAAGAGTTTTGTGTATATAATTGTAGCCATTAATTACTGTGCAAATTAATAGTCAAACTAACTAAAAAACCACTTCACAAAAATTTCGTGGTGGTCTGGCGGTTCAATGACCAGGATTCGTATGGACAAGGTTGCAGATCGAACTCAGGCAAGTACTAATGTGATTCTTTCAATGTATGTACTTTCTTAATAATTCTAAGACGCCATTGACAAGCGGTGAAGGAAAACATCGTGAGGAAACGTGGATTCCAAAAAATGGAATCTGAAATCGCCAACCCGCAATGAGCAAGCGTGGTGATAAAAGCTCATTCCTTCTCTATATGGCAAGAGGCCTGTGCCCAGCAGTGGGACATTTATAGGCTAGTATTATTACTAAAAAGTTTTAAAGATAAATCGAAACAATCATAGGCGTCTTCAAACTAATATGCTATTGGTTATAAATGTTGAAGATATAACAGTTATCTTCAACATTTATAACCATCACGTGCGATTTCCCCAGCCAAGTGTAATTCGCGCTGGCATCTCCCGCGGGCCGAGATTCTCGCAGCATCGCTGATAAAAATCGCATTAGCAGTAATTGGCCCACTTGCGATTAACGCACGTTAAGTTTCGACCTTTACGCATTTTATGGTCACTCTTTATTGTACCGCAAACACAATAAACGTACATACAGAAAATAATCTACTTTTACGCGACAGATCAACAGATGAGTAATTAAATGACTGTGAAGCCAATAAATAACTGGGGGAACATCCAATAGAAAAAAAAATCGCGAGACTGTGACTCGTAAATGAAGTCAACATCATAAACCGATGAATCCTAATCATAGGTAAATAAATCGAACTTTATTGGATGGTTTCTATATTAAATACTAGTTGATCTGGTACTCGTTATTCTGCGAGAGAACATTTAGGGGTGTGAAAAATAGATGTTGTCTGATTCGCAGACCTAACCGATATGCACTCAAAATTTCATACCAATCTGTCTAGCCGTTTCGGAGGACACGGTATGGTAACAAACATTGCGACACGAGAATTTTATATATTAGATTAAACGGATGCAGTTAAAATAGATTGTAAGTTGCCTGGCAAAGCGTGTAACAAATTTGCTGATAAATACATTTCTGAACGCGTCATGGGAAATTTCTGAACCTGCAATCAATCTAGGCCGTTTTCTGACCTGATTCAAGATCTCTCTTATCATTTATTCGTATATAAAAACAAAACATTAAGTATTATTCGACAAATAACTCAAAATAGAGCGTTTGAATTTCTTAAAATCCGAATTATTTTATTTGTTATGATATTTATTTAGTTCTTATAAAGTGAAGCAACTAAAACGTTGAATAGTTGATAAGTACTTACTTAATAAAGCTGAGGGCTACAGAACTTCGTGTCTAGTGCCTTATTTATTATTAACTATCGTAGTAGACTAGTACCACGTCACTGGCCGATATACCAGCAATTTATATCGATTAGAAAACTATCCTCAGTTGAATGAACCGATTTAATAGGAAGATTTCTATGGCTATTTTCAGTTTGAATGTTTCATCCTTATTAAGATCTCCCTTAGAACCCTGATGTCCAAAATATGGATCCAGGTAGTCTGACTTGATTAATTTATTGGCTAATACAGTATTAAGTCTCCAGTACTTACCTATGCTATCAAATTAAAGCCTTTTTGAAGTGAAATTTACATTATCCTATTCGTCCCCGAGCGGCGACCGGTCGCCGCATTACAATAAAAAATCAATTGTGTCTCATTAGCGGTAATTAGAGAGATTAAGTACAATAGAAGTACCTATGGTTTATTTAGAATGCAACCAATTTTAGTATTGTTTACAAAACAACTGCTTTGTAAATCGGAACACCGGAAAAGGCCTCTGACCTTGGATTTGCTATGGCCTTATTAGTGACGAGTGCCGGCCTTCAAAACCTTAGGTGCGTGGGCACGCACTCTACTCGCATAATATCAAGATATTTACGTAGAAAAACCTTCTATCGTTCACTGCACTGCCCTAATGTTACAAACAAGGTCGCAAAATGGGGTTCATAAGTAAATATTTATTTTAATAAAATAGGAGTTATCCGCGTCAACCTTAAAAATTATAAATAAAAACTGTTTTTCGCATTTGTCACGCATTATTTAATTTTGTACTCTGTGTAACATTGTATAAGATCTATCGCGGCTATATTTCTTTTAAAAACATATTCCGAGATGAATCTTCACTGGGATTATCTTTCGCACCATGAGCACGTATCCTTAATACCACACACTGGCTCTAAAGCCTAGACTACGTAGACAAAGGCAGCCAAAGGCTTCAAACTGAATGGAACAAAACATTGGCATGAGTCGTTGTTTGGGAATTTGACCAACTATGGCCCAGAATTAAGCTTAGGCATTGAGTGAAACTCGACGAGAAGTAAAAGTGTAGTGAAACTAGATGATCAAAATGAATTTTTGAATCAGAAATTCGATACTAATGAACGGAGTTCACGTCAGAACTGTGTAGTGAATTCAAAAGTATGTGATTGTTAATTATACCAAATATTTACTACAAGTACAGTTGCCATATTATATTCGTGATCAGTTTTGACTGCAAAAGTTATAAACTGAATTCATCATCTACTTTTGCTGTTGACTATACCCATGCGAAGACATTGGAGGTGACAGACTAGTTTCGGGATCAAAGGTACCCTTATGAAACTAGCTGTTGCTCGGGGCTCCGCTCGCAGTTAATTTTTTTTCTAAGGTATATAGCTTGTTACTCTGTGATAATGTAGCATGCCAATGGCTATTGGTGAAAGATTTTTTGGAATCGTTTTATCCGCCTTTTTTTCCTTCTAATGAGCTCAAAACGCGTCGGTTACCCACGACTTAACTTCTACGTTTTTCTGTCTTCAGGCCCTTTCATTTTTGTGCAGTATTTGATCTAATTGCTGTAATTGTAATTTACAAGTTCTATTACTATTACTCTGAACGAACTGTTAGCGGTCGGCTCGGTTCATAAAACGCGTGTCAACTAATTAACGTGAAACTAACCGGCCATAAAATTTCTTTATTGCGTTTGTATGCGTCAACCGTATCAACTGTTAACTGTACTTTCATGCAACAGTTTATGTAAAACGGAGTAATTTTTAAATTTCGCTAGATTTATTGTTCTATCATGGATCTGAAGAAGTCACATAGATTTACAGATTTTAAAAGATCAATCGATTGTCTATTATAAATTAGCTAATATCAATAAGTATCATCCTATTTAAAGTGTTTACAATTAAGTAAAAATTCCTTGAATCTCTACCTAAAGTTCCTAATCAACGAAGACACCTAACATCTCAACTAATCTACCTCATGTATATCTTATCTTAAATCTTTAAACGAGCAATTCTTGTATTTACGGCCATCATTGAAAATAAACAAAATATTACATTTGAATTTGGAATCTGTCATTTTTATAATGATTGTTCATTGTGTTTTCTCATTTTGGCGCCAATACATTAAAACCTCCTCTGTTTGTAACATAAATAAAGATCAGGCCGTCCACGTAGTATTCGTACGAAAAAGGTTGTCAAAGCAGTAAGGGAAAAAATTCGAAGAAATCCTGTCCGAAAGCAAAAGATTTTATCTCGGGAGATGAAGATACTAGCACCTAGAACCATGTCTCGTATTTTAAAAGCTGACTTAGGACTTGCAGCCTTTAAGATACGTACTGGTCATTTCTTGACTGATAATTAAAAAAATAATAGGCTGGTAAAATCGAAACAACTACTGAAGCGGTTCGCAAAAGGAGAGTACAGAAAAAAATTGTTTACGGATGAGATTTTTTTACAATTGAGCAACTATTTAACAAACAAAATGACCGTATTTATACTCACAGCTCTAAGAAAGTTTCCCAATTAGTCGACAAAGTGCAACGTAGGCATTATCCAACTTTAGTGATGGTTTGGTGAGCTATTAGCTATGAAGGAGTGACTGAGCCATACTTTTGTGAAAAAGGTATCAAAACAACAGCACAAGGGTATCAACTATCAAGATACCATTCTTGAGAAGGTAGTGAAGCCCCTTAACAACACCATGTTCAATAACGAAGAATGGTCCTTCCAGCAAGACTCGGCGCCGGGTCATAAAGCTCGGTCTACGCAGTCTTGGTTGGAATTGAACGTTTCGGACTTCATCAGTGCTGAAGACTGGCCGTCGTCTAGCCTCGATCTTAATCCACTCGATTTTTATTTATTTTCAGATTTAGAGAGTACGGCTTGCTCTTAACGCCATGATTGTCTCTAAAACATTTTTTTATTTTAATGTTATTTGTGATTTATTGATAAGCTGTAAAAAAGTAAGTATTTGTTTCTAATAAAATAATAAACTAATTGCACTCGTGATTTTTTATTTAAATAACCAGTTCATATTTTTTTATTATTATGTTGGTAAGATCGAAATATATTATTTAGGTATACTTCCTCATTTCATCAGTATGTAATGCGTATTTAACTACATTTTCTAAAAAAACCCTTCAAAAAAAAACGAGCAAAGCTCGGTGATCCAGGTACTAATAATTATACCGGCCTATTAATGTTCCACTGCTGGACAAACCTCTTCCCATGTGGTGAAGGAATGAGCCGTGATCACCACCATAGATAAAAGAAAGAGGTTTATTTCGGTGATCACCGCGCTTACTCATTGCGATTGGCAATGAGAAAATATACCTTATACTTCTATATTAATATGATATAGGGGAAATATACAAAAAAAAAAAAAACTACTGGACCGATTTAAAAAAAAATTCCACCATTAGTATGCTACATTTTCCCATGGTATTAAAACTATAATAGGCTACATTTTTACTAGAAAAAATTGGTAACTGCCGGTGGCGGGCAACTAGTTACAAAAAAATAATTCTAATTGGTACAAAAAATATTTTAAATATATCAGTAATATCAGTGCACGATTAGTAAATTTACCAAGATACACGAAAACCCTGCATTTGTTACCAGCTCAGTCTTTACTCGTAATGTTACCGTATTTCATATTATCGGTAACAACTCACTTCACGTAGAATACGTGATATTGTTTGAGAAACGTGATCTTCTGAGTGGCTCATTATAGAGGCTAACGCATAATAACTATACCATAACACTTATTACTAAGAAACAACCTTGTATTATTTACATGTATTATATAATAGATTTCTAGGAATTTACACACATCAAAAGTGTCTAGGGATCAACATATATTTTTGCAATAACTTTTCTCCTGATTGATATTAATTAAAATTTTCTTTAAGGATTCATCGAATAAAGTGTTTTCGTTTGTCACAGTAACGATAAACCAAGTCACCTTTGCATTAATAAAGAAATTTGCCATTTTCCTAATAAAGGGATTTTTGACATTTGAACCACTAACACAAAAGTTCGAAAAAAAGACTGAAATAACAGTTTTCTTTAAAATTTTATTGGGTAACTTAAACAATTAATAATCCGTGTTTCTACCGCGAACACTAACAACACAAGAACATCGGTTTGGCATACTCAAAATGAGTTCATCCAAATCACGCTGTGGAATGGCCGCCCATGTTCGTTGCAACAACAAAAAAAGGTCTTCTTGCGACTGGATACCCTCCATATTCGGCAGAGCTCTTCTCTGTAGCATATCCCATGCATGCTCAATCGGGTTCAAGTCTGGCGACTGAGCAGGCCAGGGCAGGACATTGATGTTAGCTGCGGCGAGAGTCTGTCTTACAACTCTTGCGGTGTGCGGTCGTGCATTATCATGCATTAACTGAAATAAGGGACCGATTTGCACTTGTAGAGGAACGATGACGTCTGATACAATCGTCTCAGCATAAATTTGAGCGTTGAGGTTGCTTCTGATCCAAATCAACTCAGTTCTTCCGCCGATCCAAATACCCGCCCATACCATGATGGTTCCACCACTATAAGGATGGACTTCCTGGCAGGATTTTAATCGCTGTTGGCGTCCAGGGGTTCTCCAGTGTCGTATACGTCTTGTATCCGGTCTCATACCAAAACGAGACTCATCAGAAAAGCACACGAAACGCCATTGTTCTTCTGCCCAATTTCTGTGTTCAAGAGCCCATTGATATCGAATCCTACGATTGTGCATTGCTATAGGTGGTACCCGTAGCGGTCTTCGGGAATGAAGGTTCACTTCATGCAAGCGGTTTCTGACTGTTTGGTCGCTAATTAAGTTCCCTGAAGAGTGATGAAGCCTCACGGCTAACATCATGGCGGTTATTGTTGGAGCTCTTCGAGTTAAGATTTGAATGTATCGGTCTTGTCTCCGTGTGGTGCAGCGATACCGTCCTCCATGGCGCTCAGCCACGGTACCAGTGCTTCGGTAACGTGTCCAAAGTCGACTGATAACACTCTGACTTGTATTCAGAGCTAAAGCCACAGTACGTTGCCGGGAACCAGCTTCTATCATTCCCACGGCTCTGAGCATTTCTTCCCTGCTTAAATGACGTCGCCGCTCCATAATAACGTTGGTTTTAATCAGTAGTAGGGAAACAGTAGCACTAATAATGTCTTCAATGCGTTGTATGTTTTTATAGGGAAAATATTGACAGCTGATTTTCATCTTTTACTCGAATTTGATTCACAGTTCCTGATTCGAATTATGAAATGCTCCAAAAAGGATCCATATAAATTTATAAAATCATAAATTTATTACAAAGCCACATCTCAATCTCAAGAAATCCGCATAAAAATGCTTGATCCCTAGACACTTTTGATGTGTGTATTTTATAGTAGATCTTCAGTATATTTGACAGGCTTTGGTCAGTTAAACTGCCTTTTAGAGGTAATATTAACAGACTTATGTCCGAGTAGGTATGTACTGAAACGTCATCAGTTAGGCCGTTAGGTCTCATGCTGTATCTGTCACTTTAATGTCGACAGATAAACTTTTAAGAAAGCGTTTAAGTTAATTTACGTCTCAGTATTCAGGGTTTTGACACCAGATTATATTTTCCTTTTTTTTTTTTCGTTTTTAGAATAAATAGTTTTCGTATATTTTTTGTTCCTATGGATGAGATCATCTACCTACGTACGTATCATGTAAATGTTCCCGTTCAACAAAAATTGCTCATGCTTTTTTTCTGTATCCACATATTCTTTGTGGTCAGCTGATTTATTACGTAGGATTTATTTATTTATTTCGGGAAAACAAACAGTAGCATATTACAATAGTAGGATTGTTTAAAAACATTCTAAGCTCGTGAAATAATTGCGTTGCTTTCTCCAGTTACCAAGTTACCGCAAATTTAAAACAAATCAACACCGTTTTTGTATACAAAATAAAAGTAAGTGGCGCAGCGTTCCCCGTGCCTATTGGCAGCCGGTTTGTCGCCGGAATCGGAACCGGAACAACAATCCCGGGCCGGATGCGTCGCCGGCTGAACGCATTACCCTCACCGCACCGTCTTGCCATTCACTGTACACTTCTATTAAGCATTTAAACCCCTATTCATGACGACAAAATGATGTCACACTTATTTGTTACGAACCATTTAAACTGCAACTTTCTAAATACTAATCAATTAAAAATAAATACATCTTTGAACAAAAACATAAAACCATGTTAATACCTAGTTCGAAAAAAGTTTAATGTTCTAAATCTAAATATAAAAAAAATTAAAACATGAGACAAACGCTAATTACAGTTCAAAACATCGAGTATTAATAAACTCATAATAAAGTCTGAGTTAATTGACTGAAAAATTCAATAAGATCATGTATTTCTAGATATACCCAGTGGGCTGTTATTAACAGAGTACTGCACACTCCAATAAATACAAAATGAACTTAAAACGTTCGCTTGCCATAAACTAGAGGCACTATATTCTATCATGTCATATTCTTGAGAGCAATATTACTTCAACTTGCATAATACACGTGACACGGATTATCTTTATTACATTGTTTACCTGTTATTTCAGACTGTTCATAATATACTCGTACTACTTAAAAATCCACCATTTCTCATGGAACTATAACGCCTAGAAGCGAACGCGCACGAATAGTGAAGCTGTTCAAACTGTGCCATATAACTTGGTACGTCCGAACGTACCGTCGCTCGTCAAGGTCAAAAGCTATTGCAAATATCTCCTTTATTTTAAGTTTAATGGCGGCGGTTTAAGTAGTGAATGAGTGTCACAAAGCAATAAATATGCAGACGACGACGGAAGTAGATACATTATGCTCGATGCGAACATCAGTATTTTTGGCTACACTATTAGCTACACACTTATATTACTGTGAGTTTTTGTGTGTATGTTTGTCACGTCTTCACGCTCAAACGGCTGGACCGATTTTAATAAAATTTGTTATGGATGTAGCTGATACCCTGTATTATCACAAAGCCTACTTTTTATTCTGATAAAATTAAGTTATCGGCTAAACCGCGGGGCACAGCTAGTAAGTAATTTACCAGTTTAAGTATTAGTCCATCGTCGAGGTCATTGGAGGAATTAGCTTATTATGGGACAAAGAGATAAGTTTGAACATGTTTGTTTCACAGCTAACAGGACTACATAAGTGATTATCATTATATAGGGCAATATTCTAGTTATCTGCACGATTACAACATTGCACAATTTTTAAACATTTCGCTTACTTCCTTGTTGCCTCACAGAACGATTTCTTAGTTGATCATAAACAAACAGGTTGTTTCGGAAATTCGTGATCATATTATTTAATCTACTTTCATCGACACAAAAAATAAAAAATTAATAACAATGTGAATTATTGGAACAAAGGGCTATTTTGAGTCATAGTAATGAAAAACTACCTTCAAGGGAAATATTATTTAAAATAAAAATGGTCTTATCATAAAAAAATATCATCAGCTGATAAAATTAGTGCGGGAGGACCTGCAATTTTTTTTCGCACTAGTCTTACTTAGAGAAAGTTGTTTTTTCCTGTGAGCATACGAAGTCATTTATATATCGGCGACTCATTTCTGTAACACTCTTTATATACAGGATGTCCCAAAACTCAACGATAATCTGAGACTGGATGAAAGGCCAAGTTATACCAGTTCTGGGAAAAATAAAAAAAAAAATCTATATCACTCAGTTCAGCGATAAAAGACATTTATAAAAAAAGTTGAATTTCGACACCTTTGGTCGCATTTTCAAGTCCTGTGGTCACCAATGTCGCATTTTCGCTGTGATTTTTTTAATTTCGTGATCTTCATTAACGGTGCTATTAATCGCAACTACAAATTAATGCAAAAACATTGTTAATTTAATAAAATGAGTTAAGTTTTAGTGAGTCATGGTTCACAAAAATATTGTTAGTTAACTTTGAGACTTAATTTTGAAGAAAATATGTACTACACTACCCTTGGCAAGTTATTTCAAAAGATGGCGCATTTAATCAAGATTTAAAAATGGTGCAACACTTGCCACTTTTCTTGCCATTAAAAATTGTATTTCTTATTTATTTCAAATTGAGCGTATTTCAAAAATAATTATTGATACTTTTTTGTATTAACAGATGTGTGTGTAATGAACAAAAGTGATAGAATGAGATAGATAGTGACGCTGACAGGTAATGAACAAAAGTGATAGAATGAGATAGATAGTGACGCTGACAGTCTGTCTCACTCTAGAGTGAGACAGATTGACATTCGACTTTTAGGATGAGCGAGACGGATAGTGACGCTTGAGGGGGGTCGTCCGTTCACAACATTTAGTACGCATCGTTTCTTCGTCTACTACGCATCTCTCGTATTCGTGTAACTATCGTACTAACGACTTTGGCTTGTGTTAATTTGGACTTGATACTGCATTCGTACTGACGACAACAATTTCATTCAAAACTATATCGTCGTAGTCTCTTTGCGGTCTTCCACCGGACGTACGACCACTGGGCAATCGTCCTTCCGAGTATGACGCATGCACATTTTGAAATACACGATAATCTGGGTGACGCTGCACATTTGGGTATCTCTCGCGATACAATCTGGCTGCAGCAGAGGCATTACAACGGCATTTACCGTAGATAAGATGCATATTTGCATATTCTTCTGCTGTGTACAGATCCGGCATGTTGTTCACACACTATTTTCACAGCACAAATTCCAAAAAAGCAAAGCCAATGTCGTCAGTACGAATGCAGCATCAAGTCCAAAGTATCACAAGCCAAAGTCGTTACTAGTACGATAGTTACACGAATACGAGAGATGCGTAGTAGACGAAGAAACGATGCGTACTAAATGTTGTGAACGGACGACCCCCCTCAAGCGTCACTATCCGTCTCGCTCATCCTAAAAGTCGAATGTCAATCTGTCTCACTCTAGAGTGGGACAGACTGTCAGCGTCACTATCTATCTCATTCTATCACTTTTGTTCATTACACACACTCGAGACCCCGATCTGTTAATACAAAAAAGTATCAATAATTATTTTTGAAATACGCTCAATTTGAAATAAATAAGAAATACAATTTTTAATGGCAAGAAAAGTGGCAAGTGTTGCACCATTTTTAAATCTTGATTAAATGCGCCATCTTTTGAAATAACTTGCCAAGGGTAGTGTAGTACATATTTTCTTCAAAATTAAGTCTCAAAGTTAACTAACAATATTTTTGTGAACCATGACTCACTAAAACTTAACTCATTTTATTAAATTAACAATGTTTTTGCATTAATTTGTAGTTGCGATTAATAGCACCGTTAATGAAGATCACGAAATTAAAAAAATCACAGCGAAAATGCGACATTGGTGACCACAGGACTTGAAAATGCGACTAAAGGTGTCGAAATTCAACTTTTTTTTATAAATGTATTTTATCCCTGAACTGAGTGATATGGATTTTTTTTTTATTTTTCCCAGAACTGGTATAACTTGGCCTTTCATCCGGTCTCAGATTATCGTTGAGTTTTGGGACACCCTGTATATTTTTATTGCTACAAATAATGCACAGCTGGACATTGGCTATACATATTTTAAGATATACTTTGAAATATAAACTCCCTTATTGGAATTCTTAAGCGTTTTATCAAAGACAGTGTATAACGATGTTTGCACCTGAGCGATGGCTAGACGCAGATATACATTGAGTTGTCAGAACGCATTGTTGTGCTGATCTCACATACATTCACGGCATTCGACGGCGAATGTATTGGCTTCGGTTCACCTCGATCTAGCTTGAGTACAAAGGAATCGTACGTCGCCGTAATAATAGGTGAATCCATCTGTGTTTGACTTGATATTAAAATTTATTTAAAACCAAATTTTAATAATTACGGACTTAAGCTGAAGTCATCGGATAATAGATTTAGATATAATCTTCACACCTTGAAAACTATGTAAACTAAGAAGTAATTATATTTAAACCCGAGATTTGGATTCCTTTTTGTTCAAGTGGAAAAAATATCTAATTTTAAAAGGAAAATTGACAATATTTGAAAATTTTTGAATAAATAATGTTTTATCACGACATCGTCTCCATCAACACACTTAGGTAGGTACGTCTAATTGGTAATCAAATCACGTGAACACAAAAACCACCAGCATAAATTACATAATTAAGTTAATAACTCGACTGGCCGTGAAAAACTAAAGTGAACTTTACACAACCTTTAGGTTGGTTGGTATGTACCATTGTCTTAATTAATGAGATAATTAGTTAGCAAAGTAAACACGCCTAAAATTACTCTCTTCGGGGTCAAGCGCCTAACGGTATTCCTGGATCACTACCATGGGTATGTCAAATACTGCTGATAATGCTTCCTAAAATTACATGAAGTGGTGACTGACCTGTAGTAGCCTCGCGTCACCACTGACTGTGTAGACTCCATGACAGTCAGCATCCTCAGGCTTGTCTGGTGCTGGCGAGCGTCGCCAACATGCGGCACACACCGCCACCAGCACCCCGCATAACGTTGCACTGAGAAATAAACATAAATTATGAAACAAAAAAACAAAACTTGACGGGCCTGTTGGTCTAGTGGTTAGTGACCCTGAATGCTAAGCCAGAGGTCGTGGGTTCGATTCCCACCCAGGACAAATCTTTGTGTGATGAGCACGATCATTTGTTCTGTGTCTGGGTGCAATTTATCTAAAATATGTATGTGTTTATAAATATATAATTTTGTTTATCAGTTGTCTGGTTGCCATAGTACAGGCTCTGCCTAGTTTGGGATCAGCTGGACGTGTGTGAATTGTCCCAAGATATTATTATTATGAAAACTGGTCTCGTTCCCTATGGAGATTAAAAGCATTTTCACGTACAGCAAACCAAAATGAATCAAAAATAAAATAAGATTTGGATGGTAATGGTCGCCCGCTTTTTGAGGGGCAAAGTCAAGTGGGAACTTCAATCAAATTACTTTACGCCATAAAGCACACATTCACTCGTAACTACTCGAAACGTTCCATTCATCTTTTGTATTCGAGTAAAATCGAATAATAAAACACTTTTCTCTTAAATAAAATTTTCCGAACAGTATTCGAAAATAGAGTGACAGAGGTCTGAAATAAAAGATAAAATAAGAATAAAACATGTCTCGGTTCCCAGCTAAACTTATCGTGACCTAACCGAAATTCCTTCCGCGAACTTGGTATTGTCTGAAGTGGGTCACAGATTAAATATTTTGTAAGGTATCACCTGACAGAAGCTCCTCCCGCCCGTCTTATCCCTTGGCCACCCCCCACATCCCTGTTTAACGATGCTTCGGCTCATTACTTTTAACCAAAATAAGCACTAATAACTCAATACAGGTAACATTATAAATACGTGATATAATTATACATGAATATGTAACTCATTTTTGAAGTTGGTAACCTTTAGGAGTAGCTTTTCTAACCATAGACTACTGGTAAATGGTAATAAAAAAAAGGTTTTATACGAATATTTTGCGTCTTTAATATTATCTTTGATTAGTTATGACTTTAATTGCAATATTCATATTCTGGGTTGATATATTTCCTTGGCAGCGATAATTTTGATCCTCTTCCGCATGCTCGGCAATGTAATTAATAATCGGATAATTTTCCCAATTGCAACATCCGACACTATTACGACAGATTAATGAAATTGTTTGTTTTTCATTCTAGAACGTTCAATGTTTTTCCACGAGCACGCTACTTTAGCAATTAAATATTGGCGCTTGTATGAAAAAATATGGATTATACTGTGACCCGAATGATGATTTTTTGGAATTTAGACTATATATTATTTAACAGCAAAAAAAATATAAATTGTGTTTGGTACCTACTTATGTATGAAAACCATTCGAAAAACTAGAAAATACAGAATAATTATGTAAATAAATAATATTTTACATTATACAATAACCGTGACCAAAAGGTTTCCATTTCACAATGAATCAGCGTCACATAATGAGAGATGTCAAATTATATTTTTCAGAGAATCTCGGTCCTTAAATTAAATCCGACATCAGGGTAGATTACAGGAGAGATAAATTCGCTTCGATCAGGCCGTCGATAGCTTAATTAACATCACTATCAAACTACGTAGGTGTCGTACATACTAGCACACATTTAACATATCTGACATTTACAGGACCTGTATTTTCAAAGCAGTAAGGCTGATTATAGATTTTTTTAAAATAACTACAGTCTGCAACAAAATTTGTTGAGCACAGTTAAAATAAGTTTTTTAAATCTAATTGTTTATTATGTCGTTGTTGACTATACCTATACTCCATTTAAAATAGCATTAGACAGAAGTTAAAAAAGGTTATTTATAATGTACACTTTGTTGCAAAAGTACAATAAACTTGTTACAGTTACGATTGACGCCTATAAATTAAAATCTATTTACATACCAGTTGTCACACTTATTTGTAATCATGTTAACCATTTTTCATAACAAATTATGTGGCTTTCATTTATTTATAATATTTCATTCCAATCTAAAATGACAGTGTCAATGCTAAAAACCTAAAAGAAGCAGTGATGAACAATACTGGAACGTTTTTCGTTTTACTATTATCCTACCATTATTTGTTTATTTATTATTTTATTATGAATAAATCCTATGATGAAGACGAAGAAGTTTCACTATAGTGTGTTGTAAGTTGTTATTTTAATAAAGCGTAATTTAAAAAAAAAAAGTTTTATTTCGTTTATTTAAGTACTTAAAACAATTTCTTTGAAATAAAATGTTTTCAATTCCTGCTTCTGCGAGCCTCTTTTTTCTAATGCTATAATAAATGGAGTATAGGTATGTGACATTCTACCCGCCTAAGTCAGACTTTTTGTTGGACCAATCATCGCGCCGATTCTCGAGTCTGGGGGGGTCATTCTCCAAGTCCAAACAAAACATAACGTGGCATAACACAGATTATAGTGTAAGAACCCCGGGTCCTCAAATCTTTTGTGTGTTCTGAGAGTCACCGGGAAGTGTTAGTATACAGCGTGTAACAAAAACCCTGTCCGATCCCTGAGAGTATTATTCGGTATCGTTCTGCGAACAAATATACGTAGTCCTTTAATGGATTGGAGAATAAAAAATTTCCCCAGTCAAAATCTTTAAATACAAATAAAAACTGATTTAAGGCAACAGCTGAACAACTGACCGCTCCTCAAAGGTCACGTACTTACTACCTACAGTTGGATGTCAAAGGACCCGCCTATGTGAGACGGTTCATGAACTACCACAAATACACCTTTATTGGATCTGACAGGGATTTGTTACATGTTGTATATAAGTATAAGGCAATTTTACAGTTTTTTTATTTCAAAGTATAGTAAGTCGACAGAGATTATGCCTTTCTTAACCCTAAACTTAGGCAGCAATTGCAATATTTTTTTCTCCGACAAAAAAAAACAGTCACCGATATTGGTTGGGTGGCCCTTAAAACTCGCGAGGATGTTTGTCTATGTTACGTAGTGATAGCGTTAAATTTCCGCTGCCCTACATGATATTAGATATATATACCCTATAGGTATAAAAACCGACTAATGCTGCCTTCTTCTACTATGACCCTTCATTCTAATAGCCCATATGTAATGTGTATAAAAATATATAACAGACTCCCAGAACACTTAAAAAATGAAAATAACAATACAAAATTTGTAAAAAAATTAAAAGAAATACTATTAACAAAAGCCTACTACAGCTTAAAAGAATATTTGGATGATGATAAACTAAAATGAAAAAATATTAGAAAATTACATTGAAATACAACATATTAATTTAAACTTATATATAAAGAAATAAATACAACTATATATTACATACTTTAGGTACTTGGTAGGTACTAATTACTACTGAAATACTTTTACAAAATATATTGGGAATTTTAATGATATTAGGTATATAACTATAGAAACCTATTGAATAATAATTAAAAATTGAAGCTAGATTAGATATAGGTACTTAATTAATATCTTGTTATAATAATAATAATAAATAATATATTTTACAATTAAAATATTATTATATAATTTTAAGATGGATTATTTTGTATAAAAAAAGGATAATGATTATATTAACATAAAAACATATTAATAATTTAGAACTAAGTTTTGTTTATATAAAGATTATAATATAAGTCCCTAGCTACATTTAAGTCTTATGTCTTTGTTTTGCCGTGCCCTACAGGGTCCATAATGTACTTTTAATACTGATAACACCTTTGTAAAAACTTATGGAGTGCAATAAAGAATTGAATTGAATTGAATTGAAATATTATCTATGATTATCTGTTTAACAAATTGTGGTTCTGTTTGACGCATTCAGCTAGGCTCATAGGTTCCCGCATTCCAAACGGCAAATATTTGATCGAAAACATGTTGTGCAATACTCATTAATGGTTAATAGTTTCGGTAATTAGGATTCTCAATAATAAATTAAGGTAGGTATTATTAAACATTTGAGAGAAAAGTCGACTTGTGCATCTTTTTATAGGTTTATAAATGAGATTCTTCCTACCATTTATGCCTTTCGTGCGTTACTTCGATACTGCCTTAGGATTCTAAAATAATAAAAATCAATGTTTGGGAAATCGAATGAAGATAATTTTCTCTGCATTAAGAAGTGTAAATCTTTAGAAGATACGTTTCTGGTTAATTCATTTATAATTCAGTTCTACTGAAAGATAATTCAGTTATAAGTCGTCGTCAAGTCTCGTGTCGACTATTTCATTTTTAACAGTAAAGTAGCGACAGATAGAAATAAAACAAGGACTTAAAGATTAGTTGCGATTCTGTATGCTATACTTGCAGAGTAATGGTACGCTATAATCACAGCGAACAAGCTGTAAGAGAACTTGTTTCAACTTGTTACTGATAGATCTTCGCTAATTGCATACATCAATACTGTAACTGTAGATCGCTTAATAATACGCACATTAATTGTACGCTTAACAGGGATCCTATTCCATATTAATATTACCGAGGGTTTGTTTTTCCGTTTCAATCGGGATTTTTAACTAAAACTTTGAATACTTGACAGTATGGCCTAAAAGATTTGTCTTTTAAAAGGCATTTTTTTTTTTTTTTTTTTTTATTCATTTGTCTTTGTGTTTTTGAAAGGCAAGTGTTGTCGTGGGTGTTGTAAGATCCATCTCCTAAAGAACGAATACAAAACTGTCACCAACCCACTTGCTCAGCATGGTGCCTAGCATTACGCACCATAGCATATGGCCATAGTTCCCAGTAGTCCTACTGTGAAGGAGGAGATCGGGTTTTGTGGCGCAATAAGGGAGAGACTTTTGTCCAGCAATAGACCGCAATACGCTATTTTGATTGATTGACTGCTCGTGTAACGATGTATAATTTCTGCCTTTGTCCTTTTTTTCTTCTTCTTTGGTCTTAGGAGTATTATATTTAATTTAGTCCTTACAAAGGATACACCCAACCAAAGAAAAACTCGCAAACGTCATCGGGTAGTAACTAGTACCTATTTAATAAAAATCTGGTGTACAAGACCGGAACTCGTGGTGAGCCCCGAAAACTTCGTTGCGGCGACAAAAATTTACCAACTTTTTCATTACTGGCGCTCATGAAATAGTTTCGTCAAAATATTTGTTATTATAAACGAAACTAGCAAACTATCTCGGAAATATTCAGTTTAGAAGCGTACGCCATAATTATCGTCCAAAAATAACGTTCGGATGCCTCGGTACATATTTCCCGATCTCCAACTTTTAGAACTACCGTCTTTCGCCCCGTTCACAAGTTTCAGAACTATTTCCTTACTGACCTACCCATTCTAATACAGGAACATATTAAGTAATTATATTAATTGTTACAATGATTCCCTTAACGTCATCTCCCTCTAATAAATTTGCGATTCCGAAAGCGGGGAACTGCAAATGGATCCTTTAAGCACACAACGTACGTAGATTCTTATCGCTTTATGGCCGTTTACGCAAAAATAAAAAAGTTATACGAATATTTTTCGACTTTCAGCTTACACTGTAATACGTATCAGGGAAATTTATGTCAAATATACGATCACGCCAATACATTTGGCTTTGCGTTAGTGGTACATTTAAAAGTAAAACAATTCTTAATAAAACTGAAATAGCGATTCTCGTAACAGGACCGATGCTTCAAATGATAACCTTTCAAAACCAAACAATATTTATTGCTATTGATATGAGGCACATACTAAAACAACCCTAGGTCAAAATTTACGAGTTTTTGAGTGTTTCCTATAACTTAAAATTAGGTGAAGCAATAAAAACGATCTGTATTTATTTGGAATTTATTTTTCGACGAGCGCCCTAACGAAACGATCGTTTTCGGAAATTGAGGATCATTCCAATTAAAAAACATTTACCTTGCTTCATTACTAAATTATAATAAAGGACGTACCGAAATTAAATTCGGTAAGTCAAGGATATCATTTTCGATTACCAACGGTAATTTATTTTAGGTACTCCCTGTTTTGTTTAGAGAAGTATGCGTTAGAAACTAATCAAAAATAATGTACCGGTGGGGTTACAGCACGCAGGAGCCTTGTGAGTGTGGTATCTCTCCCCAAACCATGGCTTACTTGCTGAGCCGCGTGACCTACCATCTGTAAATGCGAGGACCTTTACAAGACTACTGATAATTCGAACTGCATGGCTGAATACTGGTCCGGAAAAATCTAACTTCAGAGCCATTATTACAAAGGCTAAGAAAGAGAAACCCTGCCGTAGGATATTACAGCCTATTGCGGTTTATTTTGATTTTAATTCCCGACGTTTCAACAACTTTGCAGGTGTCATGGGTTGAAACTACTAGAAACTCTCCTAAAATCAAAATAAACCGCGATAGAATTCGTTTAAAAGTAGTTTTATTTCAATTTTTAATATTCGCGCAAATCTCAGGAAACAATATATTGCAGCTTGCAGCCTATTAACTGATGACAGAAATCGAATTCAACTTCACATAGAGAAAACCACAATTCGATTATTGAGAACGGTAGTCAAGAAGTCTATATATTAATCTAGTGTCCGATATTAGGTATCACGTGTCAAATTAGCAAGTTAGGTACATCTGTAGGGGAACTAGAACTAACTCGGTGAGGGTAATCCCTTCACGACACATAATAACCGAGGGACTGTCGCAAGTTATGCACTAAATTATATTTAGACAGTTATTTCTCTCACTTACGGTTGGTTAACTTCCTCGAATTTAAGACCAAGTAAGTCTAAAATGAATCTTAATGCTTTGAATTTGAAATAACGTTGTAGTGTAGCTTTGCTAATGCTTTCAAATTGTTGCTGTAAAAATAGTGATATAGTATGAGCTTCCTCAGGGTAGTTGTAGAAGAACGTTAAAAAAAGTTTCGCAAGTTTTGGGGTGAAATTATCATATTCTCACTTAACATTTATTAAACAGTCAAGATTGGAATCGGATATGAACAAAAACACACAAAAAAATCGGTTACAATTCTCTATCTGAAACTTATGTTATTGTAATTGGTAGCTGCGTCTAAATGTTTTTCACGTAACCTTTTAGATCCTTCTAATTTGGAAAAAAATACTTAACAATAAATATGTTTAATACTTTACAAATCCCGTTATGAATCATGAAAGAGTCCTCTAATCCAAAAGAATCCGAATCCTCCTTCATTTAGGTACGTTTTTAAAGGTCGCGCCCCACCTGGTGTAACATCAAAATAATACAGTATTATCCCCACTTTACCCTTTCGCTGAGCCTTTCATAAGTCCCGAATTACTGTTGAGAAAGTTCCTCTAACTTATAATAATGATGACGTATTTAATTCATTTGAAAATATAATGTTTAAGTCCGTGAAATATTCGTATCGACTGTATACTTAGATTTTGCTGATTTTTGGTATTATAGCCAATAAGATAGATATGAAGCCGTAGTAAGGTCGCAATGGCATGTTGTTTCCAACTTTCCAGCCAGTGTCAGATAGCGTTGAAGCAAGGTAAATTACTCAATAAGACCTTTGATATTATTGAGTGTTCGATCGCAAAGGATAACCGCGCCAGCAACAGTAGCTAATAAACTTTCAAAGGTGACCAGTCGTTATCGAAGATTGAAATATGGTGCTGGGGTCTCGTTATCACCATAAAGTGGTTACGACGTACTTGTGGCGCAGGCTTTACTACTCATATATACGTTATAGTTTTAAATTACGGTTCAATCCCGATGAGTGTACTGTGGCTCCACTTTTATGCGTTCAGAATTTATTACAGTGTTATTCTGAGCTCTGGTGTGGATTTAAAATAGAACAGACCATTGGAGTTTGGTTTAACTTGGTATAGTGAATATTTATTGCGTTTGCTAGTCGTTACCCACCTGACAAAGAAAATATTGATATTATATGACGAGACCTCCGTGTGCACGTCGGGTTGCGTGTGATTGTAGTAATGCCTTGCGTGTGAGACGGCCGCTACTGCGGCTAGCCGCTGCGAGCTGCCCATGGCCCAGCCGAGTGGGCTCCGCTGAGCGCTAGCAGCCCCCGCGCCCGCCACCAGCCACAAGCGGCGCCAGCGAGCCACAACCGTACCGCGCGGCGCCGCCTGCGCGACTGCCGCCACTAATTTTGTGCGTTTTCTTTTTTCAAATGTCTTATTTTTATTTTTAAATCTTTTTCGGGATTTATTTTTTAACAGTTGTAATCGATAGTTATCCGGCAAGTTTTTTTAGAGGTCAGTTTTATCAGCTGCACATGTTTTCAGTAAGTAAGTGTGGCTGTGGCAAGTCTGTAACAATAATTTTATCCATCTGAATTCAAATAAATTTATATACAAAAAAAAAACAATTAGGGTTCCTACTTTACCTAGCACCTAATTTAGTTGATGACGTAGGACTTTAGAACAGGAAATTCCACAACTACTTTATAATGTTAAAATATCTACACAGATAGATATCGCAATTTATTCAATAATGTAATTCGGCAATGATCAATTAAATTCATGATAAGAGCACCTAAAAATATGTATAGTACTAAGAGAAGAATCTTAGACTAGCAATTGTTCTTTAATTCATACATATTATTTAAGTATGATTCGTACGTGAGTATTGACTTATTTTTTTTAAGTAAATTTTATATTATTTAATGTCATGTCATGAACTTTGTTTTTATAAAATTTTCGATCTGATTTTTCCAACGTCTGAAAAATTTTATTCGAGGAATAAAATTGACTAAAATTATATCTCTAACTTTAAAATTATTTCTCGAATGTAGATACTGACTATGGAAACATCAGCCCTTAGTCTAATAAATATAAAAAACTATTCATCTTTATTTTAGTGAAAACAAGCTTTTATTTCTATTAAAATATTGTTGTCTATGAAATGACAGCTTGAAAAACTAAGTGTTATTTGGACTTGATTTTGAGTACCTATGAATTTCAAACATTGGACGAATAATAAAAATGAAATGTGATAATTTAACTAGCAATGATGAAAAGATGAAAACCACCCACTTCTAAAATAACTAGAACAAAAATGTTTAGCTAAATATTTTTTGTGTAAAAAAAACATATAAGTATTATATGAGACAAAAGTTTATGTTTCACAGAGTTTATGCAATTCACACAATTCAGATCAGAGACTAAAATTTTACTTTGTTTAAAACTAGCAACAATTTGTTTTCTTGTAGGTATCCTTTCCACGAGACACGAAAATACTTATGTAAAAATAATTTTTCTTGACATTTAGCTAAAATAAAACTAATCAGAGAACTTCACAATCTATTGCATTGCTACCGGTTCACCGACCGCACTCAAACCACTATTGGATTTTCTTATTATGCAATGAATTTTATCTATTTCCTACAGTAATATAACGTTGGGCTAAGTAACTTACAAGATTCTTCAAACTTGTGTTCAGTATCCACTTACAATATGTTATCAGTTATTTATCAGTATCACTGTAGTATGTACACAATAATTGAATTTATACACGATACACTTTTCGCGAGAGAAGTTTGTGTCGGGCACAGGACGCGGCGCGCACCCCCGGCGCTAGAACTTCGAATGAAGGGAGGTTCGGCTTCCCGCCCTAGCCCCAACGTTGGCCACTAACGCCAATACGCCAAACTTGGACGAAAACTTCCCCCAACTGTTATTATCGGTTTTCCAACATCGTTTCTGTGTGCGGTTTGTTTGCAGTGTAAATAGTGTTCGTGTTGTGTTGTCCTAATTTCGTGTGATTGAAGATGCTGATAACGAATTTTCACTAAAATAGGTACTTAAATCTAAAATATATTTTTACATTAGAAAACATCACGTCATCTATGTGTCTTGTATCAAATTAAATTGTTGAATACGAAAATCATTATTAGTTTTAACTATTAATCGATTAGATAAATCTTAATCCACTATTTACACCTGATAAATATGGATTCGATTTTCTGCATTTTTGGCGGTTCTATCACCTCACCTCATAATTGTTCACTCTAACAAAAACATTCCCGACGAAACGATGGTAAAACGTAAATTCCAATCCAAATGCCAATTAAAGCAAACGTTGGATCAAACATAAATGACATTAGCGGTCCAATATTGGAGCTTTCCCGTCCGCGTCACTCCCTCGGCCGTGTTCGTCCCGCTACGCCGCCAACAGGTTCGTACTTTTACATTTTATTGTTATTTATCACGCGAATTTATACCTTATTCTAAAGGTATTTCTCTTTAGATCGTCGTTCGCTAGTCGTTGACATTTCATTTTTTTTATCTGTAGGTACTTCGACGCGGGAAAGTAAAATGTCAGGAACCATAGATATTTAATTATGATCGATTTTTTGCATTTGTTACCCTGCCATTTACTTACTGCAAGATGTTAAATTCTCGTAATTATTTACGTTGTGCCAGCTAGATATAAATAACTCTTATTTGTTTAATTATGACTAGGTATACGAAAATCCCTTATCTTTCCCTTGAATATCTATTGATAAGAATACACTCCCTTTCTGTAATTTTTACTAAAATATGTGTTCTCAATAAAATATGTCAACAATATTGCACTCTTACCATGAAAAAGGTAATTGACAATATAATTATGATACTTATACCTAACCTATTATGTACAGAATCCATGTAATTGTATTATTATATAATAACAACTTTTACAACTAGATGGCGTTAGACGTCAAATTAGATGTCGCTATGGTTTGATTACATGAGAAAGTATAAGTCATGTCGCGACTATCAAATAAATGTCTTGCTCTGAGGTAACGAAGTTTTATTAAGTTCAAGCAACTTTGTACCGCTATTGTACATA
Source organism: Plusia festucae (assembly GCA_950381575.1). NCBI lineage: Eukaryota > Metazoa > Arthropoda > Insecta > Lepidoptera > Noctuidae > Plusia > Plusia festucae. Next base: position 3,712,717 of record OX494447.1, read on the forward strand.
TTAAGTATTTTAATAATGTCAAAAGATGTTTATTTTTTCTTTTTTCCCCCAACCCCAGGCCTGTTATAATAGATAGAACTTTACCACTTTTAGTCGACGTCAAAGAACTTATCGATTTTTATAGAAATAACTAAGTACTTGATAGTTCAAAGGAAAATAAAACGTACACGTATCTATTATTATGGTTTCCATGTTTATTCTATGTTACTAAAATATGTCAAATTCCGTTTGATACGTCTTTAGTGTGCATTATTTATTTATCAAGCAAGAAAATGTATTCTTGCTTGTGGTAAAGGTAACAGATACGGTAAAATTTTCCACCTTTTTATTAAATATTTATTTAATAAATATTTACGATCTTTATTATTTATGTATTTTAGAATTAGATTTTTCTTTATGCAATTCACATGCATGCTCTAGTACAGTCAACAGCAAAAGTAGATGATGAATTGAATTTATAACTTTTGGAGTCAAAACTGACCTCGAATCTATGGCAACAGTATTAGTAGTAAACGTTTGGTATAATTTACAATTACATAATTTTGAATTAAGTACTTCGACGCCACACAGTTCGGACGCGAACTCGGTTCATTTGTATTGAATTTCTGATTGATGATCTACTTTTGCTGTTGACTGTACATATTCTATGTATTTTTCTGTTAGATCTACTCTATGTACTTACGCAGTTTATATGATATATGAAGGAAACGGAATGGTTAAAAAGTTGTTTAAAAAAAATTAAGTAGTAAGATTTGTTATAAAAAAATATACGTTTTTTTTTATATTCACATGGATATAAAATGCTGTTTGCTTGCAATATAATTTATTCACGTATTAGAAAATTGACGGATGTGGTTGAAATGTTTGACGTAACTTATTCTGGGAGGCTGCGTACTTTTACAGGGGTAGAAGAGTCTCCTGAGATGTAACCAGACCTAAGACATACGCAAACGAAATAATACACGGATCCTACATATTTATTCATAGAAGTATATGTAGAGAGATGCACTGTAAACAAAAATCAACTTTCGTGCATTGAAATAAAAGCGCTCTCAATGTCGCTAGGGATTACTATATAATACCATCTATAGTTGATAATAACTATGCCAAAATAATAGTGGGATTTTTGTAAATAATTACGAAAAGCCATGTAACCATGTTCTTAAAGCATAATATAATCTAAAAACAGTAATAAATCTACTTCATTTAAAAAAAAAGTGGCAGTTGATTTTCCTTGTATAAAAACAACAAAGCCTTTCACCGTTAGCTCTGTGCAGTTTCCTAAAATAACGTAACAAACAGATGTTCTATTCATTCATCTCCTACGTCATTATCTGGTCAGTATTGCGTTAATTGAAACTTAACACCTATATTATGCTCATTAAACAACAAAAGGTAGATCCACACACCCTGTATAATAATGAACGCTGACGCACTGCCAACGCCTTCACACCTATTTTTGAATTGACGGGCCTGTTGGTCTAGTGGTTAGTGACCCTGACTGCTAAGCCGGAGGTCGTGGGTTCGATTCCCACCCAGGACGAATCTTTGTGTGATGAGCACGATCATTTGTTCTGTGTTTGGGTGTAATTTATCTATAACAAGTATGTATTTAGAAGTATATAAGTATGTTTATCAGTTGTCTGGTTGCCATAGTACAGGCTCTGCCTAGTTTGGGATCAGATGGCCGTGTGTGAGATTGTCCCAAGATATTATTATTATATTATTAATTGTGTTCTATCTCAAATTCATAATCCTTTTAAACGACAAATTATTACTACTAATTTTACTTATCAAGTTTTTTTTATAAATGGAATCGCAATCAAGGATTAAAATAAAAAAAGTGATTAATTTTTTCAGTAGTTATTCTGGGTTTTATCGGACACGAATATTTGTTAACCATGGACTTTTTAATTACTGTAACTTTTTATATAAATGATAATAACTTGAATTCCGACACTATTTAATTATTTATACAACAACGGTTATGAGGCCAAACAAAGGTACGACACGTCGTAGTAGACTTAACTGCTCAAGTTATAATTTTTTGTGTAATGTTCATTTTTTCCTTTTTAAATTTGGACCTGATGACATCTTTCAGGCCAGATAATTACAATTTAAAGTTAGGTATCAACTCTCGAATGGGTTTTATTCAACTTTATTTCTCAATTATTATGTATCGATGGAAGAAATAAATGATGAAAGATTTTATTTCTGTTACATTCATTCAAAAAGTTCTTATGACACTTTCCAACAATGACCGTCTATTTATCAACACTCCCTCTTTGTGGTCGCATTGAAGCCAAAATTCCTACTGAGCTCATCTATGACGTCATCAGTCATGTCCAAGCCTCGCCCTTATGGCACAAAGCAAAAATAACAAAAGAACTTCGTACAAAACAACACTCACAATGGACTCGAATTAACTTGTTTCATGGTACCTATTAATTTATTTTTAAATATTTTTCAAAAAAGTTTAGGTAGAATCTTCAATTTTCAAAATCAATTTGGGTCCCTGAATACGTTTGCTTCTTTCTAAATAATTTTCTTCCGTCTGTGTGAGTTTGAATATATTGAGTTACTTATATAGAAACTTACTTGCTTATTTCGTGTCCAATGCTCTTTATACTCGTACTTATATCGGAGCTAGAAGAATTACAGACATTTTCGGTGTTGGTTTGACTAAAAGACCTATTTAAACCAAAACATTGAATTTATTTGATCCAAGGAATAAACACTAACGGAATTAAACGGCACTAAAACAACAAAATTTGGTCGTCATGGCAACTACCTACTTACGTTTTTAATGTCAATAATCGCGATGTTAATAATTGATAAAAATTAAACAAAAAAACATTTCAAATTGGACCAAATTGTGAATCTAAACCATCCTCGAATCCACCTGAAGACACACAGCAAATTTCATTATAATCGGTCCAGCAGTCTAGGAGGAGTTCAGTCACATACACACTCACAGAAGAATTATATATATAAAGATAACCATATCATCGTATAGAAAACGATACATCTAACTTTTTGTTGAAAGTCTCTTTCTCCTAATGGTTCATCGATATTTGATACAAGGTAGCAGCTCTATGACCGCGGCCGAATTACGAAAGCAAAGCAATAGCAAATAACTGCGAGAGGAGAAACCCACCCTAGATCAAGCTGGCTCGAGCCGGCTAAAATAAGTACCTTCTTCTTCTTATCGTGTCGATGGCAATCATATTGTGTCAGCCCAGAATTTTGCTACGAGAACTGCATTATCGGTTGCCTTCATTAATCGTCCAGCGTGCAGGTGTTAGGGCACGAAGGACAAGATAGCAGGTGTTCCATTGTTTGGGGAGTGATACCACATCTGCATCTAAGGTTAGATGTGTCAATGGATCCCCACTTAGACAGATATCTTTGCTTCGGCCAACCTGAGTCCGAAGTCGGTTTAGTACCTAATACAATAAAAATAAGTACCTAAATAATAAAGACTTAGATCCAGCCCTGTAATGCTGTTTGCCCTATTAAGATTGTTAGCAACGCACTAAGTCGAGGTCCGGACCCCACAGGAGGTGCCCTAAGTGGACGTTGCCTACGTTATTAGTTTAGCTATGGCCTGATGTCCTTAAAGTTTCGCCAATAGACCGGTGAAGTAGCCAAAGCCTGGCAGGCAAACTACGGTAGACCTCATCAAAAAAAAAAGTCGTATTCCTACTCCATAATTTCTTCTTCTTCTTCTTCTTCTTAAAGTGCCTCTTTAACTAGTGAAGGTTGGCAGTCAGCTTCGCATATCTCTTCCTGTCTTTAGCAAGATAATTTAAAGATACGCAATATCAATTAAAAATAATACCTAGATAGCAGTACCGCTGCCGCGCTAGTATTTATCCAGGACGTGGATAGACTTGGTAGAATATAAATGCCCTTCTGGTGAAGGGAACCTCTATTGTTTTAATCAGTAGGATCACTTTCCCGTGAGAGCAAAAAACGTATGAGATTTTTGTACGGATCAAAAAATTTTTTCAGGGTAATATATATTAACTAGCTAACACAGCAATAAATGCCTATAATTGTACCCAAAAATTCTAATTGTCTTCTGGAATCACTCTATCTATTTCTAAAACCGCATTAAAATCCGTTCTGTAGTTTAAAAGATGAGCGTAAAAACGGTAGGAGCTACTTTGTTTTATATTTCACTATGTAAAGATTTGTTTGAAAACATAAGAACCTTTTATCAGGATACTATTACTCCAATATTGACATTTAAACATCAAGGACACATTAATTACCACGCCCATTGACGTCACTGCCTAAATACCATGAACGGTTCCCATTTAAGTACTTTATTTGTATTAATAACTTGGAATTTATCGATAATGCCTTCCAATTTGCTGTGGGGTTTAGGCATAGAATAGAACCTACCCCTCTCTCCCGTGGATATCGTAAGAGGCGACTAAGGGATATAGAAACAACGAGAATCAACAACAGCGTTCTCCTAAAGAACTGACAGTAAACTGCGGTCACAAACCCGCCTGCCAGCGTGGGGACTAGGGCAAACACCCTAATGATGGCGCACCACAACACACAGCCCCCAAAGGGAGGACCAGGTGCAGTGACGCAATATGGGAGAAGCCTAGGTCCAGCAGTGGATCGCGATTGGCGAGTTAATGTCTATACAAGCAATAATAATAAGCATTATGTAAATAACTAAAAACATTAATTGATCTCACCCTTTGTAGACGCAATGGAAGTTTAGATCTTTACGGTGACAAGTTGAAAAAAATTCTAGATACCTACGTAGTCTCGAACAAAAGTCACAGCACTTCTCTAATAGGGAAGGGAAACGTTAAACGCATGGCAACGAGGTGTTTCGTGATGGTAGTATTTTTTAAATGACTGAATTTCTGTAGTCATTTTTGAGGGCGGATTTGATTTTATTTTGTATAAAATTGATGGAGGATCAATTTTCAACAGACCAAAAGAGGTTGGTTCGTAATGTTTTATTTGTTGTTCGCATTCCTTTTGTTGTTATCTGTAGGTTTATTTATAACTTATTGGCTTAGTTTCTAAACAATACAGTGGGCAAAATAACAATGATGTTACCTATGTAATATGTTATTAGGTTCGCATGTCAGGCAGGGCGGTGACTCCTGCGCGACACGCAAGTTTGTTAACTGCCTCCAATAGGGTTGGCGACACCGGTTTTCACCGGAACACATTTAAAATATAATCAAATCTTAATTTAAATATATACTAATATTTTCTATCTTTATTCATACTATATTATAAGAGTTTGTTGAACGCGCTTATCTCAAGAACAACTGGTCCCAATTGAAAAATCATTTCAGTTTTAGATAGCCCATGTTAGACAGTATCGAAGAAGGATTAATGTATTTTTTGCAAAAGCTAGATAAGGATTCAACACTGGGATATACGATATAAAAAAAAATATTTTTCTAATACATATATGTAATTTAAATCAAATATAAATAAAATCTAGCCAGTACTTCATGCTATATTTAATATTGGAAAAAGCTAGTTACTAAAAATATTTTTGCTAACCCTGTGGATCGTTGATACGTTCTGTAACACATTCACGTGTTTATCAGAGATCTTACACGAGTTGTCGATCACAATGCTGTACAAACGCCTAATAGATTTCTGTTATAAAGCCATTATCAACACAGCTCTTGCGTGGATGGGAACGTAATTGATGCGGATCATCAATCAATTATATGCCAAATAAAAACACGGATTTTAAAGCCAGAAGTCATACTGAATACATAATACGGATAAAAAGTTTATTTAATATACTTCATTGGTGTGCAAGGTGTTATCGAAAGAGGTGTGGAGTACATCCGGTATACTGTCAGTTTACATTCAACTCAAAATTAGTTAAAAAAAGAAATTGTTTTTAAGAAAATGGATAATGAATTATTGAAGTTTCTTGCCGTTTCTTCTCCAAAGTGTCAATTCAAGTCATTTAGTTTTAAAGTTAACGTTTCTAAAGCGCCTATTTTAGGTTTAATAGAAATAAAAACATTTTGATGTTGATGCTCACGGGTCAGTTGGTCTAGTGGTTAGTGACCCTGACTGCTAAATTGGAGGTGTTTGTGATGAACACGATCATTTTTTCTGAGAATGGGTGTAATTTATCTATAATATTTATGTTTTATAAGTATATTTATCAGTTGTCTGGTTGAGTACAGGCTCTGCTCAGTTTGGGATCAGATGAATCTGTAAAAAATATGCTTCGTTTCATATTTCTGAACAGTAAATGGAAGAGTGTACTTCCTCACAACTATATAATTATGTAAGGGCACATTAGTACAAAACATCTAGATTACATTGTCTAAACAAATAATAAACGGGAAGAACTCTGTTTGTATAAGCGCGCTAATCTCTGAAACCTCTATTGATTTTCCTTATTGACTGATTGATTATTGCGGTCAGCACACTTGTAACATATGCCTACTATTTTATATAAATCGGTGCTTATTTTTTATTTATTTTACATTTGATTATTTTACAACTGTTGAGTACTTATACAGAGCTATACATCTGTTGAGTACTTATACTGTCGCGTGCACTTTACTTGGTACTACTTTTGTGTGACTTATGGCCGAATAGTGAAACGTCATTCAGTTTGGAGCCACCGTTAAGTCTCATGCTGTATCTGTCACTTTAAGGTGTGAAGTAGCGACAGATAGACATTTAAGAACATATAAAGTTTGTGTGCGTGTCAGTGTTCGGAGAACTACAACGCTCACACTACTCATATTTACATCAACTCGTGACTTGTAAACTATTTATGATCCGGTTAGGTGACATCTTAACAGTTCTGTAGTCAGTGCCTGTGAAGCAAGTTCTATATTCCTGTTTTCTAGGCTTTCTCCTCTTCCTGAAAACATCCAATGAAGAGTAATCACGTATGGAATGACGGAAAGGATATATGTAAGCTAACGATTGAGTTATCTAATGTGACTATACCATTCTAAATCTAACTATAATGACTTACATCCCTTTGTCACTTGAAGTATACTGAGATTTTGTGTAACTTCAAAGCTCTTTATACGGCCTAAAATAACTTGGAAATGCCGGAAGCCCTGTAATGGGGGCCCTAACGAGACGCGGCGATAAAAAGGGGTACGGATGCGAGCATACGTCACGGTGAGATTCAAAACTAACAGAGTACCCGTGGAGTAGTAAATGGGAGCTGAGATAACCGGTGGAGAGCCTGCAGGTCTACTACAGAAACTGGTTTGGTTCTGTGATTTTGTTTTGAACTCGCTTCGGTTCTCGATTCAATCCTGAATTGGAAACTCCCGAACCAAATCGAATCCAAAACTGAGATCCTTTAATAAATGAATTATACCAGCAACGTAAGCCGGAAATAAATGACTGTATATAATCACAGAATTCTAAACCTGTGGATTATTTCGTTTTGGCATTTGTCTTCTAAAGTTTTATGGCGGTTTTTCTCATGTTACTCTCGATCTAGCTTAGTTACAACTTGTGCCACTGTAGTATCTGGCGCTAGAGTCGGGTTCTAGAGTACCTACCTACAAACTCGATCTCAATTCGATTGAAACAGAACTCGATGCAATCGGGAGTAAGGCCTCTGCTTCGTAGGCTTAGCGTTAGCATTATACACTTCCCTTCGCTTAGGCGCTTCTTGCTGCTCTCCACATCGCTGCCACTGTGGCGAGGTTGTCAACAGCCTCGGACACCACGGCCTGTCATGCAGCCGTAGCGCAGGTCGTATGGCGCGGCACGCGAATATCAATGACATAATACGTCGTGCTCTTGTTGCCGTCGGCGTTCCAGCCGTACTCGAACCCAATGGCTTGGCACGCGACGATGGCAAGAGACCGGACGGCATGTCTCTGTTTCCTTGGAAGATGGGTAGGCCTTTAGTGTGGGACGCTACTTGTGTCGATACTCTTGCGCCATCCCATCTTCCTAGTTCGTCGTGCTGTGCTGGCGCTGCTGCTGCGGCTGCTGAGAACCTCAAGCGGCGGAAGTATAACAACCTAGTTGGAAGTTATACTTTCGAGCCGTTTGGGGTTGAAACATTGGGACCGTGGGGTCCGAGTGCTCACATTCTTGTCAAAGATTTATCCAAGCGTCTTGTTGACACCTCATGTGACCCAAGGGCTGGTTTTTACCTTGGTCAGCGGTTAAGCATTGCCATTCAACGTGGCAATGCTGCCAGCCTTATGGGCACACTTCCAGTCGACAGCGATGTGGATGAGTTTTTTGATGCTATTTTTTAGTTTTAGTTTTGTCTAATTAATATAGTTTAGTATTAAGTGTTTTGTAATTAAATATTCCTGTGTAAATATTGAATTAAATAAAATAGTAGTAATAAAAAAAAAAAAAAAAAAAAAAAAATAGATAAGTGTTGTATGCGGCTGTAGTTGTTTTGAGGATAAAATCGTAAATTGCCGGTAAGTTAGTTAGTTTATCTATTTTATATTGTTGTAGTTGGTATTTGCCATTGTATTCTTTAGCAATCATGTTAAATGTTTTATATTCCATTTTTGCATGCCTCGAAGGTAGAATATGGCTGAATGTTGTATATTTCTTTGTCATCTTGTACATTTATACCCATATTTGCAAAATAAATTTTTATTTTATAAAATTCCTTATCCACGCTTGTTTTTCTTTATTATTATTTTTTTTTTATCCGTTACACTCGCGTAAAACCTGAAAATGATCATTCATACTCGTTAGACTCTGAGAGTAATACGATTCTATTAATGGTTCAATTTTAGCCATAAGTAGATAATACTTCTTATTACAAAACTACAGCTATCGGTTACAAACTTATCAGTAGGTCGCACATCGCAATAGATAAAGTATGTTTGATCGATTTCATTGAATTATAAAACTGTAAGCGTTAGTGTGTTGGGCCACGTCCCTCTGACGTAGTCAACCTCTTCAACGATTGGTGGGCAATACTAACGTACGTGGTACAACTTATAGGTATTAGGACTTGTTTTTTTTTTAACTAAGTTATGGACGCTAAACAACGTAATATATTGGCTAGTTAGTATTTATTGCCTTTATCCTATTGCCTGAGCGTTGCTCGCTACGTACATGTGACTTTCCTAGATTTGTTTAACTGGCAAGCGTTGAAACTGCTACTAGCAGAGGTCTTTTTTTTTGCTAACTTTATGCATGCAAATTTTATGACTTATAACGTATTAACAGCCTTAAAAAGGATGAAGTGCTCAGTACATGGTTAAGGAGGTCAGATAGGCAGTTGAAGCATGTATTAAGATATTCAGTTGATTACGGCGAGGCTGAAAGCCTGCTGACTAAAAGTCCTTTTAATAATTCGATAGAAATAATTAATAACTGATTTATTTGCCTGAAATATGGTTTTTTACAGATCGTTTGACGAAAAGGGCTTTCGTAGTAGTAGGTAGGCCCAATAATTTAGAATACTGAATATTGTTACTTTTAAGAATGTACCTACCTACTAATTTTCTTAGACAGCATTTACAAAAAGCTTGCTTATCACGGTTTTAGGAAAGAAATAGTAGAAATTTCTTGTATTAACCATTAGTTCTATAGTTGTCTGCTAGCCTGTTATAACAATGCCGTGAATATATTGACAGAGGCAGGTGGTTGTTCCCTAGAGAGGGCCGCGTCTGCCTGCTACGTCACGACTAGACTCTTATAAAATAGTCATATCATCGTGACTACGCAGCAGCGACGTTCTAACACATTTATGTACTCCTGGTACCTGATACCAAGAAATAATCAAATACTGAACCAAAATCTTTTTTGAGTAAGTTTTTTTTTATAAAAATGCTTTGTCTATTATTGACTTCTGAAAAAGAGCTTACGTTTTGCATCATTAGTCACATTACCTTTGTAGAATTTTCTAGATTATTTTCATACCTACATGGCATAGCACTTAAGTTTCGGTAATTAACTCTCGATTTTTGTTCAGACATTTAAATATCGCGTTGTGGTTGGTGGTTTATTTTTTTAACTTAGTTAGGTATTTACATAATTTTGAAAACAGTATGCCTACGTACCTACTTCCTCATATTTTCATCATGTTATATATCTGTGGTTAATTTTTAAATAGACTGCAAACCATACCAATAATATAGCGAATGCGAAAGTACCTATGTCTCTTACGGTTTCACGACTAAAACGGTGGACCGAGTTTGTTGGAATTATGGATTCCAAGAAAAGCATATACAGACATTACCGAAATAGACTATTTTATTCAGTCCCGCGATTACCAACATCAACGTAGGCGACGCCGCGTGAAAAAGCTAATACAACAAACTGAAGCTTTCCTTTCCGGTACCTTTGAATACTTTATGTACTACTGGTACATGTACGCCTGGTAACTTTCTCACGAAACCTATGAATACCCCATTATGATACGGAATGAAAGGGGTTGATGTATTCATGGGAATTTTAACTTAAAAGAGCCGGTTCACAGTTACCAAAAAATACCAAGAAACAGAAATGCAACGTTTTGCCGCTTAAAATTGGCACACACCATCATCACAAATTCCTAATTTTTATGCGATAAACAGCTACAAAAATATAATTAAGTAGGTACCTATATAACATTTTCCTGCTCAATTATAAATATTTACGAATAACACGAATGCATGAGAGCAAACTTAATAATGTCCATTCTGTACATAATTTCGTACAGATTATTTCCCTATTACAGGAAATTGAATTAAGTCCCACAAACATATGACATCAACCAGAATAGCTCTTATTGCCTTGTAATAAGACCGGTGTTTGCTGGTGTGGTTGGTATGTAAGTTGGCAGGGAGTTACCGGAGGCCGGGGTCAGTGAATTCGGATATCAAATATGCAACTTCGTAGACTCTCCCAAACCACTTACAGCAATTGCAAATGTTGAAAATGTACGTTCCAACGAAAGTTGTAATAGTCGATGAGTTGTGAGTTAAATAAATTTAAATATAAAAAATCAATCATCTTCTCAGAATGAGACTGTCTTTAAAATAATGTACGAAGCTCTAATATAATTTTCAATTTATTAAAACGTGCAAGGACACCTTTGCATCGCTGGAACGAACTCTTATTTAAAATCAACATCATTGGACTTGAAATCCCATCTCTTTTAGCAATGATATTTGTCTGATAGTGATATTTCTTTTTTGGTTGCGGGCATAATTATTTTTTTAGTAACCCAATTTTAGGTTTTCTTCCTGCAAACCTTGAGTTACATGGAAACATGAAAATCAAATTATCAAGATAACAAAATTGGAGCAAACCTGACAACCATCCGCCATAGATGCAGCAGTTTATACTTCTTCCAAGACTACGCAACAAAATCGATATCAGGATTCTTTAAAGTACAAAAATCTATTAATAATGCACGGAAAACTTTCTTACATCAGTAATATACCTCGGGAGAAACTGGCACGGCTAGAAAGCATTTAATATGGATTCCTGAGGCACTGTAATTAGCCGCGTCAAAGTGTCGTATAATTACATAGGCGGGTCGCGCAGTCACGTTTTGCGATACTAATGTTTTTAACTTCGCTCACAGAAACTTAAAGCAGACTATATTAACAAGAGTTTAGCAGTGTGTAAACTCTTCATATCGTGTTGGTAGTTTGAAACGAAGTTATAATAATAATAATTGACTAGCTGTCACCCGCGACTTCGTCTGCGTGTTTCATATTTTTGTGGGTTCTCTTCTTCCCTTAAATTTTTGCCATAATTGTATTCATTCCTCTTTATAACCCTTCATGACTCTGCCTTGCACGTCACGTCATGTTCCGCTTCAAACTACTGGTATTAGCTTGATGTTATATTGCTAGCTTTCCTCAATTTATCTATCTATCCTACACAGATATAATATTGATATATATACAGATATATAATTACCCATCCTCAATTGCCCGTGATATCGCGGAAGAACATGAAAAAAAACATGCCAGCAACCTACAACCGAATTCAGTTAAATCAGTAAATTCAATAGTTGAACTATGTAACCTCTTCGAGTCGACATGAAATGATGTTGACGTCATACTAAGTAGGTATAAGTATCAGATTCACCCCCGCGCAAACAATTATGCCATTCTAATCTGTGTTTAGAATGATTACAAAAACATGATACGATGAAAATTAATGAACGTGTTAGCGGCTCACTATTTTAGTAACTTCGTTTACATAAAGCTTAGATATATCCCATTTTCCCCCTTATTTCCTCAACCATTGTAAGAACGTCACCTACAGTTGCGTTGTCTGAATTCGTGGTCTATATGAGCCAGTTGTTTGTGAGTTTAGTTAGTTGAATATAATGCATTGTTTATCACAATATTTTCATTAAAACATACCTAATCGAATAACAGGTTATTGTCATGGGGATAGTCATTTGCTTTGTATTATCGTACCTACTTGCCATCGGAATTTCTTCATTATATTTTATCGATTTGTTTAAATAAAATATATTATAACAAAGATATAGTGTAGACGAAGTAAGTATTCAGTAACTTAACCTTTGTCATGACCAGTTAGTTGATAATACAGGTCAATATATCGCAAATTAACGAAATCAGGAATGGTTCATGAATATCTGAAGTCACGTGATGGTCCAGACTTCAGAGACCTTGTGACGGAATTGTTCTAGTTACAGTACAGCCTAACAACCTACAGGGTGCACCAAATACATCCCAGTGTTAATTTATTAAAAGTACTTTGTGAATTTCACTCTTTTCTACGAATTGTATAATCATTCGTTATGTTTATTGCCATTCTTGAAAAAAATTGTGATACCGGATCGTAAACTTAGACAGAGAAAAGATTTTGTTTTTTTACTGTCAAGGTTTTTTCTTTATTTACAAGGCCCTGTACAAGGCTTCAAAGTGAAGTGACCTAAAACCATTTCGTCTGGCGCCTTTTAACTGTCACTTTAGGAATAGACACCGAGCTGCCTCGTAACGAAGGCCGATGCCGTAGACGATTGTTTTAACTTTATCCACTAGTTTTACGAGCACAGCTACTACACGTCTGCTTTGGATGTTTTCAAACATGTATTCCAATCAGACACGTGGAAGATCTTTTGGATTTTACAGCCTACCTTTATTACTCAGCAATTTGTGAAAAGTATTATTCAGGATCTGAAAGGCCATTTCTATAAACTAAAAACATTTTTGATACCTCACTGGGTACCGCCATATACATGCCCTGAGGGACTAACTCTAAACGGATTCCATATTTTACACGGAGGTACTGCTCATCTGACTCCTACAACCATCCCATTTTTCTAGGTAACTCATACTGAGTTAGTGCGCGAGAATTGTAATGACTCGACTGTCCAAACATCACGTATGACAGTTGGCTCCAATACATGGCAGCAAAAAAGTAGCGCCCGTGAATGAGAAGTTGAAAGGTTTGTCGAGGTATGGATATGTTATGATGAGGGATGAGAGTAGACAAAAAAATGAGTAAAAATAAAGTAACATAACTAAACAAGTTATCAGTATGAGTGTGAAGGGTATAATGTAGAGTAAGAACCGAAAAGAGATGTATTGATTGTGCGAAAGATGATTTTATTATGAGAAAGAAATGAGAGAATGCTGAGATGTCGAATAATAATAATAATTGAGATGAATGGAATCAAAATACGTATTACCGACCCCAAAACAATTGGAAAAGGACAGGGAGATGATAATGAGATAGATATTTTTAGTTAATGAAGTTCATTCTTTCAGGTACTAGGCTAGCATCGCAATGAAGTGGTGGGGAGAGGCTCTGGGGCGCGGCGCGTCGACGCAGTTCGCGCGCGTGGGGCGCATGCGGCGCGCGCTGCTGCTGCTGGCCGCCGCCGCCTGCACGGCCGCCGCGCTGCTGTACTGGCGCCAGCAGAGCGACGACCGCCCGCACAGGCCGCTGCACGCACTTTATGCGTATGTACATTTTTATGGTTGAAATACTCATGGACTTCAGTATCAGTAAGATATTAGTCAAAAGACTTTGTCCATTCAATTTAAATTATTTATTTTGCAATCAGGGTTTACAATCACGTTTGTCACTTTTTTTAACTCGCTGGAGAGTGGAGAGTCAACATTTTCTCACTGACTATGATTTAAAAATTAACTTTTTAACTTTTTCAGGGGCATCGAACCACAATGGACGTGGGTTTGCCGGAACTATCGGTGCGAGCGTCTTCTCGCCTCGGAAACATCGACGCTACAGTCGCTACCGACGTGCAACATGCTATGCGACTCGACGCAGCTCTGGCCGCAGCCCACCGGGCCCGTCAGCCTCGCCACCGCCGTCGTGCCCGTGCGCGCCGAAGGCTTCAAGCTGCAGATCGTCGCGTCCCCGTCGCGCGATGTCTCGGACCACCTCGGCGAAGCCTTCGAGCTCATGAAGGAGGACATGCGCGTGCTGGAACGCAGTTTGGGCGCTGACTCTCGCCCCAGCGACTACGGCGCCCCGCATGAGGTGATCGTACGTGTCGCCATCAACGGCAGTGGTGACCCACGCATGCGCCTCGATACGGACGAGAGTTACAAGCTGGCCCTCCGACCAACCAGGAAAACGTTGGTGGCCGATATTACGGCCCATTCTTTTTGCGGTGCTCGACACGGCTTCGAGACCTTGTCCCAAATAGTATGGATGGATCCTTATGCCAATTCTTTGCTGATATTAGAAGCGGCGACAGTAGTGGATGCGCCACGCTTTCCTTATCGTGGTCTACTATTGGACACAGCCCGGAACTTTTTCCCGTCAGAAGAAATTCTTCGCACTATAGATGCAATGGCTGCGTCCAAAATGAACACATTTCACTGGCACATCAGCGACTCGCAATCGTTCCCGCTGCGGCTGGACAGCGCGCCGCAGCTGGCGCAGCACGGCGCGTACGGGCCGGGCGCCGTGTACACGCCGGACGACGTGCGCGCCATCGTGCGCCACGCCAAGCTGCGCGGCATCCGCGTGCTCATGGAGGTGGACGCGCCCGCGCACGTGGGCCGCGCCTGGGGCTGGGGGCCCACCGCCGGCCTGGGCCAGCTGGCGCACTGCATCGAGGCCGAGCCCTGGAGCGCCTACTGCGGGGAACCTCCCTGCGGACAGCTAAATCCGCGAAACCCTCACGTTTACGATTTGCTGCAGAAAATTTATACGGAGATCATACAATTGACTGAGGTTACCGATTTATTTCACCTCGGCGGAGACGAAGTGTCAGAGCGTTGCTGGGCGCAGCACTTTAACGACTCGGATCCAATGGAACTTTGGCTGGAGTTTACGAACAGAGCCATGCAGGCGCTGGAGCGCGCCAACGGTGGAAAGGCCCCGGAATTGACGCTGTTGTGGTCTTCGCGCCTCACGCGATCCCCCTATCTAGAGCGGCTGGACTCTCGTCACCTGGGAGTGCAGGTGTGGGGCTCGTCGCGCTGGCCGGAGTCGCGCGCGGTGCTGGACGCCGGTTTCCGCACCGTGATCTCGCACGTGGACGCCTGGTACCTGGACTGCGGCTTCGGGTCGTGGCGCGACAGCTCGGACGGGCACTGCGGACCGTACCGCTCGTGGCAGCAGGTGTACGAGCACCGGCCGTGGAGCGAGGAGGGCGGCGGCGGGGCGGGGGGCGCGGGCGGCGGGGGCGCGGCGGGCGCGGCGGCGTGGCGCGTGGAGGGCGGCGCGGCGTGCCAGTGGACGGAGCAGCTGGCGCCGGGCGGGCTGGACGCGCGCGTGTGGCCGCGCTCGGCGGCGCTGGCCGAGCGCCTGTGGTCGGACCGCGCGGAGGGCGCGGCGGCGGACGTGTACCTGCGCCTGGACACGCAGCGCGCGCGGCTGCTGGCGCGCGGCGTGCGCGCGGCGCCGCTGTGGCCGCGCTGGTGCTCGCACAACCCGCACGCCTGCCTCTAGCCCGCGCCCGCACCGCCTAGCTAGCCAGTACGCGCTCCGTACGAGATGAGGCGCTTCCCTGACAGATCCGCGGGTACTGACGTGCGAGATCCAGAAGACCCTTCTGTTGTACATATAGCATTTAATCGTAGAGTAGACGAGTAGGTAGCAATTGTACAGCGCTTATTGTTATCGTTTGATATAGCTAGCTCGCGGACTCAGCACGCCGCCCGCGGCCAGCTCGGGTGCAGCCGGGACCACGCCGACGCTGTAGTGTAGTGCGTACCGCGACAGTGTTACTGCCATTGAGTCACAAGTATTCGATCATAAATATTCTCATGTTATAAGTAGTTACATAATAAATCGTGTTACATAGCTAGGTTTATGAAGTACGTGATAAGAGACCAAAACTTATTGAAATGCCACTCGTCCCTGCTCGCGAGTGTAGTGGATGTGTGCCCACCAGTGGATCTGCTACTCCAGGCGTTAGCATCACTTACTAAGTCACATTTTGTAATGTATTCAATTCTCTCTTTTAATATTAACAAAACTTATAAATGTTGCTTTGTTTCTGTAATCGGTCGTGTTATTATAAAATTAGATTTTTTGTCTTTAAATTAAGGTCGACTATTGAAGTTAACAACTGATATTAATTTGTAAGTTAATAATTATTATGAATGTAACATTCTCGATTCGGTGTTAAAACTTTTGCTTGTTATTATATTATTATAATCCGAGAGATGGTCAATGGTCGCCTCATAAGAACTTATGTTTACCAACTAACTCTGACATTTTTACAGGATGGGCAGAGCTTTTAGCTAATATTTTATTGTGATAACAATTTGTAAGTTAGGTAGGTAGGTACTGAAAAATTTAGCTATAGTGATTTATAGATGCGTAGTCGAATACGTTGTAAGGATGTTGTTTGCGAGCGTACCTATTTGAGAATATGTTATCATAGTTAGGATCTGCGCGCTTATTATAAGCTAGTAACGCAGGATTGTTATGTGAAAGCGAGACAACGCTCTACACTGTGTGTAGTGGCGTCTCGCTCGCACATCACCAACAATCCTGCTCTAATAGCTCATAGTACAGGCACTGCTAATATTTTGATTGTTACAAATCCGAAAGGCTACGACGAAAATCAACTATATGAACTATATAAATTTCCACGTCTTCATTTACTAAATGGAGCTTTATGTGTTCTAACTTATGGCATAGTTATGCAGTTAAATATCAGATGAAAAAAATTATCTTAGTATTAAGTTTTTAATTGGAACAAAATACTCTTTACTGTCTCAAAACTTCTTAGTGCAGGTATTTAGTTTTTTTGGTGTGGTCCACAATTTTCTGCTGTTTACTACATTGGTGCTTATTACTTGTTACAGAACTAAATGAGCTCTTAAAACCCTCATATCTCCAGTGTCTTATTCATTAATGTTTTTTTTTTTTCAATAAATACTTAAACTACTTACGTGTTGGCCGCTACTATATCTAAACACCTACTAAATATCTAAACTCTTCTCTATTTACCTTGATTCTTTTACGGGACTTTAATTTATTCTTGTAAAATTACTTTCGTGAGACATATTATTTAGTAAATAAGATTATAACAGGTTTACTTCAATATACTTGTTGTCTGAGAAGCACATGACCAGGAGCTCTGGAGCTCATGATGTGGCGATGACATACAAACTGTTCGTTCTTCGAAAAGCAGTTACAATCATAAACTAAGTAACTTGATTTTATAATGACGAATCGATTATGTATTTAGTTTGTAAAATATTTTAAGAGTTTAAATGTAAATTATATTTTACTTTGTATGTTTTCTTATTTACACTAGATCATAATATAAGTTCTCCTAGTCAGGCAGTCTGACTTATATTTGTTTTCTTAGCCATAAGTCAAAATGTCGCATAATTTTATTAGTCGAATTTTCATTGGTAACATGCATTTTCATATTAACCTCTTCAAGCCAATCTGATAGTTTTTACTTTTCCAATTTTGTTATTGCTATTCAAATGATATCTTTAAAAAAAATGATTTTGTCACCAGAATACCGATATCAATTGTACAAAAAAATACGATTTTCGTCCTATTAAAGACCATGTGAAAAAATCTTAATCGTAATACTTAAACATTAAACAAAATGTTGGTATTTTTGTCGTGGTCTTTCTCTTCAGCATTAACTGATCTGCTAATCCTGTTAATAAAACGCAATGCTCAAATAAATCATCAATCATAATTATTTTTATTCAAAACATTATTTTTTTATTTTCGTTTTGAAGTATCCAATATTATTTAATACTGAGATTTTTGTAAATAAATGCGTTTATTTTGTATATTACGATCATATTTATGTTTTTATTTATTGTTTAGTTTAAGTAAAAGTTCATTTTTAATAGAATTTGAAATGGAATTGTTTTTTTTATTCCTTCTGGCTCATTGTCACCGTGCGTAGCAGGACTATAGATGTATACACGTTGTATTAAGATACTTGTGCCGTGCAGACGGCGGACTATTAATCTGGCGGTTTAAAAGACCGCGAACTGTACGTTATGAAGCTAGTCAATAAAGCTTTGATGTCACCGTGAACGTGGTTGCGGCAACCACAATATAAAGCGTGTCAATTTTATGCGGCGGATCAAAAGGAATGATGACTTATATTTTTAATGTCCCACAGGTAGATTAATGTAAAATTGTGAACGTTTTTTTACCTCTTCACTACTACATTGATTAGAAATGTCACATGACTTCATAATCCGTTACAAAAAGCGGTAGTGACGTATCAAGCCCCACCCCTAACATTAATTCGCTTTATTTATGCAGATATTTGTTAATTGATTGGAGGACTAAATAGTTCGAATCAACATCTAATAGTCCGTCCTCAGTTAAGCGCCACTTGAATCTAAATACAACGTCTATGGACCGACTGCAACGTTTTCTAAACCCGTACCTAGCGGATAGATGAGCCAGATATCTCTTCCCCGGAACATGTGATGACAAACAGGCACAATTTTATACATTTTGTATGTAATGTTTGGTGCTATAGTGATTTTCGTGGTGTACTTCTATGAATTAAAGAAAAATATAAAAAAATTGGCAATTTTTATTTCATAACCTCCTGCATAACCTCCTTGCGCAGGAAACAAAGAACACTATGGCGTCGCATTCAAAATCAAAACCCAACTTGTTGAAATTAAAACAATCAATAAAAAAGCAATAAATAATTTATTTATATAACAATTTCGTTCCAGAAATTAAATGTCAAAAAACAAACTACTTCTTTCTAAACATGTTACTCAGCCTTCTGCTTCGTGGGGTGCCCTGTAAAGAGGTAACTTCACATTAGCCATTAAAAATATCACCACTGGGTTAAGTATCTATTTACTACAACATCTATTATCAACATGTCTCATGCAACAGATTTATAAATCTATTTAGAGTCGGATTTGTTACATACAACTTGACCGGAGGGACCGTTTTTCATGATCCTTAATTTGTTAAATTCGTCTCCGTATAGAATCAACATGAAAAATAATAGAAAATTTACCAAAAAAAGTATTTTACGGGAACCGAGATAATACCTACGCGGGTGAAACCGCAGGGTACTCCAAGTACCAAATAAGCTTTAAAAAACTAGGCTAATCAGGGCTTCGAAATGTCGGTCATGGCATGAAGTAACACAAAACTAAGGTCATGTTTTAAGAAGTATGTCGTGCCGAGGCGATATTCGTTGAAGGGACAACTCTTGACATTGTGCAGAGACATGTTTACCTAGGACATGATATCCGGCTTGGTAGACACAACTTCGAGAAAGAAACCCACCACAGGATCCCTTTGGGCCGGTCAGCATTTACCAGACTATCTTGACGTCGTTTTTACCTCAGAGTTTTAAGGTCCGACTGGGCCATAAATTTTCCCGAATACTGAAACGCTAATTAAGTTTAACGCGTAATTAAATGTCTATCTGTCGCTACTTTACACCTTACGAGTGTCAGATACAGCATCAGACTTAATAGGCTTCAAACTAATTGGTATTTTAGTATTCGGCCATTAGTAGCTCAGCGAGCTATGCACAGAGTTTCTTTGAAGTATAAGATCAGTAACGAGATTATCCGGAGAAGAACCGGAGTGACCGACTGCAGAGTTAGTAATGTGAAGTGGTAATGACCGGGTCTCGTTTACGGAAAGCCCGGTGGGCGTTGGAGCAGGCGAGCCCTTGAGTGAAGACCTCGATGACAGTTTGGGATCAAAAACGGGCCGTAAATAACTGTACTTACTTCAGCGGTATCGTTCTTAGAGGATCTGAACAGCGAGCGGAGCCGGGACGGAGTGCTAGTCTTGCGCGAGGGCTGCGGGTCCGCCTCGACGCGGAGAGATTCACGCAACTCGGAGTCCTACACAATACATAATGATTTCATTCTTTCATATTAAGGTATTCAGATGGTGATGAAATTTTCGCATGACTAAAAAGAAGTTTATTCCTGACGGCGTTGTGGCCTCCCTGAATGTTTAAATATTTAGAACTAAGAATTTATTTAAACTTTTTCATACAACAGACATTTATAAATCACATGGGGTGGCCATCTAAACCATTTAGTGTTGGTGTCTGTCCATACAGTCAAGATTCCCTTACAATATGAGGCAAACAAGACGTGCACTAAATAGTATGGTGTAAAAAGTAGTAGTATTAGTAGGTTTCACCTATAATAAGGGTTAATCCGCACTCGCCGCGATGAGTCTGTGGATAGGTGACCATTTCATAACATACCGAGACGTGTTAAGCCGTTGGTCCCGACCGACAAGTTTATCTTTGCAGTCATTAAATCATTACAATTCTGACAACCAGTCTTACTATGCGGTAATGCGACACTGTATTACCCAGTAATGTGTGTTGTAGAAGTTAGATGGGCACTACGGTATTCATCGAATCCGGTAAGGCAGGAAGCCGACCCCAACATAGCTTCAGTACTGACCGTGGCAGAAAGTCGTCCCGCCTGCTTGCTGGGTGTGGGCGGGCCAGGCTTCTTGTACGCGGTGATGCCCACCTCCTTACGCTGCGGCGCCGATGTCGCTGCGTTGATAAACTGAAAAGACAACCCATATCCAATAACCGCATATAAAAAAAAGGGTGCGTGTACATATGTATGCGCGTGAGAAGTTATACTTTACAGTGTTGCGCGCGCATCTTAAAATTTACGGTTATATTTTTTTCATAAAGAGCCTAAAGAAACTATACTATAACTTCAAAAATATAAAAATCTGTGAGGCTGATATTTAAAAGAAACCAGTTTTCATCATTGCAAGGAGTTATCGCAACTTTGTTTATTTAATTGGTATTAATATAATTGATAACGATAATTTTACCTACTTACCAATTTTGCCATGGCTATCGCATAAAAACAATGGTGTTACTTTTGTGTAACATGATGCGCGCGCGCATTTAAATTTCAATCTCGTAATTTTTTCATCACGCGCCTAAAGAAGTATAACTTCAATAATAAAGAGAGCTAACTTAAAACAATTATTTTTCATTGGTGGCAGACTTCTAAAGATAATGGTTTGATTGAACTGAAAAAGTTGCCATTTTAGTTTCTAGAATACCTTCGTGCGCTTTTAACCACCATCCTTTAATAAATTCAAATTACCACTTAATATTTGTCAATTTCTTAAATCACCAAGACTGTCTTCTCTTTCTTTTTTAAAGATATCGACATAATGGCCTCAAGGACTTTTTGTCGGCCGTTATATCTCAAAGGGCAGCGTTTTCGGTAAAAGCTCCGAGTCGAATTGATTTTTATCGAAAAATCAATGCATCAACCCATTTCACAAAAAAAAAACCATATATATGTATATAGATGTAGATTTCTAATATTAGTTTTTTCTAATCGGTTCCGTGGTCCAGATATTACTTTCAACAAACTCACAATCAAATTACTCATAAAAGTCATTTAAACAAAACAAAACACAATTTTGTTGACGAGTCTTCATCATGATGTAATTTCCAAACATTTTGCTATATTTACCTTGATATCTTCCTCATCGACCGCTTGCGCGAACTGCGTCTCGGCGGGGTAGGAGCTCTTGAGATGCGGCGGGCACAGCGAGTTGCGGCGCCTCAACTCGGACAGCCGCTGTCCCGGAGCCAGCGACTTTCGCGGCGTGGCCAGCTCCTTCAGCCAGCGGTTGTCGCAGATCTCGCTCTCCTCATCCGACATGTGAAGCGTGCGGGTCTCTGGACATAACGAGGATATTGATAAATATTGCTGGTCGAGATATAGGCTTTATGTCAAAGCCGTAAGGTTGGTATTCGTAATTTATAGTCAACAGATGTATTTTATATATTTGACTCACAACATGAGATACATTCACTGTAATACAATACTTGTGTTACAATATCTTTTAGGTAAGCACAGCATGTAATGTACGGCAATCGTATACTTTATAGATAAAGGTGTTGGTCCACTGCGGCGCACGATATCGACGCCCACCTAGTACGTATGCCGGCTTGTTCGCCTTTATTTGTTTTATACGTAGTGTGGCCTGATTTGTAGAGGATGTTAAGAATACCATTTTCATACAGTGCCTTAAATACACAGAACTCTCAGAAAGGGTATGAGTGGAAGATGGTAAAGGTACACAGCTGGTGGAAAACAGCTTATGTTTGCGAATAAATGAAAAGGTCCACCTCACATAAAAGTATTCAGGATATAGAGCGAAGTTAGTATAGATAATTGGAAAATAGTTCAAGAATGTTTCACACATGAAAGTTTATACAATAAATAACTATGTTATAATTTTTACCTCGTCTAGTAGCGTTATTGTTGACAGGTAGAGATCGAAGAGACGCTGATTCTGACGGACGGGATGGCTCTTCTTGGGTCGGGACTAGACCAGACTAAAACAAACATAATAAAATTAGTAACAGATGAATCTGAATATTATAATGTGCATCATTTTAATCAGTAATAATAGTAATAAATTCTTTATGGACCCAATGTTTTATACATAAAACTAGAATTCTCTGAGCATTTTTTGTTAATAAAGCCTCAGCTGATGGGACTTGAAATGTGTATCTTTTCGTGTAGAAAACAAAGTTATTTTTTAAATCACTCTTTAAAAATGTCCGCGCAGCGTCGTGTTGCGTCTCATTGTGAGCTGACCCTAAGCCTAGCAGAGACTGGTTTTCCCCTCTGTCTTCTCCATAGCGGAGTTAGCTTTAAGGATGTCCATAATAAAAGTTAATAGTGACATACGGAGTGCACGTGCTGCAGCGACATGAGGGATCCCGAGCGCTGCTTGCGCCGCAGCCAGTCGGCCTCGTCGCGCTTGACGAGGAACTTCTCCCCGACGCTCCACAGCTCGCTGGTGAGGCCGCGGATGTGCTCCTCGTAGGCGCGGCTGGACTCCGCCAGCTTGTCGCGAGCTCGCGCCAGCTCCCGCTCTAGCACTGCTATCTCCTCCTTACGCTTCTCTTTGAACACATCTATCTGCGCTGTGTACAGTTGTTTCTGAAATTAAAATAAAACCGCTGTAGTATAACGTTTAGAGTGATGACGTCGATATCAATACATGCAATCAGGCCATGCAAACATATAAATATTTAAACATAATATTACCTTCGAAAAGCGGCTTCTACATATATATACTATCTACCAAAATGTTTTAATGAACACTCAAAGCGTTACAAACTATAAATAAAACAAAAGCATCCATTAAAACAATTTATTTGACAACAATATAAATAAATTGACTTCACAAGTCATAACAGTCAAACACTAAGCCACACCACTCAGTAATCCATCATAAGGTAGAACCACCACACAACCTGGTATAGCAATATCAACAACAGTATGGGGAGGATACTGACCATTTTAGCCTTCATTCTGTTGAGTTTGTCCTCGTATTCGGCGCGAACTTCCATCACAGTGAGAGCCTGCGCGTCGCGAGCCCCATCTCCTTGCGGTGCTCGCGAAACTTCTTCCAAAAGTTTCTGGAAGGATTTCTCGAGTTCCTCGCACTGCACCTCCAAGCCAGCGTTCTGGAAGCTGGTGGTGGCCAGCGACGAGCGCTCGGAGTCGCTCATGAAGGCCTGCTTGATCTTCTCGCAGGAGATGGTGCGGCCGATGCAGCGCTCCACCCAGCGCTCCAGGTTGAGCGCGCACTCACTCAGGTCCTGCATGGCCGTCGCGTAGCCGCGCTCTAGCTTACACATGCACGCGTCAGTTATCTGCCCGTCTAACTTAAGTATTTCTCGCCTAACTGTTCGCTGAAGGGATATAACCCTACTTAATTTCTGAGCATACAGATCCTTCACCGAACTGAAAGTCTGGAAGCTAACTGACAGCTCACTCAAAAACTTCTTTAGATTAATTATCTCTGTCTCATGAATCCTATTCACTTCAGTCAGCCTGTCCCTTTCCTTCTGAAGACTGAATTGCTTCTCGGAGCATTTTCTCAAGTGCCTGTCTGTAGTCTCAAGGAAGTTTTCCAAGTCCTCCATAGTAATCGAGCCCGCGTTTAAACTACGTTTCAACTCGTTATCGTAACTATTAGCGTTGCCAAAGTTTGTCAGTTCCTTAAGGACGGTATTCGTTTTTATTTCAGCGATCCTCTTCAAAATAATAGCTTGGTATTTGGCAGATACTTTGATAATTTGAGTGGCTCTGTTTTCAGCGACGCTCATCTTCGAGACTTGTTTCTTGAGGTCGGCGATCTCTTCATTCTTCTGGTGCACGATCTTCTTGAGCTGGCTGGAGAGTTGGTGGCAGTTCTCCTTGGTGACGTCAAGTTCTTGCGTCACGTCCATGAGCTTAGTTTCAGACTCGGCTAGCAGGGTCTTCATGTAACAAACGTCACTCTGCAACGTGGTTATAGTGCGGTTCTTATCCTGAATGATCTTTTCTAAATCTGAGATGGTCTTTGAGCTCTCCATGGATGAGAATGTGATGTCTGAAGATGTGTTATCTACCTGATGGTGGAGGTCGCGAAGCTCCTTCTCCGCTAGACCCGAGTGCTTGAGGGCCAGAGTCCTTTCTTTAGTCGCAACTGCAACTGCGAACAATACAAATCGTTTCAATAAGAGTGAATTTAGAGTGGTCCTGATTTATAAGAAAATCATGAAAAACCATGCAATTATGAGCAGAAATGTTTTATAAAGAAAATCAAAAATGTGAATATGCATGCATGTTCATATCAGCCAATCACCGTCCACTGCTGAACGTAGGCGTCCCATGAGATGCATCATGCAAGTGATTATTAGTTTTAAAAATATGTTTTTATACGTACATGTCTCTCTTTGCCCAACAGCCTTAATAAGTTCTTCGTTCTCCTTTCTCAGAATGTGCAAAGCTTCTCTATCATTATTGATTTCTTCTAAATTCTGTTTCAATTCCTGTATAGTTGCAGTTTTATCTTCTATTTCCTTTTGATACTTTTCTCTCAAAACCTTTTCTTCTTCAAACTCTTTAGTTATATTTTTGATAATTGCGTCTTTTTCTTTGCTCATTTTGGATATAATAGCATCCTTAGCTTTGGACTCATCTTCAGATTGTTCCACTTTAGAGAGTACAGTTTTGAGTTCTTTTTGTAAAGATATTATTTCCTTTTGTCTTTCGTCTAGTTCTTTTTCAGCTTTGTCGTGGAATTCTTGTAAAATGGCGCATTTGTTGGCTAAGCCGACTTTCTCATTGCTGGCGTCTTCATTTAATTTTTGATGTATTTTTTGCGCTTCTTGTAATTGCTGTTCCAAGTTCATTATAACTAAAATAAATTCATTAGGTAAATGATTGCAAGAAGAAATTAAGTATGTATAAAATAAACTATTAAATATGAATTAATATGATAACAAGATGGGAGACCGCGAAAGCGAAGGTGGGACGATATAAAAGTAGAAACGAAGGACCGGGATCGCTGGAAATAATGGAGGGAATAAGGGAGGGGCTTATGGCCAGCAGTAAAAGTATAATAATAATAATGTTAACATACCAGTTTTATTTTCTTCAATAATGTCAACCAGTTTCAGATTATCGTTATTTAGTTTAGCGTTCTTTTCACTTTCTTTAGTGTTATTTGAATCTATAGTAGCTTGAACTTTGGTAAGTTTCTCCACAATTTCATCTTTCTCTTTTACCAGTATACCATTCTCTTGCTCTAATACATTTATTTGTTCATGTAGCATCTTGGCTTTCTCTTCCATTTCTTTAATATTTGCTGTTTTTTCTTTGAGCGTGCATTCCAAGTCATCGCTCACTTGATTACGTTCTTGTAATACTCTTTTTAATTCTTTGATTTCATCTCGCAGTTGTATTTCGATAGCGTCTTCTTTTACTTTCAGGGAGTCTTTCAGTTTTTCCAATGAATCAATATCTGAAAACAAAATGAATTTAAATTGTTTGGAAGTGAAAAGTGTTTAGCAAAGAAAAATATATTCAATTCGTCAATGAAATAACACAAAAATATTTAATACAACACGTATTTTTTCTTTATCAAATCATTATTAAAAATACAAAGAAGGTTTGTGAAGACTTTGTAAAAATTGTACCGTCTCGAGATATTTCCGTTCACTGTTTCCTCGTAATTATTGAACTAATCAGAGATTAGAAAAAAAAATTCATCCCTATTCTAAGTGTTAGTTGCCTGTAAAATAATATATTCAAGTACTCATTATAACTTTTTTTGTCTAGCCTATAAATTCCAATTATGGGCAAAGGCACCCCAAGTCCTTCAATTTAACCTTATCCCACGCCATCTCAAACCAGTCTTTACGGCATGCGCCTAAGAGCCTCCACCACTTCCTTATGGATCCCATGCTGGACCTACCCTCAGTGGTCACTATACATCTAGCTGACGTGATATTAACTTACCAGCTTTATATTTTTGTAATTCACTAGACATGTGAACGTTTTCTTCCTGTAATTTCTTAAGACCATTCGTTTTTTCATGCAATATATTCTGTAGTATGACCATTTCTCTTCCGAAATGTTCATTTTGTACTTTTATATCAGATTCAATTTTATCTTTCGCAATTTTTATTTCCCCGATTTCTTTAATCATTGATTCTAGTGAGGCGTCTTTTTCTTTAATTTTTAACTCTAAATGTTTTTTCTCAATTTCTAATAAATCTTTGACATGTTTGTTCTCTTCCTGTAAATTTTCATTGGTTTTTACATGTTCTGCTATGACATTGTTAAGAGTTGTTTTCTGATCTTCCATAATAGATTCAGTGACTGTCACCATGTTTTTAAGTACTTGTCTTTCTGATTCGAAATCGTTTATAAGTTTCTCTATGTTTAACTTTTCATTTTTTACCTCTTCTTCCAAAGATTTTATAGCTGTGAATAAAGTTTGTTACTTTAGTACAAATAATTAATTGAAACAAGCTTGTGGTAATCAAAACTAATTATAATAATATAAATGCATTCGTAACCGTGTATAAAATAGCAGAGTTTATCAATGAAAGAACCATAATGCAATAACTAAACCAAGTATCCTTCCCTGCGGGACACCACCTATTCTCAAAATCAATATACAATTTTTACTGTTTTCATATTTTATCTGAAATATAAGTATGGAAGGCAAGGTTGAATTGAAGTTGCAAACTAAAATATGTTATTTGCATTTGTTAATTGTAACCAATAATATCTGTTTTTAAGTGTGTTATGCACAATTTTATTCGCAAATGTGTTACTTTGACGACACGGGTTTTCATACAAAACCAGTGTAAGGGAATTTCCCCTTTTGTTTTTTATTCCATGTAAATATACCTGAGTTATTTTCTTCTATGGTCTGCTGCAAGCGTTCCTTCTCCTTCCTCGCAGTCTCTAACTCCATCGACTTATCCTTCAAGTAGTTCGTAAGCTTAGTGATCATAACATTCAAGTTATCGATCTGGCATTCATATGTCCGTTTCAGTTTGTCAGTCAAATTTTCATTATCAATTAGTTTTTCCTTCAGAGAATGCACCTTCACCTCCAATTGGAATTTAACGTCATTCAAATCATTGGCAAGAGTTTGATTCTCTTGTTGGACAATGTGCATCTCTCTTGATTTGCTGTCTAATGTTGTTTTGTATGTTTCGGTACGTTTTGATAATTCTAAAATAAATATTGCGCTTGTATTAAAGAGGGTCGCCTTTTTTCGAGAAAAGACTGTTATGGTTGAGCTAAAATTTTTATGGAGAAAGTGAAGAGGCATAGTTAATTAGTTTAGTTTTTAACGTATTAGATTTTGTACAAGAGGGAATTATGAAAGTATTTTATCCGAGCACATGTAAATATTTGAGGACATTATTGTCGCCGCGAGGTTTCCCTGCGTATATGAGAGCTGCAAAGGTTTACATGTAATTACTACACAATTCATTTAAAATCACAATAATGTTAGCAAGTGTTAGTTTAGCATTAAGTTAGGTAAGCAAAATTGGTTTAATCAATAACTAGCTGTGCCCCACAGTTCCCTCGTAAGTTATCCGCGTTGCCGTAAACTTTGTTTCTTTTAATTTTATTTACCATCCTCTTTAATATTTATTCGAAACGGACACAAAACCAATAAACCAAAGATCATGAAAATCCGTCCACTCCTTCATGAGTTATAGGGATTATAAAAAACCCAGCTTTGTTATACATACAATATGTATATTCTAAAGTTAAACATCATGCAAAATCGATCAATTTTTTTTCATGTCTCTTTGGGCAGGTGTTGCGAAATTAACGTTTGCTAATTAATTAAATATTATACAAAATTCATACACCAATAGCCTGGCAAATTCGTTCGTGACTCTCCCAAGGTCAGCGCCCGAATGGATCAGATGACTTTTGTCAGTTGCCCCAATCCCCGTTCTAACACCTAAACCACCCCCGCTGCCTTACATGTCCTGCCGCCCGCATACAATGAAAGTGTCACGTACAATTTCGCCAAGGTAGTGCTTCACATAGCTTAAAGTACTAATACACAAATATTCATAAGACAAGTGTGCAAATTCCAAGCGTAGCCGAGCCTACAACGCGTGCATCATTCAGTATCAGGTTCATAGGACAAACATTAAAGAAAATGGACTCACCAATTTTATTTTCACTCACAACCTGCTGCAGTCGTTTGATCTCCGTCTGCTGCTCAAACAATTGCATCTCTTTCTGTTGCAACACCTGTCTCAGTTCAGCTAACGCACTATTCTCATGTTCCAGAGCTTTCTCCAAATTCTTCCTCATTACTAATTCCGAGGTTATTGTATTAGCAATGTCGAGAAGTACACCACACTTGTCGCCGACAGGAATATCTTTGTTTTCAGATTCCAATATTTTATGTAGCACTTCATTGACTATTCCTTCCTTTTTGAGTCCTTGCACGAGTTTTTCTAATCCAACACTTAGAGTTGTTGAAAATTCATTGATTGAATCTTGTTGAGCTGAAATATTGTAATATTTGATAAAGTAAACAAAACACAAGAATAATATTGAACAGGTTAAAAATTAAATTAATATAATGTCCTTACTTTTGCATTGCATTTGTAAATGTTTCATATTTTCAGCAATATTTTCAAGCTCAGCTTGTCTACTATTGACTACAGATGTATATCGTTCGTTCAACTCGTTTAATTTCGCACTCAAACTATCTTTCTCCGTTTCAATTTCGTCGTGTGCTGATTTCTCGACGCCCAAAGACTTCACGAGTCCCTCTTTCTCAACAAGTAGTAACTCTTTGTCGTTTACAAGAACCTCTTGAATGGTTTTATTTTCAAGTAAATCTTGTTTTAGAGTTTCATTTTGACTAATTAGAGCATCTTTTTCTTTCATACATATGTCTTTAAGAGTTTTCTCATCCGTCAACTGTTGTAGCAACACGAATTGTTCTTGATTTAAAAGGTCGTTGATAGCTTTCTCTTCTTCTTTATTATTTTCAACTTCAATAATCTTTACCTCTAACTGATGTTTTTCTAGCAAAATATTTTCCTTTTCTTTCTCTGCCAATTGTCTTGCAGATTTCTCTTCAACAAGTTGTTGCGTGAGACACTCGTTTTCTTGTTGTAAATTAGTTTTTATTGCCACTTGTTGTAACAACTTTTTTTCAATTGCTCCAATTTGTAATATAAGTACATTTTTTTCTTCTTCAGTCATCTTTCTTCTAGACTTTTCTTCTGCAAGTTGTTGTTTTAATAATAACTTTTCATTTAGCAAGTCATTTTTATCAGTAACAAGTGTATTAATGTCTCCACTGAGATGTGCCTTTTCTGTTTGGAGATTATCTTTCGCAGTCTTTTCTTTTTCTAGTTCATTTTCTAGAACTTCCTTCTCTCTCATGTTAACGGCGTTTTTAATTTCTTCGTGAGCTAGTGACTCCATTAGCTTAAATGCTTCATCTTTATTCCTTTTATCAGCATCATTCCTTTCTTTATTCATCACTTCTATCTTTTCAGTTAGTTCATCTCTGGCATGTTTCATGGCTGCAAGGTTAGTCTGTAAGGTAGCAACTTCATGTGTTAGCTTGCTTATATGTTCTTCTTTCGCCTCGATATTTTCTTTAGATTCCACTTTGTATTTTTCCAAAGTTAATGTTATGATTTCATAGTCCTTTCTTAAGGATTCCAATTGAACTGTAAGCACTTTAAGTTGTCTCTCTAGTCTGTCAATTACACAATCCTTTTCTTTCAGTATAACTTCATGACTACTGTTATCTTCTTCAATAGCAAACTGTAACTGTTCATTTTCTTTCTGCAATGCTTCTATCGCTTGCTTCTTACAGTCATAAGCCTTTTTAATCTCTTGTTGTAATTCATAATTCAAAGACTCTACGTTACTTAGTTTCTTTTGTAAATCTTTTGTCTCAACAGTTTTCTGGTGAGCCAAGTCCCTGATTAATTGATCTTCTTTGCCCAACCGATCTTCAAGTATTTTGATTTCTAAAAAAAAAATGGTTTGTTTTAATATGAACGCTAATTAGGTAAAATAATCACACAAAGCTTTACGCACCTCTGCCCTTCCCTTCAATAGTTTTAACAGCTAAATCATATTCAATTTTTATTTTACTTATTTCACAATTTTTAAGATTAATTTCAGAATTTAATTGACTTGTAATATTTTCATACTTTGTGCACTGATTTTGATATTCTTTTTCAATTTTATTTTTGAAAGAAATTTCTTCCTCTAGCTTTTGCAACAATGACTCTTTCTCTTTATGTACTAGACTAATATTTTCTTTATCAATGTCTAAAGCTCTTTTAAGATTTTCAATTTCATTATTAAGTGTATGTATATGATAATCTTTATTTTTAATAGTTTTCCTAGAATTTGCACTAAGTTCTTTGATGGATTTTTCTGTATCATTAAGTTTACCCATCAATTTAGACATTTCTGTGTCAAAACTTTTTTCAAGTGCTGAATATCTTTGCTTTTCTCTAGTCATGTTTTGATCTAAGCTTCGTATTGCTAGAAATGAAATAACTATAGTATTATAAGCGCCACAATATTTACATGCATAATTTTGATTATAATACTCACCTTTTTTGTTTTCATCAACGGTTTTCGTCAATTTTTCACACTCCGCCTGCAGTTGTGATATCTGTTTGCATTTTGCAGCCAATTCTTGCTCAACTTTTGTTTTCTCATTATTCAGTGCTTCTAGTTTGTTTTGCAAGTTATCTTTCTTAGCCGTGATTTTATTTAGTTTATGATTTATTATATCAATAGTCTCATTTGCATCAGCAAGCTTATCCTGGTGAGCCTGTTTAGCAGTTTCCAGATCATGATTAAGAAGTTCAATATTTTTATTCTTCTCAGCAACATCTTTATTCAATCTCTCCAAATCTTCATTTAGTTTAAGAATATCAACTTCTAATCTAAGATTCTTATTTTTCTCTTCTTCTAAGTACAAGTCCATTGCTTGAATAGTATTTTCTTTGTCAGATACTTCTGTTGTCATTTTCGCGAACTCATCACTTAATTTATTTAGTTGGTCAGAGAGTGCCACTTTAGCTTTCTGCAGTTCCTGAAGTTCATTTTGTAGACCTATATTGAAGTTTTTCTTGTCTTGTAAATTTGTCTGCAATGAATTTACTAATTCATTACTTTTATTTAACTCAAATATCAGTCTCTCAACTTCTAAACGATGAGCATTTTCGTGAAGTTCCATTTCCTTGTGTAATTCAATGAATTTAAGTGTTTGGCTGTTTATTTCAGCCTCCAGTTCAGATTTGCACTCTTCTAAATGTGAGCAGTGGTATTTAAGGTTAGCGACTGATTTCTTGAAATGATCTATTTCTTTTAATACTGTAGTAATGTTGTGTTCAAGACTCTGTTGCATAGCATCCATCTCATGAGATTTGTTTTGTAACTTGCTCTCAGCCTCCTGTTTCTGCTTGTCCAGCTGTTGCATATTAGTGTGGTACTTGCTTGATAGCTCCTTTTGCTTTCTCAAGTCCATTTGCAGATTTTCAATCACTTCACCCTTGTCAAATACATTGTTCTGTAACTCAACGAGTTCATTGTTTCTGTTTAATACTTTTTCATTTAACTTCATCATTTGGTTTTCGTAGGTTTCTCTCATGTTGAACCTTGCGTGTTTTTCTGTTTCAATTTCTATTTTCAAGTTTTTGATAATGTTTTCCAATTTGGCAGTCTCGTCCGTCAGACTCTGCAGTAGCGACAATTTCTCCTCTTGCAGAGTCTGTATCTCTTGCATTTTCTTTTCAATAACAATCCGCGTGTTGTCGTTATTTTCTTTGATCTTTTGTTCAAGTTCATTGATCTCATTGTTTAATTTGCTAATATCATCGTTGTAAAGGGATTTTAATTTATTTTTTTCTTCAATTTCCTCGTTAATACGATGTCTGAGATTAAATATGTCATTATCTCGCAGAGACAATTCTTTTTCGTAGGTTTGTTTGTCGTTGTCATTTTTGTGAGAAAGGTCGTTCAATTCATCCTATGAAAATAGATCATAATGAAAACATAAATATATTGACTTAAAAAAAGACAGGCTCAAGATATTTCTCTTTAGTATTGTATAAGACTTGGTGACCAACCTGTAACCGTTGTAGTTGCTGCTTAAGAGCTTCAACCTTGGCTCTTTCTTCAGCGAGCTGAACTTCAATCACATTCACACAGGCTTCGCTGCAGACAGCTGGAACAAAACAATTGCTTCAACTCAAGGACTTGCCTCTATGCTGCACTTATCTCATATGTAATATTTTATGCATAGAAATTCCATTTACCAATCTTCTTAATCATAGTCTAACGGTTGAATCTACTTTTGGTGACACACACTACAATGGTGTTAGGGCGACGGGAGATGTAAAGCAGCGGGGCTGCGCGCGGAACGAGGGGCCACTGTCGGTATATTCATTCGATTCATTTGGGCCATAGCGTCCCCCGTCACTTGTGCTGGACCATGATTGTATCGCGAACCAATTTGACACGTTATATTACAACAAGTGACATTATAATAATAATAACGGCCTATACACGTCCCACTGCTGGGCACAGTTGACACACACTCTTCCCAGTGACATTATTCTATTCAAATGAAGGAATCAAAAACTTTAACTTACAGACATTATGCTGCAGCGACTGGATACTCGCGTCAGGGTCATCACACTCTAGCAGGCTGGTATCAAGACGGTTGAGTCTGTTATGCTGCCGCAGCTCTGTTACCAGTTCCCTGAGCGACTGCATGTGACGACGCTCCACGTCCAACTCCTCGGCTAGCTGGTTGGCGCGAGCACACTCCTCCTGTGTGAGGGATAGCCACTTGTCGCGGTCCTGTTTCAGCTGCTCCATCTATGATTATTACAGAATAATACTAGATCACCTTAAATATTAATGTAGGTACTAAATAACTGCTAATATAAATTGTAGAATTAGACAACTAATGGATCAGCCCTCATATAATAGTATAATTATTTAAATCTGCAGTCTTGTCTGTCTGATATCATGGACTGTAAAAACAAAGACTTTTTAATTGTTTTCTGAGGTTTAAGTGAATGTTAGACATTGAAATAAAACTACTTTTAAACGGATCGCGTTGTATTTCGATTTTAGGACCCGAGTACCCGACGTTTCGACGCCTTTGCAGGTAGTGACAAACTCACAATAACATAAAAGCATCAAAATAAGCGATAGTATCCGTTTGAAAGTAGTTTTATTTAAGACTAAGTTGATTGATCAGTTTTGGAGATCTTTTTTTTGTTTAAGCAGGCAACAGGTTCATCATGCATCCTTAGTTGTCACTGCTTGTGGTGGCGTCTTGGGTCGGATCGCCTCCTTCCCTTTAATATGGCGAGGAAGGTGATGGCTGACTCTTGTACTCGTAAACGGGTCCTGCTTGCGGTGACTTGTCGGTCTATTGACCTTCTATAGCCGGAATAAAAATATATCCGTAACCGTATGACGTATCCATTTCACAAGTTTCGAATAGTTTCGGATAAGAGTGGAGATAAGCTTAAAAAACAACATGTTTTTGTTTCACCGCTCGCGCACCACGTGAATCTTGCAATTCGTTTGTTATTTCTAGTCATTAGCCTCGTTCACAAATAATTACTTTTTTATTAAGGAGCTCATAATTAATTAAATAAAGTCTTGTGTTAAGTAGGTATTAAAATTGTTTACTGTACACAAAATGCGACCAAAATCTACTTTAATTATTCTAGGTTTAATTACTATTTCTAATATCTGTAACCAAATCTATCCCAAACTAACGGATAAGCCGAAATAATTACACTTCTGTAACCCATCTGAAACCAATATTATTTTATTCCAATGTCCAAAACTGTATCCAGGTGCGAAATATCATATCCATAGCAACTCTGATAATTATACCTATCGACCTCAAACACTTGCTCATTTGGCATTCTTTCTTTCTTTATTATTGTACAATTGTTTTTTATTTTTTGAGACGATTCTCCGTACCTTAGCTTTATACGTATCCCTTTCATGGACTGCATCGTCTAGCGTCTCCTGTGTCCTTATCAGCCGTTCCTCCATGTCCTGCAGCTGGCGCTCCAGCTTCACAGAGGACTCGGCCTCCGCGTCCTGCCCGCGAGTGTCTTGCTCCTGACCGCAACACATTGATATCTTCGCCTTCAAATTTACTATGTCCAGCTTGTATTGTTCTTTATCCTTCACTGCCAAATTTCAAAACTTATCATAATATAAATTAAAATGAGGGTTTTTACGAGTCAAAAATCCGCTAGGTTTGCTAGTGTCGCATATGGAATATCTGTCAATTGCCACCAATCGCAGGCCAGTAGCTTGTCTCTAATTCAGCGTTGCCAGACCGTACCAAAAAGTACGGTTTTCCGTACTATTCATCACACAACCGTACCACAACCGTACCTCAGTGTAGACCGTACTTTTTTCGTACCTTTTCTATATTAGTGATTTACAAACTACAAAGGGTAAAAAAAAAAAAATCGCCTTCTGTTTTTCTCAACATTCTGAATTTGCGTTCAAAAACCTATTTCTTCCAACCAAATAAGACTTGGCTGTTTAGATTACATTCCTTGGCTTTCGTCCTCAACAACGATGAATTAAAAAAAAAAAACAGAACAAACAGAATATAGTCTGCGGGACCGATGACTATAGTCAGTCTGGAACCGAGATCTAACTAAAGATATCTCGTTCTCACAAATATGTACTTTTAAAAAGTGCGATAGGGATAGAGATAATTTGATCTCGTCTTTTTATGGTCTATCGGCTTACATGATAAGTGAGGGGGCTGTTTACAAACAAATCTTTTCGTTTTGGTTCGGTTGGTTTGACTGTTACTCGTTTTGAAGTTTTTTTTTATTAAATAACAAACTCTCTGACCAAATAAGTCCCTATTTAGTTTAGTCTAAGTTTAGTCCCGTGGTTTACTATAAACCTTATCCTCAAATTGAGGAAACACTAAGAATCTCGAGACGGAAGAAAAGTTAAGTCAAGGTAAGTTGATGTTGATGATAGTTTGCATTTTTCATGTTTTTTGTTTGCACTGCAAGAAGGCAAAGTTGTATGATTAAATGACAATGCTATTATCTTATTTCTTTTCTTATCACCACTGCCAAGGTGTGGTTTATTGCCTTTTATTCATTAATAGAGATATTGACTAACAACTTAAAATTTTACAAATTATCTGTTCCGATCTGATGGTCAAAGGTAGAACTTTATTTAATCGCCTTGAAAGTTTGATATCTAAATAAATTATTTAAAATTAATAATCACCACTAGCGTCAAAACGAAACAGATAAGTTTGATTTTGAAAAATGTACGTCCTGTTTTTTAATGTTTTGTTGGGGTTGCCATCTTGTGAAATAACAACCGAATTTGGATAATTCCGGAGCATTTACGTATATCACATAAATTCATTCAAGTATTTGGGTATTTGACAGTTGTAACGATGAAACATAAAGTATGTTAAATATGATAGCTTGTAACCAAATAATAATTACACAATAGGAGCACAATATATTTTGAATATTTTATTTTTGCAAAATAGATTTTTGACTGAAAAGATGCCTTTTTATCGCTAATTGTATTCGCGCGAATTTTAAATTAATAAATACTTTTTTTTGCTATTAAATAACACTTTTCTTCGTAAAAGCATGATTGTAATAGGTTTATTATAAACGTACGTAAGTTTTTAAATATTTTTTCGAAGGCTGTCAAGTAGCCAATTGTATGCATGTATGTGATTCTAATA
Source organism: Plusia festucae (assembly GCA_950381575.1). Lineage (NCBI taxonomy): Eukaryota > Metazoa > Arthropoda > Insecta > Lepidoptera > Noctuidae > Plusia > Plusia festucae. Next base: position 3,749,245 of record OX494447.1, read on the forward strand.
TTTGAACTTATTATATTAAATAATACGAAATTAAACTTTATTTTAATATTTTTTGTTTCATAACTTTCTTTTCTACATTTTTAATAAGAAAATTGTTAATATTTTATTATGGTGTACGTATATACTCCGTTAACGGTCAAAGTAACAGTTTGCGGAATGCTCAGAATACAATGTATCAGATAGAAATGAAGACAATTGAAAATCTAAGTTATTTAAATTGTTACTTGGACTAGAAACTTTCATGAACAGATGACGCCACCCGTCACATGCTTATATAGCATATATATTTATATTGTTTCTATTTAGTGAATTACGCAAACTTACCTTCCCTTTTAAACTAAACTATATATCCGTACCTTTGCATGGAGCTGTGTGTGATGGATGGCATGTTTTTTTGTCTAAACGCAGGTGTCGGGAAATGGACAGATTTATAACGAAGCGAAAACGTAGCCCTCCTGATAATAATAGCTCTCAAAATAGTAACCAGCCTACTATACCTGGTCATTCAACTAAGAAGAAATGTTTAAGTCCTCGTATCCCTGGCCCTTCATGTACTGACGCACTAACAAAACCTACCCAGCCACAAGAATCAAATCCTTCCGACGACTTCAGTCTGCTAGACAAACCAAATCCATCTAACAAAAAAAAACCACAAGCCTTACTTGATACTTGTAACGAAAATGAAGAAATCCAGATAGCAACAAGTAATGACGAGCATAAAAAAAATATTCCAACCAAATCTAAAAAAGCATCGGATAAGACTGAAAAACATTTATATGTTTTTAGCGAGAAATGGTTAGAAATTAAAGAACTCTCAGAGTGGCTAGTTTCAGACACAGTTAAAGGCACAATCAGTGCAAAATGCAAATACTGTCAAACTACGTTACCCAACCACAAGCCGCACTTGATACGGCACTCTGAAACTGATAAACACAAATCAATAATGAAAGCCATTAAATCCACATCAAATATTAAAGAATCATTAAAACCATCAGATGAAGATCTCTCAGCAAAAAGAGGTGAGATTAAAATTGCTGCAATGCTGGCTACAAATAATTTACCATTCCTCTTATCAGACACTCTAGTTAGCTTAATAGCGGACATTTGCCCCGATTCGAAAATTGCTCAGAAGATGAAGATGGGTCGTACGAAAGCAACAGCAGTTGTAACACAAATTTTAGGGCCCAGTCTTCGAAGTACTTTGCATGATTATTTAAAACAACCTGGTAATTTCTTTTGCCTAATAATGGACGAAACAACTGATGTTGGTACAAAAAAACAATGTGCAATGACAGTGATATATTGTAACAAAGAATTTAAAATAGAAACAGAATTCTTCGATTTACTGGAAATGGCTTCAGGTACGGCTGATGACTTGTATAACGCATTAATACAGAGCGTTGAAACTAAAAAAATCCCACTAGAAAACTTAGTGGGATTTTCTTCAGACACGACGAACGTGATGGTCGGCGAATATAATTCTGTCTTCGCCAAATTGAAAGAAAGACTTCCTAACATAGTGTGTGTCCGCTGCTCTTGCCATATGATTCATTTGGCTGCCTCTAAAGCTTGTCTAAAGCTGCCAAAATCAGTAGAAGATATGTTACGGAACATTGGCTCCCATTTCAGCCGCAGCCACAAACGACAACAGAGGCTTGCAGAAATGCAACGCTTCTACCAAACAGAAATTCATCAGATTCTTTTGCCGGCAACAACTCGGTGGCTTTCTTTAAAGGCATGTGTCGACCGAACGCTGGAACAGTATCCTGCACTGGAAGCCTATTTCAGACTAGAAATAGTGGAAGATCCGTCCAGAATAACTGAAAGTATCATTTTCAGTTTGCGTAACCAGTTTACAAAATTTTATCTCCAGTTCATGGCATATGTGCTACACCTGCTAAATGACTTCAATATTACTTTTCAGTCTGAATCGCCATTACTTCATAAACTGAAACCTGCGGTAGAAGGGCTCATCCGCACAATTGCAAGTAACTTCATTGATTTACATCACGTCAAAAACACGCCTCCTCTAGAGATCGAACATAAAAACCCAAGGTTGTACTTGCCTTTGGAAAATTTGTACCTTGGTGATCTTGTGAACTCAAGCCTCAACGAGGTTGAAAATGATGTTAGAAGAGAGGACCTGGAAAGATTCAAACTAGATTGCTTGGCATTTTATGTTGAAGTTATAGAACAAATAAAACAAAGATTTATATTTACAGACCCAATATATGACATAATCCAAATAGTCCAACCAAAAATTATAAAATCGTTTGATCCACAAATGATAACTTCAATTTTAAACAGATTTCCTTTTTTAGCCCCCACATTTCTGAATAAAAGTGCATTAATAAACGAATGGCGGGAGTACTGTTTATTAGATCTGGCAAGTGTGGACGACAGTATATCGATTCAAATGAATGCTGCTGATTTTTGGACAAAAATATTTAAATTAAAGGACATAGGTGGCACAGAAAAATTCAAAAATTTAAAAATCCTGATTGGATTCCTATTAATTCTGCCTTTTTCTAATGCCTCAGTGGAAAGAGTATTTAGCAAACTAAAGCTGATAAAGACTGAACATCGGAATCGCCTCAATACCGAAACTATTGCTGCATTAATGGCTACTAGTTCATCTATACAACAACAAGGTGGTATACAAAATTTTGAACCCACCTCTTCGATGTTAAATAAGAAGATAAAGTACTCAAATTAATGTGATTTAGTAGTGATGGATTTGGCTGATAAAGTTAACACCTAAATACAACATCAAATTACCTTTTTTGTAAATTATGAAAACGAATAATTTCGAGATAAATAAATGCTTATCTGTAGAGAAATATTACTAATTTTGTAGATTGAAATGAAAACTATTAACTTGCCTTGAGCATGGGTGCAGGCTAAGTATTAAGTATTTTGAAATGAATTAAAGCATATCTACAGACAGAATGACACATATCCAAACTATTGGAGCTTCAAGCATGTATTAGCAGGTTATTTATTAATAAACTCCTGGTAAGTTAAATAATTATTTTACGATTACAGTCTGTCGAGAAACTAATAAAAAATAATGAGACTCATACTTTCTTCAACTTTCTGTCACATTTGGCACTAAAATATGGACATAAATTACTTAGATGGAATTTTCTTAGTTCCTAAAACACTCTTTTCATAATTTTTTTGACAAACAACTTGTATAAGTAACAATAATATAAGTACTTGTATAAGTATAACAATATTTTCAAATTCAAAATGATTCCAAAAGACAACTCCAGCGCGCCCTGTCGAGAACTTTGAATACTGAATTGAGGTGTCTTTATGTTCGATTCCCTATCGCTTTTTTTCCAACCTATGGTCGCAGACAGCCAACTCGAAGGAAAAAAAAACTGATCTAGTTTTTGCAGAAGTATCCCGACCCAACCGTACCTTGAAGTTAAAAACCGTACCTTTTCAGAAAGCCAACCGTCCTTTTTTAGGATATCATACTGGCAACACTGCTCTAATTGGTGGAGAATGATAGATACACCTGATGCACTACTAGCAACTCTAGCGGATTTTTTACTTATAAAATCCCTCATTACACATAAATGTAAAAAAACAACTGTAATTGCACAAAGATAAAGATGTCACGAAAATTGATACACACACCATGTGGTTTGACTTGCGCAGTAGTCTGTTGTCTGGTTGCCAAAATACAGGCTCTACCTAGTTTGGGATCAGATGGCCGTGTGTGAAATCATCATCTTAAGATAAAAATAAATTTTGTTGGCTATGAACTAAGTACACCCAAGGATTTCATACATTTGAATGCCTTATATTACAAGCCACCAATCTCTTAATATTATTATTATTAACTTACATAATGACTCCATCCTAGCGTTGTTTCTAGCCAACTCCTCTTGCAGATAATTACGGTCAAAGCGTTCTGCATCCAACGCAGCCTGCAGTCTTCTCACTTCCCCATGTAAGGAGCGGAGTGCAGGCGGTGTCTCCGCCACCATGGCATGTCCAGGCTCCAAGTAAGCCATGTCTAAGCCGCAAGCTTCTGTAAACAACATTAAGTGAAACATAAATATATGCAAAATTCTACTTTCTACTTTAGTACCTATAACAGATGTGAAAGTTTCTATTTGATTTTTATGCAACATGAATTTTAATAAAAACTACTCAATTGTATAACACCTATCAGAATAAAATGTTAGTTTTAATATAAAAATGATAAGTGTAGGATATAAATAAACAAATATTCATAATAATTTAAAAGTAATATTACTTTATACTAAATCTGTCTGTTTTTTATCTATACAAAACTGTTACAAAACTGCCTGTAGAGCCGAACATTCATTAAAATTTATGAATTAAAACTATTAAAGTAGTATGTAGGTCTTTCTGTTAAATAATCTGGTTCCCTGACATGACAGCTTACTAGGGTTGACAAAATTTTTGACTTTGATATTTAATTAAATTATTATGGGGTATTTTGTAACACATTATATCCCAACACAATACCCTGATTATCTGTCATATAATCTAATCAATATTTTTCTCCGAGTTCAAATTGAAACAATGTAACCCTGAGTTTTGATCAAAATAAAGTTTTGTACAGAAAAATAGCTGCTATAAAGTGTTGGAATAGATTAAAAATAATTACATTAATTTGGTAACAGAATGTGAAGTATAAAATTATGCAGGACTAACAATCAGTTAGGAAAACTGCCTGAACTAGACTATTTGTTTTTTTTATAATAAATAACTACTAATATGTGAGTAAGTGTTATAAATATTATAAATATACCATCTTAACTCTAACTAAACTCAATAACTTTCTAATGAAGTTGAAATACAACTGATTATTAATAATACTTTGTGTTCATTCATCCCCACAACATATGGTCAGTGAACCACAGCTGCCACTTACAAACTGACAGCTGCAAACTGCCATAAAAAATTGCACACACCCTTTAAGCCCTTTCATTTTTTGCTTACTCACATGAGGTGGTTACTGACCTAAGTGACATAATAACAATAGTCAATAAAGTTTAGGATTAATAATAATAACAGTTTACCTGTTATAGCCGCCTTGACATCCCTGCATGTGACAGGGGAACACTCCATGAGGCTCTTACTGAACTTGAGTATGATCTCCTGGTCATCACCACTCAGCTTGCTGCACATAGCGCTCTTTATGTCCACATCTTTAGAATTAACGCACACAAAGAACAGAAGCAGAGATGCCACCAGGTAGACCTCTTCCTCATTAGTCGCCTCGACTGTTCCATTTTCAAATTTAAATTCTGGAAACTTCTCTAAAACGAACTCCTCAACGGTGTGTGCTTGTAGTATGGACGACTTCGATTCGTCCAAGTTGAAATTTTTGCGTAAATGAGATATTATGGTCAATAACGATTCTGTGTTAACGGTCCTATCATCTTCGTCAGTTTCAATGAAATAGCAGTTAATCTGCAATACAGGAACAGAGGTTTGAGCTTTAAGATTCTAAATTCTAACAACTATAAATCAAAGACGTTAAAAAAAACATCTGCTACTTACCCAGTTAGTGATGATAAGCTTCCATTTTTGTAACATGGTACACATTTAATAATTTTTGTCACCAGTTTATTACTTTTAATCTACCAAATTTTAATCCCATGAGAATATAACGAAAATACTAATAAACAAACAATTTCATAACAGTCGATTCAATGAAATGTTGTTATTCACCGTTGCAGTTTGAAATTCTGATTTCTTTTTCAACCGTTGGTAACAAATGTCAATGTCAGTTGTAATCAAAAAGAATATCCTCCATAGATACAAAAGGAGGCGCTTTAATTAATCTTGTTAATTTACGCGCTTTATTTTACAAATCTATAAAATCGTTTTAAAACGATGTTACATGCGTCTTCTCATTTGCTGATGATTTCATTTCAGCTGATGCTGTAAATCTGTAATATCATTAGATGAAAGAAAAGGCATGCTATTTTATTTATGGATTATGCTGTAACTTTTGTTTGGTCAGGCAGGAAAATTGCCCAGCCGAGTCCAATCTTCTATTTTTATTTATTTCAATTTTTAATAAAATACTCGAAAATACATTCTATTAGGAAGTAGTTTTTTCTATAAGATCACAGCGTAGATTCTCCATATAATATCTCACAGTGGTCCAAAGACAAGAGAAAATAATATTACATTTGCTGATATAAAAAGTCAAATCTGTCAAGTGTCAAATAATCTTCGATTGACTTCAATCAAATTATTTCAAATAATTTTATTATTCTACTTCCCTAATTCCCTTCCTTGGTTCTGTTTATCTAAAAGTCTACTTACTGTTTTTAATAAAATTAATATACAATATTCCATTATGACTGCAACGCGTGCTGCTGGTTTAGTTATCTTTAGAAAAATAAATGAAGTTGTACAGTTTTTGATGTTACAAACTTCTTACGGAAAACATCATTGGACTCCACCAAAAGGTACCAAATAACTTTGTCAAGCTACAAATTCGTTCTTTCAAATCACCATGTTAACAGAAAAGTTTTCTTCTCATCGTCACATTCTCTAATTTAATTATACATCTGTTATATCACTGTTCGGTATAGCTACTGGACTAAAGCGTAAGAATATCAGAACTTTTTTTATTAACATAATTACAAGCTATCACATATAAGTACCTACTCCTAATCCGATTATGAGGTAATAATCCTAGATGACATATTTAAGATCTTGCTTAATCAATCAATAAGATCTTGCTTCTTCTTCTTCTTCCTGCCCTTATCCCAATCATATGGGGTCGGCGCAATGCGTATTTTCCTTCCATTCCAAGATCTTGCTTCTATGTGTGTCAAAAATAATACAAAGATAACCCATTTTGTACTACCTACAGCTATAATGTTACTCAGGTCATGTTGATCCTGGAGAATCGGATTGGATTACAGCCTTGAGAGAGACAAAGGAAGAAGCTGGCTTGTCAGAAGATGATTTGGATGTAAGTCTTGTAGAAAGTGGACACAACTCCTTAACTTCAAAAAATTTAGACCCCATGCTAGCTATTTTTTATAAAGTTTATTTTTATTAACAAATAAAAGTGAATCAACCAGTCAGAAAAGGAGATATATTATTATTTGAACAGTCCAATATGTTTTCAGGTTTACAAGGATGTATCAAAATTATTAAACTATGAAGTGGGAGGGAAACCAAAGGTTGTTGTGTACTGGCTGGCAAAGCTTAAGAATCCAGAGATAAAAGTAACATTGTCAGATGAGCACCAAGACTTAAAATGGCTCCCATTGCAAGAGGCACAGGAGATTTCAGGGTATGAGGACATGAAGGTTTTACTTGCTGAGTTTCATGAGAAAGCTAGAACACTGTTTTGAAATTTCACAGATTGCTTTCATGAGTCAATTATGTTGTAAGCTGAAATTCAAAATAAAAATAAATTTAGTAACTGGTAGTTTTATTTTATACAGCTTGTACACAAGGTGTATATTTTTTGTAAAGCCTGAGTGATTTAGATTATTGTGGATATTAATTTCCTGGCATCATAAAAAAATGGGCTACCTATTTTTTATTTAAAAACTACTTATGCATGTTGTGCACCAGTAATAAATACTTTAAAGTTTTAATACATGGGAGACAATAGGGTACAAAAGTAATTACAAAACAATTATCATTAATTTCAAGCAAACTGTTTTCTACAAACATGGGTTTATTTTTATTATATCTATCTATCTATATATATAAAAGAAAGTCTTATTAGTTACACTATTTATAACTCAAGAATGGCTGAACCGATTTGACTGAAAATGGGTATGGAGGTAGCTAAGAACCAGGAGAAGGACATAGGATTTTTTATCCCGTTCCCGCGGGACGTGACATAAGACGTGGTATAACAAAACGCAACTGACGTAGAATAACAAAATACTATGCCGCGACCAAGATCTCTAACGGCCCGTTCACGACCTTGCCGCTGTGAGCGGCAGCTAAGCGCGGGGCGGCGAGCGGTAAGATCAAAAGTATGAAAATGTTTGAAGCACACCACGAGACGCCGCTCATAGCGAAAACGCGCGCGGTTTTATCCGAGCGAATCGCTACGGCGGCGCGCGGTGCGGTGAGCGGCAGGAACAAAAGTACAAGCGAATGAGTGCGACGCCACGAAACAGAGCGGCGCGGCGTGGACAGCGGTGTAGAAGTGGACGTACTCAGAGGCGTAATTAAAAACAAAAAAATAGACAATTTTGTGGCGGTTATGGATACCGAGGCATTTATTACAGACATTTTTAATCGACAGCCTATATTGATGTCAAAACATCCCCAACAAAAATATAAAAATATCTTATAAGAAGGTTGTGGGAATAAATTAAACAATGTTTTAATTTTTATATCTCTCATATTAATTATTATATCTCTATTTAATGTTTATATCTCTCATATTAAGAATGTCTTGTTTTAAAAATGTACTGCTTTCTAAACATAGAAGGGATAATTTTGATAACGCCATGATTTTGAGCACGATTTGACTCCCTAAATACGTCCACGGCGGCCGCTACAACCTGTATAATCTATGGCTACCGCTACTGAGGTACGTGGCGTGCATTTCGCACCGCTCACCGACGCCGCACCGCCCGCCGCGCCGCGCGCCGCTTAGACCGAAGTCGTGAACGGGCCGTAATGCTGAGGCGGAACAAAGTTCGCCGGGTCAGCTAGTTACTAAGTAAATCTACAGAAGACTGAAAACTATTAAAAGGAATTGATATAATGAATAAATTGAATTCACCATTCCGTCTTATTTTTATCTATAGTCTGTTCATCTATACTTGTCCAAACATGTAAACAATTATGGCGTATGTAAGAAATGTCAATAAAATTAGTGATGGGAAACTTTGTGTGATCTATTCAGAATTGTAAACTAATTGTGGTAACATACATTGTGTGATTTTTGAGAAAAATCGTGATTTGTAATTGACGTCGGTTTGTTTAATATTTGTGACAAGTATAGATGAACAGACCTTACTCTCTTTAATTATTTTTGAACGAAAAAAAAATAGATTGGTGTAATTTATTGAGCTACCTACGAAGATTGTTGTAGGGAGAACCCAAAATGCATAGTCAGTGTATATACAATATGTAACAAAACCCCTGTCCGATCCCTAAGACTATTATTCGGTACCGTACTGCGAACACATATAGGTACGTAGCCATTAAATGGATTGGAGATTTTTTTTCCATTTGAAAATAATTAAATCAAAATAAAAACTGATCCAAGGCAACAGCAACTCTGACCGCTCCTCAAAGTTCACGTAGGTACTTTACTACCTTGCAGCTTTGTGTCAAAGAACTAAAGAAGTCGCCTATGCGAGACGGTTCATGAACTGTACCACGAATACGCCTTTATTGGATCGGACAGGGGTTTTGTTACATGTTGTATATCTCTCTCTCCAGTATCCATCTAGGGTTCTTTCTATAACAATTATGAATGATTCGGGCACGAAATCGAAGGGATTTTACATGAGAATCTACATAGTGGTTCAAAAAATCTTGGGTAAAGTTTTTTAAGAGTTGGTAACATTAGACAGCGAATGTCAAAATCAAATAGAAATAAATGTCACGTTGATCGATACTTAATGACACTGACTGACAGTAATGCAAACTGGCAACTATGGAGAGAGGTAAGGAGGGCAATCTTATATGGGAGAAAAGTTGAAAAAGTGTCCAGTTGTATGCGCTAAATAACAGTTCCAAAATCCTCCAGAATGGCGCTGGTGTGTCCAAAGGGTATGGTATGAATGTAGCAATTTGTAAACGAAGTGAAGTATGTCGAGTTAAACAATTTAATATTATTATCGACCAAAGTAGTTACTTATTGAAATTTCAACTACTTGCGTAGTTCAAAATAATGTAGTAAATATAACCTTGAAGAATTTTGATGAGAAAACTTGTAGCTGGAGTGATTTTATTTCGTAAACTGTGAATAGTACGTTGATTGACTTTTTATTAGCTTCCTTTAAAATTTACCCTGATGCAAATGTGGCGCCATCCTAATTTAATACATTTTGACGGACAATTTTCATGTACGCAGATTGCCCTCCTTACTTCTACCCTCCATAGGTTTATATTTATGAGACAGACACTGACAGTGACACTTGACAGACAGTACAGTGCCGGCCCGCCTACTTCTTACGGATCTCGTACGTGTAGTGTGTACAAACAAAACGAATTTTTCAGGCAAATACTTGCGTGTTGGTTATTATTTTAAAATACACTTTATATTTTACAAGTACAGAAACAGAATTATAAATAGTTTAATATATCAAGGTATGAAAACATGGATAACATCGACGACAAAAAACCATCAAAGGGAATCAACTCAAACAAGGATTGTAATATTAAGATTAAAGGAAAAAATCGCGGGAAGAAGCGTAAACGGTAAAATCTTTGTAAATTTTCTATCTTTATAAACACTTTTCTTGCCATAACATGTCTATAAATTACTTCTCGGATGTCCAATTGGCTGAGATATAACTAAAGCCCTTTTCAAGTACTCCTTTGGATATTATTATAATTACAAATATTTAAATACTTCATAACACTAAATATACACTGGGACTGGTACACTGTTGAACTTAAAAAAAACAATTTAATTTATCAATTTTATCTGGTTTTATCATAAAGAAAGACTAGATTTATTGTCATAAAGAAAGGTAGAATTTATTGTTCAGTTTCTTAACATTATAATTATTTGAATTTTTAAAGAATTCAGAAGAATATATTTTTTATTTTGTGTATTATAAATTTTATTCTGTTTTTTTTTTTAAATTTTCTCACATTTAATATAAGGTCAAAAATAAAACTGTTAATAAACATCACACAGTGAATCAAGTGAGAGTAGCAGTGAATATGAAGATGTTCTCCCGGACAACACCCTGGAGATGGAGAAGAACCTCCATGCTTCAGCCATGAAGAACAACTTAGATGACATCAGTGTCAGGAAAATACTTAAGGTATTCCTTCAACATAATTTTTAATTTTCAACCTGAATTTTTATTAATAAAATTATATAATAATTGAATTTCTGGGCTTAAACGAATTCCACACATTGTTAAAGTTTAACTGCGAAAGAATCTAGAATAGATTTACTCCAATATTTCTTAATTGAATTACTAACAATCATGAGAAGTCATGTTTTAAGTTCCAGCAATGATACTAGTACAGTCAACAGCAAAAGTAGATTCAATACTAATGAACGGAGTTCATGTGAGACCTGTGTGACGTCGAAGTGATTAAAAAATATGTGATTATAAAGTATACCAAACATTGACTACTATTGTTGTTTTAGTACAGTTGCCTTAAATTCGTGATCAGTTTTGACTCCAAAAGTTATTAATTAAATTCATCGTCTACTTTTGGTGTTGACTGTACAAAACACAGCATAAGATCTCAATCTCAGGTTTTCCCTCGCATCTAAAACTGTATACTATCATAAATAAACTTGTTGGATTATTAATTGTAAGAAGAGAACGAAAATATGTATAGGCAAACAATTTTGTTTATAAAACTTTTTTTTTACTATATAAAAATAAGTCGGGTTTTCCTTCCTGACGCTATAACTCCAGAATGCACGAACCGATTTCCACGGTTTTGCATTCTTTGGAAAGGTCTTGGGCTCCGTGAGGTTTATAGTAAAGAAAATTCAGGAAAATTTCAAGAGAAAAGCAGGAAGGGAAAATAATTTTTCACATACAGCGCCATCTCTGATACATAGCTTTTACTACAACGGCGCCAGTACGTGGTGTGTGAGTATCCCCCACGAACTACTATTAAAAATAAGTCGGGTTTTCCTTCCTGACGCTATAACTCCAGAACGCACGAACCGATTTCCACGGTTTTGCATTCGTTGGAAAGGTCTCTGGCTCCGTGAGGTTTATAGTAAAGAAAATTCAGGAAAAAATTTCAAAAGAAAAGCAGGAGGGGAAATCATTTTTCACATACAGCGCCATCTCTGATACATAGCATTTACTACAACGGCGCCAGTACGTGGTGTGTGAGTATCCCCCACGAAAATAAGTACGTTTCATTTTAAGTAGATGGCGCCGGTGCTTGATACATTATTTGACAGCTACTCATTGTACTCTGCTTGCTCAGTTAATTTCATGTCTCTCACTACATGACACTGGCAGTTGTTGTTAGACATACTTAACGGCAAACGAATTGTGCAAATTTTTATTCAACTTTAAACAGCAGGCATTTGTCCTTAAGGTGGTAAGTTGAACTGTGTAAATTATGTGGATCGTGCATTTGAGGTTAAATTCACCAGTCTGTCCATAGTCCAAAATGCCGAGAGTACGACGTGCGAACATCGGCCGCCGCACAAGACATGCAATCCAGCAACAAATGTATTCACAGAACTTATGCGAAGAACAACAGTATATAATAAGAGAAAATGCCCGATTGAGACAACGCTTGAGCACACGAAGATCATTGCCATCATACAGTCGCTTGGCATTCCAATATGATCCCACTGCGAACTACAGTGATGATGCCAATTTAGATATTGGACCAATGACGACTGTATGCCGTTATTGCAATGCGTTAAAGTTCAAAATAGAAACGGCTGGATTGTGCTGCGCAAGTGGAAAAGTCAAACTGGAACCATTACTTACACCACCACAGCCACTGACACCATGGTTCGATGGAACTGATCCCGATTCCAAACATTTTCTTCAACGCATCCTTGAATACAATAATTGCTTTCGCATGACTTCCTTTGGAGATAATATCATTCGAGAAGGCGGCTTCATGCCGACTTGCAAGGTAAAAGATATGTATGTATTCCTCGAATACCAATGATTCCGACTGATCTTCCGTTTGACTTCAAACGATTGCAATTTCCGGTTCGTCTTGCGTTCGCAATGACAATTAACAAGTCGCAAAGCCAATCGCTTAGTGTTTGCGGTATAAATTTAGAAAATCATTGTTTTTCACATGGGCAGCTATACGTTGCGTGTTCACGAGTTGGGAAACCATCCGCTTTGTTTGTGTTAACGTCAGACCAAAAAACAAAAAATGTGGTTTACCAAAGAGCACTTCAATGAAACGGATAATTTGCGGACACGTATAACGCTTCGATTCAGTATTTACTTTGAATTCACTTTATTTTTTTACTTAGAGGAGTTCAACTAAATAAAACTTCATTTTTGTAATCGAAATGAATTCATTACTGTTGTAAAATGAAATATTTTTTTTCCTTTTCAAATATAAAACAAAAAAAAAACATTTTTCTTCATCTTTTAATCCCCAATCAAAAAAACGAAGCCATCTGGTGGCGAAACGGAGTTCGCCGGGTTTGCTAGTTATGTATATATTTTGTTAATTTGTTTTGGTGTACACTAAAGAGCCTATTAGTAATCCCTTTATTAAATTAAAATAGTTGTAAAATACATTTAAAAAATATATACAAGATACAAAAAATATACATTTAAAAATATAAAATACAGTCTCTTGTATATTATAATAATAATATCTTGGGACAATCTCACACACGGCCATCTGATCCCAAACTAGGCTGAGCCTGTACTATGGCAACCAGACAACTGATAAACATACTTATATATTTCTAAATGCATACATATTATAGATAAATTACACCCAGACACGAACAAATTATCGTGCTCATTACACAAACATTTGTCCTGGGTGGGAATCGAACCCACGACCTCCGGCTTAGTAGTCAGGGTCACTTACCACTAGACCAACAGGCCCGTCAAAATATTACTATCTAAAATTATGTATTACGGTATTACTATTAGCTCTCTTCACTCACTATATTCTTGCTGCTACTACTTACAGAAAGTGGTCACAAATGACCATGTATTGGCACTTGTCAAGCTTCGTGAAGAAGAAGAAGCGGAGAACTCAAGTCCAGAGGAAACTGGTCTGCAACCAAAACTCACGAGGTCTAAAGCAAAGTGAGTATCCTGTTTTATACAAGATTGTAAAGTAGAAATTGCAATCAAAAGGAGGTTTGAAGTGGCATTGCGCAACAGTTGGAACTAAAATAGGCTAAAAAAATATATTTAAACCGCATATAACTGGCCCTGTCCCAAATGCAAATGCTATCTTTCAAATCCTGTAAATCCTAACTCAACAGAAAATCTATTAAAATGTGGCACTAGTTACTTGTATGGTGCTCAAAGGCGTATGAACCACTAGCTGTTGCCCGTGGCTACGCACGTGTAGATGTCAACTTCTGTGGCGAAAAGTAGCCTAGGTACCAAGACTTATCAAAATCGCTTTAGCGGTTTAATCATAAAAGCTTAAAAGACAGATCGACATACTTTCTCATTTATAATATTTGTGTGGATGTGAAGTTGTTAAAATAAAAATAAAAACAATTTTTAATGTACTTTTGTGATGACTGATGAACAATTTGTAGTGGCCGTTGCCTATTTGATAGGGCGTTGGACTTACGATCACGTGGTTTCGAGTTTGAATCCCACCCATTAAACTACCGTCCCACTCGTAACGCAAGCAAATGAGCGTAGCACGAGGGGTTAACAAGAATACAAGTAGTCCGAAATACATCGCTAGACAGCTCTTCTAAAAAAATACTTTATAACAATTTACCTCAATTTGTGATCATCACATTTCACCATCTGTATAGACCAACTAACGAGTTCTTCATTTCAGGGAGTTAATGAAGGTTTCCCCGAAGGCTGCTACATGGAATTTGGAGCTGACACCTATCAAACATATCCCTGTCAAGACTAGGCCGGAAGTAAAGGCTCTAATAGCCCAGGAGTTGCCAGAAGACGAGGATGATGAAGAGTATGAGCCTACCCATGAGGATGTTCCGGTAGGTTTTCAATCCATTGTATAAAGTACATCTATATATAAAAAAAAAACCGTGGTCGTTATGACACTTGTAACTTGAGAACGGCGGGACCGATTTTCATGATCCTTAATTTGTTGGATTCGTCTGGCTAGTCGCCTGGATAGCAGAATAAATGTTAAAAAAGGGAAGTATTGACCAAACAATTAACTATGTGCCGACAGAACTACTATTGGAACAGAAACGGGGATAATTTAAGCGGGTGGAACCGCGGGGCCAAGCTAGTATTACAAAAAGTATAAACTCAAAAAACTCTAATTTAACCTAACAGGTTAAGAGGCTTTATCTCTTTCCACTTACTATATTTACTAACACTAAACGGTGAGTCTCAGAACACAAAAAAAACATTTGGCGACCCGGGGTTTTCGAACTATACATATATGTATAATTGCGTCATAACACGTTGTTTTTTCTTGGACTTAAAGAATAAAACCCCCAGTTGGCCCGCCGTCCCTCCTTCCCGCACATACGTTTTATTATCCCGCTGCCTTCCATCCCCCGTCGACAATGGCAGCGTCACATACAAATTTGTATAGATGATAGAATGGGGGGTATCGCGAGTCGAAAATCCGCCAGGGTCGCTAATGTCACGTAAGGTCTATCTGTCAATCTCGACCAATCGCAGCCCAGTAGCTTGTGTCCCATTGGTGGAAAACAGGCAGACCTTACGCGACACTAGCGACTCTGGCGGATTTTTGGTTGAGTTTCTTCCATTGGAAGAGTAAATAGAGCCAGTTCTTAATATATTTATATAGCAATTAAGTGGTTTCTTCATATAGAGTGATGATGACCAAGGGCTGGAGTCCTGCAGTGATTTGGACTCGCAGCCGCGGACACCAGCCACGCCCCGCAGCCTGCAATCGTCAAGTCCAATGGTCGTTAAAGATGGACCTTTTAAAGTACCTCAGGTAAACTACTTGGGATGTTAAGCTTATAAGGATGAAACAAAAACAATAATTATAAAAATGAACTTTTAATATAAAGTCACTTTAGTTCTACAACTCTTTAAAAATTTTAATAGCTCTTTCACACAGTTTCAGTTATAAAAATAAAAACGAATTGAACGGACTGGCGCGTCAAGCCAGTGGTCGCAGGTTCGAGTCCTGCCTGAGGTTTAAGTTTTTCCTTCTACAATTTGTATTTAATTACAAATATTCGCTAACACATGCGATAATGTGTATAAATAATTAAAAATAATAAGTATTGGGCCAGCGCCATCTCTCGGATTTCTAATTAACACATTGTTAATCAGAGTCAGTGAGGCCAACCGTAAGGTAGGTTCACTAGATGTCGCATACGTCGCCCTATAAAGACGTCTTAAGTAGAAGGAGAAATTTAAACTTCCGGGCAGTGACCTCGGTAGCTTAGTTGGTAAAGCGACTGGCGCGTCAAGCCAGTGGTCGCAGGTTCGAGTCCTGCCTGAGGTTTAAGTTTTTCCTTCTACAATTTGTATTTAATTACAAATATTCGCTAACACATGCGATAATGTGTATAAATAATTAAAAATAATAAGTATTGGGCCAGCGCCATCTCTCGGATTTCTAATTAACACATTGTTAATCAGCGTCAGTGAGGCCAACCGTAAGGTAGGTTCACTAGATGTCGCATACGTCGCCCTATAAAGACGTCTTAAGTAGAAGGAGAAATTTAAACTTCCGGGCAGTGACCTCGGTAGCTTAGTTGGTAAAGCGACTGGCGCGTCAAGCCAGTGGTCGCAGGTTCGAGTCCTGCCTGAGGTTTAAGTTTTTCCTTCTACAATTTGTATTTAATTACAACGAATTTCAAAGTGTTAGCCGTACAATGAGGTTAACAAATGAAAGATTTGGTAGTTTAGTTAATAGATATATTTTAGTGACACAATGAACGTGAAGCGCGTTTGGTGGAGTTTTCCCGATGCGGTTAGATCGCGAACTGAAATATGTCGTATATCTATAATACGCAATAGAGTAATTTGCTGACACTGTTCCTTGTACGGGCGTTGCAAAGAACACAAAGTAATCTGTTGTTAATTCTCTATTCGGAAAAAAAAACTCCATCATGTTTCAATCAACTCAGCCTATCGCGGTCCACTGCTGGCCATAACCCTCCCAAGAAGCGAAATCATTTTCGCTATTTTCATGTTTTTAGAGTTTAGAGATAAATTTATTCTCATAATTTGTATTTTTTGTTTCAATCTCGGCGATTTTTGATTCAATCTGTAACGAAGATACCCGGTCCTTTGAAAGACTTACTTGGGGAAAAAGGACTTTTACTAGGGAATTTTACTCTTAAAGTGGGATGGGGTATCAGCACATGCTATTACAAATTATTATAAGAGATAAATAACAAAACTAACATTCTTTAATTTTTAGGATATATCCACCCCAAGCCGTCGAAAATTGGACTTGGAAGAGGAGGCAACTATAGCCCTCCGCACTCGTTCTAAGTTGAGTCTCTCAGCTACTTCTATTGAGCATATTGAGAGTACCTTCGTACCTCCCGATGATATCCCGATGCCGGCCGTCGATGACCTCTGGAACGAGTTCTTAAATGAGTGCCTGAATCCTGCATCTACGTCACGGGAAGGGAGGAATGAAGATGATGATGAGACTGATCCTGAATATAATGTAGCAGCTGATGCTGATGCGCGTAAGTAGAAACTTGGTATCTTAATTTCTTGATATATTAATTGACTCCGTATTCCTGACATCACGCTATTCCCAAGTGTTTTTTTTCTCCATGTCTGTTTATTTTTAGTAAAGTAAACATCTTAAAATAACTAGTATGCTATGGGCGTGCACTCTATAAGGGCAAATAAGCACTGCATACCCTGTAGTCCTATAAATACTGACAAACACATGCCCCTCCAAATACTGTAAAAAAAAGATTTAATTTCTAGTGTTGCCGGTTTCGTCAGGTAGGTAGAGTAGATACAACAAGCTGAAATTGGTCGATTTTTATTTGTGCATACCCTATATAAAATCTCTGTGTACACTACCAATACATTTACCAATAAAACTGAACAACTTTTCCCAAGAAACTTAGGTCGAAATCTTAAAATTGAAAATCATCTTTTCATACAAACATAAGTCCTGTCAGTTTGTATGAAAAGTTGATTTTCCATTTTAAGATCTTGACCTATGTTCCTTGGAAAAAGTTGTTCAGTTTTATGCAACTGATTACCTCGTAGAATATAAGAACTCCTTTTGAATTCATCCTGTATATAAGCATACATAATACCATTTCAGACGACGAAGACGAGGAAGCGTTAAGCAACAGTATAATAAAGATATCGAAGAAGGAACTGAATGATCTAGTCACGGAGCTGTTTAACGTAATGCCGGACGCGACTGAGGAGGCGCTGATGACGGAGAACATCTCCAATAGTGTCCTCACTGATCACAGTCAAACTGAGGTAATTTGTTTTAGTATACATACAACCTTGGGCTTTATTCTTTAAGCGGATATCGTGCTGTTACGTGTAGGGTTAAAAAAGGCTTTATCTTTTTCGACTTACTATACTCTTAATGTATATGTATACTAACACTACTCGTTGTCTCTCAGAACACAAAAAAGATTGACCTGGGATTCTTATACTAAATTCTGCGTCGTACTACGTTGTTTTGTTTGGACCTTGAGAATGATCCCCCTCGGGCTTTATTCTCTAACTCCAAACAACTAATCACGTAAACTGAGTGAGAGTGAATAAGCTTATTTGAAATGTGAAAAGATTTTGTTCAAATATCGAGACCCCTCCGTGCCTCGGAAAGCATGCCGTTGGTCCCGACTGTCACACAGTAATATATGACAGTTGTTAAGTCGTTACAATTCTGACAACCAGTCTTACTATGGAATACTGTATTACTTAGCAATAAGTTGTGGAGGTCAGATAAATCGGTATCGGTATCGGTATTCAGCTATATCCGGTAAGACTGGAAGGTGACCTCAACATAGCATGGGAAAATAAAGCTAGGCATAAGAAGAATAGATTTTGTTCAGAAACAGTAACTATACAATACAACCCGCAAGAGTTAACTTGATCTGAGCGGAATGCGCGCACCCCTCCCTGGCCCCCGCCTTCTTACCGCTCTCGCCAACTCCAGTACAGCAGCAGTCAGTTACTCGCGCTTACGTCATTAACTCTTGCGGGTTGTAACGATTTCACACCTTGTTATATTATATCGAAATGTGTGCCATGCACTGTAAACATGTTTTCTGCCCTCACTGATCTGGACCGCCGAGGCTGAAATTCAGTCTGGCTATTATTATAATTAAACTTTCAAGAGGCGGCAGTCTAGGGCGTCGGACTTGAGATCATGTGGTTGCTGGTTCGAATCTCTCGCAGGCTTAGCACGAGGGGTAACAAGGATATTAGTGATGTGCTAAATACTACATTTCTAGTAAGCTTAAAAAACTATGCCTCTATAGACTTCCAGGCGCTGGGAAGGTAAACAGGAGCCGATTTCCGATGAAGAAGGCGGTAATAGAAGTAGGCTATCCGATAGAATAACCTTTGAAGAAGAAAGAAAGAAGATTTGCCCAAAAGTTTCAATAGGAAAGAGTGATCCAGCTGAGTCGGATGAAGAAGCTAAGACTAAGCCACTTCCTAAGAAAAAAACATATAAAGCTAAGAGTAAGCCGGAAACAGAAAAAATGAAGTAAGTAAAAATACTTTGAAAGAAAAGAAACAAAAAGGCATGTATTTTTATGTAATAAAATTGATTACTTTTTGGAAGGATTAATCTATACTAATATTATAAAGAGGAAACCTTTGTATTTTTGTATGTTTGTATTGAATAGGCTCAAAAACTACTGGACCGATTTCAAAATTTCTTTTACCATTACTTAGAGGGATTCTTCCGAATCCGTATAGGCTATATTTTATCCCGGAAAATAGATAGGATTTTTCGTGGTAGTGAAAATTGTGGAGTAAGTCGACGAAAAAACTGCCGTACGTTAACGATTCTCGCGAACGCTGCCTAAATGGTTAGAGATGTATGGTTGACTTCTATAGAAAAGTTGTAGAACTCAATAATGCCTACAAAAAAGTCCGCGATAGTATAAACCAAACATTTATATTTTAGCCATTATAACCACTTTTCCATAGAATAAAAGTAATTAAAATTATTACCCTATGTTTATTGATCATATTATCGTCAAATACTAATCCTTATCCAAATAAACTATTTATTAAGCAAGATTGTTTCAATAGCTATAAATTACTTTTTATTTTATTCCAATCGGACAATTCATTCAAAAGATATTACGAATTTAAAATTGTAATTGGTATTAAAATGAATGATGGCCGCCGGCCGATATGTGTCGCACGACTCGCACGGCGAAACCGCAGGGGAGGGGGTGCACATCTATAAAGAAATAAATGTCCACCCGTGCGAAGCCGGGGCGGGTCGCTAGTCTAATATATAAAAATAAGTCGGGTTTTCCTTCCTGACGCTATAACTCTAGAACGCACGAACCGATTTCTACGGTTTTGCATTCGTTGGAAAGGTCTCGGGCTCCGTGAGGTTTATAGAATTATATAAAAAAAAGACCGCGGGCGGAGCTGCGGGAAACAGCTAGTATTATATATAGTAAACTAACTTTAGCCCGCGGCTCCGCTTGTGTGGGTATCGGTTATCGTTTTCTAACCACTTAAACTTTCCCTGGACTTACAAACTGGCCCAGCCTTTTCTGAGTTTCAGCGAGACTAACCATTATACAGGATTAATTTAAAAGGAGTGCGTATATTCAACGAGGTAATCAGGTGCATACAACTAAACAACTTTCCCTTTTTGTCGAAATCTCAAAATGTAAAATTAACTTTTCATACAAAATTACAGGTCACGTGACTTATGTTTTTATAAAATGATGATTTTCAATTTTAAGATTTCGATCTATGTTTCTTGGGAAAAGTTATTAAGTTTTACCACCTGCACCTGGTTTATTTTTATTTTATTTATTTTAAGGGATAACATAATTATTTGAATTTTGATGGTACGTGGATGAATATACGCTCTCCTTTTAAATTAATTCTGTATAGTTATTAAAACAGAAACATTTAATACAGCTTTTCATTGTTTTTCTTTTGCTGTTTATTATAAGCTTTTATTGAACTTGCAATTTTTGTATGTGTCCGGGCGGAATCTTTCAACTCAGTTTTGAAGCATATCTTCAACCAATTGGGCTGTTTTTTTAACATAGTTCAGACAAACCGGTTACAAGCATTTTTTTTTGTTTTCTATTTTGCTTGTGTCTCTTCTGTGTGGGCAATGAATACTTTTACTTTCTTTCTTCTCTTTCTATTAAAACAAACAATAAATACTTGATTGCACAAAAGTATTTAAATCCATCTACAAACAGACCACATTATCATGAACACTTTCTATTTTTTAGAACATTGGCATTGGAGCTAACAGAACCTCCAGAACAGAGGGCGCCACCGCTATTACAGCAACGTCTGAAGAAAGCTCCGAGAAACGAGTGCTTGCTCATAGAAGTCGAAAAAGGCGTTCAGGTAACAACTTAACTGTTCCGCCATTAGACACACACAACACAAATTGGAACAATAGAAATGTTCATATGTCATATATGTAAAAAAGGTGTCTTAAATCCCAATCCAGAAACGCATAAGTACAAAAATGTTTAAGATAGTCCTATCTTGTTGTGGTCGTACCCACTGTATACTGTATACACGCCATGTCTACTTGAGGAGATCTTGGCATCCACATAAACATAGTAACAATAGTTGCGACAACGGCTGTGGTTTGACCATTTTTCTGCCTATGCATTTCTGGATTTCTATTGGACTTGTTAATTCCTTTTGAGACGCCTTTTTATGTAGTCCGGTTGGACTTTTTAGTTTTATTTTTTATTTAACTATATCGGTTTCTATTATTCATATCAAGTAATTTTTATTCCAAAAATATATTTGCTTTGATTAAATAAGTATTACTTACAATCGTTCTTAAAATAAAAAAAAAACAAAATCTTCGTATCATCAAGTCACCACGTTATATAAGTTCTGTGTTGTCAGTTGTTGCCGGAGCAGCTTCTGATTCTGCAGCAGCAGCTGCGGCAGCACGTGCAGCTGGCCGCATCCAACTACTTGCAGCTGTACGTGCACCCGCAGCACTGGAAGTTCGCACCGACATACAAAGAATATTTGGTAGGTACACTAACAGGCCCAGCCGGAATCGACCAGAGAATGCGCGAGTGATCCCACGGCTCCGGCCAAGCCAGACGGGACCGGGGGTTTTTGGTCGGTGAGAGTCCAACATATCCCCCCGTCGCGCCCTCGGCGTGGGTTGAAAGCATAAGCTTAAAAAGCTCGCGCGGTCTCGAGGTCACGTGAGCATAATGTCATTAATACGATTATGCACTTTTCTGTTATAGTTTTAAAGTTTAATTTCGAGTGTCATCATAAAACCTCTCCGCTGCGCTGCTCTTGGTCTGCGCTGGGCTAAAGGACGGTTTTTGTATTTAATTCATTTATGTTTGATGTACATTGTTGCTACCCGTGCGAACTTGGGGCGAGTATCCATAAATATTTGAAAACTGTCAATAATCAACTCGGCCAATCACGAAAATTTGAAATCGGTTCACTGCTGGTATCGGCATATCCCGTGTTTTGCCACAACACCCGCTCCTCCACCTTCACTGTCTGAATAATAATAATAAATAACAATAATATATTGACAACTCACACACTGCCATCTGATCCCAAACTAGGCAGAGCCTGTACCTGCTTATATATTTCTAAATACATACATATTATAGATAAATAACACCCAGACACAGAACAAATGATCGTGCCCATCACACAAAGATTCGTCCTGGGTGGGAATCGATCAATCGAGCGACCTCCGAGTTAGCAGCTAGGGTCACTTACCACTAGACCAACAGGCCCGTCAATTAATATTAATTTAATGAAGGTTTATATATTTTTCAGGAGACATTTATGAAGTTAGTCGAAAAGAACCCTCAGTCAGT
This sequence comes from Plusia festucae, assembly GCA_950381575.1. Classification (NCBI taxonomy): domain Eukaryota; kingdom Metazoa; phylum Arthropoda; class Insecta; order Lepidoptera; family Noctuidae; genus Plusia; species Plusia festucae. The sequence goes on from OX494447.1 coordinate 3,772,094, forward strand.
GGTTAACGTGTGTAACCTGCAGCCAGCGGTCGAACTGATGGCGTCCTGGGAGAAGTCTGTCTCAGCTAACACACCGGAAAACACAGAGATGCTCGAGTTAGTTACAAATTATTAATTTTTTTTCACCCGCGTAAGCTGTCCCTGTTCCCGGACACATCTTATAAATTTTCCTTTATTTTCAATATTTCTTTTGCTATTCTGGACGGAGACGAAACCAACAAATCAAGGATCATGTAAATCAGTACTCTAGTCGAGTTATAAGTGTTGTATCAAACCCGACTCTGTTTATACAATATATAACGAAAAAATAATGTAATAAATATAAACGAACAATTAAAACAACTTTTCTAATTATTACGTAAAAAAAACCATCTATTATTTTTGAAGATAATAATAATAATATACTTCTTCAGTGTCTTTATGAAAAAAAATAATGAGAGTGAAATTTTAAGATCATCACTTTAATAAAGTATAACTTCTCACCCATTTTTTTTAATAAATTGCAATATGTATGACTGTTTTTAACGTCATTGTGATTCTTGATATAAATTATATGTTTTTTTTTTGCAGCTTCATTCAAAAGGAAATGGAAAGGAAGTAAGTGATGTTTAAACATTAACACATATCTTTTTGATTAGTCCTGTCTAGCCCACTGCTGGGGAAAAGCCTCTCATTGTGGTTTAAAGTTGGGTTTTAGACATAAATGTAGACAGACACAAAATTTAAAATTTCATTTTAGTCCATTGTTAAATTTTTGTACTCATAGCACTAGCACTTTTCTGAACTATATGCTGGCAGCATGTTTCTTTTATATGAAGAAGGCGCTAGCATTGATTAACACGGGTTGGGTTGAAATGCCTTGGTTGAGTGATTAAAAGTTTTGGAATCCAGGCTACTTCACGATGTTTTTCTTCAGCGATTGCCAATGATGTTGTAGAATAAATAAGAAAATACATTCATCTTTGAAAAAGTCTCATTGTTCAATGTGAGTCACCACCACATTTAGGAATATTTTTTTTTACTAATCTCATTTGGTATACCCTAAATATCGTAAATTAAGATTTAGAGAGGGCATTATTTTACGTCTATTGAATTGAAACACTAAATTCAACAACAGCGACGCTTTCATCCTTTATTGGGGTATTTCAACCTCACGGCCGTGGAGGCGTAAAACACAGACAGACAGAAAGTTCTTTTCCAATTTATAACATAGTATAAATATTTTGTGAATTCAGCGCTCGTCGAATGACTAACAAAGCGCTGTACGTGGGGGATTTCCACGAGACATTCATGAAGACGATAGCCAACAGTAACGTGTTCCTGTACCCGTACTTACTGCCGGCCATGCCGTACCGCGGGGAAACGAATCGACGAATGTGCTACCTCAACTCAGAAGATGAGTGAGTACTTTACATGTAACTTAACTTTTATCCATGATATTTTGTATAATAATGTATGTATTTAGAAATCTTTAAGTATGTTTAACAGTGGTCTGGTTACCATAGTACAGGTTCTGCCTAGTTTGGGATCAGATGGCCGTGTGAGAGTTTTCCCAAGACAAAGAAAAATTGAATGAAGGAAAAAATTGAACTTCCGGCATGACTCGGAAGCTGCGACTGGTTCAACGCACCAGTCGCTTTCCCAATAAGCTACAGAGGTCACGGCCCGAGCGATCAAATTTCTCGTTCCTCCCTTTCATTTCATTTTATTTCACGTCTTAGGGCGACGTGTGCAGTACTTTATTTTTTAACTGTTGGCCTGCTGGCTGCTGGCTCTGCCTGCCGTCCCTATTTTTGTTTCTGGTAAGAAATATAGCCTATGTCAATCAGGGCAAAGTAGCATTCTCACTAAAAAACTAATGGACTGATTTCTAAAATTCTTTCATCATTTTACTTGCGTACACGTGTGTATTTTATTTTTATTTATTTATTTTATTTTGAGCCTGCACTGTCCCACTTCAGGGCAAAGGCCTCCCTTTCTTCCTTCCATTTTTCTCTCTGAATGGCCAATTGAGGCCACTATACACACATGTGTGTATAGTACTTGAAAAAGTAAAAGAAATAATAGAGGTGTTCCGAAATATTATTACTTATTAGTATAGATATTGTTACTCGCAGGACGGTCTCGGCTTCGTATGGTTAGCACCATAGACAAAAGAAAGAGTGTTATTTATATTTTTTGGGTAGCTCAGTAAGTCTCAAAAACCTTCCTCGTTAATGACCTTACCTAGTGCTGAAAACTGCCTTAAAATCCGTTGCGTACTAAAAGATAAAAGAAGACTGATGATATTTTATAGAAAGACAGTACTTAATACATGAGGAATAATTCTCAAAATTTACTAAAATAGTATAAAAATAATTCTTCAATGTTCTAGAACATTCTTAACCAACTACACTATATTACAGGCTTATAACGCTCGGTTTGGACCAATTCTCTGCGTACGTAGCAAACAACCCATCAATATACAAGCTTCGACAGAAGTCGCACCCCCGGCACCGCTGGTGCCTGCGAGTTACAGTAGAGCTGGTTGTCAAACACATGTTCCCCTGGATGTCCACTTTCAGTTTACATAACCACATACGGTCCGTCAGGAAGTTGCGGTGCAAGGATAATCCTATATACGTAAGTAACTTCATTGTTTTCTGAGGTTTGCGCGAATTTTAGAAATAGACATAGAAATAAAACTACTTTTAAACGGATTCTCACCTGCAAAGGCGTCGAAACGTCGGAAAATAAAACCAAAATAAACCGCGATCCGTTTAAAAGTAGTTTTATTTCAATAACTCATAATTTTCCCAGTCTTTTCCAAAGCGATGTTGGGGTCAGCTTCTAGTCTTGGCGGATTTAGCTGAATACCGTATTTTGAGGAACGACTGCCTATCGGACCTCTACAACCCTGTAGGTAATATTGATTAATCATCATTCCGTTTACTAAGTCACGAGTCGAACTGGTGACTCGCGACATTACCATCGCCATGTCTGCGCATGATTAAGGACTTTAATTGGGTTCGAAACCAGAGAAATATGCGTGACAAAACCATTGATGATTAACTTTATTTAGGCCAGATAAGCATAGTGCTGTATGGCAAACAATTTAAATGATAATATTGCATATTAAATGTTCATTGAATAAATAAAGACCAAAAAAATTGCCTCACACGTTACGTCTTTATTTATTTACAAGATGACCGCAGTCAAATTCAAAATGACAAGCAAACATACACATTCAGGCCGCGGTTATTCTTCTCCTATAAATATAATATTAGCCTGTAACAGTCTCACTGCTGGCCAAAAGACTCTTAAAAATATTAATGGAATGGAATATTCTTTATTGTACCCCATGAAAGCTACTGCATTAAAATAATACACAGCAATGAAAGGGTACAATGGCGGTCTGATCGCTAATAGCGATATCTTTCAGACGAGCTCCTTGGTCGTGTGGCAGTATAGTAGGTTGTCAAGGTGTCGCCAGCTCGAAGGTCCCGGGTTCGATCCCCGGACGGGTCAATGTTGATGTTACCCACATTATTAAAAAAATTGTTGATTGGTTGGACAAGATAACTAATAATATAATAAGTAATAACATTTACTCACATATATCTTAAAACAATACGTAACATACAGAAATACTTTGAGGACAACGAAGTGAACACGGTGCAACACACGCTGCTGCCGTTCAACCCTCAGCTGAGCCTGTACGAGCAGCCGGAGCACGAGCTGCCGAGGGTGTGGCTGCGGTACCTCGCCAAGACCAGCAAGCGGTTTAGAGTAAGTAACAATTTAATAGATTTAACAAATCACATACTTCAGTCGTTCACAGATTCATGACAAACGTCATCTACCCTCATCCCATTTTCAGTTTGGAGTCAGCGAAGCATGTCTTTTTCCTCCATACTTCTCTAGTTTTATAGGTATAGGTAAACGCTGGCTAGTTTTCCGAAAATCGACGTCTTTTCTTGCGCCTGTTTTGGGTTGAGGGGGTGTTTGCACTACTCTAGCCACCCCAACTCCTCCACGAAGCCTAGCAGACCTTTTACGTTGCCGACGGCTTCGGAGAGTGACCTCAGACGGCTGTTTCCTCTGTCCATGCAGGCCCTGCACAGGGGGCTGTCCGTGACACATAGCGTGTGACCAGTTATCATCCCTGTCGCAAGTCGGAGCTGGGGCCTTTTAAGCTGTCCCAGCTTGCGTGAAAATCTATCTTATTTTAATCCATACTTCTCTATCTGACGTCATCTCACAAGTCACATCCATTCAAGCCGCATCATCATTCACACAACCTATCCATCGGTTGTTTGGTTTTCCGTTCCTTTATGTCCATCCACGTTCATGCTCAAGGCCTTTACAATATTATCCTTGCTCCTACGCAACACATACCATGACAGCTGGTTTTCACGTGGTTTTTCGGAAACCGTTGCTATTTGACTAAGGTACTATTAGTTTTCATTACAATGATCCAATAAAAAAACAAAACAGATAAAAATAGATCACAAAATATGCTGGTTTTATGGATTATCATAATGCAAGGCCAAAAGAAAACACTCCGGCACCATAATTACCGTTGCCGGAGCCGCGGGATCACTTGTACACTCTCAGCGCAGCTTCGGCTGGCCTCGATGTTCAGACGTCCCTTGCAAAGGGATCACCCCTAGGTATAAAGTGTCCATCCCTCGCTTCTCCCGAAGCTGAACGCGTAGGACTGTGCGTTCGTATCCTTCGTGGCCTGCCAGCTGATCGGTTGACGGGCTATTAAAAAAAAATGTTATTCATTATTGACAGACTTAAAAGCGCGCAGAAAAATTAACAACGTTTCGTATTACCTAAACTTTATAGACCAGGCGACTAAAAGTATTGTATGCATTACAGAATTACCTAATGAAGCGAACGAAAACGACAGGCGTGGCACCAATAGGGGTTGAACTGTCTGCCGGTCCTGTTATACAGAAGACGCCGTTACCCATAGACTTCACCAAGCCCATACCAAGCCACAATAAACCACCAAATTCGACGCCACAACTGACGAACCTCGAAGTAATCATCACAACCGCATCTTCTCTCCCCACCCATCCTAATCAATACAACCTCGAAACTTCCACCGGGGCCTTAATCCCAGTAGCCTCAATCACCTTAACAGTCGACTCAAATACAGCCCCAATACCAACTCCAATAGTAGCAACCCCCACTAAAATACCAAAGCTACCAGAGACAACTAAAACAGTACAAAATTCCGAACACTGTACCTGCTGTGTTCTACTAAGAAAAATTTGCAGGCAACGGCAAAGTCTTATAACTGAATTCTTTGGGAATAAAAGGACAGAGAGATGTGAATGCAAAGAAAAGACGTACCCAATGGTATCAAATAGATTAAAATTATTCATAAATAGTTATAAGGATAATTATAAATGTTTACTGCAATCTCTTGAAATACAAATCAAGATTATTGAAGAGGATAAAGATATGAGACTGAATGAAGTATATAATAATTGTGATAATAATTTAGATGATTTATGTAAGTATTTTTTGTACTTTTTTTCGTAGCCGATTTAACCAGTTTTATACAGGTTGATACGACCGATGAGATTACCTTAAAACCACATACAATGTGTCATTTCGGACTGTTCAATCAGAAAGGGGTGGTAGTTCGCTAATTATTTAATCGATTAAATTATTTTATATGTGTGGTCTAAACCTGGACTCCGCTGAATGGGAGCCATTTTGTATTTGGTTGATTTTGTAGAAGTTCATAGTGAAAGAATAACTTATGGAGTTTCTTGCCGGTTCTTCTCCATAGGAATGACACTTTGGAACCGCGCACCTAGAGTCAGTAGTTTTTAAAGTTAACGTTTCTAAAGCGCCTATTTTAGGTTTACTAGAAATAAAAACATTTTGATTTTGATTGAAAGCACTGTGACTGGCATTAACAGTCCAAATACCGTGAAAATGTTCTTACACCTCACGCAAACTCTCCAAGAATCTTCGGCTGTATTTTATCTGTGCTTATAAATATTTCTAAAGGAAATTAATATTTAGAATTGGGACTGATAATGGATAGTTTACTTGAATTAAAGTAATATCAGCGGGCATAATATATTTAAATATATCAACCCTCCAAGTCAATTCCATATTGATACTGAAAAAAAAAAAAACATAAACATACCACAAGTAAACTGTACTAAATTTAACTGTAATTTTCAGCCTACGTAACCTCATTTAATTTGAAACTCCTTTCAAGACTGACCACATCCAAGGATATAAATTTAAAAAGAAGGGTCTATACTGTTCTTCATAAGTTTAATATATTGGAGCACGATCCCTTGCAGCTTGCATCGAACCTAGACAAAGTTTTTGGTATCGAACTGGCCGACTTATATAAGGAGTTCATGTCGCTACTCACGCCATACCAAGCGGATAAGTTGGGAGCCTTCAAAGATTATTTTCTAAGAAACTGTGTGGCGGATTTAGTTAAGAGAGTTGATGTAAGTTTGAAATTTATTATTATAAATGTGGACAACATCACATACATTGCTCTGAATCCAAAGTAAGTAGCTAAACAGATGTATTCTGCACAACTAATCTGCACAACTAGCACAACACAAGTGTATTATGGAATCAGAGACAACGAAGGTACCACAAATACCCAGACCCGAAACAATGTAGAAAAGTTTTTTCTACTTTGACCCTTCCGGGCATAGAACCCGAGACCTCAGAGCTGGCGACACCTAGAAAACTAGTTATCGACCACGGAGGTCGTCAATATAGCTTGGCAAATTCTTTCGTGACAACCGCATGGTGGTGGTAAAGGGGCGATGAGTACATCTGGTATAGATTCACTTTACGTAATTTCAGCTTTAAATTAGTGATATAGTATCCAATTATTCACCAGACAACAAAAATCTTAACCATACGAGAAGCGTGCATGTATATTAATATTTGGATAGATATAATTTTATGAAAACATCCTGTGTCTGACTTATAACAACTAAAATGAACCTTAATACTTTGAAATACCGACGCTTCAACATGACAAACTTTTTAGGAAGAAGTGTCTGATGGTAAGAAAAGGATGAGTATTCTAGAAGAACTACACAAGGTGTTCTTTAAGAATCTATGGACGGCTTGCGAGATCTGCACGGATATTCTGAAGACCCTTGAGGACTACCCTAAGCTGGCGCAATACGTACACTCGTTATTTCCGCATAGAAAGGAAATCAGGTGAAGTAAATACTATTTGTAACCGACTTCAAAATGAGGAGTATCTCATTTCGACTGTTTTTATGTTTGTTGCGCAATATCTCCGGAAATACTCATCGAATTGAAAAAAAACTTTCTGTATCGGTGGGCCGCCCGGCCGCCGGTCCAGTGGTTCTTCAGAGGTGGTCCCAAAATTTTATCCAAATCGAATTAGTAGCTTAGTTCAGCTAAATCCGGTAAGACTGGAAGCCGACCCCAACATAGCTTGGGAAAAGGCTAGGCAGAAGAAGAATCAGTAGTTTAGTTTTTAAGTCAATGTTATTAAGAATGTATAAACCAAATTGCGCAGCTTATATTTTCTTGCAAAAAAGGTTGAACTAATTGCGATCAAGCGTTGCAGACGAGGAACAGAATCAAAATTGACCGACTACTGGTGTCTGCATTTTAAACCCGCTCATTTTAACTATACTTATCCTCGAATACTAAAACGCAAATTAACTTTAAGATCATCTTAAATATCTTTCTACCGCTACTCTACACCATAAATTATGACCGCAATTGACGTTTCAGTATTGGAATGAGTATAGAAGAAGAAGCTTGAAAGTAGCGCCTGTGGATGAAAAGATGAGAGGTAAGCGTTTGTCGTGGCATGGGCATGTTATGAGGAGGGATGAAAGTCACATAACTAAACAAGTTATAAGTATGACTGGATGGGTATATAAGCAGAGGGAGACCGAAAAAGAGATGGATGGACTGTGTGAAAGATGATATGAGAAAGAAATGAGTGGATGCCACGATGACGAGTAATAGAGAGGAATGGAAAGAAAATACGCATTGCGCCGACCCCATATGCATGGGATAAGGGCAGGAAGAAGAAAGAAGAATTGACGTTTCAGTAATCCTGTCATTAGTGGCATTGATCCACCTTATGTACCATTTTGTACATGAAGTAACATTACATACAGGTGCATTTTGTAAATAAATTAAATAATTAATTTAATCATAGGTGTGAACCGAAGCTAACAGCACCAGTACAGCAGACCTCTTCAGATCAAGGTGAACAAGCAGAGAAAGACGCGGCTCCTTGTGAAAACTTTACCGTCGGTGACGCCCCCGCGGAACATGAAGCTGACCAATCTATGAGGTAAAGTTTTTTTTTGTGTAATATTTTTATTGACGTCCGGTTTTTAAATACTGGAAAAATATTAGATACATATTTTTCGCTTTTTCGAAATAACGAATATCTATTGTTTTCTGAGGTTTACGCGAATATTAGACATTGAAATAAAACTACTTTAAACGGATTCTATCGCGGTTTATTTTGATTTTAGTTCCCGTCGTTTCAACATCTTTACAGGTGTCATGTCACCTTTTAAAGTAGTTTTATTTCACCGAATGTCTAATTATTTATAGCGATTTTAAGTAAAGGTCTCGCTACGTTATCTGTGGCTACTATTTCCTCCAACTACCGTCGCGCGTCGTCACAAGCCCCTACTCTTAAACCTTAACGCGCCTTATCATTGTCAAATTGTATTGTTTTGAAAAAAGAAAATGTATATAACCATTAATTTTTTATTATCTTAAATTACGGTGTTATGTTATGTCACGTAAATTAATTTTTTATTTCTATTTCAGCGAGGATGAAGATAGTGGGGGGAACATATCTCAACCTGAAAGCAACCTACTTATTAAAACGGTACGTTTTTATTATTATTGTCATTTATTTCGAGCAACTAGGATCACAACATTACATTCATTACATTCACATTAAATGTATATTATCAATAAAATAAAATACAAATCTATGTCATCTAAAATTATATGAACTTTTATATACTCTTAATTTATAGCCGAACGACATTGATATCGAAAAATCCACACGATACACAGACTCGAAAAAGTCACGGCCAAAACTACCTTCAATTGTACAGATTTTTGACAACTGTGAAACGAATATAATAATAATAATAATAATAACCCCCCCGTGGGGCCACCTTGACGTGGTGGGGGGGCTTAGGGAAGCAGAACTTTTATAGTCCGACCATCTGGACGACACCCTTGATAGAGGTACTGGTCAAATAAATTATCAAATAACATCTTATTGATATAATAATACCTTCCTGACAAACGGCCCCAACAAACCAAGCCAAAGTGGGACAGCATACGCTGAGGGCTGCATGGCTAGGGGTGAGCTTAGTCGTTAGTATGTGAACTCTGGATACCGGAGAACCTCCAGTTTAAATTTTCTCTTGCCACGGTGAATGCAGGGCGCTGCCGTGGTTGACCTTTGATGTCCCTAGCTTTTCGTGGGTACAATATGATAACTAGATCAAAAACAAAAACTTTTCTGGCAATTACGCCATCTTTAGACGATGAAACTAAGTCACCAGTTTCTCGCCCTTCTTCACCTACATCACTGTTTTCATCTATTTCATCACCTCAACAGTCTTATTGTGACCCTTCATGTGATTCTTCATCATCAACTTCATCTTTACCATCAACATCATCTTCATACACAACTAGTAGGGAACAGCTGGCGGATGTTGCTCAGGTGACAAATGTTGTCAATGAACCTGTGCCCATCACTAGCAGTGTTACTGTACGTAGAAAATGGAATATAGAAATGAATAAATTTATTCTACGTACTTATCTTCAACTTACCAACATGGAAACAGACATGAATGCATATCTTCCGTTACTTCATACAAAATTCATTGAAAAGTATCCAGAGTATCAAGTTAGTCGCCAAAGAATTGGGGATCAGCGAAGAGCAATTATACAAAAGAAATTATTGACACAAGACATTATAGATCAGATTTACTCAGAAGTGAGATCCGAGCTGCACAACTGTGAGAGGCAAACACAGTTACACCCTACACAAACTCAACTTGTACCTAAGACTCAACCTGGACAGCGAATGAAATGGACTATGGAACTTAATGAAGCTATAATAAGAATATATTTTAGAATTACAAACGTAGAAACTAATAAAACAGCCTATAGAAAAACTCTTTATGAAGAACTTATAAATTTGTACCCTAGTCTCTCTTATCTAACAGAACAAAGAGTAGCAGATCAGAGAAGAGCGATTATAAACAATAGATATATAAAGAATGATAGATTAGAAGAAATAAAACAAGAACTAGTTAGAGAATTGAGACATACGAATACACAAATTGAAAACAATTTAGAACAGCCTGCATGCGCAATTATAGAAAATAGCTTTTCACCTGAAAATTGTAATTTAGAATATAATACCACACAAATACATACTGATCATGCAGCTCATACAGCTACACATACACGAAATATAAATGAAGCAGCGACTCAAGCAGAGCAAACCCCTTTCAGCAATAGCAGTAATTTACAGAATAAACTAGAAATCGATAGCACATTCCAGCTTGCTCTTCAGTACTTCACTGATACTGACCCAACAAGGAGGCCATATATCCCAAGACAGAAAACATCTAGAAAGTTCAGTATCGTAGTTAATTACATAAATACGGTTATTCTACCGAAGTACATAAATGGCAACGCCACTTTCAAGGAAATGCAAACAGTAATTTATTGTGCCGCATGGACAGCAGCTAAATGTAATGGAACTAAACTAACTCAACACATACAGATTCAACGCAGACCACAATCACGCAAGGCACCTAAGTGGCAAATAAGATTAGAAAAGAAAATAGATAGTCTAAGAGTAAAAATTGGTAGATTAACCGAGTTTATCAGAGGTAATAGAAGTCGAAGAGTTGTAGATACAGTAAAAACTATACAGCAAACCTATCAGATACATGCACAACACGAAGACACAAATACACAAATGGAACATTATTTAGACACTTTAAAGCAGAAATTAAGTGCTGCAGCGAGTAGACTGAAAAGGTATGTTAAATGTACAGATAGAAAAACACAAAACATTAGATTTATAAATAATGAAAAGACATTTTATAGAAATTTAACCACTGGTAACACATGTAGCCGACCAAATACAGAGATACCTGATATTAATAAGTTCCGTGAATTTTGGGCTAATTTATGGGAAAATCCAGTACATCACAACACTGAGGCTGAATGGATTAACGATACACCGAGACTAATCCCAGAAATGGATTTTGAACACATTCCACTAGACACTTTTGTTGAGGTCATTAAACACACACACAATTGGAAATCACCAGGCACAGACAATATACACAACTACTGGTATAAGAAATTGACTTATTTGCATCCATTCATTTATAATCAGTTAAACACGTTTATTACAAATCCACATTTACTACCGTTATACATTACACAGGGAGTCACATATATGATACCAAAAGATATGAATGATCCTACAAATCCAGCTAAGTTCCGGCCAATAACTTGTCTCCAAACACTTTATAAGATTCTTACAGCATGCATAAGTGAAGTAGTTCACAATCATCTACTTAAATATGATATATTAGCAGAAGAACAAAAAGGGTGTAGGAAAAACAGCCAAGGCTGCAAGGAACAATTGACTATAGACTCAGTTACCATGAATAGTGCAGTTAAATGCAAGAGAGACATCCACACCATGTTTATAGATTACCAAAAAGCCTATGATTCAGTCCCGCATAGTTGGCTAATACATATTTTAAAATTATATAAAATACACCCAACACTTATAACATTTTTACAGTCTTCTATGTGTCACTGGCAAACTATTTTAAAAATAAATCAAGCTTCAAGGCAGGCTTTGACTACTGATCCTATTCGAATCCAACGTGGAATCTTTCAAGGTGATTCTTTAAGCCCTCTGTGGTTCTGCTTGTCACTAAACCCTTTGTCCGAACAATTAAACAAAACTGGTGCAGGATTTAAGTTTACTAATAATAACACAGAGTACAATTTGTCACACCTCATGTATATGGACGACATAAATCTTTTTTCTAATACTAAAATTTCCCTATTCCAACTAGCAGAAATTACTGAGCAGTTTTCCAGAGACATCCATATGCAGTTTGGGGTTGACAAATGCAACATTTTGTCAATTACGAAGGGAAAGTTTGAAGATAGTCAGTATACCTTGTCAAATGGTGAATTTATTGAACCAATGGACTCACATAGTTTATACAAGTATCTAGGATTTAAACAATCCAGACAGATTCAGCAAAAACTAACTAAACAGGAACTCCGCCAAAAGTTTACTTACCGACTAAAACTAATTCTTAATACACATTTAAATTCTAAAAACACAATAAAAGCTATAAATACGTTTGCAATACCTATCCTTACCTATTCTTTTGGCATAATAAACTGGTCAAAAACAGACATTCAAAACCTACAACGAAACATAAACACACAGTTAACCAAGCACAGAAAACATCATCCCAAATCATGCATACAGAGACTTACACTACCGCGGAAGGAAGGAGGAAGAGGCCTTATAGACATAAATAACTTGCACAACAAACAGATACATACACTCAGAACTTACTTTCATAACAAAACTGCACAGTCTTCACTTCATTACCATATAGTAGAAACAGATAATAATTTAACACCACTCAATTTGCAAGACAGAAATAGGCAAATAAATGAACTCGTTACAACTATACAATACCAAATCACAGCATGGACCTCAAAAGCGTTACATGGAAGACATCGAGCCTGTTTAAGCCAGCCACACGTCGATGAAGATAAATCGAACGAATGGCTTATACGAGGTGAACTGTTTCCAGAAACTGAAGGGTTCATGCTTGCGATTCAGGATCAGATAATAGCCACTCGTAACTACAGAAGATTTATATTAAAAGATCCTAACCTGCCGACTGACTTATGTAGACACTGTAACGTTGCTTCTGAAACCATTCAACACATAACAGGAGCGTGTAAATCGCTAGCACAAACGGATTATAAGCACAGACACGATCAAGTGGCTGCCATCATACATCAACACTTAGCACACTCTAATAAACTCATATCAGAAATGCACCCTTATTATAAATATAAGCCTCAAACCGTATTAGAAAATCGGAATCACAAAATATATTGGGATAGAACAATTATAACAGATAAAACAATTCATTTCAATAGGCCTGATATTACTGTCCACGACAAAATTAATAAGACCGTTTATCTTATTGATATCGCTATCCCTAATTCCCATAATGTACAAGCAACCATCGCTGAAAAGCTAGGTAAATATCAGGACTTAGCCATTGAAATTAAAACACAGTGGAATGCACATATAGTTCACATCGTTCCAATAGTACTTTCATCCACTGGAGTCATACCGAAGTCATTAATTCAGAGTCTGGACACACTACACATGCCTACATATATACTCCACATGCTTCAAAAAGCTACCATCCTCAACACTTGTCGAATCACCCGTAAGTTTTTAACATCATCTACGCTATCTTCTACTTTTAGTATATAATTATTTTATGTTTGCTTGCACGCTTGGTTCACGCCCGCGTGTGAGTATATATACCCTCTAAAAGAGGAGATAAATTAAAATGAAAGAAAAATAATAATAATAATAAAGCCTTTATTAATCCAAAACATCGGTTAGAAATAAGGTACATTAAACTAAATACATACTATATAAGCTAAATATGTCATGGCCCCTTTCGGGTATAGGCCTCCTCCAGTTGCCTCCATTTTTTCCTATCGGTAGCTATTTTCACCCAGTTTCTTCCTGCTACTTCTGGTATGTCGTCGGCCCAGCGAGCTGTTGGTCTACCCTTTTTTCTTTTTGCTCCGAGGCCTCCAGGGCCCTTCCAAAAGGTCGCTCGCTTGACCCATCTGTCTGCAGAGGAGCGGGCAATGTGTCCTGCCCATTTCCATTTTAAACGTAGTGCATGTTTCAGTGCGTCTATCACTTGGGTCTTTTGCCTTATTTTTACACTATTTTGCTTATCTAAAATTTTTATACCGAGGATGCTCCTCTCCATAGCCCGTTGACACGCGCGTATTTTTGACATGTTTTTTTTGTTAAAGATCCAGGTTTGGGCACCGTATGTTAAGCAGGGCAAGAGGCTCGAATCCATCACTTTCTTCTTTAATGTTATTGGGAGTTTTGATTTTAATATTTCTTTGTTACTCCAGTATTTTTTCCACGTCATGTTGATACGCCTTTCTATTTCGTCTAGGTGTCTTGTGTTTTGGAATGAAATTTGTTTTCCAAGGTATATATAGCTCTCTACGTACTCCACTGTTGTTCGGTTTATTATTATGGTATCTTTACTGCCGTTCGTAGCTATTTTCGTCTTTGAGGTGTTAAGTTGTAGCCCAATATTTTCACTAACAGCGCTTAGTTCTATCAGCATTTCCTGAAGTTGTTTTGATGTCTTAGCAAAAAGTACTATATCGTCGGCGAATCTCAGGTTACTGAGGTTATTCCCATCTATATTTATTCCTTTTTGATCCCAGTCTAGGTCTTTCATTATATTTTGTAGAACAGCAATGAAGATCTTTGGTGATAGCGGGTCTCCCTGTTTCACGCCTCTACGAATATTAAATTCTGGGCCTAGCCTGTCTAGTTTAACCCGACTTGTGCTTTTTCTATATATATCCTTGATAATATTGATGTATGTAGAGTGAAGGTTCTGATGCTCCAATGCGTCCCAGATACTCTTATGCGAGATAGAGTCGAACGCTTTCGCGTAGTCAACATACGCTATATAGAGTTTTTCCTGGTATTCTACATATTTTTCGATTATTTGATCTAAGGTATATATATGATCGATTGTTGAGTACCCTTGGCGAAAGCCAGCCTGTTCAACCGGTTGGTTCTTTTCTATAGTTGGCTCTATTCTTTTCTCCAGGCACATAGCAAACAACTTATAAATTGTAGGCAGTAGGCTAATAGGTCGGTAGTTATTTATGTCCTCTGGATCACCCTTTTTGTATATAAGAGTTATCCGTGACCTTGCCCAATTGATCGGTATTTCTTGTTTTTCAAGTATTTTATTAAAGAGAGTAGTGAGCGGCCCTAACAATACATGTCTTCCTAGTATCAAAGCTTCGTTTGGGATATTATCGGTCCCAGGACTTTTGTCTTTTTTCAATTTTTCAATTTTCTTTATTATTTCGGCGCTGTGGAAAGGTTGAATTGTCTGGTTTCCATCTCCTGTTTTTGAGGACTTTTCGTAGCTTTTATTAACGGCAGATTTATCATCGTACAGCTCTTCGTAGAAGTTGGAGGCAATTTTTACAAGGTCTTTCCTAGTTTGTTGTTCTTTTGGCTTATTTTTTGTCTTTAGTTTTGGAATCCATTGTTTCCCTGTATTTAATTGTTTATATGCTTTCTTTTGGCTTCCAGTGGAGCGTAAATGTTTCTCAATTGTTTCTATTCTGTAATTATCGTATTCTTTTTTAAGTAGTTTGTTTGTTATTTTGTATAGTTCTGAAAGTTCTTTTTTTTCTTCTTTTGATTTGGAGGATTTATATTGTAGATCGGTGCGTTTTTTTATTAGGTTTTTAGTTTCTTGTGATATTATTTCTTTCTTTGTTTTAATAGGAGAAGTATTCTTTAAACTTTCTTGTATGGATGACTCTATCTTGAAATAATATGACTCTATGTCATCATTGTCTTCCCAGCTTAATTGTTCAGTTTTTGTTCTTAGGGCATGAAGGAATATTTCATGTGATTTCTCGTCAGATAAGTTGGTTACTGGGATTGAATTAAAGGTTGCTCGGCTTTTCTTTTGTGTATTTAGAGTTATTGTTCCTCTCAATAATCTATGATCACTTGGGAAGGAGAGTTTGTTTAGGACTTCTATGTTGGTAAAGAGTTTTGTGTGATTACTCAAAATAAAGTCTATTTGGTTTTTGTTTTGTTTGTCCGGTGTAATCCATGTCCATAGATTTTTAATTTTTTTCTTAAATATTGTGTTTATTATGGTAAGTTTATTTTTAAGAGCATACTGAACGAGTTTTTTGCCTCTATGATTTCTCTCACCATAGCAGTATGGGCCTATTATTGTGTTTTCTTCGGGTTTTCTTTTACCTATCTTTGCATTCCAGGCACCCAATAGTATTACTTTGCCGGTTGCAAGGCTTCGGGCGTTTTCTATTTGGTCATAAAAGCCATCAATCTCTTCCTCAGTTGCGTCCGAGGTGGGTGCGTAAACTTGTATAAGTGAAAGTTTCATTGTTACAAAGTTCAAGTTCAGCAGACATACTCTTTCGGATATACCTATGTAATTATCAATATTATTTTTGTACTTTTTCTTAATTAAGAATCCGACTCCATGGAGTCCTTTGGACTCCCCAGTGTGACAGAATATATGCTGATCGTCCTCGATGATATTGTTACTATTTCTTCTCACTTCTGCTAGTCCAATAATATCATATTTAATGTTCTCTAAAGAGTATTGTAGCAGTAGCATTCTTTGCGGTGATAATAGGGATTTTACATTGTATGTACAGATGTAAAGGTTTTGTTTGTAAAGATCTTGTTGTTGGTGAAACGAATATAGTTTTTCGAAAATTCAACCTTATCTGCATGGTATAAACTTGCTTTTGCGATGTGAGGCTTTTTGAATTGACTACATTTCGGTGGTCACTTTTTGAGGACGGATTTGACTCAGACTGTGCAATTGTGCAATTAGTGTTTTCTTTTTGTATCAATGCTGACCGGTAATCTACCTGTCTTGTTAAGAAATTTTATACATAGTAATTTTTTTTTCAGGAAACCACTATAGAGTGTGTATCATCGCAACAAACCCGTAATAACGTAGACAAAGTAGCAACAGTAAGTAAGACTGAAATCGAAGACCACAGCAGTTCATCAGATTCATCAATGCAAATAGTTTTAGATGATGAGACAGTTAAATCAGAATGTCCCGAGTGGAAACGAGACGAAGATAAATTAATCCTTGAAGTTTTAAAGGAACAGCTTACTCCGGAGGAACGTGAAGACAAAACAATCATAGAAATTATTGAAGAAAAAAATATTACACTCATGATCTCAGAAACTTTGACACATAAATCTCAAAGTGATATCAAATCTCGACTCTTGTATCTGTTACAATTATGTTAACGTTTCGCCGAGCCTACACGAAGTCATATAGCCGACTGAAAGTTTAATCATTAATTATTTGTGAATATTGTATTCGTACCAAATAAAATCAAGTGTATGAATAGTGTGAATGATCATCACGTATTTCTTTATTACTTACAGAGCGTGTAATAACAGGCTCTGTAAGTAATATTAGTTGAAATCGAAGCTACGGTCGTCTAATGGCTAGGACGTCGGACTTGTGAACATGTTGGAGTACCCTCCATTGTACTACCGACGATACCACTCATAACATAAGCATTTGGCTTTGCGGGAGGGATTACAAGAATACTAATAATGTGCGAGCCACATTGCTAGTAACATTTTTTTTTAAGGACAAAAAAAACTATTCTATATTTAGATAAACCTTGGGATCCCTACCCACATACTCTAAAACCAGTAGTATTGGCGTGGTGCAAGAGAGACGCCGCTATGCAGTGTAGGACGCTGTCTCGTTTTCACATCTCCCACTGCTTCATTTCATTGTAGTTACTAAACAATTAATTAAAATAAAAGTTTCGTGTAGGCTCGGACAATCTATACCTTTCAAAATAAACAAGTTTTTCTTAGAAATAATATGCGTTTTATTTAATTCTGGAAAATATACCATATTTAAACCACTCGTTAGTAGGTAATAATGTGGTATTATTTCACTTCTTATAACAATAAATAAATTTTGAATTTTTTGGGGTTCACATACGAAATAATCGAAGGCCATTTGGTCCGATGTCCCATCCCATAAAATCGAACGTTCATAGCGATTTTTTTAAATCGAACACTCGACTTACCACATTGAGCTTTCAAAATTGATGAGTTTTGATTGAACATGCATGGAATATTCAGTGTATGGATACCGAAATAATATTTTTGTATGGATATATTGAGAAGAAAAACATCTTACAAAATGAGTGTCTATTGATTTTATTTTTGAACTATTCAAGTCATGTCAGTTAGCTTGTCATTTATTATGTCAAGCTAGCTGTCAATTGTCGAATTTCCAGAATTTTTTTTTACTATTTTAAGCATGAAAGACGGAGTTGTTGGTTGCAATCAATTGAAATCCTGTTAAGAAAGAAAGAGATGAAAATCGCAATGCTACATCTACATCAATAGACATATAAACGATTCAAAATCTTTGCAGGACAGTGGGTAATTTTTTTGGGGAGGGTACGTTTATTTATTTACTAATTTGCAAATTCGGAAGTGAAACTACATAAAATGGCTCGTAACAGTAATGAAAATGATGAAGATAATATTGACCCCGCATCCGTTACGAATAACGTGAAAAATACTTTGAAACAGGTAGGTTTTGAGCAATAAGTGCAAGTAGCTAGATATTATATAGCATTACAGAGGCTCATAAAATAATAGCTCAACTCAACTTACGATCACCAATAGCGATCGTTTTGTTCGTAATTACGTTTATTTATGTGAATCACTTAATGCACATACATAGAAAGATATTTACACTCAAATAAATATAGAGTAAACCTAACCAAATCATTAAAATATCAACCACGAATTTATGTTTTCTAGGATGTCATCAAGGAGTTGCTAAATGGATCATTCCAAGACAATAAGACGAAGCTGGGTAATGACGCGTTGTCGTTGGTGGTGGAGGTGGCCAAGTGTCTGGTGACGGAAACTTGTCTGCGGGCCTCTAGCCACGCGCTGCGCGAGGCTTGCGACAGAGTCGACATAGACCACATTGAGAAATGCCTGCCACAACTGGTAAGCAAGACACTGAAACTTCTTGTAACTTCTGAAATTCAAGAAATCCAAAAAAGTTGACTTGTCTTTGGCGGCATAGAACTCATCAATAAGATGAATTGAATGAATCAAATCACTACTGTCGACTTTTAGTCAAATTGTCTATGTATACACTATACATAACACAATATTGTTTGAAATAATTT
This sequence comes from Plusia festucae, assembly GCA_950381575.1. Lineage (NCBI taxonomy): Eukaryota > Metazoa > Arthropoda > Insecta > Lepidoptera > Noctuidae > Plusia > Plusia festucae. Next base: position 3,791,237 of record OX494447.1, read on the forward strand.
TTTACAAATATTTTTCATTATTTACAGATGCTGGATTTCCCATAAGCTATAAGACATTAGAGTTGGACCCATTTAATTATGAAAGTACTCGGAGTCATAAAATAGTTCAAGTACTAAAAAACTTTGCTTTCTACGCCAAAAGCAGCTTTGCCCATTCCTACCTCCAAAGTATTAAATTTAGCTTCTCGCATTTAATGTAAAATACTATATTTTTTTAAACATCTTCGAAGTTGTTGGCTAGATCTAAATTGTAATTGAGGAATGTATTAGGAACAATGTTACTTGAAAGTTTGTTGAAAAATTTGGTTGTTATAAATTAATCAGAAGCAATAAAACTATTTTAACCTAGATATCTTGTTATTTCTCACTATGGCATGGTATTGTTTAGCCAAGCCTTAGGTGCTAAGGGTGGCCTTATCCAGACTGGCAAAACAATGTATGCCAGGTCTAGTTGGCCCGGTCAGTCATTGAAACAATATAAGATTTTAAACTTTTTTATTATACAAATTACCTTCGAGTCTGTCTATCAATAACACTCACATAACTGAACATTTTCCAACATCAACACCTCTAAGCATCTTCATTGTATAAAAGACAGTCAGTACATAGCAAGTACCCCACCCACAGACCTGCTCAATATTTTGGCGATACATATAATATTAATTGATATTTAACACAATTCCTATTAAACACGATAGGTATTATACAGTCAGACCAACAAGATGTAACGTTACAACATGCGTATTATAATATGAATCTTCCAAGATCATTCCAACTAGATTCCAGTCTTATAAAAACTTGTGGTCAACTGTACTACACTCAAGTACCTACTTATATTTCGAGGCAAAGACGGCATTTTCTAGAAGTTCAGCAATACATAATACTTACTTGATTTCTTAAATCGGTATGTAAGACGTATTGCCATACTCCAAGATTGTGTTGCCCTAGAGGAAAATAAGCTATTTATTGTCTACATCTACAGCTATTTATACAGCCCAGTAACTAACACTTGGTTTAGTAACAAAAATATTTTTATAGGCGGATATGAACACCATAATGCCCAAGTTTTATATTTATTTATATATTCTTTATATTACCGATTTGTTTTGTGATTTCCTAGCATTTAAATCTGCTATAGTTTTATACATATATTTTCCAATTCCTCCACAGTTTTGAGATCATAAAATCTATATTATACATATTATGTAGGATTGAAGAACCAAATGAATAATTAAGATTACAAAGAGTAAATACCTATTTAGGCGCTATTAACACAAATGCATGCATTTTAATATCACATAACAAATGGTATTAGCCTCAAAAATTCAACCCCATTTGCAAAATTTGTGGAATATAGTTTGAAATGCCTTAAGAAACTGAACATCAGGCATGTTTTTAACATTAGGAAGTTATTTGTGCTTTATACAAAGAAAATTATAAACTGATTAAATATTGGACTCTTGTTAATAAAAACTGAAATTTTCCAAAGTTGAATACAAATTATAATCTAGAAAACTTATAGAGCCATAATCCCCTTTTCACAAGTTGTCGTTATTATTGATAGGCGAAAAGCATGCTTACTTTAGGGTAGCAGTTAAGATATTTGTTAGCCTAGTGTGATTTCAATATATTAACATCACTGCAAGGCTGTATGTCCATTGAAGCGTTGCGAGCCAGCGGAGCGGAGTACCAAAAACGCAGAAATATGAACCAATGGAATTGCATGAAATCTCCGCTCCGCTCGAAGTCTGAGATTCCTTTGGTTAATACTTCTCGGTTTTTCACTCAGCAGCCTCGCTGATTCAATGAACAGGCAGCCTAAACCACCGGCAAAATTGTTGACGATTTAGAGAGTAGAAATCGCTCTTGTATTTTTCTACGTGCGATTTTATATGCGGTCTAGCAACGGCGCATTTCTGAAGGTTTCCCGTGATGTTTTCGATAAATTTAAATCATAGTAGGTACTATTATTTTCGGCCAAGCACTAGATTGCTGTATATTAACATTTACCTAAAGTAAATGTAAATATTATTTGTATAATTATTATGAATTTCGGGCCTGCTGGCAGAGATTTCTTATGAAATAAGCAGAGCCTTTGTTCATTTGCTCTCTTATCTATTGTTTAACTATTATGTGCACAAAAATTATTAAATACAGCCCCATTTTGAATATTGTCACAATCCGAAATTACTATAATGTATACCAAAAGAAGTGCATGGCTCAAAATAAAAACAGTAAGTACTTTAATTTATATTATATTTATAACGAAAAACCTCAACAAATGCGCCATTATGATAATAGTCACTATACAGTGATCCTTTCAAGAGATTTCAGAAATAATAAGGCTCAATCCTCATCGGGATGGTAGTGGCGCGACGGGCACTTTCAATAAGAAACCTTATCTGCATGATATAAAGACCACTATCGCTTAAAAAATTGAAAGGGTGCAGCCGCTTGATTTATCCCGTCGCGTTCTTTATAAGCTGTACTAGTCTTCACTGCTATGTGTGCGAGTCCTTTAAACTATTAGAAGGCAATTATAATACCAGATGACATACATATCTGGCATCTCATTAACAAATATTTCTATTAACATCAAGCAACCGAATCTGGTCACTAAGTGGTTATTAATTTACAAATAAATACAGGTAAATCACTGTTATTGGTAAACAGTTAACATCTATTTTGTAAGGTATCTATAATCCACACTTTATATAATAATACCTAATAATTAAACTTGCTTATACATTATTTGTGTTATGCAAGGTGCAAAATGAATCAATCAATATTATTTAAAGAGTTCCAAAAGCGCCCATTACATTGAATGCTGTTTGAAACATTCTGTTTTTATGAACTTTAGAATAAAGTAATATCTTGAGGTTAATTACGGAAGAATAACTTAGACCGAACAACGAACACTATCAACAAAGTCAAGCAACATTTACATAATCGTTTTTTTAACCGACTCCAAAAAGGAGGACGTTATCAAGTCGAATGTTTCTATTTTTTCATGTATGTTCGGGCATAGCTCCGTCATATATAAGGGTACTCTCGATTAGGTCTCAATGTTTTTAGAACACCATTCCCTATACTAAATATGATACTTCGATACAAATACTTTTTCGATAGCGTTACGGTACGAATACACTAAAACCGATTTTGTCGGCCGATGGCGGACAGAACTACTCGGACGAGTAACTCGGACGTTCAACTGAATACACTGCAGACGATAACGGCCGTTGTCGGTGGAACTTATGAAGTCTGAACTGTGCAAACTGTCAAAAAATCCAAACACGTTCGGACTCGTCAGTTGATCGTCCGTTTTCGGGCGTCATCGGCCGAAGTATGCTCGGGCGTCATCGGCCGAACTCGGCCGATCAAATCAAACGTAAGTAAATGGAAGAGAGCGCATACACTGCTACTACCGGCGTCGTCCGATGACGCCCGAAAACGGACGATCAACTGACGAGTCCAAACGTGTTTGGATTTTTTGTCAGTTTTACTCTGAAGTTGCACAGTTCAGACTTCATAAGTTTCACCGACGACGGCCGTTATCGTCTGCAGTGTATTCAGTTGAACGTCCGAGTTACTCGTCCGAGTAGTTCTGTCCGCCATCGGCCGACAAAATCGGTTTTAGTGTATTCGTACCGTTAGTCACGTTCGCCACGATTGGCGCGCTTCAAGCTGCCAAGCAATCAGTATCAGAGAGCCCAAAACGGTAAACGTGTCGATCGTGGAAATATTGAATGTTACAGAAAACTGATAAATCGTAAGTTTTACGGGAACGGGACCTAATTACACGGCTAAAATCGTAGGCCACAGATAGAAAGTAAATAAATAAGAATGAACTCGAATGGTGAACTATTAACTAAAATAATCTTAGAGGGAGTAACCGAAAGGATATGAATCCAAAAGGGGACAAGAGTAAAAATCTTGTTAAGTTGATTAAAAAAAACAGGTCCAACTTATACACAAAAAATTATACCCATTTAATACCAATTACCACTCCAATATCAAAATTAATTTGTCACTGCATTACGAGGGTTAATATCATTAATATCTATTTACTGCACTCGCTAAATGTTAAGATACATCGCTGCAGTCTGGTTATGATTATGTTGTCGAATAATAGAGTAAAAATTGGATAGTTATTTTTGTTATTAAGCTATTTTAGCAGAAATTTTGCAAATCTACTCTTTACCAGATTGTACACCCCCTTTTGAATTCATTTATACGCTTTCGGTAGCACCCTATATGACCAATTTCGAAGATATATTTTGGGTGAAAAACCTAGGGTTAATACTGTAGACTCATCATTAGATCCTACAAAATGCTACTTAACACCTCAACATGGATGTCTAATGCTAATTATTTCTTTGCCTTTTCTGATAAGAACAGATGGCAGTACAGACTATACAGGATTCTACAGAAGTGTCTGATAATACAGGATTAATTCAAAAGGAGTGTGTATATTCAACAAGGTAATCAGGTGCATAAAACTGAACATCTTTTCCCAAGGAACATAGGTCGAAAAAATGGAAAATGAACTTTTCATATGTGACAGATTTGAAAAGATGATTTTAAATTTTGATACCAATATGATTTTAAGTTTTATGCACCTAATTACGTCGTTGAATATACGCACTACTCTTAAATTGATCCTGTATTTGAAATAGGCTACGGCTCATTGAAATGAAACTGTCCAAAAAAGTAGGTCAATACTGAAAAAAAAAAAACTTTGCATCAGCCTGTACTTATTTTGATCACCTAGTGATAACTTTTTATAGAAAGGCCAATTTTATTTTAGATATTGACTACATATAGTTTCTTAGAAGAAGTTGTTTGTTTATATGGGCTAAAACAGTATTTTAAATAAGACTATCCATTTATGGAGGACTGTATGGAGCTGCAAAAGAATAACGAATTGCAGAAGCCCCATATTTTAGCAATGATGCTTATAACTTATTTATATGTATAAGTGACTGTTTCCAAATTGGTAAGATTTCAATATTAAAAGTCACAGTGTGTTTCATAATTACATGATAGCATTGTTTATGTGAACATTTTGTATAGCACTGACTATACTAAAAAAACATTATCGGAATAGACACTTCTGCACCATTATATACACACACTTGAGCGATCTAAGTTAAGTGTACATATATTTAAAAATTGGCAGTTTTACAATCTTACAGCTAATACAAAAGTTGTTATAAAAAGCTGCCATGCCGTCGGCATCGAAATACCGACAGTGCAAGTAAAACGACAATCTGTTTTCAGCTTCTTCTCAGCTGGTCCGTAACTTTGAAATCCACACTATTTATATTTCATCATGGTCAATACCAAACACTCGTGATTAACTAGTGTTAATAATTAAATTCTCTCGGTGTGTACATTTGCTGTGTAGGATCCACCAATACCATTCAAATTCGATGTTACAGTATTAACTGTATTACCTCTAAAATTTACATTAAATTCACTTGCCCATGGGGTAACAGTAACACGAGGTTGTTTTCTGGGGCATGGAACAAGCACCAGGCAGTCTCATGGAGAGACGAACACAGCGACGTCACGGCGGACACGAGCTAAGAGTAACAGGTCATCCTTTCGTAGATGACGCGGCACACTCGCGATTAGGGCGGTAACACATCCGTTCGTAGAGGCGACGGGTTTAGAAGAGGTCCATATCATCGTTGCACATGACTTCAAGAAAGTCGTCGTCGTCGTATTCTTGCGGACGTCGCGGATCTTGCGAGTCGCGCGGGTCGCACGTGTCGGCGGCGAGTGCGGGCGCGGCGTCCGTGTCGCTGGAGCCGTCGCGCGCGTCGGTGGCGGGCGACGGCGGCGGGTTGGACCCGTGCTCCGACGCCACGGTCGCCTCCCCGCGCGACAGCAACGACGGAAGTTCCGAATCTGGAATTACGATATTATATTAATACAAAAACCCGGACGAAATTAAATCAATCTCTTTATCATTGTTTCTCTCTTACCCGGATTATTACCGATCAATGGTTTATTTACACAGCTTTTTTTTTAGATTGTAATTTTCTTTAGATTGGTGTGGGATTTGTAACGTGGCTGAGTAATACAGTAGCATCTCATTCACTGACACAGAACTTAACAACTGTCAAAGATCACTGTATGTGCTTTCCGAAGCACGGAGATGTCTCGGTATGAATACAAAGGGTTACCCATCTGTAAACCAACCGCGGCTTAACTTTCACTATGGGTCTTACAGCTTACGCTTAGCTGCGAGCCCTCTAATACTGAAACTAAACTAGAAAACCATTTACCAGTGAGACTCTGTTTAAGTTGTTCCATGACTTTCTGACGGCAGTTGGCGCGCGCTCGCTTGATCTTGCGCTGCGTCTCCTTTCTGTCCTCAGTGAAGATTGCCGTCACCATCTCTTGCGAGACATCTGCGTCGCGCTTTAGCAGGTAGAAGTAAAGCCCACCTGATGTTCGACGACGCGTACCATTCTAATAACAAATATTAAATATCAATTTTGTTTTTTGAAGGAAAAAGGCTAATCTTGTTTTCTCATATGAAAAAATAATCAGCAATATGGCAGTTAATGTGGGAAACTACAGGTTGCATCGAAGTTCATATGATTTGGTACGAAAATAAGATTTACCTATAATGTAGCCTACAACATTGCAAATGTAATTTTAATAATTACGTGATTATTTGAAAACTTACAATAACAAGCATTCCTCCATCTGCTTCAACTCTTTGTGTTTCTTTGTATATCTCTATGGCTTTTTCGGCGCCAACAACCTGTACAATTCGTTCTGAAAAATATATTACTACATTACTATAATGATATATACCACGAAGAAACTATGGCAATGAGGGATTTCACAATGAAATGCATCTACCCTAATGAGCCAATAACTTGTCTCTCATTGGTGGAGATCGATTTTTTCACGATTGATTGCAGAAAACCATTATCTAAGCCTAAACCTGAACAACCAGAACACTGAGATTTCTTTTTACATAATTTGTATTGTACTTTGTATACTCTCAACCCTTTTGAATAATATTTATTGTTTGTTTTATACTTTGAGTTAATATTGTTAATGACATTGTCCAAAGTGTCCGGACACCTGCACTTTGGAAGATTTGAATCTGGCCAATGACGCCGCAGTTAATGTGGCCAACAACTGGGCGCATAAAATTTTAATGCTTTTTTAAAATACTGTACCATCGACTCGAAAAGAAGAAGAAGATGACATTGTTAAACAGACCTACTAAATCCTGTTTGTCTTCGGAAAGCTTTTCGGCAATGTCAGCTGCTACTGCGTCTGCTGAGCTGTCTGCATTAGCTGTCAGATCCGCAAGAAATCTCGGTTTCAATTTATTGTTATGAGCATTGCTGTTAATCCTTTTACGCTGCCTTGACTTTGACACGTCTGACCTGTCCGCATGCCTCCGTTTATTTGACAGCTGATCACTATCACTATATTCCTCTTTACTCTTAAAAACATTCTTAGGTATATAGTTATCATCTAATCTATACTTAATAGTATAATCATAAGACTCAACGCCATATCTGCTTTTCTTTGTTACATCACAACTGACCATGTCCTCTGTTAACAAGTCCTCCTGCAAAACAATGATATATTGAGTATCTGAGTATTCATAATATTTTTTTAATTGTTTGTGAGTAAATTAGAGTATGAGATGGGCAGATGACTTAAAATTATGATAGGTGATGCATGTGACTGGCAAGAGACAGGGGAAAATGGCATAAACAAAGATACACCTATAACCAGCAGTAAGTTAAACAGGTCAGAAGATGATGATAAGTAATTTTGAGGGTAGTACACCCACTACATTGTGAATTTTACTGTACATAATACTTTTCGTAATTACAGTTGTTTACCTCTAAAGCTTTGCACCAAATATTGTATTTGTCTTTTTTGTTTGGTTGTGGCTGTGGCCTGCGAGGCCTGATTTTGGTACGTTTGGCGCGGCGGCGGGGCTCGTCGTCCGACTCCGTCCCCGAGGAGTCTTGCGCCGACGCCTCATCGCTCTGCTCGTCCTGTATTTGCATGTGCACTAGTGACGGCGGGTTAAATGCTTCCGGCCGTGCTAGAGGGATATACGTGCCCTCCTCCACATCCGAATCTTCCAACTGCAACGCAATAAAATCCTTTGTAAATGCAATACGCCTTAATACGTCACAAGACCTTTTTTTGTTGTAACCAATCAAAAAATAAATACGCAGGATATCCGCGCCAGGTGCTATTTAGAAATGCCAAATATTCAATAGCTAATTTAGTAGTGCGTGAATTACCATAAAAATACAACGAAATAAGGAAAAAACGCATAGTAAAACTTATTTCTAACCTCCCCATCTTCCCGTTCGTGGAGAACTTCAACGTCTAACTCGCCTTCTGTCGTTGACATCATACTCAAGTCCTTTGTAAGAAGATATAAAAGAAAAGATCATGAAAGTATTATGAAATACAACAAATTCCACCTTCTCTAACAATTTCTACTGGTTGCTGTCATTTTTAATAATAGACAAGATAGAGTATAGACTGACTGAGCGATAGGCGCTGTCAACAACCTTATTATTTACAAAGTCAGTTATTATTTTCGAACATTTGTAAACAAACTGCAAAAAATATCATCTTGCGATTTGCTACATAAACAATTAATGTATTTTTAAATTATTAGGGGCAAATGATTTATTTTATGAGTACGTGGAGTACACATAAAAATAAATGATGAATAAATGATATTGTACATATTGATGGCTGCCTTTAAAAATGGTCATGGCGGGAACCTTGAAATATATGAAATTTTGTTGGCCAATTTCTAGTATCAAAAAACGTCCGTACAGCGTACAGTAAAATATCTCGAAAATAAAAAAAACGACAAATTAATATATCTGGCCTCGCTTTCGACAGCTTTCGACACTCGCAAGGAAATCCAAACCTAGAGAGTACCTCCAGTGAATTTAGAATCTTTAGAATCTAAAATTTGGTAGAAGCAACCATGGAAGCAACGTGTTATAGCACAGATAAAGGAAAAATCGCATAAACCGTTAATTTTTAATTACATCATATAATAAAAATTATTTTTAAACTTAGGTTCTGTACACTTGGCCGGTTTTTTTTTAAAGTGATACCTTCTAACGGTACGTTCACACGGCGTCGAGTGTTTCTCTACCGGATCGGTTTTTTGCAGGATTCGGTTTAGTGGCAACAGTATTTCAATGAATGAGTTCACACATGCATTCGGTTTTAAGATACGGCAAAAAATCGTATCTGGCTGAAGTTGACATCCGATTTTGCGACTACAAACCGATCCGGTCGTACTGCAAAATTTAAGATCCGGTTCAGTGGTATAGCGCATTCAATACATGCGTTCATACGATACACGCAGGGTAGATTCGGTAATTTGCCGAATCTCTTAGCTGTTGCCTTTTGCCGTGTGAATACCACATTCGGTTTTTCCAGATCCGATGAAAATAAGATTCGGGAAAACGTGGCTCCGTGTGAACGTACCGTTACGGCGCTACTCTGTCTGGCTTCACTTTCTCTCACGCATACATCATCAAGTTCAACTACTTACTTAGTAGATGTTTATTATGTACTATATTGGCCCTGAAGTTCATCATCAAGTTCAACTTAGATTCGTTTAGGATATCACTTCTGTCGAGCGTCCCCACTCCGAGGGGCCTAAAAAAAAGTGTGCATCTCGGGCACTCGTTTTTTTTAAAGTGAATATTAGTCTAAATAATTATTTTGAGAATATTTCAAGCGTGTACCTGCTGCCCATATCAATACCGAATGTGTTTGTTTTAAGAGAGCCCCCTTTTAATTTATGTTATTCCGTTTTTTTAGTATTTGTTAGTAATGTTATAGCGGCCACAGAAATACATCGTCTGAGAAAATTTCAACTGTCTAACAATTACGATTCATGAGATACAGCGTGGCCTTACTCCCGACTGCATCGAGTTCTGTTTCAATCGAATTGAGATCGAATTTGTACTGCAGAACGCGACACTAGCGCCAGATCGTGCAGTGGCACGAGTTGTAACTAAGCTCGATCGAGAACAGCCTTAGAGAAAATTTGTCCGAAAACGTTAGAAAACCTATTAATAACTAAATAAACCAGAGACTAATAACTTTATGATTACGCAGTTAGTTATATCTTTACCGCTAACGATGCTAATTGACACTTGGTTATAACTGGATCTTGGTTTTCGATTCGGTTTGGTTCGAGAGTATCAATTCATAGTTGAATCGAGAACCGAATCAATGTCGAAACAGAATCAAAAACAGAACCAAACCAGTTTCGGTAGTAACCCCCAGGATCGACACACACGTAGACGTAACGCGCGTTCGAGAAAATTCCCGAGTCCCAAAAAATAAACAAAACGCCTTTGCGAAAACACTAGTAGCTCTTATATTATCAGCATCACGTCGAGTGTCACTGACGAGTACGGATGTTATCATACAAAAGTATGCTACAACCTCAGAATAATAACTAAAATTATTCTGAGGCTACAACATTGGTTAAGGTCTACAACATTGTTCTTTGACGCTGATGGTAACGGCACTGAAGGCACGTGTCGGCACTGATGTGCGCGTATAGATCTGTAATGTGCCCTCTTTGGACTAAATTAAACAGAAATTTATAGAAATAAGATTATCAATCTGTATTAATTTCTTCATCTATGGTGAATCGGACCAAATCTGACGTCCATGAGTTCAACATTAGGCTAGGATTTCAAATATTTACAAAGTTTTATTTTTGATAACATTTTACTTGTATTATTTAAGTACCTAGTACTAAAAATTTATTGTATCAGGACATTCATAAGCTATAGAAATGTAAATATTATTTCGTTCCTTTATTTTGTCATATAATGTAACCATAAGTACACACTGATGGCACAATCTAAAATGCTTTTATTTATACAGGGCGGCTTTTGAAAAAGTTAGCAAAGTTCGTATTAATACGCATCTAGGAATGTCAGTGGTAGATGTAGCCAGGACACGACTACCTTCTATAAGACCGGGTCGTTCGGACTATGATCCAAGAGACTTCAGGGCACCTTTACAACCAATCAAGTAAGGTGGTTCACTTTATAAAAGTTAGCGCTTAGCGCGTATGCTATGGTCTGTCAGATTTCCAATTGGCGACCACGGATAAGGAGACGCGGCTTTAGTAGGCTTTCCGCCAGGTAGACCGACGATAACGTCAAGGTTGCGACTAATCAGTGGATGCCAACGGTAGATTTGCGTTCAATTGAGGCCTTCGCTCAACAGTGCAAGTCTACCGGCTGAAGGTCGCGATGGTCCGTCAGACATCACGTTATTTTCGAACACCTGTATTTAATATTTGGATATATATATATATATACCTTTGGATCTGTGACAGTGGGAGATGGAAGCAGAGTAGAGAGGCATTGTCCTGCAGGGAGACAGACATAGCTGATCGTATATTTAATGTTTCATGGATTTTGCAGGCTCTGGATGGCATATTTTAATCTCTTGCGGTCCATGTGTGGCGCCGGTATGTTGGGTATGCCAGTTGCTATAAGTCAAGCGGGCGTTATTGTTGGCCCTCCCTTGGCATTGTTCACTGGACTCCTTCTTATTTACACACATAAGATGCTGGTACGCTATATTTAGCCTTTTTAATCAATCAATATTTGGTAAGTAACTATCTCAATGCATTCGGTGAAGAATTCTTACGCAAATACGAGACATGATGGATTTAAAAGTTACCTGGTCCCCATTGAGTTGCTAGAATTTCTTACAAACCAAACTAATAATGATATAGTCATGGGTCTAACATTTTCATTAAAGTTTCTGATGAAAGCGATTGTTAAATTTACGATGGTGAAGAATAACTACCTGCGTGTATGATTACCTAATGCACAACTGCACCTATAGATGCAATGTTCTGCGCAATCTTGAAAACCTAGAACATACCTATGCACTATTGGACATCCAACAGTGATTCGGTTTAGTCTGTTTTGATTGACAAATTCACAAATATCACAGATTTCGTGGACACCTTACACTCGTATGTATTTCAGTTAAAAACTCTAACTGAGGTCAGTCGACAGCTGAAAATACCGTACATCTCATATCGATATGGGTTCCGACTTGCTGTTCTGCACGGTCCGCCTTTGTTTCATGGTATTGGAAATTATGGACCGTAAGTTTCTTTAACATTTAAGTAATATTAGATTTCAATTCCATTTGGAAAAATACAAAAATCAAATTGAGACACTCAACCAAGCGATCGATCCTTTTTTTGATATTTGCTCTGTTGGCATTATTTTACTGGCTGGCATTATTTAGTAATAATCACGAATATAATGATTGTGCGCCATCCATAACTTTTAACGACGAATCATTATAGTTAAAAAAAAAACAATTACGGAGTATTTTATTTAGTTTATCTATTTATTTTGACTGTCTAGATATACTATAATGTTTAGACTAGGCCGTACTAGTTTCTCCTAGAGTGTGCGTATTTATATCTCAGGATCAACTAGTTTGGCCTAGGCTAAACTGGTTTATCCTATCGGGCTCAGGACAAATTAGTTTGGACTAGGCTATACTAGTTAATCCTATCGCGTATAGGAAGAACTAGTTTAGCCTAGGCAAAACTAGTTTGTCCGGAAATCGGGTTTGGCCGGTAACATATACTAATCTAACAGTCGTAAACCATAGCTAACAATTAAAAAAGGGGTCTTCCAAAGTACCTATGTCCCTTTCAGGTCTCTGAATTTAGACTAGTCGCTGATGAGGAAGGGTGTGACCACTCAAACAGGACTTTTTTATAGATAGAAATTTATATAAACTTGTGAATTCTTTTCAGGTCAATAATAGCTTTGTTCATGTTTCTGAGTCAGCTTGGTATATGCTCAGTGTCTGTGATGATGACATCGGATAGTTTAAGAGATGTTAGTATGTTATAGCATTATAAATAGGTACTCGTATAAGTATTACATTGTACCTCTGTAAGACTGTTGTTTGAAACAGAACTACCAACACCAACCTCCTTGCTCGGTAATAAGCATAGCGTAGCGAAAAAATGGAGCTTTATGCCATTGAAATACCCTTCAATGATTAACTCGGAAACCTGCAGAGTTGAAAACATAGCGAGATTTGCAACTTAACAAAAAGGAAGGTATGTTCTTGTATGATTGTTGATTTGGTTTCCTTATGAGCCCCGTTTTCTCATGAGCCCTATTCTTAATGAAACACATCAATATGATAATACAAAAATTAACAACAACTTATTGTTTATAGATAATGGACTGGCAAAACAGTAAACCGGCTTTATTAACACTTCTGTTCCCGTACTTACTTCTGGAGTTCTTCATGAAAACGTTAAATATTATCAGCTATGTGGCCTTACTCGGTAATTAAGTAGGGTATACTTTATATTTGTTGTGTAATTATTATTCTACTTAAAAAGTTAGAATTTTTAAAATTGAGAATTAATTTTTTATTCCAAATTTCAATCAAGAGTGTTTTGGTACTACATATCTCCTCGATGACCTGCCGATATTTATTTAATTCCTTAACAGCTCATGCTCGAACTCAGCAGTCGCAAGCAAATAATACGAGTATTTTCTTCACAAATTATAATAATGTCATCGAAAGGCCCCTACTAATAGAGTTATCCATGAAGGGCTCTCAGAACTTCCGTCAGAGTCGAGTGTCCCACGACTCTGGCCAAGGCAGAGACGGGGCCAGGGTTTATGGTCGGTGAAAGTCCGACATACCCACGCTGTGCCCTCGGCGTGGGTTGAATGCAAAAGCGTTAACTGTTCACCCCGTAACAAAGGACTCCCAAAACTTACCTACGTATTTTCTGAAGGCCCAAAAAGTGTCGTCAATAATAAAATTAAACATGCAAACCTAGGGGTATTCGAAGATACCCTCATCTAGGTATATGAGTAAGTACACATGGGGCACTCCTAAGTATGAGAAATCATCCCCGCCTAGTCTTATTCCAAATTTTGTTTAGGTCGGCTACCAGTCTTACCGGATTTTGCTGAAAACCGAATTTATGTGAAACTGCCTATCTATCTGACCTCCGCAACCCATTTTACTTGATAACGCAGTATCGCATAGACTGATTTTCAAAATTGTAACGACTTATAGCGACTGTCAAAGACGACGTATGACAGTTTTTGGGACCAATGGCATGACCGACGGGACAAATGGACATCCATCCAATACCAACCGCGGCGAGCGTGGCTTAACCTCTATTATCGGTCTAACCGTAAGGCTTACACTTACGCCACTAGCACCTCAAATTGTTGAGTATGAGTAATCTAATTTTCAATTATTGATGTCATTATTTGGGTTGGGCCACCTTTTCACTTGTTATTATATACGATGGGTTAATTATACCTACATTGATGTACTTATCGCCTTTTTCAGGTAACTTTTTGAACATGATTGGATTGGGAGTAGTAATGTACCACTTATTCTCAAATATGTCAGGGGTGTTAGTAAGAACACAAACCACGACTCAGGGCGTGATGTTCGCTTTTGGGACGTTTCTATTCAATCTTAGCGCCGTCGGTGTTGTAAGTAAACTTCTGATCATAAAATATACACACATGCATTTATAATACCGCCCTTAAGACGTCCCACAGCTGGGCACAGGCCTCTTTACATATGGAGAAGGAATGAGCATTGATCACCACGCTTGTTCATTGCGGGATGGCGATTACAGATTCAAATTTTTGGAATCCAGGTTTCCTCACGATGCTTTCCTTCACCATTTGTCAAAGATGTCTTAGAATGATTAAGAAAGTACATATAACTTTGAAAAAGTCACATTAGTACTTGCCTGGGTTCGAAATGGTTGCAACTAAGTGCATGCGAATCTGGTACCCAACCCGTTTGGTGTGTAGAGGTCTAGGTCCAGCATTGGATCGCGATAGGCTGAATTGTTTGGTGCTTGCTGCAATGCATGACCTCACAAGATTTTAAGAGTTATGGCTTTCTGTTCTGAAGCTTTATTAAACTAAGCTATATTCATCTCAAGTGTCATTAAGACCTTGCGTAGTGTAATAAGATTATGCAGATAAAGTATAATCATTCAGTAACAGTAATTTTCTTATAACGAAGTAAACTAGTTACTTTGCGATAATCAGCAGGATGTATTAAGCGAGCTGTTCTAGTCCGGAGTCAAAACAAAATATCGCGTAATCTAAAAAGTGCACAGAATGTGCTACTACACCGACCCTATATCAAGTTTATCCGAGCCGGCCAATACAGCAATACAAATATAGGTATCCCTTAATAATAAAAACTTAGATCGTTTGGTGTTGGCCTTGGCTTGAGTCGATCCGAACCGAAACTAGAAGGAGAAAGCCCTTAGTGAACGTGGCTAACGTATGTTTTAAAAAGTTAGTTTTTCTATTGCTCTGGTTGGAGGCTCTTAAGATTTCGCCAAAAAATCCGGTGAAATGGTCAGAGGTAGTGGTGAGAGGTATACCAATCTTATCTACTAGTGTAGATAAGTTTGTTATACCTACACATGCATATTTACTTATGTAAAATTTTATAAATTAGATTGGATTAACAGTTTTAAAACTTACGTTACAGATATTGTCTGTAGACAAAGCGCTCAGAGAAACGAGAAAACTTACCAGTAAATTCGGAGTGATAAACGTCGGTATATTTATACCCACCGTGATTGCTTCCATATTTGGCACTTTGGCATACTGTTCCTTTGGTACCATGGAAGAGAATATGCTTAGAATCTTACCATTTGACGAGATGTAAGTAAATAAATGAAAACAAGGCCGAAGTTGGAATAACTTTTTCATAGCCTGCTTTTCTACTTTTGCCTCGCGTTCGCTATGGAGGGAAGCGGAAAGGATCTTTCTTTGTATCATCTTGCTGTTCTTAACCAGCCGCGCAGGCCGCCGCAACCCGCTCATAAGTGACTGCCGCGCAGGAATTCAATCCTTGTGTTGCGTTCACAAACATTGAAAACACATGGCATGCACAAAGCACACCCAGACTAGTTGACACAAATAATTGAGTCATCCCCATTGAAAAACACCATCATAATTCTTTCTGATAAAAGTCAAACCAAGGCCTTAGCCCGAGTGGGATTCCGGAATGAGAAAAAATATCATAAACAACTTGACAGGAAACTTTCGAAGAATGGAACTTCCGCAACAAGTTTGTACAAAGAAGATTTATTTTTGAGAAGATTCTGAATATTCCTTTTAAAGGATATAATTTGTGCTCTCCATCTATGAACCTCAACCGCACCAAACGCGCCATCGGCAATAACGTCATTGAAAAACACCATCATAATACTTTCTGTTATAAGTCAAACCAAGGCCTTAGCCCGAGTGGTATTTGATTTGAATAAAATCCCCTGCGACACAAGGATTAAATTCCTTAGTACGAGAGTCGTAAAAGCAAAACAAGCAAAAAAAAACGGTCGCCTATCGCATTTTCCAAAATTCGACGCGTTCGCAATATACACATATCGTTTTCGTACAAACTATAAAAAAAGAGGTTACGTGTTACACGCGTTCTGCTTTATTGTTTAATTTTATTTATTATTATTTATTATTATTATTTATTTATATTTATTGTTTAATTTATCCTTTTTTTATTTTACAGCTCATCAATGGTTGCTATCGGACTATACCTTGTAGCTGTGGCGTTCGCTTATCCCGTACAGTGCTATCCGGCTATCGCTGTCATTTTGGAAGTGATCAAGTACCATGATCCAGAGACCACACCGTCAGCCGACACGCTTTTGTTATTAGAATCCCTCGGGAGACCGATATTTGTTATTATGTCGTGTTAGTTTCAAATTTAAATAATAATAATACAGCCCTAGACTAGGTAGTGTAGGTACCTACATATTGCATACCACTTGCATTTAAGGTACAGGTTGGTAGTGGGCGACATGAGGCAGCAGCAGACGACGTGTCGCAGCGACACTACTGGTTTCTATGTATTTCTATGAAATTACCTCCGTAGTTAGCGACATGAAGCTAGCGAGGAAATTTCATAGAAATACATAGAAACCAGTAGTGTCGCTGCGACACGTCGTCTGCTGCTGCCTCATCTCGCCCGCTTCCAACTTGTACCTTACTATAAAGCTAAATAGTTCTGTTGCTTAGTCGCGCTAATCTGTGAAACTACCTATCGGATTTGAAGAAATCTTTTGACATTTGATAGCCCCATTTCCGACTGTTAATGGCTATAACATCACGTTTCTAGCCTTGGCAGAACAGCCAGGTGACTAATACCGCGAGGCCCAGCTAGTGGATTTTAAAACTAAATAATACATATGGTATATAAACGTCTGGAAGCCTACTCCAAAATAGCTTGGGATAAGGCTAGTCAGAAGAAGAAGGCATATGAACGTCTCACTGTTGGGCACAGACCTCTTCATAATATAGAGAAGGAATGAGCATTGATAACCACGCTGGCTCACTGGGGGTTGGCGATTTTAGATTCCAATTTTTTGGAATCCAGGTTTCCTCACGATGTTTGCCCTCATCGTTTGTCAATGATGCCTTAGAATGATTTAGAAAGAACATATAACTTTAAAAAGTCACATTGGTACTTGCCTGGGTTCGAACCTGCAACCATGTGCATGCAAATCCGGTTATTGAACCGCTATGCCATCACGACATATGATATTAACTATATATACGATGATTTTAAAGTTATTGTTAACGGATTCTTTTTTAATATTTCAGTTACAGTTTGCTACCTGATTCCATTCCAAGGGCCCTTCGTCGCGTTCGTGGGGAACATGTGTACCACCATGCTGTCATTGGTGTTCCCAGCTTTAATGGACATCTGTTTGAGATATCCTGACCGCTACGGAAAATATGATTTAATACTTGTGAAAGATATGTTAATCATATGCCTTGGACTAACCGCTTTAGTGTTCGGAGTTATGGAATGTAGTCATCTTATTTATGTACGTATGTTATCAGCGAATTCGCCGAACACAAACGGATTTTACTGAAGGGGTTTTTTTATAAGTCTTGTATCTTTACTTTATTTTTTTTTTTATATTGTGTTATTTCACATATTTTGTCAGCAAGTACGCTGAAAACGTACGGAGTTTATTGAAGGTTTTTTATATCTATTTTATTATTGTTTGATAAAATGTTTTATTTTCTTTTAAAATATTTTTCTTATTTGCACCCCTAACCTACTCCGGCTTTTCGGTTTGAGAATTTCTTGACATGTAAAAGCAAAAATCCTTTGACCTTTATATGTGATAATTATGTCAAAATTTCAGGAAAAAATGTATTCTTCTTCTTTAAGTGCCACTCCAATTAATGAAGGTCGGCTACCAGCTGCTGGAATCTATCTCTATCTTTTGCAAGGCGGAACAGTTCACTTGCGCTCGCGATCCCCGTCCAAAAAATGTATAGATAATGTTTATTTAGCTATTTGGAGGAACATATATTAAAATAACGGACAGACAGTTCGGATTCAGAAGAAGTAGATCAAACCATACGACAGCCATACGATGCTATGTTATTGACTCACTCGTCAGCTAATTGTTGACAAGGAGGATTAATGCATAAGATCCTCGATTTCGCAAAGATAGACATCGAATCTCTGTGGAACTCACTGTGGAATTAATGTGGACTTAGGTGAAAGTGGGAATTACCCTCAGGAATTACCGGAATTACCTATGCTACAAAATTGTTCACTGACACTAATCGGTACGTGAGTGTGCATGGACCTTTAATGTGTAATGGAGTTTGGCAGAATCAAAGACATTGTAATGTATTCTACTAACAGTACAATGTCTTTGGGCAGAATAGACCAGAAATATAATTATGAGTCTTTAGAAAGAGTAACCTATGGAGTTTCTTGCCGGTTCTTCTCCATGGGAAGGACACTTTGGAACCGAGCACCTAGAATCATTAGATTAGTATTTAACGTTTCTTGAGACACAGAAAGTTAACATTCTGAGATAGAGCTGAAACTCTGAAAGAATTCTCGCAGGTGCTACAGTGTCAGTCATGCGACAGAATGTTGTTATCCTCTTCTGAGACACGTTTCTGAGTTTCTAAATTTTCAAAAACTTCGTATAAATCACTATCCATCTTCGTTGCTAAGAATATCACTTACGTATGTGCCGGTTTATGGGCCAACATTCCAAAGACCTAAATTTAGGGGACCTTTTAAGGTTTAGGTGACCCCTAACAATTGGTGAAACAGAAACCACCTTCTTGCGGCCCCCTAACCATGTTTAGGGGATCCCTTAAACTTAGGGGATGTTGGTGAAAACGGGCATGAGACTTCACTAAATCCAACATATTAGGATAATTTACTCACTTATACACGTTATTAGAAAGTTATATTGCAGATTTAAAAAATGGTACTAATATTTATTCTATTTCGTTCGTTTAAGACCTGCGTCCCCCGTAAACACTTTATGGAATATAAAAATATTCACATTATATATATGACGAGGGAGGGGGGTCCTCGTGGTTGTTTTTTAAAACGTGACGTCAGCATTGCTGACATCACAAATATCCTAGTCAGGGTTGCTGCTCATCTTGGATAATTAAAATAAACACAGTAAATGCTTTCTTCAATTTATTCTTCGACTTACTGAGGAGGTCCGATCGCTACGACAGCTCGAATAAGAATGAATCATAACTCGTTCCGTCGCCTCTATTTATAGTAGACAACACGTGACTCAATGCACGTGGCGACGCACGTGTTGTTTAGTTTACAAAGTAATTTCTTATTTTATTTCACTAAATGTTAAAACATTAATTATTAATTAGACTACTAAGTATTTGCGCCGATACGGCCATTCTGACAGGCGGTGCGCGCTCTGCACCAGCCTCATCTTCGTCTTTTTTTTTTTTTTTTTTTTCTCAGCTGTTTTCAATATATGTTTATCAGTCTGCATCTTGGTCAGCTGGTTGATCTTCCTAGTTTTGATCTTGTGCTTGTTGTTGACCTGGTTCAGCGCGTGATGTACTTGGCAAAGGTTCTCCGGCCATCTCAGATGGTGGAGATTGTTCAATTTCCGCCGACCCGGCCATCCTGACAGGCGGCGCGTGCTCTGCGTCTGCCTGGTTTGTGAGGTTTGATGCCTGAAGTTAAGAAAATGATTTCCTTTGAACTAGGTATCCGTAAGCAACATGTTGCTTATTATTATTATGATTACTGTTAAGGACAGTACACAAAGACGTCCCCCGTGCCCTGCCTTGTTACGTTAGAATCTGTGGTGTATACTTGTCTACCCATGGTTCCACAAGGCGTCTCTACGGTATCTCAGGGTTCACTGTGGATGCATCAAGGAACCGTAGTTAGCTCAAGGGTAACACATGGTTTAGCTCAGAGGTATCACTCTCCAGACCTTTTATTCTCGTAGATTGTTATTATAGATACTAGGGTGTTGTAAGGACGTCCCTCGTGCCCCGCCTTGTTAGAATCTGTGGTGTATACTTGTCTACCCATGGTTCCACAAGGCGTCTCTACGGTATCTCAGGGTTCACTTGTGGATGCATCAAGGAACCGCAGTTAGCTCAAGGGTAACACATGGTTTAGCTCAGAGGTATCACTCTCCAGACCTTTTATTCTCGTAGATTGTTATTATAGATACTAGGGTTGTAAATATCATGAAAATAATTATTTTTAACTCGCCTGGTTTTAATCCGATGATAAGTTTTCGTCGTCGTGAGCTATTTGAACTGGCTGGCCAGCTTGTGATGTGGATGGCACCGGATCGGGAGCGTCCTCTGCCGACCACCTTTTTGTCTGCATTTTTCAGTCTTATTTCGAGCTCTCCAGTATTAACGCGCGTTTTTGGAGATAAATGTCTTTGATCCTGATCCGCGGTTCTGGAGGAGAATACAACCATTCGGACATTCTCTGCATCATCTCCATCATTTGCATCATAAACTGGGGAAGAAACCCGACTGTTGGCACAGTCGTCGTGTTGGACGATCCAGTGGCGATGGGAACTCCTGGAGGATATAGGCTCCCTTGATTGCACGAGGTGGATGCCATTGACGTGATTGGCATCCCTGCGTAAGCTGGTATTTTTGGAGCAGTTAGCATTGCGGTTGATGTATACGTCATGCCTGCGGGTATTCCCGTCGCGGTAGACTGCATGGCGTCGAAGTTGTTCGCACCAACTAACGAGTGTGAAACGTTCAATGAAGCAGGGCTTATCAGCCTGGTACTGCCCTGTGTTATCCAGACGTGACAGGTTGAACCGAAGCTGCAGAGGAAGTGGTTGGGATCAGAGCTTGTTCCGATCCCACTTCTGATGACGAGGGAGGGGGGTCCTCGTGGTTGTTTTTTAAAACGTGACGTCAGCATTGCTGACATCACAAATATCCTAGTCAGGGTTGCTGCTCATCTTGGATAATTAAAATAAACACAGTAAATGCTTTCTTCAATTTATTCTTCGACTTAGGCAGTTGTCTCACCGACAACGATGAACGAGTAACGAGTGGAGCTAGAATTGGAAACGAGTTGGCGAGCCGCGGGGAGCGAGTGCGTAGTTGCGATAGTTGTGTAGCTCTGCTACAAGCGAGTGTGCGAGTGAGGCGAGCGATTACTCGCCATTACACAAATCCTATCATATAATTCATGATCATCGTCGTCTGAACTAGATAACAATGATAATTCAAATATTTCAAATGATTGTTCGTTGTGCATAATAAATAAAAAAACGTGTACTTTCAGATCCGCACCGTAGAGAAATGACCGCTGGTTGCTCTCTCGGCGTGTGTTCTAATCGCTTAGCGAGTATCGCTGAGCGAGTGTTATCTTTCATAGCTCTTGTCGCTCAGCGACAAACTAGTGAAGCGAGTGCTCGCCGGCAGTGTGAACAGTCAGCGATCAACTGTTTGTATATGTGTCTCTTTTGTTTACACGGAATGTATATCTATTATACGTTTCTTGAACGAGAAAATAGCCGATAGTTAGTCGTTTTCTCGTCGGCGGTGGGACAAGTGCCTTACTGAGGAGGTCCGATCGCTACGACAGCTCGAATAAGAATGAATCATAACTCGTTCCGTCGCCTCTATTTATAGAAGACAACACGTGACTCAATGCACGTGGCGACGCACGTGTTGTTTAGTTTACAAAGTAATTTCTTATTTTATTTCACTAAATGTTAAAACATTAATTATTAATTAGACTACTAAGTATTTGCGCCGATATATATTATTCACGTTTGAGGTTGAGTTTCCCACAAATTGGCAATCATGATTATATTTCCACTTGAGGTTCCACTGATTTCCATGGGACTGCTTTCGAGTGACGGACTCTATCAATCTATTTCATCTCTATGGTGAATCAGTTCTATAGTTCGTACAGTTGTACAATGAATCGAATCGAATTGCAAGATTCAGATTTTGACAATCATAAGATTCCAAATATTTACATAGATTTATTTAATATTTATTACTTCTAATTAACTTGTGTCTAGTATTTAGTTAGTAGTAGGTATTAAAAGTTGATTGTATCGGACTAAGCTATAAAAATGTACTAAGTATATTTTAAATTCTGTCTTATGTAATCAGTACACACTGATGGTGGATTTAACATGATCTTATTTGTTTAGGGCGGCTTTTGAAAGAATTAGCAAAGTTCAAATAAACACGCATCTAGGAACGTCAGTTGTAGATGTAACCAGGACACGCCTGCCTTCTTTAAGACCGGCTCCTTCTGAATTTGATCCAAGAGACTTCAGATCACCTTCACAACCAATCAAGTAAGATGGTGCACATTATAAAACTGCACGCATGGACACACGAACCGGAAGTCGCCGTGTAGGTAGGACTCCCGCTAGTTAGAACGAGGACATCGCGTCGCAACGATTGCGGGTAACGGGTGGATGCAAGCGAAAAGTTGCTGTTCATTGTTGCGTTCACGGTTCAACACCCAACAGGCCTTTGTTCAACAGTGGACGTCTTCTTTTTTACTTGTATTCTTGTTAACCCCTCGTGCTAAGATAAATGCTTCTGTTATGAGTGAGTTCACGTCGATAGTACTTACAATGAGTGGGATCGCCGCGCTCCTTCTATCTTTAAGCTGTTTATGATAATTATTGTCATTCATTTGAAAACTCAACTTATGGAAACGGAGTAGAGGCTTTTGTCCTGCAGTAAGACAGAAATGGCTGATTATGATAATGAATCGTTGGACGGATTGTGCAGGCTCTGGATGGCATATTTCAACCTCTTGCGGACCATGTGTGGCGCCGGAATGTTGGGTATGCCACTTGCTATAAGTCAAGCGGGCATTGTAATTGGGCCTCCCATGGCATTGCTCACTGGACTCCTTCTTCTATACACATATAGGATGCTGGTACGCTATCCATTTAGCTAAATCGACCAATAAATACTGGGTAAGTGTTCTCATTGAAGACTACTTACACAAAGAGCTACAATATGGATTTGAAAGTTACGTATACCCAATGAGTTGCTGCAATGTCCTAGAACCATAATGTTATTATTTACGAATCCAACATTATTTTGTTTTTTTAGATACTGATGGACAGTGAATGAGTGATAGATTGTAGACGTTACCTTTATTTTTTACAGCACATTTTTACAATTCAAATTGTAGATAAATACTTCTAGTAATTGTGAAAAAAAAAAATTCTAGTATTCTGGCGCAACTTTAGAAGCGGTTTCAAAACTGATTTGGTATAGGCTGAGATGATTGATGTAGCCATGAATGCCACTGATTGTGTGGACACCTTATAATTATTTTATGTATTTTAGTTAGATGCTCTAACTGAGGTCAGTCGACAGTTGAAAATACCGTACATCTCATATCGATATGGGTTCCGACTTGCTGTTCTACACGGTCCTAAGTTGTTTCATTCCATTGGAAATTACGGACCGTAAGTACGTTTCTTTATCAATTATTGAATTTCTTTTCCATTTGGAAAATACCAATCAAACAATATCTATCAGGAAAAATACAAATAGCAAATCAGAAGACTCGAACTAAGCGATCAATTATTTTTTCAATATCATGTATGAGATAGTATTCCTTTGTAGTTAATCTATCTTACATAAAAACAAAACAAATGCGACTCGAGATCGGAGGACCGATTTCCATGATCCTAGATTTATTGCATGCGTTTCCAGCCCGAAAAGCAGAATAAGTATTTAAAAATATTTAAAATTAAGTTTCCGAGAAGGGGACAACTACCTCGGTTGTAACTGTCTTCCTAATCTTCGATATCATAGAATAAAATTATGTCCCAAAAAGTTTTTAAATTTTAATGGAGTCATCTCATAGCTGATTATTTTAAAAGCAGATCTAACCTTGTCCCTTTCAGGTCTCCGGTTTGTGACTAGTCACTGATCAGTAATAAAGTGACCACTCAACCAGGTCTTTTTTATAGATAGAACTTATATTTATGCACAATTATGACGTATTTTCAGGACAATAATAGCTACGTTTATGTTTTTGAGTCAGCTTGGTATATGCTCAGTGTTTGTGATGTTAACAACGGATAGTTTAAGAGATGTTAGTATTTTATTGCATATACTCGTATAAAATTTGAGCATTTAATTGTACTCCTGTAAGACTTACTTGAAACAGATCACTTAAACCAACCTCCGGAAAAATAAGCTTAGCGACAAAAACCGAGCTTTCAGTCATTTAAATGCCCTTCAATAATTAACTCGCAAATATACAGAATTGAAAACCGAGCGAGATTTGTGACTTAACAAAAAAGAGAAGGTATGGCCGTGTATGATTGTTGACGACTTGGTTTCCTTAGGGAAACCTCATGCCCTATTCCTAATTGGAAACAGTCGGTGTGATAATAACTAACTAATAAACACTAACTTGAAATTTCTAGATAATGGACTGGCAAAATAACACACCGGCTATCTTAACACTTCTGTTCCCGTACTTACTTTTGGAGTTCTTCATGAAAACTTTAAAAATTGTCAGCTACGTGGCCCTAATCGGTAATCTATCCAATGTAAATACTCACTCAAGTATGCTCGGTTATGAAGTATACACTAGCCGTGGCCCTCGCCTGGTGTAACCGACTGATGCATGTTCGCGCCAATTCTGGTTTCTTATTTTATAATTGCATTTACAAAAGTTAGAATTAATCAAACTCCTTAATTTTTAACCTTTTCGATTTTTTTCTTTTTACCAAGGTGTGATTTAGTGGTACTTTCTGATGTTCCTGGTGACAGGGCGATACTTATTTAATTCCCAAGCAACTCCCGAGCCGAAATTCAACTGTTTAATTAATTTACTTTGATCACTGAACTGCTGTTAAGTCTAAAATATTCTACACAAATTTAGGGATTGAAAGAATCCTCTTAATTGTATAATTACATAACTACCTACTAACGTTTACAGGATCGCATATAGTGACATCTTTATTTAAAATTAGTTTCTGTATACCTAAGGGTATCCGAAAATACTCTGTACCTCCTCAAATAGGTACCTCTATATATAAGAAAACTAATATTTAATTATTGACGTCTTTTGGGCCACCTATACTTGTTATTACATTCGCAGGGTAAACTAAACATTGATGTATTTTGCAGGTAACTTTTTGAACTTGATTGGATTGTTGGTAATAGTATACCACTTATTCGCAAATTTGACAGGAGACCTGGTAGGGCCAGGAACCACGACTCAGGGCTTCATGTTCGCTTTTGGCACGTTACTATTCAATCTTAGTGCCGTCGGTATTGTAAGTAAACTACTGATCAAAAAATAGACATAGTTATAAGATTTTATCGTAACTGAAAACCTTTAGGACTGTAGCTTAGATTGTTTTAAAAGGCTGTAGAACATTTAGACACTAGACTATACAGCAGGTAACAAAAACCCTGTTCGATCCCTAAGATTATCATTCGGTATCGTACTGCGAACACATATACGTAGCCATTAAATGGATTGGAGATTATTATTTTTCCGTAGTGAAAATAATTAAATACAAATAAAAAATGATCCAAGGCAACAGCAACACTGACCGCTTCTCAAAGTTCGCGTACTTACTACCTACAGTTTTGTGTCAAATAAGCCGCCTATGCGAGACGGTTCATGAACCGTACCACGAATATGGATCTAACAGGGGTTTTGTTACATGTTGTATATATATACCAACACCTTGGGGCATGCCTAACTGTATTTATACTTATTTACGCGTTCCTTAGTATCCTGCGATCATATTTATTTATAAATAATATACTAAAAATTACGTTTCAGATATTGTCTGTAGACAAAGCGCTCATAGATGCGAGGAAAATGACTAGTAAATATGGTGTGTTAAACGTCGGTATATTAGTACCAACCCTGATTTCCGTCATATTCGGCACTGTGGGATACTGTTCCTTTGGTACCATGGAAGAGAATATCCTTAGAGTCTTACCATTCGACGACATGTAAGTAAACATATCGAAGTTGGTATTTAACTTCTTCATAGACTATTTTTCTTCTTTTGCCTCGCGTTGTTTTTTCGCGGGGTTTTGTAACAACTATCGGTATAATCCATAGAAATATGGTATACAATTATACATAAATACATAAATTAAATCTAAATAAATAAAAACAATATTGCACGCCTCATACGCGAAGCGTTGAGATGGGTATTACCTACTGTCAGTTTACGCATATCGAGTGATTCTCCAACTTAAAATGTCCCTTTTTTTATTCTTTATTGCTTTTACAAGTGAATATAAATAGACAAAAGAAAAACACTATTTTTAACACTCATTATATTTTTAAATCTCTTTTTATTATTTAAACTAATTAAAAATTTGTTTAAAAAAGTTCTGTCTTGGACGTCCGTGTGTCTGTATGTACGGATCCCGTATCTTGTGGTCACGATAACGAGCGAAATATTTCACTTATCGAGTTGGTTTTTTTTTATAGGCTTCAGTATTTTGAGGAATAGAAGCCTATTAATTTTCACGGTATAATTCGATGTAGTTTAATTATTATTTACAAATAATCTCAATTTTATTGTAATGAATGAGATTATGAGGCGTGGGCTTTTGGATTTTCCAACTATTTTAAATTTTGCAGGTCATCAATGGTTGCTATTGGACTATACCTTGTAGCTGTGGCGTTCGCTTATCCCGTACAGTGCTATCCGGCTATCGCTGTCATTTTGGAAGTGATCAAGTACCATGATCCAGAGACCACGCCGTCATCAGAAACGCTAATGTTAATAGAATCCCTCGGGAGACCGATATTCGTAATTATGTCATGTTAGTTACAGATTTGAATACTAATTTTAAGGCATTTTTGGAGACCGACACAAAAATGACGGTGATTGAAGGGACTATTTGCTGTTATTCTCTGTTTGATTTAATGCCCTACGTGCCCTGGTTCCTGATAGTGTGATTTTAGATTTTTCATTATTATTTTGTTCCTGATACTTTATTATTAACAACTCATTTGACCTACAAAATTTTGTAAGTGCACTTGTAAAGTTTTAAACTGGATAACTGTTTTATGAAATGTCAAGGTCTAACTTCAATAAAAATAAACCAAGAAGATCTTTTCATCTTAAACGGGCTAATATTAAAACCACAGTCCGATAGAAAAAAAATGGATTTGGTAGCACTATTCTCGAGGTACTCATAGTCCAGTAGCCTCCAAAGCGGTCAGGAGACAGACGAGATATTCGGTGCAAAACTGGTAGATTATTTTCACCAAAGCGTAGATGCGTAGCGTAGAGGAGATGAAAGCTGTGTGTAGCAGAGATGAAGCTTTTAGGTGAGCTAGGCGAGGGTAGACGGCAGTGGGGTATGAGGCGAGCAACACTGGCGTCACGCCGCGCCGCTAGGCTGCCGTCTAATCACATGATCACGGTTTTCAAGGCGTCCCTAGCTCTGAGGTACCAAAAAACACTTTTCACATTGTCTCGGGTGTCTCGGAACCCTTGTTGTCTCTGATTCCATAACACAAGAACTGCAGTTATAGGATTTGGAGCAATGTTTGTGATCTTGTCCACAATTATTATTTCTTTATTAAACATCTCCACTTTGCCGCGCCGCTAAGTCGCTCGCTGCACAAAATATCATGAAAAAATGCGACAGCTTCGCTGCGAAAACTTCACTCCACTGCGGTAGACAAGCGGCCTTATTGGCTATCTAACATAACATTTCTTGCCTTAGTAGAAAAGGAAGGCGAGTAAAACTGCAGGACACAGCTATTTGTTGCTTTTTTTTCACTAAAATTTTAATGTTTCTTTTTATATATTTCAGTTGTAGTTTGCTACCTGATACCATTCCAAGGACCGTTCGTCGCGTTCGTGGGGAACATGTGTACCACGTATTTATCATTGGTGTTCCCAGCCTTAATGGACATCTGTCTGAGATATCCTGACCACTACGGAAAATATGATTTAATACTTGTGAAAGATATGTTAATCATATGCCTTGGAATTATCGCTTCAATCTTCGGAGTTCTGGAATGTAGTCATCTCATATATATTCGTATTTTATCAGCGAGTTCTCCGAACACTCATGGATTCTACTGAAGGCTGAAGGCATTCTTCTTTTTAATTTACTGTTATTTAATATAGTGTTATATTTACTTTTTAAATCAGTTATCTTATTTATTGCATCCAATACCTACCTACCAGGAATAAAGTTTATAAAATCCTTGACATGTAAAAAAATGTTTAATCAATACCGATAATTAAGTTTGAAAAATCTATAAGTAAGTTATAGATACTTATTTAAATTTTGTTTGAAAAAAATATCAGCTGTTGAATTCGTAAGTAAGTACCTATTCTAAGTAAACAATGCAGTTTATTATTATTGGAACAGAAAAAGGTGGGTTTACCAGATAAAATGGTTTATCACAGAGTTTAATTATTAATGCTTTGAAATCATCAATTCACAATTCACTTCAGTAAGGAACCTACCCAATTAATTTATTTATAATAGTGACCTCGTGCTACGTAGTCAAAAGACTTATCCAAAAACCCTAATATTTCGACCTAATAAACGACTGTTGCTGTTTTTTATAAAGTGTATACTATACAGCGTGTAACAAAAACCCTGTCCGATCCCTGAGAGTATTATTCGGTAACGTACTGCGAACACATTTATGTAGCCATTTAATGGATTGGAGAATAAAATTTTTCCCCAGTCAAAATATTTAAATACAAATAAAATCTGATCCAAGGCAACAGCTGAGTTCAACTGACCCAAACTGACCGCTCCTCAAAGGTCACGTACTTACTACCTACAGTTTGGTGTCGAAGAAGCCGCCTATGCGAGACGGACGGATCATGAACTACCACGAATACGCCTTTATTGGATCTGACAGGGGTTTCGTTACATATTGTATATTATTATCTCTGTATAAGGCACGAGTCACACCGGAATGGCAGCGGCCGGCAGCGACGCGGCGAGCACTTTCAGTGTGAAATAATTTTAAACTTTAACTACATGCTTAAAAGACCAGTATCGCTTGAAAAGCTTGAAAAGGTCGCGAGGCCGTCCGCGGCGGCCGCGAGAGGCCGGCAGCGGCCGGTAGCGGCCGGCAGCGACGCGACGCGGCGAGCACTTTCAGTGTGAAATAATTTTAAACTTTAACTACATACTTAAAAGACCAGTATCACTTGAAAAGCTTGAAAAGGTCGCGAGGCCGCCCGCGGTGACGCGAGCGGCCGCGTGTGAGTGTTTGTTACCTCTTGAAGCACGAACGGCTGGAACAATTAGGTATGAAGGCAGCTGACTAGACAGTGACACCTTGGATTAACTTTTTTATACCGAAACTAAGTATTCTGATAAACCGCGGGTAGCACCGCCGGGCACAGCTAGTTATTCATATAACAAAATACAAAATTCACATGCCAAAGTGCTTACCTTAACCAAACTCCTCCAAAACGGCTTGAGCGATTTTTATGATTTTTTTCTTATTATGTTTGGTAGGTCTAATAATAGGTCGTAAACTATTTTTTATAACCCTAAGTGATTAGGGGTGGCCCTACAGAATAAAGCAACTTTGCTGGATCAGCTACGAGTAGTATTAGTATTAAAATGTTCTTATCTATATATATAAAAATGAAACCCGTTTTCCTTTGTCACGACATAGCATGAAAACGGCTTGACCGATTTGGCTGATTTTGATCTTGAAATGTTTGTGGAAGTCCAGGGAAGGTTTAAAAGGTGTAAAACATAAATAATAAGTAAAAAAAAAAAACTTCCTAAACTCAGGAATTACCTTAATTAATTTACTTTTGACAGAACGAAGTCTGTCCGGGCAGCTATAACTTACTTATTTGAGTTATGTGCTCCAAAGTGAAAAAAAATTCTTTCCGACGAGAAGCTTCGTATGACCCCGGTTTCAAGTCTGTTGGTGTTTGGTTTGAGATGTTTTTCCCATTGTTCTTTAATATATATACTTTTAAATTGAAAACTAATGTTGAAAAGATTCTTAAATAGTAACTTCTGTGCCATAATGTAAACAGATAAACTTTTTTAATCAGAGAATAAGCTTTGGATGTTAAAATGTCAAATGTCAAGGGTTAAAGGGAGGGAATAATTCGCTTGGTAAATATTCCATGTTTAATGGATAGTTTCTTATAAATTAAGAAGTAATGTGGCTCATTATCCCAGTTTTTCCTGACAATGTCGTCCTCATACTGTGCCTATTATCATTGGAAATAAACATTTGCCAAACACGTGCCCCTTCGTAAGCTTATATTTATTGTTATCTTTTTTGTTAAAATCAGTGACCTATCAATAAAGGTATCATAATTTTATGATTTTCAGGAACACCTTGCCGTTATGGAATTATGAATGTATAAACGAAAAATGTTTGCCTTTAAAAGCAAACCATGTATCAAAGTTACAGTCCTTGGAGACATGCAACATGCTGTGTTCATCGATGCAGATCTGGCCGCAGCCGACCGGGTCGGTTAGTCTGTCGACCACAGCAGTGCCGGTGCGCGCGGATCTGTTTCAGTTACAGATGATATCGGCTCCCTCTCGATCAGTTCATGAACACATTCAAGATGCATTCGCACTACTCCGCGAAGACTTACGACGGATGGAGCAGGGAGCACGTTCCTTCGAAGAGTGGCGCAGTGTATCAGTGCGGATAGTAGTGAATGGGAGCGGAGATCCCCGCATGCTCATCGATACCGATGAGGGTTACAGTCTGTCTCTGCGACCTGTCGCGGGAACTGGGGTTGCACTAATGGCTGACATTGCTGCACGCACTTTCTGTGGTGCCCGACATGGTTTGGAGACGCTCTTACAACTAGTTTGGTTAGATTCTCATTTAGGATCACTTTTGATACTAGAGGCAGCTAGAGTAGAAGACGCACCACGATTCAGATATCGTGGCTTACTCGTAGACACGGCACGCAATTTTTTTCCTATTAAAGAATTAATGCTTAATATAGACGCCATGGCCGCCTCTAAATTGAATACGTTTCATTGGCACATGACCGATTCACAATCTTTTCCATTCCATACTAACAGTATACCAGAATTTTCAAATTATGGTGCACACACCCCTGGCGACGTTTATACTCCTGACGATGTGCGGATGGTCGTGCGTCGAGCAAGACTCCGAGGGATACGAGTGCTCATAGAAATTGACGCACCTGCACATGTCGGCTACGCGTGGAACTGGGGACCTGCCGCAGGACTTGGAGAATTAGTAGTATGCCTTGACGCTGAGCCATGGACTGAGTACTGCAGTGAACCTCCATGTGGACAGCTGAACCCACGCAATACACGTGTATACGACTTGTTTGAACGACTTTTTGTTGAGATCATGCAGCTAACTGGCGTCGAAGACATTTTGCATCTCGGTGGGAACGACATTTCTGATCGATGCTGGGCAGAACGTTTTCGTCATAACGACTCTATGGATCTCTGGCTTCATTTTACGAGATCAATTCTAAAACGCGTCGAAGGTCAGACTGAAAGATTGCCAAATCTCATAATATTTTGGATGTCTCATCTCAGTGAAAGATTTAAGTCAGATATGAGAGACTACATCCAGAGTATAGGTCTCCAGGTACGAAACGTAGCATGGGCACAAAAATATGTAAGTGGTATACGGACCATAATGTCTCACGAGGATGCATGGGACTTGAATACAGGATTTGGAACATGGTATGAGGAACACAGTGGTGCGCCATACAATTCCTGGCAACGGATTTACGAACATCGTCCGTGGCTAAAGCTCCCCTCAGGTATCGTGGAAGGTGGTGAGGCCACTGTGTGGTCCTCATTACTCAGCGAGGGAGGTCTTATACAACGTGCGTGGCCGCGAGCAGCCGCCCTGGCAGAGCGACTGTGGACGGACCGGCCGGAGGGAGCCACCCGCCCAGTGCACGCTCGCCTGGACGTGCACCGAGCGCGTCTTGTCGGCCGGGGTATACAAGCTTCTCCGCTATGGTCGATGTGGTGCACACAAAATACACATACATGCGGTTAAATATTGCACATAATAATAATATAATAGCTAGCTACAAATATGGATGGGCGCTATCAATCCGATAAAAGTGTTTAAATTTACCATTTTGGATTCATTACTACAAGTAAAACATTACTGTCTTAAAACATTTGAATAACACGGAATTTCTTAACTGAAATGTGTGAAATATTCAAAACGTGCTTCCGATTGACTAACTTTATATCTTAGAACCATTAGAACACTCCGGTTTGCTTATTTGTAATAGCAAGAGGTTTGAGTGTTTTGATAATATTTTACGCTACAAACAACAACTTCCTGAACAATACTTCGATTTATTTGGACGGAAGTAGTTCTCATGTGGTAATTAAGCGAGATTGTAATTTATATTTATTGTATTTGTTTATGAAATTATATTCATATATGTTTTTTTTATAATATAATTTTACTGGTTTTCATCAATAAAATTATTATTTAGTCATTTTTTGTTTTCTAATTTCTTTAACTCGAACAATTTATGACGAGACAGTTACAAATGAAGCAGTTTTAATTATCGATAACATATTTGCATTACAGGAAGTAGGTAACTAGGTACCACAACATAATAGATTAGGAAATAGTTCAACAATTGATTTCCGTTTCTGAGAAGCTCCCTCTTAAATGACGTTCCAAAACAACGTAATAATATTTAATTAAGGTGATTCCTCCGATGTGGCCCGCGAAATTCAAATTTTCATGTGTTTTTTGCAATTTGCTTATCAGTGACAAGTTGTAACTTGATCAAAATTTGATTCGCGACAATAACAAGTATAATTTTAAATATAAAAATGATCATAATATGTGCTCCATTCATTCTCAAAAAGTTTATTCAAAAGTAAGTAAAATTTCTGAAATCTAACTCATTTTCGATTATTCTTTGTGCGAGCGAATGGAGCGAACGTTTTAATCATTCTTATATTTGAAGTTATATTTGTTATTGTCGCGAATCATATTTTGATCAAATTACAACTAGTCACTGATAAGCAAATTGCAAAAAACACATGAAAATTTGAATTTCGCGGGCCACATCGGAGGTATCACCTTAACTATAAAATATTTAAACTTTAGAGTTATGTCAAAGAAGTTTACAATTAAATAACTAATTTGTTACACAATCTAAGTTCAAATGTTACCGAGACGCAATAATAATGTGAGAACATTTATTTAACTAAACCACATATAAATGCACGAGGTTTCAGAACGTTGACATTCGGATACACAACATAATTACTTTACTATTAAATTAATGTAAGAAGATCGTTCTTTTGCGATGATATTTTCGTTCCTGATTAATTTACCTAATAACATAATTTTTTATATAGATATAATTCGATATTAAACATTTCACTCAAAATATATTGTAACGTTTGTTTATTTTTTCTATATTATACCTAATACACTCAGATTATAATCCATGTACCTACTTGTTTGGAACATAATAAAACATGACCATAACACCTGCAAAGGTGTTGAAACATCGGGAACTAAAATCAAAATAAACCGCGATAGAATCCGTTTAAAAGTAGTTTTATTTCAATAAAATTTTAAGATTATCCGAACGTCAATGGACAGCCCAATAAATTAGGAAAAGGAAATAGCATCTATTTCTTAATGGTCTAGCTTATGTACACTAATCCTAACGACATGGTTATTTTATTACATCGGGGAATTATGAACATATTTATGAAATATAAATAGATATAATCAATTCTTATATCTTCTATAATGGTTACGATATGATTTATATATAAACTATATCAAATGTCCATGAGAGATATGCGAGAAACTACCGTAAAGACAGAAACACACAACAGTAAAAATATATTTAGTCTATGGCCAACGTGGCGGCCGTGCAGTTGTAGCGTCTAACTATGGCGTTTTGTGAAAAACACGTAAATAATTTTTAAAAGTTAATAAATGTCAGTGTAACTTTTATAAATTAGAATTAATATGAGTAGATATTACGATTACGGTAACGCGATATCATGGTGAGTAATATTTGATTTGTAGAGGTGACAACCATATTGCCTAAACAAATTTGTGTACGTTTTCTTTTAGTTCTGATTTTTGTAGTAACTCAAAGTAAATTTCGAATTAACTTGGAAATGGGTAAAGCGAATGGCTATTAAATTATTTGGACCTTTTCAAACGCATCCAGTAGTTACCGGGATTTTTAAACTTACTGTGCTGAGTGCTCCCAACCTACGTTTCTAACGTGGTTTTTTACCACAAAATGTAGCTTATCAGGCTCTTTCAGATACACTTTATTCTTCGTCGCAATTTTGCTATTAATTATCATAATTCCATACAAATGTACCTCAATTACTGTTGTTAACCCTACTAATTTGAATTTGATTTGAATGCGTAGACTGTTATCGAGTTTTGTACCTAGTATAATTTAAAAAATTCTCGTAATAGTATACTGCAAGCTGTAAAATTTCTATAAAATTTATCATTACAGCTAAACAAGAATCCGGCATTGTTTTGCATGCTTGGATTTGTTTATAAACACAGAAACATTGGGTATAGAAATATTTACTATGAATAAACTGCTCTATTATGAAACCATTTATCCAATTTAAATGGTTTTTTAACTGCCTACTATTACTAAATCAGTTCTGATTTTGTAGAATATTAAATTCCAGCAACCAAAAAAAGTAATTTCAAAGTGAATATCAGCACTAGATGATTTCTGTAATAATTTATTTTAATTTCATAGCAAATCACAGATTTTTTGTTTTAATTATTTCTGATCAAAGACATTATATTTTGTTCTCAGATTACCAAAAAGTGTCTTCCGTTTTTTTACACAATCACTGAGTGTTAGTTATTATTATAATGCTAGTAAAATAATTTATTTCATAAATGCATTATGATTCAATATTTTTTTTATGTTAAATAAATAGAAGTGGTCCTAATTTCTGTGTAAACATTGTTTCATTATGTCTGTAATGTTTGCTGGAAACATTCTGGAAAGTTTCATTATCAGGACAGCCCTTATTTCTCTTACTGATTCATTTTGGCCTGTCCCCAAAGTCACGGGTCTCTCATGTTAACAAAATATGTTAATGTAATTTTCTCTCCTTAGCGTTGCTCCTTCACAGCTGCAGTGGAATAATTTCTCAAATTATAATCTAAAGGATCACCAACAATACATTAGTTTAAGTAATTTATGGTTTATTTAGATACTAAATTAAAGCTGTAAGACATGTTTTAACCATTGATGACTAAAATGGATAATTATTCAATTGCAGATGTTCAGTAGTTGTATGTCCCCTATCCCTATTAACTTCCACTCTGATACGTAAGAGAAATAAGGAGTCTGCGCGGTGCCATTTCATTTTCACAACATTGAAGAAATTTTCCAATAATATCTTCAGTTTTGTACAGTTAATTGATGTTAGTTTGTCCATTTTTGGACTCATGAATTTCAGTTGACATGAGATGGTCGTTCGTCAACAATGGTTAAAACACGATCTGCAGCGAGGGTAGGAAGCGCGGCTGCGAATGCGCCTGCCGAAAATGGAAACTCTTCCGAACTTAGATCGCGGCTCAAAACCACTGAGAACGGTCACCGCTCGCAAAGGGCCTACAATCAAACTAGGCAAGTGTCTCTTGTCGCGTTTGCCTAAGTTAACATAGCTGTTAGCATGACATCCCACTTCTGCCCAACAGTCAACATTGTTTCTGTTTGCTACTAGCAGTTACTAGTTGTGGAGTGTAAATCACCATTGAAGCATGAGTCTTGGGGCTTTGGGTGATGGTTCTTGCCAAAGAAACATTGAGTTATGTCTGTCAAGTGTCTTCGACCTATATGCGGTCGTTAGTTGCATGATATATTGTATAGTCTGACCCCAACATGAATGTTGTAGTAGGATTTGTATAGTATTGTCTCAAATGTGTAAGTGCTGTTGATATTGTAGGAACAATCAAGCATTGCCATCGGGTGGCATGGGGCCGGGCAGCGGGTCGCAGGGCAAGGATCCTCTGGCGCCCGCGCTGCCTGGCTCGCGCACGATGTACCAGCACCCCGCGGTCACCGGCTATAACCCACAGGACTCACGCGCTCAGGCTATGCCTGTCACGGTAATCAAACATCTCAAATTTCAAACCATTCTCTCAAGTAGATAGTTTTAATTCTTAGTAAAAAAATTTAGAATGTAGTAAGAGCATGTAATATCAGACACGATTTACACACTAATGTCTTAA
This sequence comes from Plusia festucae, assembly GCA_950381575.1. Classification (NCBI taxonomy): domain Eukaryota; kingdom Metazoa; phylum Arthropoda; class Insecta; order Lepidoptera; family Noctuidae; genus Plusia; species Plusia festucae. The sequence goes on from OX494447.1 coordinate 3,827,912, forward strand.
CCATCTCTGATATTACATCTATATCTAGGACTGGCATTTAGATATTAAATAATCTGCATAAAACTGATAAACTTGTGTGTGACCTAGCTGGCAGCATGACACATAAGATGCTTGATCCATACATGCCCCAGAAACACATTTGTACAGTTAGAGTCACCAACAGGCGCGGCAGAATCCGATGTACCCGGGCAGTATGTACCACGGCTACGGCGGCAGCGGCGGCAGCACACTGGCGCCGATGCCGTCGCCCTCGCCCACGGCGCCCTTAACGCCATTCCCAGTACACCCTGACGTTAAGTTTAAGAAGTAAGTACTGAATAATATTCTTTCTTCAATCTTTTTAAAGGTCGTACCACACGTATCAACCCTGAAAGGGATCGTCACCGTCAACTCGAGCCGTTCAGTATTACTTTTATGAAACTCCCTACTGCAACGCACACTAATCGGAATCGTAACGTAATCGCCTCGCCCTTTTTTTTTTTTTTTTTTTTTTTTTTACGGGGGGAAATCCTCATGGACTTCCTCCGCCTGGGGAAAGGCGGAGGGGCGTGCCGGACTCCTACCGGCTAAAACCACCCCGGCGTTCCCTCGCCCATTATAGTCGGAGGTCGCGGGAATGTAAATGGCCTCCGCAACCTCCGACCGATGGCCGGCCCGCTGCCGCGGGCCCCGTCCCGTCAGGGGGGGAGCGAGGTGTTAAACTCCCCCCGTGACGCATCGCTTAAGAGGCGCGCGCGAGGAACGCGACGCGCCGCCTCCTCGGGTCCAGTTGGTGGAGGGCGACGGATGTCCCCGGATCCGCCGCCCCTGGACCGATTTAGGGGGGTTGGAGGAGGGCCGACAGCGGCCGACGCCCGGTGCGCCTGCTGCGGCTCGAGAGAGAGGTCGCGATCTCCCTCTCCCTCTCCGCAGCCTCCTTCTGCGACATGACTGTCTCGCAGAAGGAGATCACCGCGTCCCACGACTCTGCGCCACCGACCATAGCTCGGATCACGGCCGGCAGCGACAGGTCGGCTCCCACTTCAGCGACGAGGGCACGGCGCGGCCCCTCCCATGCGGCACACTCTGCCAGCGTATGCCGCGCCGTGTCCTCCCCGCAATGGACGCAGTGATGACACCGGGCGTCCGGCTCCCTGTTTATGCGACACAGGTACTTCCCGAAGCAACCGTGCCCCGAGAGCACCTGCGTCGCCCGAAACGACAGGGAGCCGTGCCTCCTCCCGAGCCATTCCTCGAGCACTGGTCGGATCGCCTCGACGGTAGCGAGGCCGGCGGTAGGGCGGAAAAGCCTTTCCCGCCATTCCGCCACCAGGACCCGGCGGAGCTCGTCCCGGCGCCGCTCTATCTGCCGCGGCGCCAGTCCTTCGCCCCGCGTTCGCGCCTCCTCGCGCCAGCGATATACTGACGCGAGGGCCCTCGCGTCCAGGTCCCACGGCGGGGATCCGGCCAGTGCACAAGCCGCCTCGTAGGAGATCGTGCGATACCCCCTGATGACCCTGACGGCCATCGCCCTCTGCGGCCTTCGCAGTATTGCGAAGGCACGGGCCGTCAGGTCACCCGCCCACACTGGGGCCCCATACAGGGCCATGGATCGCACGATCCCCACGTACAACCGCCTACAGGCGGTGCTCGGGCCCCCCAAGTTGGGAAGCAATCGCCTCGCCCTGGGACTAGCTCACGAACCGGGTTGCTTACGGTTCTCCGTACCTTAGCTTACGACTCTTCGTACATTAGCTTTCATCACTTCGTTCACGCACCGTCCGCTGTTTGCGTTGCAACGTAACCAGCGGTCGGCGAGCCGTAAGCGCGGCGTCGCCGAGCTTCTGATCCGCAGGAACATGCGTAAGCAATCTCGTGGCTTCGGTAAAGGCAAGGACGGGACCCGGGTCGTATTTGTCGCAAGTCCCCAATCTTCTTCGTCATGGGTTAAAGACGTAAGACTTTAACCCAATTACAAAATAAATACTACTTTGTTTCATAGGCACTCAATACATGCTAAACTTAAGCTAACTATGTGATTAACCATAATGTGAAAATGGCCAGTCCAAAGATTCTATGCAAAATTTGTTGGCACTGAAGCACTTTATAGTTATAAAGTATGTAGCCTATATAAGTATTACAGCATAGCTGTATGTGTCTTTACTATGCCAAAATCCTATTCTCAACATACTTACCTTCTTCCATAGATTACCGTTCTATGATGTGCTAGCAGAACTGATGAAGCCTTCCACAATGATGCCGATGCAAGCTGGTCGCATGCAGGAGGGCACATACATATTCCACCTCACACCGCAGCAAGCCACCGAGATCGCCTCGGGGAAGGATATTGTTGGAAATAGCAATAAACTCGACTATGTTATACAGGTACGCATATTAATATAACATACCTGTTGATTCATAACACTTTGTGAAAATGTAGCTAGAGTCATTAGATTAATTTAAAGTTTCTTGAGCCCCTTGTTGAGGTATGAAATAAAAACTTTTTGATTCTAAAAAATCATTCAATAAAAAATACAATGTTTGATAAAACTGCAGTCTCCTTAGGACTATGACAATCAAATAGATAATCAAGTAAATCAAATGAATGTGTTTTTAATATCTAATGTAAATAATTTTGTCAACAGGCACAACTCAGGTTTTGTCTTCTAGAGACGTCATGTGAACAAGAGGATCACTTCCCACCTAGTGTTAATGTTAAAATTAATAACAAAATGTGTCCACTACCAGTAAGTATCTTTGCATCGTAAATTTCTTTCACTTACCTTTGTTTTTGTATGCATACATGTTTAATAAGTCCAACTTTTAAGAAGCTAGATTTTAATAAATAAGTATAACTCCAAATTATGAAATATTTTTGTTTATTTCATTTCTGCCATTAGAATCTTGAGTTTGTTTCTTATGTTTCAAAGAAAATCATTATAAGTTGCAACATCTTTTAGTATTCATAGAGTGACATCTCCACAGAATCCAATACCAACGAACAAGCCAACCCCGGAGCCGAAGCGGCCTCCGCGCCCCGTGAATATATCGTCCCTAGTGAAGCTCTCGCCGACCGTGGCCAACACGATCCAAGTGACGTGGGCCGCGGACTTCACGCGCGCATACGTGCTCAGCGTGTTTATGGTGCGCAAGCTGACCTCGGCAGAGCTGCTGCAGCGGCTCAAGAACAAGGGCACTAAGAATCCGGACTACACCAGATCACTCAGTACGTTGCTCCAACATTGTCCTCCTGATACTTACTTAGGCAGTCTCAAACACTATCGTCTGGTTTTGACGTATTTCCCTTCCTTGCATAAAGGCTAGGCCATACCTACACGTTCATCTCACGTCCGCGTGCCCGGTGCCCGGTGGCGACGTTACGCCTGCATAAGTTGTGCACACTGTCGCGTCTCTGCGCTCGTTGACCAGGCTGGAGTCACATCATTAGAACACTGTCTTATACAGATGTGATGATATAAGAATTTACCACTTATTCCGAGTCTCCTTCCTCTTTCGTCTGGTCTTGTCATTTTTAGGGTCCCGTACATCAAAAGGAAAAACCGGAACCCTATAGGATCACTTTGTTGTCTGTCCGTCTGTCTATAAAGAACCTTTATCTCGGGAAGGAGAGGAGGTATTGAGTTTAAATTAAAATCATACGCTTATCTACTGTCCCTTGATGCTGTGAAAAATCAATCTTGAAAGTCAACAATACAGCCATGTGATACCTAATTTGTTTATTATTTTTATTATCATAACGACGCATGATTCACGCGAGCTGAACTTGTTGGTTAGGCCTAGGCTTATGAATAAAAATCAATATGTGAATAACAGTAAAGGAGAAGCTGTCAGAGGACTACGACAGCGAGATAGCGACGACGTCCCTCCGCGTGTCGCTGATGTGTCCGCTCGGCAAGATGCGCATGTCGTGTCCGTGCCGGCCCGCCAACTGCCCGCACCTGCAGTGCTTCGACGCCTCGCTGTTCCTGCAGATGAACGAGCGGAAACCCACTTGGCTGTGTCCTGTCTGCGATCGGCCGGCGCCTTACGATTCTCTCGTTGTTGACGGGTAAGTGAAACAACTGAAAATACATAAAAATATAGACTGCTTCATATAAAAAGAATGCTGGCGGTCAAGCTGTGCAATAGGCCATTTATCGGTCTATTTGGTAATATAAGGTGCGGCGCGGGGCGGACAGTTCACGCACCGTATGTTTGCCGGTGCATTATTGGTTCGTCAATTTAATTTTTATTGATTCGTCAATATTAATTTTAGTGGTTGTCGTTATACAACATGCCCAAACACACCTCCTCCAGTTTCTATCAGCATTAACCTTATAAGGTTTACCGTTGCAACTCGGCCGAAACGACAAGCCTTATACGGTTAATGCATGTTCGCGTTAATTCCCTTGACTCAATTTTACTATAATCATGCAATGCGATAGTTTAAAAGGCAGAACTGAATAATTATGTATTTTACTATTCTTAGTGGGTTTGGTTGGTTGTAGTTGGGGTGGGTTTTAAGTTATACGGCCGAGGTGCCGGTGGTGAATTGAGATTTCCAATATGTAGATTTTTCCAACTGGACTTCCATGTGATTGGTTGAGCAATATCACATGCTGTGACACGTTGGTAGGTAATACAGACTTTCCCACTTCTGTAAAATAAAGATTAACAATCAATCACAGCAATAAACTTGATGTTTGACTAATTTCTATCAACCAGTCAAACGATTTTTTGACAACACTAGAACTAGTTTTAAGGCGCTGCTCTGCTATCGTACACTACAGTAAATGCTGGTTGCAGTAAATGTTACCACTACCAGTTTTTTACCATTTGGTACGGCCTCTGTGGTCGAGTGGCGTACACATCAGTTTTCAAGGTGTCGCCAGCAGTAGGTTCGGTTCCCGGACGAGTCAATGTAGAAAATCACTTTACTCTAATGTCTCCAGTCTGGGTGTTTGAGCTACCTTTGTTGTGTCCAATTCCATTACACAAGTGCTATAGCTTACTTTAGATTTGGAGCAATGTATTTAATGTTCACATTTATTATTTATTTTTATGCGAAGTTAGACACACGTGCGTAGCGTCTCCGTGGCATGAAATGAAATGAAATAAAATATTTATTTTTTCGAGTAGACCTTTACAGGCACTTACGTTAATGACGCTAGTTGCGCGGTTCCAAGGTGTCATTCCTATGGAGAAGAACCGGCAAGAAACTCCATAGGTTACTCTTTTAAAAATGGTTATGAGTATACAATTTAAATAATATTGAGTAAATAAATGCAGGGTCTTTCCTGGACTGGCCTTTTTAAGAAAGAACCAGATCGATCTGAGCAAGCCTGTGCCAACAGATGGCAAGCATGCCTCGAATAGCTCATGCAGCTCAACCATTTTCGAGGGAGCTGCACAACCCGACACACAACAATACCACCAGTGACACCATAAAAATATGTGGGGCAACAACTTCCTCAAATCGCCAGATTGCAAAACTATAGCAGACTAAAGCCATAAAATACACAAAAAATTGATAAATTGATTGTTGCACAGGTTTTATTAATACATGTCTGTAAGATATTTGTAGCTATCGCTAGCTTGAATAATTTTGGCGTAATCAATATTGTTATTGTTTGGGGCAGGTACTTCCAGGAAGTGCTGACGTCGGCGCGGCTGTCGAGCGAGTGCAACGAGATCCAGCTCCACGCGGACGGCAACTGGTCCGCGCATGCGCCGCCCGCGCGCGCGCCGCAGCAGCAGCAGCCCGCCGCCGAGCCCGTCACGCTTATCTCTGATGATCTCGGTGAGATAACTAACGTGCACACTCATATTTCATATTTTAAATCTTGCACAAGAAAAGACAATCTCAATAGCGAAAGATGTATTCACTGGATGTACTTCGGCAGAGCAAACTACTTCCTTCCGTCAAAAACTACACAAAATGTCATTAATTGATACTGGAGGATTACCTTACGAAATTGTATTCGTGGTAAACGTCTTCTACATGATAACAACAAATATTAATCTACTATATAAAAATAAGTCGGGTTTTCCTTCCTGACGCTATAACTCCAGAACGCACGAACCGATTTCCACGGTTTTGCATTCGTTGGAAAGGTCTCGGGCTCCGTGAGGTTTATAGTAAAGAAAATTCAGTAAATTCAATAAATTAAACGAGAAAAGCAGGAAAGGAAAAAATCGCGATTATTGACATTAAAAACGAATAAACAATGCGGTAACCTTGGTAACCTCGGTAAAATTGGTTAGTAGGTAGTTGCCATGACGACCAAATTTCGTTATTTTAGTACGATTTACTATCCTCCAGATCCTCCTCCATAGAGGTTATCAATTAAATAAACAAGGTTGTCATAACTCCTTGCAATGATATAACTGTTTTCTTTTTTAAATACCAGGCTCGCAGACTTTATGTTTTTTTTTGTTTGTCTATTTGGTAAGTCTGAGAATGATAAACAGGATGGATTTTTTATTGCCACTAGAAAGAAAGAGAAAGTACTCTAAATACATAGCAAATTAGACTCAATTTATTTTTGAAAAGAAATAGATGTTTAAAAATACGCTTTGCGGACCGGGAATCGAATGGGCTAAAATTCGAAAAAATAGCACTGTGTACTTTTTGGCATCAACGAATCTATACAATAAAACAGTAAAAAAACTGTCTATACATTGAAATATAAAAAAAAACTTGAGAGGGGTTTTCAAACAGATATAGAGCACGAATCCAAAAAAAAATTCTGTCTGTATTTCTGTTTGTCTGTTTGTTTGTACACGCTAATCTTCGGGACTACTGGACGGATTTGAATGATTTTTTTTGTTGTATAGGTATTAAGTCTGGGTAACATATAGGCTATAATTTATCTTGGAAATTTGAACACCTCATGCAGAATCGCAACAGACCAGCTAAACTATAAGAGATACAAAAATGGTACCATAGCAATAATTGTTCCACGTGATGAACATTTTCTGCTGAGAGAATAAATTTGAAGATCTGGAATACCTGATGTGGAACTCCAAGAGCCCAGCTACATTATAACACATATAGGAATGGCGTCTTAGCAAGAGTTGTTCAGCCTGATGAGCACTCTCTGTTGACGTATAAAAATTGAAGATCTGGAACACCTGTTGTCGAACTCCAAGAGCCCGGTTACACCATAACACATATATAGGAATGACGTCTTAGCAAAAGTTGTACGGTCTGATGGGCATTCCCTGTTGACTTATAAAAATCGAAGATTTGAAACATCTGACTTGGAAATCAAAGCTATCACTAATTTCACTGTTTAATTATAAAATAACATAACCTTTAGGACTGATTTTCGATGACGATGGTACCTATATCATTTATAATTCGACTGTACTGGCCAAAACTCCAAACATTTTTTAATTTTTTTTTTATCGAATATGTATGCTTATGTTATTTGAGCGTTTAATTTACTTTGCAGTCACTTAGATTTTAATTGATCAGGTATCTTCACAATAAAACTATAACCATGATGAATGAGGTCAAATCTTTCCCAATGTTCCAAAGGAGCTAAAAGATTGAGGATCATAAGATCCCAAGAATCTACCGAAGAGCGTCAGCTTCGGATCGCGAAGCACGCCTGCATTCTCATCGTATTTACGCATATTTACATCCACGTCTCTAGAAACCAGTGAAGATGATGCGCGACTGACCGCTGATCGTGAGGAAAAGTTCTGATGGGCATTTCCTGCTATCTTACAAAAATGAAAGATCTGGAGGGTCCCAAATTGTCTCGCGCATCATGTTGTTTTCCCGCCCTCGGGCTCTTAGAATTTGACATCAGACGTTTCAGATCTTTTATTTTTAAGACCCTGTTGTCGCTGGCATAAGCAACAGGATCCACGTACGAAGTCGCGGGCAGAAGCTAGTTTTATATAAAATTAATTCAATATACTCACGTGCCTATTCAGTCACTACAAGAAGAATCTACGAATATAAAATAGTTTATTTGAAATGTTTATTAATATATTTGATTCATTGCCTTAACACAGTAAAAATATACAATCATTAATCAATGATTGTATAATTTTACTGTGTTGTCATATTTTTACGTTAATAAAACCTTTTTTATTTAAATAAAATCTTTTTTATCAATTTTAATATTTATCTATAATTATAATCACTACTGCATTTTAGTTATTTTTTTTCCATACGCCCAAGAAGTATAACTTCTAACGCGTGTACATAAGTACACACACTCTTTTTTTTATTTTATTAGATTTAAAAGTAACGAAAAAAAAATCTAATTTGTATGGGGTATTTCCATTCAACTGATAATAGTGTCATTCAACTGACTGTCTGTCATTGGATAGTTATGTCGTTACCATCTCTCGGAGCATGGGACTGTGGGTGACGGTAGCACTCGTTGCAGAAGTGATCCCGGTGGAGGGCGGCGCGAAGCGGGCGGCGGTGGGCGAGGCGCGCGCGGCGCGGGCGGCGGACGTCATGGTGGACCTCACGTCCGACTCCGACGACGAGCTGCCGCTCAAGCGCAAGGTGCCGCAGCCCAAGCCCACGCCGCCCGCCTCCGAGTCCAGCGTCAAGAGCGACGACAACTACTCCTCCTCCAGCGGTAACCTCAAACCTCACTAGCTAATTATAATAAATGTTGAATATGGCATATTAAATCTTGCACTGAATTCCCAAGTGTAAAGTACTTGTGTTGTAGAATTACAGACAAGCCTACAAACACATCGACCCGAGAAAATTTTGAAAATTCATCCCAGGACCATAGAATGTGGGACACCTTGAAAATCATTTTATTTTTTTGCAATGATTGCATGTTTTTTATGTTTGCTGTGCCGTAGCTGAAAAGGTCATAATAAAATATAATAGGTTTGATCTGTATGTGGATTAAAATACTTACTCACTGTTATCAAAGTTGATAAAATTTTGGGTTTTGTCATCACGCTTGTTTCCACGTTTATTGTGGTGTGTTTATAGCGTAATGTAGCAGTAACTTATATTTTTGGCCGACAGTCTCGACATGTGTAACGATATTCGTTAACTTTTAAGGGCTTAAATGCCGTGAAGGTAATAATTTTGTGATCCAGTTTTTTAGGATACTAATAACAATCAACATGTTTGAATTTTTGAAGTTATACTTCAATACTTCTTTAGGCGCGTTATGAAAAAATGATGAGAGTGAAATTTTAAGATGCGCGCGCATCTGTGACACAATATTAACAGTATGAAGCTGTCTGCTTAACCGCTCATTAAGTCTCGAAAAAAAAGCTACCAACAAAATAGAAATTGAACCTCGATATTAGTCGCGCATGTTGGTACGCTCGTCACCTCTGATCACTGTTTTCATATCTATATATATAAAACAAAGTCGGGTTTGTTACAACACTTATAACTGGAGAACGGGTGGACCGATTTTCGTGATCCTTGATCTTTTGGATTCGTCGCCGTCCCGAATAGCAGAATAAATACTAAAAACAGTGGAAAGCTTAATAAAATAAATTATGTTTACGGGAACGTGGACAACTTACGCGGGTGAAACCGCAGGGCCCAGTGCTAGTTTATAATATTTATCAACATGTTTCTAGTTTATACATTCACAACACGTGTTTTAGTTTCATACAAGTGCGAATTATATATGTGCTAATAAATTATATTCAGTAGTGATTTAAATTGAATATTTTGATTGATATTATTAGTGAAAAAAATTGTGCTTATTTACTTTTTCAAGTGCTCCAATATAATTGAGGTTAACTATCCGTATGTATTATTTATTAATATAAATTAAAATACTTTTATTTAATATAATTAACACTAAATATTATTATTAATGTTTAATACTTATTATTGGTTATTTAATACACACATCAAAAGTGTCTAGGGATCAACATATATTTTTGCAATAACTTTTCTCCTGATTGATATTAATTAAAATTTTCTTTAAGGATTCATCGAATAAAGTGTTTTCGTTTGTCACAGTAACGATAAACCAAGTCACCTTTGCATTAATAAAGAAATTTGCCATTTTCCTAATAAAGGGATTTTTGACATTTGAACCACTAACACAAAAGTTCGAAAAAAAGACTGAAATAACAGTTTTCTTTAAAATGTTATTGGGTAACTTAAACAATTAATAATCCGTGTTTCTACCGCGAACACTAACAACACAAGAACATCGGTTTGGCATACTCAAAATGAGTTCATCCAAATCACGCTGTGGAATGGCCGCCCATGTTCGTTGCAACAACAAAAAAAGGTCTTCTTGCGACTGGATACCCTCCATATTCGGCAGAGCTCTTCTCTGTAGCATATCCCATGCATGCTCAATCGGGTTCAAGTCTGGCGACTGAGCAGGCCAGGGCAGGACATTGATGTTAGCTGCGGCGAGAGTCTGTCTTACAACTCTTGCGGTGTGCGGTCGTGCATTATCATGCATTAACTGAAATAAGGGACCGATTTGCACTTGTAGAGGAACGATGACGTCTGATACAATCGTCTCAGCATAAATTTGAGCGTTGAGGTTGCTTCTGATCCAAATCAACTCAGTTCTTCCGCCGATCCAAATACCCGCCCATACCATGATGGTTCCACCACTATAAGGATGGACTTCCTGGCAGGATTTTAATCGCTGTTGGCGTCCAGGGGTTCTCCAGTGTCGTATACGTCTTGTATCCGGTCTCATACCAAAACGAGACTCATCAGAAAAGCACACGAAACGCCATTGTTCTTCTGCCCAATTTCTGTGTTCAAGAGCCCATTGATATCGAATCCTACGATTGTGCATTGCTATAGGTGGTACCCGTAGCGGTCTTCGGGAATGAAGGTTCACTTCATGCAAGCGGTTTCTGACTGTTTGGTCGCTAATTAAGTTCCCTGAAGAGTGATGAAGCCTCACGGCTAACATCATGGCGGTTATTGTTGGAGCTCTTCGAGTTAAGATTTGAATGTATCGGTCTTGTCTCCGTGTGGTGCAGCGATACCGTCCTCCATGGCGCTCAGCCACGGTACCAGTGCTTCGGTAACGTGTCCAAAGTCGACTGAGAACACTCTGACTTGTATTCAGAGCTAAAGCCACAGTACGTTGCCGGGAACCAGCTTCTATCATTCCCACGGCTCTGAGCATTTCTTCCCTGCTTAAATGACGTCGCCGCTCCATAATAACGTTGGTTTTAATCAGTAGTAGGGAAACAGTAGCACTAATAATGTCTTCAATGCGTTGTATGTTTTTATAGGGAAAATATTGACAGCTGATTTTCATCTTTTACTCGAATTTGATTCACAGTTCCTGATTCGAATTATGAAATGCACCAAAAAGGATCCATATAAATTTATAAAATCATAAATTTATTACAAAGCCACATCTCAATCTCAAGAAATCCGCATATAAATGCTTGATCCCTAGACACTTTTGATGTGTGTATATACAAAATAAAGAAATAAATTTAATAAAACATTTAATAAAAAGTTTGTGATAAAAATTAAAATTGAACATCAAATTATAATATTAATATATATATAATATTTTTGAAGCGGCGGTAGCCTAATGTCTAGGGCGTCGGACTTGCGATCATGTGGTTGCGGGTTCGAATCCCACCCATTACACTACCGACGTGAACCCACTCGTAACACAAGCATCTTAGCTTAGCACGAGGGGTTAACGAGATTACTAGTAATGTGCGACCCACATTCCTAGTAATCTTTAAAAAAAAAAAAAAAATTTAATATTTGCTATTAAATTGCTCTACTGCTCTTGAACTCCAAAATATGCTAGAAGAACTAAGCATGGCGAGCTTCAGGGTGGGGCTTTCAATGAATCGGTTTAAGACAAAATTAATGACCAACAGCTCAAAGCCTCGGGTTGAGATAGATGGGCAGGAAATACAATTTGTCGATGAGTATATCTACTTGGGCCAGTTAGTATCTTTCGAAAACAGGCAAGAAAGGGAAATCGATCGAAGAATTGAAAACGCCTGGAAAAGCTACTGGTCCATGAAGACGCTAATGAAGGGTGATTTGCCGATCTCCCTGAAGCGAAAGCTCATTGACATGTGTATCCTGCCCATCCTAACCTACGGTGCTCAGACCTGGTCCCTTACCGATTCTCAAAGGTTTCGCCTTAGAGTTTGCCAAAGAGCTATGGAGCACAGCATTCTTGGTGTTAAGAGAGAAGACCGAATTCGGAACACCACGCTGCGTTCCAGAAGTGGAATATATGACGTTGGCAAAAAGGCTGCCAGGCTGAAGTGGGATTGGGCGGGACACGTTGGGCGAAGGTCTCTACGCAATGGGAGCCAACAGATGGACGGCGCCGCCAAGGCCGGCCCAGGAAGAGGTGGCGCGATGATCTAGACGCATACTGTGAGGGCTGGTTCGAGGTGGCGCGGGATAAGGTTAAATGGAAGGACTTGGGGGAGGCCTTTGCCCAGAAGTGGGACAACATAGGCTAGATAAAAAAAAAAATTGAATAAATAATAAATATTTATAAAAATAACTAAATAAATTTAATGAAATTTTTTTGATAAAAATGAAGTGAATATTAAATTAAGAAATCAATAAAAATATTTAAAAAATGACCAACCTTAAATTCAATTTTTGAATTTATTTTTAAAATATTAAATAATCAATAATAATAATAGCCTTTTATTCCTAAAATATATATATTTATATACGTTTTATCTTAGCTGTAAGGCTTCCATAGTATAATAATAAATAAATAAACATAGGGTTACAGGAAGTCCCTAAGTTCGGTGTGCCTTTTGGCATAGGCCTCCTCCAATTCCTTCCAGTGGATTCTGTCCCTTGCTACTCTCAACCATAATGGTCCCACTGTCTGTTTCAAGTCATCTTCCCATCTCCTGACTTGACGACCCCTACTTCTTTTATTGCCGCCTCTTGGTTGCCAGAGGGTGACTTGTTTGCTCCATTTGTTAATGGGGTGGCGTAGCAGATGCCCAGTCCATCTCCATTTTTGGGTGTCTATCCGGGTAAGAATGTCTGTGAGTTTTGTTCTTGTTCTTATGTCTACATTCCTGACTCTGTCTTTGATTTTTAACCCTGGCATGCTTCTCTCCATGGCACGCTGACATTTTGCTAGCCTTTCCCTGTGGTGAAGTGTTGTTGACCAAGTTTCACAGCCATAAGTGAGAACTGGTAGAATACAGGTCTCAAATGTTTCCTTTTTTTATGTGATTTCCTAGATCCTTACTTTTCACTATTTCCTTCAATTACCAGTATTTTCTCCATCCTTGGGCTATTCGCCTGTTTATTTCCTTTGTCGTTACATCTGAAGGGGATATTGTCTGTCCTAAGTAAATATATTCTTTGACGTATTCGATCTTGTTGCCATCTATCGTAACGTCTATTTCCCTTGAGTTTGACATCAATATTGTTTTGCTGGCATTTATTTCCAGACCAACTTCTCTACTTATATTTGCTAGGCTCTGCATCATTTTTTCTATTGTTGCTGGACTCTCTTCAAGAAGCACCAGATCATCAGCAAATCTGTTCAGACCTAAGTGATTCCAGTTTAGCTATCTAAAGATGTACTCGAGTACGGCATTAAATAGCGTAGGGGAGAGAGGATCGCCTTGGCGTACGCCTTTTTTTATAGGGAATGATTCCCCTGTTGATTCTAATTTAATCCTGGCCTTGCTAGATTTGTAAATACTCTTAAGTATTTCTATATAGTTACTCTGGACTCCTTGTTGTTCAAGGCTCCGCCATATGTATTGGTGCCTGAGGCTGTCGAATGCCTTTGAGTAATCTATAAACGTCAAGTAGATTTGTTTATTGTATTCGTTATACTTCTGTATCAACTGTTTTATTGTGTGAATGTGATCTATTGTGCTGAAGTCTTTTCTGAATCCTGCCTGCTCTACGGTTTGGTTTTCGTTTAGTGCTAATGATATTCTTTCCAGGATCACTTTAGAAAATACTTTATATATGTTTGATATTAGAGAAATTGGCCTGAAGTTCCCAATCTCGTCTCTAGGGCCTTTTTTTATGTAGTAGAATTATGTGACACTCGGTCCATTCTTCTGGGATTTGCCTTGTTTGTATGATTTCATTGAAGAGTTTTGCCAGCACAGGACTGATTTCCTCTAAGGTTCCCTTGAGCAATTCGTTAGGTATCTTGTCCGGCCCAGGGGCTTTCTCGAGTTTTTGGGATTTTATTGCCTTGGTTACCTCTGAGGCAAGGATTTCTGGTACTTGTTCTACTTTTTTTTCTTTTGCTTCATTTATTTCCGGAATTATGGCCAGCCGTGGATCGAATTTATCAGAATAGAATAGGCGGTAATAGTCTGTAGCTAGTTTCTGTATTGAGAGTCGATTAGTTAGGTAGGTAGGTATCAGAATAGAATAGGCGGTAATAGTCTGTAGCTAGTTTCTGTATTGAGAGTCGATTAGTTAGTTAGGTAGGTATCAGAATAGAATAGGCGGTAATAGTCTGTAGCTAGTTTCTGTATTGAGAGTCGATTAGTTAGGTAGGTAGGTATCAGAATAGAATAGGCGGTAATAGTCTGTAGCTAGTTTCTGTATTGAGAGTCGATTAGTTAGTTAGGTAGGTATCAGAATAGAATAGGCGGTAATAGTCTGTAGCTAGTTTCTGTATTGAGAGTCGATTAGTTAGGTAGGTAGATTCGCTTAGCTTTAGTTTCGATATCCATTCTTTCCCATGTTCATTTAGTTGTTTCATAGCCTTTTTTGTTCCTCCTGTTCTTTTTATATTTTCTTCCAAAACTCTATTTCTGTTCTCTTTACGGTCCTTCCTCATATTCTTCTTGATTTCCTTGCTAAGGCTTGCAATTTTTTGGCGTCTATCTTTAATCCCTTTATTTGATATTAGTGTTCTTCTTTCATCTAATCGTTCTAGTGTCTCTTTGCTAAAATATATATATCTCTTTGTAAAATATATATATTAAATATATTATTATATAAATATATTAATTTTCAATTTTTAATATTAATTATTGATATCTAAGATCAATCTAAGATTCTTTTAGTTTAAATTTGATGACTATTAATGGTACTATTCAATTTCTATTCTAGTTTTCAAGATGGGTAAAACAAATGCGGAACACTGTAAAAACTATTACAATCGAAAAAAAGCTGCCAAAGAAGCTGAAAAAATTCGACAAGGCTTTTCCGTAGAAAAACCAATAAAAAAAACAGGAGCAGAACGTACTCGTGCTTATAGGCTGCGAAAAATAATGCTTTCACAAGCAATCGAATCATCCGTGACTGATCCGAATAAGGACTTTTGAACCATCATTTCAGTTAGCTACCACCAGTGCTAGTACAAATCGTCCAGATGTCTCAACGGTGTCCAGTACTGGTATTGCTGATCATGATGGTGATAATTTACATGATTCATTTTTATCTACTTCAACACACGACAATCGCAACTCTATAATTGTACAAGCTGAGGTGCATATGGCTAATTTTCCTGTGCTGTATAATCACAGTACAGCAGAAAACTTTTTATTAACAGACATGGAGCAAAACCGACTGCTTCAAGCCCAAGAAACTAATCAGCAATCAGCTGATGCTCCGAATATACATATTTTATCCACTCAAGACATTGTACGCGATCAGGAGTGTGATTTATTAAATCAAGACATAGTTATGGATCAGGAATTACCTCCACCAGACGGACAAGCCATTCATTCCAATTCTCCGGAACAGTTTATTAATACTCCCATTGATGATACCTCAACACCTTTAGATCTTGTTTCTGAAAGACTAATTTCACCTCGTATTTCTTTCATGCAGATCAGAAGATTGAGGCATGTTAATGGTCAGTACGGTATTTTTGGTCAAATAATTAATGTTCCTGTTTCAGTTAATAATATGATTAAATCACTTCCACGAAATGTTGATGACGAATGACGATTATTGTATAAATGTACATATCAAACGTAAGAAAATTCATCGATCTAGCTACTTACAAAGTATTGTTAATAAGCGTACTATTAAAAGTTGGCTACGATTTTTAATTCCGTCACCATTGTATACTATGTACGATATTAAAGTTAATGAGTCATTCTTTAATGATAATCAAATTCACGATGAAATTCAGCAAGATGATTTCAGTGAACATATTCCTATAGAAGAAAGTTTTACGGCTCAACAGCAGACATTATTGTGGAATGAAGAACAGTACTTACGTATTGCACCGGGTGAAAACAATGTACCTGAAAGTTTATTATTTGATGAACATGGAGAGGAACTTTCTTTTCCCGCAATTTACTTGGGTCAGTTCCGTAATTTTAGGGAGGGTGTTAAAGTAACCCCTTTCATGATGGCTTCTAGTGAACTAAGACGATCTGATCGTCGTGCAGTTACACCGTATAATTTATTATATATGGCGATGAAGATTATGAGGATGCGAGTTCGTGATTCCCTCACAGTTGCGTTCAAACACGTTGGTAAAGATACCAAAATTACTCGGAAACAAATAGAAGATGATCAGTACATTCATAAATGTATTGAAACCAATCTTGCGTTTCTAAGAGCAATTCCAAATTCAACATGGTATTGGATGGATCGCAAAAAAGATCTTTTTGCTATGATCAGACAGTTTGGAAAACCGACTATATTTCTTACTGTCAGTGCCAATGAAATTGGATGGAACGATCTGCTCCAAATGCTCTACAAATTCAAACACAACGGTGAAACTATTTCAGAAGAAATGGCCGAGCTTCTCCATTATCTTGAAAAAACAACTCTCGTCAATGAGGATGCAGTTACTTGTGCTATATATTTTAACAAATTGGTCAATGTATTAATGAATCTTTTACAATCACCAAAATTCAGTCCGTTTGGGAAATATTATGTTGTTCATTATTTTAAACGTATTGAGTTCCAGCATCGTGGTAGTCCACATGCACATATATTATTGTGGTTAGCTAATGCTCCCATGGATGCACTTGATAAAAATAGGTTGGATTCTATCGCATTAATTGATTACTTGATATCTGTTTCATCTCGAGAAGCTTCAGGTAACATTAAATTACAAAGACATAAACATACATTCACATGCTTTAAAAAAATAGTGGCAAATCAACCTCAGCATTGCAGATTTGAAGCACCTTTTATGCCTTGCCGATCTACTACAATTTTATTACCTATGCAAAAAGAGGAGCCTGGTTTCAAGAATTATGCTTAACGTTACAAAGATATCCGGATTAATTTGGAAAATAATGATTATCATGATATTGATTCTTTTTATCAGAGTAACAAAATTAATTCAGATGATGATTATCACAATATACTGCGAGCTGGAATTAAGAGACCCCGAGTTTTTGTCTAGCGTCAACCATGTGAAAAATGGCATAATCCGTTTAACCCCTTTATATTTAATATTGTTAAATCCAATATGGATATCCAGTTCATTACCGAAGAATATTCATGTGCTAGTTATGTCGCAGAATATGTCAATAAAACTAACAGAGGCATTAGTCATCTTCAGCGATTGATTATTGAAATTATGAATGAACATCCAGAGTTTGATGTCGTTGAAATTACAAGGAAAATAGGTGTAAATATGCTCAATAGTGTTGAGATAACAAGCCAAGAGGCGGCTTGGTATCTCTTGCGAGAACCGATGTCAAAGTGTTCTACTGTTGTCACCTCTATTCCCACTATGTGGCCATGTGATCGTCAAAGTATAAGAAAAACACAAAAAGAATTAGACGCGATAGGCGTAGGAGAAGATTCAACTAATATTTGGAAAGAAAATTGGTTTGACAAATATGATCACGAAGATTTGGAAAATATTACTCTTGCCCAGTTTGTTGCTAATTATAAGGCACTACCATAGATGCTGTATTTGTACGATATCTCAACGCTCTTAATACAAAACTTTTCGTATCATATTTTAGTTATCATAAGCCACTGATAACTGAAGTTCCGATTCAGACATTACCGGAAGATACTATGGAAGTGGACATCATTTAATTAAAAATACAATTCGAATAATAAGACAATTTATGTTAGACTTAATGTAAGAAAATAAATATTTATTTATTTTTTCAAATTTAAAATGAATTTTGTTGATTATCCTTTTCCAATCCTTCTATTATTTTATTGTAATTAATTATTTGCATGCAATTAAAAACTATTTTTTAATGATGCCAAAGAAGTATAACTTCTCACGCGCGTGCATAAGTACACGCACCCATTTTTTTTTTATTATTGGTATTTACTGCGGGAAGCCTTAATAAGAGTGGGTATCGTGATCGCTAGGCATGTGTAGAGTGTCGGCAATGAATGTTTGTGTGCAGCGGCGGAGGCGGTGTCGTCGAGCGGCTACCGGTCGCCGGGCGCGCTGGGCGGCGGCGGCGCGGTGATCTCGCTGGACAGCCCGTCGCCGCCCGCGCCCGCCTCGCCGCCGCCGCTGCCTGCCGTGTCCATCACGCCCGTGCCGCTGCTCGTCGGTCAGTACCCACTTCTATAACCTCATATAGTAGTACCCCATGCCGCTGCTCGTCGGATCGGTCAGTACCCTAACACTACTACTCTCTCAAAGCAGACATGAGACTGCACGAATTCGGGGCGAGCGTAGATCTTTTATCACTCAGATCTGTTCAACCGTACTGATGTGATTTAGTAACACACATCTATGCATCCAAGTATACATATAAACGGTCGCTAGTGGGGCGCCGATGAGGCACTTGCCTTGGACGCTATCGTACCTGGCTAGCTGTACAGAATCACTATTCTGTACAGCTAGCCAGGTACGATGGTCCATTTCAATGCAACGGTATGAGCCACTGCTCATGCCGTTGCATTGAAATGGACCATTCAGTTAAAGGGTATGATATCGAGCTTGACTCGTCGAGGAGTCGCATATACATCTCACGCGCCCTGACCAAAATTAAATCTACACGTCGAATTTTTTTTTTTAATAACTTATATTTTAATTGATACAATCGAACGAACACAATCATTATAAAGATATATTATACAACATTTCTTGACTATTACTTCCTGTCACTAGAAGATATACCTTTTAGCTCACTTATAAAACTATGATATACTTTAGGTTCAAGCACCACTACAGAACGTGAAGAGTCTGAAGCTGCGCCCGCGCACTGGGCGCCCTACGCTGACTCTGAGAGAGATGACAACTATAGAAAGTAAGTATAATTTAGCTTTACATTATCATCTTCATCCATTAGAATTTAAATGTATAGACTTACTTAATATATTTATAATGGTACGGTAATTTAAAAACTAGCATTTTTTATCGTAAGTTACAGTAACACAGTATACTATAAAGTATTAGAAGTAAAATACATTAGTTAACCCTAGTAGAGCAAGTAAAAAATACTACTTAAAAACGAAGACCGTTGTCAAACTAAGTAATGAGTATTCAGGCCATCTTTAAAATTTAGATTAATTTTGTGTTCGTTTTTAGAGCAGTTAAAGCATAGTTTTCTTTCTGCAATTTCGCAATGTCGCAGTTAGGCCTTAAGGATCTTTTTGCCTTTTAAATTTTTGTTGGTCTTTGCTCTGCAGTGGGACCTACAGTCTCTTGTAATAATAATAATGTTGTTAAGGGTCATTAGCAAACCCGCAAAACGTTTTTCGAGGCGGGACAGCAACAAAATATAATAATATTGTTAGACATATATTATTTCGATTGTTGTTTAACACGAGTGACTTTTGTTTGCGAGTTACAGTAAGTATGTATTTTTAACTTTGTTAATCAATAATGTAAGTGTGAGAACTTTGCTTATCAGTTGTTTAGAAACCTAGTACCTTACTCCCTTCCCTTTATTAGTTAGTGTTGTTTGATATCCATTTTAAATATTGCTAGTATATTTTGTCGCTTATTACTGTCCATATTTTACGTGTATTTTGCTCAAGCCTCTACATTTATAAACAATGAACGGTGTCGAAGGCTCTAATGTTTCATTTGCCGGGGAGCTATACAAAAGTAAAAATAGTTTTGGCTTTATTTATTTTTATTTCTTTTTAGCCCGAATAAAGTGAATTCTACTATAAATGAAGATGGAAACCGTGGCTCCGGACGCACCCGCAGACGAGCGCGAAACAGAAAAAAAACGCAAGCTCAAAATTCCGCGAGTCTCAGAAAAACTCCGTGTGTATAATTATATCAACAAACATAGTTTATTGTTATAGCACCGTTACGGAAATAAGTATAAAATGGCTTTGTTTTAGAAATAATGTCACACAAAGCGTCCAGCAAGAAAAGACGCAACCCCAAAACCCCGAGAGTACCGCCAATCCGTCGAACCAAGATAATACAGAGAAGAAGAAAGAATTTCAATCACCTATAAATTCGCCCCCGAAGAAACGACGTGCGTTGTAGGTAATGAAAAAAGCAACTTTTGATAAATTATCATATTATGATAAATTATCATAATAAAATTTAACACACAAAAAAATTAAAACTTCTTACACTTAAAATATAAAAGAGTTTTTTTTTTTCATAAAATCGAATTGAAAAGCAACATATTTGCATTTTTAAACTTATATACATGTTCTGTATAGAAAAGTAACATGAAGAAAATTTTAAAGCGGGTGTCAATTCATTCTATATTTTAGCTACTTTTAAGTGCTATAAAAAAGGGGCACTTAAGGCAGGGATACATTCGAAATTTTTTGGCAAAAATCTATCGGTCCCAACAACTTGCATGTTGATGCTTCACTTTTGTGTAGACCCTGACTAAGTTCTTGACTGATAGTACATTTAAATAAAACAGAAATTTATTAATCACTATGGATAGATATGTTTAAATTTTAATTCACATGAAAATCGTAAAAAGTTTTCAAAAATTTCACTCATTCTTTGCTCTAGTGCCTCTATTGTACAAAGTTAATAGAGCTAATCGTTGATACCTAATTTAAAAAAGAGTATTATTTTTCAGATATCTTACAACCAGAAGCAGTCCAGAAATAGTCGCTGGTTCGCATTCAAAAAGTTAAATTAGAATTATACTTTTTACTTACGCCTCATTAGTTTATTATAATGAACAGCTCAAGTAGTCTTGAAAAGACTTCTGTATTCTAGTCTACATCATAGAAGAAAGCCTTTTAATACTGTTAAACAATTTCCTTGTGCCATACACCTAAATATTTTTATTGTTAATCCATAAATTTCAAGACAGTGTTGCCATAATGTACATATTAGGTTGTGTTATTTTTTTAAAGAATTCTGTTATCACTTGAATGTAACAACATAATTTTCTTGAATTTGTTTTTGTTGTTATCACTGTGTAAATAAATGTATAATTATTAGTGTAATGTGTTTCATTTATCCTTCAAAAATAATGCTAAATTAAATTGGTACATCATTGAAATCAAAATATTATTATAATGAACCTTAGCAATCACAGTCTCCATTATCTGAAAGTTTTGAAAATATTAGCGAGGTATATAAATTCTTACAACATAAAAAATTAAGCTATCTTTTGGAATGAGATATGGCCTTAACTCATTCTAGAAAATCATTAAGATTATTATAAGATAATTCCTTATCCTACACGATAAAATACAATATTGTCACACATTTTATTTATGAAAACTTAACACATAATTGATTTTTCTCACAGCAAACCTGTCTACATGTTGTATTATTTCTTATGTATTATGGAGGTTCTTCAACAAATCGCTAATAAAGTATTTTTTTACCCAGATACTGACTGAGGGAAAAGAGTGGCCGCGCCTCATATACCAGCGGCCATTCTTCTGAAGAGGAATCTGTACCCTCGTACCCCGAAGTGCCGCTACTGCCAGCACCCGAGACACCGTAACACACCTGCATCTTCCATAAAAATGACTCTATAGTTCATCGACTGCGAATTCAGCTTTGAAAAGAAGTCAACTAGATATATTTGACATGTGTATGTTATCTGTACCTGCCAGTGTCCCCTGCCAAAGTAAATTTTCTAACGGGATGCATAATATGGTGGCTATATTATCAAAACACTGTACGGGAAAGACCGAGTGTTACTTGTATGAGGTGTCAGAATCAGCGGTTTTTTTTTCTACTTAATTATTCATCACCGACGTTTTGTGTTCTATTTTCTATAGGTTGAAAATCATAAAACATGAGTATTGTGACTATCATGCATTTTCATTACCAAATATATAACGTCGTTCAGAACTGCAGTTCTCTGCGATGCAAGCTAGCAGGATCAAATTACTTAAGACATTTAGGGCCTCGTCTCTGCTAGATTCATGTGACATTAGTCAAATATTTACATTACCGAAAAACATGACTGTAATATAAAATCATTTTTATGAGACGTAGATTTACATGTGTACCTATGTATTAGCTAAACGTGATCTGTATGTTTCTCAAGTCTTTCTAAAATGGAAATTATGTGATTTATAATGAGTGAATGAGACGATCAGTCGTTTAGACTTAATTTTTTAAGAAGGCCTTAGGATTCAAATTTATATGTGCAAGTATTGTGTGTAATTTTAGGGAATATGTCGTAGAACGACTTACAATAATTTGTGTTGTTATAAGTCGTGACGATTTGAGATTAGGTATCTTCTACACAAGCAAGCTGTTGACCGCATTATCACCACTAAACACTAAATAAAAGAGTAAACACCTGCCCCATGCCCCTGATTAAATAATTAATCGTAACATCTTTATAACTTTCACACCCACCACTAAGATATAGCGGTATTTTTAAAGCGATAGTTGCGTTTATTCCTGTATTTATTTTATATTTTAATGTTTTAAGAAGTAATACTTCGAATGTAACTACCTAATAGTTTACTGTTAGTAAATATTATTTGGTATGTAATTAGTGTAATTTATTCGTAATTTAGACAGTCGTGCTTAATGGGTATACTTTGCCTATAAGCAAAATATATAAGTCTTTAGATGAAAGAGACGTCCACAGGGATGCGAACGAAAAAGTTAAGTTAGTAAAGTCCGGTGAAGCAGCCAAAAGCCTGCGCTCCGACAAACTGCGGTAAAACTCTTCTAAAGAAGTTTTGCATCCTACGTGTGAAAATAAACTATTTTCATTCTTTAAAAACAACTTCATAAAGTTATCAACCATTCAAATCACATGCATAACGAACACACAGACTTGTACTAATTTTGAGGATCACAGGAAGATCGAACTCGCACGTCGCGTTGTGGTAATTCCCGTAGTGACCTCCACTCGACTATCAGTGTAGTCAAAATTTGTTTCCTAAATGTATAATTTAGTTAAGTAAACCTTAGTCAGGAATGTAATACACCAAATAAGCAATAACAGGCTGGCTATCATGTCTATAGTGACTATCCAGTTTCATGGACATAATAGTCTAGCCAAAAAGTAGATGTTGTGTGATTTACAAACAAACTTGTGAGAGATAAGGTATTGTAATATTACGAGTCAGTTCGCTAGCTAGAATAAATTATCTGTCATCCAAAACTATTAGATAATATGTACTGAAGAATGTAACATTAGCTCACGATACATTCTCAACTGAAATCTGCTTTAAACAACAGCAAACGTTGATTTGTAGATTATTCAAAAAACTCTTTGTGTAACATGAATGTTACTAAGAACACTGACTTCTCTTTAGCCTATGAAATGTTAAGATAGTTCTGTTTAGTTTATAACTTGAAAAGTCGGCTATCGCCTCACGTCTGTGTGAATATTGCGCATTTTTATTACTGTTGGATGTGCTGTACCTTGGCAATGGTGACGCTTAGTTTATTGAGGTAATTACTGTGGATCTTTATAACTTCTGCAGTCATCTTAACGTATACTACTACTAGGATGATAGTATTTGAAATCTATTAACTCATAATAGATACCTCAATTACTTACCTTGCCAAGGCTATACTACTGTGGAGTAAAATATTTTTTCTTACCTGGAGAATGTTTTAATTTATTTATTTACTAAGCTGTAGTATAGTAGGTACTTATGTGTAATTGTAATATATTGAGGTGAATGTCGATACCGTCGACATAGTGAAACAAAAATAATTGTAGAGTAAGTTATCATTAAATAATAAATGTAAATACTGTCTTTTTGCCTTTTAATGTATTCTAAATACCTGCTCCTCTCCACCGTAGTACTAATTAACATAATACAATTGCCTACAGCAACTGGTCTGTGACGGAATAAGTATATTCTTTTTCAACCTTTAATCAAAGCTTCTATCATAAAATTAAACTGTAATACAGGAAACAGGCGATAAAACAATAGAAAAAGTAAAGCTGGTCGAGCAGACCACATAAACTGCGGCAGTTAAGTGAGGTACAGTAACAGCAAACTAAACGGCAACGACCTCCGTCACAATGTTTAATTGTCGGATAATTATATTGTAATGAATGGGCGGCTGTGCCGATGCCGCGGCCGCCTCTAACGCTACAACAATCATTATCTATGCACTCGCTGGATCAATCCAAGATAGCAGTAGTCTGTGGCGACGCCGATCGTACTCTGTTCTGTAATATTCTGTATGTACGCGGCTACGCGCCCTTCTCACATTTTTATGCCGCCCGCCTCATAAACCGTAGCGCTTTCCCACTCAGACTCGAGCGAACCCCGATGTGTGTCTCGTTCGCGCACTCACCTCACCGACAGGGGGGACACGTAGCGCTGCTCGCCCAAACCGAGTTCCGCGGTCGTCCGCCGACTCTTAGCGGCGCTGACGTGCGTTACGCTCTTACGACAATTTTGTGTTTCTACTGTGAAATCACTAGTGTTATTTGTTTATATTTTATAACATTGCCTAAGGATTGAATTGCACCGCTCACTGGATCTGCCGTTAGCAGTGTAGTGTACTGTACGTGATTGTGTGAAGCCCGAAGCGAATACTATTGTGAAACGGGTCGGCCGTGTTCGTTTATGTGCTGAATGGTGATTAAAAGTAATTTACTTTGCTTTTACGGTGTTGAGGGTCGGTGCGTATTGATCGTATATTGAAAGACAAGGCAGTGGATTGTTATTGTGGCGTTGATGAAGCCGGTGCAGCGATAGGTAAGTACTCGAGGATCTCAAAATGATTGTGGCAATGGTTCAGTGTATCTAAAAGTTAACGTCGACGGCCGGCGAGGATGCCCGATGCGGCGACTCGACCACAGACTAGCAATAACCAGTATACTCACGACACCGGCTCTTTATGAACTATACATACACCTCGTATTGTACCTACCTAACTTTCTCGATTACATATAGACCACATTGAAGTTCTTGGTGTCTAATGGTCTATTACCTGTATACAGGTACAATACGATTTGTATTCTGATAAGTTTAAGTTATTGAATAATAACGAAATAACAAATCGGTTGTAGTAAAAAGCACGTGCTTTAACTTGGGTTTCCATTTTAATCTGTGTTTAAAGCTCAAGTTTATTTCATTACTAGCACCTAAAATCCGACAAAAAAACAAAACAAAGGACTATCACATGCACGTTTTAAGTACAGAAACCAATATCATGTTTTATGCCGATTTTCGAGTCTGTAAGTAGATTTGATACTCTTTGTACAGGCGACCGCATGTCATTGACACTGGTTAAGTTTTAATTCAAAGCGATAAGGTTCATTTTTGCGATTTCATCTGAAGTGCAGTTTATCATACAAGTAGGTAAGTACCACCTACTTACTTATAGATCTGTACTGTGTTTGTACTTAACGCTACATAATTTTCGAACACAAAATCATATTTAAAATATTAACTACTAATATACTTAACTAGTCATACTATTAATATTACAGACTGTTTTTTTTTTTTTAAACGACACTCCCACTTATGAATTTAATCCTTGTGTCGCGGGGGTTTCACAAACATTCAAATCACATGCACAAAGAACACCCAGACTTGAAACAAGCATTTGACAATCACACAAATTCTTGTCCCATGCGGGGATCGAACCCGCAGCACGTCGACACAGTGGTAATTATCGTTGTGACTTATACGGTATACCACTCGGCAGTCAAATCCGTGTTATCCCAATGCTGCGCTAATGTCTCTTCTAATAAATTCTTCAATGAAAAAAAAACATATTAGAACATGCAGCTTGGTTCGCAATGATTGTTTGTCAAGTTTAATAGGCTCTCATTATCAATAGTAGCGAAGCAGTCGACTGCAACTGGTAGACACGATACGAAGTTACGAACAGCGGCTAATAGCTTTACATTCTGAGTGAGTAATGCCCTTCCCTAATGGGATAATGGCCAGGCCGCTCGCCGCGATCGAAATATTTATAAAGCGGCCGAATAGCGCCGTGTCAACAAGCTACCGACTGTTTGCTTTACCATTTAACCTCTGTACCACTCTGTAGTCACCAAGGGAGAAGCTACGCGTAAGACGAGCTCCCAGTTGACAACTTGACACTCAGAAATGGTTGAGAATTGTTCCTGCGACGGTATGCTATCATATTCTGACGCATTTGATTCATTCATTAAAACTTCAAAGCCAAGCTTATGGATATAGACTTCGAAAGTAATTACTTATTTCATTTGAAAGCGATTTCTATGGAATATAGGATTCTACAATAGAATTATGTAGTTCAAGGCGCCTCACTAAATCTTTACAAAACATAAAGCGACGATCCACAAAGGGACATTGAAGTGGCTCAAGGGCCCTAAACTACGTTGTCGAGCTCAATGGCACTTTAGAATGATAAGTAAACTCCCACCACCTACCTTCTTGAAAGATGTAACAAAACAGATTTATGTAAACAACGAAATTTTCGTATTTTCACCCCACTTGATAGGGTTAAGAATTACGAGGGTATGACGGGTCTCGACAAACTGACCGGACATGCGGTATGCCTTACGCCGCTTGCATACTTAACTACAGTTTTCTCATTTCCTTTTACCTTATAAGTTATGCATTAAAACATCTGCTAAAATGAGTACTAACCAAATCATTTCCAGATAATTATGTGTCATACCTAATTGATTGATAAACTCAGTTCAACATTTCAGTATCGTTTTCGATCAAACAAAACTCATGACAAATTGCTTCTCAAAAGCACTCTTTTACGAAGTCGCGCGCGTGCTCGCTAAGGCTAATTTATAGAAAACCGGATTTATTAAGAACATTATACACTATCTGTGTTTTGCCGACTTAGTATGGGCAGCAGCATTCTGTTACTGAACAACGAAACAAGTAATTTCTCTTAGTCTGTTAGTTATTCATACAATACAATAAAATACGACATTTATACAGGATTAATTTAAAAGGACTGACTCGTATATTCTACGAGTTAATCAGGTGCATAAATCTGAGCAATTTTTTCCAAGTAACAAGTCAAAATCTTAAAATTGAAAATAAACTTTTCATACTTGACAAACATAAGTCACGTAACTTTGTATGAAAAGTTCATTATTAATTTGTATTACGTCGTAATACACGTGTTGTTTTTTTGTGAATGTATGTTCATAAGAATTAAGCCATTCTTAATATTTCTATCATTAAAGACTTATTTAAAACAAAAGTAAGTTGGTTTGACTTGAAATTGGTAATTTAATCGAATGTTTGAAAAAATATTTGCTTCTGCGTGGTGCTAACCATGATCTTCGCGTCCAATTTGTAAGATTTTTGGACGCTTGCTGCTCCGCGGGAGCCGCTGCGGGCGGTCCGCGAAACACTGTTCGCTTTGTGCACGAACTACGTTGTTCCCTTTCATGGCGTCGGTTATTGTATACCGTACTTATTGCCTCGCTCTTGTACCACGATGGTTAGGAATAGAACTGCGATAGCAAAGTATTCAAAACACACCTTCAAAACCATTGCTTGTTTAAAATACTCATGTTTTTTATATAATAATAATCTTTTTAATAATATCTCATTCTATTAAAAACCAATGTTATCCATATCGTTTATCATCAATTTTATAACGGTTTTCAACCAGAATCGATAATGATATCTGCAGAGTGTAGGTATTAATTTAATAAATTGTTAACTAAACCGTTATCTATTCTCTTGTCAATCGTGGCAGGCCGTGCAAGCTGCTGTTTGCTCGATCAGAGCCACTCTATTAAAATCACACTTGATTAGATCTCAGCGCAGTTTAATTGAACACTACAGTCGTGGTATGCTCGCCTGGTACTCTGCACAATACAACCGCGCCGACCGC
The DNA here is from genome assembly GCA_950381575.1 of Plusia festucae. Lineage (NCBI taxonomy): Eukaryota > Metazoa > Arthropoda > Insecta > Lepidoptera > Noctuidae > Plusia > Plusia festucae. The sequence goes on from OX494447.1 coordinate 3,855,970, forward strand.
CGGCCGACCAAACTTCAACGTCTTCCTCTTTTACAATCTTTTACAGCCCATTCTTCCTGCGATTCAAATCAAATCAATTAATTCAAATTCTTTATTTGTTAATGATTATTTTTCGTGTTTTCAGTGTTTCTAACTTACACCATGTTTTCAACAATAGAGATAAATGATTACAGTCTACTGTAATTCTATCTCTATGCTTTCAATAAAAGTGTTTAATTTCATTTCGTCTAGCCTAAACTATCTTGTTTCGAATTTAAGATAGTTTTCAGGTTGGCAAAAGATTTAATAACTAGTAAGTCTACTGTCTAGTGGCTAACTGCTTCTAAAATTAACGTGTAACTCAAAGAAAAAACGTTATGTAAATAATGCTATGCGTACCAGCTACCAGCCTCACACAAAGTGGAACCCTTGGCGCGCGAACTATACTCGTTTTGCCTCTTTTCTTTCTCCCCTTTGTTACATTTTTCATATCCTTCTGTTTTCCGGGTGAATTAATTTTAATATAAAGCTTTCCAATATTGTTATGTTTTCTTTGTTTTGTATATTTTGTCGAAGTTTAATTATCATAAACGTTGTATTGTATGCTTGTTCTTTTTTCGTGATGTAAACGTACACGATCTTACACGATAGATAGAATATTTATCGTCGGGGTCGCGGGATCACGGCGCGCCGCCGCCCACTGGCAATTTGCCGTCCGCCCGCGGCGCGCCGCACTCACTGCTCGCCTGTAAGACATGTTCTCAAACTAAACGCTATGCTAATGTAATGGAGCTCCATTTGATCACAGCCCACGGCTAATTTCAAATTTTCAATGAGACGTCTGTGGCAGCAACTTTATTAGGTGATTAGTTTTATTATAAAACCGATTTAATCGGAGGAAGGCTTAACGTAAAATTGATCATAATAATGTTGCAGCATTTTAATCGCGGCTTTTACTTGTTCTAATTAAGATGTTAATCAACAAAAATGATAATATCCTTATTTTTATCGTGCTCCGTTTTAGTAAATGTTCGACTTGGACAGTATTTCGTGAGTCTTGGCATGAGTCACACACAGTTTGGTTTCGGGTTTGGGCGAACCTACCTGCGGTCACTACATATAATGGATCTTCCTGGAAACTCCGTACCTATTAGTCAGCGATATCAATGAAATGTAACTCTGTTGTATGACTTTTAAATGATAAAAGAGCCACTAACTAATATTTCATCAATTATGAATGGTGGTAATTTGAGGTTTGACAATATGATAACGCTCAAGAATTATCAATTAAAAATCTCCATAAGCAACTGTTTGTTAGTGAGGATAGCGCGCCATTCTGCATGACAGCCGATCAACCGACAATCTTGTTTATGTTTAACCATTTATGCAACGTCTCAACTGGCATGTTTAACACTCAATTCACGTCTGTTTCTCAACCAGGTTATGTCTTTTCGCTCGGTAAAACCGGTATAATGTAAGCCGGAGTAGACTCGCATGTGTGGAGTAGGTAGCCGGATCGTAAATCACTGAACGCGGCGGTAATGCGTAGATAAGAGCTCTCTCATTTGTTTTCCCATTTCCCCAGAGAAATTTCTTAGCGACATTACCGCGCGGCGTATGACGTAACGAGCAATTACCCCGGCTCCAAGCGAATTCTACGTATTCTTACATTTTCATAAAGTTCCGCAACCATGACACTTTGTTCTTTGTACAAAAACACATCGAGTTTTTGGATATTTGTCATCGCTGTCTACGGCAACTTTCTAGGAAGCAACAACATTGTTGAGATTTATTACTGGTTTGCCTTCTTATAAATACAATAATTGACATACCGAGCTCTTTAAATTCCAAATCCACATACATTGAATACAATTAAGTAAAATAATCCATATAATTACCGATACAATTGGTTGAACATAGCACCAACACCAGTGCAGCCATGCACGCCATCTCGCTTGATTAAGGCCAATTATAGTCTTCACGCGATTATACTGTCGCGATTTACGGATAACCCCGCCATTTGGAGAGAGACGCCTCTTTCATTACATGCCATGAATTGCCATGCCATTTCCATGTTCGAAAGCTTAACGACCAACGGGCCTCGATGAATTTAATCGCGTTGCGTTTTGACTGTTGACTTCGAGAAACAAATGTACAATTTATGAAAAATAATCTAAATTATTCCGACTGCGTTCTCGGAATTTGCTTGTTCTTGTACTTAATATTTTAATTACGGTTTGCCATGATAAACCGCTTACTGGCGCTTACTTATTGGAAATACAAATTGATTGTCATTACGGTTCTATTTAACCATAAATAAACACCTTTATAGAATTCTTGAAAAACGCTTAAAAATTTAATTCCACATAGTGAAATGACTATGACTACCCATTAACCCTTTATTTGGCAAAAAAAAAAAGCATTTTGAATTGAAACAAATACTGAAATAGGAATGTGTAGAGCCTAAATATGCCCAGAAAAATTGTAAAAAAAATCTAGGGTTTTCAGTTTTCCTGAAAAATCATGTATGCTACTACATACATTGCCAAGTGGGTAATGAAATATGTATTCATTTGAATGTATGCTGGGACATACCTTGCCAAAACCAGTAAGAATAAAAATCATAAATATGTATTGTAACTTTAATTAAAAAAAACATAAATCAAACCTCTTTATAAAAATGAGTTGATGGACATACATTATGAAAGCAAAGTAGCTGGTATAATGGCTCTGCAAAACTGTGATTGGCAGTAAATGCTGGAAGTAAACCCAGAAACTCGACTTATTTTTGAAAATGATAAATTAGTTGACAGTTCCTGGGTTTACTTCCGGTAACGAAACATGACCGGACTTGGCATTTGCTGCAAATGAAAGTCGTGAGCTTAGAGCATAACCTGCACCGACCCTGAGATGTCATGGTCATGAAATGACCCACATTGTCAAATCGCGAAGACTCAACGGGAACTGGCTGTATCGCTTTTTGTGGTCGTTTTTTGATGTCAAGTGGGTCAGAAGCGACTTGAGATACAGGATTTAGAGTAACAGGAGTGGCAGGACTTGCAGGCGTGGCAGGGGTTACAGGCAGTGTTGGATTGTCGCTTATTATCGGAATAGTACTGCAATCAGGCTCAAGCGATGGATTCGGGTATACTTCTTGGAATACAGGCGTAAGCCGAACATTCTCATCAGTTGAGGTTTCATCATCGGAATCTAATATATTCAGTCTTTCTAAGGAACTTGCGATAGATGGGGTTGGGGAAGGTGAGTCTGAATGCGAAACTTGAACGCCCAATAATTCATCATCGACGTCAGATGCATTACCAATTTACCATCATCAGAGAGTGCATTTTCAGTAGGGATCAAAGCTAAAATTCTACCACCACGTGTTAGTAGCGCGTGCTGTAAAGAAAAAAAAGCTTGCATACACCAAAACTCAAGCCCAAGCAAGCAAAAACCCATAAACCGCAAAAAAAATATCACAATAAGAAATTGGCAATGTATGCTGTGACATACAGGTTCAATTCATTACTAAGTTGGCAATGTATGTCACAGCAAACAAAGTTTATTATCAAATAAAACAACAAACATCCACAAATATTGCCAAAATTATAACAGTGAACACTTCACTATAATGTCGCGATCGAATTATTAGTGTTTTATTAGAAATTTACGAAGAAAAGTAATAAAAAAACAAATAAATATCTTAGTGAGCACAGCCGGCTTCTTTCGGGCAGAAATTTTGAAAAAAAGTGACAGCACCAGACAGCTAACACTCAAAAACATTTTTTTTCATAAAGTGTGACTAGTATATGAGAATAAATGTGAATAATTATATTGAAATCATAATATTTCTTTAACACTTTATTTTTTTTAAGCTTTGTATGGCACAGCATACAATACCAAATTAAGGGTTAAAAGTTGTAGATTGTAAATAAATGCTACTAAGTAGTAGATAACTGTCGTCCAAATGTCCAATATCCGGTTATATTAGTTAATCTTGATGTTAAATACTTGAATTCGACATAGATTGTCGTATTTTATTTCTTTCAAATATTTTTTATTACTTGTTCAAGAGACACAAAAAAGTACACATTTTAAGAAAAATACTCTTATAAGTTCCCCAAATTATCAGATAGCTAGTAAATTGTAAATAGTAGGTACAAGTATACATATCTTATTTATGAAGGTGTGTTGTATGTGTGTGACAAGTTTCCGATCGAATTGCAATAAAATCGAATCAAAATCAATCAAGCATAGCGATCGGCGGTACCAGGGCAGCATAAGCGCGCAGAGCGAGACGACACGAAGGTCGACGTTGAAACCAGTTTAGCTGGACGCGGCCGCAAGCCGCAAGGTGCCGCGAGCCAGGTTAAGTGCACTGTATTAGCATCATCGCCCGCCCTTTCATGTCTGCTTATCTACTGGTCTAGGCGATCTAAATGGGCCTATTGAATTGTATCCCAAGCATCCAGACACGATAGTTTATTATATAAACTAAAACAAAAAAACTACCTGCCCTATTTATAACACCAGCGTTTAGTGTTAATAAGTTGAAATAATAATATTTTATCAGCAAATTGTTTTGGTTTACATATTTTTTTCTAACTTATCTTGTATCTATCCTTTTTTACTTTGAAATTGACATTTTTTTTAATTATCTTTAGGCATCGCTAGTTACACAGAAACACTATACAAAGCATTCCATCAACTTTTATAATTATTCACTGCATTAATTTCGTTATTTAAGTAGTGTCCGTGTATTAAATTGTAAGTGTACGTAAACTGTTGATGTAGCTGCTTATTTAGTGGCTCAAGTATTGTATAACATTTAACAAGATAATAACGGCTCAGCGCAGTAGTTTCTACAACAACTACTCGTACCATAGATAATACTATTTGTACGTTGTTTCAACGACTAACAACCCTTGTATTGTGCTGTTTTTTAACGACTAACAACCCTTGTTGCTGTTTGACATTTTAAAACGAACTGTCAGAACTGTGTTAACAATTAGTATCGTTCGAAATTTGAACAGATGTCAGTGGGTGGGAATGATGTCAGATGTTAACCGTTCATATTGTTACTGACCCATACAACGTGAAATATCGAAGGCGGATTTTGAACAATGTCTTATCAAAACATATTATTATCTAACTATGCAAAACTTCTAGTTCAAAACTCTGTAGTATCTTTTCAGATTCCTGTTATCGTAAATCGTCCGTAAACGACGCGGTTCAAGTTACGTAAGCATTTCTAAACACTTATTCTTTTAACACTTCTAGAGAAATAACGCTTTTATTTTCCAGAAAACTAGTTCTTTATTGTTTATAAATTTACTGTTTCTTTGTCACTGGTGATTATTTTATAATTATTAGACGTAGCTACAATATTACCTGGACTAGTCGCGCCAGCGCCAACCACTCTTTTTTTTTCTAGTAAGAAATCACAGGCTATGGTGAAAGATGTTAAAATCGATTAAGTAATTTTTGAGTTTATTCGTTACAAATGTACTTATATTACCTTTTATATTACTTATATATCTTCAATATAATATTATAAAATAATTAATAAAATAGATAATTTGCCTGCGTATACATATTTGCCTTTGTTTATCATAAATATTAAATATGTACGTTAGTTGCTCACGTTTGCTTATTGCTCATTAAGAGGTCTCAGATAATATAACAAATTAGGTACTTTAGGTACTTACCATTAATTGACATTTTCAAGATGTTACAAATACATAAAGAAACTACAAATTCCCTTCTAACTAAAACAATAATCAGAATGGCGAGTCGTCACGCAAAAGCATTACCTACTGATATTAAATTAATTAATACAAGTTACTTACTGTTCATAAATCTGATCCATTAAGATGCCGAGAGTACCTGAAAATAATATAGGTGATCTCCTTTGTTTAATTTTCCGGTACAACCGACAAAATCTGGAGGCGCGAGGGTAGCTACGGTTTCCATAACAACACGCGCCTGGTGGTTGTCCCCCCGCTGCGCTCCCGCTCCCCTCCCGCGCGGTATCGATCCCGGCGCCCCGCGCTGCCCCGCTCCACTCCAAATCAAATTACAGGAGCATGAGCAGGCGAGCGCTGAGCGGAGCGGAGCGAGCGAGCGCCGCGCGCCGCCACACTTGCCTCCACTGAATCAACTTTGTATTGCCGTAATAGTATTTTAATTCTATTGGCGCGCTTTTGACTGCGGCCCCCTATAATAGCTTGTTTGCAAATTGGTGCCTACACGTTACTACGGCGTCGATTTACAACGATTTGATTGAACGTTTTCCGTATTTGGAAACTTGAACACCCTTTGTCCGTTTTTTTTTAATGTTTAGCTAGTCATTTTCTTCAGTCTGTCACAGCAAACATAATTAACGCCGAACAATCTAATCTTGTCTATATTTCACCAGATAAAATTACGGATAAATCGTGACCGTATAAAAATTGTATTTCTAATAATGTTGTAAAAAAATAATAATTGTAGATGTAGGTAGATGTAAAATCTTCAAGAAAAAAGGATCAACAACCTTCTGAACATAAACAAAATTCTATTTCAATCGAATGGCAGCAATACGCTCAACGTCGATTGGTTCCGCTTTACACAACAATCGGACATTGATTCTAGAAGTTCTCGCTCGTATTGCCAACAAATTAGAGCTGTTATTCAGTTTACTGCGAGTAATGAATAACTCACTATTTAAATAGTACAGTGATTGATTCGCGACGTGGAATGTGTGACAGAACTAAAACAAATACGTTGAGAGATTTTATAGCGATCGGCAATAAAATCGATTATCGTGTCGAATCGCTCGCGACCGAGGGACCGCAGTCGCTCGGGGACATTTTAATGAGGGAATGCCGTGATGCCGAATCGAGTAAAACGAACGGGACATTTGTCTCCCCCGAATAATGGAAAAGTGCTGAAAGGATATTTATCAAAACCGACGAAGCTCTTCTACGGTTTATTTTATTTGTGATATTTCGACAATCGTTAACATTGACAATAAATGTGTCGGATTGCGAAAAGTGCACGCGGTTTTATACATAAACGAGAGCGGAACGTACGGTTTGATTATAAACTCCGACACGATATGTATAATGTAGGCTTGTTGGGAATAGTGAATAGCTATCGTGATGGGTACTTTCGGTGACACAGTAAATTTGTCGTTAAATGATGTCGGCGTGTTGCGTGATTGTGATGAGCGTGTTCTTGGATCGTCGCCAGTTATGTTACAGACACTTCCACAAACATTCTAAAGAAAACGTTTTTACGCGACACGAGGTGATTCATTTCTGTTTCATTACCTTGTACTGTTGTCAAACAAAATACCATTTATTTACTTTTATTATTAAATAAAATAGAGATTCGTTTGCCTACCACAAAACTTTAAATAACGTTTTAAATTGTTCATGCAGTACACTAAATCAGAATTGTAAATGACGTTGGATTTCCGCCAATGTTACTTTGTTTCCAACTATCCAAGTATTCATAACTGCCTTAATCGAAATATGGTTTCGGTATCTTAGCTCATAGTCTTGAGAAACGGCGCATCATACACTAGAAGGATTCATATAAACTGGGGTAAATTTATGTAAATCGAATTAGTTTGGCTACGAAAGTGAAACTCGAATTAGAAAGTTTTAGTGTTTTAAGAGGAATATAATTGGATCGTAATTGTGATGGAACCGTACGGTCGTGGGAGCACGTGTTGGCGTTGGGAATTCGTGATCAGTGAAACGATATCGAGTGACCTCAGAGGGTCGCGGGGCGAGCCGGCAGCGCGGCCCGGCCGACCGTGTACACGATACCCAAGTACACGTACGTATTAACATAGCTAGAGGGCGCTAATAAACACCTACGACGCTACGCACGTACAAAGCCACTTCGTGCGGACACAAATTGCTTTTGTTCGGCGAGGAACGTGCTGTGATGGAACCAGCTAGAATTATAGCCCTCTTATTGTGGCTTGCTGCTGATGGACTCACAACTTCTCTCGGTTAATTACTTGTAACTTTTACCTGGTCGAGGGGCATTAACTTGTTGTGTAGTGACGTGCCTGAGAATTGTTTGGCAATCACAGTCGGTTTTAACATACATTGTAGTTACTTACATACTTACTTAACTTCATGTTATTTGGTATTACGTTTACCATTTTGCCGTTGGTAGTCACAAGTTGAGTTCTTACTTTTTTAAAGAAGTTGTATTTATAAATGAAGCCTGAAAAATGAAATGAAAATCATAACAATTAAACATTTCTCCCTGACCCTTTTGCGGCGATAATCCCGGAAGGGTCAAACAGAGTACACTGCGAAATAACCTACTGTTCCATTGACGGTATTAGAGGCCGTGTGATGGGGTGCGAACCTATCTCTATTTATCGAACCCAAACCCAATCCCCTGCCATAATTGAGAATGTTGCAAAGAAAAAAAGCTAAATATTGTGCTAAACTTGTCATGCATCGGTACTACAGACAGTATATTTTTTCCTTACAAATTTACCAATACGGATTCAATTGCATAATAAATTCATTGCATTCGATTAAGTCGGCGATTACAAAGACCAACTGAATAATCATTGAGATATTCTGGAGATAAGAACAATCACAATCCTTTTTTAGAACTGCTGTAAAACATGAAATCTCAGATAAAATATACTCTATTTAAAGCTGCATATATACTACAATAACTATCTAATCTTATTGAATTTTTAATATAAAAAAAAAACGAGACGTATCATCAAACATTCGAGCTCGTTTCTTATTTTATCTGTGTCGAGATAGACAATATTTATGTGTGTAATCTGTGTGCCGCTGTCGCATCTATTAGCAGGGTACAAGGCGAGCATAAAACTAAAGAGAACGATTTGGCTTAATAATGTCGTTTGTGTTGTGGTACTTGTGGTTCGCTTGACACGCGTGGGATGCACCCAGCGCACATAATGCCGTCAAACCATCGCTTTCTTTCTCAATATATAGACTGGGAATGTACAGGCAACTTGACTCTAAAAACCAACCATTTTTAGAAGGTAGTCTTAGACTAGCGAAGCGGACGTAAAACGCGTCTTCATAATATTCACGGTTGAAAGGCACTCGTATCTTCATTTCTTGTAAGTAATAAGGTTTTGTTACGTGGTGGATTTAATTTTAATAGTCAGCAATAACTGCTTCCTTTGTAGGGATTATACCGCTAGCAAAACTTTCCCACGTATCGGATAACCGACCGCTAAGAGTAACCACCATAAAACGTGCATAAAAACTAAAGAGGCACTCACATAAATAAAGTGAGATTAAGTTGAGGCGAATTCGTGATTATTCAAGTTCGGTTGCCGAGCGGGGACCACCGACTGTCGTGGATAAAGGGGCTTCTAACTCGCTCTCGTATTTCATTTCACTCAAAATGGATTCAGCCTCAGAGGCAAAAAATATTTATATTATATCAAAAGAAAGATCAAAAGTGTTCGCGAATATGAAAGCGAACGACCGCGAACAACTCGAAGGAGTGAGTAGGGGGAACAGGGACCGGTGAGGGATTTTTATCGAGTCCCGCATTCATGTTATGAGTTGACTTATACGATATAGCGCCGCGTCGGAAATATTGTAATCTAACATGAATACAGAATTCAGATATAGGTAATACGTTTTACGACAGCTCCGGACGAAATATCGTGGGAGTTTTTACGTCTCCGCTGTCATATTTGTGGTAAATTGTTAATATTTTTTAAACAAATTAACATGAGCGGATGTTGTTGACATTATTATGACGGTCATCTGTTAACTAGCTTCATTACGGCAAACACCTAGAATTTATAAGTGTTGGCTGATTGCATAAAAAGTTCGAGTAAAATAAAATTTATGAACATATTCAATTTATTAACTACTTATGTATCATAATTATAAGTAGTTAATCACAAGCTAAAATAGTAAAGACAAAGTTATTATGGGTGTACTACAATAATTACGCAAAATATTAACTTTAATTTTCGTATTGTTCAGTAATAGGGTGTTGCTGTTTAAATACAAAACATATTCTTAGTAAAATACAAAATAATGAACACGTTAGAGTTATTTTCATAAATTAATTTAGCTACATCTTTTCGAGGCGGGCGTAAATGATATTTAAAACGTGAGTAACAGTCGTGTAGGTTGGAACATACGTAGTCATTTCAAATAATCAAAAGAGGGGAATGTTTATGTCTGTACGAAAGATCGTTATTTTTTACGCGGTAATAAATGAAGTAACGAGCGACTTACATGCAATGTGCACGCGCGTACTCACGACCACTTTAGCGGTACTGCAGTACCGGGGCAGCATTAAAATGGTGCAGGTGACATTTTCCAAGTTATAATTCCTTTTTGCTTATGTATATTGCGGATTTTATTTTATGGTCCTCTGACCAAAGGGTTTCAACAGCCAACAGGGTCATGCATAACATTTTATAGAAAGGTTTTGTTATTGCTATTTTATGACTGCAGCTCTAGGGAAATACACTATTTTCAATAACTTAATAGAAATCAAATCGGTATGAAAAAGTCCTGAGTGATTGATTTACAGAAATAACATCGATTTTCATATGATATTCTTCGTATTTCCAGTGAGTAAACGCAATATTGAAATATAATATCGCTATTGTGTAACCAAGAGAATAAACATTGTGAAAGCGATTATATTGATTAAGTTCCGTACCGGGAGCGCAGAGGCCATAGGAGCCAACAAAGCTTTTACTTAGTTTTGCTGGTTTTACTATGTGTTTTGCACCGACGTTGGAGGGAACATATTACAAGGTTTCGTTTGCCAATTCTAGGCCAGATGTGTTTGTTTTATGCCTGTATTACTTTGAACGGAAAGTGGAAATCCAAGATATTAGAAAAAACACCTATGGTTTATAGTGTACTTATTAAACGTAACAATATTTGAGCGCAAAATAACTAATTTTAAAATAATATAAGACGCAGATAATTATAACTCATGAATTTAATAGAAAATAGATAAAAGCCAGATCAGGCAACACACTAGTCAATTTTTTTTTTATATTTCTGTGGTTTTGCCCGTCTTTAAGGTTTGTTTGCAGAATCCCTTAATCTCTACATCAAACATGGGGTAAAATACGGGGTACAGTAATTCCAATAATAATATCACAATAAAAAATATATGTACCGCAACAGTAATTCATTACAAAAGAATTACCATACAATAAAGATAATACATAATATTAATTATTATAGTACAAAATAATACTTTAGCATGCTATGCTTTGCTCCTAACTTTAGTAATACCTGTACACGCTCCCATGATACCCCCATTGTTAGCCTCTAGATTCTGTTCTAGAAGAGCGTAGATATAATAACAAAGCATAAATACCCTAAGTAATCCGGTTTACGGTACCTACTAAACAAATTGTAACAAGTTGAAACTTTCAATGCTAATAGAGATAATCTCAGAATACTAATACTGTATTTTAAGCTGCCCAATATTAGTTTATTAAATATTAAATTTGGTAGGCCGGGCATTCATTATAAAAATATTATATTAAAAATGAAATCTGAATATTTTTACGAGTCTTAAACACTTACAGGTTTTTTTGCTTGTATTTAAAAATTTTCCTTTTAATGTGGTTTGGTAAACATATTTTTTAAGATGCTAATTGATCACCATAACAGGACAAAACGCGCCATGTTATAACTTCAAAATGAGATACAAACACGATTATAATCTGAGTTGTTGCTTTTGTTCATTGAATCGATTATCCCACGCGCTCGGATTATTTCTTGTAGCCTACTTATCTCCATGCCAATCTTATCGAATATAAATATCGATTCAACTATACTAATAGCTCAAATATATTCAGTACGTAAACAGATGAAAAAGTAAGTTGATAAATGTTATCTTAACGGTATAAATATGCCAGAATAATCTACTGCAGCTGAAATAAATAATGAATACAAAGACGTGCAATTCAAAGAAGTTTCAACATTACATAGAGAACAAAAGAATTGAGAAGAAACAGCGAGTGATTCCCGCAGCTCGGCGAGCGGCTGCGGTGCACTGTTTGTACAAGTTATTAGCTAAGGCCCGTGGTGTTATCTCCCGTGTAAATTTATGCAACAATCTCATCGAAGCGGCCGCGGGTTCGGGGTGTCAGCGATAACATGAAATTGACACCGCGCCATCAATCACTTTGTAGTGAGTGGGCTGCTAAGGTGTCACGTTGCAGTTGTGGTTATCGGCTACAAATTGCTGTCGCTCCACTGATTAAAAATGTTCAAACGTATAAACATATTTAAATAAAAAAGGGTAAATTGATAAAATCCAGCCAAATGACACCAAATTAACAAACGTAACGTTAGCAGAGTGACGACGACACAACAAACTAGTATCAACAATAACGCGTAAAGTATTTAAATCGTGAAATAAAATCGAATCGCACAATCCGAGCTGAGCCCGGGCCGTAACCAATCAGAACGGAGGTACTCGAATAGAAGTTGATAATAACGATCGGGTAATACTGTGTGGACAGGTTTACAAGTGATGTAAAGGATGTGACAATCCGCGTTTAAAAGTAAGCCCATATCGATTATAGTTTCCGGTATCTGTGACGTTCCATTGTGTGTATTGTTGTTGGCCGGGGCATGGAAGCTCGGCTTCATCCGTCGCTATAAGGTCGGTTCTCGGAAAGCCAGCTGGCGTGTCGTTCCCAACGCTCCCTGTCTCGCCGGGTTAAGATTACAATGTCAATAGACGTTTCGGCTATTGAATCGCTCGCTCGGCTGGGAACTTGCGTCTTTTTAAACAACATTCTTTAGATTACAAGTACTTAGCAATTCTATTGATGGTAGGTATCTACGACATTTCGTGCATCATACTTCGGGTAAGGTTTAGATAAGAGTTGCCAGAAAAGTATCTCTGTATTAGTGATTAGTCTTACTCAGTAATATTCTTTCTTTTCAGTTATCATTATGAAATTTACGTCCATTTACTGACTAACAAATAGGACGGATATTATTCACACAAATCAGTGAGATTGTCATGTCATTACATCTCCACACTCCCTAGCTGTCGTATTTTTAATAGCAGTTCAAAGTTCTGTAGTTAAGAATCTCAAAATTCCAGTTGTGAGAGCGACTTTTGAATAATGCTTCAGTTTTTCTTATTCAGTAAGTCTTCCTATAACTCAAACAACAAAGAGCCGGCTGGAGAGATCCTAACAAAAGAATATGAGAAATATCTGCGCCTCTACAATCCGAACCGCATCGCTACTTCGGTTATATTGGAAAAATATTTCTTGCTCGTCTCTTACGCGGATACCTAGTTAACATTTCTATAAAAGACTTGAATTTGTTGTATTTTCCCTACATTTTTATTGAGGTATTTTTATATAAATCTAATCTGTGAGTTTGCTGTACGTTTAGTTTGAAGAAGATAGACGGTGCCCATTCATAATTTAAGTCTCAGATGCTCTGATTAAATTTCTTCCGCTTCAGAGGTCCCTTTGTTGTCAGTAACTTCTATTGCGACACAAAAGCACTCGTCTACGGCAGGATAATTTATTTTAAAGAGTCCTCTGTCTTACAGAGACTTTTTCGACTTATTACGCTGAATTGTACTTTACAGATTGTTTTTCTGGTAAAATATGCTTCGTTTTATTTTTCTTTTACACGCCTCTAGTTTGTCATTTTTACTTGAACTTTAAAATACGTTTGATTGAAGTCAATGTTTAGAAAACTATATCGGAAATTTTTGTTTTATTCCAATTGTCATAAGGGGTCTTTAGGGAATTAACTCTGTTTTGTTACCGTCTACATCCGGTTTCTCCTCGTCTTCGGTTGGTTATAAAAATTTGGAGTTCCAGTAAGCACTCACAGTGCGATTTACGAGCTTAGGGCGGACGTCACATGACATCTGCTCGGAGCCACCATTTTACTTTATTGACAGCTCGATTTTGGCACCTGAGTAAATAATATTAGCTTTAGCCATAGAATAATAACTATGGCTTTAGCGCTTTATAGGTACTAATATCTATGAGAGTCGTTGGTTAGTAGAATTGTAACATTAGGTCCATATGACGCATGTTATAAAGACAGTAAATGAACATCAAAGAGCAATAATAACATAATTATGTAAAAAAAAAATTTCATTCTAAATGCAAATAGCTTTTTTGTTTGGAATAAGAAAGTTTATTTTCTAATCTTTTTGGTTCGGATAACTTCATTTAGACATGTATCTAATGAAGCTGACTATCATATTGACCTAAACGCCTCTTAAGCAAAACGGAAGTCAACGGTATGCGGACGTCTCGTCGTCGCCGGACCGCTAACGCAACGTGGGGTCTCAACTCGTGGGTTATAAGTAGCTAATAATGTGAACCACTAATGAATGCGATGTAAAAGCTATAACGACAGTGTGACCATCTAAATTTTGATTATTTAAAGGCAATTCATTGAAATAATTTATTAGCTCCCAACGAGCGCTGTAGCTTTCCATAAAACGCTTTGTAATTATCCGTTTGTTTAAAGAATGTATTACACAAATAAACTTTACGATTCCAACGTTTAAACATAACTTTTTATTATCTCACATGGTTTCTTGAACGCACACACAGGAAAAAATGTTTTATCACCACCTACCGCGCGCCCGTGAACGAGCATGCGGTCTCATTACATGGTGTTCAATAATTTGTCCATTAAGGCCGTCAGTGGTCGACGTGATCCATCATTACAACACAGTAGGTATGTATAAATCAGAGCGGGCATAATAGCGCCAGTATTTTGTTATCCCTTCATGCATAAATGTTTTTGTAATATTTTGGAAGCGGTGTTCCAACGGCGCCCCTTCGCCCCTCGCCTCTCATGCCACGTTGCATTGCACGGTTTCGTATTTCTCTTTCTAACTTTAGTTTTGTGAATACAGCGCGCTGCGAGTGACGCCCGGTTCACCACATTCTTTATAAGGAAACTTTACGAGCTTGTTCCTCGCACTTAAATTTCAATGCCTTTTATTTGATTGCCTGTGGCGGTGAGGAACATTACTAGATTTAATTTTGTGAATTTAGTCCACTACGATAGCATTGTATCGATGTTAGTATTTACTTGTGAGTTGACACGTTACTCTTCCACTTATTAAAGTGTGAAATGATATTGCCGCGCTCTGAACATCACGATTTGAATTCCGCAGTCGAGCGCGCGATCGGCTGCCCAAGTCGCAGTCGGTGCTCGCTGCTCGCTGCTCGCCACTCGCGCTCTGTACTCAGTATTCGTGTAGCGTGCGGTTGCGACGCCCGTCTGTTTGCCGTCGCACGATCTTGTCGCTTGTACACTACAGCCGTGTATCGGGTGACTACAAAATTCATGTTTTGGTGTGCAGTGTGTGCTGATAGCTTCCTTTGTCTCTCCGTAGGTGTGTCGGGTACGGAGCGCTACGCCAGTCTCGAACCAGGATCGCTACCGGGATGCCAGCGTGTCTAGTGATAGTGCATTGAGGTCGTGTTGGTACCTAGCATAGTGGTAGTGTAACTATAGTGCATCAAAGTGCTGAATGGATTGTGTCTCTTTTGGATTGCCATCGAGAGTCATCATTAGAACAACTTGGGAACGGTGAGATATTATGACATCTTTATCTATCTCTACTTATTCTGATAACAGCCGCGATAACGAGTTAAATGTATTTATTTTAGTGTTTAATTCGTTTATTTGTATTACACTTAATGTACTATAATGTTTTATTTGCATAGTTAAGTAGTTAATGTACTTGGATAAGTAGGTACTATGATATTGTTAAATATATATGATTAACTTGGTATGGTCCACTTCAGTTGCTCTTAAATGCTAGTCATTACCGCTCAGCTATTTAGATATCGTCAACTTAGCTTGTAATTGCATTTACACATGCAGCTATATAAATAATGTACCTAGTTCCTTTAGAAGTAAATGGCTATTAAATGGCTACATAAATGGTAAAAAGATAAATAATTATCGATAATGTGCCCTGCTCGTTGTCTCTGTTACACGAGGTGATATTAAGTTATCATGAATCAGGGTATAGATTGTTTTATCGATAAGTCAAAGGTGTAGCCTATTTTCATTGCATATTCGTTTGGGGACAGTTCAACTAATAATTTCCCAGTGGAGGCAATACCTTGTATTAATTTGTAACAAACGTTTATAAATCATTAACGAGTCACACACCGCCATTCAAAATGCGTTTTCATTCTCGCTCTGAAATTCTTTTGTTTTAATTTGATGAGGCTATAAGTTATAAATACGAAATGCGACGTAGGTAATAAAGCCTCAGTCGTTAACTGCCTACGATTTTGAACTCATCTAAAAAAATGGAAGCCCGTGTTATAAATTGGGAGTAATCTTTTACTTTCATCTTATTACTTTTTAAAGGAAAGAGACAATACGGTGATATTTTTAGATTATAATTCACGGTGAGTATAACTAGGAAGATTAAGATAACGAAAGATTGATTTTAAGTCTAGAAATGTATGCATTTAAGTTTGCCTGTGTAAGACTGTTCTCAGAATCAAGGGAAATAACTAATCGATATAGGTACCTACCTACCTACTTAAATTAATCCTCTACTATGCATGTAGCTATAGTAGGTACAATACATAGGTATGTAATAATTATAAACCACAATAAACATAGATACTTACCTACATAAATAAAAACTATAAGAGAAAACATTTTTACCTAATAGGTAGGTACTTAATAGCGAACAACGTAGCAGATTATAGCGGTTACGGAATACCTATAACGTTGAAATAAACCGCTGAAATGATAAATTAATTACAAAGATGAACGAAATCGTAACTCTAAAGACTTTCAAGACAACTTATAAAAAAGATAAGCATTTTCTTTGTCAATTTCTTTCCATGGTTATGACAGTTGTAATAATTTACATAATAATCCCGATTACGAAAACACCATTAAAATTTTAACGTTCACGTTCTTTCTGAAACTGTGTTTTGTCGCTCTTTCAAACCTTAAAGTGATAGAGATAGCGCGACATTTTACAAGCGATTATTGCCCAACGTGTCAATTTTCAGCCATATATTAAACCTTAATTTAAGCAGGTTAACAGAATGACAAAAAACTCCTATAAATATCTATGTAATCATCAATTATAGTTATTAGTTATTACAAGACACAAATAACAATAAGATAATTATTTAGGTAGGTTTATACATTAAACATGACTGTACAAATATTTGAGATTGGCTCCAGTAGGTGCTTTAAACCCAGGGGCTAATAAAACTTGCTCATAATGGCATACCTACTTATAAAAAACTTTTTGTCGCCGGAACGTCAACACCGGACCCTTTTGTTTATTTTGAGACATCAAGGAGGGGTCGGAATCCATTATGGTTTGTATGGCGACGTGAAAGGCCAGTAAGGCTTATTGAAAACGAGAAGTATCACAGAATGAATATATCTAAATTGGTCTTAACAAGATATTATTGGGAACGAAACATTAAAAAAAAACGATATGAAATCTCAGTAAGCTGTTTTATCGAAAAAGGTTGGCCTGTTTTCTTTTACTGTAGTTATAATAGCACAGTAAGTTATTATTTTGCTATCATGAACTCAACTAGGTAAACTGCTAGTTCAAAAATAGGCATGTTAATAAAATAGTTACAAAACAGCTACGGAATATCAGTATAATGTGCGATAAACACGCATTTGGCTATTTTTTTACAATACTGTTTATGTAGCTGAACGTTAAGCATACCGATGTAAAATAATGTTCTATTCTTGTAGTGAAAATGTGTACACCTACCTTTGCGTAAACAGGTGTAACAAAAAAAAACACGTGCTAACAACGAAGTATCGATGCGATGATTAATTACATTTGTTTCTTTTTTATAAGCGGTTTTTATTATACTTGTGTGCCAGTAGTACATAATGTCGATCTATTTAACTTAATTCAATATTAATTACGCGATGGTTATTATGATTCTCTTTGACAATCAACCTTGTTTAGTTTAGCCATCATTCAATTGATATTCTAGTCTCAATATACGTTTTAAGAACGTGAAAAAAGTAACTTAGTACATATTTTATGATTTCCTATAGTGATGTTTTTAATTAATTAGGTTAGGAACAGAAACTATTCACTCAGTAATCTGTATCATAGATCTGTTCGAAACTAATAAATAGGTGGTAATTATACCTACTAATTATCTCATCAAATGTGTGTCACATCACATCACGTATAGAAAGTAGGTATTCTAAGGACTACATCAATGTTTTATTTTCCCCTATTCATTATGACATACTTTATGCATGATGCACGTTAGCTCATTTGCATACTGCATACTCTGCATATTTATTTTTTATCAGTTATTTTCGTTCGAAAACAGTGGTTTATAAAATAATAAATCACTTTTCTGCCATGACAGCGAATATGGGTGTAGGTGTAACCAGTTTTACCGCAAACAAGCGCGCCAAAATGTGCTGAAGATGGCGCTACGATCGGGGTCTTTATAGTAAAAAACAAAGGCGACAAAACATACGGCTAACTGTAATTTTATTTGATATTATTTACTGTACACTTCATTAAGTAGGCCAATTGAGATGGTCGAGAGAAAGATACATTATTTGGAATAGTGCGATGAGAATTGATGGCATGCTCATTGATCTTTTGTACAACTCTCCTATTACATGTGCAAGATAGAGAGAGACAAGATCGAAGCGGAAGCTTAACTTATGAATAGTAGGCATGAATATCAATCCAAGTAATAAGGATTTTATTATGGGCCGATATTTCAATAACTGTCAAAGAACTGTCAAAATTTCAATTTATTTCTCGGAATAAAGTTATCTGACGATGGAAGAATCAGTCCTTGTTAAACGTTTGCAATAGGCATTTTTCACATACATTTCAGTAAACAGATTTCGCAGCTTATTATTCAAAGATTAGATACCGAATGATTAATTTTGCTTTGGTGTGTAACTTGCTAATTCATGTAAAAAATAAATATATTAAAAATGATTTTATTCATGCTGGTAATTCGCATAGAGATAAATATGTAATAATAATAATTAACAGTACGTTACACCTCTAGAAGCTGCTTAAGTACGAAATTACTAACCATAAAGTATGTAAGGTCTGTTCATCTATACTTGTCATAAATAGTAAACAAACCGACGTCAATTACAAATCACGATTTTTCTCAAAAATCACACAATGTATGTTACCACAATTAGTTTACAATTCTGAATAGATCACACAAAGTTTCCCATCACTAATTTTATTGACATTTCTTACATACGCCATATTTGTTTACATGTTTGGACAAGTATAGATGAACAGACGATAGGTATAGTATAAGGTGTATAAATTAAATAATTATTACTTAGTATTACCTGTGACGACTAGTAGTTCTGTATCTCTTTTTAACATTGTATCTGTGTTCATTATGAAAACATGTAATTTGTTCGTTCTAGCAGCAATATATAATAGGTAATTAGTTAATACAATGTGGCAGGTTCGTTCATAAAATTAATTAACATTACAATTTTAACTATATATTTAAAACCGAATATTTCGGAGATGGGAAATTTAATACATTATCAGTACAAGACCTTGGCTCTCAGATGACAAATAAAAGACTACACCTTCACGAACCGCAAAAACTAAATAAATGTAATTTGTAAAGTAATTCATTTTTATAACATTTTGGAATAATAAAGACATTGGCAAAGGGATCCTTTCAACACGTGTATAAAGACGAGTAAAAAAAATAAACTCTCGAGGGAAATTGGAGTCTTAAAACGTTTTTTTTTATTTGCTTGTTGTTCGAGTTAAACTTGAAATAACCCCTGAACAAGTAAGCGCCCTTCGCTGAGTAATTCGCTACGTCTATTCTACAGAGACTTGATTGAGAACCATTCGTGCTCAGCCACTCGAGTGATATAATCGAGTCGAGCAAAAAATGTTGTTCCAATAATTTATGCTGCTTTGGCGTGGCCCGGCTATATTCTCTTGTTAAAATTGCAGAATAACCGAGCCAAAATTGATAACAAGTTGTGAAATAACAAGTTTTACGACTGTATTAATCAATTTTAAGTTAATGGATTAGTTTGAAATGAATGGCCCGTCAGTGTTAGATCTGTTGGGTCTGTGCCTGATTTTATCTTTGTAAATGACAATAGCACGTTAGTGGTGTCCCCGCAGCTACCAGATACAGTTACGCTACAATGATGTGGGAAGCCAACCGATGAAGCAATGATTTATTATACTATTCATTTGTCATAAACCGACGACATGTTTTATTACAACAATTTTAGTTTCAACCGTTACCTGCGTCAAAGTTATAAGTTTAAACGTAAAATACTGCAAGGCTACCGTTATATCAATTTGTTTCCATTTCGTATTACATCCAGCGTACTTCAATATTTTCCTGTAGCTTATCATCAGTTGGTATTTTAATAACGGTTGACAGTTTTATTTCGTTTGAAATATAGTCGTTATAAATAAAAAGCTTAAAGGCTCCCTAATATCTGACATTAAGAAGGTCTATAAAAGTCGTTAAGCCCATTTATTTATATTTGGGTATGTACCTCTGAAAACTCTGAACGTCTAACTTATTATAGGCATCAGCTTACAAGGTGACGAACCCAATTCATCCGAATCAATTTACGTTCACCTTCTTTGAAAGAAAATAGTCAAGCCTGCGGGCGTTATCTTATGTACCGCCTTCTCTTTCATACTCATATAAAGAGGGTGATATGAAAGAGATGGGTGTAATTTATACACCTTTCAGATTTGTGAATAAAAACGTTCAGATAAAGTTTTCAATATGCGTGGTAATCCTAAACGCGCTTATTTATGTTTGGATTATGCCCTCATCACTCATTCTGTAATCTGAATCTTGTCATTCTGTTTGTTGTGAGTACATTAAAGTAAATGATGAAGCGATAACGTGATAAGAAATAATATAGAACAATGTGAATTGGATATTCACCAAGTTAAATGTTAAGTAGGTCGTTTGACCTTGACATAACGTTTGAAGAAGCTCTTTAGCTTGCTATCTTATGTAATCACAGATATTTATTTTATTGGAAATCTGATTTATCATCGACGCAGCGTTCGTGACAATGTGTCTAATTCTATAAATGTACAGGCCGATTGAAGGGCGGGCAATGTAATAAACGTGTCAATTGAAGAGTCAGAAACCTAATACATCTGGAGTATTGGTATGAAAGTCAAAGATAAAACGAAGGACTCATCGTACTTATGCGTGTTTGCATTTTACGCATTTTTTTGTTCGCAAACTGGTGACTTTTAAGTTCTATTTGCATAGTCATCTATCAAGTAATGAATAATAAGATAATTTTTATATTAGAAACTGGTAGTCGTCTGTTATGATAGTTCTTAGCTCCTCCCGTATCACTTTATCTGGAAAACACACGTTCAACGTTCTTACCTCTCCAAATTTCATCCTTTCAATGTTACGACGTTGTCGAGTGAAAACCCTAATACCAAAAGTTTCGCATTTCCTCTCGT
Source organism: Plusia festucae (assembly GCA_950381575.1). Classification (NCBI taxonomy): domain Eukaryota; kingdom Metazoa; phylum Arthropoda; class Insecta; order Lepidoptera; family Noctuidae; genus Plusia; species Plusia festucae. Next base: position 3,877,465 of record OX494447.1, read on the forward strand.
AAGGATATTTTCCTCTGTAAGCTTTCTGTTATCTCGTTCTTTTACAGAAATGTTTATCTTACTAAGTTTTCTCTTGTTTTCTTTTAAAACATACTGAGATCTGCTGATAAATAGGGCAATTTATTAGGTTCTTTTTTACTGCATTATATTCGAGATATTTTTATGAATTGTGTACTGTGCCATCCGGGTGACAACTTTTTGGTCAAATGAAATTGAATGACAATTGACACGAAAAGAAGAATATGAATAACCAACGAGAAACGACTAAATATCTTGTAATTCATTATTAAGTATGTCTGCGTTTGTTTATAAGGCAACATCTGTTTATCAAACACGTTTAAATGTAAATATCTTTGATTATAATGTGCTGATTACTATCAGCGCAGCAGGCGTCTTGTAGCAATCTGCAACCTTTATAAGCACTAGTGCAAGTTGTACATATCTCAGTAATAAGATAAACGATCTTTGCATTATAATGATCGTAAGAAAACCTCAAATCCTCACTTCTATAAGTACTGAAACAACATTATAATTGCTAAACTCTACTTCTTCAATATCTCCTATCATCTCTTGGCCGTTTCCGAATTATTTAGGGGCGTTGGCGCAATGCGTATTTTGCTTCCATACATCTGTATTACCTACTCCTCATCTCAGCATTCTTCTTTCTTTCTTTCTCAGAATCTGAATCCGCATGAGACAAGCATTTATGTGATCCACAAATGCTTGTTCTAAGTCTGGGTGTTCTTTGTGCATGTGATTTGAATGTTTGTGAAACCTCCGCGACACAAGGAATAAATTCGTTAGTGCGGGCGTCGTTATTAAAAAAAAAAGCTTAAGGCTAGGGAGATGACAAGCTCTACCCAGTTGGACGCCATTTAAAAGACTTACACTCTGTTTTAAATAGCATTGTTAAAATAAGATTAACATTTTTGTTTTCCCGATCGAAAATGACACACAATTTATCAACACTCCACATTCTTGACTCAAAACAAATATTGTCGTTAAAATTGGCAAACAAAAGATTTCTGCGTCCAATTTTGCTGATACTTTAGCACAAAATACGTGTTCTGTATGCATAGTATGGCCTTGCGGTTTACGTAACGACAATATTTGTAAAATCACTAATTAAAGATCATTATTGACTTCAAATAAAGTTGTTAATACGATAAAAAAAACATGAAATATGCGTCTCAATTACAATGCTAATAATTATAAAATATGTAAACACAATTAGCTAGAATAATCTGTATACGAGACACATTTTTTTTTTTAATTGATCTGATAAATATACCGGCTTAATGTCCCACTGCTGGGCAAAGGCCTCTTCCTATAAGGAAGGAACGAACATTGATCACCACGCTGGATCACTGCGGGTTATCAATTTCAGACTCCAATTTTTGGAATCCAGGTGTCTACACGATCTTTTTGTTCATATTTTCAATGGTATCTTAGAATAATTAGGAGAGTACATAATTATAACTTTGAATAAATCACATCGGTAAGTGCCTGGGTTCGAACATACGAATCCGGTCGTTGAACCGTTAGGCCACTACGACATGATAAACTCCATTTATATTTAGATGGCCTTCGTTACGCAAGTAATCTTCAATTGTTTTAATTTCATGTTCCAGTTGAGTTTTGACATAACTTAAATTTGTAAACAAGAATGGTTGAATAAGTGAAACAATGAAATAACTTGAATGGTAGCAATTAGAAAGTTTTCTCTTGTTGCTTTCCCGGGTTCATGCCACTCCATTAAAAACTTCAATATCTACAGCGTAATGAGGTAGCTTTTAATTATGTAGATCTTTTGAACCGTGATGTCGTGACCGACTACGCTGTCAGATAATCGCTTTTAAATTAAATTTGTAATTAAAATTTATTATTAAGTCAGCTCTATAAAATATTATGACATTTATTGATAAGTTGTTGAGCCGGTAAGTAGTTTTGTATGGAGCAAAAGTGATTTGTTATTCCGGCAGCATTTCTGCCGCTTTACCAATTTGTATCGCAATCCGTTAAGATTTTTTAACGCGACTTGCGTTAGACTAGAGAAAACATGAGATTTGTATAATTTATTTTAAGATGAATTTTTAATTCTTAGAGATATTCAAAACAAATTAAAATAAGAACAGTTTAAAAAACAATTTATAGATAGCCTCAAGATAAAATAAGATCTCAATAATGGTAAAAAAATAGTCTGAATAATAAATAAAACCATTTATTACTGTTGTAGACAGACAGCATGCCCAATTGCACATTTGAAATGCCCTCTGAAAAATATAGCTCTTATTTTCTGAATGAATATCAAACTTGTTCTAGTACTCATAAATTTGATTACTCCAAGGCGATGACAATAAATTGGAGCATCTATTTTTTGAAGGTTGAAGATCTGTATCCATTTGCTACATAAATTATTTCGAGACGTCGTGCTCGTGCTCAGTCGAACGTGCAATGCACGCGAACGACACGACGGCTGCACGTTAATAATAATATCATTACCGTTCGAAATGTTTAACACGATGATGCACAGGGAGCCATTACTACACTCATTATAGCGTCGTATAAACCACCGCAATTTAGAAGCGCAACAATTTTACTGGTATACGAATAGTTGCGTCATTAAGCCAGTCGTGAGATTATCTCTACCAAATAGGGTTGTTTAACTTTTGCGGTAATAAGCTTCGAATATTATTTAAATAAACAATTAGGAATTTAATTTCGGAGCTCCAAACTCAAATTAAGAACACGCGACAAACAAGCGAGAGACTAAATTACTCATCACCTTATTATCGTTACCGAAATACAAAAATCTTTTTTTTTTTACGTACAAATATTAATTCTGTATTTAAACAATAGTCAATTGATACTATAATTCACTCCATGTCTTAATTACATGTGCAAATTGAAAGTCGATATTGGAGCCATAACGTCTAGGTAACAGTTATGAATTGTAATCTGGTAACCCTACATACCGACGCTAACGTTACACATGGTGATTTATGTCGGATTAACTTGAGTTCTGTTATTTCACGTCATGTGGCAACACTGGGGTGGATTCGTCACAATTTTTTATTTATAAAACTACGCCATTTTGTCGCGTTCATTTATGATGTTTTAACGTAGTTTTGTTGAGCGAACGTCGAGCGAACGTCGAGCTCATTGCCAAGAAATGTTCTCATATTATTCCTAATCTCAAGTACATTAATAAGATGAGTATTTTGTAGCAGTATGCAATAACTGAGTTCATTTACTTCTAATAATAATATACCAATTTATTTAGTAGTCCTTTCAATGTTCGGGAACAATGCGAGTGATATTTTTCCATTATCTTTCAAGATTTCTTTTACGATAGCATAATGCTACATTTTTATTCTTTTATTTTATCTGTAATAGGATTGAGCAACAGTGATGTGCGTTACAAAAATCGATTGCAAGGTTATTCTGATAGATGGGTGGTATATGAACTGAGAATGAGTTATAAAGCAATAATTCATTGATATTATTCCAGTGGCGAATTTACATCTTTAATCTAGAAGCTAAAAGGTAATTATGATCAGGCAGGGTGTTATTATTTATGAATGTAGATTAAATTCAAACTACAAATTACTTATTTGCATGTTAGATTAATGTTTTGAGTAACTAGGTCTGTAGTCACCTATTACATTAATTAATAACCAGGTTGTAAGAATAACTTATTGTCAAATGAGTAAGATGGTCCCATTTTAAAGATAGATGTATTATTTTACACTCTACTAAATAAGAGTGTAAAATATTTTAATTTGAACTCTTTAAAAACAAAGTAGGTGGAAATGAAACGTTTTTGTTGTTGAGCTTATCAATCAGTCTTAACAGTGCTAAATATAAATAATGCTTTTTAGAAATTAACGTTTTCATAAGTATACCGTCAGATACACAAGTCCTTCTTCATATCACAAGTTCTACGACTAGAACGCTTAGCGTAACAGTTTTGATTCAACACAAATAAACTAATGTCGGGTATATTGCAAGCGTATTTCCGGCCAACAAGCAATTTTTCTCCGGGTAAAGTGCACCTCTAGTCCGGGTTCGATGCTCGGGCAGCGCGCCAAGTAGCGCGGCGGGTCGGTAAATCACCCGCGCGTACCAGGCTCGCAGCGCGTCGAGGAGCTCCCAATCAGCCGCCCTATTGACAAACATACGGCTGGAGTATAATGGAATCCGTCGCGATTTATCTACCACTAAGCAATTCATCTCTTTCCTTTGAAAACATTCTCTTCATTTATGTTGACGTTTAAAATCATTATACTAAAATAGTTTGTTAATGTGCTTTGTCATCACTGATAATATACTTTTAAAATACGCCTCGTTATAAAACTATTTCGTGAGTTGTTTTGTGGTTTTTACGAATAAAGGTTGATAGGTTATTTTATTATTATTGCTATACATGTTTTTGTATTGAGGTAGAGCAGATAATTGGTCTATTCAACATCTTTAACAACTAACTTCCACCTCCCATTAATAGTAGAATAAATACATGTGTATAATTGAAGATTGAGTCGAGTTTATAGGTAGATAATAATATAAATGTGACTATTAACATCAATTGTACATGAAACAGTTAGAAGAAGTAGTAATATCAGATAATAATATAAATTACATAACAATAACAAACTAGAAATAGATCAGATATCAGTTAGAAATAACAGTTATTTCAATATCGAATATCGGTTACAAAGTATCTATCGGATAATACCTAATCCTTAAAACTTCGTACGGGCAAAGCTGAATTATTCCAAGTGTTCAGACAAGTCGTTCGTGCTTAAAACAATTTACTAACGTACCTTTTTCATATTCAATCAGCGAAAAGGTCAAGTGGTTTTTGTTAAAAACGTAAATAAACTAAGCGTTAAATTAATTACGGCGCATCCAAACTAGTTGGGTAATTGTTTTTAATTAACTATCGACTGGGTCGTGACTTTCCGAGTGTAAAGGTGATGTTTGTTACGGAACTATTAAAATATTTTATCATGGTGTTTTTAAAGACATTAATTCTTTTCTTTTCTCTTAAAATTATGACTCTTGGACTAGGGAGTAATTCTGCCGCAATTGGTTTTTATAACACACAAACTGCGCCCCGCTCTGTTACCCGAGTATTACCAATTTATTTATTTTGGGATAAAAAGTCTGTTAATCCAAGGTGCCAGCTACCTCCATGGCAAATTTTATCTAAATTGGTCCACCCGTTTGATCCTAAAGACGTAACAAACATCCACACACTTTCGTGTGATACTTAATCGATCTTAGTGTAAACAAAATTATGATTACAATATTTTTCATAGGTACACCCTGACCTTACTAAAGATGTCCTTAGTAGCTACTTAGTTACTTACTTGCATACAACATTGTGTTGGCAACGAAATCGCATAATTACGTTTCACCCTTGAAAACTCTTGCTTAGAATAATTTGTACGAGTACTTACCTTATTATTTTACTTTTCACGCTTATAACTGCCGACCGGTGTCACGGATTATGGCTAACTAAATGATAGAAACAGAGAAGGGTTTTTCCTATGTTTTTACTTATTCCAATTTATATCCACCTGTATATACAGGTATGAATGAGATAAGGGCAGGGACATGATGATCTAGCGGTAGATATTTTTTATTACGGCACCAAGTTCCATGCAGATAATTATTACACTCCAACTCTACGTTTTTTACCAGAAAGCGCTTGTTTCCTAGTATTCACAGTTACGCTTAATGCTGTTTTTAATTCAGAAACTATTCGAAACACGAGCTTTAAGCTAAAACCGAATACCACCATCACCTTCAATTCTTAGAACGAATACTGATCACCTTTTTACATAAAAGAAACTCGTGGGGCGTACAAAAACATTTTATTCGTAAAGTATTGCATTTGAAACACGCTTTAAAAGGGTAAGACTTCACAAATAAGCATAACAACTAAGAAAATAGTGTAGCAAATAACGCTCATAATTAACTTAATACACGAACCAATTATATTAGCACTTAATTAGCAGTTACAGACGTGAACTTTTAATACGTATTTGTCTTTCGCGGAATTCAAAACGTTACCCTTTTTACGCTACTTATCCATTAATAGTTAACATTATTTGAGAATAAAACATACTTTATTCTACTAGATTTAAGATCGATATTTGTATAAGTGTTCTTATTCAGTAACTTTATTATCTTGTTCACGATCCTTAAATGTGTTCTGTAGAATTTCTAGTATTTACAGAAACTTCTGAATGAACTTTAAATTGGAAATAGTTGGACATGCCACGGATGGCCGTTACACACCCGGCAGCCGCCTAGCCGGGTCGGAACGCGTTAGCCGGTCGGTATCGGATCAAATATCCGCAAACTCGACGAATCTCATATAGACGACACATACGAAGACAGAAAACGTACCACTTATGGCACATATAGCTATAAGGATTTCCAGCTTTGAATAATCACAGCCTACAGGATTGATATTTATAAAAAGACGACATCACGCATGTATACCGACAGTTTTTTTTTCTATTTGGAAACTATAACTTTGTATGTTTGGCAACTAGCCGTAATGTTTGTTTAGTAGAATGATAATTAAACTATTTTTAAAAGATAAGAATATAGTATTATATATTATTTATTTATTTCCATATCACTTGAATCTAGTTTCACAAAAAATTGCCGTACCACGAAAACCTTTCAGGGTGTAATATGTTGTTCGAAGTTTCGCACTTCATGAAATATTGTAAAAAGTAATCGCTACAGACCTAAATATAACAATGCTTTAGAACCAAAGAATATTTTTAAGCGCTTATTTAATAAATTACATATTAATATCATGCTCATTCCGAGCAATAATATTTCAATAACTAAATTATATCCAAGTACTCTACCTATAATAAAACCACAAAGCAATGCAGCATTGGTATATAAAAGTTAATTAAAGCTTCGGAAACTAACCTCTAATTGTATGGAAAACAAGTTTGATATCGAATATAGCATTTTAATGGGTTTACGAATTAATAGATCTCTGGCTCCGAAACCTGTCAGAACTCTATTCTAAAATGGGCAATAGAAACCGATTGATCCGTATTCCGAACATCTATTTGGCGAGTAAATTAATCAAATTTCATTTTAATCAACTAATAACATAACAGTGTTATAATTAAATATTCAGACCAGATTATATCGAGTTTGTTTACGAATTTAATTATAGTTTCTCATTTTTCGGTCTTCTGTACATATGTTACGTTATATTTTCCAATTGTTGAATGATTTTCAGGATCGTTGTGTTCGGCAACAATGTAATTTTGCCTCTGTTTAACAATTACTGTCTAATCTTTCTGATTTATAAACTAAACTCCTTCGTGTATCGTAAAAATAAATAATAATCGTGTATAATGTTCTCGGTTATTTATTAGGTACTTCTAAGTATTATTTATTTCTTATTACTTCTAGCACTAATAAAACAAAGTTCTTTGAATACGAATAAACAGCTAAATTACTATTTAACTTAGAACAAGAACGAATTTATACGTAAAGGCTGACCAATAATCATAAACGGCATGTTCTTTATATGAGCTAAACAAACGCCTGGAAATTTTCTAAGCTTGTTTTTCATGTACTGCAAGGTACTTCTCGAATAATGCTGAAGCGTTAGTACCAGGCTGGCATAAGCACGCGCGTCATAAAAAAGTTACGAGGAGTTATCAAAAGGGCGCAGTAAAGCCGGCATCGTCGCCGTCGCTATAAACTGCCCGGAGTATGTAGGGCTGCCTGCCACATACAAAGTTTTCTGCACTACTTAAAAGTTTCGATAACTGCTTCGGGACATGGCGATATCGTGCAGAAAATGTTAGGCAGGAAATCAAATAAAATTATGCGACGAAGAGATTTTTATATGTGGCCGAGAATCGATGGAATTAGAATTAAAATGATACTTGTAGATACCGTGCATATTACCGTACGATAAAAAGTAACTAAAAAGATTATTACCCTAAACTTTTGAGTATATTTTTACGAAGTAATCTTTCATAATAACATCGTCGTCAACCCTGCAATAACATCACCCCTGTTGCGCTGTTTTCCTATTAAATTAGAAATTGCCCCATTCAGGTATAAAGCGAACCATGCGGCCATGTTTAAAACCGTTTAAGTTATTTCACATTAAATGTTCATAGTTAATCAAAGAACTTGTTTATGAAGACATCATAATTTATTGCAATTATTCAATTGTGCTTTTAGTTTTAGTGGCGACCAAGTCGAAAACAATTAAATATATGATGTATTGATCAAATTCAATTATATAAATACAGTAATAAAGATAATATTTGTTTACAAAGTACAAAATAGTAATCTTGTTATGAATACATAAATCATTCTGTAAGTATGTTTGTTCCGTGTGTCATGACAAACCATAACATTAAAAGTTTGGGTGTTGTAAGGGTGTGTGTAAAATAAAACATTCCCAGTTCTATAGATAACGCGATAATAGTTTTTCTAAATGGCACGCTGGCACGAAACGTACATTTCGTTTCGCTTTTTAAATTCTAGTCATAAACTAGTGTGTATAAGCAGTCTGTGAATTTAAAATGGTCGGTGAGTGAGCGGACGCTAGCGGTAATCCCTGGCTGTTTGCATCTTCTATGAATCTAATGCTCAGAGTTGTAAATTGCAATAAATACGCATAGCTGTGGCACTAAGTACGCACCTAGCCCGGGTTTATGTTACGCTTTGTGAGAGTAACCGGGCTTATCTACGCTGTTTTATGACTATTTTACGATTATTGCCCCTTTGAATTGGTTATAACTTCGTACGATATGAAATTTCTATAAAGGAATAATTTTAAATGGACATGTTCATTTAAGTGGTTTTTACAGCGCTGTATTAATTTTTATAGTTCAAGAGCTCGTTGTGATGTAATTTTAATTTCGTCTACCGCTGTCTTACATCAGTTAGTCGATAAAGAAATATTAATATTGCCTTAATCAATCTTAACGGTAGGTACTGCGAACATAATCAACACACAGAGATAATTTTAGATTTCGCGGTACTATAATTAAATTGTAGCTGTCTGTACGAGCTGAAAGCAATATTTTTTGATGATCTTCTCTATTCGATATTCTTAATCTAGTGTTCAACTTCAAAGTGAACAGTAGGTTGTTTGACAACAGCGCTGACTATAATTTAAAGGATAGTTAACAAAGTCGTAATTGCGGAACCTACTTTAATTTTTTTTTTTTATAAGGTAAAAGTACCTATTCCCGTTAGTGTACTAGTACCCGTTAACAAGTCAGTTTTTTAATTATTGCATTTTTCTACCTATAATAAAGTAAAGATTGCGAATGGGAATACATTCTCGGTAATATTATGTACAATTATAATAACAAAAATGTCCAAAATGTTTAACGGCGTTAAAACTATGCGATGACAAAAGTTGGCTTTGTGAAAATATTATGTAATTTCAAAGTTCTGTCAGTGAACTACGAAACCACCACGTCGCATTGATGAGCTAGCCATACTGCGACCGATAACGTTAAGGTAAAAGTGATAATTTTCTAAAATATTTGAATGTATTACGATGCGATTTAACCTATAAATTGAGGTGAATCTAATTGAGAAATAAATATTTTTGCCGTTCACATCTATTGGTACAAACAAACCCCTACTTGTCCTAGTACCCGTTAAAATTGTATGTTTTTTACCGGATATTGGTACACGATGAGCCGTTGTACCGAAACTCGTTATTATGTACTTATTGCCTTGAAATAGGTCTCATTTTCCTTTAAAACTGTAGAATTCATTGCCGGATGTTAGGACTTGTGATTTACAGTTGCATTTTACCCGACATCGTCCTTATTGCCTTGTGTTAAGTTCTCTTTTCCTTCGAATCAACAGATTGTAGTTTCTATGTTCCTTGTTTGTGTTGTAATCCCATGGATTCGATTGCCTCTTTAGTTTTTAATGTGTAACATCTTTACTATCGCTTCTGGGAGTTATTGATTGATTGGTGAGTGGTGGGTGATTGGTCAAATTGAATTGGATTTGGACAAATGTGCCTAGAGGTGAAATCGAAACCGAAGTCAAAGCGAGGTGAAGATGTCAGATGTCTCACTCGTTTTTTTATGGATTTCCCAATTTTTGCACATTTCGACTTACTGCTGTACTGTAGTTCTAAAAGCAACTTTTTCGATGCGCATCATGTGGCGCTCTGATGTTTTAGTATGGATATTGATAACCAAGCAGTAATTTGAAGCAAACTTCAGACCGGAAAATTTACATTACTCGATCTGTGGATCCTCAACTATTTCCACAAAATGAGCTTGTTCTTTTTATAAAGCTGGCCTATCCGTTTTCCTATCATGTAAGCTCTTGAGTTAGTAATTTATCGTGTTTACGACCATTGAGGCCTGAAGATTTTTAATTATACTACCCTGGGAGAAAGAAATCCATACCATACGCTAGGTTTTTTTTTCATAATTTTAGGTATTACCTTTAGGTTTCAGTTTATTTTTAAGTCATTGAATTACTACCATGTTTTAATGTTCGGTCGTTAAAATATTTTTAAAGTATCTATTTAAAAAGTGCCTATTGATATGAATTCCGAAATTTGCAAGAACAGTGTTTTTTTCTGATAGCCATGACCGATAGGCAAGAGGTGGTCAAAAAGGAGCCTCAATTTCAGCTGCTACCAAGCAGTTTGGTATCCCACGGTCGACGTTGGATGACAAATTTTCCGGTCGAATACTCCAAAGGACCGGGTACAGTTTTGCTGAAAGAAGAACTAGAAAATTTAAGCAGGTGGATTATTTTTATGGCAAGTAGTGGGTTGCACGACCTCAGACCACCTTGAGGTCAGGCCTGCGGGTGACAAGAAGGGCAACTCGTCATCCGATTAGCTGACAGGCCACGGATGAGACGAACGGGAAGTCCTACCCGTTCGCCCTCGGATGTAGTGAGGGGTGGACATTTTACATCCATCCCTCTGGAAGGAGTCCTTCAAGGACCAAAGCCTGCCAGAGCTGCGTTGGGAATACGCAAGTGATCCCGCGGCTCTGGCTAAGGCAATGATGGGACCGGGGTGTTTTTAGTCGGTTAAAGTCCGACATATCCCCATGCCGTGCCCTCGGCGTGGGGAAGTCATAAGCTTTTGACCCCGCAAAAAAAAAAAGTAGTGGGTTGCCCCTAAATAAGGCGCAGTTATTGGATAGCGTGAGTTTATTGGTGAAAAAGATGAAGCGAGATAAAACATTGCGAAATGGCAGACCAGGTCATCACTGGTTTGAAGCTTTTATAAAGCGACACCCTGAAGTATGCGAGTGGCCCAAAATTTTACGCAAACCCGTGCTTTAGTCAAAGATAGCGATATAAGACCATGGTTTAAAGAAGTGGAAGAAGATTTTATAGAGACGCATCTCGAAGAAGCAACTCGAGATTCACGTAGGATTGTTAATGCAATGAAAGCGTTTTCTTTTTGTCACCGTCTGATAACAGAGTTCTGGCAAAACGAGGCGCAAAAAAAGTTTACAAAGTTATTCCCAGCGGGGAAAAAGAGTGTGTGACCGTTTTGGTAACGGCTAACGCAGCAGGTGAATTGGCGCCTCCGACGGTTTTGTTTAAACTGAAATCAATATATTTGTTGTGCTTTAAGTATTTCATAGGTTTTTTTTGCAGATTTTAGCGTTTTCTTTCTGATTTGTTGTAGGTTAGTGACATTTTTGTGCCCAGATATTAAAGGTTACATCTAAACGTGTAACCAAAATATTCTTCAAATAGTTTGTAAGCTAAGTTTAATTAATAATGTGATTCTTAATGATACTGCATCAATATCCGATTTAAAAACTTAAGTTTATACAAATTCCTGATGTTAACTATTACCTATAATTTGTATATATACATTTGAATTTATTTATTACTAGAATGTATTTTCTTTGGATAAGCTCTTCTTTATATTTGTTACACAGAAACGCAAAAATAGTTTTTCTGTGAACCTTAACGTAAACCAATAGAGTTCAAATTCGAATTGAAAATTACCGGATTCTGGGACAATTTATCGTTTACTAGTACAAATCTACCGGGTACTGGTACAATTAGCCCTTTATTTTATATTTTTCCATAATTGTTAAAGAAAATTTAAAATAATAATAAAAAATAATATTACAATAAAACTAGTTTAAATTATCTATCTAGTCATGTAATTAGCTTTTTTGCAAGTCTTATAGTTTTAGCATAGCATACCTGCAAAGTCAGTGAAGTTCGAAACTTAACGGTTACTGGGCCGTTTACCTTAAATAGATCCATTAGTTTATCTTGACGACTGTAAATGATCTGTACTAGGCAATATTTTATAGGAATTGTAATGTAGTTAATACTCACTTGTTTCCTGGACACTAAGTCAAGGACCATTTTGGTGTTGATATTTTTATAGAGTAGATGAGAGGTACCTATGTGATTGTTGCAGGGCTACAATGGTGTGTGCGTGTGCGGGGCAGCGGGGGGCGGGCGCGGGCAGCCGGCGCGCATGGCGGCGCCAATGAGGGAGGGCGCGCCGGCCGGCGGAGCTCGCCCCGCGCCCCACGCGCACCCCGCCAACTTCGAGTACGATGACAACGAGTGGGACATCGGCATCGGCGACCTCATCATAGACCTCGATGCCGACATAGAGAAGACCGACGAGGCGGGCGGCATGGCGGCGCGCGCCGAACCTGACGCGCAGCGCACCGCGCTCAAGATGAAGATCAAGCGCACCAAGCCTGGCACCAAGAGCTCCGAAGCCAAGCACGAGATCGTCAAGTCGAACGAAATGAACGGTGAGCCTAAGTCGACGGTGCCCGCGCAAGCCGCGCCGCCCGCCGCCGCCAAGCGAGGGTCCGGAGGACACCGCCGCGATAAGGCGCGAGACAAGCATCATCACCCGCACCCGCCCCACGACGTAAACGGCGTGGCGCGCGTGCCGCCGCCGCCCAACGCGCCCGGGCCGCCCGCGCCGCCGCCGCCGCACCCGCCCGCGCTCGCCGCGCCCGCGCCGCACGCGCCGCACGCCCCGCACGCGCCACACGCGCCGCACGCCAAGCCCGAGCCCCGGCCTGCGCCCGCGCCGCGCATGGACAGCAAGCCCCCCGCGCCCGCGCCTCCCGCGCCGGCGACACCCACGCCCGCGCCTGCGCCGGCCCCGGCGCCGGCGCAGCACACGCATCACACGTCGCATGCAACGCATGCGCCACCAACCCCTTCCAAACCTGAACCTGACGATTCACGGCAAGAAACGCACAGTTCGCAGCCTCCACCAGCCAAAAAACAAAAAACAGAAAATAAGGTATGAAATTTTCTTTTATTAAATGGAAAACTTCTCCTTAGGTCCTTAATCGTTATGATCTTTTTAATATAAACTAGGCCCAAAAAAAAAAAGGAATTTGATAACTAGAAATGTGAGTCTACATTGTCCATTAAAACAATAAACAGTGTGTCATGAATTGTCTTGGCATATCACTGCTAGAAGGCCGTTTATTGTTGGTTGTAGGTTGAAGCATTTCGTATTTAACGATCTCATAAAACACTACAATGTATCTATTTGTTGTCAACTATTCATTACAATGAACCTTCGACCTGTCAACTAGGACACCGGTGCACAGAGTTGTGAAGTCACTCGCAGTAATCTATCGATCACCCAATCGTCGTTGATAACAATAATCGCGCACTAATCGTCCGATTGCTCTTATCGCGTGTGTATCTGATTGTTTCGGAACAGTGTATTTAATTGTCCGGGCTTAGGGCTGTTTGCGAGCTTGATTGAGTGCAAACGGTCGTGGGGTGTAATCCGCGCCTGTCGCCTGCCGCATCGGTTCATTAAATCACCCCAGCGGGCTGGCCCACCGCCCCCGCTCCCTAGCCACGTCACAATACCCGCTGCACTCCACAAATTAATGCGATTGTGGCCTCCGTGGCAAATAAGTCTGTGTATCTTCGATGCACAAATTCAAAAGCTAGATTATGCAACACAAAGCTACCAAGTACCAACACTTGAATTCACAATCAACTATTGCGCCACAACTTGGTTATTTAGTTTTTTTTACTTTATCAAGTGTTTGACATATTTTCTTTTCCACTTTTCAAAATATGAAACATCTAGTATTGGAATTTCAACCATTCGAATCTAAAATATTCAATAAGGTTTAGATAATATACATATAAATGTTCATAAAGCTACTGACAAAATACTGTAGCTATTATAAATCAAACTTATAATAATTCTTCATGAATGAATCAATTGAATTGATTAGGGAAGGTCATATGTCAGTTACGCATGAGTGCTCCAGCTTTATTGAGCCATGCTATCTAGGCATTCTGCAGTAATAAAACGAAGTGACCTGTATGACCCTTTTTAATTTTTGCGGACGTACCGACTGACCGAGATCACAATCCCTCGGACGGATATAAAATAAAAGAGTGAATATTTTGAAGCTTTATCTATCGTGATAAAACAACACATTACTATCTACATTTACTAGGAACTACTGACCAACATCTCTGATAAACAGTCCATTACCATGGGTGATACATTGTCAACACGTCGCTGTTAACCCACAACTCGAAAGTGATCTCATACAAATGCAAAGTTAACCCGTTAATTGAGAATGTTGTAGCAAGTTGTCATGAGCGGTACACATTAGAGAACGGTACTAGTAATGGGGATCGGCTCGTTAACTCGACTTAATCACCGGTCGCTTTCCCAGTCTCCGATAAAATAGTTAAGTGAGTCCGTTAATAAAATACCTCCAGTGAAGAATCCTCGTCGGCTTGTGCACCTGCATGCAATGAACATCTTTCACAATGCTTAAGCGAATTCACGACACGCATCATTAATCATTTCGACGTGACTCCCAGCTATTGCCAAAGGTTTATGCAAACCGCGCGTCTCCTATGAACTCATCACGCTTAACCACATCAAATTATGGTTAGTTTGTTACATTAAACTTTTATCAATGGCAGCTGCTTAAGCAATACCTCGTTCGCAATATTTTATGGCACAACCAAAATTACTGTACCGAATAAATGTATAGGGTGAATCTAAGGGACTCGCTCCCTTTGCTTTTCTTGTTATTCGTTCGAGGGTTGCGAACACATCGCAGTCTCCGAAATTCCATTCATTAATCACTGTCGAGGGCTCTAAAAATTTCTAAAGTGCCTGTGGAATCAATTTAACGTTCGCCCCTAACTGGAAAACTTTCTGAGCGTGATAATTAAAGACGAGATATCAATTTTGAAGTCTTTACTCTCATTCTAACGATGTTCAAAGATTTAATCTAGTTTACAGCCTTATTAAAACATTAATACGTAAAATGTAAATTAATCAAGCTGTTTTTTTTTATTGAACTAAAACATAGTTTAAAAATCATTTTAAAGTCGAAATAATCTTTGAACGTGTAAATAAAGTCGTAAATTATCAAATAAAATTAAGAAGAGTGAAAAAATGCTACTAGATAAAGATACCTAATTATTATTTTGCACAGGAACTTGAGAATTAAAATAAATAATATGTTTCTTGATGTTGTTTGATCGGTAAATTTTATTAAATCAATATTATTCCAAACCCAGTGTACTACATACATAATAGTACATAATTTATTACTGCAGAAGTGAAAATACTTTCCGTTATTCATCTGACACAGCTGCGAAGATGCGTTCTTACGTACATTCACACTATCATTGCACCCCTGACCATTTAGTTGATTGTCTGCTCCCCTGGTACTTAAACCGTCGTATACATTATTATACGACTGAACTCAAATGAGGGGTGGTGATTTTAATACCCGTCAATAATTTTTTAATTCCGTTATAGCGTCGAACGAGCCTTTCATTTAATGTTTCAAAATGTTGTTTTATTGAATTAAATTTCTCCTACTGATATTTGGTCATGTTTTTAATTCCTTTTTTATTTACAGGTAAATAAATAGTAACACTTGTAGTAGAGAGTATTTTTTAACTATGATTTTGATATTTTAATTTATTATGTAATTTGATGAAAAGAGGTCAATCAAAATGGAATTAATTTCAGGTATAATAACTTCTCATGAAGAATTGTAGATATACATAATTCACTTACTGAGAAAATGTAGTCGTGGCAATTATTAATTACTAGCTGCCCGGACAGACTTCGTTCTGTCAAAAGTAAAGTAATTAAGGTAATTCCCGAGTTAAGGAACAGTTTTTTTTACTTATTTTTTATGTTTTACACCTTTTAAACCTTCCCTGGTCCTCCACGAACATTTCAAGATCAAAATCAGCTAAATCGGTTCAGCCGTTCTTGAGTTTTAGCGAGACTCACGAACAGCAATTGATTTTTATATATATAGATTATCTGTATCGCGGTGCATATTAATATGATTTCTATCAAAGTGACCAGGGGAGCATGATTTAACATGTATATGTCGTCACAAATGAGGTTAATAGCACCGCAGCGCTCGATTATACCGATCGCTCTGAATAAATTTACATATTGATTGCCGGCTGATCAGTGTTCTCACTAAACTAACTGCTAACTGGCTGCCAAGCTCACCGCTTACATTAAATAAATATGTTCGAGCTTGTGCCGCAAGTCACGCCAATTCTGAAATCAATTTCTGTTGCGTTACAGATTGCACCTTTATACAGTTTATATGTTCTTATAAGTACATCAGATGTTATCAACTGGTATGGATATGCACCGAGCGGCCATATTTAATTACCAAGACATAAAAATAAGAGTTAATGCCTGCGAGCCGTATAATTAATCTGCCAATATGTAAATACTCAAAAGACCAGCGCCTGACGATAGTGCAGCAAAATGTATCGACATGGTGTGTGCAAAATTGAACCATCTCTGACGTGAGTGATAAATTCCAATGAATTTTGCGCTTCAACGGCTTTATTTATACGTGGAACGCACGTATCGCGTTACCTGCTCCGGGCGTATCATCATTCATTAAAAAAACGTTATTGCTTCAGCCAAACTCCATGACTTCATGCCGTGAATTAAAATTTTAATAACCCATACACGAAGTAATTGACTGATGCGATAAAATAAATGGGGTATCGGATCCCGGTATAACTCCCTCGTAGGCGGCGGAACGAATCGCAATAATTACTATAAATGCAGCACCATCATTATTTTACGAGTCCACCTCCACGTGATCGTCGGCGGCAGGATACACAGTCAGAAAGTCAGCTAAGTAATAATGATTTCTTGTACCTCATAAAACACTAGACTCAATTAAATAGTTATTTCTGTTCCCACTTAACAGACCAGCGAAGCGACCAACTGTATTAATGCATGGTTGGAATGATATGCGTAATGAATTCCAAGCATGAATATGAACAAGGCCTGTAGTATTTTTTCTATTGGAAGTTCATTAAGCTATTGATCGAGACAGCAGTAGGCGCGAGGAGGTAGTTCGCCAGCTGCCGGCGGCTACTGTGTAATTATTATTGGCGTAATTAGGATGTGAGGCCGGGCAAGGCCCGCGGCGCCGACAGCGCGCACCGCTCTAACAAATGCCATTATTATTTCCGCTTCGTATTATACTCGGCTGCGGTTTGTTACGTTCTCGTTTATTATGTCATGAACAATTGAAACGATAATAAATATTCGCTTCTGCAAAGCAAATTGATTCAACATTAATTGCAGTGATCTGTAAGTTATCACGATTCACGCTCCACACGTTTCCGCTCCGTTCACGGCGTGCACAGTTTATGTTTACAGTTACTTATTTAACGGTTTTGCAATTTGGCTGAGTAACTGAATATAATTCCACTCGGATTGTTTGCTGCCCAATTGACAGCTGCCTTATTGAGACGCCTCGACTGTCCCCCTATTATTACATCAATTAACGCCGAAGTCAATCTGTCATCAATAGAATAACATAGAGCTGCGTTCGTTCTCTAATAAATTCCCCCGTCTTAGTTGTCATAAAGCCATTTAAGTTAGTTACAACATATTCTCGTGTCGGGTCGACGACGAAGGAGTCGACCGGATCCGGGATCGAGTCGATTGTTTAGTCGGTCACGGCAGTAATCCGCAGCTGGCGTTTACCTGCGCGTCTCTTTGTTCAGGTTCAGTGGAAAGTTTCACTGCGACAGACACCAGAATAGATTTGTCGCACCACAGTATTCAAATGTGTGTAAACGACTTGGAGTATCTCGCATTCAAAATTGTTTGCTCAGAACAGCAATAGCATTTTACATACCCAGGTTGTTTTTAAAGTTGCCTTTGCGTTGCGTCAATATTTTCGATTCCAATCTATATTTTACAGTTTCCGCAGCACGTCAGTGTAGCATGTACGTTGAAAAAACATTAATCCCAATAAAACTACACGATTTCGGAGATGTACGAACAAATCGGATCGCTCGACTAGTTCGTCGACTAATAAAACCTTCACAAACAAAATATAGGGGAGCTTGGGATCAAAAGCTGATTTTTTGTTACGTTTTTTATAAGCCGCTATTTTGCCCTCTTTTGTGCCCGTGTTGTTTACTAATGGTTTCTGTTGGGTTCGACTTAAGATAATAACTCGGGTTTTTTCTCGCCCATGTGTCGTGGCGAGCGAGTTTTTGCCGCCGGAAATGCGAGAATGCTGTTGGGTCGGATTAAAATATATATTTGTTGATTTTTCGGCTTAATCTGTAAGCGGGTGAGTGCCGCGTGCATGCGCGCCGTGTTTTGTTTTATTTCTGTTCGGTGCGGCCCGATTACGGGCATTTCGATTCACTTTCGTTTTGATGACAGTGTTTGGTTTTTTAAAACGATTTTTGCTTTATAAATAGCGCTCGGGGCTCCCCCTTTCTCCCTTCATTTTTCATTTGGGCACCGCAATATCCGTAATCGTTATCGGTGGTTAATCAATCACCGCTCTCGTTTAATTCGCCAATATCCTGCGGTATCCAACTAACAATTACATGTGAGGGTCCCGTATCACCGGCGGGCAGCGCGGTGCCAATAACATAAATTGTCACGGGTGGTCGGAAGTGGCCCGCGCCCTCCGCGTCTCCCTCACGCCTCCTCGCGCTCCTCGCGGCTCCTCACGACGAGAGCTCGAGATTGCTGTCGACTCGACAATCGATATTCAATCTCTTTTGACGTTTTATACGCTCCCTACTTTCTTACTTTGTGTCGGCGTTTAGGGCAGATGATTGAGATTGAAGCGAGCATTTCCCTTTCTTTAATCGATGTCTGGTATTTCTTTTCGCATTTTGCTTTATTACTAAACCTGCTACTTATTCTTTTTATTGGAAAGATGTCGTTTAAGTTTTATATTTCATTTGGACAAAGACGTTCCTACTCGTAAAATTAATAGGCTTAATATTATTTTAATTAAAGCACTTAATATGCTAAGCTATTAACCTGATGATGGAAATGAAAATATTAATATCACCTATGATTCATTTAACAATTAAATGAGTATCATCATTCACGTAATATGTGCTGCTATGACTTGTTGGCTAATAAATTACTAGGTGTTAATTAAGAAAACTGAACAATACACGTAGTGTGTTCGCTGAGTGAGTTGAAAGCTTTTAATACCGTTTACGATTTCACAGAGCTCGTAATTACGACATAGTTGAACTAATTAGTGAATTCCGAGCTCGAAGCAGCCATCGGTCGGAGGTAATTACAAATCCAACCCGCGTCGCTTATCCTACCAAGTTATAATTGAAAGCTCGGTGGCCCAGAAGCCGAGCGCCTCGTGTATCGCGTTATTAGGTGCGCATACGTAATTTGTTTGTTAAAGACGGCACGCAGTTATACCCGCTGTGAATAATTTAAATTCATCCCCTCGATGGGCCGCGGGGAGGCCCCCTCCCGTATCGATTCTCTGCTTTGTTCCGGTGTGTGCGTACGCTCGTGTTTGCGATGTGCACTCCATACTTTCGGCGGTACTCTGGTCCCCTAGTATTAGTGAGCACGGATTCTCGACTCGTTCACTCGGTGTGCCGCAAAGCCGGCCGATCAGTTGACACTGAGACTAGGGTTACCGAAACTAATCTATCTGCCTGCCGCGCCGTGAGATGCGCGCTTTTATAGCCGCCCGGAGAAATTTTAATATACGCCCATTGTTCGGTACTTTATACATCACGTAAAGGCTATAAAAATTAAAACTTTTTATGTTTCATGTCGTAAATTATTCATGAGCAGCACGCACTCTTACTTGTCATGCTAATTTCATTCTAAGTTCAATAATTGTATTCAAAACATGTAACATCAAATGAAAAAGGTTCAACGTTTAATTTCATTAACGACAGCCCTAGAGTGAAGGGATTTATTTGATTTGTACGTCGTGTCCCAGCTGTGGTTTAGGTTGGTTAATATTTGAATGAATCAATTTACTAGAAAACATTTCAATTGGAATGTTGTTGATGTAGAGTTCGTGGCATCGTGTTTACATAATTGTCGTAAACAAAACGACACGTTGACAGCTCCAGTATTAAGGGAAAATATATTTATTAAAGTATATACATTCCGTTTAATGTCCGTAGCTAATTTGGAATGTTTGTATCCATAATATTTAGATGTGATGTTCACCCACGCAATGCGGTCGTCTATTTCTACACCGAATTGTCATAAACTCGGAGATACGATTTTAGTACTTATCTACACGGAATAAGTATCACGTGTGATATTATAAATTAATTTGAGAGGAATATTATGAAATTCTTGTAACGTCAACCATTGAATTATACGAACCATTAAAATTTTTCAGCGTTAGTAGTGTACCAGGAGGACATGAACACGAATGATTGCGCATCTATAATTGTGCTTCGTTG
Source organism: Plusia festucae (assembly GCA_950381575.1). Taxonomy (NCBI): domain Eukaryota; kingdom Metazoa; phylum Arthropoda; class Insecta; order Lepidoptera; family Noctuidae; genus Plusia; species Plusia festucae. Next base: position 3,898,261 of record OX494447.1, read on the forward strand.
ACGTTCGTCCCACTTGATGTCCCAACAATGAACGACATTGATGTTAGATTTAGAGACTAATTTAGGCAGCACGACTTTTATTACGTAATAACACAGCCAACATCCATGTGTGTCGTAATTGTGGCGCCTTAATGAGATCATTATAAGTTTTTTCTTCGAAACCATGGTATTTGTGTGTAGATTTTACTTGAATTAATTATAATTAGTCTTTCTTCATTTTAAATCGATAAAATATCATATCCAATAAATAAGTTTTTAAATTCGTATCTTAAAACTAACGATGTACCTATTTGGATTATAACAAACTAAATATGTACTAAAAGGCATGAGCAATATAGTGTAGATAAAAAAAGCGGTGGTTATCAAATGTCACAACTGATCCATTGTAAAAGAAGGATATCTAAAATAATAACACGTTCGTGCACCAGTAAACTCGGTTGCCAACGCCAGTTCTTTTCAATTACACCCAAGCTACACATAATAGTGTAGATTTTTTGCTGAAATAAATACATCGGTGTAGCGCAGTAACTGTGCCACTCGCGTAACGTCCTCCGTTCACGGATGAAAATAAACTGACATTTTATTTTTATCAAGCGTGCAACGCGAAATGTGACGGCCAATCTGATAAATTAAATACATGAAATGTACCAGCTTGTCTCGCGAATGAGCAAATTGACTTAATTATGTACATCACTAGGTATGCAACGCGCTGAGTTAATAAATTTTAATAAAATATTAATTTTGGGAAAATATTACATAATTGTTTTGGTTCCTACTTTTTTCATTAATAAAGTGAGATTGCAGGCTCTTTTTCAGGTTAGGAATAAATTAATCCTGTGTAGTTTTAAAGAGATTTAATAAGTTTACTTACAATGTTTGGGACTATTTTACTCGCATTCATTCGTACGTGCACAATGTAAATTTAAACAGTCTGCTTGGAAGTCGTAGGTACATTTAATGCAAGTACATTTTAAATTTCAAATTTTTATAAGTAAACTGAAAATATAAAAATATTTAGACTGTCTACAACTGCCGTAGTAGTGTTACGAAATAACCATAGACGGAGCATTAATGTAGGTACATGGGATAAGTGAATTCCAATTTTCCATGGGAACATTCGAAGAAAATACCGCCAAACAGAAAACGCCAATTAACAGTGCAGCCAAATAACATATTTATTTATTACATTAATGCTGCTTCCTAAATTAGCAACAAAGAAAGAAACTGCAGACTCCAAGAGTCATACAAAGTAATAGGTACCAGGGTAACAGCGAGGCGAGACGTTAGTCAAATGGCGCGCAATGCGCGGCTTGGCTGAGAATAATTTCCTCAGCCATCACGGCTCGCGGCGAAGCGACAACTGAATAAAGTTTTGTACCGCGTTAATTGCCACCAGGGGCTCAGCCGAATGGCACGTCTTTAATGAGACGGCTTCTTTAATGAAAATACCGAGTGAACAGGGTTGTCATTTCACTATTTACGAGAATCTGGCTTTGTAAACTCGCTAATTGAAATAACTTAAATTCAGGCACCGTTAAGCTGCATAACTGTATATTAAACCTCTCTTTGGGGATAATTCCAGCTCTTTTTGACGTCACATTATTATATTTGCTATTTTCATCGAATCACAAATTAAATTTGAATAAATAAAACTGTTTTAAAATGAAAAGGAATACAATATTCAAAGCGTTTAGTTTTTCAAACATTGTAGTTGGATATTGTATGCTTTTGCCAACGGATACGCAAAAAATGCTATTGTGTTAAAAGAGCCGTCGAACAAAAAAGGTTTGGCTATTGGGACTGGAATACTAAAGTTAAAATGCAATAATATCGATTACAATACAGCAATATTGTTTTAACTTTATACTATGTAATAATATGCGACTTGTGAAAATATTTAAACAGTTTACGTTATCTTTAACTATACCTAGCAAGTATCGACCTATAAATAAAAGAAAACGAACGTTGATGGCATTTCGCACAAAGTTTAAAAATAAAATTTTATGCATGTTGCTTTTTATGATCCCACTGACAGTAAGTGTGATTTATAATCATAATTAGTTGTTAATAGATTCAATGATGGTTGTATCTTTAAGTTTCTGATTTTTTGAGAATTATTACTATGTCAAACAATAACGTAGGTACTACTATAGAATAAATTATATACTTACATGTACAAAATGTCTGGTAGATACTTTATCTCTCGGGGTCGCGTAATTTATCTTTGATGTACAAAACATAAAACATGATTAAATCTGTCTAGGGTTAAATAAAGGGCAGCCCTATCCCGCCAGCTAATATGCGTAATTCCGCAACACCAGACGGTTCACATGACTCCGGTACTCAGCGAACATAAACACATAGGAGTTAAGTTTTTATAACATGCCCGTAATAATTATACAAATTGGCATATAGATAATTGAAATCGCGTGAATAATCGCCCAAGATGCGGTTACACTGGCAACTGCCCGCCAGCACGTCAGATCGCGTGCAACCGATCAACGTACACAAAAAATAAATAAGTTATCGAAACATGACATGTGGTTCTCGGAACCGATCGGTTAGGAAGTTTTCCATAAAAATGTCAACTCGATATAAATGGCGCGGTCGTTAAGTCGAAAGGAAACCTTACGCTTCATATACCTAACCGACCTTTTTTATTGAGGAGTATCATTAAAATTTATATACCCTGGATAACTTTGTTTTCCCTAATCAATAGTCGATTAGAAATATTCGATAAAAAATAGTTTTTAATCTACTCGAGTTACCTACTGACAACAATAATCAAGAAATAAAAAAATAACAATACATAAAATCTATTTTATCGATAAAAAATTAATCGAACCGAAAACAGATTAAGACAAATGTTTATTGGCGTTTTTATAGCGATACAAAAAGTCTTTAGATAAAAAAATAGACATCGGATAGTTTCATGTTTGGTTGGCAGTAATAAGTTTTATATACTTACTTGTTCCCAGCTTATAATAATTATATGGGTTTTCTTTTTTTTTAATTTAAACACGTTATTATTATAAATATTTCCAACTTTACTATACAATATGTACACACCTAATACTAAACTATATTAATTAAACAAAACTAAAAAATTGCATCAAAAAAAGCACTCGGACTCCACGGTCCCAATGTTTCAACCCCAAACGGCTCGAAAGTAACTTCCAACTAGGTTGTAATACTTCAGCAGCAGCGCCAGCACAGCACGACGAACTAGGAAGATGGGATGGCGCAAGAGTGAAACTGAAGAATCAAACAAAAGTGCTAGCCGCTAATTAGTAAAAGAATATGTTATTTTGGAATAACAAGGATACATTGTATCGCTCAAATCAAGTCAAGCAGAGCTAATAGTTAATGGTTTAAGTCAAATCGATTATAGTAGGTAGGTAACCAGTTTATTCAATTACGAATTTTCGGTGCTAACACTGCTAACCTGTCCAATGATATCTATGATTCTATGATCATCTTAATTATCATGTTACAATTTTATTATTTAAGACTATTAATAAATGCAAGAATTATAAATGGCTTAAATTATTCACATATTTGCATATAAATGTCGTCATTTAAACTTGACTTTGCGATTATTAGTCGTAAACGTACATGTTATCTTCGAACATTTGGAATTTGATAGAGCAGACTGGATTCGCTGCTTGCTATCTTATCAACTCATCGTAGTATTTAATGATAATGTTGTATTAGGGTGTGATAAAATCAATAATTAGATGATATAACAATCAAAGGCGCTTATTTCATTTAGAAAAACCCATTTGCTAGTCAAATAGTTCTTCCTTGTCAATTTAAATCTGATTGTGTTTGAACTAAGTACTTTTAATTAATTGATTTGAACCGATAAACATCAATGTTGATAACGTAGGTAAGCTGTGCAGGTAATCTATAAATATTAGGTTTATTACGACCGATACAGAGTCATAATTCAGAACGAACCTCACCACTTACCGATGGTTGTATTTATAAGAGATTTGTGAATAAATCATATGTTTTTTATGTGTTTTGAAAGTTCTTCCCCCTTATCATGCTGTTATCATCAACAGATATCTAAGTTATGGTGTGCACGCCGCATAAATCGATATCCGAGGTAGTTTTATTTACAGTTATGTACAGCAATAATTACGTACAGTTTACTGGTCACCGTACGATTATTTATTTCCTGTGAAGTACCTTCGCGAGGCGCGACTCTTTTCAAATAAAACCTGTTTACTCCGTTAATTTATAAATTGAACACTTAATTATAACTAGTTGGTCATTTACGCCCGCGGCCGTTGGGATAAAAACTAATAGCGGGTAGTTGTAATTATAATTATACATAATTTGGTTTAAATTACTGTATAAAGCGGCCAGTAGAATCCACTGTATCCCACGATATCATTGATCGAGTACTTTTCACAACAAAACGATAAGCAGACAACCCGAATTATCTCAGATTAATTAAATATAAAGTTAATATTGATTGATGACTACGACACTTATATAATTAGACAACAAAAGCCAACACGTGTAGTAAGTTTGCTGCACTACAGTGTTTTCACGTTCTTGGCTTCTTGCAATAAATATGGTCATTATTTGTTAAGGGGAGTATTTAATATACTAGTCATTAGTCAGCAGGCGAGCCATGCTGGGGCATTTAAACAATGTAGGCGACGGCGTCGAGTCCGCGATTGGCCATTATACCATAAATCAGTGCTGACGCGCCGCAGTAATTGGCTCGGTGACCGCGGCCCGCCGCTACGTCCGACTAGATTGCCTCTCCATTTGATGGACCCCTGGTACTGCACAGTTTCGACACTAATGGCTATGCTCTTATACTCTTATGCTACTCTAGTCTAAATGATTGATTGATTTTCATTTGCCACGTTACAACACAAATATAACTCGTTGATATTAATTACTGTGTATTATGTGATAGAAAATCACACTTGACTTGCTAATATTATATTCTATTCTAGTCAATTTATAAATTTTATGTTAGTGTTATGTTTATATCGTATAAAAACATTTGAGCATGTATATTTTTCTGAGAATATTCAAAACAAAGTAATACCAGCATTGAAGATAACGGAAATTCCAAAACAATAGATTGCGTATTGTATAAATTATGCGATATCGTCTTGGTATGAATAAATTACACTATGTAATGTTTCTCAATAGCTAAGCGTCAGTGTGAGACTTTATCATAATAAAAAGGTTTAAATAAAACCTTGTAGAACTAAATTGTAGGTAGCCAAATATAAAAACTCATTGACTATCAAATATTACCTTCTGTACTCACGGATTAATTTGTGTTCCGGTCGAATGCTAACACGCCAATCAAATTGAAGCCGCTGTTCTGAAGTCTAATGCTCCCTTTATCCCCGCATCACTTTTAAGGTGTAAAGTGGCGACAGAAAGACGTTTAAGAACATGTTAAAGTTAAATAACGTTTCAGTATTCATTATTAATAATTATTATACTTAATCATCTTTCGCTAAAGACATCGTAGGTAACTAGTTACATAAGGTGATAAACAAAAAAAAATATTTTTACACATCCCGCCTTCAACAAGCATGTGAACCGTAAAGCATGCGTACCACACTATTTTAAGTTCAACATGATTTTTAATTAAGTACGTACTACGTACATAAAAACCATGTTGAATATTAAACCGAAAAAAATCCAAATGTACACTGACCTTCAAAAAAACTTAAGAACGGTGAGTCAGTGACCCTTAGTAGTAGACCCCAGTTGACCTTTTAGTTGTCAAATTGTTAATAACCATTTTATGTATGTAAGTATAAATCTCAGATACTAAACAGTACCATTATTGTAGAAATAATGACGCTACTATCAATTGCGGTTAAGTAGCTAACACCATGGAGTACTTAATCTAATAGTCGACTCCATTGAATTTACTATGCAATAGTCTACAGCCATTTAGAGTTTGTTACTAGCCACTTCGTGTCATTTTTTGCAAGAAGTCGCTACATTAATGTCTAATAAATTATACATTTGACATTACTAAATCTATAATGTATTCTAATAAAATGTTTAATAAATAATGTATTTTTCTGAAAGGCGATAATGGGTTTGTTCTCGAGTACGTGAGTTAAACACTTGAAAGGCGCATAATTTGTATGCTTGTATCATTAACATGCTTTCGCACACAATGCCGCGTTGACACACGACCATAAATTACAAATGAAAAGACGCCAACTTTCTTTAACAATTCATAGACTATCGCAACTTAGTTTTACACAACAGCAAGCACAGGCATACGGCACATTCGAAACGTAACAAAGAGTTTTTATGTATATTTAAAAAAGATTACCACTAATGCGTTTGTTAAATTGTGATCATTAATACATAGCTCCTAAATAATCGATTTAGTTTACATTTGTAAATTTTTTATTAGATACATATTAAGCATGCTATAAATGACACAATAAATTAGGAATGCTCTTATAGATAACATAATTTGATAGTGACTTAATGATTGATTTCATTAGTCGTTATATACACGTGATTTTGTTTATCAAAGTCGGTAATAAGAACGTCGGATATGTCAATAAATGTCTTTGACGAAAAATATTTATTTATCACATTATCCTGTTAGCTTTTGTTGTCATTTCATTGTGCCACGTTTGCCTCGTAAACCGCGTTAGACTAATGTTGGGAACAACTAACGTAAAACGAACATAACATAACACGCCTGTTATAAGTGCCGATAAATCTTCCGTTTCCAAAGTGACAGCTGCTAACTCTACTCTTCAATGCGTATTCACAGAGTTATAAAGACTTCACTGTACACTAGAGTATTAGGTACCTATTTTACGAGAACAACCATAAATCGAGATAAACACGGCGTATTTTGTGATTACATTTGTGTGAGCTAAATAAAAAATATGTGCGAGAGTTGAATACAAAACAAATAAGACTCCTAAACCAGCTATACCTATTTGTGTTTATGTTCATTTGGAATGGCTCCAACGACCGTCAAATCTGCTTTAATGACGTCACTCATAAAACTAATCATGAGTATAAATTAAGCCTTAAAATATTTTTTTATTAATATTTCTTCGTATTTTTTTCGACATCCGTTTGTTAGTAATTTTCTAAAGGACGTTCGTTTAATCGTGGCACGGACACGGCCTCGTCGGGTGACAAAAGCACTGCACTACCCGGTCCATTTGTCGGCGGGCACGGAAGGCGCCGCGTTCTCCTTTATTTCTGCTGCTCAGAGCACCGCTGTGCCCGATCGCAATATCCTGGACGCGATGCAAATGGCGGCACAACTACCGCGCGCTCTTCATTTTTATGCACGCCTGGTTACAAACTGCTTTTGTTGTCGATGTCTTATTAATTTGGTCCTTACCTCTTTTTTTGCTCAGCTGTTTTAGTTTTATTTACTTAACTCATGGATGCGTTAATCAGTTAATTACAAAATTTATTAGCCATTTAGTGGTTGGTATGGTAGTCATGTTTATAAGGTAAATAATATCGCTTCTCGTATGTTGATGAAGGTAATATAAGTTTGAATGTCATATTTTTATGGCTTAAAGAACCATTAATTGTTAGTAGTATGTAGACTATCTGGTTAATAAACGATATTCGTAAACACATACTGTGTATATCCCAATCCCGTAATAAGTCACAAAACAAAATCTGGAAATCTATTTGTGAAGAATAAGAACCTTGCTTATTTACAAAATATTTCACGCTTGCAGTGCAGCATCCACTAACTGTATATTTTTATCTGTTGCAGGTAAGACAGAACTGGCCGGGCAGGTGAGAGTTTTATTCTCTTTGCGGTGCGCGCACGACATGTGTGAACTTTATTATGGCCGCCTTTATTGTCCACGGACAAACGACGCGCCTCGGCGACCACATTCCGCCACCCTCTTGCTGAAACGTCACGAATATAACATGTTACAACTAGGCACGCTTGTTTGATGAGCTAGAAACACTCGCTAACAGTTATAAAAACAACACAAAAATGTAGTTTTCATGAGCAAACGAGCCAAACGACATACTTATTTACACAAGTACTTATGTTATCGCAAAGCAAATTTACACGCTTGAGCAACGGTTCCGCGGCAGTAAATTTATTATAAATTACGAGTTGTGATGTAAAAAAAGTTATTCCGTGTCATTGTTTGCGGAGCCGACGATGCGTGTGAACTTTAATGTCCGTGCCATTGTCGCCGTGGTCTCGCTAAACGACTTACATCAGCGGCCATTCAGCTTAACACAGCCGGGCATTAGGCCAGCATTACCGCTGACTTAGCGCATTAGCACTCATAACAATAACGGCTGACTGACGCGAATTACTATTTATTGCTGCTATTTTGAAACGACATTAAATTACAGCCGGCGCGAGGCGACGTGAGATACATCCTTATCTCGAACGTTATTGCCGCTTTGACCTATTCGATGCGGCTAATAGCCGCGCTGCGAATTGTTTGCAAGCGCAGTAGGTGCAGATATTTCGCTCAAGCGGTCGGTGTCGGAGCGTACAGATCGCAGACACAATCTGTGATTTCATCGTTCCAATATGAACGCGACGCGATAAACCGAAAGTAAACCGTTGATGGCTGATTGATTCATTTTAGTGTAGATAAAGCGACGTTGTGAGGCGACACGGTTTATAGCCAAAGATTTTATTGTCTCGTCGAGAATATAAAGAGGTCGGTCGCTGCTGCGCGGCGACGTCGACGTACGCTCGCCTAATGGCTTTTGCAATATTTATTGCTCTAATTTAAAATAAAATATTTCTGTGTTAGATGTATCACTTTAATTCGAGTGATAAAAGTTTAATTTATGGTCACTCGAATTTGTCACTCTATAGAGATAAATATTTAATCTTTGTTGTAATAATATTTCATAGAAATGAGTCTCGCCGTGCAGTTTGATTAAACGAGGTACTAAAATAAACACGAGGAGGTAATTTCGTTAGAGAAGTCGGCCATTTGCGTTGCTGCTCGTCCAGGAAATTGCTATTGGAGCCGCGTAGCTACGCAGCCGGTGTATTAAGTACTCTACGATTATCAGACACCGTGACTGTAACTGCCGACTTCCATCCTACGGTGACATTAATTAATGTGGCAGTTACACAAATTTATTGTACAAACAGAACAAGTAATAAACGAAACTACGAAAAGTAATAAACGGGACTGCGCATTACATAATGTTAAGTGTAACTGTCAACGAATACAACTGTATAAGTGTAATAACGGTACTCGCGATAAAACGCGATAATGTCTTCAATGAAAACGTAGTTACAAAACGCAATTAGTTAAATCTGAACAGATACAATCCATCTGATCTATTAGTTCGGTGTTATCTTATAGAATTATCTCTGCGGTGAGCCTTCAATAGTGACTCGAATTATTTCACGAGTTTGTGTTTTGTCTTAGCGGTGGTCTAACTCGAACGAACATGAAAATAAATCATTATTTACTACTCTACATTCCGTTTCGCTTTTGTTTCTCTTCTCGCACACCACGTTTTGTTTTATTCGGAAAATGACCTTGAGATATACCAAGACTACATAAATAATGTGTATATCATAATAACAGTTTATTTATCAAAACTCCTTGACTTGCGTGTTGTATGTTTATTCAAGATATTCTGAGTGGCATATGATTACATTTAATTTAAATAGATTACCCACTTCTTTTTAAATATCAAGTATTTGATTAACTAATCACTATCTTTAATCGTCTCTTTCAAGAGAGACCATAAATCCCTAAGAAGATAATAATGTTGTTGCAATTACTTATATAATTGCGATGATTGTTATTGATTTAGCTATTCATTATCTATCGAAGCAGTTATGTTTTTACTATTTATCATTAATTAGCATAAATTATCACTTAAAGTGACACCTAACGTTTACATTGGTCTTTCATAATTAGGTCACGTATGTTAACCGCAAGGTCATTATCATAATCTAAGTCTCGTAAACGTTAATGCTGAACAATAATTGTCTTATTTCATAAATCACTCAATCCTTATCTATTTACTAAAATACTTTAATCAAGTCATGCATGATAAACAGTTTTTACAACGGTCCGTATCCAGCGCAGTTGATAGTTAATGTTTTATGAGGCGTCGGTCCTGCACTAAAACAACTATGTTCGTAGTTTTGTAGCTAAAGCATTTATAATAGTGCTTTTAAATTTTTAATACTATAATTTGCGAACAGTGAAATGCTTGCAGCGCTACTATTGTAACATGAAGCTTTGTTTGAAGTGATGTACCTAATTCACTTTAGCGTGGCTACCGCCGCCTGCCACCATCGCCGGTGTACGCCATCCAGCCAGACCAGCCAGGTGTTTGTGTTCTATGAGTTTTTCCACTACAGCTATTAGCGTGAGTGCACATGAGTAGTACGTTTTAATTATTTAATGAGCGCGGCGCAGCGTCGGCTCGGACACATGGCCGGGCGCGCCGCGGCCCCGCCAAATGTGCTTCTAATTACACAGCCCTACTTTTAACTAATAACTCGCTAGTCAGTACAAATCGCTGGCTTTATTTTCAGTTACCACATATATTATACATTACGTCTAGCGCTCGTTTATTTATGTTTGAACATTTTATGAGTTAAACGTAAATTAACCTACGCAGTAAATGGCTTTTTGTTTCGTATACTTTTTAGATTAAAATGTTTCTTTTATTGTTTAAAAATCCTCATCTAAATACTCTGAATCGGACTTTGAAGAAAGCCGACTTAGGAGTTTTATCTTTGTATAAATTGTATTAGTTAAATTTACAACGTAACTTTGGCAACGTAACCGTTTCTACGAATTGAAGTTTCTTCGTGGATTCTTTGTGAAATTAATAAAGTTTTAATTGAATTCTGTTGAGACGCAATTTTCAGTGTCATCTCGGATCTATACAGTGTTTCGTGCACAAAGAGGGCATTATAATTTATATCATAACAATACTCTAGACTGTAGGTCGGTGGCTGGGAGCTGTCGCCCGGTCACGTGTCCGCGATTCCTTTGTCCGTGAGGCAGACATTCCCGGAGCTTTGCGATCCGTCACGATAGTTATCTGAGCTCGAGACATCCCGTCAGGATTTCTTGTTAAATCACCTACGTTACTGCTACATCTATCAGAATTGACGACCGATTAACGCCAATAAAATTGTGCTCGGAAATACTCGTACACATTGAAGACGACTTTGAAGTGAGTCATTACTTGTTTTATTTTGAGATACCTTCACGAGTATTCGGAAAATCAAGCGTCATTAAATCAAATCTACAATTCGTGGTTGTATGAATATTGTATACTCTATCTTGAGTTATTAACGGGTGTGTTGGTAATAAACCAAGTTAGCAGCGCGTTCAATCCCGTCACGACTGACGCGAATGTCGGTAAATCAGAGTTAACGCTTTCTTTGCTCCGGTGGATTTATGGCGGAAGGCTCGACACCCCGCTCGTGTATCTTCCCTGGCTTTATGCTCCCCTGGTACTAGTCGGCATCTGCGAAATATGCGCAGCGCGGTCGAGAGTTCGATTCGCAGCTCGTTGCATTTTATTTCAATAAAACTAACATACGACTCGAAAGCTTAAATAAACAAGGCTGATGTTTATAATATTTCAACTCTGCTTATAAAAACATTCGTATCTTTTTATCGCAGCAAATTCCTCGAGCTAAATAAAAACGCTTTGAATATGACAGGAATAAATGAGATGTCTTGTACTTGAAATAGTGCGACGATAGTGAGAGCAATCGATCACACGAACTCGCACGAATTGCAACATTTATATAGATCCGTCCCGAGCTTTCCCACTTTTATCCCGGGGCGGAAGATTTATATTCACGCGCGACACCTCTACGCCCTTTGAAGTTGTTAGATGAGGGGAATAAATTCTTACCGCGCTTCATCGTTGTTTTTAATTAAAACGCCATAAAGTTTAATACTTTATTATGTTTAGAACAGAAATGATAATTACAAAGAAAATAATGTTTATTTAACAAACACGACGCTCATAAATCAGAAGAGTAAACACATAAAAAATTGTGTAAATGTTAAAAGCTATTATTACCGGAAGCCATTGTCCGAGTGTTGAGTCAGGGCTTGAGTGTGATCTCCACTTAATCCGGTGTACGCGGATAACAACGCTAACAATGTGATAAAGCGGCTCCGGACACGTCGCACTCGCTCGCAATAACTATAAACTATCAACCGCAAACGTCTGCCATCTTGTAGCCGGAGTCGATGAAATATCCACCTCTCCCTTACTCCTCCAGGGCGGCGGGAGCGCTGTCCCCCTCTGCCACCCCTCGGGGCTCGTGCACACGAGCGTCATAAACGCAGCGTCATCTTGCCACTTGAAAATTCACAACTCGTATACAGATTTGATTGGAATAGTAAAAGAAATGGATATGTATATTTTGCTCTTTAATTCACAAACTTTCTGAAACACGTGCTGAGAGTAAAAACTTAAGTTTATTTATGTGCACATGCTTTCCATATTTTCCTGTTTCACGTCTTGCAGACTTCACGTTGAGTATATTTATTGTGGCCACGTTCAACAGCCACTCGTCTGTATGGCAGCAGCTTTACGTCGCCGAGCTGAATACCTCCTCAGTTTCGTATTCTCCTGGTATTGGAGTTTAAATTACACGAATTAATCCAGTCGGGTACTTCGGCTTCCCTTGGGATGAATGTGTTTACAGACCCCATCTCGCGTGCTATTTTTACAAGTCACAGCTAAACAGCTGGGTCCTTTTAACATCAAATCTGTTTAAAGATAAAACTTTGTACATAAAATAATGAGTATTTAGAAAAAGCTAGGAATATAATATACCTATTTCTTGAACAATGAAACCATTTTATGAAGCTGCTACAAACGTATTGGATACTTGTTATTCCAGGAATGTAACTATAATAAACTATTAAGCTAATATTTGTTGTGGGCTTGTATAACCTATATCTATCCATTCTGTTTTGTTGGATGGGTCTGAAGTAATTGATCGTTTTATTATTAAATCCAAACAATGAATGTATTGTGTGCCATTATGTGCGTATATATTGAATCGAGTATCACAAAGAAATGTTTTAGTGATTCAATGGTTGAATTAGTATGGCGATCACAGAGCACTTTCTCAATGGCGCGATGTCGCATGAATTATTGATGTAGGGAGGAGCGGCGCGCGGCAGACGCGGCCGAAGCGACATCTCCGCACACCATTTCATTGTTATAAATTATTCTTTTTCTTTCCGACCACTTTTATTACTACATCACACAATTCGATGACTTTATTGCCCTTCGTCACATTTAATACCTATTCACTGTTGTTTATTTCTACTAATTTACACATAATTGTAATGTGCTGTGGCATTCTTATCCTACGCAATAAAATACTTAATTGAAAACTTGCCAAAGAGACATAAAACGAGCATTAAAATTTGACTTCAAAGTTGTTTCGATTCAACAATGAAACGTACAAAACATTCAATAAAACGTGTAATTAAATTCCATTATTAAAATAACAGTTATTGCTATTGAGCAACAGTAATTTAAAATTTCGCATTGCAATGTATAATGAATATGTTATAACTGCTCGACGTGAAATGACATGCATATATTAATTAAGATTTTAAAGCGATCAACGAGGCTTTCCGGCGAGGAGGGTTGTGTTAAGCCGCGTCCGTCACTCGTCGTCAACAGGTTCTCAAACTGTTAATCAATTACACACACCGCTGCACTGTTGGTTCGCGCGCTTTTTCCGTGGCGTAATGGATACCGCAGTCCGCAACACACGTACCGGTAATAAGTATGTAGCCATGTATGTACAGGCTGCGAGGCGGTCGGGTTCACGCACGGATGCCTCGCCGAGTGCGAGGGTGAGCTGTGCCGCTCTGAGCGTGTGAGCTCGCCCGCTCGCCGCTCGTGCTGGGGACTCGGTTGGGGATGGCATCGCGGCGCGTCGCGTGTGAGCCGCTGCTATTTTTCGAGAGCTCCGCTTGCGTGTACGGTGTCGTTTTTGCGCTCTCTTTGTTTTATTGTTTTCCTTTGCGACTACAGAAATGAGCGGTGCCGTCGTTATTGTTCGCTCGGCCCTTGTCTTGTACGCCGTTCCGAACGATTTCTTGGGGCCCGGCCGGTTGGGTTGCATTATAATGGCATTATTAAACGCTGTAATAGACTACGGTTTTTGCCTTGTTAACGCTCTATTCATGTCTACTTTTTGTTCGGTTCGCTTACGAGTGACTACATTCATAATTGTAATGTGGATTTGAATGATGAAAAATATAGACTCAATAAGTGATTTAAATGGCTATTAGAACAATAGAAGATTTAAAATACGGCTATCGGGAAAGCTCGGGGCCTCGCATTTACATAAGGACGTAGAGTTAACGTCCGCGGCCCAAATAAAGACGGAACGTAATTTGCATATGCAAATATCTTTGTCGTTTTCATGCAAATACTTACTTGGTGTATTACAGACGGCTTAATGGTACTTACACAGCCTCTAAGATCCCCTGGGCGCTGCAGATTATGTACACTGTTAATCATCTTTCCAATAACACAATACATTTACATAGACAAAAATATTCATTGAAATCTATACTAAACAAATTTATCATTGACCTCTCTATGTAAAATAAAACAAATATTTAATCTACGTGTTGGCGTGAAATTAATATGTTGCCTGTCATACTTATTCTGATGCGGTAATTGGGGAAAATATGCCATAGCTTTTTTTCAATGCTCATACAACAAATAGCGTTATATGAGAACGTATGGTCATTATGATTACATTCGTCTGTGTTTTTATTGTAAGCAATCAAAAACTTATGAGGCCGCAAACAGGTTTTGGTTCCGAAGACATCACTAATGTCAATCATTCTATTGAGTCGAGAGATATTTTTTGCCTTACAGCCCATCGTGCTCAGGCAATGATAATAACACTTCACAAGTACCTAATTGTGGTGTCATTACCTTTTAAGAAACTTGTTGTATTAACATAAACACTTACGTTGCGTTTATTGACATATTTATGGGTAATATAATTGTTGCTATTCCTATAACTAGCTCATATCGACTGGGTGGTATTATGTAAGTATTGGCTACGAATGCCAAGTATTTTAAGTGATCATGAACACGAGAATGTTTTCCTATACACATTTGTATAAGTTGTAAAATTGAGGAATGATGCTTGGTTCTTTGTATGATGTAAACAACTTTAACGGTTGTTTAACTTGTACTGGCATGTAAATAAAACCGTTGTAACAATAATGCCTTGATTATTTATTCACGATGATACGACAAACAGCTGTTTGTGGGAATTATTATCAACTGTCGCTTAATGACAGACCACGGGACTCGCTCGGCTTTCAGTTGCACGGTAATGTGATATAATCGATATGTGTTTATTATTAATGAATGCGTTAGTTCAATTCATTAAGTAACCTCAATTATTCTGTTTATGTCGTCTTGTTACGTTATATTATTACACACAAATAGAATTTAAGCTTTTATGTAGTATGCATTTACATATAAGATGTTTTTACGTATAAGGGTATTCGAATCGTTAAGCCGCGTCGGTATTATTCGTCGTCGATGTAGACAATAAAACGTCCGTGTCGGTCTCAGAGCCGCAGCCTCCGCCGATAACATCTCCACTCGCTATACAAATAGCGCTATTAACCTTAACACCGCTAAACGCGACATGTTGAGAAACGGTGGCCCTTCTGTCTCTTTCACACATACCGAAACATGTCGAGGGACTGTCTCGTTCTGACGTGAGCATTAGGAGCATCGCGTGTTTTAAAATAAAGGGCAAGATGAATTAACCTGATAAGTTGAGTGTGCGAGTCCATACGTGACATAATGTGTGGTAATTGATAAAATAAACATTAGCCCGCGACTCGGGGCACTAGTTTTGTTCAGATACGATCTAGTCAGGCGCGATACGTTTGTTTCAGAATTAATGTGAAACTTTATTAACATGCTTCATTTTGTTTAGAGACTTGTCGGATTTATTGCAAAACATCATACTCGGTTTCATTCCGATGGTGATACTAAATTTAGATCTTTCGTGTTTCAGTTTTAAACCTATGATAATTTCTGTAAAACGTATTTACTGTAGCTTTATTAACATTAAATTTATTTTCTTGTAATTCGGTATAATGTTTGTTGTAACGTGGAAGTACCCACATTGATTTTATCTCATCATTATAACGTTATTGTCAAACGAACAATTGGTCCTATTTTTTAAGGAAAAACGTATTTGCCTGTTACAAAAAATATAAATAACGACTTCATTCGGAAATACCGTAAATAACCTATTTTTTTAAACTTTTTCCGATAACTTAATTAATTTTACTGGTTACACTATCGAAGAGTAAACAAAAAACTAACAATTGTATTAAATTTCTTTCGCGCGATACCAGGACGGCAGCGAAAAGAAGAGCTCCCACTGAGTTTATTATTACGCTTAGCTTGGTAATAATAATTCTACGAAACTTTTATTACGGCCTGTTTGTAGTTGAGTTATTGTGAATACATGCCGGTGAATTCTATGAAAAGAGCAACAAACAGAAATCAAGGTGTTACTTACTAGTCTTATTTATAATCTATTTGTGATTTTTGAGGTTGATTTTATTTTACTTATCTCTTAAAATACTTTATGTAATGTAATTGCTATAAGAAATTCGATTCAAAATACATTCAGATTTGAATATTAATGAGAACAAACAAGCATACCAAGTTGGGGAAGTCGACACAATGCATACATGCATGGGGTAGCCACGCAGCATATGCCAGTAATTCGCGCACACACCATCGACGCTCAACGCATGCATGACATCAAAGGGTTCTCTCGATTTAATCACAATTTGATTAGATTGGAATTGATGTTTAATGAGCTTTGTACGTTCGCATCGAACTTAATTATCTTGTCTGATGTTTGAGATGAGATTACTCAGTAAGTAATACTAATTTGTCAATCGTTTTCGATTGCGTGCTTCGACATAATGCAGTAGTAGTAGTATTGATGTAATTGCACTCAACATGAAGATAAAATCTCACTGTTGGTTAACAGAATAGTGTTATTTCAAGAATATTTCTCAATGCCACTCCAGAATTTTGTCCGGAATCTCGCTCGCTCGTAAAAGCTGCACAAGAAAAAATTAGAGATGTCATGGCCGCTTTCTTTGCGCGGCTACGGTCATAATTTCATTTTCTTCGTCGGGGTAACATGAGGCAACGGAGCTCATTTCATAAACCCATAATGCGGTCGCTGTATCCCGCTTGCACTCGGCGCGTTCGAGCAAGACGGCAGGAGTTATAAAAGAGCTCCTCATCGAAGTTTGAGCTCTACGCCTCTCTGTGTAGACACAGTTTTCGGTTAGGTGAGCCGCGGCGCTGTCTTCCGCCCTCGACAAACAGCACACTACATAAGTAGAAGTTTTCTGCTTCATTTATTAGCAGGCGAATGTCGACGTCGAGCCAATAAACCGGCGTACTCGCCACCCTCTCCAGACGATTTATGAGTGAAAGTCGTACTAATTCCACTAACAGCGCTCCCCCAATTTGAATGTTAATTTTTAACAATTTAAGACTGTTTAGTGACTTTGTTATGAGTTAAGGCGCGTCTGGTGAATTCGTAATAGCCCTCTGTAGCTCATTTATTACAGATTTACGCTTCATTGGTAGTTGCAAAGGTTGTCTTTGTAATGCGGTTCTTAAATTTCTAAATGCGATAAGCACTCGACTTCCGTAAATGTAACCGTACTTATCAATTTATGAACCTTGTTAATATTATTAAATTTGCAAAAGTATTCCATTCTCCATGTTCATAAAGATATAAAATAAAGAATTCACAGAACGAAACTCTAACCAATACTTATTCCTTTTGTGAATACAAATACCTTGCTTATCAATTATTGAGCATGAATTACGTTTTATTGAAGTTGTTTATTCTTTTCAGGTACGTTTTTGGATAACTCATAATTTGAAGATGGATAATTTAATACAAAAAAGTAGTATATCTCCGATTGGGTAAATATGATGATTTTTATAACTGTTATGTGCCTAAAATATGAATATTTATGAAGGTTATTTAATTGTGGGTAATTTGGGACATAATTTCAGCAAAGTTTAAAAGTGAATGCCGAAGGTATTGATTGGATGAATATGCTAAATGCCTGGTGATGTCATGTTTACAATTTGTCATTCACTTAGAATATGTCAATGACACGAAATTAGGGTTTATTCAATTTTGTATAATTTCGTAAATGGTGTTTGTGTTGTAATAGTTTTCAATGGCAATAAAACTAAATATCAGCTCAAAGTACTATGATTAACTAAAACAATATAAATAGTGTTAAATTCTTTCCAATTTTGTTGATTGTGGCTCCGTCCGATTGTCGACGATTCTGCTAATGTCAGGGTTGGGAAAACAAGTGTTTACAGCGGTCGGCAATACAAATAAGGAATTATAAAATAAATAACTAGTCTTAAATTTAAAAAAGTACATTTTGTCAGGTCTTCGGTTAAATATCTGTTTTCTAATCAATGTTATACAGCTGTCACTAGAGATATTTAACAGTCTCTCAGCTTAGATTTAAAACGCGACTACAGTTTCTTTTGTAATGTCCTTTAATTTTCTGTTTTTATGCAGTTTTGAATTTAAAAGTAAATTGAATAAATAAGTCAATCAAGATTTTAATTAAATTGGATTTCCATATAAGTCTTAAATATTTTATACAAAACTTAAAACAGACTAGTTATTTTAAGTTAATTCTGTTAAAGTATTCGAGTCATAGCTAGCCAAAGCTCCTAATTATTTCCAGACTTTTCCCGAGTCGTGTTTGATTACTTGGCTCTGTAAAAACAAACCGCTCTACAAAATGTCCTTCTTGAAATATAAAGCTCTGCAATGCAGCCATTTCCGCTCTTCTCTACAAGTTTTTAATTCCTTGAATTTCTTTAAACTTGTTCTTAAATACTGTGAAAGGATATCTTAGGCTAGCTTGCTGTCACCAGCCATAAAACTCCGTAAGTATCTTACCTTCGATGATATATACTTATAAGGAAAATCTTTAAATGATTTCTTCCTAAAACAACTTTATCGGTATAAAAAAATCGAATTAAAATTATCCTTAAGTAGGATCTGTATTTATAATAATAACATCTCAAGTTTTTTATAAGCTTTATAGATATAACATTTATAATGTAAGTACAAGAGACAAATGCACTCATAAGCCTATTTGCTGTGAAGAAAAATAAACGCTTTATATAATACTAGCTTTTGCTTGCGGCTCCGCCCGCGTTGGAGCGCCATTTATCGTGTCAAATTATAGCCTATAGCCTTCCTCAATAAGTGGGCTATCTAACAGCGAAAGATTTTTTCAAATCGGACCAGAAGCTTCTGAGCTTAGCGCGTTCAAACAAACAAACTCTTCAGCTTTATAATATTAGTATAGATAGATAAATAAAATATATTACTAATAAAAGGATATAAACAGCTGGATATAGCTTGCAATTTGCAAGTCTATGTGTCTTAAAAGCAGGAGCTGGCTGTTTATTTCCCACGTTGAAAGATCATAATAGTTTACGTTTAGTACAACGTATATTTAAAAGTTGTTGACACGAAGAGTTCTAAATTAGTTGTTGAGCTCTGCAGTTCAGCTCCTCAGTTTGACTTGTAACACTAATTGTTACTCTTGACAGATACAAAAGGTCACGTCACGACAAAGTTGTCGGAGAGTGACGCCGATACCTTACTGACTCCCAAGAGTGTAGGTTCCGGGATATTAGCCCATAATTGTCCCCATCACTCCCGTTCCAAGCTAGTTCCGTTCATTAAATAATTAATTTGGATTGAGGTAAACCATGTCAATACCGCTACCCAACAGGTATATTGTAACCTTAGCAAATACCCAAATCCGGTGCGAGACTGCTATATTATTTACCCGAGGGTAAATTCTCTGCTTTGATCTCCTCCCTCCCGACATTTTCTTATACCCTCCGCTTTAATTATTTCGCCTTTGAGCCTCCCTCCGAGCTCGTGGAGTGAATTTTAAGAGGCTGTCACAAAATGGACTCTTAATTACGAGCGGACCAAGTTTTATTTGCAATAATTAATAAGTTTCCTTTAATACAACGTTACGGATGTTATTACATTAAATACACATTATCTAATATCTAAAAAAAGTCAAATAAAAATGTAATAAAAAGCAATTCGATGCCTCTAGATGTTTTTAATCTTAAATGTTGAATTTGTTATAATATAATTATTGATAAAGAAAAGCTCAGTTTTGTAAAATTAAATCTTACTAACATTTTCTTTTAAAACGACAATGAAAATGCTAACAAAGTAAAAACTTTAAGTGTGAAAGCTTTGTGTTAACACCATTATAACAGCAAATTGTAGGCAAGTTTTATTATAAACTTCGTCACCCCAGTATTATATTATGATTCTAAAACATTTTTACGTTCCAACGAACTTAGTTTCTTTGGCTTTGTCACCCTTACCTATTTACAACAATATTTATTTTATACCCAAAAACATTCGAGAATAACTTGATCTTTTCACATATGAGAAACGAAATGAGATTGGAACCCTATTTTGTTATTTGTTGTCCTCTTCTCAACCCGATTTAATAATAATGCGGTTTTACTAACAAAAGCCAAATACTCGGGTTTTTGTAGGAATTCTATTACCTATTAACAAATTGTTGTAGTGGATACAAATCACTTCTCACTTGACACTTTGTTTTTAAACGTACTTGCTCAATTAACAACATGCTTGAAAACATTCCTTAGGATTTTCACTTAACAATACGTAACAAATGTAAAATGTCTAGTGTACATCAAGTGATTACGATGAGTCATTTTGATCCTTATTGCACATTATCCGGCCCGATAACGTCGTTTGTCTCGTCAATATAATATATAGGAGATGACAGAGAATCATTTTATTGAGGAAGTTACCCCAGGTCGATCGTTAAACGCCGACTGTGGCGATCAAGTTAATCCATTACGATTTTATATTGTCGTAAACGTTTCATGACTCCCGCCAACTGTTAAAGTTTATTTGCCGTAATTATAAAATTAAAATTCTCAATTGGCTTGGGAACTTTAGATGATAAAAACGATGAAAGATTTCGAATTATGAGTGTTGTGATTTGATCGGGCGTCGAGTTAACTTTGATTGAGTAAGATCAGTAAGATAAATTGAAAATATATTTGGGTAGCCGCCGACATTTTAATCTGTTGGAAGATCTTAGTATTTTATGTTGTCGTCTTTATCAGATTGCTTATATTTAATCGAATTTATAATTGATAATGCGCAGATCGAACCAACATGAATGTTTTATCTGTTTATTAACCTATGTTTCTATACGTGAACTGTGTAAAATGTACTGATTTCAATAGAATTTAATCCGGCAATAATCCGGTAACCAAACAAGGCAAATTAGCACGTTCTGTCCACATATACGAACATGACGGGTACGTTATTCCAATACAATTCCGGGAAGGCTTTGTTCACAATACAACGTATTTATTATTCGAAAATTAATTAATTCATGTGAATTTATGTTAATGTGAAAGTAATAAGCGAATATTAAGCGAACTGTACCAGGAGAGTATAATTGTGTCGAAAGTGTTAGCGTGTGGGAAGTTTGCGTGCGAATTAGCTGGTAACAACAAGGGAGGGCGCGTTAATCCTGTTATCGGCAAGGTATCCGTAACTCGGCCCGACTCCGTGCTCGAATTATACAACTTTTACCAGCTAGCTTCTTATCCCCCGGCACACTACATTGTACTTCTTTGTAGTAAGCACTTAATAAAAAAAGCTTAGTACTGGAGTTTAAACGGAAAATTATTTTACTTTCAAAGGGGTATTTTGTGGCAACAAACATTTGCACTTGTAGCATACAGCGCTTAAAAGTTTTCAGCTTCATTCCATAACTTTTTGCTTATATTGGTAATTATAGTAGCAAGATAAATCAAGGGAGTTTTCAACGGAAGCAATTTGTTTTTGTACAGTAAGCAGCGGAACAAAGGAAAGCTCGGAAAACCTTGTTAACTTTTTAAAGCATTCGTTGGCTTCTCATGCATTATTCAGAGCAGCCGCTGGGTATACACACGCATCCGTATGATGTTGTGTGTTTGTCACGGCCGCGTACATATGTCCGCCACTACCAGGGTAACATCGGCGCGCGGGCTCGCTCGCTACCCTCCTCACAATTGACATTTCGCAAAGAGCCCAACCCTTTTGTTGCCCGGATGAAATGTGAATTTCAATGAAAACGAGGTTAAAATTGGTCGGCCCCGACATAGCCATGAGCCGTAAAAAAGAGATTTCATTACGGTCCATTGTTGCGTTATGATTTTCACTTCCATTTTATTTTTAAGAATTGCTAAAACAGAAACATTTTTTTCATGCAGTTTTAACGTTTGTATTACAGTGTAGCATCTCGAAAAGCTTTTAGAACGCTTTGTCGGGAGGGCAATTAACTCGGAGAGTTGTTATTGTGTTTTTCGCTTGCTTTTACTCAATTAAAAATAATTTAAAATAATAGCGACGGCATAAAGACAAGAGCAAGACGCGGCTGGAATAATTTAAGCTTCAGGCTCACCCCGCGGAGTTAGCATCTTGTTTCATTAACGTGCCGAGTGTCTTGAGTAATATTTATATATTATGAGTTGCGAATCATGAATATTTACACTGCGGCGACGCGCGACGTTTAAAAAAGAACAAATTTTGACAGAGGTTCTCTCGCTGTTACCAAATAAAGATAATTCGTCGAAGTGACTGCGTAACGTTGTTTAATTTAATAGTTTTATTTGCGGCGGGTGAGATACACGCACACAAAAGCGTCGGACGTTAAGCTTCTTTTATCTCTCCCCGAGGCGGGATGAAAATCGAGCGTCGATATTGTGCTCGTAAAGGGCGTTTGGACGAGGATAAATAACACGTCGTCGGCTCGTGTGGAGCCACGAGTTACTTGCGAACTGCACTCGTTACTGCGCTCCTAATACCTTTTTTGTACAACCAACATTTGTTTCGTAAGAACTATGTACAAAATACATAACCTATTTTATTTTTAACACGCCTTTTACTTTAAATAAAGTGGAAGCGATCCTTTACCAAAAAATAAAAATGCTACTCACATTCTGAAAGAAATTGAATATTACTAAAAATCCGTGTTTTAATTGTCATCTATATCGCTGTGTTTTCTGCCCCAAGGGTTAGGGGTAGGACAAACATGTGGCCCAACCCCAAACATTATCCGAACTTATGACATGGAGTGTGTCCCTACAATTATTATAATCATATTTAAGTTAATTTATCTACAAATATATGTTTAAGCAAAGTAGCTTTAAAACAAAGCCCGAAAACAAACTTACAAAATATTTTCAGAATTATAATAGGATTAAACGCAAAAATAATAAACAATAAACTAGAATACATCTATATAGAAATATAAAAATAAGCACTTAACTGAATTCGCGTGTTTTTCAACAAATTACGTTGGGTGGTGTGAAAGAGCGTATAAAGTAGAAATACGGCCTAGAGATATAAATCAGATTATTCTCCCAGCCCGCTGTGCTTAAATTAAATGGGTTTGAACGAAAATTACGATGTTTTTCAAACGCTTTTATTTTGTTGTTCATTATCGTCCACAAAATATATTTTAGAATTACGAGCAGATTGGAAAGATATTATTATTTTAGATCGTATCTGATGAGCTATCGTAATTGAATGAAAAAATTATATTCAAATTACATTTGTGTCAATTTATTTATTTATATAATAGTTGGAAGCTCTGCATACAATGTAAAATATGTTGCTGAAACATTCATTGTTAGCCATGATTGTGAAACCATCAATTGTGTACTCCTATAGTTACATACCAGTGGTAACTTGTATACCACTAGGTTATTGTCTGATGATTTCAATTATCCACGTTCATGAACGATCGCTTCGCAAAACTAATTGGTTTCAGTACATAATTAGCTGCATGTGCTCTCGGAACAACAAACCAAGTCATTCGCACTTTACATTATTTTATATCGCATTAACCTCCAAATATAAACGACGATCAAATCACGATCCCTTCTTTTTTATTGCTTTATTTCTCGTGATATTTTATTTGATTGCCTTTTGAGAACCGGTCGTATTATTCACTGAACGCTGATTTAATATTGAATTAAGTATTTGATGTATGTCTAAGTTTAAATGTTAATTCCCATCGCGTTAAATGATAACTTCGAGGCTATATATATTGACATTAGTGTTTTATGAACTCATTAGCCGCTTCCGTTACAAGTAAATTATGCGAGATATTTCTTTTGAACAAATATGTTAACACCATGTTTTATTCAACGTCGCGACGAAGTTATTTATTCGGTCACGGATTTTTAAATGCGCACCGAATCGTTTCCACGCTATTATCTATCAAAGTGAAGGAACACGTTAAATTTTGTGAATTACATTTCCATACATGGCAGAAATCTATAGTAGCTCGGAGGTTGGAAGTATAAAAGTCCCTTTGGCGACGATAAAGGCGTTCCAGATTCAATGCAATTTCGTCGTGTGTCAGTGCCGCTATTCCGTGTCACATCGTGCGCTTCCGCCGCGCGCCAGCCGAGGCGAGGCTGGGCTTTACGCGTTTCGCTTCTCATTTACAAAGGCCGCCTTGGAACAAAGTTGCATTCTTTTAGTCGTGGCAGTTTCCGACAAGAATCGCTACACAACGCTACTTAGGTTTTTACTGGGTCTTTTGTAATGAATAAACTCTTTGTTTTGAGAGAAGCGAGCTCGGCTCGATTAGCATTTTATTTTCATTGCACTTAAATTTATCTCGTAAAAGGTAATTTATGCAAATCTTTTTCGTCCCAATGCTAGTGGGTTTAACATTTTTGTTTAGTGACGTCGTGAGCTCGGTATCGAGGAGGTGTAGTGAGCACGTTGTCATAACACGTAGCCGTACGTTATTTACCCGGGTGTCAATATAAACGCGCGCTGGCGGACTGGACCGGTTCTGTAAATGCTCTATTTACGGTTGGGGCGGACTCCTTCGTATTTCATAAAATCTATGGCTCTTTTTATATTCCTATTTAGGTAGGAAGTTTCCCCCTTGAATAAAAGAGAGCGTTTCAAAGCGCCGCCCGGTATATTAAAAAATATTTTCCTTGCATTTTCTTTGCGCAAAGTTTATTTATTTACGAGCGCGGTATGGGTACGCATTTGTTTTGTAATTTTTCTTTTAAAGTCTTTCAAGTACCACTTTTATTAATATGTAAGAATCTGGGGGATGTTTACGACTTTTGTTTACATTATCTACGGTATTGGTCGTATTGTTTGACCTGTAACAAATAAACACTGTTTCAGGTTATCGCAGTTCATGGGTCGAAAGACTTACGAAGTATGGATAAGTAATAAAAACAAAATGAGATAAGTCGATGCCAGTTTATGAGAAGCGATTGAAAGCATTACTGTTATATTTACGAACATACTTAGCTCGTAAAATATTAACCATATAGTAAGTGCTCATATAAAAGTGACCTTAAATTTTTTTACGAGAACACCTCAATACTTGCTCTGTTTCAACATAATATTTTGAAGTAAATCTTTTGCAAAAAGTTCTATGATAATAAAGAAACACGTTCATATAAAGTCATATTATCGAACCTAAGAAGATTTTTCATAACATAACATAAACCACTAAGATAAAGTTCGTAGAAGTACAAGAATATAAAGAAAGAAAGATATTCCATTGTGAAAGATGAAGAAAATTCAAAATGAATCTTGTACGTCACGTTAAGTAGATCAGCCTCGAATATAATCTAAACTGCATATTTATCGCGAATAAGTTTTTGCGATTACCCGGAATACAGAAACGCTAATTAACTTTGAGACGGTCTCAAATGTCGATCTGTCGCTACTTTACATGTTACAGTGACAGAGACAGCATGAGACTTAACGGCGGCTTCAAATTGATTGACGTTTCAGTATCCCGTTGTTTTAAATCTTACAGCATAATTAACTTGAGATAAGTTGTTTGCATGCCACAGCGCCTAATTTAAAAGTTTATTAGAGACAAGTTTATCAGAGACAACTTTATATTTAGCCGGGTCCCGGCTAAATAAGTTGTAAAAACTAAAATACGACTATGAAAGTACGTTAAAACCCATCTTTTAGCCTTAATTGTAATTGAAACTTGAATTTCGTTTTCATTTATTCCTGTTTTAATTACGCTGCCAGGGGTGACGGCGAGATTTTATTTTTAATTAATCTCGTTCGAATTTCCGAGTTGGAACGCCCCGCCCCTATGAAATGCCATTCGATTGTTTTTCTATACCGCTTCGTTTTGTGGTCGATTTATTGTTCTTCGTGGAATACGAACATAGCTGGTGCATATTGTTAACTGTGAAAATATTGGTGATGATTCTTTTGCACGGAAACCAAACCAAATTTAAACAATTGCTATTCTTCACTAAATTAAAGCGAAAAAAGGACGGCAACAGGCAAAAACTAACTTATAAAATTAAATGTCAAACTAGTTTTTGCCTTGATTGACTGTTTTTAGTGCACATGTTTTTACTGTTGGCTTGTTTGAGAAAATTAGTAGGAACAAATTTTGACAGCTCTGATTTTCAGCTCTCTTTTTCTATTTACATATGTAAAAGTGGAAGATACCGATGGACTAAAAATAAGTTTAGTGCATCTTTAACATAATCGGGGCCATTATTTAACATAATATGGTATTTCGTTGCTCTTAAACAAAAAAAAAGTTTTGAAATATCAACTCTGACTTTTATATTTAAAAGCAATAAAGTTCATTTTCGTATATCATTGTTTTCGTTGATCTACAAACAAGAAGCGAGCGTCACTCTATGCTATGCTATTTAACTTCTGTAACCAAAATATCATTGTTTAAGGAAAACCCACACTTCTGTTTCTTAATAAAAAAACAACAGTAACTTAGATAATTTTTCTTCTGTTTTCATATGAGTTATTATGTAGTTGCCCAAACAACGTAATATAGTAGTTGATAAAATCACGATGAAACATTATCTGATGCGAACAATATCTGAAGCGTGAAGTAATAAACTTATTATGTCTAGCTTATGAGTGGAAATACCTATATTAACTTTTATATAGCGACAGCATTTAGATATTTGAACTCTTGGTAATTGAACCTTTGTTATTTATTACAAAGGCTGTTGTGATTATTGGTAATAATTATTTGCTTTTTTATGAATATGACAAGTTATATAAGTATTTAGGCCAATACTTTTTGTGATTACCCACTGCTTGTTTAGGCCAATACATTTTTTTTATTACCCCTGGTTACCCATCGCTTGTCTAGTAGTGGTGCCTTTAAATTGAATTCAAGATGATTGCTTAGTCGTTTCACTATCTACATTTGTAAAATAGGACTACAACATTTGAATAAACATATTGTATATATCTCAGTAAAATTTGTTGCTGTTTACGAGTCGTAAGTCCCTTTGGGACATGGGTCCAACACACAGAAGCCCTTAAAGCTTTTAATCTTAAATGAAATGGGACGGTAACTGGGGACCTCGACAGAAAATACTCACGGATCTCTCCCCAGAGCACGCGGCAAAAATATGATAAACTTATATAACGATATGTCTAGTAAACCCACATCAATCCCGGTCTTTGAGCCTTCAATTAAAAATCTTTGGCAGTCAGACAAAAAGTTATATTTGGACTCGTGTTAATTTATACCGACTCGTCATTAATGCAGCCAATTAGTTTATTAACACATTCACGGTTACTGCATAGATGTATAACTTGAATGTTGCTTTGTTCACTCGCAGGTTTATTTACGAAACCAGCTTCAACTAACGTTTTACTTTGTTTGTGTAAACCGAGCTCTTTAAAATGAATCTCTTTTTAGAATCCTCTTAGTGAATCTCGAATTTAATTTTACATTATATATACAAAGTAAATTCGACTTTATGTTTTATTCACAGAATTAAATTTATATGGCAAGTTGAAAAATAATTATTCTCACAGTTAAGAAATAACGAATGAATTAAAAATAAAAAAGTTTGCAATACGAGGGTTGTGCGAGTATTGAAACAGTTGCGTGCCATCAAATCGAATTGTACAAAGTTAATTAGGCAGTGTCAGCCCTGAGTAGGGTACCCACGACCCTCCGCTATGCGCGGACAGTCCGTCCGGCCCCGCGCCTGATTGTGTTGCTTAATTATTATTTATAACTCGTTAGTCGTTACCGTTCCCGATACGCTACTGGAACTATCCGTCAGTTTTTATATTTAATAGCGGTCGCATAAAAATATTACATTTACTTTTTGTAAGATCGCAACTATCACAAGTATGTGTGAATAAACATGTTTGTTAACATCTAAAAAAAAGTAGCATTTTATCTATACAGACATTAATAATTTTATAATCGCACTGATGTTATGTAAATAATTGCCTTCATAAATATTCAATCTTATTAATTTAAATAATTTATTGAAAACACAGAGCTTCAAAAGAGAGCAAGAGAAAAACGGTATGATAATTATTTCCAGTGCTCACCGACCACTTTCTTTACCTTTGAAAGTTCATTTAAATGATAATTTCCTCTACTAAGGGGGTTAAAGCGCTGCAGATTTCCTTGTAGTTCACGGTACTATTACCCTTATCCGTTATTTTCTCCGTTTCTTTTCTTGACAAAGTCCTTATAAGTCGTAACACTTGATGTGTTCTACTTCAAGCCTATTAGTTGACACCAACACTCTTTGTCGTCACTTATTCCGCATAGCAGAAAATTAATGTTCCGTCTCGGGTAGGTGGTGTATAAACAAGATGGTGGGTGGCTCCGCCCCGGTATTTATTGCTTCTGGCACGCCGCGAGCGGCCCATCCACCGGGCTGCCATAAACGCGAGCACTAAAACGTGCCATTTCCCTAAATTATTTTAATGACGTATGTTCCCTCGGTTTAGTGGATTGTAATTCGGTTACACTGTTGGGAATCGTTTCCCGTCCTCCAGTGGACGAACTCGTTGCCAAATACTCACCAGTTTGCGAGATTTGGCCGTGATTTGTCACAGTCGACCGCGCGGAAACTGAATTGTTACAACTTTTGGAAACGATACTGTTATGAGTCAGCTCGCGGGCAAAGGGGACATTGTTTCAAGTCATTAGGCATGTGGGATGGTGTCGCTCGTCGAAATCGCTTTCCTTTTGCGGTGCGAGTCGGCGGCGCGACTACAAATTAGTTCCTGCGATGCCGCAGAGGACGATCTTCAAACGACTCCCTTCGGTGTATTAATCGTACCGGAGCATGCCGACGCTCTCATTAAACTGCATTGGGTACGTTCTTTTGTTCCTATCGGTTGTGGATTGATTTACTAGCTATTGTGTGGTGTGCCGCACCGGCGTTGGTGCTCGTAGCCGCCGCCACTACATCTCGAATGATATTTATACTCTATGTGCCGGTAAGCATGCACGTTACCCCGTTTTTATTGAAATGTAAATTCTACTCTCAAGTTTTTTCTAAGTTTCTGGTCGTAAAGCGAGTTTGTTTGTCGAGATAAAACGGCAGCTGGACGGCCCCAACCCCATGTTTGCAGTCAACTAGCGAGAGAGCATTGAGCCAGCGCTCATAACTTCGGCCGGGCCGCCCCTTCGAGTAGCACACAATGCCTCCCTCTCGACTGGTTCAACTTGTAACGTTCACGCCGTCACCCATAAAGGATTTAATGGTGATACGGCGTGACGAAATATTAATATGTTTGTGGCATTATTGTTGTAAATACTTGTAATTCTTGTAAATGCAAACTAGTACTGTCTCTGGCGTGCGTGGCGGTCGCGAGCTGCGGTCGAATGCCGGCTACCTCCTGTGGGCGTAAGACGTTCTCACATTTGTCATTCGACTAACAATAAAGCGTTTAATTTTATTTATAGGCGTCGCGTGGGTATGATTTAATCGATTATTTGCTGTTATCGTAGTTGAGATATTCAGACGTTTGACTTCATCTATAAAGATCAGATTGTTAAAGCGAAAATTTGTTACTGCAAATAATCATCACTCTTACTAATTATTGACATGTATTTGGCATCGGTACTACTCTCAGTTTATACTACAGTTACTTACTCAGGTTTATCTACCTAGATCACAACATGAAGGACAGGTTCCTAAAAAATAAGTTTTTGTAGACTACATATGTCTTTCGAATTGATATTGAAGCGTATTGATACAATCCATTTCTTCATTGGAAGAAACTGAAATGTGAAAAGATTATTGCTCGACTATAATATCTGTCGATTCACATAAAATTTTGTTATTTTTCCAAAAGTACTCTTCGGAACGACGTCTCTCGGATTCAACGCTGGAGTGCTTTAGTTCGCAATTTGTGATGCCATTAACCGTGTGCGTGAGCGAGACGAGCGATGGTGTCGCACCGTTCTCATATCGGGCTCTGAATGTAAATGGCTTCATTTGATTATGTTCTACGCCGTAAACGCTCTTTGAATTTATGCAATCCCGGCGACTTGGTACCGCGGTCGTCTCGACTAACCTAACGATTTTCCGTTACAACGGTGAGAAAAAATATTATCTAGCTGGAATTACGTATGTGGCATTTGCATGCAATTTGGTTAACCAAATAATTAAATACAAAATCACAATTTATTGCAAGACATACCAATAAAGGATTGGTGATGTCATGCTTGAACTATCCCGGGGCAATACTGGTAAACACTTGAATTAATGTGTTTATAAAATACATTACGTTTTATTCACATCACACCGCTGTAAATTGGTAATAAACATACACATAATAATTTCATTTCTATTTTACTTTTGTATGGCAAACATTTTGTATTATAGAGCGTAAATAACTCTGTAAAATCCATTAACATCACCAAATTTAAGACACATGAGTATTTATTATTTAAAATGTCAGTAACTACAAAAAAGTATATATATTTCTTTTTTACTGTAATAGATCGTCGTTAAAATATTTAGTAATCTGTCTGCTGTTCTAGGTATTTTAATATATTCGTTGCTGTTTTATTAATTAAAGTTCTAATGCATTTTATTATTCAAATTATTCATTTACGAGAGCGCACGTGTTTTACACAGTGCGCACACGAGCCGACCGGCAAAGTGCTACTTCAACTTAACCTACATCCTTAAAACTATTATGAATATATTACATGCCTGTTCAAAATAACTTTGTCAGTCTTTGTGTGGCAGTTCAAAGCTAAACAGCTGAATAGCTCTTAATAAAACTCTTCTCCAGGAATTTACAAAATGACGCAAAAAAAGTCTTTGTCGCAATAACCGAAGCCGTGAAACCGCAAGCGAAAGCTAGCATAAAATAATTATGTATATCCCACATTATCATACAAACATGCAATAATCATTTTAATTACATATTTACCTCAACAGTAACATTTGTAATATCAGCGTCATTTGTGCAAACAGTATCGAATTAATAACGGGCACAATAAGTTTTAATTAATAACACTTGATTGGAGTTGTGGGGCGCAGCTGTGCTACTTGATATCAAATTGATTAATTAACACAACACGCTTAACATGTGATTATCGTAAGGAGATCTTGTCTTCGTCTCTTCGACCTTTTGATATTGGATTTCTATTCACCTTTGCGTAGTTCTTTTTGTAATATGATCACTTTTTTATTGTAAATGGAAGCTTGTAACTGATATTGTAGGTTGTAAATGTCATTACAGACGATGAACCATTGAAATTAAAATATAAGGTTAACATGTCAAATCAGCTACTTATGTTTTCTAAACAACATTTAATTCATATCAATACTGACCGATATTGTCAACATTAGCATAAATCAATAAATAACGATAATTTTGTTACATTTATTTAACTATAAAACTTGGAATTTAAATACGAAAATATTATAAAAAGGACTTTGTATATTTTACTCTCAAAATGATTGCTACCCTAATCTCGAACCGGTTCATTGAATTTTAATACGATATTCACCACCCCAAACTTTTGTTAGTAGAGATTTCGACTCAACACTTTAATAACAAATTCTCTTTGGTTTCTTTATACATCAAGTGTTAGAAACATAAATATCAAGACATTTTCAGCTAGCCAAGCATAAATATGTATGTATGTTAATTTATTTCTGCTGCGTTGAACAATAACAATCTGCTTAATTATAATTTTATATTTCTCAGCAAAACAAACTATCAGTTACAGACTTAGTCAGCGTAACTGTACACCTTTCATCACATTATACCAACATGTCCGTTGACATTAAAATAACATTATAGATACAGCTTTAATATGAACGCTGACAAATACAAAACAACAAAAAACGATCGTATAGTCCGCAAGTAAAACAAAAAACGTGGTACTTAATTTGTATGAATTAATACAGCTCGTTTGTAACTGTAATGACTGGTCCAATGACGCGTTATAACTCACGAGCGACATGTGGGCAGGAGATGAGACGGCAAGCTACACGTCACCGGCTGAACACGCCAAATTATCAACAAGGATTGTAATTGCTTAAAATGATGTCTCTTTAGTTCAAATAAAATGTTTATTGATAGGACTTATACCTTTAACACGAAAAGATGGACATTTTAATGGCCGTATACTGAATCGTCTATCAGTTTGAAGCCGCCGTTAAGTCTCATGCTGTCTCTGTCACTTTAAGGTGTGAAGTAGCGACAGATAGACATTTGTCGAACGAATGTGTTAAAGTTGAAACTGACGTTTCAGTAATGGGGGTGTTTATTTATTTTTAAGTGTACTTGATCGATTTGATATTTGCTTAGTTATTATAATTTAAAAAAATCCATATCTATCCAGTCATTCGAAGATTATAAGGTCTTTCTAGCACTATATTGTCGGGGTATGTTTCTAGATATATTCTTTTGTTTTGCGATTTAGTGACGTTGAACCCCATAGCGGCCATAGCGAAGTGAGATGAGAACGACGCAGTAAAAGTTATACCCTCCCCTGTTTGAACTTCGAAGGGGACCCATACCGATGTCCCTTCGATAAAGAGGATATTGTTTGAGTTTGATACCTCATTTATAGTCAGACTATTGATCTATAGTTAGGTACTATTTTTCCATTAACTTTTGTGATCGGAACAATTTGTTTGCGACACTTGTACGGTATCGCGTAATCAACTTAAAGCGATAACTTCGACACAACCAAAAACGGCACAATGGATTTCCTTGAAAACAAACTTAAGCAGGTATAAAAAATCGAATTAAATGGTCGGTGAACTAAAACAGACAGAACTTCGGAGATTCGACGTAACTAATGTTTACAGCGGCACACATTCTAAGAAACGTTTCCATTCTCACTGCTATTTCTCTTAGTTTTACTGAAAACAGCCTCACGATTTAGTTCAAACTTCTCAAAATGTTTTTAGCAGAACACAATAATACACCCCTCAACGCTGCCGCGCTGTTCTAAATTCAATTTAGCTGTCAAGTAAAAACATCAAAATAGTTTACACAATCATAAAGATGTTCATTTTACTAAAGAAACAAAAGAACGCTTTCATTATTCGAATAAAAAAAAAGGAAATACATATTTGATATATGATCTAGTAATGATATTGTGTAAAACGACCTCACCTTTATCCCGCCAGCGCTGGTCGATAAAAGTAATTTCCATCGGCTTTCATATTTTACGGCGTATTGCATTCAATTTGATCAATCATTTAATTGAACTGCTGTTTAATATTGTAGTGGTAACAAACCGCGCGTTACCGGGAACATACTGTTATTGCCAAATTGCCAATGTTCATTATTAAGCTTGTAATACGAATATTACATTTAAATACGCTTCAACAATAGGCACTCGTAGCAACTAAACTAATTAACAGAACATGATAATCAATTTAAATGAATACTGTGAATATTCCAAAGGGTGTCCCATTTCTCTTAATATCCTTTTTAATTAAATGCGGTCGGTCGACAATTGGGTATTTAACCCTGCAAATTTTGCTGTTTTTAAAAAGATACCTGAATTTCGTGTGCAGCTAATAAATTACTGTTTTTAAACATGTTAACATGTTTGCGGTTGTAATATTATTTATTATTTCGAGTGGACGGTGGCACTTGTAATTAATGTTTAATAAATCACACACTTGTTTATTATGTACCAGGTTGAACGTGTTTTATATTGCTAACATATAATTATTTAATTATAGTCTTTTGTAATTGTAATGATATTGACTTAAGAATGTATGTGCACATTTAATTTGTGTAACAATTTGTTGTGTTCAATTCCGAGAATTTAATATTATCACGTATTAACAAAATGGATGCGCGAGTTAAGAAAATAAGAAGAAATCGATTGATGTTTGTATGTGTTTGTCCGCAGGAAACAGCAGAAGTGTGTGTGGGCACGTCTGTGGGCACCATTACGGAGCCAGACTGCCTCGGCCCCTGCGAGCCTGGTACATCGGTCACGCTGGAGGGCATCGTGTGGCATGAGACGGAAGGTGGTGAGTTGTTACTAGCGCACGAATGCAATGCACTGTAGCGCGCCCATACACTGCACGCTTATGCACGCCTGGTATACGTTCAAGCTTTGCGATACATCCTCATAAATAACCGAATATTATTTATTAACTTATAAATTATATTTGTTTCTTCACTAAATAGATACTACATAGAAACAAAAGAAGTGGAAAAGGGGTGGACTAATAAAACTAACCACTTTAGTACAACACTTAAGTATTTATTTATAATAATTTTGTCTGTACCTGAAATAGATATAAAACGAGTTAATAATATTATGTCGTGTGTAGATCATCTAATAAAATGTTTATCTTTTAAATGTACATAACCAAAAACGACTGTAATTAATCATCAAAATTGACATCTATTTTTATTTATCTCATCTCGACAAGTTATCAAAAACAAGACGAAATAAAATGTCTCTATTTATACAGTATAATTTAATTAGAATATTTTCAATTAACTACAATAATTTATGCATTCGTTTTGATGACTACTTTCACTTTCGGTGACACACAAGTTTTTTTTTTATTCGGTACCCCTTCTTCAGGCACTAATCTCACTCTCACATGGTGTAAGCTAGTTATAACGACTTAATTCTTGAACTGTAAGACCACCTTGTAAAGAGAATATTAATTATATTTATTATTATATTTTCGGAAATTAAAAACGTAAGCCGGAAACGCACTTTTAAAATCAACAGATTGCGTATCTGTAAAAAACATATTTATAATAATATTATCTGCATGAATGCTTTTGTAAATCTCAGTCAAAGAATCCCTTGTATATTAGGAGCATTGGAATTGGATGTTATGTTTCCAACATGGGTACCCATAATGAATTCGGAGAAATAGGGTTACGCAATAAATTACGTTGGATATTTAGGCCAGCAATAAATATTTATGTTTCCTGTTACAACCAACGATTATTTTATGTCAATTTGATTTTTGATTAAGCTCACGCCATTTTTTCTGATATAACTTCGTCTATAATAAAATATTGTTTGCCATTGCCAATATAAAGTTGTTTGAGAAATACTCTAATTGTTTGATGGTATTATAGGATAATAATTATATTACCTATTAAAACAACCAAGCTATTGTTACTGATAAATGCTAACTATAAAACCTAGGTCATGTCGTTACCATACACATAAAAAGTGGACCATTAAAGTCGCTATAAAAATAATAAAAGCCACCATAAAGCATATAATTAAGAAGTCCACTCACAGAAGCAATATTAATTTATTTACGACACCTGGCTGTGCCTCAGTGATTACTGTTATATGTCTAGTCTACATTTTTTGTCGCTCCGCAGACTAGGTACCAGCATGAAATAGTCATCATCAGTAGTAATCATCTCGTCCTTTCTTAGCGTTTTATTTATAACTGACAATCCCAACTCGCTATTAATATTAAAATATTCACGGAGCACATAAAACAGTGGAGTCAATGAGATTCCCCACATAATTACTGGGCGCTTATTAGGCGGAGATAGCATCGCGGAATATTTAATAACCCGCCGAACCGATACGAGAACCTTAACACCTTTTATGTTCTCCTCGTAATAAAACGCCCCGCAACTCTTTAGGGTAAGTAAATAAATTCCAAAATGGCCGGTAATCTCATTTACATAAATTATGATTATGTCCGCGATGAAATCAATTCTTGTTGCGAGTATATCTTATTTTATTTTCGGATTTAAACTTGTAATTTAAAGCCGGCGCTATACAATGGATCTCTCAGAATTAGCAGCAATATTGGCAGCGTTCGACCTTTGCGTAGGAAACTGAGTAAAATATGCAGTTTTAATTTGTTTGCAATGACTATTATCTCCAACATCGTTATAGGAGGGGTAATTTAATGCTTATCCCTAAGATGAGGTCGTTCATCATTAAGATGAAAATAAAACAGAACAATGTAATATGAGAGCACACGTCCCGAACGCCATTAGAGAGCCATCGCACAGGGCACGCGCAACACAATGCCGCTCCCCCGTAGCCGCTCGTAATTATTATAAAACACGATAATAAATCACCATCTGCTCGCTTCTGTTGCCACTTTCCAAATTTATCCGGGCGCTGGACGCGGGGTGCGGGCTGCGGGGAGGCAATTCACGCCCTTCCTCTTCAGGCTTATTTATTTTCGGCTAATGGCGCCGAGGAGCTTACGGAAATTAAATACTGTTTACCGTGGCACTCGACCGCGTTATAATTTTATCACGTGTAAAATAAATCGAGTTTTATAAAGTTTCTTCACCGACCGCACTCTGAATAAATTGTCCATAAGTCTAAAGTCGGGCCATATAGAGGGGCATCTGGTGCGCGACTACCGCTCAAAAAATGTCCTCCGAGACAGGTTTACGAGCTCCCTCGTACCACTGTACACTGTACGTGCTAACAATTAAACGGAGGCTACCCAGTACACACTGCGTTGCATTCCATTCCACTAATTAGTGTCCGTATTTTAATATTTATGTCTCGTTTTCAAGTTTCGGTTTATGTCTCTTTTATGAAGCTTATTATGGAGCACTTTGTATGAAACATGAACCATTCTGGATACTAATTTAGGATTCACCTTTTTTGTTTTCTCGTAACTGAAATTGACTTGTGTTAAAAACAGTTCGCTAAAGGCAACTGTTTTAATATTGTTGTTTTTGTGCTATTAACGAGTGCAAGTATCAGTTTATTGAATTTCTTACAATTTCTTTTGTTCTTGTTGTTTTTTTATCCAGCTACGTTCCCAGAAGTAGGTATCTTTTTAGTATGTTCGTGTCTTTTGATGTTTGTACCGACAGACTGATGATTAAAAACTTGTAAAAGTATATTCAAAGCAATGATGTGATTGTAATCTCAAGAGTCAACACACACAATAAAGTTGTACTTTAAAGTTACTTTAATTGACATCTGTGGGAAAAATCCTCAAGCCTAAGACAATAGCCTGTTATCATATTCAGAAAAGTAGAAACCAGGAATGTCTTTTGAAGCAGGAAAAAAATACAAATTAGAGAACATGTTTTACTTACATCAATATTTTAGTAGCCTTCGTAAATGTTTTGTGAGAAACTTGGTAAACAATGAGCAAACATTACACATCTAATGTGCTTTTGTTTGTACTATCATTTAAAAGAGCAACGTACACTAACAGGGCGGCAACACTGAATGGATGTAAATGAAATCGCCAGAACTTTGTTTGTCTCGGTGTGGGAACAATGGGCAATGGCTCTGATTAGTACTGCACTCAGAGCAACACGACGCTGCCGAGAGCCGACGCAAGAGAGACGACGCCCACTCGCCTATTTTGTGTTATTAACTCAATCGATTTACTCAACAAAAGAATGCCAGACTCGAAAAAACAAAACAATCAAGATCGGGTTTTTCTGCTCGAACACACCTTCAAAACACGCAATATTAAATAAGGTGCGTAAATCATACTGTATAGAGTTTAATCTCAAAGTTTAAGATTAACTTTATAGAGTGACTTATACAAATATTGACGTAGGTAGAAATTTCTGAGCGAGGAAGTTAGCGAGGGGTGTCGGAACAAAGCGGGCGCTGCCGGCGGGCCGGGCGCCGGGTGCCGGGGGGCTGGGGTGCGGGGCCAGAGTGGGGGCGAGGGCACGACAACTATTAGGCTGTTGATTACCGCGGCCGAGGTGTAATTAGCACCACCTAAATGAACCTATTTCACTTCGCCGCGCTCCTGCTAAAATGATCAGTGACTTAATAACAAATGGCCAGCTAATCTGCCTTCAGTTATGATGCAAACTGGCATATTAATGACAAATTACTTACTGTATTCATTTATAAATACATGTAGACATCGCCTCAGTAATCACTTGCCTTTCCGTGTTATTACATTTTATAAAGTAAATTGCGATTTAATATCCCTTCATCTGTAATGTAATTCACAAAAAATAAATGGCAGAACGACGTATGCGGGCAAAATTCCACGTCTTGCAATGTCTTATAAGAAAATCTGATGTATCCACTTCTTGTCGCACTTTATATTGCAATATGACAACATAATTTTAATAACTAGTTTAAAAAGTTTAAATATTAATTTGCTACTTGAGTACGACGTAAATATTGATGGTCGAACTATTTTAAGCTGCTTCCCCCCTGTCGTTACAGTGTAACATAACAAGTAGGTATGCACAGGCAACATGCGGTAGAGCCATTAGTGAGGTTCCAACAAATCGAAACGATTACACGCAGGCAAACAGTAGACCGACGATCTCTAATTTAACTTTTCCGTGACCGGTCGGCCGTATTAACAATTTACAAGGGGATTTCACCCCTAAATAATAAAAGTACGGAGCGCGCCCAACGATTTCCTCTAGGAAGTAGCGCGCACCAGCTGTTAGTAGCTGCTCTTTAAATATTTCTGACAACCTGGTATTCCTTTTATTAGTTGGCTGCCTTCTATGGTTTCCGTATTTGTACATTCTTTACGACTCTTTTCATATTTATAATGCATTGAGTTTTTACACAAGAATTTATAAGCCGACACGTTGCGTGCGAACGTTATAAATGATTTACACGTTCACAATAGAAAGTAAACACTAGATTTAAAACATAAATAACCGTAGACAAAGTGGTGGCTCGGTTGTTGGAATAATAAACTTATCATCGCTCCCATTGTCTCATTAGTCACAGATCACGTCTCCTTGTTACAATAACTCCACCATTTTATGCTAATGGCTTATAGTGAAATGCTTTATGTGTTCATTGTTTTGTGGAACAATAAATAATAACCACCGGTTAGGACTCTATGAGTGCCCACATTTCACGGGCTCTTATCAATCTTTTTACGTAATGTGATTTACTTTGTGATTTATTTTTCCACGATACAATCTTGTTTTTGAAGCTCACTATCAATTCATTTGGGAAATATCTTTAGAATCTAAGCGTGTCTAATAATAAACTTCGCTTTTGTATAAAATAAACAGTAATAATGCCGTTGTATAAAAGAACAAGACAATATTATTGCTTGTTACTATTACTGCAGAGTGCAGCGTAAAGGAATTTTCTTATAAAGAAAATATACATTTTTATTTCAAACAATACTGCAAATGCTTTGCAAAAATGTACGATTGGACTCACTCTGTTTATAAATAATTAAAATAAGCTAGCATAACGAAAACACAATGTTGTGTAATATGTTGAACATGAACAATGCGTAGTGTGGAGGGCGACCAACGGACAGTCGTGACCGTAATCGTCATGACCAAATGTGCCGCGGCCGGCAGCCGGCTTAGCTTCGGTGTTACGTTTTTAATATGAAAATGGCCGCTCTCGGCGAGCCACAATAGCCTGTGGCCACTAGCTCGAGTTTACTGTTAAATACTTCGACCAAGTAAAACCCCTACCAACATTAATCAGTTTTTACAATAATTTACCCAACAATGGCATTTAACGTTTTACAAATTAAAATTGCGACACACGCAAGTATCGTTTTGGTGATAGTTATTATCCAAATGAATTCGAAGTGAGTTAGGATGTAGTGTATAGTTAATGTGTACTGTCGTTGACGTAGTTGTGCATGTTTATCATGTGTCTCCGTCTGTAGAGTAATGTAAACTTGTGCACCGTACATCGTAAATTCCTACAGCGCGCGGCCCAGCTATAAAAATATATTAATATACTGCAAACAATGTTAGTAGTATGTGAGATCATAACTTATGAGACGCGCACTGTGCGGATACTATGAAATTGTTGTTGGCAGCCGAGAAATATGGCGCACCGCTTTAATGGATCCTACTTCACGTTATACAACTAAATAGTAGAGCCCGCGCCACATGTCTGCGTCGCCTCAACAAATCTCATTATATAACTTTGACGTTTTAAAAAGATACACTTTTTACAATTCAACGAGACCGCTACATAAAATCGAGTCAACGAAAAAGCTCGCCAGGGATTAAAAAGGGATTGTCCGGGGCGCTCACTTTTATCTCAATTTGTTACTCTTGTTTACGAAAAACATTTTGAGGACAAAGAGAAGATTAAACCGCTCTGAATTACAATAAGGTCCTGAAAGCGTTAGGTGACATTATAAATTCACAATGAAGCATTTGTTTAATATAATAAAAATGCGTTCGCTGGATGTTTTATAAATGCGAAAAAGTGTCGCGAATAGAGGGGTGAAATTGATTAATTAAATTTGCATAAGTTGGCACGCTAGCGCGATAAGCGGGCGAGGTAAGGTGACGCGGGCTGGGCGAGGAGGGCGCGGCGCGCGGTGAATGTGCGGCGGAGTCACGTCCGCGCCGAGCCGCGTCTTCTGCATCCCCAATATGCAAATAAGTGCCCCCGCGTGACAAATTGGATCCAAGGCTGCCGTCGCCACCGATAACTTCACTGCACCAATTTCGTTAAAGCCGTATCTTCTTACACAGTTTAAAACTAATCCCATTACACGAAACGACGGCGACAGAGCACGTATACACGGGGAAGCCGTATATTTATCGTTTCTTGATATTGTTACAGGTGTACTGGTAGTGAATGTGACGTGGCGAGGGAAGACTTACGTAGGAACCTTACTGGACTGCACGCGACACGACTGGGCGCCGCCACGGTTAGTATTTATGCGATTGTGTGATCAAACTCTAATGTACACGCACAGGGAATACTAATGCCGCGGGGAATCACGCCTAGCCTCGCCTTGAGCTCACAAGAACTGGCCTGATGTCTTACCACACACTGTAATTGATATGCTACGTCACGTATGCCTAAAAGAGACACGTGAATACCTAAATTGGAAATCGATATCAATTAGTTTTTTGCATAATAATTGGATTGTGATGTTTCTCAAGGAGATTAGAGATCGCAACTTACAAGGTTATTCATTCACAGCTATTTGTTATTTAGGTTACATTCAACATATTTTTCTATTTTATAGGTTTTGCGATTCCCCCACGGAAGAGTTAGATGCTCGGACACCTAAGGGTCGAGCGAAACGTGGCCGTGGCGCGGCGCCGACCGATATGACGAACTTTACCGAGACAAGGTCCTCGGTCCACAGTAAGCTACGCAACGGAGGAGCCAAGGGACGAAGAGCCCTGCCCTCTCCTACGCCTTTCACACCTCCCAGACCTGACTCCAAAAGGAAACGCACTTCGGAAGCAGAAGAACGTCCTCCGACGCCGAAAGCAAAGCGTCCGCCCCCCACACCGTCTTCCCCTCCGCCTGATCCCGTCCTCCTCGAATGTCCAGAGCCCAACTGCTCGAAAAAGTACAAGCACGCGAACGGTTTGAAGTACCATCGGTCGCATGCACATGGCTCGCCCGACGACGACGATAAGGACGGCTCGAGTTCTGAACTAGAAGAGCCGGCGACGGAGCCCGCGTCGCCGGCCCGGCCGCCGTCTGCGCCTGCAACGCCGGCCACGCCTGTCAAGTCGCCCACTCCAGCCAAGTCACCTGATGCTAAGGTGGACAAGTCGCCGGAGAAGTCACCGGAAAAGCCGGAAACGGATGCAGAGTCTCCTCAGCAGCCGCGGTTCCCGGAGGAGTTCGGGCCGACGTCGGAGCCGCCCGCGGCCGCCGACCGGCCACAATCGCCGCCACAACCACCCGCCACGCCGCCTGACGCTCTGCCCACGCTACAGCCTACACAGTTTAAGGTACACATTATTACGTGCTTGAACTCATTACATTGAGCAGACATCTGCTGGATCAGGTATGATTGACGTATGATTATTACGCAGGTGAAGCCTCGCTCGGCCTTGATGGCTGAAGAGCGCAAGTCGACGGAGTCTCCGGCGGAGGAGTCGCCGGGCAAGCGGCGCGGGCGGCGCTCTCCGACGCCGGGCGTGCGGTCGCCGGCCTACTCCGACATATCGGACGACGCCGCGCCGCCGGACGCGCCGCCCGAAGACCCCGCACACAGACCCTTCCCGGTTTATCATCAGGTACTAATTGTAGCTTCACAAGTAAACAGATCAAATATAGCATCATAAGCGACTTGATTTGAGTAGAGGTTATTTTTGCACGTACTAAGAAAGCTACAACACGAGAAAAAAAAAAAATATTTTTTTTAAGACTGCATTTTAAACAAATTTTGATATAACTAACAGCGTCAGTAGTTTCTAGTAGACTGAACTGTTCACTATACTCATCTCTAACGAGATAAAAACTTCAGACTTGGCTATTGTTACCCTACCTATTCTAAAGTTGAGAAAAGTACTTAAACCGAAAGTTTTATTCTGTTAAAAGGAGCGAAGTAGAGCAGAGTACACTAATCTTGCAGTAGCGGCTTGGCCCGCAAACATGCGAGCCCATTGCCACTTACCAACCAACCCTATTTCGGTAAATTGAGTTATACAACACTACTTGCCAAATGAGTCTGGAAGAATGATTCATCATGATGGAACCTTGAACTTATGTGAACATTGATGTTTCAGTACTATGGTCAACCGTCATATATGCCGCCTTCACATCCCCCCTCCGCGCCCCCTCAGTCTGCCGACAAGGGCAAGGAAGACCTCTCGAAAGGAGACCCTAAAGCTGATCATAAAGTAGGTTTCAACCACTTGCTGTTTCAATTATATTTAACTCTACATTTTTAATTAAAAAAATATTAACAAATCCGTTATTTTTGTAGGACGGTAAACCCGACAACGGTCCTCAAAAAGTGTTACCCCAGCACTTCTACCCTTACAACTACGTTCCAAACTTCCCTTACAATGTGGAAGCGGGCGGTCCACCTCCTGGACCACCTTTAGAAGACAAGAGCAAAGACTCGGACCGGTCTAAGACGACCCCTAGTCCTCTAGACAAGAGCAAACAGAGGCCCCCGGA
This sequence comes from Plusia festucae, assembly GCA_950381575.1. Classification (NCBI taxonomy): domain Eukaryota; kingdom Metazoa; phylum Arthropoda; class Insecta; order Lepidoptera; family Noctuidae; genus Plusia; species Plusia festucae. Next base: position 3,941,577 of record OX494447.1, read on the forward strand.
TGGGAAGGAGAATCCTGCCAGGCCGAATGACAACCATCAAATACTGAAGGAGAGTATCGAGATGAAGGCGCAGATGGGACCCTACGCCTTCCAAAGACCACCACATGCGAGGGAAGAGGAATTAAGAAGGTAGGTGTTCTCAGTTCTTATTTAGATTATGGATTGATTTTATAATAATATTTTTTTATATTGGCCTGCAGAGGGCCAATAGTGTCAGTATAAAAATATATATGTGTAGCATCTACTACAAAATGGTTGTAGTGTCACGTTTAAGTGGTGGAAATCATCACAATGCGTCGCCATTCCTCCCGTAGTAGCTTGTCTCATCGAAAACTACAACAACGTTTATTCAAAAAGCAATAATTCGCTTCCAAATATAACGAGCTTAGATCAGAGGAAAAAGGAAGGGAACTTCCACTTTGAAGTTTAAAAATACTTGCCATTTATCGTGAAAACAATTCGCCAATTTGAATAACAAAGCAATAATTCGTTTCCAGATATTACATGAGTTTAGATCAGAGAAGAAAGGAAGGGGGCGGCGAGGCGAAGCCCCCCGGGCTGGCGGCGGGCGCGAGCGGGCCCGCGCGACCGCCGCAGCCCGCGCACAAGCTGCCCGCCAAGGACAAGGACGATAAGCCCAAGGACGAGGTCAAGGTGAGGATATATTATTTCACTTTTGGCATACTATGTATAGATGAGTTTTTTTATAGTAATTTTGAGTTGGTCAGTCACCTCTTCAGAAACCGATGATAAAGTTCTTTGACTTCATCCTAAGCTATGTCAGAATTCTTAACGACTTCTAAAGATCGAATTATGACATTCGAGACCAAGGGCTAACCTATTTTCCGTGGCACAAAGGGGTTTCGTTAAGACTACAAATGGTCACCCATCCACTGCATTATCTGACTGCATTATCGTCAACCATACGAATTGGTCATGAGCTGAATTAAAAGTTCTTTGACTACAACTCCATAACTTACCAAGCGAACCTCAATTACAACACGGTATTTGAGATGTACAAATTTTGTCTGAGATGGAGGTAATCGATCGGTTGGTTGCACCTGCAGGTGAAGCAGGAAGGGCAGAAGCCGACGACGGAGACGCAGGGCCCGCCGCCGCCGCCCACGTCGCAGTACTACCTGCCGCCGTACATGCAGGCGGCGCACTACGGCGCGCTGCCGTTCGAGGGGGTGTACCGCGCGCCGCTGTCGCCCATGCTGGTGGGCGGCTTCGGCGGCGGCTGGAGCGTGCCGCGCTACCACGCGCCCGAGGACCTGTCGCGCGCGCCGCCGCCCAAGCTCGACCTGCTGCCCGGCGCGCCGCCGCCGCACAACAACTTCGCCTACGCCGCCGCGCCGCACAAGATACACGAGCTGCAGGTATGCCCACGACACATTTCTTCTGTTCATAAAAGAACAGAATAAATGCTCATATTATTTTGGCGGTATAAAGCGCCCGATGTGAATTATTACGATACTTATAATAATAATAATAATAAATGTGGACAACATCACATACATTGCTCCGAATCCAATGTAAGTAGCCTAAGCACTTGTGTTATGGAATCTGAGACAACGAAGGTACCACAAACACCCACTGGTCTGTAGATAACTTTATGTAATTGACCGAAACTGGAAACGGATTTATACACCTACTCGGTCTCTAAATTGCGGATTTTACTTATCTATACTAATATTATAAAGCTGAAGAGTTTGTTTGTTTGAACGCGCTAATACTGGTCCGTTTTCAAAAATTCTTTCAGTGTTAGATAGTCAATTTATTCAGGATGGCTATAAGCTATAGGCTATTTTTTGTCGCCCATATGGGTGGAGCCGAGCAAAAGCTAGTATATTATATTTTGTCAGACCAGTACTCGACCACGCAGAAAGTGTTGTCGGTGGCGTTGTAAAAATTTAACATGGTAAAATTCATAGACTGTTTTGTATGCATCTGTCAGGTTTCTCATCAACGATAGATAGGTATTCAACATTTGTGTGAAGTATTTCACTTGCAAACACATCAAAGTAGTCGACAAAACTTGGTGATACATCTCCGTTTTTGATAGATCGCCGGGTTGCGTGGCCCCCTTAGACAAGGTACATTTCGACAAGCGCTAGCGATGATAAAAATCGCTTAAAATGTCAATAAATGTATGGAAATGGCATTTCTCTTCGATAAGTCACATGACTCTGACTTGTCACTTTCATACATTTGAGCGATTCGATCAGCGATAACGATTGTAGAAATGTACTTTGAAAACATACCCTTTGCCACTGTATATTGAACCGGTATAAAATGAAGTGGACTTGTCGCAGGAGCACGCGAAGTCCCCGCAGAACAAGCCGCGCGCGGAGGCGCCGAAGGAGCCGGCGCCGTCGCCGCGCTCCCCGCGCTCGCCGCCGCCGCAGCGCCACGTGCACACGCACCACCACACGCACGTCGGCCTCGGCTACCCGCTCTACCCGCCGCCCTACCCCGGTAACACCACGCACTCACAACACAACCCGGCCCAGTTATTAGATCCCCAGTTAACTCAACCAAACTAATGGTTTTTCCATCAATTGTTGGTCTATCAAATGGTCAAATAAGTTGGCAAGTTACAATGAAAATTTTGAATTGATGAATAAACGCGTTCTACCGAAAATTGAAACCACTAGTTAGCATATTTAACCATTGGTTGAGTTAACTCTGATCAAATAATGGGACTTATAGAGAGACACAATACAGACTTGTAGAATTTTCTTTAGAATCAAAGCTTACTTCACTGTGGTCGACGATCACTATTGGTTAACTGCATGTGTCAGTTTGTTGCACTTTTTGTATTTCATGCATCGCGTGCTCCACCATGGCACACGGTATGCTATGCACGTGTGAAAAGATTAGCTTTGTATAAAAATGGTAGTGGTAACATCAACAACACCCACGGCCACGCTAGGCATAAACCATACAAACAGCTAACAACGGACACATACAGCTAACGCCTTACGCCACATTTTTCATGTAGAATTTTTGTCTTTTTTTATCTTTTTAGAAACAACCCAATTTTTTATAAGAACTCTATAACATTACACAAAATAGCGCAGTGACTCGATATAAATGACAGCAAGTGTACTTGTGCTCCCTGTATGTGCTACATATTTCCCTTTACTAACCATAATGTCTAGAAATAGAGTAGCTATGACACCATTGTTCCCGTTTCTCTATTGTCATAACTGCACGTGGGCGATTATACGCTCCTATTTGTAAAAGCATTAACCTTATTTCATCGTATGTGTGCATATTGTCTGTAGTAGCACATGTTTTGTCCAACAATACAATCCTCGATTCCGTCCACTCTACAGGCCGCGTGCAATAATGTGTTGTGCTTGGTTGCAGGGGCCCGATAGCACACGGCGGAGGAGCGGGCGAGCCCCGCCCGACCCGTGTAGCTATCGTAGAGGGACGTAGTCGCGGTAGTGGGTACAGACTACAGAGACAGTAATGGCAGGTTGTGTTTTGCAGCGGCGGCCGTGCTGGCGAGCACGCAGGCCGTCGTCAACTCGTTCCCGACGCCGCCCAAATGAGGGCCGCCGCCGCCGCGCCCGCCTAGCTCTATGCCAGTAGCCATAATGAAACACTGTGATCTCGCGTAACCCATCTTGTGTATGTGACGTGCGCTTTGAATGTTATAGAATGTGTCCGGACATAGTTACCTACTAGTTGCGAGTGTTGTGTTCTCGGCACGTGATGTGAACGTTGCGCGGGCGCGCGAGGACGTCGCGCTCCGCCACTCTTCTTAGTTTTATATGTTTACTAGTGGAAGCACAAACTAGTTTTGTACATATTAGTGTTATGTGTAAAGTACCCTACGATTGTTAGTGTTCCATAAGGGTTATGTAATATAAACATCGAATTTTCCGATTCTCCCTCTGGGCATTGTACTGATGTTTGAAGCCCCGTGTCTAAATGTATATCATTGCGAATACAGCCTAGTAAGATCTTTATTTATGATATCTGCATTCCACAAAACGAAAGCGAGCGTATCTAGTTTTAAAGTATAATGTTAATTAAAATGTAAGTAATATAGGATAAGTTTAAAGGCGTCAATGTGATCATTACAATATGAGTCGTAGCGTGCACAAATCGTACTCTGTCTCGATAGTGAAGAATGACTTATTATTATATAATGTAGAGAGCATCCTATAGATTCGTGGAGTGTTTGGACATCGCTGTGCGTGTATGTATGTCTGGCTTTTAATCATAACTGTAAAAATCTCATAGTCCGATATTGTCAGATACAAGGGATTAGGGTTTCTGTACTGTACAATAGGTAACGAGTGGCATTCTCCTCTGTTCGACGACAATATTATTTCCTTGCATTTAAAGTACCATTGACTTCCTAATAGAATGACTCGGCAGTCGGCGAGAATGTAATCTATTGTTTCATAAGTAGTCTTCCAATTGGTTAACTTGGGAAAATCTTAATTGTGTTGAAGCAACTATTTTGTATTTTAATTATGTGACGATATGATTGTTATTTAATTTGTAACTGTACACTGTGTGTATCGTGTGGCGACGATTCGACTGAGGGAGGGAGAACGAACCATGTCGATTGCATTTCAAGTTTAGTAGAGAAAACATTTATAAACACATTTTAGAGAATTACATAAAGAATATTTGTAGTAATACGGTATTATTTTCATGACATTTTAGTCAATGTACGCGCGTACCTGTTTCATAAAGAATTATCAAAAAAACAATATTTTGTAGAAAATACGGGGCCTAAATACCTAAGTTTATATGATGTAAGTGATTCATGTCTGTGACGAGGAATTTTGGATAACCAGTGAATTATATCTTGTTATAAAGAACTGTTGCTTAAAAGCAATTATCTACTTACGTAATAATAATTTAAACTGCATAAATTATTAATGCGCTACTGTTGATTGTGACTTATCAATGTTAATTTATCTTTGTGAGAGGTTAAATAACACGATAGAGACCAACAGATAATTATGGTGAACTCATAATCACAATCAACAACTTAACGACTCTCTTTCCAATAACTCAATAGGAAAACAAACCTGTTTACAAAAGTCACATTCATGATAAGTTGATATATTTTCAGTGGAATTTAAAATTTATGTAGTCATTATTTTTTGCTCGTTGGAGAATATTTTAATCTTAATTGGGTGATTAATTGATGTGAGAATGTAAAGCTATACATAATAAAACTGTAAGAGCAAATGGTGTTAGAGTGTGGGCCTACATACAAGAGCTCTTTGACAAGCAATGAGCACAAGACCGTGATAATCAGCTGTGATTAACGCAACTTTAAATCTGAGGTATCAACCATCGGAGCGTTATGTTGATTTGTTACTCGTATGAAGAGGCTCCTACACTGTCACCGCTCTGTATTCAGTTAGGGCTTAGTAGCAGTATGCCGTATCTCGCGATACGAGGCAAATATTTTAGGTAATAACCGAGATGCGATCGTTTAGTTAATTGAGCGTGCATGCGATGCACTGCGTGGTAGCAAAGTTATGTATGTTGTGTGAGCCGTATCGGCCGCGTATTGCAGGTCACGTGTAGCGTGTACCAGGAGAGCATGGCAGGCTGATGATCTCAGGATGCGAAGCGCTCGGTGCACTGTCGACGCATAGACTGATCGATCTTTTCGTTTTAACCCCGTTCGACCACGAACATTAATTACGCTTTCATTAATTTTGTACCAGTGGCGACTTGGTATAAAACATGATCATTGTATTTATAATGTATCAATATATAAATGAACATTTGTGTATTTTTTTTTTTGATGTAACTAAAGCCAAGTTTGATTTTACTTAGAAAAGAATTCGAGACGTTGAAAAAAAGGAATAATAAAGATAAATTATTTCTTAAAAAATGTGTTTTATTTCCTGCTAAAAATGTCAGTAAAATTAATGTTAAGCTTATTGTCATGATTACATTATGCTTAAAGTTACTGTATTTATGACTAGTAACAGAATACAAAGCTAAAAAAATATACAATTTGCTTAATATACAGGTACTACAGGGCGATATAATATGCGATTAAATTACAAATAAAAACAGTGCGAGATACTAACGTGCAAGGTAACTTAAATAATGCACATGTTAAGTGTTAAAGCTTAAGTTAGAACTACGAATAAATTATTCAAAATACTGATTACTAATGTAAATCTAAAATTATGCGAAATGTGTTATAATAATTTATGTGGAATCATAAAAACGTCGGTAGTGAGTGTTGAGTTATAGCTACTACATATTACATAATTGTAATTGTGAGGTGTGGGCGAAGCCAACAGTTATGAAGCGAACTAAATTATTATTGTAAAGTATAAGATAAATATTTTTGGTTAAAAGATTTAAAGCTATGAATATTATTGAGTAATTACTTCTTTAAATTTCTTTATTTCATATAAGTTGCATGTACAATAAGTTATATGACATGAGTCCATACAGTCAATTTGGTGACTTAATGGATGCCTACACAAGAAAACCTGTGTCATAGGTATACTTATTATTATTTAAGTTTTAAGATTAATTTAACTGCAAGTTTTTTATTATTGTAAATTAAATCTTTTTCAAATCACATTTAATAAATAAGTTCCAAAAACATCTCATCGAAAAAAGCAATGTCCATACAAAATTCATTACATTATTTTTTTAGATATCAGATACAATATTTCATCTAAAATAAATTACAGGTACTGTATTTATAATTCTGTTGGCTCCACCATATTCATGAATAATTCTTTGGCCTCTCATTTGTAACAGTAAGGAATACTCATGGTAAAAACTAAATACATTAAAGCTTACAGTTAACACTACACTAATTAAAAACCAACATTTACATAAAAGTAGTTAAGTTTCAAAATAAATAGTGTAAAAATTTCATTTAATTTAACGCAAGAACTTCATCACAACCAATTTAAAAATATTGTAGGTAACCTACATCAGTCTAAGTCGTCGGGTCTGAGCTGTCGCTCGCCTTCACTGAGGAATATAAGCATGGCTTTGTATAGGAGGTATAGTCCAAGCATGCGTCGTTCTTTCAGCGGCCAGGAGGCAACTACCCCGTAATAGTTCCCAACTTTGAGGTTCTTCAAGCTTGTAATACCCAGGGCATCGATCATCGCGGCTTCGTAAGTGTAAGCTTCAGCCGGGATAACGTTCTGAAATATATGTAGACAAACAACACCTACTTTGTCAGACCAGATGTCGAGGATATGTTGCACTTTCTTGTCTTTGGATGTTTTAAAGTCCTTCTTCCATAATGTTAAAGCTTGGTATAAATGTGAGTATGGTCTGGACCGCTTACCTGCACAAGAATAAATAACATTAGTATGTTATTGGTATTTATTAGTTGTATTAACAGGGGTAAGGTGATTTTAACTATGATTCATGAGAATAATCAGGAAATTAAAAATATATCAATGACTTGTAACTTAAGTTTTTAACTTTTTAGCCAGAATGTCAAGCTTATATTAGGTATAGTAAAGTTTCATCAAAATCCGTTCAGTAATTTTAGCGCTAAAGAGCACCTCACAGGGTTTCACGTTTATCATACTTAGGACTTACCTTTACCAACATAGAAGATGGAATTAACAAAAGTAACCCAAGATAAATGCTTGTTCTGTTTTCCCGCCTTTATAGGCAGGTTGTCTGTCATCCGCGGGTCCAGCAATAAGTACGTGAAGGAGGTTTTAGCGGTGCCTTCCCGCCATTTCTTGTTGGTATCCGTGAAGTTATCCCGCGCTTTTCTTTCTAGTTCCATGTATAATGTGAGATCATTCATCCAGTCGCCAGCACGCAACGATTTCTCTATTTCAATGCTGTACGCTAGAATTTATAGAATAAAGTTTTACACATAGTTCGTTCGTTACAAGTAGTTCATTTTATTTGTGACTGTTGACGACGAAGCTGCTAACTCAAATTATTACTTCTCTTTATCTCCGAGTAGGTAGGTATTATATTGTCATACCTCTATTCAATAATAATTTAGCTCCTACTTTACTTGTAAATTTTAACATAACCATTGTTATAAATAATATAAAAAAATACTTAAAAATAAGACAATAGGTCCAATTTACTGACTGACATATGAATCAGTGACATTTTTAACTCATTTTCTTTTTATTAAAAATGACAGTAATTATAATAAGTTTCTTGTAAGTTTATTTATGGCAGGTACAATCAATACCAAAATTAATTAATATAAAGATGAATGTTAATTAATCAAATGTCAAACATCATGTTATTCAATGTGATTAGTGGTTCTTCGGTCCACCGATCACAGTTCAGATTAGTTACCACCGCTGATGAATTTATTCTGTTGTCTCTAAACAACAGAATAAATTCATCAGCGGTGCTGATGACCAGGGGATTTTCTATAACGTCTTATAAATAAATGAAAGCGCGCTGCACGCATGAAAAAGTGTCACGTTCCACCTGAGCCGAGCGTTAAAGCGAGAGCGCGAAACAAGCGATAGAGAGGCACGATCGGCCTAAGGCGTAAGCGTTCGGCTTGTGACGCATCTTTCCTCTTCCACTCCATCGGCCGAGGCGTTCGAGTAGAAAAGGGACAGTACATTATTCATCAATGTTTTCCTAAGACGTTATCATGTAAAATGACCTTCCATTAACCGACTTTAAAGACAACTAATTTTTTTGCCATTGTAAATATAATAATAATATGAGATATGCTTATATTATAATGTCTACTAACTTTAAAAAGAAGGTATACTCACTTTTCTTCGGCTTGTTTATATTTAATCCTTGTAAGTTATCACTGAGAGCTTCAACATCCTCTTTAGGCCCATTCTTCAAAGCTTGCAATTTCTTCAGATATAAGTTTCTAGTCGTATCCTGGATTGGCCCAGGGGTAAATCCTAGCCGTACCAGCTCATTTCTAAGGGTGTTGTCATCGTATTTAACTGATGCTGGAAGTGAAGATGCCACAGAAACGATTGTCTGGTCAGGAGTTACATTCTCTGCACCTTCGTCATATGGAAGCCTGGAAGAGCAAATCACTGATATTATATGTCCAGCTTATTTATATACATAAAAGAAAGTATGGTTTATACAACACATAACTCGATAACGAGTGTACCGATTTTCACAATACTTAATTTGTTGGATAAGTCTCCAACGAGAACTAAAAAAAATAATTATGTTCACGGGAACTGGGACTAATTACGCGGGTGAGACCGCGAGATGCCGCTAGTGTTAAAAAATAAGTTACGATTCTATTGGACTGTTTAAACATACAAACTCAATATTTAACTTTTTATCATAGCTGTATGTTAGGCAATTAATGTTTGCTGTTTGTAATATTTCCTGTGCTCAAAAATTTAACAAGTTTGTAACTTGAATTTGTGATTGAATTCCGTTTCCATGTCTACAGGCAACTAAGTTCTAAGAACACACCTGTTGTTAACATCTTCGAAGTTATCATATATATGTATATTATGTACACTCAGTTCGCAATAAATAATTTGTATTGAATGTCCCACGGTTATGTGAGTCCACCCACCAAACCTAATCATCAGACAAATTTTGTACTTTTTAAATCTCTGACAAGACACAAAATGATTTGATGTATAATAGTTTTGTAACAAGTAACTTACACAACAGGCGACACAAGCAGCCTTTTTTCAATTAAAACAACATCTTCCTCTCTGTCTTCATATTTATACTCTTCATGTACATTTGCTAGAATTATACTGCCACCGGAATAGTTACTGCTAACACCACTACTGGCTGATGATCTCCTGGTATTGCCAGCAACATCCACCTTCCCACACAACCACTCATTGGTTTTATTCTGTGCAACTGCTAACACTTTGTCCAACTCTTGTGAACAATCACTTGAGATCAAGCTACTTGTATTTTTTGTGTGATTCTTCTTTTTTAAACTAGTCTTTGAATTATAATTCTTATGTGTAATGTTACTTGGTGAACCGGGTAAAGAGAAATTCTCATACACAGATATCCTGTGGTTCAATCCGTTTGAGTTGTCAATGGATTTACTCTCGTCAGAAGTTAATTGTAACTGTTGTATACCACTTATTTCTAATCTCTTTGAAATGCATGATTTAAAGCTTGTGTTTTCGTCACTAGAGATCCTATTTTTAGTGAGATCAAGGGTGATATTCTCTGTGAAGTCTAAACAGGTACTTTTCCAAGGGGCAGACTCATCGTCTATGAGATATGTATCCCCTATTATAGTTGGGTAGAGTTTATTGATAGCCAAACTGTTGTTTGCACACCAATCATTGATCAGCTCTGTCTTTCTAATAGGAGGAGCTTTGTCTTGGGTATTTTCGTCAATGATCGGCCCATATTCGGCCACAATTTGATTGGTTGTCAATAGTACTCTCTCTGAAAAACATTTTAAATTAATTACTACTTAAACTTCAGTATAATAAATTCAAATATAGAATACTTCAAAGATTCGAAACAAAAGTGGTTTGTTCCATATTCAAGCTAACAGAATCTATCACAGTACAATATAAAGAATTGGAATGCATTTGTTTTTTGTAATAAACTAAGTACTCATTATTCATTTTCTATCAACTTACCTAAATCTAAAGTGTAAGCACACTTATGTCCAGGAGAGTCGTCAGTCTGGTCTATTACATTATGTAGATAGTCAAATACTTCCCACTGCTCCTCTCTAGTAGCATAGTCAAACGCTGAGTGTCCATCTAAGTCCCGTCGCGATGGGTCCCCTCCGCAGCCTATCAGAAGTTTCAGATTATCTAATCGGCCCCATATTGCAGCTATGTGAACTGGTGTTACCCCATCGTCATTTCTAAAAATAATACAAAGATTTGGTAAGTACAAATTATATATTTTTTCATTACCTTAGGTAGGTATTGACATAATATTTAAATATAGTTTTATATAACAACATTAATTATGTTCTAAATTATACTACTAAGTATTATATACTTTTTTATTACCAGTGTCCCTCCCTCTGTTGGGCAAATTTACACTTACAGATGCTAATCTTTCCTGTATTTTATCCAATTGATTTTGGTTTTGTTTATTATAGAATTACTTAGATTATAAATTATTCCATACCCTAAATTAGGATCTCCTCCATTTTTCAGAAGCAACTCAGTGCATTTCTTGGACTTTTCAGGTGGTTCAACACCCACAGCCAAGTGTAAAACTCCAATACCTTTGCATGGTATTATCTGATTGATTTGTATTCGTGTTTCTTCAAGAAAACTTTCCAAGGATCTGCAAGTAATTAAAAAGTTATAAAATTTAATTTTATGAAAAGCTTATTTTTATTCAGTAGGTATATTAACTTTTGTGTGTGGAACTTAATTACACCATGATAAATATTTATACAAGGAAAAAGGACCTAATTAGCTTTGATAAAAACCTAGAATAGCTGGATGGTTTTTCCACATTTTGTTTAGAGAAATTTTATTATTAGATTCCATTATAATCAAAGTTTGCAGAAAGAGATACAATATTATTAAGCAATTTAATGCAATGTTACAATTAAATTACAAAAAAATTGTAAACTCTGGCTATTCCTTTTTTAAACAGAATTCTGGATTCAAGTACCTTGAAAATTATTTTGGGTGTAATCTAATTTATTTCATAATATATTATGTTAGTTGAAATAACAGAAATATGGATTATAAATTACACATGCTATGTAGGTATTGCACATTTTGCATACCAAAAAAATGTGGTGCAATAATCTCTGTGGGGGGTAGGATACAATGACAAATATTGATGAAGAAATTACTGAAAATAGCAAAATTAAAAGAAAGGCAGCACAACATAAACTTGAAATCGTATTTAAATTGCGGACAGATGTTCATTGAATTAAGTAATACTTAATACGGGTTGCCGAATTCTGGTCTCAGCGAACGGCAGGTGCGCGCAGACCAGTTTTGTTATTGTTACACAAAGTTCAGTAGTTAGAAGTTAATAAGAAATTTGGCACATACCTTTCTGTTCCATTTTGGATAATATCATATAACTTGAAAAGCTCCTTGTACGCCGTACCCATGATATTTGAAAGTGAACTGTGAATTAGTCATCAACTTCCTTTCGCGTTGTTTCCTGCCTTTGTAACAAGTTATAAAACATTGGCATTGAAATGTTTTATCAAAAACGTTATGATAATGTTAATCCTCATTATCGTTACATCAGAGCTGTACGCGCACTCCACAGTTCCACTTATCTGTTGTTTTTTGTTTATAAAAAATAAATTCAAATTAACGTCAACTTAACACAACTTTTGTTTACGTTTGGTAGATGTTCCGTTCTACGAACAAAGTTATGCGAAATTTTGCGTTCCGTTTTACGTTCTTAAACGCATTCGGGCCCTTTGTAATTTTATATTTTTTTATGTGCAGTATATCCAGCAGCTATATTTATAGACTAATGAAACATTTTTTTTTAGATTACTTATGTATTAAAAATTAGGAAACAGTCGTTTTAGAAAGGTTTTTAAATTGGTATAGTGCATGCAAGTAACAAGTAGTCAACAAAGATGGCGCTGTAAACATCATCATTTTGATAAGTTTTTTCGAGTTGCAAACCAATACAGAGTTTACATCAATTTATTAAATTAATTTTATGTCTATGAGGTGTGTAAAAAAATATTCATATTGCAAACAAATATGTATATACAACACTTTATTATAATCATACGGGAATAAATTTAAAAAACATCACACCTGAAACAAAGAGAAAATAATAATATGAATACCTATTTAAATATATTATCTAAATAATAAATCGTGCTTCGTCCATCTAATTACTTACCAGTTGCTTTTATACGAAGCGTTAAGTTTTCGTTTTGTTCCAAACTATGTTCCTTCTCTGGGTTGAATAGATCCTGTAAATAAAAACATACAAAAATATACATAATCGAACTTTGACATTACGGTTTTGTAATAGAGCTGTCATTAATAATAATAGAGTTTTGTGGGGAAATGTACCTACTGATAAGATTTTAAGAAAATAATTCTTTAAAAAAAATTGAAAAATTCCACTGATGTGCCGTCGACTATACCTGATTTCAACTCATGATGATGGTGTTTAAAATCAAAATGAACTCATACAGACTTGTCAATTTTTTTTTGCCGTTTTTATATACAGGCATTTTTTATATATGTACTATATTAGGTATATATATATATATTTTTTACATATTATATGTACACTTGTTTATTTATTTAATTTTTTTTTCTACCTGAACAGTGAAGTCCTTTTGAGGAAGTTTCATCTCTTCATGAGTAAAAGTGGCTGCAGTGGGTTGGTCGTGTCGGTTCACGAATGCCAGCGCCCGTGCACCACCCGATAACTTTCGGTGCCAAATCTCCAAGTGTGGACGCTGTTCACATTAAACCAGACATAATTTACAGTCGGTTAAGAATCAAATGATAAAATGAATATGAGTAATATAAAGAATAATTCCTGCCTCACCTCATCATCATCTCCACTTCTCCAGACCCTCGATCCCTGTATCCCCAATTTATCTTGATTGATTGCGATGACCTCACGATTGAGCAGAATCTGCTTGAACTCCGAAAGCAGGCCGTCGAGTTCTACGCTCATCATCAGAGGAGCTGCCAGGATTGACCAGATTGCCATCTGCACTTCTGCCTGGTCTACTGTGAGCCCAGAGTTTCCTATCACCAACTGAAATTTAAATATTTAGAATTAGAAGTTGGAAACATGAAAATGTATTTGTATGAAATTTGCAAATGGGGGTAAGGAAATTTGCTTTTAATTCTAAGCAAGATTTCTAATAAGTAGAGTTAGTTGTAAACTTCGTTCTTGACATTATTAAATAAAAGTGGTACTTTGCTCAAGCTGCACACAAATTTTCGATCTCAAGAGAATCCGAGAAGAAGAAGAGTTTTTGACCTTCGGCTGACAATATAACAGTCATTATATTAAAAAAACGTTACATCATATCTCAGTATCAAACAAACAAAAGGGAAAATGGAAGTCTGGACGTAAGTATAAAGAGCTGCAAGAGCTAGCACAAGACAGATAAAAATGGAAGGAGCTGCACCGACAATAGACTTTTTTTTCATCATTGTCACCAATTTAAGAGCTCAGCTCTAAAACTGATGAAAAAAATCGTGCAAGTTGAAGTGAATCCATTCTTTATAACTACAGTATATACAGTCAATAAAATACCTATTGACCCCAAACTGCCTAACATCAAAACAGTCCAGTACATTCATCAGCTGTGACTGTTTAAACGACTCTAGTATGGCATGGTAAAAAAGTAAAGCTTTCTTTAAATTTTACCATGTCAGGGTCGTTCCAATGTCCAGGGCCTGCGAATGGCGCCAGTCGCTCCTGGTTGTCTCCTAGCCAGGTCATGGTGGCCAGCACAGAAGACCAAGAGTTCCTGATGTCATACCAGTTCCGCCAAATGTTGCAGTTCTCCGACACCGCAGTGTAATTTGGCTGTTTTCAAAATAACAATTTGTTGAACTTTTATTAGTGGGTCTTTTTACCAATTTAATATTATGGATGTTAGTATAGCGAGTTTCTTTCTAGCAAAACAACAGACAGTCCCGCTTACATCTACTATGTGAAATATATATTACGTACGCGAACATTATTGACTTCTTGGAAGAATGGCCAGCTACAGGCATACAAAACGGGTCTACCAGTGGCGTTTAGTAGTTGACCAAATCTAGGATACCCTGGAACAAATAGCTAAGATCTTATCTCTGATATCAAATCACCTAGAATGTTGGTAGACTTTATCATTTCAGAAACCTCTGAGTTTTTTATTGGTGACCAGTGAGGTGCCGATGCCGGTGACCAGTGACGGACCAGGTGAAATCGGATTACATATACGGTTAACCCGAGAGTAGGTAGTTCGAGAGCAATAATATACCTTCACTCATTCCGTTAATATCGGCGTAGCAGCCATCAACCTTGAGGTAGTCTATGTCCCATTGGCACAGTGTATCTGCATCGTACAGTTCATAGCCTTGAAGGCCAGGATAGCCTTCACACGTCTTCGTGCCAATGTCCTCGTACATTCCGAACTTCATCCCTTTACTATGGACCTGTGGTTAGAAGGTGCATCATTAAATAAATGCTTTTTTTCGTCTTTTGGTGTCGATGGACTCGAATCAATCGAGCATACTTTATAGCTCTATCAAATAAGTTTTGCATGTGGCTTTACACTGGCACTGCGATTGTGTTGGGTGAAAAATACCCATTGGACCAGATGATTTTTATTGAAAGGTCTTTGTTCTCCTGTAAAAGGTTACATTATTACTTTTTATTTGCTATCTGATGTACTTTTGATGTATTTGAGGTTAGACTCATAAGAGACCAGCCTTTGTGAAACCAAAAGTTTAAAGTAAAGTGCTGTGATTGGTTGATAGGCTTTTGGGTCAACAAAGTACATTCAGCTTAAATTGATCAGCCTTCATCAGAGGGTTAGTCAACCCTGACAGAACCTTAAATATATGTTAACGTAGTACTGTAGTTATCTTTGACAAGAGATAATATGCAGGCACTCAATAGAAGTAGGATTTCTATAGATACATTTATCTAAAAAAAAACAATATCAAAGCTCTTGTTTTACATTATAAACTCCTTTTACAACTTACGTAGTCAGCTAGTGCCTTCATTCCATTAGGAAATCTCTTTCTGTCTGGCACCAGTAGACCCTCAGGACTCCTCTCCCTCTCCAACCAGCAGTCATCAATGGTGATGTACTGGTATCCTGCCGCCACATACCCTTCACTCACCATCAGGTCTGCCATACGACGTATTAGCCTGTCACTGAAATGTATTAATACTTTCATATTTCAAACATATTATACTTACATAGGTATGATTTAAGGGTAAAAAAGGCGAGTTTTGGTTATTAATTATGGGATGATGACCTCACACCAACCTTATACATTCTTTCGGTCTAGCATTACAGTCGATGTTGCATCCAAATCTAAGCCACGACAGCCAGCCCATTGGAGGAGTTAAGGCCAGTCCATTGTTCAAAGCTTCGGTCGTGACCAGGCCACAAAGAACTATACATACAGCTTGTAATAACATCTGCAGAAGACAACACGGATTTTCATCATCATATCAAAGCTTCGGTCGTGACCAGGCCACAAAGAACTATACATACAACTTGTAATAACATCTGCAGAAGACAACACGGAATATCATCATCATATCTTTAAACGAGAAATTTTTATAATATGAATCTGGGAAACGGCTCCAACGATTTTCTTGAAATTTAGTATGCAGGGGGTTTCGGGGGCGTTACATCGATCTAGCTAGGATTCAATTTCAGAAAAGGTCCGACAAGACGAGCAATGCTCGGTCATCCAGGTACTAAAGTTAAAAAGAGAGAGATAAGGATAATTTTATTCGTAAATTGTATTAATTATACTTTCCTTGTTATTTAAAGACACCAGCTAACTAACGGTAGAGGGTGGACACCCAGATTTGAAAGTCTCTACCCACTTTTACTCAGAACAAATAAGTTGACAAATGCTCGATCTTTTATGAATGGAACGAGAACTTCGCCCTGCAGGTTACAGTTACAACTTCACACGAAAATATCCATGGATTGGCCATTATTATTATCCTTTCTATACTGTGTCCCCAGATATAAATAAATTGGCACTATTAAATCTGCAGTTTATTTTTATTCGGTTGGTAGGTATATAATTGATACATATTTGATACATATTTATTATTATATCGAGTACCTGTTTCTTTTGATTGATAATTGGTAAGCTCGAAATAATTTACCTACTGGAAAGCTAGTTTAATGTTGTTGGGAATTTATTTAGCTTACCTTAGATGTCCGTTGGACCATCAATTTATCCATCGGTCAATCAAATTATTAACTGAAGACACAACATAGACAACATTGTTAGATACATATCCAAACAGATACTGATTGGTAAGAAAACACAACAAACACAAGTAGAAGCGATGTACGTTCGCTGATAACCTTATGTGATTGACTGCGGTTGTAATGTTCACGATCTTATACATTTAATATAAATATAGGTATATGTTCCATTTCATATAATATTAATATTTACGTGTTCGACTGATTGCCTTGCTTTCGATTGATTTCTAGTAAACCTAAAATAGGCGCTTTAGAAACGTTAACTTTAAAAACTACTGACTCTAGGTGCGCTTTTCTCATTTCTATCTTGCTGCAAGGCAAAAGCCCTCTCTACCCTCCTCGATGTCTTTAGACACTTAAAGGGGCCCATCGGGTCGTTAGTTTGGACCATTGGTCTGATTGGGATAAGCAGCAATTTATAGATTTAATTAAATAATAGAATTATACTATCCTGAAATTAGCAATAAAAAGCATTATCATATAGAAGAGACCATTAATCACCACTGTTCACAGCGGGTTTGTTGCTTTAGATTTGTCATTTCTGAATTTTCCGAATACTTTTGAGATATTCATATTGATATGGTTAAAAATACTACCGGCTTATAAATGTCTCACTGCTGGGAGCAGGCTTCTTCTCATATTTACAAGCTTGTATGGCGGTTTGCGATTTTCCAGTCCAGGTTCCGGAATCCAAGTTCCTCAGGATGCTTGCCATGACCGATTGTAGAATGATTCACAATAGGTGAAGGAAATTATGAGAATAGTTT
Organism: Plusia festucae; assembly: GCA_950381575.1. Taxonomy (NCBI): domain Eukaryota; kingdom Metazoa; phylum Arthropoda; class Insecta; order Lepidoptera; family Noctuidae; genus Plusia; species Plusia festucae. The sequence continues at coordinate 3,959,232 of OX494447.1, forward strand.
AGTTTTAAACCTGCAACCTTGACCATTTGGGCACGACATTTGAAAAAAAAAAGATTCTTCTTAGTATTTTGTAAGCTTTTTTATCTAGCGTGTTGTTCCTTTGCTAGGAAAACGAGGGTAAAGGTGCTTGACGCTCTCATTCTTCTCTATCATTACCAAATGAGGAATAAAAACCTGGATGACCAAGCTTTGCTCGTCCTGTCGGACAAAATAGGAGTTTAGCTCATCTGTCAAGATGAACATTGAGCGATGTCAATCTCTGATTTCTCTGCCTTAGTCTTCGTTAAGTTCTTTGGTGAGAATAATAAATATTAATAGGATTTAAATTACCTTTCAATATTGCTGTTTGTTGATTTATTTTACCACTCATAACCCGATTTAAACAATGTTTTAGTAACACATAGTAAGCAATTAATTGTCGAAAGTATTTATCAACTACACCGTTAATAGGTTACTACAGAGTCAAGAAGCAAGCATATTTTATGGGCCATATTAAAATGAAATTTGTAAAATAACCAGAATTTGTTGCGAAACTGAAAATATTTATATACCATTAACAAAATAGTTTTATTTGCCATATGTAAATGAATGGTAAAAATACTATACTTACCTATTGCCACTAAAGTTTGAGACACTGCAACTTAATTTAACTTTGTGGTTTGATGCATATACTGCCATAAAGCCCCACGGTGGACGCCATCTGCATAACTGCTTCTGCTATATTTTTTATGCAGTATATATGTTATGGACCAAGTGATAAACTGAGCAGTATACATAATGCCCGGTCATTATGAAAAATGCCCAATATGAGAGTGCAATTTGACAATAATTATTCAAATAATCTAATTGACCGGGCACTATACATATTGCCCATCACCTCTTGGGCAGAGTAATACAAACATATTTAATTACTATTTTTTTATTGTTATTGTCATTTAACTTAAAATAAACTAAATATTAAAGGGGAATTATAAAACGAGCGATTAAAAAAAATCCTAGACTTTGTGTTGAAAACTTTTTGCCCAACGTCCGGTAGGTTTAGGTTAGGTTAATATGGTGACCCTTACGTGCACGAGGGCGGCGAGCGGAGCGAGCGGAGTCGCGGCAGCGACCGCCCCGTGCTGGAAAACCTTTCAAGCGATTCACCACTTTATGTGCGTTAAATATAGCTTTATTATCAAATTGCCCAACTATCATGTAGCAACATAATAATGACCGTGCAATGTGATAAATAATGAAGTTAAGATAGTAATTAATCATTTAGCCCGATAAAGCTAGACATTATTCATAATGCTCGTGCATTATAAATAATGCCCGCATTAATCACCTTGTCCACAACATATACATCAAATTTCCCGTTAACCTATCTATCAGTGTGAGTAAGTTCGGAACATTCTAAATGAGCACTCTTGAGGAATCTTAGGTTAAAGAGCTTGGTTATCGCAAGGAATTAAAAGTAGCTTGCCTCAGAAAAAGATAAAAAAAAATTGAAACCATTAGTTTAATCATTGGTTGAGTTAACAAGGAATGAAAAAACTGGGCCTTAGTAGATTGAAAAGTAACTTTGGTAGAGTCTTATACAGACGCTTATTCAGATGCTTTTTTTTCTTGACGTGGCAAACCATTCTGCGAACTCCTAGTAGTTTTACTATAATTTTTAAATATACCTACTAGACCTAGATATATTTGTACAAAGCTAGAAAATCCAAACTATTCAAGTGCGTCAATAAATCAATGCATGCATTACATACTTATAGGGGTTGATAACGTGTTTTATCTGTCCCAAATAGTTCAGATATTCACAATACATTTTTTTTGTATAGTTTTCAAATAACTTCTGACATACTTTCTATGTAAGTGCTTAATTACGTTTTCAATAATATGCAACGATTAGAACCACATCAAAGAGACAGCATAGACCTATTGATTTGAAGTAGATAGAACCTCAGCGAATAAACTATGCTACTGGCTTTTTTTAACAAATGTTAAGATAGCAGACTAATTTGTATGGATGTCAAGTGCTTACAAATAGATACATGTAACTTAGTACTGATTGTGTAACCAGGTTAAGTGTAAATTCTAAATAGTAAACCTTCACTATCTGATATCGGCTGATGTATGAAATAAATCTACATTTCAAGGCGTAAACTAGCTATGCCCCGTAGTTTTACCCGCGTAAGTGGGGCCCCCTTCATGTATTGTCGTCAATTGTCCATTGGTATTCATATTTTTTACGAATTTACAAGTCATGGATCATAAAGATCGTTCCACCCGTTCTCTGGTTATAAGTGTTGTAACAAACCCGACTTTGTTATAAATAGGTATCTATATATTATATATTGACTGCACGGATAGCCGAGTGGTATAGGTCACCACGCTAATTACCACTGTGCGCGACGTACTGCGGGTTCGATCCCTGCATGGGACAAGCATTTGTGTGATCCACAGATACTTGTTCCAAGTCTGGGCGTTATATTTTGTGCATGTGATTTGAATGTTTGTGAAACCCCCGCGACACAAATTTAAAATTCCTTAGTGCGGAGGCCGTTTTTTAAAAAAGATACATAGATTTCACGTTTACTTAATGGGATAATTAATTTTATGATAAATCATATAATATTCTTAACTATGTAAGTATCTTCTAATTAATATTAAAAAGAAAGATTAAACCGTAAGTAATAAAGGGGAATGTTTTCGTCATTATTTTTATTTTACAACATATTTACTAGCTACATATTTTTGTATAAATATGTAGCTCATTTATTTAAATGACAACAATAAAAATAATAACAATAGTTTAAACTGATGCTTTTAATTGCAGCCTAAGTACTGCAATTAAATAATTTCCATTTACTACTTAGAATACAAATAAGTGAGTAATGTACACTTGACCATACATTTATAAAAAATATTTATTTATTATACACACCTAAGATTAAACTAAAATAATTAAACAAAAAAGCGATATAGATGTTTTTTTTTTAATTATGTTTGCACGTATATTATATTGCTATAATTTTTTTGTCATTTTTCTATTTGAAATATTTTCTCATTTCGAAATAAACGATAGCCGTACTTTTTTTTTATATCATTAGTTACTGATAATATAGCGCTTGTTATTAATCTATTATCAGTAGCTTAAAATACTTAAAAGTATATTTTTTATTTTTATTGTGTAAGTACCAAAAATATTCTGGAAAATATTTACCATAGGTACTGGAACTTCGTTGTGGAATATGCTAAACAATTTATTATTCTTTATTTTTTTATGTAATAACCGAGCCTGATCAGACAATATAAACAAATACAACATTTTCTGCTTCACTGGAATAAAGTAATACATTCTTGTTGTTGTTTTGTAAAAGTCGATAACAGATTCTTTTGTTAAAGAATTTCTTTGTTATATATTATGTAATATCCATTTAAAATACATACTTCAAGTACTTGAGGATCAGGCCTATTCCACAGACAAGATAAGTGTTGTATTGACAGAAACGTTATCATTTCGCGCCCAAACAGTGTTGGGCGCACAATATAGTCTATGCGTTGCGGCTGTCCGCACGCCTTTGCCTGCAATAACTACACGAGTTGCTTTAAAAAAGTTGTTTATTTCTAATTCAAAAGTAGCAGTGAAAGGTAAGTCCAGAAAAGCTTTTGTTTTGAGCACCATTCTCTTTTTTTATTTTATTTTTAATATTAATATATATTATTTTTTAATTCTATCACAAAAACTTTCAAATTAAATTAGTCACTTTGAGCACTTAGTTTGTGTGAATTGAGTTAAAAATAATAGATTTAATAGGTTCAATTTACTATGTTTGCTAGAGAGAATTGATATTATGATTGACCCTATCGATTGATGTCATTAAACGTGGGTGTTAATTTCAACTTTAGGTCGTTCGATTCCCAGTTCGATAAGCGTATTTTCAAAAATCTATTAATATAGTTTTATTAAATTATTCCTTTTTGAATTGAAGGAATTTCCATTGAACCTAATTTGCAGTCTCCAGAATTTAGACATTTTTCCCTCCAGGTAGCATTTAAAAATCCAACCTTTACTTATTGTTATGTTTGTTAATATTTATCAAGGTAAATAAAGATCGTACAATAATAAAAATCCTTAATTAAAAGAAATCTGGAAAATTACATGTTGTAAATTACATAAATTTAATTTGTATGTAAATAAATTTATTATAACTTAAAAAAAAGGATGAAATAGACCTCATCATGCCCGGCCTTTTCCCAAGATATGTAGGGGTCCACTGCCAGTCTTACCGGATTTAGCTGATACGCGTATTTTACATAGAGCGACTGCCTGACCTCCACAACCCATTGCTGGGTAATAAAGTATACCATAGTAAGACTGGTTGGCGGAATTGTTATGACTTAACGACCACAGATCACTGTATTAACGTGCTTTCCGAGGCACGGAGGGGTCTCGGTATGTTTACAAATGGTCACCCATCCACAGACTAACCACGGCGAGTGCGGCCATTAGTATCGGTCAAACCGTACGGCTTCCATTTAGCCAGAAGCCCCTTCGATTAAATGAACCTGCCTGTTTTAATTATCAAAAACGAAAAAACATTTGTATTGCTTTTAAAATATTAATAAAAAAGAGCAATCAAGTACAGATGAACCAATTATCTAAGACAAAGAACGAGTTCTCTGTCACGCGAGGTGACGACCGAGTTAGAAGTAAAATGTCGCAAGATGACAAAAGCGGAAACAAAACACTAAGTAGCCAAGTAGTTATATTTGTAAGAGACAATTTATTTTCGTAACCCCTAGTGCTAACCTAAGTTGCTTGTAAAACACAGTATTCAGCTCAATTAGACCCCAACATAGCTTGGGAAAAGGCAGGGAGAAGGCTACGCAGACTTTGCACCAAGCGATAAAATAATGTTTTGCAAAAAATATGTTTATTTTTTTTTAACCTTAAAGACTTCAAAAGGAGAATGTATTTCGAATGTATATTTTTTTGTATGTTTATTACGTGATACTCTAGCAATCCAAAATTCTCAGAGATGGTACAGTAATTTTTTTGATCATAATCGTTTCATTACATTAGTTTTAAATCAAAATAATGTACCTAATTGGATTTTTTTTCAAAATTGCGTAGATTCTTAATTCTTTCGTGCAATTAAAGTCGGTTTTCTTTTTTACATTATGTGATCTCAATTATTGATATTTAGTCTAAATTCTTGCCCAATACATAAAACAAGTACCTATCCAGTATGTAAAAATAAAATACATATCTACTGGTTTTTTTAATTTTGCTGTTGGACTGGAAGCCAAAGCAAAATACTCAGATGTATAGGTATCATAGGATTCATAGGACTACGCAGAAATGTTAACATTGTAATTTGGTTATTCATCTAAGATTGTAATAATTAAATAACTACGAATACCTATACCCAAATAAATAACAAATCCTCGTTCCAAAGTGTCTTTTAATACTTATTTAATGTCTTCTAACAATTATAACCAAGTAGGTGTTCACTTAATTAACGATAAATGAGCTCATGTTATGTAGATCGGTAAATAAGTAATTTCTAAAATATGAAGGTTGGTCAACTTGGCAACAAGTCACTTAAACTTTTATCCTCGGTCTACAGTAACTTTATGCAAAAAAAAAACAAAATCATTTGTTCAAATTAGGCTACTATGTAGCACTTTTTGAATGACATCATAGACAGCACCCTGATTCATCCACCCTCATGCATGAGGTAAGTCACTTTGAGGGAAATAGTTGACACCAAGCTAGTCTAAATTGGTGCTCTCTCAGATATAGGTCCCTATTACAAGTGGCAGTAACCAACAGAGGCACTATTACACTAGACTAGGCTTTATAGAATAAAGTTTAAAACTAGACAAACTTGTACAGATCCAATTTTCTATGGCTTAAAATTTCGAACTTAGTACCCACTTACTGTACACATTTGCCAGTTTTATTTTATTCTACACTAGCTATTGCTTGCCGCTCGGCCCGCTTGGGCATCGGCTATCGCGGCAAAAAGTAGCTTGTTAAATGGGTTATCTGATATCGAAATATTTGTTGAAATTGGTGTAGAAGTTCCTGAGATATGCGCGTTCAACCAAACCAGCTCTTCACCTTTATAATATTGGTATCTATACCTACCTAGCTAAGGTTTTCGGCCAACAATTGACGTTTCGGCACTATATGCAGGCTTTATTATTATAATTATTCTACACACAAAGTATCTGACCCTATAACAATAGTGTACAACTCGACGCTATTGTAAAAACCTTGGGTCAAGGTTATCATTGCTTTGCTAGACAAGTACGTGACGATGGCAATTGGTTCATATTATTGGTAGTTATGACCTTCTGGTATGTCCTGGGTTATTTTTATTATAAGTACAACAGAATATAAGAATAAAAATGTGGCCCGTCCCGGCTGACAACTAGGTGACTTTATTAGTTACTTTTAGAAACATAAAATGTGTCAAATTTTATTAAAATTATTTTTTTAAGTATTACAGCCAAGCGTCTATTATTTCACTCTAACAAAGCCATATTTCGCAGTATTTACAATATCAAAAGGAATGTGAACTAAGAACACCTAAGTTACTCACACAGCTTATTGATTTTGTACAGTACTTATTATATTGCTGCATATATAGTATAGACTATTTTACAAAATGTCTTAACATCAGACTCACGTTAAAATACTAGCAAAGGTTCGATGGTTGAATTAGGAATGCTCTAGTCACTGTGTTTCATCCAAGAATGCGAAACTAAATCTTTATTACATGGATAATATATTCAAATTTAATTCTATACAGTCAACTGTCCCAATTACGAAGTAACAATAGTTGAATACATATTATAATGTATATTTTCCTTGAAAAGTATGTCTCTTCTCAAAATACATATTTGTTTTTTTATAAGCTTTGGTTTACACAGCTGTCGAGTGTCGAATCAGGGTATTGTAGGGGTCGATGACACCGCTTGGAGTTAATATCAGACAGATTATATCGAATTGATAACGTTTGAAGATTGTCGGCCTTTGTAAACATATTGACTGTTAAGTGCGTACTCTCGTCTTGAGATTATTTACATTTGAGTGTTCACACTACAAGGATAATAAAACGACATTATTTTCAAGTATTTATTTATACATTACACAAAACACACTATATAGTAGTAGTCTGGTCATGGGAAGGGTTATAAATGAATGTCTAACTGATAAGGATAAATAAAATAAATTTAACTTTGGTCCCTGTCGGACGCCAATAAGTCTTTCATATACATGATCAATTTTAAGATTTCGACTTATGTTCTTTGAGATAAGTTGTTCAGTTTTATGAACCTGGTTACCTCTTAGAACATACGCACTCCTTTTAAATGAATCCTGTATAGCTACGATGGTCAGAATACCTTTAGGTAACAAAATACATATCCTATTTGTCTCTACAAAGACCTTGCACCATGCACCTTTCTCTCGTCGTGATATGCAAATAATGGGAAACTTGTCAGCTACATTTTTTACACTACCTACTACCGTCTTCCGCAGAAAATATGAAAAATCATTTCAGTTACTTTTTGGAAGAAAGCCATCTTTCTTTATCTTTAAGTACTAGTTGAGTTATTAAGCCCAGCTCCTAGAATGGTCTACCTTTAGCAAGGCGAAACAGTTCATGCACTCGCGATCCCCGCCCACTCCCGTATGTTCGCCATAATTAAGTATGTAACTTTATTTGTAAGAGTGTCCTACAGATGCTGGTAACGTATTTCCTGCTGGTGGTTGTGCCTTCGACCCTGGCCCTTGACAATGGGTTAGCGCTGACCCCGCCAATGGGCTGGCTCACCTGGGAGCGGTTCCGATGCATCACCGACTGCAAGAAGTATCCCAAAGAATGTATTAGGTAAGATGTTGCAATAAGAATAACGATCTAGGCTAAACTAGTCGAATACACGTCTTGAAAAATGACCAAAATGACCAAAATTGTCGTGCGATTTGTTTTTAATAATAAGTCCGTGCAAGAAAATGACGTCGAAGAAAAAACCTTACGTCAAAATAGTTTAAAAAACTCGGTGCTTACAGTACGTTAAGTTGGAATTATTTTGCAGATTTTGCGGATATGTTGGAAACTTTTTACTTCGATTGTTTTTTTATTTATTAGCAAGATAAATTATGTGATGACCTAAGCTAGGTACATTTGTTTTTACCCCGTCTTTCATAAGGTTAAACTACATAATGCCTAGATTCCTACAAAAATAAATGCATTAACTAACTCAAGATTTTTCTATTTAGGTACTCCGTTTAGAGTCCCAGGTAAATGCCTCAAGTTTTGTTCTAAGATTGTTCCATTTTATTTAGTTTTCTAGTAGAATAGTTGTACGTAGTATACTTTAAAAATACTCTGAACTTAACAGTAGAATATTTTGAGTGCTTTTTTTCTTTTCGTGTATACAACATAAAAATAACATATAAATATAACATAGAAATAAAACCAATATATCATAAGTAAATATTGGTTTTATTTCTTTTTGTGTTTTGGAAATAGGGACGTTGACAATTTTTATGTCCGTTATGTAGAATTCGACACAATATTTTTTTTATGTCGGGTATACTTGCGACGATACATTGATTTGAAAAATGTCGCATTACGTCGCGATCCTATACAATATCTTCTTTCTAGTCGTACACTCTTGACAGAGTGGTCGTGGTCATGCCTCGGTTGGTTCTTGTGCCACCGATGCTCTCGCGATGTGTCGCCATGTAGCTCGCTGTTTAGCCGAGTGAGAACATTCATTTAAGCTGGAGTGCGTTGCCGATTTTATAAGGTCTGTCCACCGTGTAGGAGACCGCCCGCGAGATCCCGCCCGATACAATATACAGGATTAATTTGAAAGGTATGCGTATATTCTACAAGGTAATCTTAAAATTGAAAAACAACTTTTCATACCTACATAGTCACGTGACCTGTCACTTGGATTTTCAATTTCCTTGCGTAAAGTGGTTCATTTTTATGCACCTGTTTACCTTGTAGAATATACACACTCCTTTTAAATTAATTCTGTATAGCGGTTATGACGTAGCGAGCCCCCACTCGCTGTATTTATAGTAGATTTTATAATTGCCAAAAAGTAAATATTACTTATGTGTTTAATATTTTTTTGTTAACTGACGGACTAAATTTTAACTTTACATTCCCAGTCAACATCCCTATTTTTTTTAAATAAGCTTATAAATTACTCACTATTCTTCTATTGATGTAAGCATTGACCTCCAAGTATCTTCACAGTGAGAACCTAGTCAAGAGGACAGCAGACCGCATGGTTAGCGATGGCTATTTAGATGCTGGCTACCAGTACCTGGGCATCGATGACTGCTGGCTAGAGAAACAGAGGAACTCTGAGGGTCGCATGGTGCCTGATAAGGAACGGTTCCCGAATGGAATGAAGGCAGTAGCTGATTATGTAAGTAATTCAGCAACTAACAACTATTTTATATCTTTAAACGAGCAATTCTTGTATGTATAGTATATATAATCTGAATCTCGGAAACGGCTCCAATGATTTTCATGAAATTTAGTATGCAGTTTCGGGACATTAAAACGATCTTACTAGGATTCATTTTCCGAAAATGTAAGTATACCGAGCAAAGCTCAGTCATCCAGGTACTTTTATTTATTTGAAGAGTTCTGGCGTACTTCGCTTCCTAGTAGGCTTTCACGGGAGAATTTGGCGAGGCTGAAAGGAATTCTGACCAGAGCAGAACTACAAATTACGTTAGAAAACTTTCACTAAGTGTTTTCAATTCCGCCCTAGTTTTAGGGCAGAAATATGAGTAACGAGCCAGCATCCAAAAAGCCGTTTTTCAACTGAATACGGTAACGGGCATTGAGATAGTAAGTATTATTATAGGTCAATGGTTACGGCTTAACCACATAATTATGTTGAACCTTATTGTTATTATTTTATTTGTATTTATTATACGTCACAAGTGACGCGAATAAATGTTTTCTTCTTGCTGTTAAGACTAACCTATGGAGTTTCTTGCCGGTTCTTCTCCATAGGAATGACATTTTGGAACCACGCAACTAGAGTCATTTAACGTTTTGAAAGTACCTGAAAAGGTCTACTCGAAATGAAAATATTTTGATTATAATTTTTAACCATTTCTTTATTCTCTAATTCTTCTAATGTACTTCCAGATTCACAGTAAAGGCCTCAAGTTCGGTATGTACGAGGATTACGGGACCAAGACCTGCGCCGGCTACCCAGGAGTGCTGGACCATGAAAAGATAGACGTCGCCACATTTGTGGAGTGGGAGATAGACTACCTCAAGCTGGACGGCTGCTACATAGAACCTGAAAAAATGGATGAAGGTAAAGTCCTGGGGAGCTTTCGATAAATGTTGAGAACGAAGACGGTTGAAGTCTATTTTTGTTTTGTGGTTGAAGTAGAATTTGATGGAATTCATCAAATTCTCAGTTTAATCTCCGATTGCTGAAGTAGAGAAAATTTATATTGCGCAATTCATCATCATCGTCATCATCAGCCTGAAGATGTCCACTGCTGAACATAGGCCTCCCCCATAGACCTCTATTTTGACCGACAGCTCGCCAATTGCATCCATCGGTTGCCTGCAACTCTCACGATGTCATCATTACGCAATTAAGTATTTAAAAAATGACCATTAGCTTTTTATTGCTCCTTTTTTGTATTTTGAGATGACTGACTGGTACATACAATAGTATTTTCTTACTATTTATATGACTGGTATATACATTTTGAAAGCAGCACACCTCCTTTCATGGAACCCGTAATTTTGTCCAAGTTCGAGGAAACCATTAACTTGCACTGTTCATGGTTTCGGTTTAACCACAGATTACTAAATAGTTACTTCGTTTAACGGTCATCTCACTTAAATATTAAAATATCTATGAATAATATATATAAATAGGTATGCACACATGTTTCAGGATATCCATCCTTTGGGAAGATATTGAATGAAACTGGTCGGCCCATACTCTATTCATGCAGTTGGCCGGCTTATCAAGAGGATACATTAATGACGGTAAGAAAATACCATAAGCATTTAACATAACATAGAAGCGGCGGTAGCTTAATGGCTAGAGCGTTGGACTTGCGATCACGTGGTTGTGGGTTCGAATCACACCCATTGCAATACCAACGTGTACCCACTCGTAACACAAGCAATTTAGCTTAGTACGATGTTTTAAAAATAATACTAGTTATGTGCGATACATCGCCTCTCCTCATTAAGAAAATGTAAGGAACGAGCATTGATGACTACGGCTGTTCATTAAAGGTTGGCGATTAACCATTTAAAATGTTTGGAATCCAAGTTTTCCTCACGATGTTTTCCTTCATCGATTGTCAATGATGTCTTAGAATTAAAGATGTCTGATGATCATATCTTAAGAAAGTACATAAAAAGTCAAAATAATACTTGCCTATAATGGGTTCGAACTTTTTTTTGTCGGGGTGTAATTCTAATGACTTTGACCCACGCTGGGTCCCGTCCTCGCCCTTGCCAGAGCCGCGGTATCGCTTACGCAAGCTCTACGCGGCACCGGCAGGAATGGGTTCGAACCTGCAACCTTGTGATCACAAATCCGTTTGTTAAACCGATAGGCCACCACGACAAGCCATTTAACAGATTTTTTACTTAAAAGTATAGTAAGTCGAAAGAGATAAACATACCTCTCTTAACCCTACACGTAACGGCACGTTATCCACTTGTACTTGTGTGAGAGAATTGGTTCCCTGGGTCCTAACACCCGGTGACTCTCAGAACACAAAAAAGATTAGACAGACGGGCTCTTTAGTCAACTGATGATAATCTGCCATATTAAAAAAAACTTGAGAAGGCCAACCCTATCACTTATTAGTGCGGATCCGGAATTCTTGTGAACTGTAATTTGCTTTATGCCACGTTATGTTTTGCTTTGACTTAGAGAATAATCCCCCAGGAATATCTAAATAACAAGACAAATCGTATCTCATAAAACTCAGAGTACCAGTTCCAAGTGTCTATATCATTGTTATCCTCAATTCGGCTCTAATCTATTCGAGACCACACCGCGTGCGATGTTATGTATGACATGACAAGCATAATTAAATTGCATTTTGATGATGTAGCCATAAGTTGTCACCTTTTGCTGTATGTAGGAAAAGATTGCAATCAATTGTGCATTCGTAGAGGTTCATAGTGACCTCAAATTTATTGAAGGTTATATCACCTTTAAAAGTAGAACAATTCTTGTTCTCTGGATGTTCTGGGGACGTACTCAGTACTTATTACTCATTCCGTTGTATGTTAGTGTTCGACATTACCTTATTCATGAATAACATGGTTGTAATTGTACTGTGTTTGGGAAAATACAAGAATACAACTATCTTGCGCACAGGATAATTACTCACTTCCATTAATATCTATATATATGCGGCGGTTGCCTAATGGCTAGGGCCGCTAGGGTATCGGATCTGATAGTATCGGTCTCGGGTCCGAATCCCACCCATTGTACTACCGACGTGAACCCACTCGTAATACAAGCATTTAATTAGCTTTAGGTGTTAACAAGAATGCTAGTAATGTGCGACCCAAATTGATAGAAAGCTTTTTTTTTTAAATCATTTAAATAAAAATAAAAGTGAAAATGTGTACTTTAAATAAAAGTGGTGCTAGTTTAATAATTGTAGTAATTGATACAATTACCCAAAACTGATTTATCTAAACAAAAGTTATCCACTCACTTATTTTCTATTGTAGATAAGTAGGTACCTACACTAAAAACTCATTACTATTTGTATAAAAAAAAAGATTATTAACAATTGGATTCTGAAATCGCCAACCAAAAGTGAGCAGGCGTGGTGATCAACTTCTTAAAATTCGGTAAACGAGAAGAGCCCAGCTGTGGGAATTCTGCAGTTCGGTATCATTCAGAGACTGCACGGATAGCAGAGTGGTATAGGTCACCACGCTAATTACCACTGTGCGCGACGTGCTGCGGGTTCGATCCCCGCATGAGACAAGCATTTGTGTGATCCACAAATGCTTGTTCCAAGTCTGGGTGTTCGTTGTGCATGTGATTTGAATGTTTGTGAAACCCCGCGACACAAGGATTAATTTCCGTAGTGCGGGCGTCGTTTTTATTAAAATGAAAAAAAAAAATATTTTTATTTTTACTGTTTTAAAACATTCCCAGCCAAACTACTCATCAATAGCGAAGCACTGCAACATGTGGCGCAACTGGGGCGACATCGAGGACTCGTGGACGTCGGTCATGAAGATCATGAACTGGTTCGGAGACAACCAGGAGCGGCTCGCGCAGCACGCCGGTCCTGGACACTGGAACGACCCTGATATGGTGAGGAGTGCTTTATATCACATCAAAATAATCTTGACTGAGAGGCTTCACGGATAGCCGAATTGCGTTGGCACCGGGGAGGGCATGAAGGGCTCGCCGTGAGGGCGAGCGATCGTCGGAGGCGGACTGGACGTAAAGGCTGCGCCGGTTTCCCAGTCCCCTTCCACTCAGACGATGCGGGAATACTGCTGGGTTATTTTAGTGGATATACCGGGTCAGCCCGGGGAGTCATTCCCCCATGAGAGGGGTATGCGTAATGCATTTTTTTCCAGTATAAAAAAAAGAAAAGATATAAGAAAGAAGAATTACTTCTATTTCGGTGGGTATAGCTAGATCATAGCGTGATGGGCTGCGGATACGATCCTCGAATTAGATAAGTATTTGCGTGATCCACTAAGCTTGTCCTCAGTCTGGGTGATCTTTGTGCATCTTCGCACTACAAATTGACGGGCCTGTTGGTCTAGTGGTTAGTGAACCTGACTGCAAAGCCGGAGGTCGTGGGTTCGATTCCCACCCAGGACAAACAAATCTTTGTGTGATGACCACGATCATTAGTTCTGTGTCTGGGTGTTATTTATCTATAATATGTATTTATTTAGAAATATATAAGTATGTTTATCAGTTGTCTGGTTACCATAGTACAGGCTTTGCCTAGTTTGGGATCAGATGGCCGTGTGTGAGCTGTCCCAAGATATTTATTTAATTTAATGTATTTATTTAACAAATCAAATTTTAGTGCGGATGTCGGGTCTTAAAAATAAAATAAAAACTGTTTTTATCAGCTTGAGACCAGCCGCCATGACCGTAATTCGGTCTGGAGGATATTATTAAAATCTTGCACAGAATCTTCAAAATAGGATCTAACACATCCTGCTCTGATATACCATACCTAGTTATATAAACCTATATGTTTCTAGAAGACGTACTTCACGAAGAAACTAGGTAAATACTGAAGGTTTTGGAGATACATATCCCACAAGACCTAGAAAAAGTATACTAACTACAAAAAATAAAACACACAAATCAAAAATCACAATTACTATTTATTTTATTTTTCATTATCTACAAATATATTATTTGTGTTACAGCTGTTGATCGGTAACTTCGGTCTGTCACTTGATCAGGCGCGGGTTCAGATGGCAGTCTGGGCAATCCTGGCGGCCCCTCTCCTCATGAGCGTAGACCTGGACACCATCAGGCCAGAATTCAAGGAGATCCTGTTAAACAAAGACATCATTGCTGTCAACCAAGATCCCTTGGGCAAACAGGGATTGAGGGTCTGGAAGAAACAAGGGCAAGCTTCTGTTAGTAGACAAATATTTTTTTAAACTGTTTGTTAGAGGTCCTAATATTTCTGATGTGTCGTGGACTATTTTGAGAGTGTAAAATGTACAAAAACTTGCGAAGTAAATTAGGGCCAATAAAACATAGCGAGTCTGAAATGAGCTCCAAGACAGTTTGCGTGACATACATCGCAAGAAACGATTTATTCTCTAAATATCATTTGATCAGAGTGCCTAATGTCAGATTGTTTTGAGTTTACGCGAATGATACGACGTTCGGCGGTCTGATTAATTAGCTCCAAAATTTTAAACTTATCAGAGAGCTAAACGCGGTGAAGGTGTCGATTGCAACAAGCACGCAACACACACCGTTTATTATTATTTAATTTTGAGATACCTTACGAGATTCCTTACCAAAACTTAGGTGCCAACATTATTTGTAGTGAAAAACACAGCTATAAATAAAAAAATATTCGCAGTTAATATACTGTTATTATTATTAACTGTGTACTGGAGCTGTAAATTTTTATTTGCAAACAGAAAAATCACTTGGAGATTTGGAACCGCGAACTGCACGACGGTTCGCATGCGCTCGCGTTTGTCAGCACGCGGGAAGACGGCATCCCATACGCCACCACATTCGCGTTCTACCAAATGAAACTTGAGGAAGGCGATTATGAAGTTCATGTACGTACATAACGTTTACAACATAAATAGTTTTGTAAAGATACCTTATCTTCTGTAGGTTTTTAACGAAGATTTTTTCATATTAGGTATAAGAATGGGTATATTTCTTAAGGGTATTAATTAAACCATATTTAAAATAAGGGTTATAGCAACACCTAAATCAATTGTTCGAATCGTTCAATTTCTTAGTATGCATCTAAATTATTTATACTTATTTATCGCCTGGCGTTTTTCTTTGAGCAAGAATTAGTAAATAATCATATCACTTCGAATTGATCTAATCAAGCATTGGCCACTTTTTTTCATTACAATAATAATTATGTTCACAATATATCAAAAAAATTGTGATTTTCAGGATCTTTACAAAGAAGAAGAAGTTCGTTATTTAAAATCCGACGAGGAATTCGAGGTTCGAATTAATCCATCAGGTTTGTACCAGCAACATTTTTGAATTTCCTACGATAACCCTAAAAAATACACTAAATTGCCATGATGTAAAAGGATGTACTCTCCGGTGTATACATTTTTTTTAAACGATATGCCTAATGAAAAACAGAGATATATCTAAGTAGTAACCCAACTGTAAAATCGATTTTAGGAACTAGGTCTGATTTACATTTTTGTTCGTTTCTGTTTTAATTAAACCAATAACAATTTTTTTTTCCAGGTGTTAAATTCTACAAGTTTATACCAAAGAAATCCGAGGTTTCCAAGACTGACGCCAAAACTGTATCGGATCCAGTTGTCAACGCTGTTTTAAATAAGTAGTTAGCTTGTTTGATTTGTACTTATTGTAATGTAAAAATGTATTGAAAGTACCTAATAAATTATAAGGATAATCTTACCATATACCTGTAAGTTTATTTATTAATCTAGTTTCCTATCCCGTGAATCCAATCTAACTTTACAATAAGGTTCTTCTTATACTCAGAAGATAGCCTTAATTTGTAATTTTATTGTAACGTTTTAAATAAAAAAGTTATGCAACCTATTTTTACCGCCAACTCCGGTTGGGTTCATATGGTACCAACACACCGAAACTAAATGTGTCAGCAGGTGGATTCTACCAACTTCCTCAATATTAATGAAATCCATAAGGCTGCCAGGCTGAAGTGGGATTCAGCGGCACAAATCAGCCGCATGCATGATGACCGCTGGTCGAAGGTCTCTACGCAATGGGCGCCGTCGACGCCGGTCCAGGAAGAGGTGGATTAAGACGCATACTGTGAGGGCTAGTTTGAGCTGGCGCGGCATAAGGTAAAATGGAATCCTTTGCCCAGAAGAAATTAAACAAAAAAAACACACGGTTTTTTAATAGCCTATGCTGTCCGTCGATATATAAATAAAGTACCTAGTTCTAATGTAATTCTATCTATAAGATGCTGCCCCACTTGCCATTGTTAACTAGGCATTTTTGATGAAACTACAGGAGTTACAATATTACAATAGTTTCGCCAAATTATGCCCGGTTCAAGCGATATGTAGGTTGGAATTACCGGTCAGGGTATGGAAATGATTAATTAACTATAAGTATGTTTCCTTATCGAGTACCTAGCTATGTAATATTGTTTACTTACATAAATTTACGGATTTACCGTTGCTGTAAGGTTAAAATCAATTTGTAGGTACCCCGAAATTGGTTCCGCTTCTGTGTTTTTTTTCATTTATTAAAATTCGTGTGTCATAACTGATAACCCACTTCCTACGATAAATTAGTATGAGAAGAAGTATCTCTACCTATTCTTCGGAATACAGTGATGTATAAATATGCCTTTATTACCAACAATATGCATAAACCAAAATACAGCAGACTCCTCTATTTCTACCTACTTACTACACTGTTGAGAGTACCAGTAGGTATCATAGTAGTACTCTATGGTCAAGAGCCACGAGTCCAATACTTTGAGAAACCCCTTTCTTCTCAGCCTGGCTTCACCTTGATCTATGTTATAAACCGTCGATATGCTCCCTACATCTGCCGGTTTATAGCAAAAGCCACTTTGGACATTATCGGGAACAAGCAGACAGGCACTTACAAAAAAAAAAGTGTTGAGTGTAGTTATAAAATTATCAAAATGTAGGTCAAGAATGATTTGGGGTCAACGCACGGACAATATTTTGATAGTCCGAAGTCGAAATACTAACGCGACCTTTAATATGTCATCAAGTAAACCTCTCTTTCTGGTTTGGCGTTCATTTCAACGGTGGTTACCGTTACAAGGAAAGGTTCCTTATATATAATATTTAAATCCTAACAATGCTGTAATCATGTCCAGCAAACTGTAGACCAGGGCCGATAATTGTTAAAACCAAAAAAAATAATAGTAGGATGAAACTAATTAGAAAAGGAAGGGAATATGATAAAAATTAAAGAAAAAATAAATTACGGTCGATCCGAGTTCGGGAAGGGGGGGAGGGGGGGGTTTTAAGGGTAAAAAATGGTTTATCTTGATTTCCAGCAAAACTACAAGTCCTATGGAAAAAAGTCAAATGGCAAAGTTGTAGGTAATAAAAAGATCTACAACTTTTGTATTTACACTTTTTTCACATAACCTCAAAATGTATGTGAAAAATCCAAAAAACCAAGTTTTTGGTTTTTTATTTTTATCTTTTTCAAAAATATTTTTTTTTTCACGAAATTTGGTGAAAACTTACCTTTTTATGTCCCAAATACGCTGTAATTTATTTGATTAAAAATATTTATTTTTTCACCTTATTTTGAATTAATATAAAAAAAACACCCTAATTTTCAATCGAAAATTCACCCGTCAAAATATCAGCTTTTTTCAAAAAATATGGGGGTTTTTTGTTCGTTGAAATCTCTACTTTCTGATGGTGTAAAAAAAATATACATTACTATAGTAAATGTTCTCAGAAAATGCATAATCACTATGTACAATTTCATCAAAAAAATGACATTGCTTAATTTTTTTTTCAGTTTATAGTTTATTTATTAAATTCGAATTACATTCATGTCATAGAAAATCTCACAAAATGATTCAGATGAAATTCTGGATGAAGAACCAATGCAGACTGGAAAAAATTGAAGCAAAGACATTTTATTGATGAAATTGTACATAGTGATTATGCATTTTCTGAGAACATTTACTATAGTAATGTATATTTTTTTTACACCATCAGAAAGTAGAGATTTCAACAAACAAAAAACCCCCATACTTTTTGAAAAAAGCTGATATTTTGACGGGTGAATTTTCGATTGAAAATTAGGGTGTTTTTTTTTTATTAATTCAAAATAAGGTGAAAAAATAAATATTTTTAATCAAATAAATTTTAGCGTATTCGGGACATAAAAAGGTAAGTTTTCACCAAATTTCGTGAAAAAAAATATATTTTTGAAAAAGATAAAAATAAAAAACCAAAAACTTGGTTTTTTGGATTTTTCACATACATTTTGAGGTTATGTGAAAAAAGTGTAAATACAAAAGTTGTAGATCTTTTTATTACCTACAACTTTGCCATTTGACTTTTTTCCATAGGACTTGTAGTTTTGCTGGACATCAAGATAAACCATTTTTTACCCTTAAAACCCCCCCCTCCCCCCCTTCCCGAACTCGGATCGACCGTAATTTATTTTTTCTTTAATTTTTATCATATTCCCTTCCTTTTCTAATTGGTTTCATCCTACTGTAATTTTTTTTCACTTTTTACAAATTTTGAAGGCTTCGGCCCTGGTCTACTGGGTTTGATACCAATTATATACTGGGTTTGATACCTTTTTCAGAATTAATTAGTCAAGGTATTATTAGAGGTTGCGAACGCGCCTGACATTTTCTTTTTTGACATAACTAAATTACCACATGATTGCTGTCAAAAAAGCTTAAACTTCAAAGTCAAATGGGTGATGAGATCTTTTATTTATTCATTAGCAAGCAGCTAATTTTATAAAATTGTATGAAAAGACCATGAAAGACGGTAAAGAAAACATAAAACGGTCAAGTTACTCGTGACATTGTTATAAGCGAGTGTCAATCGGCTTCGCGCAACGTAAATACTGTTATCGTACGTTCGCGTAAGAGCGAAAGAAAGCTGGTTATTGGTATTAGGTCAATGGTGTGCGTACCGGTAACGTGAGGCTGGGTGCTGACGTCGTCATCGTGCGAGACACGGCGGACGCACGGCGCGCGCCCGGTCGTCAGTCTGCATCGGTTACATCGCTCGGGTAACACGTCCCGACTCACACTAACGGTCCGCGAACATACACTTACTTAGAGCGTGAAAGTTACACTCAAACATGGGCGGAAGAGTAGAAAATGTCGGCATTCTCGCCATGGAGCTATATTTCCCTTCACAATACGTAGACCAAACGGAATTAGAGAAATTCGATGAAGTGTCCACTGGTAAATATACGGTCGGGCTCGGCCAGACTAAAATGGGCTTTTGTTCGGACAGAGAAGACATTAACTCAATTTGTATGACAGCTTTACGTAGACTGATAGAGAAAAACAACATTAATCTACATGACATTGGACGACTGGAGGTTGGTACGGAGACCATCATTGACAAAAGTAAAAGTGTGAAGACTTACCTAATGACCCTATTTGCTGAGCAAGGGGCTACTGATGTTGAAGGTATAGATACAACTAATGCCTGCTATGGAGGTACTGCTGCTCTCTTCAATGCTGTAAACTGGGTGGAGTCATCATCATGGGATGGCAGGAAAGCTATAGTGGTAGCCGGAGACATTGCTGTGTATGGCAAAGGTCCAGCGCGGCCTACAGGAGGTGCTGGGGCAGTGGCAATGCTGATCGGCCCTGACGCTCCTCTGGTCCTGGACTGTGGTGTGCGTGCTTCTTACATGACACATGCATATGACTTTTACAAGCCAGACTTGGCTTCGGAATTTCCCTATGTGGATGGAAAGCTCTCAATTAAATGCTACCTCAGTGCTTTAGATAACTGTTACAATTTGTATTGCAAGAAGATGAGGAAGGTGGAGCCTGGCTTTAAGGGCTTACTGAGCTTAGATGGTATGTTGTTTCACTCTCCTTACAGTAAACTAGTTCAGAAATCACTAGCTAGGGTTTGCTTCAATGATTTTCTTAATTCAACACCAGAAGAGCGAGAAAAGCAGTTCCCAGGGTTATCAGAATTCAGCTCTCATAAACTTGAGGATACATACTTTGACAGAGATGTAGAGAAAGCATTTATGACATACAGCCAAGCTTTATTTGATGAGAAAACCAAGCCATCTCTTTATATAGCTAAGAATGTAGGAAATATGTATACTCCATCACTATACGGAGGCCTGGCTTCATACCTGGTCAGTAAATCACCAGAACAGTTGATTGGAAAGAAGTTTGGTTTATTCTCCTATGGATCTGGTCTTGCATCAACCATGTACTCCATAAACATTTGTAATGACATGAGTGTTGGTTCTAAACTGGCTAAACTCATTAATTCTTTGAATGAGACTGTCTCTATGCTGGACATAAGACAGAGTGTAGAACCGAGTCGGTTTTCTGACATCATGGATGTTAGAACGATGAACTATCACACAGCACCTTATCAGCCATCGGGATCAATAGACATATTATTCCCCGGCACATACTACCTCATTGACATAGATGAATTAAGAAGACGCTTTTACAAGCGGAAAGTTTAAGTATTTATTATAGAATAATTTAGTGTCGTTCGGTGCAGGAGAAATATGGTGTACTGGTATATTAATATTATTTGTGGATTGACTAGTTCTTTGAGACTGTTATCTCTTTGGTTTGCTGGTACTATGTTTGTGAAACATGCTCCTCTTAATGTTAATTAGCGACGTTTATATTATTGTAACCTATTCACCTCAAAATAAGACAACATCAGGAAGCAATCTCCATGTACTTTGGACAGTTTATTTGCACACAATTTCAATAAACATAACTTATATATTTATTATCAGTCATTAATTATGTATTTTAAATACACAATGTAGTTATAAATTGTGAGGGTTTGAATATATGGTTATTAGTTTATATTTAAAGGTCTGTGAGGGATAAATGGTGTAAAAGAAATGTTTTATGTGTAAGTTATGAGTGTTGAAGTTCTAAATGTTCTCTTGTATGTAATACACTTTGGCTTTAGTGGTTTGACAAACAATCTCTGTTGATTATAGTGTACTTAGTGGACTTGTACTACAAACACTTTTTAATGATTAAATCAACATATTTTAGCTGGAGTTTAAATTGTCACTGTTTGTCAGATTTTATGTTTTTATAGGTATGTATGACTCACTATAATTTCCAATAAATGTAGTAGGTAATTACCTATTTGTGTAGCTGAAAAAATCCAATTACAATCATCACACCAAAGCTATTCCTATGACAACAATATTGTGTTGTATTTATATGTATGCATTTCTGTATATAAAATAAATTGTAAAATAGACTCCATAAAATGGACCATATTGTCAATAAATAATTGAGAATTCGATTGATTGTTTTATTATCTGTTAATCATTTTTTAATTATGATAATGAGTAATAGTTACTTATGTATCCACTGTTATTTTTACTTATTTTGTCTTATCTATCATGGATTGTGATAAGTAAGGTTCTTAATCATCAGATCTTTTGTGAAAAATATTTGTTCATAATCTCCAAAAAAAATTCAATTCACTGAGTAATGGTATTATAATCGGAGTCTGATTTGTCTGCCTGCGAGTGACTGTAATAGATACTTAAGTAGGTAGATTAGAAGTCAAGATTTCTGGCCGTTGTAAAATATGTTTGGTGCATTTTATTTTTATTTTTAAAAAGCCTTATCAATGTGTGTGGCACATTAAAGCACTAATATCGTCGCACATAAAGCTAAATGATTGTGTTAACCGTGTGTTCACGTCGGTAGTGAAATGCACAGATCCTAAAATGGGTCGGTTTCGAACCGGCAACCAAATGATCGTAAGTCCTACTCCCTAAAGATTGGGCTACTGGCTACCACCACTTTAAGTCATACAGCTACTTGTATTTATAACGTAGGTACTTTTCTTCCTCTGCCTGACCTTATAATTTGGGGTCGGCGCAACAGTGTATGCTTTTACATCCAGCAAATAATCCAGGCTAATAGGCTTCTGGTCATGGGATTCATCCATGCTAATAGTAATAATTTACTACTGGGTAGGTATTTAGTTTAGTCGCAAGCGCAATTAATCAATCAATCAACTCGGCCTATTGCGGTCCACTGCTAGACATAGGCCTCTCCCAAGTTGCGACACAACACCCGGTCCTCCGCCTTACGCATCCAGTCCGACCCAGCTACCTTTTTAAAGTCATCGATCCGATTCGATCCATCTGGCTGGTTGGCGTCTTACACTACGTTTGCGGATTGTCGGTGTCCACTCCAGCGGCCACCAGTCCTTTGACCAACTACCACCTAAGCTTACTAATTCGTAACCGCAAGCATATCTTTAAAGTTACAAAACCTTATCATATTCTTTATTTACCAATGAACAGGTAAATAACGATTGTTGTATTTTCTAAATTGAACTTCTTTGCGAATTCTTTCTGCTCTGCAGACAATCAATTTCCTTATTTTCTCCACATACCTATAACATGTAAGCATTGTATCATATATCAATATCAAACAACCATTAAGTAAGTATGGTACGGTGTGGTACTCAGATTTCACGGTTAGCTCCGCATGCATGGGTAGGAATGCGAGCTACAAGCCCGCATGTTTCGACTACCAATATCATTATGATTGACACAATTGCTTGTACTTTTTAAACAACAATTACTTAAGCCAAGATTATTCGTTATTTTGTAACGAAATCATAGATTTGTACAATAATATAACACCCGTTGAGGTTAGTTGAGAACTTACCTAATTAAGCTGACCCGAGTAGAGTAAATAAATAAAAATACTAAATTAATGTGGACAACATCACATACATTGCTCCGAATCCAAAGTAAGTAGCTAATGCACTTGTGCGTGCTTGTACTATTGAATCAAGATTACGAAGATACCACAAACACCCAGACCAGAGACAATTATAACAAGTGTTTTTTTCTACATTGACCCGTCCAGGATCGAACCCGGGACCTCAGAGCTGGCGACACCTTGAAAAGCGGTGTGTACGCTACTCGACCACGGAGGTCGAGAATAAAAAATTTGAATAGGTACAAGTACCTCCCATAGTACAATTACTAGTTTTTATATGTATATATGTACCTATAAATAAATGTGAAGCTAATGAAAAGGTGGAGTAAACATTAAACAGAACTAAAAGCGTGTATAAAACTCCTTAGCAACAGAAAAATGGTGGCAACGCCATACGAGTCCAAAAGGAAAGTGTAACATTAATAAAAACCTGTTCAGTTCGTGGTACGAATATCAAATCTATAATTTCTGATCATACGAGTTCTATTAATCTGAGCAAGCAACGGTCGATACGCCCGAAGGAATGTTGAAATGTTTATATAACGGTAATCTACAAGTATAACTTCTACTTGCTAATTCGATTCTGCTTCAATATATTCAAATTACATACAAATATTTTACAGGATGTATAGGCCTATTTTATGACAGCTGACACTAATTTATGAGTGTGGTGAATAGTCAAACACATGCGTAAACATCTATCTAGAATTCTAGATGGTTTGCAGATTAAACAAATTCTTGTAGAAGTAAAAACTCGCAATAACTGTGCATTAAAGAAAGAACAATACCTACATATATTTTGTAAATTAGGCAGCTAACTACATATTTGTCTCATACAAGATACGAATCAGGAATCGAACCGTAGCCCGTCTCGCAGTGGCGTATCAATTATTGCTCATACTCCACTCGGCCATCCTCGCAGTCAAAGATTTACAAAGTTGTTACAAAATTAACAATTTTAACCTACTTCAAAAAAAGAGAGGATCTCAATTCAACCGTTTTTTTGGAGATGGTCTCATATATATTTCTTCAGAATTATTGGAAAATGTTATAAAGAATGTCTAAATGAAATTTACACTTTCGTGCAAGCGAAGTCGAGTTTACACGATGTGTAATCAATTATGTCGTTTTAAGAAAACGACGGGTCAATTTTGCGGCTTTATTAACCCGCGGTAGTTCACAGGGGGTCTTATGAAGCACGGGATTTGGGAAAACTAAAACATTTGTTTTTACAGTTGAGTTACAGAGCTGGTAGCTTTCACAATAATATCTACAAAACATAGGTATATAAGGAACGTAAACCCATATTTGAGTGGATCACTCAAACAAATTGTTGATCAATCAAACTTACACAAGAGCTAGCGTTATTTGCCAATTTTTTTTTATTTTATGTGCAGTCGTCAACAAAATTTGATGAACATGATAACGTTTAAATTAGGTAACACCTAATGCAATAAAATTCCATATATTGACTAATAAGGATATCATAGCGTTAACCCTTCGCAATATTAATATTATTAATTTTAAACCTAGTCGCAATAACAATTAATGGATTTTAAATTGTGTTTTTGATGCTTTTTAAAACTTATTTCGTTCATCAACTTTTGTTGCTAACTGTATCTTAAACAGTCTTGAAAATATCACATATTTTGACGTTATCTGTTTTCTATCCGAGCTGCGTGAATCAGCACTTTTCTTTGGTAATGTTTGGACACGAATCTGTAACCATATTCTTAAATATTGTTTGAATTTTGAACATGTGGACCTAATTCTTGTAAATTTTCTTAAATATCTATGTTGTTAAAAATAGTAGGCTAAATTTTGCATAAATAAATACTTCAGCTCAAACTGCTTATATCTCGCTGAATTTACAACTGTAAATTTCTTCTTCGGCATGTTATATAAATGACCGAGGTATCTATTTAGTTAATTGCCTGCTTATTATAAATTTTGATTTTGGTAATTTATGTACATAAAATTAGATACAATTTAAATACAGAATTCTAGTTTCACTGATTCTTTTTTTTATTTTTCAGAAGGCAATTTACTAACATGCCTACGACTTCCATTATTTGGGAGACAGTACTATATTCCCGTGTGATAATTTATCCTAACTTCCTTTGATTTTTTAATGCAATAACGGCGTTTATTTATATCAATTATCGTATTTAACAATATATATTATGATACATAAACAGTTTGTACCTTACTAGGTACTAACTCAACTATACAGGATTGCCTCGTTGGTCTAGAGGTCGCAAGCGCGACTGACATGCATGAGGTCTCGGGTTCGATTCCCGGGGCTGACATACACGTGACATAAAACGTGGTATAACAAAACGCAACTAACATAAAATAACAAAACACAACTCAGTCAAAATCAAAGACATTGTAATGTTTGGTCAAAATATAATCAACGGTTCATTTGTTAAATTTTTTATAATAAAACGCAACTGACAGCTGAACATATTAAAAAAAAAATTACCGGTTGATGCATTTGTTTAAAGTTTTTAATATTATGCCACGACCAAGATTTCTAAGGCGGATGCGGAACAAAGTTCGCTGGGTCAGCTAGTAACCTATAAATTTTATTAGAATAGCTAAAAAGAAATTCCGATACCGGGAATCGAACCCGAGCCTCCTGGGTGAGAGCCAGGTATCCTAGCCACTAGACCATATCGGATGGTGACATACAAGTCAAAAGTGTAGATTAAATAAAGCTGTTCTTCACATTGTTTCCACTTCTGGAAAAGTCCAGTACTTGTAAACAAAGGTAAGATGTAGATACACATAATAATTCTTAGCGAGTCGATCATCAAATTAGACTTTTTGGTATAAAACAGGTTTCTTGTCCTGTATAAGTAGTACGACCGACCTATCGAACCTAATAAATGTGCTATTGACATTTATGATCTATATATTATATTATATTTTATCTATTAATATCTATAATCTATAAATATATCTATGATATTATATATCTATTAATTACCTCCGATGTGTGGTTTTTAAACACAATGATAAATCGTTCGAAATGAAATAGTATATACGTATACATCCCAGGTATATTTCAAGCTATATTACGTCACCGCCTATATCGTAGACTTCGATAATGGGTTCAAAGTCTAAATAATCTTTGGGTCGATGCAAAATACTGCGATAAACACGCACTTGTATAATAAAACAAAGGAATATTACTAAATCACGTCTATGAGCATTGGGCAAGAGAAATTATGTTGATACTAGCTGTATCCCCCGACTCCGCCCGCGTGGGGGTCAGTTATCACGACAAAAAATAGCCTATATCCTTTCTCAGGCTCTAGACTATCTGTACCAAAATGAAATCAAATTTTAATTAGTTCATAGTTTAGCCATGATTGCGCAACACACAGAGAGACTTACTTTAGCATTTATAATATTAATGTATAGTAAGGATTATTTTGCCGAGATCGAAGTATAGTTCGATTTAAACTTTATGGCGGCTGTGAAGTTAGTTACAGTGATGCATGAGCATGACGCACTGTGGTTTGTAGATAATATGTTCTCACCTGGGTAAAGTAAGAGTAAAAGCGTCCAGTGATCTTAGCGGATGATGTATATACCCCTCCTCCATCCTCAGGGAGGAGAAAGCCGATGAGGACTTCCAGGCTAAATAAAAATACTTAGTTTACATTCAAGAGTCATAAGTGCACTCATCTTTTGTATTCGTTGTCTCAATTTTCTCGGCATCTACTACCTAACACTTATCAATTTCGTCTAATTGATTGATTGAATTAATCTGTTGGTCTTGCCTCTGAACTACCACCGGTCGTGTCGGTCTACCGTCCCATCTTCGCGCACACACTTGTGCACTTTAATATCTCCTGCGACATGGTTGATCTTACCTGAAATTGACCGTTGAGACCGAAATTCGGTCTGGAGATTATTATGGTTAGGTTAGGTTAGGTCAGCAATTATTATTTGTTTGTATCACATTGCGTGCTACCTATTCCACGCAGAGTTGTCAACAATGAATTTAATTTTCAGGAAGTCAAAAAGAGCAACGATGCGGCATGCAACGTGCCGTGTGCCATTCATAATTTATATTAACGGATTACAAATGTAAAAAAAAAAACCGACTTCAATTCACGAAACTACAAAATACTTCGTTTTGTTCAGAATAACATAGACTTAGTACCTACTTATAAAAAAAAAAACAATCGAAAATTTTATCGTTTTTTATGAAGTTTCATGGAACCATGGCTCTGAGGTGAGATGTAATCGATAGAACTACTGTCGACATAGCTCGTAAAAAAATATAAAATATACAATCGAATTGAGTGAGAACTTTCTCTTTTTGAAGTTGGTTAAAAATTATATAAAATACGCAAAATACGATAAGTTTCGGGCACCAGTGGTATGGAAAACTCTTTCAAATTCCTTTCGAAATAAACAAAAGTATTTTAACCTTATTATAGCGTTCCTATTCAATAACCAAATGAATTCAAAGCTAAAGCAAAAATGAATGAATAATGAAGGAAATATAAATATACATGGATAGTACCGTTTAGTATAGTTCTTCGCCATTGAATGATGACCGGGAGCGATTACTAACTGATAATAACTGATAACCTGCATATAGATAGGTTTATCTCGATGACACGACTTAACGCACTTCCCTATTGTGCCATATCAGTGACGTCACGCAGGGATCCGGAAACCTATTGTTATTTTTAAAATAAGAATTTGTATTTTTGTCTATTGTATTGTATTCGAAGTGAAATAGAGTACGCTAATGAATTCACAACAGGAAATAATGTGGTCTATGTTATGGTAATAATAATACTTAGAAGAAAAATATTTTAATTATTTGGAACTATGCGTGAAAATAAAATAGATTGTCATAAGGTAAGTCTACTCACCTATATTCGACCTATTGATAGACCTCATTTACTAGCGGAAATTATTCAAAACGGAACAAGAAAAACTATCCAAGAACGAGGTACACCGCGCTGGGGGTTCCGTAAACTTTCCTACCTTGGTCCCAAAGTTCTTCTAAAGTTCAATCGGACAACGGAGGCATAGTAGAACCGTTCCGTTTTTCCCTTTGGGGTAAAAAACAATAAAAAGACAAAATCGGCTGCGTTGAGATGAGCGAGAATGTGTAGCGAGGCTGAGGAACGGTGTGTTGCCACAAGAGATGTGCCAGACCGCCTAGCGGTGCAAGGATAAAAACGGGCTGTAAAACGCAGACGGTACGCAGATGAGCGGTGCCTGGATGTGTAGCGCCCGCTCGTTTCTGCTTGCTTCTCTCACATGTCTCTCGCAACAATCTATCAAGCACATCTTCCCTTGTTATTGCCGTGTCTTAATATAAGTACTCTTTATTATTATACTTTTGTAAAATGAGAGGCAGCGTGCTGGTATTGAGTTTGTTGCGCCGTTTCAACTCCACAGCTAGAGCACTTAGGAAGCGGTGAAGGGTGGGCGCTTTAGGGTGCTGTCTAGTTTGTCGACGTTCAGAACTCGCCTAGAGTATTAGTGTTCTGTGGTTCAGAAAGTGCTACTTAGTAGTCTAATTTGAATAAGAATTTTGAAAAAGTTTTATATGTACAAAAACCTCACTCTACAGAGCCATTTTGACGGGCCTGTTGGTCTAGTGGTTAGTGACCCTGACTGCTAAGCCGGAGGTCGTGGGTTCGATCCCCACCCAGGACAAATCTTTGTGTGATGAGCACGATCATTTGTTCTGTGTCTGGGTGTTATTTATCTATAATATGTAGGTATTTAGAAATATATAAGTATGTTTATCAGTTGTCTGGTTACCATAGTACAGGTTCTGCCTAGTTTGGGATCAGATGACCGTGTGTGAGATTGTACCAAGATATTTATTTAATTTATTTATTTATATCTTGTGAAAAAGCAGCCTGAGGGTGGAAAATCTTATAGAGATACAAATATACATATTTATATAGTTAGTTAAAGTTAGATATAATCTCAGTTCCTCAGTATCTTACACGGGAATTGACAGGAAGTAACGATTAATAAAAAGATAATAATACTCGTAAACAACCATTCTCAATAATACAGTTAGATGTCCGTAAAACACTTCTGCCTATGTCTTACCTTAAATAAGCGTGACTATATACCGTTTTAGGACAAATATAAATAGTCGATGGTTTTAGTATATGCGTACCCAATTCTGTTAGCGTGATATTACCGTTCTTATCAATATAATATGACTGCTATTCAATTGTTTATTTATATGATGCACGAGTAAGCTTGAGTAATCTGTTACGCATGCCAGTAAATTTCCATAGCTCTATGGGTTCTATTCAAAAGTTCGATTTCTTTTTCAGCGAACGTTTTTCTCACTTTTTTCATAGTTAGTCTCAATCTTTTTATTTTTATCCGGTGAAAATCTACATTGATCCATCTTAATTTAGATGGAGCGTAGACTACGCGAAGAGCGCTCCGGATCAAACCTACGGCGGAATGATCTAATTCCGCCCTCTCTACCCTCTGCGCGAGAGAGTATGGAGTCTAGAGGAAACAAATTGTCAATCCACTAACTACAGACTGTGGCGAGATCCATTTTCTAACTTAAAAAATATATCAGTTTTTTTATTAAAACAATTTTTTTATTACCCTATCAGTTTTTTTATTGAGTTGCTATTTACCTGACCTAGACAATCATACTATGTTATTCCTTGGTTAAGACTGGCTCACCTCATCACCTGTTGCTGTCATTTATTCGTTGTAGGAAGTTTTCATGTGCCATTGTGTTGATATATCTTTTAAAAAAGCAAGGAAATAAAAATTACACACACACTGTAGCTTCTTAAAATTCCCAAATATGTCTTAATGCCAAACTAGCGATGAAAATATGTCGCTAAATGATATATAGGTATACGATATACAATGACATACCTCGATCCAGCCCTTCCATATAGTATGCCTTATTAAGATAGCAGCACCGCTAAGTTTAGGTCCGAGCTTAGGTTTTCTAATGTTCTAGCCGGAGGCCCTTAAAAAGTATGAAAAAGCAGTCAAAGCCTGCGCCGAGGTGGTAACTTAACTGCAGTAGACCTGATAAAAACAAACGGCGCTATATGTTTAAAGAATGGCGTTTAACTATAATATGTTTTGGATTTGGACACCATTCAGTATGGCTTTAAATTACCTACATTAACACATGAATCTCTTGACCATGTATGTACTCTCTGCCAGGAAAAGTAACACAAATGCAGATAAATCGGGGATTATTTTAATAAAATAAAATTTAGTTAAGTCCGCAGCTCCGGCAAATGGCAATGCTGGGGTGTTTTTAGTCGGTGTGTCCGACATAATTATCCTTTCACCGTCGCGCCGTACCCTCGGCGTGGGTCGAAGTCATAAGCTTTTCACTCCGACAAAATATTGGCTTCCTTATTTTCGACGACCACCGTGGTCGAGTGGCATATAAATTAGTTTTCAAGGTGTCGCCAGCTCTGAGAACCCGAGTTCGATCGCCGGACGAGTCAAAGTAGAAAATCAATTTTCGACATTGTCTCGGGTCTTGGTGTATGTGGTACCTTCGTTGTCTCTAATTCCATAACACAAGTGCTTTAACTACTTACTTTGGATTCGGAATAATGTATTTGATGTTGTCCACATTTATTTATTTGTTAATCAAACTATAGGAACTGTAGGTAGGTAGGTACTGTACCTGCTGTATTTTGGTTGTAAATAATTTGGATGACGGCATTTATTGCTACCTACGAATCCCTTATATATAACTATCATTAATATTATTGACTAGGTATCAATTTATTTGCCCCATAAACCAATTACATTCATACTGATACGATATCGCTGGTATCAAACTTGTAGTATAAAAGAAAAAGACAGGATTGCAGTAGCATCTACTTGATCACTCAAATCAACCAAGGTAAGAACTGTTTATTTCACAAATATTTTAAAATGTCAAGGGTCTAATATTTCATTTGTATGAAGAAAAGTTGATTTTAAAATATTCATGATCCTTTGAAAACTTTTTGAGGATATTCCTATTGTGAAAAAAAAAAATACATGTTCGTTTATTTCTTTGCCATTTCAGACAAAAATGAAATTCTTCGTGACTTTCGTCGCCCTCGTGGCAGTTGCCGTCGCCAGCCCATTGGTGAAGCCCGTCAGCAGTGACCTCGAGGTTCTCGAGGCCATTGTGGCCGCTATCAACAGCCCCAGCACCGACCCCGCCACCGCTTCCCTACTCGAGCAACAGCTTCACGATATCCTCGGAGAACTTTCCCCCATCTCCGTTGGACCCGCTATCGTTGAGCCCGAACCCGTCATCAGCCCCGAGCCCATCGCAGTTGGACCCGCTCTAATCGACTTCCCCCTTCCCGACGGTGGTGCACTCACCCCCATCGCGCCTTCCCCCGTCGTCGTAGGTCCCATCGCCGAAGGATCTCCCAGTCCTCTGGTCCAGATCATCGTGAACGTCAACCAGGCTGAGTCTAGCCCTATTCCTGTTGGTCCCGTTATTGTCCCCACTCCCGTGCAAGTTGTTGAGACCGCTCCCATCGCTGTTGACCCCGTCCAGGTTGTGGAGATCGCCCCCACACCCGTGCAGGTCGTGGAGGTTGCCCCCGTGCCCGTTGAGCCCGTCCTCGTCGGTACCCCTATCCTCCCCTCCCCCGCTATTACCCTCCCCGAGGAGCTCAACTAAGAAGCTGAAGAACGGTTCTCATAATAATTGTGTCTAATAATTGTACTTTTACATGTGATTCAATAAAAAGAGATTTTGTAATTTATAATTTTGTATTAATTGCGCACATAAAATGAATTTTAAGGCACATAATATCATAATTATCATCCTTCATCCCATATAATGAATCCGCAGAGGTGTGAACCGTAGATTATCCTGCTGGATTTCGAAATTACAAATTTGTACTGAAATATTTCCTAACAACCAAATAATCAGTTTCCTGTAATTTACTAGGGGATAAAAATATAAAATTATATAACCAGCATGGATTGAACAGATGTGATCTTAGTCTGAAAACCAACGAGCACTAGCTTTGGGCTAGAAATGTCAAGTAGGTTATATTAAGGCTTTCATCACCATAATTTCTTCTGCTTAGTCGTACACTCCTGGCGGAGTAGTCGTGGTCATGGATCGTCTTCTATCTTCTATCGTTCTTCTTTATCATCATGTATTGTAAGTACAAACTATACTTTTAACTTATCTAGGTACTAAATTATATTTATTGGGTTATTATACACACACACAGGCGTCTGCCCACATAGGGAAGGAACGAGCATTAATCACCACCTTGGCTCCAACTCCAAATTCAGAATCCAATTTTTGGAATCTAGGCTTTCTTACGATGTTTTCATTCACCTTTTGTGTGTGTCTTAGAATAATTAAGAAAGTACATATATTTTGAAAAAGTTCCATTGGTACCTCTGGGTTCGCGAATTCGGTCATTGAACCGCTTAGCCACCACTACAGCGGGGTTAAATAAATCAATGAATGATGTCTTACTTTAACTTACTTAGTTGTTTATTATACAAGTTTTCGACTAAGGATCATGTAACGGTCATCATTTGCTATTCTTATAAAAAATCACGTGTTAAATATAAAGGCAATTTGATTCTTTGAGATTTCTTTAGTGTTGCTCTTAAAATATTAACAGGCGCTTTACTCTTTTGGATAACTGTGTGTAGTTTCTATTATGAATATGTAACTAAACAAGTTAAGTATGTTTGTTAATAAGTATATAATTAATTTAGATTACTACTTCTAATAACCTCCAACATGTCATCACACAAGTTTATTTATGAAAGATATGTCCTGCATTGCGGCTATACCACTGCATTGTGTTCAAGTTTTTGCCAGACCAGCTATAGGCGAGGGCAAGGCGGCAATCGCGCAGGCCAAACTGAATCTTTTGCTCGAAACTGGCTCCAGTTAACTGTCCTTACTCCTCAGAGAGGAACAAGTAGAAAGAGGAAGGGGGAATTTGTCTAGCAATGGCACACACACGTCACAACGACGACTAATTCAGTAGTCGTTAGTGTCATAGTACTTAAAATAATACAAAAGTAGTCATAATCATATTCTTAATTGCTTCTTCACAATAGTTTTACAAAAAAATTGGAAAATTTCAGATAAGAGATACATTGTGGACCCTGAAGGGCACAGAAAATTAGATTTAAGTTTTATTTATTTAGCTATACACCTATTGTATGTATAATATTGATTCCGCAACCGTTCTCCTACAACCGATCGCCTCTCGTTTCAAAATACAGTCTTTACAAAATATATTTAGTTGAAGTCTCCGGGTAGAGGAACTTCGGGGACCGGGAGTGCAGGATTACCAATGAGGATTGGCTCAGAGGGTACGGGAGCGGACTCCACGACCTGCACGGGTGTGGGGGCAATTTCCACCACCTGGACGGGGTCAACTGGAATGGGAGCGGTCTCGACCACCTGGACGGGTGTAGGGGCAACTTCGGCAGCTCCAGCAGCGGCTTGGTTGATGTTCAGGACGATCTGGACCAGAGGAGATGGGTTGCTGGGCGAAGGAGTGGCAGGGGTAGCGATGACGGGTTGGGGAGCAACAAGACCCGAGCAGGCACTGACGTCACCCTTGCGGATTAGGTGGGATGGTCCGCAGAGGGTGGGCTTGAGTGGCCCATCAAATACTGGGGCTAGGACTGGCCCATCAAATGCGGGAGCGGGGGCAGGGCCGGCGGCGACAGGCGCCACCAGGCCATCCCGGGGTACGGCCACGGCCACGGCGATCAGGGAAGCGAATACTACCAATTTCATGCTTGCTGTAGAAGACAAATTTATTATCTTAGAATATTTATTATATTAAATAATATAATATTTAATATATTATATTATTTTTTAGAATATTACTAGCAATGTGGGTCGCACATGACTAGTAATCTTGTTAACCCCTCGTGCTAAGCTAAGATGCTTGTGTTACGAGTGGGTTCACGTCGGTAGTGTCATGGGTGGGATTCGTACCCGCAACCACATGACCGCAAGTC
Source organism: Plusia festucae (assembly GCA_950381575.1). Classification (NCBI taxonomy): domain Eukaryota; kingdom Metazoa; phylum Arthropoda; class Insecta; order Lepidoptera; family Noctuidae; genus Plusia; species Plusia festucae. Next base: position 3,993,481 of record OX494447.1, read on the forward strand.
CGATGCCCTAGCCATTAGGCGACCGCCGCTTCAAATTGGATTTATTATGTTACTTAAGTATAACATACATACCTGTTACTTGAACGGTGGAGAAACGATAACGGTTTTTACAAAATATTGTTATTTTATATAGGTAGTTCTTCTATCAGAACTTCCTTTGATAAAGTGTCAAGTGATGATAATTAAATTGGTAAAATAATACGTACTACTTGTGCAATAAATGCATAAACATATTAGCGATAGTGTGTTGTAAATAAATATGGTTTTATGGTAAGTAGTTTGTCATCAAGTGTGGAAGCCGATTTTTATCTATTTCGCCATATTGTTAGACATTGTATATGATCCGAACGTAAGTATTGAGTAAGTATATTCATGTTCTGGTTACTGAGACAGTAAACATTGATGCATTTTTTTAGTACTGATTTTTTTATTTAGTTCAAAAATGTATTGCAGTGGGTATTGTCATACAAAATCTGCCAAACTGCAGAACAGTTTGTCGGGAGCTGTAGTTTTCGTTTCGGTAGTACCTGACAACAAATTCTGATGAGGTGATACTTTTTACTAATTTATAACTTAAGTTAATTCATGCTGAAGCTGAACTGAACTACTAGGCTGATTGGAAAAATTTTTCACTTGTTGATAGCCACCTATTGAGGAAGGCTATAATTTGCCGATAACCGACGCCCACGCGGGTGGAGCCGTTAGCAAATGCTAGTTCTAAATAAGTATATAGGTACTACATTCAAACAATAGCAGTTATAGACATATCCTCCTGCCTAACCTTTTCCCTAGGTAAATATGTTGGAGTCGACTACCAATCTTACCGAATTAAGCTGAGTACCTTATTTCACATGGACTGCGATTGCCTATCTGACGTCCATAAATCATTGCTGGATAATAAAATTTTGTTTCGTTTAAATTGTGATATTATGAAGTTGATCGAAGAAGTTTGGAGAGCTAATCGTATGTCCCTGAGGGATGCAACAGTGTCACTTAGTTATTACATATTGACTGTATCTGATGTTTAACAGTGTAAAGAAAACCAACAAAAAAATATTACATCATGAAGTTTTTACTCATTTCCGAATACAGTTCATACTTTATATCCTTAGTTGAGTTCTTCAGGGAGGGTGATAGCGGGAGAGGGGATGATGGGTGTGCCGATGATGACGGGCTCGACGGGCACGGGGGCGACCTCCACGACCTGCACGGGTGTGGGGGCGATCTCCACAACCTGGATGGGATCAACTGCAATAGGAGCGGTCTCGACAACCTGGACGGGTGTAGGGGCAACTTCGGCAACTCCAGGAGCGGCTTGGTTGATGTTCAGGATGATCTGGACGAGAGGAGATGGGTTGCTGGGCGAGGGGGCGGCGATGACGGGTTGGGGAGCAACAAGACCCGAGCAGGCACTGACGTCACCCTTGCGGAGTAGCTGGGATGGTCCGCAGGGGGTGGGCTTGAGTGGCCCATCAAATACGGGGGCTAGGACTGGCCCATCAAATGCGGGAGCGGGAGCAGGGCCGGCGGCGACAGGCGACACCAGGCCGTCACGGGGCGCGGCCACGGTCACGGCGATCAGGGAAGCGAACAGTACCAATTTCATGTTGCTGCTGAAGAAAGTCATCGATTAACTATGAACACTTTTAAGCTGATGCACTAGTCTTTCAAATTGGTGTTTAAATCCTTGATGTATCAAGGATTTAAACACCAATTTGAAGGTTAGAAAAGTTACAAAATTATATTAAATATTGTGGTACTTTAAGAAGCTAAGATTTAATTTTTTACTATAAAAATATTTACTCTTCATTTTGAAGGCAATTCACGAAATAAATTAATAAGATGCTTACCCGTTCTTGTTAGTTTTGTAGACAAACTATGATGGATTCACAAAATTTTGACACTTTATATATTTGTTTTATCAGTACTTCCTGTGATAATCTGCAAAATGTATAGATGAAGATAATCGAGATGGTAAAATTGGTACTACTAGTGTCATAAATGCATAAACTCAATTCAACGATTGTAAGTTGTAAATATATATGATTTTATGAGTTTCAATTGTTTTTCTTAGTCATCATGCGTAGAACGCAGATGTATTTCTACTTACCGAAAATGTGTAACTCGCGCGAAAGCCAAAAGATTCATACGAGTCATCTTCTGCCAAGCCTTTTCCCGAGCTATGTTTCACTGGTCGGCTGTCGGTCTTACCGGATTTAGCTGAATTCCGTATTTTACATGGAGAGACTGCCTGCCTGACCTCTACAACCCAATTCTGTCAACCAGTGTTATCATGCCATACTGTATAACCCAGTTAAATTAATAGGTAAGACTAGTTGTCAGAATTGTAATGGTTGACAAACTGTCAAAGATCACTGTAAGACAGTCGGGATCAACGGCTTTAACGTACTTTCCGAGACACGGAGAGGTCTCGGTATGTTTGCAAATATATGGTCACCCACCCACGGACCAAACGCGGTGAGCACATCTTAACCTCTATCATCGGTCAAACCGTACCGCTTACACTTAGCCACGAGACCCTCAAGGAGAATTAGAATTTATTGGTTATATGTATAATTAATATTATGGTTTGCAAACAGTGTTTTTCTTATAACTATTGGCGAGCTCAGTTACATTATAGTAAGACTAGCTTTTGCTCGCGGCTCCACCCGTGTGGGCGTCTCTTATCGTGATAAATTATAGCCTCCAGCTAGAGCCTTCCCCAATAAGTAGCCTATTTAACAGTGAAAGAATTTTTCAAATCGGACCAGTAGTTCCTGAGATTAGCAAGTTCAAACAAACAAACAAAGTAACAAACAAACAAGCTCTTCAGCTTTATAATATTAGTATAGATGAACCGTATAGATAATTTAAGGATATATATTTATTGAATTTATTGATGATAATATTCGCCAAAATTGCTAAAGGTTTCTAAATAAAGAAGTAGGTAGTTGTTGGTAGATCATCAAATTCTTCAAAGAAACAACAAAAGTATATACACTTATGGAAGGGAAGAGAAAGGAAATATCTGCTCATAAGATTAAAGACGTACTTATTTACAATCATTTGACTCCTACGTCATAACAGGTAAAAAAGTTGTTCACAGTTTATTGTTTTATCGTTCGATTAAAATTGTAATCGACTTACCTAGGATTAACTGTCGGCAATTTATAATGAGCACAGTGTCAGACGTGCGGAAAGTTCATTCATATTTTATTATGAAACTAGCTGATGCTCGCGATTTGCTTACTTCTTCATGTAATACTCCGACTAGCGAAGCTTTACAGTCAGCTCTGCATAACGGCTTGTTCCGAATGGATTCCACAATCCGATATATCCACTTCGAAATATGGATTCCTGGGACCATCATCTGTCTAGCCTTTTTCCAAGCTATGTTGGGGTTGGCTGCCAGTCTTAACGGATTTAGCTGAATTTTAAATGGATTCTAGACATAAAATTATCCCGAAGACCACGAATTCGTCCCTAAACGGAGGACCGGATGTTGCAGCGCAACAAGAGCGAGGCCTAAGACCAGCAGAGATCCGCGATGGGCTGAGTTGGTGGATTCATTCCTCAGCTGTGACTTCTTCCTCTTTTTATTAAGCTAGCTTAATAGTTAAAACCCGCGGTAGATTGCTAATGAGATTGCACCTGATGCAATGAGGATTACATTCAAGGGTTTGTGGGTAAAAGTCCAGATACTCTTAAGCTATACTCGTAACTAATTCTTACCAATTTGTACGCCACGATATACGGTTGAACAATGAACATGTCAGAACTATTTTGTATTTCATTATTATCATGCATGCATTGTATACAAATAAATAATTTACTTACTAACCTAGTGAACTGGGCGGAAGAAGTCCTATTATATTTCTATATATATTTCTCCAAGTCAGTAAAGTAGTAGGTACTGTAGTAGTATTTTATCGTGTAGTCATGTCAGCTTTTTACACTATCACTCTTTAGGATTCTGTATAAAGCCTCATGAGGTAATCTTCAATTATGAATATTTGGTTTTACCCCTAAATGTAAAAACGGGTTTTAGAAGCAGATTTTTTATCATTTTTAGTAGTATGGACATAAATAAGTAGGTATCTACTAGGTTTTGCGCCTTAAACTAGTATTGTTACAGATTAAAATAATCCAGCTTAACATGAACATGTGCGCCTAAGTCTTTAATTGTTTTATATCTAAATATCATGATAGTGCTGCTTTGAAAAGTTCCTGATGCAATAGGAAAAACATGGCATACAGTGTAACATAAATATAAAATCTATAATAAGTAAGTACGTTAAGTAATCACTTTGCTTTATTTAAAGTACGTTTGTGATGCAAATGACTTATTGACTCATGACATTTAAATAGGTAATTATATTTAAAACTTCTTTATTAAACAAATCTATTTTCGTTTACTTGGAACCAAATCGCTGTTCTATTGTTATTGTAAACTCGAAATTTGAAAATTGTTATCCCACCGAAAATCTACAAAAATAACCTTTCCCCTTGGTTAAAATATTATGGGGCCTGCACCCCCTAGCCAAGTGACATTAATTCTACAAGCGTTAAAGCTTATCGAATCGCTCAAATGTATGGAAGTGACAAGACAAGCCACGTGACTTATCGAAACGAAAGGTCATTCTCATACATTTGATGTCATTAAAGCGTCGCTAAGGCTTGTTGAAATGTCACTTGGCTAGGTGGGCTTTGTGGTATTAGGTGGGCTAGCCATTTCGTTACAAGAACATTAATGTATAACATAAAACAAATTAAAAATGTTTTTTTTTTAAATGTGGCGCTAGCCTGATCTCTAATGTCTATTAGATACGGTAGCGGTAATGTCTTGAATTGTCCGAAGATATGCACGTATCTGTGAGAGACTGGAGTCAAGTGATGTGGAACAATTTTCCCAAATTTGCAGGGAATTATAAAAGTCAAAACCACAAAAACACGTCAATAAAACTTCGTTTACGCTTCACCATTTCTACGTCACGGTACAGCAAAAACGTTTATCACAATTTATTATTTTATCACTCGATTAGAGTTTGCAGACTTAACTAGGATTATCAAACTGGCAGTTTATAACACGTAATAAATATATTTAATATCTAATATATATTTTTTGGTAGGTGCGTTGTGTGATGACGCAAAATTTAGGCAACTTTAGTATTGAATCAGAATGCATACCATAAGAGACAAAGCCCTTGACTTTAGAAATTAAAAAAAAACTCTTATTTTCTTATTAATTTATTAAATTGTAATGTCACTTTGTCTCCGTTTACAAATACAAAAAACATAAATTCATCAGGAAATCAGTTTTTATCTCACTTTTTATCAATTGAGACTTTCCCATCTAGATGTTCTGATCGGATCCTGTTTCAGAGAGGTCTATCCCGATCGTCTGGTCTGGGCTGGGCTCAGAAGAGTCAACCTGAATAATCTGGTCAGGGCCGGGTTCAGAAGGGCCTACCCCAATAATTTGGCCAGGGCCTGGTTCAGAAGGGCCTACCTCAATAATCTGGTCAGGGCCGGGTTCAGAAGGGCCTACCTCAATAATCTGGTCAGGGCCGGGTTCAGAAGGGCCTACCTCAATAATTTGGTTGGGGCCGGGTTCAGAAGGGCCTACCTCAATAATTTGGTCAGGGCCTGGTTCAGACGGATCTGCATCAACGATTTGGCAAGGATTAGGATCAGAGAGGCCGACTACGATAATCTGGCCAGGTCCTGGTTGGGAGCCTACCTCGGGCCCTATCTCGATGATTTGATCGGGGCCTGGTTGAGAGGGACCCAACTCGATTACTAAACAATGATTATGTTTAGAAGGCATATTATGATCAGGATCCTTTTCAGAGGGGGATATAGTCCTGAAGTTGATGACGTCGGGCACGTTGGCATTCTCAGCGGCGGTCAGGGCGGGCTTGATAACGGCGGCTGAAGCTACGGTGCCAATGACAGCAAATGCAATACAGAATTGCATTTTGGTGTAGGTACTGATGAAGGATAAATTGAAACTTTTAGACTTCTTTTATATGGTTGTATTAGTTAACAAAACATTTAATTAAAATAGATCCAGGAAGAAAAGATTTAGATTTAAAAATAATTTTCTAATAATAGGATTAAAAAAGGTAAATAAAATTGAGCAGCAAGATAATAAAATTAAAGATGGGAAAATCGTAAATACTTACATTTATCCTTTTGAAACACACTCTTATCAATACTCGTCCGTTTGCAATTTACTTTGGATATAGATTGAGTATCGTAATTTACTAATTATAATTTTACAACCTATCATTTTAATTCCTGATAAATTTGTTTTAACATGTATGAGTCGTTTATTACATTTTCATGGATGTTTAGCGATCGTTTAAGCAAGCCTGCATCTTCTTTTTATAAAACTATTAAACTAGATGATTAAAAAACCGGCCAAGTAGGTTGGGTGTGTTGCTCGAACGGTTCCGTACCCTTGACTAGGTTAGATATCCTTTACCTGGTGCTGATTTTAATATCGGGCAAAAAAGCAAAAAATACACTTTTGTTGTATGAGGGACTCCTTCAAATTTTTTCGTTGGGTCCGGTTTTATCCTTTGGGTACGGAACCTTAAAAATAACTTCCTTGGCCTTGGACGCAGGTAAAAGGTCGTTGCTCATACAAAGCAGCGCTTATTTGATACCCAACCCATCATGCAAAATTAAAAATCCTTAAATCAAAGTACCTGCGTATTATTGAAATGATTACTCGAGAAGCTTGTGATTGTGTAATCTTAAAAACCAAGTATTGTTTTAAATGATAACAAGTTATTTACAAAATCTCTTATATTTAATCACATATGAGAGTACAATTTCTAGAAACAATCATTATGGGAACCATTCTTCAGCTTTTTAGTTGAGTTCCTCGGGGAGGGTGATAGCGGGCGAGGGGAGGATGGGGGTTCCGATGATGACGGGCTCAGGGGCGATCTCAATGACCTGGACCGGCTCTGGGGCAACCTCGACCACCTGGACGGGTGTGGGGGCGACCTCCACAACCTGGACGGGTGTGGGGGCGACCTCCACTACCTGGACGGGTGTGGGGGCAACGACGGGGCCAACAGGGATAACTGAGGGGCCAGCGGCAGCTTGGTTGATGTTCAGGATGATCTGGACCAGAGGAGCGCTGCTGGTGTCAGGGGTGGGGCCTTCAACGATGGCAACGGGGGAGGGACCGATGGGAGAAGGGAGGCCAACAGGGGCGGGCACGGGGAAGTCCACGATGGCGGGTCCGACGGATATGGGCTCAGGATTAACTCCGAGCATATCCAACAGCATCTGCTCGAGGGCGGCAGCGGTGGTGGGGTTGGTGCTGGGGCTGTTGATGGCTGCGATGATCTCCTGGATCTCGGCCATCTCAGCCGACACTGGGGTGGGCTTGACGATGGCAGCCGAAGCCACGGTGGCGATGAGGGCGATGGCAACGAAGTATTTCATCTTGAAAGATCTGAAAGGCAAAATGGTACCTACTATTTAATATTGCAGTATTATTATTCTATTTACGGTACTTTAATCTCGATCCTAAACCGACACCCGTTCAATTTCAAAATCCTGGTTTTACCATTATTCAAAATTACTTTATTATTAAATTATAAACATAAGCAGTACTTACTTTTTAATACACCTGTCGATGATGATGCACTGGCATCTGTGCATACTATTTATACTGCTTACTATCTACCTATCTACAATGCCATAAGAGATAATTGTTATTGTCCAATTTCCAAAGTTCTCAATCCCGGATGGACGGATTAAGAATCGAATTATTTTATTATGGCATACATTTTTAGTCACATTTGGTGACTAAAAATGTATGCCATAATAAAAATATGTGAAAACAGAAACAAAAAAAAAAATTGTTTAGCTAGGCTTACCTACCACGGAATTGAATACATACATTTTGCGCTGTTTTAAATATTTATTCTGCTATTCGGGACGGAGGCAAAACCAACAAATCAAGGATTATGAAAATCGGGTCCTCCGTTCTCGAGTTATAAGTGTATAAGATATATAGATAAACACAATTATATTAAGTCCTCACGAAAGTATTCATTAATACCGAAACTACAATCGGTAAAAACATTAACAATAACGTATCTTAGATTGTATACAGGTGACGTTAGTCAAACTATTTTATTTTGTGTGATTCACAAAAAATTTGTAAATGGAAATTGAATAAAATATTTGAAATAAAAAAATACATGAACAGTGTTACATTAATTTGTACAGTTAATTTTAAACTAGTAAGTCAAAGTGTTGCTTGCGTTTGGGAATAATCCTAAATTATAAATCAATGGACTTAAAGATTTAGGTATGGATCTCAAAACTTTTAACGTATAAAACAGAAATGATGACGTATACAGGATTAATTTAAAAGGAGTGCGTATATTCAACGAGGTAATCATGTGCATAAAACTGATCAACTTTCCCCTAAAAACAAAGGTCGAAATTATATCATGGAAAATTAACTTTTAATACATAGACAGGTCACGTGACTTATGTTTGTATGAAAATATGATTTTCAATTTTAAGATTTCGACCTATGATTTTCTTGGGTAAATTGACCAGTTTTATGCACCTGATTACCTCGTTGAATATACGCACTCCTTTTAAAAAAATCCTGCATAAAGATGGAGTCGCGCCACTATCACATGCAGTGATGCACGATAAGGTAAGGTGTTTTTAGGTGAAGTCCGACATTTATCAGCATACCGATGTGCGCGGTGCTCTCGGCATGACTTGAAAAAATTGACTTCCACTCTAATAAAAATATAGAAAGATTAATAAAGATATAACAGCCTATTTAAAAGTGTGATTCGGTTAATAATCCAGACATCCGGTCGTCAGTCAGTTCATGAAATATAATATGAAAATGACAATTATCTATCGTGGTATTATAGATAAGTTGATAGCATTCAGTATAAATACAATGCAATTATTGAAAAGTGCATCTTCTTTTAGTGCTCCATAAAGTAAGTACCTATCTGTAAATAACTGCAAAATATTAAGTATTCAATGAAAATCAAATTGCCATTAATTTTGTGGGAAGTAAGAAATGAACAACAGGGCTTATTTTTTTTCTTTATTTTATATCGGTATTCGGTATAGAACGCACTACCATTTTCCGAACCACCACAGACTATCTATCCTTCACAGACCGTTCAGAAATTAAACATAAAGGTGATTATTCCCACACAGGATTGTAAACACAAAAAATAATACTATTACTTCTTATTTTTCAGCACTTTCAAGATGAAATACTTCGTCGCTATCGCCCTCATCGCCACCGTGGCTTCGGCCGCCATCGTCAAGCCCACCCCAGTGTCGGCTGAGATGGCTGAGATCCAGGAGATCGTCGCCGCCATCAACAGCCCCAGCACCAACCCCGCCACCGCTGCCGCCCTCGAGCAGATGCTGTTAGATATGCTCGGAGTTAATCCTGAGCCTATTTCCGTCGGACCCGCCATCGTGGACTTCCCCGTGCCCGCCCCTGTAGGCCTCCCTTCTCCCATCGCTCCCTCCCCCGTTGCCATCGTTGAAGGCCCCGCTTCTGACACCAGCAGCGCTCCTCTGGTCCAGATCATCCTGAACATCAACCAAGCTGCCGGTGGCCCCGCGGTTATCCCTGTTGGCCCCGTTGTTGACCCCACACCCGTCCAGGTTGTGGAGGTCGCCCCCACACCCGTCCAGGTGGTAGAGATTGCCCCTGAGCCCGTCATCATCGGCCCCCCCATCCTCCCCTCCCCCGCTATCACCCTCCCCGAGGAACTCAACTAAGAAGGCAAAGAACGGGTCTCATATCTGACATGTGACTCAATATAAGAAATTCTATACATATACTTTATTTTTTCATTACGAATGTAAATAAAAAAAGAATTCATAACCATTCTTCGTATGACCTATCATCTGATCTTAAGTCTTTCTAGAGACTAGGGTAAAATCGTATTAGAGATGCTGGAAACGTAAAATATATATCAGAATAGAGGAAGAGGCATTCTAACGATTCCAAAATCAGGTTCAGGTTAATATAGCAGACAATGATGATGCAGCAGACGTGTTTGCAATGAAAGCTGGCTTAGTAATATTAAGGATACAGCTAAGAACGGTAACTATATATACTAACTGAATGTAATACCGGATTTATGGGATAAGAGAGGCATCATTTTCTGAGATGCCAAGATTTTTTTTTAAACGCCATGTATAAAATCCAGTGTATTTTATAGCGTTTAGTGGGTCGCATTACAATTTGCATATGCATTTGTATTTTTTTCACACCTACATTTTGTGTTTACCAAAACATCTAGTAAAGTGGCATAGTTTCGCTGTACTTGCAATATATCATGGCAGAATAATATATAAAACTAGATGACCCGGAAAACGTTATCCGTATTATGAAAAATAGACCTACCCGATAAGCACACAAAATTTCATACAAATCGGTACAGCCGTTTCGGAGGAGATAGGTCCATCGTTCATCATTGATCAGCTATGACACTCGCACTCTACAAGCGTATCTGATGCTGCCAAGTTTGGAAGGGATTAAGTAGGTATTTATTAAAATCTTTATGACTGCATATAAATTAACTAAGCGAGATTAATTTCTTGTCTATCGGTATCTGTCGATAGCATAATCGGTCAATAGACTCAATAACTTTGATTCACCATAAAGATTGTTTACAAATAATTTAAGTGAAGCACTTATACCACACATTACTAAATAGTTACTTCGTAACTTATACTCTTATATATTGTTTTCCTTTTACCACATAAAAGTTTCTAAAAGGTCGAAACATATAATTTTTCATCGATAACTTAAGATAATAGATTGAATATTATTATAGTATTATCTACTTCCTTATCCTCAGAGTTGTAAATCAACAGAAGCTGCCGCACAATCTCTGAAGATTATACACGAATTGCACGATAAAAAAATGATATAAAAACTTGAAGAGAACAGAAAGTACCATAGTCGAGTCTGCACAATTAAAAGTAAGTAGCCTTAGAAAATGTGTTTTTACCATATGAGAAAATTTAAAAATATTTTATTTATCTATCACGGTCTAAAAAAAAACAAAACGGTGTCTTTGTTAAAAATATCAGTATAAAGTGTGACTAATAATTTGAAATCCAACTATTATTAACTTGAACTGACTTGGTTTTCAGACCTTTAAAAATGAAATACTTCGTTGCCATCGCCCTCATCGCCACCGTGGCTTCGGCCGCCATCGTCAGGCCCACGCCGACCACCGCCGAGATGGCTGAGATCCAGGAGATCATCGCCGCAATCAACAGCCCCAGCACTGACCCTGCCACCGCTGCCGCCCTCGAGGAGATGCTGCTGGATGTCCTCGGAGTTCAGCCTGTGCCCATCGCGCCTTCTCCCGTGATCGTCGCTCCCGGCCCCGTCGCTCCATCCCCCGTTATCGTTGCCCCCTCTCCTATCGCCCCCTCCCCCGTGGCCATCGTCCCCGGTCCCGTTGCCGACGTTGACGCCAGCAGCGCTCCTCTGATCCAGATCATCCTGAACATCAACCAAGCCGCCGCCGAGTCCACCCCCGTCGCCCCTGTCGCTACCCCCGAGCCCGTGCAGGTCATTGATCCTGCACCCATCGCCGTGAACCCCATCGGTGTTGGGGAGGCCTCTCCCTCACCCGTCCAAGTTGTGGAGGTCGCTCCCACACCCGTCCACGTCGTCGAGGTCGCCCCCACACCCGTCCAGGTCGTCGAGGTCGCCCCCGAGCCCGTTCAGGTCATCGAGGTCGCCCCTGAGCCCGTCATCATCGGAACCCCCATCCTGCCGTCACCCGCTATCACCCTCCCCGAAACCCTCAATTAAATCAAAATCTCAAAAAATCAATTATTAAGTTAAGAAAGTTACTAACTACTAAACAAGAATACGCAATAAAATAGATTACGTCACTTATTACTTTCTATTATTTTCAAAAACCCTTTACATAACTCTGCCCTTACTTAATTTCGAATAGCACTCACTGATGGTACTATGGTGGTATGGAAATCCGAAATATAATATATTTCCTTATAATACTAGCTGACCCGGCAAACGTTGTTTTACCGTATTCTGGAGAGGACTACTTTTATCACATAAGGGTTTAAAAATATTACCAAATATACATAAAAAGCCATCCTGATCCTCTTAGGGATGGATTTCCAAAATCGCTGAAATACGTTTTTATTGATTTCTTACCAAAAACCCTTAGTTATATAATATGCAAGTTTATGTACCTACCTTTGAAAATTACGAATATCCTATACAAACTTTCAACACCTATTTCAACCTTTGGTGGAACCTTTGGGTGGATTTCCCTGCAACCGTTTAACCCCTTTTTTATCCTCATAAGGGTGGAATTTTTTAAAATGCCTTTGTTTAGTGGATGTTTACGATGCATCAACTGTCAAGATTTTAAGTTTCTATCCCCTTAGTTTAGGTTCTGCGTTGATGAGTCTGTCAGGGCCAGTAATTTTATATAAGTAGCCCGAATATGTTGCAGTCTCAACGTGGATAGCAATAACAAATTTAGCTATATTTTGTTAACTTTTAAGGGCATACCCTAACATCGTTAAGGCTGGTAAGGTCAGATTTATCGAACAGGTCACATGGTTTGTTGTGTGGAGGCCTTAGGATAAACAAAAGTCAACGAATAGGATCGAGACTGGCCCAGGTCGTATCCTTCGCTAAAAAAATCCGAACCATATTTTTTTTTCTATATTTCGTCATTTACATTTCCCTTCAAAGGTCCCAGAACTAATCCATAAGCTTGGCACGTTTCTATATAAATATTATCTCAAGACACAGCTTACACACAGTATCACACAACATGACATAGCATCACACAGAAATAAAGGGTGTCCAGCGGAAATTTTTCAAGTTTAAGTAGTCATTGCTCGTAAACTAGCGGGGTGAGGTAAGTGGGGAGGGTACCGTTCGATGCGCGTGATTTGCGGATTTGTCAGTCAGGATGAGTCACTGGTCGGGAGCGCACTTTGCGTTCGCGGTTGAGCAGTACTTAAAGTGCGGCGATTCACTGGTACGTGCGCGTCGCGCTTTTTGTTCACACTTCAATAATTGACGAATAAGTGATGGGCCGAGTACGCAACTTACCTTCTCTCTACTCCCTTCCCTTCTGGTCTGAACTTTTGAACCCACGACCAGATAAGTCAGTGACTCATCCTGACTGACAAATCCGCAAATCACGCGCATCGAACGGTACCCTCCCCACTTACCTCACCCCGCTAGTTTACGAGCAATGACTATTTAAACTTGAAAATTTTCCGCTGGACACCCTTTACACAGTATAATAGAGCATTACCCAGCATGACAGAGCTCACACTTAGCATACACACAGCAACACACAGCATTCAAACAGCATGACACAGCTCACTCCTAGCTCACATACAGCATCACACAACCTGACATCCAGCTTGTATCTTAAGTCCTGTAATCGATTGCATTATTTTGTTTCAGTTCCAATAAATTAGTGGAAATTATCAGATGCTCTTTGAAATTCTGACTCATCCACCGTCAGTTACCGTCGTTCCCGTAAACAATCAAATTTTTCCTCTTCTTCCTGCCCTTATCCCATTCATATGGGGTCGGCGCAATGCGTATTTTCCTTCCATTCCTCTCTATTACTCGTCATCGCGGCATCCACTCCTTTCTTTCTCATATCATCTTTCACACAATCCATCCATCTCTTTTTCGGTCTCCCTCTGCTTATATACCCATCCACAGTCATACTTATAACAAATTTTTCCATTGCTCTTAATATTTATTCTACTATAAATTAAGGATCACGTAAATCGGTGCATCAGTTCTCGAGTTATAAGTGTTGTAACAAACCCGATTTTGTTTTATATCATTTTTTGATGATGAAAGCCCACTGACGATGCAAATCATCTTGTCGGCTTTTACATTAAGGTTGCCACTACTTTTGAGTTAACCAACGGTCATCATTTATTTACCGTTCCTGATTAATAACTAAAAAATATTTCATTTATCGATGTCTATTCAATACAGTTCAGCATTTCATTGAAGTACTCAGTAAATGATTCTTCCCTAGTAACTTATGGCTTTTCAACTCGCTCAAAAAGGAAAAAGAAAAATAAAAAGGGGTTTTGTTTAATACCTATTTTTTATTATATTTTGTTTATAGATAAGTCATCAGTTTGTGAGATTTAAGTAGATTTAGTTGAGGGTTTCGGGGAGGGTGATAGCGGGTGACGGCAGGATGGGGGTTCCGATGATGACGGGCTCAGGGGCGACCTCGATGACCTGAACGGGCTCGGGGGCGACCTCGACGACCTGGACGGGTGTGGGGGCGACCTCGACGACGTGGACGGGTGTGGGAGCGACCTCCACAACTTGGACGGGTGAGGGAGAGGCCTCCCCAACACCGATGGGGTTCACGGCGATGGGTGCAGGATCAATGACCTGCACAGGCTCGGGGGTAGCGACAGGGGCGACGGGGGTGGACTCGGCGGCGGCTTGGTTGATGTTCAGGATGATCTGGATCAGAGGAGCGCTGCTGGCGTCAAAGTCGGCAACGGGACCGGGGACGATGACCACGGGGGAGGGGGCGATAGGAGCGGGGGCAACGATAACGGGGGATGGGGCGACGGGGCCGGGAGCGACGATCACGGGAGAAGGCTCGATGGGGCTCACGATGGCGGGTCCGACGGAGATAGGCTCAGGATTAACTCCAAGCATATCCAACAGCATCTGCTCGAGGGCGGCAGCGGTGGCGGGGTTGGTGCTAGGGCTGTTGATGGCGGCGACGATCTCCTGGATCTCAGCCATCTCAGCCGACACTGGGGTGGGCTTGACGATGGCGGCCGAAGCCACGGTAGCGATGAGGGCGATGGCAACGAAGTATTTCATCTTGAAAGATCTAAAACCAAAGTCTGCATAAACAAACAGCTCCAATACATTGGATTTGATTGATTGGGTTTATAAGTACTTTTTATAAATGTAGAATAAGTTCACTAACATTTTATTTAACAATAAGTTACAGTGGAAATAAAAAAATCACTTAAACAAGCTGATAAAAACAGTAACTTATACTGTCATAGTAACATTTAGAACCAAAACTGCTTCGAAACTCTCATCACAATCGGTGCAGTGTTTTAAGATATATTAGTTACCAAGACAACTTACTTTTAATTATGCCAAACACAATTATGATACAGTGTTGTTATGTTTGACTATTTATACTGATTTTTATCGTACTGTTAAGAATTATCACATATCGATTGACTTCGAGGCTTTAAGTAATTTATAACTGTATGGATAAGGAAGTGTTTGATTATCTTAGATCCGTATTTTTTTATCAGTTTCCCTAAGGAAAAAGCTTCAGCAATTTTTTTATTGTAACTTTTCAGTGTTCTGCTTAACCAAACCAAATATAATATTAAATTTTATAGTAAATTGTCAATTCAGTTAATTGGTTTGACGAGCGCTCGTGTTTTTTCGTTCGGCACCATTTAATATTATGGGAACTATACTCAAGCTCTACAGAAATAAAGTAGGGTGGCATAGACAAATTGGTGTCTCTGGTTATGATTTGTTGTATAATTACGCATTTATACTAGATATAGTAAAGTGGATACACTTGCATTATGGCTCAAAGTACGGGAGAACTTTCATTTCTATGCGCCGGACACTTATAATCGAGGTTTTGGCAGGTGGCAGCACAAACGTCTCGCCCGTCCACCTGATTGGCGCTTCCCACATGCAGACAACAGCTCTACTTCCAGAGCCGTTAGTATTATAAATTATTTCTTCGTAAAGGACAATACAGAAGCAGATATATTTTTTGATACCTAAACTAGCGTTTTATACAATATAACGTAAACATTATTTGTTGTTATACAGCGTGTAAAAAATTCTGCGAACACATATACGCAGACATTAAATGGATTGGAGATTATTATTTTTCCCCAGTGGAAATATATAAATAAAAACTAACCCAAGGCAACAGCAACACTGACCGCTCCTCAAATTCACGTACTTACTACAGTACAAGTTTTGTGTCAAAGAAGCCGCTTATGCGAGACTGTTCATGAATGTACCACGAATACGCCTTTATTGGATCGGACAGGGGTTTTGTTACATGTTGTATAAACAGTTTAAATTATAATAGTTTTGTCTTTATAATATGTTATTATTTGTTTTCTTAGACTTTATATGAATATGGTTTTTGTGTTTGTGTTTATTATTTTTTCGTATATTTAGTATCTACGTATATAATAAATAAGCGTTTATATAAGCTTTTGGTTGCTTCTACTGTATTCTTACATTTTATGTATAAATGAAAATATGAATTGTTTGTCTGAAAAAAATAATTGTGTAATTTTCCAAGTGTTTTGTCTATTAAGATTTTTTTTTCTTAGCCTATACTGTCCAACTGCTGGGCAAAGGCCTCCCTCAAGTCCCTCCATACATCCTTATCCCGTGCCACCTCGAACCAGCCCTCGCGGTGCACGTCCTGATCGTCCCGCCACCTCTTCCTGGGCCGGCCTCGCTGGCGCAGTCCGTCTGCTGGCTCCCATTGTGTAGCAATTTTCACCCAGCGGTTATCCTGACGTCTGAATGTCAGTTATAACATATATTTAATTATTAAGCTTTAATTATTGCTGTAGCATCTTATATGCTCAAGCTACATGCGACTAATGCTGTGGCGCGGGCGTCTGTGAATGGAAGAGTAGTAGTAATTTTTTTTTTTAAATAAATAATAAAAATAAGTAAATAAATAATAAACGTTTCTACTCTGTGTATCATGCTCTGTTGGGTTCAGTTCAGAAGTTTATTACTAGTGGACAAAAACTGAGAGTTGGTATAATTTGACACATAACACCTTGTCTGCATATTTGCATACATACATATTTGAAAGCATAAAATTCATGCGACGCGCTAACAAATCTTGGTGTAAATAACTTGGTCGCTATTTTGTAATCTGAACATACTACTTTTCAGAGAATGCAGTATTCTGAAATAATATGCATGTTGATTTTTTTTTCGTGGTGCCTATTTTGGTCGGTTTATTCATAATTTTTATTATATACATAAGTATATATTTTTTTGCTAACATCTAATACTATGCCTTTTTTCTACTCGTTAGGTACTACTAGTAACTTTTTTATTGACGGGGTGAAACTCTAATCTAACTTCGACCTACATTGAGGGCATATCGTGGATATATGTCGGACTTGCACTGACCAAAAACGCCCCGGTCCCGTCCTTGCCTTTGTTGGTGCCGCGGGATCGCTTACGCGCAAGCTCTACGCATCACCGGCAGGCAGTGCCGGATTAACCACGTAGCAAGAGTAGCATTGCTTCAGGCCACGCACAAAAGGGGGCCCCGCATATTTAAATCCACTCATCTCTGCCTGAATGTATTTTTTTTGAGTGAATCTTAGTAAGATGTGGTTCATTGAATTTTTTTGATGTCATAAAAACGTGAAACGTTACAACTTTTCCTACTAAGACAATCCACGTCAGACACTCGGTACCCGACTATTTCCTTGGCGTAAATATAACACCGAATTTCATACGGTAAACGCACAAGTTCTACAAAAAGTTGCTAGTGTAAATAAACGTGTAGAATTTCAGGCGGCCTGATAATCAGCTCTACAAAAAGTCTGACGCACTCTTACCCGATACTTAATAAGTATACTTTGTATTTTATAATATAAACTTTGAAATATGTATTGAAAAAAAATATTTGAGTATTATCATCAGTTTTCAATGGTTAGTTTTCTATCAAAATTATTCTAAATTGCCAGGAAATTTCAGCTCAGGCTTTTTGTACAGAGCCTAACAGAGCCTATAGTAATTTACAACACTATTAATTACTCACTAAATTGTAATATATAGATAGCAAATAAACGTATTGAGTATCTATTGAGTATTGAATTGTTTTTTACCACTTTATTCTTAAGAACCCATAGTAGATCAAGGGCTCTTTGAAAGAATTTGCTACGGGCCCCGCGCTTGCTTAATCCGGCACCAGGCTATTAGGCAGGCTCTACTAGATTTCTTCCAGAGAGGTGGTTATAGCGCCCACCCTCACTCCTTCCACGAACGGAAGCGTGAAACTTTGCGACCGCATCCTCCGTGGCCTGTCAGTGGTTTGGGAGCCCAGTCGGCTCCTGATCACCCGCAAGTACAGGCAGACCTCAGGGTGGTCTAAGGTTGGTCTAACTACTCGTATCTACGTTAAAACAAATAATAAATGATTTGATTCCCCAGCGCGTCTGGCTATTTGTCTGTTTTTGATCAATTCAGTGAATACCAGATTAATTTTTAACCAGTTTCCTCTTGTGGAGGTTGTTATTCAACAAGAAGCTATACAAATATGCAATTTCTTTAGCTCCTCTCGCCTTTGAGGGTCAAGCCAAATACTTCACTTTCAGTAATGTAGATTATCCAGGTTTTCAAGAAAAATTACAGTCACAATGTAATACAATATCTGAATTAGTACCTTATTACAGTAGTAGGTACAGCAGTTTAATGTAGTTTTTGCAATTTGTACATTTTACTTGACTGTTGATATTGAATACGCTATCATGAATATGTTATCAAAGTAGCATTCATCAAATAAACTTCGCATTCCAGCAACAATCTGGTACGTTAAAGCGAAATTGAAATTTCTATTTGCAAGTGGTTGGGTAAAAATCGTGAAAAACATAGTTTGTTGAAAAAAGTTTTATTTTATTGTATTATATATGGAAAAGTGGTTCAAATTACGGTTTTATTACATAGATAGAGGGTTGAGTTGAATTAGTTCATCAGGTTCAAGATAAAAAAGATAAGTTTTTGCTTCTTGAGATTTTTAGTTTTAGTTCAGGGTTTCGGGGAGGGTGATAGCGGGTGACGGCAGGATGGGGGTTCCGATGATGACGGGCTCAGGGGCGACCTCGATGACCTGAACGGGCTCGGGGGCGACCTCGACGACCTGGACGGGTGTGGGGGCGACCTCCACAACCTGGACGGGTGTGGGGGCGACCTCCACAACCTGGACGGGTGAGGGAGAGGCCTCCCCAACACCGATGGGGTTCACGGCGATGGGTGCAGGATCAATGACCTGCACGGGCTCGGGGGTAGCGACAGGGGCGACGGGGGTGGACTCGGCGGCGGCTTGGTTGATGTTCAGGATGATCTGGATCAGAGGAGCGCTGCTGGCGTCAACGTCGGCAACGGGACCGGGGACGATGGCCACGGGGGAGGGGGCGATAGGAGAGGGGGCAACGATAACGGGGGATGGAGCGACGGGGCCGGGAGCGACGATCACGGGAGAAGGCTCGATGGGCGCAGGCTGAACTCCGAGGATATCCAGCAGCATCTCCTCGAGGGCGGCAGCGGTGGCGGGGTTGGTGCTGGGGCTGTTGATGGCGGCGATGATCTCCTGGATCTCAGCCATCTCGGCGGTGGTCGGCGTGGGCCTGACGATGGCGGCCGAAGCCACGGTGGCGATGAGGGCGATGGCAATGAAGTATTTCATCTTAAAAGATCTAAAATAAAAGTCAGCATAAGTAAAAACAAAATTCACAAAATAAAGAATGCTACGGGATTCAAACTTTTTTATATTTAGAATCAAAATTGCTTTCAACGTTTTAATATTGATTTTTGTAACAGGTTCATAAAAAAAATATATAATAAATGTTTAGAAACTTAACTATTTTAACCTAAAAGTAAACTAAAACAATGGAATCTATCGCGTGATTGACAGTGAAGTAGTTTTATTACAATGTCTAACATTCACGTCCACCTCAGAAAGCATATAATTAAACAGACAACTTACTTTTAATTATGCCAAACACAACTATGAATTTGTTTTGTTTCGTTTGACTATTTATATTATTTTTGTTATCGCAATATAAAATTATCACAATATCGAGATTGTGTAGAAGCGTTCAGTAATTTACAACTGTATGGATAAGGAAGTGTTTCGGTATCTAAGATTCCTACTTTTCTACTCTTTTTCTTCGGAGTCTGCTATGACGTCTGAAGCGAGGAAACGCTAAATTGGCGTCGCAATGCCGCTTGAGTGGTGCTGAACCATGGCGTCGCGATGCGTCTCAGCCAAGGCGTCGTGACGCTACTCTACCATGGCGTCGTGACGCTGCTCTACCATGGCGTCGCAATACATGTCATCTCTGCTAAGGCATTGCGTCTCTGTGAAGGCATCGCGACGTCGCTCAACCATGGCGTCGTGATGCATCTCTGCCAAGGCATTTCGACGCTGCTCAACCATGGCGTCGTGATGCATCGCATCCAACAACATAATGCGTTAATTAGACGTTGAATCAACATCCGAATTGATAACCTCCTCCTTTTTGAAGTCGGTTAAAAATACTTAACAGTGTTCCAAAGTATGAAGTAGGCACAAACTATGAGAAAGCAACTTTTGATAGGATTTTATTGAGGAAAACAAAGAAATATAAAAACAGGAAAAAAGTCACACTCACGTTTACTGATAAAGCCAACCAATCAGAGGAAGGCACTGTCCTTTCATAATGCAGCGGCAGTTTAATCTCACTGGATTTATGTTAAACCAATGCTAATGATATAATATAAAGATTACTAGACAAAGGATTTATTTGATAACTGATTTATGGTTAACCGTATTTTCATGCCTTTAAAAGATTCAATAAGATTTACACCTTAATTCACCTTAATTTTTATGGTTCATTAACTATGTTGTTCTTGTACTCTTCCCAATTTTATTTAAATAATGTAAAATTTCGATAACATAGCTGTACCCAGCGACACCACCCGCCGTACCTAATTAAAAAAAATCGTAAAAAATTTAGGCAATGTAATGTTACTCAAGGTACACTGAATGTAGCTATCTAAAGGTGAAAGAATTTTTGAAATCGTTGAGTTTATTCATTACTAAAATACAAATCTTTCCTCTTTATAGTAATTGTGTAGATTGTCAATCATGCCTGGCGTGTATTGTTGGTTTTCTTAAATAAAATTAAACCAGATTATCATTAAGTATATTGTATTTTCTTTGAAACGTAGTAGGTGTGATTCTAACTAATTTTTCATTTTAATAAAGTAGTAATTTATTTTCAGTCTGGTTGTGTTGTGGGACTAGAGTAGTCTGCAATATGGTGCTCCATTGGGCCTAAAGTTTATATTTTATGGTACATTGGACGTTTTTTGGACCCAATGGGGCACCATCCTCTCATCCGAGGCGGATAAAATTACTTTTGTATTAAACTCCAAAAATATTACAACTTTCGAAAGTCTGAAAACTGCACGTCATTATTGTACAAAAATTTTCTATAATTAGAGAGTCAGTATTCAAATATCCAATAATTACTTTAAACGGATTCTATCGCGGTTTATTTTTATTTTAGTTCCCTACGTTTCTGCCTGTGACCATGACACCTGCAAAGGTGTTGAGACGACGGGAACTAAAATCAAAATAAACCGCGATAGAATCCGTTTAAAGTACCTAGGTACCTAGTTTTATTTCAATGTCTAATATTCGCGTAAACCTCAGAAAACAATAATCTTTAGTGCTTTCTATCTGTCTGTGTGACTAGATAATATTTGCTACGTATTGAGAAAAATATTTTTATTATGCAACAGAGTAAACAAGAATATTATATTGACTGTCAATACCTAAAAAAGACAAGTGCGAGTCGGACTCGCGCACAAAGCTTTCGTACCATTATGTTGTGTTGTGTTCTCCCCCTCGTATGATGAGAGAATATAGTGTAGTCCCGTCCTTATTAGTCGATGCACCACATCATTTTAAAGCGAAGAGTGAACATCTCTAGTAAGCATGCATGCTCAGTAATCTGTAACTAGCTTCATTAAGTTCGCAGTAGGTACCTACCTCAATTTTATTGATGTAACAACACGGGTTTCATACTAAAGTTAACTTAGTACCTTTTGGGTAGGGATCCAAAAGGTACTCAGAGCTACGGAGACTCATCATCTTCGGAGGAGACCACAACTTCACATAATAGAAGTCGAACCTTACTTACAGGCAAGCTCGTTTTACTTCCTTATTATCTACTTATATAACTCAAAACGAGAAGTAAATTCATGTTTGTTGTATAGGCCCTTAAATATTTGTTTCATTCCGGGAAAACAGAAATACAGGATTAAATTAAAAGGAGTGCGGGTATTCAAAGAGGTAATCAGGTGCATAAATCTGAACAACTTTCCCCAAGAAACTTAGGTCGAAACCTTACCTAAATGGAAAGCTGTTGAGTTGCTCCTGATTACCGCGTAGAATATACGGACTCCATAAAAATTAATCCTGTATTTCTTTAGTAATATTTTTATCGCGGGGTTCAAAAACATACAGTCAGACTGGGAACTGACTTCAGAGATGAATTTAATCAATCACACAAATGTTTTTCCTATGCCGAGACGGAAACTAAAAGGTAGTGATTACATTCTCTCTGATGGAACCCGTACCACGTAGTGGTCGCACACTGGATGTTGGCGAGTAGAATTATTAATAAATTTATGAAAAATAAACCTTTTTGGTATGCATAATATTTATTGTATCACATCACATGCATTATGTATATAAGTTGGTAGGCTACAAATCTGTTACAGATAAACTTATTTACTCCTTAGTTAAGTTCAGCGGGGAGGTTGATAGCGGGGGAAGGGATGACGGGGGTGCCGATGATGACGGGCTCAACGGGCACGGGGGCGACCTCCACGACCTGCACTGGCTCGGGGGCGACCTCGACGACCTGGACGGGTGTAGGGGCGACCTCCACAACCTGGACGGGTGCAACAGGGATGGGGGCAGACTCAACGACCTGCACGGGGGCGAACTCCACAACATGCACGGGCTCTGGCTGGATGGTTTCGGGGGCGATCACGGGGCCGGGGGCGACGGAGCCAGACTCTGCGGCGGCTTGGTTGATGTTCAGGATGATCTGAACCAGAGGAGTACTGCTGGCGTCAACGTCGGCAACGGGACCGGGGACGATGGCCACTGGAGAAGGAGCGATGGGAGAGGGAGCAACGATGACGGGGGAGGGAGCGATGGGAGAGGGCACGACCGGGGCGGGAGCGACGATCACGGGAGAAGGCGCGATGGGGCTCACGATAGCGGGTCCGACGGAGATGGGGTCAGGCTGAACTCCGAGGATGTCCAACAGCATCTGTTCGAGGGCGGCAGCGGTGGCGGGGTTGGTGCTGGGGCTGTTGATGGCGGCGACGATCTCCTGGATCTCGGCCATCTCAGCCGACACTGGGGTGGGCTTGACGATGGCGGCCGAAGCCACGGTGGCGATGAGGGCGATGGCAACGAAGTATTTCATTGTTATAATCTGAAATAAGGATGGAAATATATGGGTTTAGAAGTGAAAACATTTTTTTCTAAGATCTTTAAAGAACAAAATCTATTTATGCAATAATTACCTATACATACGTACATATAAAATAAATACTAATAGTATGGTACTTACTTTTAGTGTACTGAGAACAACTATGACTATATTCTTCTTGCGAAGATTTTTATATTCCCTTATTATCAGAAAATCTGCAGACCAATCAACGATTATCTTGAAGTTTTATTGTGCCTATGCCTACGAAAATTTATGATTGTATCGATAAGGTAATTTATTTGTCTAACGTTAATTTCGGCTAGAACTTCCTTATTGTGTCAAATATATCTATTACGTTTATTATAGCCGCTACTTCTGAAGTAGCTTGAAATAAAATAGCTCATAGTAATTCTAAGATTATTTTTCGATTACTCCATTCTTGCGTATTCTTGATATGAATGATTTTTGTGGAATTACCTTAGCAGGGGGACAAGTTATTTCCTACGCAGACGACAATGCACTGTTATTCAAAGCTGATAATTGGGAAACGGGTATAAAACACACACGAGATGGCTTAGTTAACGAACAATAATCATAGAATTACCTAATGCGAAAAAAAAACGATATAATTGTGCTTAATAGCTTACCTGATCCTTCGTACCTACCCTACCTACCTACTGCCTAGACCTACCTACCTACAGGACATCTAGTACCTTCTGACTGATCATCAATGGTGTAACAAGGATATCTGTCAAATGCACACTATAGCCAAATTCGTAAATTACCAGCCGGACTAGCATGCGCGCTACAATAAAATTGTAAAGTTTTCTTCTTTAACTCTAACATGGCTGGTTTGTGAGCGTCGTTAGAAACAGTCATTGCTTTATGCAGCCATGTTAGCCCTTTACACCCGGGCTTATACGAGCGTGAGTTTTGATTTAAAAAAATATTGGCGCCAAACAATTTACTTTTTCCGAACGCAACCGGCGTCGATCGTTTGTGAGGAGTATTCTACGCACGAGAAAAAATACACTGGCAGTGTGGAGGCGGTCAGCGACGTGTGGGTTGCGATGAACGATGGCTGCATTTTTCGACCCTCGCCGCGCCGCGGGTAAGTAATAATTTTGATTAATAACTATTTGTGTTTTTATAGTATTTTGTACTTATTTTAAAGTGAAAGGATGTTTAAACACCTAGATAATTTTAGATTTATGCTAACTTTTGCAGTTTATTTACAATTAAGTCGTAAAGTCTGACCGCTACGATCGTGTGGCTCCGGTCGTAATCCCAACATGTTATTTGGGAGTAAGTACTGTAATTGACGATTGTGTGTACGTAGATTTAGTTACTGAGAGTATCTTGTTTAAAATTTTAGGCAGAAATTTGAACGATGACCAAGTTATAGACGTGCTGGGCGATGGAAACTTATCCGTTATCGAAGATATTGAGGACCCAACCCAGCATTTTTGACAATCTTCAGTTCGACAATTTTCACACTGAACTCGAACCTGAACTACTACCGTCTGCAGCACTAGAGTCGGAACCGACGCAGGATACTCCAGCATCATCACAATTAACTCCGCGCCCTCGGATCTTCACGGCCACCTCCTCGAAAGAGAGTTTGGAAGCAGGTACCTTCTGATGATCGAAATCATGACTATACTTCACTGCCCGTGGCTCCTGTCAAGACTCCAATGGAGTATTTCTCATATTACTACTTTGATTAGAGTTTTCCAGAAGAACGACGAAGTTGCCAGATGTACAAACCTGTACCATCATAGAAAAACTCGTCTAGAACTAAAACTGATGTCTGTAGAAGTAGCCAGAGTCTTTTCCATACATATTATCATGGGATGTATTCCCTACCCCCGTATTCCGATGTACTGGGGAGGTGGATGAAAACTAGACATAATAACTCAACAAATGGCTCGTGATGGGTTCTTGACAGTTCGTAATGCATTGCTTGTCGTAGATTCAGATGAAGCCCTGCCGCATGACAAAAACAACCCATTGTGGAAGGTACAGCCAATGATTGACAGGGTAAAAGCAGCGTGTAACGCCTGGCTTCTACTCCATTGACGAGCAAATGATACCATTTACTGGCAGGTGTATACTACGTCAGGTAGTCCGAAACAAACCGCGCCCGGTTGGTCTGAAGAATTTCGTGCTGACTACAAGTGAAGGATAGATGCTCGACTTTGACATCTATCGAGGAGCTAAAATAATGTTTGGTGATAAATCTCTTGGACTTGGAGCTTCTGTAGTTTAGTATTTGACGAAATAAAAGCACCAAGAATGTGCCAGTACGAAAATTGTACCAGTCGCACAAAGATACGTTGTGAAAAATGCGACACCTATTTGTGCATCTCACGCGGTAAAGACTGTTTCAAGTCTTACCTCACCAAAGGATGATATGGTACTCCTAGTTCCTGATTACTCTAAGAGGCATAATAAGATGTTTTTTTAACTAATGGTTACATTTAAGAATAATTACATTTAATATTTTGGTTTTGTTAATATTTTACTAAAAAAAATTGTACCGTGTTGCTAAAGGCTTGTACAAATGTTTAGTGCGAAGACAAATGCTATGAAAGTGAATTAATTATAACTTAATTATTAATAAAGAGGCTGATTTCATTATAAAACTCTTTATTTGCCCTCAAACTATCAAAATATAAGATTAGTTTAAACTAACCTCACGATCGTGACTATGTCACGTACAACCTGTGACTCACGATCGTGCGGGTAACATTGTGGGTTAACTATGAACTCGAGATTTTTTTAACTATTTTTTTGAGGCTTTATAGACATAGCAGAATGCCCAGAAAAAGGTTTTATAGTATAAAAATAAAAAAAAACTTTCCGGGTGTAAAGGATTATAATACTAAGACAAAACGTTTGAACGAAGATATTTTAGTTAGAACGTTAGACGAGTAGATTCGATAAAATGCCACGACAAAATTGTATCGTGGTTCGCATGCTAGCCCTGCAGGTATAGGTATAATTATACAACGTGTTTCAATAAGGTGAAATAATAATATCTGATATTGAAGTATGAACTTCAAGTTGGCCTAGTTACAAATTTTAAATAAGTAGATGCTAAGATTTTTTTTAATACAAAATAAATAAAACCTTTTATAAAAGATTTAAATGACAACCCTAAGCCTACGCTACAGTTAGTTGGTCCTACTGGCGTTGCGATGAACTCGCTCGCCATTCTGAATTATTTTAAACTGACTTCTATGATCATCATCGCGAAGTTTTTACTAACTTTAAAGCCAAATAATTAAAAGTAGTTAGGTACCTCATACCGGTGCCATAGTTATGTAACATACTTTATAAAATTGAAAGACAGATACTTTATAATATATTATTTGACCTTTCTGAAACACGTTGTAGATAGGCAAAAATATATTTTTAGATCTAAGATCAGTTGCGAATCTTAAACTAATTATACAAGTTTACTTCGCACTTGTTCAGCCTGCATTGAGACAATGTAGGTACCTATCACAGTTTAGGAGGTGCATCAAAAACCACCATAAAACCACATGAAATACCACAACTACCTACTTTTCGTCCATAAGTATTTCGGTTTATAATTTTTTATCCTTACGATAAAATAATAATAATTAAAAAAAAACTTATGACTCGTTGCTAAGAAGTTACGAAAACAATCTTCGTCTACCTAGCCTTTCTTCGCCTTTTCCCAAATTATGTTAGGGCCACCTTACCGGATTTAGATGAATACCGTATTTTACTTGGAGCGACTGCCTATCTGACCTCCACAACCCATTTGACTGGGTAACGCAGTATTCCTTAATAAGACTGGCTGGTTGTAAGAATAGTATCTTAATCTATTCCCAATACACTTAACTATAAATAAGTAAATAAAAAAACTAAACTTTCTATGTAATAAGCTAAAATAATTAAGCGGAGGTAACTTAAAATGTCTCCTTTGACTATGGTTCTAAACGTACAGCGACATAGTGCTTACTTAAGGAAGTGCTTACTAACATATGTTTAAGTTTACTTAAACTAACCTATAATGTATTTGTAAAATATTTATGTTAGTCTGTATGGTATCTATGGGCCTAAGTAGCCTGAAAATAAATTATTTTATTATTATTATTATGGAACTATGGACTATGGTGCATGTTTATGCAGAACTGATTTTTATGCCATAAGAGTAATATACAGGATTATTTTATAGGGAGTGCATAAAACTGAACAA
Organism: Plusia festucae; assembly: GCA_950381575.1. Classification (NCBI taxonomy): domain Eukaryota; kingdom Metazoa; phylum Arthropoda; class Insecta; order Lepidoptera; family Noctuidae; genus Plusia; species Plusia festucae. The sequence continues at coordinate 4,021,067 of OX494447.1, forward strand.
CTTTTACCAAGAAACATATGTCGACAGTCGAGTGACAGGACTGACAGGTCACGTGACTTATGTTTGTATGAAAAGTTGACATTCTTTTCATACAAACATAAGTTGATTCCTTGGGGAAAGTGATTCAGTTTTATGCATCTGATTACCTCGTTGAATATACACGTGTACTCCTTAAAAAAATATCCTGTATAGTTATTAAACTTACCTACATGAGAGTTAGTTTATTATAATATGTTGAAAGTTATAAACTTTAAACATATTTCTATGTCGGGTTCATGAACGTAAGTATATTTATAGGTACATGGGCGGGTTCTTATTCTAGGAAAAAATTTGTTGTTATATAAAAAAAAAATGTTTTTTAAATCATTTACTTTATTATCATATAGTTTTCATGCATAAATAAAAGGTAGGTATAAGGTCATTGGTTTCAATAAATTATGAGGATTCGATGTGACGTCATTTCTTTAGTTGAGTTCTTCAGGCAGGGTGATAGCGGGGGAGGGGAGGATGGGGGTGCCGATGATGACGGGCTCAATGGGCACAGGGGCGACCTCCACGACCTGCACGGGTGTAGGAGCGATCTCCACAACCTGGACGGGGTCAACAGGGATGGGAGCAGTCTCGACGACCTGGACGGGTGTGGGGGCGACCTCAACAACGTGCACGGGCTCGTGGCCGATGACAGCGTCAACGGGGACAGACTCAGCAGAGGCCTGGTTGATGTTCAAGATGATCTGGACCAAAGGAGGGCTGCTGTAGTCAGATTCAGGGGCGGGTCCTTCGACAATGGCGACGGGGGAGGGGGCAACAATGGGGTCAACTTCTCCGAGAGCGCCTTCGGGGAGAGGGAACTCCACAATTTCGGGTCCGACGGCAATGGGGGAAGGTTCGACGATGGCAGGTCCAGCAGCCGCGGACGGGGGCCTCAGAGCGCCGATGGCCTCGAGGAGCTGTCCGATGGGGCCAATGGGGGAGGCTGAGGCCACAGTGGCGATCAGGGTAATAGCGACCAGGAATTTCATCTTGATTATCTGGTAAAAACAAAATTCATTAATAAATCTCGAGAAAATATATGATTTTTTCCAATGGAAATGAAAGTAGGAAAATGATTTATTTTTGTGGATTGTTTCACATTACTTTTTGTATCAGAAGAAATTAATTTCTTAGGTGAGGTAGGTACTTACTGTTATGTCTGAGTAAAACACGACTATGCCATTCAAGAAATTTTTGAGACATTTATATTAAAAATGATCTAGATAAGAGTTTACGCAAAAAATGCATTTTATCATTATTTGCCAAGATTGTAAGAATAGCTCCTAAACTTTACTGCTGCGTATCGTTTTATTGTCATCCATTCAATGCCATATTTTTTATGTTCCTTATTAGGTACTGTTAATATTATTGCATATTATTTGTTGTTTTATTACTTACTTATTATTAGCTGCGAGTGCTGCGACTCGAATATAAAAATCATTTTATTTAATTTTTTCATCAAAGTTTTATTTAACGAAGCAATCTGGTTAAGAAGTAGGTGAGTTTTAATTTGCTCCAGGCTGGAGGCATTTTACACAGTCCGCCAACTTAGACCGGTGAAGAATTGAAAACCGCGAGGCTAACAAAAAAGGATGTATCTAATATAAATACAAGCCCTCACATAACTAATAACCTGTAGGTTACGATAATAACACTGAAAAGATAACCAATTGATAAAGTTTATTTATTTACAAGCCATATATTTTGTTTCTAATTATCAGCTCACTAACACGTTTTTACTAATGCCATAAAGATACAGAATTATCAATATTCGGCCAGTTGAATTTTATTAGGAGGATTACTATAGAATTGTATTATTCTCACGTTTTTTTTTATCACCAAACTATTTTATTCATGAGTGAATCTAACTTTTGCGTCTCCTCCGCCGAACCGCCGCGATTCGTGCGGCAAAAATTACGGCAAAAACTAACTCAAGTAGCTAATTATATTTTTTCTTGGAATTAAAAATTGGATGTTTAGATTAACCGTAAAAGCGTATTATACTGAAAAGGGGGTTATAGTCAATAACTAAAATTAAGTAAAAAAAAATACCCTGGTTAGAAGTGTACTAACACTTCTAACCAGGAACTATTTCAGTACTATATTCAAGTAATATCTATACTAATAGATATTACTTGAATATAGTACTGAAATAGTTCCTGGAACATCATACCGAACAATCATTATGTTTTTATAAACATACTAGCTTCTGCCCGCGACTTCGTCTAGGTGGAGTTCAGAATTAGGTCCAAAAAGAAATGAAAAATGGAATAAAATTTTCACCCGTGTAGCTTGCGCTGAAATAGAGAAAAATACCAAATTTAAAAGCTTAAACAATTTTCAATTTCCCTCGGGAACTACTTATGGAATCGGGGTAAAAGGTAGGTAGCCTATGTTATTTTTATGTTAAAAGCTACATGCATGCCAAATTTCATCCAAATCCGTCCAGCCGTTTTTGCGTGATTGAGTAACAAACATCCAAACATCCACACTTTCACATTTATAATAGGTATTAGTAGGCTAAATCCGGTAAGACTGGAAGCCGACCCCAACAAAGCTTGGGAAAAGGCTAGGCAGAGGCAGAGGCAGTAGGAAGTAGGATAGGATTTACTTTATGGCTTTTTATAAAGTTTCGTAATTTATTAATACGAATAGCCATAGTGAATGGTATAACTAATTTATAAATAAATAAATATGTAGGTAGGTACCTACGTGGCTCCCAAATTAGCGTTCGCTAAGGAACAGAAAAAAATGTGCAAAAATCTAATTGACTTAAGATGTGTAGTAAAATTGATCGATTATCGAATACAAAAAGCTTTTTATATTAAGTTTACATAATTGGGTATTTGACAATTTTTTTTTATTTTATAAATCAAAAAAGTACTTCGAACTATAACGAATTCTAAAATTGACACACTAATTAATTTTATATTGAGCTAGTTACAAGCATTCCAATATTGCTAATTTGGCGGAGATAGCGATCATGGTTTGTGACGTCAATATTCAGTTCTCCATACTAGTCTGGGCTTCTGGGGCTTCCCCGTACAAGTCGTCGTTTTGCGAAAAAGAGATAGAGCATGCGACATCAACTAACTTTAAAATCTTATAACTTTTATAATTGTGTGCGTATTTTTGTTATTTTTTCTTCAATTTACGACTATTTTTAGAAACATTTGTCAGAAATCATTTTTTCGATAGTAGTCAAATACCCAATTTAAGTTTAAAATAGATATGTAGTAGGTATCGTGATTTCCGGACGATTTATAACCTGTCAGTAATGAGAATATCCAGGTAAATTCGAAACAATTAAAAGCATAAATTAACCTTCTTACTCTGTCACCATTCGGTAAATTCGTGTTTCTATCTCTTTCGTTTGTCAATTGTCAACATATTACGTTCCGTACCCGTAGAATGAAATCATAACCTCACTTTTCAATTTTTTCGCTTAATGGTGAAATTAATTATTTATTTGTAGAATTTAGAATAATTTTATCACTGAAAATGAGATTACATCCAATTTTGTTTGCGGGTCCATCGCAGAAAAGTGCGAGGAGGCCGCAAAGAGAACCAGTTCCATTCAAAATGCTGTTGCCATTGGAACTGAAGAAAACAGTTTCTGGCAAAGGAGACAAATTGAAAGAAGCTGCTTGTATGCAAGAAATGGCTGTAATGTTTGCTTGTTTCAAAAAATCTGAATTCGATCAACAGCAATGCTTGAAGGAAGTCGCGGCGTTTAAAGGCTGCTACCAAGAATATAGTGAGAGAATGAGTTCTCAAAGAGAATTAGGAAAGAAAGGTATACTCGTTCCAGGAGAGAAGAAACTGACGCATCGACAGCTTAACCAGCTAATGAAATCCTTCCCTCCAAAGAAATAAGTGTTATAGATTTGTGATTACCTTGTATTATAATTAATTATAGAAATAAATAGTTATTGTTATGTACTTTGTTTGTCACTGTAAACCTATCAAACATCGTTATTTTTTTTTTTGACTGTGTTGGTTGTCTAGAACTCTTGATGTTAGTGACCCTGACTGCTAAGCCACAGGTCATGGGTTTGATTCCCACCCAGGACAAATCTTTGTGTGATAAGTACGATCATTTTGTTCTGTCCCTGGGTGTTATTTATCTATTATATGTATATAGAAATATATGTTTATCAGTTATCTGGTTGCCATAGTACAGGCTCTGCCTAGTTTTGGATCAGATGGCTGTAATAATGGGTTCCAAGAACCCAAACTCAGTTTTCAGTCCAACTCAACAAATCTCTCTTTAATAATTAAAATAAACACAAAAAATAATGTCACAGTTCATATATTAAAAATAAGTTTTCATTTCAATCTTATAATATAATAATAAGTTGTAAAGTGTATAAAATAGCACAGTTATTTTGGGGCAGTGTGTAACCATTGTGGCGAGGACACTTGAAGCTCAATGCGTCTCACTGTGATCAACTCATCATCTATTTCATGGACATTGTAAAACCTCTCCAGTTGTTCTATAGCCTTGTCTTCAAGCTGAAATGAAAATAAATTTTCACATATTAGCACTTTTGAATGGATTCAAATCTTGGAAGTAGGATTTTTGCTTACAAGGACTTAATTTTTATATAAATTTTGCAGGCATTCTAGTCAATGAAATACTTAATAATTATTCAAATTACTATAACAATCATTATTTCACAATTATTAGACTGAGTCCATATTGCATATACCTAAATGAATGCTCGAGATTTTTTATATGTATTGGTCCCTCTAAGAAATATTGAGAAGAGTATAGCTGTCAAAAATGACAAAAATAAATAAAATAGTAGTTACTTGTGTCAAAACTAGTGGCTTGGTCATAATTCTCGAATGGTCCTCTTTCTGCTTCTTTTGGTCATTCAAAATCTTATTAAACTCAATGCCCTTTGAGTTAGGGCTGCTGCTAGCTACTGGTGCTTCACAGATCTTCCAAGGATTCTTAGGCTTCTCAGGCGGACTCCCAACGTTCAATTTACCGAAATAATCGTCAATACTCTGCGTAGGTGTCTCACTTCCTTGTAGAGCCAACTTTTTCCTTTGCTTTTGAGATAGTTTAGGCCCAACATGGCTTATAAATACGTTTCCCTGCGGACTCCTAGCCATGTCTGCTAGCGGGGAATCTTTAGGCGAAATAGACAATCGGGAAGTGGTGGGTAAATTTTCTTTTATTGTCATGGCACTTGCAGAACTACTCTTAGTTAACTTCATAAAAGATTCTACAGGGGGTTCATTCAGAATATCTTTAGCAATGCTGATAGCTTTCAGTCTTGCTTGGACGACTTTTTGTTGCTTCTGTAGGGAAGACGGCACTTCAATCCACTTTTCCTGTTTGTCCTTTGACCCTTTCTCGGTTTCCTTGGACAACTTCCTTAGTGATAGCGTTATATCGCCGGAGACCTCGTTAGACAAGTCTAATGACGTCACTGAACTTACAGATTCATACCTCATCCTTTCCTTCTCACTGTCTGTATACTCAATTTTCTTTCCTTTCTTTTTCTTAACTGTTTCAACGAGACTATCGTCTTTCTTGTAATCCTCATCAGTTACTTCTAGATTCATAGGATTGGTTTTAACGAACTCTTCAATTATTTCGTCGCTTGGAGCGTTGTAGAATGGAGTTATGACTCTAGATGACATGATGGGGTTGAATTTACAATAATACTTAGTTATATCTTCTAGTAAAGTTTCTTCTAGCACGTCTAATGATCTGTTTTCTAGGACACTGCAGAGGTTTAGGGCTATAAACTCCATGCAGCATTCTTTGAGTTGTGTCGCGTTGTAAGTGTGGGCGAACTGGCAAAGTTCTGCGCAGTTTTTCAAGTTGATTAAGTTTGCTAGAGCGATCTCACACATTTCTCTCAGTCGTGTGATGAAGAGCTGATCGGCGACAATCAAGAGGTTACATATAAAGTCAATACTGTCACAGTTCTCCAATTCTGGACATGAGTCTGTGTATAGGAAGTCTATGACGGGCTGCAAGATGCCGTAGTTAATTGGGAGAGATACCGTTGACATCACTTTACTCTGAAATTAAAAAAAAAATGGTTGAAATAACAAAATAAACAAATTAAAAACTTCAATATAAACTAGAGTTTATTTTAATGCATGTTGGATTGATTTTTAAAATACTGTTTCATAAGATTTTTATGAACTCGCCAGCAATGGTAGATTAAAAAGACAAAAGAATAAAAAAACCGGTATCTTATGTCTCGGTGCTGGCCACAGGCCTCTTCTCATACACAGAAGGAAATCATTACACCACGTTTGCTCATTGCACATCGACCTCACTGTGGCAGTATCACTTGTATCAGGAGGATGGTCTGTTTAGCTCGCGCCTCCGCCCGCGTGGGCGTCAGTTATCGCGGAAAATTATATCCTAGCCCTCTTTCATAAGTGGCCTATCTAAGTGCAAGAATTTTTCAAATTAGGCCAGTAGTTCCTGAGATAAGCGCGTTCAAAGAAACAAAAAAACAAACTCTTTAGCTTTGAAATATAGAGTGTAGAATATATTGCGACATAGTTGGATACCTCTGTCCAGGCGTGCATGAACATGCCGTGGAAGTAGTGTAGCCTGGCGGCCAGCAGGGCGCGGTGCGCGGCCAGCGCGGGCCCGGCGCGGCCCGCCACGCGCGTGTCCAGCAGCGCCGGACAGCTGCCTCGCTCCCAGCGTGGGGGCTGCGACTCGGGGAGACTAGCACTCTCTTTCAGTCGGACGTTGCCGTCCTTGTAACTGTTGATATTAAATTACTAATTTAAGAATTGTTGAATAAATTATAGTGTAACATAGTATGGTTTTTTTTTGGAGTAAACATGACCTGTTAAATTGGCTATCATAGGCTGTTCAGTAGTAGTAGATCAACAAATCTTTAATATGCAAATACATAGTAATTTCACTAATGAAATTATTATCAAAATAACTTAATTTTCTATGTCTTCAACTGTATAGCCTTTTCTCAAGCTATGTTTGGGTCGATTGCAGTACTTACCGGATTTAGTTAAATACCGTATGTTACATGGAGCGACTCATATTTGCAGTAATAATTAGAGGTATTAAAAAATATCAATAAACCCTCATATATTACAACAAACGATTGGCATATGGTATGTCCCAGAGATAGCCTGTATCGATGCATGTGTAAAAAACGACTGATGTTTAAATAGGCTGATTCAAACTTAATGGCGGCAGTGAAGTTACACACTGCGCAGTACCTCGCCCCGCACCCCCGCTGGTGCTTGAATTTGTTACTGCGCAGCGACTAGCCTCATGTTCACAGCCGCCATTAAGTTTGAATCGCACTGTACTTAGCTAAGATTATATTAGATCTCTTTTGTATAATAATACCGGCCTATAAACGTCCCACCACTGGGCACAGGCCTCTTCCCATATAGCGAAGGAATGAACATACCATACTTGCTCATTACCGGTTGGCGATTTCAGATTCCAATTATTTTGGAATCCAGGTTTCAAAACGATGTTTTTCTTCACCGTTTGTCAATGATGTTTTAGAATGATTAAGAAAGTACTTATTACTTTTAAAAAGTCACATGGGTTCGAACCTGGAACCATGTGAATGCGAATCTGGCCACGAGTCCCTTTTGAGGTGTACTTACTAGAACTTGTCGAGCAGTTTGTGCAGCGTCATGACGTGCAGTCGCTTGGCGGTGGCCTGCAGCAGCTTGACGGGGTCGCAGTGCGGGTGCCGCGGCGGGGTGTCCGTGCTGCGGCGACCGCGACGCTTCGGCTTCTCGCTTTGCTTGCTGTACACTTCGAACGCTGATATCTCTGACGGGTTTTCTGTTAAAAATATAAAATAAGAAATATGATATTATACCTTTGGGCCAAACCAATTCTTTAAGGCATTAAGCCATTAAACCAAGGCATTAAGTCCGCCTTTTACACTGTATGTGTATGAAGTATAAATAAATAAATAAATTCTTGTTTAAGAAACAAAGTTAATCCTTGGGTTTTAAAATCAGATTTATTATTATAATAACTTCCGTGAGACGAATTCATAGTACAACTAGTCGGGCGATCCCGAGAATGCGCGTGAGTAAACCGTTGAATCCTTAAATAATTATCATATTTATTGTCTTGAAAACAGTTAAATCAAAAATATATTTAAGTCCACACAACATACCAACAAACTTAACATATAAAGCAAAAAGGTATAAAAAAAATCTTATTAAATTTCCGCTAGCAGTCTTTTTTCTTAATTATATTTATATGCAAACTTTTTATTGATAGCTAATGTTTTTTTAAACAGTACAACCTTGCTAAAATGATATAGAACAGGCCATATACCATGCTACACACTGTACATATAAATTCTTCAGAACATTAACATTATAGCCCTTACCAATGACCTCCACCACATCATCTTCAAGAATCTCTTCCTTTTCTTTCTTCACATCCTCCTTCCTGACCTTCAACCCACAAGGCCCCAACTCCAAAACATCACAGGTACCGGTGTACATGAACTTTAAGACCCTCTCAAAGACTTCCGGATGTACGTTCTCTAGGGTAATCTCAGGCTTATCACCAGGGTTTACGAGTTTGTCCTGGTACAACTTATAGAGGTGTTCACTGCTTGAGGCGACTATGAATATGTGGGCGGGGAAGCGTTTTGTGCCGACCTGGGAGATTCGTTATTATTATTTTACATTATAAAAATATATTTTATTAAAATAAAAGTGTGTGTTAAGCCCTTACTCCCGAGCGTATCCAGAATCCTCATAGCAGCCTGTGTTACGAGAGTCAGCTGCTGAACATTCGTCGACTGCACGGATAGCCGAGTGGTATAGGTCACCACGCTAATTACCACTGTGCGTAACGTGCTGCGGGTTCGATCCCCGCATGGGCAAGCATTTGTGTGATATACAGATACTTGTTCCAAGTCTGGGTGTTCTTTGTGCATGTGATTTGAAAGTTTGTGAAACCCCCGCGACACAAGAACTAAATTCCTTAGTGCGGGCGTGGTTTAATAAAAAACAAACAAAACAAACATTAACAATTTGTTTTAGAATTTATTAGTCAAACTGACTCGGTATTTGGGTGGAAATTCACATGTTATACAGTTTATATTTCTATGTGAGATTGTAACCTTAAAACAAGACGGAGAGTACAAAAATGAACTGTAACTTAGAGACATAGAGCTCACATTCGATTTTTTATGCCGAATCTAAAACGATATCAGTTTGGAATCTAGCGAAGACTTTTAAAGATAATATTTACCTTAAATACAACATCATGTAGCATGTCGTCTTCTGAAGCTGTTTCAAGCAGAGTGTCCATGTGTTTGGACATACTCGACGGTGACAGCTGCGGTATTGACTTTAGACCGCAAGTAGGTTTGATCTGTGAAATAAACAATAACGAAAAATTATTAAGGTTCTCTAGACAATGAATATACTTTTGCTAGTACATCCGTATATTACAAGGTTATACTGGAAATGTAATCTTTAGTAGGCGCGAAATTTTGAAGACTCGCATTTTTATTTGAAATTATGCATTACTAGCTGTGATGTATATCTACTCAAGCAATTTTCAAAATATGAAATTTAAACAATTTTTGTCATTTATAAAAACCTTGTCCTGACAATAAAGAACACAATAACAAAGAATCATCCAATTTGGTGCAGTCGTTCGAAAGTTATGCGCTTAGCAACACATTCTCGATTAATTTTTATATTGTAGAAGAAATGGTAATATTCCTTGTCTATAATATGAGGAGTGAGTGGGACATTTATTAGCCGCTGGTAAATGGTAATATAGTAAACTCAAACAATACTAAGGTTAATCATGTTTTCGTCCACAAAAGGAACTTTACAAGAATAGAGCTTACAATATAAATAACAAACAAAACAATACAAAAAAATAATATAATATTTCGACAATACATACTTGCAAACATCCAAAATTAAGTCCCTCACTATCCACAGCAATAGAAACAGCTCTATAAACATTAGGTATCTTAGTGATCTTCACAGAAGTACAGTCGTCCTTTTCTAAAAATTTCACGAGTGCGGACTTGTTGTCTCTTTCTTTCTCCTTCCTGATTGGCTGCGGCGGTGCGGTGGGCGGGGCCTTGCGGGATATCGTGCCGACGAACGCTTCGCCGTATTTAGTCGTGAAGTAGAGAGCGTCGTGAGTGAGCGCTACGTTGGTTATTATTGTTTGATGGACGAGGCCGAATACACATCTAAAATTAAATATTTTTTAAAATTCGAGAATTTTATCGCTTTGTAAGACTTATGCCTAAATGGTGTAAATATACATGACATGAGCTTGCTTCCTGACAAAGACAGAAAAATATTAACAAAAATTTCTTAGTCTTTTTAGGTCTATACACCTAAAAAGGAAAACCGGAACCCATATACGGTCACTTCGATGTCCGTCCATCAGACTGACTGTCTATCAAGAACCTTTATTAAAATTTATTTTGATTTTTATTTAGTTTGGATTTTGCCCAGCAGCGGCAAAATAGGCAGAAAATGCATCAATTTCTGCTATTTTAAACCACAATATTTACAAATTATACAACATGTAACAAAACCCCTGTCCGATCCAATAAACGCGTATTCTTAGTACAGTTCATGAGCAGTTTCGCATAGGCGGCTTTTTTGACACAAAACTGTAGGTAGTACGTGAATTTTGAGCAGCGGTCAATGTTGCCTTGGATCGTTTTTTATGATTATATAATTATTTCCACTGGGGAAAAATAATAATCTCCAATTCATTTAATGGCTACGTATATGTGTTCGCAGTACGAAACCGAATAATATTCTTAGGGATCGGCCAGGGTTTTTGTTACACGCTGTATAGAGTTCATGTTTAGACCTTTTAATTATAGTTCACCTGGTAAGTTTGTTGGTGGTGTCCTGCCATATGAACAGCTGACCGACGTTGGTGAGTAGAAGCACTGTGACGCGAGAGTACGCACCTTGATCGCTCACTTTAGCCTCTACGCAAACTTGACGCAGATTGATTTGTCTGAAAATGAAGACTAGATGAGTGGGTATTTTTTTTAGTGACGCAACATCCCATTTTTGTTTTGGTGATATTTCCAGAAATAAATAATAAAAAAAGGAGCTTAGTAACAAGATGAGATAGGATAAGGAATGAGTACATTAGAGGAAGTTTAGAAGTAGTGCCTGAGATGAAAAGTAGGGCGGTAAGCGTATGTCGTGGTATCGACATGTTATGTGTAGTGGTTTAGGGACAGTGGATGGGTATAAAAGCTGAGAAAGACCGAAAAAGAGATAATAATGCGTTTATTTCTCCTCACAAAATACACTTACATTATTTAAAGGTACTATTAGAACTTTAAAAGTCATAGCCTTGTGTTGAGAGATGGATGGATTGTGTTAACCAGTTAAAGATAATATGAGAAAGAAAGGAGTGTACACCGCAATGACTAGTAATAGAGACGAATGGAAGGAAAATACGCGCCGACCCCATATGTATGGGATAAGGATAGGGAGATGATGATGATAAAAACCAGAAGCTTATGTAAACAATTTGTCAACAATTAAAAAATACTGAAAATTTTTGCTTAAATGGTAGTAGGATCACAATATGTTTTATTAACAAAATATAATTAAATTCAATGTTCCAATCAGTAGCGGTCATTATTATTTATGTTGAAGACAGGTGACAGCCAGTATATTACATACACATAACAGTTTCGAAGTCGAACCTTCAATCTGTGTAACAATTGTGTCTTACTTGATAGCAATCTTCTTACAGATGTACTTATGTAGTAAGTACACGTCACCACGGCTGGTGGTGATGACGGTGGCCGCGTCAGAAGCGTCCACTAATTGTATGCCCGCCTCTTCCTTATTGTTCATCGATATACCCACCTAATAACAAACAAACCATTTTACAATTAAGCCAGAAAGAAAAAGTCGATGGAGTGCTTAAAAAAAGGATACAAATAACTCTGATGTCTATGTGTTATACAGTCACGCCTAAACTACAGAACCGCTTTAAATGAAATTTTGTTCAGCCATAGTTTAGAGCCCGAGAAAGGACATTTACTTTTACATTTATTTTCGGACGCTACTTTTTGCCGCGTTAACCGACACTCACGCGGGCTACATCTAGTAGGTACGTTAATATAAAAATGATAGCTTTTGCTTGGCTCCGCCCATGTGGCCTACAACCATCATATATAAATGAGCTATCTAAAAATAAAATTCATATCGGACCTGTATGTAGATCCTGAGCATTTAAACAACCTAACAAACACACTCTTTAGCTGTATAATATTAGTATAGATTGTTAACTTGCTAAAATTTACAATGATAGTAAACTTACCTTTCTCGGAGTATTAACCACTTTCTCATCATTCGAGTGTCCCAACTGTCCGTTATTGGTTCCCCACGTGTACACAGCGCGGGTGTTCCACACGACCGCGTGGGCCTTCGCCCCGCGGACGCCGAGAGGATTCGACAGCTTGATGACAGGTTTGACCGAAGGCAGCTTGATGTATGGAGGCGCTTGAGTTGTTGAGTGGCTTAGATTGTCGGTAGTATTCAGAGCGTATTGTAGTACCTGGAAATGAAAGTTGAATATGTTTAGGAATACGAACAGTTCTCGAAATGGCAAAGACTTTCAATTTAATGAGTGGTCGCTTTTAAAAAGATTTTCTTTTTATTCGAAGTCAGTCCAAAAACATTTTTTCCATTATTCTGAATAACAAAAAAATTAAATACAAATTGTAGAAGGAAAAACTTAAACCTCAGGCAGGACTCGAACCTGCGACCACTGGCTTGACGCGCCAGTCGCTCTACCAACTAAGCTACCGAGGTCACTGCCTGGAAGTTTAAATTTCTCCTTCCACTTATGACGGCTTTATAGGGCGACGTATGCGACATCTAGTGAACCTACCTTACGGTTGGCCTCACCGACTCTGATTAACAATGTGTTAATCAGAAGTCCGAGAGATGGCGCTGGCCCAATACTTATTATTTTTAATTATTTATACACATTATCGCATGTGTTAGCGAATATTTGTAATTAAATACAAATTGTAGAAGGAAAAACTTAAACCTCAGGCAGGACTCGAACCTGCGACCACTGGCTTGACGCGCCAGTCGCTCTACCAACTAAGCTACCGAGGTCACTGCCTGGAAGTTTAAATTTCTCCTTCCACTTATGACGGCTTTATAGGGCGACGTATGCGACATCTAGTGAACCTACCTTACGGTTGGCCTCACCGACTCTGATTAACAATGTGTTAATCAGAAGTCCGAGAGATGGCGCTGGCCCAATACTTATTATTTTTAATTATTTATACACATTATCGCATGTGTTAGCGAATATTTGTAATTAAATACAAATTGTAGAAGGAAAAACTTAAACCTCAGGCAGGACTCGAACCTGCGACCACTGGCTTGACGCGCCAGTCGCTCTACCAACTAAGCTACCGAGGTCACTGCCTGGAAGTTTAAATTTCTCCTTCCACTTATGACGGCTTTATAGGGCGACGTATGCGACATCTAGTGAACCTACCTTACGGTTGGCCTCACCGACTCTGATTAACAATGTGTTAATCAGAAGTCCGAGAGATGGCGCTGGCCCAATATACATTTTTGGTATACTAATAATGTAGATACACATTCAGTTTGAACAGATCTGATTCGATTTAATTTACTGCTGATTATGGTATTTTCCACTTTGTTCGAGTTTGTTTATCCATATCACCTCATACCAAGAGTCGATTTGAAAGATGACTAAAGTCGCGCTTCACCTGGGTGATATCATTTGGGTGAAATGTTTCTAAGGTGGAATGAGGTGACTGAAAAATCACATAGACCACTTGCTGAGCAGAAAATACACAATTTAGACGCTACAATGGAAATTTGAGTTCAGTCAACGTAATCGCGGTAACCATTGTCATAGTCCACCGTATGCTCAGCGATTTAGCTGGAGTTTATATACCAATTATAAATAAATAAATATCGTGGGACAGCTTACACACGGCCATCTGATCCCAAACTAGACAGAGCCTGTACTATGGTAACCAGACAACTGATAAACATACTTATATATTTCTAAATACATACATATTATAGATAAATAACACCCAAACACAGAACAAATGATCGTGCTCATCACACAAAGATATGTCCTGGGTGGGAATCGAACAGGGTCACTAACCACTTGACCAACAGGCCCGTCCAATTAATTGTGAACCATCGTGTAAAAATCGGTTTCGTAATATAGCAAGTGTAACTTACCATCCCAGTCTCCAGCAGGAACACGGTGGAGGTGAGGGTGAGCGCTACAGCGGCGCAGGGCTCGTGCAGGCGCAGCAGCGCGGGGCGCAGCGCGGTGGTGTGCGGGCCGCCGGCGCGCGCCAGCTGCCCGCAGCACCACGCGCCGCCCGCGCCGCACACCCACACGCTGTGGAACTTGCCCAGACACACCTACCAGGAAGAACCACGAAATCAGAAAACGCTCGCTATCGACTGCTTCAAGCTGTTGACTGTAATTTGCCACAAACTTGTCTGACTCGGTGGCCGGGTGGCCACCGAGTCACACTTCACACGAACGAACAGTTCGACTCGCGACACCGCCGCCGCCGCGTCAGCTCATGATTAAGGACTCCTATTGAGTCTGAAACTAGTCGGGCGATCCCGAGAATGCGCGTGAGTAAACCGTTGAATCCTTAAATTATATAATTATAATATTCTTTTACTAATTTCATTTTGCATAGCTTCATTATAAAATGTCACGAATTTAAATTTAATTTATTCCTTGTATTAAGTATATGCGAGGGCATTAGTTTCACTCTAAGCACTAAGAAAATTCTATTGAGTTGAAATACTAAATTCAACAACAGCGCCACCGTCACCGCGTTTGATAAGTTTAGCAATATAAATAATAATAATAATAATAATAATAATAATAATAATGTTTAATCACAGAAAAAAATTGTACATAATTTCACAAATTAAGTGCTTAGTCTAAAGTTACAGTACACAAAAGTATTAGCATTTGGGGCCGAACTAGGCATAGCCTGTATTTCAGCCCTCAACGCCGATCCCCCTGAGTTACATATAAGTGTTAAAGTTATTCATTTTAATGAGCCCGTGTTTAAATGTACGTGCCTAATATAATATAGGAAAAAAAAAAGAAAAAAGAAATGAATTAATCTAAATAAACTTACAAGTTAGGTAACATAGCATGGCAAGTGTGAGACTAGTCCTCTCTTTGTGTGAGATGTGGGCGCGCATGAGTGAGTGTGAGAGGGTGTGTGTGATTGCGGAACCTTGGGACTATGGTTATTTTTTAATAATTTTATAAATGAGAACTAACTATTAAGTAGGGACCTGAAGCAATTTTTCTGTCTCTTCGTACGTGAGCTTTTGAAGGTAATCACTTACTTTAATTTTGCAGGATTTCTGAGTCAACGGGTATATGTTGAGAATTTTATTTACCTTGTTGTAGATGTAGGGGCCAATAAACGGACCAAATCGGGTGCTGAATTTGGTTTTGAAAGCGATCGGTTGTGGGCAAACAAAGTGTTTCGTGCGTCGATTTAATACGAGTGGGTCGTAGTTTAGTTTCCTATGTTGCATCAATATTTGATTTAGAAGATAGAGCTGCCTTACGGATAGGACCCCACAAAATTCGTAAAGCAGCGAGGTAGAAAATAACCGTGTTTTGAAGGTGCATACCTTCAATATGGCTCGCTGAGCGACTTCAACGGATTTTATGGTGGATTTAGGGGAACCCCCCCATGCTGTTATGCAGTAACTTATGAGGGACTGGCAGAGCGCAAAATATATTCGCTTCATTACCGAGGGTTCGGTGACGTAACGGAGAGTCTTAAAAATGTATATTAATTTCCTCACTCTACCACAGAGGGATTTAGTGTGTTCTTTGAAGTTGAGATGGTTGTCTATTGTAATGCCAAGGTATTTTATTGTTTTTACATGTTCTAGTTTCGAACAGGAACAGTTTTCTTTAGAGACACACTCGTGTGGAATGATATTAAGCCGATCGTAATTTGGACCTGTGTTAGACCGTATACTGAAGCAGACATACTTGGTTTTCTCCACATTTAAAGTTAACACATTATCCTCGAGCCATTCCCTCACAGAATCGAAACCACATTTGGCAGCAGCAAAGGCCTCTTCCCATGTATTGGCAGAGAAAATCAGAGCAGTATCATCTGCAAAAGAGATTATTTTGCCATGGGGAAGCTTGAGACTCGTGAGATCGTTTAAATATACGAGAAATAAGGTTGGACCTAGGATACTGCCCTGTGGAACTCCGTGTGTTACTGGAAGGTCTCCACTAGTGTAATTTCTAATCCGAACACTCTGGAGCCGCCCAGACAAGTAACTCCTAAAAAGTTCTAGTTGAGTGCCTCTGATTCCCAGTGCTTCCAGCTTGTTGAGTAAGATCGGGGCAGAGATCGTATCAAAAGCCTTGGCCAAATCTAGAAAAATTGAAAGGCAATTCATTTTTTTATCAAGATAGTTACTAACATTGTCAATGAGGGCATTAACAGCTTGATCCACTGATCTGCCCTCACGAAAACCATATTGATTTGTAGAAAGTAGGTGTTTAGTTTCTAGATAAGTCACAAGTCTTGAATTAATTAGTCTCTCTAGAAGTTTAGAGAGTGCAGGGAGGATTGAAATTGGCCTGTAGTTAATGATACGACCCCTGTCCCCACTCTTGTGAATAGGTATAACTACGGATTTTTTTAAGCTGTCGGGGAAGACACCAATTTGGAGGCAGGAGTTAAAAATGTAGGTAAGCGGAGGAACCAGAAACTTTTTATATGTTTTAAGGAAAGAGCTGCTTATTTTGTCATGGCCTGTAGCAGAGTCAGTTTTCAGGTTAGCAATGAGACGTTCCACCTCTTCCTCATGTGTACTTTCTAGAACGAATGATCCTAACTGTGTTTGAGGGTGAGAGCTGGTAATCGAAGTAGTGCTCAATTTGCCCGTTTTCTTTTGACCGATCTTGTCGGCCAGCGACTTTCCTACATTTACAAAGTAGTTGTTTATTTTATTTAGTGATGAGAGAGGAGAATTTAAGAGTGACAGAAGTTCATTAGGTTGGGTTGTGTTTTTGGAAGTATTTGTGATTTCTTTTATTACTTTCCACAGCTTTTTGTTATCGTTTTGCGCCGCCTGCATCAAATCTTTCTCGTAGGCTCTTTTTACTTTTTTTAAAATATTATTGCAGAAGTTTCTGTAGCGCGTGTAGATTATTTTCAGAGTTTGATTATCTGGAGAGAGTCTTGATTTTAGGTGTAGATTATCTCTATTTTTCATGCAGCGGAGAAGGCCCTGTGTAATCCACGGCTTTATTATTTTTTTACGTCTTGATAGAGGTATTACTTTGGTGTTGTTTCCTATGGCTTCTTGAATACTTTCAGTGAGATACTTCAGGGAATCGTTAGGGTTTGGTGAGTCATAAATAGGAGTTAGGTCAATTTTTAGGATATCGCGTTCCAAGCTTTCAGTGTTGACTTTTTTAATGGAAGTTAAGGAGAATTTAGTAGACTTCTTGAAGTTTAAGTTTAGCAGGACAGGGTAATGGTCAGTCAAAGATGTGTTAGGAACGATGGTCATCGCCGAGCTATTTGATTTTAGAAGGGCATGGTCAATGCAAGTATCACTTTCGCTACGGGTTACAAGAGTATGGGCTGGAAGAAGGCCATGGGAAGCAGCAAGGGTTAAGTACCGTTCGCCAATATCTTCTATTTTTTCATGGTTAATTGCAATATTGACATCTCCCATAACAATAATATTCTCAAAGTTGGAGTATTTTGTGAGAACTTCGTTTAGAGATTTTAAGAATGGATCTAGATTATGGAAAGAAGGTGATCTATACAGAGCAATGATTGCCGTGCGATTATCTAAGGTGGCGACTAAACAGTTACTTTCTTGGAAATTAGGTTCAATAACTGTTAGTCGAAGGTTTTCTTTATAGTAAATTACCACACCATCGTTTTGCTTAGGATTACTTTTGGTTACCTCAAAACGATAGCCACTCAAGTTGGGAATTTGTGGTGAACGTGAAAGCCAGCATTCAGTAAGAATAATTAAGTCACATTCCAATTTTAGTCTAGTAAGTAATATTTCTAGTCCTGGCATATTACAATTTATGCTGCGTATGTTTTGAGTTAGTACTAGAAGATGATCCAACGAGGAAGTAATGATTTTGTGACATTCTTCAATATCGGCGGATTGTGACTGTGAAACAGTTACCCTATCTAAGTCCTCCGACAATTCGTTAAGATTACCGAATGTGATTAAATAAGGTAATTTCTATATAATACGTTTTCATTACCATAAAAGGTAATTGATTTTGGGAACGATAGTTACGATATAGTGATATAATGTAAAATGTATGTGCGTCATAGAATCTGCAAGCTGTGCGAAAAAAATATGACAAAGATTGTAAATATTTCAAAACGCCTACGACATTGAAAGCAGAGAATAATATAATTAATATAATTTTTGTGTGAAATGTTGCTATTTTTATTTTAAAGGCAACAGAAAGGAACTTCTCCTCTTGGGTTTTTGTTGAAAAATATGTTTTAATGGTCCTGTATTTATAGGGTTGTCCGCAATATAAGACGATAGAAGAGAGAATGATGTAGAGTGTGCAAGTGTGAGACAAAATCAAAAAAGAAAAATCAACATCAATTAATAAAAACAGAGACATATTTATAAACAAATCACTAAGCTTAACCATTATTAGTCAGACTGAAACTGAGACTCTTAATTTATCTAAATCTATCTCATTTGTTATGCGAATCTGGGAAGCGTCCGCATTTTTTTTAAGGTACACAATACCATTTGAAGTCCAGCAAAAAGCGTATTCATAGCTCTTCTTAAACATTCTTGCTTGGTAGTATAGTTTTTGTGTCTTTTGTGTTAGTGTTTCCGAAATATAAATTGGTTTTGGTGGGTAGTCTGGTTTTATGTAAGTTGTGTTCAGCTTATTACCTTTAGATTTGGACTTGTTGAAACATTTCACCCCTCGCAATACACTGTCTTTTGTTAGGACGGAGGTAAATTCAACAATGACCGGATTTGATCCATCTTTAGCGGGAATTCTATAAATGTCCCTTATTGTGGAGGAATCAATATTTAGGTCCAGTGTCTTACCAATTTTGATGACGTCGTTGCATAAATTGTCCTTCGTTTCTCCGTGTGTTTTAGGTAAGTTTCGGACCTCAATTCCAGTTCCACGAGACTTCCGCTCCTGTGTTTCCAGTTTTTCTTCCAGAAGTTTAATGGTTTTCTTATCTTCCCGCCTTTCAGACTCGAGCATAGATACTTTGGCCAAGAACTCATCGTATTTTTTTGACATCAACTCAACGCTAATTCTTAGTTCAACATTTTGGGCATTTACTTCCTTAATTGTGTTGCTTAACTCCTGGAAACGTGTTTCCTGTTCCTTAGAGAAAGTGTCGAACATCTCCTTGATAACCGAATAGGAGTCGCAATCTTCCTCAACGTACTTGCGTTTCTTGCGCTCTGTAACATTTGTAGCAAGTGTGCGAAGATCAGACACCGACTGAGAGTGCTGCAGATCGCTGGTTGATGGGGTCATAACTATTGTCGGCGGTTTATTTTTGACTATAGTTACCAGTTCTTCGGCTGACGGGGAAGGTGAAGCGGGGGGAGTTCGGTTTAGAGGCATAGTACTAGTTGCATAAACACTGCGGTGGTGATAGAAGCGACGTCGCTGCGTGGGTGGGTAGGCGAAAGGCTACAATAAAACACGCAGTCGGCCCGCAAATACAAAAAGCCAAAAAGAACTTCTTGACTCAGGCTTGGATTTGAACTTGCGACACGTAGCGTACATGAATGCTACGGCGAGCGCTTACGCCGATAGACCACGGGGACTTATTTTGTAGCGGTGAATTAGGTGATTTGTTGATAGTGATTTGAGGTAAGCCGTAAACCTGTTTATGTTCTTTGAAGGTCAGACACCACGATACCGGCACAATTTTAACGATCACTTTTGAATAGCTTTAAAATGTTTTCGTTGATAACTCGAGTAATTGTTTATGCACTGTTTTAGTTTTTTCACTAATTTATACGGTAGCACTTTGTTTACGTAGTTATTTGTTGGTTTTAGTGATTACTGTGATTTAAGCAACTTTTATCGAATAAAATATCGGGAGGGCACAAAAACACGTCCGCTCGTGACAGCGTTCAGGGTAGGGGGGTTGATGGTAAAGTATAGACTATGGCCTATACTTCGATCGTTTGATAAAACAAGGAAACTAGCGAGTGGGGGGGAGGGGGGTGCAGGTGCTAACAGCTTGAGCAATCTTTATATGTGCGACCTTAAGCCTGTTATTTTATTGTTCGCACACGACTAAATTTAAGAAACCACCGACAGATTTTAGTACCTACCTATAGAGCTGATAATGTTCATGTTTCTCCATAATTGTTTTATGTAATATCCCATTCTCTCTTTGAGGCGCCTCCTAGAGGCTCTCGGTACAAATCTTAGCGAGTGGAGGCTGCAGAAGTGTTGCAGGCCACACGAGTAATGTACTTACTAAGTTTACATTATTATTTATTTATAATTATGTTCCACAAACGGCTAACTACATCATACCTTTAAGCCTGATCCGTGAAACAGTTGCAGTGATAACCAATATAGGTAATATCGGCAAAAAGTAATAAAAATCAGTGTTTAAAAAAAATATTTAATGACTATATCTATTGTCGCATATTTTGGCGGAAATCGTCGCTGCTCCAATATGCGTTTGGAGTGTACTTGTAAGATTGGAATGGATTCGCAGCTGACACCACTTTGACCACTTTCTTGGGTTGTTCTTCGACATACACCGTGTTGCCTAAAGACACATTCGACGGTATAACTTTGTTTGCTTCCTCGCGAGCTTTGGAGGGCAACAGTTCTGTGAATCTTCCCGCCATTGCCCCTAGCAACGGTTCCCCTCTTATAATGCAGTAAGCAAAGAGCGACAACGTAGAATACAAAAATGCTAGCAGTATTATGTAGAATATAATTTTCCCTTTATTGTTGACTATTGATACTCGCAGGGCGCCGAAACATCCAACATCTTTGTGTGACAGTATCTCAGGATCTAGACTCGTTGAGCAGTTACTTGAGACCGGAAAGATGCCACTCGTATTGGCCATTTTACAACACTGAATAGGATATATTTTGTTCGGATTAGATTTCTGCCAGGGACTTCTAGCAAAGTCCAGAGAGTTGACCGCGCCGCAGCATTCGTGTTTGACCATTATGTAGTCCCAAACGTACGTGATTAAGTCATTGTCTTTCCCGTAATAGTTGCTTATAGATAACTGCATAGATCTTTTCGTGCTCTCGTTTTTCGTGTAAATATTGTACACGCCTGATATGAAGAATATCCAAAAGGCGACGAGAGAGAGCATGGTGACGAGGAATATGTACGCTTTTACCGCGCATTTTACTTTGCATCCGGCTCCTAACACGCCGCAGCATGACGTCATCATCGAGAGCATAGCTATCGGTATAAGTATCGACGTCAGCGGTGTGAGCCATAGGTTTAGATTCACGAATTTAGCTATCACATCGACTAACGAACTTTTAGTAACAGTGTAGTTCACATCACGGAAGAATTCAGTGTTGACGGCGCACCAAACGCAAACAACAAACCCGACGAGGCCTAACATAAAGAACAGTATGTTTGTGAATCCCAGACACGTTCGCGGCAATCCAATTGTGTGCATATTTGTTAATTGTTTGAAGATTGGAAATTAAAAATTCATAATTAATCTGTACAGGTTATTTCCAAAATTGTCATTTGATGTTGTTTGTGACTTATCGCTGGAAATCTTGCAAGCCAGCATTTTATTTTACAAAAAAGTTTTTTCTTTAAGGAGGTGAAGTATAAAGAGGATAGAATAATACTATAGCGGTATAAAAGCGTGATAAAATAGCCATTGTTCGTTTCGCTTGGCTTTATGGGGTCATATCTCATAAGTTATGAGAAACGAAGATATAATTGTAAACATACCTTTGAAAGTTTATAACAAAAAAAAAAACACATTCACAAGTACTTCCAAGGCCCTTTCATGGAATAAACCCAGGATCTTATGTTACATTCGGTAATTTTTTCTTCGAGCTAAAATTATAGTACCTACCTATCCATTATATCGTGTAAGGGGTAACCGTATAGTGGAATTAACAATTCGCGTCCTGCAATTCAAGTAGCCTTATGTAACGTATATGAACCGTGTGTTACCGGATACTAGCGACTCAAGTTACCGAGTGCGAACGGCCTAAGAAAACTACAGTGCGGCAAGTTCGTTCGTATCAATCTCAAGGAGCCTGGGATCTTATTCACTTCCAAGCAGACAACGTACTGTTACGTGTAGGGTTAAGAAAGGCGTTTTCTTTTTCGACTTACTATACTTAATGGTAAAAAATCACTACCTGGTGACACTCAGAAACAGCATTTGGCCATCCGGGGGTCAATTACATACAAATAGAGGGTCAGTTGAACTATATATGTCTGTGTTATGCCACGTTATGTTTTCTTTGGACTTGGAGAATAACCCGCCAAGGGCCTTATTCACAAAATCTAAGCGGTTAGCGAGCTGTTATTATATGTAGGGTGAATAAAAGCGTTCTCTTTCGACTTTTAAGTAAAAAAAATTTGCATGGTCTAAATAGTGCTGCGTTGGGAATACGCAAGTGATCCCGCGGATCTGGCTAAGGCAATAATGGGACCGGGGAGTTTTTAGTCGGTTAAATTCCGACATATCCCCATGCCGTGCCCTCGGCGTGGGGAAAGTCATAAGCTTATCACCCACAAAAAAAAAGGTATAGTATTGGGTGACTCAGAAAACAAAAAAGAGTTGGCGACCTGGGGTAGTTGAAAATATAATCTGCGGTATGCCACGTTATGTTTTGTTTGGACTCGTGAATGACCCCCCAGGACGTTACACGGCCGAATGGGTCGAATGACGCTCTTGACAGCTGACCCCCGTCCCGCGCATTTTCCCACCCCCTACCTATGCCTCATAACCGGTATCATCATCTATTATATATAATTCCAGTGTCACGATCTTTGTCCGGGATGAACTCCGAATCTACTTAACCGATTTAAATCAAATTTGCACACCGTGTGCAGTTTGATCCAACTTAAAAGATAGGATAGCTTGCATCTCAATAATATAAAAAAAAAATTTAGACCGCGGGCGGAGCTGCGGGAAACAGCTAGAATCATATATAACACAACATACCTGTTTAACGTTAGTATTAGTTCTGTTGAAGCAGGTCAGGAGTTCTGGTGTGTTCCGTTGCTGTTGGGTGCCAGTGCCGAGGGTGTAGTTGGAGTTACTTCCCCACATGTATACCTCGCTTGGCTCTTTTCCATCTTGTTTGTACATGTATTGCTTATCAAGCATAGCATGCTCGAGGGCCCTGTAGTCGTCCTTGTCGACAATGTCTGTGTTAACGCCTGCAATAGTCAAAAATATTAAATTACTAGTTCCGGCTCTCGGTGTTACCTGCGGATAGTATCAGATAACTAATTTTTTTTCGCCTATATGTTAATTCAGGGTGTCAGCGATCTCCATACAAACTATATCTAAATTGGTCCAGCCATTTAAGCGTGAATAGGTAACAAACATACACACATACACAAATTTTCGCTATTTTAATATTAGTGTGATTTTGTTCTTGTAGAATTTATGTAATTTACTAATAAGGCAAACTGGTGAGGAATGGCTGAGAAGACAAAAGTAAATGGATAAATAAATATCTTTTATTTATTAACCCATTACACTATCATCACAGGAACTACCTAACACAATGGTATAGTTACATTTTACTTAAGTACTTCAGCCCCCTTAGACATGGTACATTTCTACTATCATTATCGCTGATCAAATCACTCAAATGATATGCTAGTCTTAGTCACGTGACTTATCAAAGAGAAATATAATTTATTAAGATAAGTTATTGCGTTAGTTAATATTAGTTTAGATTACATTTAAAATTAATTAATCACCTATTTTCATAAGCCCAACAGCAGCATGTATCTGTCCATAGAAAACACTTCTATGTAGGGGTGTATAACCCGACTCGCGATCACGAGCGTTAATGAATGCTTCCGTGGAGTGGCGAGTTAGCCAGTCCATGAGGTGGATCCTGCCGCGAGATGCAGCCATGTGGAGAGCTGTGCGACCCTGAAACATTTTGATAGTGTTCTTTAGTTTTTTAAGTAGTGGATTTCGATTTTGGCGGCAAAAAGTAATCTTTTTTTTTTCTTGGACTTTTTGGAAAGAGTGGACGCTCATATTCGTGGCAAGGCTATTGCAAACTTAAAGGAGTGCGAGGCAAGGCATATGCCTTGCCACGCACGTATATACGCCGTCGCCATCGCCGTATATACGGCGCATGCCCCGAAATCTCTGTATCCGCCTTTAGCCGTAAAAGCGAAAGACAGAATTACTGGGTATTGCATTTATAATATCAGTATAGAATAAAGGAATAGTGTATTTAAACATCAAAGTCACTTTTCAGGGCAATCATTTTGTATATCCTCATTATCTTATACTTTACTAGCTTTGCCCCGCGGTTTCACCCACGTAAGTTTTCCCCGTTCCCGTGAATTATACAGTAAATTTTCCATAGTTATTAATGTTTATTCTGCTATTCGGAACAGAGACGAATTCAACAAATCAAGGATCATGAAAATCGGTCCACCCGTTCTCGAGTTATAAGTGTTGTAACAAACCCGACTTTGTTTTATATATATAGATTCTTGGGGTATTTATTCTACAGAAAAAAACTGTAAATCTTCTAAATACTGACCTCAAAATCAAAAGCCTTGTTGAAATTAGCACAGGTCCCCTTAATAAAGCTACCCAATGCCTCATCACTCACAGACCTCTTCGTAATGGCACTCGTAAGAGCCTGTCCATGGTGTCTAGATCTGCACCTTGAGGTGCAATCTACATCCATTTTGTGCTTACTCATTTTAACGGTGTACTTAGTACCGCAGTCACCAAAAATTGTGCTATACAGACTAGATTCTCTTGTGTAAATAATATCAGATATGTAGAAGAAAACTCGCTAATGTTTATATATTTAACAGGTACAAGTAGAGCGCTGCTCCAGGGTAGCTCCCAAAGGAGCTACTTTCTCCTCTTTAGCAGGACATGATTGTATTGAAGGCAATCTGTAAAGAATATAAACATTAAATTACATACTTACTGCTATTTTAAAACAATAAAAGAACACAAGTAATAAACACAACAGGCAGTTATTTTTTAAAACATATTTTTGAAATCAACTCGTAAGAAACACTATGAGCTTCTAAGACTTATATTTTAATATTATAATTTATTTCAGCTATTTTCATTTCAAATTACATAGGTATTGGTTGTGTACATTTATAAATCATAAAACAATTTATTTTCATATATTTGTACAAGGTAAGCGCAAAAATAGCTCTTCCTTCTTAATAGTCAGATTAAAAATGGGTGCTGAACAGTCAAAGCCTAATTTTAACAAGAAAATCTCAAAACCATAATCAAAAGCTTCTAATAAGGATAGGTTAATTGCCAAATAACAAGAATGCATTGATAACTTGAAGTTGAATCTACCAAAACAGATATTGCAACAGAATTTTCTAACAAATGCAATAAGTCATGTTTTTTTAATTGGAATTTACTATTTATTGTGTTTTTGTAAAACCCGATGGATTACAAAAAGAAACAGAAAATCTGGGGCATTCTGAAATAGGTACATTCGTACTTTCGTAGTCAAAACAAATCCGTATTTATTAAGAATAAAAATCTTCAAGGTCGAATGTTAGGTGACACCGGCTATTTAGCGTTTAGCTTAAAAACACAAACTATACTAAAATAAATATGTTTTTAAGTGATAAGTCGAAACCAGGAATTTGTAGCTTGTAAATAGATGTTTAGTAAATCGTAAACTTAAATTTACCTTTACATGAAAACAGCTGTTGTAAGTTCAAAGCACAGAGACCTAATATTGCACAACATTTTTCACGATAAATAAATATTAAATTCGCACGTAAACATAAACTGTAGCTAATTACATAAGCTTAAAACAATTATTTTTAAAAGAGCGCTGCTTATAGATTTTTGCAAAATTCGCAAGACAAATCAGAATTCGACAATTGACAATTTGACAAGCAAGCTACAACTTTTTGGCAAATTGTCACTTTGACTTTATCAGTTTAACAGTTGTCAGACAACCACAGAGAATTTAAGAGCAAAACCAAAACACCACAACACAGCTAAAGCCGGCCACACACGTAACGGTATACCTGCGCAAGTTTGACTTATTACGTATCTTTCAATAGCAACTGACAGCTTAATTTGCACAATTATTGCTGTCTAATTACCAAATCAATACAAATAAGCAATTAAACAACAATAATTGTGCAAATTGCATTATTGTTAAATTCCGATCAGATGTAGCTTTACTTGCAATATATCGTTCTCCATCAAACCGAAATATTCATAATTTTATTAATAGTCTAGATATAACTTTAAATAAGCTCAAAACGTTTAAAACTATAGTCATTCTTGGAGATATTAACATTAACATTTCACCAAACACCTGCGATACAAATTCGGACCTCTATTTAAATACACTTGCTTCCCATGGGATGCTACCTGGACATACTTTTCCTACTCGTAATAATAGCTGCATAGATCATTCAATTATAAAATCACAAAAGCCTGCCTTAACATTAGTTGTTGACTCTTTTATCACTGATCACGCTCCAGTAATTTCAATTTGCAATCAGCTACCAAATATCCCTCGAACCGCTAATATATCGCGACGGACTGATGTTAATGCTTGCGTGGCTGAACTTGAAAAAACGGATTTTTCAATAGTTTTTGATTGTAACGAAGATGCAAATAAAGCAGCTTCAATACTCGTCAATATACTCTCTAGCGTTGTTAATAATAACTCTTGTACATCCATTGTACCAAGTAGTAAGAGAATAATTAAACCGTGGGTAACGCCCGGGCTTCTAAAGTGCATCCGAAACCGAGACAAATTGTATCGTAATACAAAACGCTACCCTAATAATTTAACTACTAAGTTAATATACACGAGATATAAGAAATTTTGTAATAATTTATTAAAAAAACTAAAACGACAATATGAAAGAACGGAATTCCTGAAAAATCGTAAAAATCCAAAGGCCACATGGAATCTTATTAAGGCTGTTACTAACATTCCAAGCAAAAAAACTCATTCCACCGAGCTCCTGTCCCTTACTGCTGACCCGTCTGCTTCACTTGATGCGGTTAACATGTATTTTGCGAATATAGGTAAATCGCTAGCGTCTAAAATAGCACCTCAGAATTCTCAGTCAACACTAAATTTCGGCACAATAAACCCCTCCACAGACTCAATGGCATTATTTAACGTTGACGACGATGAAATTGATAATATCATTCTAGGACTTAAACTTAATAGTGCAGCTGGTTGGGACGGTATATCTGCTGCTGTTATCAGGGCTGCTAGACACATTCTTGTCCCAGTAATTAGCCATGTGTTCAATCTCGTGCTTGACACAGGCGTCTTCCCCACAGTATTTAAACGAGCCCTTGTTCACCCTATATACAAGAGTGGAGACAAAGACAATATTAGTAACTACAGGCCAATTTCTGTTTTAACAACACTGTCTAAAATATTAGAAAAGATATTGAATAATAGACTCCTTAATTACATGAGTTCTAAAGACATTTTGGCAGGAAATCAGTTTGGTTTCAGAGCTGGAAAAAGTACCGAAGACGCTGTTCTTGAGTTAACTAGCACTATTGCAAGTAACATTAACAATAAACTTAAATCTGTCGCTGTGTTTTTGGACCTTTCTAAAGCCTTCGACACTGTTTCCATTCCACTCTTGCTCATAAAACTCCAAAATATTGGCATACGTGGACATTTACTTAAGCTATTTGAAAGTTATTTGAGTGGTCGCTCTCAATCAGTTAAGCTTGGAAACTTTATGAGTAAAGAAGAAAATATAAGTTACGGTGTCCCACAGGGTAGCGTCCTTGGACCTACCCTCTTTCTTATTTATATTAACGACCTATGTAAATTGCCCTTAGCTAATTCCAAGACCATAGTTTATGCAGATGACACAGTTATACTTGTCCACGGCAGAGACTGGCTTGAAACTCGAATGCATGCTGAGGCAGCTTTACAATTAGTCATGTCCTGGCTCACAAATAATCTTCTTACTCTTAACATAGGCAAGACAAAATTTATTCCGTTTGCCATGAGACCTGCGTCCCAACCCAGTTCAAACTTTGCTCTAACCGCTCACACATGCTGTCCAATAAATCGTACGCACTGTGCATGTAATACAATTGCTCGTACCAACAGTATTAAATATCTTGGGGTTATAATAGATAGTACAATGTCGTTCCATGAACAAATCGAGGCACTGATTTCGCGCATAAGAAAATTAATTTACATATTTAAGAAATTAAGATCTTCAGCAGATGTACCCATATTGAAAACTGTCTATTATGCTCTAGCTCATTCAATTCTTATCTATTGTATTGCTGCATGGGGCAATTCTGGTAAGACAATTATGCTTCGTCTCGAAAGAGCACAAAGGGCGGTTTTAAAAGTCATGATGCACAAGCCAATTCTTTTTCCTACTCACGATTTATATGCTCTTTGCAAAGTACCTACGGTCAGACAAGCTTTTATTACTAGTACAATTCTACGAAAACACTCAGAACTTGTCTTTGACCCTAGTCTTAGTAGGCAGCACCGCAGATCAGGTAGGGTATGTAATATTGAATTTACTAATATCGTAACAGTTAGACGACAGTACCTCTTCGTAAGCAGTATTTTGTACAACAGAATTAATAAGAAACTTGACATTTATTCCCTCACCTCTCGGGATTGTAAAACCGTCATAAATAATTGGCTCAGTACCCAAAATTATGAAGAACTCGAAAATCTTGTAAAAGTATAATCTAACTTGTTTTAATATTTGTATATTATATTCTCGCGCATTTACACACACACTAACACACACATACACATCACACACCACGCATACACACAACACACACACATCACACATCATACACACACACACAAATACGGAAACACATAACATTTAATTTTAAGTTTTTATAACGATCTCAATATTTTGTAATTTTTTGAATACCTTATATTAAATTAAGTACATACTGTTTTAGTTAGACGTTGGAACACTGCTGTCCCCATCTCGGAGGTGGGCGCTAACAGTTGCGACACAGTTTTCCTAACTAATGTAGCTGTTAACGCACATTTAATGTAATTTATTTGTTTTTGTTCCAATAAATGATTTTTGATTTTTTTGAATTTAGCTGTCAGTTGCTATTGAAAGATATGTAATAGGTCAAACTTGCGCAAGTATACCGTTACGTGTGTGGCCGGCATAAGAATATTCGTCTAATCGACTTATTTTCAATTTAGGTACAAACAGTGCTCAAAATTAGTAAGCATACTAGTAATAAATGAGAAGCATGAGGTAACGGAATTACAAATTGAAAAATTTATAATAATTTATAAAAAATAACAATGAATAAAAATGCTTTACCATTTTATTTATTCTCGTTATTCTCATGATGAGGTAATAACTTGCCCCGAGGGGTTTATTATTATAACTCTCTTTTATCACGGGATAACTTCAGAAGAAGAGACCCGGTCCTTTGAAAGGCTTACGCGGGGACACAGGTCTAACACGCAGTGGCCTTGTTGAGAACTTTACTCTAATATGAGATGGGGCACCTACCAGGGGCCATTCACCCCTGCTCTATGTAAGAACAGACATGAACGGCCCAAGGTAGCTACAGAACTATTGCGAAATAAGGTATTATAAACTAAATTGGGCTATTGATGTGTATGTTTTACGTGGATTACCATAATGAAATCGGAAACTATGTCACCTGCCTTTCTACACATGAAAATGTAAATGAATAGGCAGGTGGTGACTCGCCACTCACTAGATGGGCCCCCCAAACAATCTCCACTGCAGGCAGCAGGGGGCAACACCAGTGCGAGCGGCTAGGGGTGTCGAGCGGTGTGGCCCCGATTTCGCCATCACGGGTCCAGTAGCGGACCCGGAGCGGGTTTCCTCGTTATTACCATTACACCATATTACATATATACCATTAGACACTTCCACCCCCGAGCATATAGCTCTAGCGACCCCTCTCTAGCCAGCCAGTTAAGGCAAGAAAGAGCTGGGAGCCCTCCCTAAAGAGTGACTCCCTGGAGCACTCAGGTCCGTTGTGTCGCTACTCACAAACAGTTCGCCACTAGCTGCCCTGCGGATGTATGCTCCTACATAGACCTTCAGATACATATTATAACAATTATTATAGTATTGTATCAATAATGCGTCATCCTTTATTTTGTGTCGAGCGCGGATAATGGACGCGTACCTTTACCGCATTTTATGTTACCACACTCCGGCACATGCCGACGGTAAACGATTTCATTGAATACTGGCGATAACCAATCGCTGAGTCTGTTATAATTATCACGGAACAGAAAATATAACCCTATTTTCTGTTCCGTGGTGTATACGCAGTATCACCTTTATTTTTATATTTTTATTTGCTTGGCAATCATATGGCAATCATTACCGTCTTTGAAGTTTGACGTTCATAACTTTATGACAAAGTCAAAACTGTCATTGTCAAAAATTAAAAAAAATCATTCAGAGAATAGATTGTGGTTGGTAAATTTTCTTCGAGCGATTGTTACGTAAAAATAACATGTTTGGGGTGATATGTCGTACAGCGAGTTTATCTAGGACTCCACTGTCTAGGTAAGGGCAAATACCAGTAACAATTGTTAAAATCCGTTTGAAATAAACATTTGCGTACTTTCTTTTTTTGGTCGTACCCTAACGCACAGATTTTGCTTTTAGATCCTTGCCTGGCTTTTCAACATGCCCTATGTATATGAAACTAGCCGATTGCGATCCTATTTGTCGGAAGGAAGCTCCGAAAATCGATAATGAGTATGTAACATCACTACCTGAAGAGACACGTCAAAGAAATGCTTTGGAATCCACCATCACGGTCCCAGTCAAGGTAAATGGTTTATTTTCTATTTTAATTTTAAGTAATCTACTTCTTAGCATAAGGCAAATGATTTTTAAATGTCTGAAAAGGGGGTCTAAGTGATAATACTAGTTTGCCAGGACCTTGTATTATATTAGATGTGTTGTGGTGATCAATGTTCCAGCATTTATCTCCTATAGATTCCCAATAGGACCAGTTGGAAGCAGTTGCATCCAGTGTGATTATGGAATATACCATACTACACTTGAATTATTTTTAGAAAATAGAACAAAACGGGACTTCAGCGTGACAGCTGTGTGGGTACCGTGTCTCAGGGTTAAATCTTTAGATTCTTTAGTTGTAAGTTTAATATTACTTTAACATTATGTACTTTAAGAAATTTTGATAAGGTTAGTTAATACTTACTATATTAAATTTTTAAATAATGCTTTCCAGGTTGACCTGACTCCTGTTAATGGAGTACCAGAGGAACACATCCGGTGTCGTCGGGTACGCATTTACCAGCAATCGAAGAATGCAATGCAAAGCGGTCAAAACAATACTCACCACTGGGAGATGGAGTTTGATAACCGTCAGCGTTGGGAAAACCCCTTAATGGGCTGGACATCATCCGGAGACCCTCTCTCAAACATGAAGGTATCCTTCAGATCTCCGGATGAAGCCATTCAGCACTGTGAAAAGAATGGATGGTCCTGGTATCTGGATGTACCGAAATTGGATAAACCAATTAAGCCAAAGAGCTATGGAAGCAACTTCTCATGGAACCGTCGCACCAGAGTGTCTACAAAGTAAATTTTGTAGATGTAATTGATTCCGTTATCTTATATTCTTAGGAGCTGAATTGAAATTCATTTCCAAGAAAATGTATTTTAACAGGCAATGATGCAATCCATTTTAATTTATTAGAGGATGTCTTTTAAAATATTAGTCAGAAGTTAATAAATTGTTGTTTGCTGATAATGCAGTTTATGTATTTTCCAACTCTTACGAATACCTATAGTTTTTTTTTTAAATACTATCTCTACGTGGGAAGAGGCCTGTGCCCAGCAGTGAGACATTTATAGGCTGGTATTATTATTGATTATAAATATATGTGGATACTAACTAGCTTTTTCTAATCCTGTGGTTATTTGCAGTAGTATACAGATTAAGCAAGACAGTGCATAATCACATTTCCTGTTTATTAGTCTGTCACAAGTATAGCCATTTGTGGTTGAAATTAGTATGATAGGAAAGTATTGTTTGTTGATCATAAGGGAACATAAAGAATAAAAATGCAACACTTCTATATTTTCATTTAATCATAGTTTTCAACATGGTTAGTTTATATTTTGTACCTCGGAAGAAAATCATATTTCGCAGGTCTCACTTAAAGTTTTTATTTACATATCATACAATTTGAACATATTTTACACGAATCGAACCATGCACAGACATGCTCTGAATATTGCAATTTCACTAACTACAGTAGTTTTACATGTACATCGTACATATTATAAAATATAGTTAAAAGTAACCACTAACAACCTTCACAATATAACTATAGGTAAAATTATGAAAATTATTGCATTCTTCTTTATTTACATAGTAATGAACAATATTGAGAAATATATTTCCATTAGAACAATTTTATTATGAACTTCTCCTTTTAAAATTTTAAATTTATTAGTGAGTGGATTGTTGAGATACCAAACGGTTCAAAGCAAATCGTGTAAAACTTGCCACAAAGCGAGGTGGTACAAATTCTAGTAGGTATGTTACAAGGTGTCAGCTTCTAAAAATCTAGCATAATTTCATACAGGCCTCGAAAATTCTAAGTACAAATGAATTCAAAAGTTGGTCAAGGATATAATTAGAAAATTGAGATAAAGTTTATGAAACAAAAGAACATTTGGTCCTTGCTAAATGAATAATATTTGGGGTTTAAAATGTACCTGCTCAAGTATACTCCTAGAGATTTTTTTATATTTTCTTTTAAATTTTTCCTTTAGAAAAAAAGCTAATTCTATATTTATTTATCTATTAAACGGTACCAACGTTTTAATTGAACGCTTTACAATCGTACTAATTAAATTCTCGTCAAACTTGTACAATCGGTTCCAAAAGTGATAATGTTAAGTAATCATTTACCAACAATAAAGTGATCACTTTTCGCCCCGATATTACACAATGCAGCTAAAATATATTCAGAAAGCACTTGGTGCGCCTATATTAGCAACTTGTTAATACTACCTATTTATTAGCAGCTAATTTTATAACTATAAAACAACCAACAAAATGAACATTGTGGACGGGCTAAATATTAACAAAATACAAAATGTAACAGAATCAATACAGATTTAAAATTGTTACAATATTTAAAGCAGTTCCTATAATTTACTTAATTACGGAGAAATAACGAGTTTTTACTCAACAAACTTTTAATTAAAACCAGTAGGTATTGTCTTTTACTATGTTAACAAATGAATACGATACATTTATTATTATAAACTTATATATTATCTATTGAGATTTGTGCGAATATTGCCCTTTTGTACATTAGTATGAACTGTTTGCCGTGTCTGTCGATGGTGCGAGGAAAAGAAATCTTAAATTATTTTTTATTTAATAGGTACTCCAATAGGCAATCATTAACGCCACCACATTGAAATCCATCTGATAATTATAAAGTAAGATTTCAAGAAATTGTACGTAGCTTGTGTTGGCTAATCACCGATACCATTTTCGAAAGCCATTATGACATTAAAAATATTTTATTCCTAGCGAGGTATGTGAGATTGTGCATGAGTGTACTTAATTTCGTTCCAATTTCGAGAAGTAAATAATTATATAATGTTGCTAGCTAGCGTTTAAATACTAGTCTAGCTTTTTAAATAAAAGTGAATTCAGACTCCCCTTGAACACTCTAAAATACTTTCTGTCATGTAAAATTAAACCTAGCACCATTTTGAGAGGGTACCTACATTTTATTATGCAGTTGCAGGTGTATGTACTTGCGGGTCGAAGCAACACTAGCTTTTACTTAAGCATCGGCTTATTTGCCAGTCACAAAGACTTTTGTGTTGTGATTTTCCTCCATGAGTGGATGCGGATTAGGGAAGAAAAGTAAAAATCTATCTAAAACGTAGTTAGATATTAATTTATGTTTTATCAAAACAATCAAATTTTACAAAGATAAGGAGCGTTAAAGTTCAGGAGTGAAGGCTTGTGACGTCATTAGTTGGTGAAAATCGTAGCAACAAGTGACGTGGCTAGCCCCCACTCCTTAACTTAAATTCGCTGTATCTAAGTAGATGTTCGTCGTTTTGTAAAAGCAAACATAACGTTGGTAATGTTTTTCGTTATCTAAAAACCGGTCATTGTAATCCCTATTAGTAGAGAACTCATTTCGAGTTTCATCGCGACAACCTGAGGTGCAAAATATTTTTTGTTAGATCGCAGTTATTCTTAATATGGTTAAAATTTGCGGCTTATTGTCCTTGAATTGGAACTTATTCCCCTTTTTTAGTACCTACTCAAATATTTCCCATTTTTTATTCAATATCCTGTTATTTTCATGTTTATTTATAAGATGTTTAAGTACTTCCTATGCTGTTAATCTGAAAGTTTCCATTCTTCATTGAACAAGTATCACAATTCACACCAATCAGTTTTAAGCTCTAGCGAGATCGTATGACTAGTAATTAGTAATATAAGTAGGTACGTTACTAAACGAAATATATTATCCATTTCCGCCTAGTCTAGTCTACGCTATTGTTACAAAATCCTTCTAGCTCCTAAATTGACAATTCAAAATGTTCTGTGTTGTGAAATCGGATTTAAAATGTTCTTAAAATATTGGTTTTGGACACTTTTGGATAACGTTGTATTCCTAGGGGGTGTTACGTCCAAAAAAGAGAACGCTTGTTCCACTGTAGCCTATGTATTTTAAGTAGTTCATACATGTATCTTCAAAATTTTCGTTTTAAATTCAGACTGCAAATGTTGCCAAGCTTAATTTTACAGCTTCAACTTACTCAAAACTTGTTTTTTTTCGAGTTTCAAATAGGGTTGAAAAGAACACAACAATTTCAATTACCCATGAATACAAGGGGGTTTAATCCCATTAAATATTGACATATAAAGCACGTATTTCGCTAAATTATATGGCTAACACTAAATACAACGTAACGCGCCGTCCATTTAAATGCTCATTTCATAACAAACTTTCTGCGACTATTTGCTTATTTTCTAATAATTTTCAACAATAAACGACGGTTAAACTTGGCTCTTGAACTGTAAACTTTAATTTAGAAGCATAAATATAATATGACTGAGGCGCTAAATCGATTAAAATCGTCAATTTTTCGTGCGCATATCGATTATGCGGTGACATCAGTCATTCTCATGTCCTCAACATCACTATTTACAACAATACATTCAATCATTCAATTGGTTAACCGCTTTGATAATCTCAGCGAATCTAGTCAAATCTGTATTTGAATTGCGTAAAAAAAACTGCTGCTACCGAACTTTGGATCGTATAAAGAAGTTCAATTAAAATCTAATAAATCTAGCGATGAACATTCTTTAGTACTGGAAAAGTCTAACAATATTATTTGAGCTGGAATGCTAATAAAGTTATTTAAGTCTTGATATTATACAACTAATGTAGTCAAAAGGTCAAAAGTGACTTCTATATCACACTATTCATTATTGATAAATATTAGAATTATTTTCGACTTCGGTGGCAGCCATTATAGGCCATGTTTTAGGGTTTCCATTCGTATTTGTCCTTGCAAAAGCCTGATCCTAATTCTAGACCCGCCGCACTATATCCTGGCTTCTTAAGTAATTGCTAAGTCTTAAAAACTTTATGCCCTGATTTTTACGATCCAAAGAACCGGACCAGCTACACTATTCTATCGAAGCATCTACAAAAGATTGTTACCTAAGAGCGTGTATTGCAACCTGCGTGGCGCGATCATCGCAGTACCGTATCGTAAAGCTTACCGAAGTTGACGAGATCCTAATAAAAAAGTTATTGCAACGTCTCTGGAAGTTCCCGGTTATTACTGTAATTAACTATTTTATTATATTAAAAGTTGAGATAAATGGGCGCGTTCCAAATTACCCCAGTAAATAACAAAATTAAATCTCTCGAGTACTAACGTTTACTGGTGCCTAGTCAGTGAAACGGGCTCATCCATCTCAACGTATCCACCATAAAGACAACCGCAAACGGAGCTAGTTAAAATTTAAAATCACAATTATTAGTCGCCGGCTCACTTGGCCGGATGGACAGTCATTGTTGAACGTTCACTTCGGAAGCGTTCGGGTCTGGAGCTCTGGGGTCGAGCTCGGTGGTTGGAGATCAGCTGGGGCGCTCGTCGGACTCGCGGTGCACGAGGACTCTGACGACGGTCGGCGGCTCGGCGGGCGCGGCGGGGGCTGGCGGGGCGGCGGGCGCGGGCGGGGCGGCGGCCGGCGGCGAGCTGGGGGCCGCTCCAGGCGCCGCGTCTGGCGACGCCTCCGTCACGAGGATGCTGACCTCGCTGTTGGCGTGCGGCGACGGCGTGCGCGCGCGAGCTGGCGGCGTCACACGCCGCATTGAACTGCGTCGGGAGCTCAGCCGAAGGGAACCTGAGCATTCGCAACCATAACAAACTGAAAAGCTAAAACGTTTGATGAAGATTGATCCGTTTTGGTGTATTCAGTGCATCAGGCATAAGCTATTTACTTTGTCTACTTGACTTCGCCTGAATTGCAAACTCACATTTAAACTTAATTAGAGTACACATAGTAATGCGTTTAGTCGTAGCAAGGTGATAGTCATTTTGACCATTGAGGCTTTACCGTCGGGAATACTGAGTCATTTATATTTTTATGTAGGCGTAGTTACAGCTTCGTACTTGAAGCAACAAACCCGTACAGGGCGACATCTGATGACTGTGTTCTTGTGTCTTGTTGTGTAGGTAGTAATAGCCAGTTTATAAAATACTTAGCTCACTTGAAGTAAAGAACAGATTTATACTTACGAACTCCTTTGATGCGTTAAAATGAAGGAAATCTATACAGAGGACACACTACTGAGACTTACACACTACAATATCCATGCCTACATAGATATAGCTACAGAAGCGGCACACTCGAGGAGAGGGTTCTACGGCATGCATAAGCTCTTAAAATCCCTGTGACGTTTGAAATGATTTTTTTCATTGAAATAAATGGTAGAATTTGGAACGATATGAACTCATTTGTGATATAGGACGATGTCTTTGTTACTAAATTTAAAATCTATTTTTTTTCGATTAGCGATATGATGCAAATTTTCTATAACCTCCAGGGCAATGACAACAGCAAAAACTTCTATAGGATGTATTAAGGCAAGACACTCAAGGGGTAAAACAGACGAGCACAAAGGAAGTAAAAATGACAAAGTTAAGTAAAAAAGTTCTAGATCCCTACTTATTTACTTTCCGAGTCTTTTAGGGATTGAAAACTGAGTACTTGTAGCACACTCAGTGCTAGCTAATTCTTGTCTGAGCTGAGCAGCATGTCTCACCTCATTCTTAATCAGATCACTAAATAGCAGACCATACTTTTTTATTTAAAACCATATTAACACTTCTCTGTCGGCATAAATAGCTTTAACAATAGGAAGGCGGATCAGATATCACAGGTCAGCCCCCCTAGCCAAGAGACATTTCTACAAGCGATAACGATGATAGAAATCGTTTAAATGACATTAAATGTATGGAAATGACATTTGTTTTCGATATGTCACGTGACTTAGAATTGTCACTTTCATACATTTAGTGTCATTTAAGCGATTTCTATCGTCGTTAACGCTTATAGATTGTCACTTGGCTAGGGGGGCAGATAAGATAATAAAAAAATACTTTTCCATTGGATATTTCGAAAAAAATGCATTGGTACGTAAGTAACAGGCTTCTCAGCTTAGACAATCAAATGCATCTAGGTCTAAACCTACTGAGGAAGAGACACGGAAAGCAAAACATTACATATGAACCTGCTCGTTTCGGGCCTGTCTCTTCGTCCATAGCGTCCTGATGCCGCAGAAAGATTGGCAAGCCGTATGCCGACCGCCTTCGAGGCGGAGCCGACTCTGAACCGCTCGCCTAACCAACAAATGTTTCTATGATAACAGATGAAGAACCGAAAGCTACAGTACTGGCGTTTAGAGTCGTGCTAAACTGAGTCAAGTCTACTCTATAAGCGTACTATCTAATTGTAACCTTGTTGAGTAATGCACTTTGATTTGAAAAAACTATCCTCGTGATCATTGTTATGACCATGAGATACATGACTAAGATACCTGAAGGTAATGATTGATTGTACGACTTGAATTTGAGATTTTTTTGTTGTCTTTTCTCGATACACACCTGTTCCCCTGGCGCCGCCCCGGGTAGCAGTAGCAGCGGTAGGTTGAGCCAGGCTCCACCCAACTCACTGATGTCCGAAGCATCGGACGCGCGCGAAGACTTGCGACTGGATGCGTGCGAGCCCCGCCTCACGTGCAGCAACGCGCTCAGTCGACCACCCCATCCGCCCCCTGGGGACCATTTCGTGCTTTCTTCTTCTTCTTGAGAAGGGCTGCGATTCTTTCGTCTGTAAATAGAACAGTGAAAAAGACATAGAAAGAAAGCATCAGGATAAGGAAATAATTATATGAAACAGGCAATAATGAGATTGCGATCACCAGCAGCAAGCGTTTGTCATTTAGGCATAGAAAAACTCATTAACCAGAGATGAATTTTAATTGAGGTTATCCTCGTGGGATAAAGATGGAAGCTAGTATACATGCACAAATATTTTGAGACAAAGTATATTAGTAAAACAAAAACTTACTTCACATAATCCCTCCAAGCGCGCTGGACAGTCCTGGCTGCCTTATCTTCCCTCTTCCAAATCCTAGTCGAAGAGACTATCTCAAGTTCCTTCCTGGTCGGGAACTGCTTCTTGAACTTGATATCCATCTGCTCCTGAAGCTGTCTGAAGGTGTCTGTCTCCTCGACGTGGCCCAAGACATGTTTGACAAGGGCATGTAATATGTCTAAGCAGTGAATTTTGTTGCCTCTCGCGATTGGCAGGTTGAAACTGACTAAAGCCACTGTGTTTGGTTTGGAGATGCCTAGCGGAGGATCTAACGATGCTATGAAATCTGATAGTTGAGCGAAACTAATGAATTGAGTTGCATGCGGATCGTACCTGTAAAAGAAAATCATTCTTCATTCAACATCAAATATTTTATGGTGTAAAAACCCGGATATGACATTCTAAAAGCAAGGAAAAATGCCAGGAAATAAAATAATTTGTCAACATTATATTACGTTCATAATTTATTTTGATCCTAATTGTTTGAGTAGGTAACTTTTAACGTCTTCAGCTGAACGCGGTTCGAGATAGATCACGAGATTTATAGCTGTTCCCTTTACGACGTCATTTGTGTTTAAAGTGTCCGTTCCGAACTGTCGTAATGTTAAATGGCTGTAATAACAGTAAGTGGCATTGGTTATAGACAGGTTTAATGCGGTAATGGGCCGAGGAAATTTACGCAAGTTTGCCAACGTTTGGTGCCTTCTTGTGATTAGTTTAATTGAATTGACCTTTATGTACTTAGGCATAATTATGTAAATGTGTAATTAATTAAGTCAAGTGTAGATTAGATAACGTCTTGAGAGTATTAATCGTTCCGTAGATATCCATTTTTTTTATTTAATTTATTTTGAAATAGGTTTAGCTCGAGCTGCGAAAAAATAGATTTGACACACCATGTGGTTTGACTTGCGCAATATTCGATCTCTTTCATCTCCCATACACTGACGCTCGCCAAGTCTTATCTTTCGGTGCACTACCTCTATCCTTAACTCACTTCAGTATTTGAAATAAGCACATTTCAATAGGTAACGAAAATCAAACAGAATTCTATTATAGTTAGTTTGTAAGAAATTATATTGGGATAGTGATCAGTATTTTTTCAACGGTAATAAATACTTTCTTTTTCAGTGTAAATTACGTGATCAAAACAAAAAAAGAAACAACTTACTTTGACCACCGTATATAGAA
The DNA here is from genome assembly GCA_950381575.1 of Plusia festucae. NCBI lineage: Eukaryota > Metazoa > Arthropoda > Insecta > Lepidoptera > Noctuidae > Plusia > Plusia festucae. Next base: position 4,061,300 of record OX494447.1, read on the forward strand.
CATCTCCAGATCATCTTCCACGATTCCAATCTCTTCTTCCTGATGCGCCTGGTTGAAGTTCTCCAAGATGATGGCTATGTACATGTTGATGACGATCATATAGCTGATGATGATGAACGATGTGAAGTACGTGATGGCTAGGAGAGGACTTCCACAGTTGCCGTTGTGGCCATGCTCGCCTAATTCGCAGGCAGGAGGCTGGATCATGAGAGATTCCAGCACGTCGTTCCATCCGGCTGATGTCATTAGACTGGAATAAAACAAAAGGACTATGTCGTTTATGTATAGAATACGTCTTCGGTTGTCGTGGTCTCGTGTGAGGCTGGATCATATCCATTGCTATTACTAGTCATGCGCTTCATACACGATTGGTATAGGTACATCATGATACGTTTGGATTTTTTTAATGTAGCCTTGAATTATGACTGGGACATAATTGGTGTCTCATTAAAATAGCCAAACTGAAGCTAAGTGTAATTCGCCCAAACAAACAATCGAAATTTCAGAATAACTTACCGAAAAAGCAACTGCATGCTCCTTCCGAAGGTTTGGAAATTGACGATATCGTTTAGGGCTCCATGCTCCTTGACGTGGCCGAACACTGACATGCCGATGATGGCGTAGATGAATGTGATGAGAGCCAAGAGAGCGCCGATATTGAACAGCGCTGGCAAGGACACCACAAGCGCAAACAGCAGTTTTCTAATGCCCTTAGCGGCCTGGAATGAAGGAGAGCATTGGTTAAAAAAGACGTTTTTTTTATAATTCGACAACATAAGAGACAATCTTGTTTTTACCGAACATTTTGGACCTTGGAAATTCAACAATTGGACATTAATTTTCTGTGGTAAGTACTAAAGGTTATCCTTCTCAGAAATCACAGGTCAAAAATGTTGGGCTAGGTTAATTACTTACCGTTGAGCGGAATTGATAAGTGACTTTTTTAAGATTTCTTTTTTTATATTACCAAAGGATGAAGGGCATAAAACTTACTTTAATCAGTCTTAAAATTCTCCCTATACGGAACACTCGGACGACCCGCAGCAGCGTTGGCGATATCGGCAGGTCTATCATAATGTCCTCCATCAGAATGCCCAGGATTGACGCCAGCACCAGCAGGAAGTCAAACACATTCCATGGCACCGTGAAGTAGTGGTACCGAAGACCTACTATTTTTACTATTGCTTCTGTAAATCGTTAAGAGTTGTTGATAAAGTAGTTGGATAGATGACGACCCCGCCACCACTAGTAAGATTCAGGAATAACTTTAAAGTTGTATGGAAGTGCCTATTGGTAAAGTCTTGTTATAATTATGGTAACATTCATTAGAGATAATGATATGAATAAAGACAAGTGTGGACGTGTGCCTGACGCGGTCATCAACAAATTTATTGTACGAAATAAAAAGTTCATACCTAATCCAAATACGGTAGTGAAGAACGCATTACTAACTTCTAATATAAAGAAAACAGAATGCGGTTGATCATAATGTTCTATGCCCATTGTAAGCATATTAAGAAATATTAAAACGAAAATGGCGATCTCGAACCGTCGTGAATTTGATAGATCATAAAACATCGCCAAGAATTGGTTTCTCGGCCTTTTTATTACTTTCTGTGGCTTTTTCCTACCAAGCTTTTTCATTGCTGTGTAGTAATGTTTTTGGCTTTCTGTAAGAAACATTTCTAAAACCCCGCCTTCGTACTGAAATATAAATATTTTAGTTTGAAATTACATGAGATTAGGTCATAGTAAAAGTAAGTGATATGAGCTGAAAATTACCTTCTTTTTGAGCATATTGAAATTATCTATAATTACTCCTATAAACAGATTAAGGGTGAAGAATGATCCGCACACGATGAAAATGACAAAATAAATGTATGCATAGAGGTTGGCTTCCCTCGCTGGCTGGAGATCCACTCCTCGGGCGTCAACGGCGTCAGCCATCACCTCCATCCAACCCTCAAACGTAGCTACTTGAAATAACGCTAGATACGCTATACCAACGTGATCAAACGATATTTTTGAATTCACCCAAGAAAAATTGTTGTAATAACACTCCCACCTATCATTTACTATCTGAAAAGCAATTAAATACACATTAAAAGTTATAATCCATTTCAAATATTCGCATAATTGCACTGTTACTTACCTCTAACGGTAACAATTCTCCTTCATCATCGACGCACTTGTAGAACTTTCCGCCAAAAAACTGTACTCCCATGATAGAAAATATTAACCAAAATACTAAACAAACTAATAATACATTGAAGATGCTAGGTATTGCGTACATGAGAGCATTTACTACGATTCGCATCCCTTGCCACCGCGATATCGCTCGCAACGGCCTCAAAGCACGTAAAGTTCTTAATGATCTTAAAACTTTTAAGTTTTCATTTTCTTCTATCAACAAACTGAATACTGAAACCTGAAAGCGGGATTCAAGCGTTAAATAGAGAAGTTTGAAAGCGTCAATAAAAAGTTATGGAAACTGTTACTTACAAAGACTATAGTGAAATCTAATAAGGTCCAGAAACTAGTAAAGTATCTGAAGAACCCCAACGCGATCCACTTGAGAAACATCTCGATAATGAAAATCATGCAGAACCCCAAGTTGGTCCAGTACAGGATCTTCTTCAGCGGCTTATTCTTCTCGAGATGTATGTCTTCAAAGCAAAGCGTGATGCTCGATGCAAAGATGAGCACCAATACGAACCACTCGAAGGCAGGAGTGTCTACATACCGCAGGACGTAAGTGCGGAGAAACATCCATCGTTGACCCATGTTGGTTTCAATACATGCGTCCCAACAAGAACTCCTAAAAGGACATTACTATTTCCATTCACTCAGAAAAAAAGCCTTATAAAACCCTGTTACCTACCTAGGTCTGCATATCGTTAATACGTACGGAGAGTCGCGAAACTATTCCCCATCCCTGGAACCTTTTATTTGTTGCCTTGGTTCCGGATGAAGTTAGATTAAGTTAATGTTTTCAAGCATGGTCATAGCAATAAAGTTGGATGAGTAACGAGAACATTACGAGATGCATTAGATTGTTGAGAAGTAAAAAAGGTTTAGACATACACAACTTTTAAGGGCATGAAGAATTTTTAGGAAAATAATGAATATATTGTAGAAATTTGTTAAATATTAGATTTGGATAACTACATACTCCAATATAGAAATGGAAGCGAATATGGCATTGAGCACTGAGTCATTCTGAATGAATACATACGCATCATAACATTGTCGTGGAAAACAATTTTCTGGTACTTTCGCCTCTTTCTGCTTTCCAAATCCAGGAAAGTTTCCCATCGCATCAATATATTGACCCTTGGAGTTTTTTCTCCCACCTACGGTTAATTCATCTACATATGAGACTAAAGTTTGCCATGGACGCTTCATGTCTTCATCGTCGGTTGGTTTCGCTGGTTCCTTACATAATGTATTTGGTGGCTGTTCCCTGCATTGCCTCTTCGGTTTTTCTGGAGTTGTTCTACTTGATAATTGTGCCATTTCATAGTGTTCGTTTTCATCTAAAAAATACGTGTTTTAATTGTTTTGTCATATTGCCGCAATGAAGAATAACTTGCTAGTTATTTTCTTACCTCTCGAATCTGATGGCTGTGTGTGATAACCCGAAGACATTTGATTCAATAATTTTTGCGCGACAACTTGTTCAGTTGGCGATGTGTCTTCCAAATTCTCCTTAGAGTCTTCTCTAATGCTCGTGATTTTATGCTCCGTTGCCAAATCACGCACGTCTTTTAAAGTTTCTTGACTGCCGTGGTTAAAGTTGTTGGTTGGTTGGAAAAGATGTGGGTAGGCGAAGTCCGAACCTACCGATATTGGCCTGGAATATTTTGTTTCAGTTAGAAAACAAGATATGATTTAGGTAGGTTTGGAAACGGAGAATTTTAAAACCTTACGTTTAGTAAACTAAAGTTAATTCATATTGAAAGACGATCTACTGTAGAAATGGGTACAGATATATAAGCGATATTCGATTATGTAGAGATTTCTGATACGAACCTATTTAATGCTTCTTGATAACTATGACTATAGATATTGTCGTGTGGAAACAGGATGGTCTCCTGTATCGATGCCGAGTACCTCTGTTCGCTTGGTATAGACGCCTTCTTCTCCTTTATGGCGCGTTGTTGTGTCATAAATTCGTCAACTAGCTCCTCTAACTTAGATTTTTTGTCAGTCTCTTTATTTCTCGATATAAGAAAACCTTTTTTTCTTACTATAGAACGTATTCTATCGAAACTTTTAGCTAATTTTGAATCTTCACCAACTTCCTGTAATAAGGGAAAACATTTTAGTATGTGTGGTCACGAAGTGATGGGTACGCAATTGTAATACACACTAACGAGACTTATGCAAACGACGATTGTCATTAAAGTACTTGCCTCCTTTTTATTCTTAAGTTCCTCACTATTAAAGCTGTTGAGCAGCAAGGCAAGGAAGAGGTTGAGCACCATAAAGTTGCCCATCACTAGTGCAGGCAAGAATATGAAGAAGCAGCTCTCTGCTCCTGTCTCTTGCTCTGCTCGCATACAGTCCCACAGGGGCTCGATCCACTCGCCACACAGAATCCGGAATATCATCATAAACGAGTGGAAGAAGTCGTTGAAGTTCCACCTTCACAAGATAACCAGTCAACAAATATTTCCAAAGAAATTATTTCAGCAAAAAGGATAAAAACAAACATGCACAGATGAATTCATATGCGTTTTAAAGGTAATGGAAAAGGAACAAAAAAAAATTAGTTGACGCAATACCTGAATAAAAGAACAAACATTATTCATTAAAATTACGTCATGCAATCGTAAAGTCATACCTGGGTACAGGATCCGGGTCGAACTTATCCGGCGTGTACGACTTAGAGAACAACTGCATCCCGATAACAGCAAATATGTATATAACTATCACTAACACGAACGTCAAATTACCAAGAGCACCGATTGTAGATATTATAATACTCAACAACACTTTCATTGTAGTCCACGATTGAGCTAACTTTAACACTCGTAACTGGAACAAATATTACCATATTTAAGATGCATTTAAGGACACAAGACTTAAGATTTAATTTAAGTAAGATTCGTGCTCTTAGAGAGCTTTAAAAAACTGTTGATTCGATTAACCAGAGTCCTTAGCATATTTTTTAATCAAATATTTTTGTTTTTGTTTCTTAGTTTTGTAATAGAGAATAATGGCAGGAAAATACCCCGTATAAATGGAATAAAGGCGGAGATGATAATCTGCTTGTTACTCTTTTATATAAGTTATTTACAAAGAGATTTGGATTTATATGATTAGGACTTATCTTCTTTTCTGCCTAGCCTTTTCCAAAGCTATGTTGGGGTCGGCTTCCAGTCTTACTGGATTTAGCTGAATACCGTATTTTACATGGAGCGACTGCCTATCTGACCTCCCCAACCTATTGCTAGGTAATACAGTATTCCAAAGTAAGACTGGTAGTAAGTATGATTAGGACTTATATATATTTGAACATTATTGAAACTTACCAAACGAAGACCTCGTAACACAGATAGGCCATCGACGAGTTCGAATATAAGATCTAGAAGGCTTGCAGACACTATAATCAAGTCGAATATGTTCCAGCCACAGGCAAAGAAGTCTTTGCTCATCGCCATCACTTTCATTATACATTCTAATGTAAATATTGACGTAAACACCTGGAAACAGACAGTATTATTTGATTTTGAATGGTCTGAAAAGATTCCAAGTTAATCACCAACTTTTATAAAAAAGTTACCTTATTCCCTATATCTAAGGCCTGTCTAACGTTCTCACTCATACCATGATGCTCTAAAGCTAGGAAGAGCGTATTGAGAACGATACAAGTTGTTATAAACAACTCAAATAATGGATCCTTAACGATCCCATACAAGCAATTCTGAAACTGAAGCCAGCCTTCATAGTCTATGCAGCAAGTGACGCAGCACTCACAGTTTCTGTCCACGAGTTCATCTGCGGTCAAATTCAAACTAGTTAAAAAAATAAACAAACAGCGAGAACAACAAATTTACACATAAATACGTCACGAACAGAAGAAGAAAGAAGTAAAGAAATAGATCAATTAGAATCAGCGAAAGCATAGTGAGCAAAATTCAAATTTCTTCAATGCAAAGCTTTCGTTTTACTAAATTAATCTATCACTTATTAAATATTAAACAATTCATCATGCATTGAAATTGAAAGCGAAGTCAGGACAAAGAAAATATGCAGGAAAATTGCATAAAAATTCAAGGAAAACCAGCATGGTAGTACGAAAAAATTTTGATATGCCAATTATGTGTACAAACAGTGCATGTACCGGTACATTGGTTGGACTGAAAGATCGACAAAACACTCATTTGAATTTTGATGTTTCCAAATCTGAATCGCATAAAAGTTAACCACAAGTGTCATTATGTAATGTTATAGTAATATCATGTAATGTGAAAATACTTGAATGCGATTCTTGAGTATGACAAGACGACAGCTAGTCAACCGCAGTCACCCTGCAGTCTTCCTGTGGGGAACAGGGGTGGACTGGGGGGTAGAAGCGTTTGCGTCTGTGTTTACTAACCTGTGAAGTAAGTGCAATTTTGCTCGTAATTGCCCATATGAGTTTTGTGCGTGGCTGCCAATAAACTGAGCTCATTAATTTTCGTCGTCTCCGCTTGCGGGAGGTCGGGCGCGCGCTTGTATGGCCAGTCCGCCCCTGACGATATTAATGAGGGTAGAAGCGAGATTGCAACCGTGTCGTATAAAATGCTCAATGAAGTGTTGCTCCATTGAGAAGTGAAGCTACTGGTGAATATTACCAGCCAATAGAAATATCTATTCCAACCACACATTTACTTGATTGTATAACATATTTAAAATACTCCAGACAGAATAGTTATTTCTATGACAAATTAGCAGTACCTAAAACTGTTTCAATTGCTTGTAATAATGCAGTATCTACAACCTTGGTAGCTTTTACAAGAGCCAAGATTTATAAGTAAAGCTACCAAAGATATTTTCCTTAAACCGTTTGATTAGGAAATTTCGTACATTAGTTATAGAGGCCTTGTCCTTCGTCAAACGGCTTAAAAGATTGAGGTTCGTTCAAAAATCAAAGTGGAGCCTTACATAATGCTTCTGAAATCCAAAGAAAATATCATCTGTTGCAAATGCGAGTTGAAACAGAGTGAATAGTTAGTTTTTATAAGAAAAAGTACTTAAATAAAATCTACCTAATAATTTAGAAATTTTGTTACCATATTATTATTTCTGTACAACGTAATTCAAATTTAGAAAAGTAGAAAATTGCAAAGAACGCAAGCATTTAAAGTTTGATAGATATTTTAGGAAATAAAGTAAATAGTCCTAATCTGAATTTTGTTACATTTTAAACCATGCATAATTTGAGCCAATAAACTTACTTCCTATATTAGTATCTAATCTACGAAACTTTGCGAGTTAATTAGTCCCAATGATTGTATCGAACTCCTATTAAATGCATTCGTTGTCATAGAATATTAGGCTTTCGTGTTTGCAAAGCGTTCATTCTGTTACAGAGTGGCAGCATCGTTTAGTTTCAGTGTTATTTGTCTCGTGCTTTTCAGTGTTGAAGCCGTGCCAATAAATTGGATTAGGTTGTGTAGTGCCATCAAATTGTTGATATAGATTGGCTGCCAATTCCTCAATCTTGGAAGTGGAACATGTGCCTGAATTCTTTATCCCCGTATGTTTATCGGATTTCATGGCATTACTCAACCCGAAAAAAATTTAGAAGTGACTGGAATGTGCGTTATTGTGTGTTTTTTTACCTAGCACCACGATCTGGTTGAGGTAGTCAGGGTTCAGCGGATACTTGTCCTGTAAGCTTCTGTCGGGCTTTTTTGGTTTCACCGCTGGTTTATCAGGCTTTTTACGGAGTTTTGTCTCTTGGGTTTGATCTCGGGTAACCTGAAATCACGGTAACATTAAAAAATAATGTGATGGCAGCATTTCTTAACATCATCAACACTTTAAACCTTTAAGGTTTCTCACCTGTTGTATTTGCGGCATCGGCATAGCCATTGGAACTGGGGTCGGCATCGGCGTAGGTATCGGCATAGGCATCTGTACGGGTGTGGGCATAGGTGTCTGCAAGTGTATCGGGAGAGGCATGGGCATTGGCGTCGGAGGGTGCGGCGGCGGCATCTGCGGTATTTGGAGGTGTCTCCGAGGGTGCGGATGTGGAGCTTGGTCGTCGGACGTGTGTTCGCCGTCGTCGTGGTCGTCGACAACCCCCGAGTCGTCGAGGGAAGACTCCCGGTTGTTGCTGTGATCGCTCAGCTGTCGACCTGCGGCGCTTAATGCACCACGACCTGTTTTTAGTAAGTTTCATTGGTTTGTGCACTTGTCGAAAAATAAGGCGATATCTGTAATGGTTTTGTAACATTGACCTTCAGGGAGGTTTCACACCGAATCCCTTTTTTATTGACAACTCATCTTAATTTCTATCGTTATTATAGCATGCCAACATGACAACTATTATTGATCACTACATAATCTAGGTTCTCCATTAATTAAATATTACATACCAACATACAAACTTCTTAATTATTACAAACAGACCTGAGCTGAATACATTGGAGGGATTAAAATCTTCCAGCCTTTATCCAAGCCCAAAGCCCAATTTCATTTGGGGTCGGCAGTTCGACACAGCATGTCTGTGTCTTCCATATGTCCCTATAAGACGTCATCTGACAAGTAACATCCTTTCTATTCTAGCTATATTCTCTTTCACACAATCCATCCATCGTTTCTTTGGTTCCCTCCCTCTATTTCCACCCATTAAAATAAAATGTGAAGATAAAATTGCACCTAATGCGTTGTCTGGGTGTAGCGTGTGCGGCGGCGGTGGCGGTTGCGGCGCGGGGAGGGGAGGCGGTGACGTGCTGGGGCTCACCGACCGCGAGCGCGACCGCGACCGCGACCGACGATTCACGTCACTGGAAAAATGGAGTAAAGTTAGAGATCTGATGGTTTTAGAACTATTTTAAACTTTTTTTCCCCGGATTATTGTATAAGTTGTACTTCGGACATTAAAAATAAAATAGTTGGACATAAATCAATTTAACCTAAAATTACAGAAAGTATCATTATTTTAGTACTTGTTGGGAAACATACACGAAATGGACCAAATGGTCAATCGTCTCCTCAGCGGCTTAATGATATTACTAACAAAAAATAAGTCAGTTGAAAATTGGTTGCTAGCGCCCAAAATTTCCAATTTCCGACCACAAATTGACACCGAACTATCTCAGGCGATGGTCAAATATATTGGTTCATGTGTATTCGGCTGGGAGGTCAGACAGGTCACTATCTGAATCAGTGTGTCTATTATAAGAATAGTGGAGTATTTGCACTGAAAAAGAACTCAGAGTGAATCAAAAAGTTTTTATTGTCACCATGGAAACGATGTCGCTATTGAGCTGTAATTAAAATCATCATTTTATTGTGAATATTTGAGCAACAAAACCGTGGCAGCTTACTTTTATTTTTGGCATTTATTTATTAAGACTTTTCCCCTGGTTAAAGGCCTTTAAACTATTTTTATTGCTGTGTGGTATATTAATAGGCTAACAATAATCATCATAAAGTAAAAGTTTCGACTTTTTCTTTCCGTGCTGATGTTAGGCCTAGTGTGTTGTTAATGGCGGCATCATGAGCGCGCAATAAGTTGTCCAAAGTGCAGCTGTATGGAAACTTCGGGCAATTCATCAAACGTAAAAGATTGGGATCGATAATATTCTTATAAAGCTTCGTCAAAGCTTTTTAAAAAGGTGCATAAAAGAAATGGAATTACATTCTTTAAAATTTTCCTTTGAATTTAAAATTGTAAAAGTTAAAGTTACTTGAGAAGTTCAGGCATTTACTTTTTTTTTTTGTTAAAACTCCTCGCTTTTAATATATAAATTTAAGAAGTTTTGAGCTCCTATGAATTCAGCCCATTTGATTTAAGAGCGCCTTTTAAACTATCCTCCTGTTATTGCAAACCATTTCGTGACTTCTTCCTTTTCAAGCGAATATTATTTGATGGATGTTTATTTAATTCGGCACACAGACGTCATCCAATGATTACTATAAATAGATTTAATTTGAGTTTTAATACGGTTGGAATTAAACATTATCTTGCTTAATCCGGTCGGACACTTACCCTGGCTAAAGTTTGTTAGATAACAAATGCAAGAGACAATTACGATTAGGTACATTGTAAAAACAAAGTCCACTGCAAAGCGATTGTTATTTCTAGGCTTGCGTGTTTCCTCGGCGACCTTACTGACGTTAATTAGGTGAGATAGCTGTATACAAGCTTATCAAGGAACAAAGAACAACCGGCAATTGTTTCCGCTGAAGATTGCCACTGTTTTTTGTTCCAATCAAAACAAAAAGATTCATTTCATTGGGTGTGTGTGTGATAAAAATGATGAATGAAAGAGAATACATACATAACCCAACATATAACATTTATATTTATACTATTAACTCAACAAATATACATTTATACTATTTTATTACTGAAAAACGGCAAATAGTTTTTTGCAAAAATCCAAAACAAAAAATTTTTGACGGATTAAAATATGGCCTTTTTATGTCGCATAAATATAGGGGATGCATGTATACACGTCTTATTTGTTTAAGCACACCTGTTTTGCAGTTCAGCTACTCCACCATTGAACATGGTGCATTACCAACATGTTAAATGTTGTTAATCGTTCTCAGGAGAAGGGTCTCATTTTGGTTGTATTTCTGTTTTGTTTAATAATGAGGCCAGTTGAGACAGAGTTGCGGTGGTAGCCTAATGGTCTCGAAACCAATTGTTTTGAAACCCATCCATTGCACACCCGAACCGTAACACAAGAATTTAGCTCAGGACGAGGAGTTAACAATAATACTAGTAATGAGCGTCCTCAATGCTAGTAAACTTAAAAATAAAAAACTTTATTTCAATGCAATCAGATCATAACATTGAATAATTGATATTTTCCTGTTTGAAGCCTGTATAGCCACAAATTTTACTCCTAACACAGGCTTAGTACGGATACGGCAGGCTATGGTAAATGGTCCCGTAACAAACGCATTATCATGTAAATTTACGTGTTGACTTCCAGTTTTCCGGAATTGGGTCAAACAGGTGAGGCCGGCTTTCATACGGAAATGTGTATTGTGGATTGCGGGAACTACATTTGTCGTCGGCTTCTCCAGATTAATAGTTTGTGTTACTGTAAGTTGTTGCTGGTATTAAATAAGTTTGTGTAATATTTCATGTGGAAACTAGAAACTCGCTATTTTCAAGTTGGTTTCTGGAATGCCATTGTTCTTAAAACCGAATCAGTTTAATGGACTGTCGCCTGACTAAACTTTATTATCTGTAGAAGTTATTCAGCAGCGTAGGTAGGTACTAGTTAAGTATATTAACTTGAATGAATAGTACGGGTGAACAGATTCTCTAATCTTCATTACTAAGTTCAAAGACAGCTGGCTCCTACTTTGCGTAGGTACAGAGTCAACGTGTTCATTTCGTCTTTACCTGAATTGCTTAACAGTTCCGTATATTCCTCAAGAGAGTTTACTCAATAGTGTTTCGCAATGATTGGATTGCGATTGGCAAAATTCAATATGAACTGAACCTCTAGCGAATTGCTATTTCGTTAGTGGAAATCATATTCTGCAACATTCTTCACAAGTTTGCGTTAGGAACGATTCACTGACAAAGCAATGTATCACAATGTATTGCTTGAATTTGCAGAATAACTTCAATCTCAATTTTCGGAATATCGATGTTTGAATAAATTGGTACAACGAAGTGTATTTTTAAAATATAGACTTTGGCTATCAAGTTATCCGTCTACTTATCTTTGATGCTTATCGTGTCAATGGCCAGACGTCAGACAAAGCTTGTATAATGGTACAGACGAAATGAGCTTTTTCATTATCGCCCCCGGGCTTACAACCTGCTACGAATCTGCAGAATCGTTGGCATTTTATTAAATTACCTTTGCTTCGTAATTGAACAACTGTGGCTCGATCCAGATTATTGGTAATGTAGTAAAATTTCAGAAGCTTGGCATATCAGAGATATCGGAATCTAGGTTCCATAAAATATTATTGGGTTCCCTTTTCCTTTTAATTTTTTTTTCTAGTTTCTCGTAATAAAGTAAGTATAAAGATTGGCTCGAACAGAACGGATGTACGAGTTATAAATATATATTGGAAGAGTTCTTGCTGCCACTTTGTAAATGTAAACACCCCTAAAATTCGACAACTAATTATATTTTAACTAATGTCACTCACTCATGTGATAGCGGTTGAAATTTCCACTCCATAGTAATAGTTCCTTCATTTAAAATCCATAAGGGAGTGAAACAAGGTGACCCAGTTTCTTCCGCACTATTCACGGGACCCTTTGAAGGGTTATTAAAAAACGGTTGAGAATAATGTATTGACATCTGTGGGTACTTGCTAACGAATATATTACCCTTTATTTTACCTAAAAACTGTAAGGAGTGCACCGACCAGGGTGCCATATAGTATAAAATTGCATAGATATAAGAAGGAAGAGTGAATATTATATAATTAACCTAAGCCAAACATACTAGGAGCAGATGGAGGAGAGCTGCCCTAGACTGGGATGGTTGCCGTTCTTATTCAGTTGATCTAAGATTTTCTAAAAGTTTTAGTAATAAAAAAAATCTAGCGAAATTAGATTCTATTTTTATATTTATAACACACATAATCCTACTTTAAAATGCAGTCCCCTGCCTCAAGCCTGATTCGTGGATTAGAATATCCAAATATTCTGCATCCCAAAAGCTGAACTGAATACTTACTTAACATAACCCTGTTTGTACTAGAACATCAGTTTCGCAAACGAAAAAATAAAGGTGCATTTGATCTGGCTTAACCTCGTGTTTTCTTAGTGGATTCGTCTGATCTTGTTCCGCAAATAAGTTTACTCACGGCTGCTTACTTAAATTCCCTTGCCGAGCTACCTTTCACGGAAGTTTCTGGAAGCATTAAAGTTTCTGATTTAAATTTATTTTTAGTACCTTCATTTAAGCGAGTAGCAGGTTATTTATGTTAGATTAATGTCAATGCAATAACGTTTAAAAAAATAATAGTGTTATAAATTCTAATGTGAGTTTTTCTAGTAGGCAGATTTTACAGATTTTCATTTGAGGTCTTTTTTCACCATATTTAGATAGAATAGTATTTTCAATACTGTTCTATACTATCGGTGAAGGAAAATATCATGATAAAGCATGGATACCGATAACTGGAATCTGACATGAGTAAACATGGTGATGAATACTCGTTGGTCTTTGCCTAGAGTATGAGTGTAAATACCAGCCCATTAATGTCCCTCAAATAGTATACTACCTATACTTAATTCGAAATACATTTCATTACAAATCCCTTGTTTATTTTTCATAATTTATACCGCATTAAAAGGAGAAAGGTTTAGATTTAACGTCGATGTTCCCTTATCCCGGATTTGTCGTCCATCTTATTCAATGAACCGTGTTTAATCTCGAAACTTAACTCAGAATAAATTCATAGCTTATTCCGCGGACAAAACGGGAATCTCTTGAATGTTATCATTCAAAAAGCAGATATTTATTTTTCGTGAAGCAACAACGGGAAAATGTCCCTTGGCTGTGGTTCAGATAATTTCTCACTCGGCCTAATTTGGAGCTTAGCTTGGCGATAATCCCACGGCACGAATCTTGTGAACTTCCCGCTTTGGCTACTTTACTTTGTCAGGTTGTTTTCTTTGTACAATTTAGTCTGTAGTACCATGTAGTTCGTTGAATAGTTAAGTGGATTCATTGTGCTTAGTTATTGAGTCACCAGATAAAAATTCTAAATTGCGTCAACCAAGTTACATAATGGGGAGATTATGTAGTTAACTTTTATAAAGAACAAAGCAAACCAAAATATATACTCAAATCCCTAGCAATAAAAACTGGTAACATCATAAATTCTGTAAAACTAAAAATATCCAAATGTGAGATGGTATGAGTGGAACAATTTCGCATAAACCGAGTCTCGCAAAACGCTGAATCTCGTTTAAAAGCGAGCTCGATATCAAAGCGAATGCATCGATGATATACTTCAGTTAGCAGCTGACGTTCCGTTGCTTATACATGTTATAACTCGCGTCTGCCAACCAACAACTTCTGAAGTGCGCTACAAACGTATCTGCCTCCCTTTTTCTCGTCAGCCTTCAGCATATTTGCATCCTGCTCTGTCCATCACCTAACTTCATGCTGTCCAAGTTATTTTGGCTTTACTACTACTGTGCTATAGCGTGAACGTTCAGTGGTGAAAGCGCCCACTCCCAACAATCAACAATTGACGATCTCGCACGTGATTTGCTAGATCGACTTTTTAAAATATGAATATGGAATAGTTTTTACTTTTTCATTTGATATTTTCAGCTTATAGCCGGCCTAGTTTTCGTTTTGTTTATGGTGCAACGTGCAACCGTTTCGGCTATGAATTGATTTTATGTTTACAAATTTCGCTTATAATTTTGTCTGAATTGAATTACACGTGTGTTGGCTTGCTTATATTCTAAAAAAGGTAGACAGAAGTGCTTAAATGCATTGCATTCACATTTAGACTGGTTTTATTATAGCTAGGGTATTTTATATAGCTACAAAATGTATCAGACGATAGACGATAAGAAACATGAAAATATTTTGCTCTACTCAGTACCTATAATATATATTACTTATAAACTTGTACGAGCACTAGGAACCAACAAGTATAATTACGGCAAATAAAAGCATATAAATCATCTTTAATCACGAAATCCAATATGGCTGTTCAAACAAATAAACGAAGAAAATAAATGGACTGAAGACAAATGTAATATGGATTAACAATATGTGGCAAAGGATGATATTCAATAAATGTCGGAGCTGATATTTATTAATGGAGGGAAACATTTGTCGATGACATTAATAAGTACAAATAGAACAATCGATTGATTTCACCTTTACCGAATTGTGTTTGGAGATAATTGCTTTGTTCGAAGGAATTTCGGCTTTCTGTGATGTTGATAGCTTTTAGTTTTACGGTAATATCCCTAAGCTCAATGCTTTTATATTTTTTACAAACGAAAATAATGTTAGTATAGATGCTAATGCTACATCTCTATAAACCTATGTTGTTGATAAGCACGTTATCAACAAAAATATGTATAAAGAGACGTAATTTTAACCTATGTACAGGTCACTTTTTCTCTTTATTATAATACAAAATATTTGCTCAACCTAGTAATACACTCAGAGGCACAATTAACCGCCCACCCGGCAAAAGTGGCTTATCTTTGTTTAAAGTAACTAAACTCTTATAATGATGAATGACAATTTGTTTGGTGGATAGTTTATGATAAATAAAGACAACTTATGACCCTTTTGTAAAGATACTCTCCAGTGTGAGTCTCTTTTATTGAGTTCAGTCGAAAATTGACTTTCAAATTGATTGTTTTGCGCGTACGCAGAGAAGTGCCTGTGCAGTTTTTAGACGCGTTTCTTGGTTCTTAAAGTGCGTAAGAGTTTGTCAGTAGATTTTTACTCAGTAAAATGCCATTGGATGCAGCTGGTGCAGCTAGAGCGGTTGCGCTCTCAGATGCTGGGTATAGCCAGCGTCGTATAGGCCGTATGCTGGGATTACCTCGAACCACAATACGTGCCGCCATCCGACGATCCAGAGAAACTGGATCTTACACTAGAAGACCGGGACAAGGCCGATTGAGGTACACTTCTGAAAGAGATGACAGATTCATAGTGTGCAACGTTCTAAGAAATCGCTTCACTACAGCTCCCGAGGCTCGTAATAGCCTACTTGAGGTTCGAAATGTAAGCGTCAGCATTAGACTGATATGAAGAAGGCTTGCAGAGCGTAATTTGACTGAATTCCGGCCAGCCCGAGTACCAGCGTTGACCACAGAGCACTGGAGAGCTAGACTTCGATTTGCTCAACAATACCGAAACTGGACCATGGAGCAATGGAAGAACGTTCTCTTCTCTGATGAGTCGAGAGTAGCCTTAAGAGGTCCTGATGGACGCCAGCGTGTGTACCGACGCCCGGTGAGAGGTTTGCACAGTGTGCTGTTGTCGAAACAGTGGGATACTAAGGTGGCTCAGTAATGGTATGGGGTGGTATTTCTTATGAGGCTCGTACAGAGTTGGTTGTGTTTGAAAGAGGCAGCGTAAATGCTCAGAGGTACGTGGAAGAGGTATTAGAACCTCATATTATACCTTTTGCCCCATTTATTGGAGAATATTTTCTTTTAATGCATGACAACGCTCGTGCGCACGTCGCCAGAGTGGTCACGGAGTACCTTAATGCCGTGGGTATATAGCACAACTACCATGGCCAGCTCACAGCCCAGATCAAAACCCCATTGAACACGTTTGGGACTATCTTAAAAGGCAGGTACGAGGTCGAGTTCCGGTTCCTACCTCCATTAATGAGCTAAAGATTGCAGTGGTCGAGGAGTGGGAGAATATACCACAGTCAGATATTCAAGACATAATGGATGATCTTCCAAATTGACTGGAGGAGGTCATAAGTGCCAGAGGAGGAAATACCCATTATTGAAAAATCGATTTTTAATTTTAATAAAAAGTTTTGGACAGCTTTAACATCACCTTTATAATGTTCATTAATCGGTAATTTCAACCTTTTGTTTATTATTAAAATAAATATTCTATAGCAGGTATATTTTGATTGTTTTTTCATGTGAAATTATCCAATCTAAAATACTGCCAAGAAAAAAAACCATTACAAAATTATGTTTTGAAGTTACAACGAAAAATTTAAGTGGGCGGTTAATTGTGCCTCTGAGTGTATATACTAAACTCAATTAAAATTGAAATAAAAGAAGTCCTATCTCGTTTCTCGAGAAATTATTGTTTTTACCTTATAACGGAAAATTTATTACTTTTTCAATTAAACGACATTTTCTTTCTTCTAATGATTTGAGGATTTCTTGGAAGTAATTTGCTGTTAAATGATTTCAATTGTAACATAGCCATTGGATACGATATTAATACAATCATGATTACATAATTCTTGCTAAATGATTGCTACGTGATTCTTGCGTTCGTCCGCGTGGTTTGGGACTTGGTGGGCGCGGTTTGATGTTTTGCGAGGAACCCTAATATATACCTTTAAAAAAATAAGCCTCTGTATATTCCGCAAAGAACAAGCTATCATATACCAACACAAATATTGTTTTAATACTACTGGTACTTCTAGAGATCAGTCCTTTTAATAAAATAAAGAAATCGCTTCTGCTTTATTATATTGAGTAGTTATGGTGCAGTACCTACACTAGACACTCCCCTAAACAAGAATGAAGTGTAAGAAGGGGAACAATTATTTGTCTACTAAAACAGAAAGACAACGAATAGATGAGGGCTCAGCTCAGGATCAGCTTCCAGTCTTACCAGATTTAGCTGACAATCGTATTTTACTTTGAGCGACTGCCTATCTGACCTTCACAACTTATTTTACTGGGTCATACAGTATTCCACTGTAAGACTAGTTGTGAGATTTGTAATGACTTAATTACGAAGCCAAACTGCTAAATATCGAAGGATGACACTCAGGACCAACGACCAGGCATAGCTTGCTTTCCAAGGGCAGGCACGGAAGGGTCTTGGTATGTTTACAAATGGTCACCCATCCGTGGATCGACCGCGGCGAATGTGGCTTAACCATATGCCACGAGCCCCCTTGAGTCAAGAAATAGAAGTATAATATTAGACAAAATATGTAGTTTAAAGTTTTATTTAAGTTAGAAAATGATCTCGTCCGCTACCCAGTTCTGTCTCAGGAGAGCCATTCACAAGATCGCATTGTATAAAACATTAGGAAGAATATTGTATAAGGTGAAATAATTCTAAGCGCTCTTTTCTGCTAACTTTTGTATCTGAAATATTTTTCTGTTAGCATGTTCTTGCCATAACTTTAAGTTTGATATTGTATTCGTTTTTTCTTAAATAAGCCTCCTGTCTATGTGGGTCGCACATTATTAGTATTCTGTTAACGCCTCGTACTAGGCTAAGTTCCGCATTTAAACTCTAACGCCCGAAAAGTCAATTTATCATAAATTTTATTGCACTTAATATGTTAAAATTTATCGCTTGTATCATCACAGATGGGTGTACGTTATTGGTCTTATAATCCTTGGGGCTTTGTATACATTATTGGTCTTTTAATCCTTGGTCTATGAAAGCCTGACCAATAAAATGTGTTGTCAAATCAACTCATGAAGACTTAGATTAATTGATCAAAATAATAACAACCAATCACAGAATTTAAAATGAGGTTTAATATGTTTGTGTTTAGAAGCTTTTTAGAAACCAGGTGTCAGCATTGTAGGGTATCTACAACCCAATTGCTTTTGGGAATAGGAATTCTAAGGCAGAAAGATTTTCCGATTTTTGCAAAAATATACTAATTTTGCAACTATCGCGTTGCATGCCGTCACAGGCATTAAGCGCGAAGCATCGTTTCAACTGGATCGGACCGGCCGTAGTCGTAAGACCACCCAAAAATATTTAAAAAGAGGTATCACTTAAAACCCTTATATTGAATTAAAAAAAAAGACTTTATTTCAAGTCAATTCCTTTCTATACGAGAGGACATACCTCAGAGGTCGCACACAAAGCGGGCATCTGATCGTCAAAACGATAGCGTCAACATGATCGTTCGATCCCGCTCATGAGGGTGACAGATTTATCTTACTCGGTCCATTTCACGCCACTGACTTTGATATTATTACGTTGGACATAGGAATTTATTTATACGCATTTGAGGGACTTTTGTTTTGTTTGAAAACGTTTCGAGAAAATGCGTTATTAACTTTTTCTAAGAGAGTTTTTTTTGGGAGATGGGCAAAGAAGCGAACCAAGAAGCTGTTAAAATTTTGGGTCAAAATAGTATTATTAGCCCTGAAGTGACGTACTGAATGTGGGTAGGGTGGATGCCTATATAAGAGAGTGCGGACTCAGAGACGGGTCATTTGTCGGTTGGCTCTCGTAGAGTTAGGTCGTAGGCATCTGCTCTATCTTGCTGTTCATTACGTCATTACTAACGGTTGTTTGTTATTGTTTAACGATTCGGTCTAATTATTTTTTTATGGTAAAACTTAAATAAAATTATTGTTTGATTATTGTCTATTTTTTTTTATCAAATTTCACTCTTGATTGCTAAAATCAGAAGTGGGATAGGCCTTCTGCACACATTAATCTTAAATACGTTTGAAAACAAACAACCGTTGGTATTTAACAATTATGCCGCGTTTGTTACGGTCGCATACGCCAACCAGGGACAGACCTGCTCACGAAAATACTTCAAGTAGGCGTAGTAGGCGGCGTTCGAGATCATCCCATGATCGAAGTGTTTCGCGTTCGCGCCGTGATAAGAGTGTGTTGCGTTCGCGTCGTGATCGAAGTGTGTTGCGTTCGCGTCGTGATCGAAGCGGGTCGCGTTCGCGCCGTAATATAAGTGTATCACGTTCACGTCGTGATAAGAGCCGTACGTGTATCCGACATGCCAGAACCCGTTCGCGATCGCGCCTGCATGACAGTGATAGACACGGTTCCCGCGATAGGTCTAGGTCGCGTACGTCGGAATCGCGTCGCGTTCGGAGTGGTTCTCGATCATATTCACGTGGTAGTTCTATTAAAGAGGCGTTAGGCTCTATTATGTCACGACTATCTGCCATCGAGGCTAGCACCACCATCGGTTCACAAGCCGCGTCGTCCTTGCGTGACAACACACCTCCGGTTGAGAAAAAGGCGATAACCGCAGAGGAAACGTTGCTAGGGGTTCTCACCTCGCTGACAAAGAACAGGTCAGGCAGCTATTTCGTCTCTAAATTCGATCCCGCGATAAATAACTTCGAGGTGTGGTGTGGCGAAGTTGAGCGTGCTAGGCAGGCAAACGGGTGGGAAGATTTAGAGTGCTTTTCGCGTGTGGCTCACTGCTTGATCGGGGATGCCAAAACTTGGCTAAGCGAGTGGTCTACAAACGATCGTTCGTGGTCTAATTTCGTGAAGGAATTTAAATCATTGTGCCCTCAGAAAATTAATTATGCGCAAATCCTCCATGACGTCATTAATACGAAGTCTGATAAGTTTTCGTCATACGCGGAGTATGCCCGTCGCTCTTTGCTTAAACTGCGAGTTGTAAAGGGTTTAAGCGAAGAACTGATGGTGCAGATAGTAGTTTTCGGAATTAGTGACGTACAAGTACAAGCGGCAGCAACTAACGCTGAATTAACGACGGACAACCTCGTTTCGTTTCTCGCCACGTATATTAAGCCGGTCCAAACTAGCAGTAATCGTAATCTTAATAGGCCTACATCGTTTAGCGGTACGTCTAAGAAGAATAATTCTTGCGGAACGGTTCGATCTGAAGTTAGGTGTCATTCTTGCGGTCAACGTGGTCATTATAAAGACCAATGCTTTAAGAAACGCAATCCGACCCAGAATAGCAGTAACTCTAGGATTGTATGCCAGTTCTGTAAAAAGTTAGGGCACAAAGAGAGTGATTGTTTTGCCAAAGCTCGATCAGAGGCTCAAAATAATAACCAACGTAAAGTCAACCTTTGTCGGGAACTTACAGAAACAGGTGCTAATGGTGACATAAGTACGGCGGTAATTCAGGGCATACCAGTTGACATTCTCATAGACAGTGGCGCGCTTAACGTATCGTTGATATCGTCAGCTGTGATCAAATATTTCTCTTGTTCTCGAAAGCCAACCTGTTGTACTCTGAAAGGAATCGGCAAGGACGGGATCACAGCTCGCGAATACGTGACTCTAACGGTCGAGTTCAGTAACATAGCACTAGATGTCAATTTTATTGTGGTACCCGCGCCGTGCATGAACACGCCTATTATCATCGGTACTGATGTTCTAAATCGCGACGGCGTTATGTATATCCGTACGAAACACAAGCAATACCTGACTCGTACGGTGGGCAAGACGTTAAGTATTAACACGGTACTCGCTGAAGAGGCCAATAAGGTAAATACCCCTCTCCAGGGCAGGGACTTAGAGGCTTTGATGGCTGTTATTCATGAATTTTCACCTTTTTTAATATCGGGTACGGCAACTACGACAGTCAACACGGGCAAAATGCACATAACTTTAACTAGTGATGTACCGGTAGCGTATCACCCCTATCGTTTGTCGTATCAGGAGAGGATAAAGGTGCGCGAGATATGTCAGGACCTGCTCGAGAAAGGAATTATAAGGGAATCGAACTCCGAGTACGCTAGCCCAATCATTTTGGTAAAAAAAAAGGATGGTACGGACCGAATGTGCGTCGATTTTCGCGCGCTTAACCGCATAACGGTTAAGGATAGGTACCCTTTACCACTTATAGACGACCATATTGACCGACTTGGAGGTTCGAAATTCTTCATAGGATTGGACATGGCATCGGGTTTTCACCAGGTGCCCATCGCTGAGGACTCCATACACAAAACAGGCTTTGTCACACCGGAGGCTCATTATGAGTACTTGAAGATGCCATTTGGTTTGTGTAACTCTCCTACTGTGTACCAGCGTATCATCAATAACACGCTGCGCAAGTTTATAGAAGCAGGCAGTGTTTTGGTGTACATTGATGATGTGCTGATACTCAGTATGACCGTTGATGAGGGTATTTCTTTGCTGCGCGAAGTTTTAAAGGTGTTGACCCTAGCAGGCTTCTCAATTAACTTGCGCAAGTGCTCCTTCTTAACCACTGAAGTCGAATACCTAGGACGCATCATCAGTCACGGTCAGGTAAGGCCGAGTCCGCATAAAATCGAGGCCCTTGTTAATTCACCCATTCCTGCAAGCGTCAAGCAAGTACGACAGTTTTTAGGTCTGGCTGGGTACTTTCGGCGTTACATCGAGGGCTACGCAACAAAAACTGCAAGTATCTCGCGTCTCACAAAAAATGGCGTTAAATTTGAATGGGGGCCTGATCAAGATCAAGTCCGACAGTTTATAATACAGCGACTGACCAGCGAGCCCATACTTGCAATTTTTGACCCTAGCCTTCCTACTGAGGTACACACAGACGCCAGCAGTGCAGGTTACGGTGCCGTGCTAATGCAGACCCATGAAGATGGAGGTAAAAGGGTGGTATCGTACTTCAGCAAAGTCACACATGGTGCAGAGCCGAGGTACCATTCGTACGAGCTCGAGACGTTGGCGGTCGTCAAGGCATTGCAGTACTTCCGTCATTATTTAATCGGAATAGCATTTAAGATTGTGACCGACTGCAATGCTTTGAAGGCCACCGAACGTAAGAAAGATCTTCTCCCGAGGGTTGCACGTTGGTGGATTTATTTACAGGACTTCAATTTTACAATCGAATACCGAAAAGGCGTGTTGATGGGTCACGCGGACTATTTAAGTAGAAATCCACCAACGTTGCAAGTCAACAACATTGAGAGACCCTTAAGCTGGGCTCAAATGGCTCAATCAGCTGACTCAGAGACCACGGATCTTATCCAGAAACTTAGAGATGGTCAGCTAGATCCGCAGCGGTATGTATGTCAGAACGATGTGCTCTACTACCGCTATTCACCTGTCGGCGAGGAGTCTCGATTATTGTGTTACGTTCCGAAAGGACACAGACTAAGTTTGCTTCGCGTCTTCCACGACGAGCACGAGCACATCGGGGCTGATAAGACCTACGATCTCATTTTAAAATATTTTTGGTTTCCTGGGCTAAAACAGTTTGTTCGTAAGTACACCTCACATTGTTTAATTTGCTTATCCAAAAAACGTGTGCCACGAGCACCACGTCAACCTATAACATCTTGGCAAAAGGATGATATCCCTTTTAAAACTATTCACGTGGACGTATTAGGTCCCTTGCCCGAATCTAACGGATACAAGTTTGTGCTTATTATTGTCGATTCTTTTACCAAGTTCTGCCTTCTGTACCCTATGTACAAACAGGATTCAGACGAACTCAAACGCGTTTTTAACACCGCACTTTCTTTATTCGGAACACCAACACTTATAGTGTGCGATAGAGGTCGAATGTTTGAGTCCTCCTCTTTTAATAATTGGGTTTCTGAAATGGGTTGCGAAATACATTACATAACGCCCGAAATGCACCAATCAAACGGGCAAGCCGAGCGTTATGTAAGGACGGTACTTAATTTAATTAGAGTAGAGACTAGCAATAAGAAATCGACCTGGTCAGATACGTTATGTAGAATCCAATTAGTTTTAAATATTACAAAACAGAAGAGTACTCAGTACTCTGCGTTGTATTTACTTATCGGGACTAATGCGACCACTCCAGTGATTCGTGCACTGATCCGTGACCTTGCTGTCGAACACTCCAGCCCTAATCGGGAGGCCATGAGGGAACTTAGCAGGAATGCTGCCAAGACGTCTCTCGATAAGAACAGAGACCGCCAAAATGCTCGTGAGAATCGTCACAGACACCAGCCAAGAACTTACAAACTTAACGATCAAGTGTTTGTTATTAAGTACTCGCAGTCCACTGGCAAGTTAGACTCTGGTATGAGAGGTCCATATCGAGTGATTCGAGTACTGCCAGCCGATCGTTACGAGCTGAAGCTACTGAGTGGAGCGAGAGGCAAAACGACTCAAGCCGCAGCTCAATATATGGTGCCTTGGAAAGGCGAATGGTGTCCTGAGAGTTGTGCCGCATTCTTTGACAGTAAGTCTTTAATGATTTTTTTTATGTGTGTTACAGTGACACGTGTGTGCCTGGGTCCGACTGTCTGAGATGTGCAGTCAGTATCGAACCGAAGACGCGTGTCCTGTAGTGGGGTGCAGGCTATGTCCTGGTGTGCAGGCTGTGTCCTGGTGTGCAGGCTGTGTCCTGGTGTTCAGGCTATGTCCTGGTGTTCAGGCTCTGTCCTGGTGTTCAGGCTATGTCCTGGTGTTCAGGCTCTGTCCTGGTGTTCAGGCTCTGTCCTGGTGTTCAGGCTCTGTCCTGGTGTTCAGGCTCTGTCCTGGTGTTCAGGCTCTGTCCTGGTGTTCAGGCTATGTCCTGGTGTGCAGGCTTAGTCCTGGTGATCTACATGCGCCAACTTGTACAAGTTAAAGTATGAGAATGAGAGAGACATATTGCCTGATGATGTATGAATATGTTTGATTGAGAAGTGTTTTAGTACAAGTATGACTGTGAATTTTTGTTTGAGGGCCTTGTCTGCGTGACGTATGTGAGATTAGGCAGAGGAGTATGTTCTGACATGTTACTAATGACTTCCTTCTTGTTTAGACGATGTTGACGATGCTCACGAAGGCTATGCTGACGGACGCCCTAGTTCCGTAGCAGGCCCGAGCACCTCTGCCACCCACGGTCACCACCGTGTGGAAGAGGAAGGCGAGCTTTCTGCTGCAGCGCCATCACGGGCACCCGAAGAAGGCGTCCCGAGTGCGACCGAGGACGGTGCACAATCAGGAGAGGCCGTATTAGCCCTGAAGTGACGTACTGAATGTGGGTAGGGTGGATGCCTATATAAGAGAGTGCGGACTCAGAGACGGGTCATTTGTCGGTTGGCTCTCGTAGAGTTAGGTCGTAGGCATCTGCTCTATCTTGCTGTTCATTACGTCATTACTAACGGTTGTTTGTTATTGTTTAACGATTCGGTCTAATTATTTTTTTATGGTAAAACTTAAATAAAATTATTGTTTGATTATTGTCTATTTTTTTTTATCAAATTTCACTCTTGATTGCTAAAAGTATTTATATTCAAGTTGATCAATAATATAATTATTTACTTCATCAATAGCCGATATATAAAAAAAATTGAATCCAAGAAATATGTCACCAAAAAGAAGTTGCATTCAACATATTCAAAATGAAAAGTACATAAGACCAACATAAGCTGACATTTCAAATTAAAGTAAGAACGGTGAAAGCACTAATTGCAATCAAAGTTACGTTAAACTTGACAAAATGGCTGCTTGCGTCTTTTCAGACACGTGATGTCAAATATGGCGCTAACGAGGAAAGCACAAAAAGCATTAATTACTCAACTTTGTTCCGGTGGCAAGAATAATTATAACTTTAAATGTCACATTTTGAATGGAAGAGATAGTATGGGACTTTTGTTTGTGGAAAAACATATTTTTAGAATATCTATGTAAGTATATAAAAATGAATTCCCTCTCTCCCTCTTTCCCTTAGTCACGGATTTACACGTGTACGGTTAGACCAATTTCGCTAATTCTTTTTTGTCGTGTTTTTTATTATCACGAGGTTATTACGACGGAAAAAAAAGTAAGAAAAAAAGTTGCATGAAACGTAAAAAAATAAAAAATAAAAAGAACTTACGACTGTATGAACTTTTCTTACCGTAACAGTTTGACTTAACCGTTTGACTTAATTGTTAATTGTTTAACATGATAATGTCAGCTAGTAGATAAATGAAACAGACTGAACGTATAATATTTTTTAAATTAGACCATTACTTCCTAAGATAAGCGCGTGCAACCAAACAAACAAATCTTCAGCATTACCCATATCTAATATTAGTATAGATTACGCCTTGTGTAGTCGTGGTGGCCTAACGGTTCAATGACCGGATTCGCATGCACATAGTGGCAGGTTCGAACCCAGGCAAGTAACAATGTGACTTTTTCAAAGTTATATGTACTTTCTTAATCATTCACCGTTTGTCAATGATGTCTTGACATCATTGACAAACGGTAAAGGAAAACATCGTGAGGAAACCTGGATTCCAAAATATTGGAATCTGAAATCACCAACCCGCAATGAGCAAGCGTGGTGATCAAAAGCTCATCCCTTTTCTATATGGGAAGAGGCCTGTGCCCAGCAGTGGGACGTTTATAGGCCGGTATTATTATATTACTTCTTGACACTCACGAAGAAAGAAGGAGTAATAAGATTCTTATTAAACCTCATCATTTAGTAAGTTACTCTACTACTTTTGATACAATTTCAACATTAACTATACTACCTTCACAGACTCAACACTTTAAGACATGAATTAACCCGCTAATGTTTCCTTCCCATAAAATTTCATGTCCCGAAGCGAGACGATTTCAGATTTCGTGTTCTGTCGTCGGCATCCGGTCACATAAATTTCCCTAATTTCATTCCATACACTGAATTCTGTACCATATGCGACTAAGTAATGTATGTGATACTGTGTCTGCATATTTTATCCAATGCAGTATTGTTAAAACATATTTTATACGATTTTATATTTTCACGCTTCACACTTGCTACAAAATCATACCTAGAAAACGAAATACAACAAACTACATGTTAAATGTTAAGGTACTCGTTTTTTTATCCTTTAAATTCAAGCTCTGAATTACTTATTTTTTTTCGTTTTTGCTATATTATACGCTATAAATTTTAATGAATAACATACGAACGAAAATCGTACCAAGTAACATCTATTGAAGCACAGAAAATACTTATAACATACTTATGACAACCGCCGCTGATCAGCGCTGACGACGTATATTGAAAAGGCGATTATACAAATTGCTGCACAATACATTGCGGACTTGGTATAAACTTACTCAGCCACCGCAGCAACTGCCGCCGCATGGTGTATCGCGCTCTTGCCCCTCTTGCGTCTTCTCGTCCGCTTCCTTGAGTACGATGCTAGAAGCAGGCCTTTGCGGGCGTCGATGCGTTTCTTCGAGTCTTTGGCGAGAGTCCGTACGGCAAGCGACGTTGGATCGAAGCTGAATGTGGAATCATCGCGATGCTCGTTCAGATCTTTCTTTCTTTCCTGTACAGTGGATGGTATTTTTAAATGGGTAGCAAATTATTTTCAGTAACAGTAAGGAGAATAAGTTAATCAGTATTTATTTTAAATGTGATTTTGTCTGCCATTGGCTACTTTGTTGCTATGGGGATTACAGGCTGTGACTGTGAGTACAGTTTATTGCAAAAAAAAGATCAGTTTAATTGCTATACAATACACTAGTATATATAGGCCATGGGAATGTAACTCGATCTATTCAACCCTCTAAATGGAGCTATGAAAAAGATATATTCTTTATAGCAAAGCACCCTCCTTCGGGCACGGCGGATACCAAACGTTTTTTGATATCTAGTAGAGATATATTTACGAGTATAATTGAAAATGGCAGCTTCGTAAAGTATTTACCTCCTGCGTAATCTGCGACTCTTCCTCATAGCTGAGCGCCACGACGGCCAGCATCAGGTTGATGAGGTAGAAGGAGCCGAAGAACACCACCACCGTGAAGAACGACACCGACATGGGACCACAGGATGACAGCACCTGGACAATAACTTGATGCTCAAGAACTGATACTAGAGGTAATCTTGATTGTTAAATAGAGAGATTTACTAAACTAAATAGTGGGAAGTTTAAAACTTAATAATTAAAACCACAATCCTCAGTCGGGTAAAATATAGTCTAAATCCGAACTGAGAAAAAATTAAAACTGTTTAAGTCCAACAAAATATTTCTGAAATGACTTCCAATTAATCACAAAATCCTTAAAATCCTTTAAATTTTTCGTCATATGTCAGAATGTCTATGTCCTCATTATCATGTCTACACATCACTCGTATAATAATAATAATATATTCTTTATTGTAAACCGTAAAATTGAAAACATAAAAAAAAACTGCTAAAAAAAGTGTTACAAAGGGCGGCCTTATTGCACACGGCAATTTCTTCCTGGCAACCATTGGACGGAATATTTGGTGAAAAGTTAAAAACAATATACAAATAAATTAAGAAAACAACAAATATTTAACAATAATAATATAAAGAGACATAAGAGTAGAATCAATGCGCACAAAAAAAGCTACAACAATCCTTATACCAGGTTATAATAACTTCCATGTGTAATAACTAGACTTCCAAATGGCTTCGCTTCTTCTAACTACCTGTTTAGTACATTTCTAAGACTTTGTCCAAACGGTGCAACGCTTCCTGTGGTAGACAAACTGCTCAGGCAAGCGTTGCGGAAATGTGGACACCGTACAACTGGCTCTATTTCTGAGACACAGAATTTTCAGCTTGAAATCTTTTAAATGGAACTCGCATGCTACAACATCTATGTACAAGATTGTAGCTTCTAGAAGCCATCTTCTGCTTTACGAGTAACTCTTCATTCTTCACACTATTTCAAGATTGATTGCAGCACCTCGTTTTTTCTAATGCCAAGATCAATTTTACGAGAAGTTTTTACTTCAATAGACTTAAATTATAAGTTTTCGATCTACTTTCCTCATTTTCTGTGCTTTACATACAATAGATATGATAAAAAATGAGTTACAAACTATCATCACTGCATATTAAATAAATAAATAAATAAATATCTTGGGACAATCTCACACACGGTAATCTGATCCCAAACTAGGCAGAGCCTGTACTATGGTAACCAGACAACTGATAAACATACTTATATATTTTTAAATACATACAATACATATTATAGATAAATGACACCCAGACACAGAACAAATGATCGTGCTCATCACACAAAGATTTGTCCTGGGTGGGAATCGAACCCCCGACCTCCGGCTTAGCAGTCAGGGACCCTGACCACTAGACCAAAAGGCCCGTCGAATAAAATATTATTATTATAAAATAAAGTACTCCGCCGTATTGTATTATTTGAAGCACATTTCTGGCATAAGGTGTTCCTGTATATTACATTTAAATTAGCAGTGATCTCATTTGGTATGCGCCCATGTGTTCTCTAACTTGATTTATCGAAGTTTCAACACGGCAAATGGTTCGGCTCAATTCGTAGTAAATTAACATGATATATTCAGTGGCGCTTGACTTTACTTAATGACGTTGATGACTTGTCCATTAGGGACACGTAAATTGTGTAATATTTAACATTAAGGTATTTGAAATGCTTAGGCAAAGGCTAAAGATTCAAGCTAAAGTTATTAAGGCATTATTTCGGGATTACAATTATTTTCGGGTATTTTTTTTATCAAAATTTATCCAGCCGTTTGAGCCCTGAATAGGTAACTAAAAGGCAAAAGGATGCGAACACGCATACTTTCGCCTCAATAACATTAGTGTGAAGTGTGATGTTACCAATAAATGGGGATCAGAGAAACAGTTTTAAATGTAGAGATGCGAAGAAGAGTTTTTTATATTTCGTGTTCATAGTGTTCATTTCGAATAATTTACTTGAACAACTGACACGTAATCAAAAGCACGAACTTAAAATTCAGCAGGGACCTAATTAAAGCGAAGTAACTGATTGACTATTAAGCGTTCAAATGAATGCGGACAATTAGATCCCAAATACGTAAACATATTGAGCAGAAACTGATAAATATTCAGGATGTCAAAAAATTCTGGAATATCCGATGCATATGCTTTAGATCTTGACGCATATTGTGGGCAATATCCACCGACATTCGCCAATATTCAGCAGTATTATTGTGGAATATTAAACATGAGCTTTGCATTGCAAATTCACGATGTATCGATAGTAGCAGCTACGGTCGGGTACGAGTAGCGGGTGGGGGTTATGAACACCTGACGGATCATTCATAGATAGCCCACTGTGTTATAAATACAAGATTATAGATCTATGCATTTATTCACATAAATCAACACTTTTAGTGCCCTTTTTTATGGGACTTAGAAGCCGCATTGCAAGGGCAAATACATGTTAATTTCCTTTTTTCGAATTCATATAGTTTATTGCGACTTGATACAGGAAATGTTTAAATGGTTTCAAAATCTAGATTTGTTATGAAATTACTATTTTTAAATATATATTTAAGTTGAATGTTTATACTTATTAATATTATAAATACGAAAGCAACTCTACGCAATCACGCCTGAACTGAGCTTATTTAAATGAAATGTGGTATAGAAATAGTCTAGAGCCTGTAAAAAGATATTAGCTACTTTCCCGCGTTAACCTACAACTATCTAGTTTTTTATACATTTAGGTAGAACCAAAGTAATTGGTCATCTTTCGAAACAAGTTTTTTACAAAAAGATTAGGTACCTACCGCGGGTGGAGTCGCGGGGAACAGCTAGTGAGTAATCAAATAAATAAAATATCCATACACAGAACACAACGTCAACAAATTGTATATCACTAGGCTCTTGTCTCAAGCGCGACCCCCGAAACCACTGAAGAAGTATGTTTAAAGTAATATATTAGTGTAAGGCGTCGTTCGTAAGATAAGCACGTGTTTCTCGTTTGCTTAGGCATACAGTGTATACTGTGTATACACTGTTTAAGTGTTTGCCTTCTCAGTTAGGGAACCGTCTCATAGTACAATGGTTAAGGTTACAATGACAAGTAAGGTGATATGTATGTAATATTAACCTTTATCTACCTATGAGGATGCTGAAATTTCTCATGTTTAGTTTAAACAAATTAATGTGAACAACATCACATACATTGCTCCGAATCCAAAGTAAGTAGCTAAAGCACTTGTGTTATTGAATCAGAGACAACGATTGTACTACAAACATTCAGACCCGAGACAATTAATTTAGAAAAGTATTTTTTTCTACATTGATCCGTCCGGGGATCGAACCAGGGACCTCAGAGCTGGCGACACCTTGAAAACCGGTGTGTAGGTACGACAATCGACCACGGAGGTCGTCATTTAGGTTCTTAATTAAGATTTTTCTTTTTTGTGAGTTATCATCATCCTTCCGAATCACAAAGGCGTTTAAGTGTTGCCATTTCCTCAGTTAAACAGTCTCAAAAAGGTGTTTTTTTTATATATAAAATATTTTCATCTGAAATCTCATTAAAATGAACCTCTCCAATTCTGACCACATAAACGCACTAATATATTTTGCAATTACTCCATCTAATGACGTCACTGAAATTTCGTTTTCCACCGGTTTAGTCGCAATGCCGTCTTGAAAGCGGTTCTCTGAGAATTAATTAAGGGTAGCTAAAACGACCCTTACATTATGACCAGACCCGCAACTCAAGTAAAGTTCATTTGCTCGGGGTCTGCCAGACCCTTTGTAATATAATTCTCAGACCTCAAAACTGTTGGAGCAGTTCAACGGTTAAGATGTATGGTTCGTGAATAGATTTACCTTTATTGAGAATTTTGTTTGAAAATCAATTGTCTAGCTAGTCATTGATCTGCGTCCAGAAGAAATCATTTTGCTTCCAATAATCCTGAACCCAATCACAAATTCTGTTATTTATTTGTTGCTATTATTTATATTCCTACAATAATTACTCTCTATCACGACTTTGATACATTTCATTACATTCATTGTTTCAATTTTAAAGTTATTTTTCCACAAAACAACAATAACTTTGGAATAAAAAGTAGGAGGACAATAAAACTCACCATGTTATAAACATTCTCCCAGTAGTCGAGGGTAATCAACTGGAACGTAGTCAGCATGGACCAGAGGAAGTTGTCGAAGTTCGTGTAGCCATGGTTGGGGTTCGGTCCGACGCAGAGGCACGTGAACTCTGGCGGGCAGTGGCGGGCGCCAGTGAGGTTCCCGCAGATGATGGGCACCTCCTCAGCGTTCACCATCCAGTTCGATGGCTGTTGGATCCATCTAAGGTTAATAGTAATGGTTAATTTTGGAAGATGATTGTAACTAAAAATAGTAAAAGTTAGACTACACTTGTAACTTAGTTTTGGGGTCCAATACTTTTCTAAAGTAACCTGACCTGAGTCGAGGTAAGCAATCATAAAATTATAGGAAACTAGTCCGGATTTGTAGTACGTATGTTATGTATCCAATACTGGTTACACAACATAGCTTCAAATTATTATTAATATGACGTCACAAATAATTATGACATTTGTCTGTAAAATCCTAGTTCCTAAACACATCACAGTCACATTCTCTCGTAAGACAAAACTTTCAACCATAATTTAAAATGGCGCCCATTTCTTACAGTAATTGATTCATGAAACTTAGCGGAAAGATAAGGTGTGCGTTAGTGCAGAAATGTTGAAGAATTTACTGTCGTTTAATTGTTTTGGGGAGGTTTGACCCATTTGTTACACCATCTAAGTATGATTCTATGTTTTCATCGTACTGTGAAAAGGTTTAGTTACATCGCAGGCTTTCAAAATAAAATGGTCCGTACTGAAGAATTAACACTTTTTTTTTTCAGTGATAACACGTAACTCATTCTTTATTTATTAAACTACCAAACGATACGATACGATACGATTTATTTTTAGATTTTCTATATTGTTTGTTTGTTATGGAACACACATAAATTTTTTCAGGGCATTTTAAGATATAAGATATTATTATCACCATAATTATTGACGGTAATAAAATATAGACTCCATAAATACTGGTAAAACACACCAGGAGCTTTATCAGATATGTTAAAATGACCCCAACTTACTCAAACCACGCCTCATCGGTGAAGTTCTCCCCGGGCGGCACGACCAGGTTCTTGACGCACTTGTTCCTGAGCTCCCCCATGTAGACCTGCAGGGCGAACAGCGCGAACACCATCAGGCAGAAGATGGTGAGCGTCATTACTTCAGCAAGCTGCTTAAACGAGTGCAGCAGCGCGTTTATGATGGTCTTCAAGCCTGTGAAAACATTTATATCGTTTAGTTTGCAGTGAGAAAACGACGCCCGCACTAAGGAATTTAATCCTTGTGTCGCGGGGGTTTCATAAACATTGAAATCTCGTGCACAAAGAACACCCAGACTTGGAACAAGCATTAGTGGATCACACAAATGCTTATCCCATGCGGGGATCGGACCCGCAGCACGTTGCGCGCAGTGGTAATTAGCTTGGTGACCTATACCACTCGGCTATCCGTGCAGTCAAAGTCATAATAACAATATTAAGGTCGCACATTTCTAGTATTCTTGTAAGCACCTCGAGATATTCTAAATGCTTGTGTTACGAGTAGGTTCACGTCGGTAGTGCAATGGGTAGATGATCCGACAAGTACATGATCTTAAGTCTGATGCGCTAACGTATTGAGTGAGGTATTTCCGAATAGATAACTAATTTTGTATTATTTCTTTAGGAGAACGCAGCTGCCCATTCTCTTTGTTTCTATATCCCTTAGTTGCCTCTTACGACACCCACGGGTAGAGAAGAGGGTATTATTCTGTACCCATCTATAGCATTGTTTATATGGGTAAGTAAACGCAAAAGTAGGTACTACTTGAATAAGATAAGGTGTAATGTACACTAACATTATAAAGAGGAAAGATTTGTACTTTTGTGTATATGTTTGTAATGAATAAACTCAAAAACTACTGTACCGATTTCAAAAATTCCTTCACCATTACAAAGCTACATTCACCCTGAGTAGGTAACGCAGGCTATATTTTTTACAAAAAAAATGGGTACCGCAGGCGGAGTCACGGAGAACAGCTAGTGTATTATAAAGCTAACATCTCAAATGTCTGCACTCTTTAGAGACAAACACTAGAGTTGACCCTTTCACTCCTTTATTTGGGGCTAAAACCACTATACCGCCGAACAAAGTACCTACTTATAGACACTCATTCTAATAGCTTTTGGCCGACGACTTCGAGTGTTTAAAAAGCTCTATATATGTTATTTTTAGAGTGATATTTTAAGAGCAATATTGAAATTGGTATTTTATTAATTATACTTTAATAAATAATGGCCTCTGTCGTTCAGATTTTTACGTTATATAAATTATTTAAAACTTTATCTTCATTAAGAAAAAAAAGAATAATCTTGAACATTTTTAAAAATTGGTCAGTAATACTTTTCATAATTAAAGGTTGACGTGTTAATCTTCTTGCTGTCGGCTGTCACTGCTAATATAAAATCGGAATTCAAATTTAGGCGCCAATTTTCTTGTTATACTCAGATTAATTTTTTTGACGGTTCATTAAGTTTTTTTTATTATTTAGCTTCTTACCCGGCATTATAGAAACAGTCTTCAAGGCTCTCAGCACCCTGAAGGTCCGCAGGCCCGCCAGGTTGCCGACCTCCATGCCAATAGTCGCGTACCCCGATGTGATGACCACGAAATCCAGCCAGTTCCAAGGGTTGCGGAGGTATGTGTACTTATTTAATATGAAGCCCTTAGCTATACATTTAATTATCATCTCCGCCGTGTATATCGCCAAGAAAATGTACCTGGAAAAGAAAATATACTTTAACTAGATGAAAACCCGGCTCCGCTCGGTTGAAATGTGACTCATGATACACAATGTAGGTAAATATTTCTGTAGTCATCGGTTTTCAAGGAATATTAAATGTAAGCAAGCCATAGATTCGTATAGCTTCGTTCATTGTGTTAAATAAATATAGTAAATAAAAACTGCAATAGTTTTCACACAAATAATTTTTATTTTTTACACACAATTAATATTAATATTTTCGCGAAACGACAACGACTGAAGAAAAGTTTTAAGTTTTGTTAAGATTCACTCAATGTTTCCGGCAAGACGTTTCGTTTTACACAGTCAAATGAGTCACAGTCCTTTGTCACGGTAATACTATCTATACAGTATTGTAACTTCATACAAACGGACGAAACGCGAGCTATACCTACGCGCCTCGATCTCGGATTGCGCTCGCGACGCCGACAGTCACGGCTGTACCGCAGTGTCGAACGGATGGTGTGTTGCTTTTTTAACAATAACCGCGCGATTTTTTCAAAAATCAGTTAATATGACGAATAGGAAATATTGTGCTGTTTTTGGTTGTATGAATTCGTCAATAACGCATCCAGACATAAGTTTTTTTAAATTACCTGGAAACTCTGAAAGGTAAGACTATAAAATAATTTTACTTACTAGTGGGTAGGTAGGTACATAATGTGTGTCTTTTTAATGGATAAGTATTTCCTTTTATCTCACGAAAAAAAGGTGTTTGGATTAATAAATAAAGCGAATAGAGTAACGGAAAGTTATTGAGACGAGTGAAATAGGTAGTTATGCTGTTCTGAATGAATCATGATACGGTACCTTTTTATTAAATCTACCAATCAAAAAACAACACGCATTTTTATTGAACACTTCCTATTCAATATACAAAGTATTTCATTTATTTATATAAAAAGGATATTTACAATCACAAAACTAAATAGAAGAAACAGAAAGTAGGCAAATGTAATTAAATTGCTGGAGACGGGCAGCCCTAACGCATGTTTACGTAGCGCGCGGCTGTAGGCATTTATTTCTATTTTGCGGCCGAGTTACAATACTGTATAGATAGTATTACCGTGCCTTTGTGATGGATACTTCTTTGGCGCGACGCACGCGACGTGTTGATTGGCGAGGCGTATATATATAAGAGCTAGTATGCAACGGAACGTGAAAAAAGCGAAATAAATATTCTTGAACTATTAATTCAAACGCGTTCCGAAAGATTCTGGTCCCAACTATCATGCAACTGTCATACGCCTTGTCAGCACTGTAATCACTTCAAGGAGGTTGTATATGGTTGTATTGTTTAATTGTTATTGTTGTAAACTCCTTGAATCACTTTCAGCAGAATTATCTGTTACGGAACGCGGCCTTATTAACTACTTACCCAAGATGGCGACTGCGGTTTGTTTGTCAGTGCCATTAGAATTTAACGAAATTCTCCATAATCAGAATTTTGCGGATATATGTTGTCGACTCGAAATCAATATTTTTTTATGTTTTGTTATTCATATAAGGTTTCGATCGAGTCTACCGTACCCCTGAACGAAATTATTAATATAGAAGATTATAAGAATTATTTATTTGTAATCAGGTGTTTTTTTGCGTAAATGTGTACTATGGACACTGTACACACACAACAGAAAGTTTATGTGTGTAAATATAAGTGTCGGACATTAATTATTGCACAACAGAGACACTCTCCAATCAAAAAGTATCCAAGTGACATAATATTAGTTTAAGATTGCTAAAACTGTTTACATAAGAATTTACCAGTCTTTGTTAGCAAACAAAGATCGGTGAAGCAATTAAAGACTGCGCCCAGGCTTACTACTGTTATAATACGAGTACAAAATATTATTCAATAACCTTTTCTCCCAAACAGGAAAAGCATGGGGTCCGAAAACTTCCCCATAACTGAAGTAGTGAGGTCCAAATCAGATTATACCAAACTTTCCCATATTTCTATCAACATAATTATTTCAATGAGAAAGTTAAGTCGCGTGTCAGATACGAAAATCATTAGGTTTTTTTACTAAGTGACGTTTTTATTTATGTTCGAATACTGTGTACCGGAAGCGCCCGTTATTTTTTAAAGCTGCCATTTTATGTACAGTAGCTATGTATAAGGCGTTTTGCCACGCACGCGTTGCGGTGTATTTAATTGAATACTACATACACAGTATGTACACAAGGCTAGGTAGATGATTTTCATCTTCAAGTGTAAATTAAACGGAGGAATTTGGGAGTTCCTTTTTAAGAGAATTTTCATTTATTATTGTGCTAAAGTAAAAAAAAAATATCTTTCAACCGAGGTCGCTGCAAAGTAAACTTGAGTAAGTGGGGTATGATCGACCCCTCACATATACAATGTGAATGTCAAAGGCCCCATCGCAAGACATGTCGCATTTATCCTACTCTATCACGTTACCTGCACTCTCCTGGACGTGATGGTGTCCAACGATCGTGCCATCCAACTTTTTGGTCAAATAGAGAGGGTCAATGACACGAAAAGAAGAAGATAGTCAAATATCCAATAATACGAATTTAGTGGACCCTAGAAAATCTACTATATAGTCCCAACAATTTTTTTTATTTTTTTTTCTTAAAGGCACATTTTACTACTTTTACAAATTTACTCGCCAAACTTATTAGTTTAATGGCGAGAAAAAACACAATTTTCTTATATATAAAAATAAACTAAATTGATGTTAGCTCAACATCTCACAGATTCTCACTGGAATATTCCTACCACGAAGTAAACTCGATTGCGTCCATAAAAAACGGAGAATAGTCACATCTGCCTACAGTTACATAAAACTAAACGCTCTAGGAACATCTATTTGACAGAAACCGATAGCCAATAAGCGCTGTGTGCTTTTTGTATGGTGTACTATTCGAAATGGTTTTAATTCGAAACTAAATATTGGCTGTTAAAAAATCCAATCATCATCATCTCCCAGCCCATTTCTCGTTTATATGGTCGGCGCAATGTGTATTTTCCATCCATTCCTCTCTATTACTCGTCATCTCAGAATTCACTTCTTTCTTTCTCATATCATCTTTCACACAATCCATCCATGTCTTTTTTTCCATCCACCCATCCACAGTCATACTCATAATTTGTTTAGATATGAGGCGCTCATCCCTCCTCAGGTATGACATACCACGACAATCGCTTTCGTATATTTTCAGTCACGAGTGCCAGTTTCATATCTAAAAAAAACCCCCTGTATACGCCTAGTAAACTGCCTCTCTATTGCTTGTTCCGCGTTCTCGCTTGCACGCTCGGCTCAAGCGGAACGTGACACTTTTTCATGCTTGCAACTTGTTCATCGATTTATAATTATAAATAAATATTAAGCGTTGTGATTGGTCGATGAGCACGATATTGTTGTGTATCTGGGTGGAACTTATCTATAACTAGGTTTTGCTGGCGGCTCCGCCTACGAGGGCGAAGGTTATCGCAGCGAAAAGTTACCTAGGCTATAGGTTACTTTTCTTCAATAAATAGGCTTAGACTGAAAGATTTTTTTAAATGGATCAGTTGATCCTTAGATTAGCGCATTTAACCAAACAGACTTTTCAGCTTCATAACATAAGTAACAACTAGTAAATATTTGTAACTTATGCAAAAGTATATCAAAACAAAACTGTAATGTAAAAGTAGGCAGCTCCGATGAGCGATAGCACCGGTTGAAACTTACGACAATATCATTATTTTCTGTCATCTTATTCCCTCAAGTGCCTGTAGTTCCAAGTATGTTTATAAATGAATACTTTCCCGACTTGTATTTTTATTACCCTTAGGAGTGTAATATTAAATGGGGACCTGTAAGGGAACCGTAAGGTTCAGTGCCATGTTCTAGTTCCTAATTAGAATTTCTCAGCAAAGATTTTATGGTCACCGCAAAATTTATGGCATCTTAAGTGTCTCGCCAAACACAGTCTTAGAAGTTAGAACTCATTGTGAATTTAATCAAGGAAAATACAGCTGAGAAATGGATGTTTAACTCGCCTTATCAAGAAAAAAGGTCTTTACAAATTGAAACCATTACCGTTGCAGACAAAAGGCTATTTTAAGTCGAGTTTTCTGTGATTTTTTAAATATATCTTGGTAAAATTACCTTAGAAAAAGGAATGCGTGTGAAAAATGGTCTTAAACAGGTATTTTGCTAAGTCAGTATTTCTTTTTACTTTCTCAAAATACAACCTACCACAATGCGAAAGAAGCGTTGTTGGTTCCTTGCAATATTGCGCCTAAATCACATAACCGAATTTCATAAAATTTGGTCTTACTTGAACTTCAAGACTGGCCTACCAATGTTGCCAGAATAAACGACTTCCACGCGAACGGAGTTACGAGCAAGAGCTACTAAGAAATATAATAAGTCAGTGGTTACAGCAGACAAAATTCTGGTACCAAATTTCAGTAGATTAGTTTAAACAAAGTGCCATACCGCTATTAAAGGCTCTCTAACCAAGAACTACTCAGACTGGATTTCCTTCATTTGCATAATATACGAGAAACATGGCGCTCGTCTTTGTAAGAAAGGTTTTGGTGGTGTTAGTTAGATACAGAAATAGTACCTAACGTCATTTTAGTTTTACACACACAATAATAAGTAAAGATAAATTCATCTATTTTGATGAACAAAAAGATGAAGTTTGATGAAAGGTAATGCTTGTCATGCAGTCTGCCCGTGACCATGACACCTGCAAAGGTGTTGAAACGTCGGGAACTAAAATCAAAATAAGCCGCGATAGAATCCGTTTAAAAGTAGTTTTATTTCAATGTCTATAATTCGCGTAAACCTTAGAAAACAGTAAATGCTTGTGTTACGAGTGGGCGCACGTTGGTAGGGCAATGGGTGAGATTCGAACCCGCGAACACATGATCGCAAGTTCGATGCGCTAGCCTAGTAACACTTTAAGACATAAAAAATGCCACATCAAAAGAGTACCAAAAACACATTGATATACAAAAAAACTCAGCGATATAAAACCAACACCCCAAAATTCGAGTGTCGATCAATAACCCATTGATTTTGGAGGCAGAAGGCATCCAAAAATTTATAGGGTAATTCGATAAGGACCAACAGTTCATTACTCGTAGGTCAACAAATTTGGAAGAATATTCTTCATTCCCGGGGAGTTTTCATAAAGTACGAACGATTTCTTCTGAACATGACAGCATTGATTAATTGCTTGACAAAATTTGTAGGTTATGCTTTGATAAATTATATTTTTTATTGTCTCTTTAATCAACAACTCATTTTGTTTACAGGTTGGCTAAAAATAGATTTAAAGGTGAAGAGGGTTAGAAATAAATATTGGATTAAAATTGGTTTGTGTACTTTTGTTCACTACATAGTGTAAAAAGTCGCTTTCTCGATGTCTGTCCCTATGTATGCTTAGATCTTTAAAACTACGCCACAGATTTTGATGCGTTTTTTTTAATAGATAGATTGATTCGAGTGGTAGTTTTATATTTTTAATACACGTGCGAAGCCGTCGCGGCTCGGCTACTTTATTATAATTTATCGTTGGTATGGAGCGTTTAAGTTTTAAATTACCTTAACTTATGTATTTTTTATTATTTTTATCGTCTTATATTATACCGGCCTATAAAAGTCTCACTGCTGGGTTCAGGCTCCTTCCCATAAAGAGAAGGAATAAGCATTATTCAACACGCTTTTTCATTGCGGGCTGGCGATTGCAGATTCTAATTTTATTGGTCCAGGTTTCCGCACGATGTTTTCCTTCATCGTTTGTCAATGATGTCATAGAATGATTAAGAAAATACAGATAACTTTGAAAAAGTCACATTGGTACTTGCCTGGGTTCGAACCTGCAACCATGTGCATGCGAATCCGGTCATTGAACCGCTAGGCCACCAGACTTCTTCAAATCGTCTTATTTTCAATTATAAGATAAATAATTTCATTCTATCATGAATAATAGAGATTCTATTTCATGTCAGTTTAATGTATTCGAAATCTTATGTAGGTAAATATAAGATTTTAATTTGCAACTTTGGTTACATAATTGAAAATGTTGCTCTAAACTATCTCAACCATTCCTAGTTGCAAGTGTTAAATAGTTCGCGAACATTGTGTTATTAACGATTGTTTCCTTGTAAATACTTGTCTAACTACATATACCTAAGCTGAGTACAGACATGCAATGTTGTCATTAGCATTAGCAGTGTATGCCACGAGCTTGAAATAAGACCTGTGAATAGTTAACCGTTTGTGTGGCCTCGCCCGATAGTCGGTTACAGATTTTATGTAGGAAAAAAATAGAAGGCGGCTCGAATTTGGGAGAGATGGGTACAGGTCTGGAATGAATGGCACGTGAAGAGAGGCCTAAGCTATGTCCAGCAGTGGGGTGATAAGGGCTGTGGATGATGATAATGAATGAACGTGTCCTACAACAAGTCGGTAAGCAATAAACGCGGTAAAAAGATCCCCTCCCTGTGATGTGACTTTGTTTCGACATTTCTCATCAGGGTAGTCAGTTAGGAAAGCCGACTCCAGCGACATAAAAAACAGAACGACGCTTAAAAAGAGTGTGCTAATTACATAATAAATAATTTGAATTTGAATACGTGTTGGTCCGATTATCGGTCCTGCAAAGAGTCGGACTCAGGCAGGCTGATTGTAACCTTAGCAGCAAGATTGTATGTGTCCGGTAGGATAGGTTTCAGACGAATTAGTGTTTGAGCTGTGATTTATTTGACGTTTGTGTAGCATTCATTGCTCGCTGTAAGCTGTCTGAGACCGTATGTGTGTAGTTTGAATACGCAATGGTTAGTCATTAATTACGGCAGCTCAAATTGTATATTTTAAAGTCAATAATAAAGCATCCATTTTAGGTTGATTTGGATGCTAATTGATTTAATATGAGCCTTTTTCTTTCGAAGTAATCTTTGCGCAGTGTCTTTTATTTAAGGAATTTCCTTTTATTTCCTTTATGGAATTGTTAGATGATTGATACTATTTGCTTGTGGTATTACGACAACCATTTATTACTTTATGTACGTATCTAATATTTTCGTTTTTATTGTTCCAAAATTATTTCATTTATTCAAGCCCGTGCTTCAAATCATTTAAGTACTTCAATAATCTTTGCTTAATTCCAATCACTTACTCCCACCAAAAGCAGAGAAATCACGAGAATTATGCTGTAATATCTAGACCGCACACCAGTTCAACCCGTGCTTCAAATCAGTTAGGTACTTTAATAATCTTTGCTTAATTCCAATCACTTACTCCCACCAAAAGCAGAGAATAATGCTGTAATAGACCACACACAAGTGACAAAACAATGCCATGAACAGCACCTTTATTTCTCAGCAATAAGGTAGATTTTCGTACTTAATTTTTACTATTAAAATGCTTTTGAATGTACTTCAAGTGGGCCAGAATACAGTATAACAGAATTACTTATAGCCGGCGACTATGCTGAGCGGAATCTAATTATACGGAGCCAGCGGTTATATGCAGTAACAAAGTTTAGGAAGGACTATGGAAGGCGAATTTGGAGTTTAGTTTTCAATTTAGAGTAAAATAATATACTTACCGATATATAATCAGAATACATAGTTGCTAAACGTCCCTCCATTTTAGGTCCTCAGTAAGTCTCATGCTGTCTCTGTTACTTTACCGTATGAAGTAGCCACATATAGACATTTAAGAGCTTCTTAAATGTAAAGTATCGTTTCAGTTTTCGGGTAATGGCCGAAAACAGAGGTATAGAAGCTCAGAGTCACACAGGGAGCAATGGAGAGAGCTATGCTCGGAGTTTCTTTGCGCGAATAGAATCCGAAACGAGGATATTCGCCAAAGAACTAGAGTTGTCGACGTAGCTCGTTAGATTTGCAAGCTAAATTGGCAGGCCACATCGAATAGGCAGGCCACATCGCTCGACGAACGGACAGCCGTTGGAGAAGAAATTTTCTAGAGTGGAGACCATGGACTGGAAGACGCACTGTTGGTAGGCATCCCACTAGGTGGACCGACGACATCGTGAGAGTTGCGGGCAACCGATGGATGCAATTGGCGACTTGTCGGTCAAAATGAAGGACTAAAGGGGAGCCCTATGTTCAGCAGTGGACGTCTTCAGGCTGATGATGATGATAATTAAGAGCTCTTAAAGCAAGACTGTTGCGATAGTAGAAGGGAGATGGCGCCATACTGCGCGTAGCGACGGCTTGCTTCCACAGTTGCAACTTTCCTTGATACAGGCACTGTTTATTTGAACGCAAAAACTATTTGCCAAAGTAAACAAAAATAACCCTTGCGATTTGCTTAAGTATTTGCACCATACTTTCAATAGTATAATACCTACACGAAAAAAGTTACAAGAGAAATACCTGCGTCTTATAGCAGATTAAAAAATAACTCTCACACAAAAATAAATCAATAACTTTCCCAAGAAATACGAGTAATTCTTTATTTAAGCTTCGTAATGAAAATAATAGTAATAAGAGAAATACTACGTTAAAAAATAATGTTCACTGAATAAAACTAAAGTAATAGCAGCTTAAAGCACATTAATCACATATGAAAAATTTGCAGCTCGCTGCGATAAAAACCATTCATAATGTAAATTCAATTAATTGAATTCCAGACCAATTTTATTGAACCTTAAATATCAATTGTGAATATTAATTTTCTATGCGAATCGTCGATTCAGTACAAAAGCTCTCAGTGAATTATAATTAACTTTATTAACTGCAGTCGGCTGGGCCAGTTTATTATAATACCTAGAACAACGGAATAAGGTTTAGAATGTGATATAGTGCCTTGGGATTTTGTTATAGAATATACTGAACTTTAATAGTTAGAAATTGCTTAAAAAAAAAACTAGACTTCTTTGTATTTGTATATTCAGCTAGCTTATGTTCACGACTCCACCCGAGTGAACGTCAGTTATCGCGGCAAAATATCTCGATAAATGGGCAATCTAACACTCAAAGTTTTTTTTTAATCAGTTCAGTAGTTCCTGAGATTAGCGCTTTTAACCAAATACACTCTTCAGCTTTACAATTCATCCACAATCCATTTTACTGGATAATACAGTATCCCATAGTAAGACTGGTTGTCAGAATTGTAATCAGTAAACGACTATCAAAGTCGGGACCAACGGTTTATCGTGCTTACTAAGGCACGGCGAGGTCTCGGTATGTTTACAAATGGTCAGCCATCCACGGACCAACCGCGGCGAGCACGGCTTACACTTAGCCACGAGCTACGAACCTAATCTAATAATTGTCCTATAGCTGGATAAAGATCAGCTGTACTGACTTATGCATCTACTGAATCAGATTTTTCTGCAGACTGTTCTATCCTGAACGAATTTAGTATAATACGCACAGCAAGTACCAAAGTATCTTTTGTATTTATATCATCTTATTAAGGGCAAATTTCACCATAGTCAGATAACTTTATTCGAGGTACAACTTTGAAATTTTGACAGTTGTTTCATACAGAAACTGTCAAACGTCCATTTTAATCGTCGAATAAAAGTTATCTGGCGATGGTGAAATAGGCCCTAAGAACAATAACATGAAAAAATAAAGCTAGTATTACAGTCTTCTGCGTATAATATTGAGACGGTTTAGGTCAACAAGGTTACAAATATTACTTTTTTTGGGATTGGTCTCGTAACCTTGAACGGGCTAGACAAACATGTTTGAGGTACATACTGCGCCAGATCAATTTAAATACAACCTTGTTTTTACATTACCCGAAAGCAGAAAATAGTTTGTCAGAATCACTATTCAGGTGCAGTATTCATTCATACCTATAGGATATACAGGAGTAATTTAAAAGGAGTGCGTGTATTTAACGAGGTAAGCAGGTGCATAAAACTGAACAACTTTTCACAAGAAACATATGTGAAATCTTAAAATTGAAAATCATCTTTTCGTACAATCATAAGTCACGTGACCTGTCACTTTGTATGTTAAGTTCATTTTCCATTTTTAGATTTCGACCTATGTTCCTTGAGGAAAGTTGTTCAGTTTTATGCACCTGGTTACCTCGTTGAATATACGCACTCTTTAAAATAATCCTGTATGTATCTATATATCAAAAATCGGTTCATCCAATCGAAAGTGCTGAGATACGTAGGTAACAAACATAAAAATATACAGTCGAATTGAATACCTCCTCCTTTTGAAAGTCGGTTAAAAAAGGGGTGATGAGTAAATTTGTTATAAGGTCTGTTTAAAAGATTTCAGCTCAAAGTCAATTAGTTCGATAATCTATGCAGATACATAAAATTGGAGTCTGTAATACCTATTGAAATAACCTTTTTAAATGCACACGGCAGTCCTCCGGCCGTGTGACACGGCCATCTGATCCCAAACTAAGCAGAGCCTGTACTATGGTAAACAGAATACTTAGATAGTTCTAAATACATACATATTATAGATAAATAACA
Organism: Plusia festucae; assembly: GCA_950381575.1. Classification (NCBI taxonomy): domain Eukaryota; kingdom Metazoa; phylum Arthropoda; class Insecta; order Lepidoptera; family Noctuidae; genus Plusia; species Plusia festucae. Next base: position 4,105,935 of record OX494447.1, read on the forward strand.
CCAAGACACAGAACAAATGATCGTACTCATCACACAAAGATTTGTCCTGGGTGGGAATCGAACCCACGACCTCTGGCTTAGCAGTCAGAGTCACTAACCACTAGACCAACAGGCCCGTCAAATTTGTAAACACTGGGATAATATCCATACATGACATAATAATATATCTTTTTATGCATTTTATATGTTTGATTTTCCACTATCTGTCCATTATCGTTTCACTATAAGTTGAATAAATATCTTCTTCTTCTGCTTAGCCTCTTCCCAAGCCATGTTGTGTCGCTTCCAGTCTTACCGGATTTAGCTGAATTCTACATTTTATATAGAACGACTGCCTATCTGACCTCCACGACCCATTTTACTGGGTAATATAGTATCCCATAGTAAGACTGGTTGTCAGAATTGTAATGACTTAACGACTGTCAAAGATCACCGTATGACAGTCGGGACCAACGGCTTAACGTGCATTCCGAGGTACGGAGGGATCTCGGTATGTTTACAAATCGTCACCCATCCACGGACCAACCGCAGCGAGCGCGGCTTATAACCTTTATTATTGGTCAAACTGTACGGCTTATACTTAGCCATGAGCCTCCTCCTCTATGGTGAATAAAAATGCGGTGTCTAATACTTTGTGTACTTTGTGTAAGTGTACCCGCAACACACTACAGGTACTTGTAACTTATCTCGGGCACCAGTCTCGCACAAATGTTGTATTCATTAGATCTATGATCTATTACAACAATGTACCTACTACATTTTTGATGAAAAAATTATTTTATTTGAATTCATTTCTTCTTTCCTTTTACCGAAGAATAACCGAGTAGGTACTGCAAAAAATCACCGCTATAATTGATTCTTCAACTTGCTTCAGACTACGTTACTAAAATATTCCAGCCAAGCTGTAAACTTTAGGAAAAGACCTCTTTTGAGTCAAGTTCGGAAGACTACAAACAAGCATTCGGCATCGTTAGCATCGAAGGTTTTATGTTGGTTTGTACTTAATGACGATGACCTTTAAAAATGTTGAGCGACTTTCCTTCATTATCCCTCTCTAAAAAATGCATTAATGAAAGGAAGAACTTGAAGTTGTAATAAAAACGTTTTTAGAAGAAATCGCCGATGGAAAAGTGTTATGTAATTTGCAAGTTTTATATTTCTTACATTGATGTTAAAAATAAATATGTACCTACCGAAATAGGAAGGTAATTAAGCAAATTGGAAACAAATGAACTTCTACGCTTTTAATTAGATTTTCTATAAGTAGTTTTCATAAATAATCTTCTATTACATAGGTATATATAATTCCAGACAATGTTTGTCCGGGATGAACTCCGAAACTACTGAACCGATTTTAATCAAATTTGCACACCGTGTGCAATTTGAAAGATAAGATAGCTTACATCTCAAATATAAAAAAAAGTTTTTAAAAACTTATATCCTTATAGGACCACGTATGTATGCCATTTGAAATGACAATAATTCAATTTTGTAGGACCAAGAATAAAATAATGAATTTTTCGTTCTACAGACTAACTGCTATTAATAGTTTTGTGGGACTATTGATTAGTTCATAATTTGATTAATTGAGTACTATGCTTAAAATAAATAAAAAGTAGCTAAATAATGATAAAATTAAATAATCAAAACAAAAAGGAAACAATTTACATAAAATACTGGTTTTAATGAAATAAAACAACAACTTTGTAACAAACACCAGCCTATTGTACGAGGAAAGTATTTGGGTTAATAAGGTAATAACAAGTTAATTTCAGGTGGTTCAAACACTGAAAAAAAAACTGTTCACTTACATTTTTAATCGATACGTTGGCCGTACCTACAAGGAGTTTGCGACTGACTTGATTATAGTGATATATATACTTGCAAGTATTATTTGTTTTTTATTAGTTAAGGGGAAAATTACTGCAAGTAATTGACTGTCGGGTTGTAATTTATATTGGTTAGCCATTTACAGGCAGTTACTGGCATTTAATTACTCAATATTTATCTCAATCTCAGTAATCTCAGTATTTATCTTTTGACATTTATGAATTTCTTTTTATTTCTTTCTTTTTATTTCTTTTTTTTTTTTTTAAACGACGCCCATATTAAGGAATTTGATCCTTGTGTCGCGGGGGTTTCACAAACATTCAAATCACATGCACAATGAACACCCAGACTTGGAACAAGCTTTTGTGGATCACACAAATACTTGTCCCATGCGGGGATCGAACCCGCAGCACGTCGCGCACAGTGGTAATTAGCGTGGTGACCTATACCACTCGGCTATCCGTGCAGTCAATTACTCAATTATTATCTCTCTACTCGCCATAAGATGGTATCGCATGTAAGGCACCTGTGACACAATAATATTTTCATTAGTACAGGTGCCGTTTCTCTTTTTCTGTGATATTTAATTTCGCCGAATAAACTTGTTACTTACTTATTATCGCATTACCAAGGATACATTATTGACTGGACCCAATCTACAACTTAATAAAAGTATTTACAATAAATATGTAAGTATTTAATTGATTATAAAAATTAACAAATAAACATGGTAAACTTAATAACTCATATTGGCATTATACCTATCTGGACAGGTTTCTAATAATAATTTTCGTTATATTTTTGGAAATAATAAACATATTTTTTTATGAGCTCGATGTTTCTCGAGTACCTATTTTGTACGCACCTTATTGTTAGAATACATTCAACTATTATACCAATACCTACATACTAAACATTAGTAGGTATTTCAGAATGAATTAGCAGTTATGTGATTTAAAAGTTTACAATATTGTGTAGTACAATTAAACGTAAACAAATCTGAATATCAATGAAAGCGCTCATTCATCATTTTATCGCTTTTGAATACTCCCACGTTCTCTCTAAATATTCAACTTTGAACTGAAAACAAAGTTAGGGTATAAATGTTCATAAAAGCATAACTCAATGAACACAAACAATAAGAGAGATGTGAGCGCTACCGCAAAATGGCCACCATTGTCTCTGCTCTGCAACAGACTCATATAATTTTGGGACAGAATTATCCATCAAACTGAACTTTAAACCTCCCATAATCCACGATAATCGTACTTAATGCTAAAGAAATAAGGTATAATTTATTATAGAAGTATCCAGCCAGCGAATGCTGTAGGGAGTTTTGTCGAATAATAGCGACAGATAGCTCTGGCTCTCTGGAATACAACAGAGATTAATTTATCCGATTGAAATTGTTTTCAAAGACTTTAATTCACTGTGAAATGTGATGCGGATTAGCGTTCTTGGTGTCGAAATTAGTTTCGTGGTTTATTTAGCAGAAGATATTTTTATGGTGGTTTTAGACTGGTGCAAGCTAGATAATGTACAATAGGGAATAAATACATTGTTCGCGGTGTACATTCATCTTCATTCAAAATTACATTTATAGCTAAGATATACCACCCTTGGTTGTCTGGTAGAGAATGCCTAAGGAATTAAGTCCGCCTTGGTACAAAATTTGGACAAGAAGTTGAAAATAAATAAAAATACCGAAGTTCCTATTTAAATATTTTGGTATGCACTTCAGTTTATTTCAAAAATCTTATATCCAGGTAGGTATGGCGATGAAAGTGTAATGTAACTTTAGGCTCTTTGCTTGCGGTCTATGAGAAGAAATTAAAAAAAAAATATGACGCAGCCTACTTAACTTCATGGAACAATAATTATTTCCTGAAACACAGAGATACAGCAAAGTGTTTTAATAGTTAATGTAGTGCTTTAGTATTGCAATAAATTATAAATTTTCCGTATCAAAACTTTAATGCAACACCTAGTTTTAAGTCTAATATAAATGTTAAATTCCAATATTCTTATCTTTAACTAAGAAGTCTATGACCAGAAAATATCTTAAAAAAAATTATGCATATTAGTAAAGTAGGTCGCAAATTACTAGAATTCTTGTTAGCCCCTCGTGGTCAGCGAAAATGCTTGAGTTACGTCGGCGACCGTGAACCTACTCGTAACACCCACCCATTGCACTACCGCAAATGGCGTTTTACAAACCTGTATCTGAGCCTGTATCTATCTATCACACCACTATATTATTACACGCACGCACACAAACACACTAATACACACACATTTACGGTTGGACACTTGACGATTGACATCCGTGAAATGGTCAGGGGTGCCAGATGAAAACCAGCGTCAAACACGGGTATCAATTTACCTGTGTTTGACATTACGCTGATCTGGAACCCATTTGGGTCAGTCCTGAGACACATTATATGAATGTTTTTAAAGTTTTCTTTTTTGTTTTTTAATTTAGTTAGGTATGTTTGTTTTTGTGTTTATGTTGTTTAATTATTGTAATTGTGTCTCTGTGCTGTGTCCAAATTAAATGTTCTTTCTTTCGTTCTTTCTTACCGACGTGATGTCGGGTATGAAATGGGTGGGATACCGCCACTTCGCAAATGATATATTACAGTCAACAATGTACCCGCTAACTACAGCCCAGTACGAACGAAGGCGGTCGTTACTGTCAATAATATGTGGTCGCCCACAATCCATCATTATTTGCAGTTTTCCTATTTACTTCGGTTTACACGATCGCTCAAAGTCAACTTAAATCACGCTCTATTGGAAACCGGATGAAGTTAATTTTAAAAGCAGCTAGAAGTCTTATCGAAATTGGAAATAAGGAGGTTATTAATTTATCGTGAAAACTTCAAAAAATGAAAAACTAAAAAAAAAAGTTTTTTTTTATAAAAATACACCGGTTCTCGAAAAAGGCAGACATTTTTTGTATTTAATTAATAACTACAATAATGTATTATCAAAATATGACCAAAATATCCAGTCTGCTCCGTTTTATTTCGTACTATTTAACTGTCAACAATAATTCTAAGCACATATTTTTTTAAGAAAAACGACTATTAATAATTATGTTATAAAATGATACGGGTTAACGTCAAACGTAACGTCAAAGGAGCATTTTTCTATAAACATCATTTTTTGTGACATTATGTTGACAGATTTTTATAGGGCAATTTTCCTGTTGCCTTACCAGGGTTATAGAAATAGATGTTTGAGGAAAATTGGCACTCATAAGTCAGGGATTATTGATAAGAGAATAATTGTAATACTATTTTGATGATGATTCAATAATTTCGTTAAAATTTAAGATTATCAGCCCCCCTAGCCAAGTGACATTTCTACAAGCGATAACGATGATAGAAATCGCTTAAATGACATTAAATGTATGGAAATGACATTTGCTTTCCATAAGTCACGTGACTCAGACTTGTCACTTCCATACATTTGAGCGATTCTATCAGCGTTAACGATTGTAGAAATGTCACTTGGCTAGGGGGGCTGTACCTCTAGTAGACACGTTCTTACGTGAACGACCCACCAATAAATACATAGTACTGTATCGCAAGAGTAAGAATTCTGTTTTCACTTCGGGCACAATGCCAGCGAACAATGCCGGTACAAGACAAAATAAAAAAATAAGACCTGTAAGTAACTGGGACCCAAGATAACTTCAAGACTAAGAAACAAATGTATCGTGGAAGGTTTAATTTAAAATGTTCTTGCCTACTTCTTTAATAAATGTACTTCCAAGTAAATACGATAAAAAAGGTTGCAAAACAGACAGGTAGAAATGTTTTTTAAACGGTCCGAATGAAAATGTTGAATCGGCTGTATGACACGTTTAAGTTTCTAATCTTGATTCTTACTTATAATAGTACCTATATCATAATTTATTAGAGAATAGAATAGAAATGTATTTAATAATTGTAAAGAGTCCGTGTACCTAATAAAGCAATTTCAAATCTGTAGTTTTATTTTGCTAAGTCTTAACTTATACCCAGCGACAAATTTTACCAGACATTCGTTTTCGTTTAGTTCTGGTGATTAAGTAGAAAACACTTTTATTACGTTTATTTTTCCTAACCGGAGCATCATCACATAGATAATTAGGTGTGGACCGTGGTTTTACCCGCGTAAGTAGGTCCTATTCCCATAAAACACGTGATCTATGAGTCTTCTGTCTTATTTATACACTCTCTTTTCATAATGGGATAAAAAAATGTAAAAAATCCTTTGTATTTCATATTCATTAATTCTATCAATAAAATATGTCCCAAGTCGTCTATGAACGTTTAAATACTACAAATACTTTTAACCCTTTAACGCAATCAAAGTAATCGATAACAGCAAACAACTTACCACAAAGTAAGCATAAAAGCCTTGCTTGTACTTTAATCGTGAAACAAAACCCTGCATTTGCTTAGGGCTCCAACTTGTTTAATTAGGACAAATTATTTGTTACCCACTGTTTGCCATTGTTTTCCTTCTGAGACACTTTATACAACTTTCAGTAAAATTTTACCATTCAGCTATAAAGAATAAAGTTTTGTCATAGATATACGTCATTTGTTCAATAAATGCAGAGTACCCAACTTTAATCACAGTCTCGTCTCCCAACTTCCCTGACTGTGGTACAGTAGAGGACGTACATCACATATTGATGGAATGTGTCCGAAACGAGGCTTTTAGACGGTTTTATATTAAAAAGCATATGTGTATGGGCTTTGTAAACAGCTTCTCCGTTCTCCGAAGAGGCTAAAATATTGTATAAGTTAGCTAGTATTGGTTTGTGTGGTAGCTAGATTTATTGTTTAGTATGGAGGTTTTCATTGCTTTTTTAAGTTTTTCGTGTAGAGTATAAACCTATTTGTTGTTTTTTATGGAACGGTATTGTCGATCAGCGACAAAGTTCTGATATAATAAATATTAAAAAAAAACTTTAATCACTGCATTTAAAGAAATACACTTGAGATAATATGAATGACCTGTCTCGATATATCCAGATATAACCAGAACCTTCTGGTGAGCCTCCAAATTTTGAAGATCGGCCACCAGCTGCTGGAATCTAACTCTTTTTAGCGAGGCAAAGCAGTTCTTTTGCACTCGCGAAATCAGATACGGAAAAGTATAGTAATAAAGACATTGTAAAATCAATATCTATGGTAAATACAATTTTTAGCAACCACTCACAAAAGTTTATTCAAGTTAATTGTAATAGAAACCAATGAACAGAAATCCTATTTTATTCTTTATCTTATTGACTTTTCCTAAATCTTTAAGGGACTAAGCCTCAAATATATATGAAAACCCGACAAAAACCTTCCTTTAAAGGTAAGTTCACCTAAAATAGAAATAAAAAGTGACTAAAACTTCATAAAGCGAAAGATCAAATACAAACCCCATAGCCTATTGATAAGGTTCCTTAATCCATTATTTGAAGAAATCGAAACATTTCCTTAATTCAACTTGTTTCAAAGAACTTTTATAGCTTTTGTTATCATCGGATTTATTAATGTTTGAGGAAAAAATCCGCTTAAGCGATTTCTTTTTATGGGCCATTGTTGGGATTAAAAAATGTGTTAGTGTTAGGCTTGTTGTCTGGTAATATTGAGGTACTCTTGAAAATTTCTGTGTAAAGTGTGTGTAGTGCTAGTTGGTGGCACACGTACAGCTCTGATCGTTCAAGGTTTGACACTTACGGCAGTATGTCGTTTTTATGTTACAAAATGCTTCCTTTTGATTTACGTTTTTTTTTACATTTGTTGGTATAGGCGTAATTTATAAATCCACGCACCTTTAGACTCTGACAAAATTCCAATTGATCCTAAAAAAATAGTAATGGCACTTAATAAGACAGTATTTTAATATAATAAATTGATAGAAAATTATCTTCTTACAAAAATTTCGTCATAGAGGTAAAATCATGTAGAAGAAAATTTCCTATTACCGTCTAAGATTGAAAGAAGTCAGAAAGGTGACGTTTTTGTGAAGCAACCGCTGACGGAGGTCAATTCAATTTCTATTACACCCTACTTACCCTCTTTTAGGGGTCTAAAGGTCAATAGCTATCACACGGGGTACTCCGCTAGGATAGCTGCAATACCAATGGTAGATTTTTGATTGACATATGAAAAAAGCTATAATAATAATTGAAAAAAAATATTAATAGAATTACGACTCCTGTAATTTTGTCATAATGAAGTTTTAGTAACAACTAGCAATGCTAAACGAAAAAAAAAACAAAAGAATAACACAAAAATAATTTCACAAACATTTTGTAGACTACAACATTTTGAACTTAAATCAAATTCCAAATTCAAATAAACCACGGCTCATTTGCTAACAGAAGCAATTTGAGTGACCGCCAATCGCGGCCATGTTTATAATCTGACGTTTATCCGAGTAGCGGCTAATCGTGTGGCGAACATGTTGCGGTGTGACGTCACGGCCTGTCCCGACACGTCCCGTCCAATGAGCGTTGAGGGAAAGCATTTATTAAAAGGATCCTGCTTGTATATGAGCTAGATTTAAACCTTAATGAGTGTTATGTTAAAATGGTTCACTTATTTCGGTTGTACGGTAACTTTGATTATACAATGTTCCCAGTAACAGTAAGTGGACGATTATCGGTGCGCTTGTGTGTTTGGGGTTTTAAGTTATGGAATTTGTCGCAGCTTCAAGTTAATTTTAGGCGGGAACTGGCTACAGTATTTTACCCTTTTTTCATTGCAAAGTTTTATGGAAATAAGCTATATGAATTAATGACAACGTTTTTATAGAGGATAAGAAGATATTGGCATCGTAGCTAAAGCCTCAAAGTGCAAAATTCTACGACATACAAAGGTTATTAAATTCTCACGATACTTCTGTTCGAGGGAAGGAAAAAGAGACGATCTTCGAGTACTATCATCACAGGTTAAATAAAAACATCTAATGATAATAAATAAATAATAAATGTGGACAACATCACATACATTGCTCCGAATCCAAAGTAAGTAGCTGAAGCACTTGTGTAATGGAATCAGAGACAACGAAGGTACCACAAACACCGACCCGACCTGACCCGTCTGGGGATCGAACCGAGGACCTCAGAGCTGGCGACACCTTGAAAACCGGTGCGTGCGCCACTCGACCACGGAGGTCGTCATACATAATGTACAGTAACCGCAAAGTCTTGTATCACCAATCAATCAATCAACTCAGCCTATTGCGGTCCAAAGCTGGACATATACCTCTCCTAAGTTGCGCCATAACACCTGGTCTTCCACCTTCCGCCGTATCACCATCACATCCTTAAAACCACGGACTTTATAGGGTTCCGTACTCAAAGGGTAAACCGGGATCTTTTTACTAAGACGTCCGTCTGTCCGTCTGTCACCAGGTACCTTATGAACCGTTACAGTTCGACAGTTGAAATTTTCACTATGATGTATTTCTGTATAACTACAATTACTGAAAAAGAATAAAATTAATATTTAGAAGGTCTCCCGTACAACAATCGTGATAATATTGCTGTTTTTTAAAGAACGGTATGGGCTAGTTTTAAACTGCACTGCTGCATGGATAGCCGAGTGGTATAGGTTACCACGCTAATTGCCACTGTCCGCGACGTGCTACGGGTTCAATCCCCGCATGGGACAAGCATTCATGTGACCTATAAAGCTGGTTCCAAGTCTAGTCAAGTGTTTTTTATGCATGTGATTTGAATGTTTTTATTTTGATAATACAAACATAAACACCACACGTGACACAAAGATTAAAACTACGGACGGTCGTCGTTCAAAATAAAAATTATCGACTCTAGCTAATTCCTCAAATACTCCGATTGCTTTAAGCAAAAATATATTCTCAAAGTTTATAATCCGAAAAAACAGTTTTAACAAGCGTTTTGAACTAAAGTTCATTGTATGAAAGAAGCTATGAATTCATATATGTAGAGTCGCTTGTTGCTTTTATACTTTATAACGTAAAATTGCGGTACCCACATTACTAGAATAAGTTAGCGCAATGCGTAAAATGCTTTTCGCTTGAGTATCTCATGTTCTCTCGCTGGCTTTACGTTTGTGATGAAGGAATTTGGGAAGAGAAATTCGTGGTTTGATGTCACGTTATGGGTGTAAGATTGTAGATCTAGCTGAGAATTGTTTGGCCAGGATTATACAGTGAGACCCCTGTAAATTTATACGTTTCGGTTGATTTTGGAAACCCTATATCCCATTACTGAGCAAAATTAATTTGATACCGGCGATATCTTTGTTAAAATAATAATCTTGAATCAAATGCAATAAAGTATTGATTTGTGTATATAAAAGCAAACAATCATATTTATATAATTAAAAAACATTGAAAATTTATCTTATGTTAAGTAACGTTTCATAGAATCCTTTTTAATAAATCCGTCTTGATTTATCAACAAACAGAGGCATTAATATTAAGTGTATTCAACATACGCGATCCTCAAAATAGATTGTACGTGCTCATATTAATGAGTAAACAAACTTTCTCCTTCATGAATTGTACCAATCCATTCCCCTTACAAGTAATAATAATATCAGCATAAATTACAATTTACAATACAACCAAATATGTCTTCCGTAAGCCAACATATTCTCTCACCTTGTTTCATTAAGGATAAAGTATTCATTACTCATTGCCAGTTAATTTGTCACGGTTGCCAAATGAAAGGGGAGATAGGCCTTGAATTTAATAAGTCAAAAAGCAGTATCGCAAATTGTAATCATTTATTATTTTGGTTTCTATTTAATTAATTATTTTTGTTCTGGAATATTGCATAAAATCATCGATAAAATGTATGCACAAGTGTGTGGGTCGCAGTTAAGAACCCAGTAGGTACTGGCAGGTTCCAATGTAACTTTAAGGTTATGTATACTTTCCTAATTAATTATTCTAAGACATCGTAGATGGAAAGAAAATGAATTTATTTGCGCCACATGCGACGAACAAAATAAAACAATCGACAGTCGATGAGAAAAAAAACGTCGTAAGAAAACCTGGATTCCAAGAATTTGAATCGGAAATCACCAATTGGCTATGAATAAGCTTGATAATTTATGCTCGTTTTTATCTTTTGGGAAGAGGCCCGAGTACAGCAGTGGGGCATTAATAGGCTGATACAAAATTACTTCAACAACCAACAAAAACGCACTAGAAAAACATAATTAAGTATGTTATTAGGCCCCACCTTTTTGATGTATAAATACATCGTAAACTATATTTATACACGTGTACACAAGTCTGTTGAGTGGACAGTGCCAACAATCAGTATTTGACGGCTGTATAATCAATAGCTAGTGATCAAACAATACGATAAAAAATGCCACTCTAATTGTAGATCGACATTCACTGGAATACCGCAGTGCCACTATACTGCCTATCTAGTAAATTGTTAACAGAGGTTTATCTAAACCTTTGTTAACAATTTACACGGTAATACCCAATTTCACCAAACTCTTTTTAATCAGACATAGCTAATGGCGTAAAATTGTCGTGGTGGCCTGTTTCAATGAATGGATTTTCGAGCACAAGGTTCGAATCCGCTACAGGCAAGTACCAATGTGACTTTTTCAAAGTTATAGTACTTTCTTAATTATTCTAAGACATAATTGACAATCGGTGAAGGAAAACATCGTGAGAAACCTGGATTCCAAAAATTTGTCGCCAACCCGCAGTGAGCCAGCGTGTTGATCAATGCTCGTTCTTTCTCTTTAAGTGACCTGTGCCCAGCAGTGGGACATTGATAGGCCAGTATTATTGTTATATTTATCAGTTAGTGAGTGTTTAAAACTAAAATCGATGTTAAAATATGATGCGTCCCTCGGTAAAAATTTAACAGGCCGTTACTTGATCAAACGTTAACTGACTAATACAAAAACATTCATTCACAATCTAAAACGACCAGAACATTTTTTTTTATTATGCCATTGAAGCGGAAATGGGCATTATGTCAACTTGTTGCATAAAATAACATTTTCAGTCCATCTTTACTGTAAAATAATCGCCTGTTACCATTTTTGACCTATGGAGCAGTAATTAAGTTTAACGGCTAGTTAAGAAAATTACTGAACTACTGAAAAAATAACATAGATTCCAAATCCTTTGAAGTCAGTTATGACATTTGCTATCAACATAAAATAGCCTCAAATCAAATTCAAATTGGTCAAAAGAGAACGCTCGATCGATCCCAATATTTTTGGTAAATTGCTGTACACAGTTAATTATTTACAACCTTAATTGGTTTATCGATTGAAACAAACCTAACCTACAATTGTTTCTATAAATACATATTTAATAGCTGTACCAAATGACCTTTGTGAGTTCATTGCCCTTTCCGTGCTGTCGTGATCATTAGCCCTATAATGTACCCCGATGAAAATGATCATGGAAGTTACAGTAAACAGTGGGATTTTATAAATTGCTTTCATAATGACTTCTAGAATAAGCGCGGAAAAAAAAAATGAAACCATTAGTTTACGTAAGTATAGAAAATTTCCAGACTTTTCCAAAAGGTACTATAAGGTATAGTACTATAGGTACTATAACTTGGCCTTATATATTAATTGTGGACATCACATACATTGCTCCGAATCCCATGTCAGTAGCTAAGCATTTGTGTTATGGAATCAGACACAACGACGGTGCCACAAAGACCCAGACCCGAGACAACGTGGAAAACGTGTTTTTTTCTACCCGTGCGGGGATCGAACCCGGGACCTTAGTGCTAGCAATACCTTGAAAAACGGTGTGTACGCCACTCGATCACGGAGGTCGTCAAACTCTTCTTTTAGACACAATAGAATGTTTTTTTTTAGATTGAATTCAGATAGGTATTGTTTCAATCAACTCAGCCTAACGCGGTCCACTGCTGGACATGGCCTCTTCCAAGTTGCGCAACAGCACCCAATTTTTTTTTTAATATAGGTCTATTTATTTTCACATGCAATTGATGCAATACGTATTTTTTTTACAGTAACAATATCGCTCAATCTTTTTTGAAGCAAGATTATGTGCGTTATCGATTAAATACAAGTTACTCGCTCACAGGTATTTTTCTGGTAGCGTAACCTGCTCCTCCGCCTTCCACAGTGGGACTATTGGGAACTGGACGACGTGTGTTATGGGAGTGCAATGATGGTTGTTAGTTGCCCTAGTCACCACGCTGGGCCGCAGGTTGGTGACCGTAGTTTAATCTGAGTTCTTTAGGAGAACGCTGCTGCCCATTCTCCTTGTTTTTATGTCCCCTAGTCGCCCCTTCCGACACCCACGGGTAGAGAGAGGGTTATTCTAAGATTGTTTGTACGCACAATTTAGATTGTTATTTTTTTTATAATACATAAGTACTTTCAATCCCAACCGATGAATGTTGTGTCGATGTGTGTAGCAAATTAATGTTTATTTTGCAAGTGCTTCTAACAATAACAATATTTCCGACTACTGAAAATATATTTTAAACTTTCATTCTTGTATGAAGCTATAAATTAGACTACTAAATTTATTTAGGCTTATTGTATCTGTAAAAAATAAAAGCTCAATAGTCCATCAGTAGGTTAGTACTATGTGGTATCTAAATAGTCTAATTCACTCCAGCCGTTCTAAAATAAATGAATAATCTCAAGATATTACTCCATTGAATTTTTTATTAATATTCTGTTTGCTCGTGAGATGTAGAGACTACGACATTAAAATTTAATCATACTGCGCATTGACTAGCTGTCTACCGCGACTTTGCCTGCGTGTTTGAGTTTCATGGGTATTTCATATTTTACGCGGAACCCATATCTTAAATAAAAAGCAATTTTTTTACTCTAGCTCATAGCTAATTCCTTCTACTCCATCGCGTTTTTCAGGAAATGAGGAGGTGAACGACCATGCCATCCAGGTGGAAACTCCTTGGTGAAATGGAGTTCAAGGGCCATTGACGTGAACAGAAATATAGATAGAAGTATATTTTATGTCTGAAAACATACGACTATCTCGACCATCATTCCATGCGATATTACCATTTGGCAAAAAATGAGTGTCGCAAAACATTTCAAATATTATTTTTAAACTTACTTTCTAAAATAATATAGATATACATGTAAATACTCATAAAATACTAACTGCGCCCTGCGGTGTGAGCCGCGTTAATCAGGAAATTTATTTCTTCGGAACAAAAAGTGGCCTATGTGTAAATCGACGGTTTCAGCTACCTCCATACCAAATTTTATGAAAGTTTGTCAAGCCGTTTGAGCGTGAAGAGGTAGAAACCATACACATACAATCAAAGACTTTCCCATTTATATGTAAAGTGTTTTTATCCTTATTATCTCTTTTATTCTAAAAAAACCTTTTAGTTTTTTTTTTAATTACTGGTCCGCATTTTTTAACATTTACGTTGTATTTTTTACTAGATTGACAGACTTCTCGTGACTGTACCCTGTCAGATAGATTGATGTTTCGTGTGTAAACATGAAAGTGACGTGTGTTAACTCGTCAACCGTCTGCGTGACCACGGGTACTGCAAAAAGTTGACCTAGCGTGGCTGTATGTATAGACAGACTTTAAAAATGTTGTCTGTGATGTATTTGCGCATATGAATTAGTATTTAAAACTTCAGAATTTCAACAAAAAATCGAAAAAGTCTACACGTAAACAGTGAAATATAATAAATACATAAGCTAACTTAAAAATATGTTATAGTCATTTAAGTACATGTATTTAAATTACTTTAATCTCTACAATAGTTATCCTTAGCCAAAAGCACGGTAAATTAAAATACACACTTGAATTAAATACATAGAAATAACAGCTTCTGAAAATACTTAATCTATCCATTTCAATCAAAAATTAAATCGATACAAACCAACTTACAACTATACAGACAACTTCGGCAAACTTCGTCAATTTCCGACTTATCACTCATAAAGCGATATCAAATTAAGTATCCGACATTACGGTAATAGGTGTAGGGCTTTATCCTACATTCTAAGTTCGCTCACGTGCTGACACTTCTACGGGTGTCGTACGTGGCATACCTGATCGTCTGACACCTTCGACACTAACTTTGGATGGCGCTACTAAATTGTGTGTCGGAAACTTATTTCACTTACATCTTGTTTCATGTGAATGAGGACAGTGTATGGTTAAGTTTAGGTGGTGGGTTGAGTTTGTTAGAGAACAGTTGCTCATGATAAGTTTCAGAAAACTAACAATAGGGTAGATCCATATTACACATAACATTGCAAAATACACAGGTAGGTACCTAATTAAATATTTCCTTTAATTATTTATTACGCAATAACGCATGCGAAGTGAATATTTGTAATTGAATTTGTTTCTTTATTTTTGATCAAGTTCTTTTTTTAAAGTTTATTAATTTTTTTTTCAGTTTATTACAGGTTTTTATCTGTCCTATAGTTGGCGTTCATTATTACTTGTTTTCTTTTGTTTTTATGTTCCTGAATCTTCAAATTCAAAGGCAAATTATTTCTTTTGCAATTAGGACTTTTACACGTCACATTTTTTGAGCTCGCTGAAACCGTCATTTCCTAACTTTAAGGACGCGTTCTCAATTCTGTCAATATTATGCTGTTTTTCGGTACATATTGTGACTAAACTAAATCAAATCAAATATAACTAATAACTCACACGTATAGATTGGTTCTTTATCTTCAAACGCTGGGAAAAACATTATGAAGATTTATAGTTTTTTATATAGTAAAAACGATCTTCCGATGCCATTTTCAAAATTTTTTACGATACTAGGTTGTGTTTCGGTACATATTTTGTTCTACAAATTACATATTTTAAGATTTCTAAAAATACTGTTAGTAGGCAGATATAGTTTATTCTAAATCTGGGAGAACAAATTATGTAAAAGTGTCACAAATAGTCGCAGAAAAAATACAAACTGAAACTAAATTTTTCACACATTTTTCTATTACGGACCCGCGGAAGCCGTTTTTGCATGTTATAGAACCGATTTCATGATTTGATAAAAATATATGTAAAAGATACATCTTTTCCTGAAGGCTTTCACTGGATGGAAACACGAATAAATAAAATTTTATCAATGAAAAAAAAATCCGAAAATAAAGTCGTCTCGCAAGCTAAATCTCGTTTTATACGAGTATCAATACTCCATTTCTTTTAAAATTAGTACCAACTAGTAGATAATTCATTTTAGGAGGGTTCTCAATGAAGATTCCAATTTCTAAACGTCCGTAATTAAAATATCGAGCATTTTATGTGATTTTCTATGAAATTTCGATAAACGAGCCATTTGTCAGAGTTGTCAGTGTCCTGCGGGACGTCATCGAGGTAGGGCTTATGTCAAATTTTTTCGCACATTATCGTCTGCAGTTATGTGAATAATTTCAAAAGAAATGAATTAAACTGTGAACCATTATTACTTTATAGCTTCTTCGACCATAATTTGGATAAAAGTAAATCGAGGACGTAATTTATTTATTTTCATTTCACAATTTTTGTCTTATGTGTAGCTCGAGATCCGGGGAAAGATTGTGACTAATATTGTTTTCAAATTAAAACTATATAGGCCGACCAGTTACCGAACACTATATTTTTTTTTTTAAAGGAAGATAGTGGAGTTAAAGTTAGGTAAAGAAACATATCAAAATAGCAAGTGCACATATATATTAGAAATATTACTGGCATTGACTTTCGTACATATTATATCGTAAGGCAAGTTACTCAGGACCTTGAAAACTCTCTAGGCAATAAAAATTGGTATCATTCATTAAAGAGTTCGCTGCTTCAAACATGAACAGGACTATCCAACTGTAAACTTTTCGTTTCGATTTGCGCGTTTTTTTTACGTAAGTCTTAGCCAGGATAATGCACACACGACCTCTGGTATTGCGGAAACCCATAAATTTTGAAAAAAATATTATCCTAATTCATATTTGACTGTTTTTCTTTCAATTAATTTACTTTTTTGTAAGATAGAATTGGGCTTCATGATTAATACCATAAAAGTACAAGGTGCTCATTTTCCGCATTGTATTCAACGCATAATTTCAAAATATAATGAATGTAGAATTATTGCTTTTAATTAAATAAAGGCATAATTCCTTTGACCATAATTTGCTATCTCCAGTATTTAGAGTACTAGAGTACTTGCTTAAATCAATCAATCAACTCAGCCTATCGCGGTCCACTGCTGGACATAGGCCTCTCCCAAGTTGCGCCATAACACCCGGTCCTCTGCCTTCCGCATCTAGTCGGACCCGGCTACCTTTTTCAGGTTATTAGTCCATCTAGCTGATGGGCGTCCTACACTACATTCTTCTCAGGTCTTCACTCAAGGACTTTTCAGCTCCAACGGCCATCAGTTCTTCGACAGACATGATCAGCCCACTGCCACTTCAGCTTACTAACTCTGCAAGCTATGTCGAACACTCCGGTTTCTCCGGATAGTCTCATAATACTAACTGCACCTTATAAGTACCTACCTATTATACAAACTTGACATATTTTGCGTTTTTGCACACATATAATACTTCTGTCATTTCTATTTTTTTTTGCACGCCTCAAAACCTAAGCGTTGAGGTGGGTATTACTGTCAGTTTACGCACACCGAGTGATTCTCGAACTAAAAATATCACTTTTTTTATTCTTTATTGCTTTTATAAATGAATATAAATAGACAAATGTTGAGAAAAAACACTATTTTTAACACTCATGATATTTTTAAATCTCTTTTTATTATTTAAACTAATTAAAAAATTGTTTAAAAAAGTTCTGACTTGGACGTCCATGTGTCTTTATGTACGGATCCCGTATCTTGTGGTCACGATAACGAGCGAAATACTTCACTTATCGAGTTGGTTTTTTTTATAGGCTTCAGTATTTTGAGGAATAGAAGCCTATTACTTTTCACGGTATAATTCGATGTAGTTTAATTATTATTTACAAATAATCTTAATTTTATTGTAATGAATGAGATTATGAGGCCTGCACTTTTGAATTTTCTAACTATTCTTAAATCTCCACTCATTGTCGACTCCAGTGAGCTGACAAATTAATATAATAATATATGTCATGTAAAAGTGATCATATTATGCCACTTGCAGAAACTTTTTTTTTTCATTTAAATGTATAGTGAGATTAATCGATTTTAATACATTTGGAAGGTGCCATTACATATAAAATTTAATTTAAATTGGCTCGTGTTCGCTATTGTTAGGGTCAGACAAAATAAAACCGTAATTTGAAGTACTTTTAAATGGTGTAGTAATATTACAAATTTACATACTCACGAGGACACATACAAACAAAAAATGTATGTATATACCATTATTTTTATTTTGACGGACTCTGTAGTCGAGTGGCGTGTACACCGGTTTTCAAGGTATCGCTTGCTCTGAGGTCCCGGGCTCGATCCCCGGACGGGTCTATGTAGAAAAAAACACTTTTCTATATTGTCTCGGGTCTGGGTGTTTGTGGTACGTTCTTTGTCTCTGATTCCATAACGTTGTACATTTTTGATATTTTTTAAAATGTTTAGGGAATAATTTCGCATGACCTGCTTTAATTATCAGTATAAAAGTACTATCATTTATGTGGTAAAATACACCTCTATAAATTTTAAACAAACAATTTTAAAACTTACTCCGCACGTGTGCTTATTGTGATATTATAAAAGTATAAACATGTTACAAATATTACATCTATAATGCGTAAATCGTCAAGGAGTACGATAGACTCGATCGAAACCTTACCTGAATAATAAAATATAATAAAAAAATATGAAACCGACACCCATTGACATACATAGTAACTGATGACATCTCACACCGCCCTAGCGCCCTGCGCCGCGTCTTAGGAATTTTCGATAAGGGTCACGTGTCCCGACGCGAGTTTTAATTTTTTACCCAACCCAAAAAGTGCACATCGCAGCTAAAGAAGATTTCACTTCAAAAAATCTTCCTGTTCAATCACTTTATAGGTGAAAACTGCATTTTATGGCTCGATAGATTATTATTTGCTAAAAGTATGTCCCTCGGGTCTTGGTCTATAATGCATGCTGACGTCATACTGAAGCGTGCCAAAATAACTTAAGCTCAGTGCTGCCTAGTGGCCATTATACGCAACTCTCCTCTTGCCAATTTGACCGATCATCAAGGAGAACGCGTCCTTAAGAAGAAATTTTGAAACAAAACTCAGGGGTCATAGCCTCTTTTAAGGTCCAGACAATTGATTGTATAATAATGAGTAAATAAATACAGGGTCTTTCCTGGACTGACCTTTTGAAGAAAGGTAATTGTAACCTTTGAGTCTGCGACTTTGTCGAAAATTCCAAAGACAAAAATTGGTCTTTTGTTTCTTCCAAGTTATTTACCTCTATTTCCACAAAATCGACTTCAACTCGGTGACTTTTAAATACACAAGCCGTCTTAAACTTGGGTTAATATGCAGTGCATCGAGTTAGCATTCACGGCGCAGCTCAGGCCACCCTGTTCCCGGATATCCGTTTCGCATTTCATTCTCGCCCTCATGAATATCAGACAACTTAAATTAGTTTGTTTTATAACTGACAACACTGAGGTTTGTTTTCCAATGTTTCATGAAACGAACAACAGTAACTTGTTTCTGCATAAAGTAGGTGAATTTGTGTGTGTCTAATCGGTTTTCAATAATTATATATTTTTTCATACACAATATGCAAGGTATTAACCTTGCAGAATGAATAATTAAAAAAATATAGTAGACATAGCGAGAAATCCTTTTCACATACTTAAAGCTAAGTATTAATGTGACACTATTTATATTTGTTACATAAATTATCTAACGGGGTTTGATGAAAATTAACACATAGATAGTTCATCGTCGTGTGAAACGACAAAGGCAAAAAAGGCATTCGTCGTTTCACACCATGGTACAAAAAAATATGAAAATGGTCCCAAAAATCGCACAAGGTCGTTTTTTTTACACCGTGTTGTCAATATCTCGTGGTGTCAAACTAGGTACTTTTGATCCTAATTGTATTTTTTGACTTCATATTTCATTAGTCCTCGAAAATAGAATACGCAAGTAAATGCTTGCAGGTGATAAAGTCACCAAATAAGCATCACTAACCGATCTTATTAAATCGTCCTTAACTTAACTATACAACTCCATTGATAAGTTCCATCAATATAGGCGAAGTGTTTCATGATACACGACAGAACATCACTTATCTTACGATACTACAACGGTTATAAATTACGGACGCCGCCATATATTACACTGGCATACAAAGACGTGAGCTGTCCGGCCACAGAGCAGCGAAGACAGCAGAACTAGATCCAGAAGGACTTTTCATACTGCATAAACAGGGTTAATTGAAATTCGAGTTTTTTATACTGTGTCCTTTTGAAACAAATGACTTTTCCACAGTCGTTAACTAAGATAGAAATTATTCAAAATTATGTAAACAATAAACCAGTTTTCCAAAAATGCTGATGATCGTTTTTATGTCACTTGGTTTTATTATTGCAAGATTATATAATTATACTTATTTTATCTATAAATGTTGTCGTAATAGACCAGCTGAATAAACAAAAGCAGATCAAACTTAGTTCATCCCTTATCACAATCTACATTTAGACAGGGGTCCGGTGTCCTTCCTTGACAGAAATGACCTTTTGTTTGATTGGTTTCAAATCCTGAATTAAGCTGGACTGCTCCTGTAAGGTAACTATAAGTAACGGAGACGAAATAAATAAAAGATTATTAGAATAATTGAACACAATCTTTTGTCAACTTAAAAAGTAGGGACCTACATTAAGCATAAAATAAAATTTCGTTAAGGGCATTAACTCGAACCCATGCATTTATAATAGCGGCCTTTTAATGTCCCACTGCTGGGCACATGCCTCTTCGCATATAGAGAAAGAATGAGCACTGATCACCACGCTTGCTCATTTCGGGTTGGCGATTTCAGATTCAAAATTTTAGACCGTTTGTCAATGGTGTCTTGATTAATAAAGAAAGTACACACAACTTTGAAAAAGTCATTCGCATTTGCCTAGGTTCGAACCTGCAACCATGTGCATATGAATCCGGTCATTGAACCGCTAGGCCACCACGACCTGGTACACTCATCACATTTTGACTTTTGACGTGTCTGAATTGGTTCTTTAAAGGAGTTAGCGGAGTTCCCGTGACGTAATCTTATAATTATCATGCAACGCGATTGTTTAGAAGTTAGTAAGTATTTAATGCACCACAGAACAGTGTTTATAATAAACAAATTCATTCTAAATATAGATGTGGGAAGAGGCCTTAGTCCATTAATCAGTGAAAATTCAGCAGTGAAAACTTTACATATAATCAATATAATCATGACTTGATATCGGTCCGCGACAATTTTAAGAATTGATTTCATATCAAAAAAGAGTAACAGTAATTTGCGTTAAACTACTCCAACAGGAGACAATAGTCTACAATTCATTACACGGCCATAGAACTAAGTGCTTTTAATTTCAACTCGCGGCAGTCATCAACTACACAAGACATGGTCTTGAATCCATTTCCACTCACTCTGTACCTGTACCGTGAACTCTAGCAGGGTTTGGATTGCCGTTGTGGAAGCGAGACGGCACTACACTGCACGTAGCGGTGTCTCGCTTCTTCGACACAATAGGTCCTGATGGAAGAGCTCAATGTTAGCTGCACTGAATACGGTTGCTAACGACGTCATTTATAAGACGACGACGCGCGACGTAAGGATGGGGAACATGATTGATTGGTCCATTTCTGATTCATTTTGTTAGTACATGTACTGACTCTAAACTTACGTTTAGATGGTCTCCATTATTTCATCTTTCTACACAAATGTTATAAAGTAAACAATCAAATCTTTCCTAGATTTTATGGTTTCTTGTTTTGCATTGAATAGGCTCCGAAACTACAGAACCAATTCGAAAAATTCTTTCACCCGTTGTCTTTAATTTGTATGATACAAACCGAGCACAAAAAAATTGAAAACTTATATTACCAATATAGTGTGAATAAAGTTAATAACAATACCCCAACAGCATCAATAAAGATTCTCAGCTTTCATCGCCAGTTATTTCGTCACCTAACACTTTATCTCCGTGATTGCTTCAGGGATCAATTGGATTATCTATATTTGAGTTAAGAGATCAACAAGTGAGCTCAGGAATACGATAGCTATACTAGAAGCTTAATAGTACTTAGAAAGCTTTTAATAAAATATGTAATTTGAACGCATGAAGTTGTTAAGTGAGCTATGTACTCAATTATTTTGAGAATGGTTCTTGAAATCACGAAAGATTGAATGGCTCGTGTTCAATTGACAATCAGATGCTTTATTTGCATCTATACTAATATTAGACAGCTGAAGAGTTTGTTTGTTAAAAAAATATTAATTGAACGTGCTAATCTCAGAAAATACTGGTCCGATTAAAAAAAAATCTTTCAGTTTAAGACAGCCCATTTATTGAGGAAGGCTTTTGGATAACCGACGCCCACGCGAGCGGTATAAGCTAGTGTTATACCTATATAATTTCTAGAGAACCCGTTTCGACTTCGCATGGGTCACTTTATCCATTAAGATAAAAAGACAGAAAGAACCTTTATTTTTGCGAGCACAAGGCAAGTACCTACGTAATAAAAATACACAGACTAAGTATGAAAAAATAAACAACATGTACAGGCAAAAAAGTCATTGGAGAATCTCCATTGAAAATCCAAACCATTTGAAAAGTTTATCGGGTTTACACAGACAGACGCGGCGGGTGACTTTGTTTTATATTAATTATGTATCTATATAATTATGTAAGTAAATACAATATGATTATGTAAACGAGGGAGGCAGTGGAATTAAATACGGATGAAAGTTAAACAGGGGTTGAATTTGAGGCAGTAGGTAATTACTATTTGATATAACTTTAAGTCATGAGAGCATGTATGCTTAACCAATCTTACATAGAATACATTAAAAAAAATTTTACCTAAGTACGTTCTTGTTCAGAAGAATAAAGAAGATATTGTGCTCCATTTTAATAAATAACTTCAAATTCATGCGTCATCGTCAAATGCTTCATATAAAAAAGAATAACAAAAAAGAATGCCTCAAGGACCATTCCTTGAGGCATACTCGGTTTTTTAATCCTAGAAACTAAATTGACAAGTATAAATGTCAAAATTGAAGTAAAAGCTATTGGAATCTATGTCATTTTGGCATTTTTATTTGTCAATTTATTCTCAGGAATTAAAAAAACAGACTAAAAGTAACCAGTCTACTAACTATAATATATTTCTATCCGGATTCTGAAATGACAATCGACAAAAAACATATCCGTCACTAATTTGACCTATTAAAAGTTATAGGGTGTTTTCAAAACCCTTTTTATACTTCCTTGAATAAATAAACATTCAGCTAAAGCTCATAATTTAATACATCTTAAAGTCTAGTCTACCTCAGAGTATTTTACGATAGTATGTTACCAGTAAAATGTGACTGTCCCACGTGGGGACCCCAAAGACAAAAATAAACATTTCATGTACGTTTGAAGTCTCCACGGATTTCTCTTTTGGGGTAAAGACTCTGAATGACAAACGAAAGTAAGTGGAGAAACTCTATTTTCAGGGATGGTCAAGGATTTGAAAATGTATTTTACGAATAGGTAGTGGATTCTATGCTTGGAATTAATGGTTAAACACAGAATTGATGAAGTTACGTTTTTTATACATTTTCTTGTTAATAAAAGGTAGGTAATATAAAAGGATAATATAAAAGGAAGGTAGGAATAATAATTGTAGCACATAAAGAAATGTGACTAAAGAAATATGTGAATCAATCCATCAACTTATAAAAGTACTTATTTAAAGAATATATAATATACAATTACATAAACCGTTTGTAAGCAGTAAGTATAGTAAGCAGACCTCGCATTAATCCTGTATTTCACATTATCGAATATCGGAAGTAAATGCTTTGCCTAGTGATTTATTTTGAATTCAAACCATTTTGGATATTTTTTCAATAAAACCAAAACGAATATTGTTAGCTAAAATATCTGCAAAAATAGATCCAATCCAATCTTTGTAATTCAATTTATACAAAAGGTGATTTAATATTCAGTCTTTCCGCAATCATATAATTTTAAATACGGAAAAAGCATAGCACCGATAACAAAACCACACAATATTTTTTTTCAATAGCTAAGGAATTAAGGCTGAATAATAAATTATTCAGCCTTCTTTCACACAATAAATTCATAAAATAAGCAAAGGCAAACACTTACTCAGCCTCTTCGATAGTTTCCGACATGGCGAGGAAGACACAGTTGAGCAGTATAGTAGCCATGACGAAATAATCGAAGTACTGGTTGGTTGACAGATATACACAGGCGCGTCGCACCGGCGACCACGGTGAGTACCAGAACAACGAACGGGTTGCCGTGAACCGGTGGATGTAGTTCTTGCGAAAACGTTTTGATACCACACAGAAAGTCTGGAACAAAAGAAATGGCAGTGTTAGTTAACAAGTTCGTGGTACGATGACGGAAGATGAATTCTATTTTTGAAAATGGGATACAATTTCAATTAATCATAAAAAGGACATAGGTATTTGATTTTCAACCTGTTTTTAATCTATTCTATTTTTCTCTTTTCGGTTAATTTTTTTGTTCTCAGTGTTAAATTGACAGATCAGATATAATTGAAAAGTCTTTTAAAATATAAGTTAAAATTATGTGAATAAAACTAAGAAGTAGAAACACCATTTTCAATTTCATTTTCCGAGCGCATTGAATTGCTCCCAGGACGAAGAAAGCACTATATTAATACATAGTGTTAACACTGTTTATAAGATATTGTTAATGGCAGCGCCGGGAACTGTCTGGTCCACGCTCCAGACACCTATTTAGCACAGCTGTGACGTAGAATACTTACTTTAAGTAAATGTTGTAAGTTTATTCCAGTTACCTTAACTTGTATACATACCTTTACAACAACACCTACACAACACACTCAGCGATTACAACCAAGTGTATGTTTAAACACGAGTAGGACATTTCTTGCGATTTTTTTTAAGTGAAAACTTCTTTATCCCTGCTGTGCACTTTTTGGGATGGGTAAAAAAACTAAAAAATGTTAAACTTGGCGCGTGTCAGAGGTCACGTGACTGATCGAAAATACCTAAGACGCGGCACATGACGCTCATCACAGGATCGTCATCCGGTGTCCCGTGTCAGCATAGAAAAAATATGTCAATGGGTGTCAGTGTCATATTAATTATAAATATTATTTTTGTAATTATCAAAATCTTAGGTACTAAGTATAATTTAATTCAATAATTTGTACATACATGTATAATAACTTTCTAATTAAGTTTGTTTTGCATACCACGCTTACATAACCAACAATTATAAGGCGCGCAAATTATCTTTGTTAATTGGTGAGTCACAGGCACAAGCTCGGTCGTTAGCTAACTTTGTACAAATTTTAATTACATTGCAGATGAATACCGATCGAAATTATTGTAGCTCTAATTATTATTTTATTTGAGTAACATCTTGTCAGTCTGTACATTTGTCAATATCTTTTGAGTCTGAACGGTGCTTTTTGTTTTTTAATTGCAGCTAGTGTTAGCATTTACAGGTTTACATGTTTTTCTAGTGTTACAAGCGTCCTTAATTAAAATGATGTATAATAGCTAGACCAGATTATATTGTTATATTACAGATTACCTAACCATCTACATCCCACTTTCAAGATTAATGATCAGAATACATAATTTAAGTCATATTAAAAGAATTGTACGAATTAAACGTAAGTATATTTTTAATTTTAACGTTTAGGTCTCATTACTTAAAAGTTACTTACTGTCCGAATATCCATTAAAAAACATGGCTTATATCGATGTGAGTCACCAAATTGTTTGTGCCATTCTGCAATTGCACTGTTACCCGTGATTGCCTTTACGAATTGGTAACCATTTTCGTTGCGGAATATTTCAGCTTTTACTATAAACATGAATTTATGTTGTTGACAGCGCACCTGACTGCAATTTTATTAATTGTATTTTAAGTTTACAGGGGAATTCTTAAAATCTCATTTAATGTAAATCATGTAGTATAAAGGGCCTTCATGAGAAACTTCAAAATCGGCAGTAGTTTCATTTTTGCTGTGTGACCAGTTGATTATTGAAAAAGTTACGTTTGATATATTAATACAAACAACGAGTATTTAAAATTGGAATGTTATTAAATAAAATGACAGCTAGTCAGTAAACATGTTCGAAATATACAGCCGGTTTCCAAATTTCTAATTTCAACTGAGAACTTTTCAATCAACCAACCGTAAATCAGCGTGTGGTATTGCGTTCTATCAAGTGGCCAAGTACAGTATTAGTCGTTGTCAAGTTTATAATTCAGAAACAAGCCGATAAGTAATCCTCCTTTGTTGTCTGTCAAAACGCTCCCTTCACGTCAAAGTTCGACAGTATTTACATAATAAAATAACGACGTAGTGTTGTACCAAAATGCTAAAACAATTTGAGAAGCAAACTACAGCGGTCAGAACTTAACCTGTACATGTAATTGTTCACAAAGGGACTGAGACAGTTGAGTGGAGTTAATTAGCCTGTTTTAGCCTGTTCTAGTCTGTTCAGAATGTCTCATCCTGTGGGACGATGAACTTGTTACGGGTTAACACTGCGACGTGCAACAATCAGATGTACTAAGTTTGTTTAGACAAGTTTGGCAGTACCGCGCCCTTGGGGCGTGTAGTGTCTAAGTGTAGCGTCATGTCAGGGTTTTCAAGGCAAACGTTTATGGTAGTGGACTTTAACAGGGTTAATACCGATTTGTACATGTTAGTAGTAGTTCCAGACATACCTATTAGTCTGAATGGCAAAGTTTGTCTGAAACGCAGCATCATGTAGTCTAGTAAATGTTTAGATTTTGTTTTGATTTACTGTTATCAAAGAAGAAGTAAGTTTTTGTTTACCCGTAAATTACAATGCACTAACAAAAAATTATGAAACTTTATTGAATAGATTGACAAAGGGTGAACGAAAATATCGTTTGGATTCCAAAAATTTGAATCTGAAATCATCAACTCGCAATGAGCAAGCGTGGTGATCAATGCTGTTCCTTCTATATGGGAAGAGGCCTGTGCCCAGCAGTGGGAGATTTATAGGCTGGTATTTTTATTTCCTTTATTCTCAAACATACATGAAAAATAATTACACAACACAAAATACATTTAAAAATATAAATATAAGAATGACATATTATTATATAAAAATACATTTAAAAATATTATTTTTTATTATTATTTACTAGATGTGACTAGATCATTGTAAGAGTTTGAAGCTCGGCAGTCAGCCAGAAATTAAGGCATTGAACTAATGAATGAAGTTGTATTCAGCTGAAATCGAAAACTTAATTTCATGTGAGTTTGGTTATTTTAGGCAAAGTTGAGTTGACTTGTTTATTATTTATTTTGACGTATTCAAATAAAGTTTTAATTGGAATAAGTTCCTATGTAGATTGATCTGGTGAATAAATCTGACCTTGCTGAAGTAAGTGTTTTTATATGTTGACCGGATATTAAATAACCTACTAAACTTCAGTGAACATTAATAAACTTAGGTAAGTAAAAAAAATACATTTTATTTAACCTTTGTATTGGCCTTGTTCGTTTGGTCTTAAGGCTAAGTCTTATAGAAACAGCAGGTAAAATAAGTAGGTACAATGGACCATAGCTTCTAAAATAGAACTAAGGAACAAATAAAAAAACTTGTAGATCTTTTCATAAGATTTTCATCAGATTATTTAAGAGGGTTACAGAAGCGGATCTAAACTAAAAGACGCGTACAAAAGTACTAGAAACCCTTTTTACGAGACATTTACGACTTGTGGTAGATAAAACGCAGCTACAACAGTCTGTTGTGCCTACACAACACATGGTAGATGAACGATTGATAAAATCACAAATAAATCAATGTCCAATTTATTTACATTACAATTAATACCAACATTAACTATTTTGTGTTTCAAATTTATCTGTGTTCAGTTTATTTATCGTATTTGCAATGATATCTGTTATTTTGGTGTAAATACATAATATATGGTGTTATCTTGTTTATATAAGTAAGTTATATAAATAACTTATATAAATTTGACGACCTCCGTGGTCGAGTGGCGTACACACCGGTTTTCAAGGTGTCGTCAGCTCTGAGGTCCCGGGTTCGATCCCCGGACGGGTCAATGTAGAAAAAAAACACTTTTCTACATTGCCTCGGGTCTGGGTGTTTTTGGTACCTTCGTTGTCTCTAGATTCCATAACACAAGTGCTTTAGCTACTTACTTTGGACTCGGAGCAATGTATGTGATGTTGTCCACATTTATTTTATTTTATTTTATTTTTTTAATACACAAACCTAGTTATGGATATAACAAGTGCAGAGTTTCAGTGAGCCCCTTCAGAAGGAAAACTTGAATCCGGAGAAGGTAAGGCCGGGAACAGGTCTATTTCTGTTTTTAAATACGCCTATATCATCTTAATCTTTAAAAAATCTTTGCTTAAATATCAACACAGATCAAAAGATAGAATTAGGTTTTTCAGCTAACATTCTAAGTAAAGCTGAAAGTGAAGTGTAGAAGGTGGTTCTATTTTAATTCGGCCACAGGTGGGGCTTAACTTTGTCCCTCCAAAGTTATGGGGAATCACATAAAACCGAGAGGCATAAAGTTACCACCTTTATAGCCACCACTTAACGCTTTGAATAAATTGTTGAAAATCTTAAATGGACGTACCAGACGCGGTCAATTTTAGACGAAATATTATTAGATTTTTACATGAACTAGCTGACCCGTGCCCACATCGTTGGGCGGTAAACATTTTAACTGTATAATTAATATACCATTAGCGATGGCTGCAATTTTTTTCCACCTGGCTAGAAAAAGATTGAGATAATTCGGCTAATATGCATGATATCTTTATAATTTATAGCCTATAGCACTCACGAATAATGTAGCTTTCTACCAGTGAAACAATTTTTTAAATTGGTTCATTACACCAAAGATTACCTTCTACATACTTACAAACTTACAAACAAATATTACCTCTTTATAATATTAGTATAGAAAGATACGTAAATGTTAGATAATTCTTTATTCTACACATTATTTTTAAGCAAAGTACGTACACCGCTGCGTATTTCCGTCTGACTGAACGCGATTATCTAAAATACGGAGTTTCATACGGTTTTTACTTACTTTTTGATTTGTAGGGAGGAGGGGCCCGTTAGTATATAAAAAAGTCACAGTTGGCAAAGATAAGGTGAAACCTCTCGGTTGTATTTTAATGAATTGACAGAAAAGAGTATGTAATCGTAGCTGTATAAATATAATTGTTTTGATAATTTTGCGACACCAGCAAAGATAAAGGATATAACATTCTTCTTTTAATGTATCATATTAATCCTTCTTCAATATTATATTAGGTAGTTTTAATTATATATTATGACATTTATTAATGTTTCTGCAGTGCCCAGTGCAGTGTAAAAAACAAACACTTGTCAAAATTAATAATTTTGTGTGTAGTTGTTTGTATTTATTATTGGTAATTGGATAGTCGGGTGGAATTAACTACTACTATATCATGTTTAATGCATTTTACGGTTATTTGAACTAATTAGTTTTTGAAATTTAATGCGGCTTAAATTACCCAGCGAAGTATTATAAATGGTATTACCGTTCCTATTCAAGAGGACATTGACGTTGAATAAATAAATGTGGACAACATCACATACATTGTTCCGAATCCAAAGTAAATAGCTAAAGCACTGTGTTTTTGAATCAGAGACACCGAAGGTACCACAAACACCCAGACCCGAGACAATAAAGAAAAGTGTTTTTTTCTACATTGACCCGTCCGGGGATGGAACCCGGGACCTCAGAGCTAGCGACACCTTGAAAACCGGTGTGTGTAATTCCAAACATATTGAAATACAAAACTCAATACTACAGTAATTATTTGAACAGAAACTATAATATAACCCAGTTTACGACGTTTGTTTGCCGGCCCCTTCTGCAATTATTTGGGCTATTAAATTCGGCTTCGAGCTGGACTAAAACCCCGATATTTTACGATACCAACGACTATTTATTATATAATAAACGGGAATTACCTGTAAATACTTTAGGTTAAAGTATAAATCATCAGCGCTTACAGGATTGGGTAATTTTTGGACTTGAATTTACATTTTGTACCGTAATAAAGGCTGGTAAGTGCTGTATCATCGTTTTTTATATATTTACGTTTGTAGTATAGATAGCTAGATTTATGTGATCTATCACACAAATATTTTATATGCGAAAGTTTGTGAGTAGGTATGTGTGTATTTTTGTTACCTCTTTTAGCTCGAACGACAAGACCAATTATGATAAAATTTGTGTAGGTAGCTAACAACCTGGATAACCATATGGACGAGACAAACCGCAGATAACACTGAGGAGCACAGCTATTTTAACATAATGTCTGTATGTCTCTATAGTGTGTATATTGTTTGAAATAAAATAAGTCAAGCTTAAGAATAGTATGAGAGTTGACTTCAATATAAAAACAATTTAATATCGCTCTAAAGAAGAATAATTAATATACAGAAATGATTTTCAAATTTCAACGCAGTCCTTCTTTCAAAATACCCTAGGAGCAAAATAAATAGAAGATTTTAGAATATTTCTTTCTCATAAAAGCCCTTTATGTAGGTACAGACAATGACAGTAGGTGTTAGCAAAATACAGCACTACCAGCACTACACATAAACACAATGTCAGCTACAACACTCACCGTGTACAATCA
Organism: Plusia festucae; assembly: GCA_950381575.1. Taxonomy (NCBI): domain Eukaryota; kingdom Metazoa; phylum Arthropoda; class Insecta; order Lepidoptera; family Noctuidae; genus Plusia; species Plusia festucae. The sequence goes on from OX494447.1 coordinate 4,136,643, forward strand.
CGCACTCAAACTGTAACGCACATTACTTACACGACCATCCGCTTAATTAATTTCGTGCCTACAAATTGCCTCAAAGTTTTCTTGTAATTTGCACATAAATTGTATTTAAATTTCCGCTTACATTTTGAGTTTAAGATTGTTGTAAGGAGTGAACACGGTTCTATGAAAATTGATTAAAGTAATGAGGAAAATGTATTAGAACATAACACAACACAAGTTTTTCATTACATTTTTTTATTTTCTCTACTTTGATATATAATTTTGGTCAATTACACTGTGTTAGGTTATTTATTACTAGCTGTTCCCCAAGATTCCGCTCGCGGTACCTACCTAATTTTTTATGTAAAAAATATGGCCTATGTTACTCAGGGTGAATGTAGCTTTCTAATGGTGAAAGAATTTTTGCAAATCGAAATCGGTACAGTAATTTTCGAGTTTATTCATTACGCACAAAATAAAAAAATCAAATCTTTCCTATTTATAATACGAACTGAACTTAATACAGTAAAGAATTCTGTTTTGCAATTATAAATAATTAGTAATTTCAAATACAGAAAAAAGACTAATTTAGTTTTTGGTGAATCTAATGACTCGTACCTACTTAACTATAATCTGTTTACTTTAAACATATTATTATACAAAAAACTAACAAGCACCCTAAACATCTGTTACAATGGACATAACCATTTTCGCAGACAATGTGTCAAAACGTTTCTTTCATACAATCAAATTCACATTACGCAAAATCGTATGTAAGTTACTGACACGTACAAATAAAATACAATAAACGAAAGGTGGTTGAACAATCACAAACATTGGGGAGAAAAAGCAAATTGGAATGGGAACATTCCGATATTGTTTTCCCGGTAAATTACAAATTTACGTTACCTTATTGAAAGCCATGCATTGTTATTTTGTGACAGCTTAAATGAAGCTCAGGTTGTGGAAAAATAATGAGGATACGTTTTATTGATTAACGAAAGACTTTTTTTTATGTACCTAATCCGGCACTTTTTTGTTCATGTCATGTAATTTGAACATATCAAAAGAATTTAAGATAATGATTTTGGTCTTACATCATTTTTTGAATAATTCAAATTCAAATTCAAAAATATTTATTGTTACACACACTGGTTACACGTAAAAATAAATAAAAAGATATAAACATCAGAGTGAATAGTGTCTGTGCAACAACGAGGTGCCCACTCAGCATCATGCTAGTTGTGTTGTTAGACACAATCCAGCGCTGGTTTTCAGTGGTCACCCCAAGTGACGTAACAAACGTGATAATAACATGAGAAAAACAAAATAACAAAAAACACAACTATTATTATGCATACATAACAAAGGAATTATGTATTTTATTTGCATTTAAAAATCACTTTTCGTCATTTTGATCTTTCACACATTCTTTTTACGAATATTATGTACATAATGCAAACGAAACTTTTGCTTTATTTCATTTTTGTTTATTAAAAAGTGATAATAAACCTTAAAAATTAATAAAACATAAAGTTTTCGCTGTGGCTATCCCTAAAAAATCTACAATATAGAATGTTTAGTATAGGTTAGGTTGCTTCTTTTTACCCATCGCAGCCAAAAAGAAGGGTAATTATTGTGGATGTCTATACAATGTACGTATTTTCAAAAAACCAAACCTATCTTAAAAATGAAATCTATTAAGCTTTATGTATAACATAACATGAACCCATTTATTTCTCTAGTTTCCCACAAGAATATAGCAATATTTTTCCTTGAGTATCTTTATATCTTCTGACTGTCGATACCATTTTATGTATTGGGGTTCTACGTAGATCTGTAGACTTGAGACCCTTAGCGAAGTACAGTAGGGCACTTCACAGAAGATATACTTTAGCCAAAAGCAAGAGCCGCAGCCATTTCAGCTAAGCTTAAGTTGTGGTTACTCTCAGAAAATGTTATTAGATAAATATGAATTTGGTAGACCAAAGAAATAAGTTTTGATTAAAAATTAGAACCGGTCTGAAGCTAAAAATCCCGTGTTTTCTTACAAAAAATTAAAGGATTTTTCTCAAGTGTAGACGTGTTGCAAAATAGTTAGAATAGATAGTTGTATCGTAGACAAAATAAGACAAGTAAAGAATGATGAGGTAAATTCCTTTTCCAGTGTAATGTAAATCGAAGCTAATAAAATTACTTACCCCACAAAACTTTTTAAATAAAATAACATCGTATTAAAATTCTGATACAGTCCTGCTATTTTTATTAACCGAAAGAACTTAAGCGAAATCACGTAAATTGTGTGGTATAAAATTTTATTCAGTGCGTCCCGGGGCGTTCCTGAAAACGTGTTCACAGAATATGTATAATAATCGTAGGAATAGGTTGGTATTTCCCGTTTTATAGCGATGCACGGCATGTTTCTCGTGTGCGAGTACTTTCAAAGACCATTATTGAGATAGAAATTTATTAGTAAAAAACTTTTTGTTATCTGCGACAATTTTATTATTTCTCGAATTTTTGTCGGCAATAATTGAAGTGAAACCTTTTTTATCGATCTAAGGGAGAAATTAAAATTGTAACGTTTTTCTGTTACGCGCCATCTTTACTTGTATACATGTCTATGATAATAAAAGCCTTTTGCTTAAACTTTATCTAATTAGGCTATATTTAACCAATTTCTGTAAAGATGTAAATAGTAGATCATTTTTCATAAAATTATAATTATCATAAAGAAATTTCACTTCTTACGTGTATACACTAATACACACACACACATACACACATTATTTTTATTATATTATGAATTTAAAATGTCGTTTCGAAATGAACCGATGAACTACTGATGTATTTTTAAGTTTTAGTCATTTAAATAGAAAAGGGGACAAACGGGCAAACAGGTTACCTTATTTACCCATAAAGCCAAGTCAATGAGACAGAATTAAATAATTAAACTTTGCTAATGTTTTTATTGAGTGTTGTTTTTTATTATTATTAAATGCAGTGACTACGTGTTTATTCGGCAAACACGCGTTGGTAGGAAAAAACGGTGAATCATTTATAGCCACAAGATGGATTTTCAGTGTAGCACTACACATTTTCGGAACACGTACAATCGTAAAACACAGTTATAATTTTAAATAAGTATTGCCTTTTTCGTAAAGAGCTTAGAAATCAACGATCTTTTACCCACTTCTTTGGAAAACAACTGCTTCGTTGTAAACTGATAATGAATAATTATAGAACAAGCATCTTAATCAAATGGGCTAACACTATTTTTTTTCCAAATCGGACCAGTAGTTCTTGGGATGAGCGCGATCAACCAAACAATCAAGAAAACTTCATATTATTAATATTAGTGGTGTACATCATTAATCTTTTATTACAGTAATGAATAACACTATCAATAAAAATCTAATCAGATATAGACAAAAATAGTTTGAACTTATTCTGTCTCTGAAGTTTTTGTTGATAAATTCGACAAAAGAAAAATAAGTTGCCATTTCTAATTTGCCTAAAAGTATTTCTTTTGTAGATAACAAAAGCGACCCGTGGGATATTTGTCATAATATCCGAAATGTTATATTTTGTTATACTAATGTCTATTACATAATTGTAATAGATACTGTGCGCAAACAATAATATTTTCTTGTGTTTCCCTTGGACATTTTTATACCATATTATAAATGTATGTAAAGATTGTATGTTATGTAGTTGGTCATATAAAGTTTATAATGTTATTTATACTTCTGATTACGGATAAAATTGGAAACTCTGAATACGGATTTATTTTATCTCGTGTACAGAGAAGGTGACAGCTACGTTAATAGGTATTCGATCAACAGCAATTAATAAAGGTTGAAAAACATTTAAAGTTAAGTTTAAATCTGCAAAATTGTAAGGTAAGTGTCATAACAAAAAAAAAGTATATTTCATAAAACTCCATAATAATAAACCTTATCGCACAACAGACCTAATGAGAAAAACATCCTGAAAGGGAGACATAAAAGTACCAGGAGGTCATATCAAGCAAGTAGGTCAAGACGACACGCACTCGAGAGATTCTAAATTCAAAAGCTACCACCGTGATTGCTCCTCCGATAAATAGAGGTGAGCATTGAACGGGTCTGTTTCCTTCACGCGCCATTTCATGTGTACAGCATTTGATTGTACTAGGGAGGCAGGAACTGAAGCAACAAGAATTTCCGAATCAATAGGTAACACAGGAATACAGATTTCAATCGTATGATCTGATTGATATTGCTTTCTGTTCTATTTCAGATTTGTAATTTAATATCTCTAACAAAGCAATGGATTTTTTAAATATTTATTACATAAAAATGCAATTGAAAATTGAGAAAATATTATTGTGGAGTACATTTTAACCAATTTTAATAACGTGAATTCTATTTCCCTAAACCAAAAATATAATTGTGTGTAAATTATCTCTTATTTTTGCAACACAGAGTTCTTCCGTCTCTTAGTAACAAATATCTTTTAGCGATAAGAAGATAATAAATACTGCAATGTAATTCTCATAGTAGGTAGGTTTACAATAGAGAATATTGTATCTATCTAGGCACATAGAGCCAGAGAATGCAAGACTTAAGTTAAAAGCACACATGAGGAGTAAATCCTAGTCTACTGCAACGTAACATATAAAATATAGGTTAGGTCGAGAGTGAGCGCTTGGCTTTATGTGTTTTCTTACTCCTATGAGGTCAACTTTTATATCACAGACATTGTTGACTATTTATGTATTTTGAAGTAAATATCCACTTCTTGAACTTATGATTGAAATTGTTTTTTGAAAACTATAAACTTTTTGGAGGTCTCGTTTTACCCTCATTATACCTAATATGAAAAAGCTTTCAGCATAAAAAATCATGTGATGTTGATTTATTTTGTGAGCCTAAATAATCATGATACTTTTTATTTTGCGAGCTTTTTACATAATCACACCAAAATATACAACAAAATACAAATCTATTATATTCCTTTCAATTGTTCGTACACAAAAAAATGCTACATGAATAATCTGTTGTCCTGGTATTTTGCAACAAAAATACAATAGACAAAGGCCAATGTTTATTTTTGTTGGGAAAATGAGAAATGCCTCTTTATTATCGCCGAGATTGGGGGATAGAGGGCCCCCTGGTTTCCCCTGAAATAATTTAATCCAGATGCCACCGTCCACATCGTATAGTCGACCCTTAGAAAGTGGACTGAACGTCAATGAAAGCAACGAATTACGAAAACAGACCTTAATACTTTGATATAAGGATGCTGTCATTCACAAACTGTGAAGCACTGTGTGGACGATTGTATAAAGAATGGCGGGAATTTACCAGTCTTTAGCTGGACAAACTAGAATGCTACCTAATGGAGTTATTCAATGTTAGTTAATAACTTGATAAATGTGTAGAATAGCTCCTTCCGTTATTAAAAATTGTTAGAAGTTTTGAGAAGATCTGAGTTTATGTAAAGCATTGAGCGGGTTCAAAATTAAGTGAGATTATTTCCTTTTATTTTTCTGTCTATCGCGATAGGCCTTGAAAAATCTCCAATTCAAATCATAGCTTATTATAAGATCTACATGTAGTTATTAATCTCTATCTATCAGTTTACTATAAGTATTCTCGTTGCGTTGCAGCCCAAGTAAAGATTTTATTTAATAAATACTTTACAGATTCAGTAAATAATAGAGAAAACTTTATAGTTATTTTAGAGACGACCTCCGTGGTCGAGTGGCGTATACCTACACCGGTTTTCAAGGTGTCGCCAGCTCTGAGGTCCCGGGTTCCATCCCCGGACGGGTCAATATAGAAAATCACTTTTCTGCATTGTCTCGGGTCTGGGTGTTTGTGGTACCTTCGTTGTCTCTGATTCCATAACACAAGTGCTTTAGCTACTTACTTTGGATTTGGAGCAATGTTTGTGATGTTGTCCACATTTATTTATTATTATTATTAACTATATTTACTATCTTATTTATATTTAATTAGCAAAATGAACACAAATTGGATTATAAAATAACTAGGTTTATTTAATTTCCCAGAAGTTCTGAAGCGTCTTTGCTTAGTATTAACAAAACTCGGTATCTGGGACTTTAGCTCAGCTAGATGTAATATTTTTTTGTTTAATTTAAAACGTATTTCTCTAAATCTCCATTCCCTGGTTTTAATTAAACTATGTTTTTTTTAGAGTAGACAAACGGACAAGTGATACATCTGGTTCAAAAAAAAAAAGTGCCTGTCGAAGGACATCTCCATAACCAGAAGAATATGGGGAGGGTTGTCAGCCCTTAAAAAGGGTGTGGGCGGCCATATTTCTTACGCACTACACTACACACAACACAAGTAGGTACTTAAACCGTGAAACCCCAAAATGACGTTAGTGATTTGACCCTATTCTAAATTCGGCAGCGATGTATTGCAGCTTAAAAAAGAATGCATGTTTATTTTAAATTTTCTGATTTTGTTAAAGTTGCACTTCGTAATATTTATCCCTAAACTACATAGAATAGGAGCGAGTCTAACCTGGCTACAGCGGTAGGCACACGAAAACTTTCGTTCAATGTTTAACCTAAAACGCTTTATCCCGGGTCGTAATTATGTAAATCTTGGTCAACTCGGTAAAAGGGAGTTTTGTGTGTTCATTGTGAAAATTAAAGTAATTTATGGCACAACCCGTATTATCTTAATGATCAAAAATAGGTGCACGATTTGTTTTACATTCATAATAATAGCTAGATCAAGTGAATAGCTACAAAGATATGATTAAAATTCCATAAAACATTCCATACATGATGTATGTTGTGGAACAACACAACAATACCTTGGAAACGCATTAAAAAATGCAGTTAATAGTTTATAATATTTCAACAAAACATAAACCCTGAAAATATCACGGCCAAAACAACCGCCAAAACACTTTCAAACCCGTGTCTGACAACGTGACCCCGTCATGAACCCTTAAAAAAGTTCATTATAAACGCGTTCTTTATTGGAAAACATTTTACATTTCCCACAATTTAAATCTCACGTTGAATTCTCCTTTATAACGGACCCTTACAATTTCCCGTTCGAATGTTGAAAGGATAATCTGTCATACCATCAATCAGTGAAGGGACTGGCCGGTAACAAATCTATAAGGTCCCGTATTTCGGCGGCCATTTTTCCGCGAAGTTTTTTGTGTCATGTAGCCATTTAGGGAACAAGTCTGCTTATTGAGAGTTAGATGATAGTAATGGTTGCTTTTTGTGGCGATAAACTGTAGTTTAGTGTGGAGTGATATGGTTTTTTTTTCTGTTGTCCAATATCCCTTACCACGAGAGCGTTACTTGTATTTATGTCATGTGTGAGCATTTGTTTTTCTGTAGGTAATGCTATTTCTTTAGAGAAAAGCGAATTTTCCTGTCCTGTGCCTTGTCTGTTTACCACGAAAATTCACGAAATGCTTTATTTGCCTGTAGGATTAATTACGAAGAAAATAAAGGTTGTTTTGAATTTATGCTAGAAAATCAAAGGTTTCTTTAATTTACCAATTTTGCTGTCAATCTTCCTTGTTCCTTGTTCAAAAGTTAAATAGGTGCTGGTATATTTTTTTTACTTTTCAGTGTTGGTTCTACAATAAATTCAAATTTCGTTTAGTTAGTACTGCATTAAAATCCGTGGCATAGTTTAGGTCTAAGTGTATATAAGTGGGAAAGAATCAGTATTACAATAATTATTATGTAATACCTAGAAATCATTACTAGAACAGCTGTAGATAAGTACAGTCTTAAATTTTTCAATGAATTAAATTGCCTTATTAATTGCATTTTTAATTCAAAAAATTCATTGATCTAGATTCCTTGTTTACATCTGTTGATACCTAAGTATTTAATTCAAACGCCCTGAATACAAATCTCCAGGCGTGTTTCAATCTGTCGTGTGACGTCACACGTATTTACACCAGCTCGGGACGGCGGGAGAATGTTCGTGATTCATTCATGAGCCTCATGCGGATAGCACATACACGACCTACCTAGTATTTACATTTTCACACCTAACTAGAATAAGTTCCGTTTGTTTTAATTTTTAATTAGTGTTTTTTTATACTAAAAAATGGCTTATTGCTGAGAACTGCATTCAAATCCGTCGCGTAGTTTAAAAGATTTAAGCGTCCTGTAGCAAACTAGCGTTCTTGTTTATACTTAGGTACTATTTTAAGGTTGTTATCATTCCATATTCATTTGAATCTGGAAGACACCATCGAGAACTGTTTTATGTATGTCGGAATATAGTAAAAGTGTTCCATGTGCAATTTAACTATTTTATTTGGTAATTTATTCAGTACAATTATTTTGTTATTGTTCCAAAATCAAACAAAACACAACCAAAAAATGTTACCAACCTTACAAGCTTAAACACCGTTTCATACAATGTACCAAATAATATAAAAGTGTGTGGTCAAAGCGAGCAGGTGGCTGGGAGGCTCATTACCGCGTGTAGGGTGAAAGGGGGTCGTGACGTCATTCCCGTGTCGCATTGCCGAGTTGCCGTGGCTGTACCGTAGAGCTGTCGTGTGCCGCCGTACCAGCGGTGGATGGAATGGATACATGGTATGCGTACCTAAGTTCTTCTTTTACATTAGCGTAAAAATAAAGTGCAAAAGATCAAGTATTTTTGAAGTTACTGTGGTGATGCTCGAGAACCAGTATTAATTTAAACATATAAAAAAGGTGTGACATACAACTGGGAATCATTTTTTTATTTTATTTTAATTTAAATCTGCTTTTACTTTTTGCACATTGTGTTGCCATTCAACCTTAGGGTGGTCTGGGTGGTGGAGAGACAAGACAAAAACAGAGTATAAATTAAAAACACAGTATATAAAGTATTTATAAACATTATAATTATCTATAACTATCACTAATAAAATGCTTTAAACTACGACATTAAGAATTCGTGAATTGTAGAGTCCGCTTAAAATCTATTTTAAACTAAAAGCATTTAAAATATTAAATAAACCAAGCAAATGCAGCAATATCAAAATAAAATATTGCACGAATTGCTGAACGCAGTAAAATATTTCAGTTTATTTTTTTATTTACTTGTTCAAAATCATCGAAATGGAACACCATAGTTATTGTTCGAAATTTAAAACTCCTTTTATGAATAGAACGTATTCAACGTATTTCTTTTCACCAACAAAACAAACAAAATGCACATATTGAGGATGCCACATGAATAGTTCGTATTAAAAAAAAAATAAACACAATAAATTGAAATCAATCTTCTCAAATAAAAAATATGTGACAATAAAAACTCTTATAAGTTCATCCATCAAAATTAAAAAAATAAATAACATTCCTAGCACTAAAGTAAATTATATATTTTAATTTCAATTAACAAAAGTAGTTTTTTTTCTTTACCCTGCAACTTTTAAACAAAGATTATACCTAAGTATTTGTATATGATATCGAAATACAACCCATACTCACGATAACTGTAAAATATACCCAAAATTTTACTAAATGTCCCTTTACAAAACATTCTTTGAATACAAATTAGCCTTAATACTGACAACATTACAACTGAAAATGTAGCGGCCATATTAGCATAATCGAGAAAAAAATATTACCATAAACCTCCGCAAATTGCTTTTCAATAAAAAAGGAAATAGTAAACAGTGTCCTATCAGTTGGTTACGACATTAGGCTCAGCTATTACGACAACATTATTGCCTTCTTGATCGAAAAGAAAATAAACCTCTTTTCGTGTTGGCACCGTTAGTAAATTCTACATTATTTCAAATTTTTTGCCAATCGGCGAGAGTCCGATATTCGATTAAAAATTAATTATATTTCTTTTTAAACATTTCCTGTATTGCAATAAATTGATATAATGTGTATAGTAAAAGATCATCTAAAAGATTTAAAAATTAATTTAGAAAATTAGCAAATTCTTGTGATTCAAAAAAATATTGAAAATTTTCAAAAGGTCTGAAGTTGTGAAAAATATTTATTTATTTTTGAAAACTTCTGCAATCAGGGTTACCAACCTTGTAAAAAGTGTGCAATAAATTAAATGGTTTTCTTAATAGCCTGGTCCATCGAAGGTTTAAAAATGGAAATTTTGTTACCGGCACCAAAGCATTTTGGCGGAACTTTATACAAAAAAATGTTATTTATCAGCTGTAAAACTTTGAGTTATGTTCGCAGCCATTAATTATAATTCTACTTTTAAATTCGTCGAAGCGTTGCATAAATTAGAATGAATAAAATATTGAAATGTTTGAGTAGTTTATGGCGTCCATCTTTACGACGTGTAAGAAACATAAGTTCAATGTTAAATAGATTGTTATATAATTATTACATCAACATAATTCACATTTATTCTTGTTAGTTTGACAGCAAATATGAGTGTAAGTGTTAATTGAGATAATGTGTCCGTATTTCATTGGGTTTTGATTAATGTGGCGCCCATTTCACGATCGAATCGTCTTGTCGATTCGTTTAGTCTGAATCTTGTGGCGGGAAACTTTCATGGTCATTTTATTATTATCTCCTTGCTCTGCCAGTATTTCCTGATTGTTTATTGACATACCATGTTGTTCCGAGGATTCATAATTCTGTTATTGTAAGCTTTAACCTACTTAAGTAATATAAGCTTTCTAATAAAAAAGTCTGGGATCAGGGCAAAAGATTTTTTAATAAATCAATTTTTTATACAAATACCTAGTCTTTGTACATTTTACAAGGCAATCTAATTTCGCCCAAAAAGACCGCGAAAGATTTATGAGAAAGATAAGTTTCATTATTGCAACGTACGGCTAGCAACTATGTTGCCCTGGTACCCTCAGGGATAGACTCCATATATTGGTGCAGTGCCAATTTCATAGCGTAGTTAACCAGAAATCAATAGGAATACTTTAAAATTAACAGCATCTTTATTTTAAAACAGTAAAGCTTTCGTATTTCGTTTGATAACAATGACGTGCGGCCGACTGTACCAAACAATAAGTAGAAATATTATGAGAAGTCCTTTTTTGTTTTTAGTCTCAAGGGATTTTCTGTTGTTATCCTTATAGGTACCGACCGACTCAAACAAAAACGTAAGAATCTGGAAACAAATATTTTTTATAATATACAAGCCGTTTCTCACGGCTCCACCCGCGTAGGCTTGAACTATCGCGGCAGTAGCCTACGTCTTTTCTCAGATTCCAAGCTAACGTCACACCAAGTTTAATTAAAACCAGTTCAGCGGTTAAGCCGTGAAAGTGTAACATACAGACAGACAGAGTTATTTATAACATTGCTAGTGGTGTATCATGATGGATAACAATTTGCTTTACCCAGATCTATAGAAACTTATGTGTTTATAGGTAAATAAGACAATCCCAAGAGTCTCTGGAAACCATTGAAATATCTTCATGAACAATCATATTCAATCTTTCAAATTTAGAACATCAGAAAAAGTAGGTTTATTTATTTATTTATTTATTTATTTATTTGATGCACAAAACACATTACAATCAAAGTATAATCACATTGAAATAAAAAAACATTTTGACCTAGATTGTAACATAACACTATGTGCACACTACAAATTTCACAGTTACATATTATTAAAATGCTCAAATAAATCTAAGAGAATAAAAGCAACAAAACAACTCAGTGACGTGTGTCAACACTGGTAACTTTGTACAGAAAATGAGTTTAGATCCCTCAGACATATCTTCCCGAGCCTGAGGGATCCGCGCTCAATTTACAATGGAGGATGCCCTTAACTACGGAGATAAATTGGTTAATGTTATGACTAAATATGTCAATAATTAAGTGATTGCTCTTTGCCATTTCGTTATATTGACGAGCCATTCTAGTCAAAGGGTTGTAGTAGGAAATGTTGTTTTTATAAATTTGAAGGGAAAAGAGATTAACCTCGTTAGATCTACGGGCGCTAAATTTTGTGTTAAGGCTTATGTGGGAAAGTAATTCAGGAGAATCTATGAGAGAGTGGGTAATTTTATAGAGATAAACTAAATCGAAAAATATGCGTCTGGTTTCTAGTGGCTGAACTTTAAATCTCAGGAGTCTATCAATATAATTTAAGCTTGACCGACCAGGTTTTATGCGATAATTTAGGATTCTGAGAAACTTTTTCTGAGTGCGTTCAATTTCGTTGATGTGCACTTTATAATTTGGCGCCCATATAGGACTACCGTATTCCAATATACTTCTAACGAGAGTGAAGTATAAATACAAGGTGCTACGAGGATTTTTGAAACCTTTAGTGGATCTTAGAACAAAACCCAGTAGAAGGTTTGCTTTGGACGTGATATGACTATAGTGTGCACGGAATGAAAGTTTATCGTCAAAGAAGATACCCAAGTCTTTCGCAATATAAGATCTGTTCATTAAATGGCCTTCTAGTTCGTAGTCCCATATAATTTTATTACGTTTGTTGGAGAACGATATGACAAAACACTTGTCTATGTTTAAACTCATGTAGTTAGATTTACACCACTCAGATACGGTATTAATATCACGTTGCAAGGTCAAGCAGTCATCTGTCCTAGAAATGGATGTAAAGATTTTTAAGTCGTCTGCATATAAGAGACAGTTGCAGGACAGGTATTGAATCAGGTCATTAATAAAGACCACGAAGAATAATGGCCCTAAGTGGGAACCCTGAGGTACACCAGATGTCACTTCAATGGGTGTAGAGATGAAGCCTTTTAGTGTAACCAACTGAGTTCTGGAGTCAAGGTATGAGCAGATCCATCTATATAAGCTTCCGTGGATACCATATGATGCTAACTTATGACAGAGCAGATGGTGATTGACTTTGTCAAAAGCCTTGGAGAAGTCAGTGTAAACAGAGTCAACTTGACCACCGACGGCGAAGGCTTGACAAAGATAGGTCTTGTATTCAAGCAGGTTAGTGACCGTTGACCTGTTTTTAACAAAACCGTGTTGTTTGTCTGACAGAATAGGTTTAAAATGACTGTACAAATGAGTATACACCACTGACTCAAATATTTTGGCAAGACAAGATAAGATACTTATTGGTCTATAGTTTTTACAATTTGACTTATCGCCACTTATAAATGGGTATGATGTGGGCAGTTTTCCAACGCTTAGGAAACGCACCACTATTTAATGATTTGTTAAAAAGAACGCATAATGGAATTGACAACTCATTCCCGCAACGTTTAATAAAAAAAGGAGGCAATAGATCTGGGCCTGCCCCCTTATTGATATCTAGACTTTTTATTTTACGTTCAATATCACTTACTGTTACAGAAATGGCTGACAATGTATCAAGAAAAGTATTATTCATAATTCCTAACTGGCCGGTATAAGAGTTAATTTTGTTGGATTTTCTGTCAAAGACTGAACCAAAATAACGAGAAAAAAGATCGCAAATCCCCCGTCCGTCTGACGCTGAAGCATTATCAAATGACATGGTGCTTGGAACTGAAATCTGGCCTTTACGATTATTCACAAATCTCCAAAATGATTTAATGTCCTTCGCCAAGGAATCCTCGACGGCTAATATATATTTGTCATAACATATCTTAGTAAGAGATTTACATCTCTCCCGGAGTAGTGAAAAAACATCGTAATCGCGGGGATTCCCAAACCTCTTAAATCGTTTATGAAATTTATTTTTTTCCTTATTACATATAATTAAAGATTTGCTGTACCAAACTGGATAAGAAGCGAATTTACGGGTCGAACATGGCGTGTGTCTTCTTATTATTTCAAATAATATATTATAAAAAGCATCAGTGCATTCGTCGATACATGTGGAAGATAAGATTTCTGGCCAATTTACAGATTGAAGTTCAGATTTAATTTTTTCGAAATTACATTTAGCAAAATTAAGCCGTTTAACATTAGCACATTGAAGCCCTTTACCGATATGAATTGGGGATATAGTAATCAAAATTGCCGGATGATTTTTATCTAACAAACTCAATGCAAGTGTTTCTTTGACACTTATACAGTCTATGTTAGAAAGTACCAAATCCAGTAAGCGCTCATTCACATTTGTAACACAATTATGCTGCTTTAGACTACACAGTGACATTAATTCTTTTAGCAGAAAAAGTTTCTTACTCGGCTTCGGTAAAACCAAGAGAGAAGGATTAATTGAATCAAAGTAATCAGGTGTATTAAAGTCACCAATTAACAAAAAACTATCGGAAGGAAAACGATTTAGAATAAGATTTTGGCAGTGGCTATAGAAGCGTTCAAGGTTGTCAATGCTTATATCAGGTGGCAAATAGCAAACACATAAATTTAAGCGAGAAGCGGATCGTGACTCAGGAATAAGTGTGACCCAGACATCCTCCATATCACTATCCCATGATGCTTGACGGATAACCTCGTATTTTTTATGTACCGCGAGTAAAACTCCTCCTCCCTCAGACTTAGCAGAGGAAGACGCTGCGCGATCTCGTCTGAAAAGATTATAACGGGCATCGACAACTTCACCATCAAGGACGCTCATGTTTAAGTTCGTTTCCGTCAAGCATATGATATCAAAGTTAGAATTTAACAAGTTTAAAGTAAATTCAGTTAATTTGCTGCGAATTCTGTTTACATTTTGGTAAAATACATTAAACATTGTAAAGGTTACGTGTAGGTCCGTATATAAAAACCAAATTAATCAAGTTACTCACTAAGCTAATAAAATTTAAGACAGTTTTGCAAACGTCTCGTGACTCTTAATATGAATGGCCGAGCTTGTTTCATCTTTACGAACATAAATCTGACCATAGCGCACCCAAACAAACTTGTAGCCCCTCTCGCTGCAATATTTACGCGCGGCATTATGCAACTCTTTAGCCTCAGGAGATAAGTGTTCTGACAAATATATCCTCCCAGAGGAGTCACCTAGGCCAATATCTGTAGTACATAATTTGCTATCAGGGTGGGACTTATTGTAGCGAGTCACTGCAGACAAGAGAACATCACGCTGACGTTGCGACGAAAGGGTAATTAGTATGTTCCGCGGCCTTTTAGAGTTTGAGTTCATCTTGGCTATACGACGACATGCCTTGATATCACTCTCAGGTACAATAACTTGTAAGCAGTCGCAGAGTTTCTTGAATAATTCCATTAGATTCTCAGTCTTGTTTTCAGGTACCTCGTGAATTTCGAGGTTTAGGTCACGTGATACCTTTTCGATTGTAAATAAACGACTCTGGAGTTTCACTAATAAGTTTTGAGACTTCACAAGTTCAGACTCTAACTGTTACAGACTGTAACAGGTTTTAATACTCCAAGAAAATGTTCCTAAATACGATGTTTTTTCGATCCTCCATTCGTGCGAATTAGGAGTTTTCCATTCAGAAGGCGTCGGCTTGGAGTGCATTGCATCTAGAAACCCTAGGGAATAAGCCGACAGTAGTGCATGTATCTATTGCTCAAAGCATTCACTACGATGAATTGAAATAGAGTCTTATACTTAAATGCCTTGCGTTTTTGTTGTTTCCTTCTCAAATTTTATAAATAAGTATTCGCTCTGTGTATCTCACTTGCATTCCCTTGGCTTATTCTATTCCTACATTGCTTACCTATTTATCAAATAATTTGAATATGTTTACGATTTATTGATATTTTCATAAAGATGTTTAAATCGATTCTACCACGAGACATTAAAAATCATATTTCCCTCGTCCTGATTCCTCAGCATAACGTTTAGCAGTGACCCCTTAAAGTAGTTAAATAAAATAAATAAAAAAAACTACACTATGCTTAGGGATGATTTTTCAATCACCAGAGAAATTTTATTAGAGGAATAAAATTGGCGATTGACAGTTTTTGGATGAAACAACTGTCAAAATTTCAAACTTACTCCGACATACGAATAAAGTTATAAAAAATCAGCCCTTAGTTAACTTTATATTGAACATCTATTCGACTAAAAGTCGTTAAACTAAGAACAATGTTAATATATGGCATGCTTGAGTGAAATAAAGATGAGTATCAGTGGTACTTCGTTCCAGGAATAGCTCTTTGTTTCTAAGATAAAAGGTACTTCGTGAACTAATCCCGTACATATCCCTCTGGTATACGACTAAAGCCGTTTAGCTACACACTGTTTGAACTTTCATTTGCTATCAAGAGTAGTTTTTATTAGAATTGTAGGACTGGTGACATTGGTAGTGTAATTATTTGGTTTGAATTCTGCGTTAGGTTGGACAAATAATTTGTTCAAGATTTATTTCTAAATGATGGCATAAACATGTAACTTTAATATAGTAATTGAATATTTTCTCCATTGATATATAAAAAACACAACATGCGCGTCTGTGACTCAAGGACGTCCTACAAAAATGGAAACAAATAGTCAATTAAAAAAGTCTCGCATATTAAGAACAGCTTTATGCAATGCGGAGAGGTTGAATAAGCAAAACTCACCTCGTGTTGTAATTAAAGATAAGGATTAGGTTAGGTATATCGATAACTCCCTCACATAATTTATTTACAACGCGATATAAAGGTAAAGCCGCGCTCGTCGCGGTTGGTCCGTGGATGGGTGACCATTTGTAAGATATCGAGACCCATCCGTGCCTCGGAAAGCACGCTAAAGGTCATAGCCCACTTACACGACTCTGCTCCCGCCCGGCAAAAGAATATAATTTAAATATGGGCTTTAAATATTGCTCTTTAGATATATTTTACATTAGCATCATAAATTAGCAGACAGTTAGCTGTCAGCGAGCTTACCGCCGTCAGACTGCTCGGTAGTTGACGCCTCGCTGGCCGCACGTTGTAGATGAGCGGTCGGTGCGGTGTCCGCGCGCTCACGGCTAGCAGTCGCCGCGCCGAGTTGCTTTAATGGAAACCGATCGCGAACTGTGTCTATCGCGAAAAGCGAGAGCGGTCGGCGGGTGGATAGCTGGCCGTCTGCTAGCTGTCGCCGCGTGGACTACGAGCAGCCGTCTTAGTTTAGGGCGGTGTTGGGTGGGAGCGGTGTTGGAGCAGAGTCGTTTAAGTGTGCTATGACCTTAAGCCGTTGATCCCTACTGTCTTACTGTGACCTTTGATAGTCGTTAAGTAATTATAATTCTGACAAGCAGTCTTACTATGGAATACAGTATTGTAGTCGCTCCATGTAAAATACGGTATTCAGCTAAAGTCGGTAAAGCTGGCGGCCGACCCTAACATAGTTTGGGAAAAAGGCTAGGCAGAAGCTAGCTAGTTTTTTCAAGCTAATTATGTTGGGGTCGGCTTGCAGTCTTACCGGATTTAGCTGAATACCGTATTTTACCTGGAGCAACTGTTGACAATTTTGTACTAGGCATGTTGGAAGCAGAGAGCCTTAAATCTCAATGCCCCAATAAAAAAGGTGTAGGGATCCTGGGTGATTAATTTATACTATAACTTCAAAATTTAGCCAAAACTATTAAAACAAATTCATAAACCAGTTTATTTGACGCCACTTAAAACCATTTAACTGAGCCACAATGAGTTCATATTCGAGTGGTTTATCATAATACACTGAAATCTACACAACAATCACATTTATTGCTTATTCGGTGCGATATTGCGTTATTGATAAACCAATTTCATTACTCACGTATGAAATATAACATGAACCTATTTTTGGGTTATGAGAACTAAGTTTAGGTACGTGAACGTTTTTTATTTATTTTCGTTTAAACGACTATTTTGTACGTTTTTTACACCGTTGTAGGTGACTGGGTCAACGGATTAACATATAAAATTATTATAAGAACAGCTGTAACTTTAATGTTTTGACGCAGTTTCGTGTTTGGAATAGGCGCGCCATCTTGTTTTTTTATTGTGTTATTGAACGCGTTTCGTTGTAATTAATTTTACAAATATATTTTCTATGTAAAGTGTTTATTATTATTGTAAATACATGTTTTTTTTATGTAATGCCTGATATAAATGATTATTTTCATAAAATTTTTGTTTTTTATTTCAACACATTCATAGCAACTTTTAAAATTGCACAGTTTTGTAATAATATAGAATGATAGTCGGGTTGCCAATAAGTATAGGTTGTTCGGTATTGTGACTTGGGAAGTAACCTTTTTAGTTACACCTGTTAACTGACTGACAGTGATTTCTTCTGCCGAGTTTTTTTTCCTAGTTTTTTAGTCATGCCGTGACTGTAGATGCTAGTTCAAAAGTTTTGAAAGATGCAAAACGATGGTACTACATCAAAGCGGCGGTAGCCTAATGGCTATACCTACAAATTATACATTGCATTGCACTAGCGCACCTTTCCTTCTAACACTAGATAGTAGATAGGTCAGTGCTACTGCAGGTAATTGAACGAAATGCCAGCATCGCAGTGTAGAGATGTTTGTGGAATGCCCCGGCGTGCCCCGGCCGGCCCCGGTGACGGAATGGTGTGCTCACGTAGGTATTGTTCCAACTGGATATTGTATTGGTTCTAAAGTAGTTCACTAGCAGATACTAGTGTTCATTGCAATGTTGTCTCAACGGGTTCAACGGGTGGATTTTTGTACGCTTCTACAGAAAAATATACAGCAAGTTTTAAAAGGAGTGCGTATGTTCTACGAGGTAATCAGGTGCTTAAAACTGAACCACTTTCCCCAGGGAACATAGGTCGAACTCTTAAAATGGAAAATATAATTTTCATACAAAGTGACAGGTCACGTGACTTATGTTTGTATGAAAAGTTGATTTTAATTTGAAGATTTCGACCTATGTTCCTTGGGGCAAGTGGTTCAGTTTTAAGCACCTGATTACCTCGTAGAACATACGCACTCCTTTTAAAACTTGCTGTATATTTTTCTGTAGAAGCGTACAAAAATCCACCCGTTGAACCCGTTCCCGTTTATGCACGTGATTGTCTCGTAAGATATGCGCATTCTTTTTAAAATAATCCTGTATAAGTAGGTATGTGTCTTTTTTTTATTTTAATTTTAGTCGTTGATTTATGGAGGAATAAATTGGGTTGAGAAGGTAAGATAGGCAGACGCTCCATGTCAAGTAAGGTATTCAGCTAAATCCGGTAAGACTGGAAGCCGACCCCACATAGTTTGGGAAAAAGCTAGGCAGATGACAAACTATGGGGAATAATCTGATATTTGGTCTGATCTGATGCCGTTATGTACATAGCTGGTGCCATGTGTAACCAAACCAAATGGTCGAATAGTCAATACCAGCCAGTATTACATAATTTATTAAAATAAACATCGAACCGACGTCATTACTGAAGCCCAACTGTTCGCAGACGAGGTACAATAAACCTCTCGCCCGATCTAAAGGTAAATTGAAAAAGGGGTCTTGTATTCATTTCAATATTGTATTATTTTATATTGAAATCTACCTTTTAACGATAGCAATATAATATAATTATATTACTACCATTTGAATGTAAGAAATTGCTTCTAGTTTAGAACTGTGATTTAAAACATTGATTTCTAATATTGTAATGATTGCAAAGGATTTTATTTTTCATATTTGCATTCAACGGAATACCATACCATTATTATTTCATACTAAATTTATAAAAAGAAAAACCTAGGTAGGTACATATTTTACTTGTGTGTGTAAGAGCTTTATGTCTATTTTATGCATTACACACTAACCTTTGGAATTAAAAAATCCAAAAAACGTAACACAAAATACCTTGATAATAAATCTGACTCCAGTCGAAAGCAAGTCCACATAATTTAAGCAATAAATAACGAAGAAAACACTAATTGTATTGTACTAATCATAACAAAACATAGTTTCATTACCATAAAATGCCATAACAATACTGCCAAAAGTCTTGGCGTTATGCCAACAACGCCCCATAGCTACCACGGCCCATGGTCACTAGTCACAAAGTTACATAGAAATAAATAATAATACAGTTGATTGGCTAAGTACACTTTCGTAACATGTGTTTAGGACGTAGGAGGTAGATTTGACTGCACGGATAGCTGAGTGGTATATGGGTCACCACCCTAATTACCACTGTGTGCGACGTGCTGCGGGTTCGATCCCCGCATGGGACAAGCATGTGTGATCCACAAGTGCTTGTTCCAAGTCTGGGTGTTCTTTGTGCATGTGATTTGAATGTTCGACATCATTATATATTACAAGGACAAGGAAAAGTCATTTTTAATTAAATTGTAAAAAATATGGACTTTGTACGGAAGTTACGGTGAGCAAATCCGACTCGCACTTGCTAGGTTATTTATATTCAATATCATTACTAGCTGGCAGTAGATAGTACCTTCAAATAAATACCCATGTATCGCAAACCTTTTTTAATTATTGTGATACACATATCCGGGAAATGGGGAAATAACATAACGAAAATATACATATACCTAGGTTCCAAATCCTTATACCTTCTGCAGAACACCTTAATCATTCTGCCTAGAACATTAGTTAGCAGAAATAACTAATGTTATTACGTCGCCGTACCAGTTAGCGAAAACAATCAAATTACAAACAAGTTCTGTTAGCACTTAACTTGAGCTTAATGGACGATTTTAGTTCAGTTTCTAATCCTGTTAGTTTATTTAGGTATTTGTGAGAACACACGCTATTTATGTTCTGTTGTATTCGTTCGTTCGCAATATAGACGGTTATGAAACCATTTATCTATCATTATTTATAACCTGCACTAGCTGACCCGGCAAAAGTTGTTCTGCCATATTAAACAATCTGGAGAGGACCACCTGACACCTATGGGTATGAAAAAATAGATGTTGTCCAATTTGCAGACTTAACCGATATACACACAAAATTTCATACAAATCACTCCAGCCGTTGCGTAGGAGTTTGGTAATAAACATGCGACACGAGAATTTTATATAGGTATTAGATTTGTTTAGCATACAAGCTACCACCGCATCTCTAAGTTTCATGAGATTTTTGTTGTACGCGGAACTCTAATTATATTTCTAAAATAATATCCTATTTTCCTCATAATATAGACCATGCACCATGTAAGTATACCATAATATGACCATGTACACAAAGATTTCTGTCAATCCTAGTGGTAGTCACAGAACTAGTAGCGCGTTTTTAAACAACAAAAAATATCTTTCGCTTTAGTATATTACCTACAATGTAATTCTATAAGTATCTGAACGGATATTACTTTCGTTTATCAAATTTCTTTGCAAGCACAGATCAAAACATGGACCAGAATAAAAGACAGAGTCGAATCATGACAATATGACGTTTACGCTACAAGCAATTGTATAAAAATAATAAATGCTGATATTTTTATAATTAATATTAAAAAAAAACAAATAGACAATAGAATACAAATAACCAAATTCTTTCTCTGTAGCCGGACGCTATTCCTTTTATAGATAGGGGTTTACCTACCGTAGGTAATTCATGGTAGGTATATTTGTGTATCGTAAATTCACCTAAGTACTGAAATATTGAGTATAGGCATGATAATGGAAACTATCTAGATCACTAGCTAGGTCTGGGACTCAACTTTGAGCTCAGGTATTAATAACTTTGCTTTTAGCAACATACCTACACGCATAGCAATATTTCAAACTACAAATTCAAATAATACAAGCTGAAAACGTATTTATTTTAAATTCGGAATCGTAACTTTTGATCATTCGTCAACGGTTGTAAAGAGAACACAGAATCAATTCCAATTTTAAATTTAAAACCGATAATTCCATGACCGTTACTTGTTAACGATATTGATTTACGGATTCTATTGTGGGTTGAGGCACAATAGCAGATTGTTGCGGGCTTTTAAAACTAACGAACTGTTTGTTGTGTTGAATGCAAAGCGGAGCGAAGTTAAACAAGTGTCGACACTGTGTACATTGGGATGCTTTTAGGAAAGTTTTGACACTATAACACAAACATTGCACGGACGATCACATTATCGAGCTGGTTTGAACCAAACTTGACTTAAACGCTAAATATTGAATTTTCGCTCGGTAAGCCACGTTTCATAACACCAGGGAATTTTAATATCCGACCACACGTAGTCTCGTAAAGGATTTGCTTTTAGCGAAATTCAGAAGATATTAGGATTAACTTCTAGAGTATTTTAAGAGCATTTCTCGTTGGTTCGTATGAAAATAGAATGGCAAATAATAAAGTGAAAAAAAACCAGACAAGTGCAAGTGTTAAGACAAGTGTTAGACTAGCCCACCAAGGGTTATGTTCCGTAAAAAGCCAATATTTTTTAGTTTTAATGACAAATGCATAGTTTTTAGAGTTTTTTACTATACTGGTAGTATAATATTACTCGAAAAATTACTTAGGTCTAGGTCAACGGGAATTACCTTCTTTTAATGTTGATTCCCTTGAGATTATAAGTTTGTTTTTTACAGCTTCAAGATACTGTACACTTAAATATATGGTTTTTAACTCGACACCTACATGCGTTTTCGACAAAGGCTCTTGACAAACAAACGTACGGATGAACGGACAGACGGACGAATGGAGGGGCGGACAGATATTTTTCTCCTTTTGAGGTACGGAATCCTAAAATTAAATCTAAACTCTTCACTATTACTTTCAAGCAAAAAACATCTATAAACATAAATATCAGAACGTATTTTTACACATTTACGTCCAATGAAACTGCCAAGAGAACACAATTAAATAAATCTTTGTGTTTAGACTAGATGTCGTTAAAACCGTATTTATTCGTATCGGGAAAAGCCAATGGTCTGTAAATAGGCCAAGTTCACTTGCTATTACAGATACATGGATACATAGTTGGTACACACAGAAAACAAGACAGTTACCTATTCACACAAGTAAACAAGTATGTGTGAACAACGGGATTATTATAATATAGGAAGAAAAAAGAAAGAACGAGCATGTAGTCGCGTGTAAAGTGTTTAAAATAATAACTTAGTATCTAGATTGTTTTATTGAATTCTATTGGTATTCGTGTAGCTTTTAACGTGTTCCACGGCTATTGATTAAAAATACATAAGACCTCGATGAAATATATAAGAAATCCATCTAAAAGTATTAGCCTGAAACACAAACTCTTTTTCTTTAATTGTGATTCCAATATTAACATGTTGACTGTTAACATCTATCTCTTAATACAATATGAAGTTTGAGTTTCAATTTATCCTAAGTATCGCTTCCATCGACCTCTTCCAATTATAAGGACTGAATAATGATCCAATCATTCCGATCCAATTAACAGTTTACAAATGATACCCTAATAAAAAATACCAAATTTTCTGTAAGAATTTTAGACATTATTTATATTCGAATACTTTTCCAACTGTGACATTTTGTGAGTCTTAAATTAATCAGAGTGAAATGTTTAAGAAGTAAACAATAAAAGAAATAAGAAAACACTTGGAAAGAAAACAGATTGTAAATAACGGGTGGAATCTTATTGGACACTTATCACCCTCGCATCGCATTAACGGTACCTTACTTAGAAAAGAGAAAAAGAATAATTAGATAAACATATAAGGAACCAAGGGAAAGTAACGAACAGAGGTGTACAAATCAAATCACCTTCCCTGCTGCTGTATTATTTATCCCAGACAACTCCTGTAGACTCCTGTAGACTCCTGTAGGCAGCGGTAGTAGCGCTGGAATGTACTCTATATAATTATGAATTTACGTCTTCAAAACTTTTAAGTTGAGTTTTGACAATATCACAGTTTCAGCAAGCAATTTAAACTTGCAACACTCTTTAAAATTATGTAAACCCTTTCACTGTCCCGTGAGTCACATGAATATTTCCATTGTTTAACTATTGTGTCTTCTGACGGTACAGGGAAGGTGTTAAAATTTGAATCGTAGCATAAAAACTTTAATTGTTTATCTAAATAGTAAGTACATTTATTCATTCGGTCGTTTTGTTCAATAGAATATTCATTTAAGTGCTCAGAATGCATGTTTCATCACTACATAGGTCAAACTAAGTCACTTCCGTTGTCTGTCACTATGCAATCGTGGATCTACGCAACGGATTTTGATGCGATTTTTTTAATAGATAGAGTGATTCAAGAGGAACTTTTATAATTACAATAAAATGTTTACTATAGTAATAAAGATTACTTATACGTTCTACCATTTGCTAATGATGTTAAGTATCTCCAGTCAAAAACCCTCTGAACAATAATTAGATTCGGAGAAAGATCTACATTACAGAGCAGCTCTTTTAATTGAGTGTAATTTCTAAACGAGTGAAATATGATAGAAATCGCATAACGTCATTATGCATAAAACATTTAATACTGACACATTATCCTTTGCCCAGCAGTGGGAAAGTATAGGCTAAGGAAAAAAAAATGTTAAAAATACTGACGCGTCAATCAGTTTGATACCACCGTTAAGTATCGCACTGTCTGTAACTTTCAGGTGAGAAATAGCGACAGTCAGAAGTACATCTTAAAGTTAATTTACGTTTCAGTATTCAGGGATTAGTCTGGCCATTTCCATACATCGATCAGCGTTGACGCTTGTAGAAATGTCACTTGGCTAGGCTGAGATCCAATCATTAGCTACTCCGAACACAGTGTCAATTTAGCAGTCATTTCGTACCTACCTGGGCACCTACCTACATACAAAAATACAAGGATGGGATGCCAAAATGTTAAGGATTTTGTTTTAGGTAAGTATATCTTGTAACCGGACACAATAAAATATAATTTAAAACGTAATAACAATATAAAACACAATCCATACTAATATTATAAACGACTGAATGTCTGTTACGCTTTCGTACTTCTTTTTTGAAATTCGCACGCGAAGTCACATTTAAAAGCTAGTCTTGAATAAACATAAAGCAGGTACTGCAGTTGGTTCCAAAACTATGTAATATTTTAATACAATCCCAGTGATACCGGGATTAAATGTGTAGTAAGGTGAGCACTGTGAGAGCTTGGGAACAAATACAAAGCGTAAGTACTTAAAATAACTACGTGGGTAACACCTATCTCGGCAGTTTATTTTAATAAGAACGTTAAATGTGATATACTTAGAGTTGCTTTTACAATGCTCTGGTTACGTGAGCTGGATTGTTCTTGCTTGGTTACTTGGTGATTTGGGGTTAAAAATACAGTGTTTGTACAATTGCAATCTAGGGTTAATGAAGAACTCAAAGGATTATATGTATATAGAGAAAAATGTAATATACCATCCATACCAACTAGAGATAGTTCCGCAATATATTTCAATTGCAAGTCTAAAATAGACTTCATTAATTTTCAAAATTACCTCAACTGTTTCCGTATACCTTTATGTGGGAATGCTAACAATATTTGAAATTCACAACAAGTTGTTGGTCCGAAACTTTCTCCTAAAACACGATGTTGGTTATAACCGTACCTTATTGTATATGAAAGTAAACTGTGTTTTGTAAAGGTTAGATTTTATGTAAATTTTCAATATTTATGTAATTTATTCACAGGTAAATGCTAAGCAAAAAAAATATAACTAAGATAAAACTTATAATAATATAAATAAAACTATGTAAT
Source organism: Plusia festucae (assembly GCA_950381575.1). Classification (NCBI taxonomy): domain Eukaryota; kingdom Metazoa; phylum Arthropoda; class Insecta; order Lepidoptera; family Noctuidae; genus Plusia; species Plusia festucae. The sequence goes on from OX494447.1 coordinate 4,162,071, forward strand.
GCTTTCTGAGGTTAACGCAAATGTTAGACATTAAGATAAAACTACTTTTTTATACGGATTCTGTCGCGAAATAGAAAAAATATATTATTTTATTAGATAGGTTTATTATTACTAGTACCTTTATTATTACTAGATTATAATTGTTTATAGGTTTGGACACATTAATAAGACATAATGTCTAAAACCCCGTTTTTTTGATCCCGAGTTATGTCAGCGGTTAAAATATGTACTAACTAATGGTTTCAAACTTCGGTAGAACGCGTTTATTCATCAATTTTTATTGTAACAAATGGTTAAATAATGTTAACTTATTTGACCATTTGATAGACAAGCAGTTGATGAAAAAAAAACGCGTTTTACCGAAATTAACCATTAGATAAATATTTACGCATACGCTAAATATTTAATTATTGGTTAACTCATGATAAAAATAACTGGGCTTAGACTTGGACTTAATTTTAGACTAAAGATATTTAGGTGACCTTATAAATGTTGTTTCAAGATAACTACAAAAAAGGATAATGCTCAAAAATATATGGAGCAAAAACCCAGAATCGATTAAAACGATTTATGTGTGGCAAGGTAGAGTATACATACTGTATCCCAAATCCAATAATAGTTTTCTATTAAACCATCACCAAGTGCCTAATAAAAAAATCGTAACTGATTGACTAAACTTTTAAAAATCTATGATATTTAAAGCGGTTTTACAAACAATATTGTGACGAATTGTGCGTAATAATGAGAGAGATTTGAGAGTAAAGAACATAATACGTATCTACTGATTATATATATCGGCGCAAATACTTAGTAGTCTAATTAATAATTAATGTTTTAACATTTAGTGAAATAAAATAAGAAATTACTTTGTAAACTAAACAACACGTGCGTCGCCACGTGCATTGAGTCACGTGTTGTCTACTATAAATAGAGGCGACGGAACGAGTTATGATTCATTCTTATTCGAGCTGTCGTAGCGATCGGACCTCCTCAGTAAGTCGAAGAATAAATTGAAGAAAGCATTTACTGTGTTTATTTTGATTATCCAAGATGAGCAGCAACCCTGACCAGGATATTGGTGATGTCAGCAATGCTGACGTCACGTTTTTAAAAACAACCACGAGGACCCTCCCTCGTCATCAGAAGTGGGATCGGAACAAGCTCTGATCCCAACCACTTCCTCTGCAGCTTCGGTTCAACCTGTCACGTCTGGATAACACAGGGCAGTACCAGGCTGATAAGCCCTGCCTCATTGAACGTTTCACACTCGTTAGTTGGTGCGAACAACTTCGACGCCATGCAGTCTACCGCGACGGGAATACCCGCAGGCATGACGCATACATCAAATCGCAATGCCAACTGCTCCGAAAATACCAGCTTACGCAGGGATGCCAATCACGTCAATGGCATCCACCTCGTGTAATCAAGGGAGCCTATATGATGGAGATGATGCAGAGAATGTCCGAATGGTTGTTTTCTCCTCCAGAACCGCGGATCAGGATCAAAGACATCTATCTACCATCGTTCGATCCGGACAGTCATGTTGGAGTCCGGGAATGGTACCAGCATATCGATAAAACAGCTGCTAACTACAAACTTAACGACCTGGACCTACGCACTACGGTGTGTGGATTACTGAAGGGGCGTGCTAAGATGTGGATCGATGATTGGTTGGTGGCTATATCCTCATGGGAAGAGTTTCGCGAAGAGTTGATCACTACATTTGAGCCCGAGAATAGATACTCCCGTGATATACTACAGTTAGGATAGAAATACTATTCTTCGTGATTCCTGATCATGAGATTTCAGCTGACGTATTAATTGGTATGAATTTGATCCATGGTACCAACTTAAGCATGGTGAAAACAACAGATGGAACCACACTGATGCATCAGCAAATGGTTCATCATATAACGACAAAAAGCATCGCCTTTGACAAATTAGACTGCGATCTGACGATTGCTGAAGAACTAAACCAGTTACACACGTTACTGGTCAAATATGAGCACCTATTTATTCGAGGATATCCAAAAGTTAATACTGGAGGGCTCGAAATAAGACTGAAAAATGCAGACAAAAAGGTGGTCGGCAGAGGACGCTCCCGACCCGGTGCCATCCACATCACAAGCTGGCCAGCCAGTTCAAATAGCTCACGACGACGAAAACTTATCATCGGATTAAAACCAGGCGAGTTAAAAATAATTATTTTCATGATATTTACAACCCTAGTATCTATAATAACAATCTACGAGAAATCGACGAGACCCTCCGAGAAATCGACGAGAACCTCCGAGAAATCGACGAGAACCTCCGAGAAATCGACGAGAACCTCCGAGAAATCTACGAGAAACTCCGAGAACCTCTAACAACCCTTAAACTAACTTTATCTTACCAGACTAACTACCATCACACCTTTCATAAGTCTTCGAGAATCTTCGAGAACCTTCGAGAATCATAAGTCTGAGCTAAACCATGTGTTACCCTTGAGCTAACTGCGGTTCCTTGATGCATCCACAAGTGAACCCTGAGATACCGTAGAGACGCCTTGTGGAACCATGGGTAGACAAGTATACACCACAGATTCTAACAAGGCAGGGCACGAGGGACGTCCTTACAACACCCTAGTATCTATAATAACAATCTACGAGAATAAAAGGTCTGGAGAGTGATACCTCTGAGCTATACCATGTGTTACCCTTGAGCTAACTACGGGTCCTTGATGCATCCACAAGAGAACCCTGAGATACCGTAGGGACGCCTTGTGGAGCCATGGGTAGACAAGTATACACCACAGATTCTAACGTAACAAGGCAGGGCACGGGGGACGTCTTTGTGTACTGTCCTTACAACAATAATCATAATAATAATAAGCAACATGTTGCTTACGGATACCTAGTTCAAAGGAAATCATTTTTTCAGGCATCAAACCTCACAAAGCAGGCAGACGCAGAGCACGCGCCGCCTGTCAGGATGGCCGGGTCGGCGGAAATTGAACAATCTCCACCATCTGAGATGGCCGGAGAACCTTTGCCAAGTACATCACGCGCTGAACCAGGTGAACAACAAGCACAAGATCAAAACGAGGAAGATCAACCAGCTGACCAAGATGCAGACTGATAAACATATATTGAAAAAAGATGAGAAAAAAAAAAAAAAAAAAAAAAAAACAAAAAAAAAAAAAGACGAAGATGAGGCTGGTGCAGAGCGCGCACCGCCTGTCAGAATGGCCGTATCGGCGCAAATACTTAGTAGTCTAATTAATAATTAATGTTTTAACATTTAGTGAAATAAAATAAGAAATTACTTTGTAAACTAAACAACACGTGCGTCGCCACGTGCATTGAGTCACGTGTTGTCTACTATAAATAGAGGCGACGGAACGAGTTATGATTCATTCTTATTCGAGCTGTCGTAGCGATCGGACCTCCTCAGTAAGTCGAAGAATAAATTGAAGAAAGCATTTACTGTGTTTATTTTGATTATCCAAGATGAGCAGCAACCCTGACCAGGATATTGGTGATGTCAGCAATGCTGACGTCACGTTTTTAAAAACAACCACGAGGACCCTCCCTCGTCATATATAATATGTATATAAATATTATTTATATACATATAAAAGTGATTGCGGATTATTATATGGCTATTAAGTTAATAAATGAAAATAACTGAATATATGCTACGTTCTTTTATTGATTTTAATAATGTTACATATTTTCTAAATCTAGGAGAACGCTATAAAAAAAAGCCGCTGGCTGGTGAAGCCCTTCGTGTCTTGCAAATGCAAGGTAGTATAACATGCTTATTATATGGGCACAACTGCCTAAAGTTCGACGACCATGAATGCATTAACAAACCGTATTCTACAATTGCGTCTTTGCTGTTGTGACCCGGTGTATACAGGATGTATGTAAAGTACGTTCTGGATCGAACATGCCGCGACGGTATGCGTCCTCTTAATAAATTTTTCTCACCTAAGTCACCAATATTAATATCATGAGGATGTCGGTACACTTCTATTTCGTAAGTACCGTTCTCTCTTACATGCTCCCAACAGTACGACCTTGCTATCTTTAAATGGTAGGTGCCTGCAGCGAACAAAATCAATTCGTGGTATGAAAATCTTGTAGGTTTGGGGGGTTTGCTTGTAATCTCTCAAACGACAAAAGTGGCAAAACAATAAACCAGTTATTCAACGCGCCTTGCTACACAGAATTGTTATACGCTGCTGGCCTGTTTGGTTATGGTTTTAGGCGAAAGGAATAGCGTATTTATGACCTCTTACTTAAGGTCTATTTTGTTGTTCATAAATGGTTTTAATCGACTCTGGGTTTTTTTTGGGCATCCTTCTTTAGACATACAAATTTAATGTAAAATTATTACCTAAACTCGAGTTACGCAGTGCTAATTTATCTAAGTGAGTCTTAATAGCCAGAAAAATGTTCTGGCGTACAAACAAAAAGTTATTTTAATTTGTCTAGGTAGTGCACACTGACAAATTGGCGCCCACCGTGGGACCGCTACCCGACTCCTATAAAATATTACTGACACTCATAATTTCTACAAACCCCAGTTCTTTCTATTTTACATTTTTTAACTCGACTTTTAGGTTATATTTTCTTGAAATAAAATTATTTAACGGATTCTGGAGTTTTATATATTCGAGTAAAATTCAGAAGTTAGTTTATTTTCTAATATTTTTTACTTTTTAACGAACCTTGAAAATTATACAATCCTGAATAAGTAATAAGGGACCTCAAGACTAAGTTTATTTAACATTATTGTTTGTACACATATTAAAATAACACAGTAAAAAAATATATAGGTTTAAATTGGAAACGTCGGGAACTAAAATCAAATTAAACGACAAATAAAAACCGCATTTAATCCGTATATAAAGTAGTTTTATTTCAATTTCAATCGCGTGAATCTCGGAACAAAATATATAACTTAGTTTTCCGAGGTTTACGCTTTGTTTTGTTACGTTTTTCCAATAAAAAACTTAGCCCGGCATCTAACTATTTTCCAAATTACCGGCCAACTCCTCAATAGTCTAAAAGCCATTATTAATTCAACGCCTACCGTCAAACAATCCAATAAACCGACCTAACAAACGAAACAACATTAAAAAGAAACGAAGATATTCGCCGGTCCCGATAGCCGAATTTACATAATACTTCTGTTTGCAAATCGCGGCTCCATGGACCAGTAATTGGGGTGTTTGAGGGTAGTTCCGACCGCAAGTTCGCCGTTCTGTGTTCCAATGATAGACAGAGAAAGCAATATAGATTGAAGCACCATCTCTTTTTACAACCGTTTCATGATGGTGTTAAAATGACATTAAGGCGCGTTTACATAAAAATTATGTACATGCCCTGATTTCGTTCGTATGTTGTGGTGTCCTAGCGGTTCAATGAGTGGATTTTTGTGCATAAGATTGTAGGTTCGAACCCACTACATGCCAGTACAATGTGATTTTTTCAAAGTAATAATTATGTACTTTCTTAATCATAAGAACATAATTATCGGTGGAGGAAAACATCGTGCAGAAAACTGGTTTCCTAAAATCGGAATCTGAAATCGTCAACGTGGTGATAGGTGCTCGTTCCTTCTCTATATGGGAAGAGGCCTGCGCCTAGCACTGTTAATTATGAAAATCTAGTTCAAGTAGTCTCTGAAAGCGCTTTAGGAAGGTGTTTTAAATTAAAGGTGTTGCCCTGACACTTTTATATCTAGGCGTATAAAGTTCTATCTGGTAAAGCAAGGAAGTCTTTTTTAAGGTAGGTACATGCGGCAGGATCACCATAACGCCAGATTGGCTGATAGGCGGATGCGCAAGAGGCTTGCTATTCTGATGCTAACCGTGCACGTGTACCTGATAACAATTGAATATAGTAATATACGTAGAGTAAACAACATCAACTCTTAAGGCCGAATACTGAAACAACTATCAGTTTAAAGCTGCCGTTAAGTCTCATGCTGTCTCTGTCAATTTAAGGTGTGAAGTAACGACAGATAGACATTTAAGAACGTCTTTAAGTTAACTAGTGTTTCAGGGGGGTTCCGGGGTTAATCCGGAGATTTTTAAATGCGACTCTAGATGTACCTACTCTAAGGCCGCTTTATCTTGGCGAGCCTATAAAGCGATACAAGATACTAGGTCATCTCTTCTTCACCTACCATTTATGTGTACTTGCAATTTGCGAAATCTGTCTTGTATTTCTTTTCAGACTCGACAAGATTCGCCAGCCGTACTGTATGCCTGTGTCGGGCTCGTGTGAACGCAGCTTAATCTCCCAGTTTATTCGGGACCGTCACGCGACGTGGACGTATTGGTCGACTAAATTTATTGACATTGCCGCTAAATGCATTTAAAAGTTGTATCGAATGTTTGCTAAAGCATTAGGGGTTGCTAATGGTTTTTTGTTAACAGTTGAAGGTTTAATTAAAATATTTTTAGAGTAAGCTTGTGACGTAATAATTAGGTATGCATGTATAATCCTTAAAACCGTTGCTTAAAACCACAAATATTATTCCAAAAATATTATTGCACGGATAGCCGAGTGGTATAGGTCACCACGCTAACTACCACTGTGCGCGACGTGCTGCGGGTTCGATCCCCGCATGGGACAAGCATTTGTGTGATCCACAGATACTTGTTCCAAGTCTGAGTGTTCTTTGTGCATGTGATTTGAATGTTTGTGAAACCCCCGCGACACAAGGATTAAATTCCATAGAGCGGGCGACGTTTATTAAAAAAAAAAAAATACTGATATATCCATAAACTATCTGATAAAGCGAATGCGTGAATATTGTAGAAACAAGAAATCCGATTGCTGAATTGTTTATATTAACAACGCCATCGTAAATCCCCTCAAGTCAACCTCGAAATAAAAAAGATTATAATCTCTATCGTTCTGAATAAAACCATTCTCGTTTGACGAGGAATAAGGAAAATATCTGTTTATTCTGTTGAAGATTCTTTGGGGCATTGATAATCCTTGAGTCAACTTTGGATAATAATGATCAATTTGTAGATTTTTTTTGTATTGTAACCTTATATGTTATGTCCACAGTATATTTATATTTATATGTATTATCTACCCATTGTAAGCTATTAAATTCTAAGTGAGTAATAATTCTAGCAGCATCAACCAACAAAAAAGTAATCCTATTTCGTTACATAATTATAATAACTTCCGTGAGACGAATTCATAATTATTTAAGGATTCAACGGTTAACTCACGCGCATTCTCGGGATCGCCCGACTAGTTTCAGACTCAATAGGAGTCCTTAATCATGAGCTGACGCGGCGGCGGCGGTGTCGCGAGTCGAAGATTTCGTTACAGGTAAGTAAAATGTCTTGTTATGTTCCTAGGTAAAGATCGTCTTCATTGATTAGGTAGACACATCTGCCCGATTCACATAAAGGCTTACTTTTTTTTAAATAGTGACCTTATTGTATACGCTATTCATTATAAAACCGAGAAACCAATATTCAATTGAATAATTCTACTTTTTAAGCGGATTTTATCGCCGTAGTCTACCCGTGACGGCTGTGACTGTAACACCTGCAAAGGTGTTGAAACGTCGGGAACTAAAAAAAAATTATAAATGGCGATAGAATACCTACGTTTAAAAATTAGTTTTATTTCAATGTCTAACACTCGCGTTATCCTTAGAGAACATTGTTTTTTTCCTTTCTAATTTATTGTTTCATTTTATACTTTGTGAAACATTGTCTTTTGCAAGAAATAAACGATATCTTTATCTACAATCCTTATGGCAACTAATGACCTTCCCCATCAGACAATGCCGCACTTACTGGAGTGTCCAAAGTGTCCGGACACCTGCACTTTGGAAGATTTGAATCGGGCCAGTGACGCCGCAGTTAATGTGGCCAACTATTGGGCGCATCAAATTTAAATACTTTTTGAAAAAAGTGTACCATCGACTCGAAAAGAAGAAGAAAAATGGCAACTAATGAAAGTTCATGCCATATGAATTTGTTGCATTGCGCTGCGAACGCGAACATTTCTGTACTCATTGACCTAATTTTAAACCGAAACTTAATTAGTCGAAATTCGTTTAAAGCAAATTTTGTTACACTAAAGAAATATCCAACTAGCTTAAAATTTTACTTTTCTGTTTTTAGCCGGAAATTTTACATAATTTACGTTACATTTTTAATTTTTGGTAGTAACTTTTTTATCGGGAATTTTATTTAAGGCAGTGCCACGATTCTATTTCCATAGGTTATTTTAAAAAAAAATAAGAAACACGATTACTTTCAATCAAAGATTCAGCAACAGTCGCAATCTACAGTATATTGTGTAAATTAAAAATATACTGAATATACAAGATTTAATATAAAATAAAATAAATCAACGCTAAAAATAACAAATCTAATTACAACACTATTCCACAAGCTAAAATCACGAGTCTCATTCCAGAGACGTCCACAAATAATTTGAATGCACCCTAATTGCGTGTTTGACATCGCTACCGACGTGTCGCCGACACTCCGGACACTGGCGACACTCAGGATTCCCGCGGAAATTCAAATAATTCGAGCCCTCCATTCGGTTAATTGGGACCGTAAAGTTGGGCAAAGGAAATTTGTTGTCTGCCGATTTTGTTTCAAGTAAATGAGGTACGATTTTTGAAATACGAAATAAATGAAACGTCTTTTGTTTTTGGTCAAACTTTAGGTATGTCCTTGGTATTGTAGCAATGTCGTGTTGGGAAAAAATAAAAGATTGTTTTTAACAAAAATACATGCATTCTTATGTACATGTCTATAATTGTTAAATTCTACATGTAGTAATTTATCCTAAGCATACAAAATATCCTTAAAGGTTATAAGACCCAATGCGATATTATTGAAAGCTTAAAATTTCAATAGTAGTTTTTACCATAGCAAATTCTATGGGTAGGTAGCTATTCTTTACTATTTTATCATAATATTTTTTTTAATACATAGTAAAAAATCATATTATTATAAAACTTCAAAATGAGAAAATTGTGGTTACTTCAGACAATAATTATATTTCTAGGCAAATCTAATAATACGCTACGCTTGTTAAATTAGTTATTCAGCGCAGTACGTAGGTCGTGACTCACTGCCGCCGTAATAATTGGGAAGAACAAACTTCGCAACAAAATATTGACTGGGGAAAAAAGGCAGATGTGATATTAAGGTCATTATGATAATCAACACTGTGTGACATGCTGCGTTTTCCATCCCAGCATTGAACATAAATATGCGTAACTCTGTGATATTCAAATGCCTCTCCCAATTCGGTGTGTTCTTTGTTTATGAGTTTGGAATATTTATGTATCCCTACCGTATCATTATTATTCTCTGATGCTCCTGGATATGATAACAATGCGGAATATATAATAAGTAGTTAATGTAACTTATATACAAATAATATTGCTTTGGTCCAAAAATGCACTGCTTAGTTGGATCTTCCCCCGAAAAAAAACTTATCAAGCTTTATTTTCTCTACAAGCTTAGTCATGATCCAGAAAGTTAAATATAAGACATTTTTATGATATAGGTAAGATTTATTCAAAAACAAAAGCCTGCCTAAATGCAAATAAAATTCCTAAAAGTGTCATCGTTGATCGAATCGCCCAATTTAATGTATGGCAATGTATGACAAGTCTAAGACACGTGACACGAAAACGAATGTTATCTCCATACATTTAATGCCATTACGATTTCTATCATCATCATCAACGCATATTTATACAGGATTAATTTAAAAGCAGTATATTCTACTAGGTAATTATTTATTTAATAATTTTTTATTTACTCAATATTATTTAAATTGTATACTCATAACCAATTTTAAAAGAGTAACCTATGGAGTTTCTTGCCGGTTCTTCTCCATAGGAATGACACCTTGGAACCGCGCAACTAGCGTCATTAACGTTTTGAAAGTGCCTGTAAAGGTCTACTCGAAAAAAATAAATATTTCATTTCATTTCATTTCATTAGGTGCATAAAACTGATCCATTTTTCCCAAGGAGCAAAGGTCGAAATTTTAAAATGGAAAATGAACGGTCACGGTGACTTATGTTTGTATGACAAGAAGATTTTCAATTTTATCATTTCGACTTAAGTTCCTTGCATTTGGTTTGTTGCTCAGTTGTATGCACCTGATTATCTCGTAGAATATACGCACACATAGGTCTACATTACTGATCTTTTTTTATTCAAAAAGTAATGTATTCAGTGACAACATGGGCGATTCAATTATTGCAGCTATCTTTAAAAGCGCTGTTTCTGTAAGCTATTGTTGCTGTGAATTTAGGTGAGCTGATAACGTTCGCCGGAAACTGATGCCGGCAAGATGGTATCTTTTGTTACACGTTTCTGATGTAGACCTAGTTGATGAAGTACTGGATTTCTGTCTTGGTTTTGTTATATTTTTAATTTAAGATTCTTATTTGTTTTTGACTAACGATTTTTTTTTAAATAAATTATTGGTACTTTCTGTTATCACCCACCTTATTTATCTTACCTCCTTAAGGCTGATCATTGACAGATAATTTTATTCGAAGAATAAATAAAAGGCTTTGACTGTGTCTTCATACAAAAACTGTCAAACGTCAATTTTATTCCTCGAATATATGTTGTCTGACGATGTAAAAATGAGCAGATTGTAACAAGAACTATTTTTTAGTAAATCAGTAGATTGTTTATTCAACAAATACCTGAATTTATATGATTCAAGAAGGTTAAGATCGGATCTTGTTAATTAAGTACCTATTTGTTAAGTGCGTGGGTCACCTTAGATTGGCATAAATTTGGATTTAATAATAATTCAATTTCGATGATATTTTATTTATTTGCAATCAGTAGCCATACATGCAATCGATGGCATGAAATATTTTTATCGAAGCTGCCTGCTGCTGAACTCATAAAATTTGATCCTCTCACTTTTCAGTTATGTACTTTAAAAATTGGGTTCTCATTGACATCCAATTGCACATGTCAGATACCAATAAACCTGACGAGCGTGCTAATTTGAATATATCGGTATCGAACAATAATTGAATTGCGTTCGATGCATGTAAAATTCTGATCAGGGAATATTTCTACTAGTATAGCTTACGAATATTTTCGGGTAGGTAGGTATAGCTATTATTTACGCAGAATAATAGGTATGATCATATAATGCATGTGTTTACTGTAGTGAGAGGTGTGTATTGACTTTGTCTGAAATAAAAGATTTTATTTATTTTATTGAAGTTGTATGTTTACCAAGAAACAATTTAATTGAAGAACAATGTAAATATTAAGGGACGTTTATCATTAATTGTGATCTCTTCCAGACATTTTTTATAATATTATAGAACAACTAGAGGATAAACTGGAAGGTGTAGTCCGCGGGGATTTCTTTGAAAAAAAAAATTACTTCAAAGACTTCCTTTGAATAAAATAAAACAATAATAACGTAGGCCTGAGCTCATATAGACAAGAAACGAGCATTGATCACCACGGTGGCTCACTGAGAGTTGGCGATTTTAGATTCCAATTTTTGGGATCTAGTTTCCCTCAGGATGTTTTCCTCACCGATTCTTAACAATGTCTTAAAGTAATTTAGAAATTGCATATAATTTTGACAAAAGGTACAAGTCACTTGCCTGTAGGTAGTGGGTTCGAACCTAAAACCTTGTGCACGACAATCCATTCATAGAACCGCTAAGCCACCACGATACAAATAAAACAATGAAAAATAGGATATACAAGACCCCTAGCTCTGTTCACCAAACTACAAAGCTGCAAGTTGGTAGTTGTGACCGTTAGTGTATCTTGAGATAGTTTAGCCGACATACGTATGTCGGGCTACTATCGAAGTGACCCAAAACCGTCCCATAAACATTACCGCCGATTGTTCTCGTGTTACTTAACGAGTTTGCATACCTCACCACGATCTTAACATCGTAAATAGTTCTCCCAACACTATTATCGTAAGTGCAAAACATTGATTGAGAACAACCTTTCCCTATTTAAGACACAAGATTATTACTGAATAGTTGAGAAATAATAATACAAAAAAGCAAGAAAAGAGGGAATAACATTTATAATAATAATACCGGCCTATAAATGTCCCACTGCTGGGCACAGGCCTCTTCCCATATAGAGAAGGAATGAGCATTGATCACCACGCTTGCTCATTGCGGGTTGGCGATTTCAGATTCCAATTTTTGGAATCCAGGTTTCCTCACGATGTTATCCCTCACCGTTTATCAATGGTGTCTTAGAATAATTAAGAAAGTACATATAACTTTGAAAAAGTCACATTGGTACTTGCGCGGGTTCGAACCTGCAACCATGTGCATACGAATTACAATTAAAAAACTTATTGTATTGTGACCTTAAGTCCATTTGTTTACATTTTCTAACTTCATTTTAGCTTTTACCTACAGTTATCTGAATGACAGTCTGTGTACCGCAATCCAGTGATACATTATTTGGCCATTCAGCTTTCGTCCTGCCACGGTAAAATAATATAAGGACAAATCATTTTAAGTACATTTAGGAAAGTGTAGCGATGTTAAAAAGCTCTCAAACAAATATATAACATTGTTTGTAACACTCAAATAAAAGTCTTTCTTTATGAATAAAAGTTCGAGCACACCTTGTCTTCATTTTGCGATTGAACTAAAAAAGTTACATGCACAACATTTCCTGAAAACTTTCACAACTCTTCCAACTTATAGAGCATATTTACTGGCTTGTTAAAGAGTCTTCAGAGGTCGCGGAACGAAGATGAATGGAGTATCTGTTTAATATTCCACTGTGTTCCCTTTGCCACGGAATGAATTAAAGCTCAGAACGAGATCCCACAACCTTCCTGCAACGCTTTTGTGTTTTAATATTACTTTTCTTACAAACAATGGCTGTATTACGCAGAACTTGGAAATGAAATTATAGAAATATCGGCGAACGTGACGAGAATGTTCTCGGAATGAAGGATAAATGACTACAATTAACATAATTTACGTTTCGTAATTGTTACAATTGAAGCTTGCTTTTCGTAATGTAACAGTAATCATGTTATTCAATATTTAAATTAGGGTAAATAATATTCTGCTCTTCTTAGTAAACTTTAAAGGAAAAACAAACTAAATTAAATACAACACTAAATTACCCTTAGTTTACATCTACAACAATATAGAAACAACATTTTTTCGTTGCCAACCCTAAGTTTAAAATCGTATTTAAAACAATTTTACAATAGACTACTGGAAAGGAAAAGAAAAATGAAATATAAAAAAAGAAGCTTACAACATATTAAATACGTTAAGCCAAAGTAATTTAAATACAGCTTACAAAGTCTCACAATTCCATTCGAGGTAAGAAACTCATTCGCTCAATATTCATAAATTTTATTTAGCTTAAAGCGTTTCAGAGGCAAGTGTCGGTGTTAACTTAAATCATCAAAAGAGCTCGGTCGACTCGACTGCGCCACAGACTAGAAAATGCAGCACACTAATGCTAAGTTTACACTACGATACTACACCACACATTTAGTGTACAACACTGATCGTATGTGTATAAGCACAAGACGCGTGGATGGTTCATTTATTTTGGCAAGCAGACACTCGCAGACACAGAAAGTGTCGTTATATAAACGCTATGAATAGTTCAGGAAATTGAGTCGGAATATGTGTCGGACACAGTGTTGTGTGTGTATGTATTGCCGGCAGAGGTTTAACGTAATAAGACGATAATTGCACATCTATACACTTTAATTGCTCGTTGGACGCGTTGAAACAACAGCTGATACTGCCTCGAAAATCGCCTTGATTTAAAAACTTCTTACCAACTTACATGCCGGTGACTGTAACTAGTTAGAAGTCTCTTAGTGAATCAAGGAATGTCGGAAATTTGTGGGGCAATAAGTGTTGGAATAAATAGGTACTATTTGAATATCCTCGACTTAAATGTCGGAGAGTATGCTGCACAATATTTACAAGCCAAACACAATATTGAATTGGAGTTTAATTAAATAATAAATGCATTGTCACACGGGTTGCAATTAAATAATATTGGTATTTGCTTAGCTTGTAATGCTACGATCTGTAAATATGATGGTTTAAACCACTATGTAAACGGATGTTTTATTCATTTCTGAGTTTTTTATAAAATGAATGAAAAGTGGAGTTATATGTTCGTGCCGCGAGTGAAGGCTAGTTGTTTGTTATATATTTTCAGGTGGTTTCATGTATCTTTATTAAAACACTCTTCACCTCTCGTTATCTTCATCTTTTTGTTTTTTTTTTGCAGTTTCGTATTTTAACATTAAGTAAATTATTGATACGTTTTGATTCACAGTCAAATCTGAAAATAAATCCTAAATACCACTATTACATATCAGTATACAAAGTTTAGTATTTTTATTCTCAATTTGTCTCAAAAAGTACAATACTACTGTAGTTATGTATTAAATTTTTATATAGTTTATAACATTTAATATAGTTTAATGTATCTACTAAATTAATAGCCTACTCTGTGGTATCATTTTAAAATCTAGTTTACGACATCGAATACATCGGCAAGGTAAATAAATCAACGACACTATATCGAGCCGAGACATTATTTAGTCAGATAGATACTAAATAGCCATCGATAGTCACTTTAGTCAGGCCGTACTTTATTCAGTTTAGTCATATTTATTGCCTCTGCAGAGTTAGGTTTTAGTTTCGAACTGAGTTATGTATCATGTAAGCATATTGTTTTAGACGTGCAATTTTTTTTTTGACATATTATTGATTATTATTTATGACTTCTCAATATTTTTAATTTACCTTAGTGACAAGACATAGATAGATTTCCTACTTATATTTAGATTTCGATTTTTTTGGTAATACTCGTATCTACGAGTATTAAGCTGTCCGTATGAATTTAATAAGTACATACCAAGTGTTAGATCTCTAACACTTGTACTTATTAAATTCATTCAACAGTGATACGGAAAGCTTATAATATTTAGACCGTCGGCTTGCAGTTTTCAATACATCTTTTACCATATTAAATAAGCATCACTCATAGCAAAATAAGTGTGCATTAACTACGTTATTCTACCCAAAGTTACCCAGTTAAAACTTTTTCTTGTAATAGAACTATAGTAACAATATTAATCATATCATTCCTTATTAAAAATGACTAAAATACGAATTGCTTGAAACTGTTTCACCGCAAAGAGTAAAACAAACACTTTATTAATATTCTTTACTCTTCAATCGTACTTTTAATTAGGACCCAGCTTTGTCTGTCTTTCATTCGTAATTCACAATTTTCAGTTCCCTCAAATAAATAAACAAGCTTCCGAAAATAAATACAGTGAAACAGAGATCTAACATTTGTATTACACAGTCACGGACATCGCCAGGGAACTGTAATAATGAAAAATAAAAAGCCGTGCTGTCCACAGGGAGGCAAATCCCTGCTTCCTGTAAAACATGTCACGTTGTATCCCCAGTGAAACGGAAAATCTAAAGCTACAGGCAAGTTACAGAAGTACCGTTCCTAACAACATGCAAGACTCACCTCATGCATACGATATGCGCAGGTATAACCGATGCATTCCGAAATAGCAGGCCAAAGTTTTCGAACGCAAACTGGGTAAGCTTCCTATTATGGGACTAACATTGTTTGCCGAAATGTTGGTACAACTATGTCTGCATCGCTTTGCACAGCAGCAGCTATTAAATATGTGTATATACTTAGTAGGTAGCATATAATGTATAAGGTCAATCAAAGGTCAATCAAATCATCAAAACATTTTGCTATATAATAATTACGATTTATTTTTTAAGTTATTTTCTTTATTATAGTAATAAAACTACTGTTAAACGGATTTTATCGCGGTTTATTTTGATTTTAGTTCCCGACGTTTCGACGCCTTTACAGTTGTCATGGTCAGGCTCATTTTTTTATTAGTGTATTGTGTTCTAAGCCTGCAAAATTCCCAAACAAAATTGCTAACGGTTTATACTACCGTCAGACTATTTTATTAATTTCGTTTTTTATGCAAATGAAATATATGACTGCACGGATAGCCGAGTGGTATAGATCACCATGCTAATTACCACTGTGCGCAACGTGCTGGGTTCGATCCCCGCATGGGACAAGCATTTGTGTGCTCCACAAATACTTGTTCCAAGTCTTGGTGTTCATTGTGCTTTTTGAATGTTTGTGAAAGCCCCGCGACACAAGGATTAAATTGCTTAGTGCGGGCGTCGTTTAAAAAATATATATCTAGCTTCAAAAGTAATTGCTTTCCTGTTTGGGTCTGCCGTAGTTTATTATAAAAAGTATCAACATCGTATAAATACATGATTCAGTTTAACTTCTGTATTCATCTATCCTGTTGACAGCCACCAGGCGCCAAAAGGGGTTTCTGCAGCTGACAGCGCCAACAAATTGCGCCGAATGTCGACGTATATCCGCGGGAGATACCGATACGACTTAGAACTAAGGCCGAGACGTATGCCGAGTTAATGATGTGCTTTATACTGTACAGAAAATGTCTCGCTGTGGCCTCTAACTGAGTCACTGGATTTGGGATTTATGGTGCCTATATTTTTGTTGTCTGTGGTTTCGGCGCTTTTTTGTAGAACGAAATTGGCATTTAGGTAATAGGGATGTATCCCTTATTGAAATTATTAGCTTAATTGAATTGATAATTTTTATGTCATAACATCTTTTTTATACAACATGTAACAAAACCCCTGTCAGAACCAATAAAGGGCTATTCGTGGTACAGTTCATGAACCGTCTCGCATAGGCGGCTTCTTTGACACAAAACTGTAGGTAGTGAGTACGTGAACTTTGAGGAGCAGTCAGTGTTGCTGTTGCCTTGGATAAGTTTTATTTTTATTTAATTATTTTCAATTGGGAATAAATATAATCTCCAATTCATTTAATGGCTACGTATATGTGTTCGCAGTACGATACCGAATAATACTCTCAGGGATCGGACAGGGGATTTGTTACACGCTGTATATTAAATTCTCGTGTCGCGATGTTTGTTACCAAACTCCTCCGAAACGGCTGGACCGATTTGTATGAATTTTTTTGTGCGTATTGGGAAGATTAGAGAGAGCGAGGCTGAGAATCGGTCAACATCTATTTTTCATACCCGTATGTGATAGGGATATGGTAGAACAACGTTTTTCGGGTCAGCTGGTAGTGTTATATATTGTGTGACAGTAGACACATACATGCGTATTTAAGCATGTCATCTTTGCACATGTTTCAAATGTAGTAGTCAAGTAGACTGCACGGATAGCCGAGTGTTATAGATCACCACGCTAATTACCACTGCGCGCGACGTGCTGCGGGTTCGATCCCCGCATGGGACAAGCATTTGTGTGATCCACAGTCTGAGTGTTCTTTGTGCATGTGATTTGAATGTTTGTGAAACCCCCGCGACACAAGAATTAAATTCCTTAGTGCGGGCGTCGTTTTTCATCTTAAGAAAAAGATTAAGAAAACAATTTCTGTTAAATTTCTTTTTTTGGGAAGTCACAACATTTAAGATGCTATGTGTAAATAAAAACAATCTTCATAAGCATTTGACCAATAAAAAATGAATAAACGGAGTCGACACGCTTGTTGGTTGCAAAGGTTTTAAAGAAAACATTTACTTCAAGAATAAATTCTAGCAGAACTAAAGATAAATCTAAGTCTTCTCAACAAAAGTTTCTCACAGGTTCTCGTCCGTTTTAAGTAAAAACTAGCTCAGCGTTTCAACACCATACCAAATGAAAGACACCTATATATTAAACTGAATCAGTTTTTAGTGTAAGCTTTTTAATTGGAAACTTTCCAACCTTTAATCGCCTTTAAAGTGTTCAAGAGCATACGAACGAATAAAAAGATAATTTTTAACTATTTCGATGCGGTTTCAGCTGACCCAGGCCAGCAATATGTTTCGTTGGCAGATGAAATGGCCGCAAAAATGAAATATGTAGCAAGCCCGAGGCCCTTAAACTATCGATATAGACAAATAACTGAGATTAAACTTTATAGCCAAATTACATTTATGCGGGAACACTTACGAAAAGCCAGACTAAGCCTATGTTAATCCTCGCTCGTAAAATCAAGTAAATTGTAGTCTGCTCTCAGACTGTGTTACGGGGCAATAAATGCCGGTACCCACAAATTACAAATGTTTAATGGAAAGCAAGCAAGTGTCAAAATGAGCGAATGTGTTGTAGACAAACACACAATTAACGCAGGACAGTTCAACACCGAGTTTATTTGCTTACACAGTGAGATAACACGTTGGAATTTTGAGACAAGTCCGACATATTCCTGCCGCATTTAAAATTTTTGTAGGTGTTGGAAATTTGACTCACCTTCTGCAATAAACGACTTATTATTAATATTATATTACTCACATGTACGAACAGCATACCAAAGATATAATTATGCCAGATCAGTATCTGATTAAAATATTTTGCTATTATGTTATGTATATATTGTATATATTTATGAAACAAAAGTCTAGACTTTTTTTCTTTTTCCTGTAAATAATACTGTACAGCAGCAAGACAATTAACACCGCAAACGTAAATCAGAGACAACACATTGCTTCTCGGGACGGAAGTTTTATAGCCTCTTAAAAAGCTTATAGTGCAGTTCAAGCGGAGGATTCAAATATCCGTATCCCGGTGCTTCTCATCCTCATTGCTGACTCATATCCGCTACTAGAGGTCGTTCGGTAAAAGCACTAAACTGTGACATGCTAGATTGAACAATTTGCAACCCTTCGGCAAAAAAAAATTCTAAAAGCACCCACGCTTATTCTCACACTCTTTATTCGATACCAGAAAATGGTAATATCGCTGACACAAAATTTTTTCAAACTGTTATATCTCAAAAACAAATAGGACAGAAATTGTCGAATGTAATATTGTCATACAAATTGAAATTCATAGTTTAAAAGCCACGTTACGCTTCCTCTTGGCTCTTAAAAATCTACAGGCGGAAAATAGCATGACAATATGGTTGAATTCAGCCATTTTATCTTTCACGAAATTGAATACTGCGAAGTTTGCAAACAATTCTTGTAAGGTAGTGTCCGACCGAAATTTCGGTTTCGGTTTCGGTTTCGGCCAGTTTCGGCCAAAAAATCAAGTTTCGGCCCGAGTTTCGGTTTCGGCCAAAAACGACCGAACCTTTCGGCCGCGCCGAAACTTACAACATCGTCCCTTCGGGTCGCACTCGGCTAACGATTTGGTTATATGATTAACAATTTGATTATTTTGATTATCTAATTATATTTGAATTAGCCATTCGAGGCTAACTGATTGTGATATTTGTGAGTATATATTTTTTTTTTTTAATAAAAACGACGCCCGCACTAAGGAATTTAATCCTTGTGTCGCGGGGGATTCACAAACATTCAAATCACATGCACAAAGAACACCCAGACTTGGAACAAGTATCTGTGGATCACACAAATGCTTGTTCCATGCGGGAATCGAACCCGCAGCACGTCGCGCACAGTGGTAATTAGCGTGGTGACCTTTACCACTCGGCTATCCGTGCAGTCAAAATGTAAGTAACTGAAAATAAATAAACATCATATTTTAAAATGTCGAAAAAATGTTAGTAATCCCGTTTTTTTCTAAAATTAATATCTCGCCAACCTATAATTACAAGTTTCTACTTTCAAAAGATTTATCACAATGAAATTTCAGCACAGTTACAGAGGTTCTGTTTGAAAATTTAACTACCCTATAAAGTGAAAAAAATAAGTACATTATTTGTTACACAAAGTTAGCGATTTTTTAATGGTGGTATAAAATAAAACAAATTTATTATTAAGGACTTTTTTTTTATAAAAGGTTCGGTTTCGGTTTCGGTTTCGGCCGAAACTACAATGAAACCGAACCTTCGGTTTCGGTTTCGGCAAAATAACATGTTTCGGTCGGTCACTATTGTAAGGTAATGCCCTTTCGGATGAATGGGCGTTCTAGATGTCGGTTTTATCGAGGAAAGCGAACGTTTGGAGATGATTACAGCTGACACAATGGAACAAACGAAACAAAAGAGCATCTGATTAAAATTTGTTGTTGAGAACGTTTCTTTAATAATGTAGTATCGTTAGGAAAATAAATAATGTAAATTGAAGAGGTTTTTATGAATAATAAGAATTCTAATGACATATTTCAAATTTAAAGAAGTGCTATTCTATTCTATTATTATTCATATTATACTTATAATGTAAAAATAATCATTATATAGAAGATAATTCTTCAATTCCCTAAAAACTATATAGACTGTTCAACTAATTTGAAAACTAGTTAACAATTAATTAAAATGCTAATCAAGATACAACATCCTTGCGAAGTGTCTTCCTAATTGGACCAAATTCTGATAGGCAATCCAAGTTTCAAAGAGTACCTACGAATAAAAGATTGGACAAAGTAAGTACATGGGGTGAGCTTGAATGGGACGGTGGAAGAGAAAAAAAAATCTGTCCAAATTAGGGATGATCTTGAAAAAGGTCGACCCTTGAGTTATGGCAATGTGGGAAGGATTCAAGAGGAGATCAAACGATCCTGTTTATTATGTTTCTACTTAGCTACCGTAAAAGCATTCACAATACTACAGTATATTAAGAACAATGAGTTTTAGGGAATTGAAATTAAACTTCTTTGTAAACGGATTCTATCACGGGTTATTTTGATTTAGTTCCTGACGTTTCAACGCCTTTGCAGGTGTTAAGTTCACGGGTAGACTGGTCATTATGGGTAGACTCATGATTAAGGGTAGACTTGTGGTTAGCGGTAGACTACAACCAACTTCAAAGTTAATGTAAAAATAGATAAAGCCGTTTATATCGCAAAAAAACGTATATTTCAAGTCTCAAGGGAATCAAAATTAATAGAGTACTTCCCATTTAACCTAGAACGTTAAAATTTGGCAAGTAAAATTTTTCTATACTGTAAGTACAGGAAAAAGTCTGAAAACCACACATTTGTTATCAAACATGAAAAAAGATGGTCTTTAATGAACCAGCGCTGGTGCCTAGTTCATTGATATACTTGTAAAGCAAAATAAAACTACCGGTAGTTGGACTTTGACGCAGAACTACCGACTGCCGATCTATGATAAAGACCATTTACCACTATTAATAATTGTACGGGACACTTGGTGGACGAGTCCAACGCGAACTTGGCCGGTTTTTTATTTGATATTTTTTTTTTCGACATTGGAAATTAATTTAATCGATTTGGTGATCTTAAACAACTTGGTTACCAGCGCAGTGACACAATAATCTAAGGATAAAACTCCATTAAGTGTGTCAAAAATGGTATACAAATCTAATAAATGGGTTTCACGTTCAACATTGGACGTTTTCCAATGTTATACGGTTGAGAGAAAGTTTATCTGCTCTCGATGCTTTGCCAATATTTACAAGGCCTTGGAATATTTACATCGGTGGATAAAATTTGGTGGATCAATTATACATTTAATTCTTTTTGGACTATTTTATGGGCAAACTAGTTTCCTTATGAAACCTAATATTTCATGGTGAATAAAGCTATTGCCTCTTATGATCTCTATTTATGAAATACTTGTTGAGATAGATCATGATCTTTCTAATTTACATATTTCTTCTGCAGTTAATATCATAATACAAGTATTTTTAACTCCAAATTCATATTTATAACGTGATTAATACACTTTCACAATTTTGTTCGGTCCACACTAATAAATATAGCACGATTCAAGAGCCAACGGATCAACGTAGCAATCCAGTAACAAATCGCTGACCAAGAAACAAATGACCACTTTTTCCTCCCAGCTACATACCTACTCCAATTCACTTAGATGGAGGCCATTTTCTTAAAAGTCGCGTTATTAATCACGAAAACCACTCGTGTGGTAACAGCATGATGTCATCAATTATATTTGTTACACTGACGGTACCGAAGAAATAAATTGTTCAACATGTAGTATACAGTGCGCAAAGTTATATAATAATTTATTGGAAATACGAAACCCAGCGAAAGGTTTATTAAATTCATGCATTTTTGCTTTCGGTCTACCTCGTAGGCGCCTGTCGAAGGCCCGCTAATTTCGCAAGACGGAAGGAAATATGTGATACACTCATTGCGTTCACCAGATGCAGAAAAACACTGTTCACTAACACAATAACAATATACATTATAAAAAGAATATAAAAGCGTTTGAAATAACAAAAGAAGTCTGAAAACAGATGAAGCATAAAATTTTATTCACGAAAACGTTTGGTTCATTTGTTTGTAGTGGCAACTCTCGGCGGTCGGCGAGTCACTTGAAACGGGACAACAGCTCATTGATCAACACTCCGACATCCGACTTTCCGGAATAAATTAAACGCGGCCAATTGCGACTTTTCCGTCGAAAACCTGACGATTTTAGTTTTACGACTGTTTGACGATTTCGTAGACGATTTTTTTTATTCATTGCTTTAGGACACGACACTTGGAATAGTAAGTGAGGATTTGTTGAGGGCTTTTGCGGTCACAATGTATCATTCATCGGGGTCTTTCTGATTTGATTAATGCTTGTAGTGTTTTTATTTATTTTTTGAAGTAGTCATATGTACAGAAAGGGTCAATTTCGGCGCCTGTTTTTGGACATAGTGGAGAATCAATAGTGGATGGATTCTCCTTTTGGTATGGATACAACGCTATGTATTGATGTAAGTAATAATAGAATTGTTGACCAAGGTAAAAACCAGCTCTTGGGTAACACAAGGTGACAACAAAACGTTTGGACAAATCTTAAAAACATGTGTGCACTTGGACCCCACGATCCAAGTTCATCCCAAAACTGCTCGAATGTATAACTACCAACTAGGTTTTTATATTTCTCTTATACCTAAAAAAGAACCAACATAATAATACTGGGTGTATACGGTCTGGGTTTCTAAAACGATTTCAATTACTCAACCAGTTAGCACGGTGAGGTTTTACGTTCAAACACCAATTAAGTCTATTAATACTTCAGATAACATCGAAGTTAATTAAAAAAGAAGCCTTATTCGCCGGAGATATGGTATAGATTTCATTACCTGTAAGTGCAGGTAATTTAAACCGTTTATCGGTGTAAGACGTCCAAGCTTTAGTAAGTGGGGGGCAACAGGTTGGGGAGGGGTTCCTGATAAGCTAGTCCGAGCTCCGATAAGTCACCGCCTTCGAGGAACAAATGTTTACATTCGCGTGAACTGGATGTCTGAATCAA
The DNA here is from genome assembly GCA_950381575.1 of Plusia festucae. Taxonomy (NCBI): domain Eukaryota; kingdom Metazoa; phylum Arthropoda; class Insecta; order Lepidoptera; family Noctuidae; genus Plusia; species Plusia festucae. The sequence continues at coordinate 4,185,340 of OX494447.1, forward strand.
GGCTTATTATTGCCAACACGGTTAACAAGGCATTAGTTTTATGTAAGGTATAGGGTTGTGAGGGTCGAGTCAATTTTTTGGCAATTTTGTAGGTGGTGTTTGAATAACAGAAGGGCTATAAGAAGTCTTAGTATATCCAAAGGGTTAAAGGGATGGTCTGTCTGTTTCTAATATAACTTAATCCTTGCCCGTCACTAGAACTTTCAAGACCGTAAGACGTCATAAAGGCTCTTATTTCGTACATATGACGTAGATTGGTCGCGTTGCGCGAATGCAGCCTACTACTAGATACCTTAGTCCACCGCGCAGGTGTGATGATCTAGTCACCAAAGACAAAAAGGTTTGGAAAACTAAATGGAAGGCGTTTGCCCAGCTGTGGGATCTAAAATAGGTTACATGAAAAAAATGTCATGGTGGCCTGGCGGTTCAATGAGTGTTGATTGATGTTGTAATTATTAAGGTATAACACTAAAAGTATAAACGTTTGTTAATACATTCGTACTTTTGGCAATGAATTTTCAGTCAAAATACTTTTTAAGGAGCAGCTTCAAAAAGCAACAAAATCCCGATTAACTGAAAACTCAAAGAATCTGGCCGTCAAGGGCATTAAGATGCTAAAACGGAAGTTTAAAAAAGAATAGAATTTTATATTTGAATCCCAGTACGGATTAACAGCACCATGATGCCGACACGTCCGGCGTTTAGTCATTATTTTTTACGATTCGCCGTTTCGTACACCACTTGTTACGTGCACCTATCAAACGGTCAACAACCAGCAGAAAATGACCTTTACGTGTTTCGGATAGCCTTAAAACTTAAGGAGAATCTTGAACCTTGATAGATGGTAATGGCTCTAACGAAAATGGCCGCCGAACTACCTCGAGTTTTTAGTAATCCCCCGTGTAGGTTATATAGCTGTCTTAAAATACATAAGAGGGAGTAAATGGCGGTAAATGTGGGGTAATAACAATATATTTATATCCTGTAACAGGATGAGGTTGATGAGCATTATGTTCGGGCTCAAGAGTAATGTAGGATCCATGTTATGCGGTAATTATGGTTCAGATTAAGTGCGTTAAAATGTAAATTAAGTTTACATGGAATCTTCATTTTGAATTAAGTTCTTCCTTGACGATCGATTAGGAATGTTAAATATTAGTTCCGTAACAAAGAAATACTAAACGATTCTTGAAGCTGGCAAAATAAAGTTTCTACAGATAAAAAAGGAACGAACTATTTTCAGCGTATTTCCATAAAGAGAAAACGTACAAAGACTTTTATTACGAGCAACTTTTGAGTTATTATGCGTCAAGAGAATTGACAGCAAAATGGAACAACTGCAGAGAGGCTCTTTTCTATATTTAAATTATACTCTGTGGAACGGCACGTATATATATTATAATGTGCTATAAGTTCAGTAGGCTGTGGAAGTTATAATTTGCATGGAGACTTACCTCATCGTAAATAAAGTTGTCGATCTCCTCGAGCGGTCGTCCGTAGAGCTTGGGCGGGAAGGGCTCGTACTTGCGCGGCAGGCGCGCCCCGTCCTCGACGCTGAGGCGGCGGCGCGGCATGAAGCCGAACTCGCGCACCAGCTGCGCCCCGCGGGAGCCCGCACGGCGCGCCGACTCCCGCGTGAAGGGCGTGACGGCGGCGCGCGGGCCGTCGCGCTCGCCGGGCCCCGGCTCGCTCGCGAACGTGACGCCCTCCAGCGGGATGCGCAGCTCCTCGCGCCGCGGCCGCTCGTCCTCCACGTGCAGCGCATCGCGCGACTGCGAGGCCACCAGCGGCGCGGCCGCCTCCGGGTTCGTGGCCTCGAGCGTGCGCACGATCTCGCTCAGCAGCCGCGAGCCGTCGATCTCCTCGCCGGGCGAGTTGAGCGGCGCCGGCGGCGGGAACGAGAGCCGCCTCTCGTCCTCCTCCATGCCGCGCGACGCGGGGGCTACGCGCGCGCCCGCCACATCGCCCCGCGCACCCACTCGCACACACACACACTATTTGCGCACCGATGACGCCATTCTCTAATGTTACTGCCACCTGAAACAAAAACAACCAGTTGAGCGCGTCATCCAGACACAGCATTCACTCACTAACTACATTATTTTCCACATGGCACATTAAATAAATTGTTTATATTTGAAATGTATCACGACATTACTAATGACCACCATTCAAACTAAATACTGAGTAACAAACTTAGCTCATGTTTGATATAATATAGAGATTGAGAACTTATGAATGTACCTATGTGTTTACGGGAATCAGTCAATACCTGAAGTAAAACGTTTCAGTAGATACTGTTTATTGCTGCACGGCTACATTCGAATTAGAATTTGAAAAACAAACGGTTTCATTCCATTTATTATAAGTGAAGTGATTAATTCACACAATACCACCTCCAGCTGTGGACGTATGGAGATTCATTGGGCGTTTCTTCAACTTTCTCAGTGCAAAATGGCGGCGAAACTACACTGGATAAATTGAAGTTATGAAAGTGTTTTTAAGAGTTACTTTATCTCCTCGGAGAGCAGATGAATATTGTAGCAACGGTTGGATGTTTTGCTATGAATTTCAGAACGAAGTTACTTCGTCGCAATGCTGTTAATGATATCTTTACATTGAGTCTCTTTCATGTACTAATTACTCGAGTAAGTGCTAAAATAGAACTTTTAAGATTGATAATGAAATTATATTTCAACGTATTTTGGTAAATTAAAACTATGCAACCGAGATTGCTGAAGAATTTATTTTTGTTTTGTAAAGACCATTCTTATAACTAAATGGACTTCAGCACTGGAGATTGCATTAAATTCCAGTTGTAACTAATATTTATTTGTATCATCACTCACAAAAAATTACTTCCCCCCCCCCTCTTCCCAAAAACTTGAATCAGTTTAATGTGTATTCTTCTTCTATTCATCCTAACTACAAGTGAAATAACCACAAATGGGTCTAACTCCTAACAAAAACAACAATATCGAAAAGAATCCTAATTACTCACGTCATCTATACAACAATACATACACAGTTACATAGACGTTCCATTTTACGAAATATCTAGCTCAGATCGTACATACAGTGGTACCACAGTGGTACAACACATAGCTATTGAGAGCACGAATCATCATTGTGCTATTGTGTACGGCGGAAGTATTTCTACAAAGAGAAAAGTTCGTGTTTCTCTATGCATTCGCTTATGAAAATGCTGTTTTTAATTTAGAAGATTTTATGCTTTTGATAACGGTGTTTTGACGGATTCTTGGTTGAGAGTACCTAGTCTATGGTTAAGTATGTCTTTTGTTTTGAAATGACTCTTGATTTTATATTATAGGTATGTAGGTACAGTCACGAGGATAAATATGTATACACACAGCAAAATTGTAAAACTTATTTAGCGAGAAGGTTTTGTTGAAACTTAAAAATATATACATGATTTGAGAACTGTTATAATTTTATGTTGTTAATGATTAAAAGTTGAATTGATGGTGAGTTCCTGTTAAACAATTGTTTTACAATTTCGATTTCAATTTAATATTTGGTGGTTTAGTTTTATACCCTATAAACCCCTAATCCGCCTCATAACGACATCTGTTTAAGTTTCCACCGTAAGCGTACCTTCAATAAACCTGCTTACATTTAACCATGAAGCCATGGTATTACCCCAAACAAGACTCAAACTCACTTACAATATGCGATAACCATTATGCTATGCTGACCTTACCTAAATTGCCGTGACAGCAAATTGCCTGATCAACATAGTATTATTGAATCGTCGGCAGAATGCCAGCTCTGGGCTTCCGTTCAACTGCATTTTAAATCTAATGTTCATGAAAATGTTTATGCTGACGGTCTTTTTGAGTATTTGACTGGCTAATGAATAAAATTGACAAATAAATCATACAAGCGACTTTTAATATAGATGCCAATTGTTCTGTCAATTGCTTTTTTTATCGAACTTAGATTTTACTTCTCCAGTTAACAGTATTTTTTTTAAACGCAAAACCGTGAGAAATTCCAAAAGTTAATGGTCAACCTTTGGTTACGGAAACACACTAGAAGATGAAGAAGACTACTACTATCTTTATGTGTGGTCCTCTTTTCAACTATATGATTTTCGAAACAGTGATTTTGTGAAATTAATGTCAATTTTCATCTACAGGAAATTTATTTTGCTTCTTCTGCTCGTGTTGACTTTTTTTTCAGATAATATCTGAAAAAAAAGTCAACACGAGCAGAAGAAGCAAAATAAATTTGCATTTTGGGCTGGTTATATTATAACCAGCCCAAAATGCATTTGAAATATAAGAAGCCCCCGCAATTGGTGGTAATCAATCAAAGTCAAGATTTAACACACGTCTTACCCTGGTAGCAGCTAGCAGTACTATGACATAGAGTCTGGCTGGCCAATACTGTTGAAGGAATTAGCCATCTAGACTCTGTCAGAGTGCTCAAACAAGAGAGATGGCGATGGATTCAAAAAACTTATTTGGCTACAAAATGTTTACCATATTGCTTTTATTTATCTTCATTAATATTCCAGAAATCCAGACCGTAATTGCCTTTTATAAGCTGTGAACATCCTTTATTCCTTTCTTCCTAGTTTTATCCTTCGAAGATGCCTAATCATCCAATTTCGCTTACCATATAATCGCATTACTACTGGACGGATCTAATTAAACGTATCTTTATCCGGGCCATTGTTATGTAATCAATTTGTGTTATTGCTAGTGTTTGCGGAACATATCCCGGAAGGGATGATAAGCTTGCCCTGGCCTGTTGCTTCGTTCGTTGTGGCCGGGATTTGCTTAATTAGAATATGTTCCCAGTAACAATTATCAATATGTTCTGCTTTTATTGGTAACTGTTATCGGGTATGCTATAGAAACATATTGAAATTAGCAATGTTGTAATCCTACTAATATTTTAAATGTGAAAGTGTGGATGTTTGGATGCTTGTTACTCAATCACGAAAAAACGGCTGACCGGATTTGAATGAAATTTGGCATGAATGTAGCCTTTGACATGGAAAAGAACATAGGTTACCTTTTATCCCGATTCCTTAAGTAGTTCCCGAGGGAAAATTAAAAATTGTTTACGAGCTAAGCCGTGGGCAGACAGCTTATAAATTTGGTATTTTTTTCTATTACAGTGCAAGCTATAACACGGGTGAAAATGTTATTCCATTTTTCATTTCTTTTTGGACCCAATGCTTAAGTCAACGTAGACGAAATCGAGGGCAGAAGCTAGTGGGGTATAGTTCTAAAAACAGAAGACTTCATTTACAGAAGATTACAGAAAATTTTCGTCTTAAGTTTGAACAAAAGAGTATGCATGATGTCTAGGTATGAAAAAGAAAAATCTATTATCTATGTAATAAAATCTCTAGTAAAGTAGTAGGTACTAAGTACTAGTAAAGTAACTCGAAGCAAAGTACTCTAATATTTTTTATTAAAACATCTGACGGACATTACAGAAAAAGACTCATCATACTTATTCTGGAAAACCGGGGCCTACCAAAGGCATCTCCATTACATTAAATTTTATATGAAATAGGTAACTTACTTTTATTAAAAAAACTTACTAGCAATGTGGGTCACACATTAAGTAGGTACTAGTATTCTTGTAAACCCCTTGTAGTGTATAAATATATGCTTGTGTACGAGTGGGTTCACGTCGGTAGTGCAAAGGATAGGATTCGAACACGCGACCACATAATCGCAAGTCCAATCCCCTAGCCCTTCCGCCGCTTAAAAGTCCCATTCACATATCACATGGATAATACTTATACGCGTGAGTTTTTGAACGTCTATAAACAAAACACATGTGTCTTTATCACCAATCTTACATTATATCAAGAATCTAAGAAATAACCTTTTATAACCCTCAGTGTGCCAAATCTATATTAAGCCTATATAAGAAAAAACCCGAAACTCAAACATCATAACGGTTAACGTGACTGTTATCGCTTGCGACAGCCACTGTCTACATGTGCCGATCAATTTAATGATAACATACTCACTTAGGTACCCTTACTTCGGCTTTTCCGAAAATAGCCGATGTGTTGTTGGTGAAATAATTCTAATAAGTATAGCTAGATAGTTGTTTGTTACTGTTTTCTGAGGTTTACGCGAATATTAGACATTGAAATAAAACTACTTTAAACGAATTCTATCGCGGTTTATTTTGATTTTAGTTTCCGACGTTTCAACACCTTTGCAGGTGTCATGGTTACGGACAGACTGTTGTTGTTTAGTTGTTAGAATTTTTAACCAACAATGGGCTTTACCACTGATGGTTTTTTTTTTTATAAATATCGTATCAACGCAAACGTACCTCTGTATTGTAGGTATCAACATCTCCTCTTGCCACTGTAAAAGCGAGACGATGCGGTTGCGCACTATACTGCACATACTCGAATTTGTCGGGTCTGATGTTCTAATGGTTATAGTGATCTTGACTTCTAAACCAGAGGTTCTGGGTTCGATTCCCACCCAGGACAAATAATTAGTAAAAATATTTTTTTTACTAATAACGCGATGGCAATAGTCGTGTTAAGAGTTTGTAGTAACAACGCTGACCCCATATTTACATTAATTTAGACAAACACACCTGAACCTTTAATACATAAAAAAAAAAAAAATTACTGATCTCCTAGTCTATTTATACCTTTACTTATTTTTCTGACGTAATACTGTCTTTCAAAACTCTTTTGTTAAGTCCAGACTTTGTTGAGTCTTGATACGCCTTACAATGGTGAACTACAAATAAAAGGTATTTCATTTTACAAAGAACACCAACAAAGATATATCCTATTGAGGTAAGTTCCAAGTAATCAAAGTCCAATAAATGTGTTTGGTATATGTCTACAAAGCTAATCCTGTCTTTATTTTGATTAATAATATTGTTAATCTGGTTCAATATAATAACAGCAGTTTAACAGCTTATTTTTCCTCTTTGCGTAGGTTTGTAATAATAATGTCATGTTTATATATATATATATCGGGTTTGGAGTTTTGCTACTAAATATCTTTAAATATATATTCATTTTCTTTTTACCTAATGCTTCTGACATAGATATTTTTTTTAATATGTACCTTAGGTATGGTATCAGAAAGATGATCTAGCCATGAAAGCAAACTTGACATCAAAGTTTTAATAACAAGGAGTAAAAACTTTGATATATGCGTTCGATAAACCACAAATACGCCACGATCTTGCTTAAACAAGTCTGCGGTAAGCTGCGGTTCAGATTATACGATAAAGTAGCCGCACATTACAGAAAACAGTGCCAGTACCAGGAGCTCATAAAACAGGACTGTTGGGAGAGGTGGGAGCGAGACAGCACATCACATTACACATAGCGCTATCTCGCTTTTACAACGCCAACAGTCCTACTTGAAGAGCTCAGTAAGCGCACTGGATTAAACATGAATAATTAACACAATTAAAATGTTATAAACTAGTTCTTTACACAAACTTTGTTTAAAACAACAGACTTATATAAATGAGTTCTTACTTCTGTTTTCTTTATTACAAGGCTTGATTAGGTGGCTCAATTTCTTGAAAAAAGACAGTACCTTCCTACTATAATTATGATGCCATTTGAAATGTTTATACTGAGAAGAAGCATTTGTGAATTCAACAGTAACTCTTACAGAGCAAAATTTTTTGAATCATCATCTACTTAGCTTTTTCCCAAGCTATGTTGAGGTCGGCTGCAAGTCTTACCGGATTTTGATGAATACCGTATTTTACAAGGACTGCCTATCTGAACTCCACAAACCATTACTGGGCAATACAGTATTCCATAGTAAGACTGGCTGTCAGATTTTTAATTACTTAACGACTATCAACGAGTTGAAAATTTTGCGTAAGAACAAAACTACTTACATTAAATTTTAATAATGGATAGAATCTTTAGAGAAAAGTGATAAGAAAAAAGCAGATCGCAGAATCGCCCTATAAATAACATTTCGCAATATTATGAGGACGGATAAACCAAAAAGGCCAATAAACTAGCTACAGTGGCAACACCAAGTCACTGCTTCAAACAGTTGAATCAAACCATCTCGGGGGAAATCGCGGGCAATTTCATCGTTTCTGGCGCGAAAATAATCAGTGTTTATTGGATCAAAAGCACAATGTTCCACGAAGTTACACGAAGAAACCCGAAGGGATACGAAGCGATGGTGCTGTTTGTTTTGCGGTAAGGTTTTAGGCCATTTATCAAAAGCTATCTTGTTTAGTATTTACCTATTTATGTAAGTACTCGGCTATTTAGTTCGCAATGCCGAGGTTTTGATTAATGATCATCCCTTGGGCATCATTGATTCGTGAGCAAAGGGAAAATGCCAGTGATTTCTTGGTGGATTTGTAAAAGGAAAATAATATTCATTCGGGCCTAAAGGGTCGTGTGTATTCATATTGCGAGTTATGTTTTGATTTATTACTTTCATGTTTCTGTGAGTGTTTAGGGAAATACTGAATTTTTGCGTATAAAAAGAATTCAAACAAAATCTTTAGCGGGAATGTGTTTACATAATTACACCTACACTTTCTGTTAAGGCACAGAGGAATATATAATACTAGCGACCCGCCCTGGCTTTGCGCGGGTGCAATGCTGATACTAAATACACTACAGAAAAACTATGGATGTTATTATACATATAAACCTTCCTCTTCAAACACTCTATCTATTAAAAAAAACCGCATCAAAATCCGTTGCGTAGTTTTAAAGATTTAACCATACCTACATAGAGATAGGGACAGAGAAAGCGACTTTCTTTTATACTATGTAGTGATTATATGTTGAATGCCTATTACAAATGTAAGTAAGAATGAGGAAAACATTCTGCTGGTTTGCAATGACATAAAAATGACGAGCAACCGAAAAACATTTATTTTTTTCACTTTAATACATCTGTAAACTTCGCGCGAACCACAAAAGTTGGTGTTTTATTTTGTAACAAGTTGGTATTATTTTAGTTGTCAGTGTTCCTGGCTGAATGCGGTTTCATTACTTCAGTTTTTGCATGCATCCGTATGTTCCAGAATTAAAAGCTGTACGTAACCGCTCTACAGTAGTACCGTATTAAAATCATAAAATATTTAATTGTTGTCTATGAATGTGTGGCATTTATCTATACTGAGTGACTGGTAGCGTACTGCGAACACATATACGTAGCCATTAAATGGATTGAAGATTATTGTTTTTCCCCAGTGTAAAATATATAAATAAAAATAAAAACTAATCCAAGGCAACAGCAACACGGACCGCTCCTCAAAGTTCTCGTACTTACTACCTACAGTTATGTGTCAAAGAAGCCGCCTATGCGAGACGGTTCATGAACTGTACCCCGAATATATGCCTTTCTTGGAACTGACAGGGAGATTTTTCAAAAAAATTACGTCCAATCTATTCAAACTTCGTTCAGACCCAGGCAACTTATTAAAAACAAAGTAGTATTTGTTACAACACTTATAACTCGAGAACGTGTGGACCGCTTTTAATGACCCTAATTATGTTGGATCCGTCTTAATCCCGAAAGAATAAATAATAAAAACAATGGAATTTGACGTTTACTGGAACGGGACAACTTACGCGGAAAACCGTGGGGCACTGCTAGTTTTGAACAAAGAATGCTAAATTAAACGCTACGTATACAAATAAATATTTAAAGGTTTGTTTTTAATTTTAAAGATACATTTTACTATGTGTACTGTTAAAAACACGTAGAAAACTAATTTTAGTCCATCGGTATCTTTTTCACTTGTACATATTTAGAAAAGGGCAGAGGAAAGTTAGAACTGCAAAATTTAGTTCCGACTAAAATTCTCATTCCGACAAGTAAAAACGTGTGCTCTAAAACACTGCGATGTTCAAGGCGAAAACTAGTTGACATTTCTAACTTATTTGTTAGCTGTTGCCGTCCTTTTCTCTCACTTTATGTTAGTGAAAGATAGCAATGGCTTAAATTTAGTTTAGTTTGCGTACAGAGGAATCAGCACCACTTTCTACTAAAACACACCTTAAATTGATTTAAATTTATCTCAACGCTCCTTCGTTAATCCAAGAGATCATAGATTTAAATGGGCTTAACTTAAATACAATTTAATAAAATCCAAGTCTTGACTCTGAATACAATCTACATATTTTATTGCAGATTGTCTTACTTCTCAATAATTAATTAATGTTAGCTTGAATTTAATTATGCGTTGTTGAGACTAATATTATTTTAATGGCGCATTTATGACGCCCACAAGATTTGCTAGACAACAGGATGGAGCACATTTAATCAATGATATGTCACCAAAAATGTCTGGTGTTACGCAAATGGATAGTTAGGTTGTATGAAAAACAATACAGTCAAATTGAGAATCTCCTCCCTTAAGGAAGTCGGTTAAAAAGGCTAGGATATAGGATTATCGTATGGTAAGGTTTATCAAAGACTAGCTTTTACTCGCGGCTTCGCCTACGTGGGCGTCGTTTATCGTGACAAATTATAGCCTATAGCCTTCCTCAAGAAGTGGGCTATCTAACAGTGTAAGAATTTTTCAAATGGGACCTGTAGCTACTGAGATTAGCGCGTTCAAACAAACAAACATGCAAACAAACAAACTCTCAGCTTTATAATATTAGTATAGATAGACGTTTATTTCTCATGATATTCATTCACGTATGAAACGCACCATATATAGCTTCAAGCGGTGAGCTTGAAACAGAGAGATTCGCGGCTATCTGTCTGGCGAGTGTTGACTCTTGAAGTAAGAGCCCTAGTGGGTCTCGGAGCCGTGGCGTCGAGGGGCGGCGCCTGAGATACATGCGAGGTTGTGTGGGGTAAGCTGCTGACCTCAATTGCAGGATGCGGGTGGGTAATATATACCTAGTGTTGGAAGATGGCAACACTGGTTTGAATGTAACGTATCGAGCTTTTTCTTATGAAAGTGTTAATACGAAAAGGGTAACACCGTTGCAGAAAAAACGATATTATGTAAAAGGTTCAGATCAGTATTAGGTATAATAATATGACTATTTTTAATGCCTACGTACTAAGTAAATTTTGCATTAGAACTAGCTAAAATTTGCTAAAAGTATCTATAGTTAAAATTTTTCTACTGAACCTATTCGAAAACATGATGGTAATGTAACTATAAAATATTCTTACAGAAAGGGGAAGTTATTATGTCCATATATTTTGGGGTTCACGCTGTTTTATGCGACATTCGTAATAAAAAAAAAGCACTGAAGCCATGTTTCCATCCGCCGACTTTTACCGAGGATGAGTATATAGGTACCTACTCTATATTATATAGAAAAGTTTGTTTTATACGGATGTTAATAACCCATAATATATCATATTCTGACCAAACGTTATAAAAGAGAGTTCATATGATGCAAATTACATTTCTGTGTTTCGTCAAATATTTTGCTAAATTAGGCTTACTTCGAGGGACTATCAATGTGATAGATATTGATCTTTGAATTCGTTATAGTTTTATGCGATTTTTTTAATAACTTATATGTATAACAAGTTAACTGTTTGTTTACCATTATGTGATAGGTTAATTTTAAAAAATAATTTGAAACTAAAAAATATAAAATAGAATATACTTTATTGTACCCCAACATTTTAGACAAATTAGTAACACAAAGAAAAAAAGCAAATCTCATAATGGGTACAATGGCTATGTTTACCAGACAACCTTAGGATGGACAAAAAGACGATACTTTTGAAGGGGAGGTAGTCAGTGGCGTACAGCGTTGTGAAGAATTTATTTATCTTTCGTCCATATGAACCTACATATAGACGAATATAAAATCAAAATATTCATATAAATATAAATTTAGGAAATATAAAGTTTACACTTATAATTATTCTTCTAGCAAGCCATGTTTCACCCATGTAAGTAAGTCTTATTCCCGTAAAACATTATGATTTATCAGTCTTCTGTCACATACACTCACTCACTTTTCATATTGAGATGAAAAAACTGACCTATTATATTAATCTTCTCCAGGCAATAACAAACACAGTTAAAAAAAGTATTATCAAATTTGGTGCAGTCGTTCGAAAGTTATGCGCCAACATACATTTGGGCGATGCATTTTATTTGTAAAGAAGATTAGTTGAATTAATTTCACTACATACATTCGTGCTTTTTTGTAATAACTTTAATTATTTACTTTATGTTATGGAATCCGACACAGTAATAAATATTAAATCAATGCAACCGAAACTGCACAAAATTCGCGCTACCTAAATCAAATTAATTTTAGGAAACAATAGTCCGAAACACGCGACACGAAACGTTGCACATTACAGTAATAAATTCGTAGTAGTGCAAATTCTAACCCTTTGGGCCGAGTCACACCGGAATGGCAGCGGCCGCTGGCGGCCTCGCGCGACCTCCAGACCCTGCGCTCTTGGTATCGTGTCCCGCTCCTTTTGTGTAAAGGCGGGCTTTTTATAGGTGTTGAAATTGTTCAAAACATCTCACTGTATCAATGAAGATATGAGTACAACTTATACTGTGTGAAGTGATAGGGGTGGCCCACTCCAGTTTTTTTTAATATGGCAAAACAACGATTGCCGGTTCAGCTAGTATATAAATATATGTTCATGACTTGCATGTTAAGGTCTTATTATGAGGCTGTTTTGAGTGTTTTAAAAACAGGTTTAACGCCTATAATAATATTGTTTTTGTATTCGAGGAAAGACATCATAATTTAATTTCATAACGAAATAGATAAGCCGGTATATTTCTATACCGAATACAGAGACAGCGTGAGACATAACGGCTGTTTGCACGCCAGATGTCTTATATTTTCTTCTCTTTGTGTCAATGGAACAATCACGGCTCTAATATATCATATAATTGGCACCTGTTCAAAGAATATAAAAGTTAAAACATTAATTTTCAATCTCTTAAAGAAAATATACCTCTGTTTTCTTAAGTTCTCGAAACCGCCTGCGCAATTCTGATTGAATTCACTGCAAACGGTAAACCCATTGGAAATACGACCACAATTAATTGTAAATAAACCGCGTGCAGTACTTGTACAATTACTCGCTTTGTTTATTGATAGCTTCTGTCGATATTGTGAATAAGAACAGTTAAGGACACCTCCCCATATCAAAACGAAATATCTATAAGCGTTAACGCTGATCGAATCGCTCAAATGTATGAATGTGACAAGTCTAAGTCACGTGACTTAACGAAACGAAATGTCAATCCCATACATAATGTCATATAAGCGATTTCTAGCATCGTTAAAGCTTGTAGAAATGACAATTGGCTACGGGGCAACTGAGAGCTATCCTACTGTAGGTTAAGAGCTTTTTACATAAAAATAAGGATCGAGCAAATATCCCCTCGCACCTTCTTACTAAAGGTTAGTTTTAAAAATATTTCTATGAGTGTGTGATCCTCAGACAAAGGTCTTCGTCAAAACATTCAAGATTTGACTTTTCTTTTCGTAATATTGTGATAAATAGTAACACTGGCTACCAACTATTCATTTTTATAATCACTATCAACTGGCAGGCGAGGTGGTGCCAAATGACGGCGCCGCGCCGGGTGCAATTCTTAGGTCGGACAGAGGTCGAGATGATACTTAAGTGCAGAACTGAATTTGGTATGAAGTAGCTAATCAATTTCAACTGCTTTTCATAACAGTGAAAGTTAAAACACATTGGACTTTAAACAACTTTTTGGAATAATAACAAAAATCCAAGGCTCATAGAAAAGAGTCTGCAAAAGAACCTATCGTCCTCCTGCACTTACCCCAATTTTATTTGGGACCTGCCAACATGTCTTCTTCTTCCATATGACGTCAGATAGAGAAGGCATCTGACGTCATCTGAAAAGTTACATCGTGTCTTTTCTCATCCCTTCCTCTATATTCATCCACGTTCATGCTCAAAACCTTACAATGTTATCTTCACTCCTTTGCATCACATGCCCATACTATGATAGTCCGGATAGCTACATAGTTTCTCAGATACCGGTGCCACTTTCAAACTGATCCCCTGTAATAGTTAAAACATGAATACCCAGTGAATCAATATTTTCCATTTCGCTAATTCAACAATCAAGTGAATCGACTTGGTCAATCCAATCGCATTGAATGCATCGGAGCACCATTTTTAGACATGATCGACGAGTTTCATCACACACAATCTTAAAACATCTTCTTAGTGCTGGTCAAACATATTATTATCAATCTTCTCAGCATGACAGATTTAACATGATTATGATATTGTTTTCTGAGGTTTACGCTAATGTTGGACATTGAAATAAAACTACATTTTTAAACGTACGGTCACAGGCGTGTCGTCGGGAACTAAAATTAAAATAAAACGTCATAGATGTGACAAGTCTAAGTCACGTGTGTTATCGAAATGAAATGTCAATCCCATACATGTCATTTGAGCGATTTCTATCATCGTTAACGGTTGTAGAAATGACTATTGGCTACGGGGGCAACTGAGAGCTATCCCACTGCAGGTTAAGAGCTATTTTACATACAAATAAGGATCGAGCAAATATCCCTTGTCACCTTTTTACTAAAGGTTGGTTTGTTAAATATTTTATGTGTGTATGTGTGTGTGATACTCAGCCAAAGGTCTTCGTCAATAGGTACATTCGACATTCGACTTTTTTGTCCGTTTGAGTCCGAGTAGTAAAAGTAGTTTTATAATGATTATGATTAATCTAGCTGGTAATATAACAATTGGGTTTCGTCAAAAACTGTATAAAGTGATCACAAACCGCAGGTGACGTCGGAATGGAATTCCGTGTGCCAAGTGTTGTTTGAGGTGCACTCGTATGGAACCCGAATTACTCGCTCAGGAAAAATGCATTTCGTAATTTCACAAACATTTTTGGTTTAAAAGGTGGCAGAAAGGCGGTATTCAAAAGAGTTGTGTGTGAAACATATGATGATCTCGTTTCAAGAGTTTAAATAAGTAATTGAAGCCTTTTGACTTAATTAAAGGTATAAATATTTATCAGTTCAGTCATAGCCATAGATATCATTGTTTTTTTTGGGGTCAGGTACCTAAAAGTAAAAAAACGGAACCATTATAGGATCACCAGGTTGTTCGTCTGTCTGTCCGTCTGTCTATCAACGCCCTTAATCTCAAGAAAAAGTGGAGTTTTCGAGTTGTAAATAAAACTTTAAATATTTAGTTCTATAGTTCCTTGAAGCTGTGAAAAAATTGAACTTCTAAGTTAACGTTAAAAAAGGATACAGCTGATTGTACCGCAAAATAACGTGTATGAATGAAAATGTATGTTCTTTCCTCTGACATAATTATACACATATAAGTAATATCGTCATATACTACAAGTACAGAAAAAATACTGAATATCAAAAACAATTACTGAAATTTGTAATTTAATCATATAAGTATAGGCGTTGTACGGAACCCTTGGTGGGCAAATCAGACTCACACTTGTTCAATTTTATTTATCATTCTCATCTATAAATTCTTTGTCAATTTTTGTTTTGCTTACAAAACCTTACCTAGGTAATTACCTTATAACCTTGCCTATTTTAGGGAAATAATTACCTAAAATGGTTTACATAAACGCTAAATTAAACTATGTATAAAAGGCATTATCTGTCTGTAAAGTTACTGTCATAGGTCAAGGTTGTGTAAAGCATACATTACCTAATTATAATTATGTGAGACAGACTCACGTTGATCAATAATAAAGTACCTTACTGGGGCTTTATTCACTGAGTCTAAACGGTTAACGTGCTACGTGTAGGTTTAAGAGAGGCTCTATATCTTTCGACTTACTACATTAAAAAAACATATTTTGACTAAGTTCATTCTGCCTATGCGTAACGATCAGAAAATCGATCTTAGCATAAAAATCTAACTCCGAATACCGATACGTCAGCTAACTTTAAAACACATTTTTAAATGTCTATCTGTCGCTACTTCACACCTTCAAGTGACAGAAACAGCTTGATACTTAAGAGCGGTTTCAGGCTAGCGTTTTATACGCGCGTATGAGCTCGGTTTTGGAAACGCATGTAGGCGCGTATAGACGCGCCTTTTGGGCCAAAAGGCGCGTCTATACGCGCCTACATGCCATACCTACGAGTTGAGCGTGTGCCAAAAGTTTTGGCACACGCTCAACTCGTACGAGCGTTGACACGCTTCTAAGGTCGTACAAGCGCAAGCCGCGAGAGACACCTCCCCGCGCGCCCATGTTGATACTGACACGATACCACCGGTTCGAGCGAACACGCCGAAATATGTGCGTTTACGCCAGTCCGGTTTTTTGAAGCGCGTAATGTAGCGCGCTTGTAAGCGCGTATACTGAAACGAGATTATACGCGCAAAAAAATACGCTAGTCTGAAATCATTCTAACGGTGGCATTGAACTGATTGACGTTTCAGTATACGGCCAGAAGAATTTGTTTTTTGACAAGTTAATAGGATACTTTCTAGTGCATGTACAAGCAACAATAAACCTAATAAAAGATTTATCTGCACTCGATACTAAATAACTCCATCAAGTCCATATATTTGAATCGTTTCAGCATAAGAGTAATTGTTGTACTGACAAATAAGCAACGCTTGGCTCACAGCCAATAAGAGAACAATTTGATCAACTTTCTACCCACATTTACGTTAAACTGGGTACATATAACCATTTTCGTAAAAAAACTACTTAATTTTAAAAATCATACATAATATGTAAGTTGTACAACATTTGGCAGCAATAATTGGCCTTACCATGAACTTTTGAAGGAGGACCACTTCCGAGTGAGGGAGAGGCTGCTATGTGCATTGTAGTGCGCCGTCTCGCTTTCACGATGGAAACAGTCCTGCATTAGAGTCCGTGGTACAGTCTATTCTTGTGCTAGTTTGTTAACATTATATGAATACAAGGACGTATCAAGGTTCATTCAAGGTTTTAATAAACTTCCTATTTGGATTGTTCCATTGTTCAGTTAACGTAAAAATATTTGTTGTAGGAAGGTTATAGGTAGGTATGTAATATCTTCCACATTGAGCAGGCCATATTGAAAACATAAGTCATGAAAAAACTGAAAATTTTGCCTTCATTAATTAACACCTTCCCTGTCCCGTCAGAAGACACAATAGTTAAACAATGGAAATGTTCATATGTGACTCACGGGACAGTGAAAGGGTTAAGACATACTATTAAGTCACATTAATTAAGTAATATAAAATCAAGATAGATTAGTGTTTAATAGTGAATGGATATTACATTCACAATAGCAATTCTTTTACGTGTACTGATTGATCGAAAGGCAAACCACAAGCATGCGATGTAAACAAAACCAGGAATCCCAATAATTAAAAAGTTTAATAACATTCATGATAAACCTTTTTTATTTAAAAAGAGCGTACCTATTAAAAACTTTTTTAAACTGTCACAATCAAGGTTCACGCTTTGATAACTTAACAATTGTACAAAAAACAAGTCTTCGCTACAACGAATTAATAATGGCCTTTTGATTAGTTTGCCCATTCCTAATTTCAGGGCTATTCAGCATAAACATGACAACATTTAACGCATTATACGTTATAAAATAAACTTTAGCTCCACGTGCTTAAAGTCGAAGTATATATAATGAAAATAAATACAAGTGGCAATAAAATCACTTTTGAGGAATGGTTGTAGTCACGCACTGGTATAAATCAGATAAATACCTACCCCTAACAATAATTGGCTGTTGTATTTTCCACAGACATTACACTAAAGGAAAAAATTAAAATAAAACTATTAATTTTAACCCTTGTTTAAAAATAACTAATTAAATACCCGATTGTTTTCTGTCAGCACCGTCCTGGGGCATTTATAATATTTAAAAAATAAAATGTAATTTTAAGTAATTGTCAACTAAAACAGTTCTTGAAATTAGCTTTCAAGTAATAAGGTAAACAAAGACCAAATCTTGATAAATCCTGACAAAAAAGCACTCGATATTATCATGATTTTAATCGGATACGGTTATATCGATACAAGAACCGAGCAAAGAGCGTCTCAAAGTACTTATTCCAAGTCCAAAGGGTTGCCACAGCAATAATTGCCAACAATTAACGAAAAATCGAATGGAGTAAGTTAAGCCGTGGCCTGATTAAGACTTCTAAGATAAATTTTGCCCTTTGCCGCGGTCGAACCTTTCGCTGGCAGCTTGCCGACGCGGCGACGCCTTAATTGCGTTTTAATAAATTATTACCTACTCGAAAACACGGGAAGAAATATAGGGAATTAAAATGTATCTGTTTATGTATCCATTGAGGGAATCCGTTAATGTAATTAATTCGTGAATAACTTATTAAACGCATATTTTATTCTCGCATTTTCGGGGTTGAAGTAAATTCAACGCACAAAAAAATCTTCAAGTATTTTTTTTGGAACTCTGTAGAGAAATACAATTTTGGCCTCAAATTCTGACCACATTTTATTATTTTTAGTGAAACTAATACTTTATGACTTTCATACAATTTATAGAGTTCTGAACTGGAGCCAAGTTCGCGTCAAATAGCTTCAGAGCATCTGTGCTATTACTGCGGCTCGGCCACTCTCCGTTCACATATTTACACAAATCTTAGCGAGTACCTAAATTGGCTTGGAGCGTTTAGGAAAATAACTAGCTCTTTTGCGGCTTTCAGAAGACGTGAAAGGCTTTTAAAGACATATACTTGAATTCCAAGTGAAATATTTTTAAGGTTGAATTTTGAATTTATTTTAACACATATTGGTCTCTTGTCATCTATGCTGCCAAGATAAAGTCTGCGTAATTAACTGTATAGTTAGGGCAAGTGATAGATTTTTAGGTAATAAAATATCACTTGACACAAAAATGTCCTAGATCGTGTATCCGTTGACCGTTTCAATATAAAACGGTACAATAACCAACAAAGTTGCATCCACGACACATCTGGAGGCTCTTATCTTGTCGATATTTATGTGGCTCGGCACTGCCGTATCTTCAGATATCCAGGGGAAAGCCGGAGAACTTCCTCAGGGTACACTCTTTGCATATGGCTATTGGACTTTTACTTTAACAGAGATTTGATGGTTGCAATCTCAAAAGTCAAAGTCGGTTGATCAGAAGTACTACCTCAGTATACCCGTGACACTGACACCTGAAAAAGCGTTTTATCGTCGGGAACCAAAATCACAATAAATCGAAAACAGAATTAATCCTGCAAAAGTAAAACATGACAAGTGCGAGTTGCCTTCCCGATATTAAAGGTCTTGACAGACGGGACGGACAACAAAGCGATCCTATAAGGCTTCTGTTGTTTTTTTTCTAGGCATGGAAGCCTAAAAACTACTTGACAGATCCCTAAATATATTAATACCACTGCATTTACTGACAGCAGGGTTTTAAATATCAACCAAGGAAAAACTTTTGGCTCATCAATCTTATTATGGAGATAATTCAGTGGTTATGTCAATGTCATAAGCTTCCTCCGTGTTTTCTCTGCCAAGAAAATACCAATAAGTTTGACCTTACAATATAAATTAAATACATTAGCATGGTGCTTATGTTTTGCTTCAAATAAATCAGTTATTTCATAAATTGAGAAAGCTAAATCTACTTGCCCTAATAGTAAATAAATCATATTTGTAATACGTAATTTATGTAAGTAAGAATGGAACAAGTCGTTACGTGATCCTTTAAGGTAAGGTTCAAAATAGTCAAAAAAATCTAACGGTAAGGGACGTCGCCTTCGATTACCATTAACCTATTTTCCCCCCAACTTAACTTTCAACTCCGAGAAAATAAGCATTTTATGCACTTCAAGCGCAGATCAAGTTAAATGAAAGTTTTTGATACGTATTCAAAAATCCGCTAGGGTCGCTAGTGTAGCATCAGGTCTACCTATCAATTCCCACCATTCACAAACCAGTAATTTGTCTCTTATTGGTGAAGAATGACACATACACCCAATGCGCTACTAGCAAGCCTACCGAATTTTTGAATATCAAAAACCCTCATTGAGGTTTTAAAGTGACAAATAAGTAAATGGGAAATTTTCTCAGCTTCGGCAATCCCAATTCGAGGTGTTTTGTGATCGAGAAGCGAGATTATGTGCCCCAAATATGTTGAAATATCCAAGTCATAAATAAACATTCCATTTAGTTCCTGGACGGGTCCTTAGCTTTTGCAGACACGTGTCTAAAGCAAAAATATCACATTAACGACCGTCCTTATTCCAATGGGATAAGGTTGATTTTCCCCTTGAGGTAAGATGATATTGATGGGATTTTCCCCTTGAAATATTGTGTGTCTGTCCGTAAACCGCTCTTGACACCTTTACGATCTGAATTTAAGCAAATGTAGCGTAAAACTGAAAATAATATTTTATTGTGTAAGGAAGCATTTTGGCTCTTTGTGGGAAGAGATTTCAGGTGAGAGAGTGAAATTTAACATTTTGCAATAAAGGTTAAATGGGTCTAGAGAGGAATTTGTTTCTTTATGAAAAGAGATACAAGGTAGTCGTCAAAAAAAGAGTGAATGCCGCGATGACGAGTAGTAAAGATGAATGGAAGGAAAATACGCAATGCGCCCCATTTAACTGGGAAAAGGGCAGAGATGATGATACAAAACAGACCTCTGCTTGAATTTAATTGCGAATGATATCAAAATACGTAAGAAATTTGATAATTAAAATAGTAATGTATACTTTATAGGTTTGTGAAGAGAAACATAATAATAATATGGTATTGTTTACTTGCTGATTTTTTAAATTAACTTCCTTGATGTGATTTTGTCCTCTTTGTGAGTTCACAAAAAGACTCTCTGTTGCGTTACAGAAGCACAAACGGAATGACTAAATGAACTTATGTAACTTTATTCCTTTCATTATTACTCGAATATGAAATAATACCTATACTTACAAAGTGAATTGGTCTTAAATATCGCTCAGCAAATAACTCATATAATTATAAAATAAAAAATGATGTTTTCCATGTCTCAGATATTAAATTATCAACATCTAAAAATAAGCCGATCGGTAAACTATTCTTTTATTCCTTCACATTCAATAAACATAAAAGTCCAAAAAATCTAGAAAGTACTGTAACGAACGAATTTTTAAACAAAAAGTTTGATCCAGATACTTCCAAAGTATCAATGCAGTTAACCAAACAGTTTCGAAAACAAAACAAGCGTTTAGTAGACCACTATCACTGACAGTGAAACCACAATCCGAAGCCGAGACTAACAGCTAATATTAATGTTTGCCTTTGTCAAATGTTTCAGAAGCAAACAGGATTAATTTCATATCCGCGTTGCCACAAACATTAACGTCTTTGAAAGCAATACTGTTCCTGACGGAATTGTTGAACTCCAACATTTCCGTTCAGAACTTGAAACTATCATTGGAGAATGTGTTTATAATACCGACCATTAAATGGCCCACTGCTGGTCATAGCTAAGCCTCTTTCCATATAGAGAATGAACAAGCATTGAACACCACGCTTGCTCATTGTGGGTTGGCAATTTCAGATCCCAATTTTTTTTAATCAGGGCTTCCTCACGATGTTATCCTTCACCGATTGTCAATGATGTCTTATGATTAAGAAAGTACATATGATTTTGATAAAGTCACATTGGTACTTGCCTCAATTGGGTTTGAAGCTGCAACTTTGCGCAGACCAATCCCTTCGTCAATTCGTCGAACCACGTCTAGGCCATCACGAAAATAATGTGTTTAATCGTTAAAAAATAACTGCAGTTGTAGCAAGTGTAGGTGAAGATGAGTCATTAGTATCTACATAATATGACACAAATGATAACAAACTTTATAGGACTCTGCGCATTACAAAAAAATAAACTAAGCACAAAGAAAGCGCTATAAATATATTACTGCTCTGGAAAAGAAGCTGGAATTACATAGAAATCATTTCCAAATCAAAGCGCACGAAAAAATGAATATTTTCCCGAAACTTGATGGTCGCAATAATAATAAGTTATCCATTTAAACAAGGTTACTAAGAATATTACTAATAGACTGATTCACCAGCACATTTCAAGATGCTATGTAAATGCAAACAAAATATCGAACAAGCAACAAAAAACATGCATCTCGAGGTTTCCAAAAACAAATTACAAAACGAAATAAATAAAGTAGTCAAATTAAAAGAAGAAGATAAAACCAGTGAATGAACGGATGGTAAATAATCAAACGTGATGGAAGCAAGGCGAGCGTTCAACACAAGTCTAAATATGTCAAAATAGAACATGAAACACACAGTCATTGAAAAGGAAACGAATTCTGGTAATCAAATAGAATTAGCAACATTGATCCATTTCTAATTATAACAGGCTGATACTGATGAGAAAATCTCATTAAACAATTCGTTCCAACACATTTTAATATTTACATGAATAGAATGTGAATAATACACGCAAAACTGCCTAAATACAGGGAAAAGAATTTTAAATACAAAGTTTTCTCGAATTCGAACGAATGACACTCCATGATTATATCGATACTAGATTTATATTGCGGCTCTGCCCGCGTGGGCGTCGGTTATCGCAGCAAAAAGTAGCATAAAGCCTTCTTCTATAAATGGGCTGTCCAGCACTGAATTTCAACGTTCAACCAAACACACAAGCAATCTCTTCAACTTTATAATATTAGCATATAAATGGGCAGATAAAAATAAAGTTGACGAAAAATGCACACTTTTTTTTTCATTTTTATATAATGGGCAAAAAATATAATTGTTTTTAGACTATACACGAACGTGACATGGACATGGTAACCAATCAATTCAAACAAATATTTCTCTGTTCTAAATTAATTTTAACCGGAATAATTCACAATGCAGAAACAATGCGAGCACCGAAATGTTATTGGATACAAAGCCAAGCCACAAAATTGCAACATCTAACACTGGGTAGTGTTAGATGTACCACTACCACATTCCAGGATACATAGAGACTAGTCAGAAATTAGTTTACACTTCATGGCCTAGCGGTTCAATTAATTAATTTGTGTGCACTAGTTTGCAGGTTCAAACCCAAGTGAATTTTCAAAGTTATATCATCATGATCATCTTCCACAACCTTTCTTTCTTTCTTTTTTACGTGCCATTCTCTCCAGTCCTATGCCAGTCTCTCCCAGATTCGACCCGTAACTTTGATTATGTCATCGACCCATCTAGCACGACGACCAACGCTTTTTTATATCCACCTTGCACAGTTATGTACACTTTCTTATAATAAGACATCATAGACAATGGTTAAAAGGAAACATTCTAAAGGAAAGGTTTGGAAACCTTTCCTTTAGAATGTTTCGAATGTTTAGAATGAAAATTATAAATCGCCAAACCGCAATAAGCAAGCGTAGGGATGCCTGTGCCCAGCACGGGGGATTTAGGTTTAGGCCGGTATTATTCACAAATAATTACATTGGCTCACAGCACATTTATTATTTCATTTTTCCCCGCGCTTGTTCATAATTAATCCTGATTCCAATTGCATTCAGAATTAATATTTGGAACTAATAGAATTCAGCAATATCGCACATGAGAGCTGATTTATTTCACGAAATGAAAGGTATTTGTGGTTTATTAATCATGGGGGATTATGTGCTCCATAAATTTTGATAAATATAATTTCACGTAACTATTACATATAGACAGTTAATTACGTATAATCCTTCCTGATATAATAAATTCGAAAGCAAATATCAGGCATGTCTACTCGAATACCTATGGAGCAAATAAAATAACATACGGAAGCTTCGTTATTTCTGCAATTCCACAGCTGCAAGTTTCAGGTCTTATTGAAAATTATCAAATAAGTGTTCTCTGTCATGAGATCCATAGAAGGAGGTTTTAATTACCTAAGAGTTCCCATATATTTTATTTCCGATTTTGTGCACAATAACATCAAAACAGTACACGCAAGTTAAATGAACAAACTAAAAACTTACTGAAGCTAAATGAAGCGTCAAAACAAAATTCATTCCACTAAATGACTATAGTGTAGGTGTATAGGTGCAGGCGTCTTCGATAAGTTGTCGATAGAAAGGCAGAAGTTGGTCGAACAAGCCGCAGCTTATCCGGACAAGTTTAACTTCAGGGGGACCGTTTAGTTGCTCAAACGTCACTTCTTGATTGAGGATTATCGTTTATGAACTTCAAAGAGGCTGGGTTATAATTGTATTTAATAGTTAATTCAGGAACTGGAGCTAGCGACTGTGGGTTCTTTGTAAAAATTAGTACAATGAAGTTGAATGTCGACGTCTTTAATATTATGAAGTTGAAGAGTTTGCTTATTTGTTTGTTTGGTTAAAAGCGCTAAAATTAAGAACTACGGGTCCGATTTGAAAATCTGTTTCAGAATTAGATAGCCCATTAATCACGGCTATTGGCTACGTTTTCAGCGATAGCCAATGCCCAGGCAACCACATAGTTTTAGGATTTAAAGATATATTATAAGCATGGTTTTACACACGCAATAAGGTCCGGTTTTATTTGGAACACTGTTACAGGCTATTGAAATCAACAACTATCTCTATGAAAGTAAAAAAATTGGACCTCCAAGTTTTGATCCCACAAATTTTGATCAGCTGACATTAATATTTTATGGAAATGCCAATTTTTTTAAGAGAATCATGAACAGCCAAACAAAGCATAAATCTTAAATCTAAGGAAAACTTCATTATTATTTTCCTGTTTCCAAACTCATACGTTGTAGTTTCGAACTAAACTGTATATTTAACTTACGTGTATTATTTAGAACTAACGGATTAATGTTAGTTAAATTAGTAACTACTGCAAAGTAAGACCCACGCTTGTATCAGCGTTTGTACAGTAGATATGAAACCTCTTTGTTTTCAAACACTATCCGACTTTGTCTGCACCGTATTACCAAAGCGTTTGGGTTCAATTTTGTTTAAATTTTCATTGGTTCTAAGAAATTCCATGAATATAAATACATAGATTTATTTATTACAGTTTTAATGCATACTTATATCATAAAAAATCTGATTCTAACTTTATTCCGTGATAGTAAAAATCACCACATTTCACACCACTTTCAAATTAATATCAAAAGCAAACACTTGTCCAACACTCCAAACCTAATTAAGACGATATTTAAATAAAACAAGCTTACAATCGCTCGCACTACGATGGGGACGATTATGACGTCACTTCCCGCACCCTGACGATTTGTCGTCCATCCAAAATGTTTATTGTAATGGCCGAGGAATATCTTTATAGTTTCCTTATGGCTCTTCCAAGACATTCCGCCTTTTGTCAAATGGCTTTACATTTTTTCTTTTTTAAAAACGACGCGCGCACTAAATTATTTAACCTGGTGTCGCGGGGGTTTCGCAAACATTCAAATCACATGCACAAATAACACCTAGACTGGGAACAAGTATCTGTGGATCACACAAATGCTTAAGGCTTGTCCCATGCGGAGATCGAACCCGCAGCACGTCGCGCACCGTGGTAATTAGCTTGGTGACTGCTATTTTTTAGTTTTATTTAATTAATTATTATAGTTTAGTATTAAGTGTGTTACGTACTTATAATAATGAGTACTATTAGTTATAACCTTTATTAGAACAAGTTCAGCTTACAATGATACTGGCACAAGGAAATTTCGTTCAACCCTTATTTTAGTAATTGAAATATTAAACAACTACTACTGATTCCTTCAATCGATATTTAAATTAAACGGCAACCCTCTTAAAGGTGAAAGATCAAACGCCAAAGTATTTTAATCTAAAAAAGCATTAGATATCAAATTACCCAACAGTCGAAACTCTTTAAAAACTCCAACAAAATTCAGTGGACTCATCAACGGAGCGATACAGTATCTTTTCTAAAGGGAATGACGTATAATCAGTAACAAAAGTTGATGAACAAAAACAGAATTAAGTACTAATAGCCTTAAATATTCAGTGACATAAAAAATGTGTACAGTAAGATTTTAATGTAATTTATATACTAGCTGAATAAAAATCAAAAAACCATTTTAAGATTTCGACCTATGTTCCTTGGGGAAAGTGGTTCACTTTTATGCGCTTTATTACCTCGTTGAATAGACGCACTCCTTTTAAAATAATCCTGTATATCGATAGAAGAAAATGCCTTCTTCCAGTAGTGGGACACTGAACAAAGACAATGACAATGTCAGTCAGTCAATACTGATTGACATTGGTTCTGCGTCTGATTTCTCTCCGGTCGTGGAGGTCTGCCGTTTCATCTAGAGTCCCACTATGAGAGAGTGGTGATAGCGCACACTTATGCACTATAATTTATCCTGCGTAAATTTGTGATTTCACCGAGGCCAAAATGCGGTCTAGATTATTAATAGAGAGAAAAATTTAAATTAATTTGTGGTTGACTGTACAAAGTTTATAAAGAGCTAATTGTGAAGTTTCGCCAGTCAGGGTCCAACAAAAGGCCGTTTCCCGATACAAATTCCCTATACACCGTCATCGCACCCCTAACCCAGAAATCAACCTGTTTTTAACAACTCCCTTAATTACTGGACTTTTAATCAAGTTTTTAGGGTAGGGGAATAAATTTTAAGTTAGATTTTAATATACATGTTATGTAAAATTGTGTTATGTAAATAACAATGGACTCAAAGAATGACTTCTTTGCATCTCCATCGTGTTCAGGGAAACAAAAAATATAAAGTTCTGTATAAAATGATGTGTTATTAAAATGTCCTAAACCAGACAAGAACCAGTGTGACTTTTTCAGAGTTAAATGTACTTTCTTGAGAATTCTAGGACACCATTGACAAGCGCTGAAGGAAATCATGTTGAGGAAACTTGGATCTCAAAAAATT
Source organism: Plusia festucae (assembly GCA_950381575.1). Lineage (NCBI taxonomy): Eukaryota > Metazoa > Arthropoda > Insecta > Lepidoptera > Noctuidae > Plusia > Plusia festucae. The sequence goes on from OX494447.1 coordinate 4,212,176, forward strand.
GAATCTGAAAGCGCCATCCCACAATGAGCAATGCGAGGCCTGTGCCCAGCAGTGGAACATTTATAGGCTGGTATTTTATGGTATTATAATTCAATGCATAATTAGAAACTTTAATGGAACCTTGTCTTTGGAACATACATTCTACCTGAGGTGAAGCACATAATTCTAAGACAGTGGAACAAGGTCGCCTCACCGCCAAACTTCTATCTAACGTCAAATCGCTATTATGCGAGATCAAAGGAAGTTAATTGAACAACGGCTCCTTGATGAGCGACAGTTCTATAGATAATGCTATCTTGCTGCCAATTCTTGTACCTATCGAGCTTCATGCTTATAGTTATAGTCTTCTAAAAGCTCTCATTCATTCTTACATTTGACAACCTCCGTGGTTGAATGGCGTTCACACCGGTTTTCAAGATGTCACCAGCTTTTAACTTGTGTTATGGAATTGTGGACAACGAAGGTACCACAAACAACTAAACCCGAGACAATGTATAAAAGTGTTTCCACATTGACACGTCCGGGGATGGAACCCGAGACCTCAAAGCTGGCGACATTTTAAAAACTGGTGTGTACCTACGCCACTCGACTACGTAGGTCATCAGAATTTCTATAATGATAGTAAGGTTTATAACATCTAAGATATCGAGGATGTGTCTAACGTTCCTTATCCTAGAAGAATGAAGTCGTCATGTTTAGTGGGACTTTAAATACAGTCATTCATGGTAGGCGAAGGACGGATCGATCGATGAAGCGTGGGCGGACGCACGCACGTAACTAGTTACTGATAAATCCTTAAAGTATACTAATGAAAAGTGAGCTCTCGAAAAATTCGGACAGATTTATTTAAAGTAAGAAATTGTACTTAACTAATCTTAAACCTTAATACGGGGTGTTTCAAAACTGCCCGTAAAGCCGAACATTCATTTATGAATGAAAAATAGAAAACCTATTAAAGTAGACAATTTTTAGGTAAACTAGGTACGTAGGCCTTTCTGTTAAACAATCTGGTTTGTTCAAATCCAATAAAAATAAAACAACAATATTATTAATGTAAATTTGAGTCAAAAAGTTTATAAATAACTTTGTATTTTAATGAATTTGGAAGACAAGCAAAGGGAACGGCTAAATATTAATTCGTTTTATATTTATCCCAAGAGACAGGAGAAATTGGTTTTCATATCACGTACCAACCCATCACCGTTGATAAAATGTAAGGCGTTTTTATTTTCTATATTTTCGCAAAATAATGTCGAAAAATCTCTCTGTAATATTAACTTTGGCTCGGCGCTCAAACGGTCCACCAACCACAGCCTTCGGTGGCTAGCGACAAGCAGTTCACGCGCTTTTCGTCTCTCGCTACAGCAATGTCGGCGACTCGCCACTTGTGGTCACTGCGGGCCACTCAAGACGCGCCACTGTCGCGCTGCTCCACCCCCCGTGCAGTAAACCTACCGACTGCGCAGCTGAGAGCGGGTTATAAAACGGCTTCCGAACACCGGAGGCTGTCGCTCGCTTCTGACACTCTTACATATGTGGCGGTAGGCACGACAGCCACCAGTGTCTATGGTTGAAGGCCCGTTTTCTCCTAGCTTTTACAAGAATATTATTTACAACTAGCTTCTGCCCGCAACTTCGTCCAAATTGGATCCAAAAAGAAATGAAAAATGTGAAAGTAATAAAAAATGGAATCAAATTTTCACCCGTGTTATACCTAGCTTGCACTGTAATAGAGAAAAATGCCAAATTTTAAAGCTTCTGCCGTCCTTTCCGTCTGCCCACATTTTCAATTTTTCGTATACGGATTTGGTAAAATTTGGCATGCATGTAGCCTTTGACATGGAAAAGAATATAAGCTACCTTTTATCCCGATTCCTTAAGTTGTTCAATTGATTACTTTAAAAACTCTTTGAAATACTGCTTTTGTTTTTAATCGGTTTTTATTTCAAGAGTTGGACTTATGACGTAACGTCTTTGTAAAAATTGTAGCTAGAAGTGACGTCACGCGTCGTTCCCATTCACCGTATTTCCGTTGTTGTTTTGTTGGTGTAAAACTTTCTGATGTACAGTCAACAGCAAAAGTAGATGATCAAAATCAGAAATTCAATACTGATGAACGGATTTCGTGTCAGAACTGTATAGCGTCGAAGTGATTCAAAAACATGCGATTGTAAATGATACCAAACATTTACTACTTGTACAGTTGCCATATATTCGTAATCAGTTTTGACTCCAATAGTTATAACCTCAATTCATCATCTACTTTTGCTGTTGACTGTTCTTAAGTATATTGAGAAAAGTCATGATCCTTATTAGGACATCTTTACCAAATATGTATAAGCCTAATATTTTTATATCATCCACTACACTACCAAAGACTATCCTCATGTTTTATACAATAGTTTCTATTATTAGAGTCTTCATACATTGCGTACAATCTCCTGAACACATTAGTGAGAACTCACAGATAAATGGTTTGCGGAAATTGGTCGTACTGAAGACTCCCTTTTTCTCATACATATCACTGTCATTTGCAGGGTTTGGTCCGATGAGGCAAAGGGTATTAACGGTATCTGTTTCATTTCAATGATATGTGATAAATAGAGAACTCCCTTAACAATATTATTATAAGGTATTTGATAAGTTAAGATATTATACTATTTAATTGACGTTTTCATCGTTTCTCTAAGGAAATATACAGGATTATTTTTTGTATATACGATACGGATATATTATTCAACGAGGTAATGAGGAGCACAAAACTGAATCACTTTCCCCAAGGAAATCTTAAAATTAAAAATGAAATTTTCATACAAAGTGACAGGTCACGTAACTTATGTTTGTATGAAAAGTTGATTTGATACGCACTCCATAAAAAATAATCCTGTATGTAAGTAGGTGGGTATAGTTGTTGACTTCTCTGTCTAAATAATAGCAGTTCTTATATTCAATTCATAAAGATTAAAAAAAGCCTTAATATAATTATGAGGGGCTCTCGGCTAAGTGTAAGCCGTACGGTTTGACCAATAGTAAAGGTTAAGCCGCGCTCGCCGCGGTTGGTCCATGGATGGGTGACCATTTGTAAACATACCGAGACCCCTCCGTGTCTTGGAAAGCACGTTAAGTCATTGGTCCCGACTGTCATACGGTGATCTTTGACAGTCGTTAAGTCATTACAATTCTGACAACCAGTCTTACTATAGGATACTGTATTACCCAGTAAAATGGGCTGTGGAGGTCAGATAGGCAGTTGTTCCATGAAAAATGTAGTATTCAGCTAAATCTGGTAAGACTGGAAGCCGACCCTAACATGACTTGGGAAAAGGCTAGCTAGGCAAAAGAAGAAAAAAAAATTAATACACCAATAACTACACCAAAATGTGTTCTCAAAAAAGCTAAAATTAGTCCTCCCAAACTTCTATAAACTTCTAAGGCACAACTCCAGCACAATTTGAAAAGGCACAACTCCAGCACAATTTGAAATATGAATTTAAAAAATGCCCCTGCCCCGCTCAATCAGCGCACATTCAAACACATTAATTAACTTCAAGATCCCCCAGTTTTGACAGTTCCATAAGACGACAAAAAAATATTTATAGCTACCGTTTTGCATAATGAATGACTGTAAATTGAATTAAATTTTGTTGAATAGGGTCTTGGGAGAGCAGCATGAGATTATCAATTGGTTGAAAATGTTTGGCTGATTGCGTTACTCCTCAGGTGCTTGTAGATAACATATCCGATAACGGGTTCACAGGAGGGTAGTCCTCAGGGAACCGAGCTACATATTGACCTTAATTATTCGACAGTGAGAATTAAATTAGTCTATATGTTGAATAATAGCTTATGTTGAATAATTTGAGGCCGGTTATCTATCTTGCTAGATTCAGGTGAATACCGTATAGCTTTTGTTTATTGACGATGTTATGTCAAAAAACTTACAGTTATGTCAAACGCTGTTACAAAACTGCCCGTAAAACCGAACATTCATTCGTGAATGAAAAATTTAAAAACTATTAAAGAAGATAATTATTAGTTAAAATAGGTACGTAGGCCTTTCCGTTAAATAATCTGGATCCCTGACATGACACTTTACTAGGGTTGATAACATTATTGGCTTTTATAATTAATTATTTTTTTATCGGGGTAAAAAGTTAATATATTATGCTCTGTGACCTTAATTTTTTTCATCCGTAAAAATCTTCTCCTGATAATAAAAAATATGACTAAAAAGAATTGTCGTAATTCGTCCTGCCATACGCGTGATGCAGTAACTAAGAGAAATAGGAATTCATTTTTATACATATAGAAGAGTAACCAAACATTTTAACTGCAATCTGCAAATTGTTTTTCAGTATTCATGAAACATGGAACGGTCATTACAATTCGCTAATCTCAACAAAAACTGTTACCGAAAAATCGCCGGTATTTTTATCCCGAACTAAAGCGGAACGGATCGTAATCCAATGTTCATGCCACTGATGGCTGCGTACTGTGACAAACGTTACTATTTGAACCGAGCGAGCAATGTAAATGGTACACACTAGAAATCAGATTAAAGTTTGTCGTTCACCGAATTTTATTCGCACTCGTTAGGTTAGCTTTTTTGCTTTATATGTGAACATGTATGTGTATTTTAGGAAGGATCAAAACTAAACTACCAAAAGAAGATTGGGATGGGTGACATAAAAGATAAATTTTAATTCTTAAACAAAGAAAGGCAAATGTAAATATTGACTACTAAGATGACAGGTACTTCGGGTAGCCTTTAAGATACAGTCAGTCAGTGACCTGTAGGTTAAATAAAATAACCTTAAATGACTGGTGAGACTGAAAGGAACAAAGGAACAGTATGATTGAACAGTATTCTTTAAACAGTTTATATTAAACCCGTACATGACGACTTATCGACATATTCAGATGGCGGAGTATTACACCGGCCCCCCGCCACAACCGGCTGCCCGTGTAGCAATGGACTCCCCAAAGGATCTGGGAAAGAGATTTGCCTCCTGTGAGGAAAAGGTATACATTTTTTTTTTATTAACAAGCTTTCTAGCAATGTGGGTGCATATTACTAGTATTCTTGTTAACCCCTCGTGGTAAGCTTCGTTTCTTGTGTTACGAGTGAATTCACGTCGGTACTGAAATGAGTGGGATTCGAACCTCACATGATCGCAAGGTCAATGCCCTAGCAATGGGGCTATCGTCGCTTCAAATATTGGGTTTTACTAAAATTAATATTAATACTGTCTTAAAATACCGTAGTCTAAAACAATATAAACTAATATTTACTAACAATACCCCGTAAACTAATCTTTACTATAATATATGTACTAGGTACAATAAACCATTAAAGTAACTAGCATTTTGTTGAGCTTTATATTTGCTTCTCGAAACATAAATACTAAATGCGTATAACATAAATCACCAGCACGTGCAACAATAAAATACTATTTATGTAAATAAATAAAATACGACATACAAACGTGATCTTTCGTCAATAGTCGCTGTGGACATTTGCACGCAATATGTGGGTAATATAATATTGGTATAACACGTTCATTCGAAAATAAAATCGTCACAGCACATTGTATTGAAACATCAAAATATATCGTGTATTGGTGACTGGTTCCTGCAGTCAAACCGTACGGTTTTGTAGGGTTTATTTGTTAATGTTTTTGATAATTGTAAATGATCTGAATAAAGACCACTCCATATAGCTACTAGCTGACCCTGCAAACGTTGCTTCATCACATTATGATTGGCCACCTAGGGGTATAAAAATAGCCTACGACCATTTTAGACTTACTGAATAATTAAAAAAAAAACATTAACATCAAATCAAATACATTTATTTGCAAATCACAGGTTATAAAGGTGACATAATAATAATAAAAGAGTACACCGAGTTCAACCCGTTTCGAAGGACTTCGGTACCAAACACGAGATTTTTATTGTGACGAAGTTAAAAAAAAAGAGTTCTTATTATTGAAAAAGATAATCTTTACAAAAAGTATGCCAAATAAAATAAAGACAGGCACTTTTTGTATTCAAAGTTACTCTTTTCACAGCAGGTAGGGTAGTATTTAGAACTAGGTTGTGAAGCACGTAATTTCTAAGTAAGACAGGTCATAAACGTGAATGGATATAAAGGCCGGGAAAAAACTAAAAACAATGGATGTATTGTGTGGAAGACGATATGGCTAGAAACGAATTGTCAGATAACGTCAGATTGAAAAATATGGAAGAATAATATACGCTGACCCCAAATGAAATAAGGCACGCAGTACACATAATCAACCCTATAATCCCCGAAGCCATAGGTAGATGAATTCACCTATGTTATAAATACATTATTACAATCTAGGCATCAGGCGCGTATACAGGCTCTTTGTGTTGAATCTGATCACTTAGCTACAATGGCAATTGAGTCGTCAGCATATTAATGATGTTGATCTCATGGCTTACACAATATAACACAGATAATCACAGTATCAAGACGTAGGCACCTAAGCTACCTAAATTACTATGACATCAGGTCGAACTCAAAGTAAACCAAAACTAAGAAGTACAGCAATTTTAAACTTACTGTACGTTTACAGTAAGCTCAAAATTGCATTGTGATGGTAGACAGACTAGGATCTTATCTTCTTTGGAAGTTTAACCAGGAAGCCAGTTATTTCGGTTTTCCAGAGAATCGGTGTTCGGAACATAATCTTTCCAGAGGAAATGGACATTTCAATCTTATTGTACATTGTTTGAAAGATCTTACAAGACCGTTAACCGTTTGTTTTTTTTTCTGTGCTTATAACGATCTTAGTATCTTGTATTGTATGTGAATACTTGCACATATATTTAGTGAGCACTGCAGTACAAATATCTTAAGCCCGTATGTACTACCCGTATACATTTAATAACGTTAACATTTGGTTACGAAGTCGCTACATAAGGAACTCATAAAGCAAATTTTAAATATAGTCAAGTAACAAGAGTCAAAATGATTTAATTAGTAGTTTAATTTGCTAACTTCTCTCGTTTCCAAATATTCATAGCTCTTAATATTGTTATAACTTCTGATGTTGACGACTGCACATTTTGCACGAGTGGCCACCATTGCAGTAATTTCAACTCAAACTTTGCTCACAGAACTATTTTCTGAACACAAACAATCACTCTACGACGTGCAGCTACTAAATGGCAAAATTACTCTTCATTTTGACTTTAAACGTAGTAAAGTGATATTATAAATTGGGTGTATATTGTATACATATAATGAGTCTTCGTCTGCTCGTTGTACAGGCAAAGCCAGTCTGGCTTAAAGCGAGACGGGTAAATTGGAATAAAAGCGAACAATTAATATTGTAAGATAGCTTTCTGACACATGCCAATACATGTCTGCCTCTTTCTCCGAAATAGAAGTGATGAGGATGGTGAAATTCCAGAGGCTGAAATGTAAAAGTCTACACAAAAATACGTCATGAATAAAACATAGGGAGTCGGACTTGCGATCATGTGGTTGCGGGTTCGAATCCTACCCATTACACTACCGACGTGAACCCACTCGTAACACAAGCATCTTAGCTTAACAAGAGGGGTTAACGAGAACACTAGTAATGTGTGACCCACATTGCTAGTATCTAATCATTTAAAAAAAATACATTCTTGGGCTTCAAAACTAAATATCATAAGTCTCTACCCGAAATAATATTTAGCTTAGAAAAATGCATCTCGAAAAATTCTGAGCTTCAAAAATTATTCCAGAAACCTACAGTTGTTCAAAAAGCCAAATTGTAACAAAGAAGATTTGGGAAGACGCCAGGTCCGTATGGCAAACACCTGTGGGCCATTGGGAGAGGATCGATACATAACTGGCCTTCGGTAGCCACGTTTTAACACACATACAGAAATTCTCATCCCTGGGGATTAAGCTTAAATATTAAGTTTATTAAATTTAATTCTTAAACACGGACTCGGCAAATTCCACGTTTTTCTTTTGTGTTTCATGGTTTTCAGTATTAAAAATGTATTTGTTGTAACATTAAAATGGTATTTGTGCCTAGAAGTTCTTTCAACCAAAGTCTGTTGCTGCACATTATCTAGTTTTCTTTTCATAATTTCAGTCCAAATATGAAACCAATAAGAAAATTACTTACAACTGAATTACAACCTTATGTAGCTTAAAATGTTTTAACCATGATAAAAACTGCAATAACTTATATCTAAGTTGACAAAGCAAAGGTCACAATGGGTCAGAACTTGTGGCCAGTTCAATATTACACTATTGCTGTATAAAATTCAGTGCGGCTTTAACAACAATGCCATATTGAGCTCAAGTCTGAGATCGAGGGCCTTTCAAGTAAGCACTACTCGACTTAAGCACTCCTTCTATTTGCTTCTCTTCGCTTTATGAAGACTTTTGATGTTTAACCAATGACGAAAAGCTTAAATCCTACGCTAAAAAGTTATAGTATTTGTTATCCACTTGTAAACACAACGAAATTTCTCTTCCTATTTTGTGGGATACATGGCTGGATGGATCGATCTTTGTTACTCTCTTACCGTGAAACTGCTGATTGGATTTGAATTAAATTTGGCTCTTAGATAACTTATTCTTGACTAAGACTTAGACGGGCCTGTTGGTCTAGTGGTCAGTGACCCTGACTGCTAAGCCGGAGGTCATGGGTTCGATTCCCACCCAGGATAAATCTTTGTGTGATGAGCACGACCATTTAATTTTGTTCTGTGTCTGGGTGTTATTTATCTATAATATGTATGTATTTCTGGTTGCCATAGTTCAGGCTCTGCCAAGTTTGGGATCAGATGGTCGTGTGTGTGTTTGCCGATGTTCCAAGTTAAATTATATTATTATTATTAACTAAATTAACACATAAAATATTTTTTATCCTCATACATTTTCGAAGACAGGAACTACACTGATATATAAGAAGCAGTAATCTTTTTCAGAAACTAAAGAGGTCGACAACTCCTCCGGCTCCTATTTTTACTAAACTAAATAAGCCTTACACGAAAACGAAAGCCTCTATATTCGTGCACACACACAGCCTTAATTATAATAATGACGTCACCATACTCATTATAGCGAGCGGATGTCGTGGGAAATATCGATTGCGTGGCTACACTGCGCGCCCATGCGGAAAAATTATATACAATTATAGTAAGCATGCTATAAGGGCAACTAGGACAGTCTGCTAGTGTAAAATTGACACTTACGATATAATTAATATGACACCTTTTTGCACAGATTTTTCATGTAGATGATGTCACATTTTAGCTTAAATTGGATATTTTGTAGCAGAAAATTGTCTCGTGGTAGTTTGGTACGGGTATTACAGTTTCTATGTTTCTAAATTAGCAGACGATATTTTCCTTACAGTAGAAAGAATTAAGAATATGACTTTTCAGTTTTTTCATTTCTGAAACACGCAATGCGGTTATTCCATACATAAATAAAATATGGCAAAATAATTTACAATACCTATCACATAATTTATGCTTATAAAGCTTGTGTTATGCTAAACAATTATTTAATTTCAGTAAAAGTAACACACTAATAATATTGGACGCTTTATTAGTTCGTAATTTTTGGTCACAATGTAATATTTTAATGAAAACAATGTGAAAAACAAAAATCGTAAAACTATGAAACCCAGTAGATACGTTATAAAATAAAGCTAAATGTATTAAATTACGATACCCAAAAAAGCAACAGCCGATACCATCAACTTCAGTCTGCATTCGTATAAATGCGAAATAACAAGCCTCATAGAATCGCCGGGAAAAATATATGACAATTGAGATATCACTCAGATGTTCGCTTGATATTTATCGCGGCATTAACTATCCAGGGCATGCCCTATTTAAAACACTGATGTTGGTAGCAGGGTAAATATACGGACAGTTTTCATGTTAAATATATATTCTATTCATAGTAAAAATATTTATAATTGTATTCATAAAAAATAGCTGAAGCATATTAAAGGTTAAGACATTAAATGTATTGAAGTTTTTTCATTGTACTTTGAGCGCATCTTTATAACCGGTGCATCAGTTTAGATAAAAAGACCTAGACTGAAAACTGCGTTGTTTTTTGTCTTTAATTATGAGAACATTTTAAATTTATATGATACTTTATAACATTGACCCATAAGTTTCGTTAGATTTTTTTCTCAGGGTAGTCACCTAGAAAAAGTCCACTCCAGCAACCACAAAAAAAGCTACGTAGAAAAGTAATTCTTTATTCTAATTGCAAAACAAATGAAATGTCAACTTTAAAACTATCGCGTTGCATGATTTTAATAAAATTACGTCACGGGAATTAACGCGAACTCATGCATTTACCTTTTAAGGCTTGACGTTTCGGCCGGGTTACACTGGCCGTGGTCGCAAGCAGACTGTAATTGACAGTATTTTATTAAATGAAATGTCACTAAACAAGTGTTAAACTTTGAGAAAATACCTTTTGCGGCTTAAATTGATGCCTAGTAGGTACAGGACAAATTAGTTGACCTTCAGAAAGCAGGTCAAAAAGGAAAACTATAAAGGGTCATTAATACACCTGCGGCCCTCAGCGATACGTTCCCTCGCGTACTCCCCAACATAAACATTACACGGCCGAAGCCGCTTACCATCCACTTAGTAACTTATGTTCTATATTGAACGTTAAGTTATAAATAATTTATAGCTATAATAAACCCTGTTCGCCGCCAGAACGATGACTCCTAACCTTTACACTGGGTTACGTTTCCAATTACTCTTATGGAGATATTCGGGATTAATATTTGGGTTTACGGCTAAAAAAATAGTAATAATATCTAGGGACAGCTTACACACGGCCATCTAATCCCAAACTAGGCAGAGCCTGTACTATGGTGACCAGACAACTGATAAACATACTTAAATATTTCTAAATCTATACATATTATATGTAGATAAATAACACCCAGACACAGAACAAATGATCGTGCTCATCACACAACGATTTGTTCTGGGTGGGAATCAAACCCGCGAACTGTCTCTTAGCTGTCAGGATCACTAACCATTAGACCAACAGGCCAGTCAAAACTGAAGACCCTAGTCTGCTTACCTAGGTAAAGCCAAAATGTAGGTACCTTGACATGAAGTTACGACATCGTTAAATAATCAGGGTCCCGTAGGGTACGAGTATCATTTCGAAATGAGTTAGGTCAGTTCAGGATGTTGACCTAAATTAAGTATTTTTTGTAGGTTTTAGTTTAAACTCTTGCACTTGTTGTGCAGGGCCAAGTTGAAGGAAAAAGAGAGAATCACCCATGCGTTGGACCGATCAAATTAAAGCTGCACTTAATGTTCCACTCTGTGAATGTACGAGACAAGCTACAGTACGGGGGGAATGGCGACGGATTGTGAAGCTAGCCACTACACCAGGTTTGACGATCACGACCACTCTGCCAAGAGTGTAACGACGAAGAAGAAGAAGAAGTTTAAACTCTAAAACTAGTAGTTTATACTATGCGGAGCAGTTCTACATATCGAAATGTAAAGACAAATTCACTGCTGATAATGCTGCACATATTTTCCCCTCTGCCCACAAACTTCGGCCACGGCAGTCAATCTAAGCTGGCCGTCTACTCAGTATACATAGTCCATAAGTCTAAATACAGTCAGATGAAGAATCAGAAAGATCAGATTCTGATGCCCGAAGCAACACTTACGTGTTCTCTAAGACCGGGAGCTCAAACACCCAATATTATTGTATAATGAAACTAAAACGTGAAAACAAGGAAGCAGGAAATTTTGAGTGAAGCGTATTCGCAATAAAACGTCTTGTATGAGACATAATATAATACATGGTATATATTAGGTGTATATTAAGGGGAAAATCCGACGCGCTATTCAGTTATTTGTAATTTGATATACGGTGAAGCTTTGTATATTTGAGTTATTAAGGATTCGTGATTATGTCAATGAATTCAACCAAAACTAACGTAGCGTATTATATCTTTTACGTAATTTAAGCATAAGCAATCATTATTTTCATCCCTTAGATATTTGTTTACATCTTAATTGAATTCCATTAAAGTCTACTCTATGATATCGCATTGAAATTTATTCGACAAGCCGACATTTCCATGAACTGTTTTACGATAGATATTATGTTATTAAATCTGTATTTTTCTTTAAATAGGCCTTGATTAAACAAGGACATACTTATGTTGTATCAAGTATTTGTATGTAACTCTACTACAGTACAGTATTAATATTTTTGCAAATATCCATCATTTTAAAAGGGCAATTTCGAAATTGGAATACCAGTGAACCCAAAGTGTGCTATTACTTTGCACCATTGAATTCTAATAGTGTTAGCATACGTGGCTTCAGGATAAGTGGGTACGTGCCGTGCAAGGTAAATAATTCTCTAGGAATAGAAATATAGAGTTCTTTTTCAAATGTTTTAGATTAGTACGAAATTATTTGAATTTATTTCTGACTTACATCTTTAATTTTATCATCTAATAAAATCTATACTTACTTAACTAACGTTTGCTATAACTATTAACTAGGTATAGTTTCAACCAAAAATATTAAACGCAACAAGAAAATAATCAAGCTATCACGAAAACAGCGAAAAACCTTACGGTGACCCCAACATTGTGATCTACTTAAACATTACAAAATAACAAACAGCAAACAAAATTTACATTTAACACGACCGAATTAGGTTGTATTTCAAAAGCAACACTCGTCAAGAAAGGAAATTTATTTGCTACAATTTTGCTGTAATAGAATAAGGTCATGACAAAAGAGATTTGCATAATTAGCAACTTTATTGTTTCTTCCGCGAAGCCAGTAGAAATGCCAGCCGATTATACCTACGAGTGCGTCCCTTTCTTGAGATTAATCCAGTCACTTTCTTGTTTTTATCGGATTAAATCGTCCGCCGTTAATGAGATCACAAGCTTATTAAAAATGTACAACTTAAGCTGTAGCGTTTAAGCCGATCGGAAAATTTACAACAAAATTACAGAATACTTTAGTGAGAGCTTTGAACGTGCGGATAAACCCAAATGTAGGTACTTTACGTAAAGAACTTTGTACCAAAAAGAAATCTTGTAGCAAAATCATCGCTTATCTTTGTCAACGCCGGATGTACCGTACTTATATTTATGGAGATATCCCAATATAAGAACCTTGTAGAAAGGCACGGAAATGCTCATGAAGGACTCCTGAGGGACAATTGAATTTGGGACCCCATGGAAAACGTAGCAAAGACACAAGAGAGTCGGATGAATACTTGGTTTGGTTCACACTTCAGTCAACAAGAGCATTCAAGTAATGCCTCGAAAGCCAACGACAATTCACTGTAGGGTTGTTACCTGTAAATTCCCCTTGATGCAGACAATGGAAAATAACATTTTACATTTAATTTTGCTGTAGTTTACACAACTCAAGGTTGAGGCTTACCTGGCTGAGTATTTATTTATAACTTGAGATATTTACCATTTATTTGAGCAGTCATCGACTGAGCTCAACATGTTTTAAAGTAACTTCTCTTTGTAAGACTAGTGGTAAAAAAATGTCTTAGAGAAAAGAAGAGTTACAATGTAATCTATGCTGAATACGTCCACAAACATTACTGCCAAGTGTAAGCATGTACAAAACATAATTATCAAAGCTCGGTGGCCTTTATAACTACAATAATATACTAAAAGAGAAATAACCAAGCTTAACCAAGCCTTCCAAGATCCTTACAAACTCTACACGACAACTTTTGAGTTCATTATTTAAAATACAGCAACTTTACTGTGTTAAGTCTCGTGATCAGCTGTCTGTAGTTCTTAAGTAAAAAAGTTTTTCCTGACAGCCCTATCCAAGGCCGCCAGCCCCGCAGACATGGCGTACAAAATTGTTTAAATATTTAATGAATCAAAAATTTCTATGTACAACGAAGAATGCTTTATGAAAATATTTTTAGGCTGAAACATCGTTGCTTATAAAGCAGGTAAATACCGTCCTTCATAAGATACTTCATTCATAAAACTCGTTGTATGTTCAGCTTAAACCAGTATTAGCTAAGTTTTGATTGATAGGTTGGAATGGATTTTTTTCATCGGAAAATAACCTCTATCCACATGGTTTTAATGTATTTTAAAATGTGATTTAGGGGAACCAATAGACAGAAGACGCCACCGATGCCTATCAAGAAAAAGGTGACGGTTTCACGTGTAACGCAGGGGCAGGTTCAAGGAGGTGCAGTACAAGGATCTAGTGAAAGACTTGAGGAAGGCCTTTGCGCAGAATTGGGACAGCATAGGAGAAAGAAAACAAGTGGTTATATAACAGCCTAACTTTGACATTACATACTTGATGTAAATGTATGTTTTAATACATATAATGAACCTTACTAGCGTTACTTTCTAGGGTCTTTGCCCGAGAAGTCGAAAGTTACAGACAAAATCATGTTTCTATTACACAAACCTAAATACTTTTACAAATAAAGACTGTCATTATTAGCCTTATTCTGTGTAACAGTGTCATAATATTAACACAGTCCCTAACGGACCGGCTTTGATTACGGTGTAGGGTAAATTGCAACTCACTGCCGGACAAATATACAATTTGTGTGGAGTGACTTCGCACGAATTCGCTATTTAGTTTATTGGACTTTTATACAGAGGTTTATTTATTTGATGGCTTTTAGAAATGTTTTATATTTTCGTCATTAATAACGTTTTAAAATTGAATGCAATCAGCACTCACTTTACTTTGTCTTCATGAACTAAGCGAATATGTTGCTACTACTATGCGCATTTGAACAAGCATCCTTTCTCCTGATCTTTCCAGTGCGAACCAGATCCATACTCAATACCACTAGGAGTCTGATCCCAAACAATTCGTGTATCTCATTTTTGGAATTTCACTGCAGTCAATACAAAACAAAATACGACTCCATTTAAAAAAAATCTGGTAAAATCTCAAATAAACGTGTTTGTATATTTAACAAAAGCGCCAATAAAGATGTCTCACCAAAAGATACATACATAATCCCTCAACGACTATTGCATCTTCAAACTATCAGCAACAACCCACAAACGGCCATCATAAATAAACAATAACTGTCCAACTAATCAAATTTATATTAGACCGTTAACGGTAAATACTTGGAGGGCATGAAATTGGGCGTCTGAACCTCATCCGGGGCGACCTAGTGACCGGGACCCTTCGGCAATAAGGTGCCCAATCAACACAGTAATCCATTAACTGATAACTTTAAACCGAGCTCAAACGCCCGTCAATCGGGATTATCCAAAGTTTATACCTCTAAATATTGAGAGGTCCAGAACCGGTCAGGGATGTGCTATGAATTTAACTATTTATTTAATATGCGCAGCAAAAGGTCAGCGACCTTTTTTTCCTGCATCATGAGGGATATTTTAATGTTGGAGTATCTCACGGTTGTATTTACTTCTTAGAAATTTGCAGTTACTTAAATCGGTAGCCCGATCCAAAATGCATGTTGACGGGTATGAAACGTAAAAATAATTTAGCCGGTCATTTGTTTAACTATAATATTATAAACACGTGGTTTATTATTTAATAATAATATTATAATAATAATAATCATTTATTCATATCTAAGTGCACACGAAAATACAATTTGTCTTACGATTTAAACATAATTGCTAACATTATATTTGCCCGAACTAGGTTAAACCTGTGCCTCAGGCGAAAAAAAAAGAGCTTGATAGAACGATAACTTAGGAGCTCGCTGCTTCCAGCAGCAATGTTTTGTATCCGTTTGTGACTTCAATATATTGCCGTAAGTTTTTGAATGCGTACCAAAAGAAAAAAATATGTGTTAACACCTTTCCTGTCCCGTCAGAAGACACAATAGTTAAACAATGGAAATGTTCATATGTGATTCACGGTACGGTGAAAGGGTTAATACATTTAATAGTTAATCTATCTGACGGGCATTCAAAATGTCACCATCACTATTTCCTGTGACTAGCTCACCATAATACATAATTGAAGAGTTACCTAAAGATACTAACAGCATCAAATAGTGAATACATCAACTTAAGCCTAAGCCCAGCTATAATGCGGCATCTGCTAGCAGTTTAACCACCAGATATTCACGCTCACGTCTCCAAGGCACGTACTGCCGGTAAATATTCGTAACTTTGGATGAGTTGGGCTCGGATCCAATGCACGCCCATAACAGTCATATTCCCTGTGACGTGTGAACTGACCTTTTTAAGAACAAACTCATGGTAACTGCTCGTATGTGTGATCTTACGGTTTGTGTATGCCGTTCGTCACTTAAACATATTTTTTTGATACCTTATCTTTGATACTTTATGGATATTACAAGAATAGTATAGTAACATAAGTGAGTATAGCCAGATAACGTTACGTATTTTTCACTAAAATATGGCAAATAAAATTCGGGTTTCACATGCATATGCAAAAGATATCATTTGAAATAGAACGGTATCACACTATTCGCCACAAAGTTTTATGGCGCGAAATCCGGATTAACCTTCCAAGCACCGCTGCAGGCGAATAAAGGATTATTTCTGGTAACTGATAAATTTATACCCAGTATTGTGAAAATATTGGGTCACCAGGTTTGTGGACCAACCTTATCACCACTGTCAAGACTGGTAGCCGACCCCATCATATCTTGGAAAAGGCTACGCAGATGATGAAGGCGATTCCTAAGTAATCTTTAAAAAACGAATTTTCCAAGGATCATTAGAAATATGGACAAGTAATTCATATCACATAAATTAAAATCAGAAAACTAAATCCTTTAATTGCATGTGTAGATACAATATAGAGTAATCTTGCGCTTTGTGTTCAATAGTATAATGCGTTGCTGTTAGTTGCACCGTTTGTGCGAACATGTCTGCGGCCGCTTTAACTAATGGTTTGTAGCAATTATACGGAGGGAGCTGCGCCATTGAGGCTGGGAGCACGCTGCACTAACAACCTGCTGTCTGATGCTGGGCCTTAAAAAGTATATACTAACTATCGCGCCTAAGGCTCCAAGGGGGAAGGCAGAGGTTTCTCATAAATCTCAACTTTTTTCGTACACGTGCTCACAATCATTTTAAGTCCAAGACTTTTTGAACAAAATCACATAGAACACTATTAGTATATTGTGAAATATTATCCATCCAGTAAAGAAAGAGACAGCGTAATACAGACCACATAGCGCCGTCTCTTACTTAAAACATAATATAATGATAATAATATATTTCACACATATAATTATAATAGATTATTTGAATAAATACGAGTATGAGCCTTAAGTTGTTTATTAAAAGATGAATTTGCTTCTTTAACTTTTAAATAGACGCTTCGATGTGCTTCAACTTTGTTGTAGTATGAATTGAAGCTGACTGTTTTCGTTATTCTTGTGTTTGAATGACAGTTGTATCACCTTAATGTTCCATCGTCTCAACTTTAGCATTTAGTCTTTATAGGGAAACTATTGTTCCCTTTATGACGTCATTGCAGTTCACTTGACCTATGGCATTCAATGCTTTTGTCTATACGATAGCTCCCTTGTATAAGGTTAAAAGTCTGCGTGATATGACATTTTTACGGAAAATGAGGGTTAATGATTTTTGAGGTGGATAATATACCTACTGCCTTGGGAATAGAGGTCTTTAGTATTTTACATCCTATGGCTATGACCGATAATCGGTGACTATTTTTTCCTATATTAAAACTAGAACGTTTAAGAGCCTAATTCAGCAAGTCTAAACAAAACGTAAAGTGGCATGACGCAGATTATAGTTCATTTTCCCAGGGTCGCCAATTTTTGTGTCATCTGGGTGTTGTTAGTATACATATACGGGTTAGACCATTTAATATACTTTTACTTGAACGTATAGTAAATCGAAAGAAACATCGCCTCTCTTAACCCGACACTTAACAGCACGTTAACCGTTGGACTTAGGCCCAGTTTATGATCCCGAGTTAACTCAACCAATGCTAAATATGCTAACTATGGTTTCAAACTTCGGTAGAACGCGTTTATTCATCAATTTTTATTCCAATAAATAGTTAAATTATAACTTATTTGACTATTAGATAGACTAACAATTAGAGAAAATACGCGTTTTGATTCCGTTAGTTAGCATATTTAACCATTGGTTGAGTTAACCCGGGATCAATGTATAACAGTGCATAGCATAACGTGCTTTCCGAGGCGCCAATAGTCACCCATCCACGGTCCAACCGTGGCAATCGCGGCTTCTACGGCTTACACTAACTTATTTCACCGCATATGACAGTAAATTTCTTCAAACACCTTTTTTTTTTAAACGTTTTAATATAAAATATGAAAAACATCAACAAAAATTCACACGTGCTACCTCCCAGTAGGTCGTTAGTTTAATAACTTAAAAACACTCGGATACACTGCGTTTTAATGAATATGAAAATGCATACAGAATTTTCCTAGAGTTAGCAAACAGGTTAAATAAACAAGATAAAATAAAAACTTTTAGTAGAAGTATTTACCTCTTCAAAATGTAGTATTAAAAATAAAGATTATTATTTAATATACGAAATTAAATTCATAATAATATTATACTTCCGAAAGTCACTCTGTCTGTCTGTTCCCCTTTACCGCTTAACCGCTGAACTGATCACCCCTGAATACTGAAACGCAAATTAACTTTAAGATGTACTTAAATTACTATCTGTCACTACTTCACACTTTGCAGTCTCAGCGACATAACTTACAGCGGTTCAACTTTAAGGTCTTTGTAAAAAACTTGTATTTTTTACTAAGATCTTTTTTTTAGATCTCTTATAAAGCTGTAATAATGTATTCAAGTAGAAAAAAGTAATGTGTTTAGTTAAAGTATTTCGTCTTTACAAACTGAAGGGTCCTTTTTCAAACAATACTGCATTAAGAAGCTCCACTCGTCTGTACAATTCAAATACTTGGATCGTGGCTAGCATTTTAAACGTGGTTTTTCTCGCCGTTCAATTTGAATAAATCCTTTTAAAGGAATTGAAGAGGAAAATACAGTTGGTACTTAATTAACGTTATTTGTCACTTTTTCAGACGATTTTACAAGGGTTTTAATTAGGAAGATTAGAAGTTATAGGACCTTACCAACGGACTCAAATCGTAAAGCCCCTTTATGGATTTTGTAACTTACAATTAACATCATCATTTCTGAATCAGCCTACCGCCGTCCAATATACTGAACCCTCTCCCTCAAATAGACCTAGAGTCATTTAGTTTTAAAGTTGACGTTTCTAAAACGCCTACTTTAGGTTTACTAGAAATAAAAACATTTTGATTTTTTTCAATTAAAATTGCAATTTAATGATTTACGTATTTTTTTTATAAATCCTGGCTAAAATAGATATCCATAAAAAGAAAATCTTCTAAATTACGATATTACAACGGCGCTGTATAAGCCTTTGTTCATTCTTCAAAAGTTTTATAACAATCTTTTCGTTCGTCTCTTATGAAATACCTATGCGGAATAATAAGCTACCTCTTCAAGAATCAGAAGCGTAGAACTTTCAATTTTAGGTTACTACAACTTATCTTATTTTTCACTTCTTTTGGAATCATAAAGAATAAGGATAAGGAAATAAAGAATAAGGAATATTTTTATTATTGTCGGTGGCCAGTAAATATTTACATACCATATACCAACATCTTATTTAATATTCATTATTCTACTTATCCAACTGTTTTTTAAATAAAGGCAAAAATAATTTACATGGAATTTTAGAACTCGTAAGTGAATTGCCTTTTTTCGTATCGTGCAGGTTTCGGTACATTACCGGTCGATCACTTATTTATTTTATTATTATTTATTTTGAGCCTAAACTGTCCCACTGCAAGGCAAAGGCCTCCCTTTCTTCCTTCCATTTTTCTCTCTGAAGGGTCAATTGAAACAACTCTTTGTTAAGCGCGTTCAGTTATGATATTATATCTATACTAATATTATAAAGCTGAAGAGTTTGTTTGTTTGCTTGAACGCGCTAATCTCAGGAACTACTAGGCCGATTTAAAAAAATCTTTCAGTGTTAGATAGTCCATTTAATGATGAAGGCTTTAGGATACTTTTGGTTGCGACAAACGACGCCCACGCGGGCGGAGCCGCGACCAAAATCTAGTTATATTAAATCCATGTCGATCACTTATGATACCGTATTGTGCTGCAGAGTATAAGATATCTCAACAATCAGTCAACATCTAAACCAGCCTTAAGTCAACCTCAAGGACTGCAAAGGGTATTGTAAGTCAGGAGCAGGCAACGATTGATTACTCAGGGATCATTAACTCCCAAAGTTCTTACGATGTTTTCCTTCCATGTAACACAAAGCTAAAGTAAAATAAATGAAGCGTGTGTAGATGGCATTTACTTAGTATGTTTACATCTTAAGATTTCGCCAGTCTTTAAATTTAGAGATATTTTATTAAGTTTCTTATTTATAACACCAAAAACTAATTTACGTTTTGACATTTCATTGTACACAAGACTTTGATATTGATAGAATCTATAACTGAAATAAAGTCAAAAAGTAAGATTCATTTTTGTAGCACTAAAATTGCTATAAGAATCTATACTGGCCCGAAAGTCATATATTTTTAATCATTCTTTATCATCAAAACTTACTTACTTATTAAAAATAAACTTAGTACATATTATACTGATTTACCTAGCATAGAATCTTGTAAGACAAGTATTTATTTATTTAATGTACCATGATAAATATGTATTTACAAACTTATCTATATATGCACACCTAACACTCGTAACTAAACAGTTTTACTATGTCGAAGCCTATCTTTCCAAACAAATATTTACAAACAACCATTTAATATCGTTGTTTCCATAAATCAAAGGCAAAATGATATATTTACATACAGTAAACTTTACTGCGGAACAAAGACAGAAGACAGAATCACTCAATTGTGATGACGTCAGAGTAGAGCTCGTTAATCACCTCACGACCCCATAGAGTATTGAAATGACAAAGTGTTAGACTTAGGTACAGTCGCGCCGGAGTCGAGCAGAGCATGCGCGAGTGATCCCACGACTCTGGCCAAGGCAGAGACCGGGGTGTTTTTGGTCGGTGAAAGTCCATCATATCCCCACGACGCGCGACGTGGCCTCCGCGTGAGTAGAAAGCCGATAAAAAAAAGCCTTTTGTTCAGTACGAAAGGTCATGTAAAGAGCTACAAGATAGTGTACGATTGAAGATTGAGATGAAGATTCACATTAACAGATGAGATAGAGCTCCAAGTTACGGTTAGTATTGTAATTTTACATTATTTTATTAGTTACATTATCAAGTGTTGCTCTTATGTTGAATATAATCCCCGCAAACAAAAAAAGGTACCAACACATCATTTTTTTTTTATTCATGTTATTGAACAACAAGAAATATCAAATACGGGCTGACTGATTGAAATATTAACAAACAAATTACGTTAAAGCGCTCTATACTTCTTAATACTCAGGTTCTTAATTGTCTTTGTTACTAACAAACCGTTGGCTTGCTTCTATTTATCCAAGTAATCAGCTATAAACAGAGATCTTTCATATTAACTAAACCGCGTCAACATCAACTTAGTTGCCTTAACTCAAATAAGCCGTTCAAACTAATTATTTGATCCTTTGTTCATGTTTCTTGCTAATTACGAAATTTGTAGAATGCTACCAAGACGTTGGTTCAAGATTATACTATTACAGCTTAGGTATTTCAATTAACAATAAAAATAAATATATCTTGGAAAGCAACTTCAATCGAAAATTAAAAGAGGAACACTATAGAAACAAAATGACTCCACCATCATACATTTATTTAAGTACGGGGACAGGTACAAAAGTTTTCACGCGGAGGAGTAGCGGAAGATCTAAGGCGCGGGACACACAGAAAGGATTGTCATACTGTCGATCATTTTCTATTTACCTTATTACAATTCAGTATTTTTATTAACTGTGAAATAAATGTTCAAAGCAATTATGAAATATAACTATCTAATGCATGGCAGGAAAATAATTACACCGATTTGAATTTATTAAATTCTCCCGTACCTACTGCCTGTAGAAATTACACATTCCGATCTCATGCAGAATGAATGCTCCACTTTTTCTTTAAGTCTTCTAAAAAAAACTATTATGTATGATATTTCCATGATATGCAATAATATGCGTCAAGTGGCTCAAAACCGAAAGATCTGGAGCCTAGCGGGGAGACCTTTGCCCAGCAGTGGGACTATAATTAGGTTACATAAAAAAAAATGCAATAATACTTTCATTACTAGCGGATCCGACCGGCTTCACACCGGCCACACCAAAATAAATACTTATAAAAACCTTTCTCTGGAATTACTATAGTTATATAGATATAAATGCTTATAATTTATACACTAAACCCTCTGGAATCACTCTATCTATTGCTATAAAAAAATTTAGAATACGTTACTTGGTTTTAAAGATCTAGGCGTACAGTCACGAGCATAAATATGTATACACATAGCGAAATTGAAACTTATTTATCGAGAAGTTTTTGTTGAAACTCAAAAATACATACATGATTTGAGAACTGTTATCTAATTTAATGTGTTAAATGATTAAAAGTTGAATTGATGGTGAGTTCCTGTTAAATTATTGTTTTAATTATTAATACATATTTATGCTCGTGACTGTACAGACAACAGACGCGACTTTATTATTACTATATATGCAAAGATAACTGATGTGTAATAATATTTTATTACTGTAAGAACTTGTAAGAATTGATTAAGTTTCGCGTCTACTTCTCTTTGCGTTACGTCCCTCCGATGTGACTTGCACCTAAATCACCCTGCTCACCTACCTCTATCACGGGAGATAATGTGATGACGTCATCGGCATGGCATTATCAGCGGGGGTGGCCGTGTACACGCTTTTACTGAGATAGATAAGATGTCTAGTCGTTCTATACTCTATAGCACTCTGTAGTAAGTGGTAAAGTGTTCTGCCCACGCTTTTTGGGTTATGTTGCATTTGGTTTATAGATATTAGACGAATTATCTTTATCAATAGAATACTATGTAAGATATTAAAGAGATTCGTAAAATTCTTTATATTAAATACTATGTTATATAGAGTTTACTTTTATTGCAAATAGTTGGATAAAATACATAATTATATTTCAACATTTTTGTTTTACTAGAAAAAATTACAATTAAATATTGATACAAAACTACTTTTAAACGGATTCTATGGCCGTTTATTTTAATTTTAGTTCTCAACGTTTCGACGCCTTTGCAGATGTCATGGTCACGGGCCCACTGACTTGACAAAATGAAAAAAACGCGATAGAATCCGTTTAAAAGTAGTTTTATTTCAATGTCTAACATTCGCGTAAACCTGAGAAAACTACAATTAAATATTTTGTATTCCGATAATAGCCTTTAAAACTAGTTTATTTTAAGGGTTAGGTCAAATGCATTCCGTCCAAATAAGTTCCCGTGAAAACTAAACATACCTTGGGGCACGGCTAGTCTCCTACATCCATTATACCTAAAAGGGCCGTTCGCTTAAACTTGGCGTTGATAACAAACGGAAAGTTGTTGCTAAAGCGGTACAGTTGTTACAATAATTCGCAAAAACATTGTGTACGCAGTGAGAATACCTACGTAGAACTACTTGAAACATACGTAAACTAATTTTCAATGTTTCCAAAAAGTTAAGGCCTTTGGGTGTGGTACCGGAGCTATAAAGTATTATTATATCAGAGGACCTTATAATTTGATATTTCGTTTATGTTTTTTACAAGCAAAGAGCTGAATATTGGTTAATAAAGTACCAAAACGAAAGTTTTCACTGTCATGAATCTGCTCACAAAAAATAATTAAAAAGTCCTTATGAAGGATATAATATAGAAGTTAGTCTAGCTTTTTAACATTGGAATCTACACTTATAAGTATTATAAAGAGGAAAGGTTTGTATTTTTGTGTGTATGTTTGTAGTGAATAAACTCAAAAACTATTTTGCCGATTTCAAAAATTCTTTCACCATTAATAAGCTACATTCACTCTGAGTCACAAAGACTATAGTTCTTACTAAAAATGTAGGTACCGCGGGTGGAGTCGCGGGGCACAGCTAGTTAGGAAATATGTAGCTCTCCAAACTTCGTACTATATTTTCCAGTCGTGCATTCTAAACAAACTCTCTTAAAAAACCCTCAAAAACATATAAAACAAAATCCTATCAACGGTGATAAATTTGAATATGGAATTTTTACTCCATTTTCATACGTAACAACATGGCGGCCGGCTGTAAATGGCTATTAATGTCCGATCGAGCGCCTACATGATGTATTGAAAATACGATTACACTCTGTATAAATACTGAACTGACATGCGAGCTCAAGTTAATAACTCTGCAGAATCTAATAATCCATTTTCAACCCCTTTTATTCGGAAAACGATTAGCCATTAAACAAAATGCAGTAATTGAAATGATATTAATTAAGGGACATTAGTTGCAGATACCGTTTTCCAATATAACTTAGGAAGTGCTTTAGTAGGTAATTATTTTGATTAATAGCTGTCCGCATAGGGGTAAAATTGTACGAGTTAAATGATATTTTAATGGAATTACATAATTTCAACAGCCTTATGAAAATGAAGATAAATGAAGAAGGTAAAATAAAATTTAAGATTTTTATAGATTGAATGCGAAGATTAAAGCCAGTAGTTATAATATTTATTATTAGGTAAGGTGAGTTAAAAAAGAAAATAAATGTAATTTCAATGTCAATAAACCATATTAGAACATTTTTTCTTTTATAGATTACCATTTAAAATTCTAAAAATAATTTTCAATTTAAATTCACAAACATTTTCTAACCTATAAATGATAAATTACAGGTGTACATAAATAGGCATTAAGCGCACGTTGACGTGTCACGGCCCTATTACGGGCTGAATACGGCTGAATGACTGTGCTCCTTTGCCTAACCCACCGGCGTCGCATGTGTATGTAATGTAGTACTGTGTATGTTATTTTGTATGTGTTTGGTGGTGGTCTGCTAGATTTACGAACTAAGTTGGATACATACATGTTCAAAAAACCCTGACAAATAATTTAGTAACATTTTTGGAAGAGAATCGGAGCTTCTATTGTTATTTATTTATAATATAACATTTCGCAAAGAAGTTCGGATTACTTATGTACCTAACCTATAGTTATTATTAAGTAATTAACCTACAGTTGTTGTGAAAAAAGGACATGTGGCTATCTGCCAAATTTTGAGCTGTCACTAGAAAAGTCATTTTCCTAAAACATCAAAATAGTAGGCATGTGTCAGTAGAATCTGCAATTGTATAAAATTGACTATACTTTATAAGAATGAATGTTAATAGTATGAGTGGGTTAAAAAGTTGAAAAAGGCGCTGGCATGGCCCCGTAAAATTCCACACATTTCGCATTTCGCATTTCAACTCAATATACCCAAGAATATATATAATATACTCAATATACCCTGTGTTATGTAATATTTTCCACAATTATATATTAGAACATTAGAGTAGTTTGTTAGCATTATGAATGCATGAGTTTGCCTTCCCTGCGGTAATCAGAGCTAAGACGCACGCGTCGGCTCGGCCCGATCTATTGAAAAATTTATAACAAAACAAAATATGTTTTAAGCTCTCGGCAAAATTAAGTTTATGTTCTGTTGTTTTCTTTTAAAATATTAAGGAATACAAAGCTCTGTTACAATGTAATAAATTAAATGATATATTTTTTCCACATTGCTTCCACAAATAGAATGATGATTAGATATTTGTATCACCAAAGCGGGTGTTCCTATGAGCTAACCGAAAATAAATAAGTAAATAGAAAAAAAATGTGGCCCATACTCCTAGAATAAATATAAAAGGAGGATGTAAATTTTTAGCAGGTTGTCGTTTCAATGCCTGGTCAGTTTTTAGACCTATTTTTTTACAGCATTTTTTGAGCAAGCTAATGTCACTTAGCGAAGTTTATACAACCTCTATTCTCCGACTTCCATTTCTCTTCTGGTAAATGTTCATGATAGTCCCAATAGGCAGTATCGTTCCAGTCTAAAAGAAAGTCGATCGTCGAATGTTTAATGTTACATTTATTGATATTTCGGACACGTGTCAAAGGTCACGGCCACAGGAACTATAAATAAAGAATAATTTCTCGACACACATATTATCATAGTAAATAAATTATTTACATTTTATATTTACTGTGATATTTGTACTTTTATACATTCATCATGTATTTAAAACTACCTAAAATGTTTTTTTTTTTCGATCACCTACAATACCTATCTATCTCTATTAGTATTAGTATTCTATAAATGTACTAGCTGTTTCCCGCTGCTCCGCCCGCGGTCTCATTTTTTTTTTATATTTGTGATGTAAGCTATCCTATATTTCAAGTTGGATCAAACTGCACACGTTGTGCAAATTTGATTAAAATCGGTTCAGTAGTTTCGGAGTTCATCCCCGACAAACATCGTGATACTGGAATTATATATAATATCGATTGATGCCAAATAGTACACGGTGCTAGTTTTTCGCATTTTAACCCATTCGATTCCCGGTCCGCAAAGCGTATTTTCAAACATCAATTTAATGCATATTTATTTCTTTTAAAAAATAAAAGAATGTTTTCTTTGAGTCTAATTTGCTATTCTTCAGTATTGAGAGTACTTTCTCTCTTTCTTTCTGGTGGCAATAAAAAATCCATCCTGTTTATCATAATATAACCTACTCTCAGACCTACCAAATAGACAAACGAAAAAAAAAAACATAAAAGTCTGCGAGCCTGATATTTAAAGAAGAAAACAGTTTTAATATCATTGCAAGGAGTTTTGACAACCTTTTAATTGTTAAATAACCTCTATGGAGGAGGATCTGGAGGATAGTAAATCGTACTAAAACAACAAAATTTGGTCGTCATGGCAACTACCTACTTACGTTTTTAATGTCAATAATCGCGATGTTAATAATTGATAAAAATTAAACAAAAAAACATTTCAAATTGGACCAAATTGTGAATCTAAACCATCCTCGAATCCACCTGAAGACACACAGCAAATTTCATTATAATCGGTCCAGCCGTCTAGGAGGAGTTATATATTAAGTATTATATATAAAGATTTAGTTCAGTTCTAATTTTATCAATGATGATAACATGGTGTTTTTCTAGGCTTCCAACTTCAAGCTATACTGGGCATTTCTCAAAAAAAACTCAGTTATTATTTTAGACTCTACTTGGTATCTGAACCCGAGATCTCGTGCACGGCAATAGCACTAGCTAGGACTAGACCATCGAAGCAGTCAAATAGTGTAGTGAAGTAGTAATGAAAAATATTTACTTAGAAAATAAATACGTAAAACTAAGTAGCCTTAAGAATCGTTCGTGTAAAAAGAAAACAGGAAAACGTCAAAGACGAAAAAATGCCCCGTCATTGTAACAAAAACGATCGTTTGAATTCTCCATTGATATTGTGATCATTAACTTCGTCGAACATATAGCAAAACGGAGTTTTTTTTCTTTTTTCATTTACCGTCGGCAGAAACTACAGTCATTCTATTTACCGTTAACGATTCACACGTAAAAATATATACCAGCCACATACATGGGTATCATCAACCATGCCGCGGCAGTGAAGGGTTGTTGAAATTCACTACCGAACGTCGCATCGGCGCTTCTGAGAGCAGTTTTAGGTTAAGTGAGGTTTTTTAATGATCGCGAGTTGTCGTAAACGCTTGTAGTAAATTATGGTAGGTACCGAAAATCTACGATTTCGTTAAAATTACATTGCTAAAAAAAAGTCTATTTCCTAAGTGACGTCATTTTTCACAGCTGACAATCTCCAATAGTATTCGTTTCCGGTGTCAAACTGTCAACATCCTACAACCTTGTTTATCAACAAACGCAATAATACTTTGATGTTACAACGATAATTTTACTGCGTCAAATAAAAATGCCATTAAATATTGTCATTTTTACGAGCAATAATGTACTCGTTGTGATCAACTGTACCTTTCAAAGCTGAAGCTTAATTACGGACGGTTAACGTTTAACTTCCGGGCGTGGTATTATGAAGTGTTTAAGCTATTTGTTCCGTTATGAAAAGGATAAAGGTATCCGTCTATATAGCTCTGTCTCTTTCTATTTAGATTCATCGTGGTTCTGAGGCACGATTACCTGGGCATTGGTCGCGTAATTTCGTATATATCCAAACATTTTAGGCATTTTTGTTTGATGCTATTTTGTATTGAAGGAACAATTAACCTGTTTTACGTTGAAAAGGTTTCTGTGCTCTGGTATTGCTGGTTTTAACTTGTGATTGAGAAAATTGTCACATAGGGCATGCAAATGATTCGTTATTAATGTTAAATGCTGAAAGCCCAATAATAAAACGTACTGTATTATACATCTACAAATTTTCAATATGAACCAATACAGTGCAATTTTATGCAGCTCGTTTGTTAAAATAACCCGTAAATGGCTGAATACTAAAACGTCATTCAGTTTGAAGCCGCCGTTAAGTCTCATGCTGTCTCTGTCACTTTAAGTTGTATAGTAGCGACAGATTGACATTTAAGAACATCTAAAAATTAATTAGCGTTTCAGTATTCTGGGGTATTTCACTTATAAAAGAGATAGCTTGCGTTATAAAGGCGGTTTTCAGTTTAGTTAAAACAATAGCATTAGCAATTACATTATTTTACAGTCCACATAATTATTTAATCCACTAGCTTCTGCCCGCGACTTCGTCTGCGTGGACTTAAAAATTGGGTCCAAAAAGAAATAAAAAAATTGAAAGTAATGAACAATGGAATAAAATTTTCACCCGTGTTATAGCTTGCGCTGTAACAGAGAAAAATATAAAATTTCAACGCTGTGTGCCCACAGCTTATAAAACAATTTTCCCTCGGGATACTTAAGAAATTGGGATAAAAGGTAGCCTATGTTCTTTTCCATGTCAAAGGCTACATGCATGCCAAATTTCATCCAAATCCGTTCCGCCGTTTTTGCGTGATTGAGTAACAAACGTCCAAACAACCACACTTTCACATTTATAACATTACTAATGTTATATGTGATAGTAGGATGTGTGTGAATAGTAGGATTATATCTTTTCATATTTTATAAAACTACGCTTGCTTAATTCCTTCTGCCTTTACGGCTATAGTTTACAAAACATACAAAAAAAAGACTGCCACACAAGCCTCTCGTCCTTGTATTTATAACAAGAGATCGGAAACTGTGTTGTGGTCACAGCTTGAACCTAGACATACATGTAGCTCACCACAGCACCGCAACCATCCCCCTTTGTGTGTAGACCACTTTTTTCTGACGAAGCTTTAACTTTAAAACATTTAACGTTTTTATTTTAAATTGTGTTGTTTTATTATTTTCGAAGCAGTGATATTTTCTGCAGTTTCAAGTGCCTGTATGTTGAAAATTGGTTGTCTTTTTTTCGAATGTATTCTTTATTGAGGTAAATTTTTAAATATTGTTCTAAATGTACCTAGTGTTAAGATTTTAAGCAAGTAAATAAATAATTCATTCATTCATTCATTCAAATACGTGTATTGTGAACAATTGTATTGACAGAAACTGTCGGTCATATGTTTAAAAAAAAAGTACAATATAATTTAGGTAACGTTTTTTTTTTAAGCGACGCTCGCACTAAGGCATTTAATCCTTGTGTCGCGGGGGTTTCACAAACATTCAAATCACATGCACAAAGAATACCCAGACTTGGAACAAACATTTGTGGATCAGACAAATACTTGTCCCATGCGGATATCGAACCCGCAGCACGTCGCGCACAGTGGTAATTAACGTGGTGACCTAAGCCACTCGGCTATCCGTGCAGTCGGTTACTATTTGATTGATAATAAATATTATTGCAATATCACTAGCTTCTGCCCGCGACTTCGACTGCGTGGACTTCAGAATTGGGTCCAAAAAGAAATGAAAAATGTGAAAGTAATGAAAAATGGTATAAAATTTTCACCCGTGTTATAGCTTGCGCTCTAAGAGAGAAAAATACCAAACTTCAAAGCTGTCTTAAAACAATTTTCAATTTTCCCTCGGGAACTATAACTTAT
This sequence comes from Plusia festucae, assembly GCA_950381575.1. NCBI lineage: Eukaryota > Metazoa > Arthropoda > Insecta > Lepidoptera > Noctuidae > Plusia > Plusia festucae. The sequence continues at coordinate 4,242,327 of OX494447.1, forward strand.
GGAATCGGGATAAAAGGTAGCCTATGTTCTTTTCCATGTCCAAGGCTACATACATGCCAAATTTCATCCAAATCCGTTCAGCCGTTTTTGCGTGATTGAGTAACAAACCAACATCCAAACATCCACACTTTCACATTTATAATGTTAGTAGGAATGAAAAGAATGACGGAATATCGCCATCCTTTTCATATTCCCAAACCGCTAACAGTTTCATTCGAAAGACAAGTACATAATGTTTTTGTTTGTTATTGACTATTTATACTATGTCATGTTTAATTTACTTTAGCGTTTTGATCGTAGATATAATATATGTTTCTCTAAGAAAGTTAGCAAAGTTAAGAGCCTTGGGACAAATTGCGTGAGATGGTAAATTAAACCCTGTCTAATTGAGCTTAAACTTTATGATTTGTTTTCGGTTTTGTTTATGTTTTGCAGCACCTATACCATTGAGGATACATTTTAATGAGAGTTGTACAATGAAATACATTTTGATGTCTGGACAGAAAAAGGTTTGGTATTTAGTATCTATATACCTGTAACGCAAACTCGTGTTTGAACACTTCGAAAACCGTGGTTCACCGATTTTCTAGCCTTTATTTTGATGGATTTGTCACTTGTTGTTTGTAAAAACAATGAAAAATTGACGATCTCGGGAACGCGGTGCGCAGCTAGTATTAAATAAAACTACCTATTCAATGAAGATTGATAAACAATTTAATGCCATCCTACAGACAAACTATGTATAAGTGTACAAAGATATGTGCAGTATATATTTGCTGGACATCGTTTTATATCACAAAACTTAACCTATAGCTTTCCAAAAAAAATAATGTATTCTCATTTGAAGGTAGTTATAATTATGTCATACAGGTTGTTAAGTACTTAGTTAAATGTGTTGTGGAAAGAAATTTTTTTTTAACATTCGTCTAGAAAAACCTTCAAAAGAAAGTTTATCTGATAACAGGCAAAACATCTAGGTCTTCAGTTTTGTAATCTTTTCTGCCAAACGAATTTTGCTAACATATAAGAAATGTAGTACATCAAGCAGTAAAAGGAATTAACGACGGAACTCTCGCAAGTAGTAAAGTATAGAAGTACCATTGACTTTTACAGTTCTCGGGATGGATGGTCCTTCTGTCGCTTGTATTATTGCATCTTTTATGCCCTACACATTATCATCAACGCGAATCGTAAAGTACCAGGGAACCATGCATTAGTAGGAGTCACATTTCCTCATAACTGCCTAAACCTTTTCGCTAGTAAATGAACATATTTTCGAATTATGGTTCCTTTAAAGAACTCAAGTAGGATTTACGCAACGTTTGTTATTATAAAATTAATTGATAATTACCGTGATAGTCAATGCATTAACTTTAAATAATATCATAATTAAATAGGATTAAAATACCTTTTTCTAAGTAAAACACATTTACTTTACGCGTGATTAATTTATTTATGAGATCCACGAAATATTGTTAACATTAGCAATATCAGTTAGTTACATATCCACAAGGAAAACTAAAATAAACCGCGATAGAATCCGTTTAAAAGTAGTTTTATTAACCGACTTCCAAGAGGAGGAGGACTCCATTCGACTGTATTTTTGGAACGAAGTTCCTTATCGCGCGTTGTGAAAGGGGGCTAGACGGAAATAAATCTTACGAAAAGTTGTCACGACACTTTTTATTCTTACGAAAAATTGTCACGACACTTTTTGCTATAGTAAGTAATTGTAAACTGTGCGGCGTGCGCATGTTTCTCTGTCTGTCTGTCTGTCTTATTACCTAAAAATTTTAATATTGGAACGAAGTTCCTTATCGCGCGTTGTGAAAGGGGGCTAGACGGAAAAAAATCTTACGAAAAGTTGTAACGACACTTTTTGCTCACTTTCTCTCTCTTTCTCTCTCTTTCCCTCTCTCTCTCTATTTTCTCTAGTTTCGTCTTTCTATTTCGCATTGAACAGTGTGGTGTCGCGACGATTATTTTTGTTGAGTGTATACAGGTTTTTTTTACATAATTATTACTTTAATTTTATTACAATTCCTTCACTAAAAAGGAACTTCGTTCCATCCGGGTGTCCCTTGACACCTCTCAAGTTTTTTTTTTTCTTACCTCAGAACTTATTTCAATATCCACAAGGAGTTACATGTTACAATCACCTGAAGGTAGACACCGAAGGCCTTAATACATCTTAAATCATAAAACTGGTATTATATAGGGTGCAAAACTATTTTAAATATAGCTGTAGTATTTTGTACTCAAAACTTACAAGACACAGGGCTGGTGAAGGTCATATAAATATTTATTTCTAATGAAGGGGTCGCGACCCCTGCGCGGCTCGTACAAACCCAAGTGCGCCTAACTTTAACGTCGATAAATGGACAATTACGAAATGTACAATTTAAAATCTTTAATACAGGATTGTGTTATGATTATCCTACTATTATTATAAAGGTGAAAGTATGGATGTTTGGATGTTTGTGACTTAATCACGCTAAAACGGCTGACCGGATTTAGATGTAATTTAGCATGCACCTTTGACATGGAAAAGAACATAGGCTTTTATCCCGATTCCTTAAGTAGTTCCCGTGGGCAAACTGAAAATTGTTTACGAGCTAAGCCGTGGGTAGACAGCTTATAAATTTGGTATTTTTCTCTATTACAGCGAAAGCTGACGGGTGAAAATGTTATTCCATTTTTCATTACTTTAACATTTGTCATTTCTATTTGGACCCAATTCTGAAGTCACCGCAGACGAAGTCGCGGGCAGAAGATAGTTAGGTTATAAGTGAGTGAAGAGGAAAGACTAGAGTCCGATTAGGATTCACCTTGGTCCGTTGCTAATGTCACTTAGAAATACAACTTAGATTTGTTCTAGAAAAATATTTTACCCTTATACTGAAACGTCACTCAGTTTGAAGCCGCCGTTAAGTCTCATGCTGTCTCTGTCACTTTATGGTGTGAAGTAGTAGCAGATAGACATTTAAGAACATCTTAAAGTTAATTTGCGTTTCAGTTTTAGAAGGTGAGTCTCACACAGTGAGTGTCTTCTAATTTACTTTTTCCAAATTATTTTCTAGTTAGATTCAAGTGTATAAGTAGGTAATACAGTCTTTTTATTGAGGCTGGTGGTCAGAATAGTAATTGTCGTTTGTCGCAGATGACACAATATGACGGTAGCGATCCTATGGATTAACGGACTTTTCAGAACTCTACTCTTATACACAATGCACACTGTACAGTAGGCAGAACGTCAATATTAAAAACAAATTAATAAAATAAACGTTACTCCTTTGACACAAAGGCGCAAATAAAGTCAAAATGTTACCAGCGATGCGCAGTGGACTGTACTAAGTACCTACTTTTTATTTAACTTTAGTAAATGTAACCGCTACGTATATTCTCCATAATTTTTGAGTGCTTCTCTAACCCACGGGGACAAATTGGAACTTTTTATCCTTATATGTTTGATCAAAAGAATTCTATTAAACCTATCATTGTTACACAAACTTCTACCTTAAATAGTGAAAGGTTAAGTTGAATTTTACTCAAAAGTAGCGGAGGAAGTATTGCCTATGCGATCGGTCCCTCAGGCGTAGTAGGGGACGGAAGGAATTAGTTTACTTCGGTCAACTTTTAATAGTTATTCATTGCTGAACCCAGTTAAAGTTTGAAGTTAAATATGGAAGAGGAGTTTGTGGTTTAAATAACTATGTTACATTATTTACTGGCTTCGTTATGTAATACTGGATACATTTATAAAATTTTACTGAAAAATATCAATCAGCTGTACCCGCGACGTTGTTTGCATTCATCAGTCATAAACATTGAAATAACAGTGGCGCAATCTGTCGAAAATTGGTCGTACCAACTCAGAAACGTTCGTGGGCTCATGCAAAATAAGATGATCAAATACATAGTTTACGATTCTATAAAGGACATACAGACAAACATTCATTTTTATTCGTATTGAATAATACCCTGCTATTATTCGTTGTTATCAGTGCCATATCAAGGAAACCTGGATTTCGAAAATTGGTATCTGAAATCGCCAGCCCGCAATGAGCAAGCGTGGTGAAGTGTGGGAAGAGGCCTGTGCCCAGCAGTGGGACATTTATAGGCCGCTAATACACAAACATAATTAACAAAGGTTCATCCTGACTGATCATGTCTCGACTTTTTAGGAAATCATAAAAAAACTAAACAAGTTTTTGCATTGTGAATAGGTAGATATGAAGTAGGTAAAGATATCTTTGAATCTTTACTTACGCTGTCTCACTGTTTTGCTCTGACGCCATTGTACTGTAGTGCAGCTTACGTCAGCGAAGTGACGTCATACGAACTATGGCGATATTGGATCGAGATGCCAAGATAACAAAAATTTTGTTTATGCAGAAGGAACCTTGACTTTTAGACGAGTTATCTGAAAGTTGTGCTGACGCATTGAATAAAGAACAGCAGTTTAGAAGATATTATTTTCATATATTTATTGAGATAGCTTCCAATCGAAAACAAAGGCATTAAAGGACCATATCGCCATTTTAAGTCAACCGCAAAAAGAGAGTTCTCAACTGGTTATCACGCGCAATCTTCAGCTAATAGATTATAAAAAAACCCATAAAAAAAATATTTTACAAAATTGTAAATTGTCTTAAAGATAAATAACTGTTTATTTAACAGTATGCACGTGACCATAACAACTGAAATTGTGTCGAAATAACGAGACCTAAAATCAAAATAAACGACAGAATCCGTTTAAAAGTAGTTTTATTTCATGTATATTATAACTCAGCTATTCATGATCTAGAAATTTGCATAACTATAATATCGTTAGGTAAGTGTGAAACTACTAAAGCTGTAGAGTCCGGCTTGTTTGGCCAGATATTCGCGGTGAGAGCACTTCAACTGTGGCGTGAAGCAAACTTTACCCGATAGGTCGCAACAGGTTGCCTAGAAAAATATATTCTATGATAACCTCCGACCGGCTTTTAAAGAATTAGTTCAGATAGACTCGGATTTTTCTTGAAAAATTGGATTATTCAAGCTAGATTTATTTTAAACTGAATAAAGTTGCTGTTTTAAATTAAAAGTAAAGCATTTTATTGTGTTGGTAATATCTTGTTCAATTTAAGATCTCTTCTCTATGTCATACTCTGCTATTTTTCCCGCTGTCAATACTTTTAGTACTACTACAATTTCCACAAGGTACCCTACCTTACGTAGGTACGTGTTGAAACAATATGTTTTAACTCCAAGAACTTTTGAAATTAATAAAATCTTACAATATTTAACTTTTATCACCACAGTTTAATTTATAATAATATCTAATAATAACTTGGGAGAACCCACACAGAATAAATGATCGTGCTCCTCACACAAAGACTTGTCTTGAGTGGGAATCGAACCCACGACATCCGGCTTAGCATTCAGGGTCACTAACTACTAGACGAACAGGCCCGTCAACACGCAACAACACCGAAACAAAAGAGGTCGAATACTAATAAGAAAGCTACACATAAACAAGAGACGACCGAATAATATTTTTAAATAAACATAAAATATCACAAAGCACCTACTGGCCGGTGAGATGTGGCTCAGAAGTCAATACTGACGTAATAACCAAATCTTTTAGTATTACCTGCATGACTTCTGATATATAGTTATATCAGAGAGCCCGAATAGGTATATTACCCGGCTTACTACACATAATATTTCCGTCTCTTGTTATAGTAAAAGCTTCTATTTTACCAAGAAGCAAGCCCAGGGAGTTAGGGGAGAGACGTAACAAATGGACCGGTCTGTTTGTAATACAATACGTCAGAGTCGACCTTTCCCCAGTTCACCCGCGCCCGCCATCACGGAATATAAACGGGCAAACAAAAAATAATGAATTTTAATGTTGCACACAAATTCTTGGGATTTTTTATGATTATTGTGCTGTTTCAACGGTTTATTCTTAATTCTGGTTAACTTTTAAGTGTAGTTTTATGTACTCTAAATGTAAAAATACATAACATTTGGTCATTTTCCTTTTATACAAATTTAATATAATTTTAACATAACTAGGTTTCCTTACCTACTGAAACGTATCGTAAAGCAAAGTTAAGCTTAAATAGGTTCCTCTATTACTTTGTTTACCCTATATTATGATTCTACCATGATTCTCGCTATGTATTAATGTAAGTATATGTATTAATAGATTTTTCTAGAAAATAAGCCATTTAAATACGTGACACGTTTGCCTACTACTGCAGTTTTACGTTAATCAAGTTTAGGTTAATGATGCTCGTGGACAATGCGAGTATATTTGCATTATTTAATGAACCATATCCATCAATACGTTTGCTTAAGTCGATGAAAATATCTACAAACTTCTTAATAAAAAATCATCTAAAATCACTTCTACCCTTTTATATTTTTTGTAAAGGATTACATTTACTAAAGAGCTAAATTTAAACTTCTGAAGAGCTCTAAGATTTGCAAACACGTAAAATGAAACTTATTAACAAACCACGGAAAGACAAAACATCGTAATTATCCGTAAAACAAAACAAAACTCAAGCCATGAATCAAGTGTCGGCGTGGGAGGAAGGCTCAAGGAACTTAGATTGGTTGACTACAGAGGCCCGGTTTGTGCATATTTAAGGACCATGAAATATCTTACAGAGTCAAGAAAAGATTTGGAAGCGCGATGTATTATGTAGACGTCGTAAAACATTGAGGTACGAACCAATGGATATCGGAATGCGTAATTCCGTGGCTAGAACTCCTATACTGCAGCTCAATTTTGACGTAGTTTAGATAACGTTGCCGTATATTTAACCTACTCTAAACTTTCCATAGTTCGTGATTCAACGATTTTACGGAAAGCTCAACTCAATATGAAATGAGTTTCAAATGTCATGAGTTCTATTTGGATGACATTTAATTTTGTGGAGACGTTTCCTGCTAGGGAATAAAAGTACCTTCCGGTGCTGCGCAGAGTTTGCGAAAGCGATCCCGCGGCTCCAGCAAAGGCAAGGACGTGACCAGGGTGTTTTTGATCGGTGCAAGTCCGACATATCCCCACGCTGAATTTTTCCCCTTTTTTTGTCTGGGTGAAACCCTAATGACTTCCACCAGACAAAAAAGGGGTAAAACTTTTCGCTCGCAAAGAATTTCAGATATATACAGGATTATTTTTTGTATGTTGCTATGTCACTTTGTATGAAATTTTCGTACAAAGTGACAGGTCACGTGACTTATGTTTGTATGAAAAGTAGATTTTCAATTTTAAGATTTCGACCTATGTTTCTCGGGAAAAGTTTTATGCATCTGATTACCTCGTTGAATATACGCACTCCATAAAAAATAATCCTGTATACACCCCCCTTATTGTTTATCTCTGTCCGCACTACGGGTCTTCATAATACAGGTATCAATGAATATATACTTGTTCTCTCTGTACAATACTAGGGCCATCCGCTTTAGACCAAAAATAACGACCACCTATGTCTCTGACCCAAATCATGAAAACCATTGTGTTCTACATATTTGGCCAGAAACAAGAAACTCTTATGTTTACATGAAAAATAAGAAACAATAGAATAATTCTGCTGTTAAATAAAATATTATAGCATTTACCCTTATACACAAACAATGATGAATTCAGAACCATTCTTCTTTTATATTCTGTGAAGGTTCATAATCCTTAAGTACCCACATTTGTACATAAAAACCACAAAAACTAATAATACTCTTTGTAAATATCTCATGAGCCTGACAGTCAATTTCCTCAAATATGTTTTTACTCGAATGAACCCCCTTGTGTGCTTATAAGAAGCCACATAACGATTGCTCTAAGCATGGCAACCATGGCAATTTCCTTTAGCTGTACCACATGATAATAGTAGGTACCGAAAAAATACAAATTTCGACCCTAACGCGTTGCAATAAAGCCGCTGTTAATATCAATGTCTTAGCGTTCATGTGCAGTTGACTGTACAGCTACTCTATTTCCTTGATAAGGATAAACTTTGAAATAAAAATAAATGTAGCTACAAAAATTTTCTGGGAAATATAGTTTTGATTTGTACGGAATGCAATAGAAAATGTTTTGAAATAAATAAGGGTATATTTCATAATGCAATAAGTATTATGTTTTGAGTGGTAAGAATGGAAGAAGTGCTTTTAATCGTAGATTAAAAGATTAAATAAAGCAAGAAATAACAGAATCAGAGACAATAAAATTGTGTCAGTATTCAGCCCTCAGCATTGGTTACATTCATTCGGTAGCGAGACCCTGCAATTGTTTATATTTAATCTCCTAAGACAGCACCCTACCTTATCTTAACTACCTATCTTAATTAAATAGTAATCGTCCATAAGGGTCTTACGTCGATATACGGATGTGTATGTATCAAAACTGTTTCCTATATTGAATCAACCGCTGACAGTTTTATTTTGTATATAAGACTTATCTAGAATTAGAATTCAAACTGGACAAATCAATAAGCTTATTTATTTTCAGTCTTATCTAACGATATATCTTAAACAATGAGTTTTATTTTCCCTTAAGCTTTTAATAAAATAATGAAAAAATTCTATTAAGTATTTCTCTTGCAATTTCTTTGTCAATAAGTATGTTCAAAATGTGAACAACACTCCTAGTAAGCTTTAAAAAAAAGAGATCCTTCAATACACAATATTGTGTGATCCACAAATGCTTGTTCCAAGTCTGGGTGTTCTTTGTGCATGTGATTTGAATGTTTGTGAAACCCCCGACACAAGGATTAAGTTCCTTAGTGCGGGAGTCAAAAAAAAATACTCATTTATGAACACGCAGAAAAATTATCCTTCGAACTTTGTGGTCGAACTTTATACCAACTTACTAATATTATTACTAACTTCAACTATTCTGTCCTTTGTATCCTTATTTCACCAAAACAACCAAAACTGAAACAAATTCTTAAGAAAACAAAAACAATTTTCTGTTTGAAGCTGTCTACTCTATTGGAAAATTGGATCTGCATAACATGTGCTGTACGGTGAGGCAGAGCGAGCCAAAATACATATGTATGTATGTGACCAACTTGTACGAATAACGGTGAAGTTTTGTAACGAAATATACTAGATCTAAATAATATAAATATTTCAACATGCAATTATAAATATTATTCGTGTTAATTTGAATGTTTTATGAAGAGTTTTTAATAGTCTCCCTGATTAAGTAGAAATGTAGAGTTAGGAGTAAATGCATAATAATAATATTATTTGTATAGAGTAGATACTCGATTAAATTAAGTTAAACTAAAACTTATTTACGAAAATATTCTTGTTCTTATATGTTTTCTTCCTCTATCAAAAGTTGTTGCCTTTTCCACTTTAAAAAAAACATGTAAAAAATAGTCTAGACAACATATAAACTGTTTACGGCTCATTCATATTGATTTTATTTACTTTATAGCTCATAAACTATAAAGATGGGTGCCCAATAAATAAAGGTTGATGGTCAAATAAAACGTTAGTTTCTTTGACAATTGTTTTTTAAGCTGTATTCAAAAAACGAAGGGTTGAATTACCTGAATAAATAGTAAATGCTGCTCAGGGATTACTTAAACATCAGTATTATCTACATTATTAAAGGCATATAGTTTTTCAATGCGCATGAAATAGATACCTAAATATTTTCACGCGAAGCAAGTCTGAAATTAAACTTATGTATGTCTCTTATATAAATCGCATCATAATAAATTATCATACATGGAAACATATTGGTTGGGACCGTTAGGATACATTACTCTTTTAAAACAATAGCAAAGACAATACGCTAAACAGCTACAAGATAATACTTTAAAATACAAAACAGACGACAATGAAAGTTATTGAGAGGAACCTGAAAAAGACGTGATGACTTTAAATCAAATCTATCTAATCATTAAATAATCAATTAGTTTATTGAAGTTACTACATGTTACAACCCATTACCCATGACCTTTCGCCATTTAATTATATTATTGATTTATTTGGACAAAATACAGTTGCATAATTCAAAAGTAAAAAGTTTAACTAGAAATAAAATCGTCATAATAAGTTAATGCATTGCTACCACCTCACATAATTATTTTCCACACTTCATTCACTCGACATTATAAAATGGTGTGAAAAAAAAGATGGCTGATTTATTACCAAACTTCGAATCACTAAAGTTTAACACTCATAAAAAGCTGCTGAAAGCGGCTTGACTTCACGTAGGGCTTTATAAACGCCAATTTGTTCAACGTTACAGAGACATTTAGCGCTTTTAAGGCTTAATTTGCTAAAGTATAAGTTAAATTACTTTATGACAAATATTTTGTTCAGACTAGATTTAATGCACGGAACTGGGAAGTATGCTCAATAAATCTGTTTGTTTGTTTTGCTTTACAATCTACGTTTTATTTTAGTTCCTAAATTGAAAAAACAAGCAAGATGAAAACATGCAAAACATACAAAGATACGCATCAACAGGCGTGCACATACCTACATGTCTTGGTTTGTTGTTTTTTTTGGGCTGTTTTTAGACTTAGCTCCTGATTGGGCCACTTTGCTTACTCCAGCCATCCCAGAAGACTAACAGCCTTTTCAGACAGCTGCAATGATGCTACATACATACGTTTTAAGGCATGGCTCAACTGCCGCAGTTTAGCCATGCACGCGGTGTACGAATTCTACGCCCACGTAGCGGCATGTATCTAGCTGCTCGTAGTGTTTGACGTGTTTTATGCGTGTGCCCGTGGCTACAGTGGATGTTATCACTACTATTTTTATACAAAACGAAGCTTGACTCACGTGGAGGAACGACTTAAGCTTAATTTGATTTTAATTAGATATATAGCGCACATTTCCAATTTTTATTTATATAAATCTTAAAAAAAATATATCTTATTTTTACTACGGGCAAAGATAAAGAAGCCCCCATAAATTATTTTAAATTATTATATAGTTGTATTATACGACAACCTTAATTTGATTTTAATTAGATAGATGTCTCTACATTTCCAATTTTTATTTAAAATAGATCTTAAAAAAATACTATCGAATTGAATTACAACGGGTAAAGATAAAGTAGCCTCCATAAATTACTAGATAGTAATATTTATTTTTAATTAAACGGTGGTAAAAGATGGCTACGTGTGTGTACTGAGGCGCAAGTAAATGGAAATGACTTGTTAAAAAACTAAAGAAGTTAGATCCGTAAGGGTTAAGGGATCTTTGAGGCACCATCGAACCCTACATTACTTCGCGTAAAAGAGGCGACGTTGCGTAAAAATAGTAATCCCGGTAAAGCTGACATTGTAACTTAGGATACGACCTAGGTTTTGTACACCTAAGGTACGAACGTAGGATTTTCACGGAAACCTAGAATCCCAATAATATGGAATGGATAAAACAATATTGTATTAATTGCAAATCTATTATAATATACTATTGACAAAATCTTCGTAACGTTAACGTTGAAATTAGTATTGAGATTTAAAGTTTAGAAGACCTCTCTGCACAGGATTAATTTAAAAGGAGTGCGTATATTCAACGAGGTAAGCAGATGCAAAAACTGAACAACTTTTCCCAGGAAACATAGGTCGAAATCTTAAAACGACCTCTGGTTTCCCAGTCAGGGTCACTAACTACTAGAACAACAGGCCAATACAATAAATATAAGTTGAAGTATAGTTATAGATATTTCTATGTAATAAACTCACTTTGCTAGGTTTCTTTATAACCGATAAAAAACAAGAATCTAATTTACTGCTATCAATCTTTAGGTTCTCGGGAAGCGAAAAATTTACTGCATACTTCGCTAAAGGCCTTAAAGCCAATATTCGAAAAATGCTTACACGATTTTTATATAATATGTCAAATTATGTCTTGCGCAAAATGGTTAAACAGCACTGAGTAAACGATATACGACTTTTACCCATGTTTCAATATGATGGCTAAAAATGAATGGCTAATATGGCTATGCATAATTTACAGTAATATGAGTTCAATCATATTGCTGTCATAGAAATAACTATGTTTGTATTAACATTATTTTGATTGCGTTGACATAAAAGTTTGATTTTGTTACAGCTCAAAGGTATTATAGACCTGAGAGATTTGATATGAATTTCAATTTTACCTCTACGCGTTCATGAGAAAAGACGTACTTAGTAACTTTAAAATTTTCAAAAATATTTTTATTATAATATGATGTAACTAAAAATTTAGGGTTTTTGTAATATTTCCTTTATCTGAACTATAAGACGTTACTTCGTACCAAATTTCAAAGTTCTAAGTCTACGAGAAGTACCCTATAGGTTTTGATTCCCGTGCGAGTTTCGAAAATTTGCGGCATAAACGCCTGTATCTTTTGATTGCTTTGGCTTAGGAGTTTGAGTTTGTTTTTCACAGCTCTAAGGAACAGTAGGCTTGAGTATTGGATATAAGTTTTAGTTTGATACCTCCACGCGTGCCTGAGAAAAACGGTCTTGACAGACGGACGGACAACAAAGTAATCCTATAAGGGTTCCGTTTAGTCCTTTTGGGGTACGGAACTAAAATTCTACATTTCAATTAAAGTATAATAATACGGCAACTAAATGCGATCATGTAGTCGCCGGTTCGAATACCACCCATTGCACTACAGACGTGAAACCACTCGTAACACAAGCATTTAGCTAAGCACGAGCGATTAACAAGAATACTAGTATTGTGCGACTTTATATATGTAGTAAATACAGGGTTTCCGAAAGAATAATAATATATCAATTCAACAGAGGTTAAAAAAACATCTTTTGTCATCATCTGCCTAGCCTTTTCCCAAGCTATGTTGGGGTCGGCTTCCAGTCTTACCGGATTTAGCTGAATAGGTACTATATTTTACATGGAGCGAGTGCCCATCTGACCTCCACAACCTATGGCTAGGTATTTATTTATTTATTTATTTATTTTAATTTAAATAGAACGGCCGAAACCAATTACACTATTTAAAGATATTTATAACAAAAAAAAAAAAAATTCTGTATAACAAAAAATAAAAGAATATTTATGACAAAAAATTAAAACAAAAAACATATTTATAACAAAACTCATCACTCATGTCATACATTCTTTTCACAAAAATTCAAACATTCTGACATTATCGCCTTCCATTCATCCGCAAACATATCAAGATCAGTGTTATAGTTCAGGAGAGCATTAATAGCAGCTAATGTCCGCGGAATAGGCGACTTAGAGTGAGCAACAGTACGGCTAGTTGGAACAGCCAGTAAGCGGTGTTTTCTACCACGACAGTAATTGTCTGGGATGAATAGATTGCAAACTTCATTGTGCAGATCAGGATCATCAATAATCCCTCTAAGAATTTTAAATAATACCGTCATCTGATCTCGCGACCTTCTTACCTCTAGAGAGTTGAAATTTAAGCAACCTAACAGGAATTTAGTGGGATACAAGTAGGGATAATACCCGTACAAATGTTTGTAAAGGTATCTGAGGAATGCTTTTTGCACTTTCTCCAAGGCTAATGCATACTGCTTTTCAAAAGGATTCCAAACGCACGCACTAGACTCAAGCTTGCTACGGACTAATGCCCCAAAAATAAGCTTGATAACGTGGGGGTTGTGGAAGTCACGACAGTTCCTTAAAACGAAACCAAGGCGCCTGAAGGACTCCCTGGCAGTGGATGCAATGTGGTCGTGAAAAGTGAGCTTACGGTCAAATATGACTCCCAGGTCTTTCATGGAATCAGTTCTTACAATTATATCTCCATTCAGTTTATATGGAAAGCTGACTGGGCGCCGCATGCGACCAAAAGTCATCACGTAGCATTTGGACATATTGAATTCCATTTTATTTTCTAAGCTCCACTTATATACTGAATCAATGTCTGATTGCAGAGCTTGGCAATCGCGCTCAGATTTAATTTCATAATATAGCTTTAAGTCATCAGCATATAAGAGGGATCTGACATTTGCAACCACATCAGGGAGATCATTAACCATTAAAATGAAAAGCAGAGGGCCGACTACCGAACCTTGACTCACGCCCGAGCGAGTGTGGTATGGGAGTGACTCGTAAAGACCTAATCTGACAAATTGTTGTCGATCCCGCAAATAATCTGCAAGAAGTCGTAGAAGCCCTGGGGCAACACCTAACCTACTGAGCTTTGATAGCAGGACGTCATTGTTGACTCTGTCAAATGCCTTTTGAAAGTCAAAGTAAACAACGTCTACCTGGCATCTGCGATCAAGACAAGTGGAGATGTAATTAACTAGTGTCAGTAAGTTGGTATTGACCGATCTCTTTTCGCGAAAGCCATGTTGCTCATTGCACAAGTACTGTTTCACTTGCTGGTAAATTCCTTGATGTAGGACATTCTCAAAAACTTTCGCCGGGGAAGACAGAATCGCAATGGGACGATATTCATCGACTGAGGATTTATTGGAAGACTTCGGTATGGGAGCCACACGTGATATCTTCCATGGAGGTGGATAGACGCCAGATTTTAAAGCTACATTAAAGATGTGGTTTAAGGGCTGAATGAGAAATTCCTTTCCCTCTTTTAAGAACCATGGAGGAATAGAATCAGGGCCAATGGAACTATTGATTTTTAGTTTATTTATTCCAGCGCTTATGTCACTTTCAGAAAATTCACGGATATTAACGTAATTACTAATATTACAGTTGCTTAGATTAGCCATATTCTCAAGGTCTAATCTTGGAACTTCAGTTTGAAAGACGCTCCCGAAATAATCCGCAAACGCCTCTGCGGCTGCTACACCACTGTGAGTTTTACCTTTGTGGGTTACGTTGGGCTCAAACCCGCCCTTAGATCTAAGGTTACAGATATGCTGCCAGAATTCTTTAGGGTTTCTCTTAATGTTCCCTTCGATTCTCCTAATGTAGGTATCATAAGCAGTCGATATACGAGACTTTAGGCTAGATCTGTAGTCAGAGAATTGCTTATATAATAGTTCACATTTATTCTTTTTCCAGGCGGAATGTAATTTAAGTTTTTTCTGGATGTCCAGAATAATATCCGATGTGAACCAGATGGGGTATCTTCTATTTGTCTTTCTGTTTCGGCATTTTTTAGGGATACAGGCGTCAAATAAGCTGTAAATAATACTATAGAAAGCCTGAGTGCTAGTGCGAACGTCATTGGATGATATAACTGCATCCCAAGATACCTTAGAAAGAAGATCGTAAAGCAGAACGCGATTTTTTTTTTTGAAATTCCAGTCCCTACTTCGGTCAACATTACTTGGTTCAAGCTTTTCACGTACACCAGATGACTGTAGTTTTACCTGGATGTCCAACGGCGGATGGTACGGATCAGAGGGTACCAAACCTTCTACTGCTGTTACATATACGTCACGCAGGCTAGCGCTTTCCTGAACCAAAACAACATCCAACATTCCCCCATGCATGTTTTTAACAATGTTTCTTTCACACATATTCGAAAATGTTAGAAAATAACAGTAATAATTGCGAACATTTAAGGAAGCACTGTTTAAATTTATATCACCTAATATGATAACTATTCCTTTCAAATCGTTTATAAAACTTTCTACTTTTGTAAACCAAGTCATATAATCACTGTCAGTGGCACTTGGTTTTATATATACGACGCACATATAAACAGGGGAGCCATCACATGTGAAACTCGACCAAAGATCTTCACCACTGTCTGTCTCAAATTCACGTCGACGGCACAGGACAATGGGTTTGCGGGCCATGAGCAGCACACCTCCACAAGGTGTACCTCTGTCGCGCCTTAATACGGTCCACTCGCCATTGGCGAGTTCAGTATCTTCAACCGAGGCGTCCAAGAAAGTCTCGGTGGCTGCTACTAGGTCTTGTTCGGCTATCTGCAAATTGTTACGCCACATCCGGAGCTTTGATTTAATTCCACGAACATTCTGGTATTTACAGTTTATTTCGGTAGTTATGGTGCTTGATCTGAAAGCTGCTGAGGGTCCGGCTACTATACCATCACTATGCTGCCTTGTCTCCCTCTTTGAGTTGTTCATGAAAGGGCTGTGAGGTAACTACATGCTGGCTTTTAGACTGGACGGAAGACGTTCCCCTATAATTGATCCAAGGCTTTATTCTCGCATTCACCGGCCACACATCTGCGGAATAGCAGCGCTCATAGCATGCGGTGGGAACGCCAATTTTGAAAGACTTGTAGCTTCCTTTCGGAGTAAGTTCATTGATGGTGCAGGTATTAGTGCCACATAAAGTGCGAAGATAGTCTTTAATTTCATCGGCTGTGGACTCCATGTTCCATAGGTGTAAGTACTTCCGAGCTTCTACGGCCTTTAGTGATGTCACGTTAGGCCCAGCAGCTCCTTGAATTGACACTGGGCGACGATTTTTCGATTTCCGTGCTACTCGTGTCCATTCCTGAGAGTTCGATGCTAGTGAATTAGAAGATGCAGCCTGCGAGACCATTTCAGCTGGCGCAGGCTCGGTGTTGGATTCACCTGGGCTGGCACAAGCTGGAGGTTCTTATTTGAGATGGGCTGCTCTGTACTGCTTCCAGATATCAGTGGCTTACTTTGAAAATTCAGTTCCAGACGATTTAGTCTGTGGCTCAGTTCTATCACAGTGTTCTGCATAGAAACGTTTTGAGACTTTAAGTTTTCCATTGCTAATTTAACCTCTGCATGCTCAGTGGCAATTCCCGCAATCTGGGTTTTAACTGCATTCACATAATCTTTTGCGCTATTGATTTCCTGTTTCACTAATCGGAGTTCCTCACTAATTAGAACGCTTATGCTATCATTGATTTTTGACAGCATACTACTTAACTGATCTTGCAGTACGTCTTGTACGACATTACGAATATCATCAGTTGTCAAGGTATTACAAGAATTTGGGGGTGAGTGCAGTGCTTGTCTTTTAGCATTTCTCATGGTAACATTAGCATTGAAGCGAATAGGCGTATCATCATCCCTTGGCGCTTTAGAATTTTTACTAGAGCAGGATGGGCAATTCCAAGCTTTGGAGGTAAAGAGCTCTTCATCGCAGATTGTTAAGCAGGCAAGGTGAAATGCTTTGTTACAGATAGGTAAAGTATTCCATAGTAAGACTGGTATTCAGAATTATAATGACTTAACGACTCTCAAAGATCACTGTATGGCAGTTGGCTTAACGTGCTTTCCGAGGCATGGAGGGGTCTCGATGATATGTTTAATCTTTTTTTTTTTTTTTCAGATTTAATGGTCACCCATCCACGGACTAACCGCGGCGAGCGCGGCTTAACCTTTATTATCAGTCAAACCATACGGCTTACACTTAGCCACGAGCCCCTCCATAAAAGAACATCTTTTATGTAGTCTTAGAAAATTACAGCTCAAAATAAGTTATTGAAATAATTGATATCCAATTTTCCGCCTCAAATAGAAAAAAATGTATAAATAATTACATTCACGAACTATTTTAATTGGTTACAGCTTTACTAGAAATTGGCCATTAATTATTCAAAGACAACATTATTATTGACAAACGGTGAAGGAAAACATCGTGAGGATTCCAAAATTGGAATCTGAAATCGCCAACCCGCAATGAGTAAGCGTGGTGATCAAAGCTAATTCCTTCTCTATGTGGGAAGAAACCTGTGCCCAGCAGTGGGACTTTTTTTTTTATTAAAACTATTACAGCAGCTTATTAAGTCTCTTATTATTTTGATTATTGATGACGTAAATATGTCTTTTAAATAGAGCTCTCGTTTCAGTCACTACTCTTACATTCAATTTCGTACCACAGACCGATAAAGTCCGGTGGCACAGTAAAAGCCTGCGTTCCTGCAGCAGACCTTTGAGTCAAAATGAATAATGACTTTTCCCCCCAAGAAGTATTTATAACATGTTGGTAATTTAGAAAGTTGATTATCAAGGCACTCGTTTTAAGGTAATATTACGTGACTCTTTCCCGCTTTTCCCCGTAAAAGATTTATTGCGAAATTCTTATTTGACTTGTAATAAAAATTTATACAGGAAAAAGGTGAGTAACTTTTTACCTTAAATATTTTTTCATGTTTTATCCTCATGTGTATCGCAGAAAATTATATTATTTTACACACAATTTCACTCGTTAAAAAAACAGCGTATGTCTTTATAACTCTCTCAGGCCACCTCTTTGACAATTTTCATAGGATTTTCAGGCGATTAACCAAAATTACTTTTTAATATTATATATCAATCATTATTATATTTTATTTATATATTTAATAGGCAATAGAAAAAAAATAGATTTAGCACTTCAAAACACTCATTAATCATAAGTCCAATAAATTCAACTTGTTAAACTTTCCTTTATATATTTTATAGACAATTAAGTTTTACAAATATTTGTACGCCTTCAACAGCAAGATATAGCGCTCAAATTATTAATATTTTATTGGTACATCTATATATCTATCTAAACCTATGTTCTACAAATACAAGAATTTGAACTCGTTAGGGCAAAATTCCTGGGTCAAAGTAAGACACGGCCGCCAAGGTTGAAATTATCATTTAAAATATCGTAAAACAAATTTGATTGGTAATTTAAGTATAAACCAATAACATGGCTTCAGTAAACTTTCGTAACTTTGGATAAATCGGATCGCCCATATTGTTTTTCTCAACGAACTTATAATTAAATACTTTGGGGAATATTGTTAATTTCTCAATAAATCTTTGTGATGTTTTGATATAAATTGCACAGGGTTATGACGTCAATACTATATTAGTACTTAAGTAAATTAATTTACCAACGAAAATGTCATATGATGTACTTTGTAGTAAATAAAAATAAAATTATTCCCTTTTAAATATCAACTCCTTTTGATAATAATGATTCACATGTCATAATTGATCTTTCGATCCCGATTTTATGTACATTTTATAAACAATAATACAAAGTAAGTAAGTACATTTTTCAACTATTACCAGTGGTACCTACTATGCTTCGAAAACCTTGACGTTAAGGGAAAATGCCCCCAATACACAACACAATAAGCAGTACTAATAATTTCTGAAAACAATACATTTTTATTTCCTGCTCGAAAGTTCAAGCTCAATCGGAAAACATTTTTCTTTTATTTTATCGTGCCCATGATCGTATTACAAAACATACGGTAGGAAATAACATTTTGAAAAAGAATGCTCGAATTTTTTTTCATTTCGCTCTAGTGGAGAATAGGGAAATTGAAAGAATGCCTGAAAATACGAGCTTACTGAGAATGTATGTTTGTACAATCTAGCTCTATTACGGTATAACAAGCAAGAATTCCTTTGACCGCACGATGCCGTAAAGCGGGCCACACATACTATTATAATTTTATGTTTTAATATGAACAAATAGTTCAGCTAGTTTTCTGTACGTTTAAAACGTATGGCGAGTAGTTAAGCTTTAAATTTGTGTGCAAAATATTTCGTCAAATTATAAATAATTTAACATATTTTTTTTGTGGAATTTATGATTTGAATTCCCGTTGAATGTGTAGCTGGATGTAGTGAAGGTAATGTGGATGAACATGGGTTTTATTAAGTCGTGAGGAAGTTAGTTTGGACTTCCTGACCTTTTACCTTTATCGCGGCGCGGCGCGCGATACTTATTATGTTATTAGGGACAATGTTTTGCCTAGAAATGTATCGTTACGTCAAGTGATGTCGTCATCGATCTGCACTATTGAAGTAGGTCAGGACACCAAGCATGGGATGCATCCCGCATACCATCACACGCGACCGGCTCCCGCTCCTAAACTTTCATAATACATCGAAAATTTCAAGCGGCCGAAAAATAAACTGTACACCAACAAAATTCTATTATTAGGGTTAATAGTCCAAATTAAAAATCCAGTAATAAATAATGTATCAGTAACACGACTCACCAACAAAATATCGATCTCGTCGAAGTAAAGTTCAATCGATTTCACATTAAAACTTGAAAGTTTCACTTCAAAAATGCTCACCTGTGACCGCGATCACTTTACTCGCAACATGTTAAGTCCGCGAGGCGAGCTAGGCGGGCGTGGGGGCGCGTGACGCCGGCTCGGCGCGGCGGCGGGCATGGCGGGCGGCACGTGCGGCCGGCGCGGGGCGCGTCGCGGACTGCCCGGCCGGCCAGGCCCCGCGCGCCCCCGCAGCCCCCGCGCCCCCGGCCCTCGCCCCCGGCCTGTTCACCCGCGCGCCCCGGCCGGGGGCTCGCGCCGCCGCGTTTCGATGCCCTAAATTCGCGCTACCACCGGCACAATAATTGTCGTGCCGCTGCCTGCAGCCGCGACGGCCGCACACCCTATCGATTCAAGCGCGTACGTTTCGTGAAAGTAAAAAGTTAACTCGATCGAATTCGATGCGGTCAACGGTTTTCTGAAAACGCGATACAGTCATTTTGTAGGTCACTAAGTCGATTTAAAAGTTACTATTGATCCCTTCACCTTTTATGTCTATATGAATTAACTCGGACGATATCCAAACTAAACTAACAATAGTACTGAACTATTTAAGTTTCCAAATTGATTTAATAAATAAGCTAGTAAATTACCTCCTCCTCATTCGTAGCCTTCAATCGATGTAATACAAATGAGTCAATGAGGATTAAATATCTTTGTACCAAGCGCTGTTTTGTAAAAACGATTTTCACAGCATGTCCCAATTTTCAGAAATACATTTACCAGAAAATTGTATACAATCATATTCTATATTAAAAACAGCCGCAGGGGTGATTCTAAAAATAACACATAAATAAAGCTACGCTTATCCGTTATCTACGTGAGCCTCTGTAGACGACTGCTACAATACGCTACGCCGCTACGCTGTCAACGCTACGACGTGCTACGACGGATATCACGATTATTTGTGATAGTGGCAAGCGACATTTGTTTGAGAAAACAACAACAAATAGAAATGGCATTAAGAGCCTTTTATTTATTAAATTAAAGGATGAAAATAATATTGGAAAATTGAAAGATTTATATAATGTAATGTTTGTATTGAATAATTGCCATAAACTGAACCCTCTATTTTCAGTAAAATATTTCAACACATCAGCTTCTATTATTCATGAGGCTGTGTATAACAAGCCGTTGTCTCAGTTGACACTCGTGACATTCATCGGATGCCCCAAATACTTAAATTGGCATGACCAAAAAAGCTGTTATAATAACTGTGGTTTGAGATAACTATTACAAAATATACGGTATTCAATCCTACTTTAATTATTGTATTTGAATGAATGATTTTATATGAATGATTACGTTCTCTATAACGTTCAATTACAAAGTAAAATATAGCTGAGTCTGTCAGTCCTTTACCAGTACCAAAAGCTTCCCAAAATATTCGCAGTATAAGTCCGCAGCATTGTAGGAACCTGTAAATTAACGGGGTCTGTTAACCAGATTATCATAATCATAAGTCCAGCTGCAGGATTGGGCAATGCGGACCCGTCCACGGTGGCGTGCCGCACGCTCGCGTGACCCAATGCGTGCCACTTTCTACTTTGTTTGTGATTCTTAAAAAACCTATTAAAACTGGCACACGACTGACCCTAGTCGAGATACTTGTATGTGTGTTTTTAACCGACTACAAAAATGATGAGTTATGGTTTTAGGTGTAAAACCTCCTTTTGTTACTCGGATAGTGGTTTTGGATCAAACTTGTGATTCTGTATCGTAGAGTAGTTTTTATTGCTGAATCTTTTTTCTTATGATAAAAGGTCTTTGCCATGTATCTTTATTTATCTTCTTTGTATGTTAAATGTATTTGCCATTATGGGAGCTAATATGTTTGGTGGTGTTTTTTTTTTATTTATTTTTTTTAAAGATTACGAGGTTTATTGAATTAGTCATATTGCGCACTGCTGTTAAAATGTTTAGAAATATATTTTAACTCTAATAAACTCAATAACAAATGTTGGGAATTGTTACATTACCTATATTAGCAATTGTCAGATGCTTTCAGTACTTCTACACCGGTGAAAAATATACAACAAATGTAACATTTGAAAACTTAAGCAAAAGTTTGCTTAGAAAACGTTTGAAAAAAACTAAACTTTATAAATTGTTTATAGGTGCTGCATATGCAATGCAATGTTGTATAATACCTTAATTTAACAAATAATCAAATAAAAAACTAATCTTTATTCAAAAACATTACAAAAAGTTCGCTCCACCTGAGTATAACAAAAGCTTAGGTCAGGTACACTGCAAATAAAATAAGGGAAAAAACACGAGTAGTTTATGAACAAAGACGAGTAATGCACCGATAATGATGCACTACCCACACGATACCGTCATCCGTCGCCGTCACACCCACACAAAATAAAAGCTTTCTTCTAAATCCCACATTACTAATATATACTAAAGAATACAAATAACAGAATTATGTTAAGAACAAGAATATTGACAGTCCTCCCACTAACTACCTAGTCGACTTGTTTAATAAGGTAAGTAATAAACTATATTTATTTTATAAAAAACGACGCCAGCTCTTAGGAATTTAATCCTTGTGTCGCAGGGGTTTCACAAACATTCAAATCACATGCACAAAGAACACCCAGATTTGGAACAAGCGGTTCACACAAATGCTTGTCCCATGCGGGGATCGAACCCGCAGCACGTCGCGCACAATGGTAATTAACGTTTACCTATACCACTCGGTTATCCGTGCAGTTTCTATATAAGATTGTATGGGAGAAAAAAAATGTCTTTACTAATATAATAAAGTTGTAAAATATTTTTGTTTGTGCCATTACTCTACTCTCTAAAAGTACTATTCAGATTGCAAGAAAAACTAATGTATATTATTATGATAGTCTGATATCTAAACTTAATACTAAAAGCTGAATGGGTTTGTTTGTTAGGACGAGCTAATTTCTAGAACTACTGGTCCGATTTGGTTATTTTTACATTGATTAGAAAAGGCTAAGTGTATCACGGCAAGTAGTAACCGACGCCTGAAGATACGCGAGCAAAACCTTGCAATTTATAAAAAAAAACATGATAAATGATTCTTACATATTTTAAACCAATTGTAAAAAAGAGTCGGACATGCATAATTCTTCCAAGGTTTTTATGCATTACCTACCTATTCGAGGATACGACATAATTGTTAGCATACTCAAAATTTAAATGTATATTTAATTACATGCATGTAACACGATTAGAAGAGTAATAAATGCATAAAATTTTACACTAAAACCTTCCTCTCGAATCACTTATCTATTACTGAATACAGAATTAATAACCGTTTCGTAGTTAAAAGATCTAAACGTACAATAGCGGGAGAACTTCGTTCTATACTAACCGCAGACAACATATCAATGCAGTCGCGTAATCCCTAAGCTTTAACTCCACGGTTCTTGGTTAGGTTGCTTTGACCCCAAGAGTAGTTACTAAGAAACAATACAAGAGGAGTGCCTCCTTAAGCTCTTCATAGCTCTACTCTCGTATAGCGTACTCATAATAACGGGATAAAAAGCTCCTTAAGTACTTGTCTAGGAAGCCTTAAGGCTATGAAGATAATCTCCGTTTTATAACCTTCGCCTGCACTGGCAAATAAAACGTATTATTCAATAAAGTTCTGGTATAATATGAAAACGAGCTTTTCTGTTAAAACACTCTTCATAGATCGTCATTTATATCATCTTCTCTTCAATAAGCGCCTATTAGGAAATTCGGCTACCAGTTGCTGGAATCTATCTCTATCTTTTGCAAGGCGGAACAGTTCAGTTGCGCTCGCAATCGCCGTTCTCCCCCTGTTAATACACTACAACATAACTATTATCATGTCATAGTTATGCTTCAAATTAAAAGAGTAAAAACAAATTACAGTCAACAATCAATCACAATTATATCTATAACTACTACTCGTATATAAAACAAAGTCGGATTTTAAACTATCTACTTTTAAACGGATTCTATCGCGGTTTTTTTACTTTAGTCGAAGTCTTACCTCGTAGAAAATACGCACTCCATGAAAAATAATCCTGTACATTAAAATGCCAGTGCGTGTCTGCCGAATAGTAAATAACATGGCTTAATTTCTTTAATTGATAAATGTTTCCTCTCCACCGAGAGTTTAATTAAATGTCGAACACAAGTTAACCTACTTAAGGGAATATTATGATTTATTAAACTCATTGACGTATTTCATTACGGAAATCCATGAGCATTTGGGGTGAATAAACCAAGTTTATACTTATCACCTTGTAGTATTAACTGTTAACGACTGTGACACAGTTTATACTAGTATAGTCGTTGACGTAATCTCATATAATTTGATAATTTTGAGTGATAAATAAATTATTCTATTCTAAAATTATTCTATTCTAACTACTTCAGGGCAAAGATGGTTCTTATACATCGAAAACAGGGCAGTGAAAAATTTAATTCACCATTCTTGGTATTTTTAAGATATTTTTAGGGTTCCGTACCTCAAAAGGTAAAAACGGAACCCTTATAGGATCACTTTGTTGTCCGTCTGTCTGTCTGTCTGTCTGTCTGTCTGTCTGTCAAGACCTTTTTTCTCAGGAACGCGTGGAGGTATCAAGCTGAAATTCATATCAAATACTCAAGTCTATGGTCTCTTGGAGCTGTGAAAAAATCAAACTTCTAAGTCAACGCGATCAAAAGATACTCCCGTTTATGCCGCAAATTTTCGACACTCGCAAGGGAATCAAAACCTACAGGGTACTTCCCGTGAACTCAGAATCTTGAAATTTGGTATGAAGCAACGTCTTATAGCAGAGATATAGGAAAAATTTAGAAAAGTATACATTTTTAGTTATATCATATAATAAAAATATTTTTAATAATTTTAAACTTACTACCCCTTTCCTCATGAACGCGTAGTGGTATTATATTGAAATTCATATCAAATACTCAAATCTATAATACCTTTAAGCTGTAACAAAATCAAACTTCTATGTCAACGCAATCAAAAGAAACAGGAATTAAAACCGCATATTTTGAAACTCGCCACTACTCGCAAGGGAATCAAAACCTACAGGGTACTTCCCGTGAACTCAGAATCTTGAAATTTGGTACGAAGCAACGTCTTATAACACAGATAAAGGAAAAATTGCGAAAAGCATAAATTTTTAGTTACATCATATAATAAAAATATTTTTAATAATTTTAAACTTATTACCCCTTTACTCATGAACGCGTAGTGGTATTATATTGAAATTCTTAACAAATACTCAAGTCTATAATATCTTTAAGCTGTAACAAAATCAAACTTCTACGTCAACGCAATCAAAAGATACAGCAATTAAAGCCGCATATTTTGAAACTCGCAACTACTCGCAAGGGAATCAAAACCTAAAGGATACTTCCAGACGACCTGGAATCTTGAAATTTGGCATGAAGCAACGTTATAAAGTACACATATAGGAAAAATTCCGAAAATCTTAAATTTTTAGTTACATCACATAGTATATTTTTTTTAATAATCATAAACTTACTAGCTGACCCAGCAAACGTTGTTCAGCGATTAAAAAAAAAAAAAACAGATGTTGGCCGATTCTCAGACCTACCCGATATGCACACAAAATTTCATGCAAATCGGTTCAGCCGTTTCGGAGGAGTTTGGAAACAAACACCGCAACACGAGAATTTTATATATTAAAATGTTTTCATATATGTATTGACAAGGTACCGTCAGCTTTCCACATTGTTATGTTATGGATTTCATTTAGCAATAAAAATACCATAACTTTTACTTATATACCTACAGGTTTGTACGGAACCCTCGGTGCGCGAGTCTGACTCGCACTTGGCCGGTTTTTTTATTCTAGCTCTACTAAGCCGTTGCTTCACTGCGGCACACGTGGATTTTTTTCATTTCGTTGCACGTGTTAGCCTTTTCTTGGTTGTGGAGGCTTTAGTCAATGATGTGGTTCCCTATTTATTATGATAGCTTCTGCCCGCGACTTCGTCTGCGTGTACTTCCGAATCGGGTCCAAAAAGAAATGAAAACTGTGAAAGTGCTTGCGCTGTAATAGAGAAAAATACCAAATTTTAATCCTGTCTGCCCACGGCTTAGCTCGTAAACGCAATTTTTAATTTTCTCTCGGGAACTACTTAAGGAATCGGGATAAAAGGTAGCCTATGTTCTTTCCCATGTCAAAGGCTACATGCATGCCAAATTTCATCCAAATCCGTTCAGCCGTTTTTGCGTGATTGAGTAACAAACATCCAAACATCCAAACATCCACACTTTCACATTTATAATATTATATTAGGACTAGTAGGATTAGTTAAAATGTTTTTATATCACACTTCTGGCGATCACGACAAAATAGTTATAAATTAATTTTATTAAACTTTGTCCTCAAGCTACTTGCACACGTTAAAATAAAATCAACATAAAATACCAAATATGATAATCACAATGAGACAGCTGTAACAATTTAATAAGACTATAGTTTGAGATCTTACATTTATTGATTTATAGTAAATCAATTGATAATACTTTACACTTTTAATTGCGATATTAAAGACACATTTACAACTGTTATTTTATCAGTCGTAATTACTTATGTCTATCCCAGCAATAAATTATGTCTGATAACCTGCGTTGATCTGACGTCAATAAAAATTAAATGGTGATTCAACTAATGGTTTTCTTCAGCTGTAATATCCTTCTTTATGATCTGACATCATTTCTGCCTCATTACTATAATTTTCTGCAACAGTTCTTTAAATAAGGGAACGAAAACATGGTTGAAAAATATTTACCCCCGGAGTTGGAACCGGCAACGATCATACTAAACAATTATAATGGCAGCAATTATTTTGTATCGCCAAGGGTAACCAAACTTGGTTTTAACGAGCTAAGTAAGTGAAGTTAGCTCAAGTTGGTCCAGAACGTGCCAAGCTCCTAAGCCAGTTCGGCAAATAGTTGAATAGTTTATTACAAAGCATGCTACTATATGTTACTCTGATTTTCATGAGCTCCACCCTAAATGTTGGCGTTTGGTATAACTTTGGTGGGTGGCATAACCAATAAACGCTGTGGACACAGCTATCTTGCAAGCACCTGTATAATGTGTACAATTATAAATCTGCTGCTAATTATTTATTGTGAGAATAATTTAGTTTTAGCACTCGATCTACTGGTAGCATTATGAGAAAAATTGCGATAATTTCTTGACAGTAAATAAAACAATATCATTCAAAGAATTCAAATATATTCTTACGTCTCTTACATGATTTACATTAAAATAGCTTAGATAATGTTCTGTGAGGACACGGCACCATTGTTGAAGTAGTTGATGACCATGTTCAACCAGGACTGCAGCGTGGAGAACGCGCCTTCATCAGGGCCGTTTATAGACACTTCGACGAGACCGTCGTTGTAGACCTCACCGTTAGGGACCTGAGGAGCAGGGATGGGCAAGTCCTCGGTATCAATAACGACTTCCGGGGCAACAGGGGATGGCAATACAACAGGCTCGGGGGCAACCTCGGGGGCTACGGGAGCAGGCAAGACCACGGGTTCAGGGATGACTTCAGGAGCAACGGGAGCAGGCAAGACCACGGGTTCAGGGATGACTTCAGGAGCAACGGGGGCAGGCAATACTACGGGTTCGGGGATGACCTCAGGGGCAACCGGAGAAGGCAAGACCACGGGTTCCGGTACAACTTCAGGGGCTGCGGGAGCAGGTAAGACAACGGGTGCAGGGATAACTTCAGGGGCAGCGGGAGCTGGCAACACAACGGGTGAGGGAACAACTTCGGGGGCAGCAGGGGCAGGCAACACAACAGCTTCGGGGACAACTTCAGGTACAGCAGGGGCAGGCAGCACATTAAGGTCCGCAGCAGCGGCTTCAGCAATGCCGACGGCGGTGTAAGGGTGGAGAAGGTTGGAGGCGGCGACCAGCTGGCCATCAGTGTGCTCCTTCAACTTGATGTCCAAGATGTGCTCGACCTCCAAGGCCTGGCCTTCGGGGACGCCGTTCACGATCATTTGCACAGCATCACTGGCATCCTCGGGCAGAGGCACGGCAGCCACGGCCGCGACAAACAGAGCCAACAGTAGAACTTTCATTTTAAATCAACCTAAAACATACATATCTCTCATTAACGTTTTTGAACGCCAAATTAAAACACATATAAAATATTTAGCTATTGATTCTGACATGCTGTCAAAATTTCTAAATTAACCAAAGACTTACTTGTTTTCACCACAGAGGTTTCACTTCGTATGCCATGCGATTCGCTGCAAACAGTTAAATTATAAAATTGATGTTGTAAAGATAAACGCTGAATAGTAGTTATAATCCGTCATAAATTATATCTTAACAGATATAATTATAGTAATAAAAGATTAGGCGACTTCTTGTTGTAATATAATAAATAACAATTGAAATCCGATGGTATTGATGAGATTATGAAGGTAGCATTTTGGCGTTAATAAGGCTATTATGTATTTTAATAGTTTTAATTAAAGGATCCATTATTGCGAACAATGTTCTATAAAGCGGCTTTTAAAGCAGCATCCGTATTTTTGGGCAGGATAAAGGCTTAAGTAATCGGACAATGAAGATTATGGTATCACAAATGTGTACGCTAATGTTTTACGATCCAGCTGATAAAACCAGTAGCCATTTTTAAAACTATTTTGCATACCTACATTTACTTCCCTATTGCTTTATTATCGTCACGTGTTTTCATATTCGAAATCATATAATTTAGGTCCTGCATTTATATTATAGGTGTTATATTCAGACGGCGGTCTCTTGGCTGTAAACATAGATTGATAACAACTACTTAGATAGTTAATCTTCATACTTTCAGACCTTGGCTAATAGTGAAGGAAATAACAAACTTTTTAACAAAAAACTCGCCGACTTCAAATCCCTACATATAGCCAAAAACAAAAATTAAAACTTTCTCCAAAATGCAATGAAAATTTTTCTTAAACCCGTATCAAAATCGGTTAAGCCAAACGCGAGATAATCGCGGACAAACATACATAGAAACATACTGGTCGAACTAAGAATCTTCTTTTTTTTGGAGTCGGTTAAAAAGACTGATCTAGGAATAGTTAAACTTAAAATTAGGAAAATAAGTACTTGTACTACGCAGATTTGTTCAAGAACTTTGGGTCGCAAATCTTTTTTATGTTCTGAGAGTCACCGGGAAGTGTTAAAGTATGTTTTAGGCCATTAAATTTTTTGCTTAAAGAATTGTTAGTCGAAAGAGATTTAGTCTCTCTTAACACGTAACAACACGTTGGTTGGACTTAGGCCCAGTTTTCTTATCCCAAGTAAACTCAACCATTGGTTTAATATGATAACTAATGGTTTCAAACTTCGGTAGAATGCGTTTAGTCAACAATTTTTAATCTATCAAAGGACCATCTGATAGACTAACAATTGATGAAAAAACGCGTTTTGAAACCATTAGTTAAGTTAACTCGGGATAAAAAAACTAGGCCTTAGTGAATAAGCCCCCTTTCTTGATATGACACATTTTGAAGCGCTTCACTATTTTTGCGTACTTGGTTTCTGGGCGTTCTAGTTCTATGGCTGTATGGAAAACATTCAGTCCTGCTTCATACTGGGCACAGAATAGTGTTGTAAAAGTACTCTCTTATGACTACAATAGTATACTGGCTAATTGTGTGGTACAATTACATAGACGAACATAATATACATAGTTTGTGTTTCCTCTATGGGTACATGACAAAATCCATTAATTAATTTTAATATTTTAATTAAGATTTTAGCATTAGCATTAGCAAAATTTTTTTCTAAGTTTTTTTCAGGCGGTGGTTTCAAGTATGTAAGGTAGCGCCATCTGTTTTTTTGCATGTGAAATTCAACGCGGGTCATTCAACCAAACAGAATCAAACGAAACAACGTAGGTACAGTAACATTCACAATAATGATAACGATAAGCTAGCAATCTTTAAGAAATATGCTTAGATTACCGGCATAACTAAAGAGGTATTTTAATTCGATTTTAAACAATTACTTTTGCTATAAAATTTTCATCAGTCTTCAAATAAAATGTTTGCAGCGCCATCTAGACTAAGTAAAAGAAACTTAATTCTTTAAGCGAAAAAGTGACAGCAATTAAAATTAAATGTAAAAAAATAAAGACAATAAAACGGGGTAATTTAAGGGTTTCGGGGTAAACGCGTACACATGTCGAATCAACAGGAATCGACTCGCGTCTTAGCACGTGGGTCGTTTTTATATTAAAACCACTTACTAAATTGAATAACACTTGGAAGACCGAAAGTTCGTTACATCACGGGTTTAATCATTTCAATTTCATTTGTTTCTGTCATTCGCTTGTTTGTTTGTAATCCAAATATTGTACCTTTTTGAGAGAAATAAACGATATATTATTATTATTATTCCCATGGACCTATAAATAAGTTCCATAATTCCATGGTCATTCCTATAAAAACTCAATATTCAACATTACAGTACTTGTTATTTTTCACAACCTGTTTTGACCTGCTCTGAAAAAAAACCCGTTTCCGTCTATTTCTGAGAGGTTTCTATTAGATTTATTGTAAAAATGTAGATTTTATAGGTACATGGTGAATTTGTTATTGTCTTACAAATCAAAACCTCCATATTAATATAAAAAAACGATTCGTAGGTACTTACTAGAACTTCAACAATAAATTAAAATTCTCAATTAGTTGATGTATATCTCTAATTATAAAGACTAATCCTAATTTGAAGGTAACAAAGTACTACAGGACAAGGAAGCCAATAATTATTAAAGTGTCACGATTAATGCGGGGTCAACTGTACCACGTCCAAGTTTCCCCACGTATTGAATCATCTCAGTGGCTGTCACTCGAGCCGACCTTTATTTGACAGCGGATGACATATCTCGATAAACTTGACAAATTCCTTGGAAAAAGACCAGCTTTATTTAATCTTAGAATATATTTTTTTTATTTCTGTTTGGGAATGATTTAGCTAAAAATAGTTGTATCATGCGTATTTAAAAATAATACTTTGGCTTTACTTCATTATTTATTGCCACTAAAGCCTTGCTAAGAGCGGCTAAGTGTAAGCCGTACGGCAGACCAATAATAAAGGTTAAGCCGCGCTAGTTGGTTCGAGGATGGGTAACCATGCGTAAAAACAAAACCGAAGCCGGACCGAGATACTAATGTATTCCCCAATAAAGTGGGTTGTGGAGGTCTCATAGACAGTAGTTCCATGTAAAATACGCTATTCAGATAAATACGGTACCTAAGACTGGCAGCAGAACCCTACATCCCTTCGTGAAAGGCTACGCAGTTTTTTTTAATATTTAGAATAAATAACAACAAAATATTATTTAACAATCAATTTATTAATAGAACAAAACCAATAAAAATAACATACAAAATTAAATAGCAAAACAGATTCGAAGCTTACAACCTAAGGATTGGGGGTCACTAGTACCAAAACGGGGGTAAACTTGGGGTCCCAAGAGCCGTCGTTTGTCGACAATGGGGTCAAGTCGCCACTTTTGGCTGTCTTCTCAATCTGCGCGAAGACATCATGGAACTTCTTTTCCGCGCTGTCGTCAGCCGCTGCCTTTACAACGTCTTCTAGAGCTGCTCCTGAGGGGATGACCTGTTTTCCAGTTGTGTACGGTGTCTCCTTGCCGTACTGCAAGTCCATGTAGTCATTGAGCAAGCCCTCAACAACTTTCTTTGTGCTTGGACACAGTGTGTTGTCTTGTGTCGCGTCGGAGAGCTCGCGAATAGTTATTGTTGGTAGTGCCATTTTGATTTGGTATCTGTAGACACAGAATTTATTTTATTTATGATAATATTCTATATCAGTGGATTTCATATGTTACTCAGACTGAAAAATGCAACGTTTAAACTGATAAGAGCTAAATGACTAATAAACGATCAGGTTGAACACAAAATAAAATAAAAATGTCTGGTTAATAAAATAACAATATGCGTCTTAAAATATTAAATAATCTCTTAAACATGATTCTACAAATCCCAATATCTAAAATATTTGCATTAGATAAGAATAACTATACACTTTTAAACATGTTCTTAGATAGATAAAGACTGCATTTTATCGCCATAAACACAGAATACCCTAAAATGAGATCCTTACAAGATAACAATGCGATGTTGGATTTTTGTTGGTATTTATATCCCGAGTTAGAATAGTTGTGGAAACAATGAGAAGGTACTAAAGTCAAGTCAAATTATAAATGCTAGAAATAAACCGTTGTAACTACATAAAATTATAAGTAATAACAAATTGATTTGGATAATGTAAATAGCTATTTTTATTTACCCGTCAGTAGGTTCCAAAAAAAGGAAATGACTAAGTACCTACTTAGTTATTACTAGATACACTTTCTACAGCAAATTAAAGTTAAGGTTAGGTACTGCAAGACGTCAAATAAGGACAAAGGGATGGCAACACTATCGAATTTTTTAATTAAGGTAAGTAATATATCTTTTACAGATGATATCATACCCACATTCACAGAGTACATTTTTTATATAGCTCATATTAATCACAACAGTAGTTCTATTTGAGAAGGCTTTGAATATTTTTTTTATTCTGAAAATTTCACACAGGTTCAGAAATTTCGTACATTGACATGAATTTATCAAAGAAAGATTAGTTGATAATATTATTCGTGAAATACACGTGATGTTTTGAAATGTACTTTATCATGCACTCGACTTCTATTTGTTTTAGATATCACCACTAATGTTTACATACAATTTCAATTAGATAGTCGTCGAAATACTGTGTATTTAGCCTAACAAATATAATTTCAACGCAACGGCGTAAACTTCAGCTGAATTTAGAAAAAAATACAAAAAAAAAATTAACTAGTTTTGTTTTACTCCGAAATACTTTTATGCCCGAAAAGTGCAATCCAATCAGAGAATGGAAGTTGACAATAATTATGATTCCTGCTTGTATGAAAATTTAAAAAAAAATACAATTAAGACTGATAAGTAAGAACTTTTATAAAACACAGAATATTTGTTTTTATATTATAGTACGCGAAACATGGAGTTTTATTAATCAGTATTGTTTATATTACTATAAAGTCATCATCTTAGAAAAATGAAGCGTTTAAGCTGCCAGGTTAAAATTTAATAAAATCATAAGTGTAGAATAATATGTAACTAAGTAATAGACGAAAACAACAACAACGAAGACAGGGTTATTTGTAGAACACCGGCACCCTAGCAGGAGTAGATAACTATCGTCATAAGCAAAAATCTTTGTTCTACGACTTTCGATAATTCGTCGGTTTTTTTTTTAAAGTTCATACATAAATATCAAAATTAACGCCCTAACGTTTGAGTATGAAAATAAACATAAACCAGTGATATATATAAAGTTAAAAATAGACTTAATTAATAAAAGTATTGACATCGATAGTATTCTATCAAGAAAAAAATATATTAATTGCATTTTATTCTATACTGTTTTTATTTATTTTCATAAAAGATATTAAATAATGCCGATTCATGTGAACAAAACAAGCCACATAACCAGATTAAAAAAATTATAGTAGATCAAAATTATTATTTCAAACAGTAGACTTTACACTCAAAAATATCGGTATTAAAAAACAATTAACCTGTTCTTTATTTAATCTGCCAGATATTTAATATCTCATGCAATAAATTAAAAAAACTTTTTTTTTTTACGTAATGCATACTGATCTTGGATTATAAAACAATGACTTGAATATTTGGCCGATTGCACCAATGACATTCAAAGGTTTCAATTGCTGAATTTAATACTGTAAATTGAAAGCAAGTACCTACTGAGATAGGTTTAAATAATCCCTATAATTATATATGCGGCGGTAGCCTAATGGCTAGGACATCGAACTTGCGACCATATGGGTTCGAATCCCACTCATTGCACTACCGACGTGAACCCACTCGTAACACAAGCATTTAGCTTGGCACGAAGGGTTAGCAAGAATACAAGAAATGTGCGACCCAATTTGCTGTTGGTTCTTATTTGCTTAAAATAATTGCAATATTACTAAGATTACTTACTGAGAATTGCACGAACTAAGCCCTTTGAACTTTGTGGATGTACTGGCGAGGTGTGAAGGGATCCCAGTTTATAAATCACACACAATCGGGGCCTGTCGAGATAGGACGTGGGCTTGTTGCGACGACCTGTCATAGGTGCCTGACTCATGGGTGGGTCAAGAGAAAACCCTTAAGATTCCGTACAAAATTGTCATCTTCTTTATTCTTTCTTAATTACTATTTTTTCCAAAAACTATATATGCATGAAGATGAAGCTTTTAAAGAACAATAGAAATAGGTTTTGAAAAGGAATTTGTCATAACATAATTGAATATTACGTCCAATCATTAAAAGCTTGTTTCTCTATATGGACCGAAACCTATTTCCAGTAGGACGATTTACAGTCCTATAACATATTAAAAGAAAACTGTGAGAAGTTGAAAAAGGATTTATGTAGGTAAGTACAGCTATAATATTTAAAATGTTCAATTAAAGTTATAGTTTTTGTCGTAAATGAAATAAGCAATTACATAATTTCAGCTCATTTACAAGTTTCCTTATAACAAATATCGAAAGCTAAAAAATTGTTTCATCAGAGCTCTTTCAAACGTTTTTACATCACTTGTACATAACCCTAAAAAGTAAAACATGACGCTTCATCACTATCTAGTTATAGATATGAGTTTCGCAAACCGTCCAAAATTCGCACAGTTTGCGGTGATAACGTGATACAAAAATGATGCACTGTTGCGAAAATGCACATCAAACTGATAAGGGCCTTTCCAATGAGAACGACCGAAGACAATTGATAAGAACTAGTGACATATCGATCCTGCATATAAAGAAAAGGTGCTAAGAATATCTATTTTGAGGATTGACTCTTTTATCTGAATACGACCTTTTTAATCTTCGGGACAAACAGGATTATGATTTGAATTTCTTTGAAAATACTTCTTGATATCCGATTTTAGATGGTAAACATGTGATCCGAATATTTGACAACGATTCGACCATCATCTTCTCCCTACCCTTATCCCATTCACATAGGGTCGGCTCAATGCGTAATTGTATAGACCATCAAGCACTTTTGTTTTGTTAAAAGCTTACTTGTTGTACGCACATTACTAGTAGGTATTATTGTTTGTTAACAAGTATTTAGCTTAGCACGAGGAAGAATTACTAAATATCTGCTAAATACTTGTGTTATGAGTGGGATCACGTCGGTAAAGCAATGACTGGATTTTGAGCCAGCAACCACATGGTGGCAAGCCCGACACCCTACCCAAAAGACTGCTGTCTCTTAAAAGTATAAGAGAGGATTCTGAGAGAAGTAGGTAAAGATGTTAAACCTCATGAAGCAAAATTACATTTACACAAACAAAATTATTTCCAAGAAACTGAAACGACTGTTATAGTAAGTATGTAGTAATGCTCTATTGCGCATCAAAAATTCTAAAAAAAAATATTACGTGTTATAGATTATTGCCGATCAGTTTTGATATACCTACTTATGATTCAAGTTCATGATGTACGTAATGATTCACTTTTGTGCATTCATTATTTATTCCGAGTACTACAAGCACACTCATACTTATGTGGGAGTTTGGTCACCTCCTTCCCTCTAATATACTCGTGAACGGGTGCTGCTGGCGTTGACTGGTTGTTCTGCTGACCTTGGACTCAGTAGTTTATTATTATTAGGCTATAATTTTAAAATTATAGCCTATAGCCTTCCTTAATAAGTGGGCTATCTACCAGTAAAAGAATTTTTCAAATCGGACCAGTAGTTCCTGAGATTAGCGCGTTCAAACAAACAAACATACTTTCAGCTTTATAATATTAGTATGTTTCACAGAATTACCTATTAATTATTTAATTTTCTTTGTTATGTGAGACATCGTGCTGTTGAGGTGATTGTTGCCCGGTTTCTCCTCTCCAGCTAGAGCACTTAGGAAGCAGGGCGCTGTCTATGTATACATACAGGATTATTTTTTATGGAGTGCGTATATTCTAAGTGGTAATCAGCCCCCCTAGCTAAGTTTTAAGAATTGTCTTCGTTTTGGTGCATTGTTAAAGTATGGGCGCTACATTATCAACTCAGATAAAAGATCTAAGATTCGGACTTAGAACGTATGTTGGTAGATTTCCATAACTTCTCACGTTATCCATGGTGAGATAAGATGATTTGCTATCAATCTCATGGAGATAATACTTTGATAATAAGAGTAAGTCTTACTATGGCTATAAATCATGGGTTAGATTCCAATGCAACTGCATGATATGAGACGGATCATGACAAGTTGAAATCTCAAATATTTCAGACGTAGAAAGAGACGAAGCCATACAGATACATAGCGCTATCTCTTTTCAACATTTACCTTTGCTGCTTGCAATACGTGGGATATTTTCAGATCGATCTTCTTATCGGATGTTATCTCTTATCAAATGCTGTGGCATCTCAGTGAGATTTGTTTACGTTTTGAGGACATTAGAATGTGCACAGTCATGCTAACTCAACTACACGATACCGCTGTATATTTAAATAGTATGTAGAGACAAATGTGAAAATAATGAAAATATTTTCAGCGAATTAATTACTTCCTTGTTCATAAAGTCGGGTATTAAATTTAACTTCACATTTTAACAGAAAATCCAACAAGTGAGTACAGTCAACAGCAAAACTAGATGATCAAAATCAGAACTTCAATACTAATGAACGGAGTTCGCGTCAGAACTGTGTGGCGTCGAATTGATTTGATTTAATTTAACATCTACTTTTGCTGTACTAACGCTGTGTAACTTATACAATTGTACATATTAACACACCTCCCTCCCGAACGAGTGAGAGGATGCCTTTAATACTATTGCAATAATATGGGTATATATATTTGTAGACAACAGAAAATAAGTACATATTTAACTTGGCAAAAATCATTTATTTACATTTAATTGTTGGTACAGAACTGCACGTATAGTCACCAGATTTATTTATCCATAAAATATATATAAATCTTGGGATATCAAAGGAGCTACACAGATTTTCGTTGTTTAAGCGCGGGGGGATGGACCACCGGATACAGCGACGGGAGAGCTCTGTGGTAAAAGAATACATTCATTAAAACTTGATATTTTACTCCTTATGTGTAACAAGTGTGTAACAATAAATCAAGTAACATTAAAAAACACTGCGTGGACAGTCGAGTCACCAAGCTAATTACCACTTACGACGTGTTGGGCGTTTGACCCTCACATGGGACACGAATTTGTGTGATCCACAAATGCGTGTTCCAAGACGGGATGTTTTTGGTTTGTGTGATTTGAATGTTCGTAAAACACCACAAGGATGAAATACCCTTTGCGCGGAAGTCGTTATTTAAAAAAGACAATTACTCTCAAAATGCATGATCCACTGATTGTCTTTTAGACACGTAGACTTTCATTAAGAGACATTAGAGACTTTTAAAATTTGATTTCGACAGTATTTACTCATCAACATGTTATTCAAATGATTTATTTCTGTAAGTAGGAAAATATCATCATTTTCGTAATTATTTTTTGAGTTTGCTGTATTCGAGTCAAGTTCAGGA
This sequence comes from Plusia festucae, assembly GCA_950381575.1. NCBI lineage: Eukaryota > Metazoa > Arthropoda > Insecta > Lepidoptera > Noctuidae > Plusia > Plusia festucae. The sequence goes on from OX494447.1 coordinate 4,279,921, forward strand.
GTCATAGCGACTTTTATAGTCCAGACAATACCCCATTATATAGTGAAAGCAGGGTCTTTCAAAAAATCAAGGAAGATCTAAGCAGGGTTATGCTAACAGATGGCCAATTTACTTATTTGTGTTTCTGTAGTGAAAAAAGAAAATGGTGTCTTAATTTCATGCTTACCTGCTGCTTCTTAATGTTGACGACGATCTGGACGAGGGGGGTGGTGGTGGGGACCACAGGAGCGGCAACCTCAGCTTCGACGGGGGTAGGGTTCACAGGGACAGCGGGGGCGGGAACAACGGGGGCCAGACCAGCGGGGATGGCGACAACGATGGCCTCCTGGAATAGAGAATACAGAGATTCATAAATATCGGTAGTCACTTAAATTCTGATGGCCCAACTACGTACAGATTGTGTTTCTGTACGTAGTATTTTTTATTCAAAGAAAACAATGTTCGTATAATAATAATTGGCAATGTTTTTCAGGTGATTGAATATTTTAAATAACATTAATTTGCAAATATATTTTGAACCAGTAAGTTAGCATTTACTGGTTCAAAATATATTTCTAAAGATTTGGATTCTTAAATAAATTATAAAAACTAAGGTTTTAGGATGGGGTCCAATAAATAGCCACTTGTAGTGTTTGGAAGCAGCGCTAACACCAATATTCCAGTAATTATAAAGTTATTATCAAAGATCATACAACTGTCTCTACGAGATAAATGGTCTGCGAAAAAACAAAAATATTCATATCTTACCATCTGGTTACCAGCGTAGAGAGCTTCCATGATCTCGTTAAGGGCGTGCTCGAGGTAAGGGATGAGGGCGGGGTTGGTGGTAGGGTCCTGGAGTGCGGCGGAAATCTCGTTGAGGGTCCAGTGGGTCACTTCCATAGCAGGTACGACCACGGGTACAGCGACCTGGAAAACGACGTTAAAATTTGGTTAAAGTCAGGTATTAAAAATTAAGAACCATCTCTATCATGAAAATAAACATATTCTACGAAGAACATCGGAGATTACAAGTGAGATCCTGTTGTCGCCCACTGCACGATCAACTATCGTTTCTTTTTTTTTTTTTTTCTTTGTATGAGAAGAGACTTTATCTTAGCAATAGGGCAATCACATGCCGTATTATCATAATATGTTGCTTTAGCGGTAAAATGTCAAGTTACAAATTGGATGGGTTTTTACGTCTATATTGAGTGTCTAATGTCAGACTTATAACAATACTTAGTCCAAAAAGCCGAATAAAGCCTGAAAACACTTGGGAAAATCTCTACGTTTCTATTATAGACTGGCCAATGCTTCCGAACCCTTTCGAGCATGAGTAACGTGCATCACATCACAAACCCTGAAATAATAGAAGAACTTACAACATCGTTTCCGGAGATGAGAGCGTCCATGATGGCGTTGAGGGCGTCCTCAAGGTGGGGGATCAGAGCAGGGTCGGTCTCAGGGTTCTGCAGGGCTTCGGAGATTTGGGCCAAGGTCCAGCTGTCAGTAGCAGCAGGGACGGTGATAGTCACGGCTTCCTGAAGTTACATATGGAAATTTTAGAACTTCATCTTAGTTCAAGACGGCTCGACTGCGCGTAATTTTAAAAGCTCATAAAAATCGTAAAGGCACAGGTGTTACTCAATCTGAAGTCTTGGATGTGATTTATATTAGAAAGAAGTGTATTAGTGTTAGTCGAAAAGGAATATAAGAACTTACCACTTGGTGTCCGGCGTAGATCTGGTTCATCATGTTGTTAAGAGCCTCCTCCAGGTATGGAAGCATCGCGGGGTCGGTGTTGGGGTCCTGGATAGCTTCAGATAGCTCGTTAAGGGTCCAGGTGGAGTGGCTGGCGGCCACGGCCAGCACAGCAGCGAAGACAGCGAAGAATTTCATTTTGAGGAGATATTTGCTGCTGTGAAAAAGATAATTGGTTAAATGATTGTGAAGAGAAATTAGCTACGTAAAATGTTTGCTGTGTATTCCGAAAAAGAAGGCTTGCACCAAACTGATTAAGAACGGAAAAAATACAATTAACTAATAATTAAAAGCAAATAAGTAACTCGTTTTGCTTTACATTGGAATGAATGTAGAGAAATTGCATGTGATTTGAATGTCGATAAAATATATCTTACTGGATAATCTAATATTGATAAGTCTAAACTGTTTAACGCTTGTGAATTTGCTTTTGACAAGAATCTGTCGAGGTGAATGAAATATTTATCGAAAGTTTGTAAGTGGTTTCTACTACCTGATAACAAGAACCCTTTGAAGAACTAAATGTGTGAAACTAATACCAAAGTTCATTAAAAAAAGTCTAATGTAGTATAATTAAACTATTAATGCATAAAAAAATGGTACAACCTTTTAATGGTTCTAATAACTTAAGCGCTGCAAACAATAAAATTATTTGAGAAAAAATAAAAGAGCTGCAGTTATTCAAGAAGATGCGCTAAACAAATTACAAGGCATCTAAATTTCAGCTAAACTGACTACTTGTTGTAATAAAGATACCTTAATATATTAAATAATTGAACCAAATATTAATATCCTATTTGTTTTAGTAAAAAACTTCTTAAGCAAATTTAATCAACACCGCAATCACATTTCACCACAAAATAATTTATTAAAACTTTTTTTATTTTAAGAATTTATTAATATTCTTTTAAAACGTATTGTTTGCTTACCTACTGTAGACAAATTTGGTTTGACCATTGAAGCTACGAATATATATACCAGTCTGTAATCAAACCATAAATAAGTTAATCTTAGGAAGATACCGTTAATTAGTGACGTATATTATCAACATAATAAACTGCGATTATTGCATTAGTTCAACTTACAGAAAAACAAAACAAACATTTGGCAAGTTCTTAAAGGATTTGATATCATTGAAAGGAGATAGTGATAAAATTCATGAATGATGGATTTCTATTTGTAGTTCATACAAATACCTATTATTATATAATAGAGTGTCTAGTCAAATGGCAGCATCCTTCAAGATTTGCTAAAGGCTGACGACTGAACAATCCCAGTTGCGACTCAGCCAAAGCAAAGGATCATGTCCAGTTTTGACCAGATTATTATTAACGCGCAAAAAAATTAATTTTTTTGCTTATTTCATCTCACTTTGTTGATTTTTAAATACAACCAGGTAAAAAAAGCAACGTTACTTCTACGTATATCATTCTCAATAGACTTAGGAAGCGAAACGTGTTTTACAGACTTTTCGTTTCACATGATACGAAAAACTTGTTCGTTCGTCATGTATTAGGAAAGTACTAGTTGTTTGATAGGATCAAAGTGGGCGGATGAATCGTTACCTTAATCTTTCTTTTCCTTACCGGATTTCAACGGAATTTCTAACTAACATGAAGATTTGACTACGTTCCTGCTTAATAAAAAAATATATATTAAAATTGAAAATGAATTATTTATACAAAGTGACAGGTAACGAACTTTTGTTTGTATGAAAAATAGATTTTCAATTTTAAGATTTCGACCTATGTTCCTTGATAAAAGTTGTTCAGTTTTATGCACCTGATTACCTCGTGTAATATACCTACGCATTCCATAAAAAATAATCCAGTAAATATACCTACCTATATATTTTTAATTACATTATATATAGGTATAATATTATTACACAGTTCATCACCTGTTCAAATATTTTAATATTCCAAACGATTGTAACGTAGGCATTTCAATAATTTGTAACACCATACATGGGACATAATCATGATTTCTTAAAAAAATCAACGATAACAACAATTAAAATAGCCTACGCGTAGCTGATAACAGAACTGTTCCATTAATACAAATCTAATCCAAAGCATTAATGAAAGAAACATTTTATCAACGGCTTACATTTTTCAATAAACCTCACTAATGACAAAAGCCTGAGATCGGAGAATGTATAGATAGTGCATTAGACATAATCAATTAAGCCATGGATCAGTTTTATTGCTGTTAGCATTCGAATGTGGTTAGTTTATGATTTCATAAGCTTTGTTATGAAGTCATTGTTTGTGGTTAATAACTATCGTGAACATCAGTCGCGTACGTCGTTTGCAAACTTAATTCATAAGAACTAGCGGGTAGCCTGTCAAGAAGGTAATGTTATGTACTCAATTTTTATTTGGCTAATAATTGATCTATAGATAAGTTTTTAGAAAATTTCATTACGATTCCAACGACGTAAGTTTATAACAGCTTTCATACGTAACATAAGAGATTTAATCGTTCTAATCCCATGTGCTGAGTGACCGCAACTTTTCCGGAAGTACTTCCGAGTAATTTGACTTGACGGGCCTGTTGTTCTAGTGGTTAGTGACCCTGACTGCTAAGCTGGAGGTCGTGGGTACGATTCCCACCCAGGACAAATGTGTGATGAGCACGATTATTTGTTCTGTGTCTGGGTGTTATTTATCTATAATATGTATGTATTTAGAAATATATAAGTGTGTTTATCAGTTGTCTGGTTACCATAGTACAGGCTCTGCCTAGTTTGGGATCAGATGGCCGTGTGTGAGCTGTGTCCCAAGATAATTAACGAATAATGACGTAAAAAACAGTTGATTGACGATAGGCTTGTAAAATTGACTATATAATATTTAAATCGTCGTGGACCCTGTACTAGCATTTATCTCGAACGGGTTGGCAAAGTTGCAATTAGGTTTTTCGTTTATGATTATTTTTAGCCAACTACTTGATTATCGGTAGATATACGCTATTTTTTCAGAGTTATAAAACTAACACTAAAAAAAATCCCGTGCACTGTTATTTTTCCATGCTTTGTTACGACTCATTATGTTTATTTACTATGTGTATGTAATGTTTATTTAGAGTAAATGTAAAAAATAATTATAAAATAGTAAAAAATATTATAATTGTCGATTCACATACTTTGCTTTTTTAATAAAATAATTACGGAAAACCTTAGATATGACGTTGCCAAAAGCGAGCTTACTGGATACTAGCTGACCCGTGCACAGTTTGCTGAGACATCAAACGTCACCAAATATAGCCTACGGCATTCGGGATATCTAGCTTTTTACTTGTGAATGAATTTTCAAAATCGGTTCAGTAGTTCAATTTAAAATATCAGTTTGTACCTATCCTAGAAAGTATACCGTTTTGTTATCAATCATGTATAAATTTGACTACTTATTATCAGTACTACTGGTGTTTTATTGCTTACAATAAAGATATCTACAATCGGACGTGTAAACTCCTGATACAGATTATTTTAAGATTTCAATATCAGATCATTCGTACTGTCAACAATATTTAAAGTTGATGCACACTATCATTTAAAAAACCAAAAACATTTTTTTTGTTTTCCTTGCTGTTTTTTTCCTAATCGGAACATAAATCTTTAATCTTTAAACTGTGTTGTGAATTTTCAAAAACGTTTATTTAATATATTTTTTCAAAAACTGCAAACAGGCCACCGACCATAGCCACCGAACAGCGCAAGATATACGAAATCAGTTTTTCACCATCCAGTAACTTAGGATTAACAACCAAATCGTATGTAGCCAAATAAATAAGGACGTTGGGCGCCATTAACGTCGACGAATGTGGCAACGGCGAGTAAAAAATTCGTTAGAATTACTAATGTCGCATTAGCTGTGTATTTCTTTCTCCACCAATGAGGCACAAGCTATGATTGGTGGAATGAATGCGAAATTATAACGACAGCGACACGGATTTTTCACTAATAGATGGCTACCATCACTACAGTTCCACAAGCTTTAATCTGACTCGTTGACGGCGTCGATGTTATTATAATAACTTCCGTGAGACGAACTCATAATTATTTAAGGATTCAACGATTCAACGATTTCAATTAACAACCCTAAATATCACGAAAATTCAACAACATCGACGCCATAATTATTCAACGGTTTACTCACGCGCATTCTCGGGATCGCCCGACTAGTTTCAGACTCAATAGGAGTCCTTAGGAGCAGACTTAATAGGAGCCGCCGCCGCGTCTGCTCATGATTAAGGACTCCTATTGAGTCTGAAACTAGTCGGGCGATCCCGAGAATGCGCGTGAGTAAACCGTTGAATAATTATGGCGTCGATGTTGTTGAATTTTCGTGATATTTAGGGTAGTTATACATAGTGCCCTCGCCCAAGTGTACAAGGAATAAATTAAATGTTAATTTTCGTTTATTTTATGAATAGTAAAATAATATTACCTATTACCAGATTTGGCCACCGGGTCCGATTGGCACAATAGTCACTATAGGTATTGGACCTTCAAAGGCAGAAAGATAAAAAATAATTTATGATAATTAAATTTTATATCTTTCTGCGACGTAATAAAATAAGTGAATTTTACCAGTTTTAGTATCACATGTTAATTAAAAATCATTCGAATTAAATTATTATGCCTAAATCTTTTTTATTATAACGATATGGTATACCGTTGTAATAACGCTGTCTGAGTTCTCACTCGGACTGTTTTGTTGTTTTTTATATATTATTTTGATTTGTGCGTCTCTGCTGTGAGGCAATAAATACTTTTTTCTTTCTTTCTGTAATAATGCTGTAATAGACATTAATTTGTATAGGTACGTTTTCAGGTAAATTGTGCTGAACTTTTGCTCTTTTTATCTCTTTGGGTACTTATCTACATTAGATACTTTGCACTCTCCAACGAATACATTGTCTGTCACGTTTTATTATGATATACCTACTTAATATCAATGTTTTATCTACAGTGTACAAGACTCGCGTGTCGATACATTCCAGCACGCAAAAACCACGCGTCTATAGATACATGCAACTTTATAGTTGAGGAATCGACCACGTGCGATTTTATTGTTAAGTTAATATTTTAAAATCCCAATAAGGAACTGAAATTAAATTGTCATTGTAAATTCATTTTATGAATTTGAATTTACGTAGGTATCACGCGCGTAATTTTTTTAAGAGATAGTTTAATAGGCGGTCATTTTTTTTCAATATCCCATAATTAAATACTTAGAATATACTCTAATGTTAGAAACGTATTTTTTGCTTTTTCGAAATAACAATATATACTTGGATACAGCGAATTAAAATTCAGGAACTCGTCGCGTCTGTGGTGGCTAGATACAATTTTTCCTGCTTATTTTTATTTTCACGTCACAAGCCCTTACTTACGAAGTAACTATTTAGTAATCTGTGCCCTTACTCCTGAACTTTGACAAAATTGTACCTATTGTTTGAAAAAAGAAAGCTACGTATATTTTTTTTATTAGTTTTTAAACTTACGGACCTTACAGTTTTTTTACTTGTGAGTAGGTACCTAGTGTAGTACCGCACCCCTGTTATGTATCAACTTTTAAAAATAATTTTAATACAAGAATAACAAAGACTCGTTGATGAGCAATTTCGCAAAATGGCGCATCAATACCAGTCGGGTATATTTCACGCCTGTCAAAAACAATTTAAGACATTGCCGTTGCCGCTTTTGCGCGGGAACATCTTATCATCTAATGTGGCCACAGGTACGTTGTCTATTGCTATCTTACATAAACAAAATAAGATATTAGATTATAAAGGTAGTTACGTGCGTAATATAATTGAGCATACGTGCACTAGTAATATCTCCAGCGCAAATTACTGATCTCACTTGAAATTCGTTAAAATCTCTGTTCGAAGTTTAATTCAGTCATTTACAAAAATCTTTAAGAAAAAAACATAATTAGCTATTATTTAATTAATACTTTTCACTAATCATTTATGACCGTTGATCGACGGCGATACGCATGTTGCTTGTTTATAAGACACCGTATACCGCATGTATACCGCAGCATTATTACAAGCCTGTATTATTCCTGTACATACCTACGAGTGTGCTGAAGGCCCGCTAGTGCGTTATAAGTAGTTAATTGCAATGCGCTGTTCGGGATTATCCCTGGTAACGCTCTGAACCCGTACAACGAATCCGCAACTTTGAAAATGTGATACAAAACTAAAATTCCGAATTTGGGAACGAAACTAGTATTTATAGTGCAATTCAACGCTGCTTTTAACCGCTAATTTAAATACTAGCTTTGGCCCTTGATTTTACTCGCCTCGCTTTTTTTCATCATTATTTTTTTCTAGTAACGTGACGTTAAATTTTGATAGCCTTCTTCGGAAAAAGGGGTAAAAAATGCGCAAGGTTTATTTATTCCGATAACCAGTTATCTAGTTTCTAAAACTACCAGTCGGATTTTAAAGGACGATAAAATCTCTGTAGCTACCTACATTATATTAGTAGGTAGGTATAAGATTTAACAGGGAATGACGTATATGTTAATGTGGCCAACAACTGCTGCAATAGTCTAACGGGCAGCTCTTCAAATTTAAATAGAAAAAACTATGAATAGAAGAAGAATGAATCCGAAATAGCGATTAGACGAAATTGTAACGTCTTAAAAAATGTATTAAGAAGAAAAAAACAAAAATTAACGTTTATTTGGACACATCCCAGAGACACCAACAAAAATCAGCATAACGGGATGGAATGTAACGGACAAAATATTTGTGTGACCCACATTAAACAACTTGTCATGTGTTTCTACATGTGCTGTGTTCAACTTGCGTTGAAATCAGCCTTTCAAAAACAAAAGTGGGTTAAGTTTGAATGGCACTTTAGATCTCGACATCTCGTGTAAAAAGAGTCTTAAAAATGTAATTAGATATTTTTCTAACATGATTTATTTACACTTACTTGGTTACGTGGTTGGTTGGAATTATTTGTTTAGCCCCGTTAGCTCCCTAACACGGCGTCTCCGCTTTTCTGTTTCTTTTATATAACAAGAAAGAAATTCTACAAAATACACTTAATTATTAACGACACATATGGTAGGTATATTGTTGCAAGTGTTTATTCAAAATGACGATGCCAATAGTTGAAATTAATTATGTTTACTTGCTCTGCATAAAATTAGCTGTATTAGGGTTCTGTTTCCAAAATCAGGCGTTATTAACATAACAATATGGTGCTGATTTCTTTGTACACAAACCAAATCTTTAATCCATTGCTGTCTTCAAACAGACGGCGTGAGAAAATTTCGGCTACAGATAACAACACGTTTTTGCGTGTGGGCAAATTTATATGAGAACTAGCCGTTTCCCGCTGCTCCGCCTGCGGTCTCTTTTTTTTATATTTGTGATGTAAGCTATCCTATCTTTCAAGTCCCTATCAAACTAACCTATCAAACTGCACACAGTGTGCAAATTTGATTAAAATCGGTTCAGTAGTTTCGGAGTTCATCCCGGACAAACATCGTGACACTGGAATTATATATAATAGATTTTAGATAAGAACTGAATTTGGCAGCTCTAATTTGCGTCTGACCTTATCTTATTGTGTACAAGTGAAAAAAATACCGATGGACTAAAAAATATTAAATGCGTGTTGAACAGAATCGGGGCCAGTAGGGAGTTATTACTTCGACTCACTTCGAGGGCACGGGGCGTGGGTATATGTCGACCTTTCACCGGTTAAAATATCCCGGTCCATTCGATATAACTTGTGCATTCCCAGCGCGGCTCCAGCAGGCTTCAGTCCTCAAGGGATACCTTCCAAACGGGTGTAAAATGACCACCCAACACTACTTCCGTGGCCTGTTGCTGATCAGGTGACGGGTTGCCTTCCATAGCACCCTTATGGTCGAATTCAAGGTGGTCTGAGGTCGTAAGTACTTATAACCTAATTTAAGCTACCAGTATATTACGAGTAACTATTGTTACTTCAACTTCTCATAAAGTATTTAGTGCTAATGTAATACGATGAAAAAAATATTATTTTATACGACACACTCTTAGCCGTTTACTGATATTAATTCAATATTAAAATTAAATAGGAAATATTGTCTGAAATATGAATTAAAACCACCTGTATCATTAAATGTAACGTCATGAAATGTAACTTGAATATGTATATTCAGATATTTAAGAAAAAAAAATATAATGATAATTTGTTTGGTAGAAGAAATTGCTTGGATCCTTAGTTTAAAATAATTTAAATGGAGGTCATGTACAGGGTCTCTGCTTGCTCATTTAATAAATGAGAGTCATTGACACAAATCGCAATGTAACGCTAAAAATAAATTCACTCATCCTCAAACAAAAACACAGTTGGCCCCGAATAATCTTTATTATAACTTATCTATACAATAACATTAGGCATTATAAGCAATAAAACTTTACGATATCAATAGATTCTTTACAACTTCTCGGCATCCTGAAACGAAAAACACATTACATTTTAACGTTGGTACTTTTTATTTATTATTACTTAATCAAAACATAGATAATTTAGGAAAAGTTATAAGCTGCGAGCTTCAAACTCGTGTATTCCCGTTTTGGTTGAAGTTAGGGGTCATCCATTAATCACGTGGTGTTTTAAACACTCCTTTCCGTTAATAATGTGGTGATGTTATAGGTTGCAGAATTTTTGTGATATCTTAAAACACTATTTTTTCCGTTTATTACGTCCGAATACGCTGTCTAGCCTCACATGATTAATGGTAGACTCCTTATCGATATAACAAGTCTTCTGTGTATCTCCTATCCTGTGTTTATTCAGGTGGTGAACTATCTGTGTGTCAAATATCGTTCCAATTCCTACAGTACATTTAAGTAAAAACATACAAATATCCACCTATCAAAATGAGAAATCAAATGTTTTTATAATACCGGCCTATAAATGTCCCACTGCTGGGCACAGGCCTCTTCCAAAGTAGGGAAGGAACGAGCATTGATCACCACGCTGGCTCACTGCCGGTTGGCGATTACAGATTCCAAGTTTTGGAATCCAGGTTTCCTCACAATGTTTTCAGTTGTCTTCAAATAATTTTATTAAAAAAGTACATATAACTTTCAAGAAGTCGCCTGGGTTCGAACTTGTAGCCATGTGCATACTTAGGCTGCGGCTCCATTGAGGCGGAGACGAGCGGAGCTGAGAGGAGCAGAGCTGTGAAAAGAGGTACGTGATTCCACTGAGGCGGAGACGAGCGGAGCTGAGTGGAGCAGAGCTATGAAAAGAGGTGATGGTCGATCCCCACACGTCTCCTCTCCGCTCCGCTCGTCTCCGCTTGACTGTTTCCATTGAAGCAGAGCGGAGACGAGATGTGGATTTCATGTAATATGATTGGTCGATCCCCACACGTCTCCTCTCCACTCCGCTCGTCTCCGCTTGACTGTTTCCATTGAAGCGGAGCGGAGACGAGATGTGGATTTCATGTAATATTATTGGTCGATCCCCACACGTCTCCTCTCAGCTCCGCTCGTCTCCGCTTCAATGGAGCCGCAGCCTAATCCGGTCATTGAACGGCTGGGCCACCACGTCTTATTAGTTTTAGTGTAGTAGTAATCAAGAGAAGGTTTTTGTCAAAAATACCCAGGATGGGTCTGCTAGTAAATTGTAAATACTACCTGTACACAATCATTTCCATAATCCAGTCTCAATGTGATGTCTAAGTCTCGGCCGCGGACACGGCGAGCAGGCGTTTGTAGGAGCCCGCCAGCGAGCGCGCCGCCAGCTGCAGGATGTCCTGCCGCGATACTCCTGTTGAAGCTTCCTGCCATTGTGTGTGAGGGACCTTGCAAAACACAACACTTATAAATTAATATACATTATAACATTTATATACAATAGATAGCTGGAATAATGGATGTTCTGACAAATTGTAATATATCCAGGCAAATATTCGTAAATGAGAGAGTTGCTATGATATTTTTAGAAGGCGTATATGTTTTTATGTGTGAGATGTCTCGAGATATTATTATTATTAATTTAAGTACCTATCGTTAAGATGTAAATACGTTATAGTAACATGCATGAGTCATGAGTACACACTGACAGTAGTAGTAGTTAATTTTTAGGTCTCTAGCGGAATGAAGAAGCCAGGGGGCGGTGCCGCAACACGCGATTGGTCCGTTAATCAATGCTCGTCGTCTCTATTGGACTCTCGTGTCATTCGGCTGACAACATCATGGCATGATTGGCATGTCAAATACACATGCGCGAGTTTGCCCCCACCACTGCTCATGCCGGTTATTGTACCTGTAAGCTAGCAGCCATGATAGAGCCTATAGTGACGCTGTATCCAGTCTGCGCGTGCATGTAGTCGGCGGGCGTGGCGGCCGCGGCCGCGGACACTGCGGCCGCCGCCACCGGCGTGCCCTGCGACTGCAGCTGCAGCTCTATACCCAGAGACGGCTGCGACAGGATGAGGAGCGACATGTCGTACCATCTGGGGGAGAATAAAAAATGTTTGCTGAATATTAAGTGGACGGCTTACAAGATATGTAAGAAGAGCATCGCTGATGTGAAAGGTAAGGAAAAGTTCCAACAGCTACCTAAAAAAAAATTGCTGAATATATGGAGGCATTGGATAAGAATGCAGAATATTATAGGCTGACATTCACTTGTCTGTTTTATGTGAAAAGTTGAAAAGTCTACATAAATGTTTTGAATTGAATTGAATACATTATTGAACTGTTAGTTATATCAATAAACTACTTTTCAGAGCGTCAAAAGTGTTTTCCTGCTGTTTTTAATAAGTTGAAAAAATATAAGACATCAAAATTATATTTCGCTTCATTCTCATTGAAAACTGTGATTTTTTTCAGTGTCTGCAGCTACCAAAATTTGGCACTCGACATACATGTCTATTTCTGAAATTCATAAAAAAACGTTTCGTATTATACACGAAAAAAAAAACGTATGTAATACGAAATACTCACAAAAAAGGCACATGTATTTATTGTATTTCTCATAAATTGTCACTGACCTGTCAGTAACAGATTCATGTAGATAGCCTTCTACAGCTACTATAGGCACGTTATTATGCAGTTCTGAATGCACGGAGCGTATGTGAGCGATGCGTTGCTTCGCCGCCGCGTATGCAGCCGCGTAGCCGACCGGCTGCTCCGCTGTGACGTCGCTTTGTGCTGCGTAGCCACTGGAAAATATACCATGTTGTTTTATTATTAAGGCAGGATTTTGAGTGATCCGGCTGCTTCGCTATTACGTCTATGTAAGTATCAACTGGGAAAATGAACCTTGGAGAATTATCATTAAGGCCGTTTTCGATGTAGCAAATAGTTCTGCTGCTTTTTGAACGTGTCTCACTAGGCTTCTTAGCCTGAGGAAAATAGACTGTGTTGAAGTTATTATAAGGCTGGTTTTTTACTGAAATTTGTCCAAAACTCACTTGTTGCTTCGCCATCACGGCTTACTACGCTGCCAAAGTAAAATAGTCAGTGCAGTATTGGTTTAAAGTAGGTTACTGAGTGACATTTCCTGAACAATTAGTGACAGGTATCATATTCTATACTTACACTACATTAGCTTTGCCGAAAACAGTCTGGAATGCTTCTCTGATCGGTGATATTTTCGCTTCTTTGTCGGAAGCGACAACGATCAGCAGATCCCCACCACTTCCTATAATAAACACAATATCAATTTAATGACTGTCCCCCTTAGACAAGCTACGTTACTACAATCGTTAACGCCAATGGATCGCTTAAATGTATGAAAGTGACAAGTTTAAGTACGTGACTTATCGAAGAGAAATGTCATTTCCATACATTTAATGTCGCGATTTCTATCACATCGTTAAGGCTTTTAGAATGTACTCTGTCTGTCTACATTGGCTGTGCGTCTAGCAGTTAGTAACTCCGACTGCTAAACTCAAGGTCGTGGGTTCGATTACCACTCAGAAAAAAATCTTTGTGTGAGTAGCATGATTATTTGTTCTGTGTCGGGGTAAAATTTATCTATCTGGAAACTTAAGTATTTAGAAAAATATAAGTATGTTTATCTGTTGTCTGTTTCCCATAATACTGGGCCATTTTAGGCCATTTTATGCACTGCCTAGTTTAGATTCAGATAGTCGTGTGTGAGTAGCCGAAAGATATTATTACAGGTAATTATGAACTTACGAAGGTACTCCTTCATCTGTGGATCGAGTGTGGTGATCATGGAGTCCACCGAGCTCTTGGCCTTCTCAGCCACTCGGTGCAGGAGTCCGCCGGTGGAGACTGCGCCCTTCATCCACGTGAAAAGACCACTGCCGGGCATAATGTCGCCTGAAAAACAGATGACAATAATGCTTATCATTGATAAATGATAATGTTAAATGTGGACAACATCATACACATTGCCCCGAATCCAAAGTAAGTAGCTAAAGCACTTGTGTTATGGAATCAGAGACAACGAAGGTACCACAAACACCCAGACCCGAGACGATTTAGAAAAGTGTTATTTCTACATTGACCCGTCCGGGGATCGAACCCGGGACTTCAGAGCTGGCGACACCTTGCAAACCGGTGTGTACGCCACTCGACCACGGAGGTCGTCTAATAATCATTATAACGTTACATTGAATAAAATATAATCCCAATCCGCGTCTGTCTATCCGTCTAAACGTTATAGACTTTTTCTTATCTTAAAACTCTTAGTAGCAATTTGGGTTGAATATAAATTGGTAGTATTCTTGATAACTCATTGAGCTAAGCTTGTTTTACGATTGGGTTCACGTACGGTAGCGGAAGGGCAACAAAAAAAAAATAGACAAGTTTTTTTATAAGGTTTACGTTATCATAAACTCATATATACATCGATTTGAAATGTTGCATGACGTCACAGTTTCGTGAATTTTGTGCACAAATATGAGGTCATTACCAGCCATTAGCCCACTCCTGAACTTCGATTTGCGCTACTTATCAAACAATATGAAAACCCCAAAAATAATTGTAAAATCATTTTCATTTTATAACATACTAAATAGATCTTAGATTTTTAAACCCAGTCATCTTCTCTACAGGGGCCTTGTTCACTAAGTACAAGCAGTTAACGTGCTGTTACATAGAAGATTAGAAGAGCCGTTATCTCTTTCAGCATACTATAATTTGTGGTAAAAAAAATTGTTAAATAGTCTAAAACGTATATTCTAACACTACCCGGTGACTCTGAACACAAAGAAGTTTTGGCGAGTCGGGTTAGTTGAACTAATCTGCGGTTTGCCACGTTATGCTTTGTTTGGACTTCGTGAATAAGTTCCCAGCTAACTACTCTGGCAACAAGAAGAAGCTATAAAACAGCCGAGCGATTCCGAAAATGACCAAACTCACCTCACCTCTCACACTCACTTCACTGCTTACATCACTTGTACTTTTCACCGTATTCTGAAACTGCACTCAAGTTCAAGTGATGTCGAAATCTCAGGTGAAAAGTTTAGAGGTGGGCTTAGACGGGTCTAGCTTTAGTAACATCAAATAAACCTTAATTTCGGAATACGAAATCTAGTTTTCACCGACGAATTCGCCGTGACTTTGTCTAATGTATTTTCGGAATCGACGGGCAGGAGTAAGCACTTAACTTGGTAAGAATAAATGCTATCTCAAAAACTAATTGGACGATACTACTTTTTAATTGTTTATGAAACCGACAGTAACATAATTAGTTCCAGTTTGCTTAAGATAACATAGTTTAAAATTGAAATAGCTTAGAGTACTTATAAGTAAGTATTATAACATCTATAATGCTAAACTCTTGCTTCGGCATCAACCTAAAAAAAAATTAAGTAGTAGTTTTTTTATTTGCTGTACTGTGCTACCCTTGTGAAGCCGGGCGGGCCCGCTAGTAGTAACATAGACCTCAAAAATAGAAGAAATAACTGCTTCACTACTTAATAATTGATAATTTATTAAATTTAAATAACGTAATAAACATCTCCATGTTACACTTATGTGATGTTGTGATCAGATAATTATGCTTATAATAAAAATAAATTCCTATTATATTATGACTTATTTACCTTCACAATGCATGTTTTTCATTCATTAACATAATATTTCCTATGACTAAGGACTTCGTTCGCATTCTAGTTGTATAGATTTTCATGTTTTGTTCAGAAAACTCTTTTTTTTTTAATTAGTAGCCTATACATTCCTCATCAATTAAGCTAGAAAATACTTTAAGATTTCAATCCGACTGATTGATATATGATGTCCAGAGATTAGAACATATTAAAAAGAAATGGGAGCATGTGAGAAGTTATACTTTACAGGGCAAAGGTAAAGTACAAAGTGATTCAAAAGGAAGGGTTTTGTGTATAATGGTAGGCATATACTATAATAAATGGGACTTTATATTTATGTAACCTAATTATTTTCCCATTGCTGGGCAAAGGTTTCCCTGTTTGGCTCAAAATTTATCGGTCTAGAGCTGCTTGAAGCAATCGATATCATCCCACCACCATCTCCTCGGCCTGCCTCGTTTGCGACTCCGGCATCAGGAACCCACTCAGTGGCTATTTTAGCCCACCTATCGGGAGTCATGCAGCTAATGTGACCAGCCCAGCTGCACTTAAGCTTGGCTGCTTGAATGCCTACACCTATTTGTGTTTTGGAGTGCGATAAAATGGGATTCCAGTATTAAAAAAGAAATAGGTTATAGGTACCTACCAAGCTGCTCAATTTCCGATGTGGGATCTGGTGGCAGTGAATCTGGGGAATGAGTTGTTTGTGAGTCTTCTGGAGTTCTGATGGATACCATTGGCTCCCCCTTGCTCAATGGTATAGCTGGGCTGGTAAGAAAAAAAAAGATCATTCAATTCAAGATTAACAAGACTAAATCGAAGTATCTGCTGGAAGCCGATCTCATCATCAGGATATCTTTGGGGAGGCCTATGTTCAGGAGTGGATATCTTGTGGCTGATATGATGGTGATGATCAAGGTATTAATCAAAGCTGAAAAAAATCCTTAAAATGGATTCTTTTGCAAGAACTTGGTCTTATTAAGTTTGAGCAATAAAAATGTCTAGGCTACATACAATTAATTAGTCAAATAAAGAGTTTCATTATAATAGGATTAATTAGCTCTTTATATAAAAATAAAAAAAAACCAATTTGAATTGGTTTTATGTAACAAAATTTACTCACTTTTAAAAAGTCTGCATTCATTATAATTATAATTAGGATTTCATAACATTTGTTTTGTTTGAACTATGATTAAAATCCAACCATTTGTAAAAATTATGTTATTGCAAGTCTCATGCTATGATAAGGATATCTCAAACTGAATCACTCAATCTTAAACATAATTTAGCAAAAGATAAACTTCTAAATGCAATACCACTAAAGCTACTGCCCCTTCAACAAAGTCTGTCAACACATAATGGTGGCCTATAATTGTTCTATATTTATGGTTTTAAGAGGCAAACTGGTTGTCAGTGGATCTGCAGCTGTGTGAATTGCGCTTTGAGGATCAAACTCATGGTACCTCACTCTAAAGGGGAATAGCAACTTGACACTTATAGATAAATCTTAAAATTAGTATTTGATAGTTACAAGAATAATAGTGTAATATTGCCATATGTTTCACCTAAACGTCTCGTGTGCAGCCAGCTGTGGTTTGGGCTCATCTCTTGCTTGCACTATGATTGGCTGAACTGGTACTGGTTGTACTACTGGATGCGGCATCTGTAACACCTATTATTCTTAACATTGTAAATCAAATTTTATCAAGAAATGGTGTGTCAGTATTTCAAATAGCAAAACTCTCTCTTACCACACAGTATTAAGAGCCAATTTACTGATATAATTCACTTTAAAAAGTGAATATGTAATTATTCTATTACATATTTAATTTATTTACACAAATAATGACATACCTCAGCAGCTGTGCTAGGCACAGGTACTACTGGGCTGGCGGTCACGAAGTTAGGCAGCTGTGAAGGAGGCGCGACACTCGACAACAGGTTCCCGGTCCCGCCAGCTGGTGTCGGCGGCTGCGGAATCTTCGCCTTCTTATCCGACCCACTCATTTTATCACCCCTACTAATTCACAGAAAATTTATAAGCTACAAAACCCAGCACTCCTTTTTTACCACTGCTTATAGAAATTCAGACACTAACTTAATACTGTTACAAGTAATCTAACTGAACAATAACTAAGAAAACATGTTTTTACCTTCACAACACAACAAAATAAAAACAATTTCGTGGATATTTATGATTTGACTGTTGTTCTGTGACACTTTGACAGTACAAAATTGTTTCTGAAGAATGAACACTATTTTACTTATACACCTTATACATCACTTGACTATTGATAGAATTATATTATTAGTTGATTTGTTTTAAGTTCTTGAAGCTAGGTAAGTAGGTACATATACAACATAAAAATAGCTACAGAATATTTATTGCATTAGAACTGTTTATTTAAAATCAAATTGCCATAAAATAAAATCGATCAAAATTATTAAAATGATGACATACTTATATTGGAACTGACTTTGTAAATAGAATTGAATACGTCACTAAAACTCTGACAATTGCGAACAGTTCCTCATAAAAATGTCAAGAATTTGAACATCATAGTTATTTTGTCTTTCTCACACTTTAGAGATTTACAATACATGAAATGGTAATCATGTTAAAAATTGTTATTTATCTGAGAACTTAATTGTACACGGGGGGGTTGCTCATTTCTGTCAAGCGAACCTTGGTATCGGAAAGTTATCTCGCTGTTTTCGGGAAAAAATTGATTAGACGCTTTTATTGTGCATTGAGTCATTTGTGGTCGTGTCTAATATTAGTGAAATTACACCATGTCGGAAGAACCAGATACTCCGCCCTTTAGCACAGTGGATATTAACAATGATAACAGGGATGACGAAGATCTTTTCGCGTCTGCGGTCCAGGTATCTTATTGGAATCCTGTTTTAATAACTTGTTGTGTTCGCGTCCGCCCCCCGGCGGCCTGGCGGCAGACAGTTAACGCCCCTGACTTTGAAATTGATAAGAAAGAAATGAGGAATGATTAATTCTATTGTCTTACTGATGATAGTTTAATTATAGTTTTTAATTAGAGATTGTTAATTTCTGCCGGCAAAAATATGATATTCGACACCGCAGTTTTGAGGATTTCTGTTGAACGCGGTGTTTCTATCACATCCTTGAAACTTAATTTAATTATTGAATCAATGGCTTAACTGTAATTTAAGTACATTATCTTTTGCATTAGTCACCTTACTGATATTCTTTCGACACAACTGTCTAGTAACTGTATATTTTTTTGTGTAAAAATTGTAATTTAAGCATACAGATACATAGCTACAATGGCACTAGAATTTCAACCTGTGTTTACTTTTGTGAAGGTAATTTCCACATACATGTTTTTTTTGTTTTTTCATACTTGTTTCTACAAGGTGTAAAAGCTGTTTAAAATGGATCTTGCATGGTTTATATAATCAGTATTCTTTGACCATAACTTGTTTGAAATGTTTTCCTGTGTTATATCTTGATGTCGGCAAAGGAAACTTTTCCTACCAACATGTAATCTATTACCTATGTTAAAAGTATTGTTGAACTATTTGTGTGTGACAAGGCTAAATTGATATATTATCTTACACAATTTGGTGAATATCTCTTTTAAAACTATTTATTTATTGATTATATTAATGTAACATACAATATCTCCATATTTTTTTTTTGTATACTTTATCTGTAACATTGTCATTATTTGTTATCGTGTAAATGATTTATAACTCCATTCTTTATTAGCCTGTCAATGTCTTCTTCTTCCTTCATTATGCATAGTTATTCATATTTTTTATACTTAGTTTTATGAATAATATTATGCAAATGAACATCACAATATAAATCTATATTGCTAAAATTATTATGTGATCAGGTAATTTATTCCTCCATGTAATTTATATAATCAGATTGTTAATTTCAAACTAAACCATCAAAACAAACAACTTTTTTTCCATGAACCATATTCATAGTTCAAAAGTTTTGGTATAATTAAGTACAAAGCAACTAATTGTAAACAATGTCATAATTACAGGAAGTGAGCCTGGACTCAGAGGTGAATGGAGCTCGTGAAGGTCTTGAGAAGGTCACCATTAGTGACGCTCCATCAATCACCACTTCACTGAGCAGCCCAATCATGGAAGAGGTAATACTTTGCAACAACATGATTTATTGTAGTCACAAGCAAGAATCATTTTATAATATCAGCCTTTAAATTTCCCACTGCTGGGCACAGGCCTCTTCGATGTAGAGAAGGAATAATGGAATAAAAACTTAAATTCATTCTACTACATTATTTTATCAACAGGTTTTTTTCTGTCCCATAACTTATAGAGATTATCATCCAGGCTGAATCTGCCCAAAAATAAAAATACCTACTTCTAAATCTAAATACTAAAATATCAAATTGCATAAGTACAGTCCCGAGTATAAATATGTATACACATAGCGAAATTGCAAAACAATAATTTACCAGGAACTCACCATCAATTCAACTTTTAATCATTTAACAACCTAAAATTATAACAGTTCTAAATCATGTATCTGTTTTTGAGTTTCAACAAAAACTTCTCGATAAGTTTTACAATTTCGCTATGTGTATACATATTTATGCTCGTGACTGTACATTGAATACCATAATGAGTAAAACTGTGTTGTGTGACCTACATAAAGTCGACCTTCGCATGATTAAACCTTATTAACGCCATAGAAAGGAATTACCGACTGAAATTCGCGAACAACGAACAATAACATGAATGTAATTAACACAGAATTTAAATTGGTTATTGCATCACTTTCATCTTTTATTTAATTCTTTTTTTTAAGATAAGCCATGCCAAGCTAGATAGAAAGTATTTTTATATTCCAATGAAACGCAAGATTGATAATGAGTCAATTTACGTAAAACTGATATTTTATAATTTGTTGGACTTTTATTTTTACATAACACTAGCTTTGACTCGCGACTCCGCCCGCGTAGGTGTCGGTTATCGAAGCAAAAATTAATTAGCGTTCCTCAATAAATTGGCTATCTAACAGAGAAAGATTTTTTCAATTCGGACTAGTAGTTCAGATTAGCGCGTTCAACCAAACAAACACTCTTCAGCTTTATAAACTTAATATATAATATTTTAAATTACGCGTCACGTTGTTCGGGATGGACTCCTAAACTACTTAACCGATTTTAATCAAATTTGCACACCGTGAGCAGTTTGAGCCAACTTAAAAGATAAGATAGCTTACACCTCATAGATATATAAAAAAAATATACAGGGCTTAAGAAGAATGTTGATGAAAAAAATCTTCCAGATCGCCACAGAACGCGCCAACAACATTATCATTACAGTGACCGAACCTCAGAAGATTGGCGAGGGCATGAGCTCGTACGTAGCGTACCGAGTCCTCACCAAGACCAACATGCCTATCTTCAGCAAGCACGACTTTGCTGTGCTGAGACGGTTCAGCGACTTCCTAGGGTTACATGAGAAGCTGATCGAAAAGTATTTGAGATCAGGCAGGATTATACCGCCAGCGCCTGAGAAGAGTATAGTTGGTAAGTTCATTAGATCATGAAACCGACCTATCCAGAAAAAAAAATAGTATTCATAAAAGAACATGACGACTTGACAACCTACTCCGTTTTTAGTCAGAAGCAAATATCGTTAAGTTTCGCTTTTCTAGGTCTTTTTGCTCTGTATAAACACTGGTCAAGCCCCTAGGGTGGATAGCGGATATGTTGCATAAACTATTATACGATCACTTTTACACACTAAACTTGTTTTGGGCCTGCTACAGTCGTAATTACCTAAAAAACTTAAAACATAAGATCGCGGGAGGTTTTACCTCTGTAAAATATTATTCGTAAATTTTACTAACATTTAACATCGTGGTTCCATAAAAATACTAAATTTTCTAGACAATTTTCCATTCCACATACAATCATTTTTATTATCTCCTGCCAGGCACAACTAAACTTAAGATGACATCAACGCCATCGACGGAGAGTGCTAATGGCAGCTCAGCAGCCGGCAGCGTCCAGTCACAGTTCGTGGAGAGAAGGCGCGCCGCGCTCGAGCGGTTCCTGAACAGGGTGGCTCAGCACCCCGTGCTGTGCATCGATCCCGACTTCAGGGAGTTCCTGGAGTCAGGTGTGTTGATTGGCTGAAAATATCTATGATAGTCTGAATATGAACAGGTATTAAGGATTGTTCTGCAATTTTGTTAGCGCCATACAGAAACTTTCACCCCAAAATCACCGACTTTTTTAGGTCTTTTAGATCTACTTCATTTCTGCATAATTTTTTCTGTTCTGTGAATCCAGTGTTACTGAAAAAAATTGCAATCACATCTCATTCTGCTCAATGCGATTTTGGTCGTTATTAGTATTAATTTCATACTATTATCAGTTCTGCATTTCATCGTAATAACAACTCCTATAGTTTACCTAACAACCTGAATATGCTTGAATAAGCACAACCTTTTACGGCATTACATACGATATTAATTGGATTTATCTTTGTATACAGACACAGAACTGCCAAAGGCGACGAGTACATCTGCTCTGAGCGGCGCCGGAGTCCTTCGTCTATTCAACAAGGTCGGCGAGACGGTGAACAAGATCACATATAGGATGGATGAGTCGGATCCGGTACGTAAATCCGTCCTTCTATCTGTCTGTATAACTCCATCCCTATCTGTCACTGTAACAGAGATGTGCGAGCAGTTAATTTTATTCCTTTCTCACGTTCCTCGCACACATCCTTGCTCATGGCCCCGCACACATCCTCGCGCTTGACCCTCGTCCATATCCTCCCTCTCGTCCCTTGTCCTCATCCTCTCACACTTACTTGCTCATGAGCCCCACTCATCCTCGCTCACGATGACGTTGTGTGCGGGACAACACGTAGTCCACATCCCTCGCATGCATGCTTGTTCACGACCCCCGCACACATCCTCGCTTTCGTTCTTCGTCCACATCCTTATCCCCAAACACTTATTCGCTCACGTCACCTGCACGCATCGATCTCGTCCCTCGCACACATCCTCGCTCACCCTCCGAACACATACTCGCTGTCGTCGTTCCCCCCCCCCCCTCCGGACATACTTGGTCACGCCCCTTGCTGGTCCGATAAGATTGTATTCTTTATTTGACGCGGTGATTCCGTTGTTCAGTGGTTCGAGGAGAGGTCGTCTCGCGTGGAGGCACTAGAGGCGTGTCTACGGCGGCTGCTGGGCGCGTGCGAGGCGCTGGCGGGCGAGCGGCGCGAGCTGGCGGCGCGCACGCACGACGCGGCCCGCGCCTGCGCCGCGCTGTCCGGCAGCGACCCGCACGCGCCGCTCTCGCGCGCGCTCTCGCACACCGCCGACCTGCACGAGAAGGTAACACAGCTATGTACTACCTGCCGGGCGCGTGCGAGGCGCTGGCGGGCGAGCGGCGCGAGCTGGCGGCGCGCACGCACGACGCGGCCCGCGCCTGCGCCGCGCTGTCCGGCAGCGACCCGCACGCGCCGCTCTCGCGCGCGCTCTCGCACACCGCCGACCTGCACGAGAAGGTAACACAGCTATGTACTACCTGCCGGTGACAAAGTGTAACTACCTGTTGGTGACAAAGTGTAAGTTACTATAGAAGTTATTCGCCCGGAAATGTTACAGCTGAATTGTAACTGAAATCTAACCATATTTTAAACAGTAATCAAAATGTTTTCCATTTTTTGTTCGCCTCCTACTGCGATATACAAAAATGCATCTTAATTTTTGTTTGACTCACAGATAGAACACTTGAGATTAGAGCAGTCGAACACAGATTTCTACGTGCTAGCTGAACACGTTAAAGACTACCTCGGCCTCATCGGCGCTATCAAAGATGTGTTCCACGAGAGAGTTAAGGTAAGGAAAAAATCATTTGCTGTTCATGTAAAAAATATTTTTTTTTTTAGTAAATGATAGATCATTAGTCGAACTAGGGATCAGTATCCTTGGACAACTCTTTCCCTCGGGAACATTATCCCTCAGAAACATTTCGCCGGGTACATACGACCACGGGAACATGCGCCCTCGGGAACACTATCCCTCAGGAACACTTCGTCGGGAACACTATGCCTATGGAACGCTCCTCAGAACTCTATTCCCCAGAGGGACAGAGTTACGGGAGGAATGGGTTTCTGAAGAATGCTTCAGAAACCCATTCCTCCCGTAACTCTGTCCCTCGAAACAAACTCCTTCAGAAACCGTCTCCCTCGGGAACTCTCCCCTCGGTAATACTCCGCCGTTAACATGCGCCCTCAGGAACGCTCTTGTTCAGTAACACTCCGCCGGGAACATGTTCCCTCGAGAGCTCTTCGTCGGGAACACACTCCCCCGTCAACTCTTCGTCGGAATCACTATACCAAAGGAACACACTTCCCTGGGAAATCTAGTCCTCGGAAACACATACCCAAGAAGTCTCTTTCCCTCGGAAACACTCTCCTTCAGGAACTAACTCGGAACCCTCTCCCTTTAACCTTCTCCCTCGGGAACTCGGTCCCTCGGAAACCTTCTTTGTCGAAAACATTATCCTTAGGGAACACACGCCCCGGGAACACTATCCTTCAGAAACACTCCGCTGAGAACTTGTCCCACCGGAACCGTCTCCCTCTGGAACACTCCTTCGAGAACTATGTCCCTCTGGAACCGTCTCTAGGGAACACATTCCCCGGGAACTCTAGTCTTCGGAAACGCACTCCCCGGGAACTCTAGTCCTTGGAAACACATTCCCCCGAGAACTCTGTCCCTGATTGAATTAAAAAGTAATGTAAAAACTATTCGGACTTTGCAACACTGTGAATCAGTTCTGGTTCCATAAAAAGGCATGTTTCCTTTTAGTATAATTTGCTGTCATCAGTATTAAGAGCGTTTTCTCTCCAGGTGGCATTAAATTATTTCAACCTGTAGAGTAGAAGAACATGCTGCGCTTGAAAAATAGAAACGTACATTTACGAAGTACCCTTAGTTTATCTTAAAAGTACCCTTTTTATAGTTTTACTAAGCTATCTTTATGTACAGGTGTTCCAAAACTGGCAGCACGCTCAAATGCAGCTGACAAAGCGGAGAGAGAACAAAGCAAAGGCGGAGCTCGCCAACCGCCCGGAGAAGATCGAACAAGCCGCCAACGAGATTATTGATGTACGTCGTAATAAAGGCCTGAACAAACATACACACTCAGAAACTTTCACCTTTTTATTTTATATGTGATTGTACAACGAGGGCTATTGCGTGTCAAAAATCCGCCAGAGTCGCTAGTGTCGCATAAGGTCTGCCTGTCATTTTCCACCAATGGGACACAAGCTACTGGGCTGCGATTGGTCGAGATTGACAGATAGACCTTACGTGACATTAGCGACCCTAGCGGATTTTCGACTCGCGATAACCCCCTTTCTCGAAGGTTAAATGTAAGACACCTCAAAGTATATTTACTCGATTGTTTGCATATGGAAAGTGGTAAATGTCTAATATTATGTATGCGCTGAAAAATGGATACATATTGATTATTTGTTTCAAGCCATTTGGAGGCTGCTGGTAGTTAAAAAATCCGCTAGGGTCGCTAGTGTAGCATCAGGTGTCTGTCGCTTTCTCGCTATCCAACAATGGGAGACCAGTTACTGATCTATGATAGATGGAAATTGACGGATACACCTGATGCGCGGCTAACAACCTTAGCGGATTTTTGACTAGTGGTAGTCCTCATTGAGCTATCAAATCCGATTAATAGTTTCACACGTTTACAGAATATCCACGTTTTAATTTGATTCTCTTTACCGTTCTTCTTACAACTGAATTCCATATATCTACTTAGTGGGAGTCGAAGGTTGAACGCGGCCAACAGGAATTCGACACGATATCCCGTGTGATCAAGAAGGAGCTGGAGCGGTGGGACGAGCTGCGCCTCACCGAGCTGCGAGCCGCGCTGCTGCGCTACCTCGACGACCACATGAAGCACCAGGCGCAGGTCTGTACCCACATTTTTGTACAACAGTTGAACATCTAATGCCTTCAACCCACCACGTCGCCCTCACGAGTATCCCGACGTCGAGGGCAAAACGTGGGGATATGTCGGACTGACACCGACTAGAGACACCCTGGACCCATGACCGACCGTCCTTGCCTTTGCCGGACCAGCGGGACCACTATACATTGCTGTATAATTACATGCTCGCCAACTTACTCCGGTAAAGCAGTAGAAGCCCTTGAGGAAAATCTTGTTTGTTTACATACAAAACATTCATAAATAAAAAAATCCACTATTTTTTATGTCTACGATGTGGATTGGACTAACACTGAACAGACGAATATATTTGCAATATACTGAAATAAGATCTATAATATACCCTAAGTTAAAGTATAATATTGTTTGCAGGCAATCCGGTACTGGGACGCGTTCCTGCCAGAGGCTCGAGCGATCAAATGAGAGGGACAGAGACGGCGACACCGCGCGCCCTCTACCTAACGCGCTCGCCAACACGCCCCTAACGTTAGTAAATGAATTAATCTACCTTCCATACTGTGAATAATTATTTCCTGTACACAGAGTAGAGGGTAAATGGAGCGAATTAAAGTAGGTTCTTACCAATCAAAACGCAACCTTATGACAGCTACACCACAGTTACTTTTCATTAGGCTAATGTTTCGAAGTGTTTCTTAGCAACATCCGCAAAACATTATTTATAGTTGTACCATGTTATCGATAAGATTGATATAGAATGTTACCTCACCACGGCAACATGAAATAACATCTGTTATCACGGGTTGTTGCTAAATGTATGTATGGATGGATGCGATGACCAACATTCAATAAATAATAACAAGAAGTAGCCACAATGGTTGAAGATTGTTATCTAATGTTACGGTGTTGTGATATCTTACTGAATGGGAAGTGACTGCGGTGTGAATGCACCTACCCTTTAAAAACTCAATCAGTGTATCTAAAGTGTTAAGACACTGATTGATCAGTTACACGCTTTAGTTTTTTACCCTGTTAAGTCTCGTGTAGACTATGTCACTGCTGGTGTTATGTTGCGTGTTAAAATTCGGAGATAATATCATCATATTACCAGTGCTCATACTTTGTGGGACTACCAACATATATTATAAAGTATAATTTCATAGATATATTGCTTCCAGATTAAAATATGTATTTTTTAGCCTGGCTAATTCGTAAGTGTCTCTCTCATGGTCTGAAAGCGATGGATTATTATGGAAGCGTTAGGTAGCGGGGGGGGGGATAATGCGTGCGGGACAAGGGGCAATGGACACGGGCACCATTCGATTAATTCGCATTCATTGAATATTAACGTCCCCCGATATCCGCTCGGATCCTGCGTGTTTCACGAACGAATCTGCCAGACTTTATATAGGTAAGTCAAGCATAGTTGATTTTAATAGTTTAATAAATACCAGAAAATCGAAGGTAGAAGACGTTTCTTTCTGCATATGAGATTTTCTTTTATATTTCAAATATGTATCGTAATATTAGGAGATGGGGAACTTAACGTATTGATGATAATTTTATTAGAAGTATATAATATTATAATAGCAATAAATTGTAAACATCATAAAATGTTTACCTAGAGCTTTGTATATTTATATATTTTTTCTCTTTTTGAATCAGTAGATATCAAATTTAATACGATAAACATTTGTAAATTAACTATAATGGATGAAAATGTAATTGATTTATTATCATGTTATTATTTTGACAAGAATTGATTAAAAAAAGTAACGATATACATTATCTAAATCTAGTGTAATTCATAAACGTCTGGTAGTTAGATAAGTAATTTCTGAATAAATAAGTGGAATTTTTAATGCCAAATAAATATACATTCCAAATTATTTTTCTATTTTTTAAAGGCATTCAATTCATTTACTAACGTTACTTAAAATTGTCTTATGTACGTGGACATATGTTAATTGTTTAATTAATAAAGACCGATTGTTAATAAGAATCATGTGTTCATGTTATCTCAACCGTTTATTGTTATATTAAACAAATAAAAGGCTTATTACATTTTTTTAAGGTTCAATTTAGATTGCACGTCACATGTTTTTCTATGGTCCAATATATTCGTTCATGTTAATATCTGCATTTTTATGTATAAAATAAGAAATGTGTATACATTTAATGTTTAATGGAAATTGAAGCCTGGACTGCATTTTGATAAAATTACTAATTATTCTTATGTTCCTGTAGTTAAGTAATTTAACTAAACTAACTTTCAAATTCATTTTAGACATTTTCAAATTTAAACCTAATTGTCCTCATAATAATCTTAGGATAAATACAGTCTTAGACCTCTGCCCCCTTAGACAAGGTACATTTCTACAAGCTTTATCGATGATAGAAATCATTTAAATGACATTAAATGTATGAAAATGACATTTCTCCTCGATACGTCACGTGACTTAGACTTGTCACTTTCATACATTTGAGCGATTCTATCAGCGATAACGATTGTAAAAATTTACCTGGACTAAGAGGGCTGAAATGTATATTCCTTATTGGGATTAGATGTATAGTTTAATATTTGCATTGGCAACGTTTTTTTATAAATTTGAAACCATGCTCAAACAAGTGTGTGTTCGTATCCCAAAAAGTGCTTTAAATCGTTAGTCT
This sequence comes from Plusia festucae, assembly GCA_950381575.1. Lineage (NCBI taxonomy): Eukaryota > Metazoa > Arthropoda > Insecta > Lepidoptera > Noctuidae > Plusia > Plusia festucae. The sequence continues at coordinate 4,308,377 of OX494447.1, forward strand.
TGGCTGTAATCCCTTGTTTGAATCCGGTAAACTAACCTCAACACCGCACACTGGAAATTCTTCTTTTGGTGTCGATGGTAGATGTATTATAGTAAATTGACCCAGTGTGTTACGACAATAATGGCGGCATCACTAGCTCATATTAAGTGAATTCATACAGTGACCTGTCTGGAAATACTCAATCGCCAACGAATTATAGGTCGCTTTAAACATCTGTCAAAATGGGAAATTGCCGATGCTTCGGATACTAATTGCGAGTGTGGTGCTCCAGTCAGACCATGTCCAGTGGGACATGGTGATGAATTGCCCAAGTGTCCATACAGCTGCACACTGGAATTTGAACTTAAATAAATTTGGAAATAGCCACAAGACTTTGCTGGTCAAAGGTCTTACAATTTCCACAGTAATTTCACACAATATTCCATTTGATACACCGGCTTATAATCATCACTGCTGGACAAGCCTTTACATACAGTATGTAGTTTGTGTACATAATCTCCAGTGAAAATAGTCCCATTACATCTGATGTTTATTGTTTGAATCATTGTTATGAACAGTTTTATCTTATTTCAACTTGCATTTGTTCGCATCGCACACGCAGCAGACTGGCTTCAATTTAGTTTTAATATACAGGGTGATTGGTTAAGCGAGAGATTTATTTAAGATCGACCTGTTTCTCGGTCACGCGCAAAATTTGACCGATCGTTAGCTCGAATCAGATGCTACAGTATGACGTAGATTAGAATATTCTTTATTGTACACTTTTAGAGTTACTGCATGAAAATATACATAGCAATAAAACGGTACACTGGCGGTCTTATGGCTAATAGCGATATCTTCCAGACATCCTTTGGATGACGTAAACGCATTCAACAGGCTTATTTTTGACGACCTCTAAGGTCGAGTTTCCTACACACAAGTTTTCATTATGTCGCCAGCTCTACTGAGGTTCTGGATATGAGCCCCGGACGCGTCAATGTATATAACCACTTTTCTACATTGCCTCCGGTATAGGTTTTTCTGGTACCTTCATTGTCTTCAGAAGGACTACTTACAAGTTTAGAGTAATGTCTGTGGTATTTTTCAATTTATCATATTTTATTAATGTTTTTCAAAAACTACTAAAACAGATTGTAGACCTGATATTGAGGTACAGGTACAGATTATCTATATAATCCAAGATTCGAATTAAAGTAAGTAAAATATTATCTCTCGATTAACTGATCACCTGAATTAGATGAAAATGTGATGTACTCCTGTTTGCTAAGTGACGTATGTTTTATATCAAAATTATATATAAGGAAACGTTTAGTTCTTGATTAAAATATGAATATTAATGTTGCTATATTTGTGCAGCGTTTGCAGTGAAACGTGTAATTTTGAATCTTAGTTTTCTGACGTCACATGTTTTGAAGACGACTAAAAGGCTACTAAAATGTTTTTAAAATCAATCTTAAAAAGTCAGAGAAAGCAAACTGAAGATCTTTGTTTTTTTTCTTGTTATCACAACATAATTGTCCAAATTAGATAGTAGTAATTTATTTATCATATAGATAATTCTACGAGGTCTTATTGAGTGACTCTTTATTAATTCTGATTCTTAATTAGTTTCTATCTGGTATCTTAGAATAAATCTATCGCTCATAATAGGTAATTATAGAGAAAACTTCTTTAAATATATTTTGTAGCTTTTTCTTACTTATGGTAATACGTTTTCATTACAAACGCATGCGCACTCACCTGCTTTTTACTTTAGTTTCGCGTAAAATTATTCTTAAGAATTTGTTATCATCATTGTATATTTTTATATTATTATAGTCATTTGTTTTTATCTTAAATGTAAGAATACTAGATATTGCATATTAGAATTGTATTCCAAAAGAAATGGTTATGCATATGTTACAGTCAAAGTATTAAATTGGAGATTTTATATAAGTTGATACGGTAGGAGTTTTTCAGAATGTTTCGTTGTACGGTGTCGACATGTTGGTATATACGTTTTATAACTATGTTGTAGTTTATCGTAATGTAAATTCTCATCTGTCCAAATTCATTACTCTGACAGTAACAATATTTACCTTAGATATGAATATTAGGTAGTATGATTAAAAAAAAAATTCGAGTCTAATGTATTTCTTATTTTTTATATTGCCAAATATATTTTAGTGGTAATTTGGTGTAATGGAAGAGATGAATAATTATGAATAAAGTATATAATGTTGGTTTCCATTTCAATGTGATTGCGTTATTCCCCTTCTGTTCGTTAATTGTTTATACTTACAATCTTGCAAAGTTTAACTTGATTGATTTTGAAATTAAACATTGCGGCCTCGATAAGCTGGATAGGCCCGCCAGGCAAGGCCGGAATAATCATTACACAGATTAGGAAACTATCTAGGGACCTCGCAATGGCTAGGGGCCCCGCGCCCGGTCGAAAGTAATTGCAAATGTTTCATTTGCTAGTGAAATTTTATTGAAAAATTTGTGTCTTAATTGACAACAGTAGGCTATTCGCTGCGTTGAAACATCTTAGATCCTAGATAAACTGCAGGAAGAAGATAATTTTGAAACGGTTGCAAAGGGGCCCTAAGAACTAAATTACCTAAGGGCTCCGAAAACGTATTCTGGCCCTGCCGCTAGGAAATTAAAGAGTAATAGTCAATATGACGAGAAAATCTATTTCGACCTGGGAATTACACCGTAATTTTTATTTCTGACAAGCGATCTATTAAATCGAATGTTAATTATGCTTAGCGGGAAAACCCCCTTGCCAGATAACACAAAAAGATTATCTACCTACAGCATGATTACCATTTTATTTCATACAAGTAGATAGTTACATAGCCAGTACCTACCTAACACCATTTCGGTTGTAACTTGGAAAATTCGTGGAATCCTATTGTCTACGGACAAAGAGAGAATTAAAGTAATTCTATCTCTATGTCTATGAACGACGGGGATGTCAGGCAGCAGGGGGCCGGGGGTAGTAAATACAGTAGGCACATGATGGCGAGTAACTGACAAGCTTCACACGGGGCCGTCATTAGGTAGTAATGTCTGCACGGACCATGCGTGTCACTAAAGAATTAGCTAGGCGTAATAGGACATCATCTGCCCAGCCTTTTTCCGAGCTATGGTGAGGTCGTCTTCTAGTCTTACCAGATTTAGCCGGATACCGTATTTTACATGGATTGACTACCTATCTAACCACCACAACCCATCTTATTGGGTAATACCACGGTAATACAGTATCCCATAGTAAGAATGGTTGAATCGTAATGATTTAATTAACGACTGCCTAAGATCACTTTATGACAGTCGGGACCAACAGCTTAACTTGCTTTTCGAAGTACGGAGGGGTCTCGGTATGTATACAAATGGTCACCCGTCCTTACACTTAGCCACGAGTCTGGTAGCGGCCCTGGGTATCGTTGAAAAGTTTGTAGTCATTTATTTGAAGCAGTAAATTATGCAGGTGTGTAGGTACTTTTATCATTATCAACGAGGTAAAACCCCTGATAGGTATTTAGTAGGTAAATACCCAAAAAAAAAACTGTTATAATTTTGTGTAACTAGGACGAACCTACTTATCGCGGTACCTATTTTGAAAGTCATTTCCGCATGGTTCGCGATGAAAGAATAAAGCATCCAGTGGTATCCGTAGTCCGATATCCGGCCTTAGACGTCGGAAAAGGTCAAAAGTTGTTGCGGTGTAGTACTACAAATTCTGTGGAGAAATTTCATTAATATTGTAGATTATTCTCGAATAAGATTATTACATAATTACAAATCAATCATGCTTATCTTAGTATTATTTTCTACATCATCGTAAATAAAAATTATGTACCTACTTAGGTAGATTTTATTTATGTTAAAACTAAAATTACTGCTTCTTTTTTCTTTCTTCAATATATATTTATTTCTGAAATTTCAAGGTTCTTCGATCCCCAAAAGGGACAAGAAAATCAGTGTGTTATAAAAAAATTCTTCCAATTCTAGGTGTTCTCGTGGATCTCTGCGACTCAAGGCTCATGATGACCGATCATTCTTGTTTGGGGCAAGCCTTTTTCTTATTGAAATAATACACCCGCAGGACAGCAGCACAACGGACTTAAGTGCTCCCAGATGCACTTCGAGGACTCCCGGTTTCTCTCTCTTAAATTGCTGGATAAAGAGGGGTCGCTAGAGCAATATGCTCGGGGGTGGCAGTTCCTAATGGCTTAATATCAAGTACACCCGTTCCGGGTCTGCTACTGTGAGCCGCGATGATGAAATCGGGGCCGCACGCTGGACACTCCAAGCAGTTCGCACTGGTGTTGTCCCTCGCTGTCGCTGATGAATAGTCCTGGTAGATGCCCCGTCCCACAATAAAGTTCTGTGTTGGAACCATAGAATTTCTATGGTTGGAACTATGGTACCCACATAAATTTTTCAAAGGACCGGGTCTCTTCTTCCGAAATTAACCCATAATAAAATAGTCCAATGCGGGAGTAATTTTCTTCTTTTTTCAGAATAAGAACGGTATAAGATCGGCAATCTTCTGGGTTTTTAAGTGTTCAAAATCAAATGCTATTATTACGACTTTAAAATTTTATCTTTCTTGAGGATAATTTATAAAAAAACATGTTATCTTCTTAGAGTGAATCGTTCATATTTAGTTACCTACATTAGAAATTAATCATAACTGAATTTATATAGATATTGGATAAGCCCATTACCTCCTCATGTTTAACAGGAAACAAAAATGCTAATTTATGACAAACAGCTTGATGAAAATGTTTGCTAATGCATTATCAGCCAGCAGCAGAACCAACTAGTTTAACCTCGTACAGTCGTGGCCTTATTAAAATAAATAATAATTATGCAGGATCAAGAGAAAATGATCGCAGGAAGATAAAGAATCTTGAATATACTCGTAGATTATCCAGACTTAAATTAACCAAAGCAGCGATACTTAGCTTCCTGCCTGTCAATTGAACCCATTGTTTTACGGAGAAAATATATGTTGGCTTCGAAAGAGGTGAAATATAAATGCGCCTTAGCCAACTACCATGATTTTTTATCAGGAATATATATCTGTAAAACATTGTAAATTGTTTGACACGGAAATTATTCAGTTCAACCGCAAGCATTATTGGAGTCAGTAGGACAAAATTAATTCTCTTATTGATGCAATGAAATAATAAGTACAGTGTCTGATACAGTATTGTTTTTGTCACTAATCACTGTTTTTACAAATCAATGCGTGGCTTAGTCACGACATATTTAATTAAATAATCAAAACGTGGACAAATCAAATACATCTGATAAAGTTATCGAAAGATTAAGGATAACACCAAGAATGTAGATATATAAAGTAGTTGGAGCTAATAAGCTATTGTTTATTTGTTGGACAATAATACGGACAGGTAAGTGCAGTGAATTGTTACTTTTCGTATGAAGTGCTAATCAATTATCTACACTAATATTAAAAAGAGGAAACATTTGTATTTATGTGTGAATGTTAGTAATGAATAAAGTCAAAAACTACTGTGCAGATTTCAAAAATTCTTTCACTATTGGAAAGCTACACTCACCCTGAGTAACAAAGTCTATATTTTTTACTAAACAATTAGGTACCGCGGGAGGAGTCGCGGGGAACACCTAGTTATTAATAAAATACAAATACCTAAGTACTTATGCTCATTTTCAACTTACTTTGAACTTATCAGCATTTATAGGTAGCAGTAGGTTTATTTTAGCTAGCTTATCGTAGATTTCTTTGCCTGAGTGGATAATTAATTAAGAGTCTACTTAATAACTTAGTGCTATCAAAGATCCTAAGTTTACTAATTACCTTTGTTTAAATCATATCATTGAGAACTTGCCCTGATTTACAAATAGATAAGACTCGGGCCATAGCATTTACGATATGATAAGTAATTATTTCTCAATTGCGATTTGCAATAAATGGTTCATATGGCCTGATTATATGTATTGTTTTTTTTTTTAATTCCAGCAAATATGAAAGTAATTGCTGCACTCGCACTTTTGTCGGTGGCGCTGGCCTCGCCAGTGGCCCAGCCCCTCCCCGTCGTATTGCCAGAGCCTGCCATGCCCGCCATTGAAACCTCCCCGTTCGTGGCCAACGCTGAACCCATCGACATCTCACCAGTATTTGTCCCCCTCGAGATCGTCGAGGCCATGAAACTCGCTGAAATCAACCCTGAAGCCGTCATTTTCGTCGATGTCGCTGAAAACATTGAACACGAGCCAGTCGCCTTGTCTGCTATCGAGGAGGAGTTGCCTTTTGGCGTAGACTTAGTCGAAGTCGCTGAAGGCCTTGACTTTTCTGAAGACACCGCCGCCCTTTTTGAGGAAGTGTCCGCTGATGCTGAAGAGGTTGTCGGTGATGCTGTCCACTTTGTCGAAGTTGCTGAAAACGTTGACAACGCCGAGGTTGACCTCTTAGCTGAGGAAGTTGCCGGTACCGCCGTAAACTTCGTTGAGGTTGCTGAAAATATCGACCACGCTGAGGTTGCCCCCGTAGTTGAAGAAGTTGCCGGTGACGCCGTAAACTTCGTTGAGGTTGCTGAGAACATTGACAATGCTGACTTTGCCCCCTTAACTGAGGAAGTTTCTGGTGACGCCGTACACTTCGTCGAGGTTGCTGAGAATATTGACAACGCTGAGGTTGCCGAAGGCACGGACGTTGCAGAGGAGATCCCCGCTGAGGCCGTCAAATTCGTTGACTTCGCCGCTGAGGACCAGGCCGTCGCTGAGGAAGCTGCTGCTTTTGCTTCGGAAATCGGTTCTCAGGTGCACTTTGTTGAAGTTGCTGAAAACATCGACTTCGAGGAGCCCGCCGTCCTTGCTGAAGAAATCCCCGCTGACGCTGTCCACTTCGTTGAAGTTGCCGAAAACATGGATGTCGCCGAGGAATCCGCTGTTCTTGCCGAGAATATCCCCGTTGACGCCGTCAAAGTTGTCGACTTTGCTGAGAACGTTGAATCTGCTCCCGTAGCCGCAAGTGACGTGGAGTACATTGCCGATGCAGTTCAAGTAGTAGACGCTCCCCTTAGGTACCCTGCTAAGGTCTACGACAACCCCATGCTACGTTAAATTTTACGATTAAACATTCCGAAATAAACATAAAACAAAATGACTTGAATACTTTTATTTGCAGAAATATTCATGTTTGAGTTTTATAACATAAATTTAGAATGATACCATTTCAAAACGTGCAAAATACACAAAAACTCAAGATTCACAATCACAAACACTAAAAACCTGCTGCACCAGCACAAAAGCAAAGACAAATAAATAAAATTAAAAATATATCTGATGTTTTGAATTTATGTTTATGTCTCATTAGCTTAAATAATTAATTTTAATGTTAGATTATAATTGATGTGTAAGCTGAATAAAATAAAAGCTTGTTAATAGAGACTTCTTAAAAAGTGTTTTGTTACTGTATTCTGAGGTTTACGCGAATGTTAGGTATTGAAATAAAACTGCTTTTAAACGGATTCTGTCGCGTTTACCATCCGTCTGCCCATGACCATGATACCTGCAAAGGTGTTGAAACGTCGGGAACTAAAACAAAAATAAACCACAATAGAATCCGTTTAAAAGTAGTTTTAATTGTTGTGCTAATTCGCTGAAATTTTTGATACAAAATCTTAATCTACTTAATGAAAATAAGGTAATCAATCCTCATTAATTTATTATCAATCTAAACTTATCTACTTAATATACATAGTCTATGGAAATTTATTTCAGTACATAATCTTCTGGGTAGTCCATAACTTTGGGGTAACTCTTGGTTACCTCTTCAGGTATATGATCAAGCCTTGTTGGTACGAAGCGTAGCTGTCTTATCTGGTTGGTGACATTCTGCATCACATCTTGAGGCACTTCTTCACCAGGGTATATGAATAATCTTTGCATTGTGTGACGCCGCTGAAGATTACCTTTCATTGATCTGTATACTGCCTTTTTGATTATCTATAAGCAAGATGTGAATATTACAAAGAGTCTAACAAGATTTAAATTGAAAACTATTACATAAGTTTTAAAACCTGTATCTTGATTTCATATATTTTATTCAGTTTCTAGGTAATTAAATAAGACTTATCTTTCCTTCCCCACATGGAAAGAGGCAAGTGCTCAGCACGGAAACTAGGCTGGTATTATTATTATATTATAAAATATAAAATAAAGTCTTAGTTTTTGCAGTTACAGCCTATTGATATTTACTTAATTCTAATGCCTCCTTTTATAGGACAAATGGCTGATAATAACTTATTAGGTGCTTTCTTTTTTATTTCCCATGGTTATAGGCACAAAACTTTGTGTGAAAACCATGTAGTATATTTAATCTAGTATACGAATTTGCCTTTTCTTATGTCAAAGGTTTTTCCTATGTAGGTTCTATGTTCGTGATATAAATCTTACCATAGTAGGGTCTTTATTATGCAGTTCCCAAGCCAAAGTCCAAGTGGCGCCGCCAGGGTACCCAGTGTGATGGAAATAGGCTCGTTTTCGCCACTCATCGCCTCTTAAAGCAATTTCCCGGCTGTTTATACACACAACTACATCGCCAGAGTCGTTCATCGGATGATAAATTGGTTTATGTAAACCTATTAGATACTTCTTTATAACGTTAGCGGACTCGTAAGGGTCCTGCCATTTGCAGTCAAATACGTGCCAAGTACGAGCAAAAGTGGCCCATTGCTAGAAATATAATGTTTTGTTAGGTTATTTATATTGAAAACATAATAAAGGTACTACATGGTATTACGACGAATATTACCTGCACTCTTTTGGCTGCAGACATCGTTAATGTCTAATTTTAAACACAATAAAACCTTTAATTAATACAAAATATAATAAAACAAAAACAATTCGATATCGATATAAATAAATTTGAGGTTATCTAACTTCTGTTCAATTGACAGCTGACACTGACAGAATAAAAGAATTGACGGATAAATTTTCGTTCAAAAGCTTTTGGGTCTTCTTTTGAAGTTATCCAGTGAAACAAAACAGATGCAAAAATATTCAATTTACATAAAATATGAAAAAGATTTATCAACCTGTTTAAATGTTCAACTCAACAGTTGTTACATACGCTGAAAGGTATTGGCTTTGCAAATGCAGAATGAAATTTTTGAATGCCACCTGGAGGGATACCGATTACCATCCCTAGAAGTCATCTAGTTAATGAACGGAGAGCTTACGGGGAGATAATAATAGCGCTTCCACTAACAAGGTATCAATGAAGTAAGAAAATTAGCCCAGTCATATTAGGGCTTTCACCTCGGAATGAAAGATAATAAGCTGCAAATTGGTATGAACCTTTGTTTTGTCATTCTAAATGTTGTCTCAAAAGTCACAATCGTTATCGTGTCCGCGTCTCAAGATATTCAAGGTCAAAGGTCACAAAAATCGGTTTTTCGCGAATATCTGGCTTCCTATCGGTTAAATGAGATTTGCATTTATTATAAAAGTTGTAGGCTATAAAATTCCCTACAACTTTTGTTTAAACTTTTTTTTCATACGACCAACCGTTTTGAAGGTAGAGCGCGAAGTGCACATCGTACAGTCATATACGGCCTAATGCAAGGTCAATCGTGAGTTATGGTTATCAGTACGTTATAAAGTCAATTATTTACTTGGAAATTATAATTATTAAACAATGCCTATTATTTATGTACTAACTATTAATTATTTATATTTAATTAAAGTAAGTAACTTGATTATTTATATATAATTATTCATATTTAACTATTTAAGTATAAAATATTATTAATTCTGGATTATATATTTTAGTTTTATTTTAAGTTAAAATGACATTATATATCTTTTCTTTAAAACGCGTAAATTTCTCAATACTTATATACCTGGAAATACTTGTCCCTACCCTATGCCCTTTTCTATTCATTACCGGGACAGATGTTCTATAGTATTCAAGGCCACTCTCTCCACTTTGTATGAGTCAAGATTATTCGTTAGTTTGAAATTGTACCGTTGCAACTACGGACGTACGGTTTTAAGAGCTATGGCTGATTTGTGTTTTATTTTTGAGCATTTTATTACATTTTTGAGCGACAAGAAGAAGAAGACGACGAAGAAGAAGAAGATAATTAGCTTCCATTTCCAATTTCATTACAATTAAAATCAACAAAGATACTTTTGATATTTGAACTCACATTTTGATAAATGTATATTATGCCGTATTTAATAATAAATAAAAATATGTGTAAAATATATACTCTTACTATCATTTTAACTTAAAATAAAACTAAAATATATAATCCAGAATTAATAATATTTTATACTTAAATAGTTAAATATGAATAATTATATATAAATAATCAAGTTACTTACTTTAATTAAATATAAATAATTAATAGTTAGTACATAAATAATAGGCATTGTTTAATAATTATAATTTCCAAGTAAATAATTGACTTTATAACGTACTGATAACCATAACTCACGCTTGACCTTGCATTAGGCCGTATATGACTGTACGATGTGCACTTCGCGCTCTACCTTCAAAACGGTTGGTCGTATGAAAAAAAAGTTTAAACAAAAGTTGTAGGGAATTTTATAGCCTACAACTTTTATAATAAATGCAAATCTCATTTAACCGATAGGAAGCCAGATATTCGCGAAAAACCGATTTTTGTGACCTTTGACCTTGAATATCTTGAGACGCGGACACGATAACGATTGTGACTTTTGAGACAACATTTAGAATGACAAAACAAAGGTTCATACCAATTTGCAGCTTATTATCTTTCATTCCGAGGTTGACCCCTTTTTTTACCTAATATGACTGGGCTAAATCAACATTATTCGTATAAAACTAAGGTGCTGCTCTGAAGTGCGCAGTTTTTGCCATGGTATTATTTTAATTCAACTCCTCTTTCAGTAACAAATAGAAGAGTTGTTACTAAGTAAATCGGTTCTTTTGTAAGATATGTGACCTTAAAAAAGGCAGTTTCAGAGAAGAAAATAAAACCAAAATAAAACATCATAAAATAATTTTATTCAACTCAATAATAATTAAGGCATAAAATTATAGTTACACTATCTTACAATATAAACTTGTATAAAATTCTACTCTGTAGACTTAGACTCAGCGAGATGCAGGTCCTTCCTCAGGGTATAGGCAGACACGTGCATCATGTATTTCTCGTTCTTCAGGAAGTTGTCTATGGCCTGTTGCCTCACGTCCTCCCAGCCATAGAGGTCTCTGTATAGAGGACGCACGTACTTCATGCGGCCTTGGCTGTTCACGAAGTTAAATATGTCGTTCAACTTGCTGTGGTCTTTGCTTCTTGCACACATTCTTAACCATCTGAAGAATAAAATAAAAATGTTAATCCACTACAGCCAGAACACTTCAATATTCAATTACTCTCTAACGAATTGCCATAGGACTTTGTACCCTAGCGCCTTGACCAAACCGTTATCCATTAATATTTCTTTTGGTTCAGAAATCAAATAATTAAAAAAGTTTCTAAATTAAATCGAAAAATCTGTCCAAGAATCGACTATACCTGTATTTAATCTCAGTATTCATGTTGGTGCTGACTTTGTACTCCTCTCCCAGGGTTTTTAGTTTGTCTATGGACAGGGGTTCCTTATCCACCAGCTGTTGCAAAAGATGTATCATCTGGTGCGGCGTGAAGGAGGCCACGTCTTCGTGTGATATTTTGTGGTTAGGATCGGCGATCTTGATTATTAAAGCTGTTATTACTTTCGTCATTGATGTGTCGTAGCTAAGGAAAAATATAAAGTGGTGGATATAAAAATGTATTTAGTTGTTAGTTAGTAAAATTAAAAGGCAAGGATTTATTTTCAGTCAAATATTCACTTTGTAAATTTAGTACTTACCTCCGAATACTGAAACGCCAATTAACTTTAACACGTTCTTAAATGTCTATCGGTCGCTACTTTACACTTTATACAGACAGAGACAGCATGAGACTTAACAGCGGTTTCAAACTGATTGATGTTTCAGTATTCGGTCATTAGTTTAATTAATACTACATCCATAAATGAAAATGCTTCAGTATTTAAAATATATCAACATGTAACAAAACCCCTGTCGGATCCAATAATGTCGTATTCGTCGTGGTACAGTTCATGAACCGTCTCGCATAGGCGGCTTCTTTGACACCAAACTGTAGGTAGTAAGTACGTGACCTTTGAGGAGCGGTCAGTTGTTCAGCTTTTTCCTTGGATCAGTTTTTATTTGTATTTAAATATTTTGACTGGGGAAAAATTTTATTCTCCAATCCATTTAATGGCTACGTATATGTGTTCGCAGTACGATGCCGAATAATACTCTCAGGGATCGGACAGGGTTTTTGTTACACGCTGTATATAATATATTAATATAAACATAAAACTAACTTCGGAATGATAGGCGGCATACCGCTCTTGTAGAGCCACGAGTTCCAGTCGACCTTGTTCAGCCTGTCGTCTTTGAAGTAGTCCGTCAGGTAGGCCTTGAACTGGTCCGTGTCTAACGACTTCTTGCTGAAGTTGGATAAGTATGAGCGCATAAAGTCATCGAACACCGCTGCAGGGGAAATAACAAAAATATAAATAAAATAATTTCAATTGTAAACAAACAAACTCTTGCAAAGGCTTTTAAGTTGCTTCTGCATGGTTCCAAAATGTTATATTTTTTACTAGTATTTATGTTAACCCCTCGTGGTAAGCTAAATGCTTGTGTTACGAGTGGGTTCATGTAGATAGTGCAATGGGTGGGATTAGAACCCGCGACCACATGATCGCAAGTCCGAAGCCCTAGCCATTATGCTACCGACGCTGGAATTAACATCATAAGTGTGCTTTCTAATAATCTTTATGTCTCTGTATTTTCTGTTTTTGTATTAACTTTTAATCGAAATAAATATCTGGCCGTCACAATTAATTTTGTAAATTGTTGGTTCATACTTAAAATCATTTTTTCTCGAATTTGGTATTAAGTTTATTTCTCTATCGAGATTAATGTCAAATTATCGGCATGATAAAACAGTTGTAATAACTCACTTGGCCCACCGAGCAAATTTTCCAAATACCTAAGAAACAGGGATCCCTTCTCATAAGGAACAGTCGAAAACGCGTCATCAGGGTGTACGCCGGTCAGGTTGACGACTAGTCTCGTCAAAGGGTTGGTTGCCCCCAATTCATCGTTCACCTACAACAGAGGATTTAAGTACTCACCAGGCCCTCCGACTAGGTCTTCCAGGTAGCGCAGGAAGAGGCTTCCCTTTTCGTAGGGTACTCGCGAGAAGGCATCGTCCGGGTGGATCCCGTTTAAGTCAACCACGAGGTTCGTGAGAGGGTTAGTGGCGCCAAACACTTCGACCTGTAAATTTCGTGCGTATCGTAATAGGTACATGAAAAATAATAATCACCAAAATTCGCATTTGCAAGTCGAAATGTCAAGAGATCCACCCAGACACACAAAAATAAAAAAATAGAGTAAAAGTACAATCGATAAGTTTGAATTATGACCAACTTTCAGCTTATTTTCATGACATTCAAATTATTAGGTCGACATTCGCGTAAACATATATTTCAATTTTCGTCAAATTGTGTCATGATTCAAATATGACGATTGTACATTCAATATATCCAATTTAAAAAATAAAATATACTTCATTTAATTTTAAACATGGCATGTAACACAAAATTGTGACAGCCCTGTTACGTAAAAGAAAGAAAGAAAAACCATTTATTATGCACACATAATCGTATAAAAAAAACAACATCAAGTCGTCATCTAATTGAGCACAACTCGATTGAAATCGGTGTGAACCATTTTTTATTATAAATACAACTTGGGTCGAAAGGACCTCGCTGTGGCAGATAAGAGGCATTATAGAAATCTAAAAAAAACATTTATTTGGCGGCAAAAAGTGAGACATTAAGCAAGATATAAAACGAAACAACTATTACGTATATGTATAATAGAAAAAATAAGAACACCAATCAGTAGGTTCTAAAATATTGAGATTTTTTCCTTGAACTTACTGTATTTGGCGCGTACATCGTCTTCTTATAGTCTCTTAGTTCGCATGGAAATATAATGTGGGGGTGTACTATCCGTAGGCATTTCAACGATCGAATCGGAGAATGTATGTAAGAAGTACCAGGATATAAGTGAAGCGAAGGAGGTACATAGTTTCAGAAGAACGAAATGGTGCGCAAGAGCCAGTAGGTGGTGCTCAAATTCCAGAGCTGTCAATTGCGTTAAGTGGGCGGTACCAATTAGCTAATGGGCTGTTTAGAGGCGTGTTCAAAGAATACTTAGCTAATGAATGTGCGGTGCTTTACGAAAATAGTGAATGATGAACAATTTCGTTACAAAAAATATCTACAATGCACTATAAATCCTAAACCGCTTGAAATCTAACCGACGAGGCGACTTCGAATGAAAGCGGTCTCAAGTCTGTTGGTCCATAAGGTCTATCCGTCAATCACAAGCCAGTAGCTTATTTCTCATTCGTGGTGTTTGACAGATATACCGTATGCGCCACTAGCGGCCCTAGCGGTAGTTTGCTGTTATCTTGCTTTCCTTGAAGAAAGCTGTTCACTTTTATGGGCTGAATCAGTATTTCAAATAAATTCAGGTAATTCAAAAGCATCCTGTAATCATGTGCAAAATGATTTATCTTATTCAATCTACTTACAGCTTCATTCAACTCCTGTAACCCCAACAAACTATGGAAGTCCCTACTCTTCTTAGCTTCAACAGTATCATTGATGAGTGACGCGGCTACCTTCCTCTCTAAGAAGACTGTAAAGCCCTCATTCAGCCAGAAGTGCTCGAAGTTCCTGTTTGTTACAAGGTTGCCCGTCCAACTGTGCATTATTTCGTGGACTATGACGTCAGCTTGACTCCTGTCGCCTGCCTGCAAGTTTAAACGATTATAAAACATACTATTGTGGCTGGATTGGATGGAACTACGTGTTAAAATATCTGGATATTATGTTCAGATAGGCCAGATAGGAAGTCTCTCCATGTATTCATCTGAATATGGTTAGACTGGCCGTCGACCCCAATATCGAGTATAATGGGGTCGACGTCCATAGCTCGGAAAAAGGATACGCAAAGCCAGAAGATTTAGTAACTTTTAATTATGTAAAAATGTTTGTATGAAATGTGAGAGACAAGTTGAAGAAACTTCAAAATTCTTGTACAGCAGTTCAAAAAGGGAGATGTTAATATTTTCGGCATTTAGTAGAACATCAGATTATTTATAAAAAAAAGGTATATAGAGCCACAAACTTTTGACCCAGTGGCCAAATCTGGAACTAATATTATTTTAATAATTTAATTTCATACAGCTAAAAAATTTTTTTAAATAATTATAAAAAATAGAATAATCGGAAATTAAGATAAATGCTCTCCTTATAAACTTGAACGAGAGCATTATTTCAACCATAAGCTAAAAACCATGAAAATTCCATACATTTAGAACACTAAATTCAACAAAAGACCCAGATAAGTTTGTGGGAGTACGAAAACAGTAACATTTTCCCACGCGCAACGCAGCATACAAAAGCGTTATAAATTGCTTTATATGACGAACAAAGGTGCACGACGCCTGACTGAACACAATACCAATAACACCGTGGCATTGTCAATCAACTAAGCTATCATAACAAACCTATGAATACGGTAATAACCAATTCGCGTTAATCACAAAATAAATTGATTTACTTCATCATCTGCTAATCAGATTTAGAATAGAAAAATCTATGTGTATCATGGTCTATGAAACATGAGTGGTATTTTGCTTCTAATTATAATAATAATAATATCTTGGGATAACTCACACACGGCCATCTGATCCCAAACTAGGCAGAGCCTTATGGCAACGAGACAACTGATAAACATACTTATATATTTGTAAATACATAGATAAATAACACTCAGACAGGACAAATGATCGTGCTCATTACACAAAGATTTGTTCTGGGTGGGAATCGAACCCACGACCTCCAGCTTAGCAGTCAGGAGCACTAACCACTAGACCAACAGGCCCGTCAATTCTTTTATTTATCCCATAACTATAGCGTTGAAAATATTCATTGGTTACGTAATTTAATAAAAAAGATCTAAACATTAGTTTCACTAATAATAAGGCAACACTTAGCGTATACCTAATATTGATTGACATTTAAAACATTGGCAAAATGATTTTAAATTGGTTTAAAAGTAAAATAGCTGACCGTGTCAGAATTGCACTATTGAATTTATTAACATTATATTCCAAGACAGAGAAAGGTTTATCAGAAAAACATGATTTCGGTTTATGTTAAAAACACCGATATGGAGGTTAACACTTTTACATATTCTTATCTGATTGGGTCTGGAAGCTATTAATTCTTTTCTATATTGGCGATGATAAGCGGTGTCAGTAAGATTCAATTACCACCAGAGGCTCATGGTTCAGGTATTTGACTTACCAAGAGCGTGGGCGTGACGAAGGTGAGGCAGGGGTTCTCCATTCCGCCGTAGGGGAAGGAGGGCGGCAGCACCAGCAGGTCGTACTGGGTCCACTCGTAAGGCCCGCACAGCTTCTCCGCCGCCTGCAGGTACTTCTCAGTGTCCGCGAACTCCCACGCACTGCGCTCGATCTCTTCCTTTTCAGACCATACTAGTGACCTAAAAGAGAAGTAAAGAGTTGCAAAATTATATAGATCTTTTTCGGTTTTCTGTTTTGTGAACACACAAAATCTGTGTTATGGTGGTTCCCCTACAGGGGATTATTGGGAATATCACTGTAATGTGTTATGATAAAAAATCAATAACCTTAATCAATTTCGGTCTATTACCACTGAACATAATATTAAACTTTGCACAAATAACCATAAACCACTTCTAAAACCATTTCAGCATATACATAAGATAATGTAATATATATTTAGGATCAATCAGATCTATCTGTTGCGGAAAATTTTGTTCCTTAACTTCTGTGGCTAAAATACTGTAGTTTTAAACGTAGAAGTGATGTCTCACCTTGGACCTAACGACCTTGACTCCAGCTTACCCACAGCGAGAGCCACAAGGTACGAGGGTAACGGCATCGGCTGCTTGAATGAGGTCTTGTTATTCTTCACTTCGCCTCGCAATGCGCTCATTAGTACCGTGAACTCTTCAGGGGCTGTGATCTCAGCGTCATACGTGAATTTGACGGCGGGCGTGTCTTGGCACGGCAGGATGGATCGTGCGTGGATAGGCTAAAGGGAAATGAAGAATGGGTCATGCTTTCTATAGCAAAATAGTTAAGGCAACGTTTTATACAAATCAAATTTCATTTTGATTCGGAAGAAGATATGAAGGAAAATAAGTTCTTCTTGTTTCGTAGACCTAAATATCTGGTTTTGATTTCAACCCATACCTCCACACGCTCCTTAAATAAAAGATCTTAACAGACAACAAAGTGATCCTATAAAAGGTCCGTTCTTTTTCATTTTGAGGTACAGACCCCTAAAATAGTCCTTAAAATAAGTTTAGTTTTTGCAAGGCCAAATTGTAATGAGGTTATGTTGGATTAGTTCAGAAGGTGATTAAATATGTATGTAGAAAGGAAAAACATATCAAAATTATTATGATTAACAAGCTTATCGTACCTGACATTGGCTGAACAGGTAAGGATGCTTTTTGCCTGATGTTTGTTCTGCATCCAGCCATTGTAACGCAGACGCTGAAGGATCCGTAGAGTATTTGATCTTGATTTTTAAACTGTTGAAAATGACATAGGAATATTATTTAACTTTAATTAAGACATAATACATTACTGTTACTCTTACCACTGTTTAACAAAGCCTTGTTAACTTGCTATAGTATATTTCCTATATTAAACACACTAATGCAAGTCAGAGAAGAGAGTAAGCTGAAGTGTTATTTTATATTCTGACCGCGACCCTCCAAAAGAAAAATCCTAGAAACTTTATGTCACATATTTCCTAATTCCATTTTAAATACAAAAAAGGTGCATATTTTTATATGCACCGTGCATCGTGCTAGGGCTGTATCACGTACTGTCTGACCCGAATCGAAGCAGATGAGTTTGTGGAGCGAAGAACGGAGAAATAACTCATTAATAACCAATAGAATCTGAGGCTCTGGGCGGAGCTAAGTTTGATGCAATCTGGTGGACAGGTAGCCTATAACTGCCTGACTATTTAAGCGGATGAGTCTGTGGAGTGGAGGAACGGAGACGGAAACATTATGCCACTTACACACGTAACGACATAACTGTGCAGTTTTGACGCATTACGTATCTTGTAAAAGCATTTGATAACAAAAGTTGTACAACTACTACTGTACAAATATGTGTTTGTATTGAATTGGTAAACAGACAGCTAAGATAGCGCAACTGTTGCTGTCAATTGCTTTTGCAAGATACGTAATACGTCAGAACTGTGCAGATAAATCGTAACGTATGTGGCCGGCATTAGGATCTCAGGCTCCGAGCGACCAGACCGCCTAAAGAGTGTACGCGGACTGCTCTATCAGCTTGTGATCTCGAACGCTTTCGCGCGTCGCGTGCGCCTCCCATCAGCTAGTTTTTTGTTCTTTAGACTGCTAAGTCTGTAGTCAAATAGTAGTCGGTCATCATGCAGTTGCAGCTGAAAGCAGTTGGTACCTACGGCCTGCCTAATTTTTGTGATAGTATATTACATTTTTAACCGTCCTGTCTGCCCTCCCTTGTCTGACTGCGCTTTACTACACTAAACTAGTTTAATGCAAGTTACTGTTCTAGAATACGCTTGCGAAGACTAGAATTCAACGTCACTATAAGGACCGAAAATTATTTAAATGGCCTACCTCTTGTGATTTCCGCGGAATACCGTTAGTTTTGTGGTAGTAACGGTAAGCCGGTATGTATAGAACCGGTCAAAAAAGGCAGATTATATCTGTTGCCATACAGTAAAGCTGCATATAAATAGATTTAAGTTTCTATCCAATATTTTTTCAAGATTCAGAATTCTCTTCAGTAATGTGACGCTGAAGTCTAGACTAGAAAACCAAACTTCTTGCTGCTAACCTATATCCTTCGTAATCCGCTAACGGAACATGGTCACAACAACAGTGTTCCCAAGTACTCGCCTCCGACACACTGGATGCCGTCACTTCCTCAGAGCTTATTTCATCTGTTAATACTTGGTACGCAAATCCATTATATGCCATAGGCATACTTTCTTGAGTAGTTACGTACTTATCACAAACTTTTTTGTAAACATCGTTCGCGTCTTCCATTGGGCTTGAGGTTGCATCTTTTCTTTCCGAAGAAAATGAAATAAGTTACTATAGGACTTGATGACTTGATAAATCAAAACTATGAACCAAGCTACTTGAGTTAAAGCGCGTCAGACAAAGGATGAGGGTTCGGGGAAATTGTATACTAACATAAATACGATGCATAACGTCAGACAGGATACTTACGCGGGAAATACCAAGTAGCTAGTTTTCGTAAATAGTAAGTACATAGCCCAAAAGCCCCTCCTGACATACGTCCACGTGATCTACCGTCCGGTCCCGCAAACTGTCTGACGCGCGTCACAACAGAACTACTTATCTAAAGATCGCATCGTGCAATATCGAATAGTATCCAATTATATTACTTAAGCTCGTCACTGAAGGTGTACATTTAAAAGCTCTGCGTCTTTTTGATGACTGAAATGAACTCCAGAACCAGCAAACGTTTGGAGGCTTTCATGGGCAGATTTTGAAATACAGTCACTTCAATTTTGTATCCTGATTTACATTGTAACTTACTTACTTCGTGTTCGAGGCAAGTAAGGGTTGATTCAATACTGCAACCGTGTAACATGTAGGGATCCATTGTGATCTGAAAATGTCCCGATTGAATATTTTGGAAAGTCCAAGCCCCGCGGCATTGAAGCCTGTTCTTGACCTAACGTAAATCAGACTTTGCACGTTTTTTCGTATCATACGTGATATAATTTAGGAAATATACGTACTACGTTGTATTGAGTCATTAATCTATGTCATGGTAACTACGTATTGAATTTCAAGTTGACAACAGAAAACCATTATTAATTTGCAGTTATGCTTCACGTTTATTGATATCGGGGATTCACTTTTGTATCGATAATTCGAACTAAAAAACAGAGTCGATAATCCAGACCACTATTCTGGTTTATCGACTGAATTACGGTAATCAAATATGTTCCCAAAGGAATTTTTAACGTGGATAAGCCTCGCGTACTCCAACGACTCTTTTGAAAAACGTTCTCAAAATTAAGACCTTAAATTAAATAAAAAGCATAGGGCCTAGGCCTAGGTTTCCGTCATGAACAGTGTAACGGGATCGCAAAAATCGCCTCGATAAAAAAAATCTATAATTCCCTGTACCTACTACATGTTCGAACGAGTATTGCGATCCTGTAACCGCAGCGGGCATGGAAGAAATCGTTTCTTGAGTTTCTAGCAATTCTTCCTTCATCTAAAATACTAATAATATACCGTTTTGAGCGGATAAATTTTCATTACCATGAAATATAAGGTACAGGAGCCTTCAGTTAATGTGCTGTTACGTGTCGGGTTACGAGATCCGTTATCTCTTTCGACTTACTATACTTTAAGGTAAAAAACCTTTTAAATGTTCTATACCGTATATATTGACACTAAGGGCAGGAAGAAGAAGACCGTATATACTGACACTACCCGGTGACTCTCATAACATAAAAACGATTTGGCGACCCGTGGTAGTTGAACTAAATCTGCGTCATGCCACTTTACGTTTTGTTTGGACTTTATGAATAATGCCCCTGAACGTGACGTGGGGTAAGTACCGCACAGTACACGTAATGCAATTAAAAATGGTCACATAAATTGTTTGTCATTGGCAAAGGTCGACTGGCGCTCGGAACGGCCGTGCTACCAGATTGACTACCCAAATATACTCATCTCATAAATATACTCATCCAGCATGACTACCCAAAAGACCTAAAGAATTATTTATGCGTATCCGATTCTGTCCAAGTTACACGCTCAGCTGTACCTAACGATAATGAATAATCTCAATGTACCTAATTTTTTTTACAAACTTTAATGGGTAAAATTCGAAAATATCACAGGAGTCATAGAGTAAAAAAAAATACTGTATTAATTAACTTACTTTTCGCCGATATCTAGTTTCTTAGGCAGTAGCACAGTCAGCTTTGATCCAAAGTTCTTGACATGATCCCCAATTTTATACTGCAGTTGAGAGCCATCATCAGCCTCAATAGACTCAATCGTAAGATTGCTTACATCTAGTATCTGAAACATTCATCTTTATTAATACAGACTTAAAACTTCTTTACAGTGCAAATGTAAATCAATGATCAATCACATATTATAATCATCTGATCTCAATCCAGGCAGAGCATGAACCTACATGGCAACCAGATAACTGATACACACTCTTATATATTTTAAATACATACATATATTATATTGATATAGACTGGCCTGTTTGTCAAGTGGTCAGGCAACCAGACAACAATTTTTTTTTAAATACATTTATTTATTTATTGAACTAAATTCGGTACAGCATTTAGCCAATAATGCTGAATTAGATACACGAGAAAAAAGAGAAAAACTTAATATAACAATAACTTTTAAATAATACCTTTTATTCAATCTTCTCATAAAATCTACATAAGTACATATTGATATAGACTGGCCTGTTTGTCAAGTGGTCAATGACCCTAAGTACGAAACTAGAGGTTGTCAGTTTGATTCTCTGGACAAATCTGTGTGATGAGCATGATAATTTTTTCTATCTGGGTGTAATCTTTCCATATTATGTATGTAAACAGAAATATTTATGTATGATTAACAGTTGTCTGGATGCCACAGTACAGGCTCTGCCTAGTTTGGTATCAGACGGCCATGTGTGTTGCCTCAAGATAATATTATTTTATATATAAATAACATGCAGACAGGTTAAATGATCATGCTTCTCAAATAAATACATAATCAGGCCCTATGTAGTATTGTAGTCATATCAGTTTATAGTCGAAATAAATAAAGTTATTCAGTTAAATGGCCCGTGGATACTTGAATTACGATTTAAACTTGAATATGTGTTATGTTGAATTTATGGATATTAGAAATAATAAACTTATACGATGTTTCTATTAAACATACTGGTTTCATATTTGTGTGGGTACTACTAACACAGAACATTGTGTTAGGCATTGTGAGTGGTTTTTAATCTTATGGTTGTGATTGGTAGATTTGACAACCTATTCCATTGATCAGTTTTTGATCCCGGACATACACCACTGAAGGAACTAAGTTCAGAAAACGGTATCTAACAAAAGCAATAATCTAATTTATTAAATACCAATTTTTTCTCCTAATATCTGTATTTTATCAGTTTAGTATAGATTTAAATTGAGCTTGTTCTTCAAATACTAAAGCCAGTCAGATAAATGTCAATCATTTTGATGGCCTCTCTGTTCAGATGGTTGACACTATCTAGGTATATTCGTTGTTCAATCCATTTTGATATAGTAACATAATTTATGTATACATTTTAGGTACTTACACATTTTTTCTTGTTATTGATACATTGTAAAAAAAATACGAAACTTGATTAAAATTTTAATTAATTCTACTCTTAGTTATTTATGTATATTTTAAAGAGAGCATTCAGGTAGTTCTGGTTTTTTCTTACCAGTTCATTTTTAAATAATCATGTTAATAGTACATAATTTTAACAAATGGCGTAAATTTTAGCAAAATAATGGTAGAAAAGTAATGATTTGTTGGGAATTTTAAGTAATTCAAGACTGTACTTGACATTACATTCTTAAACACTTCTCATGAGTACAGACACATATAAAGTTTTAATGAGCTAAGTAAACCTTACCACATCATTGATATCCTCCAAAACATCAAAGTTCAGGGTTGCAGAGCCGCTCAGTATTTGCTTCTCGAAGTCAACATTCAGTGACAAAGATATATGTTTTATAATTGCTTTTTCTAAAACAAGAAAAAAAGAATACATTAAAATGTTTTTCTTTAAGTTTCTTATACTTTTCATGTCAGTGTTCTGTCAATACTTTATTTGCTCTCAACCGTGTATTAAAGTTCTTATAAATATAATGTGTAACAAATGTGCACATGTTGCGATCCCCTGTATCATATAAGACCGAGGCGTTATTTATTTACTACCAATTATTTTAAAGGCCATTCATTATTTTATACACATTACATTACATTATTTTATAGTCTCCAGCAAGATGATCGTCAATATATAATATCAAGCTATCATACACTTAAGACATATCCAAGTTCTATAGTTTATATAAGATTGAATAACTTACCTGGACGAGAATAAGAAGATGGATCGAGAGGACTCAGGGCAGCCATAGCTCTGATTTGACTAAAACATAAAACACATACAAAACAAGATAGTAAAATTGATATTCTATCAGCCATTATCAATTATTATTCGGCACGTCAACTCCGCACTATTGTTGCGACACGAGTGATACAGAATCTTGCTCTCAATTCACAAACAACTAGATTTAAAATGATTAGAAAGCTAGGCTAGCTGCAAAGCGAGTGGACGTGACGCAAGAATAAGTACCGCAATGATATTATAATAGTGCGATTTATATTAGGTTTCAAGATGTAAATAAACAAACACATTTTTGATAGGGGTCGAACATAAAGAAGGAGAGCAACATGACTTTCGGATAAAATAATTATCAAATTCAGAAAAGGTGCACATTGCCCACGAGCGATCTGTTATATTCTATTATTAGCGGATAATAGATTTTTAGTTTAGTCCACTCGCTACTACAAATAAGGAGTTCCTTACACGAAGCGCGATGTTCGGCGACGCGAGATTCGCACTATTTAAACTGATCATGGCAATGACCTGTACCTAAAACAAACAATTGGATACATACGAATTTTGACTATTACTGGAGGAATCTGACGCGCCGCTACTCATCAGGCTAAGTGAATGGACCTCCTCATCGGTCGACATTTTATATTATTATCTAAACTGATAATGTATGTATCGTATTCAATTTTCAAGACTCCGTCGGGCGTCGGGATGACGATGATAGTTCTGCTGTCTGTCAGATTCAGATGTCACTGTCTGTCTGTCTGTCTGTCAAAGGGTCAATGTCATCAGTGTACTCTGTGGGTTGGACTCTAGAGTAATAGTCATCACTCATCAAAACGAGCTCATTAGAGCTCTGATTGGGAGAATAAAAATGCAGCAAATAATAAACAAATTCAAATCAAAATCATTTATTCAAATAAGGCTACAATGTAGCACTTTTTGAAAGACATCGACACAATCACACAACATGAGTAAAAAATGGCATAAAATCTTGATCTGAGCATCTCTTTGTAGTCTGTGGGTCTACGTTTTTAAAAAAACATAGGTTCTATTTCCTTTGTCTTTGACTTTATGTCATAAAATTTTAAATGTCAAAATGTCATCCTTTGGTAAAGTATTCACGCGGGTTTTTCAATTAAATTTACAAAATAGTGTAAGAAATAGCACACAAAGATGCTGTTCTGTTCTGGTAAAACAAAAAATAAATCAATATAGTACTTTTCATAGGCCGAACAGTTGTAAAAGAAATTTCTGTGCCGCAACGAATACCAATGACAGGTACAGCGTTTTGTTTATGCAACAGTTTGTTATTGTATGTTAAAGAAAAAGGTCAACTCTTCTTTAAACATTGATTAAATACTATATGGGTAGCCATGCAGCGATCTATAAAATATGTGTATTATTAAATAATATTACAATTATTTTTAATTGATGAAAAATGTCGTGGTGGCCTAGCGGTTCAATGAATTGATTTTCGCGCTCAAGGTTGCAGGTTTGAACCCACTCCAAGCTAATGTGACCTTTTTAAAGTTATAATTATGTACTTTCTTAATTATTCTACGACATCATGAAGGAAAACATCGCGAGGAAACCTGGATTCTAAAAATTTGAATCAGAAAGCGCCAATCAATGCTTCAATCAATGATCAATCGGCGGTAGCCTAATGGCTAGGGCGTCGAACTTGCGATCGTGTGGTTGCGGGTTCGAATCCCACCCTTTACACAACCGACGTGAACCCACTCGTAACACAAGCATCTTAGCTTAGCACGAGGGGTTAACGAGATAACTAGTAATGTGCGACCCACATTGCTAGTAATCATTACAAAAAAAAAAAAAAAAAATTCCTTGCACATATTCTTTCGTCACTCGTTTTGCAGCTAGCCTAACTTTTTATACATTATATTCTAGTTGTTTGTGAATTGAGACCAAGATTCTGTACCACTTGTGTCCCAACAATAGTGCGATGTAGACATGCCAAATTGATAATGGCTGATAGAATACCTATCACTATTGTGCTATCATGTTTCATATGTATTTTTTTTTTTAGGCAAATCAGAGCCATGGGAGCCATGAGTCCTCTTGATGCATCTTCCTATTCTCGTCCTGGTAAGTTAATGAATCTTATGTGCACTTTCGGACTTGTATAAGGCTTATGTCTTGTTTGTTATTAATATCATAACTAAGAAAATTATTGTATGACTATTTTCAAAATAATGGTGTTAAAATTGCAACAAAATAAAGTATTTGAATTTTTTGATATGATATGTGATAACATAGACAATTGTTTTGTGTTTACGCATATTTATGGCTTATAGAAAAGCATTTAATTTTTTCCTCTTTTGTTGCTTTAGAAAAAGTGATAACAAAACATATATCTTTGTCGCTGAATGTCGATTTCGAGCAGCATATACTGTGCGGCTCGGCAACCTTGAACTTGGATGTTTTGGAAGATATTAATGAAGTGGTAAGTTTTAAATTAACTTGTAGAACCATTGATATACATGTATAGATCACTTGACGCAACTGAACTCATGGGATTGTTCAGGAACATCCTTGTTCCACGTAAGTTGTTACACAGAATTATTAATAACTATATAATGAAGTATGGCTGTCGGCGGGCGATCAGTCAATAACATACGTTGAAAACGGTGACACTGGTAAATTAACCAATTAGGGCACATACAAAGGTACATAGTTCATTTATACATGTACAAGATTTTTTTCGCGGGGGACAGGGACGCTTGAACTTTGTAGCGACGTCGTACGAGCAATAGAACTTTCTCTCGGGGTGCTCTACACACTCGCTCTGTAGTTAACATTGTATACGGGGACTAATCTACGCTTCTCTCTAAATGACGTCTCCACATCACCGATCTACGAAGTCAAATGGAAAACATCATACTGTCCAATATGCTCTACTTGTGACTAGTTGTGACTCCCTCTATCAGGTAAGTGGTAAGGAGCTCACTACTCCGCGGATGCGGTGGGACCATCCTTTCGAGGTAGGTATACATTTTGCTGTCTGTCCAGGGTGACATTATTAATTCCTTGCGTCTTCAATAAAACGAAGTCACGTATCTTAGAATGAGGAGGCGCGCGTCTGCCTTCGTCAGCTTAAATCTTCAGTACAGCCTGCTTGTTTCCGTGGACATCTCTAGCGTCGAGAAGCACCGTCGACAGCTTACGCAGTTGAGGTGTAATGTTATGCACGAAGTTGTCGCTCTAAACAATGGTCTTCATGTCTTCTACGACATTGGATGGCACGCGCAACTCTCTCCCTAATTCCTTTGGCGTAAGGAAAGCGGGTGAGAGTCACAATTTCTTGGTTCTACGGGCTTCCGGGTGATTCGGGGCATCAAAAACTTTTTGATAAGTAACTATGACGTGACAAACTTGCTGCTTCACTTCGGCTGTGAACTGAACGCCATGTCATGGAACTCTATCTACCCTTAGAAGTTTTTGATGGGGTCCGAACAGATAGATGGACACAATTTCAAAGTGTCGGTTCGTTGCAAGAGTTTAGAATAGGCAACTGTAAGTTTCCTATTGCTAATCTTGTATTGCTGACAAGCAGTTTTCATTCCTGCCCAGAAGCACCTTGGTCTGATGCGTTGTAGGATACGTTCAACAGGGAAGATTCCTGCCGTATGGTGCCATAAGTTTTTGACTGGCCTGTTTGTCTAGTTTAGTGACCCTGACTGATAAACTGGTCGTGGGTTTGATTCATACCCAGGACCTATGTTCCTTGAGAAAAGTGGTTCAGTTTTATGCACCTGATTACCTCGTTGAATAAACGCACTCCTTTTAAAATAATCCTGTATAACTAAGGAACCGATTACGGCTTCGCACTGGTAGCACAGTAATAAATGCCTACAAATTACACAAAAGAGTTTCTCTTCAATCACTCTATTATCAAAAACCCGCTTTAATGTCCATTCGTAGTAGTACAAACAGCGGGAGTGTCTTATTTTATACTAGGTATGTGAACGTGTTTGTATTTATCAGTTTTCTGGTTACTATAATACAAACGCTGCTTACTTTGATATCAGTAAGCAGCGCGGGTGAGTAACTCACCCACGGTCATCATGAACCACTCACCGTAAGTTGTCCCATGATATTAAAAAAAAAAACGACGCCCACACTAAGGAATTTAATCCTTGTGTTGCGGGGGCTTCACAAACATTTAAATTACATGCACAAAGAACACCCAGACTTGGAACAAGCATTTGTAGATCACACAAATGCTTGTATCATGCGTGGAACCCGCAGCACGTCGCGCACAGTGGTAATTAGCGTGGTATAGGTACCACTCGGCTATCCGTGCAGTCAGTATTATATTTAGTGATCGATCATCGACGGCAATAAACCGCAGCTCGTACTATATTTCTTGCTGTAAATAAGTTATAAGTGTATTAATAAAGATGTATGTTTCAGATACTAGATGTTAATAATCTCAATATTGAGTCTATTGAGGCTGAGGACGGCTCTCCACTGCAGTATACAATTGGGGATCATATCCCAAAATTTGGTTCCAAACTGACTGTACAACTACCAAAGAAACTACATTGCGGCGACAAGTAAGTATACGGTTTTTATTTTGATGATTTTTGATATTTGACATATGATTATAATACACATATATTTATTTTCAGTTCCTCTCAATAGTCTAAAATGGTTCTTATGTGTCTTTTATAAGTTGTCCCAAATTACACTTAATTCTATGTTAACCTTAGGTCTCATGATTGGTATTAAAATTTGAGGTACTTATTAATATATTTAATATGTCATATTCAACAGATTAAAAATCAAGATCAAATACACTACGGATCCTTCAGCGTCTGCGTTACAGTGGCTGGCCGCGGAACAAACATCAGGCAAAAAGCATCCTTACCTGTTCAGCCAATGTCAGGTACTATACTCTTGTTTTGAACAAAATAATTTAATTTTTTTCACGGTCATTGATCCATTATTCTTGTTGGAATTTATTTGAACGTGTTCGCGGGACGGTTGGGTAGCACCTAACCCCCCGCGCGGACCATGGGAGCCCCACGAACCATTTTGTAGTAACACTGCAGATCTTATTTAACTACATGTCAGACTTCTGGATCAAAATTCTTTATTCTTACTTTAATTCTTTATTCTTAAAAAAAAAAACTAATCCTGTAATCTATTTAATTTCCAAAAACATCACCCGATCTTGATTTTCTTATAGCCTATTCACGCACGAACCATCCTGCCTTGTCAAGACACGCCCGCTATCAAGTTTACGTATGACGCTGAGATCACAGCCCCTGAAGAGTTCACGGTACTAATGAGCGCGTTGCGAGGCGAGGTGAAGAATAACAAGACCTCATTCAAGCAGCCGATGCCGTTACCCTCGTACCTTGTGGCTCTCGCTGTGGGTAAGCTGGAGTCAAGGTCGTTAGGTCCAAGGTGAGACTAGATTTTGTGTGTGAACAAAACAGAAACAGAAGTCAAGTTATACGTAGAATTTTGCAACTCTTTACTTTGCATCTCTTTTAGGTCAATAGTATGGTCTGAAAAGGAAGAGATCGAGCGCAGTGCGTGGGAATTCGCGGACACTGAGAAGTACCTGCAGGCGGCGGAGAAGCTGTGCGGGCCTTACGAGTGGACCCAGTACGACCTGCTGGTGTTGCCGCCCTCCTTCCCCTACGGCGGAATGGAGAACCCCTGCCTCACCTTCGTCACGCCCACCCTTTTGGTAAGACAAACATCTGAACCATGAGACTCCAAAAACCACTCTCTTCTTTGGTATTGTATTAAATAAAATAAAAAAAATGTACCGGTATGCTAGAGTATTTGGTTTTTTTGTCTTGTCCTGGTTATACGTCTCACGACACTCTTGATTTAATTTTGATCAGAAAGTTGAATCCTCAGTCACAAAATTGCCTCCTTCTGCGTACCCTTTTTCTAGGGTTCTAGCATGTTGCAGTCGGCTTCCAGTCTTACCAGATTCAGTTCAATACCGTATATTACAAGGAGAGACTGCCTATCTGACGGCCAAAACCCATTTAACTGGGAAATCCAGAAACCTCAACACATAGTTTAATCCAATCCAGTCACAAATATATGTTTACTTGCAGGCAGGCGACAGGAGTCAAGCAGACGTCATAGTCCACGAAATAATGCACAGTTGGACGGGCAACCTCGTAACAAACAGGAACTTCGAGCACTTCTGGCTGAATGAGGGCTTTACAGTCTTCTTAGAGAGGAAGGTAGCCGCGTCTTTCATCAAGGATACTGTTGAAGCCAAGAAGAGCAGAGACTTCCATAGTTTGTTGGGGTTACAGGAGCTGAATGAAGCTGTAAGTAAATTAAAAAGTTAAATCAGATTGTAATTAACTCAGCCTATCGTGGTCTATTGTGGCTTTTTTTTTTTACTGGGAATAAAATGCATTACGCAGTCCCAAGTTGCCCAACAACACGTTCCTCCGCCTTCCGCAGTGAGACTACCGGGAACTACGTGGCCGTGTGTATTAGTATGTTGGGATTACAGGAGTTGAATGAACCTGTATTATTTTAGGAAAAGATTTTCGAAGGATGAAACTAAAACACTCAGTTCGGCAATGATTTCTCTCTGTTTTGAAACTATGTTTTTTTTTATTATTTTAATGGGTATATTTTTTATTGTATAAGGAAAAAAAGTAAAATGGTTCCAAAATTTAAAAGGAAAATTGTGAATTTTTGATCTATTGATGATACCTTTCTTTTGTGGATCGAATTTAAAAATTCTTTTATATGTTATGTTATACTTCCCAGTTTGTCCAATTGTCACCATGATGATCAGGATCTGATGATGGAATCTCAGGTAAATCGAGGGAGACCCTCTAATTTTACAGAAAAAAAAAGAAAACCGTCTTCAAGAACCTACAAATCAACACTTAAACTAGACCACTAACTACTAGACCAATGTTTTAAATTCTTTCTCTCTTCTTTAAAATGTCCCATTATCACAGAAGAACCTAGCGTAATTGAATTTGATATCGTCCGGGTGGATCTCGTAACACTTCGACTTGCAAACGCGACCTTTATTTACAATTTATTCATTATATTAGTAATTATCCATAAAACGTTAAACTTGAGTAATTTACAGGTCGAAGTGTACGGCGCGTCTGACCCTCTCACCAAACTAGTAGTTGATTTAATCGGGATCCACCCGGAGGATGCCTTTTCGCGAGTTCCCTACGAAAAGGGAAGCCTCTTCCTGCGTTACCTGGAGGACCTTATCGGAGGGCCTGGTGAGTACTTAGTCCTCTGTTGTAGGTGAACGATCACTTGGGAGCAACCAACCCTCTGACGAAGCTAGTCATGAACCTGAATGGTGTACACCCTGATGACGCGTTCTCTTCTGTTCCTTACGAGAAAGGATACTTGTTTCTTAAATATTTGGAGAATTTACTCGGTGGGCCAAGTGAGTTATAACAACTGTTTTCAGATTATAAAATTGGATACAAAATTCGAAAAAATAATAAATCAAGAAAATACAAATGCTAACCAACAATAGACTAAATTAATTTTGTCATTTAACATTTACATCAATTATTCAGAGTATCATTAAAAAACGGAAAAAAGGCAATAATTTAGAAATGATATTTATGAACCACTCCGAATTTCCGAAGCAACTTAAAACGCTTGCAGTAGTTTCTTGCAATAATTTCATGAAATTGTAGCGCGAGAGAGACTCATGGTGACAAAAGTCACCCGTGCTCGCTAGTCCTAAAAACAGATATCTGACGACTAAGGTTTGCACTGACCTAACTTTCGTCAATGTGACTGTTTTATACTAATGATTAAAGTATAGGAAGATGCTATAGATTTTCATCGATTCACATACCAGCGCGCGCAATATTTGGTCTGCCCAATGTTGCCAGGTCGGATTAATAAATAGTGTTACCTAAGTATTTAAAATGTAAAGATAAATTTTTAAAATTGATTTTTGTTGTTTCGATTGCAGCGGTTTTCGATGACTTCATCCGCTCATACTTATCCAACTTTAGCAAGAAGTCGATAGATACTAACCAGTTCAAGACCTACCTTTTGAACTACTTCAAGGACGACAGGCTGAACAAGGTCGACTGGGATTCGTGGCTCTACAAGAGCGGTATGCCGCCCGTCATCCCCAAGTAAGGTTCCAATATACCTATAATTTTTAAATTGATATTTTTTTCAGAAACCCAATAGGCACTTTATTTTTGTATGATGATGTGTATCATGTTGATATGATTTTGTTAAAAATACTGCTTTAGACCCAGGCTTTAGGAATGAATAGCTTTCAATAAGA
Organism: Plusia festucae; assembly: GCA_950381575.1. Classification (NCBI taxonomy): domain Eukaryota; kingdom Metazoa; phylum Arthropoda; class Insecta; order Lepidoptera; family Noctuidae; genus Plusia; species Plusia festucae. The sequence goes on from OX494447.1 coordinate 4,340,081, forward strand.
AAGTAATAGTTGATTAGAAAAAATAAAATTGACCTTCTATTTTTTCTTGGGAAATATGTTAAACCCTGTAAAATTCCTATGAAATAATATCCTATGTTTACTTACATACACATAACACATTTCTATTTATAAATTTTGCATTAATAAGTACTAATCCTTTCAATGTATAAAATTTAACTGAAACATGACCCATGACTTTTTTATTTCATCAACTTACCAAATAACTTCGGCGTACATTTCTCACCAATTTATCCGTCCTTAGCTACGACACATCCATGACGAAAGCACTAACAGCTTTGATACTCAAGATCGACGACCCCAACCACAAGTTATCTCACGAAGACGTGGCCTCCTTCACGCCGCAACAGATGATACATCTACTGCAACAACTGGTGGATAAGGAACCCCTGCCTATAGACAAACTTAATTCTCTGGGAAAGGAGTACAAAGTCAGCACCAACATGAATTCGGAGATTAGATACAGGTATGGAAATTCTTAGTCGGATTTTTCTTAGTAATTTATTCAAGAACAATTTTTACATCGCGTCAACATACAATAGCAATAATAATAAATTGTCGCTAAAAATAGTTACCTGATTGCCTGAAATAAAAACTTGTACAATAAATTAATTCATTAGAGGATGGTTCGTTGATAATTTATTTATTTGTCAGATGGTTAAGACTGTGCGCAAGAAGCAAAGACCAGAGCAAGTTGAACGACATATTTGACTTCGTGAATAGCCAAGGCCGCGTGAAGTATGTGCGACCATTATACAGAGACCTCTATGTCTGGGAGGAAGCGAGGCAACCGGCCACAGACAACTTCCTGAAGAACGAGAAATACATGATGCACGTGACTGCCTATACCCTGAGGAAGGACCTGCATCTTCCTGAGAAGAATAATGCTTCAAACTAGAATGTTATACGAGTTTATATTGTAAGATAGTGTATGTAACTATAATTTTATACCATAATATTGAGTTGAGTAAAATTATTTTATGATGTTTCATTTTGGTTTTATTTAGAGAATGGTAAAACAGTGTAAACGTAATTGAACATTAACCGCTTAGACTAAGGCCCAGATTTTGATCCCGAGTTAACTCACCAATGGTTTAAAGCTAACTAATGATTTCAACACTAATTTTTTCATCAATTGTTAATAAGTTGGAGAAATTATTATGTAACCATTTGTGAGTATAAAAATTGATGCAGAAACGCGTTCTACTAAAATTTGAAACCATGAGTTAACTCTGAATCAAAAACTGGGCCATAATGAATAAGGCCCCAGGTAGCGTGCTCAAAAGTCGACCGTCATGCGATTTTTGCGCATGCTTGAAATGAGCTTGCTTTATTTTTAGCCATGTTTGTACACTCATGCTTCTAACTAGCAATATTATTGCTCATTATTAGCAGCTCGATCTTTTTATAATCTGTATCAATAAGTTTGTTTGACATATTATTACTGTCGTGCACTGTCATCTACTGTCATTGATGTCAAGCAAATCAAGTTTTAGCAGGGTTCCGTCACTGCACCTAAATAAATTGAACATCAATAGATGGATGTTGTTGCTAATTCGTTTTTATTTATATCTCTGTCATAAAACCTGTAATACAGTGAATTACATAAATTTAGTAAATAATTGTTTATTGTCATAAACTGTAATTATAGTTCTAACGGCGAAGTGCAAATGTGGTAAATATGTTGTCTAGATTTCACCATTATCACGGATCCAATATTATTTTGTTTGAAGATAACACAGTTGCTTACAGAAAAGCAAGCTTTGCTCACGGCTTAACCTTCAGTGAGAAGCCGCTGTTGCCTGGTGAAATATTTTTGGTAGAAATCGAAAAAACCGAACGTGGTTGGAGTGGTCATATGCGAATAGGATTGACATTGCTCGATCCTCAGACTGCTGCACTAGGGGATAAAGGACTGCCGCAATATGCTCTCCCTGATCTTGCGAATACCGGTATGTCGTGGATATTTCCTATTTCAAAGTCAAATAATAATGTTCTTGTGGAACTGGTAAATCAAGTGGTTAGTGGGCGGCGGGAGAGCGAGCCCCGCGTATCTGTGCTGGGTGACGGACATGTAGTGAAGACGCCTCGTGGCTATGTATCTAAGATGGTGCTGAGACCACAAACATTGTCACAGAATGGCACACCCCAAGGCATTTTACCTATGGACGCTGGCAGTCGCATAGGTGTTATGTTTGTCCCTTGTTCCAAAGTGAACAGGGATGATCCAGATCTGGCTGAGATGCATTTTATAATAAATGGTGAGGATCAGGGACCGTGCACAAAGGCTATTCCATACTCAAGAGGACCACTACATGCTGTTGTTGATGTATATGGAACAACAAAACAAGTGAAAATTGTTCAACTGTATGGAGGTGAGACAATCTTATATTTATTAACCTTTTTAACTATTTCAGAATTGAAATGTTAAATCCACTTTAGTAATTTATTATTATTGCCCTTCAACTCCCTGGATAAAATTGATTATTATTAATTTCAGTGAAAACCCTACAAAGTGTTTGCCGAGATGCAATTCTACAATACGTTAATAATGGCTCCATAAAGTCATTACCTCTGCCAAAGTGCTTAAAAGACTTTCTACTTTCATAGATTTTTGGCTAAAAGCAATGAGTATGTGTGTAAAATGGTTATGACAATAAGGCTGTTTGTTATACAATCTTTAAACAATGATTGGGTGATATTATAACACATCACAGTTTTATATAATTATGTATTATATTTATATGAAATATCATATTAAATGTATGAATTTGTCTTCTACTGTTTTTTTTTTCCATGGGGTTACTAGGTAAAATGCTACAGTTTTCAGACAATTTCATGGTAAAAATAAAACTAAGCAGAGATTCTTTAGGTTTAATGATCTGTTTGAATCTAGAAATATAGATAGTCTGTTGTAGTTAATATCACTATTCTGTAATTTTTTGTTTTATATATTAATGTATATTAATTTAATTTATATTTCGTGAAAGTGGAATATTTCAATAAATTACTGTGAATTATTAATTACAAGCTGAAAAGTGTTCATTTTCAATTAAATACGAATATTTTATTAATTGATAAAACAAAAGAATACCATAAGTTACAGTACATTTTTAATATGTTAAGTGTCACCCAATAAATTGTATTTGATTGAATGTTTGATTATAGGATTTTATTTCGATAGAATGAATGTATATGACCTTGAAAAATGTGTCAGTGATTTGTAATTAATTTTTGCAAATATAATTTGCACCATTGGTATGAGTCGTAATTAGGTATTTATTATTAATCTTTGAATAAAAAAATTAGGGACAACAAGTGGTTTTCAATACTTTAGACATAATAATGCAAATATTTGGGTAGTATAATATTATGTTAAATTCATTGCACTAAAATATAGGACCAAAATAAGTTTTTCTTGTGGCCGTAAGTGCATTGCCAAAATTAAAAAAATATTTAAAGACTTGTTAATAGTTGTTAATCTGAATTTCTGTGACCAAATTGAGGAATTATGCTAAATATCAATTACTTTTATATGTTAACAATTACAGTTTTATTGATTAATAATTATGTATAAAAAAGTTCATTGTAAATTGTATTAAGTAGTATGAGCAAGAGGTTTGAATAATATATAACCCATTTTAATTAAATACTCCATGGACAATCACATAACTTTTAAGTAATAGTTTTTATTGGTCTTTATTTTAAAGCCAAGGACATTGTGAGCCTGAACAAATCATTTAACAAATATCCGAAGTCCATCAAAACTATCCTGATATTTTAGTATTTAAAAAAATATGTTTCTTAATATTATGCTATCAAATTGATATCGGAATTAACATAATTAAAAATATTCATTTTGATGCTTAATGCAAAATATATTTAATCTTAATTGGGTATGAATGCAATAAATATCAATTTTATATTTTTGGTGTGTTTGTGTCTTAAATAGCTTATTGCAGGTTGCTAAAAATAGAAGATTGATAGCTGAATACTGAAACGTCACTCAGTTTGAAGCTGCAGTTAAGTCTTATGCTGTCTCTGTCACTTCAAGGTGTAAAGTAGCGACAGATAAGCATTTAAGAAACCTTTTAAAGTTAATTAGCGTTTCAGTATTCGGAAGTAAGTCTATTGTGGAAATGAGGATTCTGAAAATCTATTTAGTCGTAAGTAAGATAATAGAAAAATACAAGACATGTATTTTTTCTTTTATCAAACATCAAAATTGGCACAGATAAAGGGTAGTTACTAAAATAAAGCTTGTGACGACACACTGTGGCACATAGTGACGTCACGCGAAATTTTTATTTTGTATCTTCGTAATGTTTTCTTTTTTCAAGAAAAGAATAAAAATACGTGTCTTAGTTATTTTTTAAATATCTTAAAGACGATGGGTTTACAAAGATTTAAGTCAACTTACCTATTATGTATAGGTATGTAACAGCAATAATTATGTGTGTAAAACGGAAATTATGTAATGAGGGTTTTTAAAATTCAAAAATGTCTACCTGTCATTTTCCACCAATAAGAGACAAGCTACTGGCCTGCGATTGGCGGTAATTGACAGGTGGACCCTTTGCGACACTAGCGAACCTAGCGGATTTTTGAATTATAAAAACCCTCATTAGTTTACTCTAATATGGAATGCAATAATCTGGGATCATGTGGGTTTAACCAAGATCTATGGCCCGCTTTTATTATTAGCTAATAAGTGAACATTGTACTTATTCTAATTGTAAATGTTCTTAGCTTTAAAATAAGGCAGCAAAACTATTTTTTACATTATTACCATTTATGATTTCAATACTATTATGTACCCTCAAATTTGTATATTTTAGTTGTGATACATACCTTTGTACATTTTTATTTTCATTCCATTGTAAGTTGTGAATGTAAACGGTTTTATGTTCCGATGCTTTGATCAATAATAATTAAATTAAAAGGCTATATTATTACGCCTTTTGGATTTGAGAGAGTTGGAAAGACGAGCAATTGTCTAGAATAATTCAACTTACATCTGCTTATTTTAAAACAAATACAAGACATGCTTCATGCAAGTGTCCTTTTTAACAAGATTTTGGTTTGTGATAGAAATATAAACCATTTATTTAAGTATTATAAAACTGTTTTATTTAAACGACAATAAAAAATCTATTCACAAAGAACACCCAGACTTGGAACAAGTATTTGTGGATCAGACGAATATTTGTCACATGCGGGAATCGAACCCGCAACCCGATGCTCACAGAAGTAATTTAAAAATAGAGGTAATTTCGTGGTACCACTCGGCCATCAGTGCAGTCAAATATTTAAATAAGTGCTCACGATCGTTTGTATTACGACAATATTACAAGGAATGACCTAATAATATAGTGGTTATAATTTAACATGCTGTGACTCTGTCTGTGTACCAAATGTATAAATAAATAGAAGGCGATAATTATAAGCCTTAAAAAGATTCGATAAACCAAGTAAGCGGCAGTAGCTCCATGGCTAGGGTGTCGGACTTGCGATCATGTCGTTGCTAGTTCGATCCCCGCCCATTACACTACCGACGTTATCACGTTTCTCACTCGTTACAAGCATTAAGTTTAGCACGAGGGTTAACAAGAATGCTTGTAAAGTAAAGTGCTACCCAAATTTCTGGCAAGCTTTTTAAATGACACAAAAAAAGAATCAGGAAAAGCCTTTATGATCAAAATATTTATAGACTATTCTAAAAATTGCCATAGTCTGTGAACATCCCTGACCTTGTTTAAATCGGCTCCGGTTAGCCATCAAATTTTATCACTGTGTATTGTTCCTACGTACAGTTCTCGCCAAACTTTATGGCCGCTCCGAACCTAGCCGCATTACGCTGCGCAGAACACAAAATCAGGTATCAGCGGGACCTACCTGGGCAGGGAGGCAGGGCACGCCCGCGCGCGCTGCCTTCCACCCGCAAGCATCCTCGCCTCCCGGGCAGTAGTGCGAGTGTATTGTATGAATAGTGTGTATATATATGTAGTAGTATGCGTGTACCATGCGCGAGTTCGTACCGACGCCGACGGCTACATTCAGAGCGGCCTTAAAGATTGGCGAGTACTGAATCTGTGGGAGGTTTTTATTGAAACGAAAATTAATGTTACAAGGTTTATTTCTTCACCTACAGAAATACAAAATCATACAATGCTTTGTTTTATAACTAAAGTGCAGCTCATCTTGCTTAAACTTGAAAATTATTCGTAAATATTAAATGTATACACTACGGCCGACGAGTTTGGCGAGTCTGAAACAGACAGTTTGTGTGAGATGCAAGTTCACATAATCGGTGGGTGAGAACGAGACGACTAGGTATCTTGTATCGCTTTTCAGGCCCGCCAAGAAACAGCGGCCGAAGAATAGTTACCTACCTAAGTTCAGGTAAATCAGTAGGTATTGTAAATTGTTTTAATTTTCAAAATCTCTCGGCAGCGGCAGGGTGTAAGGTATTATCACGTCTTTGTCAGAATCAAAATCTCTGTAGTCCAACAAGTTGTTAAGCTCGATATGGTCCGTCCAATAGTCAATGTATTTAGGATTCAAGGTTCCTTTCCAGTGCTGGAAAATAAATGCGAATAAAAACACCTTGTATGGTCACTAGTAGATACCTACTAAATACCAATTATCATAAATTGCCTTTAATTTAACGAAGTGAGATTACTGGTTAAGAGAAAAATCGTAATGTTTATAATTTCCTAGCAATTATTATTTTTCATTTATTTATTCAGAACGCAGTACCTACTTAATAAAAAATCACAATTTCGATCAAACGTAAAAAAACTCAACAAAACACTATTTATTGTTTAGGTACATAATCAATACTGCCAATAAAAAAATCTCGAATCCCCGCGTCAGTCTTGTCGATTCCCCGAAATTCCCCGCTTGTTCTTGATTTCTTCCCCACAACTTCTCCAACATGTTACTTTAGGATACAAACACAGCTCCATACCATATTTTTTTAAAACCTCAGGAATTTTGTTAAAAAATTTTTTTTTTGTTCATACAAATATTTACTCACATGAAGATACTGGTTACAATTTAATCGTAAATAAGTAAAAATAGCAGCTAATGCCGAAATGCAAATCAATTGGTTTTAAATCGTAACTGCACTATTTTAACCACGTCTCCATTATTTTATTGAAAATTTGAACAGTTTCCACCAATTTAGGATAACGTTCTAAACTATCGTTTTTTTAACTCAACATGGGATAACAATCATACTCAATAAATTAACTATCACCTATAGAAATGGATACTTCCAGAATCCAGACATCAAATTCGCGGTCACGGAGTATACTATATTACCCAGTGAAGATTGCAGTTGTGTCAGAAGGGTGAAGAAATTGCATTAAATTTAGCCCATCGTTAAATTTGATCTTGATTCCCCGCAATTCCCCGATTTTTGTCATTCCCCGCGCTCTCCCCGTGCTAACCCTCAATTCCCCGCAAATCGGGGAATTCCCCGCTAATTGGCAGCACTGTACATAATACTAGTAGTAGCTATTGCCTACAAGCATAGGACAGGCTGTAGACCTTTTACGGGTTATTTTAATTCGGTATTGTAAATGTATTGTATAAAAATGGGTGCGTGTATCGTCACTATTCTAAAGTAATGCGCGCGCATCTTAAAATTTCACTCTCATTACTTTTCATAGCGCGCCTAAAGAAGTATAACTTCAAAAAACAAACCAACATCTAGGCTAGAGGCTAGATATTATAACGTTCAATTTGCAAATATTGGACTTTCGCGGTCTGTTTGAACATTTTAAAACTCACTAAAAGCCTGTTTAACCTTTAACTTCGTCCAAATTGAATAAATTGCTTCAACCTCATTCGGCAAAATCTACCGCGAATGCCACGAATATGTCACTTTACCACTTTGTAACGTGAATCATGACTTTGGTCAATGAAAATTGCCTCAGTAATTGTACCTACCAAAGTACCCACTAGGATTATGATCGAGCATAAGAAGTTCAATGACAAGGTCAATAATACTTAACAGAATTTAACGTGAGGTGCTTATAATAAACCACCTAGATATAGGTAACTACCCGAGTTTGACGAATATACCAGTTGCAAATTTAGGCCTCACCTTTGTTACCAGTTATCAATCAATTAACGCAGCCTATCACAGCCCACTGCGTGACATAGGCCTCACCCAAGTTGCGCCAAAACCTGCTCCGCTCTCCGCAGTGGGACTACCGGGAACTGGGGGCCGTTGGTTATGGTGCGCAATCATGTCTGTTGCCCTAGTCACCACACTGGGCAAGTGGGTGCCCGTAGTTCTGTATTCGGTCTTGAGGAAAACGCTGATGCCCTTAGTTTCTATATCCCTCCCTTACTCACCTCTTACGACACCCACGGCAAGAGATGACGGAGACGGGAAGAGAAGAATTAAATTCTAAGCCGCAACTCCTCAAGATAATTATGTCTGACTTCGCATCTACTTAAAACATTCGAACCTTACTAGAACGTTTTGAACTATAGGAAAACCTAACAAGCTAGATTTTTAAATAAAAAGGTATTTATGTAGTACTAGTAACTAACATTGCGTGTATGTTCGACCCAAAACATGAGGACAAGGTGTGAGTACTGCATAGATAAGTCCCGCGCCTTGTTCAGATATTTGAAGGCACGATACTTCCTTCCGCGTATATAGTTGTAGTATGCTAACATGAGGAAGTATCTGGAAGAAAAAACCTAGTATTAAGGCCAAATAAACACTTTATTAAATCTATCTATTATAAATTATTATCAATTATCCTAACGTACAGCCACGATTATAAATATGTATACACATAGCGAAATTGTAAAACTTATTGAGCGAGGAGTTTTTGTTGAAACTCAAAAATATATTATACATGATTAATTTGATTACTGTTATAGTTATGTTGTTAAATGATTTAAAGTTGAATTGAGGGTGAGTTCCTGTTAAATTATTGTTTTACAATTTCGCTGTGTGTTTACATATTTATGCTCGTGACTGTACATACCAACAATTTAAAACCTTGCTACAATAGACTATTCGTATCTATTACTGATTATATGTACCTTGGTCTATAAATAGCAGAAAATTCCCAAGCTTTGTGCATTTCTTGAAATAAAGTTTTAAGATTTTTTTGTAATACGATTATCTTCTTAATGTTTCTGTTGTCCATCTGCCAATAATATCAATTAAATGACTGAAGTGGGCATATTACATACTAAATCTATATCTATAAGATATCATAAAACGAAAGCTTTTTTGTTTATATAAACGCATAAATTTCTTGAACTACCAGTCAGATTGAAAAAAACATTGTGTATGAATTTACTTAAATTACGTCACGGAATTAACGCGAACTAATGCATTTACCTTTTAAGGCTTGATGTTTTTACCGGGTTACACTGGCTGTGGTCGCGAGCAGACAAGACGCACTCGTTTTGCACATTGACCCGTCGCGAAGGTAAATGCATGAGTTCGCGTTAATACCCGTGACGTAATTTTATTATAATCATGCAACGCGATAGTTTTAAAGTTAATATTGTGTATGATTCATGAAGAATAGTGTAGGTCACGAGGGTAGGTCTGACTATTCCCGTTGAGCTTTCCATTGTTGTCCTTCTATCAAGTAGGTGCGGTGTGGCAGTTATTACCTACCTCTTTGACTAGTGTAATCAGAAGTCCTTCAACCATTCGTATGACTATCATTATATTGAACTCGTGTCTATCTAACTTCATGGATAGAAGCTGTTTGATCTTCTCCTCCCAAAGGATTGCTCTCTCCCATGCACCCATTCTGATAGTTCTGTAATTTGAGGGGTCAATACTAAAATCATCCAGAAGATATTGGGTGAAAATATATTGAAGGAACGTTATTTTCATTCATTTATATTTCAGTTATACATAATTTGAAGTCTGTCACTGTACCTATGAAAATAAAATAAAAATAAAAATACAGGATTTTAACAAGGAGTGACCTCAATTGGCCCTTGATAGAGGAAAATGGAAGGAAGAAAGGGAGGGGACACACTACACACTGCTGAGGTGCATACACTGCAGTGGGACTGACAACTGAGTGGAAAAGACAGGAATTTATTTTGTCAAGTTCTCTGTGCGTGTCTACAAACGAACTCCAGACTCTGCGTGAGACAAAATATCGCTTTCTTTTTCGCAATTCTCTATACAATCTTCGTCATATAAATCATGCGAAAGATCGACTGTACAAACATGCATGTTATAGATATCTAGGGGTCCCATATTGTAAATTTCATCAAATTCGATTTAATAGTTTGGTTTTGAAATTAAAACAATTTGAAAATTTTTGCAAGAATGTCTAATAGAAAAAAAATGCGTGTTTTGTATTTTCTTGTAATTGAAGAAAGTTTGTTTTTCCTACATTTAGGTAAGAGTAATCAATTAATTATTTTGTTTACCGAAAAACATTCATCGTTTATGAACCAATTTTAAGAGTTTATCAACAGATAGATACTAATGTCATCCTTACATCAGCCACATGCAAACAAAGAAGTTCCAAGCGGCTTCCGGAGTCTTCGCCCTCAGTAAAGCATCCCCTTTCTTCATGTAAAACTTTTCACAAACGCTGTAAGATTCGACACAGTATCCCGTGTCGAGGAGAATCACTATAGCATAGTAATAATACCAAGTTTCAGCTGGAAAAAAGGAAAGTTTTCAAAATCCAACAACTGGCAAATCTAAGCTACGGTGAGTCAAACTTAGGAACCAATTTTCGTTGTATCATGGTAAATAGGGTTTGGGATAAACCAGATGCTTCATAAATCAAATCAAATAAAAAAAACATTTCTTCAAATTAGGCTTCTATGTAGCACTTTTCAAACGTAAACATAACTAAGTATGTATAGGTACATTGAGAGCACCCTGATTCGCCCATCCTACTAAGTACTTTATCTATTCAATGTTACTGTGGCTATAGAAGATAAATAATAAACTTGAGTGAGTATCTTAGCAACAAATTAGATATTAGTTACTAAGTAACGCTCTACCATTTAAGTAACCTACCTAACAAATCCATTATAGGGGTAATATATGGGTATACGAGGAACGCCTAGACAACGCGCAAGAATAGTAAAGCACTTCAAACTGTGTCATATCAACACAGTTAGTACGTCCGAACGTACCGTCAATCGTCAAGATCAAGCGCTAGTCCAAATATCTCCTTAATTTTAGCTTTCATGGCGGTTTAAGTAGTGAATGGGTGGCACATTGCCATAAATATGTAGATGACGACGAAAGTAGGTAGGTACATAATGCTCGATGCACACATCAATATTTTTGGGTTTACTATTAGCTACGCGCTTGTATGAAGATTATCTATCTAGTTGTTATTAATCTGTAATCAAATTTATTCCTGGCAGGCTTCACAATTATTGTCTGATATCTTCTTTTAAGTATTTTAACTTTGCGAGATCAAGTATTTCAGAGATACCTATGGTTGATTCAGTGAGATAAACAAGAGAGTACATTAAATTTCCATTCTCTCTTAACAGAAGTTCAGTGATTTTAATGTTTTTTTTAATACATACCACACAAATCGTAATGGTCAGTCAGATAGAAGAACTCCCTCATAATGGCAACCATGTCTTGTATCTTGAGGTCACTCAGAAGCAGCTTGAGCATGCACAGCACTAAAGTCTCTCGTGTGTTCATGTCCGTACGACTTGTTAACATGTGCATCACTGATAGACCAAACTCAAGGCTCTCCATCTTTTTTCCGTAATCAACACTGAAAATTATGATTATGATAGTTTTTCTACTATTCGGAACGAAAAACAACCTCATAAAAATCGGTCCAACCGCTCCTGACTTACTTATAAATAATTTAACAAACCCGACTTTATTTTTAGTATTACACCAACATTATTTTTAATATATTGTCACGTATCATTAAACATTTTGTAAGTGTACGATGAAAACTTACATAACTACAGCTCTCGCCAAACTTTATGGCCGCTCCGAAACTAGCCGCATTAAGCTGCGAGGAACTCAAAATTAGGGATCAGCGGGACGTACGTGGGGCGGGCATTATGGATTTCACACTTGAGGAAAACGAAACGCCTCGTTTAAAAATACTAACTTACTTATTTAGACAGATTTAAAATCTAGTTCTCAAATTTTACTTAAGATGTATGAATTGTTACTAACTAGAAGAGGAATATATTCGTGTAGAGATAACAAACAGCTTGCACTTCCGTCACGTCCAACTGGATGCGTTTACGTCGACACACCTCCATCGCTCGCTTCTCCAACTTAAGACATCTTGAGAACTAACGATGAATACACAAAAGCAATTAGAACTCAAAATGACTACTAGGTACTAGGTACTATATTACAGATTCGTGTGTTTGTCTAGTTTATAATGTTCTTTTGTAGTTTTGGTCAACGTAGCTGACAATTCTTATTAATCTCGCTTCTGTCAAGAAGCGACGGTAGCCAATTAATGTCTAGGGCGGTAATGGCTAAGGCGTCGGACCTTGCAATCATGTGGTTGCGGGTTCAAATCCCACACATTACACTACCGACGTAAACCCGCTCGTAACACAAGCATCTTAGCTTAGCACGAGGGGTTAACGAGATTACTAGTAATGTGCGAATCACATTGATAGTAATGTTTATAAAAAAAAAATTAAGACCCGTACGACAACAGACTCCATAACATTCTGAAATAAAGAAGAATTTAAAAAACGAAAACTTTTGATATAAAGGTAGCTAGGTATAAAGGTGAGATGTGCAAAGCCGCCATTTTGTTAATAAAGTTATGAAATGTAACGTACGTCCTGTTTCTGTCTGTAATCCGATATCATGTTCGCATAGCTGACGCTCAGTACGCGAAGGTTGGAATTTGTTCGTAAAGCGTAGCTCAATCCCCACTTAGCTGCTAAACTTGCATTATCTGGTTCTTTACATTCCTGCGTAAAGAAAATAAAAACAATATGGATGTAAAGTTTTGAAAATTACTTTTTATTAATTGCACATAATATTATGCTAAACAGTTCCAAAATAAGGTTTTGAATTTAATTAATATTTATCGTTTAATAACACCATCCTGCAGGATTGTAAAAGTCTTGCAGTTAGGTAACTGGATCGACCAGACAATACTTTTTCTACCGAGGCAATCCTGTATGTAAGGAAGCAGCGACCTCTTACTAAAATCACGAGCAAAACCCACAATATAAATAAAATCAAGAATAAGCGTCGGTAGCCCAATGGCTAGGGCGTCGGACCTGCGATCACATGGTTGCGGGTTCGAATCCCACCCACTTTCGACGTGAACCCACTCGCATACAAGCATCTTAGCTTAGTACGAGGGGTTAACGAGATTACAAGCAATGTGCGACCCACATTGTTAGTAATCATTAAAAAATATATATACCTATTAAACTTACGGTGAATAGCCTGTACAATCTATTGAGGGTTCGAGCAATATCTTCATAGAACAAGCCGACGAATCCACTATCCTTGGCTGTGTAGAAGCTAGGAACTACATACAGAGCCATTACTTGACGAAAAGACGCTCCCATATTGCAAACTTTAACCCGGTGTCTGTAATTATCACAATTAATTTATTATTCAAGAATGAAGAAAAGTCTTGCCCTAGAGTTAAGTAGATTATATACAGGTCGAGCTAGTTCGAGTTTATACTTGGTTATATGTTAAGGTCTTGATAATAAGTCGTAAACTATTTTTTTTGCTCCTAGTTAGATAGGGATGGCCCTCTCCAGATTTTTTTATAATAATTATAATAGCAGAACAACGTTTTCCGGGTCAGCTAGTAATCAATAAGATATTCCTACATCTTTTATAATATAACTAGATATTATAATAAGAATTCCCGTTTATTATTTCTGTCTTTGCAACTTTAGCACATACGTTTCATTTACAAGTGTGAAGTAGAACAGGCTATGTTGCTACTCACTTGGAAGTAGGAAAAGGTACGCAATAAAGTTTCATAGCATGCATCAGCTGTTTTCTGGCTTCCGTTAGATCTCCGGACTCGAGCATGCAGACCCCTCGCATGGAGCACACGGTCGCCATGTTGAAGTCCTTCACCCATCGCATGTTCAAATAATCAGGGTACTGCCTTTCAGTCTAAGAACAAAAGATGGGCGAAGAAATTAGTACAAAGTAACATGTATTAACACTTTTTTTTTACTACACTGTCAGTCCTTAAATTCACACACCCCAAACTAAGTCCAAGATTTAGTAGGTATTTAGTGCAGTTTGAGCATTTGCTCAGTTTGTTCGAATATTCTTAATTTACCAAAAAAATTGATATAATTTTCCTGTGAGTTAGTAGAAGCTCCATGACTGAAGATACCTTAAGGAATTCTTCAACTTCAAACAAAAGACGAACCGCTTGTGGTATATTTGTATTAACATTGATGCACAAGTCTGCATATTCCAAGTATGCCTCGAATAATTTCTGATTTTCACCTGAAAATCCAAATTTAGAACATTTCATAAAAGACATCATTAGAAAAAAAACGAGCGAGTTAAAGAAAAAACGAGATTGAAGTAAATATGAACGTTAAGAGTGAAAAATATCATCAATTAATTGCATCATACTTTAAACGACCCCAGTTATTATTTGATAATCTAGAATCAAAGGAAAATATAAAAAACAAAGTCCACCCAGCTATTGTTTATGAGAGATATCTCAGTATTAAGGTTGGTTAAAAACTTACAATAAAAGGACCTTACCAGCTCCTCGGCAGTGGTCTATGACCTGACCGTACACACTCTGCAGGATCGACAGGCATTCACAGTTCTCTAGCTCCAATGAGGAAAAGGACGGAACGCGTTTATTAACAGAATATACCTGCTTCGATGACCTTTTAGTTTGGCTTTCTGTAACATGATATTCAGGATGGAAAATGGGTTCTCTTCTTGGTGGTAACACAGCACCAATGTTAATTTATGCTCTGTTCGTAACAGAAGAGCGGGCAGGAGCAATGAGGAATCGGCTCCATTACGACAAGTCAGATTAATGTGCACGCGTGATCTGACGCATCAGAACTGCGGCTACGGCGGTATCAAGGTCTAAAATATCGTTCAAAGCTTCAGAACATTACATATTAATGAGAACGCTAATCTCACTTCTTGACATAAATTCGCGATTAACGTGTTGATATCGGAGATTATTGACGCCTATATCAATAATTTCCAAAATACGTTTATAAACATTATTTTTCGTATTCTAGGAACATAAGCTATTAAAATAATAAATAAGTAACAGGTAATAATAGCAAGTACCTATTATGCGGCTCATCAAGTTGCCTCCAGTTTCTAGTAATTCGTAGCCAGAAAGATCTTCAGGTATCTGGTTCTTTAAATAAAAACAGAAGAGAAATCCGTTAACAGTGAGTTATTTTTTATTGAAATCATCTACATATTGTGCAAATGTTCTTGTTGACTCTGCGGCCAGAAGAATGCGGATTTTAGGGTCAGGTCAGGTGGGGTAGGAGCGAGAGAAACGAGAACAATATGTCCCTCTTACACCGTGTAGGTTAGGTTTATTTTTTGGCGGGGTGAAACGCTATTGTCTTCAACCCACGCTGGAGGGCACAGCGTGGGGATATGTCGGACTTGCACCGACTAAAAACATCCCGGTCCCGTCCTTGCCTTTACTGGAGCCGCAGGATTACTTACGCAAGCTCTGCGCAACTCCAGCAGGGCCGTGTAGGTTACCTACCGTATAATTAGAGCTACTATTCTTCGCGTAGTCCAAGTTAGTGTTCTCTTCTCCAGCCATCCTAGACTCGGCGCTTAACGCACTTATTTGCAAACGCATTCGCTTCAAGTCTTCGCTTTCTTCGACAAGACCCTAAAATAAAGCATTACTTGACAAAGGAATCTACGATAAAAAGTAGGTACAAACGATACGCCTTGTGGTCTGTTTTGACCACTGACTTTTAAATAAATTGATGCTTCAACGTCCAAACAGGCGAATTAAGTAGGTATGGCTATTTTCTTAATTCGTCGGTGATAATTATTTATTTACTATAACAACCAAGACACAGAAACATTCATACATAAAAGTCTTAAAAATACATAGGTACTATTGTGAACTTGATTTATGATTCTAATTCAGTGACTCCCTATGTACATAACTAGGGGGGCTATTGTCTAAATCCTACCAAAACATAACGTGGCATACCGCAGATTATAGTTCAGGAATCCCAGGTCGCCAAATGTTTTTTTGTGTTCCTAACCATTTAACACATTTTTTACTGAAAAGTAGGTATAGTCGAAAGAGATAAATGAAACGTAGGTACACGTAACAGCACGATAACCGCTTGGACTTAGTGAATCTGAATTAGACCCCAGTTGGGAGATCCGAGAATACGAGTGAGTTAACCGTAAAGTAGTTGTATAGGTGTAGCACTCTCCAATCTTTATGGCCGCTTTGAATGTAGCCGTCAGTACGATCACACCACTCATTCATACACTTGCTAACACCCGGGCGAGAACGCTTGCGGGTGGAAGACAGCGCGCGCGGGCATGCCCTGCCTCCCCGCCCAGCTACGTCCCGCTGATACCTGATTTTGTTTTCTACGCAGCGTAATGCCCGTGGTAATGCGGCTAGGTTCGGAGCGGCCATAAAGTTTGGCGAGAGCTGTAAGTATTCTAAACTAAATGATACTTACGTCATCACAGGGTAATCCAAGTAGCTTCGAGAAACATCCAGCACCACAGTGCGCACATCTCCTTGTGTAACGCTCTAAGTATAATAAAGCCCGTGCGTGCATTTCATGCTGAGGAAATTATAGTTTTAATGAGGACATAGAAACAAGGAATAATATATAGAGCCAAGGAAACGACCTATAAAATTGACTGGAGCATAAATATTGGACTACCTAGTTAGCTTAGAATTTACACTGCATGGGAACCAGAGCAGACGTGCTAAGTAGTACTTTCCATGAGAAAGGAGGATTCCAGGAGAATAGATAAGCTAAGAATGATTAAATAATTAAAATGGTTTTGGGTTAGTTTATCTTACTTTTTGGCTTTCAGTCAATAAATCATACGTTGTGGTCCTGAATAAGGAATGTCGGAACTTCATGTAACCACAGAATGCGTACATCGGTAGGTCTCGGCAATTCGCTGAAATGCAATAAGAATGTAAATAAAGTAACATTTGAGTACAAATAATTTATATTTTACTCAATTGAACTTAGATAAAAATCAATAATTAATAGATAAATATCTTGACCATTTCGTTCGTGTATTATCGCAAACAGGATAAATATGAGCAAGACCGAGGACATTCCGAAGCAAGGCGGGTATCGATATAAAATTTTAGTTCACCCATAGACAGCTGACAAAACTTGGCAATCGCATCAAAAAATATAATAAACTTATTGAAGTGGCCTAGGTACCTGGTTGTCTTGTTCCTAAACATCCGCAGTGCGGCGGCTTCGATCTTGGCAGCGCGGGCGCCGGGTGCACGAGCACAAACGAAGTGTCCCGGGTAAAATCCCCACCTTCGCATTCCAACACCCTTATCCTGAATAACTTTGCCACCGCTAGAAGTAATAATAACATGATAAATATAAATTCAAACATCCAAAATAAATACCACCAATAACGGAAACTGGCAAAGCAACAGTTATTAAAGGCATAGATTAATAACACCTAGATAGATAATCTTCATACAAGCCCGTAGCTAATAGTGAAGCCAAAAATATTGACGTGTGCATCGACCATTATATAATGATCTACTTTCGTCGTCGTCTACATAATTATTTATTGCATCGTGACACTCATTCACTACTTAAACCGCAATTAAACTTAAAAAATAAGATATTTGCACTAGCGCTTAACCTTGACGACTTCACGACTGACGTACCAACTGTGTTGATATGACACAGTTTGAAAAGCTTCACTATTTGGGTGCGCACTCGCTTTCTAGGCGTTATCGTTCAATGGTTAAAGGAACATTAACGGTAGGATTGTAGAATAGTAAAAGAAGATAGACCTTGGGCAACTTTCCTCGGAGAATCACTCTGAAGTAAATTCAACAGCATGCGTCTTGAAAAAACGTCTCCTAATACTGAGCCGCATTTTAATAACATTTTCTCAAATGGGGTCAAGGAATCGTACGTCTTCAGAATAATTGCTGAAATCATAATAACACGAATAACTGTCGTCAAAAAAATCCATTGCTTGTACTTTCATCTGCTATACATTACTACCAGAAACAAATCATTATAAAAAAAATGTGGACAACATCACATAAGTAGCTAATCCACTTGTGTTATGGAATCAGAGACAACGAAGGCACCACACACACCTAGACCCAAAATGTAGAAATGTGTTATTTTCTACATTGACCCGTCCGGGGATCGAACTCAGGGGGGCCTCAGAGCTCCTGAAAACCGGTCCGTACTCGACCACGGAGGTCATAAATTTTATGTACTTCTATTTATCTACCAATGTGACTTTGTCAAAGTTATATGTACTTTCTTAATTATTGCTGACAAACGGTGAAGGAAAGCATCGACAGGAAACCTGGTTTCTAAAAAAATTGGAATCTGAAATCACCAACCCGCAGTGAGCAAGCGTGGTGACCATGCTCGTTCCTTCTCTATTTGGGAGAGGCCTGTGCCCAGCAGTGGGACATTTATAGGCCGGTATTATCTACACTAATATTATAAGGAGGTAAGATATTTTTTGTATTTTTGTGCGTGTGTATGTTTGTAATGAAAAAAACTAATGTGCCGTAAAAATTCTTTCACGATTAGAAAGCTACATTCACCCTGAGCAACATAGGCTATATTTTCTAAAAAATTAGGTACCGTGGGCGGAGTCGCGGGAAACAGCTAGTTATTTATATATTAATAATGAAAATATGAATTCACCATCCATGCTCATATCAACTTTCAGGTCTTCAAATGTATAGGATTCTGCCAACACTGCCATTTGTATGGTCTCATTATCCAGGATACCGGTCGAACTGTCCTGCCTGCTCACTAAGCCGACGCTAAGCATACTGTATAGACTCTGAAATATACGAGGACTTTTTGAACTTAAAGAAAGTACTTTAGATTCTACAATAGTACATAAAGATAACTCTATGTAATACATAACTCTTCTTACGGGTTTATTCTTAGATATATGAACATGCATTTCAGTAATTTTGGAAAATCACCCCCTAAGAGGATAATAGGTGGTTGAAAATTTACATTGGAAGTTTGTCATTTTCAACGATAGACATGAAACTTCATATAAGGGTGTCTAAGAAGTGAAATAGGGGTTGTAAGTTAGTATACGATGTTCGTTATGTTCTTGCACATGTGACATTTGATAAACAAGCTTTTGTTTAGTTTTTAATTAACACTTATTTTAGTGATTTTTTCAAATCTTTCTCCTAAGAGCTAAGGGTAGTTTCGAATGGATTTTCATATAATTTTCACCAATTGATAGAGTGATTTAAAAAAAAGGTTTTTGTGTATAATTCATGACATGTATTATCTAAATTGTTGCCGTGCCCAAGTACCCAAGCCAAGGCAGGTCCACTAGATAATTGTACGAGAGTATATCAAGAAAAGCTGAAAAACTGTTCATGAAAAACGGCCACCGCGCAGCATATTAAGTTCCTTACCTAGAAGAATCCTTACACTGTACCCTGCCTACTTAAACTGAGTGAAAAGTCATAAGCATTGCACAAGAACCTGATGACTATGGCGCTTTCCGTAATTAACATCCTCGTCCTCTTCGAAATCAATTTTGGGTTTCTGCAACAATCCTGGCGCAGGGATGACGACGCCCGGCCTTTTCTGTGCTTCGTGTCGAGTTAACGTTATTATGGTTAGAGCACCCCTCTGGACCAATGATATTACGAAGTTCTGGATCCATCCAGGCATACCACCGCTTGCACTTTCGATTACCCTGAAAATGTTATTCATTAGATACACGTAAAAAAAATATCGATATTGTTTAGATAAATAGGAGCAGAATGTTTTTAATAAAAACCATTCGGAATAAATAGAAAAAAATCTGCTTAGAATCCATAGCTGTAGATTGACATGGAGCAAAGGCGCTGTTCCAGTGCAGGCAGGCGATGCACGAATTGCATGCGTCCGCTTGTAAGCGTTTGTCGTCATAAGCTGCAATGATCACCTCGAGCAGGACCTTAAGTACTAGATATCTAGTATTATACGTAATGTCAACTTACTTCTCCAAATCAGTCGGTATGGCTTGTACGTCAAGGAGCTGGCAGGCGAGCGCGGCATGGTAGGTGCGATCAATGCCCGTCAAGGGTATTGTGACTATCATGTTCTTAGCCAAACAACTCTTTGCTACCTCTAAGAAACAATTATATCTATTTTCAATCTATTATTTATGACCTTACTTTGTTTAAGTTTGATCTATATTTCCACTGTAGTCAAATATATTCAGTTACTGATCCTGAACACAAAATCAAATAACTCAGTCTATCACTGTCCACTGATGGACATAGGCCTCGCCTAAGTTACGCCACAGAACCCGGTCCTCCGCTTTCGGCCTTCCTCAGTGAGACTTCGTGGAACTAGTCTCCACTCCTAGTCACCACGCTAGGGTAGGTGGCTGCAGTCTTGAATTCATTCTTTAGGAGAACTCTACTGGCCATTCTCCCAGTTTCTATACCCCTTAGTCGCATCTTTCGATACCCACGGGTAGAGAAAGGGATTTTATTATAAGTAAGAACCCCACGGCTAAAAACGGAACAAAATATATAGTAAAATTAAATTATAAATGGTTGTGTACTTTTTTGATACCTACCTGACATATTAGCCACATCTGTTATAGACATGATGAAAAATATCTGCTTAGTCTCCAGTAAAATAATAATCAAGCGCCAGGACTCGTTGTCTATGTGTTGAGCTTGGTGCAATGCAACTACCCACAGATGGGACATCACCTTGAGTTGTACAAAACAGAAAACTTTTGGTAAGAAGTAGAAAAACAAAGAATTTGCTTTATTTTAAGTTTAACAGCATTTTTTTAAATTTAGTTTGTTGTTTTTGGTTAATTATTATGATTGCAAATGTTTTGCCGTTTGGTTAAGGGTAACGATGAAGAAGCCTCCTTGCTCGTACCTCCGCCCCTACCCTCTACCCACTCGGGTATGCCTTCACATTCCAGAGGGTAAAGAAAAGCCGTCAAGGAAAGCCAGGATTTTCAAAGGGTCTAAGATAAAGCCTCGTCTCGTCATCTAGCCATCTCGTGTGGTGATGCCATGTGCTGAAAAAGTCTATGATCGTATCACATGATCGCGCGACCCTCAATAGGGTACATTCAGTAGAACAGTTGATGTTTAAACGCACGGCCGTGCAGTCATTTTTATAGCTGCAGTACCTACTCACGCACCATCGCACGGGAGGTCACAATAGGACGGCGCTTCGATCGTTATTCTAATGATACCTATTATATTTAGGTAAGTACAATTAGCTCAAACTTACATTCTTACAAATCTCCAAAATAACAGTTTTAACAGATAACTCCGACGTTACATCTCCGCCAGTGTATTGGAATGATTCTGGTAACGGGAACCGACAGTCGAATACTATATTTATCCCGTAAATCTGAAGCGGTGTGATTTTCATCATATTGATACTAAATGAAGAAAAATGATTTCGTTGATGTTAAGTACTCTTCCAGCAATTCAAGCATGCGCGCCACGATAAAATTTATTTTGTCGTGGCTTTTTATCGATTCTACTCGTCAAAATATCTTCGTTCTAACATTTTGTTTTCGGTTTAAACATGGCTACATAATTATGGCAATGGCTGGTTGCTAACGATGCGCGCAAGCTAGCCATGTTAAGTAATGTTAAAGTTGCAAATTACAATTGCCAGTTATAATTTTAAGATGTGCCGCAATTAACAGGTAATTATTGCTTACTGGCAAGCAGTGGTTATTTATCCAGGCGCTTGCTTAAATACAGCACGGTCTGGACGAAATAACGGAATCTAAGACATTAATTCCCTATATTTGAGAGATTATTTATAACCGTTTATATATTTGACATCATTTTGTATGTTCTGAACCTATCTATCATACGTAGGTAGTGTAGATACATACCAATATCGAATTATGTTTTCTTTGTTATCGCCCCTAGCTCTCGAATTTCCTCTTCTGAAATGCTTGTTCATTATGTTCCGGAATACTTGGTAAGGTACCTACAGAAGAAAAGTTATAGAATCTAAGGTTTCCCATACACAAACTGCTAGAGCAGTAAGTCAGTGATCCAGGGCTTCTCGAGCTGTCGAGCATTCTCGTGTGGTTAACCCGCAGGTCAGTTGATACCGACTGCTCGATCGCTATCGTAATAAGATTAAAAGTCATGTGCCACTGCTTTACTGGGGTCACCTTCTCTCCATCCATTTTTCCTGTTTTTCGGTTGTATATTAATAAAGTATTATTGTTTCTTGAATTTTAATAACATTATCGATATTACCAGAATTATTTTTTCCTTCATAATAATTTGACTTTCAAAACTAAGTTATTTACCTTTTCTTCGTCGGTAAACACCATTTTCTCCTTTCGCATAAAATCGGGAGTGAGATTTAAACATTCTTCGGCCAAACGCGTCTTTCCTACTTGTTTAGGCCCCTAAAATGTAAAGACGAATTTTAATGCCATGAACCAAATTCTTTCAGATCAGATTTTTTAGCAATCTTTGTATCGAACCCAAAGTACAGTAGGTATATGACATTGATATGGTGTGTGTGCGTGTGCTTGTGTATGCGTGTAAGCGTGATGTGTTAGTACTATTGTATCGTACCTAAAGTTATGGGTACTTCATTCATCAATTAAAACATACCTATATGTTTAGGTACACAGGGTGTATTTTGTAGGAAATTAAATTATATATTAAAAGTAATATCATAATAATAAGCTTACAGTAAAAGCGACTCCATATTTATGATCCCGATACCGAGTAAAGTTTTTATTTTGTTGCTGCAAGGCGTTCTGAAAAATCATCTTAAACTTGCGTAACTCCTCATTCCGGCCGAGGATTGGATGACTGCTACCAAGCGGGCGGTCTGGCCAACTGACAATAATAAAAAGGACCGGTTGGACATTTTAACGGTTGGAATTTTTCACGAAATACCGTATTCATTCACTTCTCTCATCCTCCTAAATTCTTGCAGCGGTTTTGTCGTGTAAGGCTAATGCCTTGATCACTTGGTACGTATAAACATAGCGCAAACATGTTTATTCGTACCGAGTACTCGGCCGAGAGCAATGTCTCGCCCGTTTGCTCGGTACGTGTGATCAAGGCATAACAGACAGACACACAGACATAGCAAAGCAGAAGAAGGTGGTAGTAGCACATTATTCACTTCGGTTGCATGTTTTGGGATACAAGAGGGTGAGAACACCTCCTGGTGTTGGTTTGTGACTCAGCTTCAAATCTACACCCTGCTGCTGATCCATCATGTTATGGATTACCAGTTTGATTTCTAATCTGTTCTAAAATATCTCTTACCCTGATTTCTTAAACTCATACACGGGGCCCGGCTTCGTTATACCCTTCAATGGTCTGGCTTCCAGTTGCTTAAAGTACTCCTGGTCTAGTTTACTCCTTAGGAAGGTCTCCTTATCACAAGTCACTTTATCGACATACGTCGTCATTAATCTTGCGGCCTAAAAAGATAATAACGACATTTAGAACTAAAGGGAGGGAATTCACTAGGGAACATGCTTTCTCGGGAACTCTCTCCCTCGGAATCATGCTCCCTCGGGAACTCTACTCCTGGGAAAGAGAAAATATAAAATATTTACCGTACAAGACGAGTAAGGTAATGGAACAGAAAGTGGTCCAGCAACCAACAAAGAATTATTTCGGTGAGAGAACCAACAAGAATTTGATCCCGACATTATGTAATACTAATGAATTGCTAAGAAACATTAATATTAAAAAAATGTTTCGTACCAACTTCAGCATAAATAATTAAATTATTAATAATTTTAAGGACCTATTAAAACCATGTCCATTACTTTAGTTACTTATTAAGAAATACGACTTAGGTATTTGCAAACTATCTTTTATTCTCGGAATAGCATCGTGGGAAAGCTCTCCCTCAAGATCATGGTCCCCCGGGAACTCTTTCCCTCGGAAACTCATTCCCTCGGAAACATGTGTCAGGATGTCTCTGCCTCTAACACCAAACAAAATAGATCACTGCTTCTTTTGTACCTATTGACTGTTCCTATAACTTCAGTAAGGTTTTACCTTCCAGTTTTAATTTACCAATTTAGTAAGAAACATTTGATGATTGTTCTATCGATTAATTGTACCAAGAGTAACTGCAGTTTAATGTAAAACACGAAAATGTTCCTTTGAAAAAGAAATGTTTACTTTGAGTATAAATGTCTTAAAGTAGGAGTGATTTGACTCAGATCATTATTTTGCATATTAATTTACCTTATTGACTGCAGGTCCAATCACTGTGTATTCTCGTCGGAGAACGTGACCCACGACACCGCAATATGTCGTCCCTAGAAAGTGGTGGTTTAATACAATTTATTCATACGAACATCAACGAATTATGAGAACAAACTTAAGTCAACCAAAATCTATATCTATACCCCTATCTTAATATACAAAAAAAAATATTGATTGATCAACAGAATCCGGGGGTCTTTGTGACTGGTTGGTAGAATGATTCTTTACCAGAAGTGATTCCTATAGAAACGCTGATAATATTCTCGTTAACAAGGTTCTCTTTAATCTGGTAGGCGCAGACGAGCGCGTGTTTTGTCTCGTCCTCATGTTTCAGTCCCCTCAAGCCGAAGACTATGAGGAACATCATGTCCTTGTCAAACATCGACACTTTATTTACCAAACCACCAGATTTTGATGTCATGCTGAAATAAATAAATGATAAAAAGAAAATTATAGGGTAAACTCTTAAAGTAAAGGATATGCATTATCAATTATAGTACCATATGTACTAAGTAGGTGGTATTTTTTAACCCCATTGGGCATAATAATATTTGACTAAGGGCTCGTTTTTCTATGAAAACAACCAGGTATACCAATCAAAGGGTAAAACCGACCCAAAGCCTAGTTTCGCACGTAGCGCAATACCGAACTAGGTGAAACCTGTGTTTCAGCACTTGGCACCACTCCATCTACTGCTACTTACGACGTGAAAAGTAGTAGGTAACTACTATTATTCTGGTATGAAACTAAGAATCTCTTCAAAAGCTCTCTTCAAGTAAAAACTAACCTTAAAATATGTTTATAAGCGTTATCAACCAAATCAATCAGTACATCAGGAGTTACGGTTTTAGTTATAATATTTAGGAAGACTACGACTACACGCCGCACTTCAGTCAGGAAGTCTATAGGCTCATCATTTTCAACGGCGCGAAGGACCGGAGTCACCATGAAGCGACAGAGGCCGGGCCACCATGAACTTCGCATTGCTGCTATAACTGCTGGGCGAACTATATACAAAATATCCAATAAGTATGTAAGTTTAGGTTTCGATTCAAAATTAATGGCGGAAACTGGGAAGCTGGTTTTACTTAGGTACTACACATTCACAAGTATGGATTAGTTAGGTACATTATATTAGGGCTGCAACTCGCCTCAGACGCCTCAAGTTCATAGTCTCCATTAAGTTGGAATTTAATTGACGTTAGCAAAATGAGAGAAGGGCCACGGGACCTGTGCTTGCTTGATTCGTTAGCCCTCCTTAGTATAAGCTTAATTTAGGCAGGTTAAATTAAGACAACATTTAGGTTCAGACTCTCCACAATTTAGCGGCAGTTATATATTTATCAAAAACTATTTTCTTACAGTGTCGTTGATGATAACTGCAATACGAATACGTTTGAATATATATTATACTAGCTGTTGCCCGCGGCTTCGCTCGCGCGTAAAGTAAAGAGTAGTAGGTATTAAAGGTGATGGATGGATGTATTCTGTGATTTTCAAAGTAAGGAGTATGAATAAAATTTTTCACAAACTATTATGGCGTTAAAATAATCATTAAAGTAAAGTAAGTAGCAAATGCATTTGTGTTCTGGAATCGGAGACAACGAAGGTACCATAAACACCCAGACTCAAGAAAATGTAGAAAACTGATTTTCTACATAGAACCCATCCGGGGATCGAACCTGGGACTTAAGAGCGGAGGAGTGAACGCCACTCGACCACATAGCTATGTCTTAGATGGTCATTATCTTATCTACTTATCTTTTCATCTGTCTATCTTTGAGAATACCGAACTTCACATACCAACTATTTCAGCCCCTATTTCACCCCCTTAGAGGGAAGATTTCTCAAATCACGGAAAAACATCTTATTTATTTCTAACTAATAACCCTTGTATGATATTTAATGTGTCTATCCTTGAAAACGACACAATTTTTGTACCTACAATCTTCCAACCCCTATTTCACCCTCTTAGGAGGATGATTTTTTAAATCTCTAAAATACGTCTTTATTTATTTCTATCCAGAAACCCGTATACAAAATTTCATGTGTCTATCATTAAAAATACCGAACTTACCACACAAACTTTCAACTCCTATTTCACCCCCTTAGAGGGTAGATTTCTAAAATCTCGGAAATGCATCTTATTTATTTGTAACTTATAACCCTTTTATGAAATTGTATGTGTCTATCTTCAAAAACGATACAATTCATGTACTTAAACTTCCAACCCCTATTTCACCCTCTTAGGGGGATGATTTTTAAAATTGCTGAAATACGTATTTATTTATTTCTATCCAGAAACCCGTATACAAAATTTCATGTGTCTGTCATTGAAAATACCGAACTTCCCATACAATCTTTCAACCCCTATTGCACCCCCTTAGAGGGTAGATTTCTAAAATCTCGGATTTACATCTCATTTATGTGTAACGAATAACTTTTGAATGAAAAATAAATAAATGTGTATATCTTTGAAAACGACATTTCATATGCCTACAAACTTCCAACCCCTTTTTCACCCTCTTAGGGGGATGATTTTTAAAATCGCTGAAATACATCTTTACTCATTTCTATCCAGAAACCCGTATACGAAATTTCATGTTCTATCATTGAAAATACCGAACTTCCCATACAAACTTTCAACCCCTATTGCACCCCCTTAGAGGGTAGATTTCTAAAATCTCGGAAATACATCTCATTTATGTCTAACCAATAACCCTTGTATGAAATCGAATGTGTATATCTTTGAAAACGACACAATTCATATGCCTACAAACTTCCAACCCCTTTTTCACCCTCTTAGGGGGATGATTTTTAAAATCGCTGAAATACGTCTTTATTCATTTCTATTCAGAAACTCGTATACGAAATTTCATGTGTCTGTCATTGAAAATACCGAACTTCCCGTACAAACTTTCAACCCCTATTTTACCCCCTTAGGGGATAGATTTCCAAAAGAAAAGTAGCCTATAGCCTTCCTCAATAAGTATGCTATCTAACAGTGAAAGAATTTTTCAAATCGGACCTAATCGGTACTTCCTGAGATTAGCGCGTTCAAACAAACAAACAAACTCTTCAGCTTTATAATATTAGTATAGATATATAGATAGATAGATTACGTGTACAGATGAATGGAGATTGTGTAAATTTAGAGTTTGATCTCTATTTTATATGGACGACCATATTGATGAGAGCTCATCCTAAATTGGACTTTGTGTCGCCGATATCGCTTTCTATTGATTCAAATGTACATAACTTTTTTGTTTATGAACCGATTTCGATGAAACAAATAATAATAATAATAATAATAAATAATAAATTCATTTATTTGCAAACTTAGATTACACGGTTGGATGAAAGCTCTGCCTCCCAAACTAGGTGGTTAGCCTGTATCTCAGGAGACAGTTACCTTCCTAATTACATGAGTCAGATTGTTTACATGCTAGGTACAGTGCTGTTTAAAGCAGTATAATATATAATAAAAAAAAAGTCGTAAATACATTACAAACTTAGGATTGGTTTGGTTTGCTGTGTGTGCGTGTGTGTATGTATGTGTGTGTGTATGTGTTTGTGTATATGTGTGTGTGTTTGCGTGTTGGTAGTACAGTCCCATTATTATTTGTTTATGTTGGTTGTAACAAGTTTTTCTATTTGTTCATAGTCCAGTTTGCTGAGCCAGTTTAGTATGGCCTTTCCGAATTCGTGATTGTTTAGATTTTGTGCATTTTTAATTTTAAGTTTGTTATAAATACGTGATGCGGTAGAACTAAATTGTCGTTTTGCGAAAGTAGATTTCACTGGAGGTGCAGGACAGATGAATCGTCGCTTAGTAGATGGTAGCAGTTTGGGAATTGTGATGCGATGGAATCTTCGGAGTATCCGACTGACGTATAGTTTACGGACCGATAGAACACCAGTGCGATTATATAAATCCGTCGTGGGGTGCCGATATGGTAGAGACATAATAACTTTAAGAAGCGCACGCTGGGCACGTTCCAGTTCGATTATTGCTGATTTCGTCGCACCACCCCATGAGCAGATGCAATAATTAAGTACACATTCACCTAGTGCTTTATAGGTTGCTATCAAGAGCTTTGTAGGTGCGACATTTCTTAACTGTTTAAATATATAAATTAATTTTCGTAGTCGGGTACTTAGGCTTGAAACGTGGTGCTTCCAGTTTAGACTGTCATCGACTATAATGCCCAAGTATTTGATCACACTTGATCTTACCAAGACATCACAGTGACACTGAGTATTCCCGCGTGGATTTCGGTTGCATGGGAAAACATGAATTTTTATTGTAAAAGTCGTGTCCGGGCGAGAGATATTAGACTTCGTGAAACATAAATATTTTGTTTTCGATGTGTTCAACGATAGTAGGTTGTCCTCAAGCCAACTTGTGATGATCGCTAGACCGCTTTCTGTTAACGCACGCACGTGCTCCCATGTTTGACCATGGAACAAGACGACTGTGTCGTCTGCGAACATAATGGTTTCAGCGTTGGGAATGGCAATCTCCGCAAGACTATTTATGTATGTCAGGAAGAGAGCCGGTCCGGTTGTACTTCCCTGCGGAATACCAAAAGTGCAAGTTGCAGCATCACTTAAGTGATTATCTACCCTCACACGCTGCTCTCTTCCTGCCAGATAGTCCTGGAACCATTGGAGGACGTGTCCCCTAATACCCATATTGCATAGCTTTGATAGAAGAATAGGAATCGATACAGTATCAAAAGCTTTCTTTAGATCGAGAAAGACACCGATAACTTTCTCTCCTGCATCTACATGCTGCGTAATTAATGACGTTAGTTTCAGTAGGGCATCGTTTGTAGACATTCCTTTTCGGAACCCAAATTGGCGATATGTTAATAACTTGTTCTTTTCCAAGTAGGTGACGAGTTTTTTTGTAACTAATTTCTCCAAAATCTTTGATAGACATGAGAGCAGCGCGATAGGTCTATAATTTGAGGGGATTTGCTTGTCGTCAGCCTTGTAAATGGGAGAAACAATTGCAGTTTTGAAAATTTTAGGAAAAGAGCCGAGTCCCAAGCTTAGATTGCAGAGGTGGCTGATGGGTTCTGACAAAACGTTTGTGGCTACTTTAATTAACCTACTAGAGATATTATCAGGGCCAGGTGCACTATTTGTCTTGAGAGATGCAATAATGCTTCCTATTTCTAAAGCGTCGGTAGGCGTAAAGGACATAGTAGTTGGTGCTGCGTTTGTTACTGATGTTCTGGCTAATTCGGCTTCGGTCTTATTTAGTTTGCAGAGAGTGGCATCGGCTAGCTCACTTCCAATTGTAGTGAAAAACGTGTTAACTTTATTTAACGACATAATTGGTGTGCTGTCAATATACAACAATTCTTTGGGTACGTCTTTATTTTTTTTCATATTACATATATCCTTTATGATACTCCAGGTTTTTTTAAGATTATTATTATTTATTTCTAGTTCCGCACGGTAGTATTGTGATTTTAAAGATTTAATAATTTTATTACATGAATTCCTATACTTAATATATGTTTGGCGCAGTTGCTCGTTATTGGGTTGCTTCCTTGATGTTTGATGTAGTTTATCCCTCTTACGTATACATCGAACAACACCCACAGTAATCCATGGCTTCAGTGGGGCTTTTCTATTAGATTTTGATGAAATACTAGTGCAACTATTCGTGATATCCTGGATCGTCTTCACCAAACATTCCGCGGCAAGGTTAACATCATCTAGCATATAAAAGTCAGACCAGTCCACTTCCTTAAGCTTTTGGTGTGCGGTATTATAGTCTAGTTTCATATTTATAGACGTAGGTTTACTTTTAGATATCCCTGCATGCTTGACACACAATAAAATAGGACTATGGTCTGTTAGCTCTGGAAAGATTATTGTTTGCCATCGTTTCTTTGATCTTACCATAAAATGGTCTAGACAGGTATTTATTCTAGTTGGGTGTAAAATGCCCTGTTGTAGACCATGCGATGCCATAATACATAAATAGTCATTCGCATAACTGTTAACTGTATCTCCCGATAGCGTGTTAATATTGATATCTCCAGTGAAAATGACGTCCCTGTTACGAATCTTTTTAAGAATCTCATCAATTGATGTTAGGTAAGGTTGGGGATTTTTATAACTAGGAGGACGATAAGAACAAATTATACTTTGTCGGTCCGTGTCTAATTGCAAACAATTACCCTCCACTATGTTTGGTTCAAAGGCAACGATACCGATTTCTGTTCGAACATATGCTACTATACCGTCATTTTGGTTTAAGTGGTTGTTAGTGTAATACACGTTATAGTTATTTATATTGGGAGGTGCGACTCCCTTTTTTGTCCAACACTCAGTTAACACGATGATGTCTATCGGTATGTTGATGGTCACTATAAAAGAAAGTAGTAAATCAAAGTTGCAGTATATACTGCGAATGTTTAGACAAAGAATACAAAGGGAATCCGAATCAATGTTATTATTTAAAACAAGAGAACATTTAGACGAATCAGTGAGCTTCGTACAGTCAGCGTTACCCGTATTATCAAGGTCATTCGTTATAATCAAATTAGAGGTATTGAATTTTGAATTGAGAGAACCAGAGGTACCAAACATGTGACCGTTTGTTATAATGTTGATGTTGCAGAGCTAACAGAGCTAACAGTACTAATGTGAATTTTATTTGATAATAAGGACTGAGATATTTAAAAAGTTTACATTTAGACTTAGCATTGTATGCAGATATGTGCGTGTTACTAGTCAGTGACATTTGTATGTTTGTGCTTTGAGTGTAGTGTAAGTGTGAGCAATCAGTTGCGCCACAGTAAGTTACAGATTTGATACAGTTCAGGCGCTGTTGACAAACCGTTTTGATTGTAAACATGGGAGGTAAACATAAAATAAAAAATAAAAAAGTTATAAGTATGTAGGATAAAATAAAACTTTGCATGCAGTACTTAAGATTAACGTTTCCAGAGGATAGTCATTGTTCTTTAAGGCTTTTGAGATCTGCTTCGCTATCAACTCGTATCTGTTGCTGCCCTTCAGCTTTACGTAGGAATATCCGTCCATGCGCCACCCAGCAGAACAAGTATTTATGTTCCTTGGCAAATTGTCGGCACAAATAAAAAAGCTTCCTTGCGTTTGCCGTTAGGGTTTCTGCTACATATATTGGAGTCTGCGGCCCTTTTATTTGCAAGTGGGTAGTGTTTAATTTGCTGTTCTTATTTTCGGTGTTAAACTTCTTCACGGCAGTGATAATACTTTCCTTTGCAAGTTTGCTGTTAAACTCGACGATAATTGGCTTATAACTGTCAGTTTTAGTGTTAACTCTGTAAATATCTCGGATTCCTGTTGTTTGAATGTCTACGCTGACCGCTTTCCCAATTTTTTGTACTGTATTGATCAGGTCTGTGGAGGTCTCTTTTTGTTCATTTTTGGGGATATTTCGTATCTCGATGGTTGAGCTTTTTATGCTTCTCTCCATAATTTCCAATTTATCTTCGAGTGATTGAATATATCGTTGTTGATCGCGTCGCTCGTTTTCAAGTTTAGATATGCTTGCAATAATGTCATCGAACTTGTCTGAGTTAAACTCAACTGATTTCTTCAGTTCACGATATTCTTCCCGTATTTCGCTTACGCTAGTAAGTATTTGGTCGATTTTATTATTCTGAGTGTCAGACCAAGTTTTCAACGTGTTCATTATATCGGTTTTGAAGGACTGCCATTCCTCCTTATATTCGTTGACGAATTTACGTTTTGGCGGGCGCATGCACACATTTTTGGAAAATTCACCGAGAACACACAACAAACTAAGTTATACCTCAAGTTATGTATAATTTTTCTATATAAACATTGCCTGCATGGGATTCATAGATTTTACGTGATTCGCGCACAAACAAACATATAAACAGACAAACAGACAAAAATTTCAAAAATGATGGAAATGGGTTCTGTTAGTTATCTTTTCACACGCTGGCTATTTCTTTTTTCAATTTCTTCAATGTACAAAAATGACTTCTCTACAGATTTATTATATGTAAGTATAGATATTATGGCTTACGTGAATATTCCTTGAAATGTATATCTGTAGGGATATCATCAGCGTATTTAATATTTGGCTTCGTAGAAAATCCAACTGTGTCTGGATCTGAATCTGCCGTGCAAAAAACATGTTACTCTACCAACCATATTTTGTAGTTTATTTAAGAAAATAATGAATCATTTGTACCTAATCGTAATTCTGCGCCAATTTTTTCGTGCAGCTTTTCCACCCTTTTCCAAGAAGCGCCAACTCCCAATACCTATTCCAAAACCAGTATTTATAAGTTTTTAATTCTCAATCTAGGGTCCTGCGAAGTACAAAATATCTTCATACACGGTTTCTCATACCTTTGTATGCCTTCCATCGCCACATGGCTGCGTACAATACTCAGCTTCGTTGACATACATCCACGCACTACCTGAAGTGAGCACGTCTCCAGACTTTGTAAGATATTGGGCCATCTTGACGTCCCACACCGGCTGACCAACTATTACGAAGCTAGACTGGGCTATTTTCTCATCGCCGATGATGGAAAATTGGGAGAGGCCGGCAGAGATCGCCACTTTCACTGTTTGAGAAAATTTTGTGTTACAATAGCTAGTCACTTCAAATATTTGATTTACTACATTACACCTCCCCTCTTCGTGGCCTGCCTAACTAAAACGGTAATTTATATAACCTTGTATTAAACATACCTAAATATACTGACAAAAGGCTACCAGTACTTTTAATTTGAATTTTTGTTGGTAAGAGCTCTGAATTTTCACTACTTTAGCTAACATACGTAATCTTGCCTTTATTCCTCAACTCAGTTCTTTATTCAACTATGTAGAAAGTCACTAACCCTTAAGAACTACGCCGATATCGGTAGTAAAGGTACCATAATTCTTCTGTATTATAAGGCCACAGTCAATAGCATTATGGACTATGTCTTGCATAGACAGCCTCGCTGTTTTCTTCCACATAGAGAGAAAGGCATCACCAGCAAACTTCAGCACGTCCCCGTTATGCGCTAATATTTCCTGAACCATCGCCCCAATGTAGGAGTTCAGGACTTTAGTTAGCCGCGAAGGTCCACCGTGACCACTGCTTGTGTATTTTTCACATAAATCCGTGAAACCTTTAAAACAGTAATTCCTGGACTTAGAGAATATGCCGTAAAGGTCATAAAATAATTAGTCCTAGATAAAAATGTTCTGGAATCACATTTTGGTTGTGTAGTACAATACCTGATTAAGTAGGATAACGTTAGGTTAAACCCTTAGGTTGCACTGCACACATAATACGGCATATATATTGCACCACAATGTCTTAGCAATAATTACCTAGTAAGCAGAGACTGTAAAGATCAGATATCAGAAGTCGCTTTTTTAACGTATTGGGATCATGTCATTGTAGTAAGCTAAATTCTCTGTGACTGAAACGTAACCCCAAGTTACATAAATTGGGAAAAGACCATTCAGAAGAAGCAGATATTTTCCACGCATAACTTACCAGATACATCGCAAAACATTAATGCAGTCTCATAATTCCTGATAGAATAATTGAAATGCTTGTATATAATTTCATCAGGGACCATTGAAGATATGATGCCCACTCGTTTCGCTTCAGTTATCGTACTCATACTTCCTCTAACGCTGTCCAATCTAAAAACATGTTAGTTTGTATTTCGGATCTTGCTGCATTTAAGAACTTGCGGAAATCGTGAATCAATTTTACTACTCTTTACGATACCTAGAAGCCTTGTTGATATAATTGAATATAAGTCGCAGAATTAATTATTAAACTACTATTTTTGTCATCCTTTAAAACTCATTTTTGTAATGCTCTGAAATAGGTACCTCGCTAACTGCAGCCAATTTAGTCTAGGTAGGGTACTAAGTATCTACCTACTGTATAACTATCGTACTTTATTTCTAATGGATGTTACGGAAACGCATGTTACATTTATACTACTTCTGTCCAACTTTCTTCAAGGGAACCATAGACAATTCCAAAGTAAATTGGCCCTGCCATACAAAATTATCATAAGGTGATAAGTGCAGAAGGTCCAAAATGTTTTTTGGCATAGACTTTACTTCTTGGTGAAAATTTAATATGTTGTTGTACCTACCTTAATATAAGTGAAAACCAAACATTGAAAAGAAGACGGTCTTTATCCTTCAGCAGCAGTGATGAGGCTCAAAATCTTCTACTTATATACTTGCACTAATACTAAGTATACTTACACGGCTTGTCTATATAAACTCTGTTTCCTATGGCGAACCCTCGGAGTCTCTATCTCAGAAGGTAGTGTGAGGAGCGAGTGTTGATGGTAAACCCGTTTCATGGCCATCAAGTATTCGTCATAGTTCGTGTCGCTTTTCCTGTCTTGCAAGGCTTTCCGAGCATTCAGCATAGACTTGCCAAAATTTCGAGCTATAAAAATACTTTTTATAAATGTTACCTAGCCCCTGATTGGGTGTCGGTTTTGCTATGCATCCAGGGGTATATAATTATGTTAATGTGATGCGGGAGTTTCACAAACATACAAATCACATGCACAAAGATTACCCAGACTCCAGACTGAAGCATTTGCTGATCACTCGAAGCACGTCGCGTACCGTGGTAATTAGCGTTAAAAGGTAGGTAATTAGTTCTTAGCTGCTTTAGGTACCTACCTACTACTTACCACTTTTGTCAGTTGTTAAAAACCGAGCGAGGGTCTTCATAGCATTGTACAGAATTGAAGTTGTGGTCACGGATGAGAGGGGAACCAGTGTTATAGAGATATGTAGGTATCTATCTATATAAGTTTTAGTTAATCTGAATTTTTGTCACCTTCAAATAATAAATAAATAAATGTGGACAACCACATACATTACTCCGAATTCAAAGTAAGTAGCTAAAGCACTGTGTTATCGAATCAGAGACAACGAAGGTACTTTTCTAGATTGACCTGTCAGGGGATCGAACCCGAAGTCCAATTTTAGGAAACCAGGTGTCCTCGCGATGTTTTCCTTCACCGTTTGTCAATGGTGTCTTAGAATAATTTATTAAGTACATGATATAACTTTGATAGTCACATTGGTACTTGCCTGGGTTCGAACCTGCAGGCATGTGAATACGAATCCGGTCATTGAACCACTAGGCCACAACGAATATGCTCTTAGGATGCGTACCTAGCTTAGAGTTCATTTTGCCCTAGATGATGTGTAAATAACTCATCATTTTAGGCCTTTTTATCTAATCTATAAGCCCGTCTTGTTTCGCGAAGGCCTCCTTTAACGTTTCTGCGTCCCGTGTTTTAAATTGACCTGTTGGTCTACTGGTTAGAGACCCTGCCTGCTAGGCCGGAGGTCGTGGGTTTGATTCCCACCCATGACAATTCTTTGTGTGATGAGCATGATCATTTGTTGTGTCTGGGTGTAATTTATCTGTTTTGTATGTAGTTAGAATTTATTAAACAAGTAGGTATGTTTATTAGTTGTCTGCCTAGTTTGGAATCAGATGATTGTGTGAAGTTGTCCCAAAATATTTATACTAACCTAATAAGTAAGTAGGTACTTACCTACTATGGAATCGCTGAACGTACTCTCATCTTGTTCATATTTCTTCTCTTCCGCCATGCTAGTTTTTTATACGTCTCCAATATGTAGTTTCAGAATAATATTATTCTTCACTCTCCGCAGTTGACAGAAAGTCCAATTTGAAGTTTATAGACTAGGACTAGATCATGAAGGTATAGATGAAAATTTTTCATCTATACCTTCATGGACTAGATCGGTAGTTTACTACTTATTTATATTCTAGCGTTTTCAGATTCTCATAAAAAAAGTTTTTAATCAATATTTTCAGTTCATTTTCCCCAAAGACATTGTACTCTACTAACAATACATTACAATGTCTTTGATTTTCCCCATCATAAGCCCATTGATACAACAAACTGGCAGACATACGGTGTCTGCCATGGCGTTTACAAAAATATATGAGATTTTCTGATATATTATATCAAATTAGTTTGTGACCCTCCCATGGTCAACGCGGTGGGAGACGTTACTAACAAAAGATAGTACAGGAATATTTATTGATCTGAGACCCGGTCAGTTGAAACCCGGTCCCGCGCGTTTTACCATTACTACTCCCTCGGCATTGCGTCGCCGGTAGTCACATACGACTTTGCCAAGCTATATATCTGAATATGTCCTTTATGTACAGTTTGCAATAACATTCACGGCAAGTCGAAATGATTTAGCCGCCGTAGAGCAGATGGTAGGTTGGTAGATACTTACCTACTCTCGTCACTTCTATTATTTTCTGCCCCACAGCTTAGGTACATGTGATAAAAACTAAAAGATTATAATAGCTACCAACTTTCCTCACAGTCAGAAGTAACAACACTATGCAACATATTACGGCCTCCAGGGCAGCCACTAACTTTTAATTATTGTCTTGAACTAAGATCAATCAACAAGGCAGGGCTGGGATCGGACCAGCTCCTGTATTCCAGCTTTCCAGATTAATTAAGGAGGCAACGTAAAACCTAGGTATTTTGAAGACTATTTGTGCAAGGGAAAATACTGTAGATCTGGGAGATAAATAAAAACAGGAGTGTAAGGAATTATTATTTATTGATAAACCGATAAAGCATCAAGTTATCCAATATAGGTATACCAACAACATTTGAAAGTTTTTACACTGCGCTGGCGAGAGGCGGTAGTGTTCTTCACTTCAGATCGAAGGTCAACCTTTGACCTAAAAATAAAGAAACAAAGCGGTACACACGTACAAGCGCTTTTGTTAGCACATAAATACTGCAAATGTATTGTAGAATTAGGTATTTAATAAGTTTGCTAGAAATTACTTCAGGGCATTCAAGTGCAAACGCAAAATCTTAGTGTAAACGGAAATTGGAAAAAAAATGGCGTCCGTACATTCGAAAAGACAATTCAAAAAAAAATAATATCCATGTAGGTATATTAGTTAGTAACATGATCAGACTTCTTCTATTCTGGTAGAGAAGTTTATTTCTAGCTGTTGTTGCCGTCTCCACTTCATGGATGTGTCGGTAAATCGAGGGAAAGTAGCCTGTCTTTTCGTATGATCTAAACCGTGAAAACGTAGATAACAGAGTTATATTTGCATTA
Source organism: Plusia festucae (assembly GCA_950381575.1). Taxonomy (NCBI): domain Eukaryota; kingdom Metazoa; phylum Arthropoda; class Insecta; order Lepidoptera; family Noctuidae; genus Plusia; species Plusia festucae. Next base: position 4,377,745 of record OX494447.1, read on the forward strand.
ATATTAATATGGATTTTCTAGGAATCTCCTTGATAAAACTCGTTACCTAAGTCGAAAATCCCAAATAGAAAAGCCCTCCAATCTGATAAAAAAATCATGTCAACTGTGATTGCTTGACCCATACTGATAAGATACTGATATTTAACGTTGACTCATCTGGTATTGTTTTTGTCTTTTTATGCTGTTATAAACCGGTTGTTTAGGTCCACTCGCAATAGTAGCGACATTTTTGTGCTAACGACAACATCATAATTATTTATACATAACTACCTACCCAATAGGTAGGTAGGTACCTTTATTGTACCATTTGTCCTAGGTACCGGTAAGTCATTGACCCAACTGAACTAACACAATGAGTAGGTAAGTACTTATGCCATATCTCTCGAGTATTACTGCAGTCAAATACCTCTGCGTGATTATGATAGGCCCCAGTAGAGCTGAAAATTGAAACTTATTCCGCTTTATCGTAAGTCTATATTTGCTTACCATTTCCAATACTTACGATGTTTACAGTAGGCGATCCTTCGGGACTGGCGTCATAATCAGTAAAACCTAATTGAGTTGGCTATTATTTCCTAAATATTACCAGATAATGTATTCACAACTATTGTATGACTTGTTAACTTGATAGTTCAAACTGTTATGCTATTCTTATTTAAATATTTATTTGATCCTGTATATTATATGCCAATGTTAGATTCGCATAACTGAGATCAGTTATGTTATTAACTCATTGCTTTTATTTTAGCCTTTCTATAATAAAATTAATACTGATTTGACTAGTAAATAACAATTATTTCATAATCAACTATAACAATTAGCACTATCTAGTTTAAAAACTCATGGCTTGGTATGGAAAATTAAATGAGCTGTGATAATATTGTGATGGGTAGGGTTAATTAAAAAAAACAATGATATAACACTGATGCAGCAAAAAAGATGATTGAATTGGTTGGTGATTTGCAGACTCCCAATAATGAACAGACTTAAAAAAAAAAGATAACTAATCAATCTAATAAATACTGACCTACACTTGTGATAAATTACTATGTTTTCACTGGAAATTATTTATATTTATCATACATACTATGATAAACGGGATTTAAATACTATAAAAAATTACTAACTATTTACAAACATACAAAACTGATAGAAACTTATTCCTTTGCTCAGCTGTCTTGCCTTGAGCACACACTCACACAATTTTCCTTTTGACCTAATGTAATAATAATTATTGACCTACTTTGCATATGAAGAATTACAGACTCTGAAGTTATGTTTAGTGAGTACTATTAAAATGACTAGGTCTAAGTTTAGGGTGCCACACTGAGCAGGAACAAAAGCTTTAAAAGCAGAAGGGATGTGTTCATGTCCACAAAATACTTACCCAATGTTGGAAAAACTATAATACCTAATGGTCACTATTTCTTTGGTACACTATTAATTTTAACTATAACTTTTTTTAACACAGCCAAGTCAGGCATCACAGTGGCTGACACTGTTATAATTTTGTCTTTTACTGACCACAACACAAACACAAGCTCCACTGAATCAATTTAGTTTGAAGTATTTTCACATGATTTTTGAACAGTGACTTAGTTCATTTGATTTTTTCACTCAAGTGATAATTTATCACTGAGGGCACATATTTGAACATTGAACATCACAAACCAGTCACTGGTGTAAACAACTGCACTTGCCTTTTCACAAACTCACAAGGTTTAAAAAAACTACATCATAAGATGAAATATTCTATTTGCAAGTTCACACACTTACACTACACATCACCTAACATACACTGAATAAGTATACACTATAACTTTTATCATAATAAATATACACTTAAAATGTTCAAAAAAAATAATTTGCTGTTATTCTAGCAAAACTATCTCATCTACATATTTGCAATAACAATTATTGCTGTCACTACAAGGCTAACACAGCACTTGCACAAGTTGTGTGAAACTTTCACAGAACTTAGTTTACAAACACCACACATCACTACACATCACAAGTATACATAATAAAGTTATTATATTTCTGAAGACAAGTTAACTTTGTAAAGAACTTAAGCTAGTTTATGTTAACCCAAAATGTGTACATCTAACTAACCAGTTCATGCTAGGCTGAACCACCCCTCACCACTACTATTACCAAATGGTCCTCCTTCAAACTCTCCTCTGTGAGGTTGTGACATGTTCGCTTCAACAGCTCAGTAGAAAAATCACAAGGAGGGAAGGAGTACAGTACACCTGTCGCCTCTGTCTCTTTGTTCAGCAGGGAAATAACACCCGCAGCTTCTTTCTGCTTCAAGTAGGACACCAAATTTCTCATTGGTCTAGTCTGAATACTGGCATCCTCATTTGTGATAGAGGCGGTTGACCCAGCTACACCCAGGAAAATGGCATGTGAGCTTGATGTAGCAATGCGCTTTTGAACATCATCTAATTTTGGTTGATCTAAACGCAGCCTCTGAGTAATTCTTAGTTGATTTTTACCATCTTCATCCTTCATGAGACTGTCTATTATTTCGGAATCTCCGTCAGTCAAGTGGAACTTAGTTGGGAATAAGGAGTTTTTCAGAATTAATGCACCATTCCAATTTGTGGTAGCTTTACGAACAACTTCAGGCAATGTCCTAGCAGACGCTAGCATGCCGCCACCACGACGGGGAGACCCGTCCGAGTCACTGTCTGGAGAGCGGCGGCGAGGTGTTCGAGATCGAGATCGATCGACACCCGGTTCACGTGATCCGGAGCGACGGGCTCGTCCTTCATACTCTGGATCAGTCTGAGTGCGCCTCCATTCGTCATCGCGATAATCACCTGAACCATGATACACTCCTCTATACATTCCTCGCCCTCGACCACGGTGTCCACCTCTGCCTCTGTAGCCAGGTGTCCCATAAGCGTACCCTTCCTCCCAACCCTCATAACCTTCGTATCCCTCTACAGGTCTGCCATCTTCACCAACAGGCGGAGCATAAGGCTTAGGTCTGTATGGACCCCCAGTGCCAACATCGGCGAAATCGATTCGGAGACGTCTTTCAGCTCCACCAAGAGGAAATCCTCTCATTTCTTTAACAGCAGCTTGAGCTGCATCAATCGAGTCATACAAAATGTATGCATGAGGTTCCCCTTTGGCATATTCAATTTTTTTGATAGCCCCAAACCTATCAAATTCACGCTCCAACTGGGCTACGGATGTCCAAGGACCTAAACCACCAACCCAGACACGGGTAGTTGGTGTAGCCTTACCATAACCTATCTTACACTGAAATTTGCCAATGTATTGACCAGAAAGTTCAACTTTAGCCCTGTGGGCCATATCCAAAGTTTGATAACGAACAAATGCAAATGCATTGCCTGTGCCTGGTGGGGGGCGTTTTATATCAATATCTTCTACGATCCCATAGCGGCCAAAGATACGGCGGAGCTCTTCATCTGATATGTTGATCTCTAAGTTTCCAGCGAAGAGAGTCCTTGTAGCTAAAGGATCATCTTCTGGCTGAACATGGTGCAAATAGTTGGGGAACTTGTCTTTCTTGTTTTCAATCTTTTCAAATGGTGGATGATGGGGACGAGGCATATATGGACGGGGCATGTAATGAGGGTGTGGTGGATGATGCATTGGTGGCCTGTGGTGCATTGGAGGACCATGTGGGCCTGCCATAGGATATTCATGCATGGGAGGACGAAAATCTCTGTGGTGAGGTGGCACTGTTGGAGGGATTCCATAGGCTCTATCATCAGGTGGGGGCCGACGTCGCTCCGGTACTGGGGACCAGGCGTAAGAGTAAGGCCGTTCGTAATCAGGTGGTGAGATGCTTCTTGGTCTATTTCTATACTCTGCACGAACAGGCTCATACACAGGGTCAACAATAGCTACTTTGTCATACAATATTATCCTAGGCTTAGCATGTTTAGCGTCCCTGGCGTCTTCTGCACTCCGGAAGCAAACATAAGCCACCCGTTCGTCCAATTCATGTGAAATCTTAATGCTAAAGTCGCCGAATTTCTTATACTCCCTGTACAGAGTATCCTTCACAATTTCATCAGAAGCTTTCGGGTGCAAAGCACTTACGCAGAGAACTTTGTAATAAGGACGAGCTGAGTCCTCTCTGACGTCACGTGATCGAACATAATCATCACGATGAGGCGACACGTATCGCCCTCGGGGGCTTGGCGATCGCACCCGCCGGCGTACCCGCTCGGGGGTGACCCGCTCATCAGAGCTGTCATCGTACCTGCCTATACTACTGCGGGTTCTTTTAGATCGCGGCATACTATCTCTTGACGAACTCCTCTTCATGTTACGAATTTTCACCGTTATTCGATCTCTATCTCTATCGCTACGCGGTAATCCAATCATGAAAGCTCAGTTCGACGAACCACTATCTGAAATGCACAACATTACACGTCACTTCAAAATGTCGCTTTGTTCCAGAAGTTAATCACCACAACGCACAATAATGTTTTAGTCTTACCACAACGAAATTAGCGACTCTAGTCACTCAGATCACTGAAAACTCCACTCTGCACAAGATAATAAAAATGTCACGAATTGTAGACGATCACAAAACGTATAATTCATAGAAACTTCAAGGGCTGAGTCACTCACGCATCGGCTTGGGAAAATTTGATTCAATATGGCTGCCACAGATTCCGTTCGGCCATCCGCTTACTCGCACTCGGCGGCCGGCGCGCCTCCGCCCCTTTCTTCTTAGTTCAGTCACAAATCACACTGACCAATCACACTGCATGCATATTCCAATATCATTCGTTTCGTTCTCCCCGTTCTCACAGTTCTACCAACCGTTCCAACCGTTGAACTGTAAAATTCGTTTAGAAATTTTAATATGAAAGAATGAATTTTACAAATTGAAACGTAAAAAAATCGTAAGAATACTGTATAACGTAACATTTAATGTTTAAATTGCTAAAAAAATGAGACTATGGCTGTAAATTAACTATTATTATGCTGGGGCTACATTAGCGGGCCGATAATAAATAATAATTTATTTATTTAAAGCTCTTATACTATCATTACAGGTTTAGAAATCTAACGGCCCGTTCACGACCTTGCCGCTGTGAGCGGCAGCTAAGCGCGGGGCGGCGAGCGGTAAGATCAAAAGTATGAAAATGTTTGAAGCACGCCACGAGACGCCGCTCATAGCGAAAACGCGCGCGGTTTTATCCGAGCGAATCGCTACGGCGGCGCGCGGTGCGGTGAGCGGCAGGAACAAAAGTACAAGCGAATGAGTGCGACGCCACGAAACAGAGCGGCGTGGACAGCGGTGTAGAAGTGGACGTACTCAGAGGCGTAATTAAAAACAAAAAAATAGACAATTTTGTGGCGGTTATGGATACCGAGGCATTTATTACAGACATTTTTAATCGACTGCCTATATTGATGTCAAAACATCCCCAACAAAAATATAAAAATATCTTATAAGGAGGTTGTGGGAAGAAATTAAACAATGTTTTAATTTTTATATCTCTCATATTAATTATTATATCTCTATTTAATGTTTATATCTCTCATATCAAGAATGTCTTGTTTTAAAAATGTACTGCTTTCTAAACATAGAAGGGATAATTTTGATAACGCCATGATTTTGAGCACGATTTGACTACCTAAATACGTCCACCGCGGCCGCTACAACCTGTATAATCTATGGCTACCGCTACTGAGGTACGTGGCGTGCATTTCGCACCGCTCACCGACGCCGCACCGCCCGCCGCGCCGCGCGCCGCTTAGATCGAAGTCGTGAACGGGCCGTAAATGCGATAACAAACATAATTATGTATCGAGCTTGCGCCGTAAAACTTCGTGTATGGGCGATACGTTATATTCTTGTCTAGATTAGGCGGGCAAAAATTAATCGTGCTGGATTGTGGCAATGGCAGCCCAATTAGTCTGGTGTATTGCATTATCTATAATCGCGAGGAGCTGGTGCCGTCGGCACACAACAAGGCCAACAGAGTTTTAATTCTAACCCACTTATTATGTCAAAAATGTTTTTTTTTAGTTCGGGAGCCGGCACTACACTTAAGTAAGTGTGGCCAACCAAGCGATCGCAACTAATCACTAACGACATTTTACAGAATACTGCGCGTTGCAGTGATCTACCCAGCCACACTTATCGCGTTAACATGAATTTTCGCCGTAGCCCGCTAATGTAGCCCCAGCATTAGATGTGCTCCAGACATTTCAATTTGTAATCAATTTGTGATACAGTTGTAACCATAGTTGTAACATGGTTGTAACATGGTTGTAACCATGGTTGTAACTATATCTTACCTAACTCAAAGACATTGTACTCGTACTCCTTTAATCTGTGTTTGCTGTCACCATTCAGGGTGTCAAAGGTGTCAGTGTCAGGTAAGCCGTCACGTCAGTGTCAGTGTATGTTGATTGAACTTTGAAGTTGACGAGCTATCAAAATAATACAAAACGTTCATCGTTGCTATTTCAATTTAATACAGCTGCAGGTTACGAAAATAATTGCAATCGTTATTATTAAGTACAGTTTTTGTATATACGGCCTGACGTTTCACTTACTGGTGATGATTTACCAATATAAGGAAAAAATATTACCATAATAGTGTATTGCGAAGTAAATAAAGATCATCAAATACAAAATTGTAATACAGTTCAAGGTACATTATTACATTATGTTGTATCAGTTGTATGCATGCCCCATGTAAAGTCTTAAAATATAATCCAGGCAATAATTTAGTATCTTACTGATATAAGAAATAAAATTCATAAGATAATGAAATATTACGAATACTTACAGCTGATTAGATTATTATAGTAGTTTGAGACTACAATTCAACAAGATGGACATCATAATACAAGTTAATAACCAATCTAATGGAAGAGATAAATTAGCAAGGTTAGTAATTAAAATTATTTTGTTTCTTATTTTTCATGTCATCAAACATGTAACATGACCTGCAAAGTGCAAGCTAATACATTTTGTGCTAGAATCTTAACATTCGGTTACGGAATATGTTAAATGTGCTGTCATATTCTTTACAGACTTGTACAATATACAAGCAGGATAATTTGGCATCAGTTGGAATTGAGAAATGCAAATAAATATTCAGTAGACAGAGTAAAAAATTTGGAACTTACATTCAGCTCTTTCAGGAAAAGTAAGTAGCAATAAAATCCATTTATCTATACTAAAATTATAAATGGGAAAGTAAATTTTGTCTGTACTGTCTGTATTGATATTGACACTTGCAGAGCAGCTGGCAACAGCTAGTAATGTCTTCAATAACCTATCTAGTTTCATTACAACTATTTATACAATAGACAAACCTATTTCATTATGGATATGGAAAGGGGCCTATGCCCAGCTGTGGTACATTTATGGGCCAGTATTATTATTATCATTTATTCTTATTTTACAGTTCTGAGACTTGGAAGATGTATAGATATTTGTTATACTGCATTGAACAGCATGCATATTGAAGATCCAATATTAAGAGTAACACTTACTATCAGTAAATTGGCAAATGCATTGTTTCTGTATGCAGACCACATAGTTTGGCTAACAAAAAGTGGGTTTTTGAAAACAGACTCGGAGAAATGGAACAAAACAGCAAATAAATTCTGGCTTCTTTCAATAATTGCTAATTTAGCCAGAGACTTCTATGAAATTTTGCAGTTAATGGATCTGCATAATACAAAATTTTTGAAGCCCTCAATATTATTAAATACTTCAATAAAAAATTATGATTGGAACGCTGGAATGAAGTATGTGTGTATGCTGATGAGTTGCCATAAGGATGTATTTATAGATACATTGAAGAATTCTTGTGACATATTTATTCCATTGACAGCTTTAGGTTTCACAAAGTTAAGTCCCAGTACTGTTGGTGCCTTAGGAGCATTGTCTTCAGCAGCCGCATTAGTCACCGTAATAAAACCGATTACTAAATTGGTACCTGCGTGAAGCAATATTGAAGTATTGTTAATGGTGCTGGGCTAATATAAATTGGGATACATTTAAAGATGTAACTTTAATGTATAAGTACCTGGATCACCGAGCTTTGCTCGTTTTTTTTTTGTAGTTTGTTTTTTAGAAATTACATTTAAATACGAATTACATACTGATGAAATGAGGAAGTAAGAATAATATTTTTCGATCTTACCGACATAACTAATACTAATTTAATTACAGCTTATCAATAAATCATAAATAACATTAAAATTAAGAAAATATATTATTACTCGCCAACATGTCAGGAAGAGTAATTTTTTCAAGTTATGTTTAAGTTGATTACAGAAAACACGGATAAAACGTCATTTTCTGAAAATGAATCCTAGATCGATTTAACGCCCCCGAAACCCCCTGTAGGTATACTCAATTTCATGAAAATCGTTGGAACCGTTTCCGAGATTGAGATTATATATATATCGCAGCGTCATATTATTCACGATAGAGGTTAAGTTATTCACAAATAACATTATAATTAAAAAAATATTACCTAGTCTTGCCATAAATACTATTTCAAAGAAAAAAAATGTTTTCGATTGCAAATAACATAACATAACATAAAATATTACTTTTACAGTATGTTAGTAGGTACATAAATATAAAACAATTCAGATTTCTTCGAATTCTTTCCCTTACTGCTTTAACCACCTTTTTGGTACGAATACTACGTTGACGGCCTGATCTTTTTTGCTGTCAGAAACAGAGGAGGTCTCATTGTACAAAAGCCTAATATTGTACAATGTATTGGCGCCAATATGAACAATCACATAAAATTGACAGATTCTAAATTCAAATGTATTATTTTGTTTATTTTGAATTGTAACAGTATTGATGGCCGTATATACAAGAATTGCTCGTTTAAAGATTTTTAGATTACTGAAAACAGGGATAAAACGACATTTTCTGAAAATGAATCATAGCTAGATCGATTTAACACCCCCGAAACCCCCCGCATACTGAATTTCATGAAAATCGTTGGAGCCGTTTCCGAGATTCAGATTATATATATATATATATACATACAAGAATTGCTCGTTTAAAGATATAAGATATAGTTTAGTATTAAGTGTTTTGTAATTAAATATTCCTTTTTTTCTTATTTTTCTGGTACATTTAAAACATTATTTAATTCAGACTTGTTGTGTAGATATCACAAAACACGTTTACCGCGTTTATCTCGAAACCGCCAATTTGCAAGTACTGCATTTACAATTATCAGGGCAGTGCGTAGACCGAGCTTTATGACCCAGTCCTGCCGGAAGGCATTCTTGGTTATTGAACATGGTGTTGTTTATTACTGTCTTCACTACCTACTCAATAATGGTATCTTGATACCCTTGTGCCGATGTTTTGATACCTTTTTCACAAAAGTATGGCTCAGTCACTCCTTCATAGCTAATAGCCCACCAAACCATCACTCAAGTTGGATAATGCCCACGTTGCACTTGGTCGACTAATTGGGAAACTTTCTTAGAGCTGTGAGCATAAATGCGGTCATCTTGTTGTTAAAAAGTGGCTCAATTGTAAAAAAAATCTCATCCGTAAACAAAATTTTTCTGTGACCTCCTTTTGCGTACCGCTTCAGTAGTTGTTTCGATTTTACCACCATATTCTTTTTTAAATTATCAGTTAAGAAATGACCAGTACGTCTTTTATAGGCGGCAAGTCCCAAGTCATCTTTTAAAATACGCGACATGGTTCTAGGTGCTATCTTCATCTCCCGATGTAAAATCTTTTGCTTTCGTACAGGATTTCTTAGAATTCTATCACTTACTGCTTTGACCACCTTTTTCGTACGAAAACTACGTGGACGGTCTGATCTTTTGCCGTCACAAACAGAGGAGGTCTCATTGTACCTATTAATAGCCCGGAACACAAACATTTTACTAATAGATACCAAGCGAATGAAGAGTTAAAAAATTGCATTTGGCTCCAGTAATGCAATCACAGCGATTCGGTTCTCTTTATCACCCCACTCCATTTTAAAATTGCAAAATATTGTACAATGTATTGGCGCCAAAATGAGAAACACAATGAACAATCATATAAAAATGACAGATTCCAAATTCAAATGTAATATTTTGTTTATTTTGAATTGTAACAGTATGGATGGCCGTATATACAAGAATTGCTCGTTTAAAGATTTTAGATTACTGAAAACAGGGATAAAACGACATTTTCTAAAAATGAATCCTAGCTAGATCGATTTAACCCCTCCGAAACTCCCCTCATACAAAATTTTATGAAAATCGTTGGAGCCGTTTCCGAGATTCAGATTATATATATATATATACAAGAATTGCTCGTTTAAAGATATAAGATAAGGATTATCCTTGGGAAACAAATTCAGTGAATTCAGGATATAAATAGAGGTGCAAACTATTATGTACGCTAAGTTTACAATACAACACTACTTCTCTTCTGGTTGAATGGTGACAAAATCCATACATACATTAAATCTAAAGAGTTTGTTTGAATACTCTAAACTCGGTTACTATCAATCAGATTTTAAATAAAAATCTTTACCAATCTAGTGAAAGCTTTTAAGAACATGTTATGGGGGAGCGAAGAGAGTGTATGAACATGTAGCAAAATTTTGTATAAACGCAAAAGGTTACATTCATTGTATATTTGTGTATAACTGTAAGATAATGTGTGTCTGTGAAATTTATTGTAAGACACAGACAGAATATCCAGATAAATACTGCCGTATTTAAGTAACCAAATCTAACAGGCATTTATTTCGTAAGGGTCACTTTAATACTACAGCAAAAATGAAGAGATAATCTGTTAACAGCAAAGTTACCCTTAATTCAAAAATGTAATTCACGTAAGGAATAAATAAAGACGCGAGCGTCCTTAATCACGAATGCTAGGATATCGAGCGCATTCTACGGAATCATCTTAATAGAAAAAAAGCATTATGTTGTTGAGTTAAGGTTGTATTTAGATTAACGATTCGACTCTGCTGCAGTATTATTTGAACCTAATAATAGTGTCGTCATGTTATGGTAATCATAGTCTCAAGAATATTTTATATAATATTAATTACTTAGTGTTTGTATCAAACTACTCAGTACCCTCTAAGACTTACATTTTGTATGTAGGTAAGTGGTTCATTGTTAATTATGAAATGTTTATGGTTTTATGAGTTAATTAATAAAAATTGCAACCAGACTTCTCTTACAACCATTTTGATTCATACATACCTACCAGTCTACCAGTATAATTTTTCAAAGAAATTAGGTTTATCGCAATATCTATGAATGGTCCTACAACTGTTTGCATTGTCTTATCCACCATTTCAAAGGACAAGTTATCTTAAAGAAGAGAGAGAATTTATCGATAAGCCATCGCCCACCGCGATTTGATTGAGCGAGCAGCCACGTAAGGCAGCTGCGCAAGGCATTTCCTCGGTCGGTAAGGATGTGCCTCGGCTGAGGCAAACGCGGGCGTTGCTTCGCCCGAGCATGCCGCGGCCCGAACCGAACGAACCAAACATTGTCATTTGTCGGTTTTTGTCAATGCTCCAAAGCGCCATCGGCCATGGTACGTTTGCGAAGCGCGCTCTAGAGTGTTTTGCCTAGCTTCTTCGACGAACGAAGTAGGTAATCATTTGTTTCAGATAAAAATCATTATTACAATTATATGGCGAATGCAGACTATTTAGGGATGCACAATGTTTTGAGAGGATTAAAACCCAGTTTATGTTTCTGGGTAACAAACTGGGTAATAAACATTCCAACTAATGTAAAGGTATTGGTGACGATGGTGGAGGAGTTCTCTGAACGTACGGACTCTGACGATTCCAAGCAAAGCTATCCCTATAAGCCGCGTTAGGCACGCGCAGAATCTGTCCGACTACACCTTAAACTGAGCGAAACTCTGTTTTTCGATCTTCAGTAATTAAATGACGATAGATGCTTTATGGCTCTAGAAAACAGCATGCAGGCATCATCATGTAAGTATTAACATCTACTGCAACTTGTAAAGTCCTGGAAATACTTGGACAAACAATTTAGTACTAGTTTTGACAAGCGGAAGAAAATTTATAACATTTTTCCCAGTCCTTTATAATTTTATTATATTGTATGTGAAATACGGGTAAATTGCGTTGCTTATTTTGATACGAGCTAGGGTAAGAATCATCATTCTACTGGCAACTCAGATCAAGTTCTTCATCTGAGACTGGCAATGATTTGGATTTTACATTGACTTTACACTTGACAGTTATTACCACAAAGGGTATTTTGTCAACTGATGTCTTCAACTTCACAAATTCATTCAAAAGATTTTCTCGAATAAGATAGTTTTTCGATTTGTTTAATTAATAACTCATTACAATGGCGCGTAATGTTGTTGAAACTGCACGAAAGTTTCTATTATTAGGTCAATGTGTGCCTACAGTGAAACAAAACGCTGCTAAAATTAGAGTGAAGAGGTTAGAATTGGACGAAAATTTACTAATGGTTTGTTTAGTTTATTATTTTACCAGTGGAGTGATCTTATTTACGCAGAGCTGACACCCCTTTCTAGATTCCAACTAGCCTTACCTGCTATATCCTTTTATTTACATAAGTTGTTAAAATGCTATCATTGTTAGGCTAAAGCAACTACTACATAATAAATTCTTTCATTTCAGTACTTCAGAAAAGATGAATTTTATTACTGCCACGATCCCCAAAAAGTTTGCAAGACTGGAGATATTGTTCTAATCCAGTCACTGCCCCAAAAACTAACAAAGTTAATCACACATGAAGTGAAAGAAGTTGTTTATCCCTTCGGTGATATCACTGATCCTATAACTGGGAAAAAGGTGGCTAAAGAAAGGTACAGAGATGATATGGACAGGCAAGCAGAGCTTTATGGAAAATTAGATTCTACCTTTGACTATGATAAAGCACCAAGCAGAGGCTGGCAAGACGGAAAGAAAGATTTCACATCCAAACCTACTTACACCAAGTTCCATGTGTTTGATGAAAATGATCCTTATGCCATTTAGAAGAATTATGTTATTAGTGTAAATATTAGAAATAAAGTACCTATGTAGTGTTTATTGGATTTTTTATTGTTTCCCTGACAAGATTAATTAACAAGTTACATATATCTATCCCTCTATTTATCATGTTGCCCATGTCTATGTTATTCTTACTAGGTTAGTCCATTCAGAACTCATCATTCATACATATTAAATATTTTATTTCAACAGAGACATAATTCTAGTGAACTGAAATATATATTGCCTTAAGTTACTGGAACAATAACAGATAATACATAAACTGGACAGAATTTTTTAGTGCCAGTGAGGAAAAGTACTGTAAATACCAGAGGTGATTGATACCATAAAAGTACAAGTGGATTTTTATTTTTTCCAAAAGGCCGAAGACTTTAAAATCTATAAGTGGAGTCCATTTCTTAGAATGATTGTTATACTATCACCAGTGTTCAGAGTACAAGTCCCAGAGGAACCAACATTGTCCATCATCAAGTTTCAGAATAAAAGTTCAGAACAGACACTTTTCAGCTCCATTAAGATAAATATTATCTACCTCATTGATATCCTGTGATAGAAAAAGAAAAAAAAACCATACTAAAGAAAAGAGCATTTATTTTAAGCCATAGGCTCCATAATTTGTTAAGATTGCTTGTATTGGTGAACATCAGTCCTGCGCCAGCAGTTCCTTCTCGAGTGCCGCTCCCATGAGGTTCCATGAACTATCGTCATCATCTGGCGGTTCTTCATCTGATGGTGGTGATGACGTCCTCGGTCTCTTCCGTGGTCGGGGTTCATCGTCTATAAAAAAATACAAATGTTACTTTTGTAACAAAATAAGTGAAGACACTCCCCCTCTATGTTTCAACTTATACTCGCTAAAAGATTATTTTAAAACTATATAGATTGATTATGTTACTATAAGGATACAAGATTAAAACTATCGATACTGACCCATTTCCGAATCGTTTGTTGCCTCTGCATCTTGCGAATCTTGTAACCTGTGAACCCAAATAAAAATGATTTCAAATAAGTTTCATTTAATTGTAGCATCATTTGAAAATATGGTGTGTAACTTCCATAATTTACAGTAATAATACTAGTCATAGTTTCAGTGATTTTTTGTAATCTTACGAGCCCTAATCAAACCAACATCTACCAAACCAGCATCTCAATTGCTCTTTGATAACCTCTAATAAGTTATCTGCTTCTATTGTATTGTATTGTATTTGAATAAGTAACTTACCTTTCTTGTAAGCTGTCCTGCATACTGTTTTCAGCACTGACAGATATTAGTCTATCCTCAGGAGGGTTCTCCTCATCATCTAGGTCATCATCACCTGGTTTCTCATCATCTGAAGAACTTTCGTCAGATTCATTGAATATATCTTCCACCTGTAAAGTTAAATATTGATAGTTAACATCACAGTCATGTAGATACTTGTTTGATAAAAAACTGAAAATTTCGTATTTATTGATTATTGATTTCAATGATTGCCACAAATTAACTGATAAGGATATCATGGCTTCCAACAAGTTACCTTAAAAACTGAGTTCAACGAACTAAGTTCTTCATAATGAAGTTTTTTTAAACGTCGAGTCGTATTTGCGTTCATATTTCGGGCTTTTGTGGCAATGATACAATCGAAAAGATCTTTGATGCTTTGTTATAATGTAGTAAAGGTATACCTCTCTATCCATATCGGCGATATCATCGCTCGAGAAGGAGAGCAGTGGGTTGATGGTGTCCATGAACCTGCCGGAGGGCGTGCGACGGCGCAGCGCGGCGGCTGGCGCGGGCGGCGGCGAGCTGCAGTGTGCTGGTGGCCGCCGCGAGCTGCTCTGTGGACACGGAACTTGCTTGCTCATGTACACATCTGTGTTAACACTACGTAACAAAGGCGCTGTTCCACTGCACCGACTGACACGTTTTGCATGAAAACAAACAACGCTAACAAGCAGACTCATGCAATCAACGTGATGAGGCCTTCGTTCGGTTTACGCTGCAGTGCCTTAATATTATTATTATATTTTCATACCCGGCCACCTGATCGCAAATTAGCCACACCCTTCATCATGGCAACCAGACAGCTGATAAACATACTTATATATAATGTATAATTCTAATATGTTAAATGAATTACGCCCAGACCGACACAGAACCAGTGATTATGCTCATCACATACAGGTGTGTCCTGGGTGGGAAACAAAGAGATAGTTGTAGTTTGATATTAAACCTATCAGCAATTTCCTTCAAAGAGGAATCCAGCATATTATAATGCTACAATCTTCACATGTCAGTTTTATTATTATTAAATAATTAAGTTAAAAAACAACACAATTCTTTAGTACTGTACCTGTCCACCTCTTTGTAAAGGGTACAGCCTCTCGTCGACTCTTTCCCATCGCTCTGCGCACGTCCACAACCAATCCGGAGTTACTACTTGTAGTTTGTTCTGTTTGCCTTCACTTATACGCCTACTTGCATTTACTTTCGCCGTACCTGTAATCAGATTACAATTTAGTATTATAATATCGCTTATAGTCGCTTTATAATTATACTACTTTTAAAACAATAACGCCCAAGGATGCTATGCCGACATTTTTTTAATTTTTTCGTCCTTTTAAAGTTTGCAAGTAAATAGGAATTCGTCATCATAATCATATCAGCCACAAAAGACGAACAGTCTACTGATGAACATGGGCTTCCCCCAACAATAATTTCCAGATTAGCCGGTTGGAAATGACCTGCATACAGCGGCTCCCTGCGGCCCTAATCAGGTTGTCTGTCCACCTTGTGGGCTTGCCGATACGTGGTCTCCATTCGAGAACTTTTATGCCCGCCGGATTCTTTGGCCGAAATTACTTATACATTATAAAGTTTATTTTATCTACTTTATCAAGGAAATACATACCTGCTCTCACAGCCACTAAATGTGTAGTTTTATCTGTATAATCTTGCGTGACCTCAGCTCCTAAGCTCCTCGCTACTTGGTAAGCCCTTGACGTCTCTAACCGCTGGTGCGTCGGTACTAAACCACTAAACACTAGACTAGTCCCAGCTAACACTTCACATTTCACTTCTGGTATTATTGTTTTTAGGTCAGGAATTTGATTCTTGCCCATTTTGTCGTAGTGTTCGTAGAAGTGCCTGTAAAATAAAGAAACAGTAAGTGGCAAAACCAACATGTCAAACACACTGAGTTACAACCATAATTTGTATCTAGATTAACCAGTAATTACAACCTTTTTGTATAGAAATCCTAACTAATATCTTAAAATCCCTGCACCCTGCGGTTTCAGCCGCGTAAGTATTCCCGTTCCCGAAAACTTATTTTTATTAGTCAATTTTCCATTTTTTTTTATATATTCTGCTATTATGGATGGAGACAAATCCAACAAATTAAGGACAATAAAAATCGGTTCACCTGTTCAGAGATAAAATTGTTTGGTGTATATAAGATGTAAGTGTTTATCACTAGCACTCTAAGTTTGAACTCCAACAGATCATGAGCTACGATTTCTTGTTAACAAACTCTGATAATGGCTTGCTAAACACAAATTATACATAGATTTTGTAAGAAACTGGTATAATACTTACTTATGTATTCTTTTAAGTATATCATCTAGATATATTAAGTAGTCATCAGGATCCTCTACTTCTATCTGTCCGTCTGACGTCTCCAGCCACCGCGGCTCGGCTGGGTCTTGCGCTATCCTCTCATCGCCCTCCTGATCAGCCTCCTCACTTTCCTTAGGATCCGTACTATTAGTTTTAACATCTTTAGACACTATTTTACCATTGCTACCTTCCTCCTTATTCTCTTTATTTTTTGATGCCTCTTTTTGTTCGGGTTCGGCGTCTAATGTCGGCATTTGGTTCACTTGAGCGCCATTTTTGCCGGTTGGTAATTTTTCTTTTGGTTTTTCGTCAACTGTAATGAAAAGAAAAATAATTTAGGAATAATTTATTGAGCTTTAAGTTACAGGCGTAGGTTAAATGAAGTGATTTCGTATTTTTTTTTTAATTATAATTACTTCCTTGTCGAGTGTCATTGGCTAGGTTTTTTAAGGTCAAGATCTTTTTTATTGTTTTTAATTCAGACTGATTGGTTTCATGTAAATACTTAAAATTATATCTTACTAGGAGGTGGTGCATTAATGTCTCCTGTAGACTGGAAGAAGGAGTAAGGCCTGACGTGAATCAGATTGGTTGCGTGCCGCCACACGTCTTCGCGGTCGTCTATTATACACACCATGTTATCACCGCAAGGAAACAATGCTCTGAAAATTGAAATTATGTATTAGATACTTATGTATGGGCAACTGAAAGCTTAACATTGAGGGAAGTATACTCATAATGTTCGAGAAAAGGCGTTATGCGTTTTTTTCCCCTTATCTTTTCAACTTATCTGGACCCCTTTGTTCAATATTTTGTATAAGTATTAAGTGTTACTGTAACTTTTATGTACAGAATAAAACTGTTTATGTTTACAACTTACTTCAAATTCGCCGCCTTTGTTCTTGCATCAAAACACTCATCTCTGGACAATATTCTATGGGAGAAGTACTTTTTTTCGGGATCAAGTAAGTCAGCAACGGCGTGCGCGTACTGCCGTGCTCCGAACGTACAAACATGAAGTTCGTAGTTCTTAGAGGCGTTTTCTAGAAACTCTTGTGTCCGCGGCCGAAGTCGCGTGTGACACCAGCGACCTGGACAGCCTGGGCCTCGGAGAAAGAAGTGAAGAACTCCCTGGAAGCCATTAATGAAAACGATTGTAAAATACTACATTAAAAATGCAGAAAAACTTGTAATACCTATTATAATTTCTAGCCTGCAATGTTCCACAGCTGGGCAAAGGCCTCCCCACTTGTCAGTTTCCAGAATATTTTTCTTCTAGAATAATATTATTTGTAGTAGTAATAGGCCACTGTTAATTTTTCATGTTTTATTTTAGTAAAGAAGTTGAGTATTCAAGTGTGAGTGAAGAAAATAGAGTTTATATAAATTCTTTTTTTACAAGGCACTAAACTAAGTAATATTTTAAATGAAAAACTGCATAAAAAGCTCATAACTAAATACTAAGATATATTTTAGAAGAATAATTATAAATGGGTACCTTTAAATTAGGTGGTATGTTATCATTAGTAGTGTGGACTAATGTTTGATCTAAATCCACAAGCAATACCAGCTTCCTGTCTTTCAGAAGACGGTCAGCATCTTCCCGACCAAGTTTCTGAGCCAGCTCCTCTGAAACCTGAAATTTTATAAGAAAAAACCATTAAAACACTAATCAAATATATTTTAAGTGCATATTATTTATTGCTGTGTAATGTAGCCCTCGTATCTGTCTATCTGTAAAAGCTTAATAACAGAAAGTCTTCATAAGGACAACTTACTGTATGGATTGTAAGTGAAGTTATAATAAATAAGATATTATAACTTGTATCAAATCCAAAACTACAATATTGAGAAATTATAAGTAAACATGGCTAGGTACTTAGCTATTTACAAATAAATTAAGCATATTATGAGTGTAAATATTTAAGAAGATAGGAAAAATATCAAAGAATTATGTATAGTTTGAGTAGTTCAATGTGGTAGGTATTTGGTATGAGATAAACACCAATCTTACAGAATTGTATACTTTTACATATATTAAGTACCAACCTATAATTAAATATGTTTAATTGAAGAAATACTGCCACAATCAGCATTTCCAAAACATGAATCGTGCTGCAGGACTGCTAGCATGATTTTACTGGTCTAATCAAGGCTTTTTAAAGTATACCTACTGGCAATATGCTATTTATGTCAACATCATTTTTGTTTACAATATTAGCTGTTTCTGTTGATTATGCATTTATATTTTTACATTTTCAATAAATATATCTAATATACCTTTAGTTCAGGTACCGAGTGTACCATAGGCACAACGGCGACGTCTCTGTTGGTGACCTCGTCGGTCCGCAAGTCGGCTCCGCATTCCGCACACATCTCCTTCATAACAGTAGGATGTCGACATTCTTCTAACTCTCCTATAGCTTGTCTGGAAAGATTAAGGAATAATAAGGAATTTAAATAGACTACTGAGCGATTTTACGAAAAAATTGTAAACACAAGTTTGTTGTTTACAAACAAGAAGAGATGATTGTAGTAATTTGGAAATGTTTTAAGTATCATGTATAGCAAGAGTTTAATATACAAAATAAGGTTCAATCTGAATCTGAATAAATCGATAAAAACTCGAAATAGTAGTTTAACTTTTATTTGTTTACGTTTTTAGGATTTTAGGTTATATGTAAGGCGGGAAGATTTTGCAGCAGTTGTATTTGCCGCGCAAACAATGCAACTGCACTATATTTTTACAGTAATCATATCGGTGAAATATTATTAAAAAAGTTGATGTTTATTGTGAATAACATTCTATAAAATAATTGTTAATTTTTTTTTAAGCGCATATAGTGTGACGTCACTTACCCAGGCTCTGCAATGTCTCCTTCCTTCACCTTGATCGATGAGATAGTACCAGCACGACCAGCTTTATATTTCTTTACTTCGGTACCTTGGCCCGATGAATCGTTGTATAAAAATAATATTTGTCCTTGGGACACAAAAACACCTTGTTTTACTTTCCACTTAACAACTTTTACGGGTTTTTCAGATGGAACAAAAATAGGCATAGTTTTGTCGGCCATCTTGAACGGATATGGCGCGTTATTTGTAGAATGGCGTTATTCTATTGGCCGATACTGTATAGTTTTGGCGGTTAACGTTTAGTAACCAATAAAATTTCGTGACGGCTAAAATCAATGCGCAAAAGGTTCTTGTTTCCGGAAATAGTGGCACTCATGGAAATGTCAAACTCTGAACGTTCCAATACCTGAAAATTAAAGTAATTTACTTAAAGCTAACATTCATTCAATTTCTAATCAATTTGCATTATACGCAGTAATTAAAATTGAATAATAATGAACTACAATCGTTCATATCAGTCAAAAACACTAAAATAAGTTTGAATCGACCCATAGGTATCAATATCTAGTTTCTGGGTAACACTTTTCAGGACAACTAGCAACAAAAAATAATAAACAAATCTCGAAATACTTACGGTTGAACTTATGAGATTATTTTACTTTATTTTTGAACTTGTAGATTTGCTTGGTCACATGACGTCGTACTTGTCAATCACGGTTGTCTATGTTTGGGTTGTACAATCTGTGTCTTAGCAGTTTTTGTTGTCCATGGAGCACAATTAAGAAACGTCAAAAAACAGCAACAATTTTCGTTGTGTGTACCTTCCCATGTAACGAGTTTTTGATAATTATTATTTTTCGTTTTGTTTGTTTGTTGTAGAATTTAATGTAAATAATAATTCTAAACATTTGCAATATGACTGAAGAAAATATAACAGTGAGCGATAATTCGGATTTAGAGGATGGCGGAAATCCCGAACTTCGCGGATACTTGAGTAAATGGACAAATTACATTCATGGTTGGCAGGACAGGTTTATTGTTTTGAAGGATTCCACTTTATCGTACTACAAGAGTGAACTGGAAAGTAATCTTGGATGCCGTGGTGCCTTATGCCTGAAAAAAGCCAAAGTCAAGGTGACTATGCATACTAGTTTTATTGACGAAGTCCAATAAAAAATTAATTTGTCCTTGTTGTGTCTGTCTTTTTTGTCGTTATTGTTTCTACATTGAAACAAACAGACTAAGCATGTGATCTTATACACAGATATTCGACCTTGATTGTTTATTATTTCAGCCTCACGAATTTGATGACTGCAGATTTGATGTATCTGTAAATGATTGTGTTTGGTACCTGAGGGCAGCAAGTCCGGAAGAGAAACAGCAATGGATTGATGTTTTGGAGTCTTTTAAAGTAAGTACAACATGCAACATTAGTGTTTAGTGGTGATTTTAAGAGTATTTTATAAACTCAATATTATTAAAACCAGGTATATCTAGAATGTACAATTCCTAAAAACTGTTTGTTTACACTTATACCCACATCAATAACATGACATCCTTTCACATTGTATACATTCTTTCTTAGTTTATAATACTTGAAGACACATTATAGAATATTAGGTATTCAATTAGCTGATCATGTTAATTACTACAATAATTACTTTAATCACCTTGAGCAACACTATAAATAAGTTTGACACATCTTAAGAGGTTTTAAGATGTGATAAAAAAAAATAAGAAAATATTTTAACTACATTATTTTTAATTATATGAGTCAAAGTACATGGTTTAATCATAACATTTAATCAGAGTACTTTATATGTTGTGGGAGAGTCTTGTTATCAAACATTCATTTGCCAATCACATAACTGAATGCCTACAACCAATACATTATTTTATATTACATTACTGTTTTTGCAATTACGAATGTTAATGATTTAAATGTTTCACATATTTTGACCAAATTCTTGTTAATTATTATCATCGCTGATAAGTTTTACCTTGACAGTATACATGAAATCCTTAATTTTATGATTTAAGATTATACACTATATCTTTATAGAATGTTGTTTTGTGATAAACTGTTATATACAGACACTCTTAAGCCAAAATACAGTCAGAAACAAAATTTGATGGAACACAATTTGAGATACAAAACAACTAAATGTAAATTTTCAACTGACTGTACTTTTTGCCGATATAGAATACAGAAACGGGGAGAATTGGCAGCAGAATTCTCCTAAAGAACAAATACGAAACTGTGGTCACCAAACACTTGCCTAGCAAGGTGACTAGGGCAACGACAAGCATGATTATGACTTAATACACAGCCTTTATAGACATAGTGTAGCCTTTATACCCCTAGTGTTTACAGCAACATGACCAAAATTTCCGTATTTATTTTACTCTTTAAACTCATCAGACAGGAGTAGGTATAAGTAAAACAAAAACACCCCGTATAAATATACAGAAGCTAGCATAAATTGAGTATCCTTGCAGACAAAATGAAACATTATGGCTGGTATTGTGAATATGACAATTGATTTACAGAGATAATATTATTATACAATAGTACCCAAGCTATTGTAGCTACTGCATTCTGAGAGCTTCCTGTAGGGTGATCTAACAAAGTATTCAATTCTTTCCCAAGTTTATTTGTTCCTAAATTAGTCATCATATATACTCAATAATGTAAGGTTTGTTATCAAATTCGCGGCAGGTTTACGATACTCGATATTATCAGCTGACTAATACAGATAAAAGATAAAGTATTATGCTATTGTCTTTCATAATTGATTGTTCTGTAAAAATGTATTACTAGTTGTCTACCCCAACTTCGTTCATGTTTTATATTTTATTGGGTTCTTTATTGTGCAAAATAATTGTCACAAATCAGGCTATCATATACATAGAGATCCATTTGTATATCCAGAGTTTAGCATGTTTGAACAAACAAAAAAACTTTGCTTTATTTTATTAGTATAGATAAGGGTATGATATATTTTTACTGTATTTACTGTACTTGGTTAAATTTATTTAAAATAATTGATTAAATGATAGCAATTAATATTCTAGGAAAAATGGGTAAATTATTTTAAATATAAAGTAACAACAATGAATAGTATGACAAAAGGTAATCATGTTTACAGTTACTTTAGGAAACAGCCACTTAACAAAGAATAATTAATTTATGAACAATTATTAATCAAGTAACATCCTGCAAAAAAAAAACTTATGTACATTTGTTATCTTATTTACCTATATTACTGTTATGTTTATATGTAATATAACATAAATAACTTGAATTATTTTCTTTTTAAATTATTGAAATTCCTGAAAATTTTTATGTGTTTTCCCAGGTTGAATCAGGATATGGAACCAGTTCAGACAGCAGTTCAAA
Organism: Plusia festucae; assembly: GCA_950381575.1. NCBI lineage: Eukaryota > Metazoa > Arthropoda > Insecta > Lepidoptera > Noctuidae > Plusia > Plusia festucae. The sequence continues at coordinate 4,400,630 of OX494447.1, forward strand.
TGGAGGTGGTCTGCGGAGACATGGTTCAGCTACATCGCTGCAATCAACTGGCTCTCATGGTTAATATATTTTTTGATTCTCAGAGATTCTCTCTTATTTACAGAGTAATGGGGAAATTATCAATGTTTAGCAGCAATTTAGATGGTTGACTGAATGAATAGGTGTAGATTTTAGGACAAAATTTGTTTGCTACCCTTATCCCTGAATACAGAAACGCTGATTAACTTCAACACGTTCTTAAATGTCTATCTGTCGCTACTTCTCACTTTAAAGTGACAGAGACAGCATGAGACTTAACGGCGTCTTCAAACTGATTGACGTTTCAGTATTCGGCAATTCGCCACTTATGGACAAAGGACTACCCAAGTCCTTCCATTTACCCGTCATTAAACATCCCCTCTCCCCCGCTTTGTGAAAGGCGGGTGAATTTAATCTCCCTGCCAAAGTGCTCGCAGCACTTGCTGTCGTTGACGTCAGCGACATCCGCGATGTGCTATAGTTTAAAGGAACCTCGTGTCGGTCGTCGGCGAAGTCCAAGCACAAACCAACCGTAACGATATGTATTTAAGGTTTAAGGTCCTCCTTTTAGAGAATCTTTATTACAGTTTCGCTCCCGGTGTTTGTACGCTCAGATCTTTTATACTACGCAACTGATTATAATGCAGCTTTCAGTAATAGATAGTGATTCATGAGGAAAGTTTTTGTGAATAATTATAGGTATTTATTTCTGTGGTACCCGTGTGAAGCTGGGGCACTCCGCTAGTATGAAATAAAGTGTTCACATAGAAGAATGCCTAGCTTTTCTGTTATTCTGGATGAAACAGTAATTTCCCTGATGACACTAATTAGTTAGTTGGTATTAATCTTTATTTGTGGTTGAGTATTACTCATGCAGCTAATAGTTATAAATAGTATCAGTATTATCATATCACTTAACGTCCGTCGATGTTGCCTGGCGCGGTTTTGTGACGTCGTTCATAATTTATAATACATATAAGAATGTGTAACAGGACGACAAAGTATTTATTTAAAACCGTAGTATAAAATACCGTTACAATGACATGTTATCTTTGTAGTTACAAGGAAATTAACAGTTAATTATTTGATATAAATTCAGAATTTGGAACATTTGGTACAAGTTCTAGAATAAAATGAATTCTTTTGGAATTTGATATTTTATTACAGTTTATTGTAACAGAATAATTAAAAGACTAGTGCATCAAGTAAAACGAAACTTAAGTCAAGCTAAAGATAAACTTTTTTGAGTTAGGTTTTATTAAAAACCTTAGCGCTTATTGATCTAAAACAATTCTTCTTATTATTAAATCATTATCTTTATTAATCTTATAAGAGTCGACTTGTTTAGTTACTCGATTTTAAGACTTGTACTTACTAAAACAAGACACACATTTCTCTACACCCACATCTTCAGAACGTAAATCTTACACCAAGTAATCAGTATATGGAGTTAGTTGTAATTTATGCTACAATCATAAATAGACAAGTTTCTGAGATGCGGTTACGTCTTGCGGCCCCAAGTTATTATTAGCATAAAGGTCATTTTTTTTCCAACAGCCATTTAATTATGTATCTGATTTTTCTTCTATTGTTTGCCAGTGCAATACTATGTAATTGACTGCAAATAGTAAATTACCTTCTACCTACACAAATAGGTATAAGAATGGCTTTATTGAATATCTAATTGCTGATGGGGAGTTTGTTGTTTCGTTTCTTCTCCACACTCTATATACAACATGTAACGAAACGCCTGTCCGATTCAATAAAGGCGTACTCGTGGTAGAGTTCATGAACCGTCTCGCATAGACGGCTTCTTTGACACAAAGCTGCAGGTAGTAAGTACGTGAACTTTGAGAAACGGTCAATGTTGCTGTTGCCCTGGATCAGATTTTATTTTGATTTAATTATTTTCAATTGGGAAAAAAAAATCTCCAATCCATTTAATGGCTACGTATGTGTTCGCAGTACGATACCGAATAATAGTCTTAGGGATCGGACAGGGGTTTTGTTACATGTTGTATAGCACTTATGGGAAACAGTTGTAATTTTTAAGCGGCTGTAGCCTATGGCTCCGATATCGGACTTACGATCATGTGGTTGCCAAAACCCACCCATTGCACAACCCACGTGAACCCACATATAAGACTAGCATTTTGCTTAGCACGAGGGATCAGCCAAAAAAATTGTATAAGTAGCTAATCAAGTCAAGTGTATAATTATACAGCTGAAGTATTTATTTATAAGTAATTTATTTTTACAAAAACATTATGCTATTTCTTAAATTATTTTGGCTTTGTACAACAAGAGTCTTGCCTATTTGTAAATCTACGACGAAAAACGACAGCTAGAAAAAAAACACATTCGATAAAAATCTATTTATGAGTGGTTGTTATTCAGTAGGTAAAATCCAAACCTATCAGATATAATTACTCCATTATTTAATGACCTCACGCGGAAAATGTAAAAAGATATATTCCATTTGTCTGTATAATAGTTAAATTAATATTTTCATTACGCTACTATAATTACTAAAAACCATTTTGATGTATATCCTGAAAGATTGGGTAGTTCTGAGTTTATATGTGGTACTATATACTTTGATGTCGTAGTTTCTTCTTTGAGATAATACTTATCTGTATCGCACATGTTTTGATGTCTTTTGTAAGCCTGTAGGTATAAACATAGTTTACTTTTATCAGCAGATTAAGGAAAGCGTGTATATACATGTGATAGTTATTACCAGACCAAAACGACGACGACTTTTCTATATTGTCTCGGGTCTGGGTGTTTGTGGTACATTCGTTGTCTCTGATCCCATAACACAAATGCTTTAGCTACTAACATTGGATTCGGGGCAATGTATGTGATATTGTCCATATTTATTTATTTACTTAAAAGATTTTCAAAATATCTCGATATTTTAGTAATGTTATTGTAGACTACACGTTAGTGGCGAGAATGCATCACGAAAATTATACTGCTTTGATATAAAGGTGCTACGGTACCAGAGTTTTACCAGTTCTATTACATTGATACGTCGCAATAATATTAATGTACATATTCCATTATGATTCAGTCCTATATCGGATGAAGTGTCTCTAATAATTTGGGGAATTGTTGCCTGCGTATATCCCATTCGCATGAACCTTTCGGGACATGAAAAATAACTTGTGTTAATCTATTTTATAAATTATGTGACTAGTTTTATTCAAATCCGTTCAGCAGTTCTTATGTGATTGAGAAACCAACATAAAAACAGACACATTTACAATATTACTAGCTGGTGCCAGCGGATTTGCCCGCGGGCTGGTCAGAAATTATACCGCGGGAGCTTAGTGTTAAGTGTTACTCCGGATTATTATCTACTTCTGTGCCAAATTTATTCCAGATCCGCTCAGGTGTTCTGAAGCGATTGAGTTACAAACATTCAAACTTTTGCATTTGTAATATTAGTACGTAGAATTTCCTAACGTTTATTTTTGTTCATCAGGTCGCACAGCCAGGCGCCTGGCCGAGAAGATAGCGGAGCTGGACACGTACAACGAGTTGCTCTCGAAGCAGGCGCTCCAGCTGCAGCAGTATTTCGACATGTGCGTTGCCACCTACCCGCAGATAAATGATGACGCTTCCGAAGCTATTGATGCTGTGAAACTAGCTGATGGTTAGTTCCTATTGTTTTAAGGCTCTGTACAAGAAAGCGGTGAAACAATTTCCTGGTGGAAAAAGTCCTCGATACCGAGGAGCGGTAGGATTTTACAATCTTGAAACGATTTTCTTACAAATTCTCGCGTTTTCAAGTCGCGGTTTCACTCCCCTTGCTATTCTCCCAAGGCCTTACCTACGATTTGGGTTATCAAATACATATTTTTTAAGAAATTATCTTGTTCAAATAAACAAACTCTTTAGCTTTATTATATTAATTTAGATGTGATCAAGAATTAACCTCGTGCTATATGACATCATTTTAAATGATAGCAATTATTACCGTTTGTTTATAAGATTGCAGTTAAATTGGACACAATGTCTCAATATACTAGTTAGATTTGTCTGGAATCTAACGCATTCGGTACGTTATAGCTGCAAATACAGTCTATCTAACAATGTTATTGTTATATGGTATGGTATAATCATTTAATTATCCTTTTTTCAGCTTATTTGCTATCTCCATTTAATATTAATTTATTCACCAGTAACTAAACCAAAACTTTTTCTTTAACACAACAAAACTTAATAACTAAAATAAAATAAATTGCGATAAGTGTATTATAATTTTGCACGTTGTATGTATTGTTGCAGCCAGCGAGCTCCGCGTGCACGCGGGCGAGGTGCGCGCGTGCAGCGCGTCGTTCCGCGCGACGTGCGGCGCCACCATGGCCACGCTGCAGCACTGTGCCGACCTGCTGCGACGGAGGGAGAAGCAGGCCCGCCAGGCTGAGGAGCTCTACATGTAAGTACTTCACAAAAAAAATACCATTTGATTTAGACACAGCACAGAGACGTAGTTACAATAAACAACGTAACACAAAAGTAACATAACTAAAAATAAGCAAAGTAAAATTAAATCTATAAGATTAATATTATAGCTTAGGAAATTTGCTGGTTCTGGCATGCGGCCGTAGCCTAATGGTAAAAGCGTCGACCTTGCGATCATGATCATGTGGTTGCATGTTCGAATCCCACCCATTTCGAACCCACTCGTAACACAAATATTTTAGCTTAGCACGAGGGATTGACAGGAAAACTAGTTATGTGCGACTGATATTGCTAGCTTTATAAAAAGAAAATAACGTGATGCTTCCGTGGTCCGTGGGCGACAGGGGACGTAAGGGGTGGTAATACGTGCGCGCGGGAAGGGGGTTACTGACGAGAGCGTCATGCGACTCATTACGACGCCGTCATAGAGCAGTAACGTCCCCCGTGATCCGCGCGGACCATGAGTGTAATAAGAACAAATTAGCCAGGCGGTAATAATAATATAATAATAAAAAAACGTGCATATGTAGTTTGGTTTTCCAGTCTGATTTAAAAACTGTTTAGTAGTAATCTACCCCTTTTTCAGGCCGGGCCTCCAAAAATTATAATTATGTAAGGATTGCAAATAAATAACAGAACAAGTTACCTATACTTCAATTGCTTAAGAACTATATTTCTAATATTGTGTTCATCAAACTAAAATGAGCATGCTGATCTTGTTCACCTGATAAGTACCATCAAATTAGCATAGATGGCGCTAGCATATACAAATACGGCAAGATAATTTCTTGTTTAAATATTGTTTTCTAAATATTGCTTTTATGACAGGGCATTGAAGAATCAGCTGACAGAAGCCAGATTAGCATCGAAACCAGGACCAGACCACGAGGTAAGTGGCAGATATATTTTTAGAAAAAAAAATTTTAACTAGCCTGTGATACTTATCAACGGTGTAGCTTATCACAGAAACAACTTAACTGAATTAACGTAGCGAGTCCACCCACCGCCATCTTGGCTTTTCACCCACGTATCGACATGACTTAATAAATATTAATTTTTGATTGACGGGGTAGCCGAATGGTCACGCGAATTACCATTGTACGCGACATGCTGCCAGTTGGATTCCCGCATACGGCAAGCATTTGTGCGATCTATAATGTATGTGTGTCCTGAGTGTTCTTTGTGCATATGATTTGATTGTTTGTGGACAGTAAAATCCTCTGAAATTCTTAGTACTTCAAATTCTTGAGTATGTGGAAAAAATATTTACAAATTATTTACATTAACAAAGCAAATAAACAACCAAAAGAAACATTTGCAAGACAATAAAAACTAACGTTCTTTTATTGTCTCGTGTCATTGTTTCATCAATATTAACATCATGTTTAACAATGTGGCACATTGTGTACAACAAACTAATCACATATGTGTAGGTTATTTATATTTTGTATTTTTAAACTCCCTTAAATATGCACAAATTTTTTTGTCTGAAATAAATGATAGAGGATTTCAACGACAAACTTAATTTTATTATCGTTTTAAGAATAAATAAAAGGTTGGGCGGTATGTTTATGGAGTTTCTTGCCAGTTCTTTTCCATAGGAATGACATTTGGAAGCGCGCAACTAGAGTCATTTAACGTTTCGAAAGTGCTTAAAAAGATCAAATCAATCAATGGTACTTCGTAGTTTATGTTAGTATTCAGTAAATAATTAGACTATAAATAATCCAATGCTCCTTATGACGTCACTTGTTTTTTACGCGAGTTGTGTATAAATATCTTATTTTAGACAATGTGGGTACAAGGCAGGAGGTTTTTAAAGGCACTGTGTTAGCCAGGCCAAAAATATTCACGATTTTACATTAACTATAATTTACAAGCTCAGCAAGTTTCTGCTAGAAATAAATATTAATTTATTATTTAAGTTTTAATATTTTACCTTTATGGTATTGGTATGGCTACGGCATGTGGATTTTTTATTTACTTGATTATTAAATGATAAAGTATACATAAATATGTGTTAGTTTAACGTAAATTCAAAGGGAAATAACGAGAAGAACTGTTTTGAGATAATTTGTCAAACTTCATCATCATCATCCTCCTGCCCTTATCCCAATTTGTCAAACTTATTAACAGGAAAATTATCGGAATATTATCGTACATTGTGGATTCGCATAATTATCTAAAAATTTAAGATTTGTACGAAGAGTACTTTCAACTTATTTAGCCACTGTAAGGTAAGGTCGTCTTAAAGATTTCCAACTTATTGCTTGGAAAAGCTCAATGTTTATATTATAAAAATCTTTAATTATTTACAAGTAAATTATACAATATTATTTATGAATTATATTTATGCATTTATCTCCTATAGCCATAATTTTATTAATGATTTATATTAAGTTGAGTTAAAATTAATACCCAACATGACACATCCTTGAGTGGAATCTATGATGATTAAAAATCGTGTACTTTTGTACATAATTTATATATTTCTACTAAGGTATTTATTATAAATTCTATAGCATATTACACGACATTTGAAGGACTTTTACAGTTGTGTGTATGTGTTTACATAATTATTTATGACAATATTATGTTTATATTTACACTAACCAATAAAGAGGAATCGAACCAACTAAAGTCTTGAAACATAACACTCTGCACTTCATGCCATCAATTGAGTTAATTATAAGGATCAAATCTCTCTAATAGACATGGTTAATTAGAGGATAAAGATCTGTTCATTTTACATATAATTTCGTAATTATTTATTTTCTCGTATGTCTTTTATAAACAAACATCTCATATCAATAGTTTGCTGGCAGATATCTTAATCCTTCTAACAAATAATTTATCCTGTCTAGTTGTCTATCAACCTATCTTCAAGAATATCATATAATAGAATATAGGTACTTTATTGTACACCAACATTTTACACAGATTTATTAACAAAAAATCTTAATGAAGGGTACAACGGGGGTTTCAAATAGTAAATTTCCAAAATAAAAAATGGGATTTACCATACAAAAATATCATAAGCTGATCAAACTGCGTAAAAATAGAAAGGATTTTTTTAGTCTAGTCTTGGTTGGCAAAGCAACTGGTGCATTGAACCAGTAGTCGCGAATTCGAGTCCTGCCTGAAGTTCAAACTTTTCCATTCTATTTGTAATTAATTTACAAGCTCTGCATGGATGCGTAATAAATAAATATAAATAGTTTTTAAGGGCTTCAGCCGTATGACCGGGTATCGCATTGTATATTTTCTCATGCAGTTTTCTGTGTAATCCACACAAAAGTTTGATTATCATGTTGAGTTCCAAAAAAGTCAGTTTTATTGTTTTAGTCTATATACCAATTTATTTATGTGAATAATAATAATAAATAAGTTATAATAAACCAAACGGCATACCCCGAATACTAAACACAAATTAACTTTAAGAGTTTCTTAAATGTCTATCTTCACACGTTAAAGTGATAGGTGTTAGAGGCAGCAAGATAGCAGGCTTCAAACGATTTTCCAATATTCGGGGCCATTAGTCACGCATTTCTCGGGAAAGTATCTCATGTTTATAATCATGCGTCTGAGTAGCTCTGCTAAACTTACTCATTACCAGTATGGTGTGAGTAAACGACCCTTTTTTCGTATGATGCATAAATAATGTTATCAAGGAACCTTGCCTGTTAGATTAGCGAAACAAATTTGTCATCAAATTGTTATGATAACAATGTTTAGTTTAATATATATTCTGCTAAAGATTGATAATTTTACTTCCTGTATTTATTTAGTTGTTTTATGCAGACGCCCATTTTTTTATCTATTTTTATAACGTTTGGGTAAATAATCATATTACAAACTAGTATCCATACGTAGCACTCTAAAATAATTTAGAAAATTAAGATTAGATTAGATTTCAGAAAATTAATTATTTTCTTACATTATATAATTTTATTATACCACTAGCGGATCTGCGACGGCTTCGTAAGTGTATTATACATATTATAATAGTTCCTCTTGAATCATTCTATCTATTAAAAAAACCGAATCAAAATCCATTGCGTAGCTTTAAAGATCTAAGCATACATAGGTGCAGAAAGCGGGAAACGACTTTGTTATATACCTATGTATACCTAGGTACTATGTTATAACATGATTCTAGGTTCTTATTGAAGCCATACAAACCATGAAAAATTGCGATTTATTACGAATAGGTGATTATTAAAATATGTCAGAAAATAATGTTATTAACAAACATTTGTTGAGCATCTGAGTTATATTGACGTCGAACAATACTAAACACTATCTAGAATGACATTGTATGATTACAAAGTACCAGCAGCATAAATCGAAAGCTGTGTTAACCGCATGATATAAATATAGCCCACAACAAAAACACTTATTTGTGTTTCTCTTATTTTATCCCGAGATGCACAGATAACTTTCCATGTTTTTATGGAAGTGAAAATACAAACCGATGTCAGATCGGTGCTGCATAGTGAAGAATGTTTTATTAGAATCGTGCACAGAATTATTTTCTATCCGTCGAGCCACTTCGGGCGCCGACGCCACAGCCGACGGACGTCCGTTGCGTTACTTTCGTTTATTATTTATTTACTTTCGTGTTTCGTTGACTTTGCCGCTATTTCTGTGCTTTTATCTGTTACCTTGATATATTCTCAGTTTCCATTAAGTTTTGTGATGTTTTTATTGTGTTGAAGTGAGTTAATTTTGCCGATATGAAGTTTAAAATTTTCAAGAAGATTCTTCGTCAGGTATGTTGATTCAGCATTGTTACAGTTTGATGTAATCTTAGTGCGGTATGTTTACACGATGAACTGCATGGTTTATTTCCTATAAATAGATTATGCTTTCATTTTAGGCTATGCCAGACTTTGCCAGTCAGTATGTAAGTCTTTACATTGTTTGAACAAGTGTTAATGACTCCATCTGTATCTGAAATTGAGGTTAATTGACTTTATAAAAAAGTGTTTTCATAAAATAATATTTGATAATAGTTTTGCTTCCTAAAAAAAAATTCTTTACCATTAATTAAATAATAGCATTCTTTATTGCAATCCTAAAAAATACGGAATTGTTCCTAAATTATGATTTATCTAGATATCTCTAAAACTTATTGATTTCGTACATGCATTGAACCCACAACCCATGGCGAAGCAGCTCAGAAAGCAGTCAACTTTTTTTAAACACTTACACCATTACCAAATATTTAGCGCAAGGCAAAACTTACAAGTTATTACCATATAAATTCTGAACCAAGGCCGTATTTTCTTTCGAGGCTATTTTTAATAACAATCTACAAAATTCGAGACCAATCATGGCTTTTTCACTACAAAAATTGTCGAAGTAACCAGTTCTTGCAGTATCGGTCAAATTAAGGTTGATCTCTGTCATTCTGCTATTATAAAAATATTTCGTCACAGTTTAAACACATGGGTAAACATGTGATACAGTTGAATAAGGTGCATATCTTGAGACATAGTTTATTTTGTCTCTTTGCTGATGAAGCTAAACAAATAGGTATGTAGAGTAATGCTCCATTTAGATTCAATAAAATTTTGCAAGTGTTATTTTTAATACTGTTGTTGTCGTGGATTTATGAATTAATCATAGTTTATTATGATATTTATTATATGGTTGAGAATAAACCACTTTTAACAGACCAGAAACTGTTTTAATTTTAATTAAATGAATGATTTTAAAGCTACTGTCCCTAATTCTATATTTAGTTTACACAGTAGGTACAATTATGTATAAATACTAAGACGGTCATGTGTCGGACATCCTGCATAGTAACACAGGTATGTATAAGACATCCGTCGGCAGCCGGATCATAGCCCGTACTTCAAGTTTGTACCACACTGACCCACTGATACTCGTTTGATTTCTTCCACTTTCTTGTTGATTTATAACTTAATCCAGTCGGTGGTTACGAGAATATAAATTTATACTCAAGTACTATACGTATGTATAAGGTGATAAGTATAAAGAGTTTTTTAATTCAAGTATAAAGCATATATATAATAATTCTTAAAGATTACAAAACTGAGAAGCATGATTTTAATGGTCGCAAAATTTTGTTTCAGAGTTTAGGCAGAAGTTTTTAATAAAGAAATTTTATTATATAAGTGACTCATTTCAATAAATTTATCTAGAAAGATCATTACCAACAATTTTAGTTTGATTGAGTATTTATCAAACAATTTTCCGCAAACAGTTGGTACAGGCAGAATGTTCATGTCAAGTTATCATAAATTCTCCATTTTCCTTCGTTCGAAATTCCTATAAATATCAGCTTGCACTTGCAGCGTGCTTGTCTTGGTTAATACATCAGCAACATTTTATTAATATACTCGTTAAACAATAGTATTGCATGCTGTTACATATTTCTCGATCAGATATTAAACAGAAGCGGGCGTGAGTAATGTTGCTATTAAAATCACGTTTTACAACAAGCGGATTACACCTTGATAATATAGGTAACAAATATAACTATGTATAAAATATGTAGTAAGTATGTAAGAATGTTCCATTGGTAAAAGTCGGAGAATAGTGGAGGTTTATGTAGTTGCTGTGGAGTTTCGGCATAGGATAGAATCTTTCCGTGGTTGTTGTAAGAGGCGAGTAAGGGATATAAAAATAAGGAGAATGGGCATCAGCGTTTTCCTAAAGAACTGAAAAAAACCTGCAGTCACTAACCCGCTTTCCCAGCGTGGTGACTAGGGCAAACACCACAACACACAGACTCCATATGGAGTACCGGGTGTTGTGGCGCAACATGGGAGAAGCGGTCCTACGTCCATCAGTCAACCGCGATTGGCTGAGTTGATTGTTGACGATGTAGTAACACAATACATAGTAATAACTCTTAAAACGTTGATTCGTTGAACTTCAACGTTGACCCCATGTGATAACGTAACTTAATTTCATAGAGGTCCAACACCAAAAAGTATTTTGTTACCAAACGGAAAGCAATAAAATTAGTGGTAGGTAATATAAGTGACGGGTATATGAAATGTATATGTATAGAGGGGATGTACCTACTCTTTCCGGAAATCGGAAACTGCCCAAAGTATACAATAGTTGCATAACGGTGCCTATGGCTTCTTTATCTTATCTGTGCTTATGGTCGTTGCCCCAATTGCATAATGTATATATCCTAATACCAACGTGTTTACTAACGTCGATAACTTAATTTAAAGTTCAAATACCTATTGAAAAATAAGTAACGGCTTGTCAAACCATAAATATAGTTTTCTTTGAAGTTTAGTTTCGTTTGAAGTTTACTTACTAATTAAGAAAGTTATTACAACTGAAAGTTATTTACTTGAGAGTTTGATTGATATCCTCAAATGTTTTATGTTTCAAAATATATGTTGAAGTATGTTTATGCTACAAAAGAAGTTTAGGTTGCTAGTAAATTTCGTATACATCGACCCTTTGATGTATTATTTACAGAGCTATATCAAAGCCGTTAAGGACAGTAAAAAGGATTGAATAGAGTCAAATTTGGAAAGGGATTCCTATGAAAACCTTAATTCCTTAATTTTCTATGAAAACAGCTTTCCTCTAATTTATTTAACAGTTCAGAGTTCAAATTATCAATTTCTCAGTTCTGTAAAACGTGAAAAACACTTACAAAAATTGATCCCTTTTTACCCCGGCATTCACCCCATTTTACGGTAGGTAGATAGGAACACCATACCTATTATACAACTTCTAAACGTTATTAAAAACAATATTTGCCGTAAAATAAAAAAAAAACACTTATAAAATGTATTAATGGAAAATAAATAAACATACCCGTCAGCCGCCGTTTCCGGTAATGGAGGAAAAAAATGTAGTAAACCAGTTATGAAAAAGGATATTAATAATTATAATAATTATAATAATTAAACGACGCTCTCTCATTAGAACGGCTTATATCAACACGGATAGAAACTGTAACTCAACACAAGTAAAAATAAACAAATAAAGTGAAAGGATTACGTACAGTTGAAACCACATTAGTTGTAACACTATGCAGTGTAAACAAAATCTTTGTTTTAGAGCAATAAGTTTGATAATAAATAGTTTTTGTTAGCAGTTACGTGCGGCCATACATTCTGATTATATAAACTTCCTAGTTCCTAAAGATATGAGAATTATAGTTTTCGCTCATTATTTCTTACGCTGAAGTTACGTAATTCCCGTTTATAATGTCGCCTAGTATAAGAATATAGAATGTTCATCGCGAAAAGTGTAACACGCGTCCATAGTGGTTGTTTAAGTAGGTTAATAACGTAGGTGATATTCATAACTATAACACGTAAGAATAGTAATATTATCTAGGGCAATCAATGAGAGTGTATTTATACTCCCTTTGAATGCGGCTTCGCCCACATTGACGACAATTTTAACATAAAGCCTACCCTATGGCATTTGGTTATAAAGCAGCTTTCTGACTGCCAAATATTTTTTTTATTCGTTTGAGTATTTTTTGAATATTACTCTCGTTATCCAAATTAATAAACTTCACAATGTTCGTGAAAAGTTGATAGCAACTAAAAACAAGTTATTTGCATATCAATGTATACTTAGTTGGGCCTATGAAACTGAGCAAGTACAAACTGAATTATTCGTGGTGATAACCCGAGATAAGAGTGCTTGCTGATAGTGCCAATTATGTAATTTACGAGAATTTTGAACGCAAAACAGAGACAAGGAACCATTTGCAACTTACCTAGAACCCGTTATCGAAATAGTAATACTATACTATAGTTAGTATACATATATTTTTGTCTTAGTTGATCGCTATTTATATTTCGTTTTTTTTTTCGTAATTTTATACTTTTACAAAGTGAAGTATGTTTGATAAGATAGATGTTTTTTCTTAATTTATCCATCGCAAACAGTTAACAAACACAATGCAGCAACAAAGAACAAAAAAAAGAAAAACTTAAAATAAAAAGTATAAGTACTAAAGATAAGACTGATAATCCAGTGTTACCCTCTCAAATTCCGCTAGAAAAAAAACATAATTATCCAAGCAATTGGAAACTGCATTTAAAATATTTAAAGCCCAGACAGTTGAGGCAAATTTGCAGATTAGATCTGTCTATAAAAGTCAAAAGTTAAGTAACTACAACCCGAAGATACTTTGAAGAGGTTACATAATTAGTGAAGAAGAATTTATAATTAAGATTTATTGTAATTAAAACAGAAAGGTATGTGCTAGTTGACTATGTTGTTCTAATATTACACAACATGTTTTTAAATAATAGTAACGGCTGGTTTATTGTGTTAACGTGAAATGCAAATGTTGTCTACAATGAAGCGTTCTCACTTATAACTCAGACACGTTTTCTTTACGTGACAAATAGGAAAACACATAGTAAGTTGGATAGAAACTAATATAGATATGTATCTTTTGAACTGAAATCTTTACAAAACTATGGAAATTATTAGTTCTTTCTAATGAACACCACTAACATTTAATGATGATATTAATTTCTTTATCCTATATACTTATATTGTAAGCTGAAGAGCTTTTAAATATGCCATTTATTGATGAAGGTTAGGCTACTTTTTTCAATAACCGACGCCCGCGTGTGCGAAGCCGCGAGCAAAAGCTAGTAAAGGATAAAAGCGTTGAATATTTTAGTACTGATCTTACTATTGCTTATTCAAAACAAACTGGTTTAAATAATGTTAATACAAACAATAAAAATGAACAACTTTCCTTAAATGAATTTGGCTTTGAAAACAATAAAAATGAACAACTTTCCTTAAACTAAATTTGGTATTGAAACATCCTGTATAGTGTCATCGTTCGTCATTGATTGGTAAACAGGTAAATAAGTTGACAATATTACAAGTCATACAGTCATCATACAAACTGCCTTACGTAAACGTGATTCGACTGCGGTCAAGACACACATAATCTGATACGGCTAAAGGCACATGTACACACATGAAAATGGAACAATTTGTAAGTCTCATATCTAATGAACTAATTTTAATTGTTAAGTTTATATTAATTCGTATTGACATGAATTTAACTTTAAATATTTTGTAAGATATGATGCATATATAATTAATATCATTGCTTGCTATTCATGTTGTTACAGAAATAATTAAATTCAAGTTCATGCATACAGCTTGCGCTTTGATAAAACTCGATTAAAGATGCCAAAATCTTAACATACAAATGATTTATTTGACTGTCCGATGTAACACTCATAATTGAGTCATCTTCATTTATCTTAAAGGTTACAAAGTATACTACTACTCTTTTATCAAGATATCTTTAACATCCAAACACCTTGTATATATGTTGTACAAGCTAATTGGTAAATGCAACCCGTCTAACCCGCTTACACCGACCGTAAGACGCCCTGTGTGCTCTTATCTTTAGTTAGCAACATATAATACAGCACATCCGTTAGGGTTGCCACCTATATTATTATAAATGTTGTACAAAGAAGTGAAAAAGCGATTGTTTGTTACAATTTCTTCCAAGCAACCACTTGGATTATCTTTTAAATTTAATGCAGTAAAAATCAAACAATGGTGTATTTACTATAAATCACAGAAATAAAACAAACTCCTTTGTTTTGTACAATTTACTATGTAGATTATAATTCAAATTTCAAAGGTATATACATAACAGAATCTGATTATACAGTGTTATGTAATGTTTTCTAGCCTTCAGTGACTTGTGCTCTGAAAACCTCTCGGCATTGTAATTTTTTTTAATTTACATACTCGACGACACAAATATTTTTTAGAATAATATTATTGTTTGTTCTTCATTGAGAGTAATTCTGCATTTTGTGCAACTTTCAACCGTGACTGATTGGCGGAATTGTAGTTATCGTTTTAATTTGTAGATTAAAAAAAGTAAATTATATTACCTATAAACAAATAATTATTTTTCACTCTACTTTATTTGAGAAGTAAGTCGTTGAGTGATATGTTTTTGGTGATACATATTTTTTTGTTCCTGTCAATTTTTATAGTCGCATGATATTATTATATGCGTTACAATAATAGCTTTAATATCTTTATCAGACATTTGTCAGAACTATTTTATCCGAACCATACAATGCTGACTTTGTTTCGGAATCAATAAGTGTCATTATTTATGCGTTTAACGCAATGTCGCCTACGTCATCGACACGTGCGCTGCGTTCCTACTATGCGATTGCAATAGGTCATATTTGTTGGTACACTGACTGTAGCAAAAGTGAGTTGTCATCGAAAAATTGGACCGGAAAATGACAGATTTAAATACTTTTAAAGTACCTAACCACAAATGTATATGCTACTCGTGTAATCATGCTTTTGCTCTTTTTATTTGAAGAGAAAGCCGTAAGCTATTGCGGTTTTTGTGCTTATACACATTTGTTTAAAATAGGTATTAGTAGTAAAGGTTCTATTCGGTGTAGATCTATCTATAAATTATAATCCATGTTTGTTAGCTCATACGTGATGTAAAGTGATTTATAAAAAAATCTATAGGTATGGGTACTTTCATACTGGTCCCATTTAAATTGCATGACTATCGGTATAATATCAAAATAACTATTCGGTTAAAGGATTATTTTTTGAGATTTGTTGGGGAAAGTGACAGCCCTACACGTACAGAGCCACCTGGCACGACGCCTAGGTCAACGAGTGTCGCATGGCTCCAGTAACTCGATATAGGACAATGGATTATTGATAATGTGCCAAATGCACTTAAACCTCATCGTCTGTTTCATTTACACATGTGCATTTAAGGGTTGACAATTATGTCATTCATTGTAGTTCGATGTGTCAGACATTCAAAACAAAAACCTATTTTTAAAAGAGTAAACTATGCGTTAAAGAGTAAAATATGAGTTTCTTGCCGGTTCTCCATGGAAATGATACATTTTGGAGTCTTTGCTTATAATTTAATAACGTTACTTGAAGGAGTTCCTTAAGAAATAAAACATTTTGATTTTATATTTAGTTCCCAAAAAAAAGTCTTCAAAAGGTCTTAAACTAGCCAATCAACCAAGCATTCTTTTTTATGGGTTCAAAACGAAGTCATTCTTTAAATTGCTTGTGTAAGTTATATCCTGTTAGATACATGTTTACATGACATAGTTTCGCGTGTTCGTCTATATAGTAATGTATTGTTATAGTCCCTTTTGGTACAGTCAACATCAAAAGTAGATGATGAATTGAGTTTATAACTTTTAGAGTCACAACTGATCACGAATGTATGGCAACTGTACTAGTAGTTAATGTTTGATATAATTTACAATCACATACTTTTGAATCACTTCGACGCCAAACGGTTCTGACGCGAACTCCGTATTGAATTTCTGATTTTGATCATCTACTTTTGCTGTTGACTGTACGTATTATATTCGTGGTGGGGTGGCAGTTCATTAACCGAGACCACCTGTCATTGATCGGGCCCTATTAATGTGATTGTAATTAAAGGTCCACAGTAGTCAGACTTCATTATTTGTTGTATTGTTACGTAAACTTTTAAGTATTAATGTTTACAGTGTATGCTGATGCAACACTCGTAAAATAGCATTGATTAAAACGATGTAAAAGAAAATATTTCGATGAACTAGGCTTTTTATGTTCAACTTACATAATGTTAATTTATTGAAGTAGGTATATGTTTCTTTGTAACTTAAATACAGTTTCAAGCAGTTTTGTGTTTATTAAATCAAAACTTAAATTTCAGACCCGTTACCTCTAATAAAATTGTATTTTGTATAGGTACAAACTGCGAAATCTAAAAACTTATAAAATATTGAAAATAATAATAGAAAAGTCCGTTAAAAGGAGAATGACCATTTCCAGTATCGCTTCAATCCAAATTGTGCCATAAGTTGGTGATAACAATAATTCCTTTTTTTAATTTAAAAGCCTATATCTAATAGTAGATAACCATAACTTCCCCGGACAAAAATTGATAAAAATAAAAGTTTTTGTGTTGTATGTTTATCCTATTGGCTAAACATGTAAACAAATGTCACGAATAAAACTAGTGATAGGACACTTTGTAGGAACTCAGATTTTTTGTACTTCAATTCAGTGTTCATTCAGTGAATGAACATTGAAGTACAATTTAATCAAAATATTTTGATATCCATATTTGACTGCACGGATGGCCGAGTGGTATAGGTCACCACGCTAATTACCACTGTGCGCGACGTGCTGCGGATTCGATCCCCGCATGGGACAAGTATTTGTGTGATCCACAGATACTTGTCCCGTGATGAGACAGCGTGTCCAGAGGCAGCTTATAACGCTCTGTGTAGTTCCGTTTCGATGCAGATATTGGATTGATCTTCTCAAAGCGCCATTACTCAGTTTTTGTACGAGGGTTCAAATATTGATGATCTCGGTGGGTGAGGGCGTACATACCAGTTTTCAAGATGTCGCCAGCTCTAAGGCCGGGTTCGATCACCGGACGAGTCCATGTAGAAAATCACTTTTCTACATTGTCTCGTTCTGAGTGTTCGTGGTACATTCGCCTCTGATTCCATAGCACAAGTGTTTAGCTACTTACTTTGGATTCGGAGCAATGTATGTGATGGTTGTCTACATTTATAAAATATGGAAGGGGGCATATCCATCTACACTCCCCACTAACTTTTTACAAATGATCAATAAAACTACTAGGCCCAATTGGTCGAAAATCGACCATAATTATTTTAATTTCAAGTTTAAAAAAGAGGTCAATGTTTTTGCTATTATTAAAAAGAGTATGTATAGGTATCGTTCTTTTATTCACTTATACCCATCTCTACAGCCAAATGTCACACTAACATGTCGAAATGTTATTCGGCGGTCCGGAACTTTGTCAGATTTACGATATTTCTTATTTATTGCTACTTTTAAACTAGATTTTAAGTGATTGAACGTGGAAATCAGTACGTTAGTGCATGGACTAGTATATACAACTAATTGTGGTAACATAAATTGTGAGTTGTTAGAAATTGCGTGATTTATAATCGAGGTCGGTTTGTTTACATATCAACTAATTCAATTCAAAACTACGGCAAAATGCGGGGAATCATTAAAAAAAGAATTATTGTATTTTAAAGTACCTTAATTATACTTTATATTAAGATATATTACATTGTGGCACAATATATTTGATGGCGATACTAAGTGCCATAGTCACTTGGTCATTCTCCTTTGATTAATATAAGTCTAGCCGGTATAAACGTTTATACAGAATA
The DNA here is from genome assembly GCA_950381575.1 of Plusia festucae. NCBI lineage: Eukaryota > Metazoa > Arthropoda > Insecta > Lepidoptera > Noctuidae > Plusia > Plusia festucae. The sequence continues at coordinate 4,419,358 of OX494447.1, forward strand.
GTTACATGCGACCGTAAATTTTATTTTATGGTGCCTTAATTGCTAAGTAATTAAAAATGTATTATACATGTTGGTAATGCTTTAAATACGTGAAATACTATCCATGGTGAAGGTCAGTATTAGAAGTTCATTCTCATTAAAGTTATTAGCGTGCGTTTCAAATATTCATATTACTTTGGTAATTAATGTGCCTTACCCTAATTTACTTGCTTCAGACTTGCTCCTTTAGTTTAAAACGTGCTTATAATAACGGCCTATATACGTCCCACTACTGGGCACAGGCCTCTTCCCATATAGAGAAGGGATGAGCATTGATCACCACGCTTGCTCATTGCGGGTTGGCGATTTCAGATTCCAATACTTTGAAATCCAGGTTTCCTCACGATGTTTTCCTTCACCGTTTGTCAATGATGTCTTAGAATGATTAAGAAAGTACATATAACTTTGAAAAAGTCACATTGGTACTTGCCTGGGTTCGAACCTGCAACCATGTGCATGCGAATCCGGTCATTGAACCGCTAGGCCACCACGACATTTAAAACGTGCTTAAATATTTTTTATTTCTAAACAGTAAAACCTTTAGATTCTTGCATTTTTACTATCAGTTTGACATAAGTTTTAATTGATGCAGGACACGCGAGACAGCTTTCGATTAAACATTTAATTAAATTAGTTTAAAATAAAACAGTTTGAATAAAATTATACATCGTGTGCAGTAGAGCTGGCTTCATCGATAGCCGTCTGGCGATAGTAGAACACGCTATTATCAGACCATCTGGCCGATTCATGTTCACAAGTCGATCGCCTTGCAATAATTCAATCTAAAGCGAACTATACATCATTATCTAAGATTGCATCTGTGTACCGTGTACAATTAATAAGGCACGCGATACTTTCCATTATAATACGTGATTATTCAGAAAACGATCGGTTACTCGTATTACCTACTCTAGTCAATAACATGCTCGCTAATTTTCGTATACTCTACGAAAGTTTCCATGTATGTGTGTTGCACAGAGCATGATATCGTCTGAATTCGGGCGAATGCTTCACATATAACATTTACAAATATTGTTACGAATGTGACAAACCGGCATTGTAATTTATTTATTGGATTACCAAGTTTGCTACCTTAACTGATGATTCATAAAATCAGACGATAAAATGTACTAAAAAAGTTAGTCATAGAAAGTACGTAGAAAAGGAATGATAATGACCGAGTCACCTGTTGAATGTTATAACGTATTAAATTCGGTCTAAAAGTGAAATGTCAAAGGATATACGTACTGTCTACTGACGTCATATTATCATGGAACACTACTTTTAATCTTCACGAAACAAGATTATACTGTAATGCTATTGTTACGTCATTAATTAGAAATGTCCTTCATTAAAAGCGAAGTTCACCTCAGCTCATGATATAGTAACACAAGTGAACTAAACATTAATTTGACATGATATTTCCTTATTTGTATAATATTTCGCCACTTTCATCACAATCACAGGAAAAATCTCCCACGAAAGGTATCGTTTCAAAACTCGTTTGTTTCAGATGCTAATTAATTATCCTTAACATAAAGCTTATTAATTGTATCTCATCTCTTTTTTTATCATTTGAATGATCATATTTACAATGCTCCCTGAATTTTACACTAGCACAACAGATTTCATACCATTGTGTGTTACCATGACCTTGTTGATTCGGTGATTATTTTAAGCATTTCGTTCACATCTGCCTCCAACATCGTTTCCGATTGGGAACCGATTAGTCGATTGAAGGTTACCAAACGCTTATCGATTTTGGAAACTTAAGTATGTGTATTTCGTGATAAACTAAATTTATAATGCTCGCCTGTCAAAACATTTACTGGATAATTTGACGTGTATGTGATTTATTCTGTTTAAAGTAAACTAATAAATAGTGACCGACCGAAACATGTTATTTTGCCGAAACCGAAACCGAAACCGAAGGTTCGGTTTCATTGTAGTTTCGGCCGAAACCGAAACCGAAACCGAACCTTTTATAAAAAAAAAGTCCTTAAAATGTCGAAAAAATGTTAGTAAGCCCGTTTTTTTCTAAAATTAATAAGTATCTCGCCAACCTATAATTACAAGTTTCTACTTTCAAAGATTTATCACAATGAAATTTCAGCACAGTTACAGAGGTTCTGTTTGAAAATTTAACTACCCTATAAAGTGAAAAATAATACATTATTTGTAACACCAAGTTAGCGATTTTTTAATGGTGGTATAAAATAAAACAAATTTATTAATAAAATATGATGCTCATATTATATTATGTTTATTTATTTTCAGTTACTTACATTTTGACTGCACGGATAGCCGAGTGGTAAAGGTCACCACGCTAATTACCACTGCTGTGAGTGCTGCGGGTTCGATTCCCGCATGGGACAAGCATTTGTGTGATCCACAGATACTTGTTCCAAGTCTGGGTGTTCTTTGTGCATGTGATTTGAATGTTTGTGAATCCCCCGCGACACAAGGATTAAATTCCTTAGTGCGGGCGTCGTTTTTATTTAAAAAAAAAAATATATATACTCACAAATATCACAATCAGTTAGCCTCGAATGGCTAATTCAAATATAATTAGATAATCAAATGTTAATCATATAACCAAATCGTTAGCCGAGCGCGACCTGAAGGGACGATGTTGTAAGTTTCGGCGCGGCCGAAGGGTTCGGCCGTTTTTGGCCGAAACCGAAACTCGGGCCGAAACTTGATTTTTTGGCCGAAACTGGCCGAAACCGAAACCGAAACGGAAATTTCGGTCGGACACTACTAATAAATTATTTTCGTTTGACGTGTGATGTACCTACAGTGCTGTTAACAGTCTTGCTACGGCCACAATTTAGTTTATGTTCGTATCTTAGATCTAGAAAATACTTGTTTGTGTTTAGTGTGTCTATGTGATCGAGACTGAAGTCATCGCCGTTATTTATTCGCGTTTTCTCTCCTTTTAGTGTCATCATTGCATTGTTGTGTAATTAATTGATTAAAATAGTCGAGACAGTCTCAATTGAAATTGATCGAGTTCACATGTCAACTGTATTATACGCTGTACTGTTTAAGCCCATTGTTGTAATTGCATTATTTACCTCATGGAAGGTATTGTAATGAGTCCTTAAGTTCAGAGTTCAAAAACAAATTGTGTCTGATAAAGACCGGTGAAATAAATGTTTGGTCAACCTTCTTCTTCTGCCTAGCTTTTTCCCAAGCTATGTTGGGGTCGGCTTCCAGTCTTACTGGATTTAGCTGAATACCGTATTTTACATGGAGCGACTGCCTATCTGACCTCCCCAACCTATTGCTAGGTAATACAGTATTCCAAAGTAAGACTGGTTGTCAGAATTGGTCAACCTCTGTTGCCTTAAAAAAACCGGATGTACTTCTAATGACAGTTTAGGCAGGCGTGTATTAACTCATATATGTAGATATAATACACCACAATCACACATTCCCCCTGTCGTTCTGTAGTATAATTGATGATGGCCCTTTCATTTGTCTATTCAAGTATAATTGATGTCCATCGTGCTTTTGATAGGCTTCAACTTCATGGGAAGTTCCTACCATTGTGTTGTTTTCACATTTGTACGACTTTATATTAGGTATTTGTAATTTGGAGCACCAGTGTAAATAGTTTGGTCTGTTTATTATAAAGATATGCAATTATACATAAATAAATTGACGAATTTTGACAGTCAGTCATATCATGCGTGCGATTAGGTATCCAGTCAATGCGTTGTGGAGGTCCCATATGGATATGGTTCCATATAAAATAAGGTTTTTCGATTTGACGGGCCTGTTGGTCAATCGGTAAATGACCCTGACTGCCTAAGCCGGAGGTCGTGTTTTCGATTCTCACCCAGGACAAATTTGTGTTATGAGCACGATCATTTGTTCTGTGTTTGGGTGTAATTTATCTATAGGAATATGTATGCATTTATAAATATATTCATGTTTATCAGTAGCCATAGTACAGGCTCTACGCTACTCATAGCGTTGTTCCCAGATATTATTATTATTTTACTAATATTATTTTAATCCTTTGAGATCGAGGGCCCCGAACATAGCTTGAGAAAAAAAGAAATAAAAGCCATTGCCTACTGTTCCATTACTATAGTCAAACAAATACCATGTTGACCTTCTTAATAACTCCCTCGGCTGTAAACTAAATGTGATAGCTATTTTCTTCCTAAAAGATTACCGTCTTATCGTTTCTGTTAGTCATTAACCACACACAAAGAAAGTGACAGGTGTGCAAGTACTCCAAAGCATCAATTATCGCCGTCCGCTCATTATTGCTCTGCCGTACTCACAATTATATGTTATTAGTTCATTATTTCCCTTCCTAAACGCTCAATCTTCGATAATCACACAAATGACCAAGGCATTTATCGTGAAAACGGAAAAGTCGAAAGTTATCTAGTAGTGCCCGGTTTGGAAAAAGTTCTCAGTACAAAGTGCTCTTGCAAAATTATGTGATTAATTCAGTCTAAGGTATAAAGAAGTTTCGTATTCAAACTTCGTGAATACTGTATTGTTTATTTTAAAACAAAACATTATTGAAAATCGTAGTTGGTTCAGTAAGATTTTTGACAGTTGTGCTACACGTAATGTTTTCTCCATTTAGGATATGAAGCTTAACACGTTGTAAGTGCTTGTTGTAATGGTTATACTGCTACAGTGACCTCCACGAAACCTTAACATCTAGAAACACCAAATGTTATACATTTCCTGACCTTTCTGTCACTATGACATCATCATTGGTTGAGCCTTCGGTTTTGCAAATGACGCGTTCAATTGAGGTAGACATTCAGCTCATCAAGACGCCAGCCGTGGTAGTATTACGTCATTCTACCCTAGAAGCGTAACAAGCGATTTGGTTGATGCTACTCGTCTTCGTAAGGGGCCTATTATGATGTCATTTTGTGTAGTAGACGAACCCAGACGAAAGGCTGATTAGGTTGGTAACAAACATGTTGCCAACTGAATACACGTCTTGTGCTGATACATAGTAATGAAAGGCTGTAAATTTATTTAAGTGTTAAGAAGGCACATGTAAAACATTCCGCAGCCATTTGCAGGTTCTTAAAATTCGTGTTGATTATATCACATAATTAGGTTAGCGAGCGTAAAAATAGATTGACAAACGTTGTTAATTAATTGATGTAAATTGTTGTGGCTTCCTGAAAAAGTTCCTATGAAGATTTATTAGACGCGCAAAAGATGTTATTATTAAACGTGTGAAATATCAGCATAATACGAACGTTCTTGGTAATGATTTACCATCAAAATACGAAAAGAATATTACTGTAGATCTAGTTATAAATTATGTAACTTTGGAATGTTTTGTTCACTTAATTTATGACTACTGTACCATTTTGATGAAACATTAATTAGTAGCGTTAACGATGTTACATTTAATACATTATAGGGTGTAGGGTAGGGTTCCACATGTTATATCCCACAGACAAGGAATTCACATAATTAAAAAATAAATAGAATACATTTATTGAAATATGCTACTTCAGGATAGAAAAACTTTTCTACAAATGTCGCTTATTTTTGTTTATATTATTGTTGTTATATTATTGCTTAATATTTGGTTGAATTGTTGAACCAATTTGTCCAGAACATACTTTGTGGTTGAACTAACACCTATGAAGTTTCTCACAAAAGAAATGAGGAAAACAATCAACTAACCACCAAAACATTTTCAGGTATTGAAGTACATCTGTTTTCATAAACAGTTGTTTAGTGTAGCGCTAACACACAAGAATTTGAACGTCATTATCTGCTTTGATGTGCTAATTCCCTGTCTGTATCCCAAAACAAAGAACTATTGTATACAACAGTCTTACTTGATGTAAAACTGACCTTGTACCGTGGTAAAGTAATTCAGTATATCGTGTGACTCATGCAGGTGATAACTTATTGATTCGCTGGAAATTTCTTTAATTTTTCGGCTATAAATTATGATAAAAAGGCAATACATTTTGTAATTAAACAGTAGTTAAATGAAGGACTTTACTTATTGAAGTCAAACGTTTAATACGCTTATAAAACCTTTGTGTAAGTACTTATTTTTCAGGCGAAGAAATTGTTTATTCTTTCTCGTTGGTTTTATGTTTAGGATAATCCTAGCCAAAACAATAAAAACTTAATGGACACTTTTGTTTATGTTCTCGAATTGTTGGAGAATGTAAAGTATTTTTTAGTTCTAAAGTAATTTTCTGTGTATTGTTTGTTTCATTGTTTGTATAATGAAGGCTTGTAAAAGTTTGGTACTACAACATTTTGCTATTAGACCTGCAGCCACCGATTCCCATGGTTCATACAAAAATATGCGAATTTGATGTGATATTCGCGTGCTAGCGGGATCATAAAATAAACATTATGCTTGTAAAATAAATGGTGGAGATCACGCATTGCTCTGCCATGACAAACTGACTAGTTGATGGTAAGCATTTAAATTAGATGCAATTACGGGGGTAATTGATAATTAGGCAGCTGCGACATGTTTACTTTCAAAGTCGATGAGCGATTGTAATATGCATATGATATAACTATATATAGAAAAAATAAGCCCCTGAACTCTACAAGGAAATCTACAAAAAAAACAAACATTTATTTATCTGCTCAAACTTTTGTCGTGATTTCCTGTTAGTCTACCTATTTGCGTTTTGATTTCAAGATCCTTGATGCAATCTATTAGATCTTTTTGTTACAAATCAGTTCTCTTTATTTTCTCCCTTACTAGGGATGGAAATGAGAGTTTTTGTGAATAATTAACGTTATTAATTACCTGGCGATAACTGGAAAGGTTTCAGTTTTGCTTGAATATGCCACTTATAATTTTCGTTGTGAATGCCAAGGTTTGTATTGTCATAAATCGTTGGCAGGTGGTAATTATGATATTGGAGAATATCGATTTCATAAGTTATTACTTCCCCAAACGAATTCCGGTGTTGCGTCCGAAAATACGAGTTTACGAGTCGTAAAAGCAATACTATCTATGTTCAGCGTTGCGTTTTGTTGGGGACCGGGGAGTGCCGCGATGACGTCACTGGCTAAATGGCGTCCGCGCCATAACGGGGTGTGCCCGTGCTACCCTTCACGGGGAATTCAAATAATTCCTGCTTTGCGAATGGTATTTTACTTATTGCGGGTATTATAAAAATAAAAATGCCTCGTAATCCGCTGGTAAATAGTCCAATTAAGCCGGTACATAGTTTTGTGTCGTTATGAGAAATTCTTTAGGACCTATGTAGCGTACAATTTTTTTAATTTTATTTATGTTTCTTCTACAGTCGCTGTAGGTACTTTAAATAATTTTAGTCAAGAAATTAAGACAATTAATTAAAAATTCAGTCCTCAATGACCTGAAAAAGGTAGCTGGGTCGGACTGGATTCGCAAGGCGGAGGACTGGGTGTTGTGGCGCAACTTAAGAGAGGCCTATGTCCACCAGTAGACCGCGATAGACTGAGTTGATTGTTATGTGGGTTCTATATTCTCTACTATTATTATCATCGATATAGTACTACTGGTGTACCATTATTTCCGTGGACATGAGCAGAATGAATAGGGCAAACAAATGTGATCTCATGATAATAAAAAGTCACCTTATGTAGGTATAAAGCAAGATGATTTCATGGTATAGGAGATGGCAACGTCGAAAAAAAGTTCATTTCAGTATGGCTGGATTTTTAATATGTTATTTGGCATAGAATTTAGCATATGATAGGATAGGTCTGGCACCTGGGACCGGTTGCGTTTACTAGTGCGCATCCCATTTATGGGGGTGAAAAATCCAGTTTTTCAACTCATTTTAGTATAAACCGTTCTTGTTCCATCTGGTTTGGCGACTCTTTACGAACATAAAAATCGAATTGCCAGACACTTTGGAGGTTGCCAACATCGTGCCAGACGCGATCAAAGTTCGAAAAAAAATGATAAAAATAATTCATTTTAGTATGGCTGAAATTTTAATATGTTGTAGTTCTATCATATACAAATAACATATTAAAAAGCCAGACAGAAATTTCGGTGCCAAATACGTGCCAGACCACTTTATATTCCCGAAATCAGTTGAGGAAATCGTGAATTTCAGGTTTCCTTTGAGATATTTAGATAAATATTTGATGTTATGGCTTCACAAATACACAACTCAATCGTATAAAATCATTACCAATCAGATTCATAAAGTACTTGTTAAGTAAAAAAGGAAAATGACGATGTTAACAAAACCATTATAAATAACGTCGAAATTGTTAAATACTGTACGGTACATGCAAGAGCAGAACATGGTAACCTAGCTAAATACTTAAGAAACATGTGTTAGACGGATTGACCATGGTAAATTGGTATAGAAGAAGTAAAGGTACAAACAGAACATGTAGTTGTCTTTTCTTTAAACCTTTTCTAATTTTGGTGTCTATAATATATTATTACTGTTACTACCACTTCTGTTGGAAATAGGATAACCCAGTAACATTTTATTCGCAGTAGAATCGTGAAAATACGTTAAAATAAAAGTATATATCTTAGGTAATGTTTCTTTCTTTATTTACACGGAAACCCCTTTAAGGTATTCCGTTTCTAATAAAAAATAAAATCAGAGGCCCCAATAAGAGGTATTCGTTTACATCAAAAGAAAAATACATTTGGGTAGACCGGGGACAATAGCAACATGGCCACATTTCGACAGCTACCGTGATATAATGTAATTGTACGTGTCTGCCTACGTGCCTTCAGTATATGCCGCTAGCTGCCCCTACCTGATTACTACACAGCAGCACTGCAGCTACAAAATTGATACAATGTAATATCCTTTAAGTAAGTGTGTTTTATTAACATTTGTTTTAATATTTTTATAAATGAGATAACTTAATCGAATTCTAATAAGTAGAGTAGACAAGGGACCCTCGATCTACCGTTAATACTGACTGATAATATGACTATTCTCATAATTATTATTAATAAGGTAAGTGAGAGTAAGATTATGTTATAATAAAAGTAATATTAATTAATTTGTTTTTTTAGATCAATTATTAGTTTTTTTTAAGATGACTATGAGATTTCATGTACTGCCAGATAAAATTGTTAATACACGTACAATAGTATATCTCGGTAGCTGTCGAAATGTGGCCATGTTGCTATTGTCCCCGGTCTACCCAAATGTATTTTTCTTTTGATGTAAACGAATACCTCTTATTGGGGCCTCTGATTTTATTTTTTATTAGAAACGGAATACCTTAAAGGGGTTTCCGTGTAAATAAAGAAAGAAACATTACCTTAGATATATACTTTTATTTTAACGTATTTTCACGATTCTACTGCGAATAAAATGTTACTGGGTTATCCTATTTCCAACAGAAGTGGTAGTAACAGTAATAATATATTATAGACACCAAAATTAGAAAAGGTTTAAAGAAAAGACAACTACATGTTCTGTTTGTACCTTTACTTCTTCTATACCAATTTACCATGGTCAATCCGTCTAACACATGTTTCTTAAGTATTTAGCTAGGTTACCATGTTCTGCTCTTGCATGTACCGTACAGTATTTAACAATTTCGACGTTATTTATAATGGTTTTGTTAACATCGTCATTTTCCTTTTTTACTTAACAAGTACTTTATGAATCTGATTGGTAATGATTTTATACGATTGAGTTGTGTATTTGTGAAGCCATAACATCAAATATTTATCTAAATATCTCAAAGGAAACCTGAAATTCACGATTTCCTCAACTGATTTCGGGAATATAAAGTGGTCTGGCACGTATTTGGCACCGGAATTTTTGTCTGGCTTTTTAATATGTTATTTGTATATGATAGAACTACAACATATTAAAATTTCAGCCATACTAAAATGAATTATTTTTATCATTTTTTTTCGAACTTTGATCGCGTCTGGCACGATGTTGGCAACCTCCAAAGTGTCTGGCAATTCGATTTTTATGTTCGTAAAGAGTCGCGAAACCAGATGGAACAAGAACGGTTTATACTAAAATGAGTTGAAAAACTGGATTTTTCACCCCCATAAATGGGATGCGCACTAGTAAACGCAATCGGTCCCAGGTGCCAGACCTATCCTATCATATGCTAAATTCTATGCCAAATAACATATTAAAAATCCAGCCATACTGAAATGACTTCTCGAAAACGTTGCCAGCTCCCGTACCATCAGTCATACCCAGCAAAGTTTACTGTCATTTCGCCTAATGAGTATACATTTAAAACAGTATATTTAAATGGAACTACTTGTAAAGATAATATTCCCCACGTTAGTTGTTATCGCAGTATTTACCTGAACATCATAAAGTGAATGTCGTCATTAACTATCTCGTTTATTTCTTCGGTAAATAAATATGTTAAAACAAATAAGTATAAAGATAAAAGAATCTCGTTTTACTCCAATTGTTATTTATGTTGGGTAGATCACAAGGTGTATTACAGAAAGAAGGGATTTAAAAAAATAAGATACATAATAAGATACCCGAAAATAATAAGATTCCTGATAAACTGCGGAAACGAAGCAGCAGGTAAAGAATAAATTAAGATCTTACAATTGAAGAAATCGCTCTAAACTTATTTATAGAGTAAACACTGAAACAATCTATAGTGGGATTCAAACTTAATGTCGGCTGTGAAACATGAGACGAGTCGCTGCGCAGTAACAAATTTATGAACCAGCGGGGGTGCGGGGCGAAGTACTGCGCAGTGTGAAACGCATTTCACAGCCGCCTTTAAGTTTGAATAGCACTGCACCATAAGATAGGTACGGCCAGCAACAAAATTGATAAACATGAACAGTTTTACGAAACTCCTTAAACACAATTTAAAGTCCACAAAATGTTATTGCGATTAGAAAACAAAATAGCCTTATCACGAAGGCTTGACGCTGTTTTATTCTTTGTTGTAAATTAATTAAATATTATTACGCTTGGTGTTTTTTTTTATTTGATAGTGTTAACAAAATATGTTGTTGACTGTACATTAATCTCGTGAATTTTAACCAACCTATTTAAAAATTACAAGGTAGCAAACATGAGTATTTGCTATTTACCATAAAGCTATTTCTTTACGCTTATTTCCCACTAAATATACTCTTTTCAATCTTTGTTTTTCGCAACAAACATAACTAGAATAATTACATGAAACAACTGCTTGTTGTTTTTGTAAATGTTGGCTTGTTTCTGTGTAATTATTTCAAATATACCTACCATTCTGAAACGTATGAAATGTTTATTTTGTGAAAAATACAAGGTCACGTGATTTAATTAAATGACATTAATAAAATATTCATTGTCTACTTGGCACATGAAACTAAATGTAGGTTATCACTGATAGCGATAGCATCTATCAAAGCTAGGCCCAGTTTTATGATCCCGAGTTAACAGCATATTTAACCAATGATTAAATATGCTAACTAATGGTTTCAAAACGAGTTTTTTCATTAATTGTAGTCTATCAAATGGTCAAATAAGTTGGCGTTAATTATTTAAATAAAAATTGATGAATAAACGCGTTCTACCGAAGTTTGAAACCGTTAGTTAGGATATTTAACCATTGGTTGAGTTAACTCGAGATCAAAAAAAACTGGGCCTTAATTAATTAGGTACGTTTTGGTTAACCCAGACACCACCAATTGAGGTCACTGAAGGTTACACAGACTATTGTTCGTTTATAGGGTGAAAAGTAAACTGCCTAACAACCTAACCTACATCCAATTTAAGGGATATTGCTTAACAGGTGGGAAAGGCCCTAACTTTAGATTTACGGGCATTGTTTAAAAGCTTTGCCTCGTAAAATACATTACCTATAAAATGTGCTTACTCTCCAAGGGTTAGTTTCTCAAGGAAGCACGGAGAAAGGGCTTGGTTGTATTGAAATTTATTGTTCAAATAATATTATAGGAAATTTCGTGTATCAGGAGTATTTTTTTTCCATTGAGATAAATGGATTTCGTGCAATAATAAATTTTATTGGCATGATCTGTCGTAATTCGCAATAAATAAGATAAAACATTACAATCTTCAAGTGTCCGTATTATTGCAATAGTGTTTTCTTAAAAGTATTTTTTTTCTGTTTTATTAGTCATTCTATAACGTATCTATCGAAATAAAGACATTATGTCTTTATTTCCCAATATATGGACTGACTGTCTCGGAGAGGGGCTCGTGGCTAAGCGCTCGCCGCGGTTGGTCCGTGGATGGGTGACCATTTGTAAACATATCGAGACCCCTCCGTGCCTCGAAAAGCATGTTAAGCCGTTGGTCCCGACTGTTATTAAAATTCTGACAAACAGTCTTACTGAATACTGTATTACCTAGCAATATATTGTGGAGGTCAGATAGGCAGTCACTCCATAAAATACGGTATTCAGATAAATTCAGTAGGACTGCAAACCGACCCCAACATAGCTAGGGAAAAGCTAGGCAAAAGAAGATGGACTGACCGTCTAGGACCGACTGACTCTTAACAAGATAAGAATTGAAAGCAAGAGATGTTTGGTACAACGAATTAAATAATTTCTTTACTTATTTTTGCTCTTAGTTCAAAGCCCAAGCGAAACGTTACAGATACTTGTATATCCATGTTTATATTATGGTATTTTAGGCTCATGTATATTACACACTCGACTCCAAACAGTTAGGAACGGCGCTTTACTGTAATCTGTATTTATATCGAAACGAACTTCATCACTGCCTTCTCATCCCGCAGTTTTATATCTTTTAAGAACTAGAATAAACAATGTTTTATATCCCGGTATTAACACATGTGTTCTTGGTTTTTCACGATTTGGAGTTTCTATTTTAATGAAGACTTTAAATAAAATATATTTCAGATAGGCTTTTCCACATAAACACAGATGTGATATTTCTTGATTAGATATAGATGATCCTTCGATTAGATATAGATAGAAGAATAAAATTAATTGCTGCAGAGTTGACTCGACGACGACCGAGTTTATTGCCGGTTCTTCTGCATAGAAATGTGAAATTGAAACCGCGCAACAAATTTTACGTGTCGAAAGTGCCTGGAAAGGCCTACTTGAAATAATAATATTTTGATTATGATTTGACTCGTAGATAGAGAGAATATGAGTTTCCTGTAGTTTATGTGTCAAATAATAAAATACATAAATTCGTGTATCATTACAAAAATAATTTCGACATTTCGTACGCTACATTTCCCATTCATACTCTTCAGTAATTATGGTCAAAAAGGCCTTCATGCCTGATTTCGTGATGTGAGCACTCCATTGTTTAACCGGTTGGTTGATCACATTGTACGTGGTACATAGTGGACCATGATGGACATATTTCAACGACAAAAATATGTAAAACTAAAACAAAAATATTCTATGTTACTTATGTCATTCTATCGCATCTATAAGGATGAACTGGTTTTGTTATATAAGTATTAAAATGAGCTGATAAAATTGTTAGAACTTTATGAAGTACATCGGATTTTACAAAAATAATATCTGGTAGTAGGTACATAATTATGTGTACATAAAACAAAAAGAAACACTGAAATAACGGTTACTTGAACCTCTTTTGTAAATACAATAATTGCATAGATAATTATACGATTATTTTCAAGCGGAAGAGTTTATGTCACTTACGTTTAATAGACCGAGTCGGAGTGATAATTAGATTTTTGATAATTTTTATAATAATTAAGTGAAAGAATGGAAATTTGTTTCAACGACGACATATCGTAACGAGATGTTTATACATGTAAGTTAACTACATTTATCACGCTTTGATCTTAGTGTTGAAGTAGGTACCGAAATGTGTAAACCAAACTCAAACTCTACTGGTTATCCCCCTGCATAATACGAACGTGCCAAATAAATTCGTATATATTAATGAATAAAACCTCAAGTGTTAAAAATCTACTTGGCTTCAAAAATAATTTTTACACTGGTCTTTGATATAAATTGTTGTAGCACAATACCATAGTTGAACAATAGTTTCTTTTAATTATTACAAGTGTGAATTACTTGTTTCGTAAAACATTGTCCTTGGGTTAAACAGTGTGTCACCATACCGTAACTAATAGTTATGCGGGACGGAGTATCTGCGGATCGTGCAATCAACAAAATTTCATTTACTGTCATGTCCTTACTTATGTGACTCCGTTTGTATGTGGGTCGGATCGACGCGGAATAATATTAACTAGAGGTTACAGATATCGCTCTATTGCAGTGTTTAAACAAACTAAACAAATAAAGCCTTTATTTCATTTTAAATAAAACATAACCTTAACATATTATTGTAAACTTGTGAATTTTACTAGAACTAACGATTTCTGATGTCATTCTTTATCTGGTTCTTATTGAGGCGTCGGGTTCTGAAATTTAAAAAAACTATTCTTGTCATTCTCTAAGAAGTAAATGCACTAAAGCTATCATTGATTACCTAGTCCACGCGTTGCTTCGCCAAGTTTAATTTAGCGAATTTCCGGCCGTGAAATGTATGTCGCTATATTTGCGTATTTTAAGTCCATTTGTTACAACATAACAGACCTTGACTTCCATTTTCGATGATGTGTTGTTTTCACTGTAAAAACATCTTTTCGTTAATTTTTTTAGGTTTAATTTAAGATTGCCTCATAATGTAATTAAAATGTAAGAATTTAAGAAATATACAGACCTAAACACAAAAAACAGTTTACTGTCGAGATGATAATAAAATGATCAGAGATCACTATACATTTTTCCTCTAGTTTCCTAATCCAATTTTTCTTTGTTACCAGGAGGGTCCTCACTCCACATTACCTGACGACGAGTTCTACGATGCCGTGGAGACTGGCTTCGACAAGATGGAGGAGGAGCGGTGCGCCCGCGTGGTGCCGAGCGTGCACACGCGCGACCAGGTGGAGCTGCCGCCCCCTGCTATCGATAACAGGCTGACTGTGCATCCCTTGTGGCCAGAGGTGAGGAAAATCCTTCTAAAATTACTTAAATTGTTACAAGCAGAAGTGCCTACGAGTATCTACAGATTTTTTCAGTTGATAAACACAGTAATTACTCGCATACGAAGTGTGTCGAGGAGACGGGGGCGGGATGACATCGATCGCTTTAGTTATTGGTGTCAAATGGCCCAAGGCAGGAAAATCTGGAGTCAAACTTGGGACGCCTTTGCCCAGCTGTGGGACAATAAATAAGATACACTTAAAAATATAGTCAGGGTCAGCAACAATACGCCAATACGCCAATTTTGAATTGACTTTGGCAAGCGTTAAGAATGTTTAAACCTGAAAAAAATAAAGGCAATATTAGGTGTGTTGAATATGGATCCAGGGAACCAATTCTACCAAATTTTTGTTAAGAGTAGACTCGAGAGAGCTTTAACAAGACCGTGGACCCTAAAAGCTAAGAATGGACGGTTTAGACAGGTATTGATCATACACAATATTATTAAAATGGCACAAAATAGTATTAACCCTAGTATACGATGATGTCGACTTGGTTATTATTTTTAGCAATTTGTCTTTAGTACTGTACCTATTCAGTTTTTTTCAAAGAAAATGCCTTTCGCGATTAACCGGAACGTGCGTAAGACAAAGGCTTAGTTTGGGCGACCCCTCTTTCTTACTTAAGCCTGCTCCACTTTCTGAGGTTGTCCCAAAAACGAGTTAATGCCAACGTCTAATTACTATAGGCGAAAATTTTCAATTATTATTAAAATACCATGGTATTTAACATTCTAGGTTAATGGTCCGGTAAGGGAAACATTTCTATTATCTTTGACTATTGACGTAACTAATATTGCGACGCTACCCATTTATGGTGTTGCTACGCTTCTGCATGGCGTCGCGACGCTACTCAGTAACGGCGTCGCCACGCTTCTAAATGGCGTCGCCACGCTTCTACATGGCGTCGTGACCCGACTCAGTTATGGCGTTGCGACGCTTCTTCACGGCGTTGCGATACTACTCAGTTATGGCGTAGCGACGCCACTCAGTTACATCAACTCGTACTTTTCGTATTTAATTAATGTTCAGGATTTTCTGGTATTTATATGAATTTTCGCTTCCAGATCGACAGGATATCGACAGAACAGATTCAGGCCGCGTTCGAAGGCGTTGGCGGGGAGATAGGTTGGCAGCTGTTCGCCGAAGAGGGGGACATGCGAATGTACAGGAGGTACGTGGACTATATCAGTGATAGTGGGTAGGTATGGGCTTGTTTTGTTATGTTCATGCATACATCAGCATCAAGACATCACCTATATTCTATCCATCTATACAAATTAATAAAAAAAGTCACCCTGCAGAATCTGTCTGTGTTTGAACGCGATAAACTCAAAAACTACCTAACTTATTTTCATATGATTAACGAGATGGAGTGATCCAAGAAGTAGGTTTTGTTCATTTCAATAATGCGGTGCAACCGGTACCCGATAGAAATGTAATAATTTGTGTATAATATTATTTTTATATACAATATATCAGTCCTTTCTGAAAATCTAATCCATGTTATCTGTTGTTTCGTCTGCTGTTCATAACTGTGAAAGGTTTATGGAAAGGCTACAAAACAAATGAAATTACATCGCTTGACCATTGACTAACAAATCTTTGTGATGACCAAAGTTTCACAATCCCTCCCTCCAGTTAGTTACTATGTCCTCATATGTGCACGTGCTGTTTCCAGTTTTCATAACAGAGTCATGCACTTTCAGAATTCTTGTACGTTTACATGTGTTGAATGTTTTCCAAACATTATTCCAATAGCGTTCTGTGTAAGCGGGGTTTACTATGACTCATTCCGATAATTTGACCTCGAGTACACAAGCCATGCTTTACCATCACTGCTGCTTTTTCAAGGTATATTATATATGCATAGTTATTATTTATTAACTAAAGGGACAATGATAGTCCAACAAACCAAAAAAAAAACATGTTTACAAATAATTTTTTAATGCTTTTTGTTTTTTTTTCTAGTTTTTGTAGTTTCTAATTTTATCACCCCGAGATGAAATAAAATTATTATTTATCACTGTTTGTCTTTGTACTATTATAATATTATAATTTTTTGAACTTGCTGGATTTACTCGGTACCTTTTATATTACGCTTTCTATTAAGTACAAGTCCAGGTCTTGACGATGTATTGGTCCCCAGGGAGATGGAGGTTGACGGCATGGTGACGGACCCGCTGAAGGCGATGCACAAGGTGCGCGGCGTGACTGCGCGCGAGATGTGCCACTACTTCTTCAACCCCCGCTACCGATATGAATGGGAGAGTGAGTATTATATACATACAAACACTTCGTATTACAATTCCGACAGCCAGCCTTACTGTAGGATACTGTGTTACCCAGTAAAATGGATTGTTGAGGTCAGATAGGCAGTCGCTCCATGTAAAATACGGTATTAGCTACCTAATTCAGTAAGACTGGAAGCCGACCCGAATATAGCTTGGAAAAAGGCTAGGCAGATTGGCAAAAGCAGATTATGCATGATTTTCTTATATTAATACTACCCGTTTCCCGCAGCTTCGCCCGCGGTCTAATTTTATTTATATAATTGAGATGCTATCTATCCTATCTTTTAAGTTGGGTCCAAGTGCACACGGTGTGCAAATTTGAATAAAATCGGTTAAATAGTTTAGGAGTCTATCCCGGACAAACAATGCGACGCGTAATTTATATCTATTATAAGATAATTTATGCGAAAGTAACTCGGTCTGTCTGTTTCATAAAAAAATTGCATTTAAAAAGTTTTAGGCTCAAGAAAGGAGGTGGGGTACTTTTTGTCGTGAATTGACACACGCACATGAGCGGGGCCACGGGAAACAGCGTGTATTTTAATTCTAACTTAACGTCGCGGCTCCACTCATATGGAAATCGGATAATTTTGTCTTGTGTGTCTTTTCTTGGGGTTGAAGCTAGCTTCATATCAAGCCATAAATGCTTAAATAACTCTTTCGAATTTATATCTTGTATTAATTGGGATTATTTAAAGAGATGATGGGATTTATTTAAATTCTTATATCTCGTTATTGGTATCGTAATAATGTTATTAACTAACATACCTATATCTGAATATAAAATAATATTTATACGACCTCCGTGGTCGAGTGGCGTACGCACCGGTTTTCAAGGTGTCGTCAGCTCTGAGGTCCCGGGTTCGATCCCCGGACGGGTCAATGTAGAAAAACACTTTTCTACATTGTCTCGGGTCTGGGTGTTTGTGGTACCTTCGTTGTCTCTGATTCCATAACACAAGTGCTTTAGCTACTTACTTTGGATTCGGAGCAATGTATGTGATGTTGTCCACATATTTTATTTTTATTATTTATTATTATTTATTTATTATTGACTTCCGAACATTCATCATATCCAAATTTATTCAAAACTGGTTATTGTATAGTAATTATTTAACGTCAAGACTTCACCCAAAACCTTCACCGTTTATACTTCGATAAATATACTTCAAACATAAAAGCCATCATTGTCACAGTCTAAAGAATTACTGTCAACCACAAATCATTTGTAGTAAAGAAATACGAATATAGACCTTATGTAATTGAAATAAGGACGCTGTTAACATCAAGGTATTACCGTGCTGTATGTACATAGAATTATGATAAGCGCAATAATACTAGGACAGTTTAATGATATATACAATACTACCATGATTTTCTTAAATAAAACCTCGGATCACGTTGAATAAATACATTGCCATTATGTAAAATCCTTAAGACCTTCAGAAAACACTTTTAAAATCACATTCCATGTGATTATCTATCTATTGTAAATATTATTTAAATAACTACATACGTTTTGTCATTTTAGTTTCATCATTCATGTTTATATTTTACGGTTAAAAAACTTACAAATCGCTACTATTAATTATTTATTTAGTATTGATTCTTTTGCATTTTTTTTCTGACATTTTCAAAAATGTCATATTTATTAATATTACACTGACAAGTGTTAATTTTTTATACTGCATATTTATATTTCATACTACTCGAAAAATTCTTCAAGTGGTGTTAACAGAAGGAATTGCAAATTATGATACTTATTAAAATGTGTAGATTCGTATGAACTGCTATTTTGTATGATTAACATCTATGTGTATACTTGGAAGTGTAATTTGTATAACTTAAGTATTAATAAAGAAAATGATCCACATTCTCATCGCCGTGTATCACTGACGTCAACATTTCTTGAGGTGTTTTCGGATAAAGAAACAGCAATCACCAGGAATTAAAATTATCTTCGAGAAGTGTCAGAAATAAACTTTAGAATAAGTTCTTGGTAAAGTCGCCTTATTTTGTTTCAAATTTTTTTCTTTCAATGTGGGTCGCACATGATTAGTATTCTTGCTAACCCCTAAAAATAAGCTGTGTGCTTGTGTTAAGACTGGGTTTACATCGGTGGTGCAAGGGTTGGGATGCGAAACGGCAACCACATGATCGCAAGTCCGACTCCCTAGCCTACCGCCGCTTATCTATACTTATAATATTATAAAGCTGTAGAGTTTGTTTGTTTGAACGCGCTAATCTCAGGAGCTACTAGTCCGATTTGAAAAAACTTTCAGTGTAATATCCCATTTATTGAGGAAGGTTTTTTCTCGCAATAACCGTAGTACTTTATAATATTAGTGTGATAAGACGAACCAAGCTAACACCATTATTTCCTCAATTACAGCGACACTAGAAACGATGACGATTGTTGAAGAGGTATCGTCGGACGCTCTCGTGTTCCACCAGACATTCAAGCGCATCTGGCCGGCGTCGCAGCGGGACGCCCTCTTCTGGTCGCACGTCCGCCAGTCCACGGACAACACTTACGCCGTCACCAACCATTCCACTACCAACGTTGACTATCCGGTGAGTAGACGAGACAGAAAAATTACCAACACATTACTCGTATTCTTCTTTATGGCATGAATACAAGTTGTTTATGATGGCTCTGTGTCAGTTAATTTTGAATTTGATTCTCAAATGTTTTAATGTTTTCTGGTAAAATTACCAGAAAACATTAAAACATTTATTTCTAAATAAGTTCCTATATCGTCTGAATTTCCTAACAATTAAAACCCTTGAAAGTCACAAAATAAAATGTGTTGAAATGACAACTGATAACTGCGTTAACGAATTGCGTTAACGTTAGCGGACTGAAAAATGCGTTTTATAAAGGTTTGGAAACTTCTGCTAAATAATCGTTGGTTTTTTTACATTGTTTATATTTAGTGATGTTAGTTTTGTGTTATGTTGTTTATTGAATTTTCATCACTCTTCCTAAAAAAAAAAAAAAAAATCTTCAAGACTAAATAAAAATGGAACTCTATGATGACAATTTTCTGTGTGTCAATCATTGAATGTATAATTGATTGTGTAATTTATGATTGTAGGCGAACACGAGCGCGTGCATCCGCCTGTTCGTGACGGTGTGCCTCGCGTGCCGCAGCAGCTGGCCCGCCGGCGAGACGCCCTCGCGACACAACATCACCACCAGCATCGCCTACTGCAGCACAGGTACATAACGCTAATATAATCACACAGTCAATATCCAGCCAAATTAGAAAAGTAAAAACATATAGTACCACCCTCACTCATAGTCTTCTTGACGACCTCCGTGGTCGAGTGGCGTACACACCAGTTTTCAAGGGGCTGCCAGCTCTGAGGTCCCGGGTTCGATACCCGGACGGGTCAGGGTAGAAAAACACTTCTCTACATTGTCTCGGGTCTGGGTGTTTGTGGTTGTTTCGTTGTCTCTAATTCCATAACACAAGTACTTTAGCTTCGGAGGACTTACTTTGGATTCGGAGCAATGTATGTGATGTTGTCGACATTTATTTATTTATGATGTTGTCAGTTCATCCCTCCTCATAACATGGTATGGACATGTTATGAGGAGGGATGAAAGTCACATAACAAAACAAGTTATGAGTATGACTGTGGATGGGTATATAAGCAGAGGGAGACCGAAAAAGAGATGGATGGATTGTGTGAAAGATGATATGAGAAAGAAATGAGTGGATGCCGCGATGACGAGTAATAGAGAGGAATGGAAGGAAAATACGCATTGCGCCGACCCCATATGAATGGGATAAGGGCAGGAAGAAGAAGTTGTCAGGCTGATAAAAATAGGTCAGGAATCCTCTCTGATCGCATTATGATTAGCTGTATATCACAAGGCTGTGTGGATAGTCGAGATTACACGAATCGGATAGTTGCGCTAGTGTCGCATATAGTCTATCCGTCAATTTCCACCAATCACGAACCAGTAGCTTCTTTTCATTGGTGCAATTTTACAGAAAGACCTAATCCGAAACATCTTCTGGTTTCCGACTCACGGTGTTACTACAAGATTAATCTTTTACTTAAATAAAAACATTGTAAATTCGGTCGACTGTTTTTATACCAAGATGCTGGAATATTTCTGTATAAATATACTCAGTCGTGTAATGAACCGTTTCTATGACATTTCGTTCTATTGTGTCTATCTTTCTTTTTTGTATTTTAGCTTATAATTATCTATATCTAACGTTTTTTTTGTTACAGTGAACCCAGGCGGCTGGGCGCCGGCCGGCGTGCTGCGCGCGGTGTACAAGCGCGAGTACCCGAAGTTCCTGAAGCGCTTCACGAACTACGTCGTGGAGCAATGCCGCGATAAGCCCATCGCCATCTAGCGGCAACACTTGCGAACCAAGTGACGAACACACATACCCGCAATACATTTCGTATTCTAAAAATCCTCGAGTACCAGAATACTTGTAATTTTTCTTTATAACTCGTGGATGAACATTGCGAATCGAGTATCCCTTGATACAGAAGTGTAGTGCTATAAAGTTAAATAGGTGTTATATAATGTTAATGGTTTTATTCAGGGTGTTAAGGATTCCTGTTTCATCGTACATCAGTTTTTCTTCGCGATCTCGGTCTGTTCGACTGTTTTTATACTTAACTGCTGGTCATTTTTGTATGAAAATATTCGGGCGTATAATGGACAGTTAAAAAAACTCTGTAAAATGTGTCTAATTTTTATAAAAGATATTAGTTTCTTACACATTCGATTAAATGTCCTTACACTTTTTAATTACCCTTTCTGTGCCTCGAAAAGCGCTTAAAGCCACCTACGGGTTGTAACAATACAGAACATTATTATTTCGTACATAAATATAAAGGATCCAATGTATTATCTATATATTATTTTTTCTGTAAAAGTCATTTTAGTTTCATTGAATGATCAAAATATTGTTAATATCTATAATCTAATATTTAATTATGTCAAGTACATAATTATTGTGTTCTTACGGTTGATGTTAAATCTTATTGTAATTAACGTCACTATCGTTTTTGACATGTAAATTGTAATAAATATGTAAAGGACTGTAGGACATACTGTAAAATAAATATATGAATGTTGTCGAGTGTCGAAATACAGGGTGCTACAGAAATCATATTTGAAATACTTTTTCAGTCAATAGAAATAATCAACTTAATCAAACCCCGAAGATATTTACTATAGAAAAATATTATCAGCTGATCAAATTAGTATAGAAACGGAATAAACTACTACCTTATTGGAGTTATTCAGTTGTACGAGCGGAAATATAATAAAATATTTATGCATTTATGTAGCACTCTGTATAATAAAATTTATACTATATGTGTTGAACTATGAAACATAAATTAACTATACTTGCAAAGAGACTATACGATTACTAACGCGACGTAGTTGAGAGTAACATATTTTCGAAGCACTTTTGACTACAAATATTTTATGTTAAAATTAATTTGCTGTTTAATTCTGAACACTTTTTCCTTTCTTTCGGGTAATTTACATGGTATTGGTAAGGCTGTTGCACTTGTTTACACAAATACGCTCGGAATTAATACACTTTCTGTAGTTCCCTTCTATATGCCTAGTCTGAGTTTGATTATGACGTTAGGCTGCCTGATTGGTACAAAGTATGGCTATCCACCCACACAATAATCCTTATTCCTACCAATATTATAAATGTGAAAATGTGGATGTTTGTTACTCAATCACGCAAAAACGGCTGAACGGATTTGGATGAAATTTGGCATGCATGTAGCATTTTGAAAAGAACATAGGCTACCTTTCATCCCGATTCCTTAAGTATTTCCCGAGGGAAATTTGGAAATTGATCATCAACCAGTGATAAAAATTTCTGAAAATTTTATTTTTACAACCATTACAAGATCGTATCTATTTGAGTAGTGTGCTTGCATTGACAATAGTATTGTGTGTGCGGCTAGCCTTTGTAACGGGCCAATTGGAGCGCCGAACGTCATAAACTCACACTGATACTGATTTTTGACATGAGCACATTACAACTCATGTCAAATTTCTATATCATATTGTTTTGGGCGAAAGTCGGTAAACAACAATTTAAACTTTATTGTAAAAAAGTTTTGAGAGAACTTCATCCTTATGTATAATATAAGTAGTGCTGTAACCTTGTCACGAAATATGCCTTTGTAAATAAATAAGTGTTGGGTGGGCACTGGATTGTGGTTCTTATTGTATATGGATGTGTTCTCAAAGATATTTAAGTACATAATTATATTTATATAAATATCGAAATTTCTTTGTATACAAGGCGCGTTAGATGTACCTGACGTTAAGTGTCGCGCCCAATGAATATAATCTCTGATTAATCAATATGAATGTAATTATTTGGATTTTTTATAGCAAGCTTGTAACCGTCTATGAAACGTTATAAATTTGTACTTATCTTTTATAGAAGGTCTGCCTGTAAAGATACGAGGGTAATATTCTTGGATGGTGATAGTCCGATGTGTTCAGTTAGATAAGTTCGCGAAAGAATACATGTACTTTAAATTTTCTTGGCTGTGGCCTCGCGGGAAACTTGTGGGCCTAGGCATATAGATGACGACAATTTTGGCTGTTTAGTTCGGTTTCTTCTCGAGTCCACGGTCTCATTTCATGTACAGGGTGGGACTAAATAAACGTAGGTCTTAAATATTATATACTGTATATGTTACTTCGGTTTTTGACCAAATATAGATCTAATATCGACAAATGTACAGTTATTAATCTTTTCTAATAGTGAGGGAATTGACATTGTGTGACTATACTGAATTGTCTTCTAGATCCTGTTTGGTCAAAACAACACATTGTGCACATAAACGAATTATAGCAGTATTAATAAATACTGTCTTTAATTTTTTCTAATGTTTTTCGTACGAAACAGACTTCCATTCCAGCTTTTTTTTATCATATATTTGTTTTTGTATTCATTTTAAAGTTAGGTATAAAGCTAAAGGTTACTCCGATGAATTTCAAATATATAACAGATGTACAGTATTTCACGTTTATGTCTCAAAGTAATATATTATTTACTGTTAGTTGAGTAATGTTATACGGCTTACCTTTTTGTTGTATGTGAAGGTGATTTATTTTGATGGTGTGAAAATAGCGTGAGACAGCACTATACAGCAACTGAACGTTAAAAAGAGAGTGAACAAAAAATGTAACAAATGTTTTGTTTTCATTTTTATACCTTTTTTGACATTAGAATGCGTGATTTCTCTCTTTATCATATCAAAGTTGTGTACTGCTTTCTCACTTTGTTACGTATCAAGTGCCATCGTGATATAATTAACCAATAATAAAAAGGTTCATGTTGATCATTACAATACATACACGTGAGCAGAAGTGTAAAAAAAATTGCATTTATAATACCGCAATGTTGCAATTGTATTAAGTTATATGAAAGTATGTTTTTTTTAATAATTATTGTTTATAATAAAATGTTTTATGGACATTCTTGTATTTTTTATGCATAACCTATAATATTTTAGTGCCTAGAGCATACTTTGTTCGACATAAATTGTTTATTTGACTGAATGCAATGATATTATAAGTAAAAAGGTGTAGATAGGTTATAGGCGCTCAGCAAGCGACACGTTAAAATGTGGCTAACTAGCCACATTTTAACGTATTATGCGATTTATTTATGTCGCCAATTACATTTGTCTCTTTTTTGCTTGCGATAATCGAATCATGCCATCCTACCTTGACGTCTAATCGTAATGTAGGGTGCTTTGCAATATTCAGTTATTTATGTGTGAGTTAGTGTGCCGTTTTTGAAGATCGAATTTTGTGTAGGTAACCTATCTACACCTTTTTACTTATAATATCATTGACTGAATGACACAGTGTTGGTAGGCCTCCCACTAGGTGGACCGACGACATCGTGAGAATTGCGGGAAACCGGTGGATGCTATTGGCGAGTTGTCCGTCAAAATGGAGGGTCTAAGGGGGAGGCCTATGTTCAGCAGTGGACGTCTTCAGGCTGATGATGATGATGAAATTGCTGATTTTACGCTATTACAGATGTCAGTATGACAGAAATTGCAAGGCCGTCAAGTAAGGGTCAGTTCACACCGAGATCCGACGCCGCGCACATTTTTAAAGAGCGGTTTAAAATATAACTTTATTTTAATAAGATAAGATACACATTTACAATTCAGAATACGTTGCGGCGCCGGGTTAACGAAATGTGTATCTTTTCGTGTAGAAAATAAAGTTATATTTTGAATCGCTCTTGCGCAGTGTCGCGTCTCCTTGTTGGCTGACCCTAAGGCGTATAATAAATAACAATAAAGGTTTAATTTCATCCCTTTTCATACACACAATAGAGTAGTGGAGGTCACACTTGCACTCGAACATGAATTAATATGTTATGAAGTACTGAGTCGCGGCAATAGGTCGCCGCGCGGTGCAATACTAAATATAGCATAAGCATAAAATATTAAAACAAAGCATCACACCTATCTGATATTTAGGACTCCTAAATATAGTTATGCTAGACTAAAACCAAGAAAACACTTCTTATTCATAAACCTTTAACCCAGCATTTCAAGCTAATCCTTCTAAATCTTAGCCCTGATATCTTCGGGTTTTTGTTGACTAATTCAGAGCTGATAAATTTGGCAGATTTATTTTCATTATCAATCATAGTTGATAGTGATACTGAATAATTCTAAACCAAAAAACTTAAGAAGTACTGGTTTTTTAAAAAGCGAAGGTAGGGTTTTTAACGTTTAAATCTTTACTAATATATTTCTTGTTGAATGAGTTTATGTTACTTATTTGGAATCGTTGTTTTAAAATAATATTAAATAAAATAAAACAATGTTCACATTTCTCATTTTAAAGATTATAAAGTGAAAAAAAAAATCGTTCGGAGCTATGCGAATAGCGAATGCTGTTTCCAGCTTTTGTACTGTACGTATTAATAAATACAATCTTATTTATTATTTTTAAAATATAATCTATTATTTATTAAAGACACGGGTTACTTGATCCATATGGGAGACATTATACGGTTATTTTTAAGTAGCAACACAGCAACATTAAGTTTATGGTCTATCGATTGTAGCCTTTGTTTATGATTTTGTGTCACAGTGACATGCCATAACATCTGTCAAAAGTGTTTACATGTTTTCTCTGTACTTTGATATCTTTGATCATCATTAATGTATAAAGTTTTCGTAAGTATTTCAGTAAATATTACGCTGTTTCTATTAAATATACTTAATAGTTATTATTCAAAATTTATCGTACATTAGAAAGTGTGTGTTTATTTCGAGGTTATAAAATTAAGCTACTGTTGCAAGATGTAAACATAATGTTCACTTTCCTATGGACTAATTCCAATTTAGCAAGGGTTATTTGGTACAGCTTTGGGGATACTTGATCCCGTATCAAGTCTTCCTAAAAGATAGATATTGAACTTGTTTATTGTTTTGTTCATAGTTTCACTATCATGCCAAGAATATATAAAAGAAAAACAGGAGTTCGGGCAAGAATACCCATCAATGAAAATAATTTAAGGTTAGGAGTGAAAGATGTATTAGACGGGAAATCTATTCGCGGAACGGCGAGACGTTATGGTTTGTCTGTTATGACCCTGAGACGTTATGCAAACAAGAAACAAGCTGCTTTGCGAGAAAAAGATAATAAAGACATAAAATATGCTCCAGATTACGGAAAAGCAAGAATTTTTAATTCCTTAGAAGAAGAAGACCTAAAAAGCTACTTTAACAATGCTAGAAAATTGAACGACAAATTATCACCTATAACTATGAGAAAATTGGCTTATCAATACGCAAGTGAAAATAAAAAAGAGTTGCCACCAAAGTGGCATGTGGCGAAGGCAGCTACTTATGACTGGTTACATGGTTTTATGAGACGCCATAAAAATTTGTCCCCCAAATTCTCCGAGTCTCAAGAGAATGGACTTGAGGCCTCAGAGACTGAGGCTACTAGACCAGAAGAGTCTATTCCAACTATATCTAATGTGAGTATTGTACCTACGTTTGAGGTAGATAACTTTATCCTTATATTTTCATGTATCATTCTCCCACATATCAGGGTGATAAGTTCCTCTCTTATTTTATTATATCGTAACTTAGTTATATCTGCTTTATTGCAGGAATCCAATTCTGCTACACAAGATGAAATGGCTGTTTCTGTGGGAGATGATCCTGAGTTAATTTTATCGGTAAAAGAGGAAACGACTGAAAATGAGGACAAATGTGATATGACCGAAGATGAATTAACTAACTTAACGAAAGTGTCTAGTGAAAACGTGAGTGAAAACATGTGCAATAAAGACGAATGTGATACATTTGGACAGCTAATCGCACACAAACTAAGAAAACTTAATGCACGCAACAAGTTGTTGGCTGAACGACGTATAAACGATATATTATTTAATTTAGAATTAGAAGAATTAGATCCTCTTACAAGAAATCGTGATGACCGGACATTTTGTTTTGTCTCGGACATAATGAAAATGTGAATGAATTTAAAATTAAGCATATTGTGTCCTACCTCACACATTGGTGTGCTAAGTCGCGTCCCGTTCTTCTAATGGTACCTCTATACATGTATAATATTATTTAGAGCTTCTACAGAAGGCGCGAATTCGCCGCGATCTCTCGCTTTGAACGAACGTTCGACCGTTGCTTCCAGAAGGACCTTGCATGCGACATCGTATCAATATTGTGATGGTCGGGTTCAAACGAAATCAAAGATGAGACTTGATACATAATTATCATATTAATTTTTTCACGGACGTGAAGGTCTCGCTTGAACCGTTGAGGTTCAGTAGAATCATAGGTTGCAGGGTAAAGGTAAGGTGTCCGGAGCGTTTATAGAGGTCGATCAGATCTATGCTGGCAGATAAACAGTAGCCTAGTAGTGGCGAACTGTGGCGAGTGTGCAGAACAATATCCTTGGGCTTTCGTATCGTGTCACCAAGCTATAGATCCTCTCTTCATTGCCGTAACGTATGAAGGGCGTTTCCGCAAGCTAAGAACTAAAAAGCAAATTTTTTTTATAAAGAAAAAATATATATATTTTAATCCTTACAAAATTTTAGAGCTCCATTGCCTTGAGACATGTATCGATCTAATGTTCGCGCGTAAACGTACGGAAACAACAAGGGGTCCCTTTTATTAATACTTATTTGATGTTAAGTACTGATATTTATAATAATTTAAAGTTGTTCCAATAAACAACATAAACCATAAATCTATTAATTATTGTACCTACCCACATAATTATAAAAGTCAAGACAAATGCATATAAAAGAGGAAGGCGTTTACCCTGCAGTGGGAGTGGTATCTACAATGGGCTTTAAATTTTGATTGTGACTTATTGAGTCCCCACTTATAAAATATCTGAGAAAAATGTGCAGACTGGTGGCACGTTACAGCTAGGATTTTTGGGCGAAAAATATACCTACCAACAAAGTTAATTTAGTAATAAATGCACGAAAATCATAAAATCATCAGGTAGGTAGGTACTTAAGTATGAAATCCAATAAAACGACCGTATTTCATCACTTCTTTGTGAAGTGTTTTGAATCTTTATTCATTTACATTAACATTAATTAATTGGTACTTATACAAGTTATGCATAGCACACATGTCTCCGCATATAAAATTCACAACAATGTAATTTTATCTATTCTTCACATTTAATTATGGGGACCAGCCCCCGTTATCTTAATAGTTATAATTTCTCAAACATGACCAACTTACGTAAACTCAACATAAATCAAAAGGATTAGGTCTAGATTTGCTAACAAATGAAAGAACAAAATATTCACGACGCGATGTTACCAAATTAGAGTGTGATCTTTATAATCTAATTAATTTGAGCTATCTAATAAAATAACTTATTTGTTCATTAAGATTTGTTAGTACACGATAATGTTTGGTAGCTTCATATTAATTAAACACAATACGAGATTGAACACCGCGACCTAATCAATACAGTACAATATGGAGTAGCAAATTTAACTACGTAATAATATGTATAAATTTGACGAATATTGAAGTAGGTATGTATAACATTAACATTAGACCGCTATGTATTGACATTGAGCACAAGGAAGCGTATTATATGATCTCATTTTAATTGTATTATCATCTACAGTACAATTCTTATATACCAGCGTCATATAGACGAATACATAATTCAATAATCGCTATAACATACATGTTAGACCTTATTCAAATACAATAAATTACTTTAAAGAAATATTCAAGTTCTCTAATATATCTATTAATAAATAACATTAACATTTATAATTGTTAAGTATAAAATGTTTATAAAAGATTCCCCAGGAATGAAACCAAAACGTCTACGGAGAATTGTCAACAGTTGATTATAAAATCATTCGAAAAATTTTGAATTTTGATATGGTTGAGGCCAAGAGTGCACTACAAAAAGTTTTCTTTATAAAAATAGGAATTCTTTGAAAGCTCAAGTGTATAAATGGACCAATATTTCAATAGTTTAACGATATAATAATTCAAGAGAAATACTTTTCAAAGTTTGGTGCGAGTTAAGGGCGTAAACATGTTGAAAATGGACTGGGTTAAACCTAGTCCTGACTAACTGAAAATTCAGATAGTTCGATAAAACTTCAATAGTAAGAATGTTGTAAAGATCTCAAAGCGATTGAAAGTCAAATGTATCGACGCCCTTACTTATCACGATATTCTATCAGTAAATAAATGGGTGTGGTGTGGTGAATGGAGTGTCATGGGATGCAGTGAGAAATGGTCGCGACAACCGCTAAATGAATGAAAATGGCCAAACTTAATATGGCACTACTATCACGGACATTGTAAAACATTTTATCATTACAAATATTATGTAACCAACTAAAATACCTACCCGTGTATATGGCAACTTTAATACAACAATTAGTGGATTATGCCGATTGTCTAGTTATTCCACAGACGACATCAATAACAAGACATTGATAGAAGCATACATATGTATATTATTTAAAACATGCTCATAGCTTCTCTTTTAAGTCATAAAGGCTTTTTAACAACAACACAGTGTAGGCCCATATAAGGTCTCCCGACTCAACACACTAAATACAATAAGTTCAGGGATACTGTAAGGCGTACGTATAATTAGCTCAATACATCACTAGTAAACATTATGATATCAAAGAAGTTAAAATAACACTTAAGTACACATAAAGCCAGACAAACTCATGCCATCTGTGGATAGTTAATGAAATCCATCGATACATTAATATAGTAAATATATTGGATTCAATATTATCTAATAAATACAACTACTTAAAAAAGTAGATATCAACAATTATAATTTCAGTGATATCCACACGAACACGGATATAATAAGTATAAAATAAGCGTATTATCGGACACATCCGTCGGGCAGACTAGTGCCCATGATCCGTTTCAGACTTATAACGTTGACATCAAACTCGGACCGCCCGCGCTCCCTTGAATATCAAACACAATGGATGAAAGATTGTTTTCGAATTTCAAAATGGTTTCAAGATGGCGGTCGGGCGGCGGCTGCTGCGTTCCCTATATAAATGGTCGTTCCGTAGTGTCCCTCCAGTGGGTCCGTCGCGCCGCAGTGGCGCGGACTACTCCTCGGCGGTGGCCTGCGCGGCCTGGTGCTGGCCGTGGATGCTGGCCTGGCCCAGCGCGCGCCACACGTCGGCCAGCGTGGACACGCCCGCCTCGTCCAGCTCGCGCCAACGCGCGTGGTTAGACCGCGCGTGGTTCACTAGCTCCGGCATGTCGATGAAAGCTGAACATCAAAATATTTATCATCAAAGGTTCTTCTTTGTCATGATTAGTCTGCTACTGCTACTACTCACTATCATACATAGTTTGAGTCCCTAATACCCCTTTAGATGGAAATAATTAATTGCTCGAGAATTCCAGCATATCGAGCGCTTGGTTATGATAAACTTTACCTACTTATGATAAATTTTCTAAAGGAAAGGTCTACTTTCCATAACCAGCAACCGGTGTTAGGTGACAAGAGTTACGTTCACCCAAATAATTTCAAAAATGGCAACTTTCGGTGTTAAACTATCCAATGAGGACGGACTTATTCTATCTTCAAAAATGGCCCTTCGAGATAAAGTAGACTTTTGGAACAGAAATTCACAGATACAGCTAATACATATTTTACTACAGTCACGTAAACGAAGAGCAACCTACCAGCCCAAGCCTCCATCATGTCTATGATGATGTAGTCAATGAAGCCGATCTGCGAACGTGGAATAGAGCAGGTGGCGCGGTCGAACATCGGCATCACCACCGGGAGTTCCTTCGCCTTCTCCTCGTCCGTCTGCAGGAAGTACTCCTCGGCAATCCTAGAATATAACAGGAGAAAGTTAACATGGAATGTAAACCCAAACCAGAA
Source organism: Plusia festucae (assembly GCA_950381575.1). Taxonomy (NCBI): domain Eukaryota; kingdom Metazoa; phylum Arthropoda; class Insecta; order Lepidoptera; family Noctuidae; genus Plusia; species Plusia festucae. Next base: position 4,451,131 of record OX494447.1, read on the forward strand.
AAAATGCTTGATTTTATTTTGTAACTCATAATTTGGAGTCATGGGCATATTTATACAGTTAAGCTTTTCTTTTTACGGAAACTGATTTTCACAGTTAATTAAAATGATCTCACCTCCGGGCCCACTCAAAAGCGAACTTCTGCGGCCGCGATGCGTTCGACACGTCCGCACACTTGATCATCATCCTCTTCACCAGGATCACGTTCTCAGGCAGCGAGAGCGCCGTCGTGTCCAGTGCCAGTGGCTCCTGCTGGATTTACAAAATATTACCATCAAAATAAATAATGAACATTACTTTATTTTGCAGGTTCGGAAGCTTACATAATAATGAAACCCTGTCTATTTTTTTTCAATAAATTCCTCTTTCTCTTCGATTCCAGAAACCTATTAAGTATATTATTAAAAAAGTTCAAATCTGACTTATATTATAAGCATGCACGGATAGCCGAGTGATATACGTTGCCACGCCAATTACCACTGTGCGAGACCTGCCGCGTGTTCGGTCCTCGCATGGAACAAGCATTTGTGTGATCCATAAAAGTTTCAAGTCTTGTTTTCAAGGTTGTTTTTTGTGCATGTGATTTGAATGTTCGTAACATGGTTTAAATTCCTAATGGCGGGAGTCGTACTTTTTAAGAAAAAAAAATAATGTAACTTTTTAAGATTACTGTGTATAAATCCCAAAAAGACATCAGCAAAAGTATTTATAACTCACATCAGTGTGCATATTATCCTCCTTGCTGCCGCTGGACTTGGCGTAGAAGACGTTGACGAACTTGGCGAGATGTTCGAAGTGTTTGGTCATCTCCGTGGCGAGGATCATGTCGATGACGTTGTGCCGCACCTGCTTGTACGTGTCGCGGTCGAGATTCTTGAATATGTTCACACGGTTGTCGTCTGAAAATGTATGTTAAGGGTTATAATTGCAAACGAACTGATATTGCGGTAAATATAAAAGTGATTAATATAATTGAGGATCTAGAAACATCGTGATTGTTTTTTTCTTAAGGTCTATCTTCCAAGTTTCTAGTTCAAAAATAAGAAATTTCCTTGCATACAAAAGTAAAATCCTAAAGGTGAAATAATTAACAATTATTTTCAACTTCAACAACCACAGTCTACCAACAAATCTGCAGCATCTACCACGCTTTTAAACTGATTCTCGCACAAACCCCATTTGCAACTCCTTCATCAGAAATATCTTAAATTCCTAACTCCCAGACTTAACCACAACAAGCAAATGACCAAAACCACTAACTGAGTGTGATCTTGAAGGTGAGCGCGGCGTGGTGGGACTCCAGCACGCTGACGTCATTGTAGAGCACGGCGAGCGGGTGGCGCGCGTTGCAGAGGAAGGCGGAGGACGTGCCGGGGTGGTCCACGTCGTGCGCCGCCGCCGCCAGCAGCGCCGCCGCCGCCTCCAGCGGCTCCAGGAGAGTCTTCAGCCGTTCCTTCTCCAGGAAGTAAGCTACGGCCTGAAATGGAAGTACGGGTTTAAATAGACAATGTCGCACTTGGTGGAGTGCCCAAAGTTGCCGAGTCCGGACATCTACACGTTTTAATGTGGCCAACTACAGTTAGCTAAAATTTTCTGGTAGCTGAAAGCTCCTAATCTTAAGTAACAATGGTCTTTTAGTGACCTTTAAAAAAGGACGAACAATCAGATGAAGATGCCAGGAAGTTCAGTGACTATGCTACTGCACCATTGCACTTACATATTACATACATAGCCACTCCATTCACAAAATTTATTTCAGAACAATTTTCCCAATCTACTATTTGAGAAGGCCAAAAAATGGTTAACTTTCGGAAAAAATAAATTAAATGCCATTAATACCTGCAGCACATCGGCAGCGTGCGTCGAATTATGGTACGTGTTCCCAGAGTGGTAATTAGTCTCTATGATCGTCAGCCAGTGCAGTAAGGTGCGCTCATCACACTCCAGCGCTGCGCAGATATCGAACCTGCCACCCATGAGCGCCAGGCCGAGGTGCGCGAGCGGCCGCCCGCGTGTCATGTCCTCCAGCCTGAAGATCTCGAAGTCCCAGCTCAGAGCTGAGTCTAGAAGCTCGCGGAGTTGGCCTGTCGTCTGAAACGTATAGGATAAAGATTTTAAGGAATTTTGTGCCATTAAACACTCTTCAACTTTATAGAAAATTATACCTACTTGCACACAAAAAAAGAACAAATTTAAGAACCTATTCAGTTTCAATACAGGATGTTAGCTATCTCCATACCAAATTTTATAAAAATTGGACCAACCGTTTGAGAATGACGAGGTAACAAACATACACACACGCTCACAAACTTTCGCACATATATTAGTGTGATTACAATAATATAATAATTATAATGAAATATCAGCAGAACCTGTCAGGAAATAATTAGAGCTATAATATCTCTTTGTGTCCTTGACCTCGATATAACTTCTGAAAGACATAAAACGGGAACAACACATAGGTGCTGCGTGAAACGGCTCGTTGAAGTGTGAACTTCTCAGAAGATTTAATGTACCCATATAATGGTGTTGTGTAGCCAATTTATCGTTCCGTTTACTTAAAAAGCTCATTCCCGTTTACGATGTTAGCTTTAGATCTCAAGTGTTTCATGAACCAATAAATTCTTAAATACAATGTTTTTATGGAATTAAATTAATATAATAAGTGGTTTAGCTGAAATATTTTTCACCTCGAGGGAAGTTTTTACTTCTAAACTGAACTATGATCCAAAAGGTCCACAGGGTAAAATAATTTTTGTTCTGAAAAAATAGGCATTCGTTGGAATTTTTTGGGAAACAATGTCATGCGCTCTACTGATTATGAATTCCGAAATTTTTGTTCTTTTCATAAGTTTGTGGAATTTTGGAAAAGTGGAAAATTTTGGAGTGTGTGCACACTAGGGAAGTTTTTCACCCCTAATTTTGATTATTAGAACTATGTGGAATGAACGCAAATAAATAATTATGTATACCTTATGCTTAATATTCGTCCTGTTAGTTTGCGACCTGACGACTGTTGAGTCGTTGCTGCTTCGTCGAGATGACAGCGTATTAGTAGGCCCTTGCTGGAAATAAACAACCACACAAATTTAATCTCTATTTCAATACTTATAAGGTCTCTTCTACGTAGATACATTGCTCTACATTTTGTGTTACATTTATTCTACGAGCTTTATACATGCTTGACTATTTTTTCTAATTTGTGTCTAAATATTTAAATGCGTTTCCAGTCAACATACAGCCATATAGAAATTACACATTTTTTTTTAAATTTTTTGCATAGAATGTTGATTCTTAATTTAATTCGTGGTTTAAGTAGATAATTTTCGGATGATAAGTAATATACTTACTTGCAGTGCGATATAAATATTATTTGGTTAGGATTTAAATATATTTAATAAGTAAATAAATTAATGGGTTACGTGATTGTTTAGTAGAATATTATTAGAAGGTACAAAATATCTATAGAATTGAGTTCAATATAGAAATATACACAGGGTTCATTTTTGAACTAAAATATTAGTAAAATGTAATAAAATATTATAGTCATAATTAGGGGGCGTAAAATACGTGAGATGTTTATGGGGGGGAGGGGGTCGAGTCAAATCTCATCTAATCTTACGTTGGAGATAGGGGGGGTCTCGGCAAATATCACGCAATTATTTTCTGATAGAAACAAAAAAAAATATACTATTTTGGTCCATTTAATCCAGATTGTAGGCTGTTGCTTAAGTTAAATTTTTATTACACTTATAATTAAACTCTCAGCAATATTGATTACTAGTCTTAACTAGTCGTAAATAAAAGCACGAAGCAATTTTTTTTTGTTACAATAACAATCCAACGCGTTTACGTAAGAAACCCACATTTTGAAAAATCTCACGTGAGATTGGGGGATGGGGGGGTTGAATAAAATACCAAGACATCTCACCAGGGGGGAGGGAGGGACAGAAAATAAAAAAAAAACACCTCACGTAATTTATGGACGCCCCCTTAGGTAAAAAACATTATTATTTGCATTGCAAAGCATTGAATCATAATCAGCTTATGTTTACTTATTTTGTTATCCAGTAATATATACAATAATAATTAACAAATATAGTTACATATACCTACTTACAACATATTTAGAAAAATATACATAAAAAAAATATACTACAAATATAAATAAAAAAATGATCCCTGTGTAAAGGAAGGCGGAAGCATGAATCGCAAAGTTCTATGTATTATCTAAATAGTCTATGTTTGAAGGTTTAGACAGATAGACTTGTATTTGCAAACCTCCTACCATAAAGAATAGGTTTGAGTTCACTTGCTCCCGCTTCGCCGGTCGAACAGGATCGTAAACAAATAAATACCATGTTAGTACATACATTATATATATAAACACTGTACATGCATAAACTTTATATTGTACAATAGGTAATATAAAAAAAACATTAAAATAAAATTATTTATAGGTATTCATATTTGAAAATTCTATTGTAAAAGAAAATAAATAGGCAAGTATCCCATTAAGTTTATAGAAAGTAATAAGTACATAAATAAAATAGGCTTTATATATTATTTACATACATACTTGTCATTAGAAGACATAATAAAACGCAAGTGTTATAACCAAATAATTTCTGTATAAAAAGAAATGGCGCTCTTCGTGTATCTTCATCCCTCTCTTTGGCACAGTCATTGTTGTAAAACGTCATAATCCATCCTCATTTTTTACATAAATATCAAAGACAATAGAAAATGAAATCGGAAATACGCATCAAAAGCGTAATCAAAATTTATAAGAAAATACGTAGACTTATTTTAATACTTATTTAAAAATAGAACAAATAAAAAAAAAGAAACAAGTGTTAATATTTGAGATTCAGCACATTCATCTCGGCTTATTCGAGAGCGCTTACGTCTTTATTTTTTCTAATCCTGTTTTTAATATGCTAACGTACTTTGACATTATCCTGCCTTGTACCCAACTGCACCCACTACGAACGCACACAAAGCATATTAAAATCGGCCTTGACGTTTAAGAGCATATTTCGTCATACACATACACAGAATAATGTAGATATCACATAGATGAAATTTACTAACCGACAACAAAGCTCCTATGAGATCAGTGGCTACTGGATCTTCTACGCGCATCTTGGGGTCATCCCTCATCTGTGGAGAGTAGAGTTCGGAGGTCCGAAGCATGTCGACTGCCCGCTCGATGCACGCGACGGTCGAGGGAGGGGCGCCCTCTGTAGCCGCTGATAAGAGTGATATCACCTGAAAATTATTAAAAATAAAATTTAAGTCAAAATGAAACAATTCGATGGTGGATGTTTGTAGACATGAAGATCGTATAACAAAACAATAACAACAGATACACAACCTAAAAGTATCAATTTATGGTTAAGTTTTGTTTCGTTCCCAGAAAATAAATTGGATAGGATGTCTCAGAGTAAAATTGGCAAAATACGTGAAGTTGATTAATGGTGTTTATCGGGTGACGTCTCATATTTCCTACATAAAATTATGTATAACAAAATATATGTAACAAACTGAATCAATGTCGCAATATTTGAGTTGTTATAAGACATCATTATTGGTGTATGTTTACAAAGAAAGGTTTCGTGTAAGAAATGTCATAGATACATACAAAAATGCACTGAGAACCATGGCATTATATACGGTGCTTAAATTCATAGACTGTCTCTTTATTGGTGGTCCTTTCATAGCTAAACGACTAAACACATCTTAATGAAAATTCGGAAAGAGCTCGCTTGGACCTTTGAGGATATTGCTTACTTTTATTGTTATGATGCGAACATGAAGCCCTGAACGAAAGAGGAGATTTTAAAACCAGAAAGTTATTTTCAAACAAACTAAACGTATTAATTAACTTAGGAGTAAAAAGAACCGAGGTAAGGTAAGCCAACTATGCGGTGTTTTACGAGACCAATATAATACGAGGTGAGACCACTATATTCTCATTTCCACTATCAGTGGATTTCCACTTTCAGTGGATATGAGAATATATTGCAAAAACTTTGTCAAGGTAACCGGAACTTTGTTATAAAGTTGAAACATGTAACGAAACAATGAGAACGTATATAACCTAAGTATTTGGTGACATTTCACGTCTATATATTGATAAAAACCCCAGATACACAGTCTTGGAAAAAGTCTGACTACTGACCTTAGTGATGGGAGCTTCAAGAGGCAATCCCTGCAGCTTTGCGAGTGACGTCCGCCGCAGCCCGTCAGAGGCCACGGAGCGTACATCGAGGGACCCGCGCCTGATGCTGTGCAGCGATCCACGTCCGCGCTCCGTCTCCACCGCGTGAGTCTGCTCACACACGAACACTATGTGCGATGTACTCCTGTCAGAAAAAACGGGGAAGTTAGCGAAAGAAAAGAACCATCTACAAGCTGTAACTGGTGAAGGAAAACGAGAATTATCCTGGTGGTTTTAACCAGTTAGAATTCGGCGTAGAGTGGGGAAGTCTAAAGAACACTCCAAATAAAATAATGGAAAAACCACTTGATGTATTAAAAAATTAGAGAATAAGGAAGTGCATATTTATAATTCAACTGTTAGTTCAGTCAAGGGACAGTAAGTTCATACAAAACCTTTAGTTTTTATGCATAAGTAATTACACAGGTTTTTACCTTTAAGTTCTACTGAATTCTTAAAGATCCTACGAACTATTTCTACCTCGAAAAATCGGTTCAGACTGGTTCAAACAATACGAATGAGAGGTAGATGGATAAATATGTTGTGAACACACACTTGAAATGAATTAACGAAACAAATAGGACTTGATATGATACCTATCACGGACACAACTGCTACTGCAATGACTCCGGTTGTGGTCAGAATAGTTCAACCACAAGAATGTTTCTCTGAACACGTGTTACGTTGCATTATTAATAATTATTTGCATGGAATGGATGATCGATGCTTAGGTCTACGGATGCAGAAATTATTTCCACATGTTTATTCACGAGTACAGGAGATGAGAATTTTTATAATGTAGAAATGAAAGTTAGAAAACATAATGTATTTATTACATAACTATGAATGTAGAAACCCATACAAGTCTCATACCGAAAGGTTGAAGTAAAAATAGTCTAGAATTGAATATCAATGTAACCTGTCATGTCATGCGGCTTATAGAGTATTGCTTTGATAATAAGGGTTTCATTCTATTTATAGAAATAATACCTTTCGCTTCAATGTTAACTAGTCTATTTTCGTATATTAATAAGTTGAGTGTGGCCTTTGATGTATTTGAACTACGAAGGGAATATTAAAACGTTAAACTGATTCTGGATTTTTAATGCATTGAGGTTATTTTTGGTCATGTAATTTAAAATACTGTCAGCTAAAAAATTAGAGGCAGCGACTTGGGCACCAGGACTTGCTTAACACAGCCGGAAGCGAGCTGAGAAAACGAGAGATCCCGCGAGTTCGTCCTATGCTGAGACAGGACCGGGTTGTTTAATTAGTGAAAGTCCGACATACCCTCACCCGCGTTGTTACCTCAGCGTGAGAGGAAACATGATCTTTTCACTTCGAAAAAAAGTTCTTGATAACCAGAGAAAAAGAAAAGTTGTTCTAAAAGAGTTTTACTAACTTGGTAAGTCCGATAGCGGCTCCCCGGCACGGCAGCAGGATGGGGTCAGGCGCAGCGCGTCGGCGCAGCGTGATGGGCGCCTCCCAGTCGCGGGCGCCACTTGATGCCTGTCGCATGGCCTCGCCGCCAGCCGTCTCCACTAAAGGCCGGGGACCCTCATCACCGCGCCAGCCCAGGACACGGCACCAGGACTTGTTGGCCAGCTGTAAGAAATAAGAAAACTTCTTATGTGTTGTAGGCACTAAAAACAATTCAAATTTTGTATGTTGTTGTACTAATATTTTTACATACCAAGTAAAGTGATAAAAACGTATAAAATAGAACATAACATAAGCTTACGAATAAAATACAATTTGTACAACTCGTCCAAAGGATCCCGAGAAGATATTGACAGACTTTTTACAGAACAAATACTTAGATCTGGATCCTTATATATCTAAACTTCGACTATATCTCCCTATTGATGTTAAGTATTTGTATTTACTTATGTATCGGTATATTTATACTTACGAGTATCCTCTGCTGGTCATCAGTAACAGCCACCAGGTCGCGGCACCGGTCCACGGCGGCGGCGAGCGCGGCCACCGCGGCCACATGCGCGCGCACCGTCGCGCCCGCCGCGCGGCACTGCAGGACTTCAGCACACCACGCCGTAGCACTCAATGTTTCTACCATTACCTGCAATAATACCTTAGGTTACGCTCTATGCTAAATAAGTAATTTTCTTGTTGAATCCTTAATTATCTCGTTAAATAACTCAGCGCCTAATAATTTTGGTGAAAATGGCCAGAAATCTCCCTAAACGCGCAAACCGGTAAGAAACATTATGAAAATAAATGCAGGCATTCCGTAATTACAGAGTGAAATCTTGAGAGATTCTGTAGAAGAATAATAACTATGTTACCAGAAACTGTTATATTCGCTCAAAAGCTTTGGCATAAAGGAAATTACAGAATAATAATATAATACCTAACTAATTAATTAAACAGACTCGTCCAGGCAATTTATAATCTGCACAGCTGAAGAGGGACATTAAGTCAAATATTAATAATCTTTCTCTTTTAAAAATAAAATTACTAAATGACGTAGTAAAATTACGAGGACTTTTTCCTGGTCATATTTCCGACGCGCTCAAATTTCCCCGTTATATAATAATGAGCGAAAATTGCTACAGCTACTTCATAAAATACGAACAATATTATAATGCCTGCCCGCTCACGTCAGACTTTTTAGGACCGATAATCGGGCCGGTTCGGATTCTGAAACGATTTCGGACCGATTTTGTAGGACTATATAACTTATGCGTTGCACTATTGTTATCAGTCTATTTTTCTATTCCCTGGTCACAGAACTATGACGCCTAGAAAGCAGGTACGCGCACGAATACTCAAGCCGTTCAAACTGGGTCATAGCTAGTGCAATTTTTCTAATTTTAAGTTTAATGGCGGTTTAAGTAGAGAATGACTGTTACAATGCAATAAGTATGTAGACGACGAAAGTAGATACATAATGCTCGATGATCACATCAATATTTTTGGCTTCACTATACGCACTTGTACGAAGATTAGATCTAGGTGTTTATAATCTATGCTCGGTCATTTTTGTTGTTTTAATATAATAATTATAATCTCCTGCTTAATTCACTTTTTTTGAGTAAAAATATTTTTGTACCAAAAGCTGAGTTAAAAATGAAAATCATTAAGAAAATGTTTAAAGTGCGGTTAGACTGCATAGCACTGCACTTTTTCTTTTTAATCCCAGAAATGCAAACTATCGCTGTCGGGAGAAGTTGAGCTGTTCTTGAAAGCGTCTGGGACGTTTCGCGGCGCCGGCTTTGTTCAAACTGTGTTTAACATTTAAACTTTGTAGTTTTGTAGTATTTTGTATTAAGAGTAAGATAACTAAGAAAAAAAAACTTAAAACTTTATCAATAAGGTATAGTAAACAGCAAATTAAAGTAGATGATCAAAATCAGAAATTCAATACTAATGAACGGAGTTCGCGTCAGAACTGTATAGCGTCGAAGTGATTCAAAAGTACGTGATTGTAAATTATACCCAACATTTACTACTAGTACAGCTGTTGCCATAGTAAAATTATATTCGAGATCAGTTTTGACTCCAAAAGTTATAAACTCAATACATCATCTACTTTTGCTGTTGACTGTACCTACTTCTAGGGTAAATTGACGCGTGCAGACTAGTGCATTTAGGTATGACTGCTTCTTCTATTTTTTCAAACCCCTTTTTCCAAGATGGCGGACGTGGGATGAGCCACAAACTTGGATCTAACTTTAAAATGACCCCTAATTGATATCTAAAAAAAAAATTGCGGCTTGTGACGAATGTAATTTTTCAATGGACTATATAATATACCTTTCCTTACGAAAAAGGCTATCATAAGCACATAGATTTTGACGATTCGCCTGGTAGTTCCAGATATTATATTACCAACCTATAAGTTTCCTACTGCTAGGCAGGCACAGGCCTCTTCTCATATAGAGAAGGCTAGTCATTCAGTCTTCAGTTCTAGAGATTAACGCTTTTAATAAAGCACCTTATAAGTATAGATATAGTTAAGTACAGCGCATCGATTGCATGATCGATGTAAAAATAAATGGCATGAATCGAGGTATCAATACTCATGTGAAATGCTCACATGAGTATTGATACCTCGATTCATGGGTCAGGCAGGGGGCGAGTAGATTAAGGTTGTATAACTAAAACTAGATATAAGTTATTATAATTATGTATTACTAAGAAATTGGTACTTAGTTATCTGAATAAAACAAGTATTATTATTATTTGTATCTCTCTTTTATCACGGGATAACTTCAGAAGAAGAAACCCGGGCCTTTGAAAGGCTTACGCGGGGACACAGGTCCAACACGCAGTGGCCTTGTTGAGAACTTTACTCTAATATGGGATGGGGCACCTACCAGGGGCCATTCACCCCTGCTCTATGGCAGAACAGACATGAACGGACAAGGTAGCTACAGAACTATTGTGAACTAATGTATTAAATTATAAACTAAACTGGGCTATTGGTGTGTATGTATTGCTTTATTATTATTATTAGTATATGGTCACAAATATACAACGTTAAAAAAAATCTAAACTAAAAGCAGCTCAATATCAATCATAAAATATACAGTTACGAGTAGATATAGCTGGTCGGGTAGTTTGAACTCGGCAGCTTATTACACAAATAAAGGTGAGTAGAGATGGTATCAAAAGGCTTTGTTCTCAGGCGTTGTTGCCAGGCAGCCATTGTTCCTAGCGTACTAACGCGGGAAACGGATCAAAGACGAGATTCAAAGAAAACTTTCAGTGTTGTTACTGAGCTCAGATTTATTGAATAATAATAATGGTTACTGTAATACAAATAAAGTAGAGTGTAACACCATTGTTATGAGAATGAATGGGAAGTAAAATTGTTTCGTTATTATGGATTAGGATAGGGATCATATTTTGTTCGTGAAAGATCAAAAGTAAGATCGAAAGTACACAAGAATCAAAATGGTTTCAATGATTGAATTTTGGTCATAATGAAAAGTTTCCAACACACTGTCATGGACAACTGTTTCACCTCGCAAGGGACCTAGCAAGGTTCAAGGTTGATGTACAACCTCCAGTAATTGGAGAGGAAGAAGAAGCAGTCATAGACTAAGCTATTGAGGCAAAAATCATTCGACAAAAGCCAAATGTTGATTCTCTTGAGTGATTCGGCCGTATCTTTTTAGTGTTCCGTACCCAAGGGGTCAAACGGGGCCCTATTACAGGCTGTGATAGTCAGACAGTTTTTTTTTCACAGATTATGTATTTCTGTTGCCGCTATAATACTATACAACTACAAATACTGAAAAGCATAATAAAATTTATATTTAACCCATACAATAAACGTGTTATTTTTTGCTTATTTCATAGATAATGGGTTTTTTACGTAATTGAAAAGTATAACTTTTTTACAGTTTCAAGCGACTGAAGACTTACAGATATGGTCTTAATTTTAACTCGATAACTCCACGCGTTCCCGAGATAAAAGGTCTTGACAGACAGGCGGACGGACAGTCAAACGGACAACTAAGTAATCCTATATTCCGTTTCTCCTTTTAGGTACGGAACCCTAAAAACAACAAGATGACCCTAAAATATCTTTGAAAGTAACCTTTCGTAATAGAATTCAAACAAACAAAGAGAAAACATACAACCAGTTATTTCCATTTAAAGTTTTGTACCTAATTGAAGCAACTGACAAGGCGAGTCTGTATTTATTCAATGTAGTCTTATTACACGTATTACTCGGTCACTTGAAGGCCGGCGCGACGCCTAAGTGGCCAGCATTTACATAAACGCATTGCTATTCACTACAGTAATTGTAAGGCGCGTTTAGCAGAGTTTAGCTACGGTCTTCGTCTTAGGGCGGGTTTTACGGGTGCGAATGAACGCGATCACTTGAAGCTAATTTTGATTCGCGTTCAATGCTCCAATATGCATTAACCAGCTGTAGTAGTAGGAATGGCTTGCAACTTTTTTTTAATAACAACTTCCAATAAGTCCATTTTAACTTTAAACTAAAAACTGTAACAAGTACCAACATGACATTTCGGGTTTTAAACATAATTTGTTTTTTTTTAATCTCGTTTCCGAGTAACCTGGTTCTTAGAAGCGCGATTTAATGTAAGTGGCAAAATTGCCCGTTATTGACTGAAAACTAAAATATGGATCGAGGCTGACTAAAGCAGTGTTATGATAATAATATTGTTGTACAAGACAAGAGTAAACAGGGGTATTTAATGTTCTCTCTCTCGTGAAATATTCTGGTGGAAATTTTAATATTAATGGTTTGTTTTCTAGTCTTTCGTGCGAGTAAATAGCGTTGCGGCCAGGCTTATGTATAATTGTATTGAAATAAATGGCCTTTGAAGTTTATGTAAGACAAGTAAACACTTAAGCATTATTTATTTTAAAATTGTGGTCATTTCATTTAATTTAGAACAAAATATTTAGATATCCGAAGGTTTATTGTTGATCCAGTGGTTAGTGACCCTGACGGCTAAGCCGGAGGTCGTATCGGGTTTGATTCCCACCCAGGAAAAATATTTGTGTGATGAGCACGATAATTTGTTTCTATACTTAATATGTATGAATTTAGAAATATATAAGTATGATTATCAGTTATCTGGTTCCCATAGTACAGGCTCTGCTTAGTTTGGGATCAGATGGCCGTGTGTGAGCTGTCCCAGAAATTATTATTATTGCTCTAATCATTTGATTGATAAAGCATTGGTCATCAAAAAATCATAAAACCAATAGCTTACATTGTTTTACTTACATACGATGTAAAATCCTTGCCCGCCATTTTTTGAATAAGTTTAAGTATGAGTGACGCGTTATATTTCGTCATGTAATAGGGTAAGATTTTAGCGCAGAACTCCTGACCAAAATTGGTGTAACATTTTTCGTGAATTACTATTATTTCGCATATAAAAGGTTGTGTTTCTTAGGACCACTTGAAGAAAAACTTAATTCAGAGTCAGTTGCTAATCCGAGACATATTTTTTTACTAACTGTAGCCTGTGACTCCGCCCGCGACGGTGTCGGTCATCGCGGCAAAAAGTTGCCTGTCCTTTCTCAGGCTTTAGACTATCTCTGTAATAAATTCGATTTATGTATTTATTTATTTAAATCAATCGGTTTAGATTTAAATCGGTTCAGTAGTTTAGGCGTAATTGCGTTACGTTTGTAGTAGTGTATATATATATATATATATATATATATATATATATATATATATATACAGTCGACTCTCGTTAATTCGAAACCCGAGGGACTCTTAAAATATTACGAATTATCGAGTGTTTGAAATATCAAATGGTTCGAAATTTGTGAGAGAAAATAAATAAAACTTCGAATTATTAAGTGTTGATCAATTATTATTTATTAACTGCTATTATAACAATGCCAAAAGTTTAGAGGAACATTCGTGTACATACATGTACTTATTCATAATGTTTAATATAAATTAATCTTTCGAAAGAACTCTGTTATATTGGTTTCCTTCAAAGCACATTGCTGCTGCTCAGACTGCTCAATAACTTTTTTTAAGAGAAAAAGTGCCTTAAAAGCATTTTCATCACTTTCGTTTTGTAGACAGAAGCTTTGTAAGGTATCGAATGAGGATCTTGCTTCCTTAACTGACACCTCTGCCAAAGGTTCTCATGTATCGTTCTCATCTTCATCGTTAGGTTTTTCATTCGTATCTATCGCAGATAAAATTTCGCCATCGGTTAGTAAACCTGAGACAGCAACATCTTCATCCACTTGAACGAAGTCAGAAAAACTCGTTCATACATGTTTGAACTTGTCGCAAAATGTACTTACAATCTTTCCGCCTCTTTCTCTATGCAACTTTGAATTGTCGAGTGTTGGAAGCCTATGAGTTCGAATTAACGCGTCGTTTTGTTATATAGCAATGATTTTTTCGTTCGAATTACCAAGTGCATAAAAATGTATTGATTTAGTTCGAAATATAAAGAGATTCTGTAGGGAACTCGTGATAACTTTGAATTATAGAGAGGTTCGAATTATCGCAGGTTTGAATTAACGAGAGTCGACTGTATATATATATATATATATATATATATATTATTATAGTGGAAGATTCTGTATTGTTGAATATTGTCTTAGCCATATAAAAAAAGGAGAGGAAATTTTACAAAAAAAATCGTGCCATTAATTTTTTTTTGTTTAATTATTATGATATAATTTATTAAACAATAAGAGTGGGTTAAAGTTTCAAAACCTAAAAATCTAATATAAATGTTAAGACTTGGGAGATAAAGCTAAAAATAAATGCGATTCTTTTTAATCAAATCAAAGGCTGTAAGTAAGTAAACTTATGTACTTATATGAAAGAGAACGGACTGATATGATTAACTTACCCTATTGAAGCCAGCATCGAGGTAGGGAAGCACCACGAAATCGTCTTTCAGGTAAGCGCTGTAACAAAGAAATACACTATATTAGATAGGAAATTATTATAACCGACTATAAAAAAGGAGGAGGAGTTCGATTCGCAGAAACAAAAAAGAAAATAAATTCGGTTTTCGAAGCTGCGACGATACAGAAAATTGCACGTACAATTTTTGAAAACATCGTTCGTCGGGGCGGAGTCAAGATTATCATGATTTGGTTCCACACAGCCATGTCTTCTTCCATTCTTCTCTGACATCATCCATTCTAGCCATATGGTTTTAACACAATCAATCAACAGATCACAAATCAGCCCCCTTAGCCAAGTGACATTTCTACAAGCGATAACGCATATCGAATCGCTCAAATGTATGGCAGAGACAAGTCTGAGTCACGTGACTTATCGAAATCAAATGTCATTTCCATACATTTAATGTCATTTAAGCGATTTCTATCATAGTTAACGCTTGTAGAAATGTAACTTGGCTAGGGGGGCAGTTTCCGTCATCTATATCAATCCACATTCATACTCAAAACCTACCTCATAATGTGATCATCATTCCTTCAAGCAACTGTCACGGTATAAGCATCACATGACTATACCGTGACAGTTTTTTATACGGTTTTTTGGTTCACGTTGCCACTTTCAAACTTCCTTTTATATACCGGGAACCAGAGAATATGGTACAACGTCTATTACATTATTAAAGGATTTTTTTCTTATGAGAACCTACTTAAAAATAAATATCCCAGCATCACTAGCACGCTTGTGTTATAGTTTTTTTCATTATGAATACTTACAGTATCGTAAAGTATTCTGTGCTTGGGGCAAACAAGTCTTAAAAAAAAACTAGTTTTGGTAACTAAAGTATAATTGGATGAAGCGAGTAACTATAGGATGCGGGAATACAGAATAAAATCCTCACATTCCCGAGTAACCGTAGCTGGATATAAAGTTTTAATGATTCCTCTCAGGTAGAAGTTATCAATCGGTTCGATGTTGCTAGGGGTTCCATTAATCATCCTAACAACGAAAATTATTTCCTACAAAAAAGAATATAGGTTGTTCGTGCTTCGCCTGTAGTGTCACTAGTGCCCAGTTGCTGGGCAAACGCCTCTTCTCATATGAACTCTTCTCAGATGGAACGAGTATTTTATCATCATGGTTGCTAGTTTACGGATAGGCTATTCAGATATAAATTTAAAATACAGGATATCTTTTGTTTTTTTCACTATGAGGAAACTAAAAGACAAAGCAAATATAAATAGAGAGTAGTCTTATAGTCTTGATCCAAACTTTTCTCGTACAAACCAGACCAAGATACGAAAACACTCAAGAAGTTGTAACGTGATGAAAATTATTTTCCAACTCTCGGATCTTGGTCTATAATACATGATGACGTTTAACTGAAGTCTCATAATCGTTTATGCTCAGCGCTCCCTATTGGCCATACCTCGCAACACACCTCTATCAAATTAAGAAAATGAAAAACTTCTGCTTAGGCTTAATTTAAGCTGTCGGAAAATTCGAGTTTGTATTTCGTTCCAAGAGAAAACTGCACGCATAGCCGAGTGGTATTGGTTACCACGCTAATTACCACAGTGTGCAACGTGCTGCGGGTTCGATCCCCGCATGGGACATGCATTCGTGTGATCCGCACATGCTTTTTTCAAGTCTGGGTGTTCTTTGTGCATGTGATTTGAATGTTAGTGAAAAAAGGAATCAATTCCTTAGTGCGCACGTCGTTTTTATTTTTAAATAAATAAACTATTTAATACAATAAAACATATTTTGATAAAATGGGTACAGTAAGTTATCCATGTAAATTGTTATTTGGAGTTGCAGTGGCTTTGGCAATAAGTTTCACCGCTCTGGGCAGTTTGGAAGTGAATTTAGGTAACTTACGTTACGATTTCGTCAGTTTGTCTGTAGTTTCATGAAATATGAGTTGTTTACCAATTCACTGTTTATTTGCTATAACTTTTGAACTGTTGAAAGATGTATTTGTTTATTAAATTGTACTTTGGGATATTCTGTATTTATGTTCGTCCGCAGGTTTATATAATCTTATCGTTTATCTCTTGAAAATCATCTAATAAAATATTCAGTTTCGTCAAACTTTGTGAAAAAGACAGAGTTGATAGCAATAAGTAATAGGTGTGTCAATCCCAATAAATATATCAGCTTTCGATCTACTCAAGACTTAGAACCTCTGTCAAGTAACCTAAGTAATATTTATAGTCTGGCTCTGATATCTTGTGATATCATTGGCTTACGTAATATGTATACGTGTAGATATATAGGCATCTATACACATAAATTATGTACGTGAAGCTATTAACTCAAATGGTTGGATTTAGGAAAAATCCGAAACAAAATCTAAGGCTGGTGACAGTTTTGCCGGTGGAATATTGTTTTCATGCGTGAAAGGTTTCAGGGAAAATGTCATGTTTAAATAATGAGTTACTCGCAGCTTTCCCGAGTTTATGGGTTAATAATATGGCGGCGGTTACCCCGGTGGTTCACACAGTTTGCAACCTATTAAGGGGAACTTTTGTGGTGATTTGGCGATGTTTCTTTAATATATTAGGTGTTTAGGGTTGATATTATTACTGTTTGGTTACTGGTTCTTATTTTTACTGAAATAAATTTTATTTTGCTTGTCTCCAATTATGATGGATTGGTTATTTGCCTTGTAATTATTGCGATAAAAATCAAGCCATTTAAATATTGGTTCGGTTGTCTTTTGGTCTCGATTAAAATTTGGTTAGGTGCCTATAGCGTTGATTGTTCATTCGGCTGGGTTCGATGGATTCTCAAAAAAAAAACCAATACAAAATAACGAGCATTATTATTTCAAATTCTTCTTTTCTTTTTATCTTTTAGACAATGTTTAACAAAACCATTGCAAAACCAAAAGAAGATATAAAAATTGACATAAAAATTGAACATTCTTATAATCTGTGTCCAGGTTAAATAAATTCGTTTATATTCGTGTATAATTAAGGTACTGTTAGTTCAAAGCCCCAAGAGCCTTCCTCAATAAACGGGCTTTAAGTTCTCAACAATATTATCTGGTTACATTGTCTCACGATTCAATTCCGCCCGAAATCGGACCTGAGACACTCAAAAGAGAATAAAGCAGTCGAGAATTGTGAAACTTTTTGAATAAATTGGTAAAGTTTCAAATAATACTTTGTAAGCGTATAATGGAATATATATGGAAAAAATCAAATAAAATGTTAAATAGTAAAAAATATTAAGATGTTACTATGTCTATTATAATAAAAAGTTTTTTTTCTATATTGGTACTATTGTTACTTTACATTGTTCATATACACATTAATTTTACGTATTAGTCACTCACATTTTTTATAAGGGTAGTAATAAAAGCTCCGACAAAAAAATAAGAATTGTCCTCATTCAAAATATTAAATCTACTGCCTAAAATACTTACTTTCCGACTACTTTCTTCCGAATAAAAATGACGAAACGACCGAATGAGATAGGTACTGAAATCTTCGAAAAATAAACATAACTGTTTATTGCTACAATACTTTTCTACCAGCTTAAATTACGTTCTACTGAAAATTATGTTTTGGCATTTTTATCTTTACTTGCCGACTATTAATTCATAAATTACCTTTCACATTTCATAGCTGTGGTGCTAATTTAACTACAACGTTATAATGAAAATACTATTCAGAGTGGTTATACAGAAACTAATAAAAAATATAAAAATGTACTTGTAATAATACCTTTTTATGGTATAAATCCAAATAGTTGAAGTAAAGATGAATGATTGTAAACCCCCTAACCTATCTGTAATGGACAAGTAAAAACATAGCAAGTCGCTTCTGGCACTCGCCGGCCGCTGCCGCGGCACGCTCGCTTCGCTCGCTCGGCTCGTGCGGAGGGTCACAGTTCTAACCTAACCTAACCTACTGAGTCGAATTTGACACTTAAACCTATCTGCAATGGACAAGTAGGACAATAATATATCGACCCGAAAACCCTTGTGGGTAAACCAAATTTTATAAAAATCGTTTTAACCGTTTCCGAGATTCCAATTATAAAAAATTCTACTTACAAGAGTAGTTTAGTAATAATTCAGGAAATTGAGAGCATTGAAATCGATCGAATCGATCGCGCGGCCCGAACAGTTTAGGTATTTTCATAAATACTGAGAGGTAAAAAATAAATTTTATAACCAACAATAGAAATTAAAATAGTTCATGCAAGTCGTAAAAATTTGAATATTTTGACTAAAGCTCTGTTGTCGGTAACTTAGTAATTTTGTCGGAGGTTCAGTATTTTATTCAGAAGTTTAGTTTTGTATTTCGAAGTTCAATTTTATTTTAGGAGATATGTAATTTTAACGTGCTCTTATTTGTTTGTTAAATATAATTTTTCTTTTCGGTATGTTTTGGGTTTTTTTGTCGGTAATTCATTATAACGCTAGTTAATTACACTCGGTTCCAAAAATAACGGGTCAGTCACAAAAATTGAAATACCTCCAGAACTGTAAAAGCTAGATCAATGAAATAAAAAACAGAATAAAGACTTTTTAGTTGCGCTTCTAATAGCTTCTAATAGAATTTAAACTGGTTGATGAAAAAAACTTCATTAGAAAAACAAAATTTAAAAAAATGACTATTTTTAAAAACAAAATTTTTGTTTCATGTCATTATGGATGCTTTCCATTTCTATTCTGTCACAAAAAAAATTATCGTGAACGTCTTCCACGTGCATAATTATTATTCTGTGAGGTGAAGCATGGCAGTCACGCTAGAGGAATGTACCAGAATCCTAACTTTTTTGGAACTTGGGCGGAGCCAGCGTGAAACAGCCAGAAACATTGGTGTATCTTTGTCGACTGTTCAGCGGGTAGTCCAGCGGTACCAAGAGACCGGATCACACCTTAGAAGACCAGGAAATGGCAGACCAAGATGCACAACGGCCAGGGAAGACAGACAACTGGTGGCTACAATGCTCCGAAATCGTTTTCAAACTGCTGTTGGCAATGATATTATTTTACTTATAATATCATTGGCTGTTGGTCTAAAAACTCACTTTATTCGCTTTGGAGGTGGCAATTTAAGCGCTCAAACAGTAAGAAGACGTCTTGCTGAAGCAAATTTGAAACCATTGAGGCCCGCAAATGGCCCCAAACTGGAACGGGGACATCGAATTGCAAGACAGAGATACGTGCGCGAACACCTAAACTGGACACTAGACGATTGGTCTAGGGTAATGTTCACGGACGAGTCTAAATTCATGCTTTATAAGCATGATGGTAGGCAGTTGGTGTACAGAAGACCAGGGGAGCGCTTCCATCAAGCGTGTGTGGAGGAAAAAGTGGCGTACGGTGGAGGCTCCGTACAAGTTTGGGCTGGGATTTCTGCTGAGGCCCGCACCGAGCTGGTGCTCATTCAAAATGGAACTCTAAATGCATAAATGCAGAGAGGTACGTGGAAGAGATCCTCAATGAACATGTAGGTCCTTTCATGGCCAGGATGGACCGGCATGGCATATTAATGCATGATAATGCGCGTCCCCATACCGCCAGAATTGTACATGACTACCTTGAAGAGGTCGGTATCGAACTCATGCAGTGGCCAGCGCGAAGCCCGGACTTAAACCCCATCGAGCATGCCTGGGACGAGCTTCAGAGATGCGTGAAAGGTCGAAACCCCCCACCAATCACGCTTCCCGAGCTCATACAAGCACTGGTGGAGGAATGGGAAGGTATTCCTCAGCACCGGCTCCGAAATTTGGTGTACAGCATGCCTAATCGCCTGGAAGCTGTCAGAAGAGCTCGTGGAGGCAATACAAAGTATTAAATGAAGAAAGTGATGAAAAACAGCAAAAAAACAATCATAAAAAAATGTAATCTTAAGAAAAATATGACTACTTTAGTTTTTTTTTAATTTAAGATTAATATTGTGGGTGTAACTAAGTTTTATTTTATTTTTTATCTGTATAATTAAATTCTCAATTGAACAGTCTTCGTTTCATTAGGATGGCATACGTAGTTCGGGAGATATTCGGGTTTATGTGACTGACCCGTTATTTTTGGAACCGAGTGTAGAATAATAGTCGGCCACAGATCGCTGGAGATTAATTTGTTTTTCGGAACCATTATTATTTCCCTTTTTATAATAATGGACTCGTAAGATATTAACTATCAGAAGTACTTCTCAAAACCTTAGCTTTCGAAAATTATTTACATAATTATTATTTGTCCACCGACACTTAAAAAAGTAATATATTTTAGAATCATTTCGTAATAAACCTTCTGTTATAAGTTTCTGTTGACCTCACAGGACGGATACAAATACCCTCGGAGGGGTCTCGGAGGTATTATCGTTCGGCTGTGATCGTCGCTGTGTCCACACAAATCTCCCAGCATCCCATTGTCACTGGCGCATCAAACAAATTGCCCGGATTTGCCTACGACGCGCGAATGGCACGTGTCTACATGGATTATGAAATACGTAAGAGCTTAAAGGTGTGGTTAAAATATTCCTTATCTTAGGAATGCCACTACCAGTAACAAATACAAATAAGTTGCTATCAAAAATCGTCAAAAACAAAAAAATGTGCGGAGACGTATTTGTTTAGTTGAATGGGAAAAAATATCTACCCAAATTATATTGCCAAATAGAACGCAGTATATAATATATATCTGATTTGACAAAGGCTGAATAAGCAAAGAAATATATTTTTTATCGAAAATGTTTGTAAATAAATATACTTAATTATTGACAAAAAATATTTCGAAAAGAATTGTACAATATTTTATCGTGTATCCTTGATTGGGGTTAATGCCCTACGGGGCTTCGTTACGTTGTCATGGCAACGGAAAATTATGTGTGCGTATGTGCCTGGAAAGGCAATAAATACCTCGTGTCACATTTTTGTGTATTTTGGGTAGGTCTGAGTTTGATGGTTGTAGGCTATTTTTTATACCCCTAGGCAATAAGGGTGGCCTTCTCCAAAATATGGAAAAAAAGGGTTTTTTTATGTTTAAAGCAAAAATTTTCAAAAATTTATGTCTAATTTATGTGAATATATAGGTAGTCTATTTTAGTCAACAAATATGTGTTCGAGCGCAGCGCCTGCACTCGTTTTAATGGCAATGCAACGTCCCGGCAATTAGATCTAATTAGTTTAAGCTTTAACATATGTCTTCATGTCATTCGTTCGTTCGCCTATAACCCTTGTACGTGTCTGAGGATTACAAAATTATTAAGTACGCATTATTGAGTTTCCTTTGGAATCCCTGAAATTCCTGCACATTATTTGGTCCTTCGAGCCGGATTTATTAGCATTATAGAAGAACCTGATAATAATCAAGGAAATTGGGGGTTATTTTGGATTTAACCAAGGAGGTGATTAGCCGGTTAAGTGTGGTTACGTGAACAAAGGACTTGAATAACTCATTACGGTTAAGAATTATTAAAATAAATATCACCCAACACTCAATCAGGTAGTATATAATAGTGTAATTAAGGATTAAACCAGGTTAGTGTTATTTTTCTTAAACTTTTGGTGTTAATTAACATTTACCTGTTGCTTTGTGAATAGTTAGTACATAATTTAGTTTTGCTAGCTGTTACAATTATACGTATCCTAATATTAGATACAGTAGTAATTATATAGTAAACTACATTTATAATTTGTACGGCTGCATTCTATATAATTCTTATTCACATCGTTAATGTGTGCGTAGGTAGATTGTTAAACCAGTGTTTAAAGTTGTTAATTCTAACTCATTAGTGACCGTATGTGTATTTAATAATTATTTAGTTAGATATTTGCCTCTTAAATTATTGACGATTAGGTATTATATTTCTGTGTATAGTTATTGTGGAATTTGTCGTAAATAAAAGTCGATATTTAAACCATCATTTATATTTACAGTACGATTGTTTACTATTTACATTAAAATCACCTTAACTTTGATTGTTAAATATACTTAAACATATCATTGTTTTCATTATTATTATAGGTACAGACTTATCTTAAAAATTGTGTGTATAAATTAAATCTAAGTACTTATTTAACAAATTCCAGGCCGACTGCACTCGGTTCCCAATATGTCCGAAGAAAGAGAACTAATTAAGAAGCGGGGAAGCTTCAAGGGTCGCTTGACTGCCTTTATCAATTACCTTGATGTATCATGTGGCAAGCAGTTGACTAGTTGTGAGGTTAGGGAGTTGCAGTTGCGTATGGGAAAAATCGAAAGTTTGTATGAGCAGTACGATGAGGTTCAGTTGCGACTAGAGTGTATGGTAGAAGACGTCAAAGCACAATCTTCGGAGCGTTCTGAGTTTGAGTCACTATACTACAAAGCACTATCTAGATCGCAGGAGTTGCTATGTAAGTACAATAATAATGATAAGGAGTCTGTTAGCAGTGATAAATGTACGCGTATTAGTCAACGTAAACCTGTTAAGTTGCCCACTATACAGCTACCAAAGTTCGATGGGTGCTATAGTAATTGGCTAGAGTTTCGTGACACTTTTACTAGCCTCATTCACTGTAATGATGATATTGACCAAGTTAACAAATTCCACTATCTGCGAGCGTCGCTGGAGGGATCTGCTGCTGTTGTGATCCATGCCATTGAGTTTTCCGCAAGCAATTATGACATGGCTTGGAAGCTGGTTTGTGAGCGTTATGATAATAAACGTTTACTGGTGCACAATCACGTCACATCCTTATTTAATATTAACGCCATTTCTAAGGAATCTTCCATTGCGTTAAAAGGATTGATAGATCAATTAAATAAAAACCTACGTGCATTAGGATCTTTAGGTGAGCCTGTAAAGTATTGGGACACTTTATTAATTTACTTAGTCACTCGTAAGTTAGATAACGTAACCTATCGCGAGTGGGAGCAGCACAAAAGTCGTATGGACAAGGAAACCACTATAACATTTGATGCATTCATGCAGTTTCTTCGTGATCGCGCTGTGTTGTTAGAAACGTTAGATTTAAAGGGGCACAGCAGTAATCAGTCCACTCAAAATAAAGGTAGTTCCCATCCTAATAAAATCAAATCTACGAGTATGGTCGTGTCACAAGGTTCTCACAGTTCCCGCACCGATTTGAATAGATTATGTCCGCACTGTAAAGGTGATCACGTGTTGTCTAGCTGCTCACAGTTTCTTGCACTCAGTATAGACGCCCGTCTTAAATTAATACCTAACTATAAGGTGTGCTACAATTGTTTTCACGCAGGTCACTTTGCTAACCGTTGCAGGAAGCCGGGATGCAAAATTTGTAAGCGCCGACATAATACGTTGATACATTCTGATAACAAAGGCGCTTCAACGTTTCGCGATAACAACGTAGTACACAGTAGCTCGTCCCATACCGTATCAACGTCATCGCCCACTGACGCCGTGGCTCGCACTAATGATGCGACTGCTAATAACTTAACGTTGGCCGCGGACGTCGTCGGTTCATCTAGTAGCGAACGTAAACAACACGGTGGCGGAGTATTATTATCTACCGCTCTCATCAAGCTATGTGATCAATATGATCGTCAGCACATAGTGCGAGCCCTGCTTGATAGTGGTAGTACTTCATGTTTCATGACAGAACATTTATGTAGACGGCTTAACCTGGATACTAGTCAGGTAAATGGATCAGTTTGCGGTATAAATAATATAAGTTCACGCGTAGGCAAAATGTGTCATATTAAAATGACGTCATTAGACAATAGTTATAGTTCTATGTTTTATTGTTTCGTTTTGCCATCGTTAACGGGTGTATTGCCGTGTCGCGAAGTCGACATTTCTGATCTCAACATTCCAGATGATATTTCTTTAGCCGACCCAACCTTTTATAAACCTTCGGAGATAGATTTATTAATAGGTGCTGATCTCTTCTGGGACTTGGTTGGTTCGCAGACAATTAGGCTAGGTATAGGTAAGCCAGTATTATGTCAGACGGTGTTAGGTTGGATAGTTTCTGGCCCTGTTACCTATAATAACGGTAAATCTGCCGACATCGTTTGTAATTTCACTCAATCCGATTCCTCTAACGTTGATAGTTTTAATAAAATTCATGCGGATTTAGTAAAGTTTTGGAATCTGGAAGAAGTAAACTCACAATCCTCCAATTATTTACCAGAGGAAAAATTATGTGAAGAGCATTTTATTAAGAATACGACACGTTTAGATAGCGGTCATTTTTGTGTTCGTATTCCGTTAAAGCAGAGTCCTTCTGTTTTAGGAGAATCCTACAATAGGGCTTCTAAATGTCTATCTAGTTTGGAACGGAGACTGAAGTCGAAGCCTGAATTCCGTGAGTTATACCGCGACTTCATGTCTGAGTATGAGACGTTAGGACATATGACCGAAATTAGGCATCGTGACAGTCCCAATGGATACTTTGTACCACACCATGGAGTACTGCGTGAAAGTAGCACTACTACTAAGCTTCGCGTAGTTTTTAATGCAAGCTGTGTTACTTCCTCAGGAGTTTCGTTTAATGATGTGCAGATGGTAGGTCCTACGGTGCAGGACGATCTCTTGTCTATACTTCTTCGGTTTCGGCAACATCAGTTTGTCTTATCGGCCGACGTCGCGAAGATGTATAGATGTATATTCGTCCACCCATCCGATAGGTACCTGCAGCAGATCCTTTGGCGTGATAATGTCTCTGATCCTGTCAAGGTTTATGAGCTGAATACCGTGACATATGGTACGGCTAGTGCACCGTTTCTCGCCACGCGTTGTTTAAGACAGGTTGGTATAGACTATCGAAACGATGCCATTAAAACCTCTTCGAGTTCTGTAGGTAAGTCTTATCCAGGTAACAGAGATAGGATTGCTGATGTTATCATCCATGATTTTTACGTTGATGACCTGTTGACTGGAGCTGATGACGTTAAGGAACTTGAGTTTATTCGCACTGAGGTCACCAATGCACTCGCGTCAGTCAGAATGCCACTCAGAAAGTGGAGGTCCAATGTACCTGCGTTAGTTCACGGGAATTCTCAGTCGTCATTAGATTTAAATGTAGGAGCTAGTGAATCTAATAAATTGTTAGGACTCGACTGGTTTTCTACCTCTGATGAGTTAGGATTTTCAAGTTCCCCACTACCTTTTAAGGATTCTGTGACTAAGCGTGACATACTTTCTGCCATTGCACGTATTTTTGACCCCCTAGGTCTTTTATCTCCTTGCGTAGTCACCATGAAAATATTTTTACAACGTATGTGGTCAGACAAACTCTCATGGGATGAGCCATTAACTCCTGCATTACGTAACAGTTGGAACACTTTGGTGAGGACATTACCACTTATAAATAATTTTCGTGTTCCACGTCTTGTTGTTTGTCGTTTTAGCACTCTGCTAGAACTGCATGTATTTACAGACGCATCTGAGCGTGCGTATGGTGCATGCGTATATGTACGCAGTGCCAATGATGAGGGTGAATGCATGGTTCGTCTGTTAGTCGCTAAAAGTCGAGTGGCGCCGATTAAGCCAACCACTATTCCAAGGTTGGAATTATGTGGTGCTGTAGTCGGAGCTCGTTTGTGTGAAAAAGTCGTGAGTTCACTGCGAGTTAATTTCACTCACATCTATTGCTGGACTGACTCCACCGTTGTGTTGGGATGGTTGAAGATGTTGCCTTCTAAGCTTCAGCCATTCGTACGCAATCGCGTTGCTGAAGTCTTAGACAAGGCGGGGCACTGTACTTGGAGACACATCCCAACCGACAAAAACCCTGCAGACCTACTATCGCGCGGCATGGATATTAGTGTTCTGCAATCGACGGACTTGTGGTGGAGTGGTCCCAGTTGTTTGAAGCTTCCACAATCTCATTGGCCTTCTCAGCACCAATCATTAGAGTTAGATCAGCTGCCTGAAACTCGACCTCACGTATCTTTGAGCGCTAACGTTAGCAGTGATGTTAATTATAACTTTATAGATTTTAGTCGCTATTCTAGTTATTTAAGGCTTATCCGTAGTGTAGCGTATGTTTTAAGATTTGTTCGATTATGTAGGAAAATTAAATCACCTACTAACTTTCTGTCGCAGGCAGAGTTGCAGGATGCATTAAATGTTATTATAATTGCAAGTCAAACTGAATCCTTTCCTGAGTACCGATTACTTATTAATAATCAGAAGTTGCCTTTTAAAAGCTCCCTCGTTAAATTTAACGTCTTTATAGATAAAGATAAGATAATGCGTGTTGGAGGACGCTTAGTTAATTCAACATTTTCATTTAATAAAAGGCACCCTATCATTTTACAGTCCACTCACATATTTACGAAGTTATTATTTTATCACGAACATGTCAAGTTAATGCATGCAGGCCCACAGTTATTACTGGCTTCCATAAGGGATTCTTACTGGCCTATTGGCGGACGAAGTTTAGCAAAAGGCTGTTATCGTAAGTGTTTGCGTTGTTCACGTTTAGCGGGTAAAACCCTCACACCTTTAATGGGCAGTTTGCCGCAGCGGCGTATCCTTCCAGGTGGCTATCCGTTCGAGTGCACTGGTGTGGACTATGCTGGTCCCATTATGGCTGCTAGCAGGCAAGGTCGCGGATGTAGGCTAGTAAAAGTGTATATTGCAATCTTTGTGTGCTTTACCACCAAGGCTATTCACTTGGAGCTGGTGAGTGACTTAACCAGTGACAAGTATTTACTGGCATTATTTCGTTTTATCTCGCGGAGGGGGAGACCCAATGATATCTACTCCGATAACGGCACTACTTTCGTCGGTGCATGCAACGAACTTTCGAGGTTTCTTAAAGCTAATTGTGATTCCTTGGGCGAACAACTAGTTAACTCTGGAATTCATTTTCATTTTATTCCGGCGTATACACCTCATTTCGGCGGACTTTGGGAAGCGGGTGTTAAATCGACCAAATTTCACCTTAGGCGAGTGTTGGGAAATTGTCACCTAACTTTTGAGGAACTCAACACCACGTTAGTTCAGATTGAGGCGATTTTAAATTCACGCCCACTGACACCGCTATCATCAGATCCAGCAGATTGCACCCCACTGACCCCAGGGCATTTTCTTATCGGGCGGCCTCTCACTTCACTTCCACAGCAAGATCTCCAGGACTACTCCACGTCTTCTCTAAAACGCTTCCAACGTATTGAGCAGCTACGGCAGCATTTTTGGGCCCGTTGGAGCAAGGAGTACGTGTCTGAGCTGCAGCAAAGGACAAAGTGGCGCAGCTGTAAAGAGTCACTTAAACTGGGCACTTTAGTGGTCATCAAGGAGGACAGTTTACCTCCTCTTAAATGGAGATTGGGAAGAGTCGTCGCCATTCATCCAGGGTCTGATGGGATTGTTAGAGTTGCGGACATCAAAACATCTGCTGGAGTGGTACGACGAGCCTTCAATAGGATCTGCCCACTGCCCGTCGAGTCTGCATCTGGTTGAAAGTGCACCAGCATCTTTCAACGTCCGGGGGCATGTTCGAGCGCAGCGCCTGCACTCGTTTTAATGGCAATGCAACGTCCCGGCAATTAGATCTAATTAGTTTAAGCTTTAACATATGTCTTCATGTCATTCGTTCGTTCGCCTATAACCCTTGTACGTGTCTGAGGATTACAAAATTATTAAGTACGCATTATTGAGTTTCCTTTGGAATCCCTGAAATTCCTGCACAATATGTATGTATATTTGTTGGACTAAATACTAGATATATAATGTGCTTTTACGAAGCAATCTTTACAGAAGATTGGTATAGACTATAGAGCAATAACTTCATCATGCAACTATATACACTCATACTCCGAAATTCTTTGAATGAAAGATTAGTTTATCCCGAAAACACCAGTGATTTATCTATTATAGCAACACCATGGATACAATATACACAGAAATTAATTTATTCAATATCTTTATTATTATAGATATATTTTAGCTGTATTTTATCCTACAAGACAACGTCCCCTCTTGCCGTCGAACAAAAGCTAGTCTGAAGTACATTCTAAGGGTCGAAGACACCCATTGATGGCCTATTCATGTTTAAGAGGCTCTAATACAATAGATACTGTGCTTATAAATTTCGTTTTTGGTAAAGATGAAACACGAAATATTGACAAGAAAAATATGTCGGAACACGTTCCCAATATTAAAAACTGACAGCGAGTTGAAGGGATTCGTTTTTCCGCTCCACGGAGTAAAAGGAAATAACTAAAGGATATTTTTCGCACTACAGTTAGATAGTCGTATAAAATATTAAAAATGTTACGTATTAATAAGAAAACAGGATTTTGGCTCGTTCTTTAAACTTATTTCTCCAGGATAATGAATTTTGTCTCAAAGGGTAGAAAACGCTTAAAGGATATTAAGAGTTCTTTATGGAATTCTCAAGAATTCCATCATGTTACCAAATAGGATTCTTACTACCTGAGATCCGTTAAGGAGACTGGCGAACCAGCCGACCTTGGTGCTACTGGAAATAACTTCATAAGGTTTCCATGGAAACAATTGATTTGACAAAATAAATTTAATCACTAATTACGATTCCATCCTTATATCAAGTCCTGACTGTTCTCTTTCTGTCCTGACTGTTCTATGAAATCAAGAAGAACGGATTTATAATTATTATCGCTAGATAAACTCCCATTTTTTTTCTGAGATTTATTTTCTGATAAAAAGAATGTGTAGCGGAATGTATGAAGTGGACGCGAGGTTTTCCGGCCCAGTGGCGTGAAAACTGTTGGGTTCAGCAAAAATCCAGTCAAAGATTTTGCACAGTGGTTGGCTGCTTCAGTAGACGTCCTTTACTTGTTGGATGACGGCCTTTGTTGTTTCTCATCTTTGAGTAAAGATCACGAAAGTTTAATATTTTATGGGAAGGTATTAGTTATGCATGTTTTGTTTTAAATTCCAAACTATTTTCTTTTGACTGAATAATCTTTGTATCTTACGGAATAAATTGGTATAAAAATTATGGCGTAGGTACCTATAGGTTTTTAAATAATGCTGGGTCAAGCGAGTGTTTGAGTTTAATCTTTCATTTTAATGCGGACGCGTTTGCACGTATTAAAACATTGTTTTAAAGTAATGAAAAGAATAATGTTGGAATAATTAATCTTCCACGATTTGATTTTTGAACGTTATTTCCGTATTTTAATAAAATCTTACGCAGTTTAGGTACAGTTTTTTTTAACGACGCCCGCACTAAGCAATTTAATACTGTGTCGCGAGGGTTTCACAAACATTCAAATGACATGCACAAAGAACACCCAGACTTGGAACAAGCATTTATGGTTCACATAAATGCTTGTCCCATTAGGGGATCGAACCCGCAGCACGTCGTGCACAGTGGTAATTAGCGATACAGTTGTTCCGTTATGCTGATATGCACATGCAGATATGCTGACAGGAAGGGAAATTCAAAGATAAAAATAGGAATAACTATCCTTATGTTTTTAATAACGTATTGTTCTTCTTCTTGTGCCTCTTCGTTACCGGAGGTTGGCCGTGAACTTTTCGTACCTACTGCTGACGGTTCTGCGCCAAACGGAATAGCTCTCCTGCACTAATTGTTAGATCACACAACGTATTGTTAGATCCTCAAATTTGAAGTGACTTTATATTCGAAGCAAATCAGTGCTAACTGGCGAAGAAGCGGCGGTAGCCCAATAGCTAGGACTTTTTTTATAGAAAACGACGCCCGCTCTAAGGAATTTAATCCTTGTGTCGCGGGGGTTTCACAAACATTCAAATCACATGCACGAAGAACACCCATACTTGGAACAAGCATCTGTGGATCACACAAATGCTTGTCCCATGCGCGGATCTAACCCGCAGCACGTCGCACACAGTGGTAATTAGCGTGGTGACCTATACCACTCGGCTATCCGTGGAGTCGTCCTTTGCGATCATGGAGTTGCCGGTTCACTCGTAACAAAAGCATTTAGCGCAGCATAAACGCTTAGTAAGAATACTGCAATGTGTGATCCACATTTATAAGATTAAGAATAAAAAAAACACTTAATTTTTTTAATTCCGATAAAATATTTTAGACTCATTCTCCCCTTGCAGCCAATTTGCGGCCTTACGGAAATCAGACCAGACACAAGAAAACTGTTGTTTTAGTTTGTAAATAGCAAATACCCTTCTATTAATATTCCTGTAAATTACAAGGTCATACTAACCCCTAACCTTCTAACAGTGGCTTAAACTTAACCGTGCGACTTCCACCATGTTTGACAGCGGTGTATGACGTCACTATATATATACTCTCGTGTGACCCCCACCTGTTATCCCGGTATTCCCGACCCTCTTGTGCCCGTCGCTTATGAGTTTAACTAACAATTGTGTCGTGTATTTGCTCTCTATTGTGTCTTTAAGCTGTTCTAAGCGCTTTCTGTTTCAGTTGAGAAATTCTTATATGAAAAGTAGGTCTGGTTATAAAGCCTTTGAATTTTCGAGTTTTTGTAACGATACATGTTGGCACAATATTGCTTACATGTTTGTTTTTTTACCAAATTATCAGACATACACTGTCTATGATCTTAAATGTGGCCATGGATGACCGAGTTTGGGTTCAAGCCACTCTTCCTATTCGTATGGGAGGGCTCGGCGTCCGCAAAATTACCAGTATTAGTTTACCAGCTTTTATATCCTCGGTCCACGGTACTGATAAGTTAATCAGGAATATCTTAGCTCCTACACTGATTAATTTTGATGTGCCGTGTTTCTCTGAGGCTGTAGATGCCTGGAGACTCGCTTGCCCAAAATCAAATCTTCCTGACTCCCATCTTCCCAGAGACAGTGGGATGAGCCGCTCTGCAGAATAGTTCAAGAAAGACTTATTACTACATCGACTTCTACTGCGGAGCGTGCGCGCCTGCTGGCTGTTGGCGAGTGGGAGTCAGGTCTTTGGCTTCACGCACTGCCGTCGTCGCACATCGGCACCTTGTTCGACGACACTACTTTCCGCCTTGCTGTTTCACTACGCATAGGCGCTTCATGTTGTTCTCCGCATCGCTGCCACTGCGGTGAAGTAGTCAACAGCCTCGGACACCACGGTCTATCCTGTAGCCGTAGCGCAGGTCGCATAGCGCGGCACGCGAATATCAACGACATTATTCGACGAGCTCTTGTTGCCGTCGGCGTTCCAGCTGTACTCGAACCCAATGGCTTGGCACGTGACGATGGCAAGAGACCGGACGGCATGTCGTTATTTCCATGGAAGATGGGTAGGCCTTTAGTGTGGGACGCTACCTGTGTCGATACTCTTGCGCCATCCCATCTTCCAAGTTCATCGTGCTGTGCTGGTGCTGCTGCTGCGGCTGCAGAAAACCTCAAGCGGCGGAAATATAACAACCTAATAGGCAGTTATATATTCGAGCCGTTTGGGGTTGAAACCCTTGGACCGTGGGGCCCGAGTGCACATATGGTTTTCAAAGATCTAGCCAAACGCCTTGTTGACACTTCGCGTGACCCAAGGGCTGGCTTTTACCTTGGTCAAAGAATAAGCATTGCCATACGTGGCAATGCAGCCAGCCTAGTGGGCACACTCCCGGTCGACAGCGATTCGCATGAATACTTTGACGCCATTTTTTAAACTTTTATTAATATATATTAGTTTTTTATTTATTTTTTCGTGTGTATATATCATTTATTATTTTAGTTATGTTAAGATTGTATATATTTAAAGTTATTGTAAATAAATTTTTCCTTTATACACACGTTAATTATAAATGTAGCTAAAGACAACGACAATGTGATTACGACCATCTCTAACTTTTAATTGGCATTTTAGGCATCCTGGTATAAAGTCATAAGTATAACGCGATTAGCTAAATAATAAAAAAAAATAGTTTTTGTCTATGCTCAATGAGAACCCAGCATTCCTAGCTAAAGTCCTTTTGCTGATGCTTTTTCATTGCTGGTTCAGGAAGAAAGCAATTTAAAATTAGCAAATAAATCGTAAATAAAATACTAAAACACTTCAGCCCTTTTAAAACCATTTCTGCCAATTCTCTAGAGATGTAACGTCAAAAGTGTATCGCATTATTTACAAACAGCTTCGCAAACACGTTTATCAAAAGAAAACTATGATTGGATATGTGTTCGCCACTCTTTTGATCTCGTTACCGAGGCAAAAGGTTCTATCTGAACTGTCAACAAGATTGACATTGACGCCATTTTGACAAGACCGCGCAGGCGCGTATGCATAGAGACGTCGCCTACAATGGGGGGTAGCAAAAGCTTTAATTAACTAGATTTTCAAGCTCTTGTGATGTTTTGTACAAGACAGAAAATTATTGGTTAAAATATGTGTAACCCAGTAAGTCCAGTTGCTTTTTTTTAGGTACCTCTAATAACAATTTCGTAATCTTGCTAGGACAGTAAGAGGGGTTTTACAGTTTTATGTGATATATATTGTCGGCTATCTAGCATAATAATGTTTAAACCGTAAGGTCAAGCGAAATAGTCAAGAATTCTGCGACCAATAAATCGTAAAAACACGTTTTAATTAAGACATTTAAACTGAAGTTTTGGTTACAAAAACCATATCTATCATTCTATTAAGAACATTTTGTAATCTTATAGTATCTTTCACTGAAATAATGAAAAGACCAGAATGTATAAAAAACTCTTTCTATTTTTATTAGTTGCGAATATATTTCGATAGAGACATTGATAATGGTGTAGAACATTTTGTCACCGCGGGAAGGTCGACGCGCTCTTTATGGTCCTGTAAAAGAGATGGCTTCATTAGACGGACGGATCGACACACAATATTGCATCGAATTTACTTCCCTTACATGAAGTTACGATGTTAAACTTGTTGCTTTTAATCGTACAGTCAACAGCAAAAGTAGATGATCAAAATCAGAATTTCAATATTAATGAACGGATTTCGCGTCAGAAAGAACTGTATGGCGTCGAAGTGATTCAAAGTATGTGATTGTAAATTACACCAAACATTTACTACTAGTATAGTTGCCATATTCGTGATCAGTTTAGACTCCAAGAGTTAAAAATTCAATTCATTACTACTTTTGCTGTTGACTGTACGTATGAATAACTAAAAAGTATTGAAATGTTTACATGGTACATATACAATTTAATTGAACTACTTATCTATGAAGTGAACCTAAACACTGTTCCAAGGAGTTTTATAATTGAGAAGATAATTATAGGTTTGTATTTTGATACGCAATAACATTTTATTTCATATTTATCAAACTTCTAAAATATAAATAGAATAAACCCAAAAAAATCAATGATATTAAATAAATCCATAACACACCCGCTACAGGTTGATAAAAGACATAAAATGTAGGACAATAAAATAAATAAATTGCCTTAACATGTGTGCCAAACGGTCCACTAGGGATGTGTAAAGAATGATAACATATTTTTTCATTCGAAACAACATTGTATGGCGTCTACGCGATTTCCTGACAACGCTGTATCGCTTTTGAACGCTATTATCAGGTGAGTAACACAAACAACTTTGTATGGAAATCGAAAATGAGGAAGCTGTTTTGTGTATAATATCTACTAAATCATAATTAAGCACGCATTAATCATTGCATTACAAGAAAAACAGACGACGTTATCATTATCGTGTAACAAACACGATTGTTAACTGTCAAAAACACAAATGCGCGGCAAACTGTACAATCTGCCGATATCGATAACTGAATGATGTTTACTATAAACGAACGATTCACTCCGAACTGTGACCGAAAAAAATAGAATAAAACGTATTTTTTAAATTGACAAAGACGAAGCCATTTTTAAATTCAGGAGTGCGAAGTAGTATCTTTGCAAAAATTGTAGGTCAGAGTGACGTCACGCGAATTTTCAATTCACAGTACCTATCTTTGTAATTATTGTTTACGAGAAAGAAAGAAAATTTTCCTGAAAATTTTATTTCGTTATCTTAATATCGGTAATATTTTTTTCTTAAATATCTACCCTGTTACGTTTGACGAATACTTATGATGAAATTATTTATTTAAGAGTACTTCAGTGTACATTTTGTGACTGTATTTATATTAGAGTAGTTAATTTTAATTTCTTTACGTTTTGGCTTGGATAGTTCGTTTCCGGACAATAAAAAGGGTTGATTCATTATTTTATTCAAGTTAGAATGTTTCCAGTCATTAACAGAACATAAATAAAAGATGGAAGTAAAGAAATCCCTTTGTTATTGTCATAAAAATACGAAACAAAAGAGTAATTATTTTAACGGAAAGAAAAATAAAACTGTATAAAGTTATAGTGTGTTTCGTCGACAATTTCGTGTTAACTGTACTTTTACAATGACAACTTCGTTTCGAGTTTAATAAAATTCTGGAATTACATCGAAGCGCTGTAACAACTTTTATGGCTCGGCTTGTGAAAAGCCTTCTCAACAATGGGGACATTTTAATAAACTTCAATGTTAAAGAGAGAAATGTGGATATTCGATTGGTTATTAAAGAATGACGTTTGTTTTCCTTTTTTAATTGAAACCTAACAATTCAATACTGGTGGACAGGAATTCAGTGGTATTGCTTTTGTGTTCTATTTTTTAATGAAAAAAGAAAAAACACATATGTATGCCAAAAATTCAAATTAAGTACGGTACATTAAGAATACAAATAAAGTGCGACCCACATTGCTATTATTCTTTAATGTCTTAAAAAAACACTCAAGGTTCATTATATTTATTTTGTTCTCTGCAAATAAACTTTTTATACAAACATAAGTCACGTGACCTGTCACTTTGAATGAAAAGTTAATTTTCCATTTTAAGATTTCGACTTATGTTCCTTGGGGAAAGTGGTTCAGTTCTATGCACCTGATTACCTCGTTGAATATACGCACTCCTTTTAAATTAATTCTAATTAAATTTGTTTATGAATTGACATAGCTTTATAGAATGTTGGATGTTTTTACTTAAACGAGAAGAAAACTAAAACGAAACAAATAACAACTGATAACATTAATATATTATATAACTGTAAAATAATTGTTGTTAAACATATTTACTAGTTAACATTAAAATGTTTTGCAACTATTTATTATCTATGAACAGTACTTCTTCAATAAAGATAATATCCTTCAAGTCAATCAACTTTCAACGATTCTAAAATCGTTTCAGCATGCACTTGACATGTGTAGTGCGGAAATAGAAATGGAAATTATACGAAACTTGTCTATTTCCATAAACTAATATCCAACAAATCAGAATTTTCCGAATGGTAATATTAAATAGGGAAAATTTACTTGAATACTCCCGCCGTTATTGGTACAAGTTTCAATAAACCTGGTAGCTTAATAAATGTTATTTGATAGCTTTGTATTAATTACTTCTATCCCAAATATTTGAGTTGTTTGAATGTACAAACTATTGTAATTATGTCCAAGCTAAAGTTCAAACTAAAGTAGTAACTATTGTATGGAATTAAAATGCTGTTCCTTATTTCGCGTTCCGTAGCTGGGCCCACAGGTTTTAATTGTAAGTTATTTAACAAATATTTATTTTATCTACTTTATGATTTTGAACGTATTTTCTGCAAATTAATGTCATCAACGAAAGGTATTATTTCATTGAAATACGAGATTAAAAAGTGTCCTCCATTGAATCGTTTGAGAAATCAAATTACCTAGTAATAAAGCATTATTTATTGGAGATTGAGATCCTCGCAATACAATAGGTACAGAGACAATAACGGGGCATCGAGTATCGCAAAAAAGGCCGGAAACCTTTCAAATAAAGGATTTTATTTCGCTCGCCTTTCATTGTCGAGGCCACTTTTGACTTGTTGTACTGTGTTCACTTTTTTCAACTAATTAAATTTTATCTCTTGAATCTAAGATGAGGAAAATTTTACGACTTTTATTTGAAGGTACTTAACGTCCCGGGTTTATTGATTAATCCTTTGTTTATAGGTATTTTTTTACGCACAATTACGATCTTAGTTACTTATAAAGTTTATTTAGGCCCAGTTTTTTGATCCCGAGTTAATTCAACCAATGGTTAAATATGCTAACTAATAGTTTCATAACGCGTTTTTTCATCAATTTTATTGTTAGTCTATCAAATGGTTAAATAAGTTCGAGAGTTTATTAATTAACTATTTTTTTTATTAAAAAATGATGAATAAACGCGTTCTACCGAAGTTTAAAACCATTTGTAATATTTAACCATTGCTTGAGTTATGTCGGGATCGAAAACTAGGCCTTAGTAAAAACTGCTTATAATCACCAAACAAAGTTAGTTATCTTTGTGCAAATAGCTACAAAAATGAATTTCTAATCTTAAAGTATAAACACTCATAAATCGAACGCAACATTGTGTTACTACGCCAATATAAAATAAACATACCAAACAACAAATCAATACATGACACAAACAAATAAAAAAAACAATATATTAACATTAACTTTGATGACAAAACAAAGGTATTAAGCAAATTCTCTTTGTGCCTGTCTCTACAGTAACAAGGTAGCAACACGCTTTGACCCATCAAATTGATATTAATTAATCTTAGTTGTCTCCCAAAACCATTAACCTAACATGTTTAACCTCGATAGTAACTAGCCGTGCCCGCAATACTCGTATGGATAAATATAATTATTGTATTCAAGAGGTTAGTTAATTTATTTATAGCACATAATAATTTTAACAAATTGAAAAGTAAAAAAATAAAAAACAGAGTTGTTACTTTCACTGCCTTTAACGCAGAAAAAAAATAAACTTGGTTTGTTATGTTGGTAATGACTAATAATAAAAATAAAAATAGAGTATTGTATGTTTATTTTCTTATCTGTATTATAATTATTTATGTTGTATATACTCATCGCAGTTCCATTATCTAAGTTATTAAGACAATTTTTCAATCTACTTGAGTAATTACACGGAAATTCCCTCATGACCGTTCGTTTCAGAGTCCTATTAAGGGGCAAACACGGGAGAAGGATCTTTGAAAGCGGCTTCAACAATATTTTTGTTATTCTCTAGCAACTTATCAAATTGTTATCTATTCTAATATTCTGAAGCTGAAAAGATTGTTTGGTTGAAAGCGCCATTTTTAAAAACTAACTACTGTTCCGATTTAAAAAAAACTTTCAGCGTCAGTTAGCCCTTTTATCGAGAAAACCAATGCCAATTAAGAAACGTTATATCAAAGCTTATTATTATAAATAAATAAATAAATAAATGTGGACAACATCACATACATTGCTCCGAATCCAAAGTAAGTAGCTAAAGCACTTGTGTTATGGAATCCTGAGACAACGAAGGTACCACAAACACCCAGACCCGAGGCAATGTAGAAAAGTGTTTTTCTACATTGACCCGTCCGGGGATCGAACCCGGGACCTCAGAGCTGACGACACCTTGAAAACCGGTGTGTACGCCACTTGACCACGGAGGTCGTATTATTGACGTATACTCGTCAAACTTGAGTTAAGAAAAGAGCTTTTAAATTCAATTTCCTTCTTTAAATTCACAACTAAGGAGTAGGGAACATAAATTAGACGACCAGAGTTCAAGTTGACAATAGATCTTACATCCCACGGTAACTGTATCATTTTCTCAGTTCGTATTCGACACCTAATACGTCATCAATTTCGTACAAACGCGTTCGAAAAAATGGAACAGCCCAACAATAGAGTTAACGGAAAAACGCGTCATGTAGGTTACCCCGCCTTTTTCTCGATACAGTTTGCACTTAACAATCTATTTAGCTGACGCCGACGGTGCCATCCGCAAATCCAATTTATCTGGGCTCAAAATTAAATTGTCTCTCATCCCGTCACGTTGGATTGTCTCAACTAACTACTATTCATTCCGACCCTATTTAGTTGTGCTCCTACATACTAAGTTCGTAACATATATGGTTATTACGATAACAAGAATACTAAAATGGTAAATTAATAACAAATAGGAAGGAAATTTTTTAACCGCTGGCAGGAGTTGAACCTGCGACTATTTGTTCAACGCAAATGTTAAGCTACAGAGTGCATGAGACAGGCTTTATACCATGCAAGCAAGGTATAGTCGTCATTTGTTTTGTTTTTATTGGTGTAAAAAATAGCTATCATTGCCGAAGCCATTAAATTTTAAAAAGCGATGGAAATTTCCTCTTTACTGATTCGAATGGAATTTTCCTTTCAAATTTTCTCAGCGATGGATTGATCAATAGACATTTAATTTTGTACGTGGCTGAATTTAGAAATAACCTTTTAAATATCAATAAAAATATGGAAATTACGGAACTAAATACTTGTTTACGATTTAAATAAGATTAAATGAGAAATATT
Organism: Plusia festucae; assembly: GCA_950381575.1. Lineage (NCBI taxonomy): Eukaryota > Metazoa > Arthropoda > Insecta > Lepidoptera > Noctuidae > Plusia > Plusia festucae. The sequence goes on from OX494447.1 coordinate 4,490,007, forward strand.
ACTATTGACTGCACGGATAGCCGGGTGGTATAGGTCACCACTCTAATAACCACTGTGCGCGACGTGCTGCGGGTTCGATCCCCGCATTGGACAAGCATTTGTGTGATCCACAAATGCTTGTTCCAAGTCTAGGTGTTCTTTGTGCATGTGATTTGAATGTTTGTGAAACCCCTGCGACACAAGGATTAAATCCCTTGTGCAGGCGTCTAGCAGGCCACGTCAGAAAGTGTCGTGTTAAGAGCGATAGCCACAGTACGTTGCCGGAAACCAACCTCCAACATTTCGACGACTCTCATCAGCTCTTCTCGGGTTAAGTGACGTCGTCAGGCTCTCTGATAATGAGATTTTTTTCAGTTCTGATGCAGATATTGTATTGATTCTGTCATTGCTTTTGTCATTTTCAAGTGCCATTACTAAATACCAGGGTTCAAATATTGAAGACACCTTGAAAACTGGTGTGTACGCCACTCGACCACGGAGGGTCGAGTGGCGTACACACCAGTTCTCAAGGTTTCGCCAGCTCTGAGGTCCGGGTTCGATCACATCTATATTATTTGCTACAATTTAGCCGTTGTTTTAGCAGTGGCCATTGGTTTTACTTAATTTTACTTTATTGTTTGAACCTTTTGTGGGGCATCAAAGAAGCGTAGTCACTAATCCGTCTTATAATTTTATTAGACACTGTAATTTAGATCAAAGGCAATGTCGCTGAGTTATTTTACGACGCAAAGGATTCCAACAAAGATATCGTAGCTATTAAATAAGAAAGGGAACAGTTGTAAAGCAAGATAGATTTAAGGTCTGTCATCACTTGGGACCTATTTCTTAGTACTAAAACTGAGATAACATTGCAGAGACTCGTATATTTGGGGCACGTGACTATAAAATATCTAGAATAGAGAATATTCTCGTGTATGATTTTATGATAATATTGTCGCACAAGTATGACTAACTTCAAGGGTTCCTGTATTGTAGCTTGTAGGTTAGATATGTTATATTTTTTCCTAAGTATCGGTAACGCGTGATATTATTTGTAGGTATGCTATGTTTAATCATAAACTTATATGTATTTAGTCACGCGTAGAGATGGTTTTTTATGTTGCAATGAAATTAATGCGGGAAACTACAAATCGAAATATCACATTGAGATAGAAGTTATTTAATTAAAGCTTCACCAAATTTATAATGGATCCTTACATATATGGTTCTAAAAATATGTTCTTATTCTCAACGTTGCATCATACATTTCTTTCAAGTCAATAAAATCCGTAACGAAACTCTTCGAAAATCAGGAACAAATTCAAATCCGAACGTAAACTGTTCGGCTGCAATCAAAAACAAATCTGCCCCCAAACCGTTTATCGCATGAATGTTTTTATGCGTCGTCAGAAGCCGAAACATGTTACTTGTTTTGCGTCACGAAGTTTATGTGATAAATAATAACTTTTTGATGTGGCCACAGAACTGATAAAAGAGATAGACAAGACGACAAGACCGCGAGCTCTTAAAATGAAGCTGTCAAAAGGATGACTAAACAAATACCTACGTGCTTTGTTATTTTTTTCAAATATAACGACAATTTGAGTATTTTAACCTCTACTTTCCCTGGTAAAGCAAAATTTTGTCACGTTAGTAGTACGATATAAGTTAATTTGGATGTTAATTTCTTTTATTGTGTTTGTAGGTATGTAAATGATTACCTAAAAATCCATTACGCTTGTCTCGCATCTGTGTATCTGTCAATTTCGACCAATCAAAAGCCAGTAATTTGCCTCTCAGAGATGTTGTTCTGAAGTCTAAAAAGTAGCGAATTGTACCCGCTTCGAACGTGTAGCGCAGAAATAAATGCCTCAAATTATACTCAAAAACCTTCCTCTTGAATGAATCTATCTATCGCTGTAAACAGTATTAAATTCGTTGTGAAGTTTAGAAGATTTAGGTGTACAACAACGGGAGCGATATTTTTTTACACAATGAAAAATAATAATTAAAATACAGTTACAGCCTAGTCTTCCCAAGTGATGTTAAGGTTGGCTTCCAGTCTTACCGGATTTAGATGAAAACCATATCTGACCTCCGCAACCCATTTTACTTGGTATCAAAATATAATACAGTATCTCACAGTAAGACTGGTCGTCAGAATGGTAATAACGATTATCAAAAGTTAGTTAGTATGACAGTCGGGACCAACGGCTTATCTTCTCGGTATGTTTCAAATGGTCACCCGTCCGCGGACCAACCGTGGCGAGCACGGCTTTACATTATTTCTCGGTCCAACCGAACCGCTTACAGTTAAGTCACAAGCCCTTCAACAATTAAAAAATAAGAAATTTGTGTTTATTAGTTCTGTCATTGACTTTTTTTGTTTTCATATTTCTGCAAGCTCTGTCTATATTGTTTGGTCTGTGGCCGTGACTGGTGGGCATCGGTTTTATGTCGCATTAAAAATCATGATCGTAAACCAATACGGACTATATTACAACGATCCTGATAATAGATTGGATCGTATGTACATTGTACGCGGTTAATAAAATTATTGTAATGGAACTTTTGACCGCAAAAAAGGTAGTTCTAAAATGCTGTAACAGAGAAATTGTTTAAAAATTCAATTCATCTGTATACGTACCTACGCAAATATTTTATTTTATCAGTCGTGTTATCAATAACATGAGTAAACATGAGCTGACTGTAAATAAAATAGAACTTTAAAAAATAGACCTTATTGGTACTTAAGGTCAAAATGTCTTTTTATTTACATTGTGTGTGTGTATGTAAAAAAATAAATATAACGGTGTAGATATCAAAAAATACTTTTTTTATAGGTACTACATTAACTCATTTTACATTCTGGTTTTCAACTAAGCACTCTATTTTTGTACATAAAAAGGTTGACTTTCACTAATAATAATGCAGGTTTGATAGCCAAAAGTTTTTAGTGTTCATTTTATGGACGCATGTGTGTGTAATCTCCATTTCATCCACCATTTGCTTTCACCCTTTTAAATGGTTAAGCCTTGGTCGTGTAAGTGCTACTACAAATACAATCTGTTGAGAGTTTCTGTTGTTATGTGAGGTGAATCACATTATGAATTGTAATAATGAAGTGCATACTATATAAAGTTATCATACTAATATGTGAAAGGCGAAAGTTTGTGAGTGTGTGTATGATTGTTAACTAATTAGGCTAAATGGCTGGACCAATTTTGATGAAATTTGATATGGAGATAGCTGATACCCTGTATTAACACAAGGTTTTTATCCCTAAAAAATAAGTAATCCGGTAAACCGCGGGGCACAGCTAGTAATATTATAAATGAGAATATAACTGTCTTTTGTTTATAGTTTGATGTGTTACGCTTTCATGGGTTAACCACTAAATCGCTATGATGAAGCTTGGTAAGATATACTTGGACTCCGGGAAAGGATAAAGATTTTCCTATTACATTTAGAAATTCGACATAGATACTTATATGCCGCTTTAGTTGAAACGCAATTTATACTAGGGAAAGACATTAATTTTTTTTTATACGTTTAGTAGTGAAAAATCCCAATAATAAGTAGTTTTCTTATCCTACTATTCTATTATTAAAAAAAAACTAGGAATAGATAAGTAAGTATAGTTTTATCACATGTTTCCCAGCAAATGGCGTATTTAGGTCAATGTTCACAGGTCAAAAACTAAAGCGGAATTAAGAGTAACTCGAGTAATGTCGAGAATAATAAAAAGTCTTCTGCATTTAGACAAATAAAACGTTTGCAACAAATTTCTCAGTATTCTTTATAAGTTACAGTCTCATAATTAATTATGTAAATCAGAATAACGATTGAAAAGATGATGATATGAATATTATCGTATCGAGGGAAAAAAATCGGAATAAAACATTGGTTCTACTTGATAAAATAAAAACAACAAAATTTTTATTTCAAGTACCTACAACCCACCCTTTCCGGTGCTTTCAAAACGTTAAATGACTCTAGTTGCGCGGAATTTTATTTGTAAAATAGGATTAAAACAGAAGATAAAGGATTAAACCTATTATATAAATTCAGAAAATAAGGGAATTTAAATCCTGCCGTAATGTTGGTAATTATTTATGGAAGTTAATAATGTAGGCAAGGCGAAAAGTTATGTTTCTATAGAATATTTTAACGGTGGATATCACATTGAGAACTCATCCGTACATTAATAATATTATACTACCCGGTTTCATACGTGTCTGAATGCACATTAATTAAGCAAAGTAGGTGGTCGACAAACAAAATTGGTAAACAAGCGTATCGACAAATTAAAATACCAAAGAACATATAAAACTCGAGAAAGGTTTATTCATTCAGGTTTCGTTAAAAATGTTGAAAGAGTACCAGTTTTTGTGAACTAGGGGTATTTTTAGCGTTCACTAATTGGCTTGTGGTATATTTCGTCTTACGTTGCAACCTACTTATCTCACGTTGCAGACTCCTTTGAGACTTACACCAGCCTACTCCAAGAGCAAGTAGAGGTTTGAAGCTAAAATTAAAAGTTTTATTTTAGGTTTGACTCAAATTGCATTGAAAACCTGAAATATTCGGTTTTGATACTTTTCATAGATTAAAAAAATAAAATTTCGGCAAAGGTTCCTGTAATATTGACTAAGTTCATAACATAAAAAATATGTATGGAAGAACATGACAAATAAATGTCATTTGTTTGAGAATTTTCATTGAACACCACGCTAACTTACTGTGAGTTGGAGATTTCAGATTTTAATTTTTGGAAGTCACGATGATTTTCTACACCGATTAAAAATGATGTCTTAGAATAATTAATTAGAACATTATTTAGCTTTGAAAAAGCCACATTGGTAGTTCTGCCTACATTGCCTGTACTGGGTTCAAACCTGCGGCCTGCGACAAATCCGATCAAGAAACCGCTAGGCCACCACGACATTCAAATAATAATCTTAAATTGATTCAATTAGATGAATTAGTTACAAATAAATGCAATGTAAGTTGCATCCTATAATATACTCTATCAACACTTTTTAATTTTATCACCCCTCACACGTGAAAACCGCCACAATGGTTTCTGTGGAGCCTTCAATACGTACTGCAGACGTAATGTTTAGAGTCCCAGTGTGTCATAAACATACCTTAGCAGTAACTTTGTGACTCTGAGACAAAATATTAAGATGTCCGAGAGAACGAACAACAAAAACTTATTAGTCACCTAAATTGTAAGCCATTTTTCTTCAGCACTGTTACTTAAGGGCTTAGGGGTGTCACATCCAACATTCTGTTCGGTAAAATCACTACGTTAGTATAAAACAAAGTCGGATTACATCATTTATAATTTGAGAACATGAGGACACATTTTCTTGATCCTTGATTTATTGGATTCGTCAAAAACAGTAAATTGATGTTTATGGAAAGAGGGCCAATTTACGCGGGTGAAACCGCGGGACACAGCTAGTTTTAAATAACAGACACAATGTCTTGACCTTTGATCTTACAATGTGTGGTAGATTGTAAGTAGTAAAATATGTGAACTTTTATCTAGGGCAATGGAATACATAGTAAGAAACTGAAAGTAATCTCAAGCAGTGGTGAATTTTTTCTTGTCAAAGGTTTTAAGACAATAATGGCCGAATATTTAACGTAAATCAGTTTAAAACCGACAGACAAACATTTAAAAAGGTATTATAGTTAATAAGCGTTTCAGTATTCTGGGATAAGTCTTGTGCAGAAATATATTGTTAATAGGTACATGCAGCAAAAAGAATTATCATTAATGCTTATTATTCTTATTCAATATGAATTTTTCTTTCAGTCATCATTAAATCACATCGGTAGTTTCCTTACCAACGCAATGAATTACTTTTTAATAGTAACAATTTCTTTCCAATATTAAATCGTTATCATGTCACACACAAGAAACAGTTATTATAAATTATCATTAATACGCAACGATATAACATCTTAAGCGGCGGGAGCCTAATGGTTAGGGCATCGGACTTGCGTTTATGTGGTTGCGGATTCGATTGTTTTTTAATTCCCCTTATTACACGACCGACGTTAACCCACTCGTAACACAAGCAATTTAGCTTAGCACGAGGGGTTAACAAGAATACTAGTAATCTGCGAAATATAATGCTAGTAAGCTTTTCACAAAAAAAAAAAAACGGAAAATATCAAGTCGACAGCCCTAATCCGTCTCTAGTCACGAACTTCCGATCGTAATGATGACTTCTCTATATCTGCTAAAGGTTTTTCTCGGCCCTTACATTCGGGAAAACCTACAACTGTTTGGACCATTAGGTACTCTGTCAAGTTTCTTGTAACGTCTACCTTTGAATATATTGTGTATGGTTGTATATATTTACTACTTAGCTGTCGCCTGCGACTTCATCCGCGAGTTTAAGATTTTTGTGTGTAATGAATATATTCGCCTTATATTCATTCCTTTTCATGAGTCGAGCTTTACACATCATTAATGCGCGCGTGTTTTATCCATTATTTTGTTACTCGGTCATCTTCTCGAGACAAATACCACCTCAGTCTAACCGCGAGCAAAGGTAATACACATTTTATGCATTTCTGTGGTGAACATCAATATTATATACAATTTCCTTTCATATGCACTACTATATTAATTATAATATTTTTGTTTCTATAAGTTTGTGTGTACATAAATAATATTTGATATGACCTATGTAAAAAAATATTTATATTAATTGAAAATTATTGAATTATTTAATCCTTAGATACTAAGACAAAGTAAAATAAAAGTATACTTCACCTGCAAAGGCAGTGAAACGCCGGGAAGAGGAATCTAAATAAATCGCGATAGCAGCCGTATAAAAAGTTGTATTTCGATGTCTAACATCCGCGTAAATCTCAGTAAACAATAGACCAATATTTATTTCGAAGCATCGAGTCATTATTTATTTTAATCATGTTTACATATATCAGAGGTAGTTTCCAAATAAATATGACGTTTTGGTGCTAACAATACAAAAACGAACAAAAACAATAACCTACACAGTTTATATTATTATTCATTATCATTTCAGTATTATCTGTTCAATGTTTGGATTAAATTGTTATTGGTGTTCATTTTCGAAATATTCCACTATAAAAACACATCCATCATTGATAATTTCACTAAAATCAAGCCTAGAAGTTATCAACTAGACTAAGCTGCGTAAACATCACCGAATCAAATATGTATAGGACTAAGTGCTGACACGACACACTAAAACAAGAGCAGTCCCAGACTAATAACTAAGTCAAACTTTAGTATAGTTATAATACAACCACATATAAAGGGTGTCCCAAAACGGAGGTACGAGCTTTTTCAAATCAATACGTGCCCGCTAATGTTAAATTTTAACTTTGTCGGGCCTGTTGGTATTGTGGTTAGTGACCCTGTATGCTAAGCTGGAGATTGTGGCTTCGATTCTCACCTACAAATATTTGTATGATGAGCACGATCATTTGTTCTGTGTCTGGGTGCAATTTATCTATAATATGTATGTATTTATAAAAGCTTTAAGTATATGTATCAGTAGTCAGGTTGCCATAGTAAAGGCTCTGCCTAGTTTGGGAAATATACCCCGAAAAAAATCGCGGCATATTTATAATAAGGCTGATTAGGGTACTTCTAAGTGTCCACAGCCTCTGGAGATCTGCTCGACCTCATTTTGGGACACCCTGTATTTATACTGTCTGTGGACCGTTCGAAGTAAACTGAGACTTTCATGTAGAGTCGGCGAGAAACTTTAATAGCCGAAAGTGAAAACTAACAACTTGAGTTTAACTAAACTTTAGTCTTTATAACTTTGAAATTTCTCGTAACTCCGCTAAAATGTGTTTCAAAACTGTTTTAAATAAAACAATGGGTTGAAATAAAAATGACCATTAAAATGTCAGAGTGCAGTTGTGTAGAATATAATCTGTTAGATTGTTGAATGGTACGTACAGTATGTAGTCGTTTTTATATTAAGTCAAAACAATTTTAAAGGTTTAAATTGGCAATGCTGCGTGTCGAAGTGAAATCCGGTTCGGAAAACTGTAATTATCATTGACGTACTAAAAAGAAAGCTTAGCAACGGAAAGAAAAGTCTTATTTTTAAAATTGGTTAGTTGACATTAGCAAATAAATTTGTCATATTCTATCAAAGATTATTAATTATTGTAATTTTCCTTTAAACTATGAGTAAAAAAAAACAACTTCAGTAATAAAATCAAAATCCTTAGATTTGTTTTGTTTTGATGACATTATGTTTTGTATTTTTATTGTTTATGTCAGTAAGTTACATATAGAAATAAGAAGAATAAAGAAAAGTCATTTACTGTGTAAAAACATATATTATAATTAGATATAGGACTATATCTAAATAAAATAAGCCATGTCGAAAACCAAGGCGGAGATGGACGGATGAACTTTTAACAGGGAGTGGCCTCCATTGGCCCTTGAGAGAGGGAAATGGAAGGAAGGAAGGGAGTCCTTTGCCCCGCAGTGGGACAGTTGGGCAAAATAAATAAACATTGGACTCAAGTAGAGCTGTAAATGGGATTTTTATTGTTTGTCTGTACCGAAAAAGTTAATGTTTCTTGTTCAGTCGGCTTGGCAACAACCTTGAGATAAGAAAAGCTCCATTCTGAGAATTCGCCGAAAAACATTTTATTTAATATAGTTGATACAAAAATATTTTTTTCTGTGTTGTAATATCCAATTAATTCGTGGAATAGAAAAACATATTACTTGATGTTTTTAGATACTATTTGTCTAGCATTTATTTATAGTTTATTTTGTAATGATAATTTTGGCTATATATTTTCATGCGACTCTGTCGTTGCTTATCCCCATCAGAGGTCAAAAGTCCCGAAATAACCGGTGTTTTGGTTATTCTCAGGGTTTCGGGTTTCGATCGAATGACTTTAGCTATATGGTAAACTTTCAGAGCCTGTTATTATATATGTGATGTAACAAGGAAAGGAAAAGCCATAAGTTACATTGCTTATTTAAAAAGCAATTTGAACAATTATACCAAACATTTTAGGGGTTATACGATCACGGTTCTTAGTTCCTCTAGGTAAAGAATTTTATGAGTGATTTACAAATAGTCTTTCGTCGGTACACTATAGTTACATTACACTTTATGGGTACATAATAAAGCTGAAAATGACTTACAAATCATTTTAGCTTGAACTTCTCTACTTTACAATAGTCTAACCACAAAAAAATATATAAAGAATCTCATCATTCACAAACGACGCTTTGTTTAACAATTAGCTTTTATTGCGTTGTTTAATACAAATAAAAATGTTGTTACAAGAAATATCGGCACACTTCGGTGGTCCCTTTGTCCCTCGTATTATAAACAATTGCTACAATTTCTTTTTCTTTGTATTTTCCGGCTTTCTGTGTCTTCAAATTCAGACAAAGTTTAAAACAATACTTCAAGGAGCGATAATAAACTCCAAAGTTGTATAATTATAAAATATACAACTTTTATATATAAAAAATCTGTTCAGTACAATAAAATTTAAAGGTATGTTCTTACAGTTAAAACAAAATCGTTCGTATGATAAACCAAAACATTATTCATGCCATTTAATTGAAATCACAACACGTTTAATATCTCCATATTTCAATGGCTTTTGAAATTCGTTGAATATTTCAGCTCAAACATTATATTACGTAAGATATATGAAACTAAGGGTATGTTAATATGGTGAGTGGTGGCACGAAATATGCCAATATTATTTTAAGTATTTAGCGTAAAATCTCAAGTATTCTCGTCTTATCAAAAGCTGTTTATGTAATGTCATAATATTCATTTTGATATTTAAGACGATATTTAAGTAGATATAGATACTTACAAATCAAAATTTCTTAAAATTAATTCTATACATTTAAAAGATTATTCGAAAGAGCATTGCTTTTTTTTCTTTTTTGAGAAAATTCAACTGCTCATAAGTATTGACTAGTAAGTAATAACTATGTTGTTATTAATATATAATATAAGTAAAAATCAATTAACTAATTTCTAGCTGCCCGGACAATCTTCGTTCTGTAAAAGTTTAGGAACAGTTTTTTTTTTCTTATTTTTTATGTTTTACACCTTTTAAACCTTCCCTGGACTTCCACAAACATTTCAAGATCAAAATCAGCCAAATCGGTCAAGCCGTTTTCATGTATGTCGTGACAACGGAAAACGGGTTTCATTTTTATATATATAGAAGATTATCTGTTGTGATTTTAATGAATATCAAAGAGAAAGCTTTTGTATAGTACCTATACTTCAAACTAAAATATTCAAAATAGTTATGTCATACCACTACATATTTCCAGTAAAAATAAAACCGAAATAAGTTAACAATTCAGCAGTATAATCGCTATTTCTGTTATTGTATTACCTATTTGCATATCTGCATTCTATGAATGCTTGATATTCAGTATTGAATACGTTTCTATCAAAAATAAAATACAAAACGTCCGCTATACGAGAATTGTGAATAATTGCTGCGAATATGCGCGACTACGTAATATTATACACAGGTAGGTACCGTCAGCAACAAAAGTCCATCAACACATTTACAAAAACACCTGGACATAATCAAGATTTTTTTGAGACTAGGAATACAAAATGCAATGCTTCGACGAAAGTAAAAGTTATTTTTAAAATACCACTGATCATTGTTGTCGGTTTGTAAATCTGATTTTGTTCAAACTTTTTTGCGGACTGTACTTCAGTTGGAAAATGTACAGTACAATAAACTTATTCTGCTGTAACTTCTAGTTACAACATTGTGAAAATACTAGAGCAGTGTCCGTAGAGTTTAAAAAAAAAGTTTTTTTAATTTAGAATCACAAAACAGTGTTACCTACCTCTATATCTTTAAACCCTACAAAATAGTAAATACCTAGATACTACCCAACTACGTTTAAATTACAAACAAAAACTAATAAGTATGTCTACCAGTTTGTGCAAAAGTTATCGTATGATTACACCGCACTAATTCTTGCAAAAATATCAAATGATCTCTACTAACACAGACATTTACACACCTCACCTATACAGCACACTCACATACCCCAATTTTCTTTTTTACTGCATTCGTTTTAATTGTGTTTACGGTGTATTGTGCTAGTATCTGACTGAGCTAATAGGATACCTGGTGTCCTGAAACACAGATCTGTGGCCTAGTTTAGGGTCCAGTCTGCCACATTAATATATTTTATACTTGTTTTATTCCAAAATATTGAGGAGAGAGAATATACGTTTTTTATTCCTCTTATTATTTTGGTAGTGAAAAATTCGTTTGCGGGTTCTCTGCACTGTTTGGGATGGGTAAAAAATTCGCGTCAGGGGTCACGTGACTGATCCTAAGACGCGGTGCAGGGCGCTTGCGCGAGTGTAAGATCTCATTCGTTGTCAGCATAAAAAAAATAAGTATGTCAATGGGCGACAGTGTAATTTTTGAAGTGAAAACTTCTTTAGCGACGTTGTGCAAAATTCGTGTATTTAAAGTGTTAGAAATATGAATATTGAACAAAGTGCATCCATTAATACTATTTTTATTTGCTAGTTTTCACTTCTGCTGGCGTGCAATCCCTTTTTTATAAAATATCCTGCAACGTTGTAGGTACGTACTACCCGATCTGATCTCTAAGGTCGTCAGCCGACGTTCGTTGTACGCATTATATGTCACTTCATACATTTAAGTCGTAGCACGATGCGGCCGTCACGGTCGTTGCAAATATATTTTATGTTCTACCCTGACACTGCTACGTTCGGTCCGTGTTTAGAATTATTCTATTTAGATGTCAATGACCGATACATTTGAACTTAGTAAACGATGAAGCTGGCTAAGTTCTGGTTGGGTTAATTGTTTTTATATGAATATTTTTATGTACATATAAAATAAATGTAGATGATTTTGTAAGACACTTACGAAACGAAAGCGAAGATTGATTGACCTACAAATGATTATGAAAAATAATAATTATTATTATTTCTATAATTTTTGTTACATTAGAGTTAAATACATACCCTTAACAAAATCACATTATTACTGAGATTCAGTTTGACGAATATATAGACACAATTTCTGAAAAAAATATTACGTACCGCGAACAAAATTGGGTTCGGATACAAAGCGACTCTTAGTAAGAGAGTAACAAGCTTAATGTATTACATTTCTTTGTATATTATAAATATGTAATAACATACCTTTTCTTAACGACGGCAATGAGAATAATGTGCTGCGTGTTCTTCGTTCCACGTATAGCTCTGAAACAAATATAAATTTTGTATTTAATTAAGTGGAATATCTACATTCATATTATACGAATAAACTCAAAAGCTATTGGACCAATTTCAAAAAATCTTTCACAATACCACCTTCATTATCACTTAGTAATATTTCATACAAGAATAAATTAGGGATTGCTAGTGGAGCCTTGGAGCAAGAGCTAGTTTAAAATGTAATAAAAAAGGATATGTTGACGATTATTTTATAGTTATAATCTATCTAACTAAGACGCAAAGACATAGCCGTCATTTCTCTCGGCACCCAATTCTCAATGGTCGTGGCGCTCGTGTTCCACGACAGATTCCTGTACAAAAATCTGTGCTACCAAGTACAAAACTTTTTTTTAATCCTGCTTTCAGGTACAAATACGGCGATTAAATAAACTAACTCTTCAGCATTATTAACTTATACCAAACAAACACCAGCACCACGGGACCACTCGAAAAATTAATTGTTTAAGATATAATGCGTTCAACAAATAGCTACAGCAACAAATATGTATAAGACCTTGTGAAAAGGGAAAATTCAATTGAGTCGTCCTTGGGGTATAGGTACTATTATACAAATAGAGCTTTATGTATTTATTTAGCTAATTTTTTTTTCCATCATGGCGCAAACACGCCGTCTGTTCCAGAGGATGAAAATAAAACCTTCCTCAAAAGTATGACACATAGATGAGAGAAAAATTTTATGAACGGTCTAGTGATGTAACAAACGAGAAATCAATTATATTTCTTCTAGTTATTTATAATTACAAGTGTTATAAGCCATGAACCCAAACCAACGCTCAATATTTCACTCAACTCAGCCTCTCTCGGTCCACTGCTGGACATAGGCCTCTCCCAAATTGTGCCACAACACCTGTACCTCCGCCTTTCGCAGTGGGTCTACCGGAAACTAGGAGCTGTGTGTTATGGTGCGCAATCCAGGAGTGTTTGTTGTCCTAGTCACCACACTGGGCAAGCGGGTTTGTGACCGCAGTTTTGTATTCATTCTTTAGGAGAACACTGATGCACATTCTCCTTTTTCAACACTCAAGGGTAGAAAGAGGGGGTTTTAGTCTGAACCCACGATGTTCAAAGCCTACCAAATGACGTCTTTTTTAAGGTTCTTAATCCATTTCTAGTCGTTCTCTAGTTATATAAAGATGAAAAGTTATTAGTTTCAGCCATAAATAAATTATATTAAAATATTCAGTATACATAAGAGAATCCTTGAACTCACTGTAGCTAAACAAACTTGTTTTGTACATTTAAATATTAAACGTTTCCATAGGATTATAGCTTGAATATTGTGATAATGGAAACATTGGCAGACAATTCCAGCAAGGATGTAAAGAAATTATGCGTACGAGTTTGTAAGCGTGCTTAAGTAAGTACCTATTTATATATAATAAAAAGTCAGCTAGTATTTGGGAAAGGGTTTTCTCAATCCTTGCATTTAGTGTTATTTATGTATGTAAAATTACCGCATTGTAATTACTGTGAACCTAAAATGATTTTCAAAAAGCCCTGAAAGGAATGGTATATTACCCTGGTCTAGGAGAAAGGCACTAGATTCGAGGCCACTGATATATTACGAGTAAGGTACCTGTAGATAAAACTTGTAAAAGACAGACTAACGACTAAAGTTTTCAGTTTTTATATTAAAAAATGAAATCTGTTTTAGTAATAATAAATTAATTTCAGTTACTTATTATAATCCGGGTATCCGGGTCACGGGTCACTTATTAAACAGGCTTAACCGCTCGGGGCGGGAGAGATATTAAAATCGTAATATGTTACTGGTATATTACTCATGGTGTGGATAACCTGATGCTAATAATACTATTAATATAATTGTGATATTTTCGTATTTGTTCAGATAAAATAGATAAATTGCGACCCTCTTTGTCGCTAATTTGGTAAGGGGCAAACCTTTTGACTACAAAACAGATAACTGGCTACCATTCTGTTTAATCCACCTGCCGTCACTTCGTCTGGCCAAGTGCAGACCCATTTCTAACTCGTTATTTCGATATCGACATTATTTATACTGTTTCCCGCAGCTCCGCCCGCGGTCTCAATTTTTTTTTATATAATTGAGATTTAAACTATCCTATCTCTCAAGTTGGATCGAACTGCACATGGTGTGCGAATTTTGTTATAATCAGTTAAGTGGTTTAGGAGTCCATTGAGGACAAACATTGTGACACGAGATTTATATATACACACATCAAAAGTGTCTAGGGATCAAGCATTTTTATGCGGATTTCTTGAGATTGAGATGTGGCTTTGTAATAAATTTATGATTTTATAAATTTATATGGATCCTTTTTGGTGCATTTCATAATTCGAATCAGGAACTGTGAATCAAATTCGAGTAAAAGATGAAAATCAGCTGTCAATATTTTCCCTATAAAAACATACAACGCATTGAAGACATTATTAGTGCTACTGTTTCCCTACTACTGATTAAAACCAACTTTATTATGGAGCGGCGACGTCATTTAAGCAGGGAAGAAATGCTCAGAGCCGTGGGAATGATAGAAGCTGGTTCCCGGCAACGTACTGTGGCTTTAGCTCTGAATACAAGTCAGAGTGTTATCAGTCGACTTTGGACACGTTACCGAAGCACTGGTACCGTGGCTGAGCGCCATGGAGGACGGTATCGCTGCACCACACGGAGACAAGACCGATACATTCAAATCTTAACTCGAAGAGCTCCAACAATAACCGCCATGATGTTAGCCGTGAGGCTTCATCACTCTTCAGGGAACTTAATTAGCGACCAAACAGTCAGAAACCGCTTGCATGAAGTGAACCTTCATTCCCGAAGACCGCTACGGGTACCACCTATAGCAATGCACAATCGTAGGATTCGATATCAATGGGCTCTTGAACACAGAAATTGGGCAGAAGAACAATGGCGTTTCGTGTGCTTTTCTGATGAGTCTCGTTTTGGTATGAGACCGGATACAAGACGTATACGACACTGGAGAACCCCTGGACGCCAACAGCGATTAAAATCCTGCCAGGAAGTCCATCCTTATAGTGGTGGAAACATCATGGTATGGGCGGGTATTTGGATCGGCGGAAGAACTGAGTTGATTTGGATCAGAAGCAACCTCAACGCTCAAATTTATGCTGAGACGATTGTATCAGACGTCATCGTTCCTCTACAAGTGCAAATCGGTCCCTTATTTCAGTTAATGCATGATAATGCACGACCGCACACCGCAAGAGTTGTAAGACAGACTCTCGCCGCAGCTAACATCAATGTCCTGCCCTGGCCTGCTCAGTCGCCAGACTTGAACCCGATTGAGCATGCATGGGATATGCTACAGAGAAGAGCTCTGCCGAATATGGAGGGTATCCAGTCGCAAGAAGACCTTTTTTTGTTGTTGCAACGAATATGGGCGGCCATTCCACAGCGTGATTTGGATGAACTCATTTTGAGTATGCCAAACCGATGTTCTTGTGTTGTTAGTGTTCGCGGTAGAAACACGGATTATTAATTGTTTAAGTCACCCAATAAAATTTTAAAGAAAACTGTTATTTCAGTCTTTTTTTCGAACTTTTGTGTTAGTGGTTCAAATGTCAAAAATCCCTTTATTAGGAAAATGGCAAATTTCTTTATTAATGCAAAGGTGACTTGGTTTATCGTTACTGTGACAAACGAAAACACTTTATTCGATGAATCCTTAAAGAAAATTTTAATTAATATCAATCATGAGAAAAGTTATTGCAAAAATATATGTTGATCCCTAGACACTTTTGATGTGTGTATTAAGATATTATATACTTAAATTTTAAATCATTCAGAAGTGCAATAAACGTAGTAAAATTACTTCTTCAGGACCTAAATCCAGGTTGGCCTCGGGCCTCATGTTATTTGGTATTCCATTTCATATTTGCACGAAGTATAAAGGGTAGTTTCACTAATTTGTTGAATTAAATAGCTGGCTGTCAGAGTTGGATGTTTTATTTGTATTTTCTTGTTGTGTGGGCTGAAAACTATACCGGTGAGCCGGTGAGGTACGAGTATTGTTTGACGTAAAGTTTTACCGTAAAAGTGTTTTGTAAATAACGTTTTCCAGTAAGTACAAAAACTAGGTGCGTCATTGAAATTAAAATTAGATTGTTCATACTTTGCGACGGCTATTACAGGCTTAGAAATATTACCTTTACAAGTAGAGCGTTAAATATCAATTAATTTTTAAAGGACGTTGAATGTACATTTACAATATATTCAATATTTATCATCACTCATCACTCACGTACTTGCATGCAATTTAATAATCCTACTAATATTATAAATGTGAAAGTGTGGATGTTTGGATGTTTGTTACTCAATCACGCAAAATTGCTAAAGAACCTTAATACTAACTTAATCTTACTGTCTTACAATAATACTCTACAAAGTAAAATTAAATAGCTTTACCCAAGAGTGTTGTAAACAGTGCAGCACTGGCCCGTTTCATTAGTTCCCTGTCAAAGGCACCGTGATGACGTCACACGCTCAGGTGCCTCAATAGTTAAACCTCCTTGAGACGTACCTCATTGCAACTTCACTTGATTCGTTGGACGTGGAGTTGTTCATTAAGAACTTAGTATGGGAAGTGTGTTACCTTGGAGTTCTTTTTTTTTCTTCAGGGAATTAAACCTTCGTAATTGTAGCTTGAATAACTTGAGGACTATATCATAGGATTTGTTTTGAAAAATCGTAGACAAGCCCCCGAACATTGAAACGCGAATTAACTTAACACGTTCTTAAATACATCCATCGCTACTTTACACCTTACAGTGACAGAGACAGCATGAGACTTAACGGCGGCTTCAAACTGATTGAGGTTTCAGTATTCCGCCAATAAATAGGTATGTACGACGCACTATACTATGGACGCCCTTCTTTCTGACTGACGACCTCCGTGGTCGAGTGGCGTCCACACCGGTTTTCAAGGTGTCGCCAGCTCTGAGGTCCCGGGTTCGATCCCCGGACGGGACAATATAGAAAAACACTTTTCGACATTGTCTCGAGTCTGGGTGTTTGTGGTACCTTCGTTGTCTCTGGATTCCATAACACAAGTGCTTTAGCTACTTAATTTGCATTCAGAGCAATGTATGTGATTTTGTCCATATTTACTGCGTTAAAATTAACTTCTTTTAAAAGGACACACGAACATTCATGCCTTTTGCGGTTGAAATATTTGTGGTGATCTGATTCATTAAAGATTATCCAACCATTTCTAGACATTACAAGAGCCATAAATGTGTGAAGAAATCACGACAGATTGATAAAAAATAAATGAAAACGGTTTTAGTAATAATAATATGTAGGTGTAGACGTCGCCTATCTGAATTACGTAGGATAAACTTACATATTCCTCATAATGAGTATCTAAAAAACATTACCTAACCTACTTTATTTAAAAAGAGCGTGACTATTCGATATAAAGAGAACCAGCAAAACATGTTGGCATTCTAACCCGTAATTTGCTTTTACGAGTGAACGAAATTTGCTTAGATTGGGAATGTGCTGGGTCAATTGTCAACAGGGTCGAATTCCTTCATTCCGATCGAGTATGTATCTCTACATTGGTACTTATGTAGCACATACTTTCATGTCGTAAACGTATAGATTGACAAACTATTTTATTTTATTAGTTTACTAGCGGGCCCGCCGCGGCTTTGCACGTGAATTATACATAATTATAAACTTCGTGTCTTGAATCACTCTATCTAATAAAAAAACCGAACCAAAATCCGTTGCGTAGTTTTAAAGATCTAAGTATACATAGAGACAGACAGCGGGAAGCGACTTTGTTTTATACTAAGTAGTGGTTTGTCACTTCAGTCTATCATAACAAGCATGCAACAGTCAAGATATCTATGTAATATTAAACGATTTTCGGCAAATAACAGACATTATTCGTTAATCATTCTACATAATAGGTCAGATTCATCTTTGTATCTGTACAATAACTATTACAATACACGACTAGTGCGAGTGAAATGAGAAGTAAAGCCAGACTTATTTTGCCAGTTTTTGTTAACCGCGCAAAAAGCTTTTGTGTTCCGGTTAAAGATATAATATAAAACAAGACATTTCAAACGCTTTCGTTTATCGATTTGCCGACCCCTCACTATGACGATGTATAAATTATCGTTCGACATATTGACGACGGCGACGTAAGCCTTGAGCGAATAGCGTAGGAAGATAAAATGTAAGAATTAAACATACCATTACTGAAAGTTTGACATGACATACCTTTTAAAGCGATATTTTCATTTTTTTTTAAACGACGCCCACACTAAGGAATTTAATCCTTGTGTCGCGATTGTTTCACAAACATTTAAATCACATGCACAAAGAACACCCAGACTTGGAACAAGTATTTGTGGATCACACAAATGCTTGTCCCACGCGGGGATCGAACCCGCAGCACGTCGCGCACAGTGGTAATTACTTAGCGTGGTGACCTATACCACTCGGCTATCCGTGCAGTCAAATTTGATATTACACACACACCAATCAACAAATCAACTCAGCCTATCGCGGTCCACAGCTGGATCTAGGCTTCTGCCATGTTGCACCACGACACCCGGTCCTCCATTTGGGAGCTGTGTGTTGTGATACACCATCATTAAGGTGTTTGCACTAGTCACCACGCTGGGCAAGCGGGTTAGTGACCGCAGTGTACTTGTTCTTTAGGAGAATGATGCTGCCCATTCTCCTTGTTTCTATATCCCTCAGTCGCATCTTACGATACCCGCGGCTAGAGGAGCGGTCGCTCGCATTCGAGGCGCAAGATGGCAAGGTGCACCAAAAAGCCGGATTGAAATATCCTTTTTTTAAATCCTTACATAGTCCTATTTAGTAGTGTAAATTTATAAACTTAGTACGAGGGGCTAACATGAATACTAATGATAAGCGACCCACATTGTTAGTAAAATTGTTAAAAAAAAAACTGTATGCGTTCTTTAAGAGAAAGCTGCTGCCCGTTCTCATTGTTTCTATATCCCTTAGTCCCTCTTACGACACCAACGGAGGGAGAGGTTTTATTCTATGCCCTACGTGAAACCCCACGACAATTATACACATACATTATATCTATCTAAATCATCGCTAATAACACCAAGCGGGTCCATTTCAAACAAGAACATGAAGGCGCTAAATAAAAGTCTACGTTCAGGAGAACGAATGCATTACCTTACAAAATGAGGATGAATATTTATTCCCATAAAAATTTATGGATGACGTGTCGTTAAAAATTCAATCTAAATTCCATGGGGCAAGACGCAAATTGCTTTGATGCAATTAAATTGCAGTTATGACGTATGAAGGTGTCATCAATTTCAATGAATTGATGGCGCTCAAGCTCGAGTTGAAAATACAAGCTTGTAGCTTTTTGTTGTTAAAATGATTGGCTACCAACAATGTTCGTGTTTTTTATCTTGTCAAGCAGCAATCCGTTTATTTTTCTTCTGTTCTATTTGTTTTTTAATTTATTTATTAGTAAGCGTAAATTTTGTGTCGCCTGGATGGAACGTTTTATCTTATTTTTTTTTTATTGAATAATGTATTAATTTCTTAGCTAGTCACGTGTAAACGAAAAGAAAAATTGAGTTTAAATTCCTATCCGAAACTTTTTACTAAAAAAGTTAATTAAATATTACAATATTTTAAGAGACTTCTTTTCTTTCGCCAAAAATTTAGAGCGTAGAACCCAGCCCTAGACAGAGAAAGATGCAAGAAGGGTTGAGAAACCTATGCTCCTGCAGCGAGACAGTAATGGCTTGAAAAAAAAATCTCAATGTATCCATTATAATTATAGCTTTAAAACACTGAAGTACATATTTACAGAAGCTATTAACCCGTCGACGGGGTGCCAAGAACTATGTAGCATGTTGCGAAGTGATTGCATGCGTTTGAATTATTCAGCCAGGCCGGTAGCGTGTTGCCTTTGTGTAAAAAAAAGTTTACTGCCAACAATTTATTTTAATCTGTGGTTTTTCCCACCACATTTTGTATATGGCTATTTTGTTCACTAGCTTTTTCGAATAAGTAATTGCAAGTTAGCTTAACGAAATTTAATCTCTTTTTTATTTAACTCTTTAATAAATTTAATAAATAAAGCACGTTGAAATCCACTCATGACCGTTAATATTTAAAAAGTATTCCAGTCTCACTGGGTGTCGTCATTAATTTTTCACAACAGCAGTGCTAAAAGGTTTTATATTTTTACTTTGTCTTAACATTAGGGAAAAGTGAAGATTTTATTCTGACAATCCCGTCTTGGTTCGTTTTCATCAGCATTAAAAAGAGAGTAAAAATACTTGTGAGTGGGAACTGTTTAATTTAAAAGCTGTTAAATAAAACACTGACTTCATTCTATTGTATTGCTTTACGCTAAAGATTATTCGATTATAACAAGGCCTGTCAATCTATCGATGACTCTTATTAATAATTTTCCCATGGTCATTGTGTTCAATGATAATATCTCTATTTCTATTCCTTCAACGTGATATATTTTGAACAATACGCTTAGTTGAGCAATATGAAAGAAGAATATTAAATCTGTATGAGAAGCCATTTCGTTTCACGTAATAATATGATTATTTTGGAAGGTTGAAGAGATGTGTGGAAGTTAAGACATTATACACTAGTGGCACTAGTTTAACGAGGTTAGTAGAAAAGAATATAAATATATTATTTACTGTTAATATTTTGTAGGCACATTTGAATTCGTTCATAATTTAATACATGTAAAATGTACTCTATGATTTAAGAAACAAAACAAAAGATGATCATATTTTATTTTATATTAATATTTTTCCAAGATTTTAAAAGCGAACGTTATTTAATACAAAAAGTTAATAATGTGAACAGTCTAATTAATGAATAATAATAAAATAATAATAATATTATAATAAAATAATAATTATATTAATTATGTCAAATTCGTTTAGTATTATCTCTAAGAACGTTGGACTGCTTCAAGGTATAATTTTTGTTCGTGTCATAATTATGTCCTGCCGGGCTAGCATGCGCTCCACGATAAAATTGTCGTGGTATATCATCGAGTCTTACAGGCCAAAATATCGTTTTGTCTTCGGCCCTAACTTAACTAACTTGCGCGCGCGTTAGAACCAGCCATTGCCATAGGCAACCATGTTAGAACCGAAGACAAAATGTTGGAACGAAGATATTTAGACGAGTAGATTTGATAAAATGTCACGACAAAATTTTATCGTGGCGCGCATGCCAGCCCTGCTGGTCTACTTGACTTCAAAACCATGTACAACAAGACCAAAAGGCTATAAGTAACCGCATCAAACCGCTTACGACTAAATAAATAATACTCTCAGAACTTTTTTCTACTTTACAACTTTATACTGGGGTATTATGTTTTCGATGATGTTGTAAACTAAAAGTATACCATTAGTTAGCATATTTAATCATTGGTTAAGTTAACTCGGGATCAAAAAACTGGGCCGTACTAGGTACATATTACAATATCACCTGATTAGTGTAATCGCCTAATATTCACATTTTGACACACATTCCTAAAAATACAAATATGTTTATAAGATTGGAAACCAAGCGTTAGGATAGTGGTGTTGTGCATACAAAATTATATCCATGGTTTTCCTTATTGCCTTCGATTTTTAACAAGCTGCTCAACAAATTTTGGCCAACCAATCACAGTCGTTATTCAAAAGAACTGATAAGTATTTCACAAACCAGGGGTGTCTCCTTTTTTTTTTTCGGGGCGAAAAGCTTATGCATTCAACCCACGCCGAGGGCACGACGTGGGGATATGTCGGACTTTCACCGACCAAAAACACCTCGGTCCCGTCTCTGCCTTGGCCGGAGTCGTGGGATCACTCGCGCATTTTCTGCTCGACTCCAGCTGGACTCTCCTAGCAATCGTTTTCAGTGATGTAATCCTATCAAATATTTTCTATGTATGATTGAATCACCATACAAAATAAGATATTTGCCGACCTACATCAACTTCTCCAATGCGAGGCGTAACAGAAATGTAGGAAATTGAATGTTTAAAATAACGAGTGGGATATATAGTATTCTCTGTAGAAATGGCTCTTTCATTCAAGGCATGTTTTGTGGAGTGTAATGCCTGCATACGGCTGCATTTCGAAGTATATCTGGGAGATTTATGTTTGAACATATGCTTAGTTATGTATTATAAAGACAGTTTGAATAGTTCGTTTACAAAGAGTAGGATGGGAATAAAGCTGTAGAATTAAGTATTTATGTGATTTCATTGAAAACGTTGAATGAAAAAAAATAACTGCCTATAAACGTCCCATTACTGGGCACAGGCCTCTTCCCATATAGAAAAGGAATGAGCATTGATCACCACGCTTGCTCATTGCGGGTTGGCAATTTCAGGCTCAAACTTTTTTAAATCGAATTTAATGATTCATCGTTTAATCCTAGACTTTGTGAATAAGGACCTATACCTAGTCTAAAAAAAGGCTATAGAAGTAATCTGTTATTATATATACGAATTGTGCCACGTATTACATGAAAGTTAGACATTGACGTTCCTTATATGACAGTAAGAACAACAAGGCTATTGAAGTGGCAAATCCACGATTATCCTATTAATTTGGCAGCTTCACTGATAATACCATCAAAGTTAAGCAGGTGTTTATAACAAGCTACTCTGAAAGCCACTAATCTCGCCAGTGAACGTTGAAACTTAACAGTGCACAACTGAAATTGAATTTAAGTTATCTCGCTCGAATAAAAGTTCGTGAAAGGGATAATACACTGGCGAAGTTAATGGGAATCTTGGGTGAGTAAGTGTGGGGCATACAAAGTGCTGGGAAGACGAATTGTCATAAAAATACCTTTTTTATTCCGCCATATTGAACGTGAATGGGGCGCTATATTGACCATTGGTTGGAAAAGTTTGTTAATGGTTCGTGAAATAAGCTACATTAAATTTATATTTTAATACATTATTGACATAATTAATAGTCCTACATGCATTCTGTACCTACTTCATGGAAGATAATTATCATAAAATATTTCATTAAAATTAACCAACAACATTATTAACGAAAAAGGCAACTATTAAAATAATGATGCCAGTTTAAATTTTGTGTAATTTCTAAAATTTTAAAATGTGAGCACATTTCCGACCAATGTATTCGAAATATAAAAATAGCGTTTGATGTGGAGCACCAAGGTTGCACTCGTTTGAATACGGCACAGACAACAAGCTTATTATTCCATCAGAAGTAATCGGCCCGAATTAGATCCAACTTAGAGGCAATAAGCAATAATCAATTGGCTCGTTGACTGAAGATTTGGGTATTAAATACTTGATGACGTAACCTGTGATGATGTAAACATCCTTGGTAACATTACTGAAGTACTCTGACAGTTTTTCTTAGAGTAACCTACTGACGTCAAGATTTAATATACAAAAAAAAATAGTAATTTAGCTACCAGACAGTGGAAAAGAAAATATCTGCATGAAACCTATATTATACTAGTAATGTTGTTAAGACTTTTTCAAATATTTTTAGAAGCTTCGGCAGCTAGCATGGGCGCCATTTTGCCAGTTCGAATCCTATCCATTGTACTACCGACGTTTGCTTAGCACGATCGAAAATAACTGGAATTACTAAACTGCAAATTACTACACAACGAAAATTAATCTTAAGGAAGATACAGTATAAGTTCTGAAACACATTTTCATTATTTCCCAGAGATTCATAAATTAAATTCAAAATACACAGTAAATAGCAAAACCTTTTAAATTTCTGCTAAGAGCTAATGTACAATCAGACCCTTCACGATAAGAGTTACCGTAATTGGTTGCGATGGAAATGGACTTATCCAATATTGACTGAACTTCCGCGAAGCCCGAGCCCATTTTAATCCTTTTCACCTTTTACTAATAAATTTACGTTATATTTGACAGCTGTCATTGTATTTCCATAGTTATTATAGTCCTATTTGACAGCTGTCATTGTGTATCATTCGGCTAGTTAATATAAGGAGTTTAGGGGTCTATTGAATTGAATTATGATAATATTGAATTAAAGTAAAATATGACCTATAAAATAATATTTTCCTTTGATTTTGGAATAACGTTTGCAATCTATTTTATTCGTGAATTTCATCAGGTTATTAAGATTACACGATATATCTGTATAAAAAGACTGAAGTGTGGACAAATACCAATTCACTAAGTGTATTTAAGCCCGACTATGTTTTTTATACCTTTATAAAAGTAGTGTTACATACTCTTTGTCTTTATAAAAGTTAATAAAATATCACTACAGAGTCGCAAAACTGCGAAAATAGTAATAGTGATTGATGCACACAAAAAGTAAACCAATTATTTGGATAAGGGCTTTTTACCTAAAAACAAAGAGAGACTGACAACATTTCATATTTTAGTAAACATATTGTTTGACAGTGGCATAGAGGAAATATTGGCAGAACAAACGAACAGAATTCTAGGAGCCAAGTTGAGTAGTGTTTGTCCTAACCACACAGTGTTGCAACAATGTATATTAGGTATAATATATCATACACTATGGTATAAAATTTGCATAGTAATGTACAGCGGAAGAGGTTATTTGGTTGCTTAACGGTTTTATTTTAAGTTTTAGAACATCTAGTCGAAATGAAAAAAATCTGTGCACATATTGCTTGATTCATGCGATTTTTATTTGTTTGATTTACACTACCTTAAAAACCAATTAAATAAACCAAAGCCAACATAAACTTTAAATAGCAACAATTATTCTTGAAAAATTATTAGGGTATACTTAGAACATGAAAATTTCATGAAACTAAAACGCGTGAACGATATTGCGCGGTCTGGGCTCGTAACAGTTTCATATTTTATTAAAATATTTTTATGGCAATGTGTGATATTACGTAAACTCATGTTGACTTGGCTATGTTTATAGATATGTGTGCATACGTGAGTGGCAATGTTTGCATATTAAAAAAACATTCTATTGCTACAAATGTTTACTTTTCTATCATATTTCGTTCAGCAACTCCAAGTAATAAACATTTTAACATTATCTGACCAGTATTTACAGTTGCTATTGAGAAAAGCTATAAACATTCAACTAAGTGTAGGAGCTCGTGGCTAAGTGTAAGGCGTATAAATTGGCAGATATTAAAGGTTAAGCCGCGCTCGCCGCTAATAGTCCGTGGATTGGTGACCATTTATAAACATACCGAGACCTCATCGTGTCTCCGAAAGCACGGTGAGCAATGTGTCAAATGTCATACGTTGTTTTTTGGCAGCCGTTAGGTCATTACAATTTTGATAACCAGGCTTACTATGGGATACTGTGCTACCCACAAAATGGCTGAATGGAAGCTGACCACAACATAGCTTGGGAAAAGGCAACGCAGATCAGATAAACGTAAAATAAAGTTGTTGTAACTAACAATAGAGTTGGGTTAAAGAACATTCTAACCGAGACTTCATCTGAAAATATTTAATTCGGTAGTAAAAGCTGTTCTGATATTTCACAAGCAGTTTTCTCCGAATTACTACGAATAAAGTCATTTCTATGTAGTATTTAGGATTGGTATTATTTAAAAGTTTATCATGTATAATATGTATTTATAATAATTATAATAAAGTGATATACCTCTCTCTGTCTAATTAACAATATTGGAATGCTTGTAATTCGCTCAACGTGAAAGTTATTAGTGTTGTTAGTAAGTATATTTTTGATATTTGAAATAAAAAAATTAAAACTCTATACAGGATTAAGTTAAAAGGAGTGTGTATATTCAACGAAGTAATCAGGTGCATAGAACTGAACAACTTTTCCTACAAAACAGGTCGAAATCTTAAAATTGAAAATTATCTCTTCATACAAACATAAGCCACGTAACCTGTCACTTTGTATGAAAAGTTAATTTCCCATTTTAAAATTTCGATATATGTTCCTTTGGGAAAGTTGTTAAGTTTTGTGCACCTGATCACTTCGTTGAATAAACGCACTCCTTTTAAATTAATCCTGTATATTTTAAAATATATTTTGCTGTATAAAACCACTACATAGTTCTTTGTGTACTGAAACCGAACGGCACTCTTTTACATGGCAGTCCGGTAAAAGCTTCGCCGTATTGACGCCCGCTGACTGAAAACCCTTTGTACGATAGAAGCAAGTTTGAGGTTGTATCGAACTACACGAAATATAATAACTTGTGAGGTACATGGAGAAAGGGAATTGAAACCGTTTTATAAGTGCTTTGTCCACCAGAGATAGGGCTACATAACTTAGTGCTTAATGGCCGAACTCTGAAACGTCAATCAGTTTTAAGTCACCGTTAAGTCTCGTGTTGTCTCTGTCACTGTATGGTGTGAAGTAGCGGCATCTTAAATCTAATTTGCGTTTCAGTATTCGTTATGTCAAAATTACAACTACAGTCGCGATGAATACAGACTACTGTTAAAATTACATGTCTATTTCAGATTTTTTGGAATATAACCCGTTTATAAGTTTACTCACATAAAATAAGGTAAAAGTTAGTGCTCGCGTGGAAATTACTACAAAGCAACGTTATTTTTTTACCAAGACAAGCAAGCATATAAATAAATAACACACCTAAAAATAATTGTAAATTAAGCGCTTAAGTAAAATTTTGGGAAGGTGACTATGGATTTGATATTATCAAAGTACTTCACTCAATATAAGTAGGACACAATCACAGAAGGAAAATTAGGTACAAATACTAGTATAGATGTAAGTAAATTTTATTTTACAAACAAAAGTTTTCGAAAGCCACAACAGTTTGGTTCCCCAACAGACGAAGGCCACGTGGAAGACCCAGGCGGAGATGGACGGACGAACTGGACGCCTTTAACAAGGAGTGACCTCAATTGGCCCTTCAGAGAGAAAAATGGAAGGAAGAAAGGGAGGCCTTTGCCCTGCAGTGGGACAGTTCAGGCTCAATAAAATAAAATACTAATAAATAAAATAAAATTAAAACAAAAGTTTTCGTTTACATACAGCTTCCTATTTGCCAAGCTCACATTGACATGTCAAAGTGAAACGCGAGCTCGTCCCATCACTAGCCGTGCACTTTAATTTGTTAGTGCGTAGTGCACCAACCATGTCCAATTTAACGTGGCCGGACGCAAATTATGTTCGGTACAATACGGAGCGCAAGTTGCTCTCATCGTTGTATAGGATTGAGTATGGATGGTAATAACTTCTGTTGTGTATGGGTATTTGAAGGTTGATACGTCAGTGTATGTTTAGTTTTGTGCTAGTTGTTACACTACTGAATACAGTGGTGTTAGGTACTTTTTTATGAAGTAAGTACATTATTCTTGTAATACGAATATATCAGTATTTCATTGGTTATTTTCCGTATTATGCTTTGAAAGAAATATCGTCTTAATCGCTCATTTATTCGACATCCTTTCTTTTCTTCAATACTTTTTAATTATTCATAATCTACGTTTAAGAATTTTGACAGAATTGCCAATGGATCTGCGTGGAATTCAATTCTAAACAAGCTTAGAATAAAAAAGAATAAGTTCAAAGAAACGTCGAATAATCTTTTATACGTTTTAAGTTTGTATAATTTATGTAAGCCCGAGATGGACCGATGCGATGACCTGAAAAAGGTAGCTGGGTCGAACTCCAGGTGTGGTGGCGCAACTTGGGAGAGGCCTATGTCCAGCAGTGGATCGCGGTAGGCTGAGTTGATTGATTAATTGAATTTATGTATAAAAGACTCGAGGGAAATATCTATACGAATAATATTTGATACTAACCTGGCAAGCAACGGCGCGTCAAGCGTCTGCGGCTGCCGCGCGTCCACGACGATGACATGCGGCAATTTGGTGTCGGAGTCGCGCCTCAACGCGTCCAGCGCGTCGCGCGCGCTTCTCACTGACCGCGCCTCGCCGCCCGCGCGAGCGACCGCCGAGCAAGCCGCCGCGCAAACGCGCGACGCACGCTCCGGGAACACGCATAGTAACTGCGAACAAATTATCCTATGTAATATTATAGCTTGTGTATTATTTATGCACTACAGAAGATAGTAGCTAAGTATACTATTTTTAAGACATATCGATAAAAAAATAAAATGTTTTTTTTAAGATCCCAGCACAAATTTTGAATATGATGACTACAATAACGCAGTCGCACAGTACAGAATTTCTGCCATCGCATCTACAAATCTGGGCTGGATAAATAAGAATATAATATAAAATACAGTTACTGTTACTGATCTTCACAATTCACTAATATGTATCTCCTGGTTATGCTGGTTTCCAGAATACAAGGCTTGTAAGTACTTAATTTTATTTATCAGCTATTAGTAATGCCTATGAGATATAAACATGATTGTTATCAAATTCAGACTTAGCTAACAATAAGTAGCAACTTCCGGATTATTTATCAGAACGCTCGTCAGTTGATCAGCGTGATAAAAAAAAAATCCTCTAGTTTTCAGATGTCATGTAAAAATTTGTCTTTTTAATTCTTTATTATGACAAACCATATAAAAAAAAAACATGTGCTTTTCGGGACGCTCGACAGAAGTGATAACTTAAACTAATCTAAATTGAACTATACGGCAGCAGTAGGCAGGCGAGGAGGAGCCTGCTTACTGCTGCCGTAAATGTGACAGAAAGGGAAGCCAGACAGAGTGGCGCCGTAACGCGTTACGTTACGAAGCGGTGTAAGAAGTTATCACTTCAAAAATATTAATGTACAAATAGTGTAATAATGTCTGAACCGAATTGTATGTAATTTAGTATGGGGTAAGCTTGGGCCCTAAATATGGATATAGACTACTTTTGCCGCGATAACCGATATCAAATCCTCACGCGAGTGGAGCCGAAGGCACCAGCTAGTTTATAATCTATCTAACTTGTTCTAAATATCAAAAAGTCCTTTTGTAGGTTTAGAAGTGTAGGGTTACACATTAATGTTATGCAAATGATATGCTAATGTATAATTAAAATTTTCAAAATGGTGTGCGCTTATGTAAATGTATTTTTAACGAAAATTTTTGGGTATATATTGTTCTTCTTAACCTAATAATATCTATCTAGGTACATTCATAATCATCGGATCAACAGTTGCATTGCTTTACATATTATTGCCTCCATTTTATTGAGCCGTTTTCTTTCTTTGAGACCTCTGTGTGAATTAGGAACAGTGACATAATTAAAATAAAAAAAAGGCGATGTAATGGGCTAGGGGAAGTGCCATCAATTAAAAAAAGATCTGTCATCGGCTCATTTAAATTTGGAAGACATTCTCGTAAGGTTCTCAGCCGACATTCTCATTAGATGGACCCATCGTCATCGTAATTCATTTACGGGGCTCTAATGACATTTACACTTTTTATCAGTAACGTAGCTTATTTAAAAGATTCTTTGTTTGTATAGTGATTTTTTTTCAAGAAGCTCAGATTTTTCCGCAATCATTTTACAGGTTTGGCTCTCACGTGAAAATAGTAAGTAAGTAAGTACATAATACTAACTAGCCAATAAAATAAAAAAAAAAAAAAAACTTTTTAAACATGTGGTTTTGGATTGGTTGTAATGGTTGTGATTGTTTACGTTAATTTTACCATCGTTGTTAATGGGAATTCTTCTCCCATTTCATAAAAAAAAACTACAAAAGCTACTTGCTCTACAGTCCGATATTCTCAGGTTGGTATTATCTACTATATAAAAATAAGTCGGGTTTTCCTTCCTGACGCTATAACTCCAGAACGCACGAACCGATTTTCACGGTTTTGCATTCGTTGGAAAGGTCTTGGGCTCCGTGAGGTTTATAGAAGAAAATTCAGTAAATTCAATAAATTAAAAGAGAAAAGCAGGAAGGGAAAATATCGCGATTATTGACATTAAAAACGAATAAACAATGCGGTAACCTTGGTAACCTTGGTAAAATTGGTAAGTAGGTAGTTGCCATGACGACCAAATTTCGTTATTTTTAGTACGATTTACTATCCTCCAGATCCTCCTCCATAGACGTTATCAATTAAATAAACAAGGTTGTCATAACTCCTTGCAATGATATTAAAACTGTTTTCTTTTTTAAATATCAGGCTCGCAGACTTTTATGTTTTTTTTGTTTGTCTATTTGGTAAGTCTGAGAGTCGGTCGTAGGTTATAATTATGATAAACAGGATCGATTTTTTATTGCCACCAGAAAGAAAGAAAGAAAGAGAGAAAGTACTCTAAATACATAGCAAATTAGACTCAATTTATTTTTGAAAATAAATAAAGCTGCATTAAATAGATGTTTAAAAATACGCTTTGCGGACCGGGAATCGAATGGGCTACAATTTGAAAAAATAGCACTGTGTACTTTTTGGCATCAATTAATCTATACAATAAAACAGTAAAAAAACTGTCGATACATTGAAAATATAAAAAACAAAATTGAGAGGGGTTTACAAACAGTTATAGCGCGAATCCAAAAAAAAATTCTGTCTGTATTTCTGTTTGTCTGTTTGTTTGTACACGCTAATCTTCGGAACTACTGGACGGATTTGAATGATTTTTTTTTGTTATATAGGTATTAAGTCTGGGTAACATAAAGGCTATAATTTATCTTGGAAATTTGAACACCTCATGCAGAACCGCAACAGACCAGCTAAACTATAAGAGATACATAAATGGTACCATAGCAAATATTGTTCCACGTGATGAGCATTTTCTGCTGAGAGAATAAATTTGAAGATCTGGAATACCTGATGTGGAACTCCAAGAGCCCAGCTACAGTATATAACACATATAGGAATGGCGTCTTAGCAAAAGTTGTACGGTCTGATGGGCATTCCCTGTTGACTTATAAAATCGAAGATTTGAAACATCTGACTTGGAAATCAAAGCTATCACTAATTTCACTGTATAATTATAAAATAACATAACCTTTAGGACTGATTTTCGATGACTATGGTCCCTATATCATTTATAATTCGACTCTACTGGCCAAAACTCCAAATTTTTTTTTATTTTTTTTATCGAATATATATGCTTTCGGGCTTATGTTATTTGAGCGTTTAATTTACTTTGCAGTCACTTAGATTTTAATTGATCAGGTATCTTCACAATAAAACTATAACCATGATGAAAGAGGTCAAATCTTTCCCAATGTTCCAAAGGAGTTAAAGATTGAGGATCATGAGATCCCAAGAATCTACCGAAGAGTGTTAGCTTCGGATCGCGAAGCACGCCTGCATTCTCATCGTATTTGCGCATCTACATCCACGTCTCTAGAAACCAGTGAAGAATATGATGCGCGACTGACCGCTGATCGTGAGGAAAAGTTCTGATGGGCATTTCCTGCTATCTTACAAAAATGAAAGATCTGGAGGGTCCCAAATCGTCCCGCGCATCACGGTGTTTTCCCGCCCTCGGGCTCTTAGAATTTGACATCAGACGTTTCAGATCTTTTATTTTGACGACCCTGTTGTCGCTGGCATAAGTAACAGGATCCGCGTACGAAGTCGCGGGCAGAAGCTAGTCTATATATATAAAAATGAAACTCGTTTTCCGTTGTCATGGCATCACGCGTGAACGGCTGGACCAATTTCGTTCATTCTTTTTTTGTCGTGTTGTTTATTATCAGGAGATGGTTCTTATGGAGAAAAAAAATAAAAAAGTTGCGCGAAAATTTAAAAAAATTAAAGAAATGTTAATGACCATATTAACTTTTCTAATTTAACCTTTATAGCCTTTGACATATCTGTTAGTTATTTGACATGACAACGTCTGTCAGGTCAGCTAGTTAATTTATAAATACCATACTTGGTAGTCAGGTTTAAACATTTTACGTAAAATTTTGTACTCCGAATTTTAACATCTTTTCGGCAAAATCAACAAAACATGGATTGAAAAATGTAAAAACTATAATAAAACGAAAGCACCCACTAATATGGTCATAATTTAATTAATATAGTAGTTTTATAGAGATTCAAAAGTACCGCATTGGGCGCGGTAGCCACAAATTGAGTTAAAATATTTTAATTATGGGTGTTGCCAATGTTAATTGCTAATGGCAGTTGGTAGTACGGTCCTTTACATTTTTAATACATTGATAATGTGTTTAAAAAATATGAATAAAAGAAAGTGTTTTATCGTGTTTCTACAATAATTGTAATCTAGATGAATTGGATAATGTAACGTTTCTGTAGAAAATAAAGAGAATATTTTATTTAAAATGTTAAGTGAAAATGTAGGCGTTCCTTTTCAATCACTTAATGAATGTTTAAAATTTTTGTTACAGACTGAATATTACGATGTTGTTGCAAGGTGTTGAGTGCCTCGTTGGAGCCTTGTTGGAATCGGGTTCAAATACCAGGTCGGGTCACAAATAGTTACTGGGTATTTTCTGTTTAGAAACTTCCAGTACAGCCTGGAATCAGTAAGTTTGGCTGTATTTAAACTCCCGTGCCTCAGAAACCACGTAAAGCTGTTGGTCCTGCGCCTGATCTCTCTCTGGTCGTTTCGGTCTACCGTCCCATCGGAATATGAGTGGGATGGAGAATAGAGAACAAATGTGTTCGCGCACACACTGGCACACTAAAATATTCCGCGCTATTGGCTAATCTTGTTCAGAAATACCCCCGCGACTGAAATTCGGTCAGGGTTATATCATCATCAT
This sequence comes from Plusia festucae, assembly GCA_950381575.1. Lineage (NCBI taxonomy): Eukaryota > Metazoa > Arthropoda > Insecta > Lepidoptera > Noctuidae > Plusia > Plusia festucae. The sequence goes on from OX494447.1 coordinate 4,522,955, forward strand.
CAGAGATATATCATCAAGGTGTTAAATTACGTGTAATCTAATTTCGAGAACAAACTTAAAAAAAAAAACAACAAAAATCTTTATGTCAATAATCTATTGACAGTATGCTACGGCGCTCAAAATATATTTAAGCAGCTTTTAACTAAAATGGCTTATTCACAATTTACATTTGTTTTTTTAAGTAGGACCTCTAAAACCCAACCACAGGGGCCTTAATTACTCAAGTTCAAGCAGTTAAGGTGCTGTTACGAGTACAGTTAAGAGAGGTTTTATCTTTTCGACTAACTAAACTTTTAAGTAAAATATCTGTTAAATGGCTTATATATAAACACTATCGGGTGACTATGAGAACACAAAAAAAAAATGGCGACCTGGTATTCTTGAATACTGCGTCATGCCACGTTATGTTTTGTTTGGACTTAGAGAATAAACCCCCAGGTGTTTGCCTACCTACCTAGTGTCAAATGTCATGAGCTTGTGAAATCTTAGAGCCATTAGTTTTAATTGTGGCATGAATATTTGATACCCACGTGTTACGGTTACTAAAGTAGACAATTACAAAGTAAATGAGACATTTTCATTAAGGCTCTACATTTGTGAATATTCTGTGGGATATATTTGTCGTGTTAGAGGCTGTATTTTGATAGCGTTTTATAGTTTCTAGTTGCGGCCAGCAAATAAACTCGGATACATTCTTATTCGCATGAAATGTATAACATAGTACATTTCATGTTTTTATTTGTTCGTACAGTAAAATTATTGTAATATGGGCTGATTTTTCCATTGCCAGAAAACTTATTCGAGGAATAAATTTGACGAGTTTTACTAGGAAACAACAGACTGTCTACATTTCAAAATTATTCGATTAATGTTAACAGATGATTGAAAAATAAGCCTTACGTTTATAGTTATAAAGTCGAAATTACTAGTCTCATTGCCAACTCACTATGTTATTTAAGTAAATTGGTCACATAGTTAAGGGTTTCATCAAATGATCGAAGTTATCCCTAAAGCTCGGTCAACAATGAGAAATATGTGCTAAGATATCGAGTGTTGGTCCTCACTAGCCCTTCAGGTATCGATGTAATTGGGTCGAGGAGGGCTCTCGGCTCCCAATTACTACTGGATAGTATATATCGATATTTTAAGATTAGGTCTATTTACAGATACATCTCAATATCAAGCCAATAATATTGAAGGTGTAACCTGATATTGCCTGTAACTTAATTTTGTTTATAATTTTTTTTCTAAGTAGGTTTTTGTTATTTCTTAAAATAAAAAGATAAGTATTCGTCTAAAATTCTGTCATTAGATATCTAAAAACCGGACATTGAAAAAATAATGTATATACAATATGTAACAAAACCCCTGTCCGATCCCTAAGACTATTACTCGGTATCGTACTGCGAACACATATATGTAGCCATTAAATGGATTGGAGATTATATTTTTTTCCCAGTGACAATAATTATATCAAAATAAAAACTGATCCAAGGCAACAGCAACACTAACCGCTTCTCAAAGTTCACGTACTTACTACCTATAGCTTTGTGTCAAAGAAGCCGCCTGTGCGAGGCGGTTCATGAACTGTACCACGAATACGCCTTTATTGGATCCGACAGGGGTTTCGTTACATGTTGTATATTGTGTTTTTTATTTAGAAGTATGCTTATTATTATAAGTTATTTATTTGTATAATGTGGTTACCTCTAGCGGCTCGGGCGGTGCATACAGCATTGCATTCGGGATGTGCGCGGGCGGCGGCGACCTGTTCTGCAAAGAGAGATATACTTCTGTGTAATATACATTAACATAACCATCTTAATTATACTCTGGAAAACACATTATATAAGAAGAAGTTGTTACATTGTGCGTCAATAATTAAATCATTATTGTGATGGCGAAAAATCGATATAATTTTCTAGTTACCTAAGATTTGTGTATTGTCTTCCATGGATGATTATAAGAAAGTGGTATAGGTAAATTAAAACCTGGCTCTTGTACTATATTTCAAAATATTTGAGCAATATATTTTAATGTTAGTACCGTCAGCATCAAAACTTTATGAACACTATCAGTTAAACAAAACAGCTCAAGTTAAATTTATACTCTATAAAATTGATTTGCTACTATGAATCAAAATAGCATTAAAAGCGCTTAACGCTATGATAATCCGTATTAGTTAATTTATGGAATGTGATAACATTTTGGCGTGTCAAGCGATTTTATTTAACGACTGTTGTTGCTGACTCTATTGTAGACTAGTTATCTCAACACTTTATTTTTGTTTATAATCGATAAAAAGTTGTAGCCTTTATTGCAAATCTAATAAAAACTTCTTTCAAGTAATAAAACATTTTCGGTCAACAATTTAATATAATAGATGTTTCATAAAATACGAGGAAAGTATCCAGGGTAAATATTAAGTAAATTTGCTGAGTATCGGTACATAACATTATTGGTATTGGAAGAGTCGACGTCAAAGCGAATGAAAATGAGATGTAATTCATCTTTTAGCGATCTGTTGGTTGAATGTTTGTAACAAATATTGAAGTATAGAGAATTGAACAGACGTTTTACATGAGTAGGTAATATAGTAGCTACTGATGCTGTAAATTAAGTAAGTAGATATTTGATAAGAATGATTTATATCTACTAATAAATCTTACTACTTCATTATGAGTGTTAACTCGTATATGAACATCTTATCAAACATCCAGAACAAATATGGGAATCAGTAAAAAAATACAGCCCTTAGTGCGGTTTCTCGATCCTTACAGACCATCAACCAGATCTCAAAAAGTTTGTATTGTGGCTACAGACATTAAAATTTAGTAAAGAATTTATAAAGATATTTACTGAATAATAAACCACCAAGCATCTAAAGATAAAAAAGATATAATTAACCACTAAACTATTTGTTTTTCTTATGAGGAGTGAGGGACTCCTCATAAGAAAGACAAATATTTTAGTGAATGTTACTGAATTAAACTGAGGGACCCCAAGACCGCACCTTAGTTTACACAGTCAACTCAGCCAATCGCGGCCCACAGCTGGACATAGGCCTTTCTAAAAGAACAGGTTTTTGCAGTCACCACGCTGGGCGAGCGGGTTGGGGACCGCAATTTACTTCTAGTTCTTTAGGAGAACGCTGCCCATTCTCTTCCTTTGACTTCTCCATTCTCTTCATTATTTTTTATTTTATACGTGCATGTAAACTGGGGTTTCGGCATAAAATAGTTTGGTATCAAATGGCCGTTGGTGAGCTGTCCCAAGATATTATTATTATCTCTGCACCATATTTCATTATATTGGGTTCACTAGTTTAGGAGTGATTGCGTGACACACAGACAGACAGAATAACTTTCGTATTTATAGTAATTCTGATATTTATTAATATTGAAGTATGAAATCAGCCAGTAAATACTTATTAGTTGCCAATCCTCACGGGAAAGGACTGAGTGCAGTATCATCAACAATGGGTTACAAGGATAATGCCAGTTAGCCGGCTTATCAAAGTCTATAAAACTATTAAGGCCGGCCATAAGCTTAGTCTTCTCATCTCAACATCCCTAGGCTATTAATCGCTAATAAGCGGTCCAGCGGAATGAACACAGTGACGTATAATTGCAGTCCCCCAGTGTACGCAGGAAATGGAATTTATTCTCTAAACAATTTATTTTATACTAGCTGTGCCCCGCGGTTTCACCCACGTAAGTTTACCCCGTTCCCGTGAATTATACAGTAAATTTTCCATGGTTATTAATGTTTATTCTGCTATTCGGGACAGAGACGTATCCAACAAATCAAGAATCATGAAAATCGGTCACTCCGTTCTCGAGTTATAAGTGTTGTAACAAACCCGACTTTGTTTTATATATACAGATAATCGTACACAGGTTTTTTTGGCAAGAATTTAACATAAGTCGCTAAATGAAAATACTACATTTTTCACAATTAAAATTTTAATGAATATTTTGTCGACCAAACTTCTTAAAAAGTATTTTTGTTTACTTTCTTAGATGTAATGTGCTTTAACATCAACTATTCATACCTCAAAAAAACTCTAGTAGGCGAAGTAGAGTTATCATCACCTAAGTGCCAAGTAGATATTAGTTAAAAACTTATCCGTCTGGGAAACCGCTAGGCAGCTCTCTATTAGTAAAAGAAGATAAAGTAAATAAAATTATAATCATAAGTGTTCTAATTAGGACTTAATATTTGCTAATTATCTACAAAGACGAAAGATTTGTAGTTTTGTGTGTGTGTGTATGTTTGTAATGAATAAAATCAAAAACTGATGTGCCGATTTCAAAAATTCATTCACCATTAAAAAGCTACATTCACCCTAAGTAACATAGGCAATATCTTTAACTAAAAAATTAGGTACCGCGGGCGGAGCCGCGGGCCTAGCTAGTTCATTTATAAAGTTATACCTTCACGCAAACATTACATAAATACTTTCTTAAAATGAAAGTTAGTCTAAATGTTTTGGTCTATTAATGTCAAAATAATCACACTTGAGTTTCGGAAACTGATGTTTAACAACTTCCGTCGTTATTATCTGTACAGAATTGCCCATTTGCTATTAATGAATTATTGCATATTAATTAAAATTAATGCCCATCACTGCCCAGACTTGATTATGTAAACAAACCATTGGCAATAATGAATTAATACTGGAACAACATAATTACGTGTAGCAAAGACTAATGAAATGTAGATGATAAGAGAAAATTGGAGTTATAAAACATTGGCAAACTCTAAAAAGCTAGAAGTACTTCACCTACTAGCTTTTTAGAGTTATGTTATGGCGTGAGATATTTTCATGTAGAAATAAAATCACAAAGAAATGATCTTTTTAAATGATGAAGCATTTGCATATATGTGGAATGTTATAGGAGCTTAAAGTTCAGATAACATCGGATGAGGAACGATCTTCTCAAAGTAACAAAGCTAAGCTTAAAGGATTATTCGAAATCTACATAAAGTAACTTAATTATGTTTATTCAATGGGGGTTTTTGTTTTTTTAGGGTAGTAATAAAGGCTCCGACAAAAAAATAAGAATTCTTACTGCCTAAAATACTGACTTTCCGACTACTTTCATCCGAATAAAAATGACGAAACGACCGAATCAGATACTAAAATCTTCGAAAAATAAACATAACTGTTTATTGCTATAATACTTTTCTACCAGCTTAAATTACGTTCTACTGAAAATTATGTTTTGACATTTTTATCTTTACTTGCCTACTATTAATTCATAAATTACCTTCACATTTCATAGACTGTGGTGCTAATTTAAATACAACGTTATAATGAAAATACTATTCAGAGTGGTTATACAGAAACTATTAAAAAATATTAAAATGTACTTGTAATAATACCTTTTTATGGTATAAATCCAAATAGTTGAAGTAAAGATGAATGACTGTAAACCTAACCTAACCTATCTGTAATGGAAAAGTAAAAACATAGCGAGTCGCTTCTGGCACTCGCCGGCCGCTGCCGCGGCACGCTCGCTTCGCTCGCTCGGCTCGTGCGGGGGGGTCGCAGTACTCGCAGTTCTAACCTAACCTAACCTACTGTGTCGAATTTGACACTTAAACCTATCTGCAATGGGCAAGTAGAACAATAATATATCGACCCGAAAACCCCTGTGGGTATACCAAATTTCATAAAAATCGTTTCAACCGTTTCCGAGATTCCAATTAGAAAAAATTCTACTTACAAGAGTAGTTTAGTAATAATTTAGGAAATTGAAAGCATGGAAATCGATCGAATCGATCGCGCGGGCTAGGCGCGGTTTAGGTATTTTCATAAATACTGAGAGGTAAAAAATATATTTTATAACCAACAATAGAAATTAAAATAGTTCATGCAAGTCGTAAAAATGTGAATATTTTGACTAAAGCTCTGTTGTCGGTAACTTAGTAATTTTGTCGGAGGTTCAGTATTTTATTCAGAAGTTTAGTTTTGTATTTCGAAGTTCAATTTTATTTTAGGAGATATGTAATTTTAACGTGCTCTTATTTGTTTGTTAAATATAATTTTTCTTTTCGGTATGTTTTGGGTTTTTTTGTCGGTAATTCATTATAACGCTAGTTAATTAGAATAATAGTCGGCCACAGATCGCTGGAGATTAATTTTTTTTTTCGGAACCATTATTATTTCCCGTTTTTTTATAATACGCTATTGTCGCTTCAGGTCTGTCTGTCCATTTCCACCAATCACAGGTCAGTAATCAAGGAATGTACGATTACACAATCTTCTGCCTAGCCTTTTCCCAAGCTATGTTGGGGTCGGCTTCCAGTCTTACCGGATTTAGCTGAATACCGTTTTTTACATAGAGCGACTGCCTATCTGACCTCTAAAACCTATTGCTAGGTAATACAGTATTCCATAGTAAGACTGTACGATTACACAATATAATTTCGTTTACATATTCTTTCTACTGCAATTGTTATAATTTAAAAAATAAACTTCTGCGTCTATGTTTATGAAATTAATATGAGACCACCTCTGACATTTTTTTAAATCGATTTACAATTGCTTGATATATTGGCATACAAAACTACATATAGTCAATTGAGAATCCCCTGCCGGTTAGAAATATGTAATCCATTGTGGATATGTAAAGAATTAAAAGTATTCTACTTAATACGTACAAGTTATAAACTAATTACGAAAAGGATAAAAAGTTGTTACATCAATAAAAAAAATGCTAAAAATTTTATAAAATTAAAAACTTTTTAAGAAATGAAATTGTTTAATCAAGTTAACGTCTTAAAACGTCGATCATGTTCGAGTTTAGCAATTTCATTATGTTGACGAAAATGTTTTATGTAAACTTGAATAAGTTGTCTTAAATTTCCTATCTTAAGTACACAGGACAGAAATGCTTGGAAAGTAGTTCGCAGGCCCTCGTAGTATATGTATAGATTAATAATAATTTAAATAAGTTAACATACTCATTTACAACGCCTGTTAATCCTAAAATCGTCACCAAACTAGGGTATAATTTTTGTTTCCACTTCAAATCAAGCTCTGCAAATCACAGCAACAACGAAACTCCGATTTACCAATCGAAAATGGCGTCGATAAATTAAACTCATTAAACCAATCAATCGTAAACCAAACATGGTCTCATGTCCGTATTCCGATAGTTAATTAGAAGCACTCCCCTCGGGCCCACTGCAGCCACAGAGGCATTGGCGAGCGAACCCTTAAATAATTATGCGGTCCTAGTAATGGTCTAAAGTTCTAAACAGCCACACTGCCTGGTTGTCTTTTGTTTTCAGGGCAACAGCGATAGATACCTGTGTGATTAAAGAGAGATTTTTACTTGTACCATCAACAACTGCGTTCCCAGGGAAAAGTATTTCGTTAGGGGCCCGTGGCTAAGTGTAAGCCGTACGGTTTGATAGTAAAGGTTAAGCCCCGCTCGCCGTGATTGATCAATTGATGGGTGACCATTTTTGTTAACATACCGAGACGCGTCTGTGCCTCGGAAAGCACGTTAAGCCGTTGGTCCCGACTGTCAGTGATCATTGATTTGTTGGATTCGTCTACGACCCGAATAGAATAAATATTAAAAACAATAGATTTACAGCAAAAAGAAAATGTTTTTGGGAACGCCAACAAATCAAGGATCACGAAAATCGGTCCAGCCGTTCTCGAGTTATGCCTTGTAACAAACCCAACTTTGATTTGTATAATATATCTATGTATACATACATATATAGGATTATTTTAAAATTAGTGCGTTTAAACATTCAACGAGGTAACCAGGCGCATAAAATTGAACAACTTTCCCAAAGGAACATAGGTCGAAATCTTAAAATGGAAAATGATCTTTTCATACAAAGTGACAGGTCACGTGACTTATTTTTGTATGAAAAGTTGATTTTTAATTTTAAGATCGCGACCTATGTTCCTTGGGAAAACTTGTTCAGTTTTATGCACCTGATTACCTCGTTGAATATAGGTACGCACTCCATAAAAAATAATCCTGTAACACGTCATCTACGTGTTGTTTGTCAGCTAGAAACAGTTATATGGTCGTAATTGTTAGGTAACTGGTAACTGGGAATTCATCAAGCAAAGTACAATAACGTGGCTCGCCAGGGAATTGAAAACACGGGTCGCAAAATATGAACGAAATATCGTGGTAACCCCCAGGCAATACGTGATATGTCATACAACATTTTACATTGTAGCTCATAACCTCACTGGTGTGGTGATTTGACTGTATAAACTTCCTTTAATATTAAAAAGTGTATGTTTTAATGTTCATGTTAAAAATAAACACCTTTTTCCGTGTTTACTGCAAAAACGAATAGAATGAGAGGTATAGCTTTTCTCGTGTAGTATGTTGTGGTGGCCTAGCGGTTCAATGACGGGATTCGCATGCACATGGTTGCAGGTTCGAACCCAAGTACCGATGTGACTTTTTCAAAGTTATAGGTAGGTACTTACTTTCTTAATCATTCTAAGACATCATTGACAAACGGTGAAGGAAAACATCGTGAGGATACCTGGATTCCAAATATTTGAATCTGAAATTGCCAACCCGCAGTGAGCAAGCGTCGTGATCAATGCTCATTCCTTCTCTATATAAAAAGAGGCCTGTGCCCAGCAGTAGGACGTTTAAAGGCCGGTAATATAATTATAGTGTTTCTCATCGAATATTTTCAACTGATAATTGTAATTTGCATATTACGACGCTACGAATATACAGGTAAGTACCTACATAACTACCAATCTACCTACCTACTACAATATGAAAATAATTAGTATTCCCTGTATTGACATACAGGATTGAGTTTCCCGTGATAGACTTATTATGTTTCGAAAACTAATCAGTCGATATCGAACTCATGGTCGAATAAAAAAAAAAAACATATGGTGTAGGTACCAATATTTCTGTGCTCTAAAAATAAACTTTTACCGTAGTAACAAATCACTTTTTGCTTATAATGGAGCATAAAATTTACGTAGGATGATAAAGACCCGAATCTATTTGTCCGTATTTTCATGTTCTGACGTAATCATGAAAATATTTGACGTCTGACGCGATTTCTGAATCCAATCTTGAATGTAAAATGAGATTATGATCAAAACATTGCGTCATCGACTTGTCGTATGGTGAAGCGTCATAATTATCAAAATATTGATAACTCTGTGACGTGGAAACTGTCTTGATAACTGTTTCTATAGCGATTTCCGAACTGTTGTTATGTAGTAAGAGAAAGACAAATCAGACATCAGAAGTCACATAAATTTATATCTTACTACGTTGAAATAAGGACGTTGACTCTGTTAAACTGGGTAGTATATGTACGATGTCGACTGTACTAAAGTATAATTAATTAATTAGTTTTATCTTTACTTAAATGAATCAATTTCAAATCAAACGAATTATTTTCGTAATTTTGTTATTTGCACATTCCAAAATCGCAGTGAAAATGTTTTTATTTCTAGTAAACCTAAAATAGGCGGTATAAAAACTTTAACTTTAAAACTTAATACCTCTAAGTTGAGGTTTGAGGTTCCAAAGTGTCCTATGGAGAAGAACCGGCAAGAAACTCCATAGCTTTTCATACTCATAAAAAAAAACGATTTGAACTAAATAGGTCAACTTACAACGCTAGTAACTGAAAAAAAAATGCAATAAACAAAAGAACAAGCAATCTACATTTAAGAATGAAATCTTCCACAACGGACACTCACAATACTAATAATTGATTATCTAAGCTGTTAACGCACTCATAATGAAAACAAAAGTGCGAAAAGCATCTCAACAAAACTTAAACAATTCCATTTCATGCTTTGTAAAGACGATATTTGCCCTTCATTCTTACTAAACCACCTCTATTTCCAAACCAAAAAAACTTCAATGACTATCTCTTTCTGTTCCGCGTTTAGTTGTCTGTAGCATTGAGATTAATTTCCTCGACTTCAGCCACTGTATCCGATACACTTTCCAGTATTCTTAGCAATAGTTACCGTTCAGTTCAGGCGAACGTATCGGAAATTTTCATTCACAGAAAATGGATTACAATAGCTAACGTTTCCTGGTATTCCAGAGAACAACTGTTGTGATAAATCTGATTGAATTCGAGGAAAAACATAAAACGCGACGGATTTTAAGAGAGAACGTTATAAAAATACATGTGTGATAAGGTAGGTCCGAATGCCTGTAGGAAATTGCCAAAATGTACCTTTAATTAGGTAAACTAACTTTTGAAATAAAGGCTTTATAAGGCCAGTGTAGAAATATAGTATGCATACTTATTTTTAGTATATTTTAAATCGTACACATGTCTAATTTTTTTTGTCCTGAAGTTTCTCGATACAAGTGATTAAATACATTTAGTTTTTCACACCGATAGAAAAGGGAGTCGCAGTTTTATCTACTTAAGTAGGTCCCTTTCCCGTAAAACATGTGATCTGTAAACAGACTTGTCTCATTCACTCAATAATTTTATGAGATGTTAAAAAAAGTTTTTCTAATAACAACAAAAAAAAGAATTACCCCATTCGATGCAGTCGTACGGCAGTAAATAGGCGCGAACATACATTTCGGCGATTCAATGTATATTGAAGGTACTCGTATAAAAATAAATTTGTGCAGGTGGTCTAGAAGGAACGTGATACAGCGAACAAAGCTCTAAACTAATTCACGTCGATATAAATCAGAGTCCCGACGACGGCCGCAGTCACACCGAGCCGAACGAACAAATAAATATCAATTTAGGACTATTTACTCACACAACTGTTGTTTACGCTAAATCTTCTGAACTATAGAACAGTTTTGGAACTTAATTTGTTTGCTTTGAGTCTGAGTTTACTGTTTTAAAGAATGGTATATAAGCGGTCTTGAAAATGTACTCAATGTTTCATCTTAATTGTTTTTTTTGCTTATGAATATTACTTACCTACTCCTAACTACTATCATGTTTTCTTAGTATGGTAACATTGAACGACACTGTTAGTCTCTTTATTTAACAACATCACATTTTCTTTGATGAATTATTGTGTTTAACCATTGGTAATAACTTTATCAGAATATTGATACATAGGTAATAGTCAAGCATCATATGAGTAAGCAACTCAACTTTTAAATACGCTGTCCTTCTGCGCTAAAAGTTGTTGAGTATTTGAACGCAAACAATATAGTGTACCAGTATGGCAGATAACTGGGAGAAATTGAAACTGTAAATTTAAAACTTGAGGGCTTGCACCTATGAGGCACTCATGCCTCGTGCGTAGACTCATAGCCTTTTGAACGCCAATCACTTCTATACAAGTTCGAGATTTTCGTGCCCTCAGCGCCACTACTTGATTAGAAGTAATAATAGTATAAAATAAATTTACGACTTTTACAAGACCTTCTATTTTGTTTTTATGGAAAATTGCCCTGTTATAAGCCATATTTTTAACTTTTTCACACTTAATAAGTTCTTGTTTGTTTTATATTCAATAGAAAGTAAAACGCCAGAAAATATTTTAATGCCCCCAACGCCAAGTACTTGATATAAAGTAAGCCAGTGATGGGACACGATGAAAACCTCGCTATATTTCATCTCGTCGAAACGATCATAATATACTATTATTGCAAGTAAATGACGTGAATAAATAATATTTTATAAATATTGTAAAGTATAAACTACGTTTTATTCACCTTATTCAAGAAAAAATAGGTTTTCTAATCATTGTCGATAGTGAAACACCGTTTGAAAGACCCATCCTTACAAAGAGGCTAGTTGTCAGTGCGCACAACGCCACGAACTTGTATAGAAGTAAATCAGTGACGTCATAAGCGGACGGGTTTCAAGGTCATAGTGACTTTGTGCATTTTAGTGTAGTGCAATGTTTACATCTGGCGTTGGCGCACGGTGTTGTTATAAAAAATGAGTGACGGTGAATATGACGAATTATTGCGAGTTTTATTTTGTTTCTTTTTGAGTAGATTCATCATAAGAAAAAGTTTGTGAATAATCAGAATTTTGAAATAGTTCGTCGTCTTGACATTCCGTTAAGTTGTCAACTTCCGTTTCAGGAATGTACTTCCATTTTCTATTAGTTTCTAAAAACAAGAAAAATCATTGCTAGTATTTTGCGACACTTATACCTACCATTAAAAAAAGATCTGTAACATCTGCGTAAAACAGTCACTTACCCTCCATTTTAATTTAAAAAAAAACACGTGGATAACCACGTATCTAGCTTCTATTGATTTTATTCGTTGTAAGTAAACGAAATAAATTATGCATGAATCGGTTGAGGTTATACACGTGTAACTACCACAGTGAATAGAAAAAAGGATCGACATCTAGACATCCTTATATCAGAAAGGATTTTGACGTGCCTCGAGCGCCAACGACTTAATATGAAGTAGAAGGATTACATTTGGACACAAATAGGGATGTGCCTTCTAGAACTCACGTCTAATAAATTTACAATTCTTTTCTTTTATTATGGTAAATATATCCAGGTTTTCATATTTATTTTTTTATGAAATGAAACAAAATATGAAAATACGGTATCAGTTTTTATTTAGCTTCGTAAATTGGTGAATAAACGTTAATTTCAACTTATAATATTATTTATCGATAGGACATTAATCCCATCCCTACGTTTAACTATAGATACGTTATACATTTGTAGCGTGGCGCTGGAGGACACATCGCGTATTATATAGATGGGCGGCCAAAAGGTTAAAATTTCTTTTAAGTAAAATATGACGTCACAGCCGGCGGCTCATATGTAGGTACCTACACTGTTTCTAATGAGGCATAAAATCTTTATCAATGTTACTTATTTACATTCCTAATATAGAAATAAAATTATAAGCGCTAATTCGTAGAATCAATTTATTATTAGATTATTATCTGGCAACGTAAATTAAATTAGTCTTGCAAAATGTTTGGTATTGATAGTTCACGAACGGCGACAAACAAAATCATGTGTTAAATAATACGTAGGCATTATGTAGATAAAATGTAAGACAATAAGCCTCAAGCAGGCAGCAATCTGCACGGATAGCCAGTGGTATAGGTCACCACGCTAATTACCACTGCGCGACGCGTTGCGGATTCGATCCCCGCATGAGACAAGCATTTGTGTGATCCACAAATTATTGTTCCAAGTCTGGGTGTTCTTTGTGCATGTGATTTGAATATTTGTGAAACCCCACGACACAAGGATTAAATTCCTTAGTGCGGGCGTCATTTCTTTTAAAAGATGAAAGTAGAAGAATCTTGCTTATAAGTATACTTAACAAACAAAGTCAGCTTTGTTTAACACATAAAACTCAAAGACCGATTTTAATAATCATGACGACTGTATTTAAAAATATGCAATCACTTTAGTCCATCAGTCAGATAATAAAAAAACACGTACAAACAGTGGCATGCGGTACCCTGCTCTGCGAACCATTGCACGCGCAATTTAAAAACCTACGTCATGACTGTATTATAATAAAGATAATGACTTTCATGTCAAATTTTCTTATCACCGCATGACGTACAAAGGACATCCGACGCTAGTCTGCTACCAATTACTTGGGGGACACGTTCGCATGCGACTAAGATTAATGTCAAAATGTCAACCGAGGAAATCTTTCAATCGAGTGCGAAACACGTGTGTAAAAACTGCTACCAAATAGAATGTATTAAGGAAAGCGTATTTACAAGGTACAATGAGTCGTATGAACATGGTTGCAGGTTCGAGCCCTGACAAGTACTAATGTGACTATTTCAAAGTTATATGTACTTTCTTAATCATCCTAAGACTGACACCATTCACAAACGGTGAAGGAAAATATCATTAAGAGACTTGGATTCCAAAAATTCGTCAACCCGCTATGAGCAGGCGTGGTGATCAATGCTCGTTTCTTGTCTATATGGGAAGAGACTTGTGCCCAGCGGGACATTATAAGCTGGAATTATTAAGACAAGCGTTAGTTCTAAAAGCTAACGCTCTAAATGCCCTACATTGTTAACAAGGTGGCGTAAGTAGTTCCGGACACAATTATAATCTTGTGTTCATTGTTAATTTAATTCAAAATTTTCAATGGCTCCTATTGTGTAAAAAGTTTCGAGTAAATGTGTACAACATCACATACATTGCTCCGAATCCAAAGTAGCTAAAGCACTTGTGTTATGGAATCAGACACAAGGAATGTACCACATACGTCTAGAACCGAGACAATGTTTAAAAGTGTTTTCTTCTACATTGACCCGGGACCTCAGAGCTGGCGTACATTGAAAACCTACTCGAACATGGAGGTCGACAAATATTTATCGTCGTATATTTAAACCATACACTTAAGTGCAAATGTTTCACGAAACATGTTAGGTTTTTAAAACTCAGTTTATCGCCATGTTCTCAAACATTTATCCAGCCCTAAATGTATCAAAAAGCCGAAACTACGCAACAGGTTGAACACACATAATCGTCATTACAATCAGTTTGGTAGAACATACTTTACATACATGTAATTTGTAATTAATGATACAAAATCTAGATAAACACATCCTAGTCGTACAAATGTTTTTAATCTGGCGTCTGATGGCTGGCCGATAAAATATTAATAAATTGTAATCGAGATTATATAGTTTTAGATAGTAATCTGGCATCGGGGTAGTTGTTGGCGCTACACTGATGAGGATAAATCAAAGTAAACAAGGCCAGATTTGAAGAACGTACTGATAATCAATTACAGTACCAAAAAAGACATTAAAAGTCGGATATTATAACTGTAATTTTTTGTACTGTATTTGTGAATTTTGACTTGCTTTGTCGACCGATTTCAGATTATATGACATTAGTCATATAATCTGAAATCTAGCGGTTCAATCAAACTTTGCAAGTTCGAACCCACTACAGGCAAGTATCAATGTGTCTGTTTTAAAGTTATATGTTCTTTCTAAATTTATCTAATATATCCTGGACGCCAAAAAATGGAATCTGGAATCGCAAACCCGCAGTGAGCCAGCGTGGTGATTAATGCTCGTTCCTTCTCCATATGGGAAGAGGCCTGTGCCCAGCAGTGGGACATTTATAGGCCGGTATTATTATAAAACCTTCCACTAGGAATAATTTATCAAATATATTTTTTTAAACACAACTGGTTCCGTTTTAGAGCTTTGCATGTTCAATCACTCTTTAAAAATCTTTTCTAAAATTATTTACATTATTCTACAGTAGTGATAAAAAATAATAATTTGTTTTTTCACTACACTTAATAAACCAAGTTCGGGATGTAAAACCTACAGCAAAATTAATAATTCAAAGAGCTTTCGACTGTTTTCATTAACCTTTTACAATTTCACTGAGAGCTTTTAAGTTTTTCAATCCTTTAGTACATTTTAAACTGATAAAGCCTTTATTCTCAGAATATGTATTTTCTTTTACCGATATTTATGTCCTTTTTAGAATCTAATTTGATTCTCAGAATTTTCACAATATTTTCACAAAC
Source organism: Plusia festucae (assembly GCA_950381575.1). Classification (NCBI taxonomy): domain Eukaryota; kingdom Metazoa; phylum Arthropoda; class Insecta; order Lepidoptera; family Noctuidae; genus Plusia; species Plusia festucae. Next base: position 4,538,443 of record OX494447.1, read on the forward strand.
GATACCTACCTACGTAAGAATGAACTGTCTGGCTATAACAATTGCGTGTTATAAAAAAAATCTGCTGTTAGATCAAGTTTATTTTACTTTCTCTACTTGATACCTCTTAAATACCCGAGGCCGACTAGAACCTTCGGGAAAGAAAAATTTACAAAAGAACAGTACATATTCGTAAAATAGTCACAAGAAAACATTGAACTGAAATCATTGACTAAAATAACTGATCTTGGACCCATCTCTAAGGATGGAAGCAAGGAAGGATCAGATACTGTTTAAAAATGAGAACACGTGTCTATACACTCTACTTTTAGTTTAATTTTTAGTTTAAGTATACCAAAACCGAAATACGAGTCAAAAAAATTTATGTAAATTTTCAATTTTACCTACAAACTAAAAACTACATTTTAGAGCTGTATGATGAAAATACACAAAGAAAAAAATCTCCGAAAAGTTAAACGCTATTACTGATTCTGAACAAACGATTTTCAGGTTTCGCATAAAATAAAAATAAGGTTGTATAACTTGACAACTTTATTCGCAACATAATGATATAAGTTCGGTCAGCCGGCGTGACAATGCTTAACAAAGCGGAATGCATCGCGCCGCAGTTGACGGTAGGTATCAGTGTGTCAACCGTCATAGAGTAGGGATGCAGAGGGTTGCAGTCTATCCTACTTACATTACAAATGTGAAAGTGTGGATGTTTGTATGTTTAGATGTTTGGATGTTTGTTACTCAATCACGCAAAAACGGCTGAACGGATATGCATGATCTTTGGCATGCATGTAGCCTTTGACATGGCAAAGAACATAGGCTACCTTTTATCCCGATTCCTTAAGTAGTTACCGAGGAAAAATTTAAAATTGTTTCCGAGCTAAGCCGTGGGCAGACAGCTTTGAAATTTGATATTCTTCTCTATTACTGAGCAAGCTATAACACTGTGTATAACACGGTGAAACTTTTATTCCATTTTTCATTAATTTCACATTTTTCATTTCTTCTTGGACGGGAAGTCCCCGCAGACGAAGTTGCGAGCAGAAGCTAGTTGATAATAATGTGAACAAAAATTATGATTCTACTAGTAATAGTTGATGGTTTGTATTCATAGGGGAGCTTTGGTTGAATACCAAAGGAATAATATGTAAGTAATTTGTAAAATAAGTACAACACAAAATTGTATTAAAAAATAAACATACAACTTGACGACTGACTAAGGATTTTTAAATAAGTAATAAATATTGTTTAGTCGTATACCCATATCGTGTTTTCAATACTGAAAAATTGAGGGAATTAAACGCACCTTCATCGCAAATATTTTATTTTTATTGACACTGAATATTTACAGGTTATCTGGCCAACTCTATGATCTATGGCAAAGTTGATGTCGGCTTGGTTCAATTACCTGCTAGCGACAGATCGAGTGACTGACAGGACATAAGCCATGGCTCCCATCGCATAACCTATTAGAACACGTCACTACCAACATTTCCACTAAAGGATTATATCGGCCTGTATTTACGATCTCTACAGAAGTTTGAGTGCAAAATTAACTATAATATGTAAGCGCCAAGGTTTAATTTTGAATGACGTTTAAATTACTGTTGGGAGGGCATTTGTAATTTGAATAATTCATTTTAATTTGTCTGTACTAAATGAATAAGAATTATTCATCATAATAATTGCAATTAAAGTATTTAGAGCTATAGTTTGAATTGAACTTAAATCATTATTGTAAACAAACATCCACATCTATCCTAACTTTTGCATTTATAATATTAGCACTTAGTGTCGTCGTAAAGTCGTCCGACGAAGCCGTCTAGACAGTGCAATCGTGCAGGGTACAAGGGATGAGACGCGAAAAGGGCGAGCAGCGGGAAAGTTGTGTCCCGAACTGCTAACGCCACCTTGTTAGCAATTTAGGACCCAGCTTTTAGGACTATCGCGTGTCTTTAATATTTTCAGCCTATAAAATGTCCCACTGCTAGGCATAAACCTCTTCTTAATTATAGAAAGAACGAGCATGGTCACCACGCTTGCTCATTGCAGATTGGCGATTTTGATTTCTATGTTTGGAATCCAGGTTTTCGCAATGTTTTCCTTCACACCAGAATTTCTTAAAATAATTATATTAAGACATTCATGTTAATGGTGTCTTAGAAAAGTGAAGAAAGCTCATCTTTTTGAAAAAGATACACTCGTTCTTGCCTAGTTTCCAACCTTCAACCCTTTGCATACGAATCCGGTTATTGAACCGCTAGGTCATCCAGGCAAGTAACGTCAATTAGTTCTAAGAAGCAAGGCTTATGCTCTCTCTGTCACTTTATGGTGTAAAGTAGACACAGATAGACACAGAACGTACATTAAGTTGGGTTCAAGTATTTAGTGGTAGACTCTCCTTAAAACTCTTTCGAATTTCTGTCACTACTATTACGACAAATAACATTGATTGAGTATTAAGCTTTAATTAAGGAAATGAACTAAATTAAAAAGCGTATCATTACTTCCTTATTAAATAAGTATATCTTTCACAATTGTATAATAATTAGCTAAGCAAGATTTAATACTTGCGATAATATTTATCGTTATGAAGGTATTCAGAATAGATGCACAGTTGTTAACGGACTTCAATAAAAGGAGACTGTCAATTCGACTGAATGTTTTTTGTATGTTTGTCACGCGATACCTCCGTTAATTGTGCATTGATTTGCATTTGCATGTGCAATTGAAGTCGGAAATTTTACATTGATGTGTAATGAACTAAATTCAAGTATTCCGATTTAGACCAAATAATCACAGATGAAAGTTCTATAAAAACAATGTATAACGTTTGATAGGACTTATATTTGCAAAACTAAACGTAAGACCCAATGCGAATTAATAGTCTGTTAACTAAATGATACTGAAGTTGACGAAAGAATTTTGTACAAGATTCGATTAATGGTCCATTACATGAAGTATGGTAGCCATACACCATACTTCTTATCGACTGGCATTTGACAGTTTTAATTGATCTCGTGGGGTATATCAATGAACTGCAGCAGTGTTCGTTTTAATAAATTATCTTTTAAGACCTGTGTATAATAAATACCTATGTACATACCATAATCTTCCGTATACAGATACTGATTACTGATATAGTGGATCAAGCCTGCAGCGTTATTTTGATTGGATAACAGGCAGCATGGTGAATGGCCACCATCAAACACATCACTCTGTCTTTGCTGCCACACAGTTGGATAAAGCTGTGACTGTTGTACGGAATTTTAAATACTGTGACATTATTAAATTAAATTGTTACTTGATATCGTACAATAACGTTTATTTCACTATCAGAATATGGGCTTTCCCCCACAAATGTCATTGTTAATTTACGTACTATATCCATTTTTTTTTATTTATCGTTTGACCTTTATGGCGGAAGAATTTTCACGGTATCAATAGCAAAGACTGCTACTTTATAAGTGAGGTTATCTGCAATATGTTATTGCCTACCGTTCGTTGGAAGTCTATAAAATTAACGATAAAATATTTTATTAGAAGCGATAGTAAGCGATAAAATAAAACCAGTGCAGCTTGTTTTTTAACTTCTTCTGTAGGTATATATACATACATCTATACCTATATTGCAATTTGCACATTTTTTTTGGATAATACGTTTTCTTTTTATCATTTAGGAAGAATTATCCGCGATTAGCCGTTCTACAAATCTCTTTATTTATTAATCTCGCTGTAAATCTGTCTAATGTGTATACAACTGGTATTATCCTATTAGGAAAATAAATATTGATTAAATTTACTGTCTGCGTTTAGACACTAAATCACAAACACCCAGATTTTATACAAAAATCTATTTTAACAAAAGTACAAGCATTAACCCTTCACCGATGTATTTATTACACAAAAATAAAAAAAAAATGCAACAGACCGCAACTATTACATCACAGAGGCAATAATTTATTTTGAATCCAGTATTTTAAAATATTCGTGACAAGAGAATATTCAATTACTATTCGACGGACAGGCAAAGCCGACAGTGGTGACACAATGGCAGATGGAAGGCCGCTGCCCATTCATATTTCATGCCTAATCTGTATTGAATAGTTTAGATCTATAAATTTATTATATACCTTTCGGCCGCTGTATCTTGGGGAGCCTAAAAAGTGATACAAGATATTGTCGTTTCTTTCTCACCCACTGTTTATGTGTACTTGCATCTCACGCAAACTGTCTTGGATTACGATTCAGACTCGCGAAGACTCGTCATTAGTCTCGTCACTAGCGGACCTGCCCCGGCTTCGCACGTGTAGCACAGTTATGAAAGCTCTTAATTATACCTACTCTATGACTAAAAACTGCATCGGGATCAATTGCGCAGTTTAAAAGATCTATGCTTACAAACAACGGGAGCGCTTTTATTTTATACCTTGTTAAGAAGAATATAAAGTTGATTGACGATGATTAGACACAATGTTTGAATCTAGCCATAAGTACAATTGTATTGTAAGTGAAGCAGACAATGATTTATTAAATTCATCGGGACCATGTTTTTTTGCACTAGTGGTAATGACCGATTGCACCGCTTAATTAAAATTTCATGCATTCTTCTGTCAAACATTTTACTATGATTCATTTGTATTATACAAAGTGTCATTCCAAATAGCTTAATAATTTATAGGAACAATACAATGGTAGATGTAAGGACTTTGTCTGCAGTTAACTAATATAAAATAGAGGTAAGATTTGTATATTTGTTTGTTTGTAACAAATAACCTTAAAAACTGCAAACCGTTTTCAAAAATTCTTACATTATGCCTGAGTAACATAGGCTTTATAACTTATTAGAAAAAAAAAGATCAACAGCGGGCAGATTCGCGGGCTATATCGCTTGTATTATATTCATCAAAATAGTGTAAGTTGGTCTCCTTTACATTTGCATGTTCTTTGGATGATTTTTAAAACAATCAGGATATCGTTTAACATGTGAATAATATTATAGTAAATCAACCAACAAATTAAAAAGTGTGTAACTTTTTTATGGCATACGGCCGGAAGTAAAACAAGATACCTATTCAAAATTCAAAATGGAGCCAATACCTCTAATTTTGAATCAACATACAATGAACTTAATTGGTACATCCTGTCGTATCGAAGCGCTCAATCCAATTATAGAGAAAGTCATGTTTCGCTAGCCAGCCGCTTGCCGGAGGCGTCACACCGCCCATACTAACAGATTTACTCAAATCTATCCACGCTTGCATTGACAGGTTAATCTGTCACCGAATATCCGAAAGTGTCCGAAACCAGTTCAACTTCGCTCATTAAAAAGATCTAGCCTTACTAATTAATGTAGACAGATATCAAAAATGTGTTCAAATAGCCTTTACATTGGCTTATTAATAGCTCTGTTGTTTGTTCGTATATTTCCAGTAATTCTATTGTCTGCTTTCAATAAGCTTTCAGTAATCCAGAATTTGATACAGTAGAAAATAAAATACATGAAACATATGTAAATTAGGTCTCGGATTGTTTTTTTTTTTTTAATGTTTATAGTATTTTCAGAAGTAATTTTGGAAATATTTCCTAATAGAAACAGTTAAGCAAAATATGATGAGTAAGTAAATGATTGCGATCGTATTATCATTAGGCTAGTCGCACACACACAATAATATTTACAACAAAGTACTTTCAAGTACCATAGCGTAGTGTTGTGTCCCATATTATATAGAGCGTCGGAATTGCGATCATGCGGTTGCGGGTTCGAATTCCACCCATTACACTACCGACGTGAACCCACTCGTAACACAAGCATCTTAGCTTAGCACGAGAGGGGTTAACGAGAATACTAGTAATCTGTTAAAAAAATCTTGCATTCACAATATTATTGTGTAGCTAGCCATAGATAGACAGATGATGGTTCATAAAATGTATACGACGAATAAAATATTTCTAAAGTTCATAAATTCGGCACTTAAATCAAGAAGCTAATTTATTGGACAAATACTGAAACGTCTATCAGTTTAAAGACACTGTTAACTCTCATGCTGTCTCTGTCACTTTAAGGTTCGAAGTAGCGGCATATAGGATTTACGAACGTCTTAAAGTTAATTAGCGTTTCAGTATTCGGAGGTAATAAATGAGAAAATACTAACAAAAGTAACACAAATGTCAAGAATATAATCGATCTCGAACAAACAATTGATTTTTTATATTGATCCCGCCCGCCTACTTCTACCGATAAGATAATAAAAATATGAATTAGTCTACGTCAAGTTTTCCTAGTACTAATGTGACAAACAGATTTATATTTCGACTTACCTCTTCAATTTCGTCGTCGTCGCCCGTTTCCTCAGCTATATTAGTTAGCATAACACTAGGTCTTATGGAGACCCTAGACCGAACATTAGATTTTTTCCAAACATCATCATCCTTAGTATCATCACCAAGAACCGCAAACTGTTCGTAAAAGTTAATAACACCAGAAAGCTCCCCGTCCATAGTATTTGATGTATTAAAATTACTAGAGTTTGTTGGTTTTTTACTTTTATCAACAGAGATTTTCCTATCCTCAATTCTTCGGTATCCATCGGCCTCCTGATTTTCTCCAAGCAAACTTATCCTCCTCACGTTCTGGGCCGCATATTCATATTCTAAATCGAAACCTCTCTCCTCAAACAAGCTCTTGAAACGGGCCCAACATCCCAATTTTCTAGTTTTATCCACCGAGTGTTGATTCTCCGCTACATTTTCCGTGATCTTGTCCATTGTTGCTGTTTACCCGAATTTTCAATAGAATAAACAGGAAAAGATGGAATCCATTACACGATAACCGTTTACATTATAAATCTGTGTGCGTATGACTGTAAGGCCCTACGAATAAAAATCAATGCCAATCTGATGATGATTATGTAGATAGTGTTCTTGCTGTTCGATAATGATGATATTACTTATAATTGATTTGGATTCACATTCTGTTAGGTTTAAAGTAGTCTCTTAGCTATTTATCATCTACAGTAAAACACTCTTACAGATATAACATCCTAATTAACTGGGTATATTATCTGTGAAACCAGATTTTCACTTATTTAACAAGAAACATCACTTTTCACCAAATAGTATGTATCAACACTTTTATTCGCACGTGTTTTTACTATATTTTCGGACTTTATACGTGTACACTCCGCACAGTGCGCTAAATCAAACTAAAACAGTACGAACGACCCGATTGTGTGGGACAATTGATAATTCTTATCGATTTCAGTCGCACTGATTACGTCTAATTATATGTTTTTTAAAAAACGTAGATTAAGATAGAACATTCTGAATTTTTCAAGGGTATCTTCCACGAAATGGCCTTTGAACAGAAGTTTCTAAACAACAGGTGATTAATAACACATAGAATATTGTAACAATCAAATAAAAAGCGAATAAAACTAACCTTAAAGACCAGTGTCAATTCAGCATGCTGTGTCGTAAGTATTAATTATAAAACGATCAGATTTCACGCATTGATTTAATACCTAAGCAACATTTATGTTTACATATAATCGCACCAATTTCGCTAATTGGGGATTAAATGATTGCATGGATTTAGTATAAATATAAATTGACGCAAGCATAACTTTATTTAGGTATGTGGAAAGCAAAAACTATTATGGATCTAGCTTCTTATTTACGTGTTTGTATGAGCTTATACATAATAATTATTTTATTATAGCGACTGCATTGACTAATTTACAGATTTAAGGCGAGTCGTAACTAACAAGATACTGTGTTCGTGCTTATTAGTCGAATCAGTTTTATTATGTCCGATTGAATTTTGGAATTAAACAGCTCCTGCTCCATGCCCTCCTATCACTGATCCAAGCTCTTTAATTACTCTCTCAAGGAAGGACTAATTATACCTAACTATGTATAATAATATCACCTCACACCTCGTGAGGCCATCTGATCCCAAACTAGACAGACCCTGTAATAAGACAACCAGACAGCTAATATAAATACAAATATATTTTTAAACTACATGTTGCTCGAGACTCCGCCCGCGGTCCCTAAATTTTGTCTGATAATGAAACATTCTAATGGAGAAAGATTTTTGAAATTGATCCAGAGACTTTTGCGTTGATTCTTTACGAACAGAAAAATACAAATCTTTCGTTTTTAAAATAATTAGTATAGATACGTAGGCTCATGTCATAGCTAATTAAAACCCATACACAGAACCAATGATTATGCTCATCATACAAAAATTTTGCTCAGGTTGGACTTAGACTTAAAGACTACCAGTTTAGCAGTCAGGGTCACTAACCATTAGGCTAACAGGCCAGTCTGCTTACTTTCGCATTTACGCTTGCTACAGTCATATAATGTGAACATGGATTCCTTCACGACTATCGACCATTAGGCAGATGATATAGCTTAGACGTTTACGGGCCATATTATTACACATTGTGCATTAATTACATCCTGTTAGTTTAAATACTGATGGTGGCATAGTGAGTATCTAAGTATAGCTAGAGTCTAGCAATCCTAGCTTACTAATCTACCGCTTCTATACTGGAATACTTGGATAACAAGATATTGGGTGATTGAAATAAAATTACTTTTCAAACGGATTCTATCGCAAATCATTTTTATTTTAGTTCCCAATGTTTTACGCCTTTGACCAGGGCTGTGGCCCGCCTCGCGATCCCGCGACTCTGGCCAAGGCAGAGACGAGACCAGGATGTATTTGGTCGGTGAAACTATGACATATCTCCATGCCCTCTGAGGGGGTTAAAAGCACTATCTTTTAACTCCGATAAAAAGGTGTCAAGGTCACGGATAGACTCCTGCAAACGACACCAGCCATGGCGATATAATCCGTTTAAGAAGTAGTTTTATTTCAACGTCTAATATTCGCGTAAACCTCGGAAAGAATAAACATTTTTGGTGATTTTTCAGAGTTGTAATAATATGTGGCTGACAAAACAGAGAGAGTGGCAGATGAGTAGGTAGACACGCCCAGGAAACAATTAATATAAAGGCATAGTACTACTTTACCGCTATTACGTTCGAGTTTTTAAGATTTTCAGAAGCATATTATGAATACGCATCTCCTAACCTCTCGATATTGGATATTTTCGATAGTCGTGTATATTGTTCAATCAGTCGCCGACCTCCATAAATATTTGCGTAAGTAAGATATGTTTTTCAATTCTGGCGAGTATTTGTGACAGCCGTATCCGAGAACATCACCCACGCCCTAGAAGCTGGTTTATGGAGGGAAATGTTTACCAAAAAACGATGTGCCTATTTCTACACTTTTTCTGAATATTAGTGCTATTCCAGTATTTCCAGTGAATAATGTGTTGTCAATCATAAAAGCTTACTGATATCACGTGAATTCGAATCATTGGTTCTGAAAATTGGTCTATATTGATTTAATAAAGCGGAACGTATTTTTTCGTTTAACCGCGCTAATCTCTGAAGATTACCAGATGGACCGAAAAAAACTTTGTGAATATGATATCTTGATTCATGAGGAATATTTTATCCTACTTATATATTTTTCAAAAGGATTAGATTTCCGCGCAATACAGGAAAAGCTCGTGAAATTAAACTCGTGGTCGAAGTCACAGAGAACAGTCAGTACTTTGGTAATAACTAGCTAATCACATATAGTAATCACTACATAGTATAAAACAAAGTCGCTTGCCACCGTCTGTCCCTATGTATGCTTAGATCTTTAAAACTACACAACACATTTTGATGAAGGTTTTTTAAACAGATAGAGCGATTCAAGAGGAATGTTAAACGTATAGTACACGTGCGAAGCCGAGGTGGGTTCGCTAGTTGGAGAAAGTGTCAACATTTTCTCAAATCAAATCTTCGAATGTCTTTAATAATTTAAGTAACTAAATTTGTATGGACTATTAGGTATATTATGTTCGTAATTATTCAGTAATAAAAGCTATAAAAATAAATGGCACGAAATTAAAGGCACATCATAATAAATAACGTACTTTTTGTGACAATAATGAGTAAACAAAAATTATTACTCAGTTAATAACAACAGATGGAATCGTACTTATAAATGCCATAAGTACGAGTGTCTCAAGTGTTTTGCCTCACGCGGATATAAACCTTGACCCTTTTGATTGGTTCGGCGCCAGAATCCAATCATAAAGTCCTCTGAATACATTAGTTTAGTTATGCCACGACACTGTACGCACACTTCAGTCTCAGAGACGTTGATCAATTTAAACTGTTATCAAATCTGTGACTGATTGGTTGACTGGAAGAGTAATGATGGGAACCAAACCCAACATCCAGAAGCGACTCGTGCGCAGCCGGTGCGCATGTTCTGCGTTATTGGTGCTACTTTATCGATACCTATATTATCCTAACACAAGAAATTAAGTTTAGTAAGAGGGGATTTCTTAACAAAAAAAAAAAACAAGAAAGTGTCGTAGTGTATACGTAGCTTAAAACATTTGTGTATTATCAAGGAGAAAAGTGGATTGTCGGTTCTTTAATGAAGTGGTTCAATATGATTTTATTGTTTTATAGTTCCAAGATCTTGGTCATATTTTTATGGAATTGACGTTTTTGTTCTCCGTTGAAAATAATTTCAAGGTAAACGCAGTGTATTTAAAGACTATTATTTACAAGAAGCATTTCTTATTGGTTTCTTTTATCTGCAAGTGTTTTTAAACCTAAGAAAATTTAATTTATACTTAACCTAAGAAAAATAATGGTTCGTGGGGAAATGTTGTCCAATATAATTGGTATGGCATCTTTTTCTTCTCTTACGTTTTCTCGTTACTAATGGAAATCCATATGAGATTCTTCCAATGTAGAAAGGCGGGGTTTATCACTGAGGTAATATACCGGACTGTACTCAGCTATATAGAGATTTATCCCCTTTCCCTTCATAAGGGACAAGGCATTTGACATCTTCCATATTGTTTTGACATCTAAGCTAACACTTTTGCTTAACCTTCCCAGGCTTTTAATCACACAGGAATCAACATAATACCAATATGTCATGGTACGAGCGTCTATGTGACTTTCAGAAACTAAACCTATCGATTGATAACACTTGTGCTTAATGAACATATTGATAAATTACACCTAGACACAGAACAAGTTCACACTCATCACACAAAAATTTAACCCGGGTGGGAATCGAACCCATGATCTCCGTTTAGTAGTCAGGGTGACTAACCACCTACAGTCAACAGCAAAAGTAGATGATCAAAATCAAAAATTCAATACTAATGAACGGAGTTCGCGTCAGACATTTACTACTAGTACAGTTGCCATAATATAATCGTGATCAGTTTTGACTCCAAAAGTTAAAAACTCAATTTAAGATTTACTGTTGCTGTTGACTATACTAGACCAGTAAAATGAATGTATGTGAACATCAACTTACGGCGACATCGACTAGCGGTTCGTCTTCCGGCGTGAGCGCGAGCGAGGAGCGGCGGCCGGCGCGCGCCCCCGGCGACCCGCTCGAGCTGCCTGCAACAATAAACACAATATTAGTAGCTAAAGCACTTGTGATAGAATCAGAGACAACGAAGGTAACCCAAACACCAAGAACCGAGACAATGAAAGAAAGTGTTTTTCTACATTGACGCGTCCGGGGATCGAATCCGGGACCTCAGAGCTGGCGACCACTCGACCACGGAGGTCGTCAACTAAACTTTCCATAACCTCTTTAGATCTATAAAAATAAATTACAGTCCAAATTAAATTCAAATAAAAATATTTTCAAGTCCTTGAGTGCCGCGTCTGTCACCGGTAACAGATGAGCAATAAATTGTTTGAGTGGTCTTTTATTTAACTTATTTTTTTAAGTAGCAAAACCGCTCAAATCGCTGAAGTTAGTAAAAAAACTACCAGTTTAAAGTGTGCCTGGGCTGGGCACGTTTACCGTGTGCCTAATAACTCGAGGGCTAAACTATCCACTCGGTGGATTCCACCCGCCATAAAGTGTCGACGAGGAAGACCCCGAATGAGATGGAGGACCAAATTGGATGAGTACGACAAAACTTGGTACCAAAATAGTAGACCGTAAAGAGTGGGAGAATGGAACGGAGGCCTTTGCCCTACAGTGGGATAATAATAGCTAATTAATGAGGTCCATTAAAATTAAGCACAAAAGCAATAGAAAGTATCTAATTTGTGCAGATAACTTTTACTATGATTTGTGGTATCTAATGTCTTAATAATTAAACACCACAGAAAAGAAAAAAAATGGTTTGAGTGAAATATTACAAAAAGTAACCCCTTCCGTAACTCTACCTTGTACAATAAATAAACGTGGGCAGCATCACATACATTAATCCGAATCCTAAGATAAGATACTGTTATGGAGTCAGAGAAAACGAAGGTACCACAAACACCCAGACCCGAGACAATGCAAAAAAGTGTCTTTTTCTACGTAGATCCAACCCCGGACCCTAAATCTTCTTCTTTCCGTGTCGGTGGACTCGATTCAAATACTATCTTAAGGACTAATACAGGATTAATTTAAAAGGAGTGCGTATATTCACCGAAGTAATCAGGTGCATAAATCCTCCTTTTTTAATTAATCCTGTATAATTAATTTTATGTTTATCTATCTATATAACCAAAATTTAACATGGACCTATAGCAGTAATACGTCTGTAAATACGTTTTTTTTTAAGAAAAAAAAAAAGAAAAGAAAATTGAAGCGCAATTTGCGCGCCAAAGGCTTCAGAAGAGTCATATCTCTAGAATTATTACTACTTTTTAAATTAATAACTGTCTACTATGCCTAAGGTCTTTTATTATACTACCACTACATATATAACGACCATTATGTTGATTTTATCTATCGTTATATAAAATAGAGATCTGTCGCAATCATTTTGTGATATCACTTTCTGATCGTTAAGTGCAATGTTGTGAATGTTTACCTACAAGACAGGTTTCATATCAACTTTGGACACGTTCATTGGTCTGTAGTAGGCTTTAAAATATTAGAGAATATTTTTTAATAACCAGTCGCGGTTCACTTTGATATTAGGTTAAAATTAATCTTATACATAATTATTATAATACAGTTCTAATAAACAATTTACACCATAATCTAAAAAGATAATTCATTTTTTTATTTAGGCCTACATCTAGTTTTTTTTCTATTGAGTAGGTATTGGCGTCACTAACCAGTCTCACATAATTTATTCCGGATTTTAAACAAAATGGTGCCTTTATTGTAAGCTAAATATTTAAATAATTTGAAAGTTGATCTATTAATAAAATATATTTATGATTAATATTATTAACCTGTATCGGTATCATCGCTGTCTCGTCTCTGGAGCCACCTTTGCACCAATTCGATGCTGGCCTCCTCACCAGCCAACATATTCATTCACATATTAGATCACCGCATTATGAACATCACTATTTTACACATTTTTAGATTCTTTAATATTATCAACACATTCGTAGTCATTTCACTACACCATTTTAATTTCCACTCAATGTTTTTGAACAACACTGTTGTCAAACAAGTCTATTATTTTTTAATTTCGCAAATGACAACAAAGTTTGATACCAAACACACAATATTACAAAAACACTGGCCGAAAGAAATGACAGCACTTTGCCGCGTTCAAATATCGAATTAATTAAATGACGAACGTCGACGGGCGAATGTAAACAGCGAGTAGAGTAGATGATGCCAAATTAATTTTGCACTCGCCGAATATAGTATTTAATATATTTTCGACCGTAATACATTGTTATAAGAGTTTGTTGTGGTTTTTGTGAGTGGTTTGATATTTTGGGTTCGCGGCGTGGAGTTTGTAGAGCGCGCAAGCGGTCGGTTAGGTAATGGCCGTCAAGCCGAGACAGTTGATCGAAGAAGAGGGGTGAATGTAGGACGAGTGTGGTCTGAGCATACATTAACCCACTGGAAGGGATACAGGCTGACAGCCTGTTCATAGGTCTCGTGATATACCAGCGCTACTTGTTGACAAATTGTGGGCTTCGCACTTTAGGTACAAGCGAAATTGCTTACATATTTACGCGTGGAATGTACAGTCTTGGGTTTTAAATGTCATGGGAGCGGAGCTTTTATGTATAAAGGAAGTCAATTAGATATGTACACAAATCACTCTCTCGAAATGCCACTGTAAAAGCGACAGTATAAGTATAAAACCAGGTGAAATTTTAAAGTTCCTAATTGCAAAAATGACTGAAGTTTTTTAAGGCCTTAAAATACTTAAGAAAAAACCAAATCATTAAATCTTATGTAATTAACGGAGATCTATATTTTGTACAATGTCGGTCGATGGTCATTGATACGAATTACAGCAAAAATGTATAATAAAGTCGCTAATTGCGCAAAAGTGACGGTGTTTAGTTATTTATGAGTGGGAGGTCTGTTTATTCCATTTTGCTTACGTGTGTCTAAACAACTTTCACGTACAAATTCACTTGACCCCGGAATCAGAATTATTAGTAGCTTGTTAGACGTATCAAAATGGGCTCCTAAAATTATATTCTATCTATAACGATGAATACAAACCACCTTAAAACATTACGGTAGTGTTTGTCACTAATAATTTTCAAAAACTTCATGGTAAGTCGGTACGTACCGTACTTTATTGATTTAATTGATTGAAGTAGCTATTTTATTAAAATTAAAAACTTGAGAGGTGTCAAGGGACACTCGGATGGAACGAAGTTCCTTTTTAGTGAAGGAATTGTGTAAGATATCTCACGAATAACAATACCAGCGTGACGTATACAAGTTATTTATTAAGCAATCGTTAAAAGTACACTCTTGCGTTACAAAATAATTAATTTATCAGAACTCATCGAACATCCAACTTCTCTGTATCATTCCCCAAAACCAGAAGGCTCCCTTCCTTTTTTAAACGCCCGACCGCGTCCCGCCAAAACAAAAGAACCCCTCACCAGTGTGGCTAGCAAACCACACTCCAAAAATACCGTAAAATGTAGTCAGTGTGGCCAGTGTAATAAGTTTTGTGAAAGAATTAATAAATAAAATTAATAAAACCTTACAATTGTAATAAAATTAAAGTAATAATTATGTACAAAAAACCTGTATACACTCAACAAAAATAATCGTCGCGACACCACAGTGTTCAATGCGAAATAGAAAGACGAAACGAAAATAATTGACTTGTTTTCTATGAGAGACAGAGAGAGAGGGAGAGAGGGAGAAAGAGAGAGAAAGAGAGAGAAAGATAGAGAAAGAGAGAGAAAGAGAGAGGAAGAGAGAGGAAGAGAGAGGAAGAGAGAGGAAGAGAGAGGAAGAGAGAGAAAGAGAGAGAGAGAGAGCAAAAAGTGTCGTTACAACTTTTCGTGTTAATTTTTTCCGTCTAAAAAGTGTCGTGACAACTTTTCGTAAGAATTTTTTCCGTCTAGCCCCCTTTCACAACGCGCGATAAGGAACTTCGTTCCAATAAATCATTAAAAAACTCCTTTAACTCGATTTATCCAATAGTTTTCTTTTATGGATTGTAACAGTAAAATATTTTAAAATATGAAAACAAATTTTATCTAATTTATAGAAACCTCTTAGGAATTCTAGCTCACAAATTGAAAATAGTTACGACTAGGTACTCAAACCTCAAACTTTTAACCGAAGCATTCTAAATTCAAAATCAATCGATATACCTCAGTAATATTCTTATCGCGTCACTATATCTCTATTTTCTTGGCAAGTTGAGCGTCACAAGAAAATTACGCTCAGTTTCAAGGTACGTAGTATGCAGGTGAGTCCGCCATTTTGCAAGTTAATTTCGCGAGTCTAATACAAGTGAACACATTTATTATGCATGCCAACCGCTAGTTCCTGGAACATGGCACCTATCCAAGGTATAAAGAAGATTACTCAACCTGATTCGCGAAAGTTGTAGAATAATTTAGATGGAGTATTTTCAGTATAATTATATCTTCCCTGGATTGTACCTAATTCTTTCGAGTTTGTTGATCACATAAATGTAAACAAATTAGTTTGTGACCTTGTTCATTGATAGATAACTATGAATGAATAATCCTGTTCCAATTTTCACGTAAAAATGTTATGTTCGGTACCCATGTAAATTTTCCACAGCTTTTTTTCTCATATAAACCAGAAAGAATGCGTCAAGTAATGACGACACTCATCTTTCTTTTGTTGATTGTTTAATTAAATAGTCATATCCAACTAATATCGATGGAATACATAATACCAAGTTAGATCTTAAGTATACAATACAATACAAACGGATAATATTTTTAAAATATTTTTTTCAAGAGTTTGATTTCAAAAATCTTAATTATCTGAAATCGCCAACCCGCAAAAACGAAAAGTCCTCAGCAGTGGGACATTGACGGACCTGTATTTTTGTGTAGTTTTGGTCTACTTTGAACTTCACACACGTATGTGATAGTGCTAGTCTAAAAAAATCACCAAAGTAACAGCTTAGAACAAAATGTTTGTGACATTCAATTTATCGATTGAAATACTATCAGTGTGTTTCAGATACAACGTGTTTTTGTAACAATGGCGGAATTCTCGAATAGCTGTGACACATACTGACATATAGGCTCATATTATGTGGCGCACAAAAGATCGGCGACACAACAGCGAGAGCTTTATTGTAGATTGTTCAATGCAATATATAAAGGTTAGTATATTATTTATTGTATGTACCATTTAGAGAGCTTGTCTTGATGAAATTATTAAGTTACTGGTATATCTGACGATGTAGAGTATAATGTATATCAAAAGTCAAGGTCAAAAGAAATATAAATGGCAAGGTTAGTGAAATTATCTACCAATGAAAGTTTTATATAAAATTGCTCATTCAAAAGCTCATACATAAAAATCTAATAATGTATATTTTCTCTATAGTATATTTGTGGTAATAAATAAAATAATTAATTAATAGAGTTGTGTTATGATATATAATACTAAATCTATTCATAAATTGCAATTATTAAACTAGACAGAATATATAGATATTCAAAAGCAAGAAAAAGAAATGACGATCATTGGTTAACAAGTCTCCTTTTTATGGTATAGTTTTATTTAGCTTTTATGTTTTTAGGTTAGTTTAGTTTTAATTTTTAAAAGGTTTCATAGCTATAAATTGGAAATTTAAATTTATATCCTCTACATTATGACTTAGGTTGCAAATAAAATGACGATCATTATCATAAATTGAGATATTTAAGGTCAGATATTAGAAAGTTTAGCTCATCTAGTGTCGCGCGCGCCACAATCTCTATCAATCCATATAGGATTGCGTTTGTCATTCCACACGGCAACGAGCTAGCTATTGTCATAACCTGTTTGTTGGTCCCAATGCGATCGAATGATCGATTACTTGCCCCCGTATTTGTTACGAAATTACATCAATCAGTACTGATGTGTCTGTATGTGATTGTCGTGAACGCGCATGATATATTTATACTCGAGTTAAATTTATTATGCTCCGGAATGCTCAAGGATTGATCTGATTGGAGTTTTATTGATATTCACGAAAGAGGTTTAATATGACGATAGTGAAACCTTAATAAAAATTTAATTATCTCTAAAATTATTATATTATTTATTTATTTTATTTATTTATAATATTCGAGAACATATTTTGTAATTACCACATTTCTAAGGCCCAGTTTTATGATCCCGAGTTAACTCAACCAATGGTTTCAAACTTAGGTAGAAAAAGTTTATTCATCAATTTTTATTCTAAAAAATAGATAATTATCTCTCCAACTTATTTGACCATTTCATAGAATAACAATTGATGGAAAAACGCGCTTTGAAACCATTAATTAGCTATTTAACCATTGGTTGAGTTAACTCGGGATCAAAAAACTGTGCCCTTAAATGAGTAATGATCAATATTTTTATACACATATAAAATAATACATATAATATGAATTATTGAGTTGAATTAATTATTTTCCAACAGTGGGATACTTAATAGAAAAAAATTACTCTTACATTTTCGTTTCTGTCTTAATTGCAACTTCCTATTTATTAAGCTATATGTCACGATAATAATCATCAAACATTGTTGTTCATTTTTCTGTGCCTGCTAAATACCATAGTATCACAGGTAACAAGGATATTAGATCTACCTCGTCTTTGTCCCAAGTTCACAACATCTAATCATGTGACCTTGATCCTTTGCTCCGGTGTCGACCTTGACATCATTTGACATTATCTTCATGGGATAAGGGTAAGTATTAACTTCCTGTTTAAGTTCTCTTTCTGTTTGCTCGGCAATGAATAATTACTTACATTTCTTACTGCTTCGTCTTGGGAATGTTTGGACATTTCTTTTAAACTTTGTGCTTGTTGTTAAATGCATGATTTGCGACAAAAAGTTCGCGAACAAGATAACTCATATACCTATGTATATAGTATTTTTTATATTGTAATTTAAAAATTGTGACTTTTGTGGCAGTTATAATTTATAGTTCTGACAACCAGCTATACCATGAGATAATGTGTTTTCAGTGAAATGGGTTGTGGAGTTCAGATAGGTAGTAAGCTGCTCCGTGTTAAATACAGTATTCAGCTGAATCCGGCAAGACTAGACCAGTTAGGAAGATAAAACCTATAATACCGACCAATAAAATGTCCAACGGCTGGTTGCTGGTTGACGATTTTAGATTCCAAATTTTCGGAATCCAGGTTTCCTCATGATGTGTTTCTTCGCCGATTGTTAATGATGTCATAGAATAATTGCGGAAGTATATATAACTTTGAAAAAGTCACATGGTAAGTACTTGCGAACTGAATTCGAACCTGCAACCATATAAACACAAATCCGTGCATTGAACCACTAGGCCAACACGACATATAATTATCCAAAAACCAAATATTGATCAAATGAAACTTAGTATCATTCAAAAAATATTGTTATAAGTTTGAAACTATAAACTTACAACTAGTTATTAGAGTAATATAGGAATAAACAATGATGTTCGTCGATCTATGAAACAAGAATGTGTGTCATCAACTTGCAACAAATACCTTTAATAAAACCTTTGTAAGCCTTTGTTTCCAAAGAACCAACACCAGATCATTGTTTACATCACAATAGAGGTACTAATGGCAAAGTTATACAATGTTATGAACAAACACAGCCTCTCTAAAGAGTTACCAAACTTTCTGCGTTTTACAGGACATCCAATTAAAATAAAAAATATATAAGTAACATTTTTTCCCTCAATTTATTTTTTCATTGACACTTGTAGTGGCCATATTTCTTATTTATAGTATAAACGTAAAAATCTTAGCGTTAAAGTATCTAATCGAGAAAATATTCGATTTCCGACAACATTTATTCAGTTTTATAATTTAATCATAAAATATTTATAAGACAAAATAATCCTTTAAAAAAAGACAACCAAAAAAGAAAACTGGTTTTTTAATTTGAATGTTGTTAGAATAAATGAATTTTATCCGTTGACCGACAATTGCCTTGGTCACCCTAGTTGTCAATATTCCCACATATTGCACTTTATACGAACCTGTCGTAAGAAGAAAACTTATTTTAAGGATTTCCTCTGAAGCCTTAATGAACCTAACTAACCAGAAGATGAAAGTTTATTTCGAAATACACTGGAATGTCAAATATAAGCTTGGCAAACCTAGTGTAAAGTTTAGTTACTGGAATTCCTAGCTGAGTTTAATTAAGTTTCAGCTATGCACCTGGCTCATGCATTTAACATTCTTTGGAATTAGATTATCTTTCCCTTGAATTCTGAAACACTTATTAACTTTAACACTTTCTTATATGTCTATCTGTCGCTCCTTTAGTGACAGAGATAGCATGATACTTGACGGTGGACTCAAACTGATTGACGTTCCAGTATTCGGCGATTAGAGTCATATAGAGGTTATTAATATTAATATAATTATAACAAAACTGGATGAATATCTTATCCAAAAAAATTATAATTTGAAAATGCATAGAAGCACGGAAACATTCGAAATAAAAATGAAGAACTGAATATGTAAAGTTGGCTAATGTATTCATACGTAATCTAATGTCACTATTTTGTTCATATAAATTTGAATTGTAAAAAAAGAACAATTGAATGTGAAGAATTGAATAAGAAAATTGTAACAAAAACTGGGACGACGTCGACGATATCAAGTCTAGCTGAAAAAGTAATTTGCCAAATGAAATCGACTTGATACAAAAAAAAGAAAAAAATATATAAATCACAATTTTATAAAAATATCAGTCTAAGCAATTTGCAAACTTTGCAAGAATTTCGGAATATTTTTAATCATTATCGCAAATCCTTTTCAAAGTAGACAGTCTGGCAGACTGTTTTATTTGCCGGAAACAATCAAAATAATTCTTCTCATTATGTTTTAAACGCGTCAAAATGTCAGACCCTCAGTATCATTTCCAACGGAATTCGCGAAATTTGTAATTACTAACAATTTTGGGTTCTTTTTTAAGGTTCTGTACCAAATTTCTTATTTAAGTCATCCTTAAGGAATTTATTTTTCCCGTAACCTTTAGTTAATGTGTTTTATTCCGTTATTGTGGCTGTTTAGGTCAGCTTACCTTTCCTTCAATGTGAACCGAAAAAAATTGCAGGGCGTGCCAAAATCACTAAAACCTCTTTTGTTTATGTCGTCACACATTTCGTACTAATTGGTAAACTAACCACCCAGCACCATTTTTAACAAATAATAACTGATAAAAAAAACGAGCGAGCCTTACCTACAGTAGTCGCAAATGATATGTAACATTTGACATCTCACCTTAGTAATTAAAAGAGGTCGAATTTAATAAAATATTTTTTTTAAGCAGTGACAGAAATTAACCTGAAAATTTAAAAATCTAATAAAGCTAAATACCAAAATATTTTATTCGTAAGCTCATAAAAAAAGACTAATTTCATAAAAGATTTTGTTTAAGCAGGGACAGATATTAACCTAAAAATTTTAAGCGACTTCCTGTTACACACTTCCGTCCTCATCTCGAAATCACTCCCACAAATTGCAGGAAAGCGAGAGGAAAGATGTTACACATCAAAAAAATGCTGTACCAATAATAAACAAGTCGATGCGGATGGCATGGCCTGTGGAAGAGCTAAGTGCGTCTCGTAAAGCGAGTGTTGAGCGGGAAATATTAAGCAACTTTTTTTAAAAGCTTTATTTCTTAAAACATAGATTAACTCTTAAAACAATTTCACCTCATCCAGTATTCGCATGATCAAATTACGGTTATGAACAAACTGAATGTCAGTTACTAAATTAATTACTGGATAAATTCCCAAATTATAAAACTTTAAGAATTTCTTTTTAATCTTATCTTAATTATATTTACTAATCTGTAAACGTTATTAAAATTAAATCACGGATTAATTTTGATAAATATTTTTTCGTAATTATATAATATTAAAATTATCTAGTGAGTGATCAGGATTTAGGATTAGTTTTTCGAAGGAAATAACCATGAAGATAATTATGCTATCAGAATTTCTATAAATCATTTCTTTACTCGTGTGTTATGTTAGAACGCAAAAACCACTGAATTAACTTCGTTAAAAATTTATCTTATAAATAGGACAAAGGCCCAGGTTTTTGATCCCTAGTTAACTTAACCAATGGTTAAATATACTAACTAATGGTTTCAAACAAGAGTTAAACATGGTAATACATTCATTTTTATTCTAAAAAATGGTTAAATAATTCATTCTCCGACTTATTTGACCCTTTGATGGACAAACAAAACGCGTAATAATGATATTATAAAAAAAGTTAGCATAGTTAACCATTGGTTGAGTTAACTAGGGATCAACAAAACTGGGCCTAAGACACACATGAAGGTTGAAATACATAGATAGAACAAGTGCAAGTTATAGTATATTACTAATTTATTTGCGGAAAACGAAATTATAGCGTCTTTTTTTGCTAACCCTTTGGCGTCTATAAATGTCGAGCGATTGTGGTTATTTTATCTCTCAAAAAAAATTGACGTACCTACCTATGTAAAGTGCAGGCCAACCTACGTAACAGCTAATAATAAGTTAAATTAGCACAAGGCTGTCAGTTATCAATGTATAAGTTGAAACAGTCAACTCCTAATGCCTCTCTCACGAGACTCGATTGTTTTATATGGAAAACAATACGGACCTTTATTGACAATAGTTCAACGATACGTACACGTACCTACCTAAAAAATCTAAACATGCAGGTTTTAATCTCAAAGTCATGTTTATGTATATTAAAGTCGTGCTGACGTTCTGAAACGTCAATTTATGTGTCAATATAATGTCAATTGTGATGACAATACAAACTTGCAAAAGTCGAGTTCGAATTTTAAATTATTTGAACAGGCAGCTAGATAGTGCAACGGAAAAAACTCACGTAGCTAACAAACAAACTATTCTAAATTCAAACATTAAAACAAATACATAACGAACAAATACAGTAAATGACGTAGAGCTGATAGCTATATTTTTTAAATTGTCTCGTTATATCTATGCACACATCACGGTGTGACGTCATACGGCGTGGCGTCTTATCGGCCAGTATCAAGTGCACGAGGACATTTAGTACAGCTACTAACACCTATCGCTATAGTAATATTTGTAACTAGGCGACACTGTTCTAGGTACTGGGCCAGTGTGTGAACGGCCATTGCTGTGAATGGGCCAGGTTACAGTTGCGATGGATAATATAAACAATAACTTATGTTTCCCACGGTAGTATTTAAAGTCAATTACACGTCACATTTTCTTTTTTCACAGAGATATGAAATCGTCACCGTTCATGTAAATAAAATAATGAATGTATACTTTATATAGCTGAAGAGTTTGTTTCTTTGTTTTGTTGAACTCGCTAATCTCAGGATACTCTGCTAGTCTGATTCCAAAAATTATTCAGTGTTATAAAGTCCATTTATCGAGAAAGGCTATTTTTTGCCCAAAGAGCCAAAGCTAGTGAAAGTTAAAAACAGTGTCTAATAAAAACCGGTTTTCCGTTTGTTTTATAATTCAAATAGTATACATGTATATTATGTATTTTAAAAGAATTTTAAACTATAATTTCAATACTTTGTATGAAACAACAAAATAAAATTAAGGTGCCTACTGTGTAAAATAAAAAAAACAAAACATGTTAAAAGTTTCAAAGCTTTTAAATTCTACGTTGTTTTTGACATTAAACGTCAAGTTCATAAATGGAACAAGCAACAATAAGCTAGTCTACCCATTCTAGTTATCAGATAGCTCTACACTCAAACAAGAGTTAATAGCAAGCCTGTAACGGCCAGGTGGGCATAATTAATCACAGCACCATTATCTACGCACACAACCACTTGTAAAATGATTTATTCTACTAAACACGTACAATGCAATGAGAATTCTCTAATTACTCATTTTAAGTGAGTTATGAAGCTTCTGCAGACTAAAAGGCTATTGTACTAACATTTAAATTAGTATTTAAGATGGTTTTTGAGGTTCTCTCATACCGGGGTTCGCTGGAATTTGTGAATTTGATCTCTTTTGACTCCCAGAAAAGGCCGGAAAAGGGTCTCTACATTGATTCTACCTTGTTGGAGTCTTGAAGATATCTTAAACATATTCAGAGTTCCTCAGATGTATAACAAAAATTTCAATTTTCAATTTTTGTTTTAAAGATTAGTAACGGTGTGATTTGCACATTACTAGTGTTTTTGTTAAACCCTCGTGCTACGCTAAGATGCTTGTGTTATGACTGGGTTCACATCGGTAGTGTACTGGGATTCGAGCCCGTAACCTCATGATCGCAAGTCCGAAGCCCTAGCCATTAGGCTACTGCTGCTAATTTACTTATGACTGTTTCAATGAAAAAGCCTGCATTGTGACCAATAGTGATAAACAGAGACGAAATGAGTCACATAATTACTGATAATGTTTTTAATCTAATTAGTTACAAACACTAGAATAATTTAGCAACCAGTAATACAAGACCTCAATTTACTATATATTTAACTTCAACAAGTTGTCTAGCTGGTCCAAATTGATTAAAGTTGAGACCTATAATAAATAAACCTAAGACATATATTAAGCAATTTCGCAAGGTTTTTTGCTGGACCGCTAATAAAATATTAATAAAGCTTGACTTTTAAGATAATTTAATTCTTAGTTACTGCTACTAAGTGGGGGTTTACAGCTTCTTACGTCGCAGATAATTTAGATATACAACTTTTTTATTGATAGGTAAACAAATAGTTTGAATTCTGGGCTGTAAAAAGGAGTATGATTAGGACCAAAATTAAATACTAGCAGCATGGTTTTTATTCTCGTAATTCCCAAGCCTGAATATTAGTAAAACTCAAATCATAAATTATAATTTGAGAGAGAGAGAGAAAAATACTCATGGCTGTTAAGGTAAGTTAGACCTTGGCGCATGGTGCCACTCCCCTCAGTAAATTATTGTTACACTAGTCAGCTTAATAAAATATTTTTTGGGCTAAGTTCTATAGACTAAGCAATTGTGTGTAAAAGGCCCTCTCTTTGTAAACAGCAATAGTTTTGGTACGTGTTGTTCAATATTTTAAAATTTTCATTGAAAAATATCATATATATTACCAAAAAGAATCGAGAACGTCACTTTAAAATATTTAATTGTAACAAATCGTCATGTTTACGTGTCCAGGCTGTATTACGAGCTCTTAGAGCAGGACTGTTGATGTGGAAGAGAGACACAATATACTGCGTATAGCGGCATCTCGTTCCCACAAGCGCAACAGTCCTTTAATATCTCATAGTACAGGCGCTGTCCTAACTAAGTTATTTAATTTGAATAGAAATTACACTCGTATTGGAATTAAATTAGGTTGGGCCCAAATCTAAGTAGGTCAGAAACACGGTTCCCAGATTCACTCTAGACCGGAAATAACTTTGTTTCTGGTGCTACTAATAATGCTCGATCTCAGGGGTCCCGTATAATAAATAAAATAAATATAAATATCTTGGGACAATCTCACACACGGTCATCTGATCCCAAACTAGGCAGAGCCTGTACTATGGTAACCAGACAACTGATAAACATACTTATATATTTCTAAATACATACATATTATAGATAATTAACACCCAGACACAGAACAAATGATCGTGCTCATCACACAAAGATTTGTCCTGGGTGGGAATCGAACCCACGACCTCCGGCTTAGCAGTCAGGGTCACTAACCACTAGACCAACAGGCCCGTCCCGTGATAATGACATCAACGTTCTATTTTGAGTGGTAAAAAAATGAGACTAGAATAAATAAGTAAATAAGGATATTAGTTAGATATTATTTTAGTTTTAGATAAAATATGGTTTTATATAAAACTTATGCGTCCACAGAACGAGCCGTGGTATACAACAGCGAGTGTACGGTACCCGGGGAAACACGAGTATCCAAGTGGCAGAGAGTGTAGGACCCACCCCTGATTACTGAAACACTAATTAAATTTAATACTTAAATATCTATCTGTTGCTACTTTACACCTTCAAGTAACATAGACATCGTGAGACATAACGGCGTCTTCAAACCTTTAAACTGATTGAAGTTTCAGTATTCGGCCAATATGCATTAAGAGCCATTTCACAAAATTAAAGCGCTCGAGTTTAGGTAAAAGACGGCAGCACTGTGTATGTGTGCAAAGCTTATCACACATACACAATACAAGCAGTGTAACGCGAGTGTCGAGACGGACTAAATAATCTTGAGCCGTTGTAATCATAATGCGGAATTTAGAGATTTATGAAAAAAGTTATTTTATTTATCTGTTTCACGTCTAAATTAGTTATATGTAAACCATCCTGACTTGTCAAAATTAAATTCAGTCTAATAAAGGTTTCTAGATAATAAAAAAAAACACAAGTATAATTATGTTATGTAAAGTATGTAATAAAAATTATCAGGAAAACAAATAATAATATAGACTATCACATAAGTTATAATAATATGGCTGCATAATTTTTATTTTTCCTTTTTTTGATACAATGGTACAAAATGGGGCGTAACGGTTGCGTCGTTACGCCCCATTGCTAAACAATATTAAACAATAATATATAATTAATCTTTAATCTACTAAAATAACACTTTATAATAAAATAAACTCTTTCCTCTTGTAAAAAAAAAACCGAAAAAAATCAAAATGTTGTAGTCGTAGTATAATAATGCGTTCACGACATGAGCACGCGCAGATTAAGACGCGGGAAAAAGTGGCATAGGTCCTTCCTCGATGGGCGCTCGCACCGGACTAAACAGTACCGGCTTATGCATCGTACTTTATTCTAATTTAGAGTGATTTTAATATCGATATTATGTCTAATTAAATGAAGGGATTTTAATCAAACTTTAGAATTCGATTTGTTAAAGAACATAGTTTATTTTGACATTTTTTTTTATGTAATTACGCCTTAGTAAACCCAAAAAATTGCGATATAATTGCGAATAAATCGTAAAAATTGACCCAAGACTTTATTTTTTTACTAATTAATGTTTATAATAATCGATATTCTAGTACATTATGTGTCGACAAAACTATATGCCTGATGCATTGTGTATTTTTTTTCGTCAAAATTATAACTGTTAATGATAGATATAGGAGTCTGAAGTTGACTCTGCGATGATTCTTCAGTAAACTAGTTGTGGGAGATTAATCACTACAAAGTAAAGAAATAAGTTTCTGTAAATGTTTTACATGAAGTATCAATACGAAAGATTGGTCTATTTTTTACATGTATTCACCAATGCCAGAGTATTAACTAAGATGGTAAATTAGGCGACTAAAATCTTAGATATTCGCGCGAAAACGTGAAATGGCTCTTAAAAAGACCGGTGACATTTTTACGGGGGATGACCGAAACCGCTCAAACGTATGGAAATTACGTGTCTTGTCGATAAGACACAAGTCACTTTTCAATCCTTTAATTTGAGTGAATAAGACAGCGTTAACGCTTGTAGAAATGTCTCTTTTCTAGGGAGAAAATGGCGCAACAAGTGTTATAATGTGAACTAGAATTTCTTTGATAAAAGTAGTAAAATTACAGCACATCCAAATTCACCCATTTGTATTGTCCCCTATGAATAGTGCCAAGACGATATTAAAATTTATTTTCCATAAAAACGGTGGTACAGTCTGTTACAGGTCAGATTACGCAATTTGGGTAACAAATCAAATAGTTGGTGTAACAGAAAATGGCATCTGATGTCCTAGCTAGACCACCATAGTAGCCTGTGTTAAGGTCCATCAGTCTTTATTCCCAGAAAACAAGATATTATATGTATTTACTATTCTGTTGTTGCTACTGTTGATTTTCTAAAATAACCCTTATTAACATCTATATCGTTGCGATATAAACAAATCTTACTAGATGCGTGGATTATAAATGAATTAATTTTCTACATAATTATCCTGTTCAGTCTTGCTCCGTATCTTATAAGTCCATACGAGGGTCAATCAAAAGTACTGCAAACTGATTTAAATCCAGATAATGCGGTGATTATATGATAATATGATATTAGTATAATTTCAGTACATTTTACCGTTGATAAATGCTATATCACACTACTGAATGGGATGGTTATAATAAGTTGTGATAAGAAAGAAATATATAGGTAATTGAGAAATGTTGAAAGGAATTTTCACATGTGTGGCTGTCTAGCTGGGAGCCTAGGAAAAAGTTTTGAGAGAGCGAATTATTAGCCTCGTATAATAAATAATGAAATATGTCACCTTGTTTGAGTACCGTCTCACAAAAACACTGAAACAGCAATAAAAAAATATACAGGATTGATTTAAAAGGAGTGCGTTTATTCAACGAGATAATCAATTGCATAAAACTGAAAAACTTTCCCCAAGAAACATAGGTTGAAATCTTATAATGGAAAATGAACTTTTCATACAAAGTGACAGATCACGTGACTGATGTTTGTATGAAAAGATGATTTTCAAATTTAAGATTTCAACCTATGTTTATTGGGGAAAGTTGTTCAGTTTTATGCACCTGATCACCTCGTTGAATATACGTACTCAGTTTAAAATAATCCTGTATTTTCCTTTCAATCGATTCGTCTAAGTTTAGACGATTCGTTGGTATTAGTAAAAAAATCACACAGTTGTTGCTTTTTAAATGCAATATTCTCAGCTATCGTTCTGGATAAAAAAGATACATTTAATGCTCTAAATAAAAAAAGAAATCCTCTAGCCTTAATTTTTGTGCCACACGACACACTAAACTACGCATTTTACACAACCTGTAACACTATAAAATAAATAAAAGTGGGGTTACGAGCAAACTGGTTAATCCCTGCTATTATTCACAACTAAGTCTAGTTAAGCCGCGCGGCGTTGTTTGTCTGGCGCGAACTAACTTACGTTCACACGAATTTATTAACTGTAGCCACCGGGTATTAAGTTGCCTACTCGAATATTCGTGGCTCCTCACTTTGAAGTTTAACTGATTTTGAACATTTTAATATAGTTTAGTTTCGTTTTAATTTATTTAAGCACGGTAGGTTTTTATTTATTCTGATTCTGTTTTATTAACTAGATAAATGGCTTTTTACCCTATATGGAAGTAGTAACAGATAACTATCATACGCTAGTTAGACCTGTAAACCGTACGTTGTGTATACCGACGCTCCAAATGTTTTGACAAAAGTTCACAATTTCACATACTTAAATAAACCTGTGCCTGTACTATCAGTTCTTACAGCAGGAGTATTTCCGTTGTGGAAGCGAGACCGCGCACTACACTGCGCATAGGAATGTCTCGCTTACACGATGGCAAATGTCCAGCTGCATAACGCCACTGACAATGCTGTTTGTGTGACTGCGAGAAAATCTAACTTTCCCATTGATTTCATGGTAAGCGCGCTGATCAAAAACAATCCTACTTATTCTGTTATCGAGTTTAAAGACTGAAAACTGATTTAAAGAAAAGACTGTTACGATTATTCAAATAATTTTTATATTTCATATTGTTAGTGTTTTTACGGAAACGTTATCACAAACCCTAAAATGGTCTAGTTGTCTACTTATTAATTCTCCCAAATACGGTCCAAATAGGTCATAGACATCACCTGACTATTTCAAGGTTCAATAAACTCCAATTGTGAGAACTTAACTGGGTAGGTGTGTACCTACAATACTATACAAATCTAGAAGACTCACATGATAATAATATTGATGATGCTCATGTGTACATATTGAAAGTATAAAGTATTAGTGGACCCACCCAAGATTTCCACGGGTAGAACAGTAATGACTACAATTATACATTTAATTGAATGAATGACTTCTACAAATCTCTAATTAATCTTAACTATATTTACGTTACTTTCATCATCTACACTACAACTAGTACAACCAATCTATAGAGAGCAACAGATTGCTAGTTCAAAGGCGATATGAGGTTAACGCGGTATTTATGACGGTATGTGTGTAATAACATTATCTCAGGCGAGGGGAGAAAACGCAAACTGTTAGAGTTATTTATTTGGCGAAGACAACAGGTGCTTCAGAAGTTTCCGTATGCTCCTTCATAAAATTATATATTACTCTACATATATTGTAAATGAAGAAATGTTTGGAAGTCTTTTGGTTATACGAGTTTAATTAAATCGAAAATGCAATTCATCATCGACTCAGTTCACAGCTTAGATTTATATTATGCCTCTTCTAAGTGCAGTTGCCTTATCTCAAGGTTGGAAGTGACCAGAATTCAGTCATCAGCAATCAAGTGTACATATTTAAAGTATAAAGTATTAGTGGGCCCACGGTTCACTACGGATTCCCTCGGGTGGTATAGTAATGCCTACAATTATACAACAAAAACCTCTTAAATCACTCAATATAATTGCTAATAATTGTATTAAAATCCGATGCGTACTTTTGACATATCGAAGTCGGAACATGAAAGGTTAAAAGATCTGAGCGTACCAACATGGGGAGCGAGTTTGTTTTATATACTATGTAAAGATTTGAAAATTGTTACTTAGATTAAAGAGCCTCTTACGCAATAGCGAGGTGTAGCTAATAAGTGCCTTACAGTAATAAGTGCCTTACAGAACACTCAAAATACAAAGCCACTTTTAAAACAAATACCTAAATCTACATTACGTAGGTATCTATCAATTTCAAGTAATTGACAGCAACACAATATTGTGAATAAGTAGTTCTAAATGAGTTTCACGAGCTTTTGTGCCAAGGATAGTAGGATATTTTTATAAACACACTTTGTAACCACACAACACCTCGATAACAAACTTTTTCACCACTAAAATCCCACAAAACTCGCGGAAACTGGTGTATTTTTGTGGTATCATTTAAAGTGTTCTAATATTTTGTTGTATAAGCATTGAAGCGTGTTAACCGCTTTAAGATTAGCACCGGACTGGTAGTTTGCAGTCTAGATATGGCACGGTTCGACGATCGTTAGGTCGAACTCTCGACTAGAATGCATGTGTAAAGGTGATGTCACTTTGATAACATATACTTAATGGTTCTCAATAAAATACTGATTTATGTCGACGTATACTTAGACTTATAATAACAAGTATATATAATTATATTATAACAATAAGTATGTAGGGTATGTTATTATAAGTTCATAAACGCGTCTTGGTATATACTTTTTATTTTCCTTTAACATGTCCTCTGAATAATTAAAATACATCTAGATATGTATACGAATATGTTTATAAATACTTCACAACATCAATATAATTGTTACAAGGTTAAGTTTTTTGAGTTTATAGGTGTTTTATTAACTTGAGGACCAAAGATTCCTCCCTAAGGAATCCCCTACAGAAGTACTTTAAATAAAAGATATTAAATTTTCAAGAGTATAGTTATAGTTTATATTAATCAATATATCTAGTTCATGACTTGGCTATACCAATATAGAACTTCATATTCAAAGAAAATAAGCCAAGGTATGAAAGTGACCCAGTCAAACCCTTCGACCGAAACATCTATCAAGTTAAACAAACTAAAAGTTCATATTCAAACAGCCCAGACTGTCCAAGTTAACTAACAAAACGGAACAAGTTAAATTTCCATGAACGCCAATTAATCTGTTGATTTATCTCAGGTTCAACCTTTCCTAGTAATTGAGTTTGCGACAGAATGTCTAACTTTACTAAATCGCAAATAATCTAGTGAAATTTCATGAAAAGTATTAAAGTTGAACCACTGATAAAGTTGGATGAACTTTGATTGAGTTCAGTGCAATCCGAGCTTGATGAAATGAGATCGGAATGTAATATTATAGCGACTATACCTATCTGTGATGCCAACTCAATAGTGCTTTGGAAGACGTAGGATTGAAATGACAGCAATGAGTTAAGTGTACAAACGAGAAACCTAGTACGTACCTATTAAAAGATTTCATAGAAATGTTATGTACCTATAGGAAAGGATTGACCAAAACTAACGAATAATAAAAAAAAACACGATAAACAGTGGTCAAATAATAACAGTGTATGTCTTGAGCTAGTAACATTATTTATTTTCGTCTGGTTAATGAACAGAACGCAAATGTAATAAAATAAATTGCTCTCAGCATTAAATATCTTAGACTACTGTACATCCATTCATTTGCTATCTTAAAATACCAATCACAGTAGCTTTTAAACGTAAATAAGATTACACTTATTTATAACGTTAAGAGAACAGATGCATTATATATCACGCAGATAATATCGGTCTATGCAAATATCATAAACACATTGTAAATTACTTTTAATCTTAGTCCTTCACACTGCTTTGTAAGAGGTCATATAAGATAAATTACAGCGCTATTTTCTAAGTTGTTCCAAACATATTAATCATAGTGATTTGATCAATCTGCGTTAGTATTTAGGGCACCCGTCGGCCGGCAATCGGCAGTGTAATGAGCTCGTCGTGTCCATATCGAGATAGCGGCGCGGCGAGTGGCCAGCGCAAGCGCCGCTTTTAGTATAATAATTTAATTCTGTCAATGCTTGTTACGCGCGATTTGTGTTGCGTAAGTTTAGTGTAGACGTACCTGATTAACACTTTAAGGTTGATGTATTCATTTGATAAACGTTTACATTACAACAATTGTTTATCTGCTACGATATAAGTATATTTTACTTGTGTTGTAATTAAAAATTATTCCTGAATAGAATTTATCTACTGTGTAAATAAAAATATTTTCATGTTCTTTAAAATTCTTAACACATTAAAAACTTATTATGAGAGAATGTTTACAACGTTATAGCTCCCACATGTGGTTCCTGTGATCATAATGTTTCATGTAATGGAAATATAGGTTATGACGAAATTTCCGAGAAACTGAATGTTGTGAAGTATAATAGTTATTCACGTCGGCAGGTAATGCCGAACGGACGGCAGGATGTCCTAAATTTGGAATCACGATTCCATTGTGAATGAGAATATTTTTCCTATAGACGCTCGGATTGTGAAGCTAAAATTTTGATATATACATATTTCTGTATTTATGTTTTAGATTGCTTGATTTGTTTGGTAAACATATCAAGGAACCTAAGCAATCCAAAAATTTTACTATGTACTTCTTTACCTACCTATAGTCAGTTAAAATGTAGTATTTCAGTAGCTATCATTTATTGCAGCTACTATATATTTAACGATAAAAATCAAATCTTAATCAAAATGTGAATCAGGACAGGCTGAGCACAGGTTTTGACTGCTTGCAATGCTCTGCAAGCAATCAAAACCTGCGCTCACAATGCCCTCGACAAAATAACAAAAAATAATTTGTTTCAGACTTAGATCAAAGTATCTCTGAATTTTGTCTTAACAAGCTTTAAATTGCACCAATGTTTTTGACAGCAATATGGAAACCGTATTTTCCAATATTATGGATAAACATTTTCTATATTCATTCTATAAATGTTATGATTGCCATACCGTGGAAAAGACGGGTTTCTCTTTATATTGCATTAAATGCAATTCATGTTCGAGACGAAGCCACATTTCAATATCAGATTGAGACGTTAAAATAGGGTTGTCAATGTCGCAAACCGATGTTCTGGTAAAGAAAGGCGGGTGCGAAAAAAGTACTGCCATTTCTGTGTCGTAAATAAAATTGTATTACAGATTTCTTTTGAATTAGAGCAGTTTTCAATTTTATTTGACAGAATACAATGGTTTCAGCTTTGTATTTTTTATAAATATAGAACTAATGTGCACTAGTAAAAGCGGTTCGGGTCCTAATTAACGCTAGGCAATTTTTTTATCAAGATGGAACCAAAACTGACACGACATGATTTTTCCAAACTCATCGAATATTTCTAGAAATGAGCATAGTTTTCTTAACTTCATAGTTCGAATTAACTCCCAAGCATTACCATTTCCGAAAAATATGGGAATAACGTACCTAGATGAAATTTGTGGCAACCCTAACTGATCGTGTCTTCGTGTTCGAAGATTTAACGCGAAGAAACCACAAAGAATATCCGAAAGAGGATAATGTATGAAACGGCTTATACTTAAAACTTGAGTTCGACTCAAAGTGAAGCGTAAGTAATTCGATTTTATACACAAGTTTCTTGGAACTTGGCGCTACCAGCTTCGAGTTAATTCTTAGTTCTTGTGTAATCATGAAACGAAAAATGTTCGGGTTTATTTACGTTGGTGAAATTTTGAGGGGAAATTATTTCTTCCCTGAATTCTGTTTTGAATTAAATTTTTACCTACACTTTTAAAGTATATCTTCATTCTTCTTAGCATTAATGTTTGCTAAATTTTGGCTTTTGCTTAAAAATATTTCACAAAGAGAAATTTAAATAGCTATTTGACGGCGTGATAAGAAGTAAAATGCCTTTTTTCACGTGTTCTACCTATTTCATATCTTAGGATTCAGTTACAAATAGTTAGATCACTGCGTTATATGTTTTCACTTACTAAGGGCTAAACTTGACCATAAATATATAAAATACGAATAACGATAATTCAAGTTATTTAAATTAAGATTTATTGAATAATAAAAGTAAAAAAAATATATTTTATTCCATAAACAAGTATATCTCACGTTTTTATATTCAGGTAACTTGCTTTCGTTTATGGCTTTTCTTTAAAGCTGCTTTTAACAGTCTTTTCAGATAATTTCTATCTTGATATAACATCTGCCATAATATCGAAAACAAAGCTTATACAATGATAAAGATTTAACATTCATGTTTACATAAAAAACAATAATTATTAGAAAGTGTCAATGTATTTTCTTTTTACTTAAATTATTTTGAGGTTAGTTTTTCACCTAGATAAGAGATAAAGAGATGGCGGTATTTCCAGCGCGTGCTTGATAAGATTCGTAATACTGCAATAAAAGGTATTTAATTAAGGATAGTAGACAACAAACAGACGAAAAAAAACTGCATAAGAATGTGATACAACAAAAGCTGATAACTTTATTAATGAGATATTTTGTGCGTGTGCTAGTTACTGAACTCCTAAACGACTGGACCGATTTTGATGACATTCTTTTTGTTGGTGAAAGTCTCCGGATAACGTAGATTTACAATGTGATCTAAAAGGTGCTATCAGGTATTAAGTATGTGGTTTATAGCCAGGACATCATACTGTCTGGCGACGGCATACTTGAAGAACTTGGTTCTACATAATGTCGTAACAAATAAACAACAATAAAAATTAAATGGATCGCAGACGATCATAATCTTGCATCGATTTTTATCGTATATTATAGACAGTATGGCATTAAAACAGTATAATAATATTACTCACTCACCGAAACACAAAGTAATACGTAAAGTACAAGCAATCTTGCTGACTCAAAGGATAGATCGTTAATTCAAATAGCTGCTTGATTACGCGAAGATCTCCACAGCTTCATCAAATTAGCATTTAATAACCTGAGTTACTATTATTAAATTACTTGTATTAATTTATCTACATGACTAAATAGAATTATCAAAAAAGAGCAGCAATGGGGTATTTTACACCATATAAAAAAAATATAAAAATGTATGTTCATGATAGATTTTGAAAAAAGTAAACGAGAAACGTTAGTATTTATTTATAAAAATGCAATGTAAATTTTATAATTCAATTTGAAAAATCGTCTTTTTTAATCTATATTTTAAATGTTTAAAACGCTATCCGCCATATTGCACGCCAATTTGTACTTTCTGCTTTCACAAAACCGTCTTCCATGATGCGATTTTAATAAAATAAAGGATAAAAGTCCACTAACGTGATAATAACTTGCAAAATTTCAAAATAACACAAAGCACGACAAACATCGAGATTGTGAACTCCACAGAGTACATTTTACATATAGGGTATACTCTCGGAGTGACGTCACGAGCCGTTTCGCGCGAAAATTAAAAATCATAAATAAAAAATAGCTTTTAAGGCATTTTTCGGTTATATAGAATTAAAATAAATTAAATTCATTACGATCAAAGGATTAATTTAAAACAGTTTTCAAAAAAAGGTGTAATACCCTATTGTATAGCATCAGATTTTTTTTTAATTTTAATATTTAGATAACTTACATCCATCTAAGTACCAAAAAGGTGCTTGCGGAAATAGAAAGATGTCTTTGACGCTTTAAATAGATTGAGACGTGACGGTTTATTCCAAGATCGTTGGGGGTGGACTGGAAAGGCTGGAAGTGGCCTTTTATGGCGACTGTATGCTCTCGATCGAGAGCACTAGCGTCTGCTATGTCTCGCCCGAGAGGCCTCGGTCGAAACAAATAACCATATACACTCTAACGGAACGAAGTCGCAGTTCTCGCGAGGCGGCGCGCAAACGCTAGACGGGCCTGTTGGTCTAGTGGTTAGTGACCCTGACTGCTAAGCTGGAGGTCGTGGGTTCGATTCCCACCCAGGACAAATCTTTGTGTGATGAGCACGATCAATTGTTCTGTGTCTGGGTGTTATTTATCTATAATGTGTATTTAGAAATATATAAGTATGTTTATCAGTTGTCTGGTTACCATAGTACAGGCTCTGCCTAGTTTGGGATCAGATGGCCGTGTGTGAGATTGTCCCAAGATATTTATTTAAACTTCGGGGTGGAGAAGAACACCAAGAGAGGCCGAGGCAGGCGAGCGCTACCATCTACACTTTCGCGCTCGCCTTTCCTCGCACTGTCACGGCGAGAGTGTACAGTCGCCATTACAGTGGGAAACAAAAACAGTGTAATAAAAACAAAGATACCATCTAAAGAGTATTTTTGTCTACTAAAGTACCCGAGACCCACGTAAATAATAACATAGAGCAACATAAACTACGGGCATCTCGACGCCTCTTGTGTAAAACCACATTTAATGAATATTTTTACTGCGTCGTTTGTAGGGCAACTGTTAAAGGGATTTACGATCCAGTTCACTCCACTTGGGGGTATAAATCTGTGAAATAGTATGTCTACGTGTGCCGTATTAGTGTGGAATATATTACAGTAATTAAAATAAACATGCTTGCAGTAAACTTTGTCGGTAATGTATCAGGGAATTAAATTGTACGATTATATCACTTATACGCGTCGAGTCTATAAACATAGCAGCATAAAACGTCTGGTCCTGGCTCTGTTAAAGTCTGAGGTTCCCATTGTATATTACAGTAGTAGGTACTGACAGAATGGAAATACTACATCATTAATACATGCTAATAATATGGTGAAAATATATGATCTTTTCTTTTTTCTTTGTTCTGGGACTACCTATAAAGTCCCAGTATCACTGAGACCGGTATCGATCTATTGTGATCGATGCGATATATGATCAATGCTCGTTCCTTCTCTATATGAGAAGAGACCTGTGCCCAGCAGTGGGACATTTATAGATCGGTTTTTTGATATAATAATAATAATATGTTAAAGAAAAGCGTTTCACACAATTACCTGTTAGTTACGGAAAAGTTTACAAGGTGACCAAAACAACTAAGGCTGAACTATAGTTTCCTTCGCCTCACAGACTTTAATGAGAGATCTAAATCGCGCGGTAAACCATGGATGACGTAAGCAACTGTCATTCAAGAATAGCAGGTGTAAATAACGTGGTTTGGTATTATACTCTTAACTTGAGTATTTTAGATTTTTGTTGGCTCTAATGTTTCTACACTTTTAGGAACAGTCTAGAATAGTCTAGATAGACTATTGTAGACTCGTAGTATAAAAATAGAATAAAATGTCGTTTGTCTATAATTTTAAGAACATAATAATAATATGTAAAATTTTAAACTTTTTGGTTTATAAATAAATAAATAAAAAAAAAAATTATTGACGTACGTACTGGCCACCTGTTGACTTTAAATTATATTGGATTATATGCTTCAGTACCTACGCTTCAATTACCTGCGTTTTTGGGACATAAAAATCATACGTAATTTAAACCAGAAAATAATGATGCGACGGGGATCATCCAAAGCAAATCTTGCAGATAAAAAATCTACATAAAACCTTTGTAGTGTTTTGTTTTACGAATATAATTATAAGCCTACCTTTGCGGATCTTTGTATGCTTGTACATTCTGCCTTCACAACTCTACGTCACACATTTCACACGATATAACAAAAAAACACCACGATTGTCTCAGCACAACACAAAAACTAACAAAAAATAACTTCAATGTTCTTGTGTGTTATCATGCAATCTGACGTAAATACGATAACATGAGACCCAGTCTTACTGCCTGTTGTCAATGATTGCTGGATTAAGGTGAAACGTCACGAATTGCGTCGCTCGATTAAAATTATGAGTTGATTTCCATTGCGTGGTCTAAACTGGGTATTTGATTATGATGACAGAGTAATGGAGCAATGTATGTCTGATTGTAAGTTACAAAGCTATGGCATTTTCGTTGTTTGATTTAATTGGAGTTGTGATGTTCATTGCTTGTTTTAGAGCAGGTGATTGATTACGGTATCAAAGTTATAGAGCAATGAATTGAAAACTGAGAATTCTTTGCAATCGCTCGATACGAGTTATTTTTCAACATTTATTGCCTTTTTTAACCGTAAGTTTGATTCGAATCAAACATACATAGATAGACTCATGAATTGTTACAATTATTGTGTATTATTATATTGTGTATTTAGATTACATAGATTTCGATGGAAATAACTACGCAAAATACTACGTTTGTTTTTGATCTTCATAGCTGCTATTAATCATTCTACTTTTAAAACTTCAAAGATAATAGACATGAATTTTCTTAGTATTTGTTTATGAATACCATGAATACATAGTACAAAACAAAGTCGCCGTCGCTGTCTGTACTTTTGGTTCTCCTAAACTACGCGACGGATTTTAATGCAGTTTTCGGCAATGGATAGAGTTATTCACGAGAAAGGTTTAATGCATAGCGAAAGGTATTTACTCTACCACTCTCTACACCTCTACCACTATACACTCATACTTTTGATTGCATTCATGGTAACCGTGTCAATTGTAGCTGTAAACCTATCCAGAGAGCTAATTGTGTAACTTATTTAGGAGTTAAAGTCGACGAGCATTTCTCATGGAAAGAACATATAGATTTCTTGTGCAATAAACTTAAAACTATACTAAGTAAATTTTACCACCTAAGTTATCGAGTTCCTACTAGTACCCTAAGAATATTATACTTATGTATGGTAGAGTCTATAATCGATTATGCTCTTGATTGCTATGGACTTACCTTCAAATCTTACATAGAAAAATTAGAAAATATACAAGTTAGGTTCCTAAAACTATAATAGTGGATAAAAAAACTGAAAATAAACATAAAAAAGATTATTATAAACTATATAAAATTTGTAAAGTATTACCGGTCAGCATAAAACATAAGTACTTACTCGCAACTAATAACCATGGTAAACAGGAGCATAATCCATTATTAATAAATGTATGTAACAAATATAACACCCGAACGATGTCGTCTGGTAAATATGTAGTACCGAGAGTAAATAATGTTTATGGAGACCGGACATTAGACAAGCGTATCCCTTACATACTCAACAGCTTACCAGACGAAATCAGAGAGGAAAAAAAGAAAAATAAATTTAAGATAAATCTAAAAAAATACCTACTTAATACACTGCCTTAACTTTATATTGTATTACATATACTAAACTACTGTTTTAATATACTTAAGCAACTCTTAAATCTATACTAAGTAATATTTAATTTACGATATTTATACTTACGTACTTAATATATCTAGCTACTAATGGAATATACTAGTAATAAACCTAGCTTACATTATATAATTCTACTATATGATAGTTATAAATAATAAAAATACACTATAATTACTATATGTCATTGTAAATTTAGTTCATAAGATAATACCTAAAGAATAATAGTTTTGATCCAACAGACAAACTATGTGTATAGTTTTGTTGGACATTATGTAAGTTATAAAACCTAAAATGTACCTTTTGATAAATAAATAAATAAACAAATACCCATGATTACGCACCTTTGCAAACGACCTGACAGTTCCCGGTAGATCTAGGTACTACGAAGGGCGGAGGATCGGGTGTTGTTGCGCAACTAGCGAGCGACCTATGTCCAAGGATAGGCTGAGATGATTGATTGATCAACTGACTTGGTATCTTCTAGAACTTTTTAATAAAATGTGTTAAAAACATAATAAAAAAATTAAGTTAATGTACAGCCTCCTTCGTATGAATAAGGTAACAAGGTGTTGTGTTTATACAAGCAATTATATCGTTACTTATTTTGATTGGCTGTAATGTAATAATGCTGCAATCAATTAAACAATTATAATTTAATATTTCAATTGTTGTTTTCAATGTTATTGTATTTCTAACAACACTAATAAGAAAGTCTAAATCATATCGTATTTATTGGAATTTATATTCAAGTATTATTGCTTTTTATATCTTTTGATTGCGGCTCCGCCCGCGTGGTCGTCGTTTATCGCGGCAATTTATAGCCTATAGCCTTCCACAATAAGTGGGCTATCTAAAAGTGAAAGAATTTTTCAAATCGGACCAGTAGTTCCTGTGATTAGAGCGTTCAAACAAACAAACTCTTCAGCTTTATAATATTAGTATTTAATAAATTATAAGTAGTTTTAGGTCATCATTATTGAACTGCATTACCTAAAATTACACAAGCTTAAGGCTACGTGTTTGGCTTTTCAAACTTATTTATTAACTAAATGCGTATGATTAAGGATTCCTATTGAGTCTGAAACTAGTCGGGCGGTCCCGAGAATTCTCGTGAGGAAACCGTTACATCGTGTAAATAAATTTATTTTAAGATTTTTTAATAAATACGTAAATGGCCAGTTAATAAAATATGACTACTTCGTGCTTTACAGAAAGTTTCTTTCAATTAGCACCTTAAAATGTCTTTAAATCAGATTGCCGCCGCGCGCCGTACCGATTTTGTACGACTCAATTATAATTTCGCCATCGGTAAAGCGGTAAAGCGAGACCCTACTTACTACCTACTACGGTACCTAAGAGAGTCCGTCCGTTCGTCTGAGCTGTATCTTATGAACCGTGATGGGTAAACAGTTGAAATTTTCACAGATGACGTATTTCTGTTGCCGTTAAAGTAACAAAACAGAATAAAATAAATATCTAAGGGGCAAAAAATCACGTTAGTTGGATAGGAATACAACTAACTACACAATGGGAGCTAACAGACGGACCGCGTCACCGAGGCCGGCCCAGGAAGAGGTGGCGGGACGAGCTGGACGTGTACCGCGAGGGCTGGTTCGAGGTGGCACGGGATAAGGATGTATGGAGGGCCTTGGGCTCTTGTCCAGCAGTGGGACAGTATAGACTAAGGAATAAAATAGATAAAGATAATGCCCACATAGGTAAAACATCATAATCATTTGCAATCACGATACTATACATCTTTTATCATAGGTACTATAACTGGTTCCAATATTATTAGATTTGTTTAGTATTTCCTTGTATAGCCCGACAGGTACTACTTGATACTTTGTGGCACGTATATTTTATTAATTAATAAGCATTATCTCACGATGTCGCCTGCGTTTTTTTGTATTTTTTTTATTATGATACATCGTATTCCAGTACCTACGTACTTGTAAAAACTTTTTACTGAAATATTACTAGCTGATTTTCATACCCTTTTTACCCCTATACTTTCCGTTTTACCTAATCTATTCTATGCTCTAATCCAGGTTGTAATCTATCTTTGTGCCAAGTTTAATCCAAATCATTTAAATTGTTATAACGTGAAGATGTAAAAGATATCCATCCAAACGTTCACGTTTTTAATATTTATTGAAAATCAAACATTAAGAGCGATTTAGTTAATAAAACTCAAATAATGTTGATAATTGAAATAAGAAAATAAAATGTCTGTTTATTAGTTAAAAACATACTTGTATGAGGCAAGCTGAGGTATTTACGATACAGTACAAATATTGGTACGCTCTCCAGTTAAAAAGATGTAAGCCAATACTTGTTGAATGAATATTTGTGTTTGCGAAATACATTTTTATTAAAAGGAAAACTTTTATTTAACGAGCTCGGTAGCCTAGTATTTGAAATTTACAGTGAGTACCCATGCTATCTATCTTATAAATATAGGTTTCTTTAAATATAATTTTGTAAAATACTGATTTGTTTAGTAGGTACGTACCTAATTTATGAATTGTTACCTACTTTGTGGTGTATTTATGTGCTCCAATCGCTTAATTTATATACATGCAATAATCGAGTACTTGGGGAATTAAGTTATTAATCAAATAAATACTGAATGTTGCAATTTGTTCCATTCGCAAGCACCTTGCGCTGCGTCTTAGGATCAGTCACGTGACCCCTGACGCGATTTTAACATGTTTTACCCATCCCAAAAAGTGCACAGCGCCGCCAAAGAAGTTTTCACTTCAAACATGTAAAGTAGTGTATTATTATGCTTATTGATTGAAACAGTTTCATTGGGTGTAATAATTAACTCATGCTTAAGTTATCATTTTTATTTACGAATCGACTATGTATTGAGACTATATTTACTCCAACTAGTTTACAAGGAAGTATAGATAAAATAATCATAGTTATAGCTGTAAGTTAGGTTTTATTGCGACCTTGCTGCTAACGCGAACCGGCACATGCATACCATCCGTTGTACATTACTACATTATGTATATTCTTCTATACATCTAATATTATACAACAAAGTCCCCCACCGAGTCTGTCAGACTATCTGAGCGTGGTATACTCAAAAACTACCGAACGCATTTTCATATGGTTTTTACGAATGGATAGATTGATACAAGAAAGAATGGTTTTTGTATATTGTAGTCGTGCGAAGCCAGACTTGTACTGGTGAATATAGCTTGAACGTATTACGAAAATTCTGACCGTGTGTATTTCAGAGCGGAAATCATTGGAGGAATTGGATTGTTGGTGAGTTGGGTTTTCCAATATAATCTGACTGCAGGTCAAAGGTGCAGAAAAAGAAGGCGCCAATCTTTCATCATTTTATTTGTGCCTTTTAACTCTTTATAATTATTTTTTGTTTATAGAAAAAAATGAGAGTAATCTTATTCTAAATATATGCATTTAATTTTAGTGAGTCTAACTTATTTTACATAGCACACCATCTTTTTCCTGCCAATTACATTGTTTACATCATTTTGAATGAACGTAAAACAACAGAATAAAATCTAAAAAATATTTAATACTAAAATAAGTACAGTCGTAATAAAAACCTATATAACAGAGAAAACATATTTATTATTCATTTGTAAACACGATCGCTATCAACAATCAAAGCTAATCCGATATTTTAGCGCTGTGATTCATTCAGCGTACAATCGCTCACAGAAGTGTACCGTTCGATTTCAAAGCAATATTATTTTCTTGTGAACGTGAATGAGAGTATGGCGGGCCGCCAACATTCAATCAGAGCTAGTGAAGACAAATAAACATGGCGCCTATTACTGTCATCATGCGCCTAGTCTGAGAGATGGAGAATGGAA
Organism: Plusia festucae; assembly: GCA_950381575.1. Classification (NCBI taxonomy): domain Eukaryota; kingdom Metazoa; phylum Arthropoda; class Insecta; order Lepidoptera; family Noctuidae; genus Plusia; species Plusia festucae. Next base: position 4,581,398 of record OX494447.1, read on the forward strand.
AAAGCAGTATGCAGTTGAGGTAATACGGACTGAAACGAGTGAGAGGGGTAAGTTTTCTGCAGTTGACTGTTCCTGAAATTAAGATTGGTTTACATGACTGGCTATGCAACCTGCATCTTCTTTAACAGATTTTGGAGAATTTGGTTTTCCAGTTGCTTGTACCCTTGTACTGGGGAGCCTATCTTTGCAGGCCTCCGCAAGTTTACAGTCGTTTAAAAAATGGTATATCTAAGAAATACTAGATGACGGATGTTTGGGATTTCCAACGATTCTTAAGCGCATGCTTATGGTAACCGAGACTTAGGGCTATAAGGTGCTTACGACTGTTGCTTCACCATAAAGATCCTAATAGAGATTAAATGGGGCCCCACGACTATGTCAAGTCGCTGCCTTCATGTATTTTATCTTGTTAGTTAAAACTTTGATCAAAATTACAAAAGTATAGGATGTTAATTTATCATCGTATTTTAAACCGTTCGATTATCAGGTGCCAAGCTTATTTAAAAAAAACCAGTGAATGCTCTTTCAATCTTTTTTTAAATAAAGGAATGTTTCCTTTGAGATTAATTACTTAGCTACTTCCAGTATTTAGAGTAATTTCCACCCACCCCTAGCCAAGTGACATTCTATAAGCGTTATCGACGATAGGAATCGCTTAAATCACATTAAATGTATGAAAGTGACAAGTCTAAGTCACGTGACTTATCAAATGTCATTTCCATACTTTTAATGTCATTTAAGCGTTTTCTTGGCTAGGGAGGCTGAGCACGGTAACGAATCTCTCCGCATTTGTAAATGGATGAGACGTGTTACAAGCACATTGATTTGTTAGTCTTGCTAATGTAAGAATAAGAATAAGAATAAATTTATTACTTCCAATGTTTACAGTGATGTCTTAGTGCTCTAACTTAACTTTAATTAATACTATATTCTTGAAGACAATCTAATTTTGGCTGTGGTCCCCAAACTAAACTCTCGCTTGTATCTTGGAGACCTGAGTGATGGATGTTACTTAAATAATACTTCTTATTGGGTATAGTGAGATCAATCGAGCAACAAGTAGAAAACATTTAAATAAAATTGAAAGCCTAAATAAAAAATAAAATTAACAATGTTATGCAACAAATGTGACGTGATCTACTCGTGTTTACATTCACCTATGATTATGTCTGAAGTTTCCTGATTGATGTACGTCTGTCTCGCTAATTAGAGGCTAGATAAACAGATATATGGATTTTTCATCCGTTATGATAGGCAGTATTTCTGTAAACGGTGCCCCCGTTTTGAGGGCAATGTGGCTGATTATTTGAATTCTTCGCCCGCGAGTCAATTCAATTCTGAAATCCAAATCATAGGTAGGTACTTACAAGAACGAATTAACTAATACGTTCCTAGGAACTTAAATCACTTTCTGACTTTTTTTAAATGTTTTTGTATGGGTATTCTAGAATAAATTGTCGTTTTTTTTACTTAATAGACCTGTAAAACTGCGGAAAAAAGATGTTTTACAACACTACATGTTTATTGCCATGGAAACCACAGTATCAAAGCTATAACGAAGAATACATGTAGACTATATATAAGTAGTACCTTCTTTATATTCAGGACATCCTGTATGAGCCGACCACTCTGAAGTAAACACAAAATGTCTTTGTTTGAAGTGGGTTTACGACAATGATTGAATGGTTTCGGACCCTTTCCCGGGTAGCAAACCAACTATGACGTTTATAAACCTTATATTTAAGATAAACAAAAGCCTTTCAATGCTTTGCGCTTCACTTATCACAATTATATATTCAAATCTATTTGAATAATAAAAAATAATTCAAACACGACAGCAAAGAAAATTACTAGGAGATTTATATTCAAACCAGGTCGGCCATCACGGTACAGTTCAGAACGTACCTGAATGAGCCACATTTACATTTCAAATGGCTTGCAGGAAACGCTCCTGTGTTTATTCCCTACGTTCAAGAATACCAAACAATCGTGGCTTGATGGTTACTAAATTAATCCTTTGTATACTGGTCGACAAAATGTCAGGGGATGTGTGATTGGGGGCAATCAATCCCTTGTTTTAGATCCTGGGTCACGTGACAAAGGTAAGTACGTCACCCCAAACCCCGTTCAGGTATCAAAGGTTAAATTGATGAAATTTTCTCTTTCCGAGTTCTCAGATTTCTGTTACATTTCGGACAATATTTCATTAAGGTAGAAACTTCTTTTTCATCAGTTGCGTTGTTTAACTTGTAGTATTTTCCAAGTGTTTTCTGGCATGTTTCTAAAAATGTTTCCTCCACATTTCTTAGGATCGAAGGCTACCAGAATATAACTTTTTAATTAAATGACATGAATGAGAACCTAAGAAATGATCAGTGGGAAAGCAACCTGATGGAAGCGTGAAACTGAAATGACAGAAGACAATATTGTTAATGCGAAAATTTAACCATCTTTCCCCTAGCCTTTTCTCAAGCTAAGTTGGGGTCGGCTTCCTGTCTTACCAGATTTAGCTGAATACCGTATTTTACATGGAACGACTGCCATCTGACCTCCCCCATTTTTCCCCCATTTTACTGAGTAACACAGTTTTCTGTAAGTAAGACTGGTTGTCAGAATTGTAATGACTTAACGACTGTCAAAGATATGATAGATCACTGTATGATAGTCGGTAACAACAACTTTACGTGCTTTCTGAGGCACTGAGGGCCACGGACCAACCGCAGCGAGCTTGTCTAAACTTAATTACCAGTCAAACCGTGCGGATCACACTTAGCAACGACCTCCCCAACGAGAAAATTAGATTTTTTTAATTACTAAATAACAGGTTGACTGTTTGCACGTCTTGTTTTTGTCCCAATGATCTTTTCTATCGATATAACACTTCAATGACGTCAAAAATGTGTAATATAATAGCTTGTCGAGTGTTGACGGAACGTGACAACCTCTGCAAATGCTGTTTATTTTCCATTTTCATAACATCGCCGAAATAGTTTCAGTGTTTGGCAACTTCCACGTGCAAGTGTTTATTTTGCCAACTACTAAGTATTAATTAAACATTATTATAATACTTCTTTGTAGTACATAGTTCTAAAATGCCTGGAGAATGAAGTGGTTTACAAAAAAGTGGAAGTGTTATATTATCAAACGTGTGTCAAACATATTTGATAAACAGAATCTTCAAAGTTTTCAAAGGTACTTTTATGTCTCAGCAGGCAAGTTTTGAAAGAAGAAAGAAGAAAAAAAAACCATTTATTCGCGTCATATGCGACGCATAAAAATAAAAAAGGGATTAAAATAACAAGTGCGAAACGGTCATCGTTCAGCATATGCTGAGATTTGAGACCCCAGCGCTGGTTTTCAGCGATGGCTGAAACCGGCGTTGACGTGATGACGTAGACCGGTGTGGCTGTATCGATATATAACTAAACTAGCTTTTGCTCGCGACTTCGTCCGCGTGTAGTAATGACTTCCGACAGAATTTGGGTTTTTCACTTAGTTATCGCCTGTTCCATGGTCTATCGATTACATATGTGTAAACAAACATTGAAAAAATCAAATTGTCTCCCTTTACAATTATATTAGAAATATTTGTCTCTATGAAATCATGGTCTAAAAATGCTATGTTCACTTATACATATGCTATGCTCACTTGCTTCACTGGTGGAACCTATATACAAAGTTTTAAGTGAATCCATTGAGAAATAAACTTTTTCAATTTACCACCCTTTTCTCTCCTTTGGGGGGGAATTTCCAAAAATCCTCTCTTAGTGGTAGCCTACTCCTCCCAACAAACACACATGCCAAATTTCAGCTCTTTACGATCAGTTGTTTCGGCTGTGCGTTGTCTGTCATTTACCACCCTTTTCTCCCCTTTGGGGGGGAATTTCCAAAAATCCTCTCTTAGTGGTAGCCTACTCCTCCCAACAAACACACATGCCAAATTTCAGCTCTTTACGATGAGTGGTTTCGGCTGTGCGTTGTCTGTCATTTACCACCCTTTTCTCCCCTTTGGGGGGGAATTTCCAAATATCCTCTCTTAGTGGTAGCCTACTCCTCCCAACAAACACACATGCCAAATTTCAGCTCTTTACGATCAGTAGTTTCGGCTGTGCGTTGTCTGTCAGTCAGTCAGTCAGTCAGTCAGTAACGGAAGAGTTTTATATATATAGATGTACATAATAAAATAAATAAGATGAAGGAATGTGAAGAAGTTCTTAATATAAAAATAAAATTAATAAATTAATATAAACTTAATATACAAAATAATGTTTGCTTGTTATTCATAGATTACAAGGGGTCCTTGGATGGTAGGCGATCTGTAAACATACCGAGACCCCTCTGTTCCTCGAAAAGCACATTTAGCCGTTGGTCCCGACTGCCATACGGTGATATACAAATCGTAAATATAAAGTAAGCTAGATAGTGTCAAAATAAAATATGCCAATGCCTAGATTTAAATTGTTCTAGATTAGATATTTTCCTACCTCGCAAAATTATGGTTTTGGATATACTATAGCGGATGTTAAATAATTAATTCCACGTGAATTCAAAGATACATAAACGTTAACGGGTACACTCGCGTACATAAACGTCAACCAGAAAATTTATTATCCCACAAATATTATAAATTCGACGGTCCGATGTTTATGTGTTTAAAATTTGAATGTATGGGTTGTAACTAGCTTACAACGTACGTACTTTAAATGTACGTTGTATATATTAGGAATATGCTGTACCATTTGTATGCGTTGTATTGGAAGTTTAGTGTCTTCGTTTCTTTTTTATTCCTAAATAAAAAAGATACAGCCCAAAATTGGATATCTATCCAGGATTATTTTTTATGGAGTGCGTATATTCTACGACTTTTCCCAAGGAACATAGGTCGAAATCTTAAAATTGAAAATCAATTTTTCATACAAACATGTCAAGTGACCTGTCACTTTGTATGGATATTTCATTTTAAGATTTCGACCTATGTACTTTGCCTATGTAGGTACTTTGGGAAAAGTTGTTCAGTTTTATGCACCTAATTACCTCGTTGAATATACGCACTGCATAAAAAATAATCCTGTATATTCAGTTCAGGTAATTCTGTTTAGTTATTTAGGTGTATTTGCGTAACCCACAAATATACATAGTTTTACATTTATTAGTTAGAAAGGAAGGATTACAATAAACATTGTTTCACAGAATTCAAAAAAGATTTTACTTAAAATTACTATGTACTTCAAATTATTCAATTGTATTGAAACGAAAATTGGAACAATTCTTTGAAGTCTACCTTGTTACCTAAACAAATACACCTCTCTATATGTAAATTTCTCCTTAAATCCAGTATATTTGTATAAATGGAATAAATCTGTAACATGACACGCTACCTCCGCGGGGCTGAGTTTGTTTGCAGTTTTCTGCCATCGTAATGCAGTTGGCTGGCGATAAACTACAGGATGATAAGAATGTGAGAGAGTGACAAGAAGATTGAACTGTGACGGTAAATTAAGAAATTATTTTTTTCGTTTTTTTAGAATATTAATAAAAATATATTAACTATTTTTACTAGTTTTATTATTATCTTACTAGTTTTGTAAAGCATTCGAGTTTCATATGAAAAGATTTGTTAGTCCGTTTTCCCACAATATTTGGGATTGAAAAGATAACTCCAATGTTATACACCAAATAAATAAAGCCTACAATTGATGCTACCAATTTATCTTACAAAACATAAATCTAAATCCAGAAACTTACGGCATTCATGACATCAATAAACGTAATTACCTACTAAATAAATAAAGTTTTCAGCAACTGTACCACATAGCATTAAACTTTGTTTCAAAAACAAATTACCTCGATACAAAGTTCTACAGCCTGTATATAACATACAAGATATTCCTCAGTCAGCCAGCTCAACTCGCCCGGAAAATACAATTTTTGAAGCTGGCAACATTTCATATTTACTCAGTGCCTCGTAAGTGAATGTAGCAACACTGTAGAGTTTGCTTTAAAACGAGGCGCTTCGAATTTCAAGTTGGGTTACAAACTTTTTGGTTTCAAGTAAAAAACTTTTTGGACTTTTTTGGAGTGCTGTACTTTGGAGTTAGTGGACTAAGAGATGAGGTGCCAGTATATTCTATGCGCACTATGTGCCACTAACTTTTTTAACCGTCTTCAAAACGGTTAACAATTCTATTGCATGTGTTTTAAAGAAATAATGAAATGATTTTTTTTACGTTCAGTTCCTAGGACTGTCATACTTAAATAATAAATAGTCCTCAAACACTGATTAGGTATCCACAATCAGAGATTGAGGTCTCATTGTCATCACATCAAAGAAATTATATAGGTAAACTTGGCTGATGGAGAACGGATTCTTTTAGAGTAGATGACAGATGGTACGACTGTGGTGGTATGGATTTAATATTACTCGTACCGTACGAGTAGATACTATCAAAACCTCTAAGGCTCACAGGTCAGTAATATCAATCATAAATATTTTAACTGTTAAAAACGACTGACGAATGACGACCTCCGTGGTCGAGTGGCGTACACTCCGATTTTCAAGGTGTCGCTAGCTCTGAGGTCCCGGGTTCGATCCCCGGACGGGTCAATGTAGAAAAAATACTTTTCTACATTGTCTCGGGTCTGGGTGTTCGTGATACCTTCGTTGTCAAGTACAAGTACAAGTTTAGCTACTTACATTGGATTCGGAGTAATGTATGTGATGTTTTCCACATTTATTATAGCATCCTATTCAGGGACCTTATTCACAAAGTCCAAGCGGTGAATGGGTTGTTACGTGTAGGCATAAGAGAGGCTTTATTATTTCGGCTTACTATATTTTTAAGTAAGAAATCTGTTAATTGGCCTAAAACGTATATCGTGACGCTCAGAACACGAAAACGATTGGGCGACCCGGGATTCCTGAACTATGATCTGTGTTATCCCACGTTATGTTTTGTTTGGACTTACAGAATAACCCCCCAGATAACGTCACTGGTATCAATCCACATTAGAGAACAATTAGCACGGCAGTTGTAATATCAATGTGACGTGACGACGTTTGCGTCGACAAATGAATGTCATTTGTTGACAACACGCGGTAGGGTTGACAGTAAAATTACTGTCAAAATAAATAAAGAATTTCATTATGGGCAAATACTGTAAACCAGGGCTTTAATATTCAGCCTCACTTTATTATATATAAACAATAATTATCTGTCTATATATAAACAATATTAATCTGCCTTGAATAAATTGAGAATTTAATCAACTTAATTAAAAACTATATTTCATTAAATGCCAATATTGTTTTATCTATTATAGTCTACATTTATTGTTTGACTCTATTACTATAATATTTTTAAGTTAAATCATGTTCCCTGGGTGTAATTTTTCAAAAGTACCTATAACACATCCACGATTGTCATGAAACCTTCAAATTATAAGTAGGATTAATGAATCATATTCAAAACAAAATTAATCCTCATAATAAAAATATTTAAAGGAAAGAAATACGATACGAGCCTGAATAAGCACTTTTCTTATAATACTGAATTTGTAAGTGCGAAAATAATCTGGCGCTTTATGAAAAATTCCACCTCGTAAAGGCTGGATATTTTCTAGAATATTAAAAATTAGAAGCTCTGATCTAGTCTCTGACAGCGAATTAACTAATCTTATCAACTTTGCCTATTCAATACTTTAAATACGACTGGAGTTCGATGTTAGATAATCATGGAATACAATAAAACAATTTCTGATTTATTTCGTTAAAGAAAAAAATTAAAATAAAATAATGTAAAAAGAGCCATGTAGGTACCCATCTTATTTTCAATGATAATCTAAGTAGAATAAGATCAATTTATTGCCAATACGAGGTACAAACACTTGGTATAATAAAACAAGTAATTTAATACCACATCCAGTATTAGTAAGTTGTCCCTTACATATCTAAAGAAATCGATCTCTTTAATATTCACAAGACATAGGGTCGAAATAAATGCAGCTCCATAAAAATCGATAAAGCGCAAGTCAAGCATAAACATCAATAAGGAAAACGCAGCCCTGGCCGTGGGGTGTACCGTGGTCCGTGACATTTGGCACCCTTCCATCAACAAGTCGACGCAACAGATCTATTTCGGTTAGACATTCCTCTATCACGTATATTTATTGCCGTTATCACTTGCATTATATATTTTTATTATACCGATTTTGAAAAAGGGGCTTTATTATGGACAATATAATTATATTTTGATTTGTTTTACTGAAAAATGATTTATAGATATCTAAAGGATTTTCCCATATTTAAATATTCTGAAAAAAATATGTTTCGTCATATTATTATAAACTGCTTCTTTATGGGGCGTAAGTAAATCGTATATGCTCATAACTCATACTCATTATGAAGACTTGTCATAAAATCTAAAGACTGTATAGTATTAATTTAGGATTATAAATTTATTCTGCAGAAGGAAATGTTTAGAATTTCCTTTGATTGATTTTGTCACGTAGTTCTGGGAATACCTCGTATTCAGACCGTCATTTTGGAAATTTCTGAGTGCGATTGCAGACGTATTGTTTTATTTTGATTGAAGTGAAATGCCTGCATTAGAAGTTTCTATTTGTGGCTTAAGATTAAGACAATGATAGATGTTTTGTTAATTATTAACTTGAATATAAAAATATTTAAGTCCGGGCACTTAAATATTTTCTTTAAATGTAGAAAAACATTATAATCTACAAAAAAAATTTTTAATTCTGATTTTTAAGGGTATAAACGTTATATTTTTTATTTTTATATTTAAGGGTATAAGATTATTGTTGTTCTTCAAATAAGGAAACAGATTATAATCAATTGGTCTAAAATAACGATAAAACTTTAATCGATTTATAGTAAGGAAACTGACCAGAAGAAAGCCTCAAATAACTGGCTAAAACATTTTTAACTAAGACATAATAAATTGTTTCTTATAAACATAAATCACCAACCCGCAATGAGCAAGAGTGGTGATTCATCCTTCATTGTTCCTTCTCTATATGGGAAAAGGATTGGGCCTACCAGTTTTTTTAATTTTTCTTTTTTCTTTTTTTTTTCTTTTTTAAACGCCGCCCGCACTAAGGAATTTATTCTTTGTGTCGCGGGGGTTTCACAAACATTCAAATCACATGCACAAAGAACACCCAGACTTGGAACAAGCATTTGTGGATCACACAAATACTTGTCCCATGCGGGGATCGAACCCGCAGCACGTCGCGCACAGTGGTAATTGGCGTGGTGACCTATACCACTCGGCCATACGTGCAGTCAGAGTGGGACATTTGTAGGCTGAAATTATTATTATTAAACATTTTTTTCACTTTAAGTACTTACGTAAATATCATGACCATAAACCCAACATAAAATAAACGTCAAAATATTTTGGTTAACGGTAGTGTCACCGACTCTAACCACAAACACGACACTTGCGTCTCGCTTACAGTGGTCAACACTTGTGGTTATGTTGCCTTTACAGTTAGGATTAAGGTCTTAACTATCATCAAACCTCACACTTCAAAGCAACACTAAGACAAAAGATAACAAATGGAATAAAGAAACACAATATTTCAAAAATTCTTTCACCCATTAGAAAGTTTCATTCACCCTGAGTACCATAGGCTAATTTTTATACTAAAAAAATTTGGTACCGCGGGCAGAGTCGCGGGGAACAGCTAGTATAATATAAAGTTCCACAGAGTCTACTCCATCCTATCATTTTATTAGATCGTATCTTAGTTAATAAATAAATGCAAACATATTTTAAACATGTCGTTTGTTTGGACAAACGACCTCCCAAACGCCTTGTTTTCCCACAATCAATGTTATCACTATCCAAACACAAAGTATTTAAACATGCCTGTCTGCATATCTGTCCTAATCTCAAGAACTACTGAACTGATTCGGTTGTAGCTTTTGTATAACAATAAAATATGTACTGGTTTTTATTAATGCGAATGTATTTTTTTATTTTAAATGTACGTATTTATTTATTTATATATTATTTACACACGAATTTAATAATCCCATCTAAGCTTCTCCTTGCTAGATGTTTTACTTAACTACTACGCACTCAATTGTACCAATTGTAATTATTAGGAGTCGGTGCAACGTTTTGTTCTTCCATTCATCCTCCCTCCGTAAGTACCCAACTTTATATAAGCATTTAAAATAGCACAAGGTCGAAAGAGGAAATCTCAGGAAAGGCACATTAAAGAATACTTGATTTTCTAATTCGTGACAACCAGATACGAGTAAATTTGTACATTCAGTGCAATCGGCTCACCCATGACTTTCCTAGATATAATCTAACACAGTCACTCAAAGTAACTACTTAGAACATTTATAACCAAGTCATAGGTATGAATTTCTCATTCATCTCATTCGCTACACGTAATCTAATCTAAAATCTAAGGACCACTAGTGTAGATTCATTCACTGACCGTAAAAACATGTCTTGCCAGTCGACTGGCAATTAGTTGGCAGGTTCGAGTCGTCGAGTGCCAGTTGCGGTTGAGCGGAAAATTTCGACGTTAATATTTGAAAGTTAATTTGCCAGACTCGTCACGAACTGCCGGAACTGGTGACCGCTGTTTGGCATCACTATGAGTTTTCATAGGATTGTCATACAGCGTGTTGTGGTTTCGGTTTTTTACTATATTGTAGAGTAGTACTAGTAGAGTAGCACAGCATATGGTTTTGTTAAATAAAGAACGGGTACGAACATTGTCTGGTTTGTAATTTTAAACAATAACTTTTTGCAAAAATACAAGCGGACTCGCCCCGGCTTCGCACGGGTATTATTCACAACATTTTTCTCCTATCCATGGACGAGAACCATAAGTAAATGCGTTAGGTATGTACTTTTAAAGTTTTTCGCATTCAGACAAACAGATGGACGGGGCGGGGCACTCTGTTTTCTAATATGTAAAGATAACATGCTCCCGTTTTTTTTGGGGATAGATAGGAAAATACTCTATTGTAACCAGCCAGTAATTGTATCTCATCCAACCAAAGACAATATAGAGGAAAAACTAACGTTATTCTCAATTTACAAGCATAAACGTCTCTTCTACAACTACCACTCCAATTAAATGAAGGTTGGAAAATGTTTATCAGCTGCAAGTACCTAACTATCTCAATCCTTTACGAAACAATTCTGATCCTTGCGATCCCCGTCCACTCCCGGATACCACAGTTTGTAGCCACGACTCTATACAGGTTTTAATCACAATATTTGTCATCACAAAAATGGGATTCCCGATAGAAAATTATAGGTAATAAACAGAATTTATTGAAACAATGCATACCATGAATATATTACTTTTTTTTGTCACTTACATGAGTTATATTTGGACATTATCAGTACTATGAGATATCGATAAACTATTGCCTAGATCCATAAATATCAAGTGTTTGTTTTACTATAGTTGACCAGGAAGTGTAGTAAAAAGAATGACGTCATAGCTCTTAACAGATGGGTCATAGCATGACGGGCCTTTTGGTCGAGTGGAAAGTGACCCTGACTGCTAAGACGGAGGTCGTGGGTTCGATTCCCACCTAGAACAAATAATTGTGTGATGAGCACGATCATTTGTTCTGTGTTTGGGTGTAATTTATCTATAATATTTATGTATTTATAACTATATAAGTATATTTTACAGTTGTCTGGTAGCCATAGTACAGGCTCTGCCTAGTTTGGGATCAGATGGCCGCTTGTGAGTTGTCCCAAGATATTAATATGAGCAATACTGCTTCAGTCCTTAGAAATGAACAACTTTTCATCAATTCTTTTTCACCAAAAAAACATAGCTTTATCATACAATATACAGAAAGCAAGCTGGTCGCAATATAATTGGATTAATTAATAGGACAGAGTCAATTCTGAAGACTAAAGAGACGAACTAATGGATATAAGGAACTAATTATAAGATCTTGTTCTTCTTATGCATATTTTTTTTTTAATGTTTTATAAAAAATATAGCTCAACCTTTACCGTTTTATGGTGTACCGACAGCCGAACGTGAAGCCTTAGTGATAAAAAGGGAGATAACGACGTGTTAATGAGTTTTTCGGCAGGTATTTCTGGATAATAATGCGGGGATTAGAACTGTGAAAATAGCTATAGATAATGAAACACGAAAATTTGACGACCTCCGTGGTCAAGTGGCACATAGGTTTTCAAGGTGTCGCTAGCTCTGAGGTCTCGGGTTAATGTAGAAAAAATACTTTTCAACATTGTCTTAGGTCTGGGTGTTTGTGGTTTCTTCGTTTTCTCTGATTCCTTAACACAAGTGCTTTAGCTACTTACTTTGGATTCGGAACATTGTATGTGATGTGGTCAACATTTTTATTTAATCATCATAGAAAAAAGAGATCACCTAAATGAAATAAAATTCCATACATTGAGTTATAAAGATATCATAGCGTTAGCAATTCGTGATATAATTTTGTTACCTAGTCGAAATATCAGTTATGGACTTTAAATTGTATTTTAAGATGTCATTTTCTTCATCAACTTTTGTTGCTGATTGGACATCAATCAAAAAGAAGACCTGTGCATGCTAACACTGAAGAAATGAGGTATAACTAATTGTTTTAGTTGCATAGTCAGATTAAGATAAAAAAGCTGAAAATCTTCTCACCGGTACAGGGAAAAGCTTACTCCGGGGATTATAAGGAAGGGCGGAGGAAGTCCATAAAGTTGAACCAAGGTTTATTTTTTAATATTTGCTTTTAAAAATGTTTAGGCTCATCTACACGTGGGAGTACATCAACCACCTCTCTTCATGTTTGACTACATACTTATTTTTTATTTCCGAAAAATAACACTTTGTACGTTTATCAATAAATTTATTACGAACGGTAGCTACTGAACGAGAATACATGTAAAATATAGCCTACGATGTTATCTAAGTATTTGGGTAAACATGTATTATTGATTTTTGCCCATAATGCGCCGAGTTATAGCGCTGATAAAGGTAAATGTAGGTGAAATTGAATACTACGAACGATTTTGTATATTGTGTAAACAAGAAAACATCGGATACAACAAGGAAACAATAGATTTTTGGACACAAGGATGTAGGTTCAAATACATTATTGGCACTGGCCTTTTATAGGTTTGAATTAAAAAATTGGCTAATGTAGACACACTAGCCAAGTATTTGAGATCTACCTCTTTAAAGTTACATGTATCTACTTTGAGAAATTTTTCAATGATATTATTGACAAAATAATAACAATCCGTGAAAAAAAGTATGCTGCGAAAAGTAGGATTCCCAAACTTAGATCTGAAAGCGCCAATGTGCGAGTTGAAAAAAAAAAAACTTCTCGAAGTTCTACTCCACAAAGTAAGCTCAACTAATTCTTCGTCAGTTTATTCAAGTCTAGTTCTGGTTTGAATTAGTTAGGACTAACGAAGCGTTAAATTATACTTCTAAACTAAATGTTTGACTTCTTTGTGCCTTGCCAAGTTCAGCAAGCTTGACAGCTTTTAACTGTGAAAAAGATGCTATGTAACTGCAGGTGTCTATCTTGATCCTTGAACTGTGTGAAATTCTTACCGAAAATAGTAAATGATTGTACAATGATTGAGATCTGCACTATCTACACTAAAGAGAAAAGATTTGTATGTTTGTGACGAATACACTTAAAAACTACTGCCCCCCTAGCCAAGTGACATTTCTACAAGCGTTAACGATGATAGAAATCGCTTAAATGACATTAAATGTATGAAAGTGACAAGTCTAAGTCACGTGACTTATCGAAAGCAAATGTCATTTCCATACATTTTATGTCATTTAAGCGATTTCTATTATCGTTAACGCTTGTAGAAATGTCACTTGGCTAGGGGGGCTGAACCGACTGAAATTCTTTCACCATTAGAATGCTACATTGTCCTCCATGATCAGCCGTCATAGCCATACTTTTTATTACAAAAATAAAGAATCGCGGAATGTGCGTGAAAAATTTTGATAATCCGAAAATTATTGTTACTGGTATTAACATTATAAGGGTACTTATATTTAGAATTAGATAATTAAATTTAGGTTCTATCATCAAAGATTATTCTTTACACTAAAACTTGGTTTTTTATATTTTTTAACGTTAAAACTTAAAAACCCTGTTATTTATTTAACAGTAGGTACTGCTACATTTTTTTTTTGTAAAATACGCGACATACGAGATTTTAAGCTGTCGAGGTAAATAATAGCCCCAAGCCATATCCATGGGATTAAATGCACTGGTTCGGGAACTGAAAAACTCAGTGTAAGCTACATATTCCCGGAAAATGTTGGTTTGCAGTAAAAAACGAAGCGAGCTTTTACAGTTTTTTTTAATTGGCTTTTAGTTTTATTAAAAATGTAATATTGTTTTATATTTTCCAGTTAAAACATGAATAATATAATCGTTCAATTTGTTAAAAGGGAAGAGGGTTTTTAAAATAATGAAAAGATTAGGAAAGTAAGGAAGTAATTGCCAGATGTCTGTTAAGTTTATCTTCAAAAACAAACAACAGGATACAACATTGTAGGTAGGTACATAGTAAATATATTTATTGCGAAAAACTGCAGAAGCACTTGACTATAGTTCAAAATTAAAAAAAAAATCAAATGATTCTTACGTCTCCACGCTCAAACGGCTGGAATTAAAATAATAAAATTTGGCTGACCCTGGATTAATAGGTATGTACATAGACTTTTTTATTCCGGAAAAGTTAGCTAATATGCTAAATTAAAATAATCAATATCTTAAAATAAGGCCTTTAAGGTTCTTTTGAAACGTAAAGTTTACTAGTTGTGCGGTTCCAAAATAATATTTCTATGGAGAGGAACCGGCAAGAAACTCCATCAAAGTCCATCCAAACAAGCAACACCGCGAAGTGCAGCTAATAAAAAATAAATCTACCACATACAAATATAGGTACTGATTAACTACTAAAAGGTACATACGAATATATAAACAGTTCATCAAAGGAATTTTCAGTCGGTCACACAACACCTACAAATACGAAACAAGTTGCTAACAGCCCGTCAAGAATTTAATTAAGTCTCATAATTCGCTCGTAATTCCGCAAAATGTGCTGTTATTAGTAATTTTAATCATGGCGGATGTAATATACCTATTTGATGTCTAAATAGTTTAAAATACCAGCCGTTAACATCATGTTTCGAGGTGAAAGAGGTATTTATAGTTTCAATGGTATAGAATTCTTAACATACCTTAGGTAGTTGCTTGAAGTATTTACAGGTTTTAAGTAATATATAATTTTTACACAACTAACCGTAAGTGGAATTAAGATTTATCGATATTTTTTAAAAGTATTGTAGGTATGAAAGATGCCATGGCGTTTTGGCATAGAATGGAACCTCCCTCTCTCTACTAGTGGGTGTCGTAAGAGGGCGACTAAGGGATACAGAAACAAGGAGTATGGGCAGCAGCCGTCTCCTAAAGAACTGAAAGTAGACTGCGGTCACCAACCTGCTTGCCCAGCGTCGTGATTCGGACAAACTCCTTAACGATGGCGCACCACAACACACGACCCCAAATTGAGGACTAGGTGTTGTGGCACAACATGGGAGAGGCCTAGGTCCAGCAGTGGACCACGATAGGCTGAGTTTATTGATGAAAGATGATATGAGAAAGAAAGGAGAAAATACCGCGACGACGAGTTATTCCTAGAGATGAATGGAAGGAAAATTTTATACGCATTGTGCCGACCCCAAATGAATGGGATAAAGGCAGGGAGATGATGATAATGATTTTTAAAACTACTAAAACACGGTCTAGCAATTAATCTAAAGGCAAACATTATTTCTTTTTTTTTATATTTCTGCTAATGTTATATTAATATTACTGCTCTGCAGCTGTTGTACAATTGTTTTTTAACTTTGTATGTTTTTGGTTTTGTATCAATTCAGAGTCAGAGTCCCAATTAAGAGATCTTATTTCTGAGTAGCTACATATAGGGATGGAAAGATCCATAGGATGTGATGAAATGTTTCAGCCAAGAGGTGTTACGAATCAAAACCTGCTAGGGCTGATGACGTCTTTATAGGGCGACTAGATGTCGCATAGGTCGCCCTATAAAGACGTCATAAGTAGAAGGAGAAATTTAAACTTCCAGGCAGTGACCTCGGTAGCTTAGTTGGTAAAGCGACTGGCGTGTCAAGCCAGTGGTCGCAGGTTCGAGTCCTGCCCCTGAGGTTTAAGTTTTTCCTTCTACAATTTGTATTTAACCAGTATTTTATTAAGTGCTACAAAATTAACTATTAACTAATACGAAGACCTACCGCAAACGACCACAATACAACCACACTTCTTTCCAATAAAAAATATTATAAATCAACCATTTTAACACGATTTATTGTTAAGGAAGTTATATTGTTATTAAGTTACGTAGTTTTTATTTATGCTAATGACAAAATCACTCGGTAATCACTTCGTTGCTATACACAGGTAATTAAACTAAACGATTTTATAATTATACTCTGTCGTAAAACGTAAAAGACGTTACAATTGCAAATTAATATTATATTTTACTAATATTAGCGGCGGTAGCCTAATGGTTAGAGTGTCTGACTGGCGATCATGCGGTTGCAGGTTCGAATCCCATCCATAACTACCGACGTACTGACGAACCCGCTCGTAACACAAGCATTTAGCTTGTCACAAGGGGTTAACAAAAATACTAGTAATTAGCGACCCACATTACCAATCAGATTATGAAAAGTTTTTTTTTCATTTAATATAATTAATTTATAAATTAAACATTTAATTACTTTACATTTCTTACCAATGATATAAATGCGAACGCTTGGATAAGTAGATGTTTTCTAATCAATTACGTCCGAATGGTTGCTCGGATTTTATTAGGATAAAATTTTGCTCAGATTTACTGTAGGTACTGTCTGGAATAGAGCATTGGCCAATTATCTATATCTATATACATCTATATACATATAATAAAACAGTAAAAAAACTGTGTCTGTACATTGAATATATTAAAAAAATAATAATTGAGGTGGGTTTACAAACAGTAATAGAGTACGAATCCAAAAAAAAAATTCTGTCTGTTTGTCTGTTTGTCTGTATGTCTGTTTGTCTGTTTGTCTGTATGTCTGTTTGTCTGTTTGTTTGTACACGCTAATCTTCGGAACTACTGGACGGATTTGAATGATTTTTTTTTTGTTGTATAGGTATTAAGTAAGTGTAAGTGATTGTAATCTTTTGAGAAATAAATGTCTAAAACCGTAAACCGTAAGTCTGGGCAACATATAGGCTATAATTTATCTTGGAAATTTGAACACCTGATGCAGAACCGCAACAGACCAGCTAAACTATAAGAGATACAAAAATGGTACCATAGCAAAAATTGTTCCACGTGATGAGCATTTTCTGCTGAGAGAATAAATTTGAAGATCTGGAACACCTGATGTGGAACTCCAAGAGCCCGGGTACACCATAACACATATAGGAATGACGTCTCAGCAGAGTTGTTCAGCCTGATGAGCACTCTCTGTTGACATATAAAAATTGAAGATCTGGAACACCTGTTGTGGAACTCCAAGAGCCCGGCTACACCATAACACATATAGGAATGACGTCTCAGCAGAGTTGTTCAGCCTGATGAGCACTCTCTGTTGACGTATAAAAATTGAAGATCTGGAACACCTGTTGTGGAACTCCAAGAGCCCGGCTACACCATAACACATATAGAAATGACGTCTCAGCAGAGTTGTTCAGCCTGATGAGCACTCTCTGTTGACGTATAAAAATTGAAGATCTGGAACACCTGTTGTGGAACTCCAAGAGCCCGGGTACACCATAACACATATAGAAATGACGTCTCAGCAGAGTTGTTCAGCCTGATGAGCACTCTCTGTTGACGTATAAAAATTGAAGATCTGGAACACCTGTTGTGGAACTCCAAGAGCCCGGCTACACCATAACACATATAGAAATGACGTCTCAGCAGAGTTGTTCAGCCTGATGAGCACTCTCTGTTGACGTATAAAAATTGAAGATCTGGAACACCTGTTGTGGAACTCCAAGAGCCCGGCTACACCATAACACATATAGAAATGACGTCTCAGCAGAGTTGTTCAGCCTGATGAGCACTCTCTGTTGACGTATAAAAATTGAAGATCTGGAACACCTGTTGTCGAACTCCAAGAGCCCGGCTACACCATAACACATATAGGAATGACGTCTTAGCAAAAGTGGTTCGGTCTGATGGGCATTTCCTGTTGACTTATAAAAATAGAAGATTTGAAACATCTGACTTGGAAATCAAAGCTATCACTAATTTCACTGTATAATTATAAAATAACATAACCTTTCGAACTGATTTTGGATGACGATGGTATATCATTTATAATTCGACTCTACTGGCCAAAACTCCCAATTTTTTTTTTTTTATCGAATATATAAGTATGCCTTTGGGCTTATGGTATCTTCACAATAAAACTATAACCATGATGAAAGAGTTCAAATCTTTCCCAATGTTCCAAAGGAGCTAAATAGGCTAAATAATAAAAAGGATTGAGGATCATAAGATCCCAAGAATCTACCGAAGAGCGTCAAGAGAGACTTGATGCTGTTCGAGAAGATCAGGCTGCAACTCGCTCCGTGGAAACCTCTTCGGATCGCGAAGCACGCCTGCATTCTCATCGTATTTACGTATCTACATCCAGGTCTCTAGAGACCAGTGAAAATATGATGCGCGACTGACCGCTGATCGTGAGCAAAAGTTCTGATGGGCATTTCCTGCTATCTTACAAAAATGAAAGACCTGGAGGTTCTCGAATCGTCTCGCGCATCACGTTGTTTTCCCGTCCCCGGGTTCTGAGAATTTGACATCAGACGTTTCAGATCTTTTATTTTGACGACCCTGTTGTCGCTGGCATAAGCAACAGGATCCGCGTACGAAGTTGCGGGCAGAAGCTAGTATTTTAATATGGCGAAAGGAACAATAATAGCGCGATTTTCTAGTTTGTAAATAATATATTTCTTAATATTTGTATTGTTAGTTGTTACTCACACCATTTCAGAACTCATTGTACATCGTTATGTAAAAAAAAATGACAAGTAAATATATAGACAAAACACCTTGAAGTTTAAAATATTGACGTGTTTAACTATTATTTACCTACTATTTGTAGTATTTTACAGTGGGCCACAAAAAAGGCAAGTTTTTTATTAATCCTCTTTATGTTTTTAGACAAGGTCATTCAGTGTTTTGGGTATTTTCATAGTTTCATTTTTCGTGAAAAATTACGGACATAAACTTACCTGTGTCATCCTTGTCTATATCCATAGTTTTAAGATCCATTAGGTATACAACAAAAACTCTCACAGACACATAGTTATACTAAATTACAGAATACGTAACATCACAGTCCTTCATAGTAACCTTCTTATTATGAATAGAAAAGTATTCACTATTTAATAAAACACATTTTGCTCGAATTTTGAACTAGTAACATCACAATTTGTAGCACTAGTGACGTCCACATATAGTTTGTCGATGTAATTGTCAGTTGTTAAATAAATAAATCGTATACGGACATGGAAGCGCGGTAGTTAGAACAGCGTCAAACGCGTTGAATATCACTGACTCGGCACCACGTTATCGTACGATGTAACACGATACATTGCTGTAAACAAAACGCCAGCCCGCGAAGACGCCTGCGCATTACGTTATTTTTTATTACATATTACAATTTTGGAACACAACGAGTTTATTAAATATAGATCAATATTCCACGCCAACGTTCGCAGCCTCATACTACACTCAACGTTACCTTATCACCCATTCACTTCTAGGTCACTTGCTGTGACTTGGCAAGTAAAATTGCTAATTAAACCATTATATAAAGTCATTCTAACTGAAATCGCACGTTTGTCACATCGTCACGTTTCCACGTGGTTTGCGTAACGTTATTTAACACTGTCAGTGTGAGATTTGTACACAAATATTTAGTTACGACGGTGTTTAATATTGTATTTTTTTATCTAATTAATAAAGCAGCGACGGTGCACGTTACCGGAGGTCGACTGATAAACGCGGGCTCAGACCGCGAGCTCGCGCAAACGCCGACTACGAGATATTCCATGTGATAATACTCATTTTTAATATTGCAGCATCGTGTTAGACGCCAGTTAGCGAGGAGATAAAAACATTGGCATATTTACGCGGTTCACGTAGACTAAGGTCGACTCGATTGACTCAAGCATCGATTATTATCAATTAGCGTTATCAAGCGATTATCGTAATCACAACCCTAAGATTAACTGTTTGTTCTATTGTTTGTAGCAATTAAAAAATACGTTGATTAAGTGACGCTAGAGTGGAATTTCTAGATAAAATGTTTGGTCACATGATATGTCTATTGATCGACAGTTAATTAGTAATTAGATAATTATAATGAAGATTTGAAAATGAAATCTTTCATATTCATTAATAAACTGTATGACATAATATTATGTTATTGTTTATTTTATTATTTTCTGCTATACTTTTCACTGAATTGCAAGTTCAAAATTTCAAGTTTTATTTCAAGATTAATTGAAAAGGTGTCAAGGAGTCCGTCCCCCATGAAAGTAAATTATAAAGTGAAATTTGGGATATTGCTCCTCTCAATTTTTTTTAAGAATATACTCGTACTTAGGTTCTCACACTAAATTCAATATCAAAAAGATAAATAGATAATCAAGTGACGTAGGAATAGTAAATAGGCAGATAGGGAAAGATCCCAATCAGAAATGTAAAACATGTTTAGTAAATTAGGGCACGGCCCCACTTTTCATCACGTATTTGTACACTGTTATGACAATATACAGGATTATTTTTTACGGAGTGCGTAAATTCAACGAGGTAATCACGAGCATAAAACTGAACAACTTTTCCTAAGAAATATAGGTCGAAATCTTAAAATTGAAAATCAATTTTTCATACAAACATAATTCACGTGACCTGTCACTTTGTATGAATATTTCATTTTAAATTTTAAGATTTCGACCAATGCTCCTTGGGGAAAGCTGTTCAGTTTTATGCATCTGATTACCTCGTAGAAAATACGCACTCCATAAAAAATAATCCTGGATATACTAGCCAAGACGTTCGCACATTGCAGTATTCTTGTTAACCCTTCGTGCTAAGGTAATTTTTTGTGTTACGAGTGGTTTCACGTTCATAGTGCAATGGGTGGGTTTCGAATTGGCAACCACATGATCGCAAGTCCGACGCCCTCGCCTTTAATAGGATACCGCACTATAATTAATACTAGCTTTTGCTCGCGGCTCCGCCCGCGTGGGCGTCGTTTATCATGACAAATTATAGCCTATAGCCTTCCTTAATAAGTGGGCAATCTAACAGTGAAAGAATTTTTCAAATCGGACCTGTAGCTTCTGAGATTAGCGCGTTCAAACAAACATACAAACAAACAAACTCTTCAGCTTTATAATATTATATTAAGTATAGATTTCGTTACTAATAGCATAAAATTTCGCAGGAAGCCGACGAAATATGTGTATACTGAAAAGTTAAAAAAACAACGATTAACAAGTTTAGTGCGTATGTATTTATAACAATGTTTCCTTTT
This sequence comes from Plusia festucae, assembly GCA_950381575.1. Taxonomy (NCBI): domain Eukaryota; kingdom Metazoa; phylum Arthropoda; class Insecta; order Lepidoptera; family Noctuidae; genus Plusia; species Plusia festucae. Next base: position 4,603,037 of record OX494447.1, read on the forward strand.
AATTTAAAACCTAAAACAATGAGACAATATTTTTCCTACTTTGTTATTGTTATAATGTACGCATTGGTATTATTAATATTGTAGAATTTACCTACTAATATTGTCATTATTCCTAGACTTTAAACACGACTATGGAGATATAGGTCCTAACCTATATATCACCATAGTCAGGTAACTTTATTCGAGGAATTGTTTTGGGACAGTTCTTTTAAACAGAAACTATCAAACGTCAATTTTATTCGTCAAATAAAGTTATCTGACGATGGTGAAATAGGCCCTTTAATATACTTTTCAAATCGTATGCGATTGGGAACTGTTTCTCCTTAACACAGGTTATTCTGTAGCCTATCAAGGAAAACAGTACTCCTTCCACTTTATTGTAGATTATTTGTCTTTGGTAAACGTTTGCAGCAAAGTACTTACTGCATGTGGAGTCTACAATCTCATTTCCTTATATAAACTTTATTAATTGTCTAATGTTTCCTTCTTCCCTGTCGCATGGAACCCTAAACAGTAAGTGCCTATAAAGAAAGAGAGTTCAAGCCTTCCAAAATGAAATAATTTAATTGTTGTTTTATACTTTTCACCTGTTCTGACATGATCTGCTGGCCCTTGAACGTGAGTTCTCGACTAGATCATAGTGCTGGATGAGGATCTGTTAAGAACGAAAGAGTTCTAGCCTTTCACAATGATTTCAAGCAAAGAAATAATGTTGGCGACTACTTGCTCAAAAAGGGGGGTCACTGTGGCACAAAAACAAGAAGATTACTCAACTACCTAACCTTTTCCTAAGTTATTTGGGGTTGGCTCCCAGTCTTACTAGATTCAGATGAAAACCGCGTTTTATTTATAATAATAACAATATCTTGAGACAACTCACACACGGCCCAAACTTAGCAGAGCATGTACTATGGCAACCAAACAACTGATAAACATATGTACTTATCTAAATAAATGCATATTATAGATAAATTACACACAAACACAAAACAAATGATCGTGTTCTCAGTGACCCAGGACAAATCTTTGTGTAATCACAAAGATTTGTCCTGGGTGGGAATCGAAACAACCTCCGGCTTAGCAGTCAGGGTCGCTAACCACTAGACCAACAGACCCGTCAAACTTGGAGCGACTACCTATCTAACACAACCCAATTTATACGGTAATACCACTTATTTACTGTTATAAATACTAAAATACGAAACTATTAAATACCTATAAACTTCACAATCGCTCTTTGACAGTGACTTATTTATAATGGTCTCGTGTCGGATTTTCTTATCGACATGAGTCAATCTCGAAAATAGCATCAACAGTAAAGCTTTTTCACACGGTAAGTATATTAATATAGCAACTGCAAAACGAACAGTAATTTTGATAACAGAAGATGCGTGACGGACTGTAAGTATATAATAATAATATAATATGACTCTACTCTTCTAAAGTTATTTTGTAGAACTTCAATGTTCTTGCTTGCTGCTGTGACAGGAATATTTTTATGGTATTTTTACATCATTTTATATTCCTACAAGCTGCGCCCCGCCGTGACACCTTCTGCTTATCAGACAGCTTAAATTTTCAGGATAACAAGTAGCCTACTTGTAAATCCCGAGTGTCAGCTATCTCCATACCAAATTTTATCATAATTGCTCCAGCCGTTGGAGCGTGAAGGGGTAACCAACATACACACACACTCACAAAGATCTTTAAAATATAAGTGGAATAATTACTCTCTGCTGCCTTAATATAAGTCAACGTATTGTAAATAAGACTGTAGGTTTGCGCTTATCGCAACTAAATAAACCGCAGGAACACCGCCAACGATGTGGAAGGACCTTTATTGTGTTTGTTGGCGCCACCTTAAGCCGATTAGCAGTAAGCGCCAGGCTAAAGATAAATATTATGTAGCCTTAAGGCTAAACGTCTAAACGTCACATCAGCATACGAGATTCAGTCAACATAATAGTTTCTAAATAATAGTTTATCTTCTGGTTCTAGTTAACTAAAACTGTATTTATACCCTGTGAAGAACTTCAAAGCAATTCGCATTGCAAAGATATTTTGCTAACATCATTTGTTTTTATTCATGTGTTCGCAGTACGATACTGAATAATAGTCTAAGAGATCGGACAGGGGTTTTGTTACATAGCATAAACACAGCAGTATATAAGATTTTCGATTAGCTGGCTTCGATTTTGCTGTTATAGGTGGACCAAGAACCAGTACCGGCAGCATGCAGATGCGATGAGCTCCATTCACCGCCTCCCCGCCGACGACGCCAACACCTGTACGGTCGGCAGGGGAGACGCCGGCCACCAGGGCTCCCACTCCCGGTGGTGATATGCGGCGCATGAAGTGGTCTGGTAGTATTCATGAGAATGTCATGCGACTTGCATGGAACTTGTCTATGCTCTCACTAAGCTAAAGGTATAGATTCAAAATTGGTTCCTGACCAGTCACCTAAATAGGTTTGATTCATCTATTTTAGAAATATATGAAGTTTTTATAAGTATAATAAATAATGCTTGTTTATACGCATCAAAATGTTCCACATTATGCTTAAGTAAAATGTTTATACTTAAGACTTAGATCTGGAATGCACTCCGGGAAGATTCTTATTTAGAAGTTTTCGTTAAAGTGCTTTGCATTTTACTAAGATGCTTACATTATAAGATGCCTGCTTTTTACTTGTGTTTTTGTAAGAAGAAGATTTCTAAGGTATAGTATTAACTACCTAATTTACATTTTGTCATGGTTAATAATTTATTAGTTATGAGTACAAAGTTACAAACTAAAAAACCCTTTGAAACAGTTGGTCATTTATTTTATTTTTCCTGTCTGGATGATATCGTTAAAATACTGTAACTCTCATGGTTTATGATAAAGAATATCCTAATAATATTGTATTTTAAAAGATACTTTATTTCCGTAGTTATTTTTAATTGTTAGTTTTAATTGTTTCAGTTATTTTATGAATACAATTTATTAGTCAAAGAAGTTAAATTACAAGTTTTCACAAAAAACATAGTAACATGATATAAAGTAAACAAATTTAACTTTATCCAAAAAAATATGTAACTTTTGCCTAACGTTTAAGTACATTTTATTTACTACCTACTACCTAAAAATTTTTTTTTTTTCGTACATGTGTCCGTTCTCGCGTCATACAACAATGGGTGGTTAAATTTACCCTAATTGCTCCGTCCAAAATGACTGCCAATTTCCATACAGATCTGAATATTATGGAAAATATGATACGGCCTAGCAAAATATACAATATTGATATTTCGCCTGTTCTCATAACTTTTCTCTTACAACAAAAATATACATTTACTGACTGATCCGGAAAACATATTTTTTTTTACTTATTTTAACTTGTTCTCATATAACTTTTCTCTTACAACAAAAATATACTGACTGATCCAGAAAACATATTTTTTTACTTTTTTTTACTTTTTCTGGAGAGGCCTACCGCAACCTAAGGGTATAAAAAATTGCCTGCAACCTATCGTCACACCCACGGAACAGGAAAAAAGAGGTCAACTATCCTACCAAATATAAACAAAAAATTGGTCAAGTCATTTCGGAGGAGTTCTATAATAAAAACACGAGATTAATATTAAAAAAAAAAATATATATACAAAAAGAACCCTCAATACTTGCCTAGAGTCCATAAAACCATGCTTTGATGAAGTGGTAAGGTGATTTTTGGACTCATGGATATAGGGGAATAAAACTGTTTACAACAATACCTAGTCGACCTTGTGCACGATTTTGTACATACAAAATGTATGTAAATAAAAACCGTATCAAAAAGTAAGAGTCCAAGAAAAGAAATAAAGACATTCATACCCTTCAGACGTGGTGTTACCAGCAATAAAGAAAACGAGCAGAGGTGTGAAATGCAACATTTAATTAAATATTTGCATTTTCATCTGTACACCTCCCGTGCGTCACGGATAGATCTACAAAGATTAGATAGCCTACATAGATAACAGAGTGAAATAAAACAACGTATTAAAATATGAGATTACAACAGATCACTTCAGAACGTCCAGTTTCTATTTAGAGTATAATGTTCTGCCTTGATTTTCCCAAGCTATGTTGGGGTCGGCTACCAATCTTACCGGATTTAGCTGAATACCGTATTTTACATGGAGCGACCTGACGACCTATCTGACCTCCACAACCTATTGCTGCGGATAATATTAATAAAAATAATATATTAATAAAAATGCGATAATATTAATAAAAATAATATACTGGCTTAAAAATGTATCACGGCTTTATCAGAATGATAGTATCTGGTAAGAAAACTTACCTCAATTTACAACTTTGATTATGGTTTTTGTTTATTTTAAATACTATCAAACAAACATTTGACGAATTCCTTTTCCTGTATTTTCTTGATCAAGCTAGAAATCCTCTAGAACTTTCTCCGTCCCGGGGAAGATAGGGATTTCGAACTTTTAGCACTTCAAAACACTTTCTTTAACCACGGAACAAACGGGACGTATTTGTAGTGTTCAGAAATAACCAGTGCTGTTTCTATAGTTTGGTAAATTCTTATGTAATTCAAAAACTCGTGCGTGTTCAGCACCCCTGCTGCCAGGAGTGGTGAATTTGCGCGGCTTATGGCTCAACTGACTAGAGCGCCATCATTGGCTAGTAACGTGTCCGAACGACCGTGACCGTGACCCATCGGAATGTCACAGACAAATTTGCCAGGTCATATCATACCTTACCATACTCTAAATAAAACAAGATCCGTTCCATCATCATAATATTAAGAGAAGGTTTGTAAAACGTATTCTATTTTTAAACCACACTTGTTTTTATTCATCGTAATTATTTCGAAAACCATGTACCACCTGGCACAGTTTTCGACAATTCGAAAGGTTGTCGAGAACTTCGAACCTGCTTAAGTTATTTCAAACTGTATTTTAGTAAATTTAAGGTTGGTTTTAGATATTTTCTCCGTGATCCATCGAGTCTTATCAGCCATTATCGTTATCAGAATGACGCACGACAGCAGCGGCCACTAATTTTCATGTACTTGTTTATTGTAGGCCTATTTTGGATTAGTGCATATTGTCATCGATACTGCTATAAATTTTGACTAGTGATGATGTCAGTTTCCACGAACTGGATCTTTTTGGAAGCCGGCTATTAAGGCTTTTTGAGCATGCCCGATTTGCATTACATGAAGAGTTTTAGTAGGGCTTTGTATTTACTACGGAATTTCTTTTGGCATTTTTATAGTTGTTAAAAATGTTTTTAATTTTTTAATCGACTTCCAAAATGGAAGAGGTTCTATGTAATATTATAGTTTTCTGAGATTAACGCTCTAAACAGTTTAAGTCAATAGATCAAAAATATGTTCCGTCTCTGAAATCTCATACTTCCATCAAAACAGTCATGCACAAACCTACGCTGCTTAAAATGTCTGAAATACTATACAAACAAAATTCTAAATTCTAAATATAAATAACTAATTCTAACGTATACTGCACCGTGTCCATCACGCCATCCTCTTATGAGGCTAATCAGTAACGTCACACAGTTAATAGCCCGAGAACTGCGTCAACACTATATTTTATTAGACTACAGAAACATTTTGTTCGCTTTCCATTAGGTCCAATACACATTTGCGCGTCATGTTTTTCTAAATAATATTCTTCTGTAATTTATGTACGTAGGTAGTAACTTTAAGGAAAGAGAATTCTAAGGCAGTGACGTCGCTTGACGCGCTGATGACACAGATTACATAATAGTTACTACGTAACCGATGGCTTGAACAGCGGTGCACTGTTAAACGATATTAGTACCGCTGTACCGCGCGGTCTTCGGCAGTGCCAACGAAAAGCGCGCGATTACTGAACGACGCTGCCGAAGGTACAATAAAACCAGCCTTATTCTGACTTAAGCGCTTGTTGCCTTCACTAAAGTTACAGTTGATTTTTTCTTGTAATATTTGTACCGAAAAATATACAGCTGAAAACAATCGTTTAAGTAGCATTCCCGCCACTTACTCGTCGCGAAATAATAATCTATGTCATTCTAACAACTTCCTTTTGATATCCAGTTTCAACGATTTAGTGGTCTTGGAGATAAACCCGTAAATGCAGATAGGTTGTAAAAATTTATAACTATTATGTCATCATGTCATATTGTATCGTAATTTATACCTCTACTTGCCGTTACCGTGCAAATGTGATGTACTCCTTATTCCATCCGTACATCAAATACAGTGGTTCTAAACATGTAATGTTTACTCATACAGTTGCTAGGCTTATTAACGACTGAAGCTAAATTTATTGCCTGCTGATCGTAAATGCCTTTGAAATTGAAGAATAGATGTTAATGTTAAATGTTGTTTTAGTTCGGTCATCAGTCGATCTTAATAGGTAATTTGTTTTTGTAGCTCACATAGTAACTAATGTGTTTGATTGTAAGTAGGTAAAATGATCGTTACAGAACCCTTCGAAAAAATACGATCGACCGCACGTAATAAGTAGTAACAATAGCAATTAGCAAGATTCAATAGACGAATCAGACGAAACTTTTGTTCATTGAAATACCTATTGGTTTTTTATTTCAAATTAATTACAATATTCTCTCAACAAAATAAGAATATAATTTAATATTAAATCCAATAGAAAATAAAATTAGATTCATAAACCACATTTCAATATTCTTTAAACGAAAGAATAATATAATTTGTTATTTAATATTAAGCCCAATAGAAAATAAAATAAAAATATTAAACCACATTTATTTGAATACGAATTATATTTATTAATTTATATGCTGATCGTTATGTAATGCTAAGTAATTGTTTAAATTGTTGACCTTACAGTAAAAACGTAGTGTTTTTATTAAGGAATTATCACTTTTAAATTTCTTTTTTATAATTTAATTCGTTTTTTGATTATCTTCTAAAACACACAAAAGTTATCACGTATTTTTTCGAAGAAAACATTGATTAGAAATTTCACATGACGTCACGTTTTGTTATCATGTTTTGCGAAAGCGTGACGTCATCACCACAATGTTGCACTTTGATTCGCTTTATGTACTTCGTTGTTTCCGAATTAGAATAGTTGAGCAAAAAGAAAATCCAATAAAAATAATATTCAATTATTTTTTTAACTTCCGGCGTAGATATAAATTCTTATGTCAAACTAGCTGTTGCCCGCGGCTTCGCTCGCGCGTAAAGTAAAGAGGTAGATGTATTCTGTGATTTTCACAGTAAGGAGAATGTATAAAATTTTTCATCTAATATTATGGCGTTAAAATAATAATAAAAGTAAAGTAAGTAGCAAAAGTATTTGTGTTATAGAATCGGAGACAAAAAAGGTACCATAAACACCCAGACTCAAGACAATGTATAAAAGTGATTTTCTACATGGACCCGTCCGGGGATCGAACTTGGAACCTTAGAGCTGGCGTGACCTTAAACCGGAATGAACGCCACTCGACCACGGGAGTCGTCATTATAGATATGTCTTAGATGGTCATTATCTTATCTATTTATCTTTTCATCTTCAACTTCACACCAACCAACACCAACTATTTCAGCCCTTATTTCACCCCCTTAGAGGGTAGATTTCTAAAATCTCGGAAATACATCTTATTTATTTCTGACTAATAACCCTTGTATGAAATTGAATGTGTCTTTGAAAACGACACAATTCATATGCCTACAAACTTCCAACCCCTTTTTCACCCTCTTAGGGGAATGATTTTTAAATTCGCTGAAATCGTCTTTATTAATTTCTATCCAGAAACCCGTATACGAAATTTCATGTGTCTATCATTGAAAATACCTAACTTCCCATAAAACCTTTCAACCCCTATTTCACCCCCTTAAGGGATAGATTTCCAAAAGAAAAGCCTATAGCCTTCCTCAATAAGTGAGCTATCTAACAGTGAAAGAATTTTTCAAATCGGACCAGTACTTCCTGAGATTAGCACGTTCAAACAAACAAACTCTTCAGCTTTATAATATATATAGTATGGATAAATAATTATAGTATCTTAGCCGTGTGCAGCGCCCCTTAGTGAACTCCACTGCGGGTGACGTAACCTACGACAAACTTATTATTTGCGGTTGGTACAGTATTCGGGTCTAGGGATCGAACCGCAAAATTAAGTTTGTTTTTTATTGTATATACTTTTCCGGGATAAAAACTACCCAGTGTGGTGCCCAGGATATTAAAGAACAATTATATTAAGTTTCATCGAAATCGAACCGGTAGTTTTTGCGTGATACCTGAACAAACAGACAGACAGACAGACAGACAGACAGACAAAAATTTTTTTAATCACATTTTTGGGTTCGGTGTCGGTCTAGTAACACACCCCACCATTTATTTTTTTGATATTTTCAATGTACAGAATTTTCACTTCTACAGATTTATTATAAGTATAGATATGTCTAAGTACTTTAGTAATTAAGAATTAATATAATTATGTTGCTGTGCCCACACCGGGTTTATATTTGTTAACACCAAATTTACACATGATCGCAATAAAAGCTTTGAGTTTGAGTTATTTTTGACACTTTCGATATAATTTCTCAATCATTTTCTTTTCTGTCTTTCATTGTTTCTAGTTGCCGTTTAGGTATGTAAAATTGAGTTTTTATATACTAAAATATTCTAAGAGAAGGCGATCATTTTACTTGGAAACACGTTATAATAAAACGCTGCAGATTAATGGACACCGAGTGTTGAATAACGAAGGTAATCGTCTCACAGCTCGAAGAAAAATAACTCTGCACAAGAATTATATTAAAACAGAATATTTCTTATTTATTTTAAATCAGGTGTTATGATTGATGCTTGTTCACTCTCGCCTGTTCTGTGACCCAAATTCAAACCTTATTTGCAAGGATTTGGCCACGAATTTATAATAAAATTTTGTTGTAAATTCCAGTTTTTTTTTCATTTAGGGTCCACTCACAGTGGACTAGTACTAGTATAAAAATAAATAATAGATTAAAATGATTAATTTACTGATTTCGAGCTGACAGCCGTGGTGGCCTAGCGGTTCAACGACCGGATTCGTATGTACATGATTGCGGGTTCAAACCCAGGCAAGTATCAATGTGACTTTCTCAAATTTATATTATTATGTACTTTATTAACTATTCTAAGACACCATTGACAAACGATGAAGGAAAACATCGTGAGGAAACCTGGATTCCAAAAATTGGAATCTGAAAGCGCCAATCCACAATGAGCTATTCTCTCTATGGGAAGAGGCCTGTGCCCAGCAGTGGGACGTAGGTATTATTGAGCTGACATTAACAAAATTAGAGTTACTAACACGGGGTTAAATTTTCAATATTGTTTGACATATTGACAGTTAAACGGGTTAACAACTATCTCTGAGTTATGATGTTCGTACAAGAGAGCCTACTCGCCATATACTGAAACGTCAATCAATTTGAAGCCGCCGTCAAGTCTCATGCTGTCTCTGTCACTATAAGGTGACAAGCAACGACAGATAGACATTTAAGAACGTGTTAAAGTTAAGTAGCGTTTCAGTATTCAGGGTAAGTCAAGTACATACTTCTTGAGTACGATATAATTAGCTATTTCAAAGGAAATTATATACTTACATGTTAATTAAATATTAAAGCATGGTTTTGACAGTAGCGAGGAGGAGTACAATAGAGAGAATTCCTAGTAATCTGCAGAAACGAACAGTTCGTGTGAAGATAGTTAAGGCTTAGAATTATTGTTACACAAGTTAAGATTTATAAGATAGCTAGCGGTCCCACCCGGCTTCGCCCGGGTAGCAGAGTAATAAATGCTTACAATTTTACGCTAAAACCTTCATCTTGAATCACTCTACCTATTCCTGAAAACTGCATTAAAATCCGTCGCGTAGTTTAAAAGATCCAACCTACAGACAGAGGGATTATGAAATTGATGAGTATTAAGTCTGTTTTTAATTATATTATGAATATTATTAATTTGTATCGTATTTTAGTTCGTTGTTTTGGGATTATTTTAAAGCAGTAAAGACTTACTTATAGTACTCGCCAATCTTTATGGCCGCTCTGCATGGTATACGCATACTACTACATACTCTCATACACACTACTCATACACTCGCACTAACGCCCGGGAGGCGAAGACGCTTGCGGGTTTAAGACAGCGCGCGCGGGCGTGTCCTGCCTCCCCGCCCAGCTACGTCCCCCGATGATACCTGATTTCTGCGCAGCGTAATTCTGCTAGGTTCAGAGCGGCCATAAAGTTTGGCGAGAACTGTACTTAAGTTTGAAAAAAAGAGATGAAATAAGCTGTTTTGTAAGTACGAAGATATCATATAGATGTGTTTGAACGCAACTTTTTTAAATGCTCTTTATTCTGCCTAGCCTTTCCTCAAGCTTTCGGCTGGCAGTTTTACCAGATTCAGCTGAATACCGTCTTTTACTTGGAGCGAACCATCCGTTAGTAAACAAACGTCATTTACTGACAGTCACTTGGGTAACGATCTGCTAAAGGAACGGTCTTAGATGACGCCTCGTTGACATTTTTCTGTTCGAAAGCCACCAGTCCTCATAACTTTGTCTGAATATTTTGACTGGCCTGTTGGTCTAGTAGTTAGTGACACTGACTGCTAAGCCGGAGGTCGTGGGTTCGATTCCCACCCAGGACAAATGTTTGTGTGATGAACACGATTATTAGTTCTGTGTCTGGGTGTAATTTATCTATAATATGATTAATATGTATTTAGAAATATATAAGTATGTTTATCTGGTCACCGTAGTAAAGGCTCTGCCTAGTATGGGATCAGATGGACGTGTGTGAGATGTCCAATTTAAATAAAAAATATACCTGGTCAAGAAAAAATAGTGACAAAATACCTTTAACTTCAAATCAAAGCTAAATAACTGATGTATTTAATAAATCAATCAGCATGAAATATGATTAGCGCCTAATTACGAAAAATTAATTAACAGCCCAAACATTTGATATCGAGTGTGTGGCTTTACTGTTAAATTACGAATATGGTAATTGCGAAACGAGGCTAATAAAGGTAGCTACAACAATGAACCATTGTGTATACATTATTGCTAACTAATATCGCAGTGGGTTAATGGGCCGCAGTTTTTGTTTATTTCGTTGTGTTGAAACTATAAAGAAACTGCTTTATTTCAGTCTTAATGGTACCTACATTTGTTTCTCTAATTATCCTGTTTTCATAATCTAAACGTGGGATTCAAAGTCTTAAGCTTTGTTACCTAAAAATAAAACAGTAAACAAATTATAAACGCAAAAATCTCTGGGGTTTGACCGAAACATGGTCAGGATAACATTAGTTGTATTTTTCGACTAGATTCTATAAGTTAGTCGTTATTACGTTGACGTTGTTAAATTACGTAGGTACCTACCTTTTTTCCCGGGGTGAAAAGCTTGTAACTTCGACCCACGCCGAGGGCATGGCGTGGGGGATATATCGGACTAAAAACATCCCGGTTCCTACCTTGCTTTAGCCAGAGGCGCTGGATGGGGAACAATAGTGCATTTCCTGCGCAGCTCTGGCAGGTATATTGAGGTATGAACTAACAAAAAAGATTGAAGATTATTGTAATACTAGCTTCTGCCCGCGACTTTGTCTGCGTGGACTTCAGAATTGGGTCATCCATCGGGAACTACTGAAGGAATCGGGATAAAAATCATTTCCATGTTAAAGGCTACATGCAAGCCAAATTTCCTCCAAATCCGTTTAGCCGTTTTTGCGAGATTGAGTAACAAAAATCGAAATATCCACACTTTCACATTTATAATATTAGTAGGGTAAGTTGCAACAGGAAAAACTTCAGCGATGATTGTACATCTAATAAACTCTTAAAACTGTCTACAACACAATTTTGTAGTACAGTATCATTCTTGGACTTAGTTTAAAAAGGATTAACATGCATGTACGCGCCTTGAAACTTTGAACTTAAAGTTCAAGCACTTTAAGTTGAAACTCGTCAAACTTCGGTATAACTTGAAAGCGTGTATCTTCCCTTATTACAAGTTACGTCTACTTGCTTAACTTATTCCTGTGTATTAATATAGCAGTAAGCTTACTTTTGTCTGACTGTTCCAGAGTTTTAATGAGTTTAGCATTGTAATAATTAAAACTCTTTTATAAGAAGACATTAACACACGTTAGCTTAGCTTCATATCCTTCACATAAAATCCTTTAAGAAAACCTATCTATAATAATAAATAATTCCGTAATAATTATTTAAAAATTCAACGGCTTACTCACGCGCATTCTCGGGGTCGCCCGACTAGGTTCAGACTCAATAGGAGTCCTTAATCATGAGTTAACGCGGCGGCAGCAGTGTCACGAGTCGAATAAAAAAATCAACAAAGAAGTTCCAGTCTTTAACAAATAATTGCGTTAGGTACGAACAAAAAGCTATTCTAGTTTTTTTTTGTATGTCTAATAGTGTCCGTATCATTTTATCTATAAATATACGATCTATCAAAAGCTTTTTTTATAAGGTTAATAGCAATGTGGCATCACTAGTAGAATAGAATAGAATATTAATTGTACACTATTAGAGTTATTGCATTAAAATATACATAGCAACAAAAGGGTACAATGGCGGTATTCTTGTTAGCCCCTCGTGCTAAGCTAAGATACCTGTGTTACGAGTGGGTTATAACGTCGGTTGTGTTAAGGGTGGGATTCGAACCCGCAACCACATGATCGCAAGTCCAACGCCCTAGCCATTAGGCTACCGCCGCATAAAATGTTAACGAAGCAAATTAAATGAGTAGTCAAACTCTATATGAAAACATCCTTTTCTGTAATCCATTTTGGTTCATTACGGTCATTTCCTTTAGAAGTTTGAGTTAAACAAGAGCCGTCTAACTAATTAATGAGGATCGTCTCTGATTAGCGCCTGCTGCCGTCTGCTAGCAATTATGAGTGCCAGCGAATCGTGAGCACATCGGTGTAATTACATATAGTTAGTACATAGTGCATAGCATAAGCACTTGTATTTTGAATCAGAGACAACGAAGGTCACAGACCCGAGAAAATGTAGAAAAGCTTTTTTCTACATCGACCCGTCCGGGTATCGAACCCGGGATCAGAGCTGGCGACACCTTGAAAACCGATGAGTAGGTACGTCACCCAAACATGGCGTCATAAATTGAATTTTAATACTTTAGTAATGAAAATATCGATTTTAATATAATAATATGGTCTTTAAATTTCCTACTGTTTGCCACAAGTGTCTTCTCATATTAAGAAGGAACGAGCATTGATCGCCACTCTTGTTCATTGCGGGTCGGCGATTACAGATTTCGTTTTATATCGAATAATTTACGAGTATTTATTTCTAAATTTAGTCTGAGGTTTTTACATAAAACGCAATATAATATTTCTGCCCTAGTAATGCACTTTTCAACTAACATTGGAATCTTAAAAGCCTGATTAAGTTCAGCGGTTTTCATTGTATTTTCCTTCAACTTCAACATATGATGACCTATACGCTTTTTTCAAAAGTGTTTTATGTACTTTTAGTAAGCAAAGCATGTAATATGTTAATAACACCTTCCCTGTCCCGTCAGAAGACACAATAGTTAAACAATGGAAATGTTCATATGTGACTCAGGGACAGTGAAAGGGTTAAAATAAGTATGGTTTTTGGATTTCTATCATAATTCCTAGATAAGTAAAGTGAGATGTATTTACCTATTTAATTGGTGTAGGTACCTATTGGAAATAAATGAATAAAACGATTAAAGTTGGTATCTTCCACATAATTTTCATGCATTGAGGACTAAACATAATAAGTACTGAGTCGAATCGTCAAATTCTTCACAACCGAAGGAATCCGAATGCGCGCAAAGTTTTTGTCTCTGATTATGTAAGAGCAATACGTTTTTTTAAGATTTAAGCTTCAGTGAACTTGGAAACTGGGAGCTAGTATGAATTGAGCCTAAACAGTGTTTCATTTTTCATTTGTTTAACCTAAAATAATTCGAATTAAAATGCAAGATTAAATTAATTATTACAAAATTGGTACACACTTCAATTTATTTTGACATGTAAAGAAGTTGACGTTTCAAATTGATTATTAATAAGGAAATTATATTGTTATGGATAATTACTACATTTATTAATTACAGGTAGACTATTTAAAGGTTACCGTTATTTTCTGAGGTTTGATTATTCTTTGTTAGTTTAATTCAGGACGATGAGAAAATGGATTTATGTGAGTTTTAATACTTTTGTTTTCTTAATTTTTAATAAAATACGTGAACATTTAAATAAGTTTTACATCACAGCTAGTTGATTAGAATATAAATAAAATAATAGTGATATTAAAGTAAAGCTTAACGATATTATTTCGTGACATGACATAATTAAAGTTATTAATAAATTTGTGTTGATTTTAGAAACAGTTGAGTTTTGTACATTTATTTTATATTAATAAAGAAAATTCAATTAAGAATTAAAAAATACTAAATTAAAAACTTACGGTGTAAATGTAAATACAAAAAAAAAATTGCTTTAAATTTAATTTTTATTAGTTTTATTTGTTTCTGGGTTTTCTGGTTTTAAGTAAGGAAAGAAAGAAGTAACTTACCATAGTAATTATTCTTGCTTCACTTTAATAAATAGATGTCAGTTTAATTTTAAGACATCATAGTGATGTAAATATTATACAATTTGTCCACAGTTCCTTTTGTTCTGCATTATAGAAATAGCAAGTTCAATACCATACAGAGTCACGGATGACTTCTTGAATGCTTATGGAAACCAAAAGGATGTTTATTCCAGAGGTTCTGATAACTTTGAAAAATACCAAGAAGATTGTCCGTACTCAAATCTTACTAAATGTTACCGGTGGTGGAGGAATCAGCGAACTGAATGGCTGCGGAGTCCTGATGACCAGAAACCAGAGGAAGACGATAGAGAGAAAATGTTGTTTCGACCTCCTTTTATAAAGGGAAAAGGAAGGAATCGTTGATCGAGATTTCAATAAATTACATTAGTAAGTTTAGAAAAATAGTTTTCTTTCGTCAGAGTGTTATAGCAGAATATTATGGAAATTTGAAGGTGATACTCACAGGTTTTCCGGGCGTCGAAGGGCGTAAGGCAGCGCGCGGGACGAAGCAACAGACCGGATACCTTGATCACACGAACCGAGCAAATGGGCGAGACATTGCCCTCAGCCGAGTACTCGGTACGTATGAACATAGCGGAAAGAGGTTTATACGTACCGAGTTTATACGTACTGAGTCGAGAGCACTGTCTCGTCCGTTTGCTCGGTTCGTGTGATCAAGGCAGGAGCGTCATTCTCCCTGCCAGAGCTGCGTTGGGAATACGCAAACGATCCCGCGGCTCTGGCTAAGGCAATGATGGGACTGGGGTGTTTTTAGTCGTTTAAAATCCGACTTATCCCCATGCCGTGCACTCGGCGTGGGGAAGTCATAAGCTTTCACCCCCCCAAAAAAAAAGGAGCGTCATTCCTTCTTTCGGGCGCCGTCATTGAGTGGTAAAGTACTCCGCCACCCGCACAGACCACGAACGAATTTTCCAGGCTAAAGAGAGTTTTTTATTCTACTATCTCTTCAGTATGGCTTTGTTCTGCGTAACTTCTTTAAAAGAACTTTTTAACATGCTACAAGGAAAATTTCTGGTCCAGAATCTAGGATGTCATAACTTTATTATCCAGAAACGTCTCGCTTAGAAAACGTAAACCAGTTACAAAATTATATTAAATTATAGGATAAATACTTTCAGTAGGTTGGTAAGTCTTAACGCCAGCTTTACTTACCAGAAATTCTCTTAATATGGAGCTGAGTCGCGAAATTGTTTCCCATTTGGGAGACATAGCTGTCTTTCTTGCTGGAGAGCTGGATGCTGAAGCCGTCGGACTCTAACGAGGCTCTTGGGGCTTTAGCAGCCTGGACCGCCTTGTTACACACCGGGGTGGGGGCTACCTTGGCCAGGGCAGCCTCCTGGGAACCCGTGCTGTCTCGGCGACGGCTTTTGTGGTCAAGCAACATGCTTGGGGTGCACCCCATGGTGGCACTACACGTACACTTTGGCACTAACACTCACACTGAACTGGGATACCATTGTTTGATCTGAAACAAAGAGATGGACATTGAACTAGTTGGTTCTAAACATAAAAATAATAGGTTCTACATACAAACTGCATAATAAAAAAACTGCTTATTGCAATTGGCCTTCAAGAGTTCAGAACGGCCCAAAATATATTTATATACTTTATTACGTCGTAAGCAAACAATCAGTTCGACCGCAGAACGACCAGTCACCAAAAATATCAGTAAAACAATTTGCAAGGGATTCTAAAGGCCAACCCACACTTACCACCGACCAACACACAATGTGGTCGGGCGTATATTTTGTATTGAAAATGAATAGGAGACCATTCAGACGTACCACATTTTGCAGTCGTCATCGACCGCTTGTAGCCACTGCTTGACAACATTTTGACGCTGTAATGTGATGTGGTTGTGGTACGTAAGGGTTGAGCCTTCCAAGAAACTATTATTCCGTTGAAAGAATACAAAAGTTTCCCTAAGCCATAGGAAGTTATTCGTATCAGTTAGCTGTTGTCGCAATAATTCCGAGCAAAGCTGCCTACAGCTACTTACTAGAAGCAAGTTTTTTAATTATAACTTTAATGGTCTTATGTTTGTGCCCTCTGTTCTGCGGTACATTATTTAGTAAGAGTTTGTTGGAAGCGAGGAACTTGTATTGTATTGGTGTCGTGATATACTTTTTTAGTTGTTCGTCAATAAGCTTTTCTGTTTGTTTGTTTTCAAATCCATGGAAGTTATTTGATAATTAGCGATAACTTAACTGTAATTATTAGATTTTATCCGCGGCTCCGGTTGCGTATATTTGTTATCACAACAAAAAGCAACCTATGTCCTTTCTTGGGAATGCTTAATAAATACCAAGGTTTATCAAAACGGGTTCAGCAGTTTTGCCATGAAAGCGTAACAAACCCCTAGAATTAATATAACATAGAATTATATGTAGTATTCTGTAGCCACCTATAGCACCTAAGTGTGTACAATATAACCTACAACCTATTCTTAAGCCTATAATACACAAAAAAAAACCTGAAATCGGTGAAGCAGTTTCAGAGGAGTTCGAAAACAAACACTGTGACACGAGATTGTTCTAAGTAATATGTAGTACTAGTAAGTATATGTGATGAGATGTAGGTACCTATGTCAATTAATCAAGTCAGCCTATTGCGGTCCACTGCTGGACATAGGCCTCTCTTAATTTGCGCAACAACACCCGGTCCTCCATCTTCCGCATCCAGTCCGACCCAGATACCTTTTTCAAGGTTCCGCGATTCTGAATAAAATCTTTGAAGGACCGTTTTTATTTCACAAAGGGCTTATTTTATGTCCCGAGAATACTTGGTAATTCAATCTCTTGAACTTCCGAACGTGTTCAGAACATCAAACTCAGAAGAAATTTTGTTATTGTTTTGTACATTGAGTTTGCAAATCCCAGACAAACAAGCTCGCAATTATAAGTATGGAAATTTAATTTTAAAGCTATACCTTTATGGAAAGCTGGTAGTGACGTCACCAAGTCTATGTTCAGTCAACTACAGAAGGATATGCCTGTGTTGCAAGGAATTAAGCAATTAAAAATATTCGTATAGATGCGATACTGTTCAACCTTAAGGGTAAGTACGTATAGAATTGAGCATTCACTTGTTAAGAGTATTCTAGTGATATATTTGCCATTATTATTATTAATTTAAACGGGATTGTTCAGGCGAGCGTTCTAGCGAGCGTTCTAGCTAACATTGTAGCTGTTACTGTGTTCAATCGACAGTAAATTTGTTTTGAGATTTTTCCCGAGCCGAGCTAGTTTGTTATCATTTTGTTACCACTTCGTGAACCACATTTCTGAGAATTTACTACAACGATCTCGAACGATTGTGTAAATGTTCGTAGCTATTGGCTCCGTTCGTTGTTCGACAGATTTTATAATAGCGAATGCTCGATGTTCCATTTACACAAGTAAATGCTCAAGTCTATCAGCACCTTAAATCACAAACTTATAATGAAACAAAACATTTGACAAAGAATTTGCTAAAAGAAAATGTAAATCTTTTTACATGATAGAAGTTACAATTTTATTTCTCAGGATAAGTTATATTGCCTTGAAATTGTTGAAACTGACCGCTCCAAGAAGTAGAAACCTGGCCTTAGGCGCACGAATTCTAAGAAAACAGTATAAAATAAATACTGTAATAAAATAGAAACCTTTATTGAATGGAATAGACTTAATATCTTTCGATATCTTGTAATGTATTGGGATGGTTCCAGGAATCGTAGCTTATTATGAACATTTCTTATCTTACGAAGCTACACGCACTCAATAAAAGTATATTACGTATTTTTTTTCTAAGAAAGCGTTTTTCTGTCCACGTATCCGCGATCTTTCAAAAAGTTTCATGTATTTAAGGTCTTATTTTCTAAGTATATTAAATAAGACAATTATCTTAGTAGGACTAATGCCGGCTCTATACGTTGGCAACACAGTGGCGAATGTATTGGCCAATACGTGTTGGCGAACATGTAGAGAGGGTGTTTGTGTTTATTGGAACGATGGCGTGATGATGGCCGACAAGTTGGCCCGAGATCCGTGTGGTGTCGGTTTTTAGCAAAAGATCAAAGGGTTGTTGCCAGAGTTATGGCCGCTGCGTCCACACCTTCCAACGTATGGACGCCATCACAAACTCTTGGCCAAAGTATTGGCCAATACAGTCGCCACTGTGTTGACCAACGTGTAGAGCCGGCATAAAACCATATTCTGACGGTTTATAATCAAAATAAAATGTCTAATAATTATGTCATTTCTTAAGTCATGCTTTTTCTTCTATAGCTACTGAATATATTTTGAACACGCGTGCTGTAGGTATATATTAAGGGTTCAATGTTCTTTTTTTTTATATAATAATATTGTATTTTTAATGTTGGCCTTTGTCGCCCAAAGCACAAATAAAATAATACCTAACATATTTTTTTATAACGGTGTTTTGACCTCTTTCACACATAACAATAAGGGCTATTTTAGATGAAAAATTTTCTATTTAAGACTATTATGTATTACAAAAACCTGGACGGAAACTAAATAATTCGTATATCCATAAGGAAAGACACAATTTAATTTCTCTTCATGAATAATGGTTAAACAATAAATTCTTCTTCTACTGGTTTTCTGGGAAACACTGGAGGTCTAATTAAAATGTTTCTTTGAAAATAATAGATTGAAGTTACAAGTTGGTAAAGAAACATCGTCGTGCGCGGTGCCGTGTAGCAATTTAGATTTTATATTCAACCTCAACACTGGTTGGAAATTTACATTTGAGTTTAAAAAGCTATTGTGTTCTTCTTTTAAAATAGGTATAAAGCATTTATATTTATGAAACGGTAAAATTTATGTTTTTATTAACTTATCGATTTTTATTTTTTTGATTACTTCAAAATTAATTACAAAAGGTAAGGAATTATTTTTAATCTGCGGCAGTAATCGAATCGCAACTACTGGTTCAACACACCACTTGCTTTATACAAATAACACATTTATCTATACTAATATTATAAAGTGGAACGATTTGATTGTTTGTTTGTCTGCATTGAATAGGCACCAAAACTACTGAACCGATTTGGAAAATTCGCGAACCGATTTGGAAAAACCGACATTCACGCAGGCGTAGCTGCGGGAAAAAGCTAGTCCCATAAACACAGTCATGCGGCATACAGTACTTCACGAGGTTATCTCATAGTTAGTTGTAACCGACAAGATAAAACGCCACACCGTCCCATTAGCGTACACCAATTAACCTATTTACTTAAAAGGTGGGAAAACACGTGTAGGTATTTTAAACTGATGAAGTTTATATAACAAAAGGAATTACTTTTAAAGCAAAACGATTACAGTCCCACCCCCTTAGACAAAGTACATTTCTACATGCCTTAACGATGATAGAAATCGCTTGACATTAAATGTATGGAAATGACATTTCTCTTCGATGAGTCACGTGACTTAGACTTGTCACTTTCATACAATATTTGAACGATTCGATCTGCGTTAACGATTTTATAAATTTATCTTGTCTAAGGTAACTGTTCACTTCTACTATACATGTTAAAGATGTTTTAAAAAGGCGCATGTCTCTTAAATACATCATATTATTGCTATTCCCGCGGCTTTGCCCGCGGACACTATATTTTTTTCCTGTAAATATAGCCTTTGTTACTAAGGGATAATGTAGCATACCTACTAATGGTAAAGGAATTTCTGAAATTGGTCCAGTAGTTTTTAAGTTTATTCGTTACAAAAAGGAATACAAATCTTTCGTCTTTCTTTTATAGGTATTAATAGATTATTGTTAACCTATAAAATAATATACCTATTGCACCTGAAAAATATCACCAATCATACAATAGAAAACTAAAAAAAAAACTAAAAAGATACTCAGTGGCAACTAGATATTTTTTAATTAAGTATAATTGTTTCCATTTCTGGATTAAAAAAAGAAAATTTTGTTTGTTTTATCAACAGGTATTTCATTAGTAGATTCTTCAAAAATAAAATAAACGTAAACAATAAGAAAATTCTCCATCGCTCTATGAAAAATGTTTTAAACTTTTTCCTTGACTCAAGTAATTTGTTTTGTTTTTAAAGACACGACAATAATTTTTTGTGCGTAGGTAATTGGTTTATCTCGAGGTTGCCATTTTATGTTTAATGTGGATAATGCTTAAGAACTTTTAAGCAATTAAGATTAGGTTTTTTGCTTTTTAGAATAATTTTTTCGCTGATGAAAAACAAGGATAACAGAAGAAAGGCAATTCCTTACAACACAAAAATACAGCACAAAGATTTTAAATATGGAGGATTTTAAGAAGAAAAGGCACCTATTCCTACATAACAACTAGATGCGATGCTGCAAAACTATCTTTCATAACCCTTTATGCCAAACGCTATGTTGCTTGTTCCATTGCCTTAATAAAATAATATTATTATTATATTGGGACAACTCACACTCAGACGGTCATCTGATCCCAAACTAGGCAGAGCCTGTACTATATCAACTAGACAACTAATAAAGATACTTAAAGTATTTATCAATACATACAAAAGGTAAATTATTGTACCAGACACAAAAAAAATATCGTGCTCATCTCCTCCGGTTTAGCCGATTACTTACCGTTTAGGATCACAAATGGAGCGAATGAAGCGGCGCGCCGCGGTAGCCTAATAGCTAGGGCATCGGACTTGCTATCATGTGGTTGCGGGTTCGAATCCCACCCATTCCACTACCGACGTGAACCCACTCGTAACACAAGCAATTTAGCTTGGCACGAGGGGTTAACGAGAATACTAGTAATGTGTGACCCACATTGCTAGTAATCTTTAAAAAAATACGAGTACAACAGGCCAGTTCATATGTAATACAGTACCGAATCAACTAAGTAAGACTATATTGTCAGCACTGGATAAAGGTCACGTCTACCCAACCACTCTCTTTATTGGCAGAGAAACTAATTGTTTACACATTAATGTACAAAAAATGATTTTAATTGGACGCGCAGGAGGCGGGACGAACTAATATATATTACAGAAAAAAATCAAATTGATACTATTTATTTTTATTTATTTGATACATAATAGCCAGAGTTATTGCGTAAAAAATACTCGTGAATTGAGGATATCCTCTTTTCAAATCTGTTAAAAAATGTCACAACTGAGTCACCACAATACATGAACACCACAATAGTCAAACAGTGTTATTGCAACACCGACACGACCATACGAAGAAACAAAACAAAGTGAAATACCAATAAAAAAAAAGGTTTTTAATCTAATACAGAAACACAAAGGGATTTATCTTCAAAGAACAGAAGCTAATTCCATATCTGCTTTCGACTCCCACACATTGACTCCAATACAAAACTATTAAGTAATCACATTAATTAACCACATTTAAAAGCTTTTACAACCTAACTTTGATATAATGAGGTGACAAAAGCAATATTTTTTAAAGGGCTTTCATAAAGTGCTTTGTTATGAAAACGAATTGGGTTTATGGACACCTTTTATTGCGTATTAAAAATGTGTATACTTTTCAAAAACTGTATCTATTACCAATATAACAATGTTACATAGTTTATTTGTTTAAACATAATATAGTATCCGAAACTACCTGTAACATTAATAAATACTTAAATGCTGGCACAAGCGTATTCACGTATAAAGAATATAATCTACTTAACATCACGTTACTACCCTTGATAGAAAAGCAATGCGAGCGAAACCGCGGCGCACGGCTAGTCGCATTATTTAAAGATGGCCTTACTAGCTATAAATATATTTTTTATGTAGAAACACGGTAATTGGATTTGTATTAACTTATCCTATATAAATAGTAACGTAGTCCAGGGATTTTATATTAGCAGAAAAACAAGTAAGGCGATGTACCTACACGGATAACTATTAATTAGCTCTACGCAGACAAAGTAAGTTGCGGGCATTTGTTAGTAATATTAATATTTTTATAATAGTCATATACCCAATTCTGTTCATGCACGATTACACCACCCTTTATTTTGAGCCATTAGGGCCAATAAATTAATTGGATGACGTCATAACTTTGTAGGATAGCGTAGCCCTACGTGATGGCTAACGTAGCAACACTAGGAGGTTCAATTCTTTTTCTAGTCGTTATGCCAAAATCAAGTATAATATTTTTTAGTAAAATACTGTTTAAATTTCAATTCAGTAACAAAAAAAGCATTGCAATTCATAGAAATGCGTCGTATTTGTCTTTAGCCTTTTAATTAAAAATGAAAACAAATAAAGAAAATAATATTATTTTGCAATACAATTACACAGATATTTAGCCTGTGACCGTGGCCCGTGACCATGACACCTGCGAAGGCGTCAAAACGCCGGGAACTAAAATCAAAATAAACCACGATAGAATCCGTTTAAAAGTAGTTTTATTTCAATGTCTAACATTCGCGTTAACCCCAGAAAACAACATCCTAATCATTATAACGTAAGTATAATCGTTGTTATGTGCAATTGTGCAACGGCAGGTACCTATTATCTTTTTTTTTTGTAGGGGTGAAACTCTAATGACTTCGACCCACGCTGAGGGCATAGCATAGGCATAACAACATAATAACATTTATCAATTAGAAGTTTCTTTAGTGTTTTCTTAAATAAAACAATATTATTCAAGTTCTTAATATTATCTGAAATTTTGTTGAAGATTATGGGCGCCCTGAATATTAAACTTTGTGTAATAGTGCTGTTTTTGAGGTGTGTAGACAGAGCTTATCATCTCACTGTACACTCCTCAAATCAAACTTATCGCACAAAATATCTCAGTTCACTAACTTCTCAGGCAATATTCTCGTTTCTCGTAAGCTGTATACAAATGTATGCAATCTGTGCATTCGACTGCAACAACCTGTGATGTACCCTTTAGTAAAAACTTTAATATCAGTTCAAAGTTTAGCGTTAGAACGTAAAATACGTTGGAAGTAAGTCACGTAGATATACGTGATGCGAATGGTGCATTCGTATGCAACTGAACTAAAAATAAAATCTTGTTTATTTATATCTTGTTTTGCTGGAATTTTACTTATAGTAAATCCTTCTTGGAAAACACCGTGAGGAAACCTAGATTCCAAATAATGGAATCTAAAATCGCCAACCCGCAATGAGCAAGCGTGGTGATGAATGCCCATCCCTTCTCTATATGGGAAAGGCCTGTGCCCTGCAGTGGGACGTTTATAGGCCGGTATTATTAAATCTCGTTATACAAAGGTGTTTAAGCTTCACAGCTTCTTTTTATAATTTACTAGCTGTTTCCCGCAGCTCCGCCCGCGGTCTATGCTTTTCTCTTGAAATTTTTCCTGAATTTTCTTTTCTATAAGCCTCGCGGAGCCTTATAGAAAACCTTTCCAACGAATGCAAAACCGTGGAAATCGGTTCGTGCGTTCTGGAGTTATAGCGTCAGGAAGGAAAACCCGACTTATTTTTATATAGTAGATGATGTCTGTGGCACACATTACTTGTCTTCTTGTGAACCTCTTGTGCTAAGCTAAATGCTTGTGTTACGAGTTGCTTCACGTCGGTAGTGCAATCTGTGGTTTTTGAACCGCTAGCAAATGACGATTTAATGCGTGTAGAAGTATGAAATAACGATTCAGTATGAACGCATTGTTGACATATTGCTTACTTAAAAATAGTGCTATGATTATTTACCTTATATAATGCAAAACAATCATGGAAAAAACTTCACAAACGTGGTTGTCGTAAAAAAATATTTGTGCAAAAACAATCAATTTTGATTAAACACTAACTTCTTCTTATATACGATACGTAAGTAAAGAAAATCACACCTTACCCCTACTTAATAAAACAATTACAGCTAAACAATGGTAATCATAATAAAAATCAAAAGCCTTGTAATTAATTTATTCACCCATTACAAAATTGTAAGAAAAGCACGCGCCATAAGAGCTTATTTTTAAATTCGCCCTTTGACGAACGTATGACGTCACGACTGCCATCATAAAACGCTAGCTGATAATTTATTCAAAACGGTCCCTAACAATGCATACTGCGCGACAATCTTATATTTGACGGTGGTGGGAATTGGAACTAACATGAAACTAAACAAAATAAATGTCAAAGTGACAGTTTCCTATGCGATGACAGTGATGTGAGTGGCGCAACTAACCGCAATAATAAGGTTGTATATTGTAGGTACAAAACTTATTTTCTGAGTGCAAATGAAATTTTGAGCACACTTAATAGGATACTCTTAGAAGGTGATAGTTTGTGAGTGTGTATGTTTGTTACCTTGTTACGATCAAACAGCAGAAAGCAAAAACTGTTTGCATGCCTTAGTTAAGGTAGTAAGTATAAGGATCATTTTAAACTTGTCTTCTTTAACATGTAGGTACCTACTTTCTGTGCAAATAAAAAGACTATACTAGGTATACTAGGAGGACCAACTTTGATAAAATTTGTTAAGGTGTAGGGTACACCCTAGATTGACACACTTAAGGTATCTGATAAACCGCGAAGCACAGCTGTATAAATACGTAATTATTGGCAATGCTATTTGTCGATAATCATGTAAATTTACGTATATTTTTTTTCAGCTTAAACCTTGAAACTTATAGTTTTATATTTTAAAGCTAAATGAAAATCATTTATAAAAAAAATTACGTAGCAATCAAACTTTTGTTGAAATGGGAATGGTTTATCACTTCTAATAAGGATGTGCACTTTTTATTTCATTGCGGACAATTTACATATAAATTAAGCCACTCTAAAGGCGGAGACAGGTTTTTTTATTTCAAATCATATTAGCAAGAATCACTTCTTAAAAACCAAAACAAACTTTTTCATACACCTATAAATTTTAATAAAAAAAAATATCATCTGTAATCTACTACTACGCACAATAAACAGTAATTTACTTCAAAGTCTCTTCAACTGAACTCCATCAGGCAGGTTTCCTATAACACCTACATTGCCAAATAACTTTCCCCGTCAACAACCGATCCAAACCGCTCAACATTACGCGTAGAGAGATTGTCACCAATATTCGCGTAATTTTCGCTTATTCGACATTTTTATCGTGCCCCTAGGGAGTATAATTTTGTACCCTCACAAAGGAAATTGAACGGGGAATTTAGACGAAATAAAATATAACGCGAAATAACAATTGCGAGAGTGTTTCACCGAGATCAATATTTGCGTGATAAATTGGTCTAAGTTGGTTCAGTAGTTGTTAGATGCAAACTGGAGGTTAGTTAAAAGACCAGTTTTCCGAGGAATTGATAGATAGATTGCTTTGAATTTCCGAAGTAATTCATAGTAAGAGGCCTTTGCTTAATTGTGGGACGTCAGCCTGAATGACTTTGACGCTTGTAATTCTAACGTCCTAGGGTCCTATTCACTAAGTCAAAGCTGTTAACGTGCTGTTACGTGTAGGGTTAAGAGTGGTTTTATTTCTTTTGAATTATTATAATTTTAAGTAAAAAACCTATTTAATGCCCTAAAACGTATATACTAACACTACCCAGTTACTCTTAGAACACAAAATAATTTGGCGACCCGGGATTCTTGAACTAAAGTCTGCGTCGTGCCACGTTATGTTTTGTTTGGACTTGAGAATAACCCCCCTGAGCGTATTCTTCAATGTGTGAACAGAATTTAAATGTTTAAATTACGATAATATCAATGAAAATGAAAATTTTAGTAGTAAAGCCTTAAGGAATGTTAATATCATGTGTTTATGCTAAATAATAGTTTTGGGTCCCAAAGTACGCCCAGGGAATATAAAGTACCAATCATTTTGTGCTAACACGAACTTTACTAAAAAAATCTAAAAAATATCCAGTATATTTAATCGGAATATGACACTATAAAAGTCTTAAGTCTGGTATTAAGAACATGAGACTACAAGCAGCTTCTCATTTCATTTCATAATATATATAAAGTGAAATAATAAAGTTGTTCACAACGAAAAAGGTTTTAAGAAGTGAAGGAGAAAATCTAAGTAAAGCAGACTTTAGAAAAATAAAGAAAGAATATAACGTTTCCATTTTGTTTATTGAACAAATGGATATTTAAAAATAAATGAAAATAATAAAAATAACAAATCTGAACTACGAGATGGTAAACCTTCGGATCATTATATAGGCTATAAGAGCTGAATTATTTTTCTTTGCTCTGAATTTGGATTTAATATCAGTTATTGAAACATAGTCGTATGCTACTATTTTTATTCAACCTACAAAACTAGTTGTACCAGTAGAGGCCTAAATTCAGAAACTTCTTACGAAAAATTACGGAAAACTTAGTTCATCGCATAATTATCTTGAATGAATTGTTTTCCTCTTAGCAGAAAGTTTGTTTTATTGTTATTAGTTTTACCTCTGTCCATACCAATTAGTTATTAAGGGTATAACATTAAGTGCTAGCTCAGGTCTAGCAAACACCAGTAACCAAGGTGAAATGTGTTACGTGGGCAAACACAATATTAATCCATTTTCTATGTTTACCGCCCCTGATGGGACAAATACTGGACTCTATGTTTTCATGTTTTTTTCCCTCTGTAGCTTTTACATTAATGCAAAGATACAGTTTTACAATAAGAGAACTATTTGGTTGGTGAATAAAGTAGGTTAAGAAAACTGTTTCAATAAAAACAATAACAATTATTCTTCTGATTTTTCGTAAATAGTATCTTTTACAATACTTAAGTAAAGTTTTTTTTAATTATTAAACTATTATTTTGCTTAATTTCTTGTAATTGACTGAATGACGGGCCTGTTGGTCTTGTGGTTAGCGACCCTGACTGCTAAGCCGGAGGTCGTGGGTTCGATTCCCACCCCGGACAAATATTTTTGTGATGAGCACGATCATTTGTTCTGTGTCTGGGTGCAATTTATCTATAATAAGTATCTGGTTACCATGCTCTACCTAGTTTGGGATCAGACGGCCGTGTGTGTGTTGTCCCAGGATATTATTATTATTATTAATTTTTAACTATTAAACTGGAAATAATTGAACAACGAAAACAGTTCCCTCAGCAATCAACTAATTGCTTTAATTTTAATTGACAGCCAAATTAACAATTTGCTTCAGTTTTGGCAATATTTCTGACAGTCGCTATCAGTCATTAAAGTCAGTAATTTTCTGTAATTTTACACCGAAATACAATAACTTCAAAGTGGTCAAAATAATTAACATCTTTTCTTTAACATTATGTAAGTAATACCTTCAAATGCTTTGTTTTTAATATGTAACAAACAGTACAGCGACACTAAAACAACCATTTTTCAAAAGTTTACTAAGACATTGTTTAATTTGGTTCGTGTAGACTTAAATAACTAATAAAACCATACTTTCTTGTTGACCAGGGGTCAACAAGAAAGTATGGTTTTATTAGTTAGCTAGTGGTAAGCTAAATTCTTGTGTTACGAGTGGGTTCAGCGGCCGTACCATGACGTTTAAAGTAAGATTGTTCCATTCTTATTTCAGTGTGGGAAAGAGACAGAGTTATAAAGGTTATCTAGCGCCATCTCTTTCCAAAACTGGAATAAGAATAAAACAATAATACTTTAAACGTCATGGTGCGGCCGCTGGTCGGTGGTACTCGAACCCGCGACCACATTCTGACACAAGCCAAGGTGTTCGCCATTGGCTTGTGTCCACTTGATCGTGCAGCGCGTGCACCGCAGGAGAGCCATTATCCTATCTATAGCCAACTATATCAGGACGGTGAGCACCTAATATTGAAGGTCATCACAAATATGGTGCCAGTCCTTCCGTGGCGTCGAACCCTCCACGCATACTGAGTAACTACGAAACACGATCATTGTTTATTAATGAATTGTTATACAATCCGTTACATTCATTAAAGTAGTGACTTCATGACAGCGGTTATGTATTATATTATTTGCATAACGGTGATAGACGATGTGTACGTGTGCCGCGAGGGCTGGTTCGATGGTATGAGAAAATAATCTATGGAAGGACCAAAAACTCTGTACTTTCTTGTAGGAGGATGTATACAGGATTATTTTTCATGGAGTGCGTTTATTCAACGAGGTAATCAGATGCATAAAACTGAACAACTTGTGACAGGTCACGTGACTTATGTTTGTATGAAAAATTGACTTTCAATGTTGAAATTCATAGTAAATAAGGGCTTTATTCGCTAAGTCTATGCGGTTAACGTGTAGGGTTAAGAGCGGCTTTACCTCTTGCGAATTACTATACTTTTATGTAAAAAAACTGATAAATGGCCTAAAACGTATATCTATCACTACCCGCTGACTCAAAAAACACGAAAAAGATTTTGCATCCCGGGATTCTTGAACTGTACATCTATCTACGTTAAGCCACGTTATGTTTTTTTTGGACTAAGAGAATAACCCCCCTTTATTCATTCGACCTATTTTAAATACTTTGTAAATTTTATAAGTACCTACTCTAAAAATGGATCTCTTTTTCGCCAATTTAATTACGCGATTTTATATTACAAATTGAATACGTAGAAACTGAAATAAATAGAAAACTCATTTCAAAGAGCAATATTATTTCCAATGAAGTTATTACCCGGAGATATTTCCAGGTACAGTTTTAGTTTATCAATTTACAGATTCACAAACTACGTTCAAGGAGGTAGAGTTGTATGGAGGACCTATAAACAATAATCTCACTAGAGTTAGACAACTATAACAAGCTTGTCTATGGTACAAGTATTAAGTGGATCGAGACTATGATCTGCTTGGACTGTAGTATGTTTAAGACCGGCTTGTCTCGAGACAACAAATAAAAATGAACCTTCTATTGAATTGAAAAGAAAATAAGAAGTCAAGCTAAGAAAATATAAAAAAGAAAATAATTCCTGAAAATCTCTTCTCTATTTAAGTTATTTCAGTATACATTACAAAAGAAAAAAAAAATTGAGACTATTCCAGTGTTTAGGGTTGTCACATTTTCACAAATCACAAAGAAAATAAATAAAAAAATGGCTCATAATTGACTAAACCAGTCTGTAGGTAATCAAAGGTAATAAAATAAATAATAAAATAAAGTAAATTTACAGGCTGGGTAAATTAAGAAAAATGCAGTAAGAACTACCTAAAGGCCAAAAAAATTGACATCTATAGGAAAATTGAAAATCAGATTTAATACAAACATAAGTCACGTGACCTGTCACTTTGTATGAAAAGTTCATTTTCCATTTTAAGATTTCGACCTATGTTCCTTGGGGCAAGTTGTTCAGTTTGCACCTGATTACCTTGTTGAATATACGCACTCCTTTTGGCAGGGTGCGTTCGCCATGCTGCCCGAGAGAACTCGCTTAGTGCCTGGGAAAATCTGCTCACCTTCCCTTATCGAATTTTACATGTTAAAAAGAATTTGGCATCAAAAAAGACTTTAACTGCCCAAATTAAAGATAATTGTGTTGTTTCGGCCCCTTTTTTGGATTCTAAATTATCAGCGCAGAAGGTTACCTCCTCAAGAGGTATATCTCATCTTGTTGAAGCCAAGTTAGGGGAAGGTGACATCAGCGGAGCAGCCAGGATTCTTTTCAGCAGTGATGAGGTGGCTCCGTGTTCTCCAGAAACGCTCACAGCCCTGGAGAGCAAACACCCTATCCCTGCGGACGGCCTTTCTTTTCCCAACCCTCCTGATCCTGATATTCACTCCCTCACCGTTACAGGTCGAGAGGTGATCACTGCAATTTGTTCCTTCAGGAGTGGCTCTGCTGGCGGTCTCGATGGCCTGAGCCCACAGCACCTAAAAGACTTGGTCAGCTCAGGTGAACGAGGCCGTCATCGACGTCTTGTACGGGGCAAATTTATGTGCCCTGCGTAAGAGAGATGGCGGCATTCGTCCTATTGCTGTGGGAACTACATACCGTCGTATGGCAGCCAAGATTTGCTGTAAATTTTATGGTGAGGTCGTTTCGGAAAAATTTCGGCCCCTGCAGCTTGGTTATGGCTCTAAAGGGGGCTGTGAGGCTGCCGTACACGCGTTGTCGACCTACCTAAATTCTGGCAAAGGTGAGGTCGTTCTGAAGGTTGACATCAAAAACGCTTTTAATTCGGTAAATAGGGACGCCTTACTGGCAGAAATTAGAAAAGAACTACCCCAAATTTATAGTTTTCTTTGGCAATGTTATAGACATCCTTCTAAATTACTATATCGGGACAATCCTTTAGAGTCCGCCGTTGGCTGTCAACAAGGTGATCCCCTCGGGCCAGTAATCTTCAGCTTAGTTATTCACCCAATTATTCGCCAACTAAATTCTAAATTTAACGTATGGTATCTTGATGATGGGACCCTGGGAGGCGATGTAGACATTGTTTTGAATGATCTCATTTTTTTAAAAGATAAATTTCACTCTATCGGACTTGACCTAAATTTTTCTAAATGCGAACTATATTTATCCGACAGTATAGACAGACTACTGACACTTTCAAAATTCAACGCAATAGCCCCCGACATCAAAATTCTGGACAACAGCTCACTTCGTCTCCTTGGGTGTCCAATCTTTGACGATTCCTTTCCCAAATTTATTGATGAAAAAATTCAAAATTTCAATGACGTTTCGGAAAGACTTTTACAAATTAATATGCATTCGGCCATCACTCTTATTCGATATTGCTGTTTTGGTCCCAAATTAACTTATTTTCTCCGTGCCTCCCATTTATGGAAGCACCCTCAACTTTTGGAAAAAATGGATCAAATTATTAAATATACACTCAGTTTAATTCTAAATGTGGCCATGGACGACCGAGTATGGACTCAAGCCACTCTTCCTATCCGTATGGGTGGGCTCGGCGTCCGCAAAATTACCAGTTTCAGTTTACCAGCTTTTATATCCTCGGTCCACATCACGGATAAATTAACCAGGAATATCCTAGCCTCCACACTGGTTGATTTTGACGTGCCGTGCTTCACCGAGGCAGTAGATGCTTGGAGACTTGCTTGCCCGAATTCAAATCTTCCTGACCATCCATCATCGCAGAGACAGTGGGATGAGCCGCTCTGCAGAGTAGTTCAGCAAAAACTTATTTCTTCATCTGCTACTACTGCGGAGCGTGCGCGCCTGCTAGCTGTGGGTGAGTGGGAGTCAGGTCTTTGGCTTCACGCACTGCCGTCGTCGAACATAGGCACCTTGCTCGACGATACTACTTTCCGCCTCGCTGCTTCCCTTCGCTTAGGCGCTTCTTGCTGCTCTCCACATCGCTGCCACTGTGGCGAGGTTGTCAACAGCCTCGGACACCACGGCCTGTCATGCAGCCGTAGCGCAGGTCGTATGGCGCGGCACGCGAATATCAATGACATAATACGTCGTGCTCTTGTTGCCGTCGGCGTTCCAGCCGTACTCGAACCCAATGGCTTGGCACGCGACGATGGCAAGAGACCGGACGGCATGTCTCTGTTTCCTTGGAAGATGGGTAGGCCTTTAGTGTGGGACGCTACTTGTGTCGATACTCTTGCGCCATCCCATCTTCCTAGTTCGTCGTGCTGTGCTGGCGCTGCTGCTGCAGCTGCTGAGAACCTCAAGCGGCGGAAGTATAACAACCTAGTTGGAAGTTATACTTTCGAGCCGTTTGGGGTTGAAACATTGGGACCGTGGGGTCCGAGTGCTCACATTCTTGTCAAAGATTTATCCAAGCGTCTTGTTGACACCTCATGTGACCCAGGGGCTGGTTTTTACCTTGGTCAGCGGTTAAGCATTGCCATTCAACGTGGCAATGCTGCCAGCCTTATGGGCACACTTCCAGTCGACAGCGATGTGGATGAGTTTTTTGATGCTATTTTTTAGTTTTAGTTTTGTCTAATTAATATAGTTTAGTATTAAGTGTTTTGTAATTAAATATTCCTGTGTAAATATTGAATTAAACTCCTTTTAAATTAATCCTGTATATCGCGGCCTCCTTGTACTAGGGCAGCAGAACTTTGCAAGCGAAAACTTTGAACCACTTGATAACTCAAGTCCGAGGTCCCAATAGTTGGCGCTTCACGTAGCTATTACTGCCGGTGTACGGAAACTAAACTAAATAATTGAATTGTCATGAGTCTGCTACACACGTACACGAGAAACCCATCAATATAGGATATTAATGTTTGGTTTGCAGTAGATATATATGTAGGTATTGTTATAGATTGAAGCCTTTTGTTAATTAATACATTTTTACATTTCCTAAATTCTTCGAAAATGGTTATTATTTTGTTACTACTTGACCCAGCAAAGGCCGTTTTGCTCTATTAAAATAAACACTATCGTACGTGCGTAATGTATATTCAACGAGGTAATCAGGTGCATTTAAATACTAAACAACTTTACCCAAAAAATATAGGTCGAAAACTTAAAATTGAAAATCAACTTTTCATAAAAATATAAGTCACGTGATCTGTCACTTTGTAAGAAAATTTCATTTTCAATTTTAAGATTTCGACCCATGTTCCTTGACGAAAGTAATTCAATTTTATGCACCTGATTACATCGTTGAATAACAAAAATAATCCTGTATAGGGCTTAAACCTTTATCACCTAGGGGGTATAAAAAATCCTACAACTTATTTTAGACCTACCAAATTCAAACGAAAAGACCGTTTCGGAGGAGTGTGAGTGACAAACACTGTGACACGAGAATTTAACAGATATAATATTATAGTAACCTCTCCCTTAGACAAGGTTCTACAATCATAATCGCTGATCGAATCGCTCAAATTTATGAAAGTAACCAGTCTAAGTCGCAGAAAAATTACATTTCCATATAATTAATGTCCTTTAAGAGATTTCTACCATCGTTAACACGTGTAGAAATGTACCTTGTCTAAAGGAGCTGACGTAAAAAAACAAGTGTATTCATTCATCAAAGTATAATTCCTACTCCAATAATAAAGAATAAGATTTTCGGATGCGCAGTTTGCGAGGCAACACAATTTGTTCAGGTAACTATGCTAGGTAGCAGGTATTTTAACATGTACCTACAAAAATGCAATCATACCTGAATCCATAACATTTACAAAACACTACAGCATCTATACCTATAAGAAGTAAGTGAACCAGAACCTATCGACATAGTGCTGATGCGAGGATTAGACAAAAATTACTCCGAGCAATTTGGGGGATTGCTATTTAATCGACGCCCGTAGTCCGGAATGGTAATCTCCTCGCGTACGACCGATCCCTACCAAATGGATCCGATTCACCAACGGTTTATTTTCGGACGGCAAATAGTGAAATATTCCATTGTCCCTAATTGCTGCTTCTTTGTCAGTGTCTGCCTTTAATAGAGTTCTCGACTGACGTATGTTTTTCGACACACTTAACCTAAAAACGGGAACTTGAGAGGTGTTCGTAGATTCTTTGTTTAAATTCTGTCTTTTGAACAACGAAAATGCTTATGTAATTGGAAAGTATGGTTTATATTCTGGAAACTGGAAAGTATATTAATTGAGTAGGTACTAAGCTCGAGGCTAGGTTATATATAATATTGAATTGATTTATAAAACATACGCTAAGATTAATAATAAAATTGTTACGAGTGGTCTTACGTTTTTATTGCAATGGGTGGGATTCAACCCCACCACATGATCGCAAGCCCGACGCCCTAACCAGTAGGCTACCACCACTTCTTCACGTGTTAAGTAAGTAGTTGCAATGAACATCACGATATAAGAACAATTTTTTTATTTTTTTTAAAAAACGACGCCCGCACTAAGGAATTTAATCCTTGTGTCGCGGGGGTTTCACAAACATTCAAATCACATGCACAAAGAACACCCAGACTTAGAACAAGCATTTGTGGATCACACAAATACTTGTCCCATGTGGGGATCGAACCCGCAGCACGTCGCGCACGGTGGTAATTAGCGTGGTGACCTATACCACTCGGCTATCCGTGCAGTCGCGTATTTAAATACCTCATATTGTTAAACAGGCCGTACGTTAAACACGTTATACGTAACAAATGCTTTTGTCTTCGGTTCGACACGTTCCGCTGTTGCTGGCTAAGACTTGGCAGCCGCAGTTAACGTCCGTTTCATTTCATTGCAAATTCTCACGTTTGCGGTAACTTTGTTTTATTGATGTTATTTTAAACTGGTTCAGTCTTGTCGTTCCTGCGTAGCCTGTGTTTTGAATAATAGTAAAAATATTTATTTTTGTTTATTTGAGAATCCTTAATTCTTATTAAAAATTATCCTACTTAATATTATAAATGTGAAAGTGTGGATGTTAAGATGTTTGGATGTTTGTTACTCAATCCCCAATTCACATTTTTCATTTCTTTTTGGACCCAATTCTGAAGTTCACGCAGACGAAGTTGCAGGCAGAAGCTAGTTATCTATAAATTGCATGGATTTTCTAAAATTCTGGGTTCGATGGGAGCGTTAAAGTCTTTAAAATAATGAACGTTTAAACCTTATGTTTTTCGGATGTATGGTATTTTTCGATGGCAAGCTATGAAGCCTAAACGGCAAGATGGATTTTAGTTTAAAAGGTGTCGTTAGAGTCTTCTCACATTCTAGACTATATTTACAGAGTTAATGAGATGATATAAAACACGATACTAATAATTAATCCGGAGATATTTGTCTGCGTCAATCAATAAGCAAAGTAATTCAGTGTCAGTGAACACAGTTTGGCGCCCATAAATTACGATACACACAAATACGTACCTCATTTGTGAAAATGACACTGGAAATATCAAAATTAAAAAAAAACGTAAATATAGTAAAAAAAAAAACTATTTGACAAGAACACCATGCGATACTAAAAAAAAACAGTTTTACTACGGGATATTATAAATTGCATATCAAATAAATAATCGCTTATCAATACATACTCATCATTTATATTCTTTTTTACAGCAAATAACTTACTTCACTACAGATAAACTAAATGTTTAACAAAACTCAAACTGCAGATAATTCGAAATTATACATCAATATGACATTACTTTTTTCCTCATAATGCAATACAGTTAAATTTATTTTTGTACAAAAATACTACATACATAGCATAAATACTGACTGCACAGCAAATTTTCCATATTTCATAGCAAAATAACTATCCCAGTCGCATATTAACCAGTAAGTACAACAAAACCTGGTCATCATATTTGTCTTAATTTTCAAGAAGCCATGCTCGGCAAATTTAATGATTATTATAACAAAAAAATCCTTTTACATTGCATTATTTCTAAAAGCAGAACAACTTAACTGAAAAACTTCGCGCGCTTTATCGTCACTGGAGTGCAGAGTGGCGCAAGCGAGTAAGATAGAGATAGCGCTAGGACGTGTTGTCGGGTGTCGGATTTTTTTATAATTGGAATCTCGGAAACGATTGAAACGATTTTAATGAAATTTGGTATACCCACAGGGGTTTTCGGGTCGATATATTATTGTCCTACTTGCCCATTGCAGATAGGTTTAAGTGTCAAATTCGACTCAGTAGGTTAGGTTAGGTTAGAACTGCGACCCCCCACGCACGAGCCGAGCAAGCGAAGCGAGCGTCCCGCGGCAGCGGCCGGCGAGTGCCAGAAGCGACTTGCTATGTTTTTACTTGTCCATTACAGATAGGTTAGGGGGTTTACAATCATTCATTTTTACCTCAGCTATTTGGATTTATACCATGAAAAGGTATTATTACAAGTACATTTTTATATTTTTTATTAGTTTCTGATAACCACTCTGAATAGCATTTTCATTATAACGTTGTAGTTAAATTAGCACCACAGTCTATGAAATGTGAAAGGTAATTTATGAATTAATAGTAGGCAAGTAAAGATAAAAATGCCAAAACATAATTTTCAGTAGAACGTAATTTAAGCTGGTAGAAAAGTATTATAGCAATAAACAGTTAATGTTTATATTTTTATGTTTATATTATATCTGTCGTTTCGTCATTTTTATTCGGATAAAAGTAGTCGGAAAGTAAGTATTTTAGGCAGTAGATTTAATATTTTGAATAAGGACACCCATTAATTTTATGTAATAATCGTGATGATATTTTTAATCGGAATCATTTTTGAAATAAAAATACATTAAAATGCTAACGAAAACAGTCGTTATATAGTACCTACCTATTATTAGGATTGAATGTATTTGCTGCGAAAGCAAGACCCGCTTTAATAATTCAATAAATTACAATTTTGTATCTAATTTTATATTTTTTTGCTGATCTCATTATGTGGTAATTAATAAATAATAAGACGACTGTGACTAATAAAATGCTGTTTTATTTAGAAAAACTGCTGTAAATAATATAAAAATAGAAGCTATATTTAAAAGAAAAAGAGTTAACATGTATAATGTGCATTAAGATTATTAGCTGTGCATTGATGAATAAGTTTTTGCTTTAGGAAAAATCGCTGTACGCTGCGAAAATATATTGTAGTGTGTTTAGTGATATTTTGAGTTGAATATTTTGCTGTGCAATCAGTAATTTTGATGGGAATTCGGAATCTTATTGCATAGAAAAAAGATATTTTTTGACTTGCGTTTAAATACTACCCCAATAATACTAACGTATTCCGGACTCCTAATAGAATTTTATTATTATTTTAAGACTCTTGAAGTTGTGATCACAATTTCTCAATGCCTATATCTATAAAATGGAAGCGATACACCTTTGTGTTAACATTAATATCATCTTATAATTGTTAATTATAACAGCAATGTTATGGCATACATCCTCGCTACATTTGACGTCAGAAATTCCGCAAATTTACTTGATATAGGTAAATGTTTATATATAGGTATATGTCGATTAAAGTATACTTCTATCGCTTATGACGTAACTCCTTTGTTGTACCCAGATAGTTAGGCAAAATAACAGGTTGTTACATGATATTATTTATCAATACCGGTAGCATAGATATACTTAACTTTTAATATGAAACATTAAAAAACATATGCTTCTACTAACTCCTACTCAATAAAATTGTGGACACACAAAAATATAAAGAAAATATTGATTTCCCCTTTTTTAAATCATATTATTATTAAAGAATACAGCCCCCTTAGTCAAGTGACATTTCTACAAGCAATAATGTTAGAAGTTGCATAAATAGCATTCAATTTATGGGTATGACATTTTGTTATGATCAGTCACGTGACTAGGATTGTCACTTCCGTACATTTGAGAGATCACCGATAATGCAAGAAATATCACCTGATTAGGGGCAGGTATCTTTTATCCGAAATTCCATACACGATTGAACTAATCCATAAACAACCAAATACATGCACAACATCCAACACAAATTCAATATATTCAGCTTAGTCATGGACCTTTGTAATAAACCTGTTGATTTCCCGCAGACTGAAGAAAATTCATTTAATATAAGCGTTGGATTTGTTAGTAAATATCCGTTATGTAATGCTTGTTAATGGTTTTCTGAGAAGAATGTTAACGCTGTTTATGATATATTAAACCCAAGTTCCTGAAATGTTGATAAACACAATTTGCTTATTAAACTCAACCCTCACGTTAAGCGCTGTCTTTTATTAATCATAGTCGTCATTTCGACTAATTCTAATCACATTTCACAACATCTCAAGTGTGGTGGTGAATTGGCACTAGGTGGTTAACGACAGAAACTTTCGTAAATCCGTTATTCGGAAGTATTTTCCATATTATACTTCCGTCTACAACTATTCTTCTAAGCTACTCTCAAATCATTGATCCATACTGGTATCGCAGCCTCAATGCTCAACGCAAAATTACTCTCCAATATTTAGGTAAATAAAAGAAGATTAACAAGTTGTAAACGCCCAATTTTATATCCAAAATTCCGCAATTATACATGAAACGCGAAGCATGTCTTCCCATCATCCCTCATATAATTACACATAGCTCGAAAATTACTAATATTGTTCGGGAGTACGCATTATGTATTGTTCGATATGTCAAGGTCGTATCGGAGAGCAACCTTGACATGACCGGGCTTAATCCGATGTTTCCTACCTCACATATTAACTCAATAACGATCCCTTTTAGATTGGCTGTTCGGTTCATTTCCTGCTTACTTTTGGCTTGCTAGATTAACAATATTAAAATTATGATGTATTAGATTTGTATGTAAACTATTTTTACATAAACATATTTATAATATTACTAGCTGAACCGGCAAACTTTGTTCACCACATCAAACAAAAACTGGAGAGGGCCATCCCTCACTTAGGGGTGTGAAAAATAGATGTTGTCCGATTCTCAGACCTACCCGACATGCACACAAAGTTTCATACAAAAA
This sequence comes from Plusia festucae, assembly GCA_950381575.1. Classification (NCBI taxonomy): domain Eukaryota; kingdom Metazoa; phylum Arthropoda; class Insecta; order Lepidoptera; family Noctuidae; genus Plusia; species Plusia festucae. The sequence continues at coordinate 4,641,910 of OX494447.1, forward strand.
TACACCGTGACGCGAGAATTTTATATATTAGATGATAAACATATTTAAAATAATAAAAAAGGTATATTCTGTAACATTTACAACTTTACACTTAATCTTACGTATGAAATTCCTTTTAAGTATATGGAAATACTCGTGCTAAGAGGCCCCTTCATAACATATGAGATATGGTAAAATAAGAAAAGCAAATGTTGATATGAAAACCTAAATGTAATTTAAAATTTATAGTTAAGTGTGTTAATTCGGACCATCAATAATACCTGATTGTTTAACTGTCTCCTGACAACATCTATAAATTCTCCCCAGCTAGAGCACTTAGGAAGCGGTGAAGGGTGGGCAAATCAGGGTGCTGTCCGTGTATACGTTAACATTCAAAAAAGTGCTACATAATATTGAAATAAAAGATTTAGAATGATTTGAAATAAATGATTTTTAATCATTTGAAATAAATGATTTTTAATAATTTGAAATAAATTTGAATTTTATTACCGAATACCTATACCTCAACTAAATTTTTGTTTTTTTTTGTGAAACAAAAGAAAACTCTTTGCTCAATATACTTTTATACTAGCTAAAGAAAAATTGTTCATAAAAAGATAAGTCTTTTTAATTTAATAAAGTCATAAACTTTTAAACCAGATCTCAAGTCAGCTGAATTTTAACCGTGCTTACAAGGTGCACGGCCCAAGAATCACTTCTACAGCAAAACTCCACAAAATACAGTTCTTTCAAGCATGAAAAATAGGTGGGAGATAAAAGAGTCTCAATATCAAATTTCATGCTTCGCTATCTAAGATTAGATTTCAGAGGAACTTATATGGAAGCTGCAGAAACAAAGTGCTCGGTTGTAGCTTTTATTGTTACCTACTGCAAATGGTGATCTTATGCAGGATTCTATTTCTGGAATTTCTTTCTGGACTGCATCGTTGGTGAAGAGGTTAACTTTTACGGCTGTGCTAGAGAAGTAAAATTTTAAGAATTGAAAATTAAATAGAAATGTCATTTTGTTTTTTTTAATGATAATAATAATACTTGTTATAACATTATAATGTTCATGATGATACTTCATGAACATGACTTCACATTTTTTATTTCAAGGTTACGGTAATACTAATATGAAAATTTTATTACTCAGTAAAAGACTGTTGTTTTTACCTGGTACATGTTATTATTGCAAACTTATTCGATAATTAATATAATTGCCTGGTTTTTCTGGCTTTTTTATTCACAATATTCTTGTTGTCTTTACTTTTACCTGCATTAAGAGTAAATAAAATTCTGATTCTGACAGGTGTGATTCTCATCTAACCTCCAAATACTTTAACGTTGAAAACACATAAAGGCATCATTATACATATTATATTATTATTATAAGATACATTCTTACGTCCATTTGTCACTACTTTTCACATAGACAGAATAAGCCGTAACGGCCACTTAATTAAAACTGATTGACGTTTCAGTAATCGGTATAAAAAAAAAAGTTTTTAAGTGGTGTCAGACACTTATCAATATTATAAGACTGACGTCCAAGCTTTTGTTAAATAATTAAAAACTCACTCTTGTTATATTTTTTTCTGTTCTTTAAGACAATTCTTATTTACTTTTCATTTCGACTTAATAAGCAACCCAAGGATGTTAAAATGTTCGTTTGAATGAAATGAACTAACAGAAAATGTTTTTCATCTAGTTGCTTCAAAATCACCGTATTTAAAGTAGTTTTTATTTGTGCTCCAGTTCATACGGTGCAATGAAGCTCGAAGTAGGTACCAGTAGTTACGTTTCCATTGGGAGTCTTACTGCAGTGCACTGCTTTTAAAATGGCCGCCAGTTGCACTAAGCTTAAGAGCTATATATTAATTCTATTGCTTATCTTAAAGAGTAGCAATGGGGTCCGTAGAGGTTCACAGATTTTATTCCGGATCTTTACAGTTTGCTAGGAAAATCTGTTATTAGGTATATCTACTTAATTATTTTTCGACTAAAATTATGTTTACTTTACTTATATAATTATACCTATCAAGAGAGAACCTTTCATGTAATATTATTTAGCCATTTCTTCGTTCATTACGCCCGGTGAAGAATAATTTACATGATCATAGAAAAGCTTAATAAAATACACAATTCTCTTTGTGTTATTAATGAAACAAAAACTTTTTGCTGAAATAAATAAATGCAAACTTACAAGTTTAAATTATTTTTACCTAAAAAGTAATTAAGGGTCTTGATACCGATTGGTCGACTGATTCCTTTGGACGGCCTCATTAATCTTTATCTCATCATCAATCTTCATCTAATGCCTTCCTCATTCAAGGAATGAATAATTAAATGTATACTTTGTTATGCAGACCCAGACCCTCTACAGGGTTATTTGAAAACACCTTCAACCCCGCAGGAGTAGATATCTAATATCACTTCACTATTACAACATTTGCTCTAAAAAAAATAAGAAAAAACTTCATACAAAGAAATCAGATTGTGTCGCTCTAACGTTGATTTAAAACACAAGATCTAACGAATTATCATAAGTCGTAGAACTAATATTGTTGCGTATCAACATCAACATCAACATCATAATGTTAGATATCTTTTTAATTTTTGAGTTTGACCCACACTGAGGGCACGACGTGGGGATATGTCGGACTTGCACCGACCAAAAACACCCCAGTCCCGTCCTTGCCTTTGCTGGAGCCGGCCGCGGGACACATTTAAATTATTATTACTTCTTGTTACGAGTGGGTTTATGTCGGTAGTGCAATGTGTGGGGTTCGAACCCGTGACCACATGCTCGCAGGTCCGATACCCTAGCCAACGGGGTATCGCCGCCGCGCCGCTTAATTTTTTTCTCCTCATTGCATTCGATTTTAATTTTCTTTTTGACGTTCTCGTTTTCTTCCTCTTAAACTTACAATGTTTAGAAAATTAACGAGCTTATCGAGAAATAAAATATCAGATAAAGAGTCGATTTCCTTCGGACATAGACAAATATTTACCTCTCCATTACCTTTTCAACACTCGAGCCAAAAAAATCTGCATAAAATAATTAATTTAAAAACATTCAGATTAATCACCGTGACGTCCTTAGGTCCAGTGGTCGTTGGCACTCAGGATTAAAATTGAAGTGCAAAATGGGAGCCAACAATCCGTCCGGGGGACCACTTAAAAATGTTCATCAGAGTAAGGGGTATAGCCGCTATTAAATGAAGTGGTTTATTTTAATATACCATCAAAGGTACCTGTTCAATTGTCTTAATTAAAAATGTAAGGTTTTTTCTTTGGTTGAAGGAAAGTTGTTGTGTTACAGAACTTAGTTTTACGTTGTGCTATATCATAGTTATTATCGTCATTACCTACCATAATAACTTTAAAATTGAAGTAGGTACCGAGAACTTGACATGAAATAAAAACGCCCTAAAAAACTTTGAATCGAAAGAGGATGGAATAGAAAAATCTTTATATTCGTGTAAACTTGTAAACTTTTTCTGTTTAATGAAATATGTATAATACTTGCTGTGACCAAAACCGTTACCATCCGTGGCCAGTTAAGCCAGTGGCAATCCAATTGCAAGATGGAGTCGATCCTCAAAATTAAGGGGCTATGTATAATGATAAGGATAGTTACAAACGAGTATTAATATGATTAATTCACATATATGAGGCCACTTTAATTATCTAATGGCTTCTTTAATAAATTGTGAAAAATGATGATGAATAGTTGATTCTAATTACTAACGCTTTTAAATATTCGCTAAACGTATGCAGCTTTAAAAATCTTTATAATGTAAATAGATTTGCTGTATGTTAATACAAAAAAACTTAGTGTATTATAAAAAAACATTTCGCAATTCGAATTGTTTTTAAATCTAGCTAAATTAATTGGTAAAATGTTTTATGCACCCATTTTTGGCAATGGCAGCTAACAAAAAAATAACATTTGAAATTGGAACACGAGTGGTCGATTCTATTCGGGCTTCGCACTTGCAATCATGTAGCCTGCTGCACTACCGAGTACCGAGTACGTGAACCCACTCGTAACACAAGCATTTAGCTTAGCACGAGGGGTTAACAAGAATACTAGTAATGTGCGACCCACATAGCTAGTGGGCTTTAAAAAATGCAAAATAACTGGCTCGATCTATTTTCAAATCTATTTTAGGCCAAGAAAAAAAAAATTGGCAATTTTAAATATGAACAAAGTTAAAAAAAAATTGCCGCATTTTATATTTAACAATTGGACTGCTACAAATTACTTTATACCCTTTTTGATAGAATCTATTACATGTGTGAAGATTGAAAACAAGAAAGATACGATTGTATATTCAGAAATTAAAGGTATTGTGCTCTTAATTGAATATAGATTGGAAGTAACAATGGTGCTACCCAGAGGGAACGGACGTGTCCTAGAGCTGTGACGTTTGAAGGTAGAGACAATAAACGGCAGGTATTTAGTTAAAATAGACTCGATTTTGAGGTCTTCATCACATTTGCTATCGTTAAGAACAACTATATAAACTTGTTAAATGTATTCCGATCGTTATTTTCTAAGAATGCTGTGTTTGCCAATTTGTAAGGCAAATCAATAAACAAATAAAATTAATAAGTCCATTAATTAGATAACAAAAAATCGAGATAAAAATTTACTAGCAATAAAGTTTAAGAAAATAAACTGAGCAACATTATTATTACAAAAGTATCCATCTCAAACTTGATATATTGATCAAACCCTAAACTCTGCACATAAATTTATAGAATAATATTTCAAAATATTGATTAATTGTTATTAATGTTAATTAATAAAAGCCGGTACTTTAAAACTTTTATTTTCAAACAAAAATAAGTTTAAAAATAAAAATGTTTACGCTCAAAGACAAATTGAGAATGCTTTATATTAAATAAAGAATAATAAAATATGGAAAAGTTTTCCAACACTTCGAATAATGGCCAAAGAAATTTAAAAAAATCACGTCTATTGTGGAGAGATCGTGGGTGGGTTCAGGTAAGAGGATTGGACCACTTTCGACGGTATTTTTACATTTCGTATAGCTTGTAAGTAATTTTAAATTGTTTGTAATTGTTGCAAACTCTCATTCAAGATGAATCAAACCATAGGAAAAATAAAATTCTTATTGAAGATTAATATTGCCATAAGAATAAGAATTTGGTTCAGATAGATAATTTGTTTTTACAACCTCTCTTTTTTGGAGCAAACAAATATACAAACCGCTATTCACTATCCAAGAATCATCAAAGCAACATCGATTACATAAAAGCCATTAATTCAAAACTCTAAAAGGTACAAACTAATTCAACAAACGTACCCAGCAACCGACGGAAATGCGAAAAACGTGCGAAAGTGTAAACATAGATGTTGATAACCCACCCAACTATACAAACAGCTATAATCCGGTGGGTGGCAGCTGAGGGTCAACTTTACCCCCTAAGGCTACCCATTAAGGGGGAGTGTACCTGTTGATTTGGCGGCCGTACATACCTAAGTACGAACGAATATTTGGCCAGACCAAGGCAAAGACCCCAAATTTATGAGACGGCTGGATACTTAAGATGTGTTATGCTCACAAATATTGGGCATACATTGGGTACGGCGCTAAGCAATATTTCAGTGCTCGCCTTTACATTAATGATTCAAAGAAACATTCCTGAATCATTCCAAATTTGTTTACTTTAATTCTCTTTGTGCGTTTTATGTCTTGAAACGATGTTTTATGTGTATATTTAGTGTACATTCGGTTAATTATGGGTCCATCTTCATTCTAAACACGCAATAGTGAGCTTACCCACCTAAAACGAAAATTAACGAACATATTTTTATTGAGATGAATTTGTTTTCGTTCACTTAAATTAGTGATGTGACAACATAAGCGTTGACTGTCAATCAGCTGTCACTATCTTGGCAGTATGATGAGACATTGCAGTCACAGCATTATACGTCAATGTTTTTAACGAATGTAACAAAGCGGTCATATATTTCAGTTTAAAAATAAAACAATCGAACTGTCTAAATGATTCACTGCAGCTTGTACAGTATATGTTATTCAACAAGCATTGTGTGAGGTGAAACGTTTTTCAGTTGGAGTGTTTTGCATAATTATATAATGTCCATAAAATGTTTCGCGGCCACAGTGAGGGTTTTGCGGAAAACCGACGCTAGTTTGTAGATAATAGTAAATAGTAAGGTGTGTTGTACCGAGTGCGACATGGTTTTTTATAGGTATATTGATCCGATATATAGCTTTTTGTGAACTAATTTCATACTGACTAGGCCATTCGTTACGTTATGAGAAATACTTCAGTTAGAAAAAAGTTGTTTGGTTAGTTACAATCTTATTTAAACATAGTCATGCTCTTAATTCGAATTGAAATGATTGATAAAATGAAATTATTTTTTATGTCTCCAAGGAGGATAATATTACCTATAATAATATCATAACTTTTACATGTCATGCATTTAATATTATTTTTTGACATCACTGGAGTCAATATTTTCTAACTGGCTACCCTGAGAAGAAATGTCGAAACAAACTCAGAGGTGATAATTATAGCCTCATTAAGAATGTCATTGTCTTCAAAACAAAAGAAAAACGCTTATGAGAAAAACGTTTACATCTTAGCTGCGAATTCAAGACCTCTAAATCAATAGGTTTTTATGTTCTTTTAAAAAACGACGCCCGCACTAAGAAATTTATCCTTGTGTCGCGGGGGTTTCACAAACATTCAAATCACATGCACAAAGAACACCCAGACTTGGAACAAGCATTTGTGGATCACACAAATACTTGTCCCATGTGGGGATCGAGCCCGCAGCACATCGCGCACAGTGGTAATTAGCGTGGGACCTATACCACTCGGCTATCCGTGCAGTCAATAGGTGTTTGCTTACAGACGTTTTTGTTCATGTAGATAGGCGTACGAAAACAATCGATATCGTCCGATCTAGAACATTCCATCGATGAATGCCTTAGGCACGTCGTTCTTTCCCCTATACCCCTATATGATGAGAAATAATGGACATTCGTCCAAATATATCGGACGTAGTGCCTCCAGGCATTTAGGATAGGCCATTCTCTTTGCCGGTTCCAATTACTCATGTTTTGACGTAGAGCGAACTGTTATATTTTATTATAGACAATTAAAATAAGTATTTGATATAAGAATACCTTATTGAAGTTATACTTATTTTGGCGCGTTAGGGAAAAATTATGAGAGGAAATTTTTACGATGCGCGCGCACACCGTCACGAAAAACTGACACCCTGAAGTTAGCTATGAATTTGGGGTTAGTTCACGGTATGTATTATTTAATTACATCATAACTTAAATAATATTTTACATTCTTATTTAAAAAGATTCTTATTTTGTTACGCCAAAGAAGTAAAACTTCTAACGCGTGTAGGTACATAAGTATACACACACAATTAACACTTTTTCTTTTTTCCCGATTCTTAGTTCTATATTTAAACAGAACTAATACCAGCCTGTAACATTTTTTCTGAAGAAATAACTTCTTGTATAACATAATTCCCTTTTAATTAAAGAGTAATTAAAAAGGAAATGAAGGAATGATGCAATCTTATGATTATTTCTAACAGCTTGAACATTTCCTCAGTTTTTAATACGGAAGGGATGAAAATTTGTTCTCGTTAATATTTAAACGGTTGATTCTAATTTTGTTTTGCGCTTATTGATGATTACAAAAATCAAACGCCACTAAAGTATGAAGTGGTAGTAATTTTTTTGTTATTTCTGATTACCTAGAGTGATAATATGTATAATAAAATTATTTGCGGTATTTCTTCGACGAAATTTACCTCGATTTCGAGCAAATAGAACTATAACGAATATTAGATGACGCGATATTTAGTGACATCTAACTAGTATGTCCTGCCTTACGGACTTACTAGACAAACTCACCTCACCCTACCTCGTTCGTAATAAATATGTCGTCGTTGTCGTCAAAAGAACTTTTAATAACTAATCTTCATTACCTAAATCTACGCGTGGTCTTTATAAAACGGCCTCAATATCGCGTAGTCTAATAAACACTCATAGATCTCCGATTACAAAGTCTATTATACGGTAGTCAAAGGAACAACAATGAACTAAAATTAAACTACTGGCTATGAAACAAAGGCGTCGTCAATTTCAAAGTATTCCTACTGATGTATAGTCTACTCTACAAAAACCTTAGGCCAAGCGTATACAGACTGCTTGTAGCAGTTCAACTGTTCTAGACAGAGCGATCGACGAAACAAAAAGCAAGCGGCCGGGAGGTGCACGCGACGCGTGACAGTGGTTGATAGCTCACGCCTGTGTATAGTGCCTTAATTTATCTGGTGAGAGCGTCGCTGTTGGTGAATTCAGTGTATCAACTCAATAGAATTCTCGTAGTTTTAAGCTAAAAATAATGCCCTCTTCCTCAGTACAAGGAGAAAATTTAATCTTGATTTCCGATGATTAATTTCTATCTGAGGCTTACGCGAATGTTACACATTGAAATAAAACTACATTTTAAACGGATTCGGAAGACCACGGAAGAGATGACGGGATAAACTAGATGCCTTCCTGGGGAATTGGCAAGAAGAGGCTAGGGACCGGGATCGCTGGAGGGAATGGAGGGAGGCTTTTGCCCAGCAGTGGGACAGTACAAGCTAACTATAATAATAATAAGCTCTACACAGTGAAATTAGTAAAATAATATTAGTTCCAGATTTGGTCACTGGGTCAAATAATTTTGTGGTATTTTACGTTGATTGGTTACTGAGTTAATGACGGTAGCAGTTCGTGTATGAGCGGCCTTAGGTGGTGTCGGTATGTGAACTATATTCATGAAATTCCTCTGTTTATAATATAGACTATGTAGTGCTATATAACCATACGTCTCGACATTAACTGCCTACATATCACAATGAGAAGCAGAGTCAACATATTATAGGGTTGCGTATGTTTAAAATTTTATTGTCAAGTATGTATTTCACTTATGTAATGTAAGGTACTTTTAATACTATTAACCGTTTCCCGCCGTGGCTTACATTAATAAAAACATAATTAATATTAGTTCCAAAATTCATCATAATAATATGTTTCAATAATTCAGCAAGTCTACCAGTCTAAATAATAAATAAATAAATGTGGGCAACATCACATACATTGCTGCGAATCTAAAGTAAGTAGCTAATCACTTGTGTTATGGAATCAGAGACAACGAAGGTACCACAAACACCCAGTGGCCCGTCTGTGGATCGAACCCAGGACCTCATAGCTCTCATCGACCAGGGAGGTCGTCTGTATGCTGTAAATAAATAAGTCGTCTTTTTTGAAGTCATTATGACACAGCCCTACTATTCATATAGCATTGTATCGCAACACTAACTACAGAATATCTTCGTAACCTCTTTACAGTACAAAATAGTGATCTAATAAAGAATTAAATGTTTTCGTTGTAAAACCCCTTGATCTTGTGCCAATGTAATCACAGTTGCTATTGTTTTCAGTCCATTGCGCAGTAACTACGCAATGTTAGGAGTGTTTGTTATACTACAGCGTTAATGTACAACAAAGCCGACGACAGAAAAGTGTCTCGATGATTTATTTCCTCTTTATTTCGCTTTTTTATTAAATTTTCTAATTCGGTTGTTGCATAAATTTATATGTTTGATGGATTTAATATAAGAGAGATCGTTTAAATTTTATTAAAACAGGAGGTAAAATAGTCGCTTCGAATTCAAAACAGACTTTTTTGGTATAAACAAAGCCGCAGAGTATTTATTCACAATGCAATTTATGTTTTCAAGATAATTTATTTTTGGATGTGATTGTACCCTGACTATATATTTTTATGTATCCTACAATAAAGTAAATAACTTTTACTATACATTTTATTTTTATACAATAAAGAAAGTAACTTACACATCGCGACACCAATACTTAACACCAAAATAAACGACTAACTATTGTATATGTGACTAAGCAACTTATTCTGTAGATAACAAACATCAATTAAACTAATCGAAACGTAAAAATGATTTTCGAATTTGTTTAAGCTGCCATATAAAATAATCAGTAAAAAAGTAAACATGCAGGAAAAATATGAAGCCTTACAAAATGATAACTCAAAGCGAAAATCTTTTCCCTAAATCGCAACAATTTAAAAAAGTTTGACTTGAAGTTCATACGGCTGTCAAGCCATACAAACTTATTTATATTCTGTACAGGCGATAGAACTTTTCCTTTTAACTTCTAAACACATACATTATTACATAAGTTTGTTAGATTCAATATTTTCTATATTAACTGTCTGAGAGTTTCAGAGTACATGTTAGTTTACAATGCGCCACAGTCTAGAAAGCTTTGACATCGAATTGACATACTGCCACGCACTACACTGTCTAGATTTATGCATGTATTAGAGTAACTTGTGTCACTGCACTATTATCTACTCTGTGTCGTGTAGAAAAACGTTACTATTTTGTTTCATCAAAGATATCGTTTCAGTTTCATGAATTCTTTGGGTTAATATTCTTGTAGTGGTTAGAGTTAACATATAGATAATTTAATTGACATTCTACTAAAACTTATGGCTTCTTGATTATCTGTGTGTCTTGTAACGAAAATATGAGACACATTCATTCAACAAATTGAAAAGCAATTTAAATAACATTGTTTTTTCTAAACGTACCAGAGGTAAACATACCTATTATAATTATGTAATCAAAATAAACTGACGTCATAACAAAAGATTTTCGTCCAAACAAAACTTATTTTTTCCTCGACGCAAACAACTCCTACATAAAAACTCGTCAATGTCACTTAGATTTCACTGAGTGGGCATCAAATGCCTCTACCCACAACCAAACATTTAAAAAGAAAACATTTTCGTTGAAAAGGAAACTTAATCTGATGTCAATCAATATTCTTAATAACGGTTACAATATTTGAACAAATTGTGTGGAAGTTTGTTTGGTACCTAATCAAATAAGTAAACATGACGATCTCAAAGACTACTACATTGCAGCCAATACAAGGATAGTAAAAAATATGTTAAAGGGGGATGCACAAAATTGTAGGGGCACTGTCCCCACCTACCAACAGACTTGGGATTTGTTTTAATATTCTTATGACGACCAATGAAAAGACTAATAATATTTTTTTCAACTAAAACAATGGGGTTCATGAAAAAAAAAAAAACAAATATTTATATAAGCAACTAACTCCGGACCACTTTGAATCAAAGTATTTTGCAAAATGTGTCGCCTCTGTTGCAAAACAGATCTTGGATACATAACACATCGGCGTCTAATCTCCATGTTGGTAAATCACAGTCCAGTAAACGTGCCAGGGTCTAACGAAAAGCAATCAGATGGTCCAATAAACAAGCAGGGGTCAAAACATAATCGTAACAAACACAAAGACAGGTGAACAACGTAAACACAGCGAAATGAACTAGTCAAGACTGAGGTGCGCGAGCGCAGCGACGGCGATAACGGCTTCTTACCTGAAATTCTGCGTATGCGCCAAAACTTCTGTTGTTTTACAATGTTTTTTAGTAGGCACTGTTTATTATATTCTTTTAGTTATTGTTTTTCTCACTAAACTATCAAAGAATACACTTATTTTGTATATTAAGTGGCAGAAAATGTAATGTTACTTATTTTAAATTGTGTTTCTGCAGATAATACTTCCATTAATTGTAAAAATAATTTTCTTTTTAGAGTAAATTGAAAAAAATAAATTAACAAATAAAATGATTTCAAATTCAATTAGAATGAATACCCCATACCTACGGCAAATGTCGTCATAGTAAAAAATAATCAGGCTGCCAAGACGTGTAAACTGAGATACATTTAAAATCTGTTGGTGGGTGGGGACGATTTTGTGCATCCTCCTTTAAATGCCTCTATTTATTTTTTTATTATTTAAATTTAAGGAAAAAGTCTGGATACTTTCCTCCTCTGTTTCATGGTCTGTGGCTTCTTACTTTTTCTAAACATTTTTTATAATATAACTGTAGTGCATAATTTTAGGGTATTTTACAAAAGGCTTTGCATGTTTCTAAGCAGCTTAACAAACTCTACATTTTACATCTGAGTAAAAGGCATCTTGAATTTGCATAAAATTCATTTCTTAATCATTAACTTAAAACTAATTAGCAACAAGCATAGTACAAAAGGGATCGCAACATAATAAACTAGCTTCCTTTGATGTCGTTTGCAGTACAAGAAGAAAGAAGATAATTGCTTTTTTTTTTAATATAAGACATGATAATTTACTGAGTTAACCTTATTAATAGTAATATCTTGGGTCAAGCTCACACGGCCATCTGATCCCAAACTAGGCAGCGCCTGTACTATCGCAACGAGAAAACTGATAAACATACTTCTAAATACGCAGAACAATTAACGATCGTGCTCATCACACAAATATTTGTCCTGGGTGGGAATCGAACTCACGACCTCCGGCTTAGCAGTCAGGGTCACTAACCACTAGACCAACATGCCAGTCAATTATTAGAGTTATGTAGAGACTAGCTCTTGCTCGCGGTTTTAAAAAGTCGCCTATATCATTCCAAGATAAATTGGCTATCTTACACAGAAATATTTTTTCGAATCGGACCAGTAGTTCCTGAGATTAGCGAGTTTCACCAAACAAAGTAACTTCTCACATTAATATTCGCATAAATCGAAACATTTATATATATTTAAACGAAGAAATCGAAGTTTACTTTACATATTGTGTTTAGGAATAAAAAGTTTCGTAAGTAGGTCGGTCCTGAAGACACCAAAGTCAATAAATAAGTATTAATGTGAAACATCTTAAAAAACGTTTTATGTCACTCAACGAGAGAATAATCGTAACAGTAATTTTCCTATAGGCTTGGGCGTTGGACTTGTGATCATGGGGTAGCCGGTTCGCAAACCACCATTGAAATGAAATGAAATGAAATGAAATATATTTTTATTTCGAGTAGACCTTTACAGGTACTTTCAAAACGTTAATGACGCTAGTTGCTCGGTTCCAAGGTGTCATTCCTATGGAGAAGAACCGGCAAGAAACTCCATAGGTTACTCTTTTAAAAATGGTTATATATATACAATTTAAATAATATTGAGTAAATAAATGCAGGGTCTTTCCTGGACTGGCCTTTTTAAGAAAGAACCAGATCGACCTGAGCAAGCCTGTGCCAACAGATGGCAAGCATGCCTCGAATAGCTCATGCAGCTCAACCATTTTCGAGGGAGCTGCACAACCCGACACACAACAATACCACCAGTGACACCATAAAAATATGTGGGGCAACAACTTACTCAAATCGCCAGATTGCAAAAACTATATCATAGACTAAACAATTGTGAATCAAATTAAAAGAGTTAATAATAGACCTGCATACTATTTACACTTACAATACCCATGAACTTATAATATAATAATGAATTTAATAAATAATTATTGAATTTAATAAAGTGAATTAAATAAAATTGTAAACATAATATGCAAAAGCACAAAACATGTCAAAAAAAATAGGTACATATATATTAAATACAATAATGTATACGCAAAAGCGCAAAACATGTCCACAATTTGTATATAAATATATTTACAACATGCAAACAAAACAAACGACAGATGTATAAGCGAGCAGCTCAATCCCAGGCGGCTTTATCATTCAAATAATCGGATATCTTGTAATATCCTTTTTTACATAATTTTGATTTAATATAAGTTTTGAATGAAGACGAGTAGCATGAACAGTTAAATTATGTTTGTTCCTGGTATTAACAGAGTGAACATCAGACATTTTTACAAAATTCGATTCGTTCTTTTGAACATACATTAAATTTTCAAAAATATATTGCGAAGTTACAGTCCGAATGTTTATCTCTTTGAATTTCTCTCGGATAGAAACTCTTGGGCCTAGATTATAAATAGCGCGGACAGCCCTTTTTTGTAAAATGAAAATAGTATTAATATCAGCACAGCTTCCCCATAGGAGAATGCCGTACGTCATAAGACTGTGAAAATAACTAAAATAAACTATTCTGGCTGTATCCACATCAGTTATCTGTCTGATTTTCTTTACAGCATAAGCGGCTGAACTGAGCCTTCCAGATAATTTGTTAATGTGTGGGCCCCACTGTAGTTTGGCATCAACAGTTATACCAAGAAAAACAGTTGATTCGACATTGCACCGACCGACGTGAACCCACTCGAAACACAATCATTTTTGCTTAGCACAAAAAACCCCTTGTGCTAACCCTAGCGACCCACATTGATAGTAATCCTTTAAACATCCGCATAATTATTAATTAATTTTAAAAGTAAATTACCTCCGCGACCTACTAGGGCTGTCTCATAATCTAACTCTGCCCTGTTTGCCTGCCACTGGATGATAATCTCAGATTATGACGTTTATCTATCACCATGTTTTAAACACCATATCCAAGGTTGAAGTTCCAAAAATAATTTTCAACTTTAATACCTCGTGATAGAGTGTATTGTTGTAGTGATGGGTTGAACGGCCCAGCATAAACAGTTTTCCCGAAATTCGTGTAATTCGTTATGACGTTGATGTAGTGTACAAGATGGTGTGATGTAATGGAGATTGTGTTGGTGATTCATGGGCTGTTGAGAAATCATCTTTTTTTTTCTCTGTGGTAATTTTGCATCTGAGGAAAATAAACTTTATTAGTTGTTGAGCGTTTTGTTTCCTTTTCATCCCAGCATACAGGATTATTTTAAAAGCAGTGCGTGAGATTTCGTGTTCCTTGGAGAAAGTTGTTCAGTTTTATGCACCTGATTACCACGTTGAATATACGCACTCCTGTTAAATTAATCCTGTATACTTAGTTTTATTCCGTGTAAAGTTTAAAATCTCAAACTGAGATCGCTTTTAAGGTTCCGTACGCAAAGGGTAAAACGGGCCCCTATTACTAAGAATCAGCTGTCCGTCCGTCTGTCACGAGGCAGTATCTCAAGAACCGCGATAGTAAGACAGTTGAAATGTTCACAGATGATGTATTTCTGTTGCCGCTTTAATAACAAATACAAAAAATTATCATTTAAGGGCCTCCCATACAACAAACGTGATAATTTGCCGTTTTTATAGATAGCGCGAGTCCGACTCGCACTTGGCCGATGTTTTTGAAATAACACGATGATTATACAAGGTTTCCAAGGAAAGAGACTTAATAAAGTTAAGTCTCTTTCTCTCTGTTTATTTACAACAACAAGTTTCAGGAGTTTCACAAAATCCAAGTATCAAATCCAACCCGTCTAAACTTTTTTGCAAATCCCAGTTACAAACTTTAAAGCAGTACCTTCTAAATCCATGGTAAACAGGGTTTATAATGAACCAAAGTTCCCTTCACAAAGTGCCATCAATCCAGCCCTTTAAATAAGGATGTGACGGAGCAATTGATGGATCACTTGGAAAACGACACCTTCGGTTCCATTTTCGGTCAAAAAAGTCTCACTTTTAATCAAGCCGAAGACTGCAAGCAAGGTTGAAGTAATACCAAGTTGCTTATGATCTTGTAAGATACAATGTGCTTTTGAGGATTATATTAAATACTTCATACTAAGACACAATGTTGAGGTATAGCTCAAAATTGTTTTATCAAAACATTTATGCAACGACAAGACGAGGACAAAATGAGTTATTAACAGATTATTAATCATATTCGAATCATAGATAAAAGAAGAAGTTATTTATATCTCTAAGGTTTAAATAAATTTTCCTGAGATTCGAAGATTGGTATCCGTTTTCGTCTGATTCCCGGTAAAGCGAAAAAAGAAGCATTTTAGTTGTTCAAGGCAGTAAGAATTAGTCTCCCCCACTTATGCATCTGTCTCACCTACGAAATTCCAATCTAAAACATGAGGTCTTCCTAAAATATAAAATAGTAAAACAACTTTTCGTTTGATAATGTCTAAGAAAGAACTTCTTTTCTTTTCGTTTGAAAATGGCATAGTTACCCTGTTGACAGGCCAATTTCTAAATCACAATTTGATCCGATCGCATGAGGCAATCGCTCAACTTTAAAAGCAAACTACAATTCCCCCAAAATGTGTCGATTTCAATTTCATCGCCATCCACGCGCATTATACAAAACAATCAAGTAGCTAAAAAAACAATATCGACTTTAACACCTAACGTTACAGTCTGTTCTTGCGTGCAGTATTTTTACGTGGTTTTGGCAGGACGTGTTGAGTGGCGTCAAACACATTTATCTTCCCGTTACAATAACTGCGATACGCTTACAAGATTATGATATGGTGGTGAAATGAGATACATGGTTGATGCATTATTTCAATGTTGACTTTATTAAAAAGCCTGTTTTTGGAAAATTTCACAAGTGTTGTTATGAATGACAATGTTTCGTTCTATTTTACGGTGAATGCAAAAAATATAACAAGTATGCCTGGAATATTTTTCTGAGGATTAAGATATAAATATATGGTTACAGGATCATAGTAGAATCTGAAAGAACATTTCAAAAGATACAATCAACTATGCAATAATTAATTCTGACTAATTATTTAAATAGACAAACCCCTCAAATAGACACTTATAAGTAATGAACATTAATAACAAAACCATCTACTAAAAGCCTGATAAACCAGCTCATTCCTTCTAATTTCCCTATAGATAATGTTTCTCTAGAGGCTAAAGAGAAAAGGCGTTTATCAAACCTTTTGACAGCTGTAGGAGCGAAGTTTATTTCAAAACAAAGAAATATACACGTACGTAATAAAACGTGAAATGTAAATTAGAGTAGAAGCATTCTATAAATATAAATTGTAAATTTCAATAATAATACTTCATGGTTCCATCTGAACAACTCAATATGTAAATGAATCGATATGGCTGAAAACGGGGATTTTCCAGCCAGTAATGGCGGACTCTTCCCATTTATATTGTACCCAAGTATATTGTGTATAGTCTAGACAAGATAAATAATCTTTTTGAACAAGTCGTAGCTTGAATTTGTTCCAACTTGTATACTACGCAGTAAACAAAGCTATTAGTTGTGTATAGTAAAAATGTTTAAGAAACGTTGCAGTTGAATATTACGTTAAGTGAAATGAGGTTCGGTCTTTTGGGAACTGGTAAAAACATAATTTCTCACAGCTCACAGCAGAATTTCTTCGTCTGAGGAACGCAATTGGTGTGCCGGACCCTTAAGTATCGGCTAAAATAACGGAGTGCTTCTTTTTTACCGGAGACTTCTGACCAGGAGGCTCTTCACCTTAATTTAAATTCCAATACAACGTCAAAGCAAAAATTAAATTATTTCAGCAGACACATAATTCAGTTTTCTTAAAAAAACATCTTCTTCTTCCTGCCCTTATCCCATCCATATGGGGTCGGCGCAATGCGTATTTTCATCTTATGTCATCGCGGCATCCACTCCTTTCTTTCTTAACAATTTTTTCTTATATTTTTTTTATTAATAAATGTTAGGATTCGAGTTAGTTCCTTCTATACCTAAATACATTACTGTCAGTATTCATTCTTTGTATTGAAATTAAAATTAACTTCAGGAGAAACCACACAGGAGGAACGAATTTACCATCTACAGGAAATCATCACACCTCAGAATGGCTAAGCTTTGTTTGAACACAAAAATATTTGCTTTACAAAAGCATTGCTCTTCTATCTCTGATATCTCCTGCATACCTACTGCGGTTCTACTCAGTATCTAGTTCGTTTGTGCAAGGATAGTCTTATTTGCCGATAGCGTTGACCTACGTTATAGGGAGCTTACCTATCCCAATCTGCAGCCACGACTCCGAAGCACGATCCCTTTTTGCGAAAAACTTCGTTTTCCATCAATTCCCATCAGAGGAGATTCTGCACGAATTGCATTTAGGTTCTGCAGTTTCCAAGGATGAAATGGTTTAAAAATCCTGAATTCGTGTGTGATCCCACGTATGTTTGGATCCAAAGAATTCCGAATGTTTGATGACAGATACGGTTCTTGCGACATGATTTTAATAAAATGCTGGTGCCCGAACTTTTACTAGTAAGACAGTATTTTTGACGACTGCACGGATGGCCGAGTGGTATAGGACACCACGCTAATTGCCACTGTGCGCGACGTGCTGCGGGTTCGATCCCCGCATGGGACAAGCATTTGTGTGATCCACAGATACTTGTTCCAAGTCTGGGTGTTCTTTGTGCATGTGATTTGAATGTTTGTGAAACCCTCGCGACACAAGGATTAAATTCCTTAGTGCGGGCGTCGTTTATTATAAAAAGAAAAAAAAAGAGAAAGAGTATTTATGTCTAACCTAGACAAAATACTAATAAACGAAACACACGCCTCGGTTTAAATTGTGATCTATCATAATTTTGTTGACTGACCAATCTATACATGAACTTTGTTTGTCATTGCAGAGTTGGACATAAATTAAGGGCAACCAAATCTTGTTATAGCTCCCAAGCTATGTCGAGGTTGGCTTCCAGAGGATGCCTTACCGGATTTAGCTGAATAGCATAATTTTAGACACAGCGACTGCCTACATAATTTACACGACCTCCACAACCCATTTTACTGAGCTCTCAGTGGAAGAGTAAGACTGGTTCTCAGTGGCTTAGCGACTGATGATCGAGGCATCTCAGTATTTACAAATGGTCACCCATCCACGGCAGGCGCGATTTGACCTTAAATATCTGTCAAACCGTGCAGCTTACACTTAGCTTTGAACTCCTCCTATTTAAAAACTACTATGTTAAATAAATAAATTATGCTATACTCCTTAACCACTAAAAGCTTTCCTACCCCCGACCAAACAACTTTTAGTTCTAGCTAATTTCGAAACTTTGTCTCAATTCAGCATTCGAGGAATTTTTCTCGTCCTTTGTATTATGTCATAAAACTCTTCGTCGATACATCTTTAGTTCTCTTTACTTTGTATAAAAGTCTATAAATAAGCTCTTATGGTATAAAAAAGTACAGTTTATAAAGTTGGATGTCAGAGGTTCGAAGCACTTCATCTGACTTACTTCACTGTTTAAATATTAATTTATTGCTAAGTTTCATATGGTGTATGGGTTTGTGTTGAAAATAATTATCAATTGGGGGGGAACCGGAGTCCATAGGAAAGCTAAGGGTCCTACCCTTCTATCAAGCTCACAGTATACCTTTAACTCTTATCACCAGACTGATACGCTGTAAGGACTTTTGCTATACGTCATTTCATACATCAAGTAAGTAATTTCCTCCTGAATTTTTAATCTGTATGTTTACGAATAAACTCAATATTATTGGATAAATTTTCTTTCACCATGAGAATGCGCTTGCTATATTTTTAAACAATAGGGATCGCGAGCGGAGTAGGGCTCAGTTAATAAAAAAAATCATTTACAAAAATCATATAGCTTCAGAAGTCCCTTTTTCTACCAATATTACATTATATATTAACTGCTTTTAGTAGCTAAGGAAAATATATTTTGATTAAAATATACGAAGTTTAATTCTCATCTCACGCCCTCGGCGATTGTTACTAGGCGACCAGTACCTTAATTAGGGAATGTTTATGAAAACAATGTTTCATTAATATATTATTAGGTATTCCTTTGTGTTGTTACAAATAAATAATTTCTGTTAATAGAGTCTGTCCTTTACATCGTAGGTTTTAATAAAATACTTGGTCTAGTGCTTTAATAAGCTTAAATACCTATACAAATTATATTAAACATTCAAATCTACAAAAATGATTTGTATGTTTAATATAATTTGTATATTATTACTATTAAAATTCTCTCACTATAAAATATATTATGTTCAAGATTTTTCTTAACTGTTGTTGCTGACAGTGCGTCTTATTAAATGTAAGTTCGGACTTTCAAAAAGAAATATAAAAATTTTACAAAATATATTGAATTATTGATACACTTTTGTCAAATAACTGGAATCGGTAGATTATTCTTTGTGGACATGTTATAAATAGCAATGTACTGCCAATAATTAGTTCACTGGTCTAACGGTACGAATACACCAAATCCGCCATCGGCCGATGTATGCTCGGGCGTCATCGGCCGACCACGGCCGATCAAATCAAACGTAAGTAAATGGAAGAGAGCGCATATACTGCTACTACCGGCGTCGTCCGATGACGCCCGAAAACGGACGATAACTGACGAGTCCGAACGTGTTTGGATTTTTTGTCAGTTTTACTCTGAAGTTGCACAGTTCAGACTTCATAAGTTCCACCGACAACGGCCGTTATCGTCTGCAGTGTATTCAGTTGAACGTCCGAGTTACTCGTCCGAGTAGTTCTGTCCGCCATCGGCCGACAAAGTCGGTTTTAGTGTATTCGTACCGTTACAATTCATTCCATCCGACTTTAAATTATACAACATAGATATTATATGACGGGCCTATTGGTCTAGTGGTTAGTGACCCTGTCTGCTGAGCCGGTGGTCGTAGGTTCGATTCCCACTCAGGACAAATCTTTGATATTTTGTTACGTGTGTAATTTATCTATAATATGTATGTATTTAGAAGTATAAGTATGTTTATCAGTTGTCTGGTTGCCATAGTACAGGCTCTGAATTTGTCACTGCGGTGCTGTACACGTTGTCCACGTCACGTTGGCTGCGTGTGTCCGCGTGTTGTTTCATACATAGCGTGTCCGTGTGTGCCGTGGATGTTACCGCTACCATATTTATACAACTCGAAGGTTGGCACACATGTGTAGTTTCTATATGCACTGTACTGAAGCAGCGCCTTTGCTGTTAGGCCCAGCGCAGACCAAGATTAGAGCATTGGAGAGGATTTTTTTACCACACTCCAAAATATACTTAAAAACGATCAAAAGAAAGTGCATAAATGTGAAACATGACAAAGTGCTCGCCCGGTCTCTTTACCACGTGAGTATGTTGGTATAAATACATTTAAGCACTTTATTCTTATAGTTTTAAAGTTTATTTTCGAGTCTCATAAAAAAAATCCTCTCCGCTGCGCTGCTCTTGGTCTGCGCTGGGCCTTACAGTTAGACCTGTGATCTCAGTAAAGATGGCACTAAACGATATGTTTTGCAACAAAGTAATACAATGAGGGAAACGATCCTTTGTAGTGTAATAACTAAAGAATTAATGCAAGCAGATATTATCAGAAACATGATACAATCTGCGTTGTTGAAGAAAGAGTACTTTGTTGTGTGTTGGAACATAAATGCTTATCTATGTAAATATTCGTTTCTTTGTGGAGTTCAAATGAAAATAATTTCTTTGTATAATATGTTAAAACGGTAATGAAAATTTATTCGGTCTAGTATAGTATTTCTGTATTTCGACAATTTTTAAGTGAAGATCATGTTGGTAAATAGTGATTAAAATTCTTTTTGACCTAGAACTAAAAAATTACATTAAACTTGTACAATCTTCAGGAAAATTACAGAAAATTCAATAAAGACGAATTCAATTTTAAAAATTCACGGAAATAATAGCACGCTGGAGAAATTATATGGAACGACCGTATCCTTAACTCAATAAGTGCTAAAATAACTTGAAAGGGAAGTGCAGTAACATATACTCAAACATTCTCTAAGTACTTTGACGTCATAACAAAGGACATTATCTTTCTTAAAAAGTAATATTTACAACGGTGAAGGAAAACATTGTGAGGAAATCTGGATTCCGTCTGTATGTTACGCAATCACGCCTAAACTACTGAACCGACTATTAGCCTACATATAAATTTAAATAACATAAAACCGATTGGTAGTTTCTGAGATAAGCACGTTCAACCAAACTCTTTAGCTTTATTATATTAGTAAAATGATTAATTACCTTTTGAAACCACTTAAAAAATAAGTCCTAGTTAAGTCTAAGAAATTCCTATGTAAAGACATGGTAAATTACTAAAACCTATGGTAGGAATACCGGCGCCGCGGGTAGCGTGTGGCCCCATACAGCCGCAGTAAAATTACTATTGAAATCATACAATGCCTAGTAAAATATGCATAGTAATATCGATCAAAACCGACCATACCTAATGCAAATTGAATAAAATTCACAGAAGCATATTACTTAACGTTTATGTATCTTATATTGTTAATATTTTTATTAATGAACTAGCTTTTACTCGCGGCTTCGCCCGCGTGGGCTTCGGTCGCCAGAGCGAATTATAGCCTATAGCCTGCCTTATAAGTGGGCTATCTACCAGTGAAAGAAGTTTTCAAATCGAACCAGCAGTGCCTGAGATTAGCGCGTTCAAACAAACAATCTCTTCAGCTTTATAATATTAGTATAGAAAAGCAAAGCCCGTACTAAGGAATTTAATCATTGTGTCGCGGGGGATTCAGAAACATTCAAATCACATGCACAAAGAACACCCAGACTTGTAACAAGCATTTATGGATCACATAAATGCTTGTCTCATGCGGGTATCGAACCTGCAGCACGTCGCGCACAGTGGTAATTAGCGTGGTTACCTATACCACTCGGCTATACGGCAGTCAATATTATTTTACGTATGTAAATCGATTTTTTTTGTGTACTTTATAAATGTATAACGAATTTAAAACTGCTTATTATTTCATCTTAAAAGATGTCATATTGAGAGTATCACTCTAGTTTGTTATAATATAATTATAGTCGTTCCTAAACATAATATAATTGAATAACTACATACATACTGCTAATAAAAGTAGCCTTATTTTCTATCGATCTAAATATAACAGACTTTATTATCCCAAGTGTCACTTGAACTGAGATAGGTGATGTAGGTTCGGCATCAAGTAACGCCGATGTCACGTCGTGATAATTATGAAAATAACCCTTATGAGTCGGAAGATAAGGGCGCTCTTAATGTCAGCGATCTTGATATGAGAACTGTGCTCAGAGCGTTGACCTGCTCTGAATATATTTGCCAGCGAACTCTGTGTATTTATAAATGAAGGTCACTTATATGTTTAGGCACGTTAGAGAAAAAAATGGGTGCAATTCACACGTGGTAGAAGTGAAACCTTCAAAAAAGTTGGCTTCCAGATAATTTATTTCCGTTGCTGTCTTTTTAATTTTGGTTTCCTTTTTTTTCGATAACCGCGACCCGCGACAGTATTCTGCATTAGTGATATTTAAAGATTATAAGGATGATAAAGAATTTTACTATAATATGCAGGCTGTCTCAACCTTTGGACTAAACTAAACGCAAAATCGTATAATACACTTGAACACTATATTCTTCCTATCTCAATTATTTACACGTTAAATCTTATGAATTTATGTGTCTGTCTCTTTTTACTGTCGCTTTTTCGTTTCAAATCACAAAGATGCTAAAGATTAAATCACTTAAAAAAATCTGCAATTATGTAGTATTAAATATTGATTTACTCAATACTCAATATTTATTTCGTTCCGCAATGTTGTTTAGGGTGGTAAAATTAACAAAAAATAGATCATTGTGGACCCTGTCGGTTACAGCAAGGAAGCACTGTGGATACACTGTTGACATCAAAATAATATAATTAATATGTTATTATTATGTTGCAACTAATTAGGACCTTTTTTTCCTTTCGAGGTAAGGAACTCTAGAAGAAGTTTTAATGAAAAAAATAGACGCCAAAACAGGCAAAGTAGGACTCTTACAAAGTAAACGAAAAACAGCAGCCATTAGCTACACATGTTATCGTTAACTAATTGTATTGAGATAACAACGACGAATATGTCAAGGTTCGAACGCGTCACACTTGTCAAATTACAGCATTTGCGATAGTAACAAAACTCGTCTAACCAAATCTTCTAAGTTAGTAGAATGGAGTAGGGATGATAACAATGTAAAATTTCGGATCTGGATGCGGATATATTTCGTAATATCCGATAGTTTCAGAGATAGATGTTAGATTTTATACCAACTTAGCTGTTGCTCCCAGCTCCGCCCGCAGCCCCTAAATTTTCCGGTAAGTAAGTTTTCTTTAAGTTGCATATGCTTCCTCTAGCATTCTAATGGTGAAAAGTCTTAAAATCGGTCTGGTAGATTATCCGTTATAAACATACTAATCTTTCCTCTGTATAAAGGAAAAACCTATCAATTTCATTTGTCTTGGCTGTTAACCTATCAATGATAAATTATGTTAGCTTGGCTTGCAAAATGTATTGCAATATGCATTTTAATGGTTGGTACTTGTGATGAACTTTTTCAAAAATGTTACGTCGGAAATGGGTACGTATCAAATAGTTAAGAATTCGGTTCCAATAGTTTCGCTTACGGTTATGGATACATCACTAGCACGGACTATTTTGTACAACAATGCGGACACGGCGACTATGATTATCACACAATAGTTTTGTTATAATATATATTCGAACGAACGATTTGCATGCTTGTTTAAATTAAAATGTTATGGTTCTTGACAGCTACTAATTAATATAGACTGTTTGACGTGCCGTGGCAAAAGCCATTGTTCTGTGGTATTGTTTGGTGAAGATATTTTACTTAACTCGTTCTGTTAAAAACTAATTACATAAGACTACTGCCTAGAATATTCAAAACAAGTGTTGAGAGTGTTGGGGCCAGCTGCTAGTCTTTTTCACGCTTATTGGGGTTCCGTACCTCAAAAAAATTGAACCCTTAAAGGATCACTTTGTTGTCCGTCTATCTATCCGTCCATACATCTGACTGTCTAAACCCCTTATCTCGGGAACATGTAAAGGTTAAGAGGTAGAGTTATAATTGATATCACACGTTTAGTGCTGTAAAAAAATAAAACTTCTAAGTTATCGTAAAAAAAGATACAGCCGTTTATACCGCAAAAAAATATATTGATCACTCAGCTGTTGTCCGTCGGCTATCCGTCCATACATCTGACTGTCTAGACCTCGTTTATCTCGGGAACGCGTGGAGGTATCAAGTCAAAATTGAAACCATATATTTAGTCTCTTGATACTGTAAAATAATAAAACTTCTAAGTCAACGTAAAAAAGAGAAAACTATATTTCGACACTCTCAAGTAAATCAAAATTAATAGGGTAGTTACCTACTATTGGCTTAGAATTTTGAATTTTGGAAAATAATATAGCTATATATACTCCAAGTACAGAGAACAGCCTGGAAACTATACTATTATAATTCAAACATGAACAAATATAATCTTTGTATGGTGTACCGGTGGGCGAGTCCAACTTGCACTTGTCCGGTTGATTTCTAGTCGAGAATATCAGTAAATAATTAATTTTAAATACGCATACAATCTTGACGAAAGGTTAAAAGGGTTGAAATAGAAGCGATGTTACTGTTTTTTTATACATCTGTACGTATCGTTACGTTACATACGTTTTACGCATCTGTACGACATTTTTAATTTTAATCTCGAGCTCCACTGAACTGTCAGCGAGGTTATCTCATTTAGTTTGTTAATGAAACTTACAAATGTGTAGGATCCCAGAATTATTATTATACCTAGTTCCAGTTTTTATACGATATTTACTATAGAGTATTCATTAAAGTCGTTTATAGTGGTGTTGTCTGGCCGTACGGAAAACAACGCCATTTTGACAAAGCCCTTACCTTGCAATGGGGTATACATACACGGATATTCTGTGGTATTTTTGAATCTTGTGTTCTGCATATAATGCCTATATCGTACACAACTCTCAACAACCTTATAGTTAAAAAAAAATATAGTTTAATCAAAGTACAGCCTACGGTACGCCATTAAAATGCACGAAATAGTCCTGTAACATTGCGTGTGAGGTCAGGGCATCGTGTCGAGGGCAAGGTCATCGAACTTGCCCAATAGTTCTATCTTATTCTCGAATAGTTCGTCTTATATTTCAACTGAATAATGATGAATTTCAAGACAGCCAAATAATGAACAAACAATTTATCTGATCAACGTGATGGAAATGTATATTATTATGTTTACTGTGTAACTTTTGCCCGCGGCTTTGCTCGCACGTTCGTATCTATAAATATAGAAATTTAGTTTAACAGTATAACCTCGCATTCTAATAGTAAAAGAATGTTTGAATTCGATCCAGTATTTTTTGAGTTTATTCTTTACAAACATACAAAAGTACTCCCTTCAATACTACATAGTATACTCTATACAATATTATCATAGATATAGATGTCTCAGTGGTACGTCCTACATCTTATTATGTTAGGCAAAGTGGTTGAAAAACTGTCGACGATTGCAGAAAAGCAGGTTATGGAGCATAGAAGAGTGAAATGTAATCATAAGGGCAGCGGAACTATATCATCACGTTGACGGAGAAGGAACAGGATGACGCTAAAAGCATAAATATCGACTTTTGTAGAAACAGGAAAGAAAGAGATACTTCGTAATTGGAAGAAATGAATTGAATGAAAACCTTCCTTGCAATGGGGAAAACACAACTGAATAAATGAATACGGTATGTCTGTTTCATAGTATCTTTACTAATATTATACAGTTGAAATTTGTTTGCTTGTTTGTTTGGATGAACGCGCGAGAAAGGCTATATTTAGTTTTTACCACGATAACTGACGCCCATGCGGGCGAAGCCGCGTGAGAAGCTTGTGAATGACAGAGCATTAGACAATTTTGACGAAGAAGAAGAAGAATGGTAAATAACGTAACATGATTCTTAATTCTACACAGATGGTTAGGATTGCTCTGAACAGTATGATCTAATTGCAAATCTAATTACACTTTGTTCTTCGATCAGACCGGGTCTAGACGGCGGCAATCTGGATTTGATTTGAGACTTCCAAAATACCCCTAGATTTATCTAGTTAAATCAAATACTATCTTGGGAAAGTCGTACGTGACGGCAGGGATGTAAAAACGTGCCCGCGGGACGGGGTCAACTGACTTCTCCGACCCAGACTCTAAGGGTGAGGCCAGACGTATGTAATTTCGTAAGTCGTGAGTCGCAGAATTTCGGTTACCTGCATTCGGCTTCATACACAGGTCCTATTTGATTCACACGGCAACACAAAATGCATTGTCTGCCGACTCAAACGCATTATTTGGACCGAACTAAGTTTGCGGAGGGCGAGGGTCCGAGCATCAGTCTTTCACTATTAAGCGGATTTACCCAGCATCTTTGTTTGGCTTTCTACCTCTTCGTCTTCAAAATATGCTTGGTAAATACATAAAATTTTCAACGGTTCCATTGCACGACAGAAACATCGCTATAAACGTTGGATAGTAACTGAATAAAATGCGCTCGTCTGGCATCCCAACAGAATTTCTGCCAGACAGAATTTCTGCGACTCACAAAATTACGCTGGTTTGGCCTCACCCTAAGAGTATTGCGAAATTCCCAGGCTATTATAAAATAGGAATATAAAGGTCTTACCCACACGAAACATGCTTCTTTGTTAATTTAACTTAACAAAAATGAAATTATAACTGACTGCACGGATAGCCAAGTGGTATAGGTCACCACGCTAATTACCACTGTGCGCCTGGGACAAGACGCTGTGCGCCTGCCTGACCACAAGCATTTGTGTGATCCACAAATGCTTGTAAGTCTGGATGTTCTTTGTGCATGTGATTTGAATGTTTGTTGTGAAAACCCCCGCGACACAAGGATTAAATTCCTTAGTGCGGGCATTGTTTAACCAAAAAAAAAGCCAATATACCAAAGCAACAATCAACATTCCATCAAACAATAATATAGCTCGTACCAGACTCTAAATCTGGTACATCAATAAATTTAAGCCAGGAAGTATTATCATAAAACGGGAACATTGCAGACAAAATGAACGTTGTGATAACATTCAGCATCTTGTGAGAGCACCGCCATTGTTAATGGTTTAAGTAACGATCTTCTCTGTATGCGAAGACATAAAGATGTGGAATTGTTTTGACTCTAACAACGAGATTTTGGCGTTTTCGTCATTATTGTGTTGGAAATTTTTAATGGTGTCATTAGAATACTAGATGTTTTTTTTTTTCAGGAATATTGTTTTGAAAACATGATAAGGTTTATTTTCGAGATGGTTCCCAAAACTAAGCATGTTTTTTTTTTAATTTGTTCCAATAATTGTTTGTTTTTTGTTTTGATAATTATTAGGTACCCACTGTTTTTTTTGTGTTTGACGCACTCACGAATCCCGAAGAATCTTATTAAAATAATTTTACCCGGTAAAACATCTTTAAAGAGAAGAAGTTTCAATAGTCCTTTTACTTAATTAGAAAAATCTATAAAATACAAGAGAAGCTTGGGATTTAAGAGCTCCTAAAATATTGTTCGTCTCTCGACAAGAGACGAGGTCACTGTCCTTCAGTAAGCCAAATACCTACAGCTGATGTTTACTTACCTACAATATTCGCCTTTCGGTTAATACAAGTCGATATTGATACGTACATTGTACGTACTAAGAAAAATGTGAACTTAATTAATTAGCTTATTTCAGAGGAATTCCTCCTTGTCATAAATTACATAATCAAATTCCAATCAACTAATGACCCGACGCTTCTTATGTCAATTTCTCATCTTTCCTTTCATAATAATTTAAGGTAAATGGAGGTAAAGTCTACCGCATCATAACAGTAACAACAAAAGATTAAATTAAACCTTAACAGCTTTGAAATAAAGACGCTGTTAAAATCAAAGTGTAGCCAATGCAGTGTGGTCAACTGTACATGTAAAATCGATAAGTAGGTTTGAGTAAGAGGAAAACCCATTTTCCTTTATTTTTTGCTACTACACAAATGTATTTTTCTTTTGTATCGTTGTGAGCCTACAGCTATGAACGTCATGCACACAACCACCTGAATTTTCATCGAATATGGTTTGACTTAGGTACACATTGAAGTAAATTAAAGATTCTTATTCACACACAGTCACGCACACATTCAAATATCAACCAACATTTGTTAACCACAATATTGTTTTGATTGATTTGATCCTTATTTTTTTATTGGTTTATTTCCAAGTTATTCGTCATGTACTTAATTTTAATTTATTAATAACTACGGTTAGTTAGAATCATATATGTGAAGACTCTGACGGAGGTCAAGCCTTGTGATCTGCAGCACAGATTTTACCTATAGCAGTCACGAGACAAGCGGCGGTCGTGGGTTCGATTCCCACCCAGGACAAATCTTTGTGTGATGAGCACGATTATTTTTTCTGTGTCTGGGTGTTTTATCTATAGTATGTATGTATTTAGAAAATATATAAATGAGCATGTTTATCAGTTGTCTGGTTGCCATAGTACCTACAGGGTCTGCCTAGTTTGGTATCAGATGGCCATGTGTAAGCTGTCCTAAGATATTATATTATTATTATATTATATTTACAGTACTGAAATCAGGAACAGCATCATGTATCGATATATAATTCACATTCGTCAAGGCGACAACTCATCGTAAACACCACATAATATAACATCATTGATATCAACAGCTCAAAACTAAGTGTAATTTTCAACATTCGTTGATACGCATGTGATTAGCCGTCAACATCTATCTAAAACTACATCTGTCAATTAAATAAACTCAAAGATAAACATTTGACCAATTAACCCTCAAAAACAAGACGCATCAGAATAAAAATAAAAAAGAAGTTAAATTAATATTTATTTTCTTCTGCAATTTTATTGGCACTAAATTCAGTTTCTTTGAGTAACATATGCGATGGTGATTCGTAATTAAACTTTTATAGAGGGCGTTAAAGTGTGTTGTTTATTATTCTATCTGTCAATCTAGTATTATAGTTCAAGAGGCCGCCCACTAAGAGAATATAAACTTATCCAGTCTTAGATTTTAAGACTTATTTATATTGTATGTAGATATAGTAGAAACATGTAGCAACTAAACTTTATTTGTCTGCGTCAAAGAATATTTTGTCAGTTGTAACAATCATTTCGTTCATTTTATTTTTCTGTATCAGCTTGAATATGTGCGTGAAAGAATTTTTTTTCAAGATTAATCTCTCGGATTTCATGAATAATGTTGAATAGCTTAGCTAACAGCGTTTTAATAAGTAAATAATATTAACTTACTTTATATAACTTATATTATTTTTTATTTTATTTACCTAATATTGCTTACAATATAATATACTAGCTTCTGCTCGCGACTTCGTCTGCGTGGACTTCAATATTGAGTCTAAAACTTTATTCGTTAACAATTTTTATCTTCTCACGGGAACTATTTGTCAGATCGGTTTAGAAATACATGATCTTTTCCATAGGTGACATGCATACAAAATTTCAAAGCTGTCTGCCCGCGGCTGAGCTCGTAAACAATTTTCTATTTTCCTTCCGGAACTACTGAAGGAATTGAGATAAAAGGTAGCCTATGTAAGGAACATAGGCTACCTTGTCAAAGGCTATATGCATGCTAAATTTCATCCATATCCGTTCAGCCGTTTTTGCGTGATTGAGTAACAAACCTCCAAATATCCAAACATCCACAATTTCACATTTATAATATTAGTAGGATCAATATTACTAATAAGTATTACTTACTTAATATTATTAAGTCCATAATAAAATGTATCTGTCCTATATCTATATTCTTGGAATTAATAATAAATTATATGGAATTAATAATAACCCACACATAACAAACAGTTCTCCACATAATCTCGATCTTAATGATCCATATACACTCGAGAGCAATGAATCCGGGTCACTTAAAGAGTCCTAAAAATCTCGGAAACTAAAAATGCTAGGTTAATGCAATAAATTGTATTTAATAGACAATGTAATACTCCTTAAATGAAGGTATTAAAACTTCTTAGTTATTGTAAAGTTATATCATAAAAAAATCATATTTGAAAAAGGGCCACTTTCGAAGATGGAACTACGAAATTACAGCATTTGGTTTTGCTTTTGTTTGTAATCTGTCATTTATGTGGGTACATAAACCATGTTGATAGTGCTCTATATTCATTATTCAAGCTGAAATTATGTCGCTTACGCCTGAAGAATGCACCAGAATACTTACAATGCTGGAAACCGGCCGGAGTCAGCGCGATACAGCCAGGACTGTCGGTGTGTCGCTGTCAACAGTACAAAGAGTTCTCCGACGTTACGAAGTAACTGGTTGTAACCTACGCAGACCAGGAACGGGCAGAACCAGGTGTACCACAGCACGAGAAGACCGATACTTGGTGAACACCATGCTTCGAAATCGCTTTCTCACAGGAACTGAACTCACAAATCAGTTTCGACTCCTCGGAGGAAGTAACCCAAGTGCATGGACAGTAAGACGTCGGCTTGCTGAATCTAACTTAAAACCCCTTAGACCTGCAAACGGCCCTAAACTGGAGCCTGGGCATCGTATTTCAAGACTAAGATATGCCCAGAGCCACGTAAATTGGAGTATTGAAGATTGGTCAAAAGTTATGTTCTCCTACGAATCAAAACTTATGCTCTACAAGCACGATGGAAGACACAGAGTGTATCGAAGACCAGGGGAAAGATTCAAGCAAGCATGCATCGAAGAAAAAGTAGCCTACGGTGGTGGGTCTGTACTTGTGTGGGCCGGAATTTCTTCTGAAAGTCGCACAGAGCTGGTGATCATAGAAAACGGCTCTTTAACTAGCGAAAGATATGTGGAAGAAATCCTCAATGATCACGTTGGTCCATTTATGGTCAATTTAGGTGAGGATGCTATATTTATGCATGACAATGCCCGACCTCATACAGGTAGGATTGTGAATGACTACCTTCAAGAGATGAACATTACTCGTATGGAGTGGCCAGCGCGCAGCCCGGATATCAACCCGATCGAGCATGCTTGGGACGAGCTAGGCAGATGCGTAAAACAACGAAATCCTCCCCCAATCACGCTTCGTGAGCTCAAAATTGCTCTCACAGAGGAATGGGAGAATATTCCCCAAAATCGTATAAGGAACTTGGTGTACAGCATGCCAAACCGCGTAAACGCAGTAATGGAAGCACGAGGAGGCAATACGAAGTATTAAAATTCAAGAAAATCGTAATAAAGTTCATAAATTTCATGTTTCCTATTTTTGTTTAAAGGAGAGATCAGCAGTTTTTTGCTTTATGTAATTTTGTGTTAATAAAATGTATGGTGACTCATATTTTTTTTACTTTCATTTAAGGAGTATTACATTGTCTATTAAATACAATTTATTGCATTAACCTATCATTTTTAGTTTCCGAGATTTTTAACATTCTTTAAGTGACCCGGATTCTCATTGCTCTCGAGTGTATCTCTCAACGAACGGATACACTCGACATTTCATCATTAAAACTATAATTAAACATAAAATATACATTTTGTAGTCAAAATTAATTCTACGAAACAAATTTAATTTTCATGTGACCGTGACGTAATTATATGCAAATGATTAATATCGCCAATAAAAAATTATCAAGAGTACCTAAATATTGTGTAGTAGTTAGAAAAGTTAAATTCGACGCACAGACAGACATAAATATTAATAAAGAAAAATCTTTAAGGCGGTGATGACCAGCGTCGTAATTCGTCGCGTTACCACACAAATTGTATTATTAGAGTTAAGCTGGTGACACATTTATACACCACGCGTCTTATTTTGTAGACGTCATGATCTTTATCGCTTCAGATAATCAAATACCTAGACTATTTATTCTAGGCACTTTAATCTCAACAGATCTTAATAAAAAAATACGATGAACTTTTCGTATGTTAAAAACAAAACGCTTCTTTAAAAACGACTATAATCTATCTCCTGCCGAAGTTGTGCTAGGAATGCACAAGTGATCCCGCGGCACTTGCTAAGGCAATGATGGAACCAGGGAGTTTTTAGTCGGTTAAAGTCCGACATAACGCCACGCCACGCCGTGCCACACATAATAATATAGTACATAAGCTTTTCACCACGAAGAAAAAGTTTATTCTATTGAAATAAAACTACTTCGAAACGGATTCTATCGTAGTCTATTTTGTTTAAGTTCCCGACCCGGTGACGTTTCGACGCCTTTGCAGGTGTCAAGTGGTTTTACTTCAATGTCTACCATTCGCGTAAACCTCAGAAAACAATAAGTTATTCTAATATTCTAATATATCACGCGTCTGTGAGTCGCTCGCGCGACATGTTAAACAAGTATGATCCTAGCTTTATTCTCGTGAAATATGTTGTGTAATTACAAATGGCAGGGCTTATGTTTTTTATTTTAATTTATTTTAATATACCGTGACGATTAGTGGATTAGTTAAATAACTAGTAGGTACATACATTTTTGTCAGGGTGTCGGTGTGGCTTTAAAAGCGTTTTTAACTGTCAAATCGCATGTTTGAGCAAATTATATTTCATTTGGTGTTAGTTTTAAAATATTAAGTAAGTACTTGAGTACTAAATCTAATTTGAAACTCTTGTTGTATTTATATTTTCGTAAAAATCCGTTTTCTCTACTCTCCTAATTAAAAATAATTTAAATGTATCAATCTTAATATAAAACTGAACTATAAAAAAGAAAGTAAATTACATTAATTTAATGAACTTATAAAAATACAGGTAATTCACCTGAAAAGGTTATCCGACCACAAAAATCTTCATGGTTTCCCTTCGATCAAAAACCCGTATTCTCTTTGAGATGGCGATGTAAATGTGAATCAGTTGTCACAATGATTCAATGTAAAAATCCAATATTATCTACCTATCATTAATTTCGAACTGATTTTCACTTTTCTCTAAAAACTGCGATACTTCAAAAAAGTTATATTTTCGTCACTACTAACTAGCCTGAAAAATAAAAAGACGATTTGATTTTATTATGAATCTATCGTTTTCTATAAACAAAACGAAGCATTCTAAATTCAAATACTTGTTATTTGAATTTAGAATGCTTCGTTTTGTTGCAAACTCATGAATAAAAAATAAACAAGCAACTAAAAAGTTTTAGAAAAAGAGTTAGCTACTCGTATTTAAAATTCATTCGAATTTCGGAGCGCTAAGATTTCATTGTACGAGTATTAACGTATTTAAGTAACAAATATATTTTAGTCGTCCTAAATACGTAAGCGACACATAAAATGGATGACAAATTGCCTTTATAAACGGTAACTACGTGTATTTTCAACTGAATTTATCAAAGTCTAAGTTAATGGTAGTGCAGAGCCGCAATTATTTAATCGATATTGCACATATGGCGAAGAATACATTACCGTGCTGTCTTTGTCCGCCATAGAGTTAAGTCGTTTCACCTAATTGCTGTAATCAGCGTTATATTCTAGGGAATTAATTAGCCTTTGTTTAAAATTCAGTTAGACTTTCGCTAAATGCTGCTATTATAGGTTCTGCCTCATTTATTTAGTTTTTAATTCACTGGAACTGAGTTTATTTGTAGTTGTGAGTTTAGTTGTGTATTTTTGATAGCTGGTAGGTGTTTTGATTTAGTGAGATTTACTTGCATCACAATTTAATGGGTATATGCAGTTTGTAATTACCAAAACACTATTTGTGCACCTATTCGTGTGTAAGTTCTCTCTGTAATGCCCTTTTACTCTAATTAGGTCATTATCAGCTGTCAGTTAATGCGTTAATTGTTTGGGTGTTGAACTCAACCCATTTAATACAAGTGTATTAATTAAGGTTAACACCATAGACTAGAACAAAGAGGTAGACTGTACCAAAAAAGCGGCCAATATTTAAAAAAAAAACTTTTTTGTTTTGAATATTCTGGTGACAGTTTGTCTCGCGCCGCGTCGTTACCTCGTGATTATAGGTCCGAACAGGTTTGCAACTAGTTGGGCATCTCCTATTTATTATCCGTGAGTCAAACCATTACAATCTTTCAGTAATTTTCTATTTATCTTTGAACACACTTAAATAAGATAACTAAACATGATTACTAAATTTAATAAGCCTATTTTTAGATCTATTTTTCAGGCCTTTAAGACCAAAACAGTTAGACTACAGACTGTAGACTACGGCTATCTCTTTATTTTCAAGCTCTATTTCTACACATCCAAAATAACCATATTAAACTGATCGCTATAGTTTGCATGTACTACATATAGGCAATAAGTAGTATATGTAAAGTATGCTATCATTTTAGCTCTACATCCTCGCTGTATGTTTCCGCAGCCACAATGGCGACGCGACAACGACACCATTGTAGTCCGACACGTCCGCGTGTCGCTACTGTCGAATGGACGATAGGGCTGCCACTTGCCTCTTTATCCAAGGAAATTAAAACAATAAAATTTCCCGCTGCGAAAACCTTATTTGTAGTTTTATTCAGATACAGGTTTTCAGAATTACTCTTGCCCCGAGTAAGAAGGAGATCTATTCGACTATAATTTTAAAACCGAAGCTTGAAAACCGCACCTCACTTGTTCAGCAAGAAGAAGACAGCATTATTAAGGAGATTTCAGCGCAGTTAAGTAAAGAGATTTAATTGTAACCTTCAAGATACATTTCTTACGTTATGTAAAAAATCTATTACTTAATATATTACTGTGACAAAGCAGGTAAGCACCAAGTTTTGACAATTTATAAGTGTTGACAACCCTTACCGTGTTTGCGACCCCTCATGAGCTATGAACAGAAATGGAAATGATTCTTCTTTCAGCTTATCAGCTTGTCTCATAGTACCGAAACTGGCTGCTACTATGACTAAATTTAATGAAAATAAAATAATCTTGTATTTTATGGGTAAATAACCAGGAATAAATCTATAGGTACCAGTTTGAAGTTATGACGTCACAACATAAAATAAATACCACAACCATTTTTTTTTACATAAAATGCAGTCACTTACAACACTTTTACAATAACCAAAATATTTTTTATTAATACCATTATATTTTACTGCTCAAGGAATAGAAAGAAAGAAAAAAAATACGTTAAAAAATATTACAGAAAATGTCTGATCATCAATCATGGTACACCTTACGTTATTTTATAAAAATACGAGGTATTTGAAACAGGTATACATCACTGTTATCTGAACTAGGTCAGAACGTCATGGGCCTTGTGTAGTAATCCCTATATTTTTCATCTCAGCTCAACGCGAATTTTAGTTTCAGTAGAAATATTTTACAAACGTCAAGGTGATATTTTTTGTAGTTTGTGGACGAGTGAGAGTGAGGTGTGGACGTTGTTACAAGTTGGTGACATAAATTGTCATTATTAGATCTTTGACAAAATTCATTTATTTTTTATAAAAAACAATTTAGTAACGGAAATAATTATACTTCTTGTCCAATTGTACCGTAAAAATAACATATTTAAGCCTTAAACCTGTCTACTTTGTACAAGAACTAAGGGACCGGCTAAATAGTCGATTTGTGATTAAAAAATTGAAACTTGCAAATGCGATACCTTCCTATTCTCAAAAACGGTTCAATATAACTAACAAAGGCATACATTTGAAATTAATTAAAGCAAAAATAATATTTATATTGTATAGGTGTATTAATATAATAAAAAGGAAATATTTGTATTTTTGTGTGCTTGTAACAAATAAACTCACAAACTATTGGACCGATTTCAAAAATTATTTTACCATTCGAATCCCTGAGTAACACAGGCTATATTCCTTACCAGAGTAGTAAACAGGAACCGCAAGCAGAGCCGCGGAAAACAGCTAGTAAATTATATTATTCATTTATGTCCCATTCTAACCCCTATTCCGTAGCTTTCATGTTCATAATCGGCCTAGCCTTTTTCCAACCTATGTTGGAGTCTGGGGGTATTTTACATGGTGATCCATGTAAAATACCCCCAGATCCCATCTGTCTGAGATTGCCTATCTGACCACCACAACCTAATGCTGGGTAATGCAATATCCCATAGTAAGACTGGTTGTCAGAATCGCAATGTCTTACGACGGATACGAAGATCACTGTATTTCAGTCGAGTCAATGGCGAGGCACGGAGTGTTCTCAGTACGTTTAAAAATGTTCACCCATCCACAGATCAACCGCGGCGACCGCGGCTTTACCTCTATCGGTCAAACCGTGCGGTTTACTCTTAGCCACGAACCCCTCCGTAGCTTTCATGTTATCTCCTTTTAATTAGAAAACCCTCTTTCTTATATTAATTATCTTTATATACCTTTGTGTACGGTTCTAAGACCGATAATATCAATAGATTCATAAGATAAAGCTTCACTAGGGCATCCTATAAATCCTAATATCGATATGTAAATTTATTCAAAATAATCGCGTGACCTAAACCTTTTACGCCGAATTACATTCGAACATCGCCGACAGCCGTTAATTCTTTTGGTAAATAATTCCCAATACATGAATTATGGATAAATCAAAACTCATAAAGGTATAAGCTGGAAAGATTAGCTGAATGAATGGCCAATCAAAAAGCGATTTAGCAATATGTAACTGAATCAAATGTGCTTCTGAAATATGGCAATGGGAGTGCTTTAATACACAGAACTGCGCTGATAAAGAAGGTTCTTGGGTCAACATTTTTGTGGTAGAAAAGAAGTACTGGTCTGTAAATTTCCCACTGCTGGGAAAAGCTTCTTCATCTATGCAGAAGGTATGAGCATTTGACCCCTAAGATTGCACACTTGGATTTTTTTTTAATATACCTTCATAATGTTTCCACTAAGTTGCCAGTGACTTATATAATTCTTAAGAAAGTAGATAAAATAAATAAATAATAATACCGGCCTATAAACGTCCCACTGCTGGGCACAGGCCTCTTCCCATATTATAGAGAAGGGATGAGCTTTGATCACCACGCTTGCTCATTGCGGGTTGGCGATTTCAGATTTCAATATTTTGGAATCCAGGTTTCTTCACGATGTTTTCCTTCACCGTTTGTCAATGATGTAGATAGCTTTAAAAAATTCACTTTGCCTATACTGGGTTCGAACATGCAACCTTGATCACAGAAATCCGTTCATTGAACCAAGGCACGGGTAAAGGCACCACGTTATTATAAAACATAAATTAATATTCATGAATATTTGTTCCAAACATATAAGCATTCTGTGTGTGGGATTTTGACGCCATGACACCTGCAAAGGTGTCTACATGTCGGGAACTAATAACTTAATTATAAGCGACAGATTCCGTTCAGAAACAAATTTATTTTAATATAACTTTTTTAAAGTGGAGCTTGGCTAGTCATCATTAGCCGGATGGGTCCGGATAGATCGGCGAGAATTCAGCCGAGTGGGTACCTGGAACTGCAGCTCGAGGGGTAGGCCAAAAAGACGCTGGCGAGATGACATCGTTCGCTTTTTACCGGATTGGTGGGAAGCGGCTCAAGACCGAGGGGCCTGGAGCAGGTTGGAGGAGACCTATGCCCAGCATTGGAACACCCAAAAAATTAATAAAAAAAAAGTTACGGCGCCACTCTGTCTGGCTTCCCTTTCTCTCACGCATACGGCGGTAGTATTCAGGCTCCTCCTCGCCTGCCTACTACTACCTTATAGTTCAACTTAGATTAGTTTAAGTTATCACTTCTGTTAAGCGTCCCGAGACGTACTTTATTTTTTTTATTTGGTACTTACAAGCGATTCGGAAAAATGACCGTCTGTGAGTCCTGTAATGTGATCTTAGGCATTTTTTTACCTATGAAATGTGTATAGGCTTAGAAAAGGTCCCACTACTAAGCACAGGTTTCTTTCTTTAAATCGAAGAAACGTGCATACCCACGCTTGCTCATTGCGGGTTGGCAAACAAACATATTTATTTACTTCCACAGACCCGGATACGTTTTCTTGGACGTTTTGATAAATTACACACGCCTTTGGGACTGGCTTGCGGTTTGGCCTAACTGTGGCCCAATTATGGGCCTCGTCTGCCTAACCCTTTTCGGATAAAGTCGTGATTAGGGTCGAAATATACTAAGTACCTTAGCTAATATACCTAAAACGTTAGTAAAGCAACCGTTTTTTTTTTATGTTAATCTTAATGCATTTACCACTTTCCTGTCTTTGTATCTCCCTATGGTCGACTGGTAGAAAATGCCTTCTGGTAGTAAGTTCGCCTATGTACCGAACAGTGCATGCAGTATTAAATAAATAAATAAAATAAAAACACATATAGAGTTACATATTCAGTACAAAATAATTTAATATTCCTAAAAGCGCAATTTCCAAGTACAATAAATAATCTTTTAACTACAGTGTGATTCACTAGAATTTTAAAATTGCGCGAAAGACCAATTAGCGAGAAAATGGTAAACGGTTTAGTTTGAGTAACACAGTACTATACACCTAGAAATTGCGCTTAATAAATCAAGATGAAACTATATATTAAGGAAATTAATCTTTCTTTTCTAGATTTTTATTGTTTTGAGCATTTTTATTCGTAGTTTTTAGTCAGGATTTCTGGATCCTCATGGTGGATGGTTTAGTACTAATGAAAATAAAATATCCATACTTTTTCATACGAGAAATCGAGCCTATCGACTTCGAGTAAAAAATAATGCTATAACACATCATCTAGTTCACAATGAAAATAAGGTAGTAAGTAGACTATAACAATTACTCGTTTACTAAATCCACGCTACAGTTAACTAACCAAAAAATCGTCTAACAAACCTGCGAATTGACAGTTTAATTAGTCGAGTCAGCGCACCTCTATAAATAACTTTACGGGCAGCTCTAAACCATGGCAACCATACAGTCAGGGGAATACGAACTCCAATAATTATCCTCAATTCTCCCTTAACAGCCATCATTAGAATTCAGCTCTCCAAGAAGTTTGTAAGCCGAAAGGTTTTAACTAATTATACTTTCATCGGTATAATATAAACATCTTTATAACACTCTCTTGAGTACTTGATCAAATAAATCCTTATCTGATTTTAATTATGGATTAACCTGATTTACTTCAATTTACTTATCCATATTCAATTTTCTTTAAGATAATCTTGAATAATTTAATAGGTAGCTTATTCTTGTAAAATGTGTTACGTAAAATTGAAATTATACATAAAATTTTAGCGTAAAATAAATTAATCTGAATATTTTGAGTTTTTAGGTCTAAAATTATGTTTGAACCTAACGAATTAATTCGCACTGCAGTAGGTAGGTACTAACTGATATCAATAAATTTGAATCTAAAAGCTTTTAATTCCTAGAAACTACACCTACCCCCAAATATCAAAGATGTAAAAACATTACAAGGGAAAA
Organism: Plusia festucae; assembly: GCA_950381575.1. Classification (NCBI taxonomy): domain Eukaryota; kingdom Metazoa; phylum Arthropoda; class Insecta; order Lepidoptera; family Noctuidae; genus Plusia; species Plusia festucae. The sequence continues at coordinate 4,681,943 of OX494447.1, forward strand.
TCTCCTTTAAAACAATCACAATAAGAAGAAAATTTGTTTCAATTGCTTTGTTTGTTTAATTTAAAATGGTGGTTGAACCCGCTGTCGTCGGCTGACAAAGGTTGCCCTTAAATATTAATTGCTTTTAATGGAGTTCATTAGAATGTTTATTATAAACCTGAACTGGATTGGAAACACTTGATGGTCATTTGGGTACTATAAAGTCAAATTATCATTATAAATTATGTATAAATATTAATTATTTATCACTATGATTTCCCTTAAGGAATGAATAGAAATTATTTATTGCCTTGGACCGATTGTCAAGACGTTAAATGCTTAATGCGGTATTAAGTTTTGACAGCCTGTCTTACTATCTTGACAGGCTCGCTATTACATCCTACGCTGAATATCGCACGCTAACTCATTCGCAAGACGTCGTCGTTTTCGCCCGTCAAAGAAAAGTACTCTATTCGACTACATAATGAGACTTTCTAACTGACTTACTCTTATCACACTACGTGGCGTGGTCTTAGGCTGATCGTAAGATTAGGTTTCTTAAGAAGAAGAAAAAATCTTCAGAAAGAGAAGGAAAATCATATGTGGAAAGTATCTTACACAGCCCAACTATTACTAGAGCTGATGCCTTGACTTCCACAATCTACAGAACAGTAAGCGACAGAAACATAGAATGATACAATCTATACAGAAAAAACCGACTCAAAACCTAAACAAATTTTGTCTGACCTACAAATCGAAGCCGATAACTCACTTGGTGTGTATTGAACAAACGAGGTGAGTAAACATTATGACAGCCCAATGAACACTATAGCGTTAATTTTACTACATTTCACACGATAAAACCCCAAAAACCCAATACTGTATTATAAAAAGCATTCTACTTCTTTATTAATCATCTCTTAACAAATTTCGGGGCTTTATATCACACTGAGGGCTGTTTTTTTCATCGTCAGATAACTTTTAGGATTAAATTTTTGGCAGTTGTTCCATACTAAAACTGTCACGTCGTAAAAGTATCAGACGATGGAAAAATCAGCACTGAGTAAATAGTTTTACCTGGTTCCTCTAGTGAAACTCAAACAACCAAGTTTATTAGGCATATCTACAGACGATAGCGAAGATCAAAGTCGAAAGAGAAGATGTTTACTGCAATTACTACCCAATAACACACATAAATCAAATTAGAATTGCACTAAAACATTGTACCCTATAAGAGCTATTTTTCAATAACAGTGATGTACGGAGTATGCATGAAAGATATCGTCTGAAGCGTTGACGCGATGCAACGGAACTGTACTTCAGTGAAGCCTTCAGTGGAGTCCACGAACATAACTGATGCCTCATAAAATATACGACTTTTATACTTGTTTATGCTCATACACGAACTAGAAAATAGGACAATTGAATTTTTTGCTAGTAACCTTTATTTTTTATAAAAAAAAACCACAGATCCGGTGAAACTGGAAGCCGACCAACATAAATCGCGTCAAGGCTAAACAAGAAGATATTTGCATATTTTTTTGAGTTAAACACAAATAAAGTAACACCTATTATCAAATTGCGATCTACTCACTCATTCAAGACACAATCAAGGCTGTATATCATTAATGCGAGTCACAACTGTCAAGGGAAAGTCTATTACAATGACGAATTTTGAGCTAGTTCACGTGTACTGCATTCCAGATAATTTGACAGTTCAAATTACTGCAACATAATTGCAACATCTTGATTTGACTGGCCTGTTGGTCTATTAGTTAGTGACCCTGACTGCTAGCCGGAGGTTGTGGGTTCGATTCCCACCCAGGACAAATCTTTGTGTGATGACCACGATCATTTGTTCTGTGTCTGGGTGTTATTTATCTATATGTATGTTTTGTTTCTAATTCATATCATAGTTAACTCCTTTAGCAATACTGCAACATTATAAGCCCTGATACATTTTTGATTACGAAATCACGAAAAAAAAATATATTCCCTAAATTATGTTCACAAAAACTTTTTTTAGACACAATTCATCTTCAAACATAGATTTTAGCAGCTAACATTAAATCGAACAAAATAAAACATAATACTGTCAATATTGTAGTTCTCGATCACATAATTCGGGCTTTTTATTTACATTTCAGGCAAATAAAAGGCCCGTGATATGTTTAATATTGCATCCTGTTATAAATTAAAACGCATTGAACCGAATGGGAACTTTTTAAATCACTGCCGATTCATATTACAAAAACATCAAGCTACTAGTTAAATTGTATTTTATTTCACGATGTATTTATTGATTAAAGTTTTATAGTCGTAATTGTTTTATTATAAGATTCGTTTGCTTGTATCTGTAGGCTCGAACTTTAAAGACGGCGGCTTTTTTAAGAGATGTTTATATGTACAGTTGGCATCTTAGCTGCACCTACACTTTTAAATTTACTGTCGGAAATAATCGCAATGCTCCGTGCATGCGGACAGAGACATGCGGACATTTTGTGGGAATTTGAAAGAGAATAAAAATTTTTTTGCAAAAAAAAAAAACCGACTTCACAAAACCTTAAAAGCACTAAAAATATAAAAATAATACTGTAACCTACCACTATTAATAAACCTAACATAACCTACGATTAACCTATAATAAAATTTAACAAATTTTTGGAGTCGGTGCCAAGCTAAGTAGTGAAACGACTGGTAATTCCAGAACATTTTTAACCGACTTCAAAAAAAGGAGGAGGTTCTCAATTCGGATGTTTGTATTTTTTTTTGTTTGTTCGGGCATAACTCCGTCGCTTGCCAACCGATTTGAAAAATGATTTTTTTGTTGGATAGGGTATACTTCCCAAATGGTCCCATGTAAAGGAAATCAGGATCTGATGATGGCATCCCAGAGAAGTCGAGGGGAACTTTCGAAAATCGTATGGGCAACTAGTGAAAATGATTTTTTGTTGGAAAGGGTATACTTCCCAAATGGTCCCATGTTAAGGAAACCAGGATCTGATGATGGCATCCCAGAGAAGTCGAGGGGAACTTTCGAAAATCGTATGGACAACTAGTGAAAATGATTTTTTTGTTGGAAAGGGTATACTTCCCAAATGGTCCCATGATAAGGAAACCAGGATCTGATGATGGCATCCCAGAGGAGTCGAGGGGAACTTTCGAAAATCTTATGGGCAATTACTTCACAAATGATTCCTTGATAAGGAAATCAGTATCTGATGATGGCATCCCAGAGAAGTCGAGGGGAACCTTCGAAAATCTGCCATTTCATTAAGCAGCCTCTGACTAGAACGAATACGTAGGTTACTCAATCGTTGTGACCGTTCCTCTTCAGTTTCATTGGCTAGTCGAGCGTGTATTAAAGAAAGACGATGGTCGTAATCTTCTTGACTTTCATTAGCCAATCGAGTATGTATTAAAGACAGACGGCGATCGTAATCTTCTTGACTCTCGTTAGTTAATCGATTGCGAATTAAAGATATACGATGGTCGTAATCTTCTTGAGTCTCGTTGGCTAATCGATTGCAAATTAAAGATATACGATAGTCGTAATCTTCTAGGCTTTCTTTTCTTCTTGACTTTCCTTATTCAACCTACGTAACGTATAGGTCCTCTGCTTTGACAGTCTGTTTTCGCACTGGTCGGGGCTCTCATTCGAAATGCGTTGAGAATTTCTGTCCCTAATTTGTTTTAAGCGTTTTTCTTTTTTACGCCACTTTCTCATACGAGAAGCATCTTTACCTGGCCTACCCATATTTTGTGTAAGATTAAAAATGGCACTAAAAATTAACAAATAAAAATTTTTTTGCAAAAAAAAAAAACCGACTTCACAAAACCTTAAAAGCACTAAAAATATAAAAATAATACTGTAACCTACCACTATTAATAAACCTAACATAACCTACGATTAACCTATAATAAAATTTAACAAATTTTTGGAGTCGGTGCCAAGCAATATACGATACCTAAATAACTATATATTTACAGACTAAGGGCAAATAAACCATAAATCTTACAACTTCTAAATATTAAATTAAATCGGAAAACAACAAAAAGTACTTTAAAATATAACATAGACTTAATAACTAATATTTAGACACAAAGAAAAAGATAGTGAATACTTAATGATTTACATAGAAATCAGTTAAATCAGAGCAACAGTTTAAGCAAAGCAACAACGCAAGATAACCAAGGAGTTCGACGATAAACTTTAAATCTTAAGTTACGTGAACGTCATGACCAACCTTACTTGGACAAATACCGGTATACGAATGAACAATGCCATCTATCGAGCTTTGTTGTACTAAAACGGAAAAATGTTCTGGAATTACCAGTCGTTTCACTACTTAGCTTGGCACCGACTCCAAAAATTTGTTAAATTTTATTATAGGTTAATCGTAGGTTATGTTAGGTTTATTAATAGTGGTAGGTTACAGTATTATTTTTATATTTTTAGTGCTTTTAAGGTTTTGTGAAGTCGGTTTTTTTTTTTTTGCAAAAAAATTTTTATTCCGTTTTAGTACAACAAAGCTCGATAGATGGCATTGTTCATTCGTATACCGGTATTTGTCCAAGTAAGGTTGGTCATGACGTTCACGTAACTTAAGATTTAAAGTTTATCGTCGAACTCCTTGGTTATCTTGTGTTGTTGCTTTGCTTAAACTGTTGCTCTGATTTAACTGATTTCTATGTAAATCATTAAGTATTCACTATCTTTTTCTTTGTGTCTAAATATTAGTTATTAAGTCTATGTTATATTTTAAAGTACTTTTTGTTGTTTTCCGATTTAATTTAATATTTAGAAGTTGTAAGATTTATGGTTTATTTGCCCTTAGTCTGTAAATATATAGTTATTTAGGTATCGTATATTGCTTGGCACCGACTCCAAAAATTTGTTAAATTTTATTATAGGTTAATCGTAGGTTATGTTAGGTTTATTAATAGTGGTAGGTTACAGTATTATTTTTATATTTTTAGTGCTTTTAAGGTTTTGTGAAGTCGGTTTTTTTTTTTTGCAAAAAAATTTTTATTTGTTAATTTTTAGTGCCATTTTTAATCTTACACAAAATATGGGTAGGCCAGGTAAAGATGCTTCTCGTATGAGAAAGTGGCGTAAAAAAGAAAAACGCTTAAAACAAATTAGGGACAGAAATTCTCAACGCATTTCGAATGAGAGCCCCGACCAGTGCGAAAACAGACTGTCAAAGCAGAGGACCTATACGTTACGTAGGTTGAATAAGGAAAGTCAAGAAGAAAAGAAAGCCTAGAAGATTACGACTATCGTATATCTTTAATTTGCAATCGATTAGCCAACGAGACTCAAGAAGATTACGACCATCGTATATCTTTAATTCGCAATCGATTAACTAACGAGAGTCAAGAAGATTACGATCGCCGTCTGTCTTTAATACATACTCGATTGGCTAATGAAAGTCAAGAAGATTACGACCATCGTCTTTCTTTAATACACGCTCGACTAGCCAATGAAACTGAAGAGGAACGGTCACAACGATTGAGTAACCTACGTATTCGTTCTAGTCAGAGGCTGCTTAATGAAATGGCAGATTTTCGAAGGTTCCCCTCGACTTCTCTGGGATGCCATCATCAGATACTGATTTCCTTATCAAGGAATCATTTGTGAAGTAATTGCCCATAAGATTTTCGAAAGTTCCCCTCGACTCCTCTGGGATGCCATCATCAGATCCTGGTTTCCTTATCATGGGACCATTTGGGAAGTATACCCTTTCCAACAAAAAAATCATTTTCACTAGTTGTCCATACGATTTTCGAAAGTTCCCCTCGACTTCTCTGGGATGCCATCATCAGATCCTGGTTTCCTTAACATGGGACCATTTGGGAAGTATACCCTTTCCAACAAAAAATCATTTTCACTAGTTGCCCATACGATTTTCGAAAGTTCCCCTCGACTTCTCTGGGATGCCATCATCAGATCCTGATTTCCTTTACATGGGACCATTTGGGAAGTATACCCTATCCAACAAAAAAATCATTTTTCAAATCGGTTGGCAAGCGACGGAGTTATGCCCGAACAAACAAAAAAAAAAAAAAAATACAAACATCCGAATTGAGAACCTCCTCCTTTTTTTGAAGTCGGTTAAAAATAAAAGAAATCAGGAAAAGGTTCTTAAGAAAAAAAATATAAAAGTTTCGCGCTCTATTAAAAAAATAATCGATTAACTTTTCTAATGTGTCCTTTCAAACTAATACAGGCGTATCAGCTGGTAAAGTTAACATTACAATTAGGTAGGTATATGACATGCGTTTTTAATTTATTAAATCAAATAAATAAAGTGCTACAAACTTATCTGACATGGTGGCCAAATCTGGAATTAATAAGTTTCTGGCACTATACGTCTCAAGATAATACGTTACACTACGTAATCATTTTCACTTCCATTACTGCATTAGTATATAAGAAATCGATCAAAATGTCTGGTTATCAGGCAATGTACATTAAAAGTTCGGTCGCACAATCTACTGACCTACATACACGTCATAACATCCACAATAAGACTCTTTAGATAAAATATCCATTATAATAATACTGGTTATTAATATTGTAATACAAATTGTAAAAATAAAGATACATTTAGATTCGATATTTGAGCTTTTAGATTTTATCGATATTATTGTTACACATACATAATATGTCTCTATGTCAACTATACAATGTCGTGGTGGCCTAGCGGTTCAATGACCGGATTTGCATGCACACGGTTGCAGATTGTGGCACCAATGTTATTTCTTCAAAGTTATAATGTACACTTTCTTAATCATTCTAAGACATCATTAACAAATGGTGAAGGAAAACATCGTGAGAAAATCAAGATTCCAAAAAATTTGAATCTGAAATTGCCAACCCGCAATGAGCAACCTTGATGATCAATGCTCATTTTTTGTCAAAATGGGAAGAGGCCTGTGCCCAGTAGTGAGACGTTTATAGGCCGGTATTATATAAGGTATACCTATTAGGTTGTAATTTTACAGATTAATACAATATATTAATTTAAAAATGATAGGTTTTTGAACGTTGCATTGCTTCCAGTTTCTGGGCACGTTTCCCATCTTTGACAAAAATAACAATAAATTTGTTGATTATTAATTTATTTAAATATACCTCAAGTATAATGGTATTTTAGTTTTGTAAGTATAGTTTAAGTTTCGTCCTTTAATTCTAATTACAATGAATTTCATATTAAAACACACAACTTTTGCAACATAACAAAAACACTATTTACTATAAAATCAAACAATAAAAAAATCGACATTACAAGCTACATCGATAACAATTCGATCAAATACAACTCACTATACCTACACCGTAAAAAATTGAGTCTTACAACAATCAGGTATATTCAATATCAAATCGGTAACACACGAAAACATCGACAACATAAATGCTATATCGATTACAGTTCGATCAAACATGCACGTTAAATATCGATGAAAAATCGATATTTAAAATTTTATCGATTATAATTTGATCAACTCACTAAATCGAATCACTGTTCTAAAATAAAACATGTAAGTAATGCATTCTCTAGGCCAGCCACGTAGCGATTGCCCAACTATTTTAAGACTATGTGACCCGAGATAGCTGCCACTAAGTGCTCTGCGCTTATCATTATTTATCGCCTGATAACGTGATGAGCTGTTATCATACATTGTATTAGAATGCCACTACCTGTTCAATGGTACAGATTTTTATGGTGGGTTGAAAGAAAGTAAATGTGTATAGTGTATGCAGGATTATTTTTATGGAGTGCGTATATTCAACGAGGTAATCAGGTGCATAAAACTGTACAACTTTTCCCAAGGAGCATAGGTCGAAATCTTAACATGAAGACTGAACATAATAAGCGAACACGTAAAGGTTTTAAAAAATATTTTCCTTTTTTAATATCTCTTTGTGCATTTTTAGGGTTCCGTGCCTCGAAGGAAAAAACGTTACCCTTTACGATCACTTTGTGGTCCGTCCGCACATCCGTCCGTCCGTCCGTCGGTCCGTCTGTCAAGACCCTTTTTCTCAGGAACACGTGAAGGTATTAAGCTGAAATTTATATCAAATACTCAAGTCGACTGACCCTTGAAGCTGTGAAAACAGCCGTTTGTGCCGCAAATTTTCGACACTCGCAAGAAAATCAAAACCTACAAAGTACTTCCCGTGAACTAAGAATCTTGAAATTTGGTACGATGCAACATTTTATAGCACAGATAAAGAAAAAATTGTTAAAACCGTAAATTTTTAATTACATCTATACTAATATTATAAAGCTGAAGAGTTTGTTTGTTTGTTTGTTTGTTTGAACGCGCTAATCTCAGGAAGTACTGGTCCGATTTGAAAAATTCTTTCACTGTTAGATAGCCTACTTATTGAGGAAGGCTTTAGGCTATAATTTGCAGCAGTAACCGATGATCACGCGAGCGGAGCCGCGCGCAACAGCTAGTCTTAAAATAAAAATATTTTTAATAACTTTAAACTTAGCTTTGTACGCACTATGGTACCCTCGGAGCGCGAGTCCGACTCGCACTTGGCCGGTTCTTATATTGTCTCATGTAATAAATATTCCTAAATACTATGTTGTAAAAAAAGAAATGTATACTAAAACATGTTAAAATAGAGGGTCTTTCACCCCACCTCTAGTTTATTTAAACTCGTTAAAAGTTTTATATTCTTGATCCCAACCTAATAGAAATAAAAAAGATTTGAAAAAGCAATAATAGTCTGCAGATATTCGCTATATAACTTTCTAAAATTGGCTTTGTGATATGAAGTTAGATCTGTTTTGAATGTGACATTAAATTAAATTGCTCATACAGAAATAATAGCCAATCCCTAGCGACTGAATCTAATATGCAGAAAAATAAGTGTATAATTTAGAGTAATTTATACTATTTGAAAATGGCAAAAATAGATGATCAAAATCAGAAATTTAATACTAATGAACGGACTTCGCGTCAGAACTCTGTGGCGTCGAAGTGATTCAAAAGTATGTGATTGTAAATTATACCAATCATTTACTACTAGTACCGTTGCCATATATTCGTGATCATTTTTGACTCCAAAAGTTATAAATTCAATTCATCATCTACTTTCGCTGTTGACTGTAGACATTTAGATATATTAAAATCACTACTATCCCTACTAATATAATTAAATATTATCAATGCGATAGTAACTCTGTCTGTTTGTCCGTTACGCTTTCACGCCTAAACCAGTGAGCCAATTTTGGTGAAATTTGGTACAGAGATAGAATAGACCCTGAGGAACAACATAGGCTATTTTATTTTTACTAAAAAATTAGATACGCGGGCGGAGTCGCGGGGAACAGCTAGTATCAAATAAATAAAGAAGGAACGATCCCGTAAAAACATAAATAGTGTTATTTGTAAACACCTGCAACCTTGCAGGAGTATATAACTAACATCATAAGCAAACACATTTGTTCTACGACTTTTGATAATACGTTATTTTTTTTCAAACTTAAATAATCAAATTTAGCGCTCTAACATTTCGGAATCATTTTCGGACAAAAATATTTGATTCGTCTCTGTCCCGAATAGCCGAATAATTATAAAAAAAACAATGAATAATTGATGTTTTTGGGAACAGAAATAACGATTTATTCCGTTCTAATACCAATAACTAATACCACTGGTATTTGTTTCAACAATATTTATTTTCTATTCCGAACGGATACCAATCTTTAAATAATTAAATTTAATGTGCGAACGAATACCAACAACTTGAATTTGGTACAGTCAGCTCAGTCAAACCTAATCAAATTATTGTTATAATAATATATAATTCTAAAACTTTCCAAATTCACGACATTCCAATATTTTTACAAACACAAAGATAGTTTATGCCACAAAACAGAGAAAAACAGGTTTATGTGAATCATCTTGCAATTTTTTTTACCTGCGCGAAATTTCTGAGATATTTTGTAATTTTAGATTGTAAGTAAATTGTTCTTGTTTTGTTTTTTTTGCAACAAAGATATTATGCACATGCACTAGGAGGAACTAAATTATAATAATGTTGATTATTAGACATATTTTATTATTGAGCTAGACGTTTGTTAATATTTTTACAAACGTCTAAAAGTTAATATAATTTTTTGGATTAAGATACTCTTTTTTTTTAATTAAAAGTCTTACAATTTCATACAAAGCATTTTCACTGACTGTACCTTATATCCTTAAACTTGTTTTGGTATTAGTTTAAATAATGGTACCCGTTCGGAATAGAAAATAAATATGAATGAAACAAATACCAGTGGTATTAGTTGTTGGTATTAGAACGGAATAAATCGAAATAACTTACGCAGTCGGAACCGCAGGGCACCATTATAGTAACTTAAATAATATCTATAACGTACAGTGTATACTATGCATCAAAGAATAACGTTATTATACTTTACAAATAATAAAACTAGGTATTTTAAATAGTAATTAAAAAAATCTTATCACTGTACCAACAACAACAAACAAAAGACATTATCACGACTCACGAGTTTCTTAAACAAATAAAAATGTTTAAATAACAATTAAACTACAATCTTAAGGCACAATAAATTTATATTGCTGTACTACCTGTTTGTGGGTGTCAATTATCTAGGACTTAGTTCGACAACAGATGTCAATGAACGATGTTTTGTCATTGGTAGTATAGTAATTATGTCAAAAAATGGATGTCTTAAATCATATAACTATATTAAAGAGATTCAGTTGAAACTAACTGTCCCCGTAGTCAAGTGACGTTCAACAAGCGTTAACGATGATAGAAATCGCTTAAATGACATTAAATGTATGGAAATGACATTTAGGTCACGTGACTAAGACTTGTCACTTCCATACATTAATTTGAGCGATTCGATCAGGCATGACACTTGTAGTATTGTCACTCGTCTAGGGGAGCCGTTTTGTTTAGGGAAACAATCTTGAATAAGCCCAGAGTGCCTATTCATGTAGATACGTCATACTTTTACGAATTGGCAATCGTGAGCAATTGATTATTGCAATTACGCTATACTTTTATTTATTTTTAGTGTTATATTATATTAGAATGACTACAACAATATTATAAGATTAACATTGATATTTCTTTTTTCTTGGATGAAGTTTGATCTTGCATCTTTCTAAGTATAGGTACAAGCAACTTCAATTATAGATACACACTTATTCATTACCAATCCACCATCACATTAAAAAAAGTTTCTAGTGGATATACTCCAAAACGATATAATGTATAGGTAATAACATAATTATTGGTGTTACATTTATAGGTACCAACATGTTCTACCCCATCTTACCAAATCCATACTTAACTACGAATATAGCTGAAAATCTATAAATTCAACAGGCCAAAGCCCCACAGTAGCGTAAAGTCCTCAGTATTACGCAGTCAGGAAGTCATGAGCGTGTTATGTCAATATTCAGTCGTCAACATGACGAAATAGTTAGCGTGGCCTCAATATGTTTGTTCCACAATAACTTCGTCAGTTATTTGCAGAGAATGTATGAGAAGTCTAGATTTAAATACATGTACAAGGAAAATATAGACTGGTCGTATCGAAAGGTTTCAATTGGAAGGCATTTTTCATTGTTTTTAGTATTATTGATATTATTTTCACTTTTTGCCTCGGTAAATACAGTTTAAAAGTCTATATGTTTTTACAGACACTAAACATGAATGACGTGATGGTCTCGCGGTTCAAAGACTGGATTCGCATGCATATGGTTGCAGGTATTGTGTTTAGACTTGGAATGAAGGCCGTTTTGACCGATACATCCCGAAATCTCGACACTTCTCGTATTCTCATTTTTTTCTTTTTATTTTTCTTTTTTTAAAAACGACGCCCGGGGGTTTCACAAACATTCAAATCACATGCACAAAGAACACCCAGACTTGGAACAAGCATTTGTGGATCACACAAATACTTGTCCCATGCGGGGATCGAACCCGCAGCACGTCGCGCACAGTGGTAATTGGCGTGGTGACCTATACCACTCGGCTATCCGTGCAGTCAATTCCTTACTAAGAATACATTATAAGCGTAACAATTCATCTCCAACATTAATCGTGACCGTAATTTGACGCCATTTTTCAACCCATCTTCCGATAAGACGTATACCAAAGGACAGTTTCGACACTGACCTTCGATATCAATCATTGATGACAAATAACTTTCAGAGTTCCTCACGAACAGGAAAAGACCGAGAAAATACGATTCAATGAATATCTGACGGTTAATGAAGATCGCGGTAGATAGTTATTCCTAACGCGGGCCTACTGGCAGAGATTTCTAATGAAATAAAGAGAGCCTTTGTACATTTGTTGTCTTATTACTCGTATTATGTTCGTATATAAATTTTAAATAAATAAATATAATTGTTTTTGATGTCAATGAAATATCAATCCAATAACCCATTAAAAAAAAGTGGTTTTTAAAATTTGGCGTTTTATTTTTTAATGACCAAATATTACAGTTGCATGTCTTTCGAATCGAATTCTGTTTGAATGTTTTTAGCACCCTAACACTAAGAAAAATTGTGTCCTGCAAGTAAATATGTAATGAACTTCCCATAAAATAAATATTTCTGTGGAACTATCTAAAGTATAAGTGAATAAATATAATATTAATCCGTTTAGATTAATATATCATCTCTACAATACAGATAATAGGCTACATTTTTCGACAACCGACACCTACGCGGGCATAGCCGCGAGAAAAAACTAGTTTATAATATACAAAAACATATTCATAGTTATAATAACTAATATTCGCGTAAACCTCAGAAAACAATATGTTCATAGTCAAAGTAAGGTTACGTCACTATTTCAAAACAAACGCCAAAGAAGTATACATAAAAGTTTACAAAAGAGTTTTTCTTCATTTCCCGATGCACGAATTGATGAAAAGTAGAGCTATCAAGGGTCAACGACCTATGATAAAGGAGTGTAAGTGAATTTTATGAACTACAATACAGCCTACAATACCTTCTTTTGTTAAGTTACAGAACGAACAATGGCACAAAGGAACCGGCAACATCAACCAACGTCAAAGTTAAACATTTTAATAGCCTTGTTTGAGTTCAAAACTTTTATTTTTAACACTTTCTACTTAGATTTATGAATCTGTATGTATTTTTTAATTGTAAACCGTTGATATAATATACAAAAATGTTGTATAGGTATTCCTATGAGAAATACTATAATAATACTAGCCTTTAAATGTCCCACTCTGCTGGGCACAGGCCTCTTCTCATATATAGAAGGAACGGGCATTGATCACTACGTTGGCTCACTGCGGGTTGGCGAACTAGATTCCAATTTTTGGAATCCAGGTTTCATCAAGATGTTTTCCTTCACCGATTATCAATGATGTCTTAGAATAATTAAAAAAGAAGGTACATATCACTGTGAAAAAGTCACATTGGTACTTGCCTGTAGCGGATTCAAACTTGCAACCTGGTGCACGAAAATTCGTTCATTGAACCGCTAGGCCACCACGATATTATTATCAGTAATACTTTGTATCCTTAAATTATGAAGGAATATTAGAAATATATAACCGAGTTGGTATTTTAATATCATTAATTTAAAAAGTTGGGATGAGAATAAATAAATTCATCACATATATGAGTCTTATTTAAAAAGCAAATTAATACACGCAGACATATACAAAATTCAATGTCGTCAAAATAAATAAAGAACACGAATCTACAGGCCGCTCACCTAAAAACAATCTACGAAGGACGATTACTAAAAATAATTTAAAACATCTAATTGACTATGGAAATTGCATATTAACTTGAAAATACAAAGAAAATGTACCTAACATTTTTTCGGCGCCCATTAAGTAATATCGATTTTATATCTCAAAATAAATTATTAATTGGATAAGAGATTTTTTATGTCTTAGGTTATTATTAGAACGTCTTTTATTATTTTTTTGTCCGTTAATGGTTTTCTCGGTTTTTCATGCCAGTCAAATTTTTTTTAAAAGCAGTGTAAAAAGCGTTGTAAGAAGTACCCGCCTTGACTTTGCACGAGTAGCACCATAATAAATGCCTATAATTTTATTAATCCTACTAATATTATAAATTTTATGTGAAAGTATGGATGTTTGGATGTTTGTTACTCAATCACGCAAAAACTGCTGAACGGATTTGGATGAAATTTGGCATGCATGTAGCCTTTGACATGGAAAATAACATATAGGTGTAACTATTATCCCGATTCCATATAAGTATTTTCCGAAGGAAAATTGAAAATTGTTTACGAGCTAAGCCGCGGGCAGTGACTTTGAAGTTTGGTATGTATGTCACCTATGCTATGGAAAAGAACATGTACTTTCTATACCGATCTCTCAAATAGTGGGAAGATTAAAAATTGTCCACGCAGACGAAGTCGCGGGCAGAAACTAGTCTAATATATAAAATTTTCGTGTCGCGATGTCTGTTACCAAATTTCTCCGAAAAGGCTGGACTGATTTCGAAGAAGATCTATAAATCACTCTTCTCTACATTACCGGCACTTAAAAAAGATGCTACGCGTCAATAGTTAAGTGCTCACATTCCTAACGAGATACTGCTTAACATATTTTAAGATAATCAACGTATGGAGACTAATGTTTATGGCGACACCTCCTTTTTATACAGAGTGAAGTGAGAAAAAAAAAGGTGAAGAGTGCATCAGAGTCGGTAATTTTTTTTTTCTAGCCTCTGCTGTCCCATTCTTGGCAAAGTCCTTCCATATTCCAAGACGGGCCTGTTGGTCTAGTGGTTAGTGACCCTGACTGCTAAGCCGGAGGTCGTGGGTTCGATTCCCACCCAGGACAAATCTTTGTGTGATGAGCACGATCATTTGTTCTGTGTCTGGGTGTAATTTATCTATAATATGTATGTATTTAAAAGTATATAAGTATGTTTATCAGTTGTCTGGTTGCCATAGTACAGGCTCTGCCTAGTTTGGGATCAGATGGCCGTGTGTGAGATTGTCCCAAGATATTATTATTATTATTATTATTATTTCCTTTATTTCAAAATACACATATAAATTACATTTTTAAATATATAGTACTAAAAAAAATATACATTTAAAAATATAAAAAATAGTCCCCAACCGGCATCGGGAACAAGGTCCAAGCTGCCGGTGGTTAGGGCTCCAGAGAGAGGAACCTCCTCACGATACGCGCCGTGTCGAGAAGTACCGCTTTCTGAATCAAACCCTTGACCCAGACGCCTAACGAGAGCCTCCTGAGGTGTTGGTCGAGGCTCTTGGCTATTAAGCCGTTGGCTGTCACGACTATCGGGACAATGATTGCCGAGTCCACCTCCCACATGTCGACAACCTCGTGCGCTAAGTCCAAATATTTAATCTGTTTATCTTTTTCTGCTTTCACGAGGTTCTCGTCATGAGGGATAGTGATATCAACAATCATTGCCCGGCGCTCCGATCGATCTATCACCACTATATCAGGCTTATTGGCTACAATAGTCCTGTCTGTGATGATAGATCGATCCCAGTACAATGTGACACGACCATTTTCGAGAACTGGGTCGGGGACATACCTGTAATACGGCACCTCAGATTCCACAAGCTTGTATTTCAAAGCAAGCTGCTGGTGGATAATCCTGGCTACTTGGTTGTGCCTGTGCAAGTATTCGCCGTTAGCAAGACGAGAACAACCCGAAACTATATGCCTTAAGGACTCACCCGGACAGTGACATGCCCGACATATGTCAACTGTACCATCCTTCACGATATATTTTCGGTAGTTATTCGTCATGATAACTTCGTCCATAATTGCACATACAAACCCTTCGGTTTCTCCAAACAGATCACCGAAGCGTAACCAGGCCACAGACGCTATGAGATCTACATCGGACCCATGGAGGGCCCGATAGTAGCGACCGTGTAGCTCCTTGCTTTGCCATACATCCATGCGATCCTTGACGCTTAGCACGACAGGTTTGTGCCAGTTCTCTTTGCCAAGGGAGAGCGGAGTGAAGCCCTTATCCACTGCTACCACATCTCGGTGCACTCCCACGTTAACTTGGAGAAAGTACTCCCTGAGGTTACATACCTCGCGATTATGGAGGGTCTTAGCATTCAAGAAGCCTCGACCCCCACATTTTCGCGGGATATATAACCTCATTACCGATGACCGTGGGTGGTGCATGCGATTTGCAGTGAGCAGTGTGCGGACTCTCCGATCCAAGGCGTCTAGTTCAGTCTGAGTCCACTTGAGTATACCAAAGGAGTACATCAACAGTGGCATGACCCAACCATTAAAGGCACGCACCTTGTTGCCGCCTGATAAAACACTTTTCAGTACTTTGTTCAAGCGGCCAAAGAAACGTGTCTGTAATGATTGTTTCATGTCAGCAACGTTGATGCCTAACGCCTCTGACATACCCAAGTATTTGTAGGTCTCCGTTGCGGACAGTGACCTTAGGTTTATAGAATCCGAGAGCTGTATGCCCTGGGATTCCATAATCCCGCCTCGTTTTACATGCATGACCGCACATTTGTCAACACCAAACTCCATTCTGATGGAATTACTAAAGCTTTCTGTGATCTTTAGTAACTTCATCAGTTGCAATTTGTTGGAAGCAAATAACTTAAGGTCATCCATGTATAACAAGTGGGAGATTACCTGGCTTCCTCTCCGCAACGAATAGCCTAACCTTGAATTCTCAAGCAAAGTGCTAAGAGGATTCAAGGCCAAACAGAACCACAGGGGACTCAGACTGTCGCCTTGAAATATTCCCCGCTCTACCTTAATTGGTTCACCACTCTGTTGGATATCCCGACATCCTGGATAGTGAAGTACCGTGTTCCATTGCCGCATACATGCCAACATAAAAGTGCGTAGAGTTGTATTAATTTTATATAACTCCAGCACTCTCATGAGCCATGTATGCGGTACCGAATCGTAGGCCTTCTTATAATCTATCCAACATGTCGACAGATCTTTTTTAGAGCGGCGAACCTGTTGGCATATGGTCGTGTCAATAAGGAGTAGCTCCTTAGTACCACGGGATCCATTCCTACATCCATTTTGAGAAGTAGACATGATAGAAAAGCTATCTATATGTTCGTTTATTTTTGTTCTCAAAATGGATGTAAGAAGTTTATAAACCGTCGGCAGACAAGTGATCGGCCTATAATTCTTTGGATCCGTAGTACTACCAGTTTTATGGAGCAGATGGGTAGACCCTGTTGTTAAAAAATGGGGAAGCGACGCTGATTCTATAGCAGATTGGAATTGAGACGCTAAGCAACTATGTGAACTCCGTAACCATTTCAGCCAAAAGTTCTGCAGTCCGTCCGGCCCAGGGGCTTTCCAATTCGCCATTGGACGAACTGCATTGGCTACGTCTTGGGGGCTGATGGTAATTGCCCCCATTTCTTGTATTGGTTCACATAATTGCTCAACCTCTCGCATCCAATCACCTTCGGAGTGGTTGACAGGAACCGACCAGATGTTTCGCCAAAAAGAAATCGTGGCATCATCATCCGGTCGACGCCCATCATCCACACCTAGAACAGGTCGCTCCCACGTCCTGTATACCCATCTTTGGTCACTTTGGAACATGCGATTCTGGTTAAACCGCTCCACCCGACACTTATAACGTCGAATACGGCTTGCCCATGCACATACCTTCTGTTTAAAGAAATCATTATTAATTATTATTATTATATAACTTAACAAAATTGCAGCACGAAACTATAATACAATATAATAATCTTGGGACATCTCATAATTCTCTCATCAATAGGTTAAACAGATTTTTCCAAAAAAGAAACAATCACAATCGATCTAACTGAGAAAATCGCATCAAAACTGCTCCATTCGTTTATGAGCTGCGATGCGACGAACTAGTAATAATGGTTTTTAAACCTCGAAATAAACCTGCTAAAATTGGGTCTTCAACCGTAACTAGATAACTTAAATATTGTTTATTTTCGTAGAAATGTAGAGCTCAACTTTTAATGATCGTCGTTTCCCTAATTATTTTCGTCTTCTACATTTTAATTTAATAGAGAGAAAGAACGTTTATCAAACACAGCACGCAGAGATAAAATAATGAAGGTTTCTAATAAAATAAAACTCAAGTAAAGAAAATGGGATAAAAGAGGCTTGGCTTAGTCATGTTATTTTTTTATATTCCATAACATTTGGTCATCTGGTCAACTGCTATCGTGTGTGTATAATTGAGCAATAAAATGATAAAATACAAAACAAATACTTAATCCATTTAAAAGATTTTTATTTTTGTATTTATCGAATAAACTCAAAAACTACTGGACCGATTTCAAAAATTCTATCACCATTTGATTGCTGCATGATCCCTGAGAAACATAAGCTATATTCCTTAGCAAAAAAAAAAGTAGGGTGCGTGGGCAGAGCCGCGTTCTCAGAGAGTTTTTTTTCACCATCATGACTTCAAACCGTTAGATATCGAGAGAAAAAGGCTGATAAACCGTAAAGGCCAGCTACGTTAGGAACGGTGAAAACAACAAAAAAAACATAATAAACTCAGTAAATGTATCTTCAGCTATTAAAGGTTAGCGTAAGTATTCTATATTGGCTGTACATCAAGGTACCTTAAGTAGCTAGGAAGGTACCAATATTTAATTGAGAAAGAATAAGTCTCATAACACTGGATATCACTTGTTAGATTAAGATGTTAATACAATACCTAGGTAGGCCTACACTCGATATCCAGGAACCTACACAAACCTGTTTAAGTTCCATTAAAATTATAGCACGTAGGCATCCACTTGAAATCTATTACACGTACGTAATGAATATTATTTCTATCAAAAACGTTACATTTCTAAAGACACATTAAATAGTCATTACTATAATTATAATATTCAAAACACACTTCACTCCGAGTGCTTCAAGAGATATCACAACTATTCCGCGAACATTGTTATAAATTTATCACCCTGATAAGACTGAATAGGTAATTTAACTTAAAATATAACAAGCTAAATACTCATTTTAGCTACAACGTAGTACATACTGACAGCAGTGATATAATACTGGGATTAATTATACCAGGATTATGGCCTAACGAAGGCTACGCACAGATTTCCATAAGATACGAAAGTACTAACATCTTTCAAGTTACATATATTTTATCTAATAAGAACAAAACGTAGATTTAATTAAATATTTTTATTTCATGTAGACCTTTTCAGGTACTTCCAAACGTGAAATGAGTTTAGTTGATACTATCTTTACGAAGTCCACTTCCAAAGCGTAAAGACAAACGAAACACGAAACTGAAATCAGCTGACAATAACAACATAAAAATAAATGTAATAAAAATTAACGTCCACTTACCAACTTCACACACAACACAAATAAAACACAAACACACAACTAGTTATCATAAATGTATTATTTTGGAAATCACGATGTTCTAAACTTGGATACTTGAGCGAGTTCGCACGTTCCCCTGTGTGGCCCGCGACACTTGATCAGCGGGGTGCAGGGGAGCTCGCCACTCGATCAGATTTGAGCGCGGGGAGGCAACGGAACGCGACGTGCACCTCCGGCCGCGGGTGCATGACGACTGACGATCCCCGCCCGCCCTATCGCCTCGCCACCGCCCAAGCGAAAAATGTTTGCATAACCACTAACACCGACTTTAACACAGTTTCATTAATATGCTAATACTAATAGTGTTTTGATAACTTTCGCATGCGTGAGTGACGTTCGAGTACTCGAGAAAAATTAAGTTGTTTCTGTCAAAATCTTGACTATAGATTAGTTACGTTTGTCTTGGGACAGACAAAACGCCGCTCAAAAAGTTTGTTAATAATTCTGCTGTAGTAAATTGGAGGGTATTGTTTTCCTTGTTATTGTAGAATTGTAGATTCATATGATAAGTAGATTATTGTGGTGGAAATCACGAGGACTTATGAATAATTTTAAAGTCTTCACCTTGAATATCATGGTTAGAGATACTACGCAAATGTATTTTAAGGTGAGGATACTCAATAACTATTGCAAGTACATCTACGCTCGTCGGCAAATAAAAGGTCCATTAGTCTGGACATGTCTGAGATGGAACAAAGAGTATTGAATGTGTGTATAGAAACAGCGAGTGAGATGGAATGAATGAACTAAACTTACCAGTCTGAAGGATAAGTGTGACGTCTTAATGTGTTAGAAATAGTATATTTCTTTAAGGAGTTATTTCAGTAATGAAATAATATTTTTCAGTGATAATAAGAGTTAGACAGTGGGTATTTAGAGACGCGCAGAGTTTGTTAATGAAAAAAATCTTCTATTTTGGCTTTTTTTTTTTCATTTTAAGAAAAAAACGACGCCCGCGCTAATGAAATTAATCCTTGTGTCGCGGGGGTTTCACAAACATTCAAATCACAGGCACAAAGAACACCCAGATTTGGAACTAGCAATTGTGGACCACACATGCTTGTCTCGTGCGGGGATCGAACCCGCAGCACGTCGCGCATAGTGATAATTAGCGTGGTGACCTATACCACTCGGCTATACGTGCAGTCTAATGAATAAGAATTAAGTCAGTAGATTCTAACACAAAACTTTCTTTAAATGAACGCTAGGTACGTCATAAAATTGGTAATATTAATGTGTATGTTGCCTTCTTCGTCGTTGTTATTTTCGACCTCGACTGAAACGGTCTAAACATTCCATAACAAAATATTTATAACTGGCTTTAATTGATTAAGTGAGATTCGTAAGACACAAAAGACAACAAAATAATAATCTGCTTAACTCAGCTCTATCGACCAGCTTTATACGAAATTGATTACACACTTATCGACATCCACAATAGGCATTATGACTGGGTATTCAACTATTAACTGTGTTGATATGACTCAGTTTGAACGGCTTCACTATGCGTGCGCGTACTCGTTTTCTGGGTGTTATAGTTCTATGTGTGTAGTTATGTTAAAATCTTTTAATACAGTTTCCACCGGTTTGTGTCCAACCAACGGATTAATTGGCATCCTCGTGGGAGTGGCGTGACAAACCTTTTTAGTTATATTCGAACTTACGTCACACCTAATTTTTTAATGGATTTAAAATGTGATTAATGATTAAGTCTAGGTGGGATTTTATGAATCTAAAATCCCACTAAAACATTTTCATTTAAAATGTAGCCGAAAAGAGACCATATGGCTCGCTCTATTAAAAGTTATCAGATCACATGAAGAGCCAGGCTTTTAACTCTACATCCCCTAACTTCACGAACTCTTCACCGTAGCAAAAATATGTGACTTGGTCGTTTCTTTACAGAAGTAATGAATCTATTGCACCCATGTAATGCCGGTAGCGAACTGACCAAGCCACATATTATGACTAGTCAGATCGATTTTATGAAATTTTATGCAACAACGATAAAAATCCATTTTTTTTAATTGTGATGAAAATGTACAATTATTTCACGAAACCGAAATCACCATGAAAAAAGTTTTTAAGCTTATGGTACTACCATATACGAGTACCTACCTACTTTAAAATTGGTTTTTCAAAACTGTAGATCAAAGAATAGCAAGAAGAAAATGGAAAGTAGAGTTTCTTAAATATCTTCTTTGTATCAAAAAAATACTGACCAAGGCATAGAACTCAACTCTTTTACTTAAAATAGCTATAAAAAATATTATTATACTAGCTTCTGCCCGCGACTTCGTCTGCGTGGACTTCAGAATTGGGTCCAAAAAGAAATGAAAAATGTGAAATTTATAAGCTGTCTGCCCACTGCTTAGCTCGTTAATAATTTTCAATTTTACCTCGGGAATTAAGGAATCGGTATAAAAGGTAGCCTATGTTCTTTTCGATGTCAAAGGCTACATGCGTGCCAAATTTCATCCAAATCCGTTCAGTCATTTTTGCGTGATTGAGTAACAAACATCTAAACATCCACACTTTCACATTTATAATATTAGTAGGACAAGAATTTAGAATATAATTATGCAGTGCAACATATAATATTATGTATAGTTAAAAAAAAAACGTATCCCGTAAAAGTCACGACCCGTAACTTTTTGTGGTTGTCCTTAACATACCGCAATCAATACACCCTTTATCTAAAGTACATGAACCAGTCAAACTTCATTATAATGACGAAAAATGATCCTGGTAGAGCAAAGTAAAGAGTACTCCAGAAGATGAGGATTGGCAGCAAAAGTCCAACATGCTTGTCTGCCCTCTCTACGGTGAAGGTCCATATAGCCTACAAGAACAAAGAACATTATTTATCCCTGTTTTACCCAGTAAAAAATCGTTATGGAGGTCAGATAGGCAGTCGCTACTTGTTCAATGCAGTATTAAGTTCAATCCGTTAAGACTTGAAGCCGACTCATGGGAAAAGGCTATGCAAAGAGAGAGGAGATTAATAATCCCATACTCAATGTTTACAACTGAACAATTTACAATCGATGCTGTGCTCAACTGTTTTGCCAGAAATTTCACATAATATGTCAAAAACCTTTGTATTATCCGAATTAATGTTACGTATACAGTCAACTTATTCATCATGTAAGCATTCGTCGTGGAATGAGTATTGATTAAGGTTTATTTTTTATGGTAATTGGCAATGATGTACAATATTACTACCTTAGACCTTACTACTAGTAAGTAGTAAGGAAATTGAGTATTTTGTAATTACCTTTAGATATTGTTGGTAAAATTCTCCAATCTTCTATATAAATAAAAATGAATGTTGGTAAGCGCATAACTCGAGAATTGCTGCACCAATTCCGCTAATTTAGGTTTTTTTCGGCTAATTCGGGACCTCGGAAGGTTTTAATACTTTAAAAAAATGACGTGATCACGCGAAAAACGTTATATTTATTAAATGAACTTTTACGATTAAGTTTCGACACAACAAAGTCTTTCCATGCAACTAGATTAATACAAACTACTGTTTAATTTATTTTGTCTAAATTTATATAACATCCTAGGGTATAGCTTAAAGGTGATCTCTATCAAAGACGAAAATATTTATTTAAATCGATCCGTAATTCTCGGAGATATCGCGTAACAAAAACCATCTCCATATATGAAATCAGTTAAAAACTAAATGGAGAGTCGGATTATAAGTTTTTGCCCTAAGTCCAGTGTTCATAATTTTTTGAACATGTATTGAAACTAAACGCTAAAACAAGTCTTTGTTAACAGATTTTTTAGTACCCGAAACATCTCTTTACAGGACAATAGGACCGTGCCCATGAGAAATAGGGAAACATCTATATTTATACAGGATTGTACTGAACAACATTTCCCACGAAACAAAGGTCGAAATCTTAAAATTGAAAATCAGCTTTTCATACTAACATAAGTCACGTGACCTGTCACTTTGTATGAAAAGTTCATTTTCTATTTTAAGATTTCGACTGCTCGTTGGGAAAAGTGGTCCAATTTTATGCACCTGATTACTTCGTAGAATTTACGCACTCCTTTTAAATAAATCCTGGATATCTGCATAAGTTTTCATGACATTCCTTGTGAAATTTAATTTTATGATTAAGTTATGGGCTAGGTAGATCTAGTCTTGATTAAGGTTTTAGACAGACAAGTCTGTACCTTAGTTGAATACTAATCTTGTCTCTGTTTGGGTCTTATTGAACCCGTACCAGCGACCCTATTTCAAACACAAAATTTTTATTTGTTTGTTTCCTCTGAGATGTAAATCGTTCAATCTTATATCTTTAAACGAGAAATTCTTTTATATATTTTTTTTTCCTTTTTCTTTAAAAAAAAACGACGCCCGCACTAAGGAATTTAATCCTTGTGTCGCGGGGGTTTCACAAACATTCAAATCACATGCACAAAGAACACCCAGACTTGGAACAAGCATCTGTGGTTCACACAAATACTTGTCCCATGTGGGGATCGAACCCGCAGCACATCCACGCATAGTGGTAATTAGCGTGGTGACCTATACCACTCGGCTATCCGTGCAGTTATTATAACCTGAATCTCGAAAACGGCTCCAACAATTTTCTTGAAATGGAGTATGCAGGGGTTTCGGCGGCATTAAATCGATCTTGCTAGGATTCATTTTCAGAAAATGTCCGACAAAACGAGCAATCTAGTGGTTAGTGTCCCTGACTGCTAAGCCGGAGGTCGTGGGTTCGATTCCCACTCAGGACAAATCTTTGTGTTAGGAGCATGATCATTTGTTCTGTGTCTGAGAGTAACTTATCTATAATAAGTATGTATTTATAACTATTTAAGTATGTTAATCAGTTGTCTGGTTGCCATAGTACAGGCTCTGCCTAGTTTGGGATCAGATGGCCGTGTGTGAGCTGTCCCAAGATATATATATAATCAGATATATTATCGTTTCTTTGGTCGTCCCCTTCCTCTATCTATATCCATCTACGTTCGTTCCTTTCCAAAAAATAGGCATTATTTATAATCTAAGTAAATATTCTGTTAACATTTCAAGCGTCTACCTGTTGCCGTTGTCAATATCGAGCAGAACAATCTAAAAAATTACGTTTGTTTTTTTTTATAACCTTTTAGGTGTCCCACTGCTGGGCAAAGGTCTCTCCCAACCTGTTCCAGGCCCCTCGGTCTTGAGCCGCTTCCCACCAATCCGGCAAAAAGCGAACGATGTCATCTTGCCAGCGTCTACCTCGTTTACGAGCTCCAATTCCAGGTACCCACTCGGTTGAAATTAAATGAAATTAAATTTAAATTAGTTATTTTAAATTTTCGCCCACCTATCCGGACCGATTCGGCTAATGTGACCAGGCCAGCCTTCTTTAACTTGGCTGTTTGTTTTATGGGAGTGAAATGTTCAACTGTTACTATCACAGTTCATTAGATACCACCTGGTGTCAGATGGAAGGACAGCGGAGTCTTAATAATAGGCTTCTGTTTTACGCTTTGGGTACAGAACTCTAAAAATAGTCCTCATCCCAATTGCCAAAATCTATCGATATTCATATCGAGAGGAATCTAAACCACATGGTAATAACAGTTATCTGATTAAACTCAATATGTGTCTTGTGGGCTATGAATAGGATCCTAAGCTAACAAAGGCCGACCCTAAGGTCCAAGTTCAAAGGACAAGACTGAGGGTCAACTTAACTACTAACTGGCTATTCGAAATAATGATAATTTTGCTTACATCAAGACAAATTGAATATTTAAGTCGAGATTTTGACAGAACTACTGAAGCCAGTTTGTTGATATTGCGCTCAAATTTAAGTTAAACATAACACAAGAGTTCGTTACTTCAAGTTGTGTATCTACCATTCTGATGTACCTAAGTCTGTCTAGGTAGGTATGTATTGGTATTATTTTCATTCAAGGTTTAAGGTTCTACTTAAGGTCACTAGCACCGATAGCCGAGTGATTTAAGCCATAGAAGAGGAGTAGCACCGTACCACCCCACATAGATAAAATATTTGTGAGCACCCTCATCTGCGGTTTTTAGTAAAAAACATGAAAGATTCTAAACATAAACAGTACTAATTTTCACGTTTCTATATAAATAGCTATATCTATCTAATAGCTATAGAAAATATCTATCTATATAATAGCTATAGAAAATACAGATTAGAGAACTCGAAGTGTTAGTTAGAAGCATATTATGTGTACAACAGTTGCTTGAAAATGGCATGTTAATAATTATAAAGGAAAATAGGCATGCTTGTTTCGAACATGTGTATCTGTACCTTTACGCCAATACATCATTGTGCTCAACATGCTGCTCGTTCAGCCAAACCCAGCTCAGGACAAAACTTTCTGATTTTCAATTAGTTTTCAAGGAATTGTTTTTTTTAAATCGTTTTGACTCAACAAAAAATATCAACAAAGCGGATTAAATGAAAAAACACAAACCTACCTGTTCAAACAATATAGTATTGCACAAAGTTCTTTTAGAACCTTCCTTCTTGTGTTCACTCACGAATTCAGTACATGTAGCTCCATCTATTAAGAACACTGCAAACTCTTAATGTTAGCTGCCAGCTACAACTTGCACTCGTTCGGACAAAATGTTGTCTAAGTTTCATAGATGACGCCACTAAACACGTTTGTATCGTAGCAGTTTGTTAATAAAATAATAGATGGCGCTAAGATATCTTATTTAAAGCATTTCTCTTCCAAAATAACACAACAACAATTTTGTTAATAATAAAACTGCTAGCCTTTCAAAAGGTCCAAATGGATTGATATTTTTTATTGAATTACTAAATTTCTAAAACTTCTTCTGTATATGTGTGTAATATGCAAGAATTTAAAAAAATGAGAGTTTTAGTTGATGATGTACCTATGTATACCTCATTAATTATAAATTCATTATTGTGTGCATTTATAGAGTCCCTAAACCTGATCATTTAAATATGTTCTTCTGTAAATTAGAAAAAATATTAGTAAAGTTAAGTAAATTGAGTGTTAATAATATTATATTAGCTGGTGATTTTAATATAGATATGATGAAAACTAATCATATTACCATGGACTTTGAATGTTTGTTACTAAATTTTAACTTAAATTTAGCGTTAAAGGTACCCACTAGGTTAAAATCTAATACGTGTATAGATAATTTTGCTCATAATTTTCGACAAAATTGTAAGGCGGAAGTGGTAGAATTTGCGTTGTCAGATCATTCTGCACAAATTTTGAAGTGCCCTATTCGTACTAAATGTAACGTTTAAATTGATAGTTGGCGAACAAAACGCCGAGATTATAGTATGGAGAACATAGAAAAATTTCAAAATTATTTAACATGTCTGTCATTTTCTGATATTTATAAAACTAACGACCCCAACTATGCTCTTAACTCTTTTATGCAAGATTTTAAAATGTTATATGATTTGTGTTTTCCCCTTCGATATATTACTATAAAGGTTACTAGGAATCAAAAATGGATATCTAAAGGAATTAAAACGTGCAGCAAAAAAAAGAGACAGATGTTACAAACATACAGAAGAACTCCTACACCATTCAATAAAACTAATTACTTAAAGTACTCCAGAATATTACGTAAAATAATAAAACTTACGCAAAAAGCACAAAACAATTACAAAATAAATATATCGGAAAACAAATGCAAAACTACTTGGCAAATAATAAATAGCAATAAACTGAACCTACCCACGAACACAATAGACAAAATTAAAGTACAAGATACGTATGTGACTAACCCGATACAAATGGCCAATGCATTTAACAATTATTTCGTAGATAAAACTGTGCCGTCAAGCAAAACCAACCATAATACTAAACATGCTTCATCTTTAATAAATAAAAGTACAGTCACATTTTTCATGAATCCTAGTATACCTTATGACATACACAAAATAATCAAAAATTTAAAGAACAGTAGCAGTGTTGGCTATGACGAAATCAGCACAAAAATTCTCAAAATTGCTAATAAAGATATTTGTGGCCATTTAAGTCATATTCTAAATTTATGTATAAGTGCTGGTACTTTTCCTGACGCTTTAAAAATAACGATAGTTAAACCTTTGTTTAAAAAAGAAAACCGACAGCTTTTAGAATTTTATAGACCTATAGCGTTAATACCGATCTTTTCCAAGATATTTGAAAAATTTATAAACACAGAAATCAATAAATTCTTCGAAACAAATAATTTACTTTGCCCAGAGCAAAAAGGATTCAGACAAAAAATGAGCATTAACTTAGCTATTTATGATTTTTTAAATAATATTATGCCAAATGTAGATAAAACTAATCCGACATGTGCTATTTTTTGCGACCTCACCCAGGCATTTGATTATGTAGACCATAACATTTTACTTGGCAAGCTTGAGAATTACGGAATTCGAGGTAACGTGTTAGATCTTTTAAAATGATACTTGAGTAACCGTAAACAACTAACAGTAATAACTAAAATTAACTTAAAAACAAAACGAGAAGAAATATTTAAGTCTCAAGAGCGTACTCCTCGTTATGGAGTAGCACAGGGTAGTGTGCTTGGTCCATTGCTATTTATCATTTACATAAATGATTTACCGAAAGTGACAAGATACCCAATGTTACTATTTGCTGACGATAGCACATTATCCATAGCTTGTAAAGAAAAAGAAAACTATGAATCCGATATTAATAAGTCCCTTAATTCCATTATACAGTGGCTTGATGATAATAATCTTAGAATAAATTTAAATAAAACAAGAATTATGCACATGTCTCAAAGAATAAACAACCCGCTAAAAATCAAAATTTTACATAAAAATCAATTAATCACCGAAACTTCAACGGCTAAATTCCTTGGAATAACAATCGATCAAAGACTCAATTGGAAACCTCACATTGATGGTTTAACTAAAAGGATAAGTAGCTCCGCATTTGCATTGTATAAGCTTGCACCTGTTCTTAATACGGATTCTCTTGTTGTGGCTTATCACGGTATGGTAGCATCCGTATTAAGATACGGTATTATATTCTGGGCTAACTCTACTAACTTTGATAAGGTCTTCAAAGCACAGAAAAGGTGCCTAAGATCTATGTTTAGATTATTTATCAAAGACAGCTGTAAACCTTATTTCTTACAACATAAAATCCTGACACTTCCGTCACTGTATATTCTAGAACTCGCAATATTTGTAAAAACGAATCCACATTTATTTCCCCGCTTATCTGAAACAGTGATTCGAAACCGCAGAGATGATAGTGTGTTAAGACTGCGCTCGGCTAAGACTGAACTAATGAGAAAAAGTGTTTTCTGCATGGGTCCCACTGTCTACAACAAATTACCCAGAGAAATAAAAACTTTGAATGCTGGCATGTTTAAAAATAAATTGAAGCAGATGCTAACTGCAAAGTGCTATTATAATATAAAAGATTTTATTAATGACACATTTTAGATTCAATAGTTTTGCTTGCTTTTTTATTTAACTTTAAATTACTTCATGGAGATTATTCTATATATTTGCACATCTGAAAAGGTATAACATGTAGCACTATTTATTATGTAACACCCTTATCACACATGTTTAATGCAAATAAATAATTTTGATTTTGATTTTGATTTTATGCCATCGATCTCAATCCGTCCTCAAAAAAATAGTAATTTCAAAATGTTGTGCAGATAATTCGATTATAACATTTTATTGTTTTTGTACGCTGCTTTGTAAAAGGAACTTCATACCATCCGCATAAGGTAGAATTTGGGAAAATATCTTCGTTTCAAAACTGACAGCACTTAATGTAACTGACTGAAGGCAATTTTAGGGCTGTGTTTTGATCGATTGTGTTTCTCAGTTTATTTCATTATCAATGATCTAGGCACTATTCTATCTAGTCTAGCTATTTCCCGAGACTCCGCCCGCGGTACCTAATTTTTTAGTAAAAAATATAGCCTAGGTATTACTCAGAGTGAATGTAGCTTTCTAAAGGTGAAAGAATTTTTGAAATCGGCACAGTAGTTTATGAATTTATTCATTAAGTACAAACATTCACACACACAAATCTTTCCTCTCTATTATTAGTGTAGAATATACTCATTTTGAAATATTTTATTATTCTTCATAAGCTATCAATTATAGGTATACAGTATCAGCAATTCGTTTATTAGAAAAGTGCTAGAATAAATAGTTGCCTTGTGTGGTACGTAAGTAATTACTTTAAACACTTGTATGATCGTATCTGTTTTAATAGTGTTTATTAATAATTATTATACTTAAGTCTTGTACTAGTACAGCACTGGCCGATCTTTATGGACGCTCTGAATGTAGCTGTCAGAACTAACTCGCGTATTCTCATGCTACTACATACTCTCATACACACCTACTCATACACCCACACAACGCGCGGGAGGCAAGGACGCTTGCGGGTGGAAGACAGTGCGCGCGGGCGTCCCTGTCTCCTCGCCCAAGGGACGAAGGTTCAAGAAACAATAACATAAAACCAATTATTCGTAATACGTAATTATTTATTCGTGTATAATTATTTGAATACATCAAAAATTTTTGGTGTAATACGAAATCCGCTAATGCGCAATCCCTGGCCCCACTAACTTTATATAAGTAGGCCAGTAGTATATATTGTTGCTTAACAATGTACATCGGGAATGTACTAACATCTAAAACTACTCAGCTCAAATAATGCAGCTAATAGTTAAGTGAATTTTACACAATAATCTTTAAAATTAAATACGTTAAATTAACTAGAGTTATAAAATATTAAATCAGTCATTTACAAAAAAAACTTTTTTTTTTCAATTATTTTTTACAACGATATGATAATATTTTATTAACTGGAGATTTTTTTTTCTTAATTTTGGATATCGCTTATTGCACTACGATTATTATTATTTATGAAAACTTATGAATACGGGGCAAGCTGCCATAGCTTAAATTCAACTGCACATAGAAACGGGCTCTCCTCAACTATTGCGACGAGTACTAAAATTACACTTAATTATTAAAACTAAGGAAATGGCATGATCTGATGCAAAAAAACCTATTTGTGAATGGAATTTAAATACATCAATTTTTGCTAATACCATAATTATTTTTATGTAAATTAAAAATAGTTTGACTATTTCAAACGTTTATTCGAGATAATTACTTCAGCCATAAACATTTTTCATTGGCTGGAAATAGAAAGAAATACTTGATAAAAACAGTTGATTGATAAAAAACGTGTACCATAGAGATTTTATTAGGTACCTACTATAAATTATTTTCATAAACGTCTACATTTTTAAAAGAGAACGACGTTTACTTTGCACGTAATTATCGCTATTTTTTTAAAGGAAGAAATAGGGGCCTATTATTTCATCACAATTTATATTCAAATCGTAACTTTAACTAGACCTTATTATAGAATATCGAACAGTTACGTTCTTTAATTATTAACTTTAGTCCAAAGTAAACAAGATTTCAATTCACAATTTATAAATACCTACGCACTAAATACAATACTGACATCTTCATAGAAAATTAAAATATACACCTTGAATCATGAATCACAAACGTACGAAACGGTGTATAAAACGCTGCACTACTTCCACACAACAATATCTCTATTTACAGTAATATACAAATAAAGCCGACATATTTAGATTATGCTACCTTATTACAGGTGTACGGGAACAAAACATTCGTGGAAACACACTACAGAACTTACAAGAACTAATTATTTAAAAATACTTCTCACAAAATGGGTTTTAAATAGGATTTATAATGTGCTTTAACAGTTAGAACTTAGCATGTCTGCAGTAATAAGGTAACAAATTATATGTACATAATTAAGTACCTATAACACTTAAATTACCCCGTTTAATGGCACTTTGTATTTGAAATTTGCTAGCTCACTCCTGCAGGTGATAAGTAGGGCAACATAATCTAAATACACTCTGTGACAACGCAAACACAGACGCGTGCTGTCCGTCCACTCATCACACATCTGTCAAATTATAAATAAGTAACGTAAAAATTAAAACTATATTTACACATTGTCATTAGCACGATGACATCATAAAAAATGTATTAAAATTATCATACAAAACATCCATGAAAGAAGCAATGAAATTATTTTATATTGTTTTTATTTACAAATAATTCCATGTTCTCTTTAGGCAGTGAATTATTTTTTTGAAAACTATAAATAATTTGAAAATGTATAAAAACTTAATCACATGAAAACGTAACTAGTAATTATGATAATATCTTCATTTGATGATCCGTAAGGTGAAAATTTTGTACTTATCTCGAAAATTTGAGTTTAATCTTTAAAACAATATTAATTGCGATCTCAAGTCCCGAATATTGAAGAAGGTTCTTTGATAAAGCCAGGCCATAGTAGGTAAATATAGTTGAGTTTACGCTTACAAAATTAAGGTGTGTACAGCCCCATAATGTTGAAAATAATGTTGTTCATATTTAAGTTATTTAAGACATAAACTCAACACTGAAGATACAGTCTGATGACGAAATTCACTGCCTATGGTCTGAAGAGGAAAACGAGGAGAAATGGACGCAGAATTGCATAATAAGTACGTGATATTTTTAGTACCTTTTTTGACGGTAATTCTTAGATACATGTTCTTTATTCTATAAGCTTCGTAGCTTCGTATGAAGTAGCCGTATCCTCCCCACTCAACCTACTTCCAAACATGGACAATTCGGCAACATTCTGCATGAGATGAAATAAAGAACATCCAAAGGAGGTTCAAATTTATCAGTGGCCAGTTAATATTTTGTGCTTTTTACTTTTAAACCGAAAGAACACTCGATGCTTGAGGCCGCAATGACTAAGAACTAGGATAAAACGCGTTTAGGACACCATTTGCCTGTGCCCGTTTTGACCGTTTCCTGATGGGAAGAGGACTCCCTCGTATGTGACTCCGTTTAGCTCTATTGAGACCACTAGCTGCTGATCACCTGTGTTTGCGTCACCTGCGGAAGGAAAAAGAAACTTAGTAATTGAAAAAAAATGTAAAATTATTAAGTACAACTTACTACTTTTCTTAGTTTTCATAGCCGATATTTTGATAATAATCTACTATCAAGAATCAAAAGTCTGATAATTTCTGAAACAGTTCTTAGGCGTCATTGGTCAATCAATGCTGAATCTAAAATAGATCTCACGGTCGATCAGACTATAAAAAGTTCTAAAGTTGACATTCTCAATCATTGAGAAACGGGGTTGTATGTCCTGCATAAGTACACATATTTATTGAAACTTACCTCTGGTGGTAATCTTGAAGGCAGCGCCATTAACACCATTGTTGTTGGGCATCCCGTTAATCTGTGGTGGTGAAGCCTCTCGGCGGGCGTGCCGTCGTGCGTGCGCGTCGTGCGACTCGTGCGGCGACAGCGGCGTGTGCGTGTCGCGTGTGTCACGTGCGTCGCGTGTGTCGCGCGGTGACGCGGGGCGCGGCGTGCGGCGCTTGGCGGGCGGCGCGGGCGACCGACACGCCTCGCGCTTGCCGCCGCTTACACTCGAGTTCGGACTCTCACTCAGATTCAGAGCCTCGCTGTAAGCCATACTGAGGATAAGGAAAGTGTCAGAAAAAAATCCCTGGGTACTTATAGGAAGGGATTTTAAATAGGAATCTTTATGAGGACCATTTATCTGAAGCCTTTGACTGGACCTATTAACTAAATATTATAAGCTAAAGCAAATAGCTTTGTTAACTTTACATCATTTGATATAACTTGATGTTATACAGAGGACCTATTCGTTCAAAGTATTGTTAGTTTTTATTATAAGTATTTATTTATTAAACAAAACCCTACATCAACATGGTGTACTTCAAGGTACCTTCTTAGGACCAACATTTATTTTTATTTTCTCTTAGTTTTAGGTATTCAAAGTTTATTTAGAAGGAAAGTTTTTAAATGGCATCATTAACTTACCGTTGAGGCTCAAGGTCTGGCTGTGGGCTGTTGTTGTTGTTATTGTTGTACAGTGACCAGAGGGTGAGGCGGGAGACGTCGATGGCACTGAGCGCAGCAGCATCACGGGGAGACATGATTGGCGCTGGACCGTTGTTTGGGGGCGATTCGGAGCCTGTGGACCGAGTATTAGTTAGTTACGAATGCACATTTATTCAGATTGCAATGTATATTTGGCATTAGCGATAAAAATTGATATTACATTAATTCAATTAACTCTCTATTACTCGTGTAGTAAAATAAACACAAAATCACAGACTATGCTGGAAATTAATTGATTATCATTATCATCTTGCTAGTTTACTAAATGTATGTTTTTGAGTTTCATGACACGGGTGCCACTTGAGCATTTTTTTAGCTTAATATTTGGTTCACCACGACTTTGTAAGTTAAACAAGTCTACAAAACCTGTAAGGATATACTGCATAGTTAAATATTCTTACCATTTCTCATTAGCTCTCTCTGTTGCTGTATCATCTTCATGTACTCCCGAACTCTATACTCGATGTCGTGTTGTCCGAGGTGCGGTGCGTGCGGCGGTAGCGGCGGCAGGCGCGGCGCCACGCCGGCCAGGGAGAGGGAGAGAGGCTGCATGTGTTGGGACAGCTGGGCGAGTGAGGCTGGGACTCCACGGTTGAGAGGAGGCTAGAATATAAGGTGATGTTAGTATAAATAAAGATAATGAAAAGGTGAAGCAGATAATATTGAGTGAGAAGATAAGGACATTATTAACTACAGAGCGTTGTCAAATGAAAATTAATTCACGAAAATAAGAATATAAGTTCACACGATGCGTACCTAGACCAAATAAACAGTTCTGCCCAAACATGTAGATAAAAAACTTACTAAAAAAAATTCTTTAATGTTATTATATTGTACACAATTTTTTTAAAGATTGTCGTCTAATACCCGTATTTTTACTATATTTGACTATACTCACCATAGACAAAGCAGCTTGTGCATCATACTGGCCGGAAGCGCGGCGTCCCTCGCGCTTGTTGCCTTCAATGGCCGCGTCTAGCTCGCTCCGGGTTGATAGGTTCTTCTTTTCACACTCGTAGTCATACAGGTATTTCATGTATCTGTAATAAAATAAAAAAATGAATATCGTATGATTTCTCAGCACCTATCACGAATCCACCATATTCTAATAGTAAAAGAATACATTATCCAAACTGTATAACAGAGTTAATTTCATAAATTGTTGCTATGGAATCACACGCGATCCAAAAAGTTGACTAACTCTGCTGCGGACTCTTTCGAAGATTCTATATAAAAAGACTAAAGAACAATAAATACTACACGGTGTTAAGCGGCACCGCCAAAGGCATTTCAAAACTATTATAATTCAAAATAATCTCCGTATCAATCAACCAGAATATAAATCATAAGATATGTCACCATTCAATCCTTTAACGAATCCAATAATAACTTTATTGCTACGCCTAGACCTGACAACCTTATAAATCATATTCCAAGCACAATTATTATCAAAACTCTATCCTTCAAGTATAATACGCACCATTACACTGTTAATCCTATTATGTAACTTGTCAATTTTATATGTCTTCTTTGTGGTACCTTCCATATGTCATATTAAGCGGTCACATATTTAATACGCGGCACAATGAGAGCGACTCATAAAAACGCCACCTCTAAAACTGTCACATGCAATATATATATTACTAAACCAACGACATTCGTCATTACTGTTAGTCTAATTTTATGAATGTCACTTTGTGTTTTAAGCGTTGGCTTCAACATACTTTTGTCTCGATAGTAAATTAAGAATATATTATGAGTAATGCTAACGGAGATAGATTAAATAAATATAAACGGTTAAGGTATATAGACGGAATTATGTATGTCTACGCAAAATAAGAAAGTTCTCAGACTCGAAGAATTCTGTATGATTTTAATATGTTTATATTTTATTCATTACAACTACCAATTTCAGATGCATGTAACGCAACTCATTTCATAAACTAATAAGAGTTGATAATATGTCAGCCACCATTTAATCTCCAGTAATATTAATTTCAAAACGAATAGCATTTCTAAATAATTTACACATCAAACAATAGCCAAAGCTTTCTAAAACCACAATACCTACTTAGCAAGGCGACAATCATTGTCATCGTTTGAAATATTTGGTTACAAAATCACTATGAAAATGAACGTTACGAGACGCATACAGAAACAGATCTGAATAAAAGAAGCTGCGTTCGAAATCATTGAATCGTGCGTAACCGTCGCACAGTTTGAATCATAAACGTATACCACCTTTATGGCAACCGACAAAAGCCGAGGTTAAGGAACTCTCGAAAGATAAATGGGAAATTATATCGGCCGAGATGAGCTAAGGTTATTAATTATGAAGTTGTCATATTGTCGCGACGGTCGCTCACGTACTACCATTGTGGGCCAGCTTTTGTCTCCATCTCGTGAGAATTTGAATGAGGATATGCTACAAAGCAGGTCGAATATGGAGCGAGCTCCTGGCTTGTAGACCACACAGACACCTTTTGTCGATCATGATCTAGATTTTGGGGTAGAAGATACTGATTTAGGAGATAATTAAACAACATATGTTGACAAAAATGCAATAGTAAGTATAAAGTTGTGAAAGGTGTGACAAGACAGAAAGCGTTGGAGGGTCAATTTTATTCCGTGCCACGAGGCATTCTGAACTCCAAACTTCACAATAAGAAAAATCAAATTACAATACTCACTGTGTGCGTAAAGTAAATGCAGCGGATGTAATAGACGATGGAAGCCGGAGACCCTTAATGATCTCCTGCCAAAGCTTCTTGTTGATGACTTCGACCAGACCGCCGCGTGCTATGACCAAGTTGTACAGCTCGTACAGGTCCAGCACGGACTTCGCCATGATCGGCAACCGGTTGATCGGAGTGCCTGGAACAAAAAAATTCTCAGGTTAGTTAATCCATTGATACACACTGAACGATAGTTATTTCTTTTATAATTTAAGTTAATATAAAAAAGTTCGATTATAATCGTATCGTAAAGAAAGTAGTGGCATAAGTACTCCTGATACCACGAATAAAGACGATTAAGTAATTCCATAATTTACAACTGAAATAAAGTTAAAGCTAGATAGTAATATTTTAAGTAAGACAGGCATTAACTTAATACAACATCCGTTGGCGATAAAAAATCTTAAAATACGAAAGCAATTCAAAATCAGGGATACTAAATACATAAAGTAACAAAAGAGTCTTACAAACACGAGGAACATGTTCATCACGATATAACTCCGAATAGAAGCGGGCAGTACATTTGCTCACTATTGCAAGTTGTAAAACCCTTTACTGCGCACTTCATAAGGGTCGTAAAACCTAACGCAAAGTACATCTACATAGCTATATGGTAACAGATACAGCGCTAGTAACGCTGAACAAAACCAGAATGTAAATCAAATTATATTAGAAGTTTGATAGCGTCCGAAATAAACATTAAACCAATTTACTTTTAGTGCTATAACCACTAAACTTTACCTATAAAGTTAAAGAAAAGCTGATTAAGTTGACAACCGTAAGATATCGCCACCTGCGTCCTCTTGAATGCATTAATCAAAATTATATGGGCGCATTACACGCCTTACTGTCACCCAACATTGTCAGGTAAGGTTTAACAAAGTTGTTCGTACGACGCAATTTATCAGATGCAGCTAAAAAGCGCTTGCTGTGACAATCCTTGTCAAGAGGGCAACAAGGCGGCGAGCGTGGTGAATCGCATCGCATCGCACGATCGATGATTTACGGGCGCGAGCGAGTCAGATCGCGGTTTTACGATTCGCGCGCAGCATTAGTGGCCCGGATTTAGCACAGCCCGTGTGGCCACGGAAGCCATGCCCGTTTGTTCTATGTGGCTAGTTTGCGACTATTTGATTTACAGTAATTTGGCTGTTAACTTTGGCTGATGACGTGACGAATCTAGACCGACAACTCTCAACACCACGATTTACAATAAGGAACTGTTAGCTACTTAGTTACGCTTGTGACACTCGGACTGTCAGCGTGTGATGTTTACATCTTTTGAACAAGAAAACAACGGTGTTTATATCCCATTACTTTGTCGGCTCTAGATAGAGTAAACTCGTATTTGTAACTATGAAATGGATGTTAATCATCACCTATTGTGTTCCCTTCAGTGGATATCTCAGAAACAGTTACAGCCAAATTATCGATGATAACTGCTAGAGCATAATAAAATTGTGTCTTGTACAATTTACGTCCTTGCTGCCTATTTCTTTATCAGAAACTATTAGTAGAAAATAGTTCTCAATATGGATGCCTCTATGTCGATGTCTTCAACCTCCAAAAGTTAAGAAATACAAAGAAACAGCTGTATGAATTAAAACTGCAACTCTACTCACAGTTGGTAGGTACCTACTGCTTTCTACCTGCCACCCTATCTTCTTTGAGTTATTTAAATTTGACTTGTTGACGAGGCAGCAATCAATCAGCTTCGTGTAAATTATTGTTGGAAACAATTCGTTAAATTTGCGCCGTCACTTCGGCGATATCAAGTAGAAAGCTACATACAAATGACGAAAAGGTTTGCTACAACTTGGCCAAAAATTTATTGAGTATGGCAAGAATTAAATTATCTATATGTACCTTACCTATTAGTTACTTTATTTTTGTGAATCACTGTACAATGCTACTCCCATATTTTAATGGCTTTGATTTTGGCAGCGAAACCATTGTTGATAATAAATGGTTAATGGTTAACATAATCACAAAATATGTTTAAATTTAATTTAGGGGTCATTCATATGGGGTCGGCGCAATGCATATTTTCCTTCCGTTCATCTCTATTACTCGTCATCACGGTATCCACTTATTTCTTTCTCAAATCATCTTTCACACAACATTGTGTCATCCATCTCTTTTTCGATCTCCCTCTGTCCCTTTTATACCCATCCTCAGTCATACTCATTATTTGTTTTGTTATGAGACTTTCATCCCTCCTCTTAACACGTCCATACCATGACTAACGCTTACCTCTCACCTTCTCATTTACGGGCGCTTCTTTCAAGCTTCCTCTAATTAAGTCATATACCTACTCTCTTGTTATTTCACCTTTAAGTTTTGATAAATAGACCCAACCTAAAACATCAACCTAAAATAGATTACCCAATCGAATACTCGAAACAAGAACAAACCTTCACGTTCTCCTCGATCGTTTATTGATGAGAGAGAAACATTAGCGAAATACCTAAACGACTATTTGTCAATCCGTCTTCCTGTCTGCAGTTAATCATTCCCTCGGTTATCTGGGCCAGGGTGAGAGAGGGGGTGAGGTAAGGGGAGCAGGGAAGGGGGTGAAGGGGTGGCAACGTCACCCGTTCAGATTAATTGCCACGTTTGAAGAGTAAATGGTACAACATGATGCGCAGAATTAGAGTATTAGTACTGTTAGGTATAGTAAGGATACCTGGTTGGTGTTTTAGTTACTGAGTATTTATTGAGACCTAGTAGGTACCTAACCTACTCTGGAATTTCAAATATCAAAACCGGGTCTTTTTGTACAAAACCGGGTCTTTTTGTAATAAGTCGAGGATACTTCACTATAGTTTAGAAATACTAAAATGTTTATTTTTTTTTTGGAAAATAAATATTTGGAACAAGAACTGAAAATGTCTTGATGAAACAAACACGGTGATATGATACACGAAAAAACATTTAACCATTTCCATACCTAAACATTAATCAAATATCGTAAATGCACAGTATTCTACCATAATATAATTTAACAATGGATGACTCAACGGCTTCAGTGATGTAACCCACCTTGTATTCGCGATGAAAACAAAAATCATTGAACCGATGCCGAATTTTCGACGAAAAACTTTTTGTTGTCTTTATGAAAAAAGTTACAGGAATTTAGCACATAAGAATTATGATTCACTTCCGACACAATTTCCTTGGGAACTTATCACCTATCTTATTCAGTTCACAAATAAATGCGCTGAGCAGGACAGAGCTAATTAAACACACTTGAAGCAAAGCATATTGAAACAATTAAGTACGTACTTAAAAAATATTTTTT
This sequence comes from Plusia festucae, assembly GCA_950381575.1. NCBI lineage: Eukaryota > Metazoa > Arthropoda > Insecta > Lepidoptera > Noctuidae > Plusia > Plusia festucae. The sequence goes on from OX494447.1 coordinate 4,721,430, forward strand.
CTTTTTCATATTTAAATTTCGGCCGTTCGTAATTCGTATGATTGCCAATAATGGCTGAAAATTAAACCGTTAATTCGAAAATTTATTCGAACGTTCATAATTCAAATGGAAACATATCACTAATCCCCAGCTAGTGAGTACCTATCGATTCTCAATTCGCGTTCACTCACCACCCACGCGCGTCACACTACGTTGACAACTTTTATAGCCCCTACTAAGTTGCTTTGAGCTCGATTGCGACTTTTATGACAAACCCACACTAAAATGACCTGAGACTTTTCAATGCACTCAATGAAATTTAAAAGGGTGCGAATACCAAGAAATGCTGGTTACTTTCTGATAGTGCAAGTTTCTTTGATGTGAGGTAAGTATTATTTTTATCCATATTTGCTGTTGTGTTTTGTTTTTTTTTTTGTGTTAATATTATCTTACTGAATAATCTGCTTAGTACCCACAGTTATAAAAGAAGTTAGCATCTTTCAACAATGTCAAATGGAAATTTCTTAAAATCTCAAGTGACGTCATGCAACTCAGTTAACAAATGCGAAACTACACTTCCTGTTTACAGAGAATATTGAAATTTGACAACAGATTAGTACGACGACTACAAAACAAGAGTACCTAGTACCTATGTAAATAAGTATTGATTGACTAATAATACAAAAAGTAAACAAAAGTTCGGTAGAGGAAAGTTACAATAGGTAAGGAGGGATTTTCCATTTAATACAAATTCTGTCGAAATCATAAGTGAGGCAGGCTTATAGGTCAGTGGTTACGGTGAATTACGAGAATATCGTAAATACATAATACAAATTACCCGCAATTGAACATGGTTCAGATAAAGCACGATTCCCGGCATCGAATGGCTCCACACAAGATTGCATAAACGCTGGCTTCGTTATCAGGCGCAGCTAGCGTTAGCGGTCCCGTTATCCGTCTAAATAACGCAGCGCTTACAAGGAACCGTGGACAAAAGCTATTGTTTATGAAAGCAATCACCCCAATAACGATTTCCACAAAACGCATGGGCTCGCCGGCGGCGGAAAACGCGCGATTCGATGCGCGTGCGCCGAGCCGCGCGCGCTATTTGCATACACGTACCATTTATAAAGGGCCACACAGCGTAGCGCGGCTGACGGCTCACTCAATTCGGCCGCCCGAAGCGTTATTTACAACCTATGTCAAATCGCCAGCGGAGCCAATCTAATCGTGCCCAATTGTGACAAATTATTGCTTTTCCTACGAAACCTTACGCTAAATTTGTATTAAGAATTTCACTTTATGGACTAACGCACGCTTTATGGAACTGCGTACGGAATAAATTGTGAGTGACCGCTCGCTACAGTGTTGCCCGCGATTATTCGCACCTCGCCCGATATTTATTGGCACTCGGTGTCGCTTAGAAAGGCTAATTCTTTTGTGCTGGCAACTCGCGACTGTCGTAAATCGTCTAACCGAACGCCTCCGTCTGCTGATAAAGGATTGTAAATAACGCCCGATTAGCCGACTAATCTCTTTTAAGTGTTGCAGATTGCAACTTGTGATTTGCGAACCGTTTTACAACCAGATTAAGTTTGTAATTTAATTTAGTTACGTTTCGTTTATAAATTATGAGTCAAGTTTTATTGAGGTAAGATGTTGATTTGTATATAAAATGTGGTGATAAAATTGTGTGATGACAAAAATGTATTAATGCGTCTGTGGGTGTGCGGCGTGGTCATCACAATGTCAAGGTGTGCGCGAGCCGTGAGTCGCGCGGCGCGACCGCACGGGCGATAATCGATCGAATCGACATTCGACGCCTACCGCTTATCGAGAGCAGTAATCAAGGCCCTTGGAGCCCGACAACCCCGCGCCGGGCCAATGAGCGCCGCCCGCTCACCCGTCCCCATCGCCCATTGGTCTGATACGCTTTTGATTGCGCCGCCCCACTCGATTCACGACTCGATCAATCTCAATTATTCGAGTGTTGGTATTACTCCAAGTGGACAGTGTCAGCCGCGTTAAACTGCTCATTAACTTCAGGGAAATTTGTTGTACTATAAAATTAGATATTATCGTGCAGTGTTGAGAATCTAAATTCATGTTGCTAGAAATTAATAATTAATATAATTATTTATTATTCGTGTCACTATATTTTATAAATCTACCTAACTGAATATAAAGAGTAGTAAATAAACAACAGGACTAGATTTTAAATAGAAATATTGTTATTAGGAAATGTGTCTATGGGAATCGTACAGAAAACTCTCTTGAATGACACTAAAATATTGATTGCAGATATACAAATGCTAATGTGACAAGTAAACCTACAATACTAATAAATAAATATCTACACTACACATTCTTAAAGTGTATTACCACATTCAGTATAAATAATGAAAACAGAAAACAGCAGGGTAAACGTACATACTCTGAGAAGATATAATATAAACTTAAGAATTTACAGCACACCAAAATGTAAATAAATTTGCTATACCTACTAGCGATACATAAATCCTACAAACACTGGACAGCTTGGATTGGAAAATCCAACAGCTGTTAAATCCGCATGAGTTTATGGAAACACGACACTTATATACTGCAACAAGACTCCAACTTAATTAAAAACACTAAAACTAACACGCACTGAAAACAGTTCCGATAAATCATTTCAACAATGTTCCCACAAACTTTAAGACCACTCACAATTAAAAAGGTGTGCAAAATGGATTAAAAACATAAGTGCATAGTGTTTATTTTATTTCTTATTCGTGTATTAAGGCCATAAACGACAGCTAGCCTCTATTTAGACAGTCGTTATAAGTTTATGGACGGAAGAATTTATTGCGCCTCGAAGCAGGGTTTTAATTTAGAAATACGATCATTCTAGTGTTAATTTCCACACTTCGGAACAAAACGTACACGCACCAACACACGAACCAACGTTTAATACGACCCATTATTAATTTATTGAAATTCATGAGACCTTTTCGACTTCTAATAATACACAACGCCAGTAAAAGAGTCATATGCTATAATTTTGCGAAATTACCATAACTCAATGTAATATTTATTGCGTGTAGTGTAAATTCCAAGAGATACGGCGCGAAAATGACATAAGGCCGAGGATACAACGATCAATCATGAAGGGAGCAGTAAAGTTGAGAACAATCCAGCGTAATTCCGTCTGAGAGACATTAAAACAGCGAACGGTCGGCCCTATCCGGTGCAACATTGTAGCGGCCGCGCCCTCGCGCCCCCGCGCCCCCGCGCCCTGCACACAGGCCATCACCGGCTCTACTTACTGCGGCCATTCCCACTTGTAATTATTGAACTCGAGTTCACCCCGCTTTAAATTTTGACAACATTAAAAAACAAATGAATCAGGAACGTCGCAAAACCAAAGATCCAATACCTCAATATCACATAAATCATTTATTCGAATGCAAATCAAAACCGAGAAAGATTAAAGTATTGCGTTCAGTGGAATTCAGGAGGCCATTCGATGTAATTGGCAATCATTCAGAAAAGAATATACTCTCGCTCGAACAATCAAGACAAAGGCGGCCAATAGTACCTACAGGCGAGCCATTACGGGTCAATACCCATTATTATGCTATATTTTCGCGAGCACGGCCCTCCGATATCCTGACGCTCACATGAGACGGCAAATATCTGTAATTAAAGGTTGTAAAGTTGATTTACGGTTCGCGTCCGAGGATCGAAGTCCGGGGTACGAGCCGACCAATGGAGGGTCGCGCAGGCATCGTATCAATTTATTAGAAACGAATGAAATCGCGGCTGCGGTGGCGGTGGCGCGCGATAATGCGGTCGGCGGCCCATCAGCGCCGGCCCGGATAGTATCGAGAGCTGGTGCGTAGTTTACGATCTCCGCCAGCACGGTAACACCGGCAATAAAATTGCAACAATGGAAATGTCGGATGCGGCTGAAAGACGACGATGCGACTACGCCGGATCATTGCGATGAATGCAACAATGGAATCCTCGAAACGAAGGTGGCAACTATCGGCGGCACTAAAGCTGAGCTATCTGGCGCGACGCAGCCGCCGTTATGACACGCAGATATACGAACAATACCTACATCATATAATTGTAATAAAACTGCACGTACATGCACAATACATGTTAACGAATGAACGCCATTGCCGTTTTCCATTTACCCATTTGCGAGAGATGTAAGCTGTGGGAAATTGATGGAGTAATGCTATATTCAAAGTAAAATAACGTAATAAATATCACAACAAATCAAGTTCTTTACACAGTTTTCTTTACACAGTTGGGTTGTGGTGTCGCTAAAGTGTAAAGAACAAGGATTTATTATTTTTAATCTTTCTCTACGAATAATTCTCTCAATTGCATTGTTTAGAATCATACGCAATTTGTGCCTTTCGAGAACTTACTTACCTACTTGCTATGTACCTTAACTGGGAACTTAATAACTTACTTGAAACTTAATTATTAGCATTTGTTGTTTAGCCTCTGGTTCAGATGTATGTAGGTACAATAATTTATTTTTAACGTAGTCATGCTTGCGTTTTTTATGGTTGTGGAGAAAATTGACCGCCAGAACAAGCGTGGTTACATTGTTGATTCTCGAGTTGTATGTACATAATTTAATTGTTACTACTACCAACATTGATGTATTTTCTACATTTAAGTACTTACTTATAAATAAAATTGGGTTCGGTACAACACATAACTCGAGAACGGGCGGACTGATTTTCATTATCCCTGATTTAAGAGATTCATCTTAATCCCGTATAACAGAATAAATATTGGCACGACAAGAAAATTAAAAAAAAATGAAGCTTACGCGAATGGGAGTGTTGGTACTTAATATTTTAGATTTTCTGCTCCATGTTTAAAATTTGTACGATAACATCCAGTTTTCTAGATCTGATTTATAACGAGCTCTAGTTTATAGTCAACCCTTGTAAAAGTTATTCATAACAATATTAACTTAGATAATGTTGTTTTATGACTATATTTTGTCGCTCACGGCTATCGTAAAATATCATCGGTAACCCTTAATTTGTGTATTATTTTATATTCTGTTACTAATATTAGTTTACAAAGTTGCTGTTGAAGTTTTGAGAAAACGTATAAAATCTTAAGGTTTGTCCCGACTTGGGGATCATTATATATTTTAGATCGATCGTGAGTCTTTATTATCGTAAAAGGTTTCTTTAAATGTTTAAACATATTTAAAAGCATAATAGGATTCATAAAAACCACAGGGTTTTGTTGTCTAGACGAAGGTGCCGAGAACCAGAGTGCCACTGCGCTTGCCGTCTCCTCAATGGTAATGTGAATGACAATTTAAATTACAATGTGGGATGGCGTCGCGGCGATGACGAGGCAATTTGAGGACCAACACCTACAGCTTATATGTATGATGATATTACCATTAATAGCCCCAAAAAGGATAAATGATAATGCCATACATACTAAGTTTATTTGTATCATTGAGTTGAAATAAATAACACTTCTGATTTAAACACATTAATGCTATTAAATAATGGGATAAAATGATTCTCAATGATGATGTAGAAATATTTTCGGGATATGAATGTATGAAATTGAAGAAATATCAGTTTCAAAGTAGTGAAAGTAGTCGTAAGCAATGATTAGTACTACAACCAAAGATTTCGATCGACGCTCTGTAAGTATAATTAAGTAAAATAAAAATAAAACCATCTTGAAATAAAAAAAGCGAAGCCAATATTGATAAACGAGACAAAGAATAACATGTAACGGAAATAAAATAATCTGGTGTTGGCTGACAAAAAACAGACAATGCTGTCAAAGGGCACGAAGTTTGACAATGGAAGTTCTTTTCAGATAGAACAAATGATGCGTGCCACAATACCGTATTAACATAAATGGGATGAAGGTACAGGGTGACATCGGCAGTGGTTTATAAGAAGAAAGGACAATTATTATTATTGATTTTCTCATGAATATTGTGAGTGATGTTGCCTATCTGAGAGAGGTCTGTGAAATGGTAAACGATTTAGTGATTTAAGGATTGTTTAGATGTAAGCCTTAAGTAGCAAGTTGTTTTAATAATATTGACTTAATTTAAAATGCAGTAGGTAAAGAAGACTGTTGCAATGAGTTTAGATATATTAAAAAACAAGTGACAGCTAATAATACAATTTAATATGAATCAAGAATGTTTTCTCACTACTTTTTCTTAGAAAGAGCTCAGAAACCACTTTGAATTTTGAAACGAATACTGTAACGCAAATCGGTTTAAAACCACCGATAACAATCATGCTGTCCCTGTCACATTAACATGTGAAGTAGCGACAGATAGACATAGAAGAACGTGTTAATTAATTTGCGTTTTAGTAGTCAGGGGTTAGACTTCAGATTGGAATATTCAAAGAAAATTCAAGTTATCATATTATCTAGAACATTTAACAGTTATAAAAACTTGTCGCTACGATGTATGTACGTCGTGTCGTTACGTCACACCTATTCAGTCAGTTATGTTTGAACTCTGACATTTAAAATAATCGAATTAGAGTTCGATATTCGGTATCTGAGATCGGTCTTTGTGTTGTAATCCGATGTGCCGATAGGTTTAACTTATCTTTGCGTTATATCGCTCGCTTCCTGCGCCCCGCCCGACCCTATCTACCTATGATAGATTAAATTTAGATATGTTGAGTACTGATTTCCTGTAGGTGTTAGTGGATTTTTTTTATGTAATCTAATTATTGTCCCACTGCTGGACAACGGTCTCCCCCTCTTGGCTTCAGATAGGTGGGCTAAAATAGTCACTGAGTGGGTTCCTGTTGTCAGAGCTCACAAACGAGGCAGGCCGAGGAGACGGTGGCGGGATGACATCGATCGCTTCTTAAGTGATTGGCGTCTAGTGGCTCAAGACCGAATTGAAATCGCTGTGTATTAATTGAGTTTACACGAATGTTGGACATTGAAATAAAACTACTATTTAAAGGTATTCTATCGCGGTTTATTTTGAAATTAGTTACAAACGTTTTTAGTTACAATTTTTCATGTTGTTCTCACGTTTGTTACGTCACTTGGAGTGTCCACTGAAAACCAGCGCTGGATTGTGTCTAACGACACAACTAGCATGCTGAGTGTGCACCTCGTTCTCGTTGTTGCACAGACACTATTTGACGTTTATATTTTTATTTTATTTATTATTTTTACGTGTAACCAGTGAGTGTAACAATAAATGTTATTTGAATTTGAACGTTTCAACACCTTTGCATGGTCACGCATAAACCGCGATAGAATTCGTTTAAAAAGTATTATTTTTTATTTTAAATTCCTATAAGTTTTTGTGCTGAAAGCTGATTTATTGTCTCTGATAAATTATGTATGTTAATTTCAGATATGAAACCTTTTTTATTACCTACAGCAGTAGATATAAAGGTTGAATGCTTTCATTCACATTTCTAGCTATATGTATCTGTATTTTAGGTTACTAGAACAATATTATTTAATACGATACAATACGGTTTATGGTTCAAGTTTAATTTTTGTTAAGTATACTTAATCGACACATACTTGCCTATCATAAGATATACCCCAATAAAACTCTTATGTATCTGTTTCCTACTCCTAATCAAATTGATTGTCCAATAAAAGAAAAAGCTCTCCCCTACGAGATCCGCCCAGCGTGCAGGGCGGGCGGGATTTATAGGGCGGGACGGTACCGCCTACCCACTACGATCCATCATTTAATTAATAGAACAAATATTTTAATTAATTATGTAGTTGAAGTTTTTAATAGCCTTTGAACATGTGGAAATGTATCGAATTGACTTAGGTAGTTTAAAAGTGATAAATCTATTGTTAAGTTGGATCTTGATACGACTTAAGTTGTTAGTGGAGTAAAGATACATTAAATTACATCGTGTATCTTTAAAAAAGTTGATATAACACGTCTTTTACTTCATAAAGGTCTAGATGCCTTTTTTATTGATTTAAAATGACTCGTAATATTCGTCGTTAAGTATGTCGGAATCAAAATGGTCGGTTTACAATGCCCAAACGTGGACATCCGTGGGAAAGACACACATTATTGCATATTGCGGATATGAGATAATGTACAGCGGGCCACTAAAGTTAAGTACCTGTACCGTCTTTACAGTACTGTTTGTGACATAGAGAGTACGAAGCTGAATTGCCATGTGTACCCAGATAAGCAGTATCCGGCACCTTTAGATTAGTCGATCGGATATAAAGTAATACTGTCAATATTTGATGGAATTGCGTAATTGTATACTATTTTGGCTGGGGTAAATGTTGTTCTTGGAAAAGGAAATTAAAACTGAAAATACACTTACATACCAATTTGACGTTAAGAATATTCTAGGTTAATTTATACCATAGAGAGCGTACCGGTAAGTAAATACAAAAACAATAGCAGTAAAAGGAGTAGAAAAAATACACAAATACATAGGTATATTTTATACACCGGGGTTCCATATCAATTTTAACAGCGTATACTTCAACATGAAAATCTCTATCTACGCAAGAATGTCATCTGCATTTTCAAGCTTCAAAATAGTCACCACGTCAGAATCCACATCAGTCTCACCAGTCTAACTTTCAACCGCAAGTAATATTTTATTATTCAGAATATATTCAGCACCATCTATTTGAATATTTCTAGATTTCAATCGGGTAGCGTCTTAATCACCAGCTATTACGCCGGAAGTCCTGTCATCGCTTTATAAATAATCACTTTTGGTCAGCAAGTCGTTAGTGGGGGGACTCGGGTTGCGGGAAATAGGGGGGAGAGGTAATTTAGCTTCTCATCCATCAAACGCACCTCTGCGACCTGGATTTGACTTTCTATTATGAGGATTTAAATTTTTCACTTTTTCATGGGTAAGAATTACATTTGATATGGGAACTTACCCACGAAAACTGCAATGCAGCGTATCTTTAAGACTTTCTCCTTCAAATTACACCTTCAATAGGATAATAGCGTGAGACTTAAGAAAAGCTTAAAAATTATTTCCGTTTGAGTAACCTGCTAATAATGCTAAATTATAGCATCTGAAGTTACAAGTTCATCTTTATAGTTAAGATAATAGCGGTAATGGAACAAAAAACCTTAAATTTGGCAATATGCATGACATACACCGTTAACATTTTGTTATTTTGATTGATGATTGTGACAAAGAAGAAACAGTTGTTAATGCAGTTGTTAAAGAAACAATTCAATTGCAACAGTAATATTATGATAAAAAATCATTAAAGAGTCCATATCAGCGTTAATTTTTTCAAGTCGTTTTGTGCTTTTTATTTAAATAATATTTTAAGAAGTTTCTACCGCAAAAAATCATATCTATTGGTCTTTTTTAACGAGACGATGATCTACAAAACTATTTTATGTAGGTACGTTGGTAGTTACTCAATAACATGATATATTTATGTCATAAACGCTGACACGAACGGATCCAATTCGTGTAGGCTGCACATTTCACCGCTTGACATCAGTCGGTTGACGTTTGATTTTTCGCGAATAGCAAACAAGTCAGAAGGCCGAATCGAATATAAATTATTTTCTTCAGACATTGAAATAGACGCGATGATGGATCCGTGGGCTAATTAGATTCTAACGACCGGCAATCAGCGACATCGCCTTATATCTAGATGGCCGGCCGACGTTGAGTGATCCTCTTTATTTTATAGCACGACACGGAGGTGGCTGCTATTCTCGTCTGAGGAAATGGATACGCGTCAATCGTCCGGCACGAGAAAAAACGTTATGAAAAGAACAATGTGCTGCTTCCGCGCTACTATATTTAAATGGTGTGCGTTTCAATGGCGGTGGAATTGACTTTTGACCTCAGCTTGAGTGGTGTAATGGACGATGCCGAAATTGATATTTGATCCTCTTGTGTCATCACATTCTTTGACTTAAAAACTGATTATAAAACAAAAATTCAAAATTCGTAGGTACGTTGTGAGTTGTAGTTAAAAGAAATTATATTCGGTGTTTCATTCAAGAGTCACAAGCCACCTGGTAAAAATGAGTATTAAAACAACATTTTTTATAATCAAAATGAATGCACCAAAAGTTAAAACAATTAACCAAAAGTGTGATAACAATAAATCGTAGCATCCAATTGTGTTATCTGTTGCGGTAGCGGGCTCGGCGCTGTCGACTCGTCGAAAAGCAAACGTTTCGAATGCTGGCGGGACCTTGTTAGCACCTCCGACACCTCGGAACACGATCGATTAGGCCCGCGGCCGCTCACATTCAATTATTTATTTATTTATTCGTAATTAAGCCGCGCGAGTTATGGACGCCGTTTCGATTTACGATGCAGCCGGATGAATTATCAACGATCTTCGATACGATTGCTTTATGGGACGGCCAATTGACGAAAAAATATTGTTTTTGCAGACCCGCGGATTACTGAATTTAAGCTGAGCCAGAACAAGAATATAAAATGAATACTTTTAAAAGTTAATAAAGTTCAATATAATTCATATTAATTGATTACAAATGCAAAATATCGGCGAACAACAATTGATGCATTCAACTTCAATAATATCCACTTAACATAACGACGAGTAGTTACAAAACAAATGTTATCTCATTACCGAGTACAATAAGCTCACCATTAATAACCTTGTATCGATACATCGGCAACGATTTTATCGATTCTCGCCACTCGATAAGGCGGCCGTCACGAGGCCAATTTGTAAGGGCCCATAAATTATTTTATTAAAATAAATCAGCCAGTTTATTGTTCTCTTCTCGCCTTAGCAACTATTGTTGTTTTGGGAGACGATTGCGCTTTCTTCTGAGAGCATGTTATTATTACTCTTACTTATTGCTAGTGAATCAAAAATATACTTAGGTACTTTTAACATTTATTATTTTTTTGTAACATTTGAATAAAACTGATATTTTGTAGAAAAATTAAGATATTTAGGCCTGAAGTATTTACAATTATTTTGACTAATGTCATCCAATATTCTTCGCTAAAAAACTGTCAACAGTAAAATTCGCCGACATAACTAAACACGTGTTTAAATAAGTATAAATCTGTTCAAGCGACTGTCTTATAAATAATGCTCGCACGCAAGCAATTCTCACATTATTGGACCAAGCAATGAGCATAAACATGTAAGTGGACCCCATGTAGCAATGGTCAAAATAATTGTACAACCAATACTTACAATGTTCACGCCTGAAGCGAGGTAAGCTCCAACAATTTCGTGTTATTAATGAACCTCCGTTCTTTTAATATAGACACGCCAATTACTGTCAAAAATTTAATGTAATCGGCTGAACGCTCATATTTTGGATAACAAAAATTTGTATTGTTTGTAAGATTTAATTTGATATATTTGAGGTAGGGATTTCTTGTCACCTGCTAAAGCGTTTCAAATCAGCCTGTTGATTCTGTAAGACGTCGTTCTAAAATTCGAATCTGAACCCGCCGTGAATTTCTTGATTGGCATTCTATAAACTCGGTTGATACACTAGCGCTACACTTGCGAGCGTGTCAGCGTGTTGAACTAAATTAACCGTGAGATTTAGACCCAAGTTCACCAACAGATGGTTAAATTTTAAACAAATGTTTGAACCATGAACGGCTGTTTAACAATATTTTGCTGTTCACCATTCTCTAACCATTGATTATGTACTGTAATCGAATGATTAGCTTAAACGATGTAGCCAACTCAGTTTAGCCATTGGTTTATGCTTCCTGACATGAAGTTTTTATTTTGTTATTCTCCCAGCAAGTGTTTAAGCTATAACAAATAAATATATTTGATTTGATTTGAAGCTCTCAAGAGAACGTTTGCAGTGAGTACTAAGAGCATTAAACTCGTCAGCCAGATCCTTCCAACTTCTTGCTTTGTCGGCATTTGCTTTAGCGTCCGATTTTTTATTTTCTATTCTATCTCTGTACTTTATTACGAGTGCCGTAAGTACAGATTTCTTGCCACTGGTGAAATTCAAAGTACGTTTACGCTCATCTTCCATATCACTGATATATATTCAATAAAAGATTTAATAACAAACACGACACGAAAAAATTATGAATTGAGTTAGATGATTTGATCACAGAGTTTGACAATGAAAATTGATTGACGTGACCATTAAGACATTAAACATTCACAAAATAATGATAAACCATTCCAGCATTTGGTAATTTTGGACTCACTCATTCAAAACAGTTTGGTTAGCAAACCGTTGGTTAGAAATAAATGGTGAACTCTAAAAAAAAACGCGGTTGGATTGAACATCGGTTTAATGCTAACAGAACGGTTACGTAATCAATGATTATGATGTAGTTAGAAAACTCGGGCCTAAATATGAGATCGACGTTTGAGTTCGCACTCGAAATTTGAAACTTATGCGAAGTGAGAGTGAACGTGAAGTGAACAGCGAAGTGAGATGCGAGTTGTTGATTGACATTTTACAGAATTGACGTACAGTATTAAAAACCAAATTAAATCAAACACTTTACATAAATACTTAATCAATGGAAATGACTACAAGGTAGATTTATCTGGGGAACAAGGCGAGGTACCTACCTACGTGCCGGCCAAGTGCGCGTACAACCCGCAAGCGTTAATAAACGATTATTAATAAGTTATGTTTTTAATTACGGCCCGATCGCGTTGTTATTTATCCGTGTGATTTTATAGGCCCCTGCGGCGGGGCCCAGGGCCGGCACAATAAATACCCCGATGAATAAATTCGATTCGTAACGAGATGTATCGGCCCTGGCATCCCATTATTGGTTATGTTATCAATGTAATGAAACGGCGTCAATGGTTTATGATGAATTAGTTACTGTTTCGGGCTAAATAATGTTATTTATTGTTTGATGAATGATAATAAAGAATTTAATTAAGATTTGGTATTTCGTCAGAAACGCCACAAGACGACTTAATACAAGTTTAGTTGTTATGAAAACCATGGTCTGTGACTTTGCTAGCAATATAAAACAAAAGCATTCCTAATTTTAAAACTCGTTTCAAACCAATTTAAATACAGAATCAAATATAATCTAAAAATATCAAACAAAGTTATAACAAAAAACAAAATCCAAACGTCCCTTCATTGTCAAGAGCTAAATCGGATACCGTTCAAATCATGTGACGGATCGTGGACGAGCGTCGCAGCTCGCATCCGACGCCCGCGCCGACGCATCTACATTGTAGGAATTCTACAGAAAAATCGTGGAAAATAAAATAGAAAAATTGAGGTGACAGTGGACGTGGATTGACGTGTGTGCCTACATACATAATGACTTATTGTCACGCCTACACACCCGATAGTTATGTTTTATTTTAAATGTAGGTACATCTAATTACGTCGACCGTGGAGAATTGAAGTAAAGTTTTGTCGGTCTGTTTTATGAGATTTATGAAATACTTCGTAGGAATGATGCGACGATTAAGTTTCATTGCTGTCATAAAATGGGTTTCAGTTGCATTATTAAAAACATGAATACTTTAAGTGTGATATAAAGTGATTCTTTTTACATAAGGGTGTGCAAGGACCATCTAACTGCATGTTTTAATTTTATCAATTTGTATTAGGTACGATGATGTGGGAAATCTTTTCAGGTGCTAAATATTCTTGCAATCCAAGACCTTGATTAAAGTGAGTCACGTTACAGGGTCACCCGCGGGCAAGGCTTGTTTGGTCTGGGGAGAGCCACCGCCAAAATACGCCGCAATCGCGCACCGTAAATGGGTCACCGCAACAATGTCCGACCTCACCGAGACCTATACGCAACTGTTATTAATCAAATTTTACAACATCGTAAAACCACGTCGGGATTAAAAACCCACTCAAAAATACTCGAAATCATATTTTTATGAGATTTAGATCCGAAGTTATATTTGAGATTTTTTATAGTGGCGAGCTGTTTAGCGGTGGGTTTCCAATTTGTGGCGCGGGTGATTTACGAGCGGAGCGCGGCTAGACGCGGCTCAGACGCGGCGTCACGCGTCCACAATGAGCCACTGTATCAACCAAACATGATGACGACTACCTATAAAATAGTTACACTAAAACTCCTTATACTCGTCAAGGATATCGATTTGAATAACTCGTAACCCCAAATTGGATTACAACCGAAAAGTAGTGTTACAAATGGAGTTCTCTATTGACGCCTCAAGCTTGTAATTAATAACATAGGTCTTTATTGTCTTTCGTTAAACAAGTTTCCTATATCACACACACACAACATTTATATCAAATAACAAAGATAATTAAGTCATATAAACCGACTGCAACTAACTGAAAAAAAAATAGAGCTTTGGTGGAAGCAAGATATATAAAATATGCAACGTTCATCAAACGTTAGTATATAGCTGCATGATTGCAAACAACATAAATAATTGTAGATCAAGATTCGAAAGTCGATGGCAAATCTATTCTTACAAAGCATTCTAATTAACCGAGACAGTTCCGGTGAACACAACGCGTCTCAAGTTTCCAATCACGAGTCTAGGAACCAACTCTATCTAATGTAATCTCAGTCAAACGCATTGGCCGATCTCCCACTAAGAATCGGGATACGACAGCTGATTTCCGGTCTGAGATACAGCGGGCACTAAATAGCACAAAGTTTCAGATTCAATCCTGTCAGACTGAAGATTGTTACTAAAATTATGTTGACGGTGTAATGGCCAGATGGTAATCCGGTGTGCATTTTGTGACTGACAACTTGTTCTTCATAAATAATGTTTTTTCCTGTATGACTATAATTATTTGCATTGATATAGTGAGTGTTTTGGCAGGCTGTGCTCCCGCGCATACGGTCCGGTGTGCGGTCGCGCCGGCGTCCGGCATTGCGCTCCGCTGCCCGCATCCAACACGCGTATAAAATCTTTGATACGCAGCACCGATGGAATCGAAATCCGATATTCGGCTCACAAGTTTATTTATCGCGAAATGCGACGATATTTTCGTCCATCCGTCACTTGCGACAGTTCACAGAACCGGCAAGATTAATTGTATTTCGGTTGAGTCATCAAAATAATTAGAATGACGCTATTTTCGTTTGTGATGCTAATTTGACAGACGTCGCGGGAGATTTCATGTCTTCTTGTTTGCCGGCTGAATTCTTTGATTAGTTCTTTGTTACTTATTTCGATGTTCTTATGTATTAGAAGCACGAGCCGAGGCACATCTGTTCCAACAGCGACGCGCGTTACCAATCGTATCACAATGGAGAACGCTATCGTTTGATTCCTGACTCAACTGCGCACTAATGTTCATATAACGACATGTTAGCACAGCTAAATAACATTATTATATTAACCGTAATAAATGTCCATAAAACATTGGCTGCTATCCAAAAATATGACGTAGCTGTTATTGTGGTTGGTGGTTCAGATGGCACAACAATCTGAGAAGTTTAACAGCAGGCCCAACTGGTTTATTGTAGGAAATATTTGATAGCCAACAGTTCTCAGAACACAAATTTAATATACGGCAGTTAATTTTGAATGCGACCGCAATAAATGTGTTTGATTAATATCATCCTCGCGAAACAACTGTAACGGTTGCAGTCGCCTTTGATCAGAGACCGGCTATAGATCATGTTGAAACAATGCTACATATAAAGCTATTGGTGAGACATGCCGAATTATTTTATCATTCACCCTCGGCTAATTGTGGGCAAGCCGTTATTATGGATGTTGGCACGACGCCTGGGCGCTGGAGCCGACACTGTGTTAAACTGAACTAAATCAAACCATTACTGCACTAATGATGACTCTTAATAAACCTGAAAAGATAATAAACTTTGGGCGAAGTTCTGTTCAAGTCAAAAGTACGATCCTTGGTAATCCAAAACCTCCTTCATCATGTTTTTGATAAAGGTCGTGGAAATTTCACAATAACTATACGATGGAACAGAGCCAAACACGTTTCCGCAATCCAATAATAAATATGAACTATTGTAGTTTTGATTATGTGGATATGGCGTGGCAACAGAACGATGACATCAAGTGAGGAGAAGCCCAAAACCGCTCGCCACGACATCGTTAAAATGGAACAAATTAATTTGAATGTAGTTAATCTTATGTGACACTGAATCGGTACAGAATACCTCAAGTGTCCTACTTATTTCAAATGAAGAAAAAAATAAAAGGAACACAATTTAAAAGCAATTAGCTTCCAGCGTTTCTGTTGAACAAGAGAATGTTGGAAAGTGTAATTTTTGAATGGTACCGAGATCAGAGAGTGCGTGGATGTGTTTTGACACTATACACTGAATGATTAATGAGACACACGCTAATCGTGGCCGTTTTTATTTATAACCTAGTCACCGGCAGGAGGGAATTAACGTTTGTTGACATCGAAATAGGCCAATGGGTACACTTAATACACGATACCGCAAAATGAGAGACATGACAAAGGCATGCAAATAAAGTTCCACATTCTTTTGAAGGAGGCCAGTAAGAAAAATAATATTAATTTAAAAAAATGTTTGAAAAAGATTTAGTGATTCGAAATTCAATTTGACCAGTGATAACGTACATTAAAGTCGAAATAAATGAGATGTCAGTATCGTGTTACCAGTGGCACAATATGTGGCGGTTCAGAGCCAAACGTATGACCTCCACATTATTCCATTTATCTGGAATTAGACCATTACAACATTGGACTATTTCGATTCCGAGTTTTTCGTACAGTTTATAAATTCATGTCGTGTTTAAATAATAATCTTGATTTCATTTTAAAACAAAATTGTTTTGGCCTTTGTTTGCAGAACTATTTCGGACATTTATGACGTTTAAAAACATACATACACACTTATTACAACTAATAAATCAAACTATGAATATGCTCGAGTTTCTTATACTTAAAAATACTATATTTAGATCAAAAGATTATTTAAAACCTTATCAAGTCAACTTAAACTTTTTAATAGAGTTCTTATGACAGCTACAAAGTTGAACGCTATAAAGTAAGTAAAAATTTAAAATTTTCAATATAATTACTCACGTTATAAATAGCCTACCACTTAATCATACGTCCAGGACACTTCTGCCTCAGATAAACGGTGCGTGTTGCAACCAAGTCATATAAAGTCATTTGCGTGATCTCTCCTTGTAATTTGAAAATTGCATATCCACAGTTATAGTTACGGATCAAGATGTTGTGCTGTGATTTGCACGTTATCCGTCAGTTGGGCCGCAATCGTAATGACAATTGGACAATTATTTTAATTAAGTACCACGCAATTACTTCCCGGCTGCAATTCACTTGGGATTCTGACAATGGTGTTGGAGTCGGCGAATGTTTTATGAAATAGATCGCTGATACGTATAAAATTATGAATGTCTGCGTGAAATGGTTTCAAACAATTGTCTTGTGGCTTGCGTTATTAAGAACTTAAAGTAGATATTTGATTGATAAAATAACATAAATTAAGTACTTCGTTTAGGAATAAAATAATTCAATTTCCAATTGCCGTCAAACTGAGCAGTTGGAAGTTCACAACAGCCGCTCCACTTGGAATGACCAAAATTCTAATCTATGGTTCCATTTGCCTATTTTATCTATGGTCTGTTAAAAGGAGTCCCTTAAACGTATAAAGAGATAAAGTCAGTGTTGTGACAAGATAAATAGAAAGGCCGATGAACACAATTAGGAGTCGGCTTTCGGCCTCCGTTCTCCCAGCCTGCCGATGTATGTCGGCTCAACTGGAAGTTAAGTACCGTGACTACTAGCTTTTGACTGTACTAGCCTCCAGTTCACTCATCCAATTAAAATGACTCCGTCAATACAGGGAATTAAGTTAATTTTCAACGAGTTATTGGAATGATATTGCTATGAATATTGAATTTCATGTAAGTATTTATTTATTTATTTATAATTTTTAGTATGTTTATTTAGTAAGTAGATATGTTTTTTCCCAATTAATTTCTCAATTAAATTTGACCTAGCGTTTATAAAATGTTCAAACATACTTTACACCCAACTATCTCAAGCATTGGAGCACAAACTCGCACGAAGGGCTAACTCACTCGATTGAGACGTAGATAAAATTATAGCCTTATAACATTGTTGTGAGTTGCATGCTAAGATGTGGAAATATTTAGCGGAGGGCGGCGAAGGTACAATTACAGCGAAATAGCCAATAAATTATATAGCAATGGCGGGTGCGCGGGCGCAGCGTGACGCCGGGAACCGCTTCCGCGAAACGTCATCTAGCGATCGGCAAATTGCGATCGGCAATTGCTGCGCGATCTCCACCACGCTCGACATTTGGAGCGGCTACGGCGTAGCTGTAAATGGAGCCCTAGAATGGAGCGTTTTGTTAAAATTTATAGACCGAAGCGTAATACCCTCCTTTTTCGTATAAGACAATTCTTAATATGATTTATGATGTTTCCTTACTAGGTTCTTGTAAGTAAGTACAAGTAAATACTAGTTAGATGTGTTGTAGAGTCTCTGTAAGTTTTTGTTCAACTGTTATTGAAACATCTACTCCGTACAAAAAAATACATATTTAGTTAAGCTAAATTCAAATACCAATAGTTGACGTTGATTACAGTTCGATATCGGCATAAGAATCGGTAACAATGTTGCGAATAATTTGTTTTACTTCATTTGTTTCCTTATGCCTCGTTTGCGACGGAAACGCGTGTTGACATTACCAGAATAGTCCTTTGTTGGGTGTGGTGGAACCGTTTAATAACTTGAAACGTTTTATTTGAACGAACTGTACTTATTATTGCGCTCAATAAGACGTGCCCTCGGTAGTCATGTTGCCTATTTCGGTTCGCACGTTCTTTGTAGTAATTAGGTATTACATTGATACAACACTATTTTAGAATAAGAATAGGGGAGCATTATGTTACCAGCTTGAAAATGACCAGCTATTATAAGAATAATGAATTTCGAAATCCGAACTCATTGTTCTTAATTACAAAATATTAGAATGCCATTCGAAATTCTCGGAAAAGAACATGGATTTAAATAAATGTTGAAGAAAAAAATCAAAGACAGCTATTATTATTTTTTTCTTTTTATTTTATAGAGGTTGTGTACATTGAAAAGAAATTGGGATGTTTGTTGAGAAACACGTCATAGACAATGGCGGCGAGTGCAAAAGCTGTCATTGTGGAAATACCCGGCGGACGTCTGGTGCCGAATGGCCAGTATCATAAAATAGAGGCATTACGGTAGATCAATTGAAAAAATAATACATATTTACAGATAGTAACAAGTTATTTATTAAGACGTGTTAAATACTATGAATATCAATTTTGTTTTGGCATAATTATATTGTGGCGGTGTGCAAATATTATGATGAAAATTTATTGTTATTAGTCAAAATTCGTACCTATTTGAAGTGATCTTCCTCACACCTAAGTTATAAGTACGATATAAAGATATTCGAATATTCATGTAGGTACCTTAATTAAGTAGGTTCTAACGACAAACCAAAACAAATACAGTTCGATAAAAACATTCCAACATATCGATAACATTGCTGAGTCACGACAAATTATCGATAGTTTTTTCAACGTCTGCATATCTATTGCAGTACGATACTGTCTCCGGCAATTCAGGTAGACGGAATACAATAATAAAACATTTAAATAAAAAAAAACTATTCCAAAGCAATTAACTTGAGTAAGCCTCTGTGGCGTCAGAAGGATTACAAAGAACTTATCACTTTTTTGTTACTGGTCTCAAAAAGTTCATTTCAATTTAAACATTACCCAATTTGTTTAAGGTTGGTTTTTGGTTGTGGTTTTATATTATATTGTGTAGGTGGTCACGTATTATTTGTTTTTGTTAGATAACAAATTGGTCATTTTACAAGACCTCCGATGAAGTCGTTCACGCTATATCGTTAGATGTCACTAAAATAGTAAAACTGTGATAAATGTAAATTATGTAAATAGCAAAACTTCATGTGCAGCGCGAGGCAGAATCTAAATAAGAAATTAATAAAAATCTTTTTACACGCTGTATATGAAATTAACGGCATACTTGATAGGCCAGCCTCTTAGCACTTGACATATCTACTTCGAATCTTAACCTTACCACCTTGACTTAAGAGCGTTCATCAACAGCTAACGGGGCAGCAGATGTCGCCGACGACAAAGTAAAACGTACGTGCTTGTCGCGTAAACACGCGATGATGTGTGGGGCCGACCACGCAACAATAGCTACTGTGCAATTTGTGATCCTACTCTATAATACTCCGTCATTACCACAAGAAAAAACACATTTATTTTCCTTGATTTCTGCCTCAAGCTCGCGAATGTTTGACTGTAATTTGCGTACTAAAGAAACGCGCCCTTAAACCGTTCGAATTTTGAAAGCTTTCATACAATTATGCTTCATAAAAAATGTCACTCGAAATTCGTTCAGATTCAAATAAAGAACAGATCTTCATTGTAACTCGTATCGAATTTACGACGAATATGATTTATGAGCGTATTTGATGCGGATGGACAGACGGACAACAAAGCGCTGGCTGGCGCGATGGCGGGAAAAAGAATCGTCGGCCGTGTTTTAGTATTATAATGCGGTCACACTCCCCCTACTCGGTCAGAATAACGTTTTTTTTATTGCTTAGACTTCTCGGAAACAAATGCTCGATTACTTTTATCGCTTGCTTTTATTGTGTTAAATTGAAATGAAAGGTGCCCAGTAATCGAGTATTCAAATGGCCTGACAGTTAATTCCGCCATTTTATTAACACCAGTTACAGTTTCCTGTCTTTTAAAGGCTAATTTTATTGTTTATCATAAAAAAATATGTTATCATTCGCACTTATCTTGAAGGAAAAACAATTACTGCAGTAAGTTACTACTTAATAAAAGCTCTACAGACTTTGAAAATTCCTATTAATTTAAACCACACCATGCGCAAACTTTTGGAATCTGATTTGTTAATAATGATCTTTTGTGATGTTATCTCATTACACATAACACAATATTAACAAATAAATATAATATAATATATGACCGGTCTCTCCATTTTAATAAACACGCAAGCGCAAAACAATTTAAACTGAAAACAGGCCAACTATTCTCGCCAACCCTTTAAAATCGAATATCAAAAGCTTCGAATTTCAAAAGGTCAATTAAATCGCAAATATCGCCGGCCGAATTCGATACCTAAACATAATCGATTAAACACGCGGCCCGAATCCAATACAATGCGGTTTCGGCTCAGAATTATTTTTGGCAGAATTAGGACCAGCGTAATTATGACGAACAATGTGTACATATGTGGCTTTGAGAACTGTTATTGTTTTATCAGTATTAAACATCATTAGGTAATTAGGTATGTATTGAGTATTTGAATTACGAATTCTAACCATTGAGCTTCCAAGATGTAGAGAAACTAGATAGGTACCTACTTATCTAATTTTTAAATGTATGCTATTTATGTTTAGAGATATTATGTCAAAATATTTATATAATAAATAAATTTAAATGAACGCATTTGAGTTGAATATTATCTACGAATTCCATAGAAAACAATTGTCAGAGAGAAATATAGCCGCCATTTCCAACATTAACGCACATTACTCACTTCCTGTATTTGTCATTAAAGTATGTATTAACAGTGTTTTCTTTTATTCTGAGTGATTTATTCGCGGTATTAATTTGGCGAGATGATGTATATCATCCTCCCACGGGGCGCGTGAGATCGAGATTTGGCTCGATGGCACCAAACGAACTAGCTTAGTTGACGACAGCTCGCTATGTGATATGATTCAGTAATTTACAGTTATGTAACTGTAAATTGTATTACGTTTATTAACAACAAATTTGATTTTTTTTTGGCGCTTCTCTACTTTGATGTGTCTATGACTAACTACATTATTAATATTTATGAAGTGTTTATTTTTTGCATGACAAAACAAACATGTTTCGCAGAAAGTCGCCACGGAATAAATTGTAAAGTTCGACATGTCCAGTAAATATTTACATAACAATCACTTAATCCCTGGAAGTCCGTGTTAAACCGAGTTCAGGCGCGCCGTGAACGCGACCCTTAATGTATTTCGACTTTTATTAATGAACACTAAATATATGCAAGCAAACCTCATTCAAGCTCGTCCGAAAAATAAATATTAAACTCTTGGAATCTGATGGATCGGCCTTTATGAGAGCCGAATTTGTGAAACAATAAACATAAGCATTATGAAGGAAACCAGTTCATTAAGCGATCGTAAATACCGAACGACAAAGACTCTGTAATTTGTATCCGATAAAAACGTACAAATGACAGTGTCCAACATAAAAAGTAACAATCAAATGCGTTTTGGAAACAGATATATTGCGTTACCGAGATCAAAGCGTCGCATAAAGACTATTAAAATAATTTTATTAGTGTCAAAAACAAAAGGAACGTTTAAGACGCGATAAAAATTATTAATAGAGCGGTAAACGTTGGCGGGACGATTTCGTTAAATTAAAAATGTGTAAGTCGGGCATTCCGCGACTTTGATATATTAAATCCGCGTTGCGACGAGAGATTATCATCGAATATGTCGAGCATTGCAGGAAACTCTAGTGCCGCTCATCCGCGCCTCCGCGCCTCCGCTAGTGACGGGATCGCACTCTATAATCTATGTTACGATTACATAGTAAACATACTATTAAAGTATAAAAGTCCCACATAGGTACTAAGTAAGTATACTAAAGCACGCAGTAACTATTCCGTGAATGGATTGGAAATTGTGTTCTGATTTTAGCTTTCTTTTATTTAGTGTACATGTAATATTTATGTATTTTTGCGGTCATCGCCATTTCCTATAAAAAGTTGTTGTCCCAACACTAGCATTGCGTTGATTAATTCCACTTTTATTTGTATAAGTATCAAGCAGCTGGCGACGAGCTTTTGATCCCGATACGCCGCAGAGCGCGTCGACATAATGTCGCTAGCATTTTTCACGACACGACGAAAATAATCGATCATAATCTTGAGAATTCCACGAAATGAGATCTGTATTTTTAATTAAAATCCTCTTTTTAGACGGCTGTTTATAAATAAATGAAATGGATTTTTAAATTTGGAATGCTAGTCTATTAATCTAATAAATTATTCTGGCATTCTCAAATGGCACATCACTGTTGTATAAAATTAAATCCTACAAGTGAATTTGAAAATAGAACACACAAGCAACGTAAAAGAAAAATACGCAATTACGCATCTACCTAAGACTAAGTTCAAACAAAAATCATTGATATTTTTTCTAAGTGAGTTATTGAAGATGGAATGGGAGACAAACAAACCAGTAGCGGCTACTAGGCTTGTGTAAACGGCATAATTATCAAAGGCACACGTAGGGAAAGTCGGCTAATTGGGAAAGCGCATACCTTTATGTCATATGTCGTCATTATTAAGTACTGGCAGCCGAGATGTGCAGCCGAGATGTGATCGGAATTTAAATTTGGATATAACCGTCAACTTATTATCTAACACGAGTCAGAACATTACGTTGATAACTTAGAATAGGTACTATCTTTCTAAATCATTGTAACGTGTTTAACACAAAAAAGTTAGATCCTCTTTCAGGTTTGTAATTCTTTTATCAGACAACGTCGATAGTGGTGCCGTTTGGCAAGGTTTGGCCCAATTCACAGACATTCGGTGACCGCGGTATTCTAAATTGAACTTAGGGCCATTTGATAAATGTGATTCTGTCTTGATGAAGACCACGCAGAAATCCACAGATTTTTTGTCAGAGTATGTAACTGACAGAAAAACTGTGCAAGTAAACAAAAAAAAAAATCTTGTTCTATTTTGCCCCGCACGATTTATGTTTTTTAACTAGGGATGGGCCGAATGTGGTTTGTACCGAATACGAACTTCGGCCGAACATTCGGTAAAAATGAAAAATTCGGCCGAACTTCGGTTCAATTTCGCCGCGCTTTTTCGTGTTGTGACTTGTTTACGCACTTGCTGCAAATATTGCTAGATGTGCCCGGCCCGCACTCCGCGCTTCCCCGCGGGGCCGTTAGCCAACTAGTCATTTGTAAAGACGTCACCAGCTTGTCACGTGCTATTGTCTGGTTAAAGATTTTTTTTTAGACCAACTATTAAGGAGACCAATATAATTTAGTATTTTTATTAAGTTAAGTACCTACCTATGCAAAGATTTCAAACTCATTATTAAGATCTTCCAGTTTCATTGTGTGTTCTGACTAGGTAAGCAGTAAAATTTTGTTTTTAATTAAGAAAGAAAGATTTCTAAGGCTGGTTTGGTTAGTAAGAAGAGTGGTTTAATTTTGTGTTTTGTTTGATTAAGGAACCAAAGATTTTTGAGACTGGCAGTTTAAAAGACCAATTTAAGTTTTTTGTTTGTCACGTATGACTTTTAATAATTCAAATAAATGACTATGAGTATATCAGACTTATTTTATTTCACTGTTACTACAGATATGTTTTTTCATTAATTTCTATTATGATAGTGCAAGTATATTTAGTGCAGAATGTTCGGCATTTTAACCGAAATTCGGCCGAATGACGAAGTTCGGTTCAAGCTGCCGAAGTTCGGTTAAACCGAATGTAAAACGAATTTCGGCCCATCCCTATTTTTAACTCGTTTTGCCCCGTTTTATGTTAGGGTCCAATGTAGCAACAAATTTACTTTAACAAAATGTTTGTCTTAAGATATATTTGAGTAATAGTGGGTCTTGAAAAATTTGTCCGCTTTCAGTTTACATTTTGCGTTGCATCAGGATGCGGGTCTCCCATGACTGGGCGATATCTGGACCGTTATTGGTTCTAGATGACCGTCACAATGTTGTTCAATGCGCATCCATTCACGCATCTCACGGTTTATTGGCCTTCCATAAAGATACATACAAATAAGGATTACTTTTCGAGTGTAGTGTTTTATTTTGAATTTCGAATACAAGAATGAATCTCAATAACCATAGAGAAAAATATAACGGTTAGAAAAATATAGTAGTCTTTGTTTAATTTTTTTTTTAAATTTTTAGAATTCTAATTTTAAACAACATCGAATTATCCATGTTTTAAGTTTTTTTTATCGTTACAGGTATTCGATATTTCATAAATTTCATTCACAAATTATAAATCTTGACACGGTGACCATCTAGTATTGAGTAATATTAATAATTAATTATCTACACGTCTCCATGCCGAAACTTGTTTTATTTATTTATCTAGGACATTGAAGCGAGCCTAGCTTTTGATGACTGCCTTTGCATGAGGTTCAAGTCGTGTTAATTATAAAAGCCAAATATTTGCTTGCATATATTATTCATTTATTTAATTATCTTTACGTGACTACACATAAAATGAGACTGCTTAATTAGGTACCTATCCAACTCTAAATTAAATTGATTGTCCATAACGTATAATCTACGCGCTTTGTGTGGAATATAGGTACCTAAGCATTACTTTTTTTTAATCCCTAGGTACTTTGTATGTAAGAAAGTCAAAATTAAAGTTTTAATAACATTGTTTCCTGCATAGAGGATCAATTAAAACTGTAACATTTCTAATAGTAGAGGTAGTGACAATGATTACTAACTCTAAATCCATCAATCTTCACCCTAGTTCTAATCGGAGACTCCTCACCATTAATCTTTGGTTATTTAAAGCCCGACATGCCTAGACTTGTTACTTTCAATAATACGCATGCGTGACGAATTGTCAACATTCTCTATTTGAATATTAAAAAATTACATGTTTATTTGTCCTTTATTTGTTTTTAGTTTTTTGATGTGTGGTGTTCCAATTTTGAATTCAAAGTGCATAAAGATTTTTTAATTTTCATAGCGTCAGCTTTTTGGGCATCATTGAGTCGATGAATTTTGTTAACTGCCAGTAACTAGCAACCGATAGCTCAAACAATTATTATAGACAGACAATATAAAAAAAAAAACAAATGAAGAAAGACAACAAAAAACAATACAACATTTCGTTCATTCACATTAAATCCACAATCCACTTTCAAAATGTAATAAGATCCCCGCCTACCATCGAAGTCGCTTCCAATCAATCAACTTTAGATTAACACTCGTCTAAACTAAAGACTAAACAGACAAAAACAAATGAGCGAGGCCAAACTCGAAATCGAATTAACCGCATGCATGTTTAAGACACCAATTAAAACCCCAACAAAGGCTATCTTCAATGAGACGAAAAAAATTTGATAGATCAACTCTTTAACCTAATCTAAAATCAAGCAAACAACATGCAATATAACACCTTATCTACGTGCATTATGGTTTGGTTTTGTACGGTGTGCGCATTAAGAAACTCGAGAAGGCTGTTGGCACAACATCTTATATCGATTAAACAGATAATTAATCACGGGAAATGAATCCGAATGAGATGTTATTAGTTATACCCCGCTCGCTATTAACAAGTGAAACAATAGCTAAGTTACATGGTGATCGTTAAACTCAGTTCAACTTAACTAAGTTTAACTAGTTTTGTTGAATTAACGATATAATCTGTAATTTAATGATTCTTTCAGACCGGAAGAGTTTTATTATCAGTTATTGTATATCGGAATTGTGATAAGATATTTAATATGTTAAATGTTTGTTCGTATACAAAAGATAGGTAATTTTTAAGTAGACCGTACATGGACACATAATACTTGACACAAAATAAAATATGAATTTGTTAAAAATATTATTATCTACCGATACATTATTCTTAAGTGAATTATAAATTAATTTAAGTGAATACCTATTTAAAATTGTTTAAAATGTGTAACTGTTTTATAATTCATCCTGTATGTGTATGACAGCAAGGAGCGGCCGCCGACCGATCAATCAGATGCTAACGAGACGGTCACGTGATCACAACATAACACTTACCATACGGTCTATCATAATTTTATTCATACTATAACCACTAATATTATACCACTATACCATCAAACTATAAGCAACAAGTACCAACTTAATAAAAAAGTATCTAATCTCGAATAACTGCTCATTGTAAAATTAAACGCAAGATAATAACATTTAACTCATCAAAAACAAATTAGACATCAATCGCCGTCAAATTACCTATCAAGCAATCCAACTTCAATCAAACTATTTTATCGATTTGCAATTCGTATCGATACAAAAAACTAATCGATTTATTTGGAACACCCACGTCACTCTGTTATGCATGTGTAATAACACTTTGATAAACATTTACATAAACGTTTGTCGCTGGCAATTAAACTCAGCGGAATAAAAAAAATATTTAATTTCTTTTTTTGAACTAAGACGAAGACGGAGTGCTGAGAAGGCGCAGGGCGTGGCGGACTAACTTTCATTACTCACGAGCAATAATAAATGATAAAACATTATTAATACGAGGAGATCACTCCGTTTGATGGCTCACACATGCTAACCTACGTCGAATAAATTAATTCTAATTATTAAATGTTGTTCACTCCCTCAGGCTATTACAATTTGTAGCTTTAGACTTACAAATATGCAGACTTGAAATGAATAAACTGGATTAAAGTATACATCGATTTCTAGTCTAGCTTACAAATCGTAATCAGTCTTATGCGATTAGTTTCCTGAGTTATCTGGTCGCGTAATAATATCCAGAAGTTTATTGGCCAGTTCTTCGGTATGATAAATTGAATAATAATTTATTTCGAACAAGATAAGGCTGCGGTTCAGATTACGCGAGGCGATACTCTCAACGCCAACGGATACGTGTTACACCGACCCGTATTTTGATGTAATCACTTTAATGTTTTAACTTATCGACTATCGAATCCATTTGTATAAATACTTAAAACCTATATCTACATTGATATGAAACTTTTAAAAACTATCAACTCAATAAATCTTCTATTAAATAGGTACTTATTGATTTAAATCGTAGTGACTCAGCTTATCGAAAACACTTTATAATCAAGTTTAATTGTTATAACACGTAATCGTAATATTCTTATCATATCGTTACAATGTTGGCCTATAATTTTAAATTATCAAATTCCGTATATCAATTGTTTTTATTTGACACCTGATCAGTACTTGGTAGGTAAGTAGGTACCTACATTCGGTACCTACATTCGGTGTCGAATTTCGGTGTGAGGTGCACCCAAAATTTCGTTTCAATTACATCGGGTAACAAATTGTGTAGCGTATGGCGCCGCCCTCGATTTCAACCCCTGATGAAGATATTGGGTTTTTATATTAACCAACCCTACCCTTACAAGAGTTGTGAACACAAAAAGAAAGTTGGGGAATACTGTTTTAGATGTTAAGATCACTAGTCTTATTAGGGCTTGTGAAGTTACCTCCCATTTCCATGTTCAATGGCTGCTTCCGTCTTTTGTTTTAAGATAGGTATGTCACTGTACTTTGTTAGATTATAATCATTCTTATTTATTACAAAGTTTAAAACAAATTATGAACTTGCCCCTGTCTTCGCACAGTACCTAATAAGAGCCTATAAATTATAATTTACACAAAAACCTTCCTTTTAAATTCTTCTTCTTCTTCCTGCCCTTATCCCATTCATATGGGGTCGGCGCAATGCGTATTTTCCTTCCATTCCTCTCTATTACTCGTCATCGCGGCATCCACTCCTTTCTTTCTCATATCATCTTTCACACAATCCATCCATCTCCTTTTCAGTTTTTTTAAATTACTTACCTACTTTATATATTGCTGAAAACTTGATTAAAATCCGTTGCATAGGTAGGTAGTTTGAAAGATTTAAAAATAGAGACAGCAGGAGTGACTTTGTGGTGTGAACATAGGCTACCTTTTATCCCGATTCCTTCAGCAGTTCCCGAAGGAAAATTTAAAATCGTTTACGAGCTAACCCTTGGGCAGACAGTGTTGAAATTTTGTATTTTTCTCTATTTCAGAGCAAGCTATAACGGGTGAAAATTCTTATACCATTTTTCATTACTTTTACATTTTTCATTTCTTTTTTAACCCAATTCTGAAGTCCACGCAGACGAAGTCGCGGGCAGAAATTAGTAGGCTATAATTTGCCGCGATAACCTACGCCCACGCGGGCGGAGCCGCGAGCAATAGCTAGTAGGTTTATAAAGCTTTGATTACCTAACAACAAGACCTACAAACCATTCAACAATGTCAATCAACAACGAAAAACAAATAGGTACAATTCATAGCAAGTTCTTAGTTTGTTACTATAAATAATGTTTCTGTGATACATAAATAAAATATCCCACACAGTGATAAACAAAGCTGCAATTCAACAATACCAATTGATTTGACTAACAACAAGGCGGTCAGATAACAACATGATCTATCTAGCGACAATCGGCGCCATTTAAAACGGAGATCAATTAAAGCTAAACAAGGACAGAGATACAAAAACACACGAGAGTGAAAGAGACAGGTGTCGAGTTATCAATCACGCGCAAGCGCACGATCTCGACGGACGCCCGAAGCGTTTGGACGACCTCCCGCTTAATTATTTCTATTATGATATTTAAAATATAATGATCATCTCCACGGATCAGTATTGTATGGCGAATTCCCACACTAGGCATATAAATTTAATGGATTGTAGAGAGTTAATTGCATTACGTGATAAAGAATATTCGACTATTTATGTCTATTAAATTTTCGTGTACATAGGTAGAGTTCTTGGAAGAAATAAGGATGACTTTCCCTTGATAATGGTTCTGTTCTGTCATAGAAGTCATTCTCATAGCTTTTCAAAAGACTATGTCGTTAAACTTCTCTGTATTTATTGGAACTCAGAATCAACCCCTATATTTTTTACCATAAAAATTCTACTTAAAACCTGTCTTAACGCCTTCCCTGTCCCATCAGAAGACACAATAGTTAAACAATGGAAATGTTCATATGTGATTCACGGGACAGTGAAAGGGTTAAATATTCATACACGTACAAAGTCTTATAATCGCACTGATTACAATTTCCTCTTATTAATTTGACGTCCTTCAAAATAGTGAGTTTCATTAATAGCCTACAGTTCTGGCTCCATGATCTGAGCTCGTCCATCACTCGGAATCTTATCAGTGAATCACCGATCTACAATATAAAACCGTTTATACAATATTACTGTATCCGATTCATATCAAAAACCGTAATAGCTTGAACTCTCTTTCAAAATTAATTGTTAGTGAAGAGATATCTTACTAAACTGGATTGTTTCGTATCATTCGGATCGATGATCGTGAATGGAGCATTTGGAGTAGTGATAAATTACAACGAATATCAATCGTTACAAGGGATTAATCAAAATAAGTTAAGGCTGAGGACCTAGAAGAAGCTGCAGCGAGGAGGATACCTTAGAATAAAATAAGGTTGAAAGTTCATGCTGCAAAATATTTATACATAATTATAATATTAATTACCTACTCATAACTTCGTTTAACTAACAATACCTTTAATACCAATAGTTTTAAAGGTAAGATTATAAAATTGAAAATATTATAAGATGGTTTAACACTTTCCAGGCTTGTATTGGGAAGATATTAGAGTGATACCCAAATAATGTATTTATTAGTCTTCATATCAAATATGCGGTTTTCCTGTTGTTAACCCGATCACTTTACCGCTATGTCATCCGCTAAGCTTACAATAAGGTCGCGGCCTTAGGGTTGAAATATGTGAGAAGTGGACTTACCTCGCTTTTGCATGAAGGAGAACAAGTCGTCCAAGAATTCCTTCCTCTGAGGATCATCGCTGATCTCGTATAACTGAAAAAAAAATGTGTTGTTTAATTCAAGTTTTTTAAATCGAAGTTGAACTTAAAGATTCGTAGATGTTAAGATTATCGGAATTACTTTCGCGATATGAAACGTATGTACTTGTTGATAAAATCGTTTTAATTAATTTGGAACTTGCTTTAGATTTTGTAAGAACTTGGCCAATTATTAGATGCACTTAGCATTGAGAAGATGAGAAGATGGCAAATATAAATAGTCATTGGAATATGTAGGAAAAGTAGCTCTACCACCATTCAACCGGTAGGTAAAGACACAATTTGAACAGATGATAATTTCACTTAAAGCTACATTGTAAATTACTTTGACAAACATTAGAATTTCCATAATAGTTATAATGAAGATATTAATATTCCGAATAGGAAGTGATGGGCAACGGTGCATGCCACCACGTGCGCCCGCATGAAGCGAACATAGGAACTGCATTACTACGATTCTCATGGTGCTCAGGTGGCTATTAAATTGTACTATCAATGTCTTTAAATAAATAAAACGGTCAAAAACCCGCAAGAAATAAGAATATAACAATTTGAAGGTGTTAAAAACAATTGGTCACAATTTTATTAAAACAAACTAGAAAAAAAAACTCTTACTCTTGCAATCTTGCAAAATTTTAATGGATTGTATCTATAAAATAAATAAATAAAGTATCTATAGTAGGTTAACTGGTAAAACAGTTTAAATGCGATAAATTAATTACTCCTTACAAAACTATTTTTTTATAAAAACGCAAAAACAATGAACAAGTTATTCTATCTACACACAAAACTACAGTCTCACATGAAACTACATGTGTAATACTAAAAATGCTTTTATACTTAATTATGCAGACACCCGGGGGTTACAGATAAGCCGAGCACTAAGAGGTCGGCAGTAGGCGTGCCACCGACAATTACCTCGATATCCGCCATTTAAATGCACTCAGCAATTTGAATGATAAAACTCGTATCACTAACCGACAGATACAAAGAACGCTTGATTGGTCAACGAACGAGGTAGCACATTTGTAAATACCTACTGTATTTATGTTTAAAATTGGAACGTTCGTTTTCAATTGTTTTTGATGCGACTGCTTTTGGGTAATACGATTTGTTTTTGGATACTTGCCAAATGTTTTTAATTCATGTAGATTGTAGACCATTTGAATTATATCGGTAGGTACAGTAAAGTGTTGCTATTTGGAAACCACGGTGTTAATTTTCATAAATTAAATAAATGTGTGTTTTTAAGATTAGATCAATTTTACTGTGTATAGCCATAATTTTGAAAATATAAAAAACGTCTCTATTGTTCATTACAAATAACCCCGTCCAAATAGTGTCAAAGCCTCATTTTAAAATGTCTGTATCAGTCAAGAGATAATAGCTAAGCCGCAATAAAGTGTCGGATTTATTTACAATAATCACAGTTATCTTATTACTATTGTTTGTATTCAATGCTGCCTTAAGTTATAAAACATTGTTTTTAATAAGTTTACACATTCAATTGTTTATGTTATGTTTATTCAAGAATGTAATCCTAATGTTTTACACCGCTGTATGGAAAATCCGATCGGATCTGGGGTATTTACATATTATCAACGTAATAAGACATGACTACGCGAAAGCGTGATACTGACATCATACGCAAACAACGTGGATCCCGTTAAACAATCACGCGCAACTCGTCCGGTTAACATTAAAGAGAGGGCAAAAGTGTCCCATAGTTCGAAAACATGCCGGCGCCGGCCGTACATGCGATCAAACATCGAGCTATTTGCATTGCCCGGGCAATTACATCGACGCACTTAGCGCTACGAAGAACTGGGCCGTGGAGAGACAACGAAACGCCATTTGACACTTCCTGTTTCCGTCTAACACCTTAGTGCACACTCATTAAAGGAAGAAACTTCATTTGCAAAAAGAACTATCGCGTATTCCTATTAACCCTTCGCCGGCGCGGGACATCCGACCGCATCCAAACGCTAAAACAAATGGTGTACGCTGATCGTTCGTAAATGGAACGTGCTTTTTTATTTTTGTGCTATCCGGCGCTAATCGAAAACGTTCTGGCTGGTGATTAATCGCGGGGGGCGAGTCCGAGTCGACAGTGACGATCGAGAAGATTGATGCGAGAGGCGATCGCCTGTTGCCGCTATTAAGAGTCAAGCCCTCGCTCGCAAACGCTTATGATCCGACTATTGACACCGACACGACTAATGTAACAACACCTGGGTAACACGTGTCTAACGATACGTAAATACATTTACACTTTTAGATATCTTCGACTAAATTGATTAAGTGTCTCTCGGTTATTTTTATTAAAACGTTAACCAGTTTTACATTGGTAAAAATACAGGAAATACACGTTGATGGGAATAAGGATTAAAATCTTTATAAAAACATTTACACATCCTTTACAATTTATAAGAAAATAAATTTCACGCGTCTTAAAATGAACCCCGAACTTCCTCATCGTAACTCACGGAGAAAGACACTACATTATGCATTCCAATTATCGCAAAACAGACGTTGACAGTGTTATAAGGGCATTACAAAGTCCACTCGAACAATCCCGGACAAATTATTGTATGAAATTACTGGAATATTATCATAACGGGACTGGGATATTGTCGCCCACCGCGCCGCCATATTTGAATCACAAAACTGGCCGGTAAGCTCCGTAATCTCTATTGTGATGTGCCAATTAACGACTCTCCCCTTCCGCTTGAATAAATAAATAAATATTTTGAAAACATGATCATTGTACCGTGGCGTGGCAACCGCATTTTCAAAAAAGGAATTATTTTCTCATAATATTAAGTTAGCTATTATTAGTTGACAGTTCATTCACACGTAAAAGTATCGAAAAAAAGAATTGATGGTGTGATTTCCGGGTTAAATTTGTTTTAACAAAGCTTAAATTATTTTTCACGTTGACTATTCTTGCAAATTATTATTGTTTCAATTTATCAGTATAGGTTAAAGTTATAAATAACATAAAATAGTTAATTTTATAGTTGCGCAACTATAAAATTATGATTACAATGAAGTTCATAAATGCTAAGTTAGAGACGTGTAGCTGGAAGTATCGATAAAATTTATTATGACCCTAATAAAATAATTTGTTATGAAAATAATAACAGATACTTATTCCTTGTATTTAATGCTCATTGAAACAAGGTAGACATTTTCGTGAAATAAATTCGATCATGAGCTTTTCCGGTGCTCGTAGTTTTTGTACAAATCGACACCTAGATACCTCAAACAAAGTGTCTTAGTACCGGTAGAAGGTAACACAGTAATACCAAAGGACTCAAAAAATAGCAGAAGCATTTTATTGACACATACATAAGACACTAAGACTTGTAAGAAATTGGTACCCAAAGTAATATTAGATCACCTTCAGAAATGTTCATAGATAGTAAACATCGATATCGATAAAAATCGATTAAGATCACAAATAGGTAGATGAATCGATTGCACACATTATTAGTGCTTGCAACATTTACGAGCGCATTGCTTATGTACAACAATAAGGGCCAATCACTGTCGTTTGTACTATGTCGTCAACAATCGTAGCCCATGTTTTATCGATGTGGCCTTTAGCTCAAGGTGATTTTAAATCAATCTTCTATAAGTTATTTATGCGCTAACTTACAACCTATAAAATCGATAAGTACTAATTAGTAAATTACAAAAATAACGAGACAAAACAAATCTATTATTAAAAATAGAAGATTCCTTTTTTTAAATCTTTAAACACTTTGACAGGTCAACATCAAGTCGATAAGACATCTCGTCTTTACATGGAGCAGCGAAATTTACTTGAAATAAGATGATCCACGTGCCCAATTATCGACAATACTTACCATAAAAAAACGACTTTCAGATGTCAATATTCAGCGAACAATTTATTCATACTGGTGATCTTTAAATGCTATTTTCCTCAATCTATTTAAAGCACTCAAAGTCCCTTAATATAATTTGTTACAATAAAACATACCTCAATCCCGTGATGCGAAAATCTGCCAATCGTTCAGTTACACGATTTCAATACCTAATACAATGAACTAAACTACAAAATTGTGTAAACGTTGGACATACTAACATGTGGACTGATGTATTGAATAATATAAATCAATGCTCCAACATTGAATCACTGGTAAATGGGACAAGGTGTAGTCATTTCGTTTATATTGAAAACGTTCAATTTTGACACACGCAGCAGATTCCGCTCTGATAGACCATTGTGCGACAACGATGGATTTATGGAGGTTTTTTATTACTTATAAAACATCGTAGCGATAAAATAATATTCGATTTAAGCGATAAAGTATGAAACAACGAAGAATGTAAGTATATTGCAAGTCACGCTTGCAAAAGCTTTACCTATGTAGTATTGAAATTTGTAGGTGTAGATGACATTTACAATGGCATGTCAAAACAAACGCGGAATCAAACAATACTCAACTTTCTTCCTCACACATCGCAGTCAACATACATTTCGGTTCCATGTAAATTACGACTCCGTATAATCTCACAAATTTCAATACAATTTACACTAACACTTGTCGACACATGGGCTTACATTAAATAACACAAGACAGAGAGAACGAACTGGCTAATACACAAGCGTACCCACCCTCGCCGCGCCGCAAGACTATTTCAAATTGCTTGCAATAATTTAAAGGCGTAATATTTAAGAAGGATGCGCTTATAAATAAACTCTAAGGTATCTGTACATAATAGTAACAGCGTTTATGGTAATGTAAAAGATTTACACTTATTGCTTTTGATGGTTTACGGGAGAAATTACTGGATAAATTTTGTTTTGTATACAATATGGATGTGTTAGACCAGTTTCTGACTTCGTATTGTCTTTAGCAATAGCGCATTGCGGTTTCGTAAGGATTTACGACGAAATATTCGAAACGAAATTTCGATTTTGATTTATAGGTAAATCGAAGGGTTATTCATTTAGTTTTGTTTATAAATCAAACAGAAATCCCCGATACGGAAATTGGGAAATTAACGTAACTCCTTCAAACAGTTCGTAATACGAGTAATAAACAATGAAGATATAAAGCAAGATTCCTCAATAATGTACTGTATTAGATATACGCATTTCTATCCCTTTTCGAGGTAAGCGTTGAACTATCGTTCAACCTGCCCCCCTAGCCAAGTGACATTTCTACAAGCGATAACGCTGATCGAATCGCTCAAATGTATGGAAGTGACAAGTCTGAGTCACGTGACTTATCGAAATCAAATGTCATTTCCATACATTTAATGTCATATCATAGTTAACGCTTGTAGAAATGTAACTTGGCTAAGGGGGCAGCTGATATATTTCCCTTCTGTGAAACGGAAACCTTGTTACATATTCCATTTGAAATTATCAAAACAATACACAAGCGTTACGAACAAAAGGAAAACACTACAAATTAACTAAGGAAATTGATTTTCCATTATGTTGAAGGTGGAATGACAATGTTTCATTGCAATCAACAAAGCACTAAAGTGTGGTGTCTGTCGTGGGTTGCGAACATATTACCGATAAAGTGACCTATATATTATGCACTAGCGATCGCTAGCATATCGCACAAATGCTATAATTATAAGCAGCGCAGTTTTCCGTTTGTAATAAATTAAAATGTATTGATAAGTGTCAAATGGTATTGTCGTAGTCACGCACTGTTGGTACAGAGATAATGGTGGTAGGAACTTAGTAATACCACTTAATACTAAGTAATGCGTTACCATTGATTTGCATTTATTTGCTGTTTGTCCATATTGTAGTAATTCCTTCTATATATTCCTGCTACTGCTACTCCTGCTATAATTTATAGCAGTCATGTGAAATAGTCATATTTTTCTTCTTTGAGGTCCCGACCTTCCTCTCTAAGGTATAAGACAGACGAAAATTTATCCAGTTCATGATTAAGTTATTCTTTTAATACTACCTATTTATAAACAGACAAACATTAAATAACTGAAGGCTTTTTTTTCATCGCCAGATAACTTTTTTTCGAGGATTTAATTGACGTTTGACAGTTTAAGTATGAAACAACTGTCAAAATTTCAAATTTATTATAATATCTCACGATGGAAAAATCAGCCCAAAATAATGTAAAGTTTATTTAGACGTGAAATCGTTAGACACATGCAAACGAATTCCCACTATCGAACCCAATACAAAACATTATGCAAATAATTTCTACAAACCCAATGCAATGTAATAATACAAAATCAATGTAACCACAAAATATCAAACCGATCACGAGGTTCACTTTATATTAGACTCACGATTTGCAATTATTATGCACATACACCATTGAGTTATAATGTACTACGTACTAGAGGAGACACCTCAATCCAATTGTTTGTAACACGAGTTTAGGTCCACGGACCTAAACTCACTTAGTCTGTGCCAAGCGCTGGCTGCAACGTGACGCATTGAGTGAAGTTTTGATAATTAAAATATGCCTTCGTGTGCATTGAGGTACTGTTCCAACAACTCCAAAAACATAAATAAAAGTCAAGGAGTGACTTTTCACCAGTAAGTTCAACTATTATCTTTAAACCACGCGTTATTTAATTATAATTTTTCTATTGCAACTGTCACCGTGGCGGCGGTTGTTTACGTGAATGTCAAAGAGTAAAACATTTTTATTCGCAGACTTGACACTATCGATGTAGGTATACTTTTTAAAACTATGAGCAATAAAATATTAATATTTAATCACGATAGTAATGTTGTAATAATATTTCACATTTTTGTTTGGGTTTAAAGGTTTCCACGGCTATGTCATGAAACAAGAGAATCATCAATCAAAGTTCAGATAAATCGCATCGAAGAAACTTGGTTACCTTCAGATTATTCACGCATATTATGTTCCGTGCATTTCCAAGAAAACGACAAATACACCACGAAAACACTAAGAGTATACTTAAAGAAATCTGAATTACCATGCGATAACGTAAATGAGTAAATATAACTTTGCTGGAATTTTTGTTTTACTTTGTTATTAGAAAAACTAACTTTTTTGATGTTCAGTATACTTACTTATGAGAGGCAGAACCAGTAGGTAAATGGCGGTTTTTTTTAATACTGTAACGCTAGATACATATTTACAAAAACTGATCCAACTGTGGATTACTAATACCAAACGGCAGAAATTAACTAAACTTATTTTATTTGAAGAAAATTAAAGTATTTTAACAGTAGAAATACTTTTTTACACACGTAGGCAGAATATAAAAAAATTGTCGCATCTGCGCGCATTGATTGTTATCTATGAGAAAATAACAAGCTTGCCCCGCGCATGTGCGGGTTCCGCGCATGCGCTGTCCTGCGCTGACTTCAAATGT
The DNA here is from genome assembly GCA_950381575.1 of Plusia festucae. Lineage (NCBI taxonomy): Eukaryota > Metazoa > Arthropoda > Insecta > Lepidoptera > Noctuidae > Plusia > Plusia festucae. The sequence goes on from OX494447.1 coordinate 4,759,486, forward strand.
GCGCGCTATATTTTGTTTGAAATAGCTTCTCTAGTACGTAGTACATTATAACTCAATGACATACACCTACTAATCTATCTCTTTAATAATCTATCTAATCAGCATACGGAATACTTTTTACTCAGTTTTTAAGTAATGAAAAAAAAATACGTGTTTTTTTGCTTACTACTTAGATGATGAATATCTCCTTAGATACAGCGAATTTAAGGGTTTTTTAAGGGGTGGCCAAATCAGTTTTTTCTACTATTTTCCACTAGGTACTTATAACGTCACAAGCCCTCAATCCCGCTCAATTTTAACGCGCCGTATCTTTGGAAAAAAATATTGTTGTATATATTTTTTGCTATCTAACTTACGAACTAAATAGTAGTCGGGTACTAAAAAATAATCCATAACATGTTTACAGTTGAAACGAGATTCCAACTATTAGAAAATGATCAACCGTAGAATGTCAAAGGAAGAGCTGAAATGATAATATTGAAGTCAGGAGAGAGTCGAAGGCAGGTGTCGCCTTATTGTGTGTAGCACAGTTTTAACCGGAGCCGTAATGAGGTAAACAAACGTTGGCCGGTTGTGGTACAAGTTGTAAGAGTAAGCGATACAGTCAACATATTGTTGTTGCAAAAGCTTTTACCTATGTGTACCTAAGTTGTTTAGAGTAGTTTACATCCAAGTGGTTTCCATCCAAGTAACAATACTTGAAAGGGGTGTAACGCGGGTATGACAGCAGCATTGTATAATTCAGTCTTCTTTGATAAAAAAAAAACAAAATTTTAAGTGAAATGTTTTCGTTACGAAACACTTTCAAAGGTCAAATGGATTCAACAGTATCTTTAAGAAACTAAATTGTTCCTTGCGAACTTTCCCACTTAATACGTGATTATAAAAACGCTGTCACACATAACTTGGAGTATCGACCCATTATATGTAAAACACAGCAAAGCAGCCGGCAGGGCGTTGGCCGCAAAAACAAAGCCTCAATTGATACGAGCTGATGTCTTGTGTCGAAATCAGAGTGTACCATCAGTGTTACCTAATAGTGGACCATTCATGTGGTACGGAACCAACTGTAAAGCCATGCTCATTGTTATAAACACCGTTATAAGTAGGTACTACCGTATTTGTGTCTATTCGGATTTTCCTTGCCGTTGAGTAGGTAGGTATATATTTTCAGGCGCAAAAATGTCATTTGTAGTGCGGGGGAGGCGGACTTTCTTATTGTAGCAATATATTCCAAATATTCTTCGTAAGTCGAATATTACAGTTTATTGCAGTAAGTACCTATGTTTAGTGTAACAAGTAAAACAACTGCTATTTCTACAAACATAGATAGGAACAAAGCTTTTCATCGTTCATACTTTTTATCTTATTTCAAACAATTGATCTCCTTCTTAATCTGAAACTATTTGATTATTCAGCTAAACGGCGCTTAGTCGACTTGGAACTTCGCACTCAAAAGGACATTCTAGTTTCGTCATGATTCATCCGAAATTCGACTTTACGAAGAGTAGCAATTTCCATTCAATTTTCTTGGATCCCTCATGAATGGACCGGTCCACAAGCAATGCGTACATTTGATAGTACGAAAGCGCTAAGTGATTCCCATCCCATATGTTTACCCATGAATTACTCCTCATTTGAGCATCTTACTTTTACAGATTGATAGGTAACATACATTTGTATAATTACGTACATTTCCACCTACAATTAGATTAATTTATACTTGTTTGATGTTGATTTGAATAATGGTTCTGAAATATTAATTCGATGAGAGACGGGCGATACATGTTCGGTTCGGTGCTTTCGTTTGGTTGAATTAAGATGGTACAAACACATTTTTTTTAATCAATTATCGGGTAAGCTTGTTAAGATTTGGTAAAATGAACCTCAGATAAGAATTCGTTAGTAACAAAATCTAGGTTTTATTCAAATAATTAACAAAAACCATAACATAATTTTCATATTATCATTCATCCTTTATTCATGCATACACGTAAACTAAAGAGATCACCAATTCATACGTATTATTTTCTGAGGTTTACGCGAATATTAGACATTAATACTACTTTTAAACGGATTCTATCGTCGAAACGTCGGGAACTAAAATCAAAATAAACCGCGATAGAATCCGTTTAAAAGTAGTTTTATTTCAAACTCAACGTATCTTATCTATACTAATATTATAAAGCTGAAGAGTTTGTTTGTTTGTTTGTTTGTTTGTTTGAACGCGCTAATCTCAGGAAGTTCTGGTCCGATTTGAAAAATTCTTTCACTGTTAGATAGCCTACTTATTGAGGAAGGCTTTAGGCTATAATTTGCAGCAGTAACCGGTGATCACGCGAGCGGAGCCGCGAGCAACAGCTAGTGTTACATATTATGATATATTATGATGTTTATAGCCACTATTTAACTTTGGCGAACATCAAAAGACGTAATAAGGTCATTTTAAACCTAAACTACGAGACTAATCTATTTTCAGTTGAATATACAAGGTTACACAAGGTGGCTCTTTCAATAGTTTATTATACTACCTTACTTTTAATACCTAGGTATACATGTATGAAACCTGAAATCGTTTCGTTCAGAATCAGTAACTGAATCGATTGTGATGATTTTTACACCATTTTAGAATTTATAGAAACTTGCCGACCGAACGAGGCGAGACAATCTTTTTTTTTTTTGTTTCTCCAATTCACTTGATTTTTATTTTCATTTTAAATTATTTGTTTACGCTGGTATCTGAGAAGAGCTGAAGATAGTGTAACAATTACGTATAGGTATACTCTGCACGCAATTCCAATGTTTTAAAATAGAAACTAAAGGAAATTAACAATATAAACAATAATTGAAGACTGCTGCCAAATACAAATATGTTGAATTGAATATATTAATACATCCAATATAAACCTGTAATTTAGTTAAAAAAATAAACATTTTTTTTTTACTTTTATACTTGGATAGTTACTATATATGGTAAAAATAGGTTGTAGTATGTAATAATGAGAGGATTATGTCCAAGAGATGCGTCCTCATGTGGTGTTATTCCGGGCAAGTAATCACGTCATTGACGAAAACAATACGCGCTTATGGTCATCAACGCGTAAGTATGAACAAGGAATATTCGCACTGGATGTGGCTGATACGTTTTTTTACAGGTACGTTTAAAGACGGAAAAACAGAATATGATGTTAATTTTACTTATAAGTATAAAAAGAATAACTACTATGTAGTAGTGATGGTTTTATTAGTTTTGTAGGTGTACCTACCTACATCATAGCGTAGGCATGATTAATTAAGTGTCTGCTATATTTAAATTAATTGAGACACTTTTTTTTTTCCTTACCCTATACTGTCCCACTGCTGGGTAAAGGCCTCTCCCAAGTCCCTCCATATACCTTATTTGAGACACTTAAGTAGGCTATATTCTTACCAAAATAATATGCTATTTAAAAAATCAGCGTAGACTGAAACAATCACGAAAAAGTCGTATAAAAATCAGTCCTCTGTCTGACCATACAATTCCAAAACACTAAACGAGGCTTATATAAACAAGTACAACATAAATAAAAAATATATTTTAATTTCTAATTAAATTAAAATTCAATTTATTTATCGCTTCTATAGTTTCAACATCGATGTACGCTCCACTATAGAGTATACACAAAGTGTCCACGATTACACGCCCTCTCTTTGATCTCCAATTAGATGAACATTTTGGGGTTCCGCATATCTGCCGTCTGATAGGGGAACCGACGATTGTAAATAAATATGTTCGTGCTCATCTCGCTACGATGAGGGTGCAAATTACTTCACCAACTGTGTTAAATTAGATCATTTTCTAGACAGTTATTTATTATGTGACATATTTATAGGGATATTTTAGTATATCCACAAGTAAAAAAACATAATTATTATCATTAGGAGGAGGATTAAAGCATAACAACAAAAATATGTTACATGAAAATACTTCTTAATACTTTTTTAATATTGACAAGTTGACAACTCTTTTCGTTAGTATTTTGCCAAAGAAAACTAATTCATAATAAATAATCAATCTGTAATAATAACGTTAAGAAATAGGGCGGGCGGCACGAACTAGGGCGGGGAAAATTAATCCACCACCGCAAAGCCTTGTATGTCGCCCGCAATTATCCAACGGGGATTAGGCCGGTTCTAGCCGGTTACCACCGGCTCGCTCGAGTGTAAACTAGTATTGATGTAATGAGACAAATATTATGATATTATTTGGAGAAAAATTGATGTTAAAGACTGGTTAATGTTCAGTGTAAAGGAATTAGGTATTGCTTAGTATGGAATTGGAATAATTTAAGCGGCGACAGCCCAAAAGGTTAGGGCGTACTACTTGCTATTATGTGGTTCGAATTCCACCCATTACAGTAGTGACGTGAACCCACTCGTAACACAAATATCTCAGCTTAGCACAAGGGGTTAATATATTATGATATATATCAAGAATACTATTAATGTGCGATCCATATTGCTAGTAATCTTTAAAAAATAAAAAAATGAGTCTAATAAAATATTTACAATTAACTAAATTAGTAGTGGGATAAGTTAAGTAGTAGTCAGTTATTCACTACGTTCTTAACTACACCTACACTACTACAATAAGAAAACCTTTTGGAAAATCAACACTTACTTACATCATCTGCTTGTTAAAAACCTTATATTTCAAAGTGATAGTTTGTCATCAACTAATCTTGCCCCAGTAATAGGATTTTCGTGAAATAAATTGAAAGAATTCGTGAAAACATTTCCAATTTGAAAACCGGGAGAAACGCTTTGAGATCACTTTGACCGATAAATTGTCAGTTTAAACCTAGTAAGAATTTTCTATTAAACAGAAATCTATAGAAAAGCAAACTAAATACGGTCTATGAGTTTGGGTTATTCGTCAACTCGACACGAAATACTGGACACACGTGTGTCCAGTTGGTGAAACTCAAAATTAGTATCACTTATTATTTCGTCATCTGGACACGCCAGTTTTTTACGTGTGTCCAGATAGTGAAACTTAAATAAAATCACTTTTATGTTTTCGCCAACTGGACACACTCAGTTTTTTCGCAAGGAAAAGGTACAGTCAGGTTAATAATGGGGATTGCATGAAATGGCTGCCACACTTGTATGTTTGAAAAACCTTTACAGCTTTTATATTTTGAAATGAAACAAATATTTAACAATCAAATACATTTTTTTAATACCTATAGGTATTTTCATTACAATAACGTGAAAATATCCAATATAATCTAAATATGTACTTAATAATTAAAACAATATCACTTCGAGTATCACAAAAAAATCAAATAAGGACGTACCTCAACATAATTTAACTCAGCATTCATTTTGTTTAATCCAACGTTTTTAATCTTAAAAGATACACTCGACTCCTATACAAACTTGCAAAGTTTGCATGCTTACTATAACATATGTAGTTGCAGTAAAGTTTGTACGAAAGTGGAACGAAACGTTAAACCTTGTGGAGCAATAGCAATACATATAGGTAGCATAAAATAATGAAATAAAATACAAAACATAATCATCAGTAGAGTATACTTATGACATAACAATACTAAAATCGATAATTTTACAAACAATAATTATTCTACATAACGCTGTAACAACATAATATATTTGACACTTTAGAAATAAAATAATTAAGGTACCTAATTATATCATAGATAATAAAGAGATCAATAAAATCAACAATAAAAAATAGAATATTATATGACAATCAAATATAAAGATATTTTGTTTACTTCAGTTTTTCGATACAGTGACCGATGCTGATTTCTCCGGATTCAAACTCTCTAACAGTTTCTGCGATCATGGTATTCATTCTAATAGTATCAATTTTTTTTCGTGATATAGGTCCGTCCATCGTGATCCGGCGCAAAAAATCTTTCATGTCTCTTTCATTGCTACCAGAAACTTTACTTGACATTAATCTGCTTGACTGTACTTTCTCATGAATTCAAGTAAAATATGAACGTGTGTCCAGTTGGTGAAAACATAAAAGTGATTTAATTTAAGTTTCACTATCTGGACACACGTAAAAATTTGGCGTGTCCAGATGACGAAATAATAAGTGATACTAACTTTGAGTTTCACCAACTGGGCACACGTGTGTCCAGTATTTCGTGTCGAGTTGACGAATAACCCGAGTTTGGGTTATTCGTCAACTCGACACGAAATACTGGACACACGTGTGTCCAGTTGGTGAAACTCAAAATTAGTATCACTTATTATTTCGTCATCTGGACACGCCAGTTTTTTACGTGTGTCCAGATAGTGAAACTTAAATAAAATCACTTTTATGTTTTCGCCAACTGGACACACTCAGTTTTTTCGCAAGGAAAAGGTACAGTCAGGTTAATAATGGGGATTGCATGAAATGGCTGCCACACTTGTATGTTTGAAAAACCTTTACAGCTTTTATATTTTGAAATGAAACAAATATTTAACAATCAAATACATTTTTTTAATACCTATAGGTATTTTCATTACAATAACGTGAAAATATCCAATATAATCTAAATATGTACTTAATAATTAAAACAATATCACTTCGAGTATCACAAAAAAATCAAATAAGGACGTACCTCAACATAATTTAACTCAGCATTCATTTTGTTTAATCCAACGTTTTTAATCTTAAAAGATACACTCGACTCCTATACAAACTTGCAAAGTTTGCATGCTTACTATAACATATGTAGTTGCAGTAAAGTTTGTACGAAAGTGGAACGAAACGTTAAACCTTGTGGAGCAATAGCAATACATATAGGTAGCATAAAATAATGAAATAAAATACAAAACATAATCATCAGTAGAGTATACTTATGACATAACAATACTAAAATCGATAATTTTACAAACAATAATTATTCTACATAACGCTGTAACAACATAATATATTTGACACTTTAGAAATAAAATAATTAAGGTACCTAATTATATCATAGATAATAAAGAGATCAATAAAATCAACAATAAAAAATAGAATATTATATGACAATCAAATATAAAGATATTTTGTTTACTTCAGTTTTTCGATACAGTGACCGATGCTGATTTCTCCGGATTCAAACTCTCTAACAGTTTCTGCGATCATGGTATTCATTCTAATAGTATCAATTTTTTTTCGTGATATAGGTCCGTCCATCGTGATCCGGCGCAAAAAATCTTTCATGTCTCTTTCATTGCTACCAGAAACTTTACTTGACATTAATCTGCTTGACTGTACTTTCTCATGAATTCAAGTAAAATATGAACGTGTGTCCAGTTGGTGAAAACATAAAAGTGATTTAATTTAAGTTTCACTATCTGGACACACGTAAAAATTTGGCGTGTCCAGATGACGAAATAATAAGTGATACTAACTTTGAGTTTCACCAACTGGGCACACGTGTGTCCAGTATTTCGTGTCGAGTTGACGAATAACCCGAGTTTGGGTTATTCGTCAACTCGACACGAAATACTGGACACACGTGTGCCCAGTTGGTGAAACTCAAAGTTAGTATCACTTATTATTTCGTCATCTGGACACGCCAAATTTTTACGTGTGTCCAGATAGTGAAACTTAAATTAAATCACTTTTATGTTTTCACCAACTGGACACACGTTCATATTTTACTTGAATTCATGAGAAAGTACAGTCAAGCAGATTAATGTCAAGTAAAGTTTCTGGTAGCAATGAAAGAGACATGAAAGATTTTTTGCGCCGGATCACGATGGACGGACCTATATCACGAAAAAAAATTGATACTATTAGAATGAATACCATGATCGCAGAAACTGTTAGAGAGTTTGAATCCGGAGAAATCAGCATCGGTCACTGTATCGAAAAACTGAAGTAAACAAAATATCTTTATATTTGATTGTCATATAATATTCTATTTTTTATTGTTGATTTTATTGATCTCTTTATTATCTATGATATAATTAGGTACCTTAATTATTTTATTTCTAAAGTGTCAAATATATTATGTTGTTACAGCGTTATGTAGAATAATTATTGTTTGTAAAATTATCGATTTTAGTATTGTTATGTCATAAGTATACTCTACTGATGATTATGTTTTGTATTTTATTTCATTATTTTATGCTACCTATATGTATTGCTATTGCTCCACAAGGTTTAACGTTTCGTTCCACTTTCGTACAAACTTTACTGCAACTACATATGTTATAGTAAGCATGCAAACTTTGCAAGTTTGTATAGGAGTCGAGTGTATCTTTTAAGATTAAAAACGTTGGATTAAACAAAATGAATGCTGAGTTAAATTATGTTGAGGTACGTCCTTATTTGATTTTTTTGTGATACTCGAAGTGATATTGTTTTAATTATTAAGTACATATTTAGATTATATTGGATATTTTCACGTTATTGTAATGAAAATACCTATAGGTATTAAAAAAATGTATTTGATTGTTAAATATTTGTTTCATTTCAAAATATAAAAGCTGTAAAGGTTTTTCAAACATACAAGTGTGGCAGCCATTTCATGCAATCCCCATTATTAACCTGACTGTACCTTTTCCTTGCGAAAAAACTGAGTGTGTCCAGTTGGCGAAAACATAAAAGTGATTTTATTTAAGTTTCACTATCTGGACACACGTAAAAAAACTGGCGTGTCCAGATGACGAAATAATAAGTGATACTAATTTTGAGTTTCACCAACTGGACACACGTGTGTCCAGTATTTCGTGTCGAGTTGACGAATAACCCATAAACTCTGGGCTGTGTGAATATCCCATTAATTAATTAATTATAAGTTCTGTAATACAATAAAAAATATCTCAAAATATCTACTAAAACAATTAATGATTGTAGAAAATCTACGTTTGAAATGTAATCTATCTTGTTTTGATGAGTTGTAAGTTATTATATTTAATTCGTGAACCTTCTTGTTTGTGTTTTCTTTAAATAACAGGAAAATAGTTCTAATAATCTTAATAACTGTTTGTTAAGTTTTTAAGGGAAATTAGTACCTATGTATATGGAATAGATGTGGAAAATACTACAAGTAAGTACAAATCGTATTTTACTCCATTATTATTATATTTTTATTATATTTCAACCTCGAATGAGATACTATTTTTAAAAATAAGCTGTATTACATAGGCATAGACACTGAAACACATGTCATATTTTTTATAAAAAGAACATTCGTTTTGACAGAAAACAATGCCAGTGATGAAAGCTTTTCTTGGCTGTATGAACTGTTTCCATACACTATATTTATCTTTAATTTGGCGCTCCTGATTGGCGCGTATTTGCGTTTCCTCAAATATTTAAAATATAGTAATTAATATTAATTAACCCGTCTTAAAACTATTAAAAAAAATACAAAAATACTTTTTATTCGTTTCAAAATTGGTACGGAGTTTTCTACAAACTTTTCTACATGGGTACATTATAATGATATATGGAAAAGTGAATCAGACAAACAACAGAAGTTCTTGAAGTATAATTTCTAAGGTTTTATTAGTAGGTCTGTATAATAAACTAAATCCTGACCAAATTTAAAATTCAAGTTGCAATAAACGAAACCAAGTCTAATAATATTCCAGGTAATCACTACCGCTTTTATCCAATGGTTAAAACCCCTTCAATATTACCTCCTACATTGATTTTCTCTGAAAGGTGTGATAACGCACTATGTTTATTCGTTTTCTATCATACAGTAGGTACCTATATGTGTGTTTTCTCAACATTCCTAGTGTTTTCACCTCGCATAGGTATCGCTAAACGTCGGTCAACGCGTGTTGAAGGCATTAGCGAGTTGACGCACACTGCGCCTGCGCATCCATTCAGATAAATACAGTATGTATGTATTTGAAAATATTGGTGTTTGCAATCATAAAGAGTAGGTATCAACATATAGGTGAAAAGTTAAGTGAAATGTAGGGCTACTTAACTCGATGGCATAAGTATGTTGAGTAAAAAAAAGTAATACTGTTAGTAAAGGGGAGTCCCAATTAGTGTGTTTATTTTTTATGTTTGCTCCGCGATATCTTCGGCAATTGCGTATCGAATTAAAAAATAAATTGTCATCGATAGGGTAGGTTTACCTCACCAGACCAACTCGTCACATCTGAATAGATTTATAAAGTTTGTTTTTATCGATTTAAAGCTGGTTTTTAAACCAAATATAAAAAAAAATACCAGGTATCTCAAAAAGAAATTGCATTATGAAGTCGGATATTTTTTTACATTTATGTGTTATCAATTATTTTAATAAATTGCACTATAGTCGCATTTGTACCATTGTAGAGTCACGAGCATACCTAATGTATATACACATAGCGAAATTGTAAAACTTATATTTAGCGAGAAGTTTTAGTTGAAACTCAAAAATATAGTAAGATAACGACATCGAAAATAAAACGTGTATCATGTAAATTCATGTGTGATGTTAGCACGACAAGCCACAACAGTTACAATTTATTTTGCAGGTTCTTATTAAAGCTTGTTACCAAATTTGCATGATGTTAATAAGACTAACAAAAACGCTAGGGTGTCACACAAGTCCGTTACAAAAGATGCAGGTATATAACCCGTATTGCATTCCAAGAAAAACATTTCCTTGCATAATAAAAAGTTAATAATAAATGTGTCATCTTCGCTTAAAATTATCAATTGGTACTACAACTGAACATTACCATCCCACAACGATAATTCACAATGATTTCTATTTAAACAAATTATTCAAACGCTGTGCTTAAATAATAAAACGTGTTAAATTCTATACACTGTTTGTATGTACAACATTAACACATAGACATAAAGATCTGGCCTGTTCACAAAGCTAAGATTTTCACCGTATAAGGTGCCTAATGAATACACGGTACATGGAAACATGCATTTATTGGTCCCGCGAATGGACTCCAGTTTATTTGCAGGTGTAACAAACGCTCGGTCATCGCTCTCGGGTTCCGCACACACACTAACACACCCTCGCGTGGCGGGAAACGTGCGGCGGAGGGGGGATGACCACACCGCACTCTACGACATGCTAATTTCTTACCAAGCCCAACAATACATACATACAAACAAATGACAACTCCAAGCGTATTTGCAATACTTTTGTTTTAATTACCACCATGACCGTATTGACCGCAGTTCAGCATTTTAAATTCCAACATTTCCAACTTCGTTTCATGACTGTATTAGGTACTTTAACCAATAAAATTTAAGCGATACGTGTGTAAATCAATAGGGATAATGGTGTTTTAATCCGATCATTAAGATATGTTGTCGTTATAAAATCATCCGTTTCACGCATTATCCGGTGATAAAATGAAGCTGTGCCATGAAAATAAATGGGCTCTCGTCTGACCACCCCTGACAACACAATCGGAGTTACATTGTCATCAAGATAAGACACGGAAGGTAAAACGTTTACTGGAACATTCGGGATACATTACAGATGTTTTTATGCAGGTAACTATTCTAGAAGCGACTTTTTGTTTCTAAAATATTTGTCACATTTAATTTGTTTTTAACTTACGTTAAGAATTGGGTTTTTTTTTCTAAAAGCTTAAAAGTTTGTGTATTAGATTTTGAAATACTACTTTTTAAACTAATTCCATCGCGATTTCTTTTGATTTTATTTTTCGACGTTAAAATGTAGTGTTTTTTATGTGTAACATTCTTATCATACTGTTTTATTTAAATTTTAATCAACCTCAGAAAACAATAAGTACCTATTATTAGATTTTCAGACATCTGATATCAACAACAATAAAGATGTTTTATTAAGTTCCAAATAAATAATTTAATAAGTATACGGTTCCAAGTAAATACCTAATACAATTGTTCAAATCGGACCAGTAGTTCCTGAGATTTGCACGTTCAAACAAACAAACTCTTCAACTTTATAATATTAGTTTAGATTACAACAGTATGAATACTTTTTCAACTAACAGATACTACCTATAAAAGATACGCTCTTTAACTTAATTATACATTCTAATATATTACTACCTACTATATATTCTTATCTAAAGACCACCCATTAAAGCTATGACAATAAAACAAAACTCCACATATTTACTATAGAACTATACCGACATGCCAAATGAGTAAGCACCAAAATCTAAATCGTAATGACACAACACTAAACGCCTATTAAATGCCTCATAAATAATCGAAATTTATTTATCGAATCCGCTTTTTAATCCGTCCGCTTCTCGATATTAATTTGGTATCGTTTTATATTAAAACTATAATTAACTTCCACATAAAAAGGTCCCTTAAACAGATCGCCAGTTTTTATTAAGCGATTTTAATATTCATATAAATCTTGTACGCTCATTCCTCTATTTTATTACTAATTTATTTTATATTGTTTCATTCGGTATTCAAACTCGTTCAGACACTATTCGTTCGATCTTTAAGTTATTAAAAATAAAATGAGTACTGAATAGCGATTTTATATGCGAATATAACATAAAACATAGAGTTAGTATTGTAATCTGTGTGCAACAAAGTAACTATGAGTGTGTACCCTACAATGTATGCTTATTATATTGTAATCAAGTAATTACCTACCATTGTTTTTATATCACCTATGTTTTCTATAACTATTTTGTTTCCAATTACAAACACAAACATATTTTCTTAGCTCACATACCTACCTACCCTTAATTAAGTTTCGAAATAACTTAGAAGTCATTAGCGCGGCGGATTGTGGGTATAAACAAAATCATTAATATAAAGTTAATTAAACATTGCTTTGTTGAGCTAACATTAGTATCTAAATGATATAAAATTGGTAAAATGACGATAAGAAATAAAAGGAAGTCAATAGATAAATAGAACGTGAAAGTTATGATAATATGTCAAATTCAACATAATTTTAACCCTTTGTTTGATGATAATAATTAATCATTAAGTACTAGATAAATAATGGTCATTTCTGACAATGTTCAACTATACTTAATCAACATAAATTTAGTCGGTCACACACCAGTACACCACACATCACATTTTAGAACAGAAAAATCTAAATTGATAAAAAAAAAACAGTCATGTTATCAGTCATGACTCCGGAATATTATCCATTTAAATTCAATTAAATATTTTTAAAATTTTATCATTTAAAAAAAATGAATAAACAAAAAGTTTCAAAATAATAAGCCCACCTTTTTCTTATCAACTTCAAAAAAATTTGGCATCTTTGGAGGCTCGCTGTGCGAGTTCTGATGATGGCCGCGATGGTGGTGATCCTCCATAAAAGTGTTGAAGAAATCCATGAATTCCATTTAATAGTACTTCTATCAAAGTCCAATAACTCACTCAAAACAACAATAGAAACTCAATAATTCGCCGCGAACTAATAATTCAAATATGTAATAAGTCGAGCGCGCGACATAAACACGTGCACAATGAAGAATGGCGGCACGCCAGACGTCTTACTCTTGCCAACATCCGATATAAACTAAATTGAAAATTGGAAACAAAATGCAATGTTCGAATCTTGATATGACAATAATAGGCGAGACAGAGATAAACGGAGCGGTGCGGCGCGAGCGAGACAGCGCGAGCCTCGAGACGACTCCGCTCCACCCCATCGACATTGGCGGCACAGGGGTTGTCGCCAGACGAGATCGCTTTGAAATTTAAAATTCCTACCTGCTTACGAAACTTAAACAACATGGACTCATTCAAGCGATTATGATCTTTATTCCATGTTCGAAACAAATCATTTTTAGGTCTCACCCTAAAGTAAATAAGCTTTTTCGGAACCCGTTTTTTAAAGTTGTAATTATAAATAGCAAACGCGTGGATACAATGCGCAAGGTTATTCTGAGAATTTGTCTTGTTTTATAATATAACACTGATGATTGAAAGATACTGTTTTAAATTAGTGCGTGAATTGTGAGCAAAACAACACATAAAAGTACAAAGAGATTCTTAGATATGTATTTATGTTTTCAAACAACATTTAGGTTAAGAGAATCGTAATTTACCAACGGTTATACCTATTGAAAACCAATAAACACCACAGTCAACGACACGTGAGCGTAAACTAAGATATGGAACTCGGAATGAAATAATCCACGCATCATATTTAACTGTTGAAATACAATGCGATGCTATAATATAACACTTATTTATTTTCCTTTCCATAAGGTTGATTCGTTAATTCGACTTCGAAATTTTGACAGTTGTTTTGTACAAAAACTGAAAAACGTCAATTTTATTCTTCGAATAAAAGGTTATTCAAAAATCGTCTCTTAGCCTTCTTAACGAAATAGAATGATTGAGACGATGATGTATCTAAAACAATGTAAATTCACAAAAACATCAAGACAGTTTTGTTAAAAAAAAACTTCTTAAATACAGAAAATATCCTCTTCGAAAATTTTTACTTCGTTTAGAAAAGTCACTTTCCAAATAACAAGAAATAAGTGAAAAGAAAAAAATATATCGGACTTTTCGTTAACCTGTCAAATTTCACCACAAAATAAGCGAATCTAATAAACCCTCGGTTGTATAATTGTACAAACGATGAGGGGTTCTTATAGTATCAGTACGAAATTATTTCGTTCACAAATAATCAATTATATTCCGACAATTGAAATGTCATAGTAATCATAGGGTACGTTTATCTCGTTATTGATATCTTTATAAATGGGGTAAAGTGGGCGAATCTGGTCATACGGGCACTTGAATTGATACGGGTAGATTTGCAGGGTTAATGTTTTGACAGGTTCGCTGAAGCATCGAAAGGGTTAACAATACTTGTTTCTTGGGATTAAGACTTATTTTTTTATGTTGGTGAAAATAATGTTGAATTTTAATGTTAAGCTTTTTCGTCCTCATGGTGGTGATTATTTTCATTCCCCTTTTTTAACATCAAGATCACTTAGTTAAATCTGTTCTAGTTTTAGATTAAGTAATTAGCTTTGTTCTAGAAACAGGCACTTCCATTTCCATAAACAAAACATATCAAAATTATTCACGCAATAATCTCCATTGCAGACTAATAGTCGGTCACGGCTCCAATAAATGGTAGAAAAAGTGCAAGTTTTTGTAAATGACCGCATTTCCAATAACTCACTTTGGAATGCCCGACCGACGGCGACGGTGCCGTTATTTCGGGAATCCACTGAATAGACGGCGAAAAAATCCCGGTGACGTCACACCATCCCTTCTCGGATCGGGAAGCACAACCTTTGAACTAAGGGCTTTGACTTTTCCTTACAAGGATAAAAATTCACTTCGGCCTTTTCAGTAATCGAATTTTTAAATAATTTATATTTAAAGCGAGGTACTTATATTTAGTGTCTTTTGCCGTCCCATCAAAATAACCATATTTTTCAAGACATCCTTAATGAAATAACTACATACTTTTTGTGTTATAATGTAAAGATCTTATATTACTGGTCTTTACCTAAATCTGACTCAGTCAAAAACCTTTCTAAACCAGAATTACCTGAATCCAATCTCACTTTATTTGAGTAATAAAAGCCCAAACAATACATTTACAACCATGTACGCTATCACAAAAACTATCCTTAACATAATATCTAACTACAATTACAATACAATGGGTCGCTCGTATTCTGGCAAAAAAAGTTTAAATAACGATTAAAATATTATTTTTGTGAGCTCAAACAAAAGAATCGAGAATCTTTATTATCGGAGGAAGTCAATACGGCATTATTAGACACGTTTCTGGGAATTTTTCTGTGTAGCTATGAAACAATGGCGGACGGGATTCTATAGTTATTCAGTTAATATTCACCATGTGGAGGTAATGGAAGATGCAGTTTGCAAAGACAAAGATTACAATAGAATTATCCTTAAATTCCTGAGTAATCACGACCAAATGTAGCAGTTTGTGTTTGAAAATGTGTGAATTTTACTACGAATTCAAAGTCGGATTTCTATCGTCTAGGAATTGACGAATATAGATTTGTGTAGGTACTTTGTACCCGACTGCGATGGAAAGAGGGTTATATTATTATATTAATTGAACTTTTTTATTACTTCAAATTTGAATTATGGTAATAAAATTATTCTTAAGCACACTTTAACAGCATAAACATACAAAGAGAGGCATTATTAGTAACCTACGCGATAAAAACAATATTTTTAACGTATTTAGCCATTATCTGCTTCAAAAATGGTTGTGTAATTAACATTCTTATAACTGATATTATTATATAGGGTAGGTGAGGGCTAAGTGACTGTACTAATCCATAGCAATATCTTTATCAGGGACTCGATCCAAAACGTGTAATTAGTACGAAGATAAGGTTTAGTCAGAAATTTGGACAAAAGATTGTATTGTTGTACGTTTTATGAATATTTCTATAATTATTTAAGTACTTTACAGGGCGTTTGTATTAAAGTCGCAGCGAGTTTCAAACTTTGTTAATAAGTAGTGTAAATTAGTCAATGAAATCTCATGGTATATGTGTCTTATTTTTCGCTACATTTACAATATTTTTAACATATGTTCTTACTATAATGAGGTATGTATAATTAATACGGGAGTTGGAATTTACTGCTTCATCAAATTCTATCTAGTGAGATCGGAGAATAATTATTTAATCCTATTTGTCATATATATTACCAAATACGGTAAATATTCAGTGAAAAAAAATACAGAGTTAAGAAAACAACATAAAAACGTCTTTGAAACTATTTTACGTGTAAATATAATTTCAGATCTCGGAAAAATTCATGTTTTAGACAAAAACATGTTTATCATTTAATCATTTCCCAGTTGTTATTATCCTGGTCTTCAAACCTCCAGTCCACAACACCAAACTGATAGATACATCGATTTACAACTATTGTTACGAAGCAGTTTCTCAAATGAGGGATCAATGATTAGTTGCAATAATTGCAATCCAATAACAATAGACATTTAAACACCCCTGATGCTATCATCCCTAATTGCCTTCAAACAACACTCGTCTTTTCGCACGGTAGATTTATCACCGAATTTAATTAACACCCGATAGTCAATTGATCCTCGTTCTCCCCTCGGTAAGGAAAATTAAGGTTTGGATATCTCTGTTTCGGTTAAAATGACGTGATACACAATCATTAGGTAGTAATAGCTTATTATAATTATAATAACTTTATAGTAGATAATAATAATACGTGTATCATTATTAAATGGTGACAGAAACGTGTCAACTTTTATTGCTTGATATTCATTTACGCGACAGTGAATCTTATCTGTATTATATTAAGATAAAGATTTAAAAACATTTTATTAAACGTCGTCAATTTAAAAAAATGTGCTCTAACATTAAAATATTTTTGCGCAAAATAAAAACAATAATCATAAAAACAAACAATTGTCTATTTCAGTATGTCAATGGGATTCCCACGATGCATTTTAAAAGCAAAACATTCACGATATTACGACGAAAACTTGATTTGAATAACATCTATTAATTCAGTAGCAACGTCAATATTTACTGAAAGTGTAAAAACGCTGGCGGTTTCTAATCGGATTTGAGATTAAAGATTTCTTCAAAGTAAACGAATATATTTTACAACGATGCTATAAAAGTATTGATGAAAGAAGTTTTTGTGTTTTAAGTGAATACATTAAATATTCTTCACGTAAAACTTTATTTTATTTTGACTATTAATGTCAAAATCACTCAGGTTTATTTGTTTGTGCGTAACTAATCGTAGTTTAGGTTTGATTTCTCAATATTATACCTATAGGAATTTTCCTCTTCGAAAATCAACACCAAAAACTGTTTTTTACACTACAGATACCTTTAAAGTCGTGAAGAAATAAAATGGTTACGACATTTATTTTGTTTAGGGTAAAGTCAGGATAGATGCCTCACTTTTTGAAATTGTCTCTTTATTTCAAATCTAATAATATAACGTTAAAAAAAACTTTCAATATTACTTATTTGGTCTTTTTTCTTACATTGCGGCTTATTTTAGATGGCCTAGCAATTACTGGTTGGGCAAAAAATGAGTTTCTGCAGACCCATTTTTTGAGGATAGGTGCCTACCCTATATGGATAGATGCCCCGCCATGAAAATATTAAGGAGGTTAGATGCCCATGGTGTGGGATAGATGCCGTATGGAATAAAATAATAGAAATATGCATAATTAAAATTTGTTTTATTGAGGCATATCAATTAACATGTTATATTAATCATCTTCAAGTAAAATAATAATAAAGAATGTAACAAAAATATGCAACCACTTCTGGCATGAAATGCACTGAATCCAATCAGATTTCGATTTTGTATTTTCATAGCTGTCAAAGCATTCAATGCAATTATTTTCACCTGTATGTTTAGAGCTACCTTGCTTTTCTCTCTTATTTTTCTTCACAGACAAATCTTTATTTCTCTTCTATCATTTTAGAGTAAGTACCAGGTTTATCTTCAGTTTCGCTATTTGAACTTAAAATGATACGTCTTTTACGTGAACTGAAATGAAAATTATAAAACATTAAGAAAACATGTTAATTTATAATGTATAAAGATATGAGAGATAGAGGCACTTAGGGGCACCTATACCGCGAAAAATCAAGGCGACTATCCTTTTTGATATGGATAGATGCCCTTATATATTTTTACTAAAATAAACACAAAACAACAACTATATGAATATGGATGTGTAATTTAATAACCTGTGTACTGATATAACAAAAATTGTATGGAACTAATTACTACTTGTAAAGTTATGAAGCTGTAAATACTTACATAAAAAAATTCCGAGCTGTTTGACACGTTCGCTGCGGAAATTATTGCACATACGAGCAAAACAGGTCCCCTCTGAACGACGCACTTGCGGGGACTTAGGTGTGCGGCGTCTGCGCTCCCGTTTTAACCTATTAAAACGTTGATAGCTATTTCGGAAATATGAGTTTTAGAAAACGAGGCACCTATCCCACTGCGGCATCTATCCCGGTTTTACCCTACACGCAATGAAAGTAAATGTTAAATCAATCAGCAACTTATCTTCCCACATAGGTAAGTAGTAAAAGTCTTAGTTAATGGCTTCCAAGAGATAAGGCCGACAATACATTACTAGCCCTCCCAAAACTCTGAACAACCAGAAACATCGAAAGTAGGTAAAACAAAAAGAAAAACGGCCAATTTTAAATCAAGAAGTCCCTGAAATATCTTAAGGAGATTTGCACAACTACTTATATACCCATAGTATAATTAATAGATCATAATATAATTCTATCGGTAAAACATACACTGTTTATTCAGAAATACCGGTCTATAAATGTTTCATTGATGGGCAGAGGCCTCTTCTCATATAGAGAAGGATCAACCATTGATCAGCACGCTTGATTTGAAAAATATTATGACATCTTTGAAGGCATTTGTGACATCAATCTAGCAGTCTGAGTCAACATTTTAGGACACAAAAAAAAAGGGGGTTGGCGGTTTCAGTTCCCAGTTTTTTAACTAGATTATCTCACGATGTTTTCCTTCACCGATCAATGGTGTCTTAGAATGATTAAGAAAGTACATATAACTTTGAAACAGTCACATTGACACTTGCCGGGGTGCATGCGAATTGGGTTATTGAACCGCTAAGCCTAAATGTAATTGCATCGTACAAACTACATTTTTCCAAAACAATAGGTCCTGACACAACATCAAGAAATTACATGCGTCAAACAGGCGCCAGATCTATTACCCGTTATATAGAGAGTTACTTAATTAAAGTAGTGTTTAAAACGGCTATAAAGGGCGTTAATGACGCGTCGTTATCGGCCCGCGCCCTAGGTGGCGCACCTCACTGCTATCACCAACGATTGATTTTAATTAGATTGTTCTATTCTTACTACTGTTTTAAATGAATCAATTAAAGAAATAATTGAATTTATGAACTGTTCTCTTGAATGTTCATAATGTGTGTTTTACTAATTCCAATACGAATGACTTGACTTGTTTCTGTTAAATTTACCCACCAGCCTTTTACACATTATGGTATGCAATAAAGTTATTGAGTATTGACTGTGATTCTAAATATTTCTTAAACACTTTATTTTCCAATTCGAATCAGAATACAAAATCAAGAATATAACTATATATTTGACTGCACGGACAGCGGAGTGGTATAGGTCACCACACTAATTACCACTGTACGCAATGTGCTGCAGGTTCGATCCCCGCTTGGGACAAGCATTTGTGTGATCCACAGATACTTGTTCCAAGTCTGGGTGTTCTTTGTGCATGTGATTTGAATGTTTGTGAAACCCCCGCGACACAAGGATTAGTGATGATCCTTAGTGCGGGCGTCGTTTTTTATAAAACACAAAAAAAACACTATAGTTAAAAGGCATATAATACTAATTTACTTCCTATTTCTCAAAGAAGTATGAGGCGAAGTTACAATGCTCACTTACGACCAGCAAAAGACGCGACCGATGACAATGATGACACGGAAACGGTCCTGAAAGTGTACAGTTAGGTGTCGTATATTCTACCTCAAAACCAACAAGACACTTAAATGAACACCAACAAAATGTGACAGTAGATACAACACTTACAACAGTTTACGTTGAAACATAACTAACAGCACCTACTAGTAAACAATACATCATCACTTCAAACTTACAACATATTTGACAGAACTTGCACAATCGAACAACTGAACGTAATAAAAAACCAGTAATCGTAACAGTTTCACGTATGCTAAGAATATCTCGAATCACACGTTGCGATGTGGCGACTGACGCGTTCCATTCTCGACACAAGTGATAAATTATTGAAATTGATAAAACAATGGATAACTATACAAAGTGTTCCACAGTTGGGGAGGTCGTTAAGAGGAAACGTTACAGGCTGATCGTCGGCGCTTTGTGATTGCCGCTGTCTAAACAAATCAAGCGCTCTCTCTAGTGCGGATGACGTGTCCGCTACCGGCAAGCGCTTCAAGCGTGCTCAAGCGATTTATTGGGCTTTACACCGGGGTGTAATAGTAAAGGGTTACTTCGTAGATAGGAGTAGTAGTTTTAAAACGCGACTTTTATTTGTCACGTTCTTGATAACAGCAGCAATAAATTAGAATGTAGACAAACAACACTACCCACTATCCAATATTGAATGCCCAAATTTTGTACCGAAATTCAGACTCGATTTTACCAAACCACATACCTACATCGTACAATCGGAACACCCTTTAGAAGTTAAAAAAGGTTTCTTAATACTTATTGTATCCAACAAGTATCTTATAAGGTATGAGTGAGCCAAACTTTACCTGCCAGAAGACCTAACACTCCAAGTGATCCCAAGCACCTGCTCTTCTACTTAGTCTCTAGAACAAAGTAAAGTGAATCAACTGTGTATGTAACAAGTTACAGCTGTTTACGTACAACTCATTAAGTGATTTCCTAGAACATGTTTAATTGGGCGCTGATCAAAGGGCACTTGTTTTGACATGTCCATTGTTAAGGATAACTCAAGATAGTTCTCCTTCGTTTATTTGCCGTTGGTTATTGAGATTTCCTCTAATTGAAAAACTGAGGTTTTATGGTCCTTTCGTAGATAAACGAAAACAAAATTGTTGCGCGCAACAGGTCAACAACACGCAGCTTTCAGAGGGTTCAAGGTTTGTTTTCAACTTAGCGCCAAAACGATAGTTTAGCTAAGGCCAGTCTTTGGATTCGCTAGTTTCGAAGTCCAAATGTTAATATTTTATACAGTTTTCAGCTTAGTAAACATTTCAAGGATCACTTCGATCAATAATTGGTCTTTCGTTCTAGGAGGAGAACATACCTACAAGCTAAGATGTTCTTCAATTCGATTTCATTCGATGAAGTACTTACCTTTATTCAATGACAAAGATATCTTATAAGATATAAGATATAAACTTATAAGTTTGGTAGAACGATACAAAAGTTTTAGTAAAAAACGAAATACATGCTACAAACTTTTTCTATTTGACTTTCATTTTAAGCTATTGAACAGAAACAATGAATTAATAACAAACTTTTACAACAAGTTAGGTCAAGTGTTACATTCAACTTAAATCATAAAGGTGTGTACACACTGGTGAAGCGAATCGCGCGTAATAAAATCACATTGAAGTATCGGCCGACAAAGTGCGTAAGCGCAGCGTGGCCGCCCTAATAAACAATTACGTGTATAAACAGTAAAATTGTTGTTGTTCGCCATTTTATCGTGCGGATCGACTCCGACAATCCATGTAGATTGGTAACCGCGAATTTGAGAACTTAATGTAATTACTTGCCGATTACTTGCAAGTGTAGTGAAGAACAATGGAGTCAGGGCGGTACAGAAAAAAATTGTACAGGCTATATTGTAATAAAGTTTGAAAGAGTTCCCAAATAATAGCAAACAATATCTATAAAACACCGCTGGAAAAAGCGTTTCATCAATTTATCAGCTTACATAATCTCCTCAACAACAATACATTTAATTGTTGAATGTGTGTAAATTGAAATCCCATTTTTTTGTATAAAACAGTCCATAAAACAAATCTACTATCCCTTGACTTCAGCGGCTATACGAAGTAATAACACGGCTTCAGCTTCCCGCCTTAAGCAAAAAACATTATGTTGTAAAATTTAAAATAAGAACAGGAAATGATAACCCGCGGGTCGGCAGCGCCTGCGCAACCCTGAGGCTCACGCTAACACATGCAAATAACATCACTGATGTTAACGAAATAGTTACTCACACTTACGCACTGTTTTATAGTGTTTTTGACAACCAATAATCAATAATATAAAAGCCCACGTCACTCACTGACTCACTGACTCACTGACTCACTGATTCTGGAACGCTCGCACACTATGATAATTTTTAAAGAAAGAACACATAACAAAGAGTTTATCATAAAAAAGTTTCAAAAACAATATTTTCGCGAAACGTCAATGACTGAAGAAAAGTATTAAGTTTTGTTATGATTCAATCAATGTTTCCGGCAAGACGTTTCTATAATACTTTACGCGCGAGCGAAGCCGCGGGCAACAGCTAGTTCTTGAAATAATGTTACTACGTATTCCTTATTTAAATATTCTAATATGAATTGACTGAGTTGGTAAAGTATCAAGGGCTTGAAATTGCATAAAAATAATTTCAGATTCGATTTTTGAAAATACTAATAAGATGGAGACCTGGTAAATGATGAACACAGAAAACCAGGATGAAAGAAATATGGGATGACAGACGATCCAAATAAAAAAAGCTCAATCCCAAATTTATCGATAATATTCACATATTGACAACGTACAAAGCACTTAAAATGAAAAAATACAATTTCTCAGGGAACGTGACTGATAACTGTAAAACTGTATTTCAAGGGGATTGTAATCATCTACTCAAGGATTCGGGACACTTTTTGTGCATACATTTGGATTTATTTATTTTTTGCCCGGGGTGGCAATCTGGATATTTTAGAATAATCTCCAGTCAAGAGGGTTGGAGCCACATGTGTGCGGCGCATCGGTGATAAACATTTTATAGGAATGTTTCAAGCAAAAACTGTTAACCAAATGTTCGTATCGATTTAGGGGTTTCACGTAAAGGAAGTTGTAATATAAATAATAAATCCGCGTCCATTTTGGAACAAAGAAACGAGGATATTTATCAAGTTGTCGGAGGAAGTAAATGTTGAACTAAATTACCTTATTATACATAAAGAATATGTGCTTATGAAGAGGAAACTGATGAAGTAATACATTTTACAGTCATTTGTTGCTCTTTTGTACCGTAGTGTGTTGATGGTTGATGGCTAGGAATATTGACTTATTGCTATTATAGATTTACAACCAATATAAGGAAAAACTACAACGAAGACATCACGGGACTAAACTAAGAATATTAAACTGTGTACTATGACTTCTTGCAATTCTACGATTGACCCTTTACGAAGTTAAAAATGTAAAGAAAAAGGCGACCAAGCAATCTCTACATAAAATTCAGGTTTTGCCAGCGACTATAGAATTAACCCACGTAAACATACTTATAACTGGTATGAAAATTCTCTATGGCAATCCAGTTTATCACCTTTTGTTTTAATACTTGCATCTACATTAAACAAAACACATCCCCGTTTAGCAATCACGTGAATTCATGTGATATAACCGTCCGCGTCCTTGATACTACATTCGGATTGGGGGGCTATTAATACCGGCAGATGCACCGCGCCTATTTCAGGCGCCCCCACCGGATCAACCCTCGAGAGTCGCGCGCCACTCCAGTAACAAGAGAACGTCTTGGGCGCGTGCGAGGGGTTAGATCACTGATTTAATGTAAGTAGGTAACGCAATTCGGATATACATTATCTACTAGAAGGTAAGATGTAGGTAGGTAATTTTTTAAGGGTTATAAAGAAAGACGAGGCCTTGTCGAATTGACATCGATCACTATTGAAGGATTTGTAAAATATTACTAGACGCAGGGAAACAAGGAGGACCTTGGCCCAGTGGCGAGAAAACTGATCAGCAACAAAAAATATTACGTTTTAATAATTATCGGCAATGATATAATAGGACTGCATGAAGTTAAGAGTTTTGATTAAGATAAGTTTTTTATTAAGGAATCTGTTCAAGTAAGGTGAATTTCAGTAAAACACGAATATTATTGAATGCTTCGACAATTTTGTTCAAACAAATCTTTATCGTGTCTATCGCAATCCTACGGATAGCGAAACAATGATAACAGAATCCAATCCAGTTTATAAATAGGTTGATGCACGCTTACTGGCTGACGGTCACCCGACACGCTAATGTACCATGACTCGATACATATGGCCCACGTGTCCACACCAATGGCCATCTACACTATTTCAACATTAAATACTAAAATAAGATATGCTGATCCGCTTTCAATCAATTTTCATGGCGATATGGGGGGTAAACTACGTGCAGATGAGGTTGAAGGAGATTGAAAAGATAGATAGAGAAGAGGACGTGAAGATAAGGAACATTACCTTATGATACATACTGCACATCGAAATAACTTTAAGTTGAATAGATATAAACAAAAAAGAGTTCTAAAAAAAGAATCAGACAGCAGAAACACCTTACTACCTGCTTATTCATAGAAACAAAGAATAATAAGAAAAATCAAACAAATTTTACGCAACCGGATAATCTTCAAAAACTAATAAAGCATAGATTATGATAGGTTAAACAAAAACTACAAATACACAAAAATACTCAAAACGTACACACACCTAAAAATATACAAAGCAAATAAACATACTTAAATCACAAAGAATCGTTTCGAGCGAAGATTACTAGAAACGTGGAATTAACACGCAATAAAAACATATTTTTAACATGTTTGTGAGCCTTCAATCGGCGGATAATATCAAATAATAAATCAGATACTCTGAAACTACGCCTATGTACTTACGAGAATGGCGAAAACAAAGCTGTGAAAATACTCAATTATCATCAATATTGGGTCAATCTATCAACAAGTGATGTGATCGTCGATACCAATGTTTCATCGGCATGAAAAGAGCCCATAATTTGTATGTGTATGTAGCAATCATTTGATACGAGAAAACCCCAAAACCTGACTTGATTTTGTTGAGACTTGTCTTGCAGTTTTACGTAGGAACTCGATGTCCATTGCTCATTATGATCATCTAACACATCAGTGATGTCTTTGTAAACACGCAATGGATCATTAGGTTGTTGGGACCACACAAACTTTATTGAATAAGTACTATTTTGATCGCCTCGTATATTTATTGTTTGGCGCATATGCGAATAAAAAGCATATCAAATTAATACGCCACATGCGGCATGTTGCACGCATTGATAGCACTCCCACTGGTTGGACACTGCAGCAATGGTACAACTTAAAAGAGATAGCGAATCCAAATTACTTGTGTATGAAAAAATAACACACCAGAAAAGCAATGGTTTTTTTAAATCTAATCTCTAAAAAAGATAGCCTGTATAAAATAATTCCTTTCCTTATTCCTTCTCCGTGCATGCAGTTAGATTGTGGAACTCACTGCCACCTAGTATTCGTAACTCACTATCGATATCAGTATTTAAAAGAAGAGTAAAAGAGCACTACCTTTCTTATTAACCTGTTGATATTTATACATATTTATTTGTAGGATATTTAGCTTGTATGTATGTATATATATATATATATGTATTATTAAATATATTGTAATAATAAAACTTTAAAAATATTATTTCTTGCACTATTTCCTCTTCTTATCACCTACACACTGTTGTCTCCATATCTTATAATTTTCTCCTTTCGCAGGTCTGCTGTAAGAAATTTCTTTTAGAAATAAGCAGTACCTTTGTACTCAAATATGGTTATGTTGTGTCCTTTGTCAATTCTTTGTGTGTACATAAATTGTAAATAAATAAATAAATAAATAAATGATGAAGAAAGTATTGAAAGCCATAACAAAATTCTAGACGAAGATTGATCGTAAGTTAATAAAGAAATATATTATTGATATTTTTTGTAAAGAATTCTGTATATTGTAGAGTAAAAGCCACCTCCATCCGGTTTAGTCTTTACACACAGTCTGTTTTATTCGAATTCCACGTAAACCGCATTACCTTCATCATTTATACAAATTGAATCAAAATCACATATCTGTGGCTATTATCTCCCATGGCGCTTGACTTGGACCAAAGTTAAGGCCCCATGCAAGTCCCCAGAATAGCGAGTCAGCTGGGGTGCGTCAACGGCGATATCACGCCGAGAACTCTGTATGTATGCACGTGAAATATCGTGGAAATAGCGTAAGGTAACTCTATACTGATAAAACTATCTCTTTTATTTATTCTGAGGTGTGTAAGCAAGCATTTAGAAGCTTTTTTGAAGGGTTATAACAACGTTGAGCGTGTCGAAAGCCTTACTTATTCCAGTCTTACAATTAAATTCAATAGTCTGATTGATCCTTTAGTCAATTTATTCAGAAGACTGGCCTGTTGGTCTAGTGGTTAAAAACCCTGACTGCTACTTGCGACCTGCTAACGGGAGGTCGTGAGTTCGATTCCTACTCAGGACAAGTCTTTGTGTGATGAGCACGATCATTTGCTCTGTATCTGGGTGTAATATATCTATTATATGTAACTTTGTATTTAGAAATATTCATACTGCCTCGTTTGGGATCCGGTGGCCGTGCGTCAGTGGTCCCAAGATATGAAAAACAATGTGCCTTTTTTTATTGTTTTACTAGTATTTATACGTGATTTATATTACTAGGTATTGTACTATTTATCAACGATACTTATCATGTAAGACACACTAATATTAAAGAGCGAAGTTGAACGATAGATTCGTCCATCTATCGTTTAATGAAAAAAAAACATGGGAGCTCGAAGCCTCATCAAATGACCAAATAACTTAAATATTAAAGCTTACCTCATGAGGAAAACTCGTTAGCAATATTCATAGTTATCTAACGTTAAAAAAATCTACGTAACAATACGGCCGGACAATTAGTTACGAAGTCTCGTCAAAATGTCGTTACTGCGAGAACGACATTCAATATCGAGCAATCGGGGCACGTCACTAGATAATGTACTCGAGTGCTCATAATTGTTGCCTCACTAGTTAAATATATCGATATTTAGAACGTATGAATACATTATTTTAATACACGTTCACAGTTAATGTGAATGATAATTGCACGTATTAAAATAACAATTGATGATTGCTAATGAAGTCTGTTAAGGTTGGACTAATGTTGTATTTCATTGGTTGATGTTTATTCTTTCTATAACAAATATACTCGTTATACATGATTCTAATAATTAATGATATTACCTAATCCCAGAAAAATGAAATTCGATTATAATGATTACAGTAGATTATAATTATTACAGTACGGCCAACGAGTCATGGCCGGCGTGAAGTTAGCTGTCCGAAGTTGTGCGCATGTACAGATGAGTATTTCTAGTATCCCTAAAGATGAGTATCCCTAAAATTGACTTCTACGCAGCGATCCGAATGAACTTCAGGCCGGCCTAGAACCGTCGGCCGTACTGTACATCTACGACAATCATGTATCCATTTACCTATAATAATAAACGTAGACTCAACGCAACAAAAAAGCATAGAATGTTAACTATAGGCAAGGCTATTTACGAGTTAAATGGTTGCATAGCCGATAATGAGGCCGATCCACGTAATCGTACAGATTTATGTTGAACTGAACATTTTAAGGCTAATTGCGACGACAAATCGGCTATTTAACGATAATAGCCGCATCAAAATCTAAAGAAAAACAACAATAACGAGTTTGAACACACCTTAATTAGGATCGGAAGTCTCGAATGCTTTTTAATGTTTGACTAATTTGTTTGTTGTGTACCTCTGTGACGTAACGAGAAAGTATTGTGATAACGAATAGGTATACTTAAAGCAAGCTTATTATAATTCGAGACGGCATTAAAATTAAACTAATTGGCAGAAAACGAGTGTAGCCAAATATTATTCATAAAAGAAAACAAGCGTTACACATTATCCTAAAACATTTTCAAATATCGAACAATCTAAAGACAGCTTACCCAATTGAAAAAAATGTTTTTGTTTTTTCATAAGCTAGTTGCACAACAACATATTTATGATTGAAGACTCCTTTCAAGCAAAATGTGGCAGTATTAGGAGACTTCGCTCTTTCCAAACAAAAGTACCAAAGTAATATACCTTTTTAACATCCTATGTATGTAGAATAGGATATTAAAAATCTTTGTGGTTTAAATAATTTAAAAGTGACACGGCAACTGCAGAAAAAAACTTAAAAGCTCATTGGATTTTAACTTTCCAATTCAAGTGTATAAAACATTCCACCCTGATAAACGTATCGAAAGCATCCACTAGATAACCGTCTAGACGAAATAAATATCCAACACTCGAATACCAGCACGATGGCTCACTTGGCTAATCGTTTGGGTTGCCAGTTAAAAAATAAGTTAGTTTTTTTTGTGAACGCACCCATAACCTACTGCCACTTTAAAAGGTTTACGGCGAATCTAATAGTTCATGTGCATTTTAAAACAGTCGCGTTCGAAGATAATGAGGCCTCTTGTTTTAGTGATGTTGTTTTGTTTTTAAATACACACCTAGAGGAATCTTTGCTCCTTGCACTTTGCTACTAGTATTGTAACATTGTTACCTATTTGGATACTAAGAGATTAGAGATATTTTTTGCTATGATGATTTACCTACAGGATTATTTTTTATGGAGTGCGTATATTCAACAAGGTCGAATTCTTCAAATTGAAAATCAATTTTTCATACAAAAATAAATCAAGTGACCTGTCACTTTGTATGAATATTTCTCTTTTCAATTTTAAGATTTCGACCTATGTTCCTTGAGGAAAGCTATTCAGTTTTATGCACGAGATTACCTCGTAGAATATACGCACTCCATTAAAATAGGTTGAGTAGTCTGTGATAAAAAATTATCCTGTATGGGTGCATCTAGGCCGGAATTCAAGGCAGATTTCGCAATCTGTTTAAAGTTTGTATTATTTAAAAATACAATTTTGTTTTATATTCAAATTATTAAGTTAATTGATGTACATTCTAAATACATACATTTACTAAGCACACGTACTCCTCAGTCAGCTAACGTACTTACAAAGAGCTAATATTTTTCACGGAAAGATTACACTAGATGCACCTTGCAAACAATCGGCCTACAACCCCATTAATTTGTAGCAACGTGGTTCGCGAAGTAAGCAATTTATAGCGATGATAAATAGTATAAAATCAAACGTGTCGCACATAAACATGCGCTTGCGCAGCGCGGGGGGCGCTTGACTAATGGACGAGCGGCGTGCGCGCAGATACGTGACAATATTGAATCAGACATCGGGAACTTTTATCTTTTAAATCATACAAACTATACCTTCCAATATTCTTATGAAACTAGCTGCTGCGCCTAACGTGGTTTTGCCCTAATCTGGAGATAATTTAGGGGTATTAAAAAAAGTTTATGATCAATTATCAGATACCTACCGATCTTACACTAAATAAATTCATAACAATCAGTCAAGCCGTTTCGGAGGAGTTTGGTGACAAACTCTGTGATACGAGAATTTTATATGTAAAAGAAGTACGATGAAGTTGTTCGTTGATTTTCAAGCTTCAAGATAATACTTAGTCGATAATTCTTCTTCCGACTAATATGAAGTATGAACGTAGAGGTATATTTGGTCTAGACAGTAATTAATAAGAGGGAATAAAATCATATCTATGTATAAAATAAATAAAGGTAGTTAATTGGATACAACATGAGCTGAGGATTGATAAAAAACAATTGAATGAAAAAAGCTTCCCTGATAGTTTAGATACTGACCATGAAAGTTTGTTAAATTAGACAAATAAACAGTAAATAACTTACGTCTTATTCAAATGACAATTAAAGTTTAAGAAATGTCGTTGTGGTCAACATTATAGTAAAGGTTTCGCCCCTATCCCTTAGGAATGAATGCCATCATTAGGAAGCACTGGTGCGCGACTGTCTATCTAAGCAATAGTACCTATAGGGGTGTTTATTAAAAAAATAGAAACATATTTTACTACTAACTAGAATGGTTCTACTGAATGTCAACATACAGGTACGTCGCCGTAATTCCATTAATCAATTCTGCAATTTAAACGTATGTATCTCCATAAATATCGAAAACACTTTCGTTTTACATTATGGTATACCGTTATATCAATTTTAGATACCATGGGAAAAGCTTACAAAGCTCTTATTTATATAGTGTACTTATAAGTTGGAAAGTTTACAAAACACCGGTGTGATGTAGCGGAAACGAGGCGCACCTCGACCAACTATTTAGGCTGACACAAAAAATAGAATCTAAAGTATTTAAACTATTTAAAGTACCGACAGGCACAGACATTGTGTTTAAAATGGCTCCGTAAACACTATCACACAACACAGTAGAGGCTAATAAATGGACGCGACAACAATAATTCGCTACGATGATTTAGGGTCGGAAAACTGCGTTTCCAACATGGCCGCCGTTTATGAACTTCAAGACTCACGTCAACTTAACAATTTTTAATTCATAACCCTAACCGTTCACACACAAGGTAGAAAGTCGAAGAGCTACCGTTTTTGCGCAAATAACTGTTAATTCAACGACAACGCCCTAAAGAGGGCGCGATAATCATACTATCAGCAAACGTATAAATGTTTATACACACGGAAAGTCGAAGGAATATCAAACTTGTAATTTACATTATAGGGAAGAAATTATGTGGGTGGAGCAGGGGGAAAACGTTGTATTTTTTACTTTATTACGCCGTCATTTAAGTACAACTAAGTATTTATGATTAAATAACTGTATAGTTGCTAATAGTGGACAATTATATATAAAGGTAATACATAAATGTATCATTTTCTAAATATGCACGCAAACAACTTCGACTGTGTATGTAATTAAAGTTGCAATGTATTGAAAACATGTCATTAAAGTCACGTAGAGGTGTGATCTGTCCGTAATCATTGCATAGTTTGTCTTCCAATTGAAGAATGAACTCGGAATGAATGAAGCATATTTACCGAGGGCCTTGTCCAAAGATTTCATTGAATCGTCAAATTCATCACTATTTAAGTCAATAGAAGAGAGCTACAACTGTAGATTCATCAAATAGAAGAAAGTGATGGAACGATAATATCTACAGGATTATTTTTTAAGGAGTGCGTATATTCAACGATGTAATCAGGTGCATAAAACTGAACAAGTTTCCCAAAGGAACATAGGTCGAAATCTTAAAATGGAAAATAAGCTTTTCATACAACAGTGACAGGTCACGTGACTTTTGTTTGTATGAAAAGTTGAGTTTCAATTTTACGATTTCGACCTATGTTCCTGATGATCCCTGGGGAAAGTTGTTCAGTTTTATGCACCTGATTACCTCGTTGAATATACGCACTCCTTTTAAAATAAACCTTTACTTATATTCAATAGCTGACAAGACTTATTTATCGTCGAACTTGTGTTTATTTCGTAAAAAGTCTCAGCATTCCTTTCAAGTATGTTTTAATTTTCATAAACAAATACCCCCGTATACCATTTCTCACATATTCTACGCAATATCATTATATAATCGATCTGTTTACTGTTTCAAATATCATTATTCTTTGCAACTTTGTTTATAAAAACTTATTTTATTATAACTAGAGCATAAGTGTAACACATCGAAATCGTACAAAGGTGCCGGTAACCCGTATCTGCAAGTTAATCGTAAGGTAGGTACAAACGTGCCGCGCCGCGTGCAAATCGCGCGATTATCGGCCGCGTGAATAAAATAACGCGCGTTGTCGCGGTCGCGATACGCGAGTTACAGGTAAACAAACTAGTTGTAATTAGCAGCTAGATAGCAACACTACTAGGTTATGCTTTTTATAAGCTATTTTCTAGCAAACTTTAATTATTATTATTAGAATACTAAATGACCAAGCAAACGTTATTTTGCCATACAAAAATTGTCAGACCTAACGAATGAACACAAAAAAAAACATAAAAATCGGCCCAGCCTTTTCGGAGGAGTTTAGTTAAAAAAAAATTTTTTGATAGGGATATGACACGTAAATTCTAATATGAATGAAGATAACAAAGAAAAAGAAACTATATAAAAGAACGTACCTACTACATTTACTTTGTTCCTCTACTACAATTATGGTTCTTATTACTCAATACGTCATCACAAAACTGACTTCAAGTATCTACTCATGCTCGTTTTCTTATTAAAAACAGGTAAATCTTGTCAATAAAATGTGACTCAACACATCTGAATAAACTTAGATCAGCAACAAAGTAGTTCACAAAACACTAAATACATGTTTTATTAATCCTACATTCAACATTGTAGGAGTTATAACCAATACAAAAGATACCATTAAATCCAATAAATGGTAAAAGACCGCAATAAACAGAGTCCTACGAAATATGTGGACTCAACATCCAATTGTAACACATTAGCACATTGCGGTCCTTTTGTCCTACGAATGGTCCTTTGTCCTTGTCCCATTGTTCACATTGTGTCCTACAACCCAGACCTTAGGTCACAAAGAGCTACGCCGTATGGCCTGAAAGACCAAGTCAAGCCCAAATGAATGCCCACAAATGCCTATTTTGGGGTAATTGTTAAGCAAATGTTGCACTGGCTTAATTTTTAATAGGTTTTACCTTGAGCTTTGGTTATCGAGTTGTTATTGTATTAAAATTTAGTAATTATGACCGTTTTTTCATAAGAGTGTGTAATGTCAATATCTTCAATTGTAATGACTATGTCTTCAATTGGTTTTACATGGTCAAACACTTGTCAAAAGTGCGATCACAAATATGCTCTTAAATTGTGAATGTAACACCAAGTTTCCAAAACTGACATTAAATTAAGATGGTGATTAAATGGTTAGATTGCGTATTAATAAAACTTTGAAAACTCGCTTTTTATTTCACTTACTTAAAAAGCTGTTTACTTGCTATTATTAAAACATTCATATTTTACTTCAACTAAGTAATTCCTGGGTAGCCTACACACATGTATTTATAATGGAACCTTCATATCCGTATTAATTTGAGTCCTTTGAACGCGTCTCGTTAGCGGGGCACGCGAGCGAACTGAGATAAAAGCGGTTACCTCAATTTGACTTGAATGATGCCATACATATGGCATGCATGTATGACAGCTATGGATTACCTGACTGTACTATTGAAGTTTGATTTGTATTAATAATGGTATTAAAAATCGTTTGAACGATTGTTAGAATTAGTAAGCCTTTGATCAAAATTTAAAATTATATAGGTATCAGCTAGCTTAGTTATTTGAGAATGCAAATACTTCTTATATTCAGAAGTCGGAAGACACTCTTGTTAGTATAACCATAGAATAATTAATAGAAAAAGCGGAACAAACATTTTTAATGTCTATGGTCACTTTTCCATAATTCCTAATGTCACTGTCAAATTTATAATCATGAACAATTAATTCAAATTCGGAACAACGAAGATAAAGCTGAGCATCCGATTTAATAGTCGGAACAAGGAAAGGGCCGTTTAAAATGTCGAAACGTTATGGAAAATGTCTTATAGTGAATGTCTGGCCTTATTCAGAATTACGTGAACACAACCGTGCCTACTGTTCATCTTCAAGGGAACAATGAAGGCGTGATCAACAAGTATAATTTTATACCTTTCTTCCCTTTGATAGAATACTTAACAGCTTGTTAAGTAAGGTCGTGAGGTGAAAATAATGAAAACTTATTAACTATTGTATCAGAAAATTACGTTACATACTTGTTAACTTTCGGATAAATGGTCGAGTAAAAGGTAAAGGAATTAAAGGGAACAAGGTTATTCCTTCATGTTAAAATAACCCACTTATTACATCACTCAGATTTCAAACCAACATGAGGGGTTAACCATAAAATACTTTAGATTTATTTCAATAACATTATTTCTCGTTTATGAACTAGCAACGGTAACAACTTAATAATAATAACATCGCTAGCCAATGTCCCTACAAACCGCAATGAAGTCATAAAGAACGTTGACAATCTGACAACCCTCGCGACGCGACAGCGGATTATTATTCATCCGGGGGCTGGAATGACCCTTCACATGTTTTGACAACCCTTCGCAAAACCAATGAAATATGTAACAAAGGAACGGGTTAGGACCATTATATAGCGATTTAGGAATCCATTTTATTGGACACATAGACAAGTAATGTGTGGCGTTGTGAATAATTCAGTAGGGGTTGAGGGTTGGTGCGATTTTATTTGATTGTTCCAAAGCATTGGCGATTTATTATGCAACAGTGTGAACGATTTCAATGTGCCCTTTAATGTATGTAAAACGGTTATTGATTTCGTATGTAAACTGTGTACCTACTAAGCTCACGATTTGGAATTTTGTATTGATAGGTATAAAATAAATGATTTTCGTGAAATTTCTCGTTTCAACTCGAATTAAGCAAGTGGCGTTTGTCAAAGTAATTTTACAATTTTCTCAAAGCTAAGTAAGCTTTAAGTAACTTACAAGGTGAATTTGTATCACAGCGTTTACTTCATTAAAATTAAGTGCAATATACCTTTAAATACCCTGATGTTATAAAAAAAACACCGCTTACCTGACGGACCTGCTTATACTGTTCTTCGAAGCTCCATCCAGCAGCACTACCTTCCGAAGACGACGAGGATGCAGAACCAGCGGGCTGAGCGGGCGGCGGCGGCGCGGGCGCAAGGAACGCCGGGGGCGCATACGGGAAGCCCCCCGTAGCCCCCGCGCCGGCGAGCGCGAACACGCTGCTGGGGGTTGAGAGAGGAGCCCCCTGTGCGAGCGATGCCAGTGATGATAAGTGGGGGTGGAGAGATGATTTCAGAGATTCGAAGTCATCACGTACCTGGGAGATGTAAGACTTAGTTAGGAATTATTTACAATAGTAGTTATTATAATTATTTGAAGACCCATCAAAGGTGCTTAAGTCTGTTGCGGAACTGCAGAACTTTTACGAGTTCATAACAGAAAAGTTTGGGATATCAAATTTGTGTGATCAAAAAACATCCATTCACTTGGATCAAACATTGACAACTTATCAAATTTTTGGACGTCACGTGATTAAAATGTTTTTAAATTTTAAATTCCTTAGTTTTCTTATTCTTTGCTCACTTTAAGTTCCCTCTCCAAAGGTCTCGGCGAGTTCCTCTGGTGCTGATGAGTCATCTGATGATTGTTAAGAGGCTGATGCGGCACAGTGACGTGGTGGCTCAGGTTGTGAGTAGGCTGGTGCATCGGCTGGTGAGACTGTAGCGACTGGTGCGACTGCAGCGACGGGTGCGACTGCAGTGGTTGGTGCGGTTGGTGCGCCTGGTGCGCGGGAGCGTCCCGGCCTACGCCCTCGTCCGAGCTCTCACAAGACTGCTCCCCAGACGATTCTCCTTCAGACCGTGCGGACTGAAACAAGGAAAAACAACGTCAACATATTTTTCAAAAGGTACAGTATATAGTTCGATTTAAATTTTTAATAGCTTTGAATTTGGTTGCATACTGCGCAGTACGTCGCCCCGCAAACCTCGCTGTTGCATGAATATGTTACTGCGTAGCAACTCGCCTAATCTTCACAGCCGTCATTAAGTTTGAACCGCATACTTCATCATGCCATTCGAATTATTAAACACAGTTTAAAACTTCATGTAATACCTTAATATCATATTAAGTTATTACATACAAGACGACACAGAACGACCTTTGTGGACCCGTAAATCAAAATCATAAAAAAATCCAGCAGAAGAAAGAAAATAATTTCAGGCTAACAACTAAAAAGCTTTAAGATACGTTGATTTTAAGCTTACATGATCAGACCAATCCTCAACAATAGTAGATTTACTGACGTCAAAAGGTTTAAGTATATCATAATCAATATAAAGATTACAAAATAGTGTAAACGAACTACGTCATTCAATCTTAACCCTAAACTGGTTAATCAAATTAAATTATCCTAATTCATCAACTAGTCCTAGAGGCATAAATATATCATAATATTTTTAATGTTACTATAATTACAGTATACTAGGTCTCATGTGACTTATTTTTAAATTATAAACCGGCAGGTGAGCCAAGACTGGTCATTTGACCAGCAATTACATATAAATGTCGGGAGGCGTCAAACTTACACGTAAACGTTAAAAAAATATAAAGATGACACGTTAAGGATATAGGTACTATAAATGTCCCAGTAATTGTTGAAATTAAGGCATGAAAACAAACGTATACTTTAAACTTTACTAGCGACCCGCCCCGGCTTCGCGTGGGTGCAATGCTGATACTAAATACACTACAGAAAAACTATGGATGTTATTATACATATAAACCTTCCTCTTCAATCACTCTATCTATTAAAAAACCGCATCAAAATCAGTTGCGTAGTTTTCAAGATTTAAGCATACATAGGGATATAGGGACAGAGGAAGGGACTTTGTTTTATACTATGTAGTGATTTCGTCAAGTTTTAAAACCGACAAATTAAAGATGATGGACCTTGTTGTCAGTGTTGTCAGTCCTAGTGTCATGTATAATGATACAATGCAATTTATTCGCTTCGTTTCGAGGTTATACATTCAAAGGGTTAATAGCCAATAAAGTAATAACATTGTATGGCTCTGTATAATTAGTTACGTACGAATATTCACCTTCGATTCACATTTAATCTACAATTGTTTACTTTTCGAAGCATGAATTTATTAAACACAATTTGCCGTAGGCTTCCGTTCTTCGATTGCCTCAGGAGTTAAATTTGTTCAATTATTTACATATATTCTTTGTTTATAACGATATCGGCAACATCTGGTGGCCGCAATGAGCCTTGGGCATACAGCATTTGCTGAAACCGGACTTATTAGTTATTACTTGACTACCTACTTGTAATTTTCTTATCAATTATATGAAATAATTTCAACGTTCGACGATCTGTCAGAGTCATCACAAACTTTATGATCCCGCAGCTTATAATTAAGTATTCTAGCTACTAGAACAGCTTTCAAAACGAAGACACAATCATCTACCGTTCTATCATTACACATATTATAGCAATTGAGTGAATTTTATCGGATTCACGGAAATCCAAGAACGGAGTCTCAGTATAGGAATTAATGGTAGGTTCCGCCGCGTAATGCATCATTCCATAGCAAGAAACACAAGTACCGACTATGCAAAACCAGTTCCAGTATTAATGCAGTTAAAGTTCCATCGGAATCAATATAAGGCAAGTGTTGCGAGCGGCAATCAAATCGTTGTTCGAAATGAGCGCGTTTTGCGCCGCCACAGCCCCGGCCCACAATTACGACATTAAAATTATTATTTTATTTCCATTTTTATTTATTATTCGCATTATTATATTGTGTGGAGTTATTATCGGTGAAATGTTTCGTTCGGATAAACGCTCGGGCTGGAGCGACACGCAACCTTCCCACCGGCCCACTCCAGGGTTCCGTGTTGTATCAATTAATGCACAACAATTTATTTCCTTATTTCAAACTGTTTACACGATTGTTGTTGCCTTTGTTACTTGATTCACATTAATTATGTACTTATCAAAGACTCAGTTATTGTACTATAGTACCTAATCATAAACTATTTACTTATTCTCATAAGTATATATCTTCACGCGTAAACTAACACAGTAGCTCTATTGATACTGGTTCAGTTAATCCTCTTTCGTTTCTAATCAATTTGTCTTCAATTTCTCATCTCACCGTGTAAACGTATAATCCTAAACGGGACGATTTTCCTCTGGTGCGAGCTACGGAACCCTATAATCACATCAATCGCGCTCCCGTACCCACACCCTGTCATTTCATTCGACTTTTCTTTCTCATGGGTCCAGACTGCTACTGAATTCCTTCAACCTTTTATTACTTTTTAAGGTGACCGCAATTTTATTTAAACGTTATATCAATAAAATGAGCCACTTAAGCGTTTATTTTAAGTTCGTCAAGCTGCAGTTTCAGTAAATTGAGTGAGCAAAATAAACAAGTGGCTCTTATTGTTGATATGTTATTATCATGTGACGAACTGTAAAAATCAACAGTTGCGCGTACCGATAAGTAGGATAACGTTAGCACAAGCCGCGCTAACGCACAAACAAACAGAATCGGAGCGACTGGCCGCCAGTTGATATCTCTCGCGTGATTTTATAATATAATATTAACTGTAAGATGTTTAGTGGGCCGATGAAAAGGTACGCTCTATTGAATCAGTCAATAAAGACGACCGGAATTACTCTACAAGTTAACACTTCAGTAAGGGATATCAAGAATGAAACGACACTGGACAGACACGCAAAAGCGTTTACACACATTCATATTAAGTTCCATGGAAACAGTGGTTTTACAAGTTCTCGTGTATCACTGATACATTTAAGATCGTGACCTCAACAAAGAAATGGAAAGTGAAAAAAATCATCCGTCGGAACCATTATCCAACTTGCTTATTATTTGAATAAACAGGGAATGGACCTGATGCTTCTCAGAAGTATCCCGAAGCAATACCCAGATACAAGCAGGAGGACACACCGTTGATTAGCGCCTCTTACCGCAGACACGATGCTACCAAAAGTAATCTTACACCAACCAGAATTAAGCTCATTTCAAAATAGAGTATGATTTACTACCACCGATATCAATGAAAATGACACTGATGACAATGAGCCAAAGGAAACGACGCCTTGTGTCGATGACACAGGAGCTACCGCTTTTCAAATCAATCATTTCGAAGCCACACCAAAAGACATTGGACTTTAAGCCGTTGACACACCGATGAATATGGTAAAAAATAAACTTTCAGTTACTTTATACATTGTAATATTTGTGATAGAAATCATAATCGCGTCTATGCGAGTAGATTTTATGAGGTGAAATCAAATAGAAACTTGTAATGAAAGATGTCATGTGCTCATGTTTGGTATGCAAGACAAATACGTGCGGTAATAAAATATTGAACATTTAGTTGTTAATGTCAGTGGAGATATCGTCGCCGTGTTAGGTGAAAATATTGATGGCGGTGTGAATTGATCTTACACACGTCAATTAACCATCGGGCACATGGGCTGAGTATCACTCATTTAATAAAAACTATTTAATATTAAAGCTAAAACCCAATATCAGTTATGAAGAAAAAATTGTTGATGGTTTTTAAAGTTTTTTTTTGTTTATGATCCAAGTGTGTTATTGGCTGTAAATCGGAAAATAAATATTTGAAGTAAAGTCAGTACTTATTTATTCAATGCTTTAGGTGTTCATCACTGCATAAAGCACAAAGAAGTTGATTAGGTTCCCGTGGAGCCGCGCCCGGCGTGATGGCAATGTTCGCGCATCCACACTCCCTGGAATATTTATTAGCAGGATCCGTCACGACGAGCTTTGTCCACACATTAGCAGTGTTAGCGCCCGGGACGGCTACCTGCGTGTTTGCCTAGACATAACCCCTCCGTGTTTACCTAGATATCCACACATATCTGGTGTTTCGCTCAGTTAGTTGCAACACTCATTTGAGCAATGTATTGTTGACGTCGAAGGGAAATCTGCCTTCGTGTTTGCGTAATATACGAGGGAATGCCGATTGTACAAGATGCTTCAAACAAATAACATGTAAATGCAGCCATTCTGCACCATCTGAAGACGTTTTTGCTTAGTATTATGGCGGACGGTAGCTTTGATGATTTCGTTGCTTGGAAAACAAAATATGATTTGAAGAATACTAGAATGTAGAGAGCAATGAGCTGAAACCCAACAAAGATGGCGAGAACAGCGCGCTGGGAAAATGTGCGCGGTGTCACAATGTTGCCACATTAACTGCCGCACTCGCATTAACATTAGCGGACATAAAATAACCGCCAATAAGCCGAAGCACGCATCAAACCTTCGACAAAGCAACAGGTTCTCGGCTCGACAAACACACACTGTTTACATTACGATCCTGGGGCTTCATTTAATAATTCTCGGGAACTAAAAGCCTTTGAACATTTCATCAGATGACCCTCGCTGTTTGCACACACTCCTGGCTCGAGATGCTAATGTGGACACAAGGACCTGTATCGCCGATCGGCCTCCGATGCGTTTATTGTTAGCCCTTCCAATGGCTATTTGGCTTCTTCTATTTCATTCCGATTCTCGATATACATCGATATCTTGTGCAAACATGCCTCGGATTCTTTGTGTTTTCACGATGGACCTTTTTTTTTGTCTAAAACTTATGTAGTCAGATTGAATCAAAAGGTTGACTCATATTTTATTTACAAGTAATTTGAATAATAGTATTTAAACAAAGACTTATTACGTGTGTGTTACATACGACCATACATAGGTACTCGAGTTACAGTACACATACATAAGCGCTTCGCATTAGGTAAGTGCAGCGTCACATAATGCAGGCGTGCAGTAGCGTATCAGGAAGCTACGAGTGTCACACGAAACGAGACAAGTATTTGAGCAAAACAAAAGGTGATAAGGAGAGGTAAATAACCCGGGCCATTGACGGCGTGACGGCGAGCGGCGCGCGCGCACTCACGCCGCGCTCGACCCGCCACCGGCGCTAAACTCTCGTCCAACAGCTGTTAAACGCTTAACATACCACGCTGAAATATTTTCAGCGTCGACTATTTAGCGACCGACGGCTACAGAGTTGAATGGAGCCGTTGCGAACCGCCGAACGATTCACTTCACAACACATTTTAGAATCGACACGATAACTTCTACACTGCGAGCCTTACTTCTACGTACCGTACGTAAACATTTGTTGCAGCGGTGTCTAATAGATGCTCATTACAACCGTACAGAGGCTATTGAATTCGAAATCATTTGGCCTTTTAATATTATTCAAAATACCGCAACAGCGGTAAGTAGAAAGAGATCACGTCGGTTATTGTAATGATAATTATTTTTGGAAAACAAAAACTAGAAAGCGGTCGAACGAAGTTGTCTATCTGTTAATTATTGTCACCAAAATGGCGGCCATTATTGTAAATGCCTTAAAACGGCGCAGTGACAAATCGTTGGGTTTCGTGTACGTTCCGTTTGATTGACGCGTGCCAGATTCCGCGGAAACAAACCTTTATACATATTTATTTATGCGTAGAAAGCGCAAATAAAAACGAGTTCTTAACATTGCGATTGAGATAATGAATCGATGTTTACGGAGAGCCGCGGCGAGTGATCCGTCGCGGACGAGCGGCGTGCGTCGATTAATGTGCACAGAATCAAGCACTGTTAGGTATTAAGACAATATTTGTTATTGGAAAATATCGAAATCGTTGAGACAATTTCGAAGCATAGCATTAGGCCGGGGTCAAATATTGACAGTTCTCACGAGAGCCGTAGGACGCCGCGGCTGGACGCTCTGCCCTATTCCTTCCGCTTTTCACACATATAGGTAATAATCGATCGCTTTTATTGCGCGGCGTGTGTAGGCGCGCCGACCGATGGGTGACATTTCGAGGAACCTTAATGTGTAATGTCGTTTGCCGACGAATCGAACGCGAGACCGACGTTAAGTGGTCCGACAAACTGGAGCGGTGCTTAACGCGCGATTTCATTGGAACACCCGTGTCTTCCAATATTCAAGTCTTTTGTCATCGATTTATCTGTTGTGGATCCACTGACGCATCGCACCGTGTGAAATGTGAATATGCGAGGTAAACTTCGAAGCTCACCTTTATTTGCAATATCAACTTATTCCTTAACCCGGCAAACAGCCATCATCGAGAATAAAGTTCTTTGTGACCTAACAGTGTTTGCTTTGACTCATTATTCTTAAAGGGAAGAGTCATTGATTCGCGAAAGTGACCCTGGGTCGCTTTTCCCGGTTGACGAGGTAAAGCAAATTAATACAAAAAGCTGTTAGCACGCATTATTGATACTTTATTAAAAAAAAGCATATAACTGAAGTGTAGAGCTGCTTCTATATCAATTAGTTACTTCAAATATCCCACACAGGTTGCCAATAAATTAAGATTATTTAAAGTACATCTAGGTTTATTCATTAATAAACCTAGATTTACAATTAAATAATATTTGTCTAATGATCTCAGTAAAACATGTCGTATTTACCAAAGCTGATCAATAGCGGCGCCAAACGGACGTGGCTTTTATTTGAATAGAAGATGGCCGACTCATGTCACTTCCTTTGTGGAAATTGTCAGGCTGTGCCGTTTATAGGCAGACAAGTGACAGGTCATCTAATGAGTAAGGAACTTGGAAATTTGAAGGCATTGCACATATTTGGGCTGTTTTGTTCTGGGTAAGATTAATGACGATATACAGGATTAATTTAAAAGGAGAGCGTAAATTCAAAGAAGTAATTGAAAATCATTTTCTCATACAAACATAAGTCACGTAACCTGTCACTTTGTATGAAAAGTTCATTTTCCATTTTAAGATTACTTTTTCTTGGGAAAAGTTGTTTAGTTTTATGCACCTGATTACCTCGTTGAATATACGCACTCCATTTAAATTAATCCTAAATGCTACGAGGACTGTATTATCCACAGCTTTCATTATGTCGTCCAGAGAGCAGCTGCACTAACAATTAAATAAATAAATAAGAAGCCGACACAAAATAACGCTACCAAGCCATCTCTTAAAGGTACATAACATTAGAAATCTCAGTATTGTCTATTTACATAGTTGCATTTGGTAACACTAGATACGGCTATACAATGGACGCGTGACGGCTATAAAGTATATCGTTAAACCAAGCCCTAACCGAAGTTTAATTACCTAAGGTTTGCTGCGCTCGTAAACACTTCAGGAAACTTATGCCTGACCGCAGTTAGGTCACTTGTCTAGTGAAACGGATGCCTTTACATTGTCTATACTTAGATGAGGAATAACGTTACTTCGATTGAAATTAGGACGAGAAAATAACAAAACTACGGAGTTAGTAAGTAGCGTGAATGCTATCGGAAAACTAGTTATAGTCGGGTTTTTAATACTGGAGATTATATTGACAAGTAAAAATGCCAAAATGACATAGATTCCAATAGCTTTTACGTCAGTTTTAACATTTGCACTTGTCAATTTAGTCACCAGGATTAAAAAACGGAGTCTATAGTATCTAAACGTCTTCATTTGTATGGAGTATGGTGTTGTTAATTCAAAATCTCCATAGCGACGTTTTCGCGAGGAATATTTTGTCAAAAGTTTGGCTCATACAAAACTCAGGCTAAGTAATGATAAGTTGTGTGAGTGGAAAGCAAGATGATAAACTGTACCCTGTAGTTAATATAGTACAACTTCAAACTGACTTCTCCATGGGTTTAGCTTTGTATGTTAATAAGAGCAGGGGAATATTGATTATGTTTAAAAATATTTGTACGCCTTTGGGTAAAACATAGAGAAACTAAAACCTACTTGTAACATCTCACACTGCTGTAATCTGACCTATGTTTACAAATAAAGCATTCTGA
The DNA here is from genome assembly GCA_950381575.1 of Plusia festucae. Taxonomy (NCBI): domain Eukaryota; kingdom Metazoa; phylum Arthropoda; class Insecta; order Lepidoptera; family Noctuidae; genus Plusia; species Plusia festucae. Next base: position 4,803,428 of record OX494447.1, read on the forward strand.
TTCTGATTCTGATTCTGATTCTTAAAAATGGCACAGCATTATACATATTTCAAATTACAACGCTAAAAAGCTATGAAAAAAACAATGATTAAATTCATTGCCATGTAAATAATAGGTATACCTAGTAGATAATAATTAATTTACTAATAAATATGATATTCAAAGAAAATATAGATAAACAGCCTTTTAAAATGTTGGATTAAACGAAAAAAAGTCTGAAACAGAATCAAAGTTTATATAAAACAAAATGATTCGCAGAACATCACTACAATTCATTGGTATCATAAATCAATAAGGAAATTGATGTGTACCTGAGCTACAATCAATCTCTGTTACATGTGGTACCGAGTAGTGGTGTAGTGACACTTATCGACATTCTGACATCGTTTATATTGATACCGTTCGTGTAGGAATACCAATTTTTTTTTGTAGATAGTTTACGGATATCTTAGCGATATAAACTGTACCGTTAAATAAAGATTTAAGAACATTAACTTATCATATCGATGAGTTATTTGTGTTGATTTTTATACGTATAATGTCATAAATCTATTTCAGCAAATGTTAGAATTTAAGAACTGTTTTGTTTTCATTATAAATGTTTATAAAGCATATATGTTGTTAGTGGAAAAGTTAGAATAGCAAATATTTCTTTTGTTATGCAGGTTTTTGGCAGATTTGGTCCTATGAGTCGGGTTTAGCTCTACTACGCTGTTTGTATTGTTGAATCATTTTCCTAGAGAAACGCAATTCGTGGAAATGAGAATGACGTCTAGGCTTACCTTGTTTTTAAGTTTATCTAAACAAGTAATTCAAATATTTGTTCCGTCGGTTCATTTGCAATCATTGACACATTTATCTAAGTTGGTTTACTTGGTACATCATTATATTCTTCTTTTGTGGGTGGATACTATATATGCTGTAAAATTGCCTAGAATTAGCACATATTTTTTTTTTATACAAAGAGTCTTATCGAGTTAAACTAACCATCGCTCTCTAAAATATTAACATAAAGTCCTCTTAAGTCCAATAAATTGCAAAGCATAATCGATTTGACGGGCCTGTTGGTCTAGTGGTTAGTGACCCTGACTGCTAAGCCGGAGGTCGTGGGTTCGATTCCCACCCAGGACAAATCTTTGTGTGATAAGCACGATCATTTGTTCTGTGTCTGGGTGTTATTTATCTATAATATGTACGTATTTAGAAATATATAAGTATGTATATCAGTTGTCTGGTTACCATAGTACAGGCTTTGCCTAGTTTGGGATCAGATGGCCGTGTATGAGCTGTGTCCCAAGATATTTAATTACACTTCAAAATCATCAAAATTGTGAAATTGGAAAAAATAGGAAAAAACTGTTCAAAAAGTTTGTCTTTTTGAAATTATATCGAAGAAGTTTTAGCAGATCACAGCATTCAACGCAACCCGTTAATAATCTACATTATATCTTTCGACTGTCCCCGAAATATATCCAAGTATCATTCGTCACAAAAACCAGATTCGATTTTTTTATTAAAACCTTCCTAAAGAGTCAGTCCATCAAAACAAACATGCATTTTAAAAATCAATAACGTGAACCCTTTCCGATAACGCTCAAATAAAAGCAAATAAAAAAATCTCGGGTTCCAAAAGATTCATAATCGAATGCCCACAATCTGTCAACCATCATTGTATTATAATATTTGTATCGGACATACTTATCTTAAAGCATAATCGATAAAAGATTCCGAAGAGTACCTCTTTTTAAATAAAAGCTGTAGATATTTTTGAAATAATATGGCTAATTTTGGCGTTAATTAGATGTTTTAATTACGTTACTCTCACGTAGTCGCGTCACTCTTATAATTATTGATCACTTCAAGTAGTCGGCAATAGATGAATGTAATTTTTGTTTTTTGTTATTTCATCTTATTATATAAACTATTGACACAGGTAAAGAAACGTCAAAAAGGCGTCACGCGACATTGATATACCAAACCACGGATCCTGTCACTTCCTAATAAAAAGCCGCACCCCGCTGCGCACGCGCAACCAATTTACAAACAATACGCCACGCAACCAAACACATTCGCGGCCGATCAATTCTTCATATTAACCACATTTTATAATACACTACAACGTTTATCGCTGCTATTTCAATCTCCTTTCATATATTTAAGTATTACTCATACAAATCAGATAATACCAAAATACGCATCGAACATAATAATTGATGATTTAATTCAAACGGTATGACATGAAAGTAAGATCGTGTCTTAAAAATACCAAGCTCGCATACCTGAAATAATTGATAAATCAATGCAGTTCTCAACGCGAGGGGCACTAAATCAAAAAGAATAAGTGACCGTCTATCATAACATTTTGACGTAGAGAAACATGCTCGATATTAAACTGTTCCCGCTAGATGGCGCGATAACGACCTGTCAAACTCGCCTGTCATTAACTTATTAATGGCGGCCGGACGCATTTTGATAGAAGTTATTTAAGTTTTATTGGCCCTTTGATCTCACTTTGTAAACTCATTCATTTTGTAGATTACACAATACTCAATAGATTGTTAGGAGCTTAAGCTTCTGCAAAAATATATCGAAAATTCTGTCTTCTGTGTTCAACGACGCACCTATTAGTGTTAACAATATGTTCGTGCAACCTAATCACGATAAATAAAATTGCGCTGATATCATTTCATGAAGCGACGATTTAAATGATCCAATTAAAGTAAGCGACATTGAATGCGTAATAGCATATGCGCCAGTATTTCACAGAATACAATGGGTCTCCCACGCAACGTCTGGCGTGAAACTTGCACATCCTCTTGCAATTTGAAACGATTTGCATATCTACACACGTCATTCGTGTCTAAAAATAACGTAAATTCAATTTATGTGTTTACAAAAAGTTAACAAACCAGGCCGACTTAACACTTTCGCTATTATACTTCTTTTTTTCAAAGGCAACACTGTCTTATTTAGCTAAACATTCGGGAGGTAATCTGGTAAGTAAATATTTGGACGAAGGAATTGTGTCCTTTTTTGGTTGATATAAGATTCAAATTAGTTTTTCATTTGGGGGAGTTATATCATTTTGTTTGGGATGTCGCGGGCCCATCGGACCACACACGGACGCAAGTCAACATCGGTCCCTAGAACAACACAATAGCACTTAGTATACTTTACAGGTAAACTAGTAGCTTTTGAAGGCACACGTCACTGTTAGTGTGCGCGCGCGCTGCTCAATAAGATGTCTCAGTCTTAAATGAGCGGACACATTGGATGATTGGAGACAAATTTATCAAAAGATTTTATAACTAAGGAAGTAATTCAAAAATAAATATTGCTTACGAAAAAAAAGCACATATAATTAAAATGTAGATAATACTTATTGGAAAGAATCTCAGAAGCATCAAACAGAATCAAGAAAACTTAAATTATTTAATAAATCACTTAAGCTGCTATTAAAAACAGATAATCTTGACACCCAAATTAATAAATTCAGTTCCATACTTCCGAACAGCATGTAGATAAGAGAAACCGGTTCACAAACGATTTAATTACACGAACGAAAACAATAAAATTTATGATACGAGGTGGTGAGTAAGGACGAGTGGGCGAAGCTGCGCCCGCGCCGGTAGCCAGACGAGCCGACGACACGGTGACATCCGACAACGAGACATATAACTCACAAGTAAGAATTAAGTGCAAATGTACAATACAGACAATACAACTGCATGGCAAATGAGCAAATAAGATGTAACAACCGTTGACACAAGGACCAAATCCAAAATGGTTTTAAGCAGCTATCAAATTATAAGCTAAAAACAAAACACAACTATAGCTGTTCCAAATAATTAATGAGAACCAAGAATACCAGTTTGAGCACGCAAGGCAATGGAAAAAAGAACCAGACATAGAGTTAAAAATTTGAGCATAGATAGAGTTAAAAGCAAAACTAATTTTATGAAAATAGAAGAGGTAAATAAGATTGATCGAAGGACCTTTTCTGTTTGCGAATAAAGCTATAGAATTTTGAGAACTAATTCTAAAGAAGTTCGCTTCTTTAAAAAGGATAGCCGAGTTAGTTACCGGACACAAAACTGCAAGTTGTTAAACGGAAACATAATCAACAAATCATAAAATACAAAGGTACGTGCAGTTCTGAAAGCTAAGTGATTATATTTATCCTTCGCCCTCAGCTGCGCAGTGTCACCGGCGCATGCGCATCGCGTCGGGGGTGAAGCGACAGGAAGGGGCGTGGCCACCGCACATTAGCGACTGTTCGGGGAACACGCTGGGCCCACTCCCAATATCATAAGGACATTAATAACTTACGTCATATTTAACGACGAAAAATGCTATAATTGGCACTTAAATAGAAGCAACGCCATTATCGAAACGGATGATTAGAAGATTTGTATGTAAATCAAAGTTTTCAGTCATATTTGTTTAGATAATCATAATAAAGAAACGGCTCTCACATGACGCTTTAAAAAACAATAATAACTTCAATCCATTTACCTCTCCAAGCTTAACGTAAAATGTTCATTAATTTCGGTTAAAAAGCGTGCGTTGTTCACTGATCAAACAAATCAACAAGCTACCACAGTTACGGACCACACGTGGCCAGCCAATTATGTGACAACGTAGTCCAAGAGCTTGAGAGCGTAAATAAAGCGGGGGCGATCCGTAACACGGTAGTGATGACCCTCAGACGATGGTCCTTGGAAGCGCGAGGTGGGAGGGATCCAGTATCAACCACATTGGAAATCAAGTGCAATCGACACTTGAGTAACTTTAAAAGCAAAAGGAACAGGAACTTACAACAGTAGAACAATTTCCTAACTCCCATTGCCTAACTTTTAGTCCTACAAGAGTGAAATGTAAACTTTTGGCATGAGATTTTTTTTTGCATTGAAGGACCATATTCAATATAGGAAAAGTTCGCACAAATTAAGACATTTTTAGTCTGTAACTAAAGACACAAGGGACTAGTAGTGAAAACAAAAGTCGTAATATTTCTGATAATAACAGTCAAATACCAATCAAACAAAAGAAGTTATTAAATAAACTATTAATGTGCATAACATATTCATGACAGAAAGATAACCCCTAAAACCATTTAATAACAAAAACTTTTTGCATAACAATAGATAAGTAATTTTAATTAAAATTTATAAGTAAAAATGGAAAGTTATATCTGACGTTACCATTACCATAATGATATGCATACATAGGCTTCGAGTGTTCACTTGTGGGTGCTTATTAACAAATAGAAGAGGTCGCATGAGACACGGGTCCCGTAGGACCACCGGTGTTACCATCAGCAAGTCAAATGGAGCGAGAAATACGCGACGTCATTTTAGGGTTGAATCTACTTGAAGCGTTACGACCACGGTATATAGCTAGCCCTTTGACTGCTTCATCTAATATTGCTTGTTAAATAAATGAATGTAAAGATTAATCAAATGTTAATATTTTTACTAAATTATACTCACATTTTATTACAAATCATCCACTAGGTCCACTTACGATCAGATGAATTATTAAATTTAATTAACTAATATTAATTAAACAGCGAAATAAAACGGAACCCATGTGAATGATGGGATGAAACTGATGGGAAAACTATACAAAATACAAACGTAGTTTAGCTTTGTTTGTAGAGGATAACCAGCTTTACGGAGGCGCTTGCTGCGTAGCTACTGAATTTATACAGCAAGTCGACAATCGAGATACAATTCGTTTCCAGCGCTAACAGAAGTACCCAATAAATATCAAAAACGTTCGTAGAAGCAGGTAAGTACCTACATACCCGCAGTAGCCACACAAAGTTTGCAACTAAAATACATATTTCTCTCCCTAAAACTTCGTTAATCCATTTGTATGCAAATGAACGCTAAAGAAATGCCTTCATTGTTCATACGTAGGTGTAGAATAAAGTTCAACATGCAAGCTTTGACGAACAAATGCCTAATTCAATTCAACGCAAAAAGGTACCCCAAAACAAAGCAACGAGCGCTAAACGACTGTTTTATGTGCCATTCGCAGTCGGTTGGGCAGCGCAGGCCGCCGGCCCGCTGCCCGCTGCCCACGACGCGGATCGATACTTATTTGCATACACGATAAAAGAGACCAGTCAACATGCATGATATATTAAAATCACGTCTCCGGAACAATTAACAGAAACGAGCGAGCGATCAAATAATAAAAAGTGCCTTTGTCATTACAAACAGTCGAGGCGACGAACATTCTTAGAAACACCATAACGCCAAGAATAATAATAACTCAGTATAGATGAATCGGTTTTCAGACGTTAACCAATCGGACGGCGCGCGCGCAAATCGCCAATATGGCGGATATAATAATTACTTACTTACTATATTGTGTAATAGTGTTCATACATGCTATGACTGTATCTGAAACTGTTGATGTCCTCAACAGTATTGGTACTGAAGTCAAACCACGTACATTTTATAACGGCCTGTTAACAAACTTTGTAATTTGTAAAGATGTTTTTAAATTATCTTCGACGGAACAATGATTCATTATTGAATGACATTTTTTTAATATTTACCTTAAATGAGCCTTCATTGTTGTGCTTCTTCCTTGTTCACCTTCATAATCATTATATTGGTATAAATCGTAACCTCCATCCTCTTTGTGCAACTTATTTGCTTTATTAATTAGCAACCTACAACATTAGTTGTCCAGATTAACAACTTCATTACATTAAATTAGCATAGATGACTCTTCAAAAGATTGAGCAATAAAAACCCAGTTGACAAATAGTTACTAGAATTCAAACTCTGAAAAATCATGATTTGTATAAATTTTCCAGTCGTCAGTCACAAGCGCGGACACAATAAAATTAGATACGTTCGAGAAATCAATGCGGAATGACGCAGATATAGTAAATCACAATAATATCACGAGTAGGTATCTATTCTAACATTGTTGAGCATTCGAAAACAATTTTCCGTCGCGTAGAACGAGCACAAGTCAACCTCAAACCATCAGAGGGGACAAAAAGCCGAGACGAGACACATCACCTCCAACCTCCGATTGAGAAACCCAATTTGAATAACAATCAATAAATTAATGTACAACCGTAATTTATTCATAAGCGGAGTCTGTGACACACCGGCGCGACGAGCGCTGAATCCAAATGAAATTTTATAAGAAACGCTCCTTTTCAACGGCCCATTATGGACAGAATGTAATACTTTTCTTAACGTATCATCATTATCGGTCCGCATGACAATACTCCTTTGAGTGCGAGTGTCATTTAAGTGGACTAATCTCTTTACACGTAAAAACTGACGGCACCGAATGAGTTTCTCGTGTTGGAATAATTAGTCTGCAATTGAAAGCGTGCTTTATTTCAAGAGACCGGACAAAACGGACATGACACGGTTGGCCAACGGTAAAACACTTTCACGAATACAATGATAATTATTACAAAAGAGTATGATTCCGAAACGGCCGAGCCTGTACGCAACGTTTTTAGAATATGAAAAGAAAATATTTAAATAATGTCGCGTAGGCAGCGCCATAAATAGCGCCTCGTTAATTACCGACTGTAATCACATTTCGCCAAACGCGTTACAACACATATGTCCCATCCCTTCGCCGTTCTATATTTAAATATTATTAAGGCGGGAGCTCGGCACGCTCCCTATTTCGATAGGATCGAAAATAATTTATGAAACTTTGAGTCACTTACAAAGTGTTACCTAATACATAATTGTCTGCCAACATAAATAGAATATTGTCATTAACAACAACCTTAAATGGCTAAGCTGCTAACGCTAACACTATAACTAATTTTAAATGCTTAACACAGTGTAAAACATAACTAATAAAATTGCAATTACCACAAGAGTTCATCTTGAAACATCATCAGTTAACAACATAACCACAAAGGTTGTATTATTTTGAGGCGCCCAACTTCATTCAATGTGTCCTACATAATCATCTTACATAGTTTCAGATCACAAGATTAGTACAGAAACTTAACCTTATTGTAGGTATACAGGTGATTCATTATTCATTACAACTTTCTAAGCGTAATGACTCATTCTGCCAATATTTTGGACTCAAATTCGCACCTCATATTTTAACCTTACATCACACTTAATCATATAAAGTTAGTATTCACATAAAAACTACCATAATTACCGCATACCATCGAAGAATAACCCAAAAAACAAAGAATGAATTAGTTTGAAATTATATCTAAATAGAGATGCGCATGCGCAGAAGCATCGAGTTAGATTCGCGTGCAGTCACGAGCGCCAACGGCGACAACCGAACTCAAATGCCGATGGATCCACATCTTAGTAGTCATTTTAACATAATCATCTCAATTTTACAACGTCTAACAAAATACTTTTGCAGGGATGTGCGAGAACCATTTCGAATAGAATTAGCATCTAATAACAATTGGTTACGCGAACTTAACCATGCAATAGGAATGTCGGTAAAATGTGACTAATCTTAACATCCAAGAAGTTGGTATGATTGATAATTGATATTTACCAGTATTTCTCACCGTCTGTCATTAATGTATTTTTCATTGATACGTTGGGAATTATTGCGGTCAATTTATGTCTGTTCATTGCCTTCAATGTAGAAGAGGCACTTAGACTGCTTGGAATATTTAAGAAAAATCAATGGAAAAACCTGACAATTTTGAACTTAATTAATTTTATTAATTTACCTGTACCCAAATAATATTTTATGTACAGTGTACATAGGCGGATTTGATGCCAGAAGGCATTCTCTGAACTCTGTCAGTCGACCTTATTTAAATCAGAGCTACTACTAATATTAATTTCAATCAATTCATGTCTATAATTCTAGTTCTACAAGTTACCATCGTACAACGACCAAAAGCAAAATTTAAGGCATTCGAACAAAACTGATTCCTTCATCGTCATTATTTTTATTTATTCTTGTATCTTGAGTTTACGTGTCCAAATCATTGCTTGAGGGGAACAGTAGCCGTGGTTCCAAATTGACGCCTGTCAGAGCCGTATCAGGACCAGCTGATCGTGCTCCGATTAAACTCGATTCTAAATTGTAGGAATCGATTATATTCTAGTTCTTTGTCTGGGAGACAAGACGTCGAATTCATGTGATTTGTTACATATTATTCGTTGGGAAATAAAACGTTTTGATAACTACTGCCAGACCTCTTTTACAACATTATTGCACATTTAGTAATGATCTAAATCTTCTTACGGCGGATCATATATTTTCTGGTAAGGAGAAAGAGTAACTATACCATCTGATGTATAGTGAGTTCGATATGCAGCTATCAAGTCGTGTGCGGTTCTGGCTAATTGCAAGCTTTCCCGCCATCGCTGCATCATTTCAAGATGGCGGCTCGCGTTGGAGTGCGATTTCACGTCAACATCATTAAGACTAGTTATCGCGCGACCTGCCCGCAATCCTCTAATTATCCGCTACCGGTCCCTCCCAACGCAATGGATATAATATTGGATATTATAAACTGGAAATATAATTCAAATGATCGACTTCGAGTTACATGTGGCGTAAAATGGGCGTAAACTAGAAGAATAATTGCTTTCTAATGTATGAGAAGCGTACCGTGTTAGTTGATTGCTGTCTACTTTCATCACAATATTTATATTTGAATTGCCTCTTAAAAGGAAATATTTATACAGAGGCAATAACTAGAATTGCCGTCCTATTAAAATAAACTGGCATAACCTATATAGTCTTCGTAATTTTTCAATAGCTCTCTTCTGTGCAGGTCTACAGCAGGCGCTACATACAAAGAAGGCATCAAAATCAGTGTAAGTTATATAAAAAAAACAGTTTAACTGCTATAAACTGTAAACAACAACGCTAGCGATGGCGTGCGCGCGCGCACCGCCCCCCGCCCCGCACGTCTTTGGTATCCAGATCCGTAATTACTGTAATCTGTAATCAAAATGCCCGCTATTAAACAGTAGCAACACTACTCGATATGAACACAACTTCTATGGAGATTCCATAGACAATATTCAAATTCAATTACAATATCTAATCACCTATTTGACAGTCTTTTCTATTCCATCAAACGTTGAGAACAACAAAATGTCGGATACATTTTTGAGGACATTTAATTATTTATCAAGCAACTTAATTAAATGTTTACTGTTTGTAATAAGGTTCCTGATAAATTCAGTGTATTTTATAATTTCTCAGAATTCGTGTTTGTTCTATTTATCGATAACATGATAAGGACTTGTGATTAAAATTTAATATTTACTTCCACAAATAAAGCACTTATTAAAGGCAGAGCTACTGTAAAAGCGTTCAAAGCAATGCCACTAAACTCGATAGCTTCGTAATTTTTGATGATGATATCATTTAACGTGTTGTAATGAATTTCATCTATTCGAAAACAAGGACCAAACAGTGTAGTCTATAGCGTAAGAAGCCGCTACGCTTAGATTTTGATTGTTGCATCTTCAAGTATAGGAAACGTATCATTAGGGCTGCGATACACATCATTATTCCAAGAATCGAGATCGACTGCATCCCGGTAACTACAGTCCGCGATGGCGTGTGATGCCCGTGAGAATCTGTGCGATATCTCGTACCTGATTGACGGCAGATCACTTTAACCCTCCGTTGTTATATTTGATTACAGAAATTATACTAGACAGATTTATTAATGATGTAAGCTGCAAAAACTTTGAGGACCATAGGACCGGTAAATAAATAGTGGACCGAACCGGACCAATTTCACAATTCCAAACTTAAATACAATATTGTATCAAATTAAATGAATTAAATTATATCCTAATGCTGGTAACCAGATTAAGGTTTTTATCGTCAATGACATCCCTACGTTACCTCGAAATTATGAAGACATTTTTTATAGCGGCCATGATTGAACAATTAATCACGTCGATTACGCATGCGCCACATCACTAACGCCGCACGTTTATAGAGACAGCTACTTGAAAAGAAACATTCGGCCATTGAATAGCTTTTGTGAATATCGTTTAATGCTTTTATGCGGCGTTAATTAATTATATTTAATGCGGTCGCAGCTTTTTGTCGCGTTTATTTGTTCCTATGACATTTTTATTTTGTTTTGTGCTTGAATTTATTATTCGTATTGAATAAAACTTGGCCAGGTTGATGATTTTGCAACGGTTGGCTCGGTACAAGGTAAATGCACTGACTTGTTTTTATTACCAATTGTACATATTGTTCAACCGAGATGTTTTAAATGGAGTATTTGAAAGTTATTTAAACAATTTTAATTAACCTTAAGTATAAATAATAATTCTTTGAAAAAGACTTTATTTCAAAGCGTTAAGATTGATTTTCGTAAAACTTGCGTCACATTGTTACAAACTTTGCTCTAGCTTCAAGGATATCACCACTAAAACAATCAATGTTACCCACTCTAATAAAACCGACTAACAGATTAATAAACAAGAGAACGTATTAATCGCGTCGTGGGCGTGGGGAGGGGAGATCAAAGTGCGCACGCGTCGGTTACAGCGCGACTGTTTATAAACAACATGATACGAAGCGCAGGAGTCAAGACTGATCATATTTATCAATCAAATTGAAATTAAACATTTTGTATACCTTTAAATTATGAAAGACTAGCTACTGTGTACTCATAACTAAACATTATTTTTTTTTCGGTGAAAATAAGTAGTCTATGCGTTCACCCAGAGTGTCAGTGTCAGTCAGCTACCTCCTTTCCAACCAGTTTAAGCGTGAAGAGGTAATAAGCACAAACTTTAGCCTTCATAATATTAGTGTACAATTTTAGTAGGGTACATACCTATGAGGGGGAAAATTCTACGATTAGTTGATATTTTAAAAATTCTGTAGCTGTAGCTTCTGATGGAAAGTTTTCAGAAAACCGATATGTGTACGTTACTACAAGAACGATTCTATACCTACATGATATCAGCCTGTAAATTTCTCACTGCAGGATACAGGTCTCTTCTCATAAAGAGAAAGGAGCCAACATTGATCATCGCGCTGGCACGCCTGGCACCCTGCAGGTTAGCGAGTTCAGATTCCAATTTTTAGAATGCAGGTTTTCTCACGATGTCTTCCTTCACCGATTGGCAATAATGTCAATAATTAAGAAAGTACATCTAGGTATAGATACAGGTATAACTTTAAAAAGTCATCAAGTACCAATGTACTTTCCTGTTTGTTTTTACCTACCTACATCATTGTTGTGTGTTGTCGTTAAGTGTAGGTACCAATCTTGAACGCCATCTTCATAGCACTTCATACTTTTAATCTAACAAAAGACTATTATGTTATTAACATTAGCATCACTATAAATCACAATAAACATAATTATCATAAACAATGATTATATAAATGTGACAAAGATCAAGATTGGTCGAGTGTTACGTGTTGACGTCAAGGAAATAGTTTGTCCTTCGGGTTTTTGTAGCTGTTTAAAGAAAAAGGCCTTAATAATTGTCATTAAATGGTATTATGGAGGATGGAGGTACGGTTATGAAATATATAAAGAACTGATTACTTTATAGTAAAAAAAAGTTAAATTGAGAGTTTGACATAAATTTTATTTCAGAGAGCAAAATTTTTATCAGATTTTATTTCTTTCAAAGTTAAACATTATTCATATGTAAATAGTATTTACTGACATATCTGAGTTTAGTATTGAAAGATATTCAATGGTTATCTCAGCTTCTCAATAACTATAATTTTAAAAGCTTCTGGAATTAAAAGCAGAATCGCTAAGTTACGTTGTACACTACATTAATATGTTTGGTGATTAATAAATATGTAATTATTAAAATAATATATTAAGTTGGTCATATAGCCATCGTGTAACATTTGGGTACATAGTGGGCGCCTTTGAGGTGTTTGTGTAAATAGCGAAGATGTGAGTTTGAAGCGAACCATACTCGTGCACCGATGTCGACAAATACTTACTCTACGCTAACTCAGATTTATTTAATGGAATTATGCAACGCGATAATATAATCATTTAACTTCAAGTGTTTGGTGATAAAGTAGTGCATATTTCGTAGGACGTTTTGGTAATTCGAATTTTAGCAAAAACCCGAGGAATAATGCAAAAAAACATCTCTATACACTCAATACAAATTCAAAATGAGGATATCTGGGTACCCAAACATTAATTTGTCATATTTTAGTACCTACATAAGTAAGTAGTAAAACTATGAATATTGTTCGAACACTGATTTTACTATTGTGCGTAAGTAGCTAAGAGGTGCACATATAGCGAAGTATAACGTGTGTCCCAAAATCTACAAATAGCTATATTTCCTTATAGCGCAACAAAAATATTAAGTAGTACATGTACCTAATAAAACTAACTCGGCGTATGCGCAATAAATGATCATTTTATTGACCGTAGCCGGCAGTTATAAGTGGACGCCATTGGTGAATCGTCGCGCTCGTAAAATTGTCAAACATGAATTGCTGTTAGTCACAGTTGAATAGAACCCATAAAACGTCAGGAGTTGAAGGTTAACCCTCCACAGATGGCGTTAGCAAACTTTAGAGCGAGTAATATCAATCGTTAAGAGTAAACATAGGCCTGACTTGTTAAATTCTTTTGTGTAATGTATTAAATTACGCACTTGTTATGAATGCGTAGGATATGTGCGAGATTACTAAATTGTATAGTGATAATCATAGAGGCTCTTCGATTACAAAGCATAGGGTATTTCTATAGTATAATAATAAACAACAGTCCTAAAGAATTCTGCTCCTTACAGGTGGTCATTAATTTTGTAGGTATTAGTGTTTGTTACACAATAAGCAGAGCTTCCAAAACGAATAACCTATTGCTTCAATAGCTACATAATGTAATAACAAAATGTATTTTTAAAAGTCGGTTAAACCATAACAAAATGTATTACTTATTCGATTTTTGAACACCTTGTACATGAAACAATAGGTGTTTAGAGTTGTATCTTGTATACCGCATAAACTCAAATTTGAAGAAATAAGACCCGTGTTTGGGAGCACTTATCCGAAATTAAAGAAAGAATTATTTATCCCCAAGGAAAAATACACCTGCCTTGGCAGACTGTTCTTCGCATCACTTTTATTTCCCCGAGCGTTTTAGTGGGCGAAGAGACTACCCTAATTTGGTCCTTGAAGAGCCTTTAATTTTCCCCTCCGTCTCTTAGGACCGGTAGTAAACAGAGGGTGAGGGTAGGTCAAGTTATATTTTGTAAGTGTTAACAGAACGTTTTAGTGCTAGTAAATAATTAAACCGCCTAATTTGATGCGAAGGAAGCTTTTCTCTTGAGTAGTTTATGTGGGCTACGTCGATTGAATGACGCTACTCACATTTGTTATCGTGGAAGGTAATACGCATTTAATTAAACAGAAAATCACTTATACAATGGACAGTTACAAAAATTAACAGCAAAAAAACATACGATGACAAAGTCTTTGTATATTTCCACTTGTCAAAGAAGGAACCGTTGTCATACTTATACCACTGATAAATAAAATGACTCGAAATCTATACATATAATAAAACAGTAAAAAAACTGTGTCTGTACATTGAATATATTAAAAAAAAAAAAATTGAGGTGGGTTTACAAACAGTTATAGAGCACAAATCCAAAAAAAAAAATCTGTCTGTTTGTCTGTTTGTCTGTATGTCTGTTTGTCTGTTTGTTTGTACACGCTAATCTTCGGAACTACTGGACGGATTTGAATGATTTTTTTTTTGTTGTATTGGTATTAAATCTGGGCAACATATAGGCTATAATTTATCTTGGAAAATTGAACACCTGATGCAGAACCGCAACAGACCAGCTAAACTATAAGAGATACAAAAATGGTACCATAGCAAAAGTTGTTCCACGTGATGAGCATTTTCTGCTGAGAGAATAAATTTGAAGATCTGGAACACCTCATGTGGAACTCCAAGAGCCCAGCTACAGTATAACACATATAGGAATGGCGTCTTAGCAAGAGTTGTTCAGCCTGATGAGCACTTTCTGTTGACGTATAAAAATTGAAGATCTGGAACACCTGTTGTGGAACTCCAAGAGCCCAGCTACACCATAACACATTTAGGAATGACGTCTCAGCAAGAGTTGTTCAGCCTGATGAGCACTCTCTGTTGACGTATAAAAATTGAAGATCTGGAACACCTCATGCGGAACTCCAAGAGCCCAGCTACACCATAACACATATAGGAATGATGTCTCAGCAAGAGTTGTTCAACCTGATGAGCACTTTCTGTTGACGTATAAAAATTGAAGATCTGGAACACCTGTTGTGGAACTCCAAGAGCCAAGCTACACCATAACACATATAGGAATGACGTCTCAGCAAGAGTTGTTCAGCCTGATGAGCACTCTCCGTTGACGTATAAAAATTTAAGATCTGGAACAACTGTTGTGGAACTCCAAAAGCCCAGCTACACCATAACACATATAGGAATGACGTCTCAGCAAGAGTTGTTCAGCCTGATGAGCACTCTCTGTTGACGTATAAAAATTTAAGATCTGGAACACCTGTTGTCGAACTCCAAGAGCCCGGCTACACCATAACACATATAGGAATGACGTCTCAGCAAGAGTTGTTCAACCTGATGAGCACTCTCTGTTGACGTATAAAAATTGAAGATCTGGAACACCTGTTGTCGAACTCCAAGAGCCCGGCTACACCATAACACATATAGGAATGACGTCTTAGCAAAAGTTGGTCGGTCTGATAGGCATTCCCTGTTGACTTATAAAAATCGAAGTTTTGAAACATCTGACTTGGAAATCAAAGCTATCACTAATTTCACTGTATTATAATAAAATAACATAACCTTTAGGACTGATTTTCGATGACGATGGTATATCATTTATAATTCGACTCTACTGGCGAAAACTCAAAATTTTTTTAATTTTTTTTTATCGAATATAATAATATATGCCTTCGGGCTTATGTTATTTGAGCGTTTAATTTACTTTGCAGTCACTTAGATTTTAATTGATCAGGTATCTTCACAATAAAACTATAACCATGATGAAACTGGTCAAATATTTCCCAATGTTCCAAAGGAGCTAAAAGATTGAGGATCATAAGATCCCAAGAATCTACCGAAGAGCGTCAGGAGAGACTTGATGCTGTTCGAGAAGATCAGGCTGCAACTCGCTCCGTGGAAAACTCTTGGATCGCGAAGCACGCCTGCATTCTCATCGTATTTACGCATCTACATCCAGGTCTCTAGAGACCAGTGAAGAATATGATGCGCGACTGACCGCTGATCGTGAGCAAAAGTTCTGATGGGCATTTCCTGCTATCTTACAAAAATTAAAGATCTGGAGGGTCTCGAATCGTCTCGCGCATCACGTTGTTTTCCCGTCCCCGGGCTCTTAGAATTTGACATCAGACGTTTCAGATCTTTTATTTTGACGACCCTGTTGTCGCTGGCATAAGCAACAGGATCCGCGTACGAAGTCGCGGGCAGAAGCTAGTTAAAAAATAATTTTGTTAAAGATTCATTTCTTGGCACTAAGTATCCAATTTTTATAATAAATGCTATTTTTTTATTGCTACTCCTATATAGAATAATCTAAAAATAAAATATAATTATACTTGATTATTCTAATAAAGCTTATTTACACTATGTATTCATTCTAAATAAAACATTTATCCTTGAACGTCAACAAAACAGTTCCTGGCTTGTCAATATTAATATTATTGATTACAAATCACGGGCTATCGTGTTTCAAGACGTCTTCACCGAAGCCGTACAGCGGCTAATGCGATTTAATCAGCAAGGTATGGTATCAAAACCTTCGTGGTTTAATCTTCACATATTATGGTTAGTTTTGAACTAAACTCATCCGGATTTTTTATAATTTAATTTATTTATTTAACAATTTATTACAGAAGTAATATGTATAAAGAGACAACATTCTGATCTCTTCCAAAATACATGCCAAATGTAACTCTACATTTCTTTATAGCAGATATCTGTAAATTTTATAGTATTGGTACAATATTTAAATCCGTTGCGTGTACTACCAAGGTATTGTGATTGTACCGCTATCATATTGCATCAAATCGATAAAGACGACTTAGGAGCGTCAAGTTACCTCACACTTGACACGAGGTAAAGGAACTTATTAAGAAGTGCCGTGATTATATTAAAACTAGCTGTAGCCCTCGACTTCGCCTGCGTAGATGTCGGTTATCGCGGCAAAAGTGGCCTAATAAGTATGTTATTTCTCAGGCTCTAGAATATGACTAAAACAATTTTCATTTAAATCGGTTCAGTATTTTAGGCGTGATGGCAAAAAACGTAATAAACGTTTCGTTTTCTATCAGAAATTATTGTTTTCTTTTATTTAGCGTCTTTTTTATTATTTATTACATCCTAAGCTGCAAAATATCTACAGGCAATGGAACCTCATAATATGTCGAAAATTAAAATAACTTAAAGGAACGATTACTATTGCGAGTCGTGACCGCTTGAGCTGCGCTTGCGCATGCCGCGGTATCAATCATCCCCACCCCGCCCACCGAACTAAGAGATCGTGCATCTTCATGTAATTTACATGAAATGTTTATAAAATTGTCTAATATTCATATAGGTAGGTATATATATATATATTTTTTTTTTATAGGTAGCTATAACACTTTTTTATATTTTTTAATATTTTGTAAGTTGATCTAACAACATGGCGGAATGTCATTTTACAATTACGAAAAAAAAAATGAAATTTACCGTCATTAAAATTCATGCGTATCGCTGTGGACTGGAAGTGTGCCCGCTGTCCAAGGTAAAAACTAGCCCTTGGGTCAAGGTGGTCACCAAGATCTTAGGACAAGTCATATTTACTTCAGTTCAATAGTTTCACATTAGCTTCTTAAATCAATTTTTATCAATAATAGTTTCCCATTTGTGCGTTAACAAAGTACCTACGCTCTAAAAAGCGAATATAATACTTAGTTAAATTTTAAATTAAAGAAAGCTGGATAAATAATTAATCTCCGTCATCGTCTTCCGTAATGGTAAAAATATGTAATTTGGTTTTCTTACAACGATGAGGTCATTGTCCTGCCTTAAACCTATGCATCACACCTTTAGGGTGGTTTTATAATCACTTGTGAAAAAGTTTTTTTTTTTATAGCCTATAAACGTCCCATATAGAGAAGGAATGAGCATTGATCACCACGCTTGCTCATTGTGGGTTGGCGATTTCAGATTCAAATTTTTGGAATCCAGGTTTCCTCACGATGTTTTCCTTCACCGTTTGTCAATAGTGTCTTAGAATAATTAAGAAAGTACATATAACTTTGAAAAAGTCACATTGGTACTTGCCTGGGTTCGAACCTGCAATCATGTGCATGCGAATCCGTTCATTGAACCGCTAGGCCACCATGACACTAAATTAAACAATTTCCAATTCAATGGACGCATCAGTATTTAGCTGTAGAACTTAGTATAACACTTCCTTTTTAGCTGATATAGCTTGAAGCTAACATAGTTTGTAACATTACTCATTATAATGTTACACCGTGTGGTCTACTAAGAATAGAACATTTCCCGTGGCGTTGGACAGACAGACAGTAGGTACAACCTGTAGATATAATAAAGACGTCGCAAGTTTCTGTGCAATTAATTATTCCAATAGTAAAATTCTATTACGTTTGTAAGTTAGACACTTACGATTAATAAAAAAATACGTAAAACATTGTTTTTGTATCATAACAGTAACAAAAAACGAAGAAGATGACGTTTTAAAGTTGCAGGAGTGGGGCTTGTAACGTCACGAAGTTGGCGACAATTGTAGAACAGAGTGACGTCACGTGAATTTTCCATTCACTATGTCTTGGTAATTATTTGTTATGAAAACAAACGTGTTTAAGTGACATATTTTCAGTAATAATAACCCGGACAGTATACTTTTTTTTTAATACCCTATTAAACTATTAAACAGGTATTTGTAGAAGAAATGAATAATCAACAAAAAATCGAAAACTTGTCAGAATTGAAACAAATCCTAGAGTAGGTACTAATATTGTAAAGAGGAAAGATATGATTGTTTGCATTGAATAGGCTCCGAATCTACTGAACCGATTAGAAAATATCTCTCACTGTTGGGAAGTTCTGAAGAAATATCCCCAGGTGACATAGGCTATGCGTATTTTTTTTTAATTGCGACCCCGGACGGATATGCGGGAAACTGCTAGTAAGTAATAAATATATAAAAAACCCGACCAGTGCGAGTCGGGACACCAAGGGATCCGTAAAAATACATAGTTTTTAGACTTTTTGCTGTAACTGTAATTTAAGACGATACAACTTTCAAAGTTTTTCAGCATCTAGAAGTACCCTATCAATTTTGATTCCCTTATGAATGTCAATAAATACTTTGTTTACGGACATTCTTTTCATCATCTATCATAACGGCCCAGAAAGGTAATGTAGCGGACATTAGCACAAGAGAACTCCTTATATCCCTACCACATAATTAAAATTTATTATGATCTAGTCTAGGCTTTAGACATGCAGGCGCGACATTTTAATTAAGGACAGACGTGCACTGATTCAATATCGGAACGCGATTATAATCGTATGACTTCACGAAGACCCACAATAGCTGATATGTACCCGTCTCACCTTACATAACGCTATGTTTGTTATTGCATATCTCTGTTGATTAAAATAATATTAGCTTGTTCCAAAGAAAGGCTTTTAATAATAATTAATGTTAAGCGGTGGAATTCTTGTTGAATGTTTATCGACCTTTGTTTACTTTGTACAACGCATTAGGTCTTGTAAAATAAACAGCTTTGGATCATTTTCTTGGATTACAAATTCTGCATTATGAATCTTACTGTGGGATTCTGTGTTACGCTGTAAAACGGCTTCGGCCTCCACCAGCCACTTCAGATAGGCAGTCGGTCCATGTAAAATACGGTATTGAGCTATATCCTGTAAGACTGGAAGCCGAGCACAACATCGTTTGGGAAAAGGCAGATGATTCAAATTCTACATTAGTCTTAATTAGTGGTAGTACACATGTGAGTTCAGAATTTTCTATTACCTAGATGATTATCTGTTATGTATGACATTGTGTTTTGGGTTCCGTACCACAAATAAAATATGAAGATCGAGTTTAGTGGTCTATGTCCAGCAGTAGACGAATACAGAATACAGACAAATTATTATGATGATGATTCCATTAAAAATAAATACAAAATAGATAAATTCCACAACACATTGAAATAAATGTATCCTCGCAGGTAACAATGCGTCATATTTATTGTTTTAGGTGTCTGCGTTTAAACCTATTATAACTATACTTTTAGCACCTAAATATTTGCGATCACTCTAATAAATTCGTATGAGTAACCAGATGTGTGTATCATAGGAAATGGTATCGTCATATTCTGCGAACTATTGATGAGATGGTACAGTTTATTATATTATTAACCCAACAAATGCCACAATGCGTCGCTTGGATAAATTTTATCGCTTGCATCTACTTTACAGTTATTAGTTCTCAAAATAATGTATTGCACACTTTATATGTATAAACAGCGTATGATTAATATTAAAGTTTTGTGATGAACTAATGTCTAAGTAAACAACTGTTTATCTTATATTTATGAGGACTTTTGATTTGGCAATTAAGTTTTCAGAACAATATTTTATGAATAGGCAAAAGAATATCACACACACAAACGTGTCAAAGAAATATTTAGTTAGTTATTTTTTGTTACAAATATTTCGGTATGTGTATACATATTTATGCTCGTGACTGTACACCACAGTTTTCATAATATTTAACGTGCAATTTTTAGTATAGTTTTTAATTAATCTCTAATTTACAACAAAGAGCTCTCTTCCATTATTCTAAAGTTTACGGTCTAGTAGTGTATTTTACTAGATACTTATCCGATTATAAATTATTTATCATCAATGAATCAACATGAGACAGCCATAAGCATTTAACTCTAAGAGTTTAATGCAAAGGAAAGCTTAGTAGAAAGCTAAGTAAATGAATATTAGCAATTTCACGACGGTTAGATTTGAATAAAATGTGCCCGAACGCACCGCCCTATCATCTATCGGTTCATATATCTATGCAAATTAAAGGTTACAAACGTAATGACAGACAAACATACGATCAATGACATAGTGATTAGACGACTGAGGTGCCGACATTGAGGAAGGAGAAAATTAAATATAAGAATCCATATGATGGGTGGCTATGTTGAAAATGTAATCATAATATAATCA
This sequence comes from Plusia festucae, assembly GCA_950381575.1. NCBI lineage: Eukaryota > Metazoa > Arthropoda > Insecta > Lepidoptera > Noctuidae > Plusia > Plusia festucae. The sequence continues at coordinate 4,824,696 of OX494447.1, forward strand.
ACACAGTTCAGTTACAGCAATCGTGGAGCAAGCACCGAGTAATGACAATTTTGTTGCTCTTTGAATTGTAAGACTCATTGAATAATTCCAAGGAATTAGGAAGTTCAAATAAACATAATGCAAGCATAGATAATGTGGAGGAGACTAAAGTAGAAAACCATAGTGTGACGGGGACTATTTTTTTTTAATTTTATTAACTAGTATAAACATATAATAATAATACTAATAATACCGGCCTATAAACGTCCCACTGCTGGGCACAGGCCTCTTCTCATATCTATAGAGAATGAATGAGAATTAATAAACTACATATTCGTAGAAAAAAAAACACGATCTGATGGCCAACAGCTTAGATAAACACAAAATAAAATGATGCGAATTTAATCAACTTTATGATAAGAACAATGATCCCACACTGGCCAATAGATTCTATTAATAAATTCGTTATAAAACACAAAACCGTTAACCAACATAAGTCTGTAATAATCAACGATATTAATAGGAATGCGATATTAACCAATAGGGAAGGTATTATGGAATAAATTGTTTCTGTTATTGCGACTATGCGGGCGCCCGCGCACACCGACCTCAAACAACAAAACGTCGAAATGACACAACTACTGCAATCCAAAATAGATTCTAAACTGAGTACAATAAATGCTAATTTAAAATACCAATATTTAATAATGTTATAAATAAAAATGAATTCTAATAACACCTATAATTTAATACACTCGAGAGCAATGAATCCGGGTCACTTAAAGAATGTTAAAAATCTCGGAAACTAAAAATGATAGGTTAATGCAATAAATTGTATTTAATAGACAATGTAATACTCCATAAATGAAAGTAAAAAAAATATGAGTCACCATACATTTTATTAACACAAAATTACATAAAGAAAAAAACTGCTGATCTCTCCTTTAAACAAAAATAGGAAACATGAAATTTATGAACTTTATTACGATTTTCTTGAATTTTAATACTTCGTATTGCCTCCTCGTGCTTCCATTACTGCGTTTACGCGGTTTGGCATGCTGTACACCAAGTTCCTTATACGATTTTGGGGAATATTCTCCCATTCCTCTGTGAGAGCAATTTTGAGCTCACGAAGCGTGATTGGGGGAGGATTTCGTTGTTTTACGCATCTGCCTAGCTCGTCCCAAGCATGCTCGATCGGGTTGATATCCGGGCTGCGCGCTGGCCACTCCATACGAGTAATGTTCATCTCTTGAAGGTAGTCATTCACAATCCTACCTGTATGAGGTCGGGCATTGTCATGCATAAATATAGCATCCTCACCTAAATTGACCATAAATGGACCAACGTGATCATTGAGGATTTCTTCCACATATCTTTCGCTAGTTAAAGAGCCGTTTTCTATGATCACCAGCTCTGTGCGACTTTCAGAAGAAATTCCGGCCCACACAAGTACAGACCCACCACCGTAGGCTACTTTTTCTTCGATGCATGCTTGCTTGAATCTTTCCCCTGGTCTTCGATACACTCTGTGTCTTCCATCGTGCTTGTAGAGCATAAATTTTGATTCGTCGGAGAACATAACTTTTGACCAATCTTCAATACTCCAATTTACGTGGCTCTGGGCATATCTTAGTCTTGAAATACGATGCCCAGGCTCCAGTTTAGGGCCGTTTGCAGGTCTAAGGGGTTTAAAGTTAGATTCAGCAAGCCGACGTCTTACTGTCCATGCACTTGGGTTACTTCCTCCGAGGAGTCGAAACTGATTTGTGAGTTCAGTTCCTGTGAGAAAGCGATTTCGAAGCATGGTGTTCACCAAGTATCGGTCTTCTCGTGCTGTGGTACACCTGGTTCTGCCCGTTCCTGGTCTGCGTAGGTTACAACCAGTTACTTCGTAACGTCGGAGAACTCTTTGTACTGTTGACAGCGACACACCGACAGTCCTGGCTGTATCGCGCTGACTCCGGCCGGTTTCCAGCATTGTAAGTATTCTGGTGCATTCTTCAGGCGTAAGCGACATAATTTCAGCTTGAATAATGAATATAGAGCACTATCAACATGGTTTATGTACCCATATAAATGACAGATTACAAACAAAAGCAAAACCAAATGCTGTAATTTCGTAGTTCCATCTTCGAAAGTGGCTCTTTTTCAAATTTGATTTTTTTATGATATAACTTTACAATAACTAAGAAGTTTTAATACCTTCATTTAAGGAGTATTACATTGTCTATTAAATACAATTTATTGCATTAACCTAGCATTTTTAGTTTCCGAGATTTTTAGGACTCTTTAAGTGACCCGGATTCATTGCTCTCGAGTGTAGTTAATAGAAAAATACTGAGCGATAACGATTGCTTAGAATTGCTATGGGTTTTATACAACGCATGTTGTGAATTACTTACATAGCGAATTATATTAAACATGACAAATTAACGTAATTCTTTCCATAAAACTTGCACTTTTAGATAAAACATTAATTTGACATGTTACTCACTACCAACGTTATATAAAAACAGTACATACATTGAGTGTGATTCCAATTCTTTCCTTTAGAGCCAGACCAGCAATCTGGAGAAAAAAGGAAAACAAAATGTATCAACTCCTTATTTATTTATGCTAAATTATTATTATTTATTTTTTTGACTAAGTACAGAAACTATTTGATTCCAAACACTACATAATAATAAAATAATAAAATCTTCTTCAAGACTATTTTAGTCTAAGAGCAGTGAGTCGCAAAGAACAAGAGATTTAGTTGGGTTTTTTTTTATTACAAACAAGTGATAACCATAATACATAGAAGATAACAGTATCTACAGAAAAAGAAACACAAAGAAATTATCAAATAAGAAAGTGGAAACAAAACAAATTTTTGTTATAATAATACTTAATGTACAGCCTTACTGTAAAAGAAATCAAGTTCGCGTCAGAACTGTGTGGCGTGGAAGTGATTCAAAAGTACATAGGTGATTGTAAATGATACCAAACATTAACTACTAGTACAGTGGCCATGTGTTTTGACTCCAAAAGTTATAAACTCAATTCATCATCTACTTTTGCTGTTGACTGTTGTAATACTGATGTAAAACTGGGTGTATAATAGTGGGTTTATATCTATCCTGAACATAATAACTTAATAATAAGATCCGAATAAAGCTCATTATTTTAATTAAAAAAAAATGAAATGAAACAGAGGATATTAAGACAAGCAATCGCAAATGACATAAATATATCTTTACCGAGAAGGAAATCCATCGTGTTAATAAGATGTGAATTGATGCTGTAGTCTCAGAGATGCTAAGATATTATTATTACAGTAATAGACGTGTATTGAGCGTACTTACAAGAAAGGTCAACACCTCACACTATGTAGCGACTCGTGGGGAAAGCTTCGATTTCTTCAGTAAGAAATTGTTATATATCATTGTACACATTGGTGCCTAGGTTCCTACCTACTCACATGGTTGTTTTTGTATAAAAGGTAGAAGATGTGTGTTGACATTATGTAGTAATGAGCAATCCTTACTTCCTTACTAATATTATAAATGCGAAAATAACTCTGTTTTACGCAATAAAGCCTAAACTGCTGAACCGAATAAAATGAAATTTATTACAGGGATAGTCTAGAGACATCGCAGGCGGAGTCGCGGGCTACAGCTACTTTACATCATATACATACCACCATAATCTTGCAATGACGGCAACACCAGTTGACGCTACGTATACCTACTCGGTGATTTGCAATTTTCCCGTGAACCAACGAATATATACGGTTGGTAGGTATTGTGAAGTGAGTGTTCAAATTACGATTAATAAAGATTTTATGATAAGAATTAAAGACTAGTTAAGAGTCTAATTAACAATAGACTAAACCTTCAAATGACTACATCATGTTTATTATACCTACGATTGTATCTTCAAAATTGATAATCACTTCAGACTCAACAACGATAAGAGAACACGCCTTAAGATTCATAATGACATACAAAATTTCACAACAATTAAGAATTATGCAATCGTCATCGGGCAAGTCTGTGTCTATACACAGACTATCGCACAAGCCCACACACGGATATAAGTAACACTCGTTTTAGCTCTAAGGCGCAAAACAACTCAAATCTTTCCGATCATAGATTATTATCGATCGCAATACGTAATTGAATCGCTGCCAGGCGTTACATAGCGGTGTGACAGGCAGCCCGCGATCCCACGCAACCTTTCCTTTATAAATATTGAATGTCAATACGATTATTTACGACAGATATGTTGAATATAAATGAGAGATAAAGGATCAAGTTCGATTTCTGTGTAAAGAACTGTGACAATGGTCCTTTTGTCGAGTCAGCCATTTTATTTGTATGCAAATTAAAATCTCAACAAAAGGCCGTTCGTGTCGAATAATCAAAATATCTGAACATAAGAGTATCAATTTGATGCGCGGGTTCGCATAAAAAATGTAGAGGTTGTGGTATGTAGGTAAATGACTAAATACATACCTATATGAACAGTTAAGTGAAAGCTTTTGCCGACGCACTAAGACATTAATAAAGGTGTTTTAAACAATAGAATAATAAACAGTTCCTAGACGAACTCCTTGTAACATCAATTCTGAAAGTTGTCTAAGATAGCCTTTAACACACAGCTAATTTTTAATAGCAAGTGTATATAATGAAATGTTTGTATTATAATGAAATTAGAAATATGTTTAAAATATCAACTTTCATGTTTATCGGTATTTATTAAATGTGGATATGACTAATTGCTAAATGACGGCTGCGGTAATAGCTTGCACAAGTAAACGGGTATAACATAAGGCTATTTAAAATCAAATCAAAATGAAGGAGACAAATTCGATAAGGTACGATTCGATATCTTCGTAAATTACACTTCATTTAGAAGCTTGGTTTTTAAAGCAAACCTGTAACAAAAGCATTATAATTATATCGCTGTACTTCCTAAAATTGAATTTTTTATTTTGTAATTAAACTCGATTTTAAATTTATGTGCAATCAATTATAACTAGTAAACGCTGGCGTAAGGTATTTACCACTCCAATGACACATTACGATCCTATCAAATTCTAATTAGCTAAACCAAATAAAGAAATAAAACATCCTTATAACACTAAAGTCGTTTGTAAAAACGTGTGAATATTTTTTCTAGCGCTGCCTACCGTAGCGTAGGTGAGATAGGGTAGATCCTACTATTGTGGCCAGCACGTGACCAGGTAACATTCACCTGCCGACATCGACAGTGTGCTACACCTTATTGTGACAAGTGGGTCACGATGGCAAAAAACGTTGCGTCAAAAATCCAGTTAAAAAAAAGATTAGGCATAAAGATTATGGTTATCGATATTATTTTACTATTGCGCATCGTTTGATTTAAGCTCTATGTAGCAACTAGAAAGTGTGTTTTTTAATTGATATTCTTTCGGTTTTTTTTTATCTAAGGATGGAGCATATGACGTCATTTTCTGTTTAAGAGGATATCTCTTTAAATAATGGAGGGACAAGTAGAAGAAATAAACAAAAAGCGAAACCCCGACGAAAAATAACAATTTTATACATATTCTGAAAATCTTAAACATATTATGAGACATTTTATTCTGCCCCTTATCCTATATCTACATCTGTATCTTTTTTTTTAATAAAAAAAAGCGGCATCTTATTTTCCACATCTGCTTTGAAATGACGCCAAATAAATACAAGTCAAACAAGCAATCGTTATGCAATGGACTGATTCATGCTTTTAAATGTTACGTTGCAGGTACATATAACTATGTTTTAAATTTTCTGATAACACATGCAGGAAAAAAATATTGACAGAAATATGGTATTTTCCTCGTATAAATATTAAACTACACATTTTTACACGCAACCTGTTTTTGCGTATCAAGTTTGACGATGATAAATACTTTTTTCTTAAACGTCTTAAAATTAAAATCAACTGTCGTCACTGAATTCGTTTTTTCATGGAAATACCAGGAATACGCAAAAATAAGCGAGCACGCAACCATAGTTAATTAAAATAATGCAAACCGCCAAACAGTGTTGTCAACGCGAAAAAATAAAATCTCGAGGCCCGCCAATTATTTCAATTAATGGTACGTCGCGGTGTCGACAGGAAAAGGAAGCGAGCGTTCGGGATATGAGCTAACTATAGCCCGCGATTGTGCACTGACTGACAGCTAGGCTTGATTAATTAATTTGTGGCCCTCTATTCGCCGAGTGGGGATAATAAATCGTGCGTTCTGGCCTCCCGTGAGATGTCGCCAAAGCCAGACGCACCGCTGAATAAATGATTGAGTCGAACGCAAACATTATATGTGTCGGGACAGAAATAAACGGCTAATGATGTGTTATACAGGTAAGCGATAATAAAGTCTTCAGATCTCGTTACTTTAGATCGTTAGAATTCCCGGATTGTTCATTAATTCTGTTGCTGAAAATGATTTACATTATATTTCTGTTTATAATGATGCAATTTTAGTTATTTCAGTTTCAAATCTAGATTATTCTATATCCGTTCTGTTAGAAATCAAGGATCCGTACTCATAAATCACATTTATTGCTTGTTATATTCCTATTTTCAATAACATTTAATGTTTAGGAGAGTTATTGAGTCTTGATCAAGAAGTGACTTTGTTGTCGATTACAACATCTTTATAGCTATAGGAACCATAAACCGATGGGTTTGCGGGGACCACAAAAAACGGTCGCCCAAATACCAATGCCGTTTCTTTTGACGAATTATGAACATCGACAAAAACAGTTCCGCTAAATAAACAATGTGCAGTCAAATTTTGTAAAGCCGCCGCAGATGGCAATCCTTCGTCCTGCAATAAAACAAGCTTGAAACCGAATCGCAGCCGAATTCGTTATAATCATAACGGCGCCATTTTGTAAAAGCCACCATTGACGGCGTCACACGTGTTGCATAGATGTTGCCAAACACGGCTCTCGGGCGAGAGGTAGCGACTATTGACAGTTATTGGCTTCTATTAACATTTTATTAAACTCATCCGTATTAAATAAGTTAGTAATATGGAAGCAGCTTGAAACTTGTTTTGATTAAGCTTTGAGATTAAAGACTGCTTTAGTAACTTCGAATTTTGATTTAATGACGGCAGCAATAGGAACCTTAGTGAAAGCCATCTTAAATCTAAATAACAAAATTGTCGCGAAGTTAATTTCTTCCCTTTCGTTTTTTTAAGCTACTAAGTATAATGTGCCTAAATACAAATTAAGTAGGTACCTACATGACAGACAAATACTAATCTTCCTATCAAGACAATCATTGATCCTACACGTACCTAACGGTATTTCGTCTCAAAGAAATAACTTCTTTGTTCTCAGTAAAAGTTGTATTAGGATACTTATGGGAACAATAAAATATGTAATAAACACTATTTGCCTTAGTACCTGCGAAAGACAATAGGACTGGCCCCCAGATGTGGGACAGACGAAATTTCATACAAATTGTCTATGATAAGAATGTTGTTAAAACGAAAATCACCACGAGGAATGGCTAGCGAAATATTTTAATTACTATTGTAATTTTTTGAGAAAATACTGTTTATTATATTTTATAATTTATTATGATGGTTCAATACCTATGGCTCTTCTTATTGGATGCCTCAAAATATTATCATAATATAGGTATGTTAAGTACCTAATAAAGTGAGTATCCACTGGTGTTAAAACATGCCAATTAATCTACATATAAGTAATAGGTATAAAACGTCGCTCCCGCTCTTTGTACAAACACTTAGAACTTTTAAACTATACGCAACGGATTTTGATGCAGGTTTCAGCAACAGATAATGATTCTAAAATGAACTATAAGCATCGCTGTGGTGTTTCGGCATAGAATAAATACTCCCTTCTCTCTTCGTGAGTGTGAGAGCCGACTAAGAACAAATAAAGAAACAAGGAGAATGGGCAGCAGCAGTTTCCTAAAGAACTGAAATCTGCGATCACCAACCTCCTTGCCCAGCGTAGTGACTACAAACACCTTAATGATGCGCGACACAACACAGCCCCTGAATGGAAGACCAGGTGTTGTGGCGCAACATGGGAGAGGCTTCCGTCCAGCAGTGCACCGATATAGGCTGAGTTGATAGGAAATTATTAGGTATGTACCTATAGTGCTAACTGAACGAAGCCAGGACGGGTCCGCACGTTTATATTATTAAAAAAAATATCTACGTAATCAATTATTTTCTACAAAAAAATCTTCATTTTATAAACTTTCTAATGACGCATTTGTTTACATAGATAGTTATTTAAAGTTCATTTTTTAACATATACATGCTTCCGTAAGTTAATCTTAATTATTTTTTAATTAGTTAACGTTCGGTTTATTCCTATGACAAACTGATAACCGATAGGACACTAATTGAATAATGCAGGTGCACAAAAGCTTAATTTATTTTGTAATTGTGTGTTAAGTAAATATCGATGTAAGTATTTAGAGAAATTGAACCACGATACATTTATAAGACCCAATCAGATTTATGGCAATACTAGCAAGTTAACCAGACTAAAATAAAAAATAAATTTACCAAATAAAAAATGTAGGCTGGAGAGTAAATTTATTTTTCATGAAAAATTTCTTGATTAGTGAAGTAGGACCTAGGTATCTATCGAGATAATTAATTTTAATTCTATTAGGTATTATCTGCCACCTATGGCTTTGTTTATAAGATTAGGCAGATTGTACCTATTAGGTATTTTAGTATCCATTAATTATTATTTATTTTAGTATAGAAAGTTTATTTTTAAGTAGATTAAGTTTTGGATTGTTGCCCTTTTGCGCCAAATAAATATTTTTCTTTCTTTCTTTCTTTCTTTCTTTCCATTACAATAAAATAATTAGCATTAGCTTTTCAAAGTTAGATAAATAAATAATTTGGATCAAGTTAATTCCTAACTTTTTTTTAATTGCTCAACAAATGTTGTGATATTTAATTCAAGTTGACTGTTTACGTGAGATTTACATAATCATGCTTATTTTGGACATACTAGGTATACTTAGAAATGTAAATAAACGAACGACTATGTAGGTATGTATATGAGTATATGACAATGTGGTGCTTGTTGTGGTACGGATACGTTTTGTATGACGGTCATTGAACCAAAGAAATAAGCAAAACAAACGAAAATTGTTATGATAAGTTTGTGATATAATCTGTTCCCTAAAATTTAGCCTGTAATAAACATGTTTTATTTAATTGCCAACAACTAAATAGGTAATTAAGTAAACCTAGTCTTTAGGCACAACTTAATTTTTAAATACCTCCTCCAACTTCAAAATTAGTTACAAAACATCTTAATCAAGTCAAACCTACCCACATACACATCGCCTATAAACTTATCATAAATTAATTAACTTGAAAGACAATTAACTTATAATTGTGTTGTCATAACAACCAATAACAGACAGAAACAACAACAGCGGCAAGCACTAACACTGCAAACATTACGAGCTAAAGTCGACAGAAAGACGCATGGGAATGGTAACAACACTAATAAGAAAGTTTGGAGACTGATTGATACTTCGACTTTAGGATATGTTAGTGAGGAACTTAGTCTTAAAGCGTCCTGTAAACGATCAAACTTCTTTTCAAACACGCAACACATTGTTTATGAGACAAGTCAAGCAAAGCCGCATATTATGTACTAGGTATATAATGTTTGACAAACACGTAAAGCAGGTTGGTCGCTCACGGGGTGCTACTTTTAATTGATGGACACATGGGAACAGAAGACTTACCACGGGACTATCGTCGCCAAGGTCCGAATCGCGGTCGGCGTCGGCCATGGCGTACGCCGGCACCGGCTCTCGGTTCTTCACCCGAATCTTGGCGGCTTTTACGCACGGTGCAGGGAATAAGCCACGACAGGGCAGTTAGCACGTGCTTAGCTCACTCACTCGCGGACGGCGGACGTCGGACGGACGGGACACGGGCACGGTACGCGGGAAGCGAGCGACGCGTGTGCTCGCACGGAATGGTATGACGCGGTCCGGTCCCGGCGCCCCTCTCTACGAAGCTCCGCCTTAAGGCGTCCGCGTCACGGCGAATCATACAACGCGATATCAAACTGATATTTCAGGCCCGCCCGCCACACTTTATTGTTTTTATTCAAGCTATAAAATAATCGCGTGGCATTGATTGCTCTCTGTGATTAATAGGAATAGTGAAACGCGATATTAATGCGCCTTAATCGGAGTTTCGTTTGTGCGTTTAATGAGTAGTTAGTGTTCGTTTTGTTGCTGCTTATACTTATTTTGATTAATGGTTTGGATGTATGAGGTCGCCTGTTAATGAAGATCCCTTCATTCAGTAATCCTCGTTTTAATTGATTCTTAGAATGTACAGTAAGGTTTAAGGGGGTTTAGGTATTAATATTATGAAAAAAATAACTTGAGAAAAATAATAATTAATTGGAACTGATCTTGTTAACCTACTGAATTAATCTCCAACGCGTTGAAGTCTTTACGTGGTACGTATTTATGTAGGTACCAATAAGTGTTCCTATTTACTTATGTTTAGTATTGCTTAAGAGATAAATAATTAATTATAATAAACTGCCGTATAAGTAAGTACATAAATAGATACGATAAACACATGTGGGTATACAACGTGTTACAGAGTACCCCATAAAAATATAATTAACTAGCTGTGACCCGCGCACTCACGCAATTTACAAACTAAAAATTTAAAAAATATATATATTATTATTTGCTTTTAAAAAACCTTGTCCTGACATTATAATGAACACAATAAAAAAAGAAACATCCAATTTGGTGCAGTCGTTCATAAGTTATGCGCTTAGCAACACATTTGGCGAGTCATTTTTATATAGGTACCTATATAGGTAGTACCTAGATTATCAAAGCCAAACATTTTTTCAACCCTCGTAAGCTGTCATGTCAGGGAACTAGATTATTTAACAGAAAGGCCTACGTACCTATTTTACCTAATAATTGTCAATAGTTTTTCTATTTTTCATTCATAAATTTGTGGCTTTACGGGCAGTTTTGTAACACTCTGTATAATCTAAGGAACACACCTAGTTACGAACACACCGTTTAGGTACGTACCTACTAGTAATCTTACACTTACCTAAACAATATGGAAGTAGACTTAGGTACCTACCTTACTAAAATTATAAAGTCGTACCTATAAGTATTGAAAGTGTACATCAAAGAGTACAGCAAAAAATTAATGTTTAGAAAGTCAGTAAAGTGACTCAATTTCATAAAATCTATGCCTCTCTTGTTCGTAACTCATCAGTAACTCTCTTGTTCGTAACTCATCAGCGTAGCCTTCTTCCAAGCGTCTTTTCAGCAAACTATAAATTTATCGCTGTTAAGGGATAGCTAGAAATTTCCTTTTATTATTTGGCAAATTTTAGAGATTTTTCAATTTGACCTTAGATTTTGGTCATGTCCTCTGTGACCCCCCCCCCCCCCCCCCCCTTCGGAACGTGCCTGCCTGTCTTGTTGTGTACCTATGTAAAAACATGCATCTGCGTGCTTGGCTTCGTCCACCACCCCGCGTCATAAACAACGAATGAACAGTGTACTAATGGTCGCCAATTGCATCACTTGTCTCCCGCTTAAATACCTAACATGTCTTTTAAGTTTTACCTCAAATTCAGGAACGCCACTCAATGAAGGCGTTCTTATCTGTTGCTACTTTTCACCTTAAAGAGACGAAGACAGCATGAGATTAAACGGTGACTTAAAAGTGATTGACGTTTAGTATTCGGCCATTTACCTCTTGCTTATCACATTCGCTGAATGTTAAGCAATTTGATACGATTGAGATTGAAGTACCAACAGACTTGCTTGATGATTTAATTAATTTCCTAAGCTAAAAATTATATTATATATATTTCTATTAACAACACGTTTGTTTTACTTTAAATCTTGAATGGCTCTACATTTATAAGTGTTGTCAATAGGTTTTCATATTATACCACATATTGTAGTACCTACTTAATTAATCAATCAAGTCAGCCTATCACAGACCATTGGACTTAGGCCTCTCCCAAGATGCGCCACAACACCCGGTCCTCTGCCTTCCGCAGTGGGACTACCGAGAACTGGGGTCATGTGATATGATCCGCCATAATGGGTGCTTATTGCCCCAGTCATCACGCTGGGCAAGTGGGTTGATGACCGCAGTATCCCATTCTCCTTTTTTCTTAAATCCCTTAGTCGCCTTTTACAACACTCACGGGTAGATAAGAAGTGATTTCCTTCCAAGCCATGGGGTTACCCACGGCAACTATAGGTACTTAATGTTAATACTAAAATATCTTTGATAATATTGATGTAAAGCCATATTCGAACTACACTAAAATGAATAGGGATAAAAGACACCCTGTAGATTATTACGGCGAAAATGTGTGATGAGTATTGTGAATTATGTGGTAAGGAAAAGTAGTCAGCCAAAAACTTTAAACTTTTATGAATCTACTAGCCGTCCCCCACGTTCTTCTTGAATCGATCCATCTCTTGGTGAAAACTATAAGAAAATCCATTCAATGTTAACTCAACTAGAATAATTAATTTAGAAGTATATCACGTTCAAACATACAGACAGACGCGGCGGGGGCTTTGTATTATAAGAATTATGTATACCTTGATGTAACCATTAATACACTTAGACAAAAATAAATACATAACAATTTCAGGAATTAAAAAAAGTGGAAAATAATTTATAGAATTTCCAAACACGATTTGTGTGAATTAACAATTATTTGAGTCGGGAGCAGACAACACAAATAAGAGATTGTTCTGCTGCAAACTGTACCTAAGTATAACTACAGGCTACAGAGTACGTAGTACATAGTACAGACAGCAACAATTAATACGGCCGGCAGATCAATCGTTTGTCGAACACTGCAAGCGGTTTTGTGTGGTCCAAGTTACGAGATATTAACTTTAAAACATAAGTCTGCTTGTGACCACGGCCAGTGTAACCCGGCCGAAACGTCAAGCCTTAAAACGTAAATGCATGAGTTCGCGTTAATTCCCATGACGTATTTTTTTTTAAATCAAGTTACGAGAATTTTGAATCTGATCACTCAGCGTTTAATTGACCTTCATCAGTGCTGATATGTGTTGTATAATCAGATACAAATAACCGACGCAAAAAACTATGTAAGTAGGTACTTACCTATGTTAAATCCATCTTATCAGATTCAACAGATTACTTCCTTAATCTATATATCTTGGGACAGCTCACACACGGCCATCGGATCCCAAACTAGGCAGAGCCTGTACTATGGCAACCAGACAGCTGATAAACATACTTATATACTTATTTCTAAAGACCCACCCACTCACAGAACAAATGATCGTGCTCATCACACAAAGTATTGCCCTGTATGGGAATCGAACCCACGGCTTAGCAGTCAGGGTCACTAATCACTAGACCAACAGCCCCAACAGGCCAGTCAAGATAGCTCATTACCATAGATAAAAGAAATTTCTGTGGTCATTTATCTTATATCCGAATACTAAAACGTCAATCAGTTTAAAGTCGCCGTTAAGTCTCATGCTGTCTCTGTCACATTAACATATCAAGTAGCGACAGATAAACATTTAAGAACGTGTTCAAGTTAATTTGCGGTTCAGTATTCGGATTTTAGAGTGATTTTTTTTCTCTTCTCGAAGGCATGCTCTGAGTTGTAAGGCAAGTGTGGTTTGATGTATTATTGATAATTCCCTTCTTCTGAGAAGTAGCCTCTCTTGGAAATTACCAACATTGCAATTTCCTCGGAGTCAACAAGCTATATGGCTACCAGGACTTCGAATGCAGGTGCAGCATTTACCTAATTAGCCGTAATTAGCGCCATCGGCCTCTTTTCCATGCGAAATACTGAACACATATTGTAGGTAAGTACACCTTCCATAGATAAAATATATTGCTGTGGTTGGTACCTACTACCTACCCGTATCCGAATTCGTAGAGTATCCTTTTAAGACTGTTAAATGAGTGTTCGCCTAGGTACTTACCTGATAACATTTTTCATCTTTCACCCGTTGATATGTAGGTTTAGGATCACGATTTCTCCTGTCACGGTTGTCTGTCGCACGACATCCAGCTTTTCTTTATTACAGTCAACTGTCAAACTAGAAATTCAATTAATTTTCGGAATCAATTTCAGTGCATCTACCACACCTTTCTGCATCACCCTAAGGTCGACTGGCAGAGAATGCCTTCTGGCATTAAGTCCACCTATGTACACTGTGCATAAAGTATTAAATAAATAAATAAAATAAATTTGGCACTTAGAACGTCTCTTGTTTTTTTTTTTTGTATATATAATTAATTATTAAATTGATCAAGCCCGCTTATAACTTGCGCCACCGCCACTGTAATCGCTCGCGGCTGATTGATGAACTCCCCTTCCCGCCTGTAGTGGACTACCCCCCCGTTTAGCCCGGGTGATCCATAGCTACGAGATCTATTACCCTGGCTACATTACCACAATGCCCCGCTAAACCTTGTTTTATTTTACAACACTGTTTTATTAAAAGCAAATCGTGCGTCCAATTTTATTATATAATTGTTTAAGTAATTATGTCAATCTATGCTACTGTCATAAAGTGGTTACATAGTTTGATTAACCAACTTCCAAGGAAGTAGGTTCTCTATTAGATTCAAAAGCATATTTTTTTCGTATGTTTGTTATTGTTACGCGATATCTCCGGCAATTGTTGATCGATTGAAGATTTGTTCTGTTTCGTTTTAATCAATTCGTTGCTTTGGTTTTTAAATTAAAACAAAAAGAAAATTTTACCAAGGATATCTAAGCAAAATAGCGTCTTTTGTTCTTTCGTGAAATTCAGGACGAATTTGCGCCATGCGCCATGCGCCAAACATGAAACAAAAACAAGGCAGTCACTCCATGTAAAATACAGTATTCAGCTAAATCCGGTAAGACTGGAAGCCGACCCCAACATAGCTTGGGAACAGGCTAGGCAGAAGAAGTAACAACTATTGAATTTTCTTCATAAAGTGCCTAATCTAATATTCTGATCCTAGGCTGTCCAAAGTTCTACTTTAGTTTGCTTTAGCTTCACCGGTGGGTGGTGCGCTGGTGCGGTGGGCGTCGGTTATCACGGGAAAGTAGCCTATAATAATATAAGTATAACCTTCCTCTATTTAAGGTCTGTCTATTTATTTTAATCCGACCAGTAGTTCTTGAGCTTAACTCGTTTTAAACAACCAAACAAACACTTCATTATTAAAATATTAGTATGTATAAATAAATACAGCTATGTTTTTCTTTTAATAGGCACCGACTATATAAATTATTATTGTAAACAAAACTCACAATGATCGATAGAATTTTGGACCACGAATGAAACCCTATTGAGACAATGTTGTTGACTCTACCTTACGAAGTTATACTTACTTAGATACTCTCACGCTCATGCTAGCCTCACTGTCACTGGTACATCAAACTCATTGTTTTGTTTTCTGTAAAATAGCGACCGTTTATTTTGCGGTTACAAACGTAGTAATGACTAAAGTTTTATGCCTTCAAAAGGACTTATTGGTTCAATTTTGATCTGGTTTTACTGACGGATGTAAATCGATGTTTAGAGATAAACCATCGTTATGGATTGGCAATCAGTTTGTTAGTTGAAGGTATTATTATTATTCGGAAAACCGATAAAAGCACATTTTTGACATCATCTATATTTCTTAACTTTATTTTCAATGCATTCAACGCTTTTTTCTTACATTCTTACATTTTTCCGCATTCATACGTTAGATTCGGAACAGAAAGTTCTACTGGTTATGAATAGATGGCGTTAATTAATGTCTTTATTCCAACATAGATGGCGCTAACATGAGGTTTTTCAAGCTTAAAAATTGCCTCTTGGGTTTTGAGCTTTTAGGTGACGGTAAGGTTACGACTGAAATAGAAAAATTAAAAAAAAATGTTAATAACAGAGGAAATACTATTACTAAATATAATTATAATGTATTATAAATACTGTTACAGCACTTAATGTACGTATACTTGTAATGTATGTATACCTACGTATTAATGATTCTCATTAAAACTTTTACATAGTACGTAAACCAATACCGAGTGCAAAATAATTAACTCAAAGTTCGTTAATCATGAATAAACATTGAAACGCGTAAAATATTGACATTCTTTTGCCAGCCCCAACCCTCGCGAGCAATGATAAATTAACGATATTATTGAACTGCAACGCAACGAGAAAATCAAATTAGTCAGAGTCAGGCGTTATTGCCTCGCGACTATTTGCCACGTTGTTATAAAGAAAGTTTATCATTACACTGTGACATTTTCACACTTGAGGCACCGCAGTCTGTGTTTTACATTAACTAGTGAAGGAATTATTGTTCATTATTTGTAGTTCAGTGTGGTTGTGCGTTTGCTAAGCATTAATGTGCTCTCGCGGTTTGCACAGCTAAGCCGCGCTTAAGTGTTTCTTAGTAATGCGTTTTGTCACTTACGAACGTGAGAGCGAATAGGCCCTGCATGGCTGGGAAGATTATTTTGCATGTGATTCAGTTGCAAAACACTTATAAATCATAATCATTAAAATTTTCAAACAACGAATTTGAATTCACATGGTTATTTACACGAAATATCAGTCATCCCGTGATATCAGTGATAAGAGAACTTTTTTCGAATCATCCTACCCACTGCCCAGTTCCTTATGGTAGGTGGGATGGAGTAGGTATTAATATTCTGTGAATATTCTACTTAATTTATCTCCGAGCTACCTACTTTTGTCATCTCAGTGTTTACCTATTCCTTTCATTTTCATATCAAGTGACATTCAAATTTTAATATAGCTTCAAACGGTTTAGTACCCCTTATCATCACGGGCGTTTTTGCCTTGGATACCAAAAATTGTAATCTGAAATCGCCAACCCGCAATTAACAAGTGTGGTGGAAATGATCAATGAAGAAGAGGCATGTGCCCAGTTGCGCATTTATTGGTGGTATCGATAAAGTTGCTTCGATAAGGATCCTGTCTTAAATAAGCCATCCTCAACTGTTATCTGGGTATTTTAGGTCCCTCATTAAACAAAAACTTAATGATTTATCATTTTATTCCAATTAATCTTAAAACAATGATATTTTGCATTTCTTATTTATACAAATAAAATAAAAAAACCTAATTCGTTCTCTTCGAATCGTTACTCGTTATTGGCCAACAACGGCGAATAAAAATAAATGCTATTCATGATTCGATCGTTGAACATCGATTATTATAGTAACATCGATGTCTCGTTCAATGAGGGGTAGGGAGGCGGAGTTTAGGGAGAGGTGACGATTGGTACAGTTTGTTCTCTTGGCTGTTCAGGGATGGATGAAGTGGACGGTTCATGTTGTTTAGCGGGGCCTGTTTTAGTGATGGGAACGATTCTTTCGCCGGCGTTTGGTGGAGGTCTCTTGGGTGCTGTGATGGTTAAGACTCCGTCTGAGGACAGTGTGCTGACGAGGTCTTGGACGTCGTAGCCTCCGGGCAGGATGTAGCGGCGCGTGAACTGGCGCGAGATGAACCCGTGCTCGTCCTGCTTCTCCTCGTGCTTACCCTCGACCAACACGCTGTTGTTCGATGCTTTTACTGTGATCTCCTCGGGCGTGAATTGCTGAACGTCAAGGATGACCTGGAATACGAATAAACCTGAATAAGAAAACTGTCTTCGCTAACTTGATAACTCAAGTATTAAGACAGTAGAAGATGGATAATCAGACAGCGAGTAGTCGCCCTGATATGAGGGTATAATTTTTGACAAGGTTGAGCTATTATGTCATTTTCACTTTTAAATGAAACTAAATAGAAAATAAACATTCATTATATCATGTAGATAACATAGGTGGGTACAACTACTTATATATCTACTAATATTATTGGCGTTGCCTAACGTTTTAATTAATTATTTCCAGTGGTTTGGATTTGGCACCAACCGTAACGGAAGCAAGCTGACAGTGAATGGCATACGGTATTACCTACAGTATCTAACATGTTATATCGCATCTAATGCAGATATTTTTCTTTTCGGGGTTTCTTCAGGGTTTTGAACCATAACCTCGCTTTCGCTGTGCTGTAGACTTAAGATAAGGATGGGATACTTAACCGATGGAATGTTAATACTGATGACGTAGATTGCTTTTTAGAAACAAATGCTCACCTCAAACTTCTCCTTCGTAAGATTAATAGTGGAAGCTGACTCCTGTCGTGTAAGGCTCGTCCTCCAGGGCCTGAAGTAGGAGTTCCTGAAGAGGGAGGTGGAAGGCAGCGTGGAGAGGGAAGAGAGAAGCTCGTCCCTCTTGAGGCCCATGCCGAAGTGCTGGTCCAGCAGCCGGGAGGGCCTGTCCCACTCGTCCCACCAGTCACGGAACATCAGAGGTACAATCGACATCTGGAAATAAAATTTAATGTGGGTAAGTAAAATAATTATTAAAATGTCTGTTATATTTCGACGATAATTAAAAGAACCATTTTTATTTCAGTATGATTCATACTTCAGCTTTCCTCAGTACCTTTATGTAGCTGTTCCATCAAATTGAACTAAGACATTTTAGATAATATAAATGTAGTACCCTAACGGCCCGTTCACGACCTTGCCGCTGTGAGCGGCAGCTAAGCGCGGGGCGGCGAGCGGTAAGATCAAAAGTATGAAAATGTTTGAAGCACGCCACGAGACGCCGCTCATAGCGAAAACGCGCGCGGTTTTATCCGAGCGAATCGCTACGGCGGCGCGCGGTGCGGTGAGCGGCAGGAACAAAAGTACAAGCGAATGAGTGCGACGCCACGAAACAGAGCGGCGTGGACAGCGGTGTAGAAGTGGACGTACTCAGAGGCGTAATTAAAAACAAAAAAATAGACAATTTTGTGGCGGTTATGGATACCGAGGCATTTATTACAGACATTTTTAATCGACTGCCTATATTGATGTCAAAACATCCCCAACAAAAATATATCGATAGTCAGTTATTACTGAACCTTGTCTATCTCGTTATAACCATGGTGCCAAGTCATAAACAACAATCAATTCGCCCTTGAAAACCATAGAACTAGAACGTCGTAAAAGTTATCTTTGGACGGAAATAAATCAACAACATTGTCTATTGCATTTAACATGGCGGATATTTTGATCGCGCGTTTATTTTCAGCGATTACATCTTCGAGAATGCGTTTATTATTAACGATACTGAAATTTGAATATGCAAGCTTATTTTAATATTAGATCGTTTTATTAATATCTTGAGCCAAATGCATTTATCTATCTGAAGACTAATGATTATATTGCTACGTGTTTGGTGTCTCGTATTATTTTAAGCATAAATAGATGAAAAACAAAAGGTTTCTTTAACTTTGATTTCCCTAGATCAACTTGCTTTGAAAACTTGGCTCAACCGGAATCGATCCCACAACAGACTATAGACCGAAACAAAGATATCCTTGCTACAGATTCAAATTAAATAACAAGACAACTACAATTTGTGTCGGATTGACCTTTACAAACTAGTTCGTCCTTCCTAAAATTCGAGACGCAAATTATGTATCTCCCGACCTGCTGTGTCTAAAGCGATTTGCTGCTAATAAATTACAAAGACAGAATAGAATCTCCAAAGGTAATTAACGTGCAAAATCACCGGCAAAAATAACATCAAATGTTTACAGAGTCCAAAAACACATACAGTGTTGACTGCTTCTATTATTCATACGAAAAGCTAGTTGAATTACCTACCGTCTTTGTTTACATAATAACGCACACAATAAATCTCGAAATTCTGGAATGATTCCAGGTGAGTGAGTCACCTGCGGAGTTTAGTTCTGATGCAATACCGAAGAGAATATCTTCGAACGAAAGTTATGCGACATATCTAGTTTTGTAATACGGTAAAATTAGATAGAGTGTTGATGGTTTCATGTAAACAACTGAAAAAAACGAGGAGTTGGAAACTGCCATGATAAGTATTACGTGTAAAAACGGTGTAGGTACTATGGTTACTTCGTTGATTGGCATAGAAAATTCATTAAAAAAATATCGTCAATTAACCTGATCTACAGAAAGACACCAAATAAAATGTGTAAAATGTAGATGTTCAATAAAGTACCTATACTCTGTACAACTATCTGTCTAAATAAGTAATAATAATAATAAGCATACCTACTAAAATCATGAAATTTAAGCTAATTTGGGTCAACTTGGTATAAAAATACTATAAAACCTGAAATTTCTAACAACAAGAAGTAGAGCAAGTTATAAAAATTGTAGAATCTAGTAAAATTTCAATATCTAAATAAAAGTTGTATTAATTCAAAACAATTTTTTTTGTACACAATACACATATGAAAGAACTTCCATAATTATAAAAATACACAATAGGAACTAGGTGCACAAAGTATGTTAAAATGCAAGCCTTTTTAAACAACCGAAACTAGAAATATAAGATTAAAACGATGAAAAGAAAATGGATAAGAAAAGCACTAGAGCTTTACGTTTTTGTCTCATCGACTGCAAGACACAACAAAATATATTATTATAAGGATTTACATTTCCAAAGCAGGGAAAATTTATGTTACCTTAAAACGATCACTATATAACCACAGATAAAGCACAATATTAACAATTATTTTCACCTTAGTAGTTGTTAGTTCGTTGCAGGCGCGCGCCGCTCTGATTGCGATACTACAGGCGGTCGCTCTGCAATGTGATTTAAATAGAATTTTCAGCAACCCACACGACTGATTCACGAGGATACACCTTGAACTTGAAAGTTATAGAAACTGTATTGAATCATTCATTGTATGACGGACTATTTGGAGGAGATTACCGTATATAGCCCATACAGGTAAACTATCAACGGGGAATATAGTAGCCACACATTTTAAGATTGGCCCTAGTTAATTACGCTGTATCTTCTTCTAATACTTCTATTTCTTTCATTACTAAATACCTAATTATATAGTTTGCTTCCCCAACAGACGAAGGCCACGTGGAAGACCCAGGCGGAGATGGACGGACGAACTGGACGCCTTTAACAAGGAGTGGCCTCAATTGACCCCGGAGAGAAAAATGGAAGGAAGAAAAGGAGGCCTTTGCCCTGCAGTGGAACAGTTCAGGCTCAAAATAAATAAATTATATAAAACTAGAGGACCCTGCCTGGCTTTGCACGTGTATTTTACACAACTTTGAAAAGCCGTTATTTTTTGGAGTTTATCGCATTTCTTTCCGATAGAATGCTAGCTATGTCCATAAAGAGATAATATAAAATTGCCTTTTATTTATCTCCATTTCAGACAATTTTATATACCTATTAACTCAGCGTAATTATGCTTTTCAATGAGGTGGGTACCAACAACATAAATTATGACCATGACCTCAATTACCTACAGACTTACACTGCGGCACTATACACTCAGTGTAATGTCTGGAGTGGTACTGCAAACGTACCGTATGTGAACCTAGTGTTCGAGTTGGGGACATTTATTGCGACACACAGACAATACTCGTCCATACAGAAAGAATCACAGGTTGAACAGCCAAGACAAGCTGGCCCGAGCCGGCAAAACTAGCAATAAAAATATGTTAATTAAGAAATATGTCCTAATAAGATTGTTAGCAAAGCACTAAGTCGAGGTCCGAACCCCGCAATTGCTAATGTACTTAGGTAATTTCTCTATTGCTCTGGCTGGAGGCTGGAGGTTTCGCCAAAAAGTCCGGTGAAGCAGTCAAAGCATGTGGTAAGGCTCACTGCGGTAGACCTCATAAAAAAATAAAAAAAAAACAATCTCCGACATTTGTGTCACAATTATTGGTAGGCTGAATGTAGCTTCGGGTATCATCAAGAAGATACAGTTCCAATTAGTAACAGTCAATTGTTTTTAACTGGACTTCTGTTTTCATGTCCACATAACAATTTGACCAACCAAAAACTTTTAGAGCCGATTCTGACGTTCAAAATTCTCGAATCTACCTTACGTTACGCAACCTAAAATAATCCCAAAGCATGGTCACTCTAAAGATGAAACTGAAATATTTACGACATAAATTTAGATCCATTGAAAATCGTAGGTGTAAATTCGAGAACATATTATCCACTTCGTAGGAGGATGATGTTTTCGCCATTGCGTAGATATTACTCGTAAAAGTTAATGTTAAATATCATTGTCATTGTAGACATACAGCCAACATCAAACGTCATCAATGATCAAAATAAAAAGCTATTTTTAGTTAGTGACAATTTTATCCCATTGCAACGTGTGTAGTGATTGTATGAGATATAATTAGATGTGAAGAATACTTCGGCCAACGCTTTCTAAATAATAATTGTTTATCGTGGATCGGTATTCCAAATAAATGTTCTCATCGTTTAGTAGAAACCGGTATTGTTTTGTGATTTGCCTAACTGGCAGTTATAGGCGAAGAACTGACCAATTTCAGTAAATTAGACTTCAACAAGATCTAGATATTAATAGTTATGTAGGTTCTAAAGAGAATAAACGAATATACATAAGTATTTTCGTTTATTCTAAAAAGCTTCTATTGTAAAACACGTAGACATTGGATGTTAGATCTTGTCATGATGTAGATAAAACGACCCGTAATACAATAGTCTTTGTTGTAAATTTCGGACATAACGTGAACGGAGAAAAAATTAAGTCATTTAAGATTCGCTGATGATTTAATTCTTAATATCTGAGGGCATTAATTATTAACTTTTTTTTCCAACCTTGAGATATAAAAGAAAAATGTATCTGAAGGTCTGTGTAGGATGATGCAAAGGAGCAAAGGTACATCCGTAGCACAGCTTGTGGCCAGCTGTTTGTGAGTAGCTACACAACGGACCTGAGTGCCCCTGAGTGGTTCGTTAGAGCTATATGCTCGGGGGTGGAAGTGTCTAATGGTGTAATAGCGAAGAAACCCGCTCCGGCTCCGGTGCTGTGCTGTTCTACCCGCGATGGCAAAATCGGGGCTGCACCGCTGTCTACTCGACACCCCTAGCCGCTCGCACTGGTGTTGCCCCCCGCTGCCTGCAGTGGCGGTGAGTGTTGGTCCCAGTTAGTAAGTTGCGAGTCACCAGTGACTATTTATTAACATTTTAATAATTTTTTTTGAAGTGAAAACTTCCTTAGCGGCGTTGAGCACTTTTTCTGTAATGGGTATTAAATCTTAAACTCGCGTCAGGACACGTGACCTGATCGAAAAAGCGTAAGACGGATGGAGAGTAGACAGCTATCCCCTCTCTACGGCGCGGCGAAAATGTATGCCTGGGCCTACTGTTTCGTTTAGGCAACGCAGGGCGCTTGCGCGAATGTTCGTGTATGTTATTCGGAGAGATAAACTTTTTAATGTAAAATAATTGTAATAGTTTTAAGTGTTAAATTTTTAATGTAATATAAATTGTCATGTTTGTGTACGATAGCGCAATAAATGAATATTGTATTCTACCACATAAATGATAGTACTTTTATACTGATAAAGCAATTGGTGCAAAATTATTCCCTAACCATTCCAAAATATCAAACATGCTCAACGTTAATAATCAAGTTTTCACTTCTGCCGGCACTCCCGGAGTGCAATTTTTTTTTTATATAATATTCTTTATCTGCGGAATATGGGTAAATTAACAAGATGTTCTTTATTGAATTTATAAATCGCCATAATCAGGCTCACGCCATGCAAATTTAAATGCAAATTACGTACAGACGAATCAAACATAGTATCATGCAGACATATCGAGAAAAATAGTCCATACAATTAGGTACGAAAAAATTTCAGCTTACAATAATAACATTCATTATTACGTTCACTTATTAATCTTAATGCTAATGAAAACAATACAATACATAATGTCAAAAGAGCAGAAATAGTCATTAAATAAATTTAAATATTAATATTTTTATTTTTTTCATGTCAGTTATTAAACAATGTTAAAATAAATTATCTTATATTCAGATATTACATCACTTTTTATAATTTATCATCAAAAAACTTCTTTTACCGAATAATATGATTTGTGTATAAGTATTTTTGAGTAAGGACATTTGAAATTTTGAGTAAGGAGTCAGGTAAATGGTTGTACACTCTAGGGATCATGCAAAACACACTATTATTCAAAAGACCAGTTCTGTTAGAAATAAAGCTTATTTTAAATATATTATAACCAATCCACGAAACACATAGGTAGGTACCTAACAAAAGTCCAACTAAGTTTTTAAAATACCGTCATTCACAATAGTTTTGTAACTACCTTAAGCCGTTTATGTCTGTTCATAGAGCAGAGGTAGCCCTTAGTAGGTGCCCCACCCCTTAAAGAGTAAAGTTTTCAACAAGGCCACTGCGTGTTGGATCTGTGTCCCCACGTAAGCACTTCAAAGAACCGGGTCTCTTCTCCTGAAGCTATTCTGAGATTAAAAGAGAGATTTATATAATAATTTGATGTACCCTAGGAGTACATAAAGCCTGTTGAAATTATCGTAATAATCTTGAATCTCGGCGAGATTTAGAACTTTGTATAATGAGCAAATTATTTTATAAATACATTCAAACAACGCTTTATCTTAACAGTTGGCCATTTAGCCACTGAATATCGACAAGGAAAGTAAAATGTTAAGACTAAACTCGAATAAACTACATTCAAATCTGTAAAAAAAAAACTGACTGTGTTATCTGTCAGTGTCACTGGAACTGACAAGTTAATGTCAATAATTTTATCAAAACTATCAAAACATTACAAATCGATTAATAAAACGTCTAATTTTCGATTCTCACTCAGAAACTGTGCTCAGAAAGTCAGAATCGAAACGGTTTTAACTTTGTTGTTCCATTTTTGTACTCACTAATATCATAATTAAAAGTAAAAGTAAAAAAATATTATTGGATGGACCCTCATTCTCAAATCAACGTTAAAATTTTAAGTGTAATTTTTAACAAAATTACTATTAAAATCGGATAAGTTATCGAAAAACCCATACCTACTGGCAAAATAGTGTTGTTGTTTCGTATTGTTGATTGATAACATTATGATGTCAATATTGTCAATAATATCAAATAATATGAGAGGTTAAATTGTTCGTTTTTTCGTTGTTGAAGTAAAAAGATAACACTGCAAAGATTAAAATAACAATAAAACTTAATTAATTCCCATTTAGTAAATGCGAACGTCAAGAATGAACATACCTGTTTAATATTATGTCGTAATTTCGTAAACTGGCGACCTTATCGTGACTATCGGTTCGTTTGTGATAAAAGGTTTGCAGGCACACGTCGGCGTATGTATGAATTAAACCTTATCCTCATTACACAATGTGGTTTCCTATAACTGAACAAGTATATGAAACATTGTAGAAGCGAAAGCGTGTTTACATACCGTAAAAATCACCGAGTGCCGGTAAATGAGAACCAGTACACAGTGTTTGTGTTAGTTTTTAAGTGTTTGGTTCGCGGCAAAGGTCGATCATCATGCTGCCGTGGATACAGCACCGATGGACCAGCCTTTGCCTCCTTGTTGCTGGCTTTGGAACCCTGATGTTGTTCCTGTACGGATTTTTTCCACTGAAATATCATTCAGGAAAACTATCAAGTATTGATGATCTACCAAACTTTATTGATGGTGTCAGGTTAGTAGTGTTTAATATTACTAAGAAGAACTGAACAAATAAAATAACACTATATACATCATTAACACTAAGCTGTGAGCCTTAAAACCCCAATTCCATTCCTTAATCTTTTTAAATAAAAAAACCTGGAACTATAACTTAATAAGTAGTATTAAATGTTCCAGTATTGATGGCCAGCAAGTATACAACTCTGGGGAGAACAGTGTTATTCTGATGGTGATAGATGGACTGCGGTATGACTTTGCTACCGAGGAGTATATGCCATACACAGGGCAGCTGCTTAAAAACAAGTCTGCTTGTATCTATGTGTCTGTAGCTGAACCTCCTACAGTCACCATGCCTCGGATTAAGGTAAACCATTTTTTATAACACTTCCATTGATATATTTTATTGTAACTATCTTCAAGCCAAATATGATAAAAATTGTAATAATAAGATTCAGCTGATAATCAGCTGAATGTGAGTTAAGACTATTTTAAATCAAGATTAACTTGGTCTATTTCCAAAAACATACAGAATCCTCAATTATCCACAATCAAATTAAATTAACAATAGCTTTTTCAGGAAAGCATAATATTTAAAAACAGAACTAAAGGCATTATGATGCATTGTATGTGAAATTAAAAGACCGATAAATAGAAATAGATTACTAGTAAATTAATTACAAATAGATATTTAATTATTTATCACAATACCAAAGAAAAAATATACAATACTTTTTAAATTTTTAATGTAAATATGCTCTGTTGTGTACAGTCACCAGAACGTAAGAAGGAAAAGGCACAGTGGAGGCGCACAATAAACTTCTGGCGGGATATATTTGCAAGTGTCACTTTTGTATTAAAACTAGCTTGATGTGTTTAGTTTGCATGCTTACAGACAAAGAAAAAACAAGACTGATAAACAAAACTTTTCTTAAATTGTACTTTAACTGACTGATGCTTGAATGTTTGCTGGCAATAATAAAAAGGTTAAATGTTTTTTCTTTGGTCTTGTGTAGTTTAGATTGTTTTGGGTACAGCTTACTTATAATTTGCACTTTTTTTTTGCTTAGTCATGTCCCACTGCTGGTCAAAACCCATACCATTCTTCCACTCTGTACAGTTTACCACTTTTTCGTGTTTTATATGCACTTAATACAAGTAATATTAGGTAAATAATTATAATAAACTAGCTGTTTCCCGCAGCTCCGCCCGCGGTCAAAATTTTTTTTTATGTAATTGAAAATTTTCTTTGCTATAAACCTCACGGAGCCCGAGACCTTTCCAACGAATGCAAAACCGTGGAAATCGGTTCGTACGTTCTGGAGTTATAGCGTCAGGAAGGAAAACCCGACTTATTTTTATATAGTAGATAATATTTTGGGACACCTCACACACGGTCATCTGATCAAAAACTAGGCAGAGCCTGTACCATGGTGACCAGAAAACTGATAAACATACTTATATATTTCTAAATACATACATAATATATAGATTACACCCAGACCAGACCCAGAGGACAAAATAATATGATCATGCTCATTACACAAAGATTTGTCCTGGGCGGGACTTGAACCACTTGACCGGCAACCACTGGTTTCACAGTGAGGGTCACTAGACCAACATGCCAGTCTAAACTAATCTAGTCTAACTATCACTTGACATCACATTTCTGTTCATTATAAGTGTGTAAGTGATGTTTTATCTGATTTATCATTTATGATAAGATCAGTTTAGATTGTTACATACATTGGTAAATGCTTTAAAAACAATGCTTGAATGAAAAATGTTCATTGTCATGTAATAGTGTAGTCATTAAGTTAAAAAATATATTTGAAACTAGCAGCTATTCTCTGCGGCTCTGCTCGCATGCATGCCTTAACTGGTGAATGGGTATTCATAGGCCAATCAGATGCACACCTGATTTCATGTTTTCTATAAGGATGTTAAAAAATGTATTTAGTCCATAAGTTAAATAATAAAAAAAAAATACTTACACGTATTTTTTCTATTTTCAAAACAATAACATTTGTCAAAGATACTGCGCGTTGAAGTTCAGGAGAGGCTTGTGACGTCTCAAGTTAGCAAAAATTTTCCACAAGTCTCTCACTAAATTTCAGTTGATTACATCTTAGTAATTATCACTACATAGTATAAAACAAAGTCGCTTCCCGCTGTCTGTCTGTCTGTCCCTATGTATACAGTATGCTTAGATCTTTAAAACTACGCAACGGATTTTGATGCAGTTTTTTTTAATAGACAGAGTGATTCAAGAAGAAGGTTTATATGTATAATACATGCAGTATATGCATTGCACCCGTGCGAAGCCGGGGCGGGTCGCTAGTTCGCCTATAATTAGTAGTTGCAACACCCCTGCATTTGCCTATTGTCGCCGTCCGGTGCCGTTCATCCAAGACGAATTTCCCCATAACCTTTGGATTCACACATGCTATGTAGTCTAGCTTAGCTAGCCTAGCTTGCGTAAGATTTAGATTTATAGTATCAGATTATTAGTCTATGTGTTAATCCAGGGTTTCAGCTACCTCCATACCAAATATTATCAAAATTAGTCCACCCATTTGAGCGTGAAGAGAAGAGGTAACAGATATACACACAAACTCAGACACTTTCGCTTTAATAATATGAGTGGGATGTACTTGCCTCCTTCTAGTAAGACTATGTCACACTGAAGATCATGTAAAGATGAAAATATTAATTTGATCTTGGCAACGTGAATTTATAATTTAACATAGATTTTGCTGTGTAATTGGCATGTTTTGACTTTGGCTAGCGTAAGCGAATGCGTGTGGCACGAATATTCACGAGATTGTTCAGTGAATGCACTAATTAGCTATAGCTTCATTAGTAATTTTGTATCTATACTAATATTATAAAGCTGAAGAGTTTGTTTGTTTGTATGAGCTAATTTCAGGAAATTACTGGTCCGATTTGAAAAAATATTTCAGTGATAGATAGCCCATTTATAGAGGAAGGGTAAAGGCTAATTTTTGCCGCGATAACCGACACCCACGCGGGAGGAGCCGCGGGCTAAAGCTAGTATAAAAAACAACTAGAAAAACAAATAAAAAACAGTACATGTATTAATAACCTGTTCCTTATATAGGTACTAAGTTATTAGCTGAAACCGCCAACTGAATCGTTTCACAAGTTCGCTGCGGACGGCACTCGGGCATTTTCAGAAAACATATAATTATGCAAACACCTATAAAACCAATTAACTTAATCGTTATTACTCAATAAATTACAACTTTACGTTTTTGTTCCGAGTCATTGCGTGCTATAAACAAATCTCCAGTCGAGCTTATCGCCCGTGCCGTAAGGAAGAGCACGCATTGAATGATACTTTCCTTTCCTACCTACCTTTCTCTGCGAGTTAAGTTATTTTTAAACCGTGTTCTATTACATTTCCTAGTGAGATAAGTTATGACGTCATAATACACGTTCAAGTCTGTTAAGCTAGGTATTGTGGTTTTCTTGGAATTTCGTGATAGTAGTCCTTAGATTTAGAACTAGTTTATTACCGTATATATTTAGTGCATACAGCAATCCACAAATTTGTAGTAAATATGTAACCTTCATAGCACCTAACTACTAAACTCTAAGGTTGATTTTCGTTCTTCTTTTTACCAGTGAAGTGCGGTTTTCTGTACCAACTTCATCTATGGTTCTTTTTCTGTCTTTATGTTCATAACAATTTTATTTCTGCATCTTAAATAATAATCTTCAGAATGCTAAAGCAATTTGATTTCCTGCTTTCATATAAGCCTAAGGTGGGGGACATATGTTTTAATCATCAGAATAAATGGTTTTTACTACCACGATGTCTTGATAGTTGATATTGTGTAGTTTACTGAATATATACTAATAATCCAATTGATTTCGCCAGGCCATGATGACTGGTAGCGTATCAACGTTTGCGGACGTAGCGCTCAACTTCGGAGCGCCTGCGGTTCGCGGTGACAGTGTATTGCGCGTGGCCAACGCCAGAGGGCGTCGCACAGTCATGTATGGTGACGACACCTGGTTGAGGCTGTTCCCAGGTCTCTGGACGGAATTTGATGGCACTACCTCGTTTTACGTCACGGATTATACCGAGGTAAGTATTATTTAGCCTCTTCTTAATTTACCGACCTTAATTTGTCGGAATCCATTTTTCGGTGAAGCTGCATCAAATTTATCCTGTTACCACGCTTGACCGATTGCTATATTTTTCTAAAGTGCTGAGTTTTTGCTCTTCTTCTCCATGTCGTTGCAACTCTGAATAATTCGTGCCATTTTGTCAGCCATCGTGCCAACAATGTTGTGCTTTATCTGATAAATAAAAAACGAAACAAAAGGTATAATTTTAAATTTTTGTTTACAAATTGTCCATTTTTTTCTTTTTTTAGGTAGATAACAATGTGACAAGACATTTGGACAAGGTGTTAGCACCAGATAAAGATAAAAAGCCTTCATTCGACTTCCTAGTCCTGCACTACTTGGGTTTAGATCACATAGGACATCTAGAGGGCGCTAGGAGTCCTAAAATAAAACCGAAGCTGGTTGAGATGGATGAAGTTGTGAAGAAGATTTACACTGCTATGCAGCAATGGGTTAGTGTGTGAACTTTTATATTGTGAGACAGACGTTTGCAACTCCTGTTTAGACCCACATTTTTCGTTTACTGGTTCTTTTGGGCATTGGCATTTTCAGTATTTTTTTACTCTAAAAATACCTTAAAAACAAAATAAACAAAAATTTAGAATTTCTCTTCGGGCTTCATAAGACTCCCAGCTTTATGGGTATTCTTAGACCGAGGACCGTGATTCTGCTACCTCTTAAGACTAAACCAGAACGAAATCCTGAATACTGATATTTTTTACATGAAATTGTTCCTGAATAGCTACATTACCCATTAGAAACGTTTTATAACAAATGTTGTAGGACCGCAACGGCGTGTTGATAGTGTGTGGCGACCACGGCATGCGGGACGCGGGCGGGCACGGCGGGGCCACGCCCAGCGAGGTGCTCGTGCCGCTCGTGCTCGCGCGCTCAGGCGACTTCCTCTGCCCACACCCGTACGTACACACTGTAGCCACTGCTGCAGGACTAGCACAGCAGAGCATGTCCCAGTGCCCTGGTGTGCAGTGGGCAAAAGCACCTTATATATCCCTGAGAGTATTATTCGGTATCGTACTGCGAACACATACGTAGCCATTTAATGGATTGGGGAATAAAATTTATCTCCAGTCAAAATATTAAAATACAAATAAAAACTGATCCAAGGCAATAGCTTAACAACTGACCGCTCCTCAAAGGTCACGTACTTACTACCTACAGTTTGGTGTCAAAGAAGCCGCCTATGCGAGTCGGTTCATGACCTACCACGAATTCGCCTTTATTCGATCTGACAGGGGTTTTGTTACATGTTGTATAGACAAGGAATGAGCATTGATCATTCTTGCTCATTGCGGGTTAACGATTGCGGATTCTAATTTTTCGAGATTTTGCCGAGATCTTTTCCTCCACCGATTGTCAATGATATCTTAAATAATTCAAAAACTACTTAACTTTGAAACTGGCTCATTAGTCACTCACCTGTCACCTTGCGTTCATTGCCTAAGTCCACAAATACATCTTCGTATTTGTGAAATTTTTACCTCATTAAACTCCATCTCAGACTACACCTGTCTTCACAGCCTAGGTCCTGGCCCCACAGTAGCACAGGTAGACGTGGCCCCATCAGTGTCATGGTTGCTGGGCGCACCACCGCCTGGAGACAGTGCGGGACGAATGCTACCCGCTTTACTACCCCAAGATATACGGCAGCACCTGTACCTGTTGCATGTCATAGCAAATCATAATGCTTGGCAGTCACTACCTACTGATACAGGTATGTTACTTAGCCAATAGAATTGAGGAATTTTTTTTTTCATTGTTTGATTTTTGGGTAGTGACAAAATCTTAAATACGTATTTTATTTAAGTTAGGAGTGGGGGCTCGCCATATTTTCGTTAATTTCTGACGTCACAAGCCCCCCCTCCTGAACTATAAGGCGCCTTATCTTAGACAAATGTTAAACTTTAGAAAAAAGAAAAAATACGTTTCTATTTCTTTTATTTGTCTAAAATTAGTAAACAATCGATTATACAATTATACATAATATCCAATTTTGTCCAAAATCGTACAACTTTCATACTACATATCAAAACTTCCTTCTGCTCAGAGTTCTACAAACAATTCAAGCGTGCTGAGAAGCAGTTCGCTCACTATCTTGCGACAGGCCAGCAAAGTGCCGCCAAGATCTCCAAGGAGTTCTACGAGGAGTCGCTGGAGAAGATGACTGAGTACCTCACTGGGACTACCACAGAGTTTGATATGTTTGCAATAGGGACTGCCGTGGTTATACTGTACTTGGTGAGTTTTTACGAATATGTCAAAGGAATTAAAAATATTGAGAGAATTTTCAATTGATTCAAAAGTAATTTTGGTTTTGGAAATGCTCAATATTCCTAAATGTATTTTTGTACTTATTTCTCTGATAAACTTAGATACCTTCAAAAATTCTTAAAACAGCCTAAGTTTTTATGCAATGGTGATTGACTTGTTTTTAAGATACTGATTGTTAGATACTGGTTGTGTTATATGGTGACTCTATCACGGTCAAGTATACAATAGTAGATTATTAGTTGACCGAATTCCCTGATTTGGTCAACTATTTTTATACTTTAACTATGTTCCTTAGCATTTTTTATTTCATATAAAAAATAAAACTTCTTTTTACAAAACTTAGGTTTTAGTACGCTCTTTTATATTTGTCTTTGTTAATGGAAATGGTGACGCAATTTCTACCTCAAAAATAAAAAGCTGAAAAATTATTTTGTCAGTAGTAATTTATCATTCGAATAAACTCTAATTTGAAGCATATCTTCTTCAGATCGCAACATCACTTCTATGTGTGACCCTCTACTCGTTCCAACCGGACACGAGACGCAAGGACAGCGTCTCCCACCACCACCAAAGATCGAACGCCGGCACCATCATCGCGTTCTTCATCATCCTCACCACCTGCAGTTTTATACTAGTCACGGCTTGCTTCATAACGGAAACCAAAAGCCAAGTCTGTACCTTCGATACTCCTTGGATCCTTGCCTTCAGCTTACTCTCTTCCGCATTAGCCGTCACCTACTTCCTGATAAAGACAGGAATCGAAAGAATAAAGGACCTAAGTCCATTAAACGACTTGAATGCCATAGATTACCTACTCATATTTGGAACATTATTCCACGCCTGGTCGTTCTTTGGGACCAGTTTTATTGAGGAAGAGCATATGACGTGGTATTTCTTCTGGAATACGCTTATGTTCTTTGTGCTTGTGAGGACTGCGATGGTGTTGATAATGTACTTGAGTAAAATTTGGATGGGGGCCACGGAGGTACAGGAGAAACCGGAGTTGCAGCAGAGGATGAGCGTGGTTGGGATCGGTATACTGCCTAAATGGATCTTGCTGATTGCGTTACATAGGTGAGCGATATATCTATCTATATGCCATACAGTAGGACATTGATGATTTTTACTATAAATGCCTAACTATATCACAAAATTACTTATGGATTAATAATTTTGAGGAAAGAGAATCTCAAAACTATTTTTTTAAGACTCAAGTGGTTTTATTTATATTTATATATACTTCAAATAAGCATTGCTAAAGTTATTGTATTATTTTCAGGTATCTAAGAACAATGAATCAGACCGGCGACCGCTGGCTGTTCTTACCAGACACGGCTGACTGGCTGAATGCGCCAGAGAATACCTTTTATCTTCAAGCTCATTTAGTAATAGGTATGTTTGTATTACTAGCTTATTAATTGACAATTTCATGTCTTATCTTGAAATCAATAAATATAATAACTCTTTTTAAAAGACCGGATCTAAATAACCTCTCCTAAGTATCCAGAATAGAAAATAGTTTAATAATAAATAATAATGGAAAATTTTGAAAATAAATATAGCCATGGAACTTAGAAGATAATATAAAATAAACATTATTATGTTCTAGTTTAACTAATTAGAATTACGTTCCAGTCGATAATTCAAGATACCATAAAAACTAAAATGGTATTATTTTTTCCAGGCACGGTAGCAACATTAGCAATATGTCTATGGAATCTCCGCTACCTAAACAACATATTAAACATACATTCCTTCTTCACGATCGCCGCAGCTATCTGCATACTATGCTACAGAGTCGCATCAAAAGCCTTAGAATCACCAATTCCTGACATGAAGACCTGGGACCCAGTTTACATTGTTGACATATTCTGGCTTATACTCATAACACAGTTTGCCTTCGAAATCATATCTTACATCGGAGCATTCAAGAGCTGCGGTCTCAAACCAATAGAAACTAAAACTCCGGATACCAATAAGTTTGTATACAATAAGCCTAAAGCAAAAACCGAGGACTATTTCTACCAATCAATGATTGAAGAACCGTGGAACGTTGACGAAGTTAAATTGAATTTCGTTCGGTCAGCTTCACATTTGATGTTGAATGATTTAATGTTGATCGTGGTCTTACTGATGAGGCCACACAATGTGGTCATGGTTCCTAGTATTTTTATAACGTGTGTGCTGACGTCACAGTGCATGGACCATAAACTATTAGATTCTAAGTCTGGGAGAAAGACTGAGGTGGCTGATGTACTGAGCAGGACGTTGGTGCATATGTGGATTGGAATTGTGTTTTTCTTTTATCAGGTATGTGTATTTATATTAATCTTTAAATATTAAACTAACAATTTTAAGCCAAGCTTCCTCTTTTACCTTCTAGAAATTTATTTGGAATTATGTTGATAATATCAATATTAAAATGGTATACTATTATTTTAGTCCTTAAAAAGTTCGCGTTGTGGGGGCTACCGCGAGTCAAAAATCCGCTAGGGTCGCTAGTGTCGCATCGAATTTATCTGTCATTCTCCACCAGAGATTGAGAGACAAGCTATTGGCCTGTGATTGGTTGAAATTGACAGATAGACAAACAAGGCTCGATTATTATTATTTTTTTTCGTTTTATGTATTTACAAGTATTAACAGTAGATACTTTAAAAGTTTTAACTCTTTAAATTTCTTGTTCACCCTTGTATATTATGATTAAACATAAAAAAAATGTTAATGTATGTAATGTGCGCT
Organism: Plusia festucae; assembly: GCA_950381575.1. Lineage (NCBI taxonomy): Eukaryota > Metazoa > Arthropoda > Insecta > Lepidoptera > Noctuidae > Plusia > Plusia festucae. The sequence continues at coordinate 4,859,510 of OX494447.1, forward strand.
TAGTTATTTAATGTATAGTCATATAGAATGTATTTTCGGAAAATTTTATCGTTTTTTTTTTTTTCATATATTTACTTGAAAATATCATATTCCGTCAATAGCTTGTGTCTTTAGGAGTCATCTTTGACGTGAAACCGTAACTACATAATGATAATGATGTGTTGGTATCCGCAGGGCAACTCCAACAGCCTGTCGTCGGTGGACCTGGGCGCGGGCTACGTGGGGCTGCGGCGCTACTGCCCCGCGCGCGTGGCGCTGCGCATGGGCCTGCACGCATATGCGGGGCCCGCACTCGCCGGAGCCGCATTGTTCGCCGCCATCGCTGCACATGCCGACTCCTGGCAGATGTGAGTATACCACAATATCTTAGTTTTAGAAAAGAATAAAGATTGGATGTATACTAAACGCCAGTGAGCTATATAGGTTGTTACCGAAACGATATATTTATCCGAAAGGGGTGAAGAGTACATCTAGTATGAAGTTGGTTTACAAAACTTCAAATAAAAGGGATTTTTCACATCCATTATTCGACACAAAAATCATAACAAATGTGCATGTCACCGCATTACGAAGATCAATATATTATGTACTAACTATACTAGCTGTAGGGTGCGACTCCGTCCGCATAGGTATTGTATATCGAGGCAAAGAGTAGCCTAGGTGCTTTCTCAGGCTTTAGAGTATATCTGTACCAAATTTCATTTAAATCGGTATAGTAGTTTAGGCGTCATTGCGTAACACACAGACAAAGTTACTTTTGCATTTATAATATTAGTAAGTAAGGATTATTGCACGCGCTAATGGTTAAGATACATCACTTCAGAGGTTTAGTTATGTTTTTCGCTGTTAAGCAATTGAGCTGAAAAATTCGATATTAATTATTTTATTGACTCATTTTGAGCTGAATTTTTGTATACCGACATACCAGATGCACACTCTACCCCTTTTGAGTACGGTAACACTCTGTATATTTACCTACCTTTCCTAATCCATTCTAATCTAGAGATGATTATTATATAATTTACATAGCATACTTTTTCTGGCCTTTACAGGTACTTAAAAACAATATGGCGGGCGACAAACATCCTCTCATTACATCGAGTGTACGCCGTAGCAGTGTACTGTATCGTAGCGACCGTCTTCCGACACCATTTGTTCGTATGGAGTGTATTCTCTCCTAAACTACTCTATGACTTCGTAGCAACCGTGTTCAGCATCCAAGCTTTAGCTACCATCGCACAAATAGAAGCGTTAGCCCATGTCACCAACATGTTAGCCAGAATATTCACATATAAGTCAAGTCTGTGATATAATTAAGTAGGTAGCATATTAATAATGAAGTATTTTTCAAGGTTGTCTATTTTGTGGTAAGACGTAGACGGTTCCTACACGAGGCGACACAAGCCTTCGAAACTTGTAAAAAAATTACAGTTAATAATAATAATAAATGTGGACAACACATACATTGCTCTGAATCCAAAGTACCTAAAGCACTTGCGATATGGAGTCAGAGGAACAAAGGTACCACAAACACCCAGACCCGAGACAATGTCTAAAAGTGAATTTCAGACTTTGATCCGTTTGGGGATCGAACCCGGGACCTCAGAGCTGGCGACGGTGTGTACGCCACTCGACTACGGAGGTCTTCCTATTATTGATATCAAGTTGGCCAGCGCTGTAAGTTTTCAGCCATTACTACTTCCTGAGTTAAGCATAGGAGTTCGTTATCACGGGCTGTTGTACACTTAAGGGTTGATTTTACTTGAAGTTTTGACATTTTAAAATAACTGACGCCATTTTTATTGCAAGAATAAAAGTTATCTGATTTAAAAGAATGACTGGTCAAATCGGTCCTAAGTCATAGGGTATGGGAGAATTGCGGTGCCTCGTGTATGAACAGCCTTATACGCATGTTACCTGCCATGGATATGTGTGATCGCGCGTATTAGTATTAACGTCCAATGTTATATAAGATGTATTTAATATTTATGTTTGTGTTATTTTGGGTTTGTTTGAGTACAAGCTCTCTTATAGTGTAAGAGGTTGAATAAGTACTGAAATGAAGGTACAATATTAAAAGGCTATATCTCATGTAATGTTTTGGCGAATGAAATAACATTACATGTATTCCTAGCAAAGCACAAGACTCGGTTTGTCACACTAAAAATAAATATATAAGTACACTGTTGAAGCGGGGTGTTCGGGACTAAAAGTTAGCCGCATGGTCTGACTGATGGCATGATAAGCTGTTGGTCCTGTCAGACTTTGACAGTCGTTAAGTCATTACAATTCAGACAGCCAGTCTTACTATGAGATACTGTATTACCCAGTAATATAGGTTGTGGAGGTCAGGTAGGCAGTCGCTCTACGTAAGTGCGGTATTCAGCTAAATCCGGTAAGACTGGGAACCGACACCAAAATAGCTTGGGGAAAAGCTAGTTAGAGGATTTGAGGAAGCGATTGGAAAGAAATGTTTGATTATGTGTTTATACATCATTCCACGAACAATAACATTTTTACTAAATTAATATTTTTGTATCTACTAATAAATGTTATAACCTTGATTGTTGTTATAAAAATAAAACAAAAATTACTTAACATTTTTTTATTAGTGTAAGTGTATACTGGAACCACCATTTTTTTTTCTTTTTCTTGACATTTATATTCTATAGGAGTCATAGAGATCCCTTACCAAACCAATGACCTAAATAAATCTAATTTTACATTATTATGTGCATTTTAATTCAATTGCCAAAAATAACATTAAATTACAAAATACGAGTTACAAAAATAACCACTGGAATTGGTAGTTTTCAGTTTGATTGTTCCACCACCTGGAAGCGATATGTAGAAGACAATGTTTAGGATTCTATTTCTAATGTAGCTACCTATATTAGCTGGTGGTGAAACCGATATATAAATGCGAGTGAACAGCACCCATTAAACATAGACAAATGCTTCCAAAATAAATAAAAAAGTATTCAGTTGTAAACAAATTGGAATGCCCATTACCCGAATATTTTCTCCTTCTCAAGGAATATAGCATCGAAAAATATTCACGGTTGATTTTAATTTGTTCTATTAACAGATTAAGACTCCGGACACTATTATTTTAAATACCTACATATGGTACATTTTGGCACTAACTATAGACACCAAATTTTAACGCATATACATAATTATATACATAAAATTTAGACATAAATGCACAGTGGCAAAATGTAAAGACATATGATCAAAAAAAATTATAAAACGTGTAACTACCTAACCCTTTGATACTACACAGTAGGTATCATGAATATTGGCTAATTTTAATGATAATATTAATTATAAAATAAGTAGGATTTGAACCAATAGTCACGACAATGTAATATTTATTTACTAAATACACAACAAGTCATAGATTTATAGTTAGGTTATCATTTAATCAGCAAACATTTTAGATACCGTCACTTCCCCGAATTTGTTCTAACAAATACTGTCCAAAGTGTGACCACATAATTTAAAAGTCAGCGAGCGAGTCATAGTTGAAAATAATTCGTAATTTGTATAAATATAAAAAAATATTGAGACTGCACGACGGCAAATCTAGACACCTTTTTTAAAGTAAATATTTACAGCAGTAACAATAACTATACATTTATTCTCTCGTTATCGATACGTGTGGAGACCGATTTCTTATCGAAAGCTTATGATTTTCTTTATCAGCGAAGATATGACGTGGCCTTAAGTATAGTGTGCACCATCCCCTCCAATTACACCGTTGGAACCTCTACAACCTGCCGGACAAAAAACGCTATATACAATTTGACTTGGTTAGATCCTACAGGTATGAGATTATTGAAGCTCTTGAACTTGCAAAATTTAAAACAATACGGTCAATGACGTATCAAAGCAAAAGTCTTATCTATTCTGTCTGTCACAACAATAAAAATAATCAAAGAAGGGCGCTTTCAAGGTCCGAGTAAGGGTTGTTATGTCACACGTTGCAAGAACTGAAGGAATTGCCATTCACTGCATCTAAGTATTTTTTGTAACCAGACAAAAAAAAACATTGTCTATTTTTTCATGATAAAATAAAACAGCACAAAAATAAATCAAGTTCTCTATTCTAAAGACTTTGAAATACTGCTTCTGTCTATCCATGAAATTAAATAATTGTTAAAAGACGGATGAGACATAGATAAATATTTCTTTTAAATTGAATAAATATTGTATTGTAATAATTTTCAGCACTCCAAAAACATACAAAACATAGAAGGGGTCCTTACCAGTTTCGCGTATCGCTATGTCAATGTGCCTGTATCTTGTACCTGTATACGAGAACGCTGGCCACGCCCACCAGCAGGCTTAGTAGCAGCGAACCCCACATCAGCATCTATCAAACATTTATCTGGATCTTATACATTCATATTAACACCTTCCCTGTCCCGTCAGAAGACACAATAGTTAAACAATGGAAATGTTCATAATTATGTGACTCACAGGACAGTGAAAGAGTTAAAATTGAAGCGTCGGTATCCTAATGGCTAGGGCGTCAGACTTGCGATCATGTGATTGCCAGTTCGAATCCCACTCAATGCACTACCGACGTGAACGCACTTGTAATACAAGCATTAAAATTACGACGAGGTTAACAAGGTTACTATTCTATTGTACTAGTAATGTGGGATTAATATTTTGGAAAGTTTTTTTTATTAGACCATATTATTAGACCACATTTATAGAGTCGGTCAGGCATAGTCTTAATATGAGATTGCGCTATTGAAAAGGATGATAACAAGAATGACTGCCTAGTGACTGAGAAGCTCTCTACTTGATGTACTTCTGTTTTACACCCTCCCCCTCCCGTTCGGCCTAGTACCTCAGATGAAGTTGGTATAGTCACTCTGGGAAGCTCTCTCATTCTACCGTTACAAACAAACCTACTTCAGCTAGTAAGTTTATTATTCACTAGCAGGGACTTATTTCAATAATATTTATAGAAAATACCGAAATATTTTCACCATGCAAGCTAACCCACCTTAGTTTTGGAGGGCTTCTTGTCGGGCTTGGCGGGCTTGCCGTGCGCGGTGGTGCCGAGCATGCGCTGCGCGAGGCGGCGCTCCACGGAGCGGTCCCGCGTGGCGCGCAGCTCGCAGCGCTGCAGCTCGCGCCGCGCGCCCGCGTCCGCCGGCGCACACAGCGCGGCTGCTCGCGCCGCTTCCAGGGCTTCCGAGTTCTTGCCCATCGCGGACAGGATGCGGGATTTCCGGTATAATGCTTTTGCGTTTTTGGGCTGGCAGGTCAGTACTCGGGTTACGGCCTGAAAAAATGCACATAATTTGATTATTTATGTTATGGCATTTGTTCGTAAGGGCCAAAATCGAAATCGTATCGATTTACTACAATTGTTCCTAGAATTACGTATACTGGCCGGTTATCACTTACTGTGTTTTCACTCGCTTTACTTCTCACCCAAGACAAATCCTAAAGCCTAAAACCTTCCTCGATGATGGGTTTTCAAATACTAAAATATTTTTCACAGCCAACTGGTAGTTTCTGAGATAAGCGTTTTCAAACAAAGAACACACCTGTAAGGCAGCTTCATAAGCGCCGGCCTTGAGCTGTGCAGCCGCCATGTTGTTGTGGACCCGCAGCCGCTCCTCCAGCAGCGCCTGCAGGGCTTCAGAAGCCGGGGCGATGTCCCCGCTGGGCGTGGGGTCGGTGATACCGCCATCGGCCTCGTCGAGAACGTCCAGCGCGCGCCGGTACAGCTGCACGGCCAGTGTGGCTTCCCCGCGACCGTACCACCAGTTGCCTCGAGCACGCCTTCGAATACTACACGAAATCGTTGTTTTTATTATGATGACTACAAGTCAAAATCAAAAAGGTTTTGTATATCTAGTGAAACTAAAATAGGCACTTTAAAACGTTAACTTTGAAATTAATATATTCTAGGTGCGCGATTCCAAAGTGTCCTATGGAGAACAATCGGCAAAAACTCAATGATTACTCTTCTTAAAAAAAAAAAATATAATTGCGATTTGAATATTATTATGCTACGAAGCGCTAAGTTTAAACAAAAAAAAAACTATCTATTAAGATTTAAAATTCCACAACGGAAGAGTAAAGCAATTCTAGTTAATGTTATTACACTGTTAACGCAAACACAATAAAAAATGTGTTAAAAACAACAAGTCAAGAAAAAAATATCATAAAAAAGTATGTAAACATATGACATAGTTAGACCAAAACAAAAGTACGAAACCGGACAGTAAGTATTTTCGGGCCGCTTGGGAGAAACCTGTCTATATGTTATTAAATTTAAATCCTTGAAGCAGATTTTGTTATATACATTATGAATAATTTTAGATATACTTTAAAAAATATATAACTTGAAGCTGGCGACCCCGATTTATTCAGGAAAGGGCTAAACAGATAAAATATTTTATGTCATATCTCTACTAGATATCAAATATAACCAACGTTTCCTGCTTTGTATCCTTGCATGTAGGTACGTAAGGGATTGGTAATTAAAAATCGACAGAAATGAATGAAAATTACTTTTAATTAATTAATTTAATTTAATTTTTAATTGGTGATTACCGCCTTCTTTAAAGTAGAACTACTTTATACTTATGGTGTACTACTGTAGCATTCATGCTATGGATATATTTATTTATTACCTCAAAACCAGTTACTTTCTTTTTATTCGGTTGTCATTCAATCAAGTTAAAGGTAATATGAAATATTCGTTTTTCTTTTAGGTAGAGCCACCTAAGGCTAAAATAGTTTTTAACTTTAGCCCAACGATAACACTCAAGGTTTATAAATGCCAAGGTCACATGTGTATATTCACTGCCTACGACAAAATTCGTAGCGTGTACAATATTACCTTCATGGCCAAAGGGACCATAAATATAAGAACCATATCCGTTTTATCGACAAAACACGTTAAGTGTTTCATTTTGTCTATTGCGAAAAATAAGCTTAATACCTACGTAATTTATTGATTTTATAAAAAAAAATGTTATGTAACACACAACGCGCCGCTGGCTGTCAATACAATACATTTCGTTAATTCTTCACCACTAGATTTTTATCATAGGCACAAAGAATGAAAAGAATAGAGAGGAAGCCCTGCTGTTTGTACAAACGAACGAACTGATTATACAAATATCTTATTGTAAACTGAGATTTGAGAGATAAAATATAGAATAAGTAAAGGGTCAATGAACTAGCCCACCTAACCCAGGCAGGTACCTAAAGGATTATGCTTTGGGTATGTAACAGAGTTTAATGAAAAATTTCAAATTATTATCTAAGGTTAAAGGGATGGAATCCGTTCATAATATTTTTTTTCAATAGGTCAAACTACATTAAACCCTAAAAAAAGGTGCATACTAATTAAAATGACCCCAAATATATTTTTTCTTGAATTTAGTAGGTAAAATAGTTTAATTTATGTTCATAAACAATACCTACACATAATTTGGAAGGCAATAGTTTATCAAAACAGCTGTGTGTTCGGCATGACAAAGTATATACCTACGTAGCTTTTTGCTACGGATGTAAGAGCGTAACAAATTCACAACACATACAGTGTGAATAAAATGCTAATGTGATGTTCTATGACAACACAATTTTTATTAGCTATTTTAACTCTATATACCATATCTATTGTACTCGACAAGAAGTATTTGATAATTCTGTACATGACGCAGTTTTTAGACAAGACTTTGAACTCAGTCCTATGCAAGGTAGATATCGAATTCGATTTCGCTGAGACAACTACTTATTCATTGACATTTCTTTCCAATAAAAAGGTTAATTTTTTTTATAAAACCTAAAAGTTAAGATTACGATTAGTTTTATTTAGAAGGATATAATATACCCTACAATCAAATAATCTTAGAAAAAACAACAAACGAATCTTATAAAGAAATCTATACGAATGATTTATACAATGACCACAATCAAGAAATCACAATAAAGCCATTCTTTGTCAACGTTAAATTTATTATGTCAAGGTTCTGATATCTAAATCAAACTGTGAGATTTTATGTAAATATATTCAAGGGCGAACTGCACACGCGACGAAACAATCCGCATATTTAGATATTGTACCTAAGTGGACATTCAATCATTTAGGAACTTATAATTATATTTCTAAATTTATTTTTAAAGCCTGTTTTGGTGGTTTTATGGTGTCCTAATTGTGGATATATTTAGTGTTTGAAGGATTAAATAAAACCTATCTCAGTAGGAACTTCATTCAAAACATCCCACAGTTACTGATTACATAATTTAAATAAAATTAACAAAATATTTTAATATTGAATTCCAGATATTGTAAGTGGACATTCAATTATTTAGAAACTTTATTATTTTTTCTTACTTAGGTGGTATTATGATGTCCTTATGATGTGTGAGGCATGTTGAGTATTGTTTTGAAGGAATAAATAAAACCTTTTGGATATGCAGTAGATCTTTTGCACTTCCTACTCATAACAAAAATGGGTTGCCATTTTTATTATCAGTTTTATTGATTATTGAAAAGTTACAGAAAATGGCCTTTAAAGTTTATAACTTACTGTAATGTTTTTGTATGATGTTTGAACAAAATAAGTATATCTAGACTTTTCAAGACACATGCATAAATATAATAAAGTGATGCCGAAAATTTCCAATCGGCACAAAGAAATTATTATCTTATCAATGTAATGCACAAAGTACAATCCGTATAATTAATTATCACTAATGCAAATTATTACCTATATTGATATCAGATTATAAAATCATGTGAAGATTAATACAGAGGTGAATGACCATCGTAACCTGCTGTCGCCCGAATAAGTAGTACAATGAACTGAGGACAATTTTATTAAAAAAAAATACTGCTTCAAACTCGTTCTTGAATAAATATTTGGCTACTTGTTTTATAAACTAAATAATGTGTATTTAATCTTTTTGCATTTAAGTATGAAAAGCATTTTGATTCTTTAAGAATAAGTTCAATATTCTGCCCAAACAATTTTAGTCAACATGAGAAAATATTTTGCCATATTGATAAGAAAAACATAATTTATTAATGTTAGTCTGCCACTACTTGTCTATGATAGCAGGTAACGTATTATTTACCAACAAAACTATTTAAATGAAGCAAAAAAAATAGGGCCTAACTTTAAACAAAATAATAAAAACTGAACTTATAAAATAAACCAAATAAAAAATTAATAATTCTTGCATCTTACCCAATTTCCATTCGCTCAGCAACTGAATAGTGATCGACTTCAGGCTCTTCATCCCAATCATGTAGTTCAACACGGACATCCACCCAAGTTTCAGCGCCTATGACCGGACCTTCGTATTTCGGTCCATCGAGGTCCCCCACAGACCCAAGACTCTCGCCCGGCTTGAGACCATTCTCTCCATACGCGAAACGGGGAGCCATTTGTAAAAGACATTCTTCACCTTTGTACATCATTGTTACTGCTAAGTCCATGCCTTGGAGAATCTAAAGTAGGACAAAGGCATCGGTATAAGGATTTTAATAGGCAAAAGGCAATATAATGCAATCATGCAATGCAGATGATACATTTGTTAAACCATGGCACACCAGAACCAAAAAGTACTGCAACTACATTTTTTTTGTTAGCATAGCATCTGGCCCAAATTAAAAACATAAGAAATCAGGAGAAAAGTGGACTTTTTTCTACATAGACAGGCTAGGTAGATAGATAATTGTCACACATTGTTTACTCTAAACAAGAAAATCTACCTTTTGCCACATCAATCTGTTAATAAAACATCTAATCTTGACTACAAAATCTTATCAAAAGGAAATATTATTTGGTATGCATTTTGCTACTAAACATATTATTTGCATATGGTACACTATCTCTATATGCTTTTACTTTAACACATATGTTTTCTCCAATCCATGTTGGCAGACTTCCACTATTATAATAACAACAATACCCTTTGTCTAAAATATTCCGTTTCAATATCTATATTATTGTAATCTTTAAGATAAAAATAATAAAGCCTTCATTGATCTTGCGTCTCTAGTTACCATGGTCATAGGAAATATTTAAACATATGTAATATGATAAACAGGCTGGCCTGATAGTCTAGTGGTTAGTGACCCTATCTACTATATTAGAGGTTGTGGGTTTGATTCCCACGCTTTTGCTTTCGGTTCTCCCTGCGTGGGCGTCGGTTATCAAGCCAAAACCTATGTTATATAGCCTTCATTGATAAATGAGTTATCTAACACGGATTTTTTAATTGAAATTGGTTATTGAGATTATTGTGTTGAACCAAAGAAACCTTAAGCTTTCATAGATTATAGGACAAAAAGAATAAATATATGTGTATTTAGAAATATAAAGTATGTCTAAAAGTGTTTAGTTTTTTCTCTTTTGTTTCTCTGGCGAATTTGGGTATAGATAGCTTTGTGTGAATTATTAAAATAACAATGCATCTACTAAACAAATTCAACAAATAACATGATAAGATTATCTTTAAAAGTATATACAAGTTCATTAAATAAATCTATGAACACTCAACTTTTGGTATAATACAGTATCACTGATTTTAGATAAGATAAAATTTCTATGCTGAAGGAAAACAGAAAATGTACTCGTGTTCTGATTAATTGGCAAATATTTGTCCAAATGTCCTTATGTTTATATAATGATGAAGTGTATTCATGACTCTATCACATTATGTAGTCTATGGACTCTGTGGTTCCAACTAATTAAAGCATTAGTTGTTATTCATGGTCTAAGATCCCTAATACAACGACCATCACCGAGATGCTTATTTGATGAAACGTATTTTATATTTAATTTAATATGTCAATAAATATAATCCATATGGGTTGCCTAGCAAATTTCAGTCCAGATTATGTTTAATTAATAATTAAAAAAATATATTTTTTTAAAAATTTCAACGGTATGTTTATTAGATAAATTCTATACCAATCGAAAGTATGAAGCCCATAGAATATGCAAACGTTAGGTTGCCTATTCTTTTCCGGTCACAACTATCGGGTTGCCAGGTATAAACAGGTAAATTAGTACTAGCATTTTGCAACGGTCTGTTTATTGAATGAAATTGAAATGAAATTAAAGATTATTTTATTCTGAACACGGTGGTATAGGGTTGCCTGCGAAAAATCAGTCCAGAATTGCGGTTGTCGAATTTTAAAAAGTAAAATATTGCTCCCGAACTGCATACATTACCGTGTTAGTAGTTCGGGAGCAAACTTTCAGGGCTATCTTGTGTTAGTTTAGTTCTTTTTGTTTTAATAAATATAAAATAATTTTATTAAAATGGGTGCCAAGAAACCAAGATGGCGTCGACGACAATTTGCAAATTTTTCATCATGGGTGTCATTTTCGTGGTTCATGGGGTCGCTTAAAACGATTATGGGGTCGAAATTAGAATCCAAGATGGCGCCGAGAAAAATATGCATTTTTTGTGATTAGTGTTATTTTTAAGATTTACGAGGTCGCTCAAAATAAAAATGTGGTCTAGCTTTCGCGGAAATGTCTATCGCGCAAGTGTTCCTGATCCAAGATGAAGGACATTTCTCTAAATGAAATTACATGTGTTCGTCTCAATCTCAATCTAGAATTGTATATTTTTGCATGTGAGACCATAGACGAAGCACATTTGTATAACAGTTACTGTTTTACAAATTGTGTATCTCGCTATTGTTACAATATTTTTTTATTTATTTTAGATAAACATTATTATTAAATAATAACTATTAAGTTAATATTAAGTTAAAGTTAATGTTGATAAAAAAAAAATCGATTTTTTTTATTATATATTTTTTTAAATTTATTTTTGATCAACATTAATATTAAATAATAATTATTAAATAATGTTGATAAAAATAAATTTAAATAAATATTGTTATTTTGAGACAACCCTGGCTGTTGCGACAATTTCTACACACTGTCGGCATTTACAAGGAGATCAAAGGCGTCGTCCTACTGTATGTTTTTATACTGTGATGATGCATAGTATATACGAGTCTATCGCTATCCTTTTCTTTTCCAAGCCCAAATAGCATGCGCACTCTCTTTCTTTAAGTGCGCCCACTTAAAGAAAGAGAGTGCAATTCTGGACTGGTTTTTCGCAGACAACCCTATACCACCGTGTTCAGAATAAAATAATCTTTAATTTCATTTAAATTTCATTCAATAAATAAAATAAATAAATAAAAATATTTTATTTTCAAGCATCACACGGCTCATAGTGTGTTAGTACAATTGCTTAAGAACTATGTTAGTAATTACAAAATATAATAATTTACCTAAAAAAAAATAAAAAAATATATATATATAAAAAATAATATAAACAGACCGTTGCAAAATGCTAGTACAGATTTACCTGTTTATACCTGGCAACCCGATAATTGTGACCGGAAAAGAATAGGCAACCTAACGTTTGCATATTCTATGGGCTTCATAACAATCATACCGGTGAAATGTTTAAAAAAATATTTTTTTTATTTTCAGCGACCTCGTAAATCTTAAAAATAACACTAATCACAAAAAAAAATCATATTGTTCTCGGCGCCATCTTGCATTCTAATTTCGACCCCATAATCGTTTTTAGCGACCTTGGGAACCATGAAAATGACACCCATGAAGAAAAATTTGCAAATTGTCGTCGACGCCATCTTGGTTTCTTGGCACCCATTTTAATAAAATTATTTTATATTTATTAAAACAAAAAGAACTAAACTAACACAAGATAGCCCTGAAAGTTTGCTCCCGAACTACTAACACGGTAATGTATGCAGTTCGGGAGCAATATTTTACTTTTTAAAATTCGACAACCGCAATTCTGGACTGATTTTTCGCAGGCAACCCTATACCACCGTGTTCAGAATAAAATAATCTTTAATTTCATTTCAATTTCATTCAATAAACAGACCGTTGCAAAATGCTAGTACTAATTTACCTGTTTATACCTGGCAACCCGATAGTTGTGACCGGAAAAGAATAGGCAACCTAACGTTTGCATATTCTATGGGCTTCATACTTTCGATTGGTATAGAATTTATCTAATAAACATACCGTTGAAATTTTTAAAAAAATATATTTTTTTAATTATTAATTAAACATAATCTGGACTGAAATTTGCTAGGCAACCCATATGGATTATATTTATTGACATATTAAATTAAATATAAAATACGTTTCATCAAATAAGCATCTCGGTGAAGGTCGTTGTATTAGGGATCTTATACTATCAGTAAGAAAAATCAATAACCATGGTCTTTATTTTATTAACACTAGAAAAGAAGTTAGATTTTAGGAGCCATATTCAATGGCCCAAAAAAGATACAAAGGTCCAGTTTTTTTCCAAATTAACTCAACCAATGGTTAAATATGCTAATGGTTTTAAATTTCGGTAAAACAAGTTTTGATTGTCTATCAAAAGGCCAAATAAGTTGGAGAGTTAATTATTTACCCATGTTTTAGAATAAAAATTGATTCATAAATGCGTTCTACCTAAGCTTGAAACCAGTAGTTAGCATATATTTTAACCATTGGTTGAGTTAACTCGGGATAAAAAAACTGGGCCTAAGGAAAGGAGGAAATACAAGCACAAATTAATAAAACAAAAAACTTACTTCATTGTCACCCAAATAAATTTTAACTTGATCTCTTTTTTCCACAACGTTTTCAGTGTCTTTAATTTTAATCTCATAACTGATCCGGCAGATATCACTCCTGTGTGGTCTTAAGCCACTTGATTCATCACCAAGTTTGATAATCTGCAAAACATTTTAGATCATAAAAAACATTTTGACTATCATAACTTTACAAAATAATTGCATTTGCTATAGTGAGTAAATATTTACATTATTTTATATACCAATGAGTTTTAATTCATACATGATGATTCATGAACAAAGAAAAAGAAATAAATAATTATATGCACAATACAATTTTAGCACAAAGCTTAAACCTAAAAAATAACATGTGGGATTGGAACTTATTCAAAATGGGATAGAACAACCATTTCAACTCATTGAAGAATTAAATACCATGCTTAAAGGCATGGTATATTCCTCCGTAAGATTCAAAATTTCAGCGTAAATATTTACGCTCATGAATATTCTATCAAAATTAACATGAATGAAGTATATTTATCCTCTAAGTATTTACTATGTTTTTTTTCTTGCCAGTTCTATTGTTGAATAAGTAGGGGACTACAGATTATCATATTCTCGCCTGACCTTTTTAAGTAGTGCGCCTGACCCCAGCACATCTTGCCACTCATCAGTTTTTGTTTCATCTGTCTTTTCTTTAGTGGCAGCTGCCTCCGCAAGTTTTGCCTCCTCGATCTCGTGGGCCGCTGCCGCTGCGAGATCCTCGAAAGAGCTACTCTCCGACTTGTCCACTAAAGTTCCTTCGCCCTCGATCATCTAAAACATGCGCCCGAGTTATGTGTTCATCATCAAATAATACGTAATAATGTTTACCCTTTCCATAATCTACATACCATTAACTTATTATATATACAATTATTATAATTAATTCAATTAAAACTGAGCATTCTTACCTTTGCAATCCTTACAAATAAATTTAAAATTAGGTCCTAGAAGAAGGTACACTTTTCAAAATAATAATAGTGATTATGTATGACAATTCAACTTTTACGATTTGACTTTTTAGTTTTTGTGAATGAAGCTTTTTTTCCTAATCTGGCTTTGATACAACATAAATTGACCAATTTACGAATTACTAACAAATGAATATAACATTATATTTTGGACATGGACCCACGGCTGTTTAACTGTTTTACCTAATTAGTATCGAACTTACTTGCTATGCAGTAAAAATGTATTTACAAAATATATTGATTTACAGAATCTGAAGAATATCTAAGCTTTATAGCCTGTGAATGTGTCAATCCGAGACGAAACTCAACATTTTTGACACTTGACTGACACTACTAACTTGACAGTTCAATAACCCGTGCGGGATAAACAATCGATTTTATACCTACTGCTGCTTCTTTACAAAATTATAAAAATGCAGAAATACGAAAAACTTGAAAAGATCGGAGAAGGTACTTATGGAACTGTGTTTAAAGCTAAAAACAAAGAAACCCACGAAATAGTGGCTTTAAAGCGCGTGCGGTTAGACGATGATGATGAAGGTGTACCTTCGTCCGCCCTTCGTGAAATATGTCTGCTAAAAGAATTAAAGCATAAGAATATTGTACGGCTGTACGATGTTTTGCACAGTGAAAAGAAATTAACTCTTGTGTTCGAGCACTGCGATCAAGACTTGAAGAAGTATTTTGACAGTCTTAATGGCGAGATAGATTTGGACGTTGTCAAATCTTTCATGTATCAGCTGCTGCGAGGTCTCGCTTTCTGTCACAGTCATAACGTGTTGCACCGGGACCTAAAGCCGCAGAACTTATTGATCAACAAAAATGGAGAACTGAAGTTAGCTGACTTTGGTTTAGCAAGAGCATTTGGTATTCCTGTAAAATGTTATTCAGCGGAAGTGGTGACGCTGTGGTACCGTCCCCCGGATGTTCTTTTTGGGGCCAAGCTGTACACCACAAGCATTGATATGTGGTCTGCAGGATGCATATTTGCAGAATTGGCCAATTCAGGCCGGCCATTGTTCCCTGGATCTGATGTTGATGATCAATTGAAGAGGATTTTCAAACTGCTTGGTAAATATTGTTATATTTTATATGTTAAATATTATTATATAATTAATTCCTTTTCATATTTTTTTTATTATTATTAATAAAGTTTGTAACAGACTTCTTGTCGCAATATCTGCTATAACCCAATGAATCTCACAAAATGAGTTTTGCTTAAATCAGTAAAGAAAACAAACATTAATAAAAAACAGTATTATAATACTAGAAATCTTATTCCAGGCACACCCAATGAGGACACCTGGCCTGGTGTGACACAGCTGCCTGACTACAAGCCTCTTCCTGTATACCAGCCAAGCCTGGGCCTCGCACAGGTAGTCCCTCGCTTGCCAGCACGAGGCCGAGACCTTCTTGCCCGCCTGCTCACCTGTAACCCTGCACTTAGAATGCCTGCTGATGATGCTATGGCCCACGCTTACTTCCACGACTTGAATCCATCAGTAAAGAATGACAGATGTTAACAATCAATCCGCCCGTATCGGTGCACCTCAGAACTACTGGTTAGTGATAAGAACAGTGACGAAGTACAGGAGTGTTGTGATGAAGAGACTTAAATAGAGTGTAAGGATAACGTAGATTACATGTGCATAGTGGACCTGTGAAATTTATAAATCTATGTGATTTGCATTTGTGTTGATTTTATTTTCTTGTTGTTTTCTTTATTGATGATATTATATTGAATTTTTTATACTCATAAGTTTCAGTTTGCCGTTAGAGATTATTTATTAACATATTGTATATACAAGGGTTTATGTGAATCATATTAAATTCATAATATTGTAACTGGTATACTTGATGTGTTAGTCTACAATGATCTCATGCTACCTAATAACTTAATATGTTGATATTGTGCTTCACAGATGTGAGGTTTTATTTAATAGTAGGTAGCTTCTAGTTAAAACCAAATAAGGTCTTGTAAATAAGTTTACAAATCAATAATTGGTAAATTAAATTAAGATTCGTGTTTTTAAACAAAATCTTTTATAATTAAGTGTAATAAATAATTGTAAATTAAATAACAAAACATTTTTATACATTTTCGGCTGCTTCCCTTAATTCTGCTCTGATGATATCACTCACATACTCTCCAATCTTTCCACTTGATTTAATAGTCGAGGACATAGATGTTGATGAAGACTTGTATGATGATGAAGATGAACTTTCTTCAATTCGTGTTTGGGACATGCCTTTCATTGAATGCATTTCTGAAGTCGAAGCAATATTCTTTTGCTCTAATAATTGTTCTGTAGACTCAGCCAGACCCAAATTTGATTTTGCAAGGGATTCCTCAATCTTATTTGCTGAAGCACCCATACTGAGCTCACTCTTCTTTTCAGACATACCCATGTCAATGACTTGTTTAGATGCCATCTTATCCCCATTTGTTTCGGAGATGATCTCTCCAAGAAGTTCTGGTTTCAAAAGACGACTGTGGTCTTCTTTTAACATAATTTGAGATGTGTTTTTACTAGCTTTGTCCCCATATTCTTTAATGTTTTCCTTGACTGATTTTTCAGTAGTCTCTGAACCATTTGTGGTCTCCATTATGGTATTTTTCCGACACACGCCACTCATTTTAATTGGTATAAGTTTCTCGGCGATAGCTGTTTGCTTCTGCGCGATAATGGTCAGGATACCGTCTGAAGACAATGTTGAAGTGACGTTATCAGCAGGACAATTACTTGGCAATGGATATCTCCTCATAAATTGTCTAGAGATAAATCCGTGTGTGTCCGGTCGCTCTTCGTGTTTCCCTTCTACGATTATTTCCTTTTCAGACACTTTAACACTGATGTCGTCGGGACGAAATTGTTGAACATCCAACGTTATTTTATAGTTACCTTTGTCATTTTCTATCGTTGAACCGCATTCTTTAGATTTGCTCTGGTTGGACCTTTTCCATGGCCGATAATAACTCGATTGAATGTCGTAATACGGATACATAAATTCGTGGGGCATACACATGCCAAAGTTGGGGTCTGAGAACCAACGAGCTGGGCAGATTCTAGGAAAATCCATTATGTGGCACTCTGCGAAGCGGCGTGAGAGCAGTAGTAAACAAGAGCTACTGAGTTGCATCAGACTGTGCCAAATGTTTTTATAGACTACCATCACTTCCTGTACCAATTATTGCATGGTTGTCTCTAATGAAGACTTTATTTTTTAAAGATAAAAGACAGGAAAGCGGTTTATTTTCCTATTATGTTTAACTAAGAGACCTGGGAGTTATTATGGAGTTATTATGATCAAACAAACATCACAAAAAGATAAATAACGTGTTCCCAAAATACATATTCATTACAATAATTGCTACTGGTGGAGTGGGTAGGTACCTACATGGGTTACTTTACGAAGTAGGCAATCCGATAGTTATCGTGGGTACCTTTAACATGTAAAGAAAATCAGGGGAAAGTTAAGCCGTTTCTACCGCGAAAGAGTAAGGGTCAATTCACACGTACCACAACCACACCACGTCGCAGCGACAAAATGTGGTCAAGCTGTGGTTACGTGTGAATAGTGTCGCAGCGGCTTTTTGCTGTTGCGTTGTGGTACCGACAAGATTTCGATGTGGTTGCGTTGTCGCTGCGATATGGTAACCACATGGTCATGTGCAGTTATACTCCGGCTTTCGTAGAGGAAACACGGCTTGACTGAACGTAGTCAGGAAAGATTGTTGTTGCTATTGTCGTAGCGATGTGGCCGCGGTCCCGCATCCGGTGGTGGCGTTGCCGTCGCGATGTGGTCGTATTACACAGGTGGTCGATAACAACGGCAAAATGTGGTACGTGTAAATTGTAATATTCATTTTCAATACAAAATATACGCCCGACCACATGGCGTCGTTGTGATGTGTGAATTGACCCTTATGAGCGGGAAATGGTTTTGTGGAGCGAGCTCCTGAAAATTAACCGTCACTATGATTTGTTATTGCGCGTTGAACGGACACCGTAATTACGCCGCTCCACTCCCTAGGACTAGAGAGAGTTCATTTCAACTCTTTCTGCTCGCCCAGTCCTTTCCGACCGCCTGTTTGTTAGCGGGAATACATTAACCGTGCGAGTTTAACGGAGTGCTTAATGGGTTCGTTTAACTTCGTTTCGCTCGCGTTGGAAATCGACCAAAATGTCGGGGTAATTTTGAAAACAAAAAACAATTTAAATTTTGAAAACACTGCTATCGGTTATATAGTATGTAGGTATATAAATAATTGTATTTTGCAATATGTCTAAGATTGAAATAATTTCGAGCTTTAGATTTAAGGCCCACCCCTGACACAATCATCGAGACCAGTAATTGACGGACACTCGAACTTTCCAACTGTATAAATAGCATGACATTCGAATGGGGATCCATCCATTCGTTCCAATAATCTTATTTTAGAATCATGATCGAGTTTCTGTCCAATCAATTATACTGTACGTGTATCATAAATGACTGAGGCAAAGGTGTCCTTTTCACAACGCAACGAAAAGTAGAGTAGGTTTATCTGCCATAAAACTCTAGTGCACTACTATAAATTTCGGCCAACTTTTTAATATTTTTCACAAATACATATGTACTAACTATAATTTTACAATATCCTAATTCCTATCACTAAGAAATTGAAAATTTGAAGTTTAACGACTACAATAATCTTTAATGATTAATCCATAACTATTGATTCGTGCCTTTCGTAATTCGCAGCAGATACGAATAGCTAAGTGGTTTAGTTAACATCGCATGTGTTGCGGGTTTGATTCCAAAAAATTTTTTTTTGTTGCCTTGCAAAAATTTGCTATAATTATCATATGGGTAAATTGCAGGATTTAAAACATTTTTTTTGTAACTAGGTATAACATTTGATGAAAACTAAGATGAGCATTTAAAGAAAATAAATTTATTTATTATTAGAAGTTATTGGTTGCTTTTACATTCTCTTTTTTATTACTTCTTGCCCATTGTAGTCGAAAGGCAGACTTAATATCAGAAGGCATTTTATGCCAGTCAACCTTATGTTAGTTTGGTCTAATAACCACAAAAACAACATATTATTATTAAAGTTTACTAAGTTTGAGCATGAATTGAGATTTCATAACCATATTACATAATGTTTTATACATATAATACCTTACATTTAAATAAAAAGCATTACCATCAGTTACCAGCTTAACTTCATATAATTAAAAATATGTTATTAAGATTAACTTCATTCTTACAGTAATACCAACTCTTTATTGGTCCAACCATAAATCACAGTGTATTTTTATTGAGTACATTTATATTGTGAAAAAAAGTAGATGCCTCTTAAAGTTACAATAATATTTCCTTAGCAGCATACCGGTACTATTAATATAATTACATAATTAATCAATACATTTCCATTTCAGCTCTTTTTCTTTTTCTGTGATTAGCAACCATATTGGCAGTGGTAAGGACACTTTCTCCTCTATGGAGCCAGGTTGAAAGAGCCTTTTCCATGGCAGCTGCAGCAGCTGCCTGATGCCTCTCATTTACTGATAGAGGTTGTATAGCCCCAATTGAGTCTGTTGACACACTTGCAGATAACAGCATCCTGAATCTTTGTCTAAAAGTCTGAAAAATGATTTTTACATGCAGTATTAGGGAGGTTAGACTTCTAAGCAAAGGCAGAATAAATTCAATTTATTAGTCATTCTTTTTCGGTCTTCTTAGTACTTACATTGATAAGAGTAGACGCCACTTCACCTTTGATATCATGTTTTGCTATATAACAACCAAATTCATAAAAGTACTGGCTTAATTTATGCATATCTACAGTACAAGCATCTGCGTTGAGGATTTCTCGATACGAATCTTTATAAATCTTAGGTAATTCGACTGTTACTAAAGGTGGTCTTCTAGAATATAAGGACTCTGCTAACCATAAAGGTATTTCTACATTAGTCCCAGCTTTTAAGTCATCCTCTGCTGCCGATGGATCTAAAAATCCTGAAATATAATAACGTTTAATTGTGTTAAATGATATAATTCACATTTTATATGTTATTTTAATAAGTCACAAACCCATTTTAGGTAAATCGTGTAGGAATTTGCAAGGTATTTTTTCATGAGTTACTAATATATCAGATATCGATAAGTAACTACTGCTTTCCATTGTATATAATCGATTAAATCTTGGACATGAACCAAAATATTGATGGTTTGTTTGTGTACACAGAAAAATAACCTCAGAAAGAAAACAATAACTTGTTTGTTCAGCGCTATTTGGCGCCTTGCTACTTTATTTTTTTATTTATCAGTATCTATCACTCATCATAAAGTAGACAAACAAAACTACAGATAAAAAATACTGTTTACTACTCAGAATTCAGATTACCTTTTTTACTCATATGAACTTGGTCAAAAAAATATTTTGATAATTCTATCGACATAAAATTTGTTGAGTAGTGTTGAGATAATTTGAAGAATAAACACCAACATGTCGGGGTAAGTTTGAAAAATGAAAACGAGGACTATTAATTTTTTTTCCACCTAAACACTGCTATCGATTTTAATGTATGTGAAATATAAACAAATAGTATTTTGCAATATATCTATGATTGCCATGATTTACAATTGATTAAATCTCAGATCAAGGCTCAGATTAAGGACTGATCAAGGAGTAAACCGAAAAAAATATTGAAAACATCATTATTTTTAAAGTACTGATACACATGCTCATCCCTAGCACGGAAGCATGCTTGTAACGAGCAAGTGAAAGTCATAATGCTTGTTAGATTTTTGAGATTTGAGATTAGTGAGAGAGTCAGCGGTACAAAAGACGTGAACGAATACTTACCGGATACCTACACAACCGTGTGGGACTTGCGGCTATTCGTTGTTCCACGAATGAAAATCTACCGTATGAACACCTGGCTGATTGTACATTATAACCAAAGTACCTGGATCACCGATCTTTGCTCGTTTTTTTTTGGTAGTGTGTTTTTTAGAAAATATATTTAAATACGAATTACATACTGATGAAATTTTTTTATATATCTAAATAAATGAGGAAGTATACCTAAATAATATTTTTCGATCTTACCAACATAATAATAAAAAAATATGAACTGATTATTTAAATAAAAAATCACGAATGCAATTAGTTTATTATTTTATTAGAAACAAATACCTACTTTTTTACAGCATATCAATAAATCACAAATATCATTAAAATTAAAAAAATGTTTTAGAGACTAAATTATCATGGCGTTAAGAGCAAGCCGTACTCTCTAAATCTGACAATAAATATAATAATCGAGCGGATTAAGATCGAGGCCAGACGACGGCCAGTCTTCAGAACTGATGAAGTCCGAAACGTTCATTTCCAACCAAGACTGCGTAGACCGAGCTTTATGACCCGGCGCAGAGTCTTGCTGGAAGGACCATTCTTGGTTATTGAACATGGTGTTGTTAAGGGGCTTCACTACCTTCTCAAGAATGGTATCTTGATACCCTTGTGCTGATGTTTTGATACCTTTTTCACAAAAGTATGGCTCAGTCACTCCTTCATAGCTCACCAAACCATCACTAAAGTTGGATAATGCCCACGTTGCACTTTGTCGACTAATTGGGAAACTTTCTTAGAGCTGTGAGCATAAATACGGTCATTTTGTTTGTTAAATAGTTGCGAAATTGTAAAAAAAATCTCATCCGTAAACAATTTTTTTCTGTACTCTCCTTTTGCGAACCGCTTCAGTAGTTGTTTCGATTTTACCAGCCTATTATTTTTTTAATTATCAGTTAAGAAATGACCAGTACGTCTCTTAAAGGCTGCAAGTCCTAAGTCAGCTTTTAAAATACGAGAAATGATTCTAGGTGCTAGTATCTTCATCTCCCGAGATAAAATCTTTTGATTTGCTTTCGGACAGGATTTCTTCGAATTTTTTCCCTTACTGCTTTGACAACCTTTTTCGTACGAATACTACGTGGACGGCCTAATCTTTTTTTTTTATGTTATAAACAGAGGAGGTCGAAAAGCGCGGGAAACCTCAAATTTGGCGGTCGTGATTTTTGGTGGCAATTTTTAAAATTTTATTATTTATTGGTCTGGATTATCCTATAGTAATTATTTAGCCTTAGTCTTTATTTATTTATAGTAGTTAAGTGATTTCTTCATTATTTGGTAAGTTTTTATTCGTTTTTTCTTATAATGGACCCGCCGGAGGACCCCGGTGGGACCCATATAGATGTAGGTCATTATGTTACGATTTCTAACAACGATACTAGCGTTGATACTGATGGGTCTGTCACCCTTAATTCCTCTAAGAGAAAACGTGTTTCCACTCGTACATCGATATGCAAACATTGCAACAAAAAAAGACGCAAAAATGGCGGCAAAAGGCAATCTGATTGCAACTGTGTTGATGATATGGAGACATCAGTAGTCGTTTCTCAGTCACCAAACCAAAATGTTATAGATCAAAGCAATGTGTCTCCCCAGTCGGTACCAATTGGTCAGTCGGTCTCGGTAGCCAGGTTAATGTATAATGTGTCGGATGCGGCACCTTATAATTAGGGTTGCCACCCGTACTTTAAAATAGAGTATTGTCCTCTTTTTCATGTAGGCGTACTTTAAAATCTACGACACCAATAAAGTACGCTAAAATACTCTATTTACGTAAAATTGATCGTTACTGGCTCGTTACTGGTTATGAGACTAAATAAACTGTGTAAGTAAGTGTTATTTAAAAAAACTGTCCAATGCCTAGAAGTTAACAGTATAACAATATTGGATGTTTACAACATAATGAGTATGCTCAAAAAAGAATGAACAAAAAGAAATGAAGATTGCTTCTTTGGATATGAAACAATGAAACTGCTAAGACAGGTTGCAGAATCTTCACTTGAAATAAAAGACAGGATTTGTAAAAAAAAAAATATTTCTTGACAAAGCGTTAGGCTATTTAGAGAAGTACTTAGTTAAATTTTTCAAATGTTTATTTTTTGTTTTTATTAAGTTACTTCAATTTAAAGTCACCTATTTCATTTCAACATTTTGAAAATGCTATTGATGCATTAAATATTCAACGAAAACTTGCTATAGTTATGGACAATTTATATTCAGAAACAATACTTCTGAATGAAACTTATGAAAAAGTAATGCAGAATAATAAAGATTTTTTGACTTATCTATACCTAGCTCAAAAGTGGCAATACATAGGTATTCAATAAAAGTGAAGATTTTCCAAATGTTTTCAAATTCATTTTATATATTTTATCTGTTCCGGCCACTTCAGCGTTCACTGAGATAGTCTTTTCACTTATGAATGTTAAGTGGAGGGACGAAAGAAATAGAGCTTCCCTAAATTTAATAAAAAAACTAGTTGATCGTGTATTTTAATTTTAATTTTGACTGCAAAGAGGCTGCTAATATCTTTAAGAATGATAAATATTTGTTGAATGTTGCAAAAAGCCATAAAAAATATGTTTATAAGGAAAAATAATAATAAATGCTCTTTTTTTACAGTGCGTACTTTATTTTTGTTGTACCAAAATGAAAAATACTTTATTTGTCCTAAAAAAAGGTGGCAACCCTACTTATAATGTACATGTTCAACGTGAACAAATATCAAGCAGTGATAATGTTTATTTAAATCCAATTTCATTTGGCCATTTTTTAAAAAGAAATTCCTTCAATAATATTGTTAATGGAAGTTTAAAAAAAATAGGGCGAAATAGAATAGTTTTGTCTTTTTCTGATTATAAAGATGCCAATACATTTTTAGCGAGTAATGTTCTATCGACAGAAAAGTATAAAGCTTTTATACCTTCTTTTTCTGTAACTCGTATGGGTGTCGTCCGAGGCATTCCTTCAGAATGGTCGGACGAGGATATTAAAGAAAATATATCTGTGCCAATTGGTTGTGGCGATATTTTAACCTTTTGAACGCCCATCTATATAATACGCGATGTGTCCTCCAGCGCCACGCTACAAATGTATAACGTATCTATAGTAAAACGTAGGGATGGGACTAATGTCCTATCGACAAATAATATTATAAGTTGAAATTAACGTTTATTCACCAATTTACGAAGCTAAATAAAAACTGATACCGTATTTTCATATTTTGTTTCATTTCATAAAAAAATAAATATGAAAACCTGGATATATTTACCATAATAAAAGAAAATAATTGTAAATTTATTAGACGTGAGTTCAAGAAGGCACATCCCTATTTGCCTCCAAATGTAATCCTTCTACTTCATATCAAGTCGTTGGCGCTCGAGGCACGTCAAAATCCTTTCTTATATAAGGAGGTCTAGATGTCGATTCTTTTTTCTATTCACTGTGGTCGAGTTACAAGTGCATAACCTCAACCTATTCATGCATAATTTATTTCGTTTACTTACAACACACAGATCTTTTTTTTAATGGTAGGTATACGTGTCGCAAAATACTAGCAATGATTTTTCTTGTTTTTAGAAACTAATAGAAAACGGAAGTACATTCCTGAAACGGAAGTTGACGACTTAACGGAATGTCAAGACGACGAACTATTTCAAAATTCTGATTATTCACAAACTTTTTTTTATACTGAATCTACTCAAAAAGAAACAAAATTAAAACTCGCAATAATTCGTCATATTCACCGTCACTCATTTTTTATAAGAACACGTGCGCCAACGCAAGATGTAAACATTGCACTACACTAAAATGCACTAAGTCACTATGACCTTGAAACCCGTCCGCTTATGACGTCACAGATTTACTTCTATACAAGTTCGTGGCGTTGTGCGCACTGACAACTAGCCACTTTGTAAGGATGGGTCTTTCAAACGGTGTTTCACTATCGACAATGATTAGAAAACCTATTTTTTCTTGAATAAGGTGAATAAAACGTAGTTTATACTTTACAATATTTATAAAATATTATTTATTCACGTCATTTTCTTGCAATAATAGTATTTATGATCGTTTCGACGAGATGAAATATAGCGAGGTCTTCATCGTGTCCCATCACTGGCTTACTTTATATCAAGTACTTGGCGTTGGGGGCATTACAATATTTTCTGGCGTTTTACTTTCTATTGAATATAATTCAAACAAGAACTTATTAAGTGTGAAAAAGTTAATAATATAGCTTATAA
This sequence comes from Plusia festucae, assembly GCA_950381575.1. NCBI lineage: Eukaryota > Metazoa > Arthropoda > Insecta > Lepidoptera > Noctuidae > Plusia > Plusia festucae. The sequence continues at coordinate 4,885,298 of OX494447.1, forward strand.
CAGGGCAATTTTCCATAAAAACAAAATAAAAGGTCTTGTAAAAGTCGTAAATTTATTTTATACTATTATTACTTCTAATCAAGTAGTGGCGCTGAGGGCACGAAAATCTCTTACTTGTATAGAAGTGATTGGCGTTCAAAAGGTTAAAAATCAGAAGAATTAAAAGGAAAGTTGTCAATGATGGAAAGACTGAATTTAAAAATACTGAAACAGTCATATTAACTTTTGATGGCCAAGTTTTGCCAAAACGAATATTTATGTGCTACACTTCCTTGTCTGTGAATCTGTATATATACCCCACAATCCAGTGTTACAACTGCTGTAGATACGGACATGTTAAAAACATGTGTCGATCTAAGCCTAGATGTTTTAAATGTGGTCAGGGTCACTCTGGAGAGAGCTGCACAGTCTCAGAGGAGGGTTTGTCATGCTGTCTCTGCAATGGCTTTCATGAAGCCACCAGTAAGAAATGCCTAGAATTTGATAGACAAAAAAACATTAAAGAATCCATGGCTAAATCCTGTATTTCCTATGCAGAAGCTTCCAAGTTACATCCTTCCATTTCTAGAATCTCATATGCTGACGCCTTACTTTCTTCTCCTAAAGTTTCAAGCCATATTAGTGCTTTTGTTCCACAGGATTATTCTACATCTAAACAAAATAAAACATCATATAAAAAAACTGTTTATATTAAACCTCGCTCTCCATCCTCCCCTTCTAAAGGTTATGATCAGCAGTTCCACCAAAGTCTCGCAAGAGATAGTAGAATTCCTGATCCAAAAGATGGCTGTGCGCTCCCTCCTAAGGATTCTTTATCTTCTTTATCTATTAATGATTTAATCATTGCTTTGATTAATTCTCTGTCACAATCTAATCTGATTTCACTGTCCATCGCAGGCCCTGTATACAATGCAGTTTATAAATATTCAAATAATAATAATGGACAGTCTAGCCAAGGTATTCCAATGGAATTGCCGAAGTGCAATATCTAAAAAATCTGATATATTATATCTTGTAAATAAATTTAAACCTTTTATTTTTGCTCTTCAAGAGACTTGGCTTAAACCAGGATCTTTGTTTAAGATTCCTGGGTATGCCTGTCTTAGAGAAGATCGGTCTGATGGGTATGGTGGAGTAGCCTTACTTATCAGACATCCTCACTCATATTCATTAGTTTCAATTCCATCACATCATCATGATTTTTCTATCATTGCAGCAGTTGTAAATAACATATGTTTTGTGTCTGTATATATACCTCGTCCATCAAACTTAATCTTTAAAGAAATTGTAAATATTTTTTCTATTCTTCCTAAACCATTTATAGTTTTAGGTGACTTTAACTCTCAGCATCAATCCTGGGGTAGTTCAATATCCAATAGTTTTGGTGGTGACTTATTGGATATTATAGACAGTTATGATCTTTGTATTTTAAACACAGGTTCTCCAACTCGACGTACTGCTCCAAATGAAGGCATTAGTGCTCCTGATTTATCTATATGCTCCTCTAAATTAGCGTCCTCTTTGTTTTGGGAAGTGTTATCCTCCACTTATGGCAGCGATCATTTCCCTATAGTCATAACATTTCCATTCCCTAATAAACATTCACCCAAGTGTGCTCCCCGGTTGAAGTATAATTTAACAAATGCAAACTGGCATACGTTTAGGGAACAATTAGACAATGCACTCGCGTTTCTACCTGAAATTAGAACTGGTAATGAAAGATATTGTGCCGAAGCTCTGTCTAAAGCCATAATACAAACTGCTGATAACATTTTTCCTATTAAAAATACTGCAAAACATAAAATTCCATCTCCACCATGGTGGGATAAAGAATGCACAGATTCAATAAAGAGGAGAAAAGATACAGAAAAAAAATATTTATTAAATTCTACCGTAGAAAATTTTAACACATTGAGTACGGTTATTACTGAAACTCGGAAATTATTTAAAAAAAAGAAATTTGAAAGTTGGAGATCTTTTTGTTTGACTATATCTCCTAATGTTCAACCCTCTATAGTCTGGCGTAATATTAGGAGATTTAGATCAGTATTTACCGATTCTAATAATACGTTCCTTCCTTCGCACTTAAATAATCAGTTTTTAGATAATTTAGCTCCTTCGTATGTTCCGGAAGAATTCAATAGATATTCCGTCCCTCCTTCAATAGTTAATCATCTTTCTGATCTCAATAAACCATTTACTTTTGCTGAACTCAAAGGTGTAGTATCTCATACTAAAGACTCCGCTCCGGGTGCAGATGGTATTCCATATTCTTTTATTTCTAATCTTAGTGATCTGTCTCTTAATTATTTTTTAAAACTAGTAAATTCTATTATGATTTCTGGGAACGTTCCTATTTCTTGGAAATCACAATTAGTCATTCCTATCTTAAAACCAAACAAAAATCCATCAAGTAGCACATCATATCGTCCAATTGCTCTTTCATCTGTTTTACTAAAAATTTCGGAGCATTTGGTTAAAAATAGACTAGAATGGTATTTAGAGAACCGGAAATTATTAAGTGAGAGCCAATATGGTTTTAGGCGAGGCAAAAGTACCTTAGATAGTCTTAGCATATTTGTCACTGACATTAGGTTAGCTTTTTCAGAAAATCTTAATATCGTATCAGCATTTCTGGATATAACTTCGGCTTATGACAATGTTGTTATATCCACCTTAAAAAATAAACTCCAACAATTAGATGTTCCCATTCTACTTTCCAACTTCATATTAAACATTTTGTCTGAGCGCAGCATTAATCTTTCACTGGTGAACTCTTCATGTGAATCTAGACTCATATGGAAAGGTCTCCCACAAGGATCAGTTCTCAGTCCCTTGTTATATAACATCTACACTCATGACCTTGAATCGTTTTTAGGTAATGAAATCAAAGTGCTTCAATATGCCGACGATCTGCTCCTTTACTGCCCTCACCGCTCTGTTGCTTCAGCATGCACTACATTGTCTTCCTCTCTTAGTCTTCTTAAAAAATGGCTTAATTGTAATGGCCTCGCATTATCTGCTTCTAAAAGCTCAATTGTCTTATTTTCTAGAATGCGCCTCCCTCCCCCCATTTTTATATATTATGATGGTATTCCAATCCCGGTAAATTCCAGCGTTAAATTCTTAGGTGTTGTTTTAGATAGTAAACTTTCGGGAATACCTCATTGTGAGTATATTGCTGCAAAATGCGAAAAAAGATTAAATATATTAAGATGTTTGTCAGGCGTATGGTGGGGTGCCCATCCCTTCTCTTTAAAACTCTTATATAATGCCTTAGTAAGAAGTGTTCTAGATTATGGGTCATTCCTGTTAGAACCAGGAAATAAAGTTGCATTAAAGAAATTAGATGTCATTCAATCAAAAGCATTAAGAATAATATCAGGAGCAATGAAATCAAGTCCTATTAACGCCTTACAGGTTGAATGTGTAGATCCACCTCTCTCCCTTAGACGCCAGTATCTTTCTGACAAGTTCTTATTCCGTTCTTTTCAATTCCTTAATCATCCATTACGTGTTAATCTTCAAATCCTAACAGAGTATATCAACTCTTCCAGTTATTGGGCTCACAAATCTCTTCCTTGTCTTGTTCAAAGTTACAAAAAGTTTATTGCTTTACAGGCACCAACCTACTGCTTAAATTCATTCCCTCTCTTTACCAGTAGCTATGAGTCATTGATACTTTCTCCTGATATCGTATTTAATTTAGGTATAGATAAATCAGATAATTTTGCTAATTTTTCATTTAATTATATTAAGGACAATAATTGGAGCGATTGTCATCATATATATACTGATGCATCTAAACATTCCACTTCAGGTATTGTTGGAGTTGGAATTTATCATTCGCAGTATAATATAGTTCAGAAAGTCAAACTTCCTCCTGAGTCATCAGTATTTACTGGTGAATGTTATGGGATATTTAAAGCTGTAGAATATGTATTTACAATGAAATTGAAAAAATCTGTTATTTTTTCTGACGCGTTAAGTGCATTACAAGCGGTTAACAAAAATCCATTTAAATGTAAGCCAATCTATCCTATCATTTTATTTATAAGGAATCTTCTCTACGAGTGTTCTCAATTAAAATTAATAATTTCTTTTGCGTGGATTCCTGGCCATAGGAACATTCATGGTAATGTTATAGCCGACCGACTGGCTAATGAGGCTGTTGTCTGTGGGGACATTTTTCCTTTTGTTAATTTTAGCCATGATCTTATGAATCTGCCTATGAAATTTCTTTGGGAGACCTGGGAGGATTTATGGGCAGATAGTAGCAGTAACAAAGGGAAATACTACAAATTAATTCAGACTTATATTCCAAAAAAACCCTGGTACTACAAATTTAATGTCGGAAAAGTTGCTTCAAGTTGCCTTATTCGAATGAGGTTGGGACATACGTCCACCCCAGCGCACCTTGCTCGACTCCAAATTGTAAATAGTGATCTTTGTGAATGTGGCGAAGATGTGGGAGATTTGAACCACATTTTCTTTTCTTGCTGTATTTATAATCGTGATTCCTTTCTTGCTTCACTACTTTCCATTAATATTCCTTTTCCTTCATCTATTCCTGTTTTGTTAGCTTCGAATGATATTTTAATATATAAGTATTTGTCTTTATTTATAACTTTAAATAATTTACATATATGATAGTCTTAGTTTATTTTTTTGTTATTTTTACATCTTTCCATAATCCTAGCCAATATCCAAAATTCCTTTTCCTAAATTTATTTTAATTTCTACCCTAAGTTTCCCCGTTTTTGTTAGTGGCACTGCGTAAATAGCGACTTGCCAATGTAAAAAAAAAAAAAAAAAAAAAAAAACAGAGGAGGTCTCAATGTATTGGCGCCAAAATGAGAAAACACAATGAACAATCATATATAAACGACAGATTCCAAATTCAAATGTAATATTTTGTTTATTTTCAATTGTAACAGTATTGATGGCCGTAAATACAAGAATTGCTCGTTTAAAGATTTAAGATTACTAAAAACACGGATAAAACGATATTTTCTGAGAATGAATCCTAGCTAGATCGATTTAACGCCCCTGAAACTCCCCGCATACTAAATTTCATGAAAATCGTTGGAGCCGTTTCCGAGATTCAGATTATATATATATATATATACAAGAATTGCTCGTTTAAAGATATAAGATATAAACGAGTAGGACATGTCCGCTTGAACTAAGAATAGATTTATTGATTTCAAAGTTTTCAGTGATGTCTTAGAACTCCAAATTAACTTTAAATAATGCTAGGTAATTCTTGAAGACTTTCTAATCCAAAACCCAAACTAAACTCACGATAAGATACATGTTGCAACTTTATTTGTCGTTGCTCCAGAATTTCAGCCGGAATTCTGAGGCAATGATGATTTAATGAAAACATTTTAAAATAAACCACATCACTGTATTACTAACATAGCTATATATAATATAGCATAGTAAATATTGTTACTAACACTGCGTCCTGGTCACTTGAAATAAAGAGTTAAAATTCTATTATTATTGATTATTATTATTATTGAGCGTTTCACGGTTACAGAAAAGCTAAGCAGAAAAGCACTCATACATCTCATTCATTGGTTGGTATTACTAGTTTTTTATCTGTGATGAGTGATCATTATTCATTGGCAATTTGGCATCTTGGCATTGGTTTTGCTTGGATCGAACTTCAGAGTAGTTTTTATCGGTCCGGTTATTAAATTTTACCGATAACGCAGGTATTATAGTTACATTAATTTCCTTGTACATTTCTTGAAAACTTGATTTGTTTAATGCATTCCTTAGTAAGTCATAAGAACAATGATTTTGAACTGAAAATTTGGATACCTGATGAACTTCTTTCGAAGATACATTCAACTACCAGCAGTCAGCTTCAAATAATACCGGGATTGAATTTGTAATAAACACCAACATGTCGGGGTAAGTTATTAAAGATATTACTTATTTTCTCATGTATGTATTGACCAGCGTCACAAGTTAAGAGCGGGAACTGTTTATGTTGTGCTTGTACGGTATTTAAAACGGTACATAGTCATATATGACGGAAACATTCATTACTTTCTGTACTCTTTCTTCAATTTGTAACTCTATTTTTAGAAAATCTTACACCATGAGAGAAATGAAAACGATAGTGGAGTATTTAGTTGATAACAAATTATATGGCGAAATCAGGGGTAGAAAAATGTGGATGGATTTTGCTAATAGTAAGGTAAATGCTTGGCTTTTTTGTTTTTTTTATCGTTTTTCTAAAACTTTTTTAGATTTGTTATTTTTATTTAATCAATTAGACCTTTTTTATGTTTTTTATTATATTTATTTGCAGCTTACCAGTCGAACCTGGCAGAGTTTAAAAGAGACCTTTCTAAAACGTGTACTCCCAGATATACATAATCCATACTACAAATTAACTATAGAACAGATCAACAGTTTCCGCTCAGGGTCTGTACATTCAATTGTAATAAGTTTAACTATGATAAGACAATAACTATTAATCATTACTGTTTATCACAAAAGTAATTTATTTGAGTAGTTGTAATTAAGAAGTATGTTACAAGAAAGTTTGTTAATATGGAATATATTGCCTGTCTCATCATAACCTAAATGTTTTAAAGTGACTAAACACGTTCTGTACAATAAATGATTAAAAAGGTCAGCAAAACTAAGTTAGGCAATGTATTCCAGATATTCAGAATCAAAATATTTTTATTTCAAGTAGGCCTGCCTGTAAGGTACTTTGGAAACCTAAAATGAATCTAGTTTCGAAGTCCAAAAATACTATTCTTATAAGAAGAACAGGCAAGAAATATATAAAATACCTACCTATATAAAACAATTAAAATCCTATTAAATTACAAACAAAATGTCATGCTATAATATTCTTCAGCATAATGATTATTATATTACATTTTATGATATTTGTTTTACAAATAATCAGGTACATTTATTGTTTTTTCAGATATGATATAGCCAATAGAAACAAAACTAAACTTGAAATACATACCATCAGTGATGACTCCAACTCTAATGGTATGATATCCAAACAAATTTTGTTAACCTAGCATCATCACCCAGTTTTTCTCATTCCACTGCTGGGTATCTTTTTTTTCCTTTGTCTTTTTACCATTCTCTCTTACCCATTTTGTTCAGGTCTGGAAAAACTTTTTATTTCTTTGTATTTCTCCCACTGAGTAAAACATGCATTGTTCACCAAGTTACTTGAGTAATTTACTTACAAAAAATATAATGTTATGATAATAATTTGTGAACTGCATACAAAAAAAGGCTGTCACTTAATTTCTTTTAGCATTATGCAGAGTATTAGTGATATAAATTGTTTTAAATTTCAGGGCAAACTGAGAATGTCAAAGAGCCAACAAACAATGGAAATAATCATGAAGGGGAGACCGCAGCAGGTGAGAATATTAAATGTTCAAAGATCCCTCCACAAAATAGATCTTCCGCTGATACTGTCATACTAGAAAGTTGTTATGAAACAGCTGAAGATATACTTAAGGATCTAGAATCCAACGACAAAGATATGCCTGAAGATGATGCATTACCAACATCCAAGTCTCTAAGAGACTGTATTACATATTCTGAGCCTTTAACACCAATGCTTCAAGAAGTACTTGATGATTTTGCATCAGAGCCTGAAGATTCAGATAGAGAAGGTACAATGCAAATAGTTGAAACTGTACAAGACAGCGAAAATACAGAAGATAATTCCCAAATTCCTGAACCTGCAAGAATTCCCAAGTTAAAAAGTTTGGCTACAGATATAGTAGAAACCGCTAATAAACTTTCTACTGAAGTTGTTGAAGAAGTGCGGGCTCAAGAGTTAGATGATGGTAATAAACCTGAAAATACATCTCCTGAGAAACAACCAGAGAATGCTGAAATAGAACCAGAAAATGTACCAGATAATAAAAAGAAAGATTCCCCACAAGTGAATCAGCAACTTAAATCAGCTGATAATATTGAAAATGGTAATGTTGAGATGGTGGAAAAGTCAAAGGACGAAAGTTCCGAAAATGCCACAGACACAGTTATTGGCTCTACAAATAATGAAATATCTGTAGCCAAAGACCATAATTCAGAATCTATGTTTGGGTCCCAAAATCAGAACAGTCACAACAGTTCAACAGGCACAGTTGATGCTTCTCTCCCAAATAATCCAGAAGGTTTGAAAAAGAAACAATCTCAAAATATTGATGATAAAGCCAAGGAAACACCTGAAACATCAAAATCTTGTGTGGAAATATCTGATACAAAACGAATTGTCTTAGCAGCTGGTAGAAAAAGATCTTCATCTGCAGACACTGCAAAAACTTCAGAAATAGAGAAAAAGAAAAAGAAGTTAGAAGCCAGATTGAAGGCACCATTGAAACTCACTAAAAAAGGCCAGGCGACTAAAACTGGTATTGAAATACAGGAAGATAAATCTGCAGAGGTAGAAATGAAGCCTACTAATAAAGACAACAAAGAAATTATGGATTTGGACACAATACAAGAAACAGTCGATGACGAAAATATTACTGAAATTGAAAAACCCCCACTAAGTTCTAACATAGAAGAAATTAATGCTCCCAAAAATCTTGAAACAGATGAGATCAATAATGAAAGTGAACCAACACAAATGATAAACCCCTGCTTACAGAATGTCAGTCTGTTTGATGAACAATTTAATAGACTAAAATATAACATGTCTGAATCTAGTGATACCGAACAGAATAAAAAGGAAACTAGTGAGAATACACAAGAAGGGACTTCCAAGGGTAATGAAGTAGTTCAGAAGGTCCAGACTGAGTCTGAAACTGAACAAACTCATTCTCCACCAAAGAAGAAGCATCGGCCAGGCGTGCTAACATCTAAATCCGAAAGAGACAAAGCTATATCCAATATGTTTGGACATAATATGAGTGGTAAGTTGTGTGTCAGCCATATGCATCTTGAGTTAAATTTTATTGCTTGTAGTTTATTGATATGAGTATGTTTTGAACGCATTGTTTCGTGCTAGTTGTTTTATATTAGTATATATGCATCTACATAAATAAAAAACCACCGGTAATCTCTGAATTAGTTGTCATAATAAAATACATAGTTAAATTTTCTTGCTCATGAATAGTCCCACAAAACCCCAAAAACTTTACGATAACTATTGGCTTCCTAAAAGTGAAGAATTGTCATTTTAATCTGTATCCCTCATTTCGGCCATTATTGTCTCACACATTTAGGTATGAATGGCAACTATGTAATTCAGTTCATATTTAAATTCCTGTTCATATTTAATGTTTGGTTTATTCTATTATTTCTCTTTAATTGAAACTGTTTTACTTTTTGGTCAAGGTACTCAATACTCAATTCTAAGTCCTCTATAATATTATATAAGTAATCTTATGCATGTGTACCAATATTTGAAGAATTCTGGGATGCTTGTGGCTGTCACCAATCACCATTACTGAACTGCATGGTATTAAAAAAAATCTGGAATGTTTATTGCTATGGGAAAAGTATTTGCAATGAGAATGTACACAGCTAGTCAAACATATAATTGTAGGATACTTGTATACTTAATCATATTGTTTGTAGGTGGAGTCAGCTCAAAACGTAGGAGACAGTTGAACCGACGTAGCAGAACAATATCACATAATAATATGCCACAGTATGTATCATTGGCAAAATTATTAATAATTATAATCTAATCTTAATTAACGTTCAAGTCCCAATCACAAAAATTACATTATACAATAATAAATTACACAAAAACATACATTACATCTATAATAATAAAAATATAAGTTAATATATAAATTATTTAAAATTTCATCACATTGAAATAACTCGAAAATAAATAAGTAAATTAGATTTTTATTGTAATAGTTGTACTAAATACCCTTAGTATTTAATCTCTCGGTGCTCATTACCTTACCTAACAAATTATTATTTAAATTGATTTATTAAATAACAGAAGTAATAAATATATATTCTTATTATTTTAGCAATGCTCCTGTCTCACATTCAAGTGAGTGGACATCTGAATCTGAAAGCGAGACCTTCATTTCTCCGCCTCGCAGCCGAAAGAACAGACAGACCAGAAAATACTTGTAAGTTCTTTCTTATATTTGTCTTAGTTCAGAGCACCTAGCGCGAGTGTTTGAAGCTTTAAGTTATCGACATGTCGTGGTGGCCTAGCGGTTCAATGAACGGATTTTCGTGCACAAGTGTGTAGGTTCGAACATACTACAGGCATGTATCAATGTGACTAAGCTATATGTAATATTCTAATTATTATACTAAGACACCATTAACAAACAATGTGAAGGAAAACATGGTGAGGAAACTTGGATACCAAAATTTGGTATCTCAAATCGCCAAACTGCAGTCAGCCAGCAGGGTGATCAATGGTCGTTCCTGCTCTATGTGAGATAGAATAGAATAGATCTGTGCCCATCAGTGGGACAATTATAGGCTGGTATTGTGATCGTCATGTTTATGACGTTCTGCGCTCCGATTGGCCAATGGTTCTAATCTGTTAACGAATCAGAGAATCCAACGCGGAAGATGTCTCGATCTCATAACGGAAAACTAATTTTGTACTCATCAGGCACTCGATTACCTTGTTCATAGTGGTGTAGACCGCATCGGTAGAAACACTACGATCTACTTTTGTTTTGATGTCATAAGGTTCATATTTGTAGTTTCTTTTGTCATACGGTTTTGGCACAAGTCGCCAATCTGTGCGTCATACATAATACTGTATGTATGTATGTTAATCATGTCATTTATAATTAGTTACATTAGACACTTTTGTATACATTAGGTAGTTGATTAATTTGAATACATTGATCCACAATACTAAGTCTAAATTGCAAATTGTTTTGCAGAAAGCCGCGATCAGCTAAAATATTGTCACTTGAGGAGGAAGGAGGACTATTTGTGATGTATGGAAAGAAAATATATCCATTAATAAAAGACGGGAAAATTGTCAAGAACTATTTGACCTATTTACCTGAAAGTGAGTAGTTTTTACTTTTTTAAAGTTAGTAGGTTTTTTTAATTTCAAATTTATGGACTCTGGTTTTGTTTTGCAGGCGACTCGGAAGAAGGCGAGTCTTACTGGAAGCAGAAATATGAAGAAGAAAAGAGAAAAGCAGCTGAGTTGAAAAAGTAAGTACCTTTTGTACTTATATTATTTTCAAAAACATTATTGTATAAACTTGAGGGTGATATGATTATTAATTAATGCCGTAACTGTCATGGTGTACAACAAATAATATCCTATCCTATATTTTGTCAATCTTTTACTTCTTACATGATTTGCGTAGTTGATTTCCTTCGAACTGAAATATGTCCTAATTACCTTTTATTATGTTTTATTATTGCAAGATGTACAGTAATGACACATCAGAGAGGATAATGACTAAGTGTAAGCCATACGGTTTGACCGATAATAAAGGTGAAGCCGCGCTTGTCGCGGTTAGCCCTTGTATGGGTGCCCATTTGTAAATTTATCAAGACACCTCCATGCCTCGAAAAGTGATGGAAACGTTAAACCGTTGGTCCTGACCGTCATACAGAAATCTTTGTCAGCCGCTAAGTCATTACAATTCTGACACATGGGATACTACGGGTTGTGTAGGTCAGACAGGCAGTCGCTCCACGTAAAATAAGGTATTCAGCTAAATCTGGTAAGCCTGGAAGCCAACCCCACACGTTTGTGGCAAAGCTAGGCAGGGGAAAAAGGCTACGGAGATCATATTGAATTATATTGCATTATGTAAGATATTGCATTAAGTATCACACATAAATGTACTGATTGACATCCTTTTACAGATTATTGGAGGAAGCCAAAGAGCCACCCGCTAAGGAGCCCACCTCTCCTATTCTGCCGGCAAATCCGATAAGGTACCCTTGAATAATAACATCAATATATATACTTATTGTTATGGGTAAATTCTTTTAAATTAATGTTTGTTGTTTTTTTGTAGAAATGCTAAGTCAAATTATAATCAAGCTCAACAGGCGTCGAACGGTAATGGTAAGTTCTAGATATAAAATTTTATAGGTTTAATTTAATTCAATATAACAAACAATTTCAACACATAAATCACTTTTTAATAAACTGATTCATTTGGATACTATTATTAAGTAAATTATATTTATAAGGTCTGTTCATCTATACTTGTCACAAATAGTAAAAAAACCGACGTCAATTACAAATCACGATTTTTCTCAAAAATCACACAATGTATGTTACCACAATTAGTTTACAATTCTGAATAGATCACACAAAGTTTCCCATCACTAATTTTATTGACATTTCTTACATACGCCATATTTGTTTACATGTTTGGACAAGTATAGATGAACAGACTATAAGGCAATTCATGGTAACTAGAATTTCGTTTGTTTATTTATAGTAAATTATGTGTTTTAGATAAACAAATATGTGTACCAGACACAGAACAAAAACAAGAAGTAAGAGTAAACCCGCCAGAGAAGATAATGATAAAATTTACAAAAAATAATGAGGTAATTAAGTTATTTGTTAAAAGAATGTGTAGATATTATTATAAGACAGTAAATTCAAAATCAGCATATTTAAAATAATAAAGTGTGTACAGACTGAGATGATATATGAAAATAGTCATATTGAAGTTTTGTAATAACATAATCTTATCTAAAATCTTAGGAGGTACACCTGGAAGGTCACTGGCCACAAATACACCCGGTCCTGGAGCAGGTCGTACAGATTTTCCACAAGGAGGTGGAACCATCAGTCAGTGACAGGCAGTCGAGAATTATGGTGGAACCACCACCACCATCTAAGGAGCAGAGTAGTGGTGGCTCCACGCCTATTATAATCACACCAATAGATTCAGGTTAGTATTCGTTAGACTATCCACTGGCTAATTTACCTATGACACTTCCAAGGGACGCGCAAGACAGGGGATGTTACTACGTCAAATGACACTAGTCTCAGACTAGCCCAGGTCCCGTGCGCACGTGATACAACCCCCGATGCCTTACTTCCTCCATGGCCGGCATACTATTGGAGTGACAGATATGAAAGTTGCATGTCGCTATAGTTGCATGGATTGGTCAAATTTACTTGTTCTCCAAAAAAAACTACCAGCTTATACTTTATTTCTTAGAAGTCCATTACCTCTTAGAGAAAAATATAAATAATAAATAAATAAATAAATGTGGACAAATTCACATTATTTCTCTCTACATTCTAGTTCGTAATAATATCCTAAATGTGCCAAAAAAGTAATTTATTGGTACCATTATTCAGTCTCCAATAAATTATATGAGTTTAGGTTTATTTATGGCATAGTATCACCCAGGATTTTACCACATGCACTATGTTGAGAGATGAGGGGATTTTTTTTTGTTTTTTGAAGTCCCCCTGCCCTAATACTCCACTTGGGTTATTGAATTAAACTTATATCTATGTGAAGCTCATGTTAAGAAATTATTTATGTGTTCAATATACAGTCATAAATATACAATTTAATCCTATTTTACAGAAATACGCGAAAAAGTCGATAAAATTGAAAAGGAAATATTCAATGAAATTGAGCAAAGAGACATGGAAGAAGCAACTGTGCCAACTTCCCAAGAAACTAACGTCACCAAGCGGTAAATACTTTCAAACACTAGTTCATCAACTCAGCCTATCGCGGTCCACTTTTGGATATAGGCCTCTCCCAAGTTGCGCCACAATACCTGTTCCTCCCCCAGAATCTAGATCTAATCTATGAGATTTGATACACTGTCATACGATTGGTTGATCAGTGTTTGAGTCGTTCTCATGTTGAAATTCGCAATTCAGAAACTGGCTGTGTGCGAACAAGAATGTAGAGTATTTTAACAACAATTTGGAAAAGGTCTGAAATAGAAATTGGTTGTAAATTACCTACGTGTATATGGTGTTAGAATGTTTTAATTATGGTCAATTATTTTAGGATCAAACAAGATGCCTTGAAAAAAAATATTTGTCCAAAATTGGGTAGACACTGCATACACAACATTCTTGTAAGCTATTGTAAATGATCTTGTTTGTGCCACAATGAAAATCATCTCGCCTGTATATTCCTAGGAAGAAAAACAATGAGTTTCATTACATTATCAGTAATTTTATAGCTCAAAGCTATTAGCTATATTAATTTCAATTGAAATACAAACAATATTACTTAATTTTTTCTTTTTTATTAGAAAAGGAAGGCCTCGCAAGTCGTCATCATCGGTTGTTAAAAGCCCGACGCCGCAACCGAAAACATTGCGACAGTCGGTGTCAAAGAAATCTTTACAAAGCACAACCACGAACCAACCGGATGCCACAGAAAATGCTGACAAAGATAACAAGGATGTTGCTCCCAAAAGACAGATTAGAACACCTCGAAAAATTCTAAATGGTGCGTAAGTTTAGACCACACGATGATATTGCCTTTGATTATCCTGCTGATTTGTTTAGGCTAGTCGGTGTTTGTAAAAAATCTTCATAGACTTGGTAAAAAGTTTATACTTGCATAATACACACTCAAAATAGAGGCAGGGGAGTATGTGGCTAGAAAGATGATGTTAATTGTGAGATGACGTCAGATAGAGAAGTACGGAAGAAGACAATGCTGCGCCCCTCCAAAAAAAAAAATATTAGTATTATTATTTACATCGCAAGGGCATTCACTCAAAATTATAACATGTATTTTAATTTTAAAGGTTAAAAATAATGCAATTGTATATTTCGTCTTATTTTGCTGTTTTATCACAAATTAAAACATTTTAACCAAACAATTTTTGTTTACACAGAAACTGTGAACATCAATGATACAAAAACCATTCAAACACGGCGCTCAAAGCAGGAGTTGAGCAGTCCCGAAGACAACGTCAAGTACATGCTTCGGCCGAAAAGTCTGCGGCTATCAAAATCCCCGCCCAAGAAGAAACCATATTCAAAGAAACAGAAAAGGTAAATTATTTAAAAATAAATGTTGTTGCCACAAGAACGTTAGTTTTAAGTGTCAAAAAATATGTTCAAAATAATTAAAGATTAAAATGTGAAACATTTGACTGTGTCTCGCTAGTATACTCATATATTTATTGAGATTGTCGACCGTGGCTTGGAGAAATACGTATGTGACACACATATAGTCTGCAAGGTTATGGAGGGGGGGTAACTTACGTCCCCCTATGCAATTGCATGCATGGAGTGCACGCCCATGGATGTAAGGCAGCGGGTGTGATAATATGGTCAATTGACGGGAGCTTGATTCGACTCGTGCGGGCGCCGTCATTGGGAAGTATAACTGCCGGCACGGATCTTGAGCGCTCGGCGGAAGAGTGGGGATCGCTTTGCGCATCGTACGTGCAAGCTATGCCGAGCAACCAATCCCGAGCGCATCCCGAGTGACAGCAATGACTGCAAGCGTAGCAAAGAACGAATCCCGAGTGACGGCTATGACGCGATGCGCTGCGGGCCAATCACCGCACTTTAGCCCGCCCCGCGCCTCACTTCATACCCCAAAAGGGACCCAATAAATCACTTCTGCGCAGGTGAAGGTCAGCGCTCAAGATCCGTGCCGATGATTATAATGACCCCCGCCACCCGCATGGACCATGAGTGTCACGAACGATTTTGCCAAGCTATAACTTGACTAATCCTGGAGGATTATACTTTAACAGAGCATTAATCATGAGCTGACGCAGTAGCGAGGCGAGTCATACTTCTCTCACATTTCCCAGCGTTATGTGGTAACAACGAACTAAACAAAAATGTATAAAACAATGCATAAAGCAAATTACGATAAGGAACTTATACCGACCTATGATCATTCAACTTTTATAACTAGAGTTTTATTATGCATAATTTATTTTTAAATATTTATTTGACTACTCAAGTCAAATTTATTTACAAGTGTATTGCTATTCACCAATGAAATTTAAATACTCGATAGTCTTGTACAGTAAACCACAGTGTTAACAATTTGGTATAGACCTTGATTTCATAGCTGTAAGGTCGTTTTTTTAAATCAATTGTTACTACTGGTATGCTGTCTATTACTATACTATTCCTATTTGCTGAACTATTTATACTACAATTTTTTTTCATATCTACATTATTGTAACAAAAAAAGTGCACAGTTCTCCTATCTATATTATTATTAACCTTATTAAGAATATATTTTACTATGTTTAAAATCAAATCTTTTGTATATATTTATAACTTCAATTAAATATATTCCATTGGTGGTAGCAAGAAATATATAATTTTGACAATAAATACTTTGTGTAGAATATAAGATTGTAAAAGTACAAATTATGTACTCATATTGAGTTTAGCAAAATCTTGTGCAATTATTTTTAGCAACTGTGAAATCAACAGAATGTTGAATACCGGTTTCTAAAATCCGCTTGGGTCGCCATTGTCGATTTCCATCTCCACCAATCGCAGGCCAGTAGCTTGTTTCTCATTGGTGGAGAATGAGAGATACACATTTTGAGTCAGCGACCCTAGCTGCTTTTTGTAAATCGTTAGCCCCGATTTTTATTGTGAGGGTACTGCAATTTAGTTTTCTTGGACATTCAATCTAAGACTAACGAAATATTTTATCAATTAGTTCAATAGTACATACTTAGTTTACGTCTTTGCATGATGTTTTATTACATAATTAATGTATTTTATCTTGATCTAAATAATTAAAGTGGAATTTTGAAGGCTGAAAGCCTTATTTTAAATATCATTGTTTTAACAGACCATTTGTCGATCAGGAAAACGCTTTTATTTTTTAATCTGTAATACAGTTTTCAAAGATTTCACATGTTTTACTTTGTATATCAAACAAATATTAGCTGATCATTTTAAAAATTTATAAACTGAGGTTAACTAGGTATACATTTTCTGTAAATATCAAAAGCAGTAGTTAAAGTAGCTGAAACAATGTATTTTTTACAAATGAATTCTGTAATGAAGAATGGGAGCAGGTGGATACTTCATATCAATAAACTTTTTAATTGTAATTTGTGTATTATTTCGAATTAGATTAAATAATTAAGACATTAGCTTATTGCCGCGTGTTGTACTTGTATAAATAGTATTTTTGACAGTGATTATTTTATAGTATTAAAGTTGTAGGTGAGTGCATTTAGAAATAACTGTTGTTTGTAAACCTGCTTCCATTGCCCTGCACTGCATGTCGCTTAATTTTCCATTTAAGTTGCACTTTAGCTTCTGCTATTCTGTTTTCATTTGCTTCTAATCTGCACTTTTCGCTTTTTATCCTGACAGTTCCAACGAATCGTCGAAGAATCTTCCTCCACCAAACATCTTCCTAAATTCCATCGATAGTATGCAAAGTTACCAAGATACTGATGATAGTCCAAAGAGGATAGAACAAAGAAAGAAAAAAATGTTACATCAATCCAGCTTTGTGATCAAAACTAGAAACTCCTTACGTCGCTCTAGTAGAAGGAAGTCTCACCCCTATTTGTACTGCAATGCTTACAACGATTCCAGTAACTCATCTAGCAATGGTCCCATTGAAATAGTAGTTAGAGAAAATTCTAGTGTGAATACAGACGTTTACAGATCTGAATCATACCAGCTGCTAATGCCACATGCAAAGAATTCCAACAGCCTAGAGCCAATTGAAGAAACAAGTCCGATTAACAGTAATACTTACTTTGTAAAACATTTGGAGAGTAGGAGTAATACTGAAGAGTCACGTAACAGTAACAACTGCAATAGTCATTCTGGTCGTGCTTCCAGTGACGTAGGAAGTTCCAGCAACATATCCCTGCCTATGTCGCCGGAATTATCAGTAGTTGAAAATATGTCCATCTCTAAGGATATGCTGCACTCTATAGATTATTATCCTACCATCAACGAAATGCAAAGTAACGATGTGGAAGAACCAGCTGGTTGTAGCAAATACATGATTTCGGCTGTTGATGTCTCCGTACCTTTAATGGAACAAAATTGTGAGCTGGAAAATTGCGATGCTCAGCAAAGCGTAATAC
Organism: Plusia festucae; assembly: GCA_950381575.1. Lineage (NCBI taxonomy): Eukaryota > Metazoa > Arthropoda > Insecta > Lepidoptera > Noctuidae > Plusia > Plusia festucae. Next base: position 4,903,325 of record OX494447.1, read on the forward strand.
CAGCAGTTCAATCCACTGATCCAAAAAGTGTAGTCACTGAATCATTGTTAAGCAAAATAGAAACAATTCGTATAGAAGAACAGGCAACTGCAACTGATACACTTAATCAGAAACTACACGATATGCTCCTAGAAAGTGCTAAAAAGATAAAGGACTCAAATAAAGAAAGTATGATGGATGTTGATGACACTAATATTGAAACTAAAAAGAAAGCAAAAGCTAAAAAAAGATGTTCGACTCCTCGTAAAAGAAAAGTAACTAAGAAATCTGTAGCACCTACAGTGGAGCCGGTAGTAGAAGAACACGTTGAATCGTGTTCTTATAGTGGAAGGAAGTCCTGTCCGCCATTTTTTCAAACGTTAGCTGCCGGTGATGTTATAAACGAGGAAATTGCTACCGTCACTATTGATGATAAGAATACTAAAGGTAAAGGAAGGAAAAAGAAAGATATCATTAGGGTAAAGATTCAAAGACCTAAATCTAAAAAATCTGATGATAAGCTTAAAGCATTGGCAGCACAAAATGCAAGTAAAATTTCTGTTTATACTGACAGTGGAATAAATGAGTCAGGAGTATTTCTTCCAATTGATGACAGTGTTGACCTTATTCATAATCATTCTGAAACATGTCTACATGCTAATGATTGTGTTGGGGATAGTGTGGAGTTTGTAGACAATTCTAAGTCTATTGTAACTCTGAATGATACTACGAAATCTGCTGATAACTTGTGGAACAGTCAATCTGAATATGATGATGCTGAAAATATATCACCTGATTTCTTCTGCAATAATGCTCAAGATATGAAGAGTTTTTATACAAGTAAGTACTTCATAATAGTAGACGGCAAACAAATATTGAAAGGCGAAAGATCTATGAGCACTAAATAATGGAGCCTTTGAATACCAGTGGTATTTATAATATAATAATGTTTTATGTTTCGGGTAATAATAATCTAATAGTTGATATAGAAAAGGGAGGTCTTTGCTCTGTAATGGGAAAGTGTGGGCTTCAACATTATATTTTTTGTCAGAGCAGTGAGGACGTTGGTTCGAAACCAAATCATTGCACTAACGACCTGCAAGCATTCGTAACTCAAAAATGTAGGCTGGCACGAGGGGTTCGCAAGAATATTAATTATGTGCGACTCGCGTCCTTAATAATATCATTAATGCGAAAGGAACTCACGGAAATCACGCCTAAACTTCAGAACCCATTTAAATGAAATGAGGTACCTACAGAGATAGTTTAAAGCCCGAGAAAGAACACATGCTTACTTATTGCTAGTTACTAATAAGTTTAAGTGAAATATGCGTTATATGTAGCACATTTGTAGCTGTACATTTCTTTTTGTTATTTTTTTATCTTACTAATTACAGAAGCGAATATGGATAACACAAGTGACACCGTCTACCATAGTCCTCCTGGAACTGAAGTGTCCAATAATAGTCTTATAACTGAAGATCTGTCGGACGACCTTCCGCCGCCAGCAAAACCTACTAAATGGTACCTATTAAGTGATGAAGAAACAACTAACACAAATACAGATATGGTTGGACAAGGATCAACAATGTTAAGCGTCGGTAACTTTGGATCCAGTCTTAAACAGCTGTTTCCAATCGCTTGTGCTGTACCAAATCTATCCACCATCACAGAATTTTCCACAGAAAACGACAGTAGAAAACCTACTTTGGATGTGGATGGTCTTACAGCAGAAGATTTCAATTCTCGTATGTTTGATTCCAACTTTTAGTGTAAGCTCGGTAGTGCCTGGTGCCTAATATTTTTGATATTTATGTGATTTGTTAATTTTTTATGCAATGATGAATTAGTTTATATAATAAAAGTTTAATAATGTACTGATTGCTTGGAATTATGTTTTTTCCCCGGCTTTAATAACCATTCATAACACAGTTGCTCATTGGACGATCTTTATAAAAGGAAGGGCCAATGATATTATAAGTAAAAAGGTGTAGATAGGTTATAGGCGCTCAGCAAGCGACACGTTAAAATGTGGCTAACTAGCCACATTTTAACGTAAGGTAAAATGTCATTTCTGATTTATTTATGTCGCCAATTACATTTGTCTCTTTTTTGCTTGCGATAATCGAATCATGCCATCCTACCTTGACGTCTAATCGTAATGTAGTGTGCTTTGCAATATTCAGTTATTTATGTGTGAGTTAGTGTGCCGTTTTTGAAGATCGAATTTTATGTAGGTAACCTATCTACACCTTTTTACTTATAATATCATTGGGAAGGGCAGTGGCGGTGTTAGGGTTGGGCGCCGTAGGCGCACCTTTGTAGCCCATAGCTCATAGTTCGATGTCTACTTACTCGTAAATTAGGGAAATACATTGTTCACCTAGGGAGCAAAATATAACTATTTTTCGTCATATCGCCATTTTGTTTCCATTTTGAGACGGCACTCGTCTGCGCTCGTGCAAAGACAAATTCAGACAATTGTTTGTCTTTCTATGCGCAACACTTTGAACTGCATGCAGTTCATTTTAGCGGGAATCCCCAATCGTAGAGAAACACATCGTCTATTTCTTTTTAACAGTTTAGTTAAAAAGAGTTAAATAAAACACCCTGTGTTCTATGTAGTGGACGGTTCGTATAGCATAAAGCTGGGGTTTATTTTAATTCAATATTTACACAGGAATATTTAATTAAAAACACTTAATACTAAACTATATTAATTAGACAAAACTAAAACTCATCCACATCGCTGTCGACTGGAAGTGTGCCCATAAGGCTGGCAGCATTGCCACGTTGAATGGCAATGCTTAACCGCTGACCAAGGTAAAAACCAGCCCTTGGGTCACATGAGGTGTCAACAAGACGCTTGGATAAATCTTTGACAAGAATGTGAGCATTAAAACTAAAAAAAAAAAAAAAAAATGTTCCAGTCCCAACAAGTCCCAATGTCTCGAAAAGGACAACCGCATTGTGGAATCGAAAGTATTGACTTGACGTATTGTTGCGTTCCAAGCACGGTTTACGTTTATTTTTAGCATAATGGTACGTAATCGCACTTCTAGAAAAAAGTGAGAATCATAAGTCGTAATTTTAATTATCAATATATATGACTTATTATAACATAATACTGGAAACTATTTACAATGTAAGCTTAATTAAATGTATTTCCTGGTCCCACCGGTCACACAATAATAATAATTACAGCAGTTTAGCTATCTCGAATTCTCGATTTTAATAACGCTGTCAGTGTCAACTGTCAACGTCATTTTCGATGGTGATTGTTTTGACGAGTTGCATCTGCAAAATGGGAGAGAATTATTAGTAAAATGGTATAAAAATAATAATTCAACAATGCCGAGAACTCTGCCTTTAAGAATATCCATTAGAGACTGTTTAGTTTTAGTTCTTTTAGTTGTATTCAACACAATTCAAATTACAGATATGGGTAAGTGAGTGTAACGTTGTTTGTATTTAATTTACATTAAATCATTTAAAGATGATTCTGTATTAAAATAGCTTGTTTCTAAATAGCATGATTATTTAATTTAATTAAATTACCAACCTCAGTAACAGCACAAACAAATTGATCCCTATAAAAATCTCTATTATATTCGGTTTCACTCCCATTAGCTGTATACATATAATTTGTTCATGTTATAGCTAACAATAATATGGACATTCAAAGCAAAGAGAACAAAATAAAGGATGATTCCTCAGACAAAGGTGTGAATTTTAGTGAGAATGAGGAGTACTTAAAAAGCTGCCCTTCAGTTGATCAGGACATTTCGGAGTGTTCCTCACTGCAGTACCCTTGTATCAACTGTGATAGGAGCATTGATTGTCGATATGGAGGCTTCTACAATTACTCCTGTTCTGTGAAACCAAAAATTGTCTGTAATGTGAGTATTTTTTGTATATTTTTAATGTGAGTTTTTTATTCCAGTGCCCAAGCTGGTAATGCATTTTTTTTTCCTACAATGAAATTCAGCCTATGTTATTCAGGGACAATGCAGCAGTTCATTGTTTGAGTTTATTCAATACAAACATACAAATCTTTCAGCTTTATAATATTAGTGTATATAAAGGAGATTAGTTATAATATTTAAATTATGCATTTATTTTCATTAATATAGATACAAGTTTATGATTTAATATCAAAACTATTTATTGACATCAGGCTGCTAAGTCCCTAGTTGTAGGCTTTACTTATAGATAGCACCTTGCTTGGACTACCCTACAATCTTATAGCCTATCCTGTATATCCATATCCCGAGAGGTTTGCGCTTAAGCGCACTACTTTAGGTTACTACTGTACGTTAGGGTGATGTCAATTAAACCAATATTATTAATGATATATATTTGGTTGTGTTCCAGGGCACCAAAACATTCAACAGAACAGCCATGTGCAGATTTTGTTACCAGACTGAAAAATGGGAACACCGTTGTGAACAAAAAGCCAACTGCAACTCTCTGGCTTCACCATTGAAGTATTATTTGTAAGTATATATGTGGATGTTTAATATTTTTTATCAAGGGTTTGCGGACTGAGGTCTTGCTTGTCTGGCTATTCTTAAGTTGACCAAGACCTCTCTTTGCCTTGGTAAACACATTATACCACAGGAGCCTTACCCACTTAGTCCAAGCTGTTAATGTGCTGTTATATGTAGGTTTAAGAGAGGCAATATCTCTTTCGACTACTATACTTCTAAGTAAAAAATATAGAAATTTCGTAAAACGTATATAATAATACAATTGGTGACCCTTAGACAAAAAAAAGATTTGCAACCCGGAATTCATGACCTGCATTATGCCATGGTATGTTTTGTTTGGACATGGAGAATAACCCTAATCATAACGTAAGACATAAAGTAAAGGATCAATTTGAATTGCACGAGAATAGAAAATACGCTTTTCGCTTAGACAGTTTGTAAACTTTTAATTTTAAAACCAATTTACTGATTGATTTTCATGAACTTTTATATGGGACTTCTGTAGTATACTCTATCATTGACAAAAATATTTTTAGATAGGTTCCAACTGCCATAATTATAGCGAAAGCAATATAAAAAAAAAACGAATCTGAACCTCCCCATTTTGAAGTTGCTATAAGTTGTCTTCTGGTCTTCATGCTAATTTTCACTCACTTTAGCCAAATTCTAGTTTCTCAATTGAACAATTTTATTCAAATATAAAATGTTGTCTTACATACTAATAAGGCCTATTTAATTGCAGGACTAATTGCACTGTATCTGATGACGTCATATGCTTGGGAAAGCGAAGATTTCTGAAAAAGATCCGATGTTCATGGACTTCGGGCGCCCGTTGGGGCACAGCTGTCATTTTAGCGTTAACCCTCGGAGGCTTTGGCGCCGACCGGTTTTACCTTGGCCACTGGCAAGAAGGCATAGGAAAACTTTTCAGTTTTGGAGGCCTCGGAGTGTGGACCCTTGTAGATGCTTTACTAATTGGAATTCACCATTTAGGGCCTGCTGATGGGTCCCTATACATTTAATATTATTGTCTTTTATTAGGTTAAGTAAATAAAAAAGTTAATGTCAGTGACCTTTCTTTTAATTTTTCGTAAGAAGTAATATTAATTTATCGAGTACTTACTATGTATGCCTTTTTCCCATTAGAGGCGACCCTTACATAAAATACAAATGACATGATTAGTTAATTAGGTACTTACATTTATACAGCCTAACAGCCCATCGTTTACAAAGCGAGTTTATGTAACAAAGTTCTTAGAAAAAAACTAATTTATTTAAAGACTATTTATTATCCCGTAGCATATTCATGAGAAATCTAGTAGTTAAGTAACGTGGACTAGTAATTGTGGTAAGTAAAGTTTTAGGGCGAATAAATCGCCATTGAATCGACATTATTTGAAATACATTTTAGGTAGAACAAGACAGTTAGTACTTTAAAATAACTTGTTTCTATGTACCCGATAAAGGTACATCTCAACGGAAGCAAGTTCCTTCGTTCAAAATTTCGAAAGAAACATATTTTTGTCGGGCCTGTTGGTAATTTGTACTAAGGTTATCTTATTTGAAGATGTTAAGAATTTAAAAAGCTTAGTTTACTAAAAACAAACGGCGGTAGCCTAATGGCTAGGGCGTCGGACTTGCGATCATGTGGTTGCGGGTTCGAATCCCACCCTGAATAACCCAGACTTACCGAGTCGTGGGTGATATTCCCTCCCAGGACAAATGTTTTTGTGAGAAACTAAAGTTGTTCTGTGCCTGGACGTAATTTATATTATAATAAATATATTTATGTAAGTGTGTTTATTAGTTGTCCCTATGTTACCATAATCCATAATAAAGGCTCTTGAGAAAGACGTAGCACTGCGAAAACAAAAGCTTATTGAAAATATTTCTCTTCTATTACTTCATAAGTAGGTAGGCTTCTCAGACTCTTTCCCATCACTCGAGGAAGAGACTACTAGATTCACGTAATAAGTACCAATCAATAAAATCGATAGCACTACGACTACACTTCAGCACTTACGTCAATTCAGCACTTCTAAGGCGTTCCAAAAATGCAACAAGGTCAAGTATGTAAACAAGTTTGAACTTTCTTAAAATAATGAGTTCATAAATTATTCTGAATCATCAACGCGACTATCCACTAATGACTTTATTTATGGACACTTTTACACACGATGTGACGGGCATAGTAATTAAAGTTTACCAAATAAGCATGGCACTTAAATACAATGATGAGGATTTTGGAAACTCGGTTACAAAGGTTGCTTTTCTACAATTTTATCCGAGTTGTAGGTACTTATATTTTGTACCTACATACTACCTATGTGTACTTATTAGACTGATACCTAGATGTACGCAATAGTACGAATACCTACACTAGAACAAAAATAATTATCGTATCCTCCAATCAAATATTACCTACTTTCGAAAACAAACGTAATGTTATAGGTACGTAAGTAAACCTCCGCAACTAGGAACCTACTAACTTACCTGATCTTAGACACTACACAGAATCCATAAGCGCTTTGCATTCAATAGTAGCTCAGGTTTAGTACATTCCCGAAGGTTAGAAATATAAATGCGTTCAGCTAGTTCTTATATCGTTATTTGCCATCTTTAGATGTAATTTAGGTAACCTAGGTACTTAACGTTTTTTCAAGATATTTTTTTCTATGGGTTTAATGTAGTTATTTACAAACTAGCTCAGGTACCTACTTCATTTGTAACCTAAAAGAGTTGTAAAAAGGTATTTTCTCATCAATAACAGTCAGAGCATATTGAGCAAGTGTAGGCGCCTTGTAGGTCTGACGTAGGGTGTAATTAGTATGTGAGGGAGGCGCTGGGCGCGGGCGGGCATCTCGCGGCCGGCGGCCGGCGCGGAGGCGGGCGAGCCTGCGCAGTGCGCGCGCCGCTCCAGGCCTGCGCTATCCGTCATTCGTTCGCGGGCCCACGCCGCGGCGCCATCTCGATCGGTCACTAGCGAGTCGCTCACCCCCTGCCTCCGTCGCGCTCGGTATCGTGCGTAGGGCCGGACGTCGCCCCGGTCTCGTGGTGGTAGCGTGGTCCCGCTGGTCCCGGAGCACGCGTGCGCTCGCTCGCGCGTGCGCGGCGCTACGTGCGCGCGACGACGGGCCGCGAGCATGCGAGGGGCACGGCGCTGCCGCGCGTAGCGAGCCAGGCCGTGCGCGCCATCGCCATGGGCTGCGCCTCGTCCGCCGAGGAGCGCGCCGCCATCGCGCGTAGCAAGCAGATTGAGAAGAACCTCAAGGAGGATGGCATCCAGGCCGCTAAGGACATTAAGCTGCTGCTCCTTGGTAATGGAGCATTCTTCTATCTCTGTCCATTTAGCAGATGCGCGCGCACGTTGAATGGAGCTATATTGACTTCCCTGCCGGCACTCTCTGTTTCAGGAATGTAGTAAAATGCAATATGCTTATTCGATGCAATGCATTCAGAACCACAATGACATTAATAAGTCAATTTACTACAATACTACCTACTTTATCAATTTGATTTTAGACCAACAGAATAAAATCCGTAGCCTAGATCTAAAATAGATAGGTACAACGATAAAACATAATATGCAATTTTAAAACACTTCCTTAATTAGGTACACATTAGCTCTAAACATTGATGCTACAAGCATATGACTTACGTATACATGGCAGATCATCTGTCGAGCTGGCACATGCAACCGCAAAACATATTATTGTTACAATAGATATACATAGCCCTAGGCAATGTTACTATAACTACACAAATAATCAGGAAGCATAATTTACACAATAAAAACAACAACTTCAGCATGTAACAAGTAGCTTGCCTTGCTATATAACAGCGCTACAGAAGTACAGACAGACTAGGTTTCACGTCCTCATCCTCATTTGTAGATGTCGAAAAGTAGGTACGGAAATGGTATAGTAGGGTAGGGTATCTATTCAGACAACTGCAAAATACAGGTTAGGTACTCAAGAGATGCAACAGTTTTACTTCAAGTAGATCTAGGCTGTTGGCGTCGAACGTCTTTTTTTATTCTCTTTTGGTGACAAGGAGTAATTATGAAAGCATGTAAACAATACAGAATCTGCCATAATGAGATTGACATGACATGATGATTCTATCATTCTATCTATCTTCTATTCTATCTATACCTAATACCTATATATAAAAATCAATTGCTGTTCGTGAGTCTCGCTAAAACTCGAGAACGGCTGAACCGATTTAGCTGATTTCGATCTTGAAATGTTCGTGGAGGTCCAGGGAAGGTTTAAAAGGTGAAAAACATAAAAAAACATGTAAAAAAAAAAACTGTTCCTAAACTCGGGATTTTTTTTTTTTTAGAAAACGACGCCCGCACTAAGGAATTTAATCCTTGTGTCGCGGGGGTTTCACAAACATTCAAATCACATGCACAAAGAACACCCAGACTTGGAACAAGCATTTGTGGATCACACAAATGCTTGTCTCATGCGGGGATCGAACCCGCAGCACGTCGCGCACAGTAGTAATCAGCGTGGTGACCTATACCACTCGGCTATCCGTGCCTTACCTTTAATTAGGTAATTTACTTTTGACAGAACGAAGTCTGTCCAGGCAGCTACCTAGTACGTACCTAATCAAATAAGTATTCCTTAGTAAGTATTCCATTGTCACAGATGGTTGTAACAACACTACCTAACATTATGCTAATTGTTTATTATAATTCTCGCGATATTATGAACTACTTTTACAATAATACAGATGTTTTTGATCGCAGAGTAATGACATGTACAGAGTAAGTAATGTGATCGCTCTCCGATTCGTTTAGGGAATGTTAGAAATTATTATGAGTATATGGACGTTCGTTAATCTATTACATTCTTAGATTAACGTGTGTTAGGAAATGGGACTACCAGACTACAGTACATGAGTCTTACTGATGAACAATGCTTGGCTTTACGTTCTTAATCCTCGAAATTCAACGTCGAACTAGCTAGGACCTTACTCGACCTTTGGTTCGCGGCATTCTGGAGACCATATATTTCGTAATTAGTTAATCAAACCGATTACATATTCCTGAATTCTTTAATTATCTAGGAGCTTTTTAAATAAACACTATAAAATTTATTTATGTTCGGTAGCTTTAGTACTTTGGTAGTACAGTAGTTCTACTATTGTAATAAAATTATAATATATACAGAATATCGTGACTTATAGTTTTAACAATTTTTTTCTGATATAAACTAGCTTCTCATTAACGTAATTCTTAATAAATTTTGACATTATTCAAGATGTTATACTGATAAAATATTTATCGTATAAAACAAGGCGTAACGATCTTTATTTAAATTTAGCGCTTTTGCATTTTTCAGCTGAAAAAAGCATTTAATTGTCTTTGACAAATCTTTGATTTTAGCGCATTGCTCTTGTTCTCTTTCGTGTATGAATGTGCCTTCACGCATGTGTGAGCGAGTCCGAACGAAGATTTCCGAACGCACCCGAACGTCAGTCGAGCGGGGCGCGGTCGCTGTCACGGAGTGGAGTTGGTGCTTGTCATCCGGCCGCCATTATCTCGTATTTAAACGGATTTGTAAAATCAATTAAAGTTTGCGTTGTCGTTCCTTATTTTTAGTGTTCGGTGCAGTATTAATCCCTGAAAAATATCGATCCGTGGTCGTTTATCCAGATATTGTGTGTTTCGTAGTCGTATGAACAGTGATAAGTGGTACTGTTAGGTTACTGTGTTGGGTGCTATCGTATTGTGTAGGGTGGCTCCGGTCGAGCCGGAGCGGCAGGACGCGTGTGGAGCGCATGCAGAGGGAGCGGTGAAAGCGCGCCCGGCTCAGGGGTCGGGGCGGCCGGCGGCCAAGGAACAGGGACAGCTGCCGACATGGGGTGCGCCCAGTCGGCCGAGGAGCGTGCGGCGGCTGCTCGCAGCCGACAGATCGAGAGGAACTTGAAGGAGGATGGAATCCAGGCTTCCAAAGATATCAAATTGCTGTTATTAGGTACAGTGTAGCTTTATTACTTGGTCGCCATTCGAGGCCGCACCCATGTTTCGGGGCTGTTGCATCAATTTTGGCGTTCCCTGCGTCGACGATGGTTTTCATGATATCCCTACAGGAGGCGTCCCGACGAGCGTCATGTAATATTATGTACGCTTGTTGCAGCATGAACGAAGAGTAGAATAATTTGTTGCTTTCACTTGGAACTAATCATTATGCCGGTATGTGCGATAGGTAGTTCCGTGCGCAAATGAAAGTTCCTATTTGTAATACATTTAGGAAACATTTTTATATGAACTCGATTTGTAGTGATTTCTATGCTAATCATGGCTGATTTCTATACCAATGCCATAAACTTTATTTCAAGAGTTTTCCTTATCGAATTTCGAAACATTTTAACCCACCTAAGCACTCACTTGTCTGACGAAGTATTTTACTATTTCATTTAAATAATCTAATGGGATTGATGATATATTTACAAACTATCTCACACAAGCAATTTTTTAAATATATCTGAAAATAGTTACTTATTTCTTATCTCTTTAATAACCTTTTGCAAAAGATCTACTTGTTATCATTGACTTCTTACATAGTACTGCTTTATTTCAGCATACCAAAAACAAAATATTTAATAAACTATCAGCCTAATGCGTTTAAAAAATATGTAATTCCAAAAGATCATCATGCATTTTGCATACTTCATAATATCACCAAAAAGGTGATTGGTGCCCTAAAAGTTTCTGGGAATGAGGTTTCTCTATTGTGTAACTATATTCTACTGTTAACATAGATGCCCTTGATAAGATAAATCTACTGCCTGATAATATACTAAAGGAAGTCAATAGAAGTTACAAAACAAATTATGTGCATGTTAACATTCTATGACATCCTTACTTATTCAACTCAACAGTACAAAGACAGATGCTGATCTAAAATCTTATGATCAGAACTTCCTTGGTATGCAAAATGCTAGAAAACCACATGTAATGTCTATAAACAATCAACTAGTATTTAAAGAATTTTAATCACTATAAACAGTACCTGTTGACAGGGTTTTGAACCGTTGCCAATATAACAGAGTAACAATGTCATTCATGTCCAACGATAAATGACACAATACTTATTTACATTTAAATACAATTGGTTGAGGAAACAGAACTAAAAACTAAAAATATGGATATATATTTTTCCTTTATCCTGACAAAACTACTATAGGTACATACTGATGTACCTATAGTAGTTTTGTCAGGATGTACCTGTTAATATGTGAGTGACAATTTGTATGACACTACACATCTAAACTGTCTTACAATCACTCAATACATAATTCCAAACTGTCTACAGGGCATGTACCACCCTAAAATCTTATTAGTTATTTTTCCCATAACATATTCTGAAGTTAACTGTTTTATATAAAATTCAATACCAAAATATTAAAATTCTTAATCAACATCCCTTCTTTAATATTTTAATTATGATCTTTGCATATTTGCCTTGATCTTGGCACTGATAAAAGTGAGTGCATTGACACCAAACCGTGCCAGTAGTGATTTGTCACAGATGGCATAGCATCTGTTACTATTTATTCATTAACGCTGATATTCTTTTTTTTACATTCATACAAAAATTTTAATGATTTTTGTAAAGAGTTCTTCTGCCACATGTAAATAGATTCTTAATAGGGTTGGGTCAATTAAGGGCTGACAACAGCCATACACATATTGCTTCAATAACATAATGGTTTGCCTTTTAATTGCAACAATGATTCCATAAATTTTAGCTGTATCCAGTCTAACCTACTCTAGAGAATTACAAATGCCATTCAGACATAATTACTTAGTCACTTTATACATAGGTGAATCACCACTACGTTTTTCTAATGTCTGCTGTGAAGTTGGCACGAGAAATGTTAAACAATTTTTGTTTCTAAATTTTAATTACATTCATATTTACAAAATTTTCAAGAGATCTTTAAAGTTATTATAATTTGTATCTTACTATTTATTTTATAGTATTTTTTTTTATCATAATTAAGAAAATAAAAGCTTGTAAATGTAATTCCACTTTACACCTTAGTATAGTGTTATCACATAATAATTTTTTTTTTGCAAGACTATTGCAGTTGAAACAATATATACCTTTTTCAAATAACTTATTAAAAATAGTTGACTTCTTAAAATTTCACTTCCATTCCCCTCAAAATCAAGTGCTAGTGTTGTACACTGCATTTTTGTACTGCATTGCTGCATAATCAAAGTAATGCATTATGCTAGAATATATTATTTACCTACTAGGTGACCCAGCCAATGTTATTCTGCCATAATAAAAAAGCATGAGAGGGCCACCCCTATCACTTATTATATGAAAAATAGATGCTGGCCGATTCTCAGACCTACCCAATATACACACAAAATTTCATACAAATAGTTTCAGCCGTTTCGGAGGAGGTGGTAACAAACATCATGACAAGAGAATTTTATATATTAGTTAAAGAATTAGCTGATACTGAGAAATTGTTCTGTGTATTAATACCTTTTGACAACATTTGGTTTCACATCTGAGTTAGTTTCCTTACAGAACTGGTAATGTAAAGAAAGAGGAATTAAGAAGATTGATAGTTGATTGAATCCTTGAATATTCAATAAGTGGATTTTTTTTTATAAATGTTCAATAGAAACTGAAAATCAAACAAGTATGTTGTACAATCATATAAAAGGCATGAGGTGACCAATCGTATGTGACAAGTGTGTCAACTAGATATCTTGTGCCAGAAGTTAATTGAGGTGTCACGGCTTACCGCCGTGGCTACCACTGCGTGCATAGCTGACCATGAATGGCGTTTTGCTTTAATGAACCACTCCTTACGATACTAAATGTACACCTTACATACGAAAAAATCCATAAATTACAATAGATTATGGTGTCGCCGTACACCAACTGTATTCGCCGCTTTTAATGGACTAGGCAATGGATTACTTATTTAACCCTGACTTGAAGAAGGTCCTTTACCTTTTCAGTAACTTTGATTTGGAAAATTTGAAGAATGAGTTATTGGAGGCATAGCTTTGAACATAAATGAAATCATTTTAAATAATTTCTTTATTAAAGGCAAGTTTTCTTAGACCCCGAATTATATTCTTCTCTTAAAAAGTAAATACCAATAGTTGATAACGTAAATAGAAAACTTATTTACACTATATATGATTTTTAATCGAATACTTGACGACAAAGAAAGTATGATAACATTTTCTAATACCAGAAATATCTATCTATCTGATTGGATTCTAATCGCGTCATGTAAAGAGGTCAATTATTACAATATATTGCTCTGTAATCGGTCAATATCAATGTTATTAAAAGATATAAACCATAATTCGATAAGATTCCTTAATTTGATTTATTAACTTCGGCGGCGGCCGGTGACCATTTGATGCTAAATAGTCGTGTTATCGAATTAGCGTTTAAATTATTGAAGGTGAAGTTCAGTACACAATATAAAATATAGGTTCAAACTCTTATATAAAGAAATATATTTGTCTATTCACAAATATTATCAGGTTAACGTTGAAGACGCGATAGAACGGACATTATGGACAGGTACTTTATCAGACGTTTTGAGCACGCGACGCCTGATGTTATCATGAATTCGTGATGATAGCGCAAAAAGGTACAGAAGCGACGACTCATCCTGTTACACCATCGATACAGAACTTCGATACATTATGTTTTTATCGAGGTTTATGCCACGATAAAACGTTCTGCCAAGTTCATGTAAAAAGTTTTATATTTACGCATATTGTGTATCTGAAAACAATAAAATCAAAAGTTTATTGTTACGTTACACCCAGGTACTTAAACATTATTGTCCACATCGGCAATACTGTAAATAATGCCGTGTATTTCCCACCGCGATCGTTTGATCTTCATGATAAAAGTTATAAATGTTCCGAATTCTTAGCATTCACAATTTAAGTAAATAATTAAAAGTGAAGCTGTATTAAAAGTCATTATATTAGGTGTTCGTGGGAATACTTTCTTGGCACGCGAATACCACCAAGTATTGTGAAAGTTCTTCGACTGCGGATTTAAAATATGTGATACCTTTTATTTTGACGCACGATTCTATTGTCTTAGAACGTGGCGCCACAACCTCTATTATAGTTTAACATGTTATAACTATGTCTAGACATTCATTGGTAGGTTATGAATGATACACGTTGTAATGTAGAAATCAGGAGTGCACTTCTGTAGTGATAATGTGTGTATCGGGAGGGTCAGAGATCGGCCATTCGCGCTGGCGAGCCAATTAGAGCCAACTGGGGTCATGATACTTGGAACCTATATTTGACCGGGTTCGTTTTGCTACACCCACGTAATTTCGTCACTTATTAGCCAATTAATATCTACGTGCAAAGAAACAGTCAACAAGTATTGTCTGTAGCACCTAATTGCTCCTATAAGTATAACTGTTTCGTAACTTTCGTTTGATTAGCTTACACAATAATTATTTGAATAACAAATTACAGTTATGCTTTGAAAAGCCTATTCAATACTACATAGCATCAATTATTTCCTCCTTTAAGTATACCTTTCGAGTTCCGAGTTAAACATGACAAATTCACCCCTCATTAACTTTTAATTTTATATTTCTTGGTCATGGAATTAAAATTAATATAAGAATTGGGTTTTTCTGTCAGGAAATTCCAAGCAACGACCTGAAAATGGGAATACCCAGGTAGATGTTAATAGAGTACCTACGCTCCCCTAATTCATGGTACTTAATGTCATAGGTGAATTAATGCTGATGGGGTTCATAACAGTTTACCCTACCACCCCTTTGGGGAAAACCGGTGGGACTTCTTTAATGAATTGAACAAGGTAGAAACATTTAACAATGTTTACTGAGGGGATGAATTTTTTTAACAAAGTAATCTGAACAGAAGTTCCTTTTGAGACTTGTTAAGTTTGCGCAGAGCAAGGGTGTTTTATTGATTAGTGTTAACCAACGTGCGTCCACGTACAGTTCACATTATACGATGTAATTTATTTTTCCATGCTATTTTGAGTCGTCCATCGAGACGTGCATAATGTGGACTGGAACCGTTTACATTTAGGCGGTAATTAAATGTTTTTATATCATCGCGTGTTTTATTGCGTGGTTTGGCGAAAGTCCGCCTTGAAGAAAAGCAGCTTTCATGTTACGTTGGCCTAACTTTACATGCCAATTAGTTGTAATGTATAAAAATTAAATATGTAACTACTTAGAACATTAATTTAGTTCACGAACAAAATTTAATTAGTGTTTTTGTTTACAGGTGCTGGTGAATCAGGCAAAAGTACTATAGTCAAACAAATGAAGTAAGTATACGATACCTTTATATAGACATTATGTAAGTAATAAAAGAGAAAATTTAGAAATAGATTTACACAATAATATTTGTTGAACATAAATTATGGTTTCGTAACCGCCCTTCAAGTACCATAATAAGTATTTCTTCGTATTTCCTATTACCGGACATAAATAGATTGTTCAAAGTAAGCATAAGATTCCCACGTAAATACCATTATTCAAGTTGGTAAACTTCAACAAACATTGGCTATTAGAAAATACCCTCTCGAAATATCGAGAGCTTTGAAAGACGCTTTACGTTTGGACACGCGTAAACGTAACAACAGCATAAGCTAATTGGATGTATGGCAACTAGATGTCTTTTTAATACATATTTATATAAAAAAACAAAATAAAATATTGATAACCAGAATGATCAACCTTAAATATCTAAGGGCTGATCTTTCTATCGTCAGATAACTTTATTCGAGGAATAATTTTAAAATTTTGGCAGTCGTTTTGATACAAAAACTTTCAAACGTCAATTAAATTTTTCGAATAAAAGTTATCTGGCGATGGAAAAATCAGCCCTAAGACAATATTATCGTGTGTGATCCTATTCGATCAATTTTGTGAGGCGGAACAAATATAGGACTTTTATTCTCCGTTGCCCCAAAGGCTGATTAAAATAAAGTCAGATAACTTATTCGTCAAATAAAAATGGCACCTGATATAATGTATTATTTTCAAATATATCAAGAATTCAATATTTATGCGAGCTAAAAAGGTTTAGTAAAATCGACCCTTTCTTGATAATTGTTGTAAATAGTACACTAAGTATATACCATAGCGATTTGAAATAAGTAACCTAAGAAAAATGAGCAAGTTAGGGCGCGGATAGCATCTACCTCAGATCCAAGCTAGGAAAATATGTGAGGTATATATGTATAACACACATAATTATGAACTATAAATGTGAAAGCCTTAATTATGACTATAACGCTATCTATTATGTAATATCTACGATCGTTGTATAAGCTCTCACGCGATCATGTGATAGGTTTATGGTGAATATTAATGACATAAAATATACCTATTATACCTACTTACCATCATAAACGATTCTTTATAAAAAAATAGTTTTTTATTTTAGTGCTATTATTTCTTCCAAGAATCGAAAGTAGAATTTGGAAAATATTAAGTCATAATTTGACTTCGTTAAATAATTATACTTCTAGAGTGTTTTTAATCCTCTATAACAAAATACATTGATTTGCATGATAAAGGCCTGGTATGCCAAGTGACATTTAAACCAGTTATTTTAACAATTAATAACTGAATGATGTTGAAGATGGGTTTCTTAAATGTAGGAAAAGTACGGATGCGAATCTAATTAGTGTTTGTAGTTTGCTGTTGTACGCTTGTACAATGTTATCAATTAAATTAATTCATATCTAAGTTAATCAATATTATTGTTTAGATATCTATAATATACAATACATATAAACGCATCGGTCGATTGCCTGTTATCTACCTATCTGATATCTACGACTTGTCAACAAGCATTTTACATTTTGAAGATAATGTGTGTAACAAACCTAGAAAATAATGGATAGGAATTTTACTAATTGGTAATATTTAAATTCATTATTGTAGACCGTCTATGTTATGTAAATATGTTTAACTATTCTAATTACATAAGTTTTAAAACGAACAGTTTGTTTAAAATATACTTGGATTACTTTCGCTGTTTCAATAATAAATGTCACTATCACCATTACTTTGTTATCATTTGAATGTACAGTTTAGAATGCACGAACGTAACGAAACTTCAAGGAAACAATATTATTAAACATTGTACAGGAGTTGTAGTAATGTAATTTTTATTTGGGTTAGTAACACGAACCTACAGACTGTAAAAATGAAAGGAGTTTTTTATAAATAAAAAATAATGAGAATCTATTTCCAAAATACAGAGTATAAACACTACACAACCAGAAAAAAGTTAGTAGGATTAAATATTTTTCGGTTAAAAACACTAGTAAACAACAATTCTATTTATTTTCTGTGTCGTCTTCCAAACGACATCGCTATTCCTATCAATGTTGCCAAATAGTTGATCATGGTCAGTGAACCGCATACTGACCTAATGATTCACTTTCTCAGTTGTGTTTTTTCTCACGTCTGATTCATTTATCAAATACTATAAACAAACACTTTCTTTTGGAAGATAAATACTTTGGACCTGAATACAAAATACGATGTGGTAATCTAATCATGACTTTACGAAAATGTCAACAAAACTCGATAAGTTTTAGATTACGTCGAAATTGGATTAGTGCGGTCATCTATATTCTAGATTTCAACTGTATAAGATGCATGGTGGTGTTAGTGAGATCAATGTTTTGGCCATTTGCACGCTAGCGTGTCGTAGGTGACGTCATTCGCGTCCCGGATGCTACAGATCTAACACCAGACACCCAAGTTGTACGAACAGACGGATCTGTTAAGTATTAGAATAATAAACAGTTATATCTATATTTCTGTGACGCATTCGGTTTGTCAAACTATATTGAAATAAACAATTTAAATTACATTTTTCGCAATGACATATTTCTTAGTTTTTTTGGAAGGAATTCGTCGTTCGATGAGATTTGACGTGCTTATCATATACCTGATCAGAGATGAAAATGAAGTTTCAATTCGTCGAATTCTGGATGTATCGCTCGCGATGAACTCTTAGCATGATTGTTGATTGTGTATGTGTTGGCTGCACGCATCGCTTCCATTGTTCAAAACGATCGGCAAAAAATATTATTTATTTACCACTTTTAAGAAACTGGTAGTGTCAACTTGCTTTCATAACGTATTCGTGTATTCACAATAGAATGCGTTGTTGACAAATCCGTCGCGTTAAATATTTAATGTTTATTTATATGGAGGTACGCGTATAATTAATTTGAAGAAACGTTTACTGTCCACAATATCTAAATTGGGTACTAACATGCGTTAAATAAAGTTTCTAGCACGATGCAGAAAAAAAAACAAAAAACTGGGAATCAATTTAAATTTGTACATTCGATGCCCAAATAAAATGAACATTTACTATTGTCAATATTTTCGTATTCTTGTTTGTCAGACAGACTACCTCCTTCACCTGCATTACTATATGTACATGCAATTTGAATGTCTGATCGAATAAACATTGATACAGATTCAAAGACAATGAAATATGCCATACAGTTGACAGACGCGAAGGTTTTTAAAAAAATCTTCAATTCATATTTATTTTTACAGACGTTTTATTCAGTTATCTTGGTTAATTTATTTTAATCATTAGGTTTTAAGCTCACCATAAGTGTGCGATAAATTGAAGGTTGGTTTTGATCTTGTGACCGATATTAACAACCAGACACACTGTTTTCGTAAACCTCAAGTAAAACAAACAAAGCGTCGTACACATTAGTATAGCAATATGGTAAAAGAAAAATTAATTGCTAATTGCCTTTAAAATTAATGGTCAAACGTCATAAAATCATACTGGTCGAGGTCGGAACTTAGCAATCTCGTTAAAATACCGCCCTATTGAAACTATGAATCACATTTGGATCGATGAGTAATACCACTAACGCATACTTCTCATTAACTTGGTCTCTCTATTTGACCAATACCATTTGTGCAATAACAGATATAGTTCATCAGAACTAAAAACTAGATACGTAGTAATATCAGTAGGTAATCATTGTTAATTCCTATTTCGATGAAGAGTACGACATACGCAATATATGTTATAGACAAAATGCAGGGGTTATTCTCTAAGTCCAAAAAAGTATAACGCAGATTAGAGTTCAACTACCCCGGGTCGCCAAACCTTTTTTGTGTTCTGAGAGTTACCGGGTAGTCTTAGTTATATGTATATCTTTTAGACCATTTAACATATTTTTTACCTAAAATTATGGCAAATCGAAAAGTAAACGCCCTCTCTCTTTACCCTAGACGGAACAGCACGTTTACTGCTTGAACTTATTTTAATTACTTGAATAAAGCCCCAGTACTAATCAAGTATAATACTCATAATTATCTATATATTAATACGTGATGCCAAAACTTTGGACCCCTTTTTACGAAAATTGCGCGGACGCAGGAGCATAAAATTTGGCACACTTATAGTTTATGTGTAGGAGAAGTGGAGAACGCTAATATTTTTCAATAATAATGCTTATAAAGTACATTAAATCAATAAATAAAACATTACCCACACTACCATGCATTTCACACACACATGTTTGTTTTGTTTTTCATTGACTGCTTACTGACATTGACATAAATAAGTGGTTTAAGTTTTTATATATCCGAATATAACGGCCAAGGACATTTAGCAAACGATAAAAGAGGTTTTACAAAAAACATTGTTTGCAGAGAAGTTTGCAATATGCGATAAAATATGCTCTAAATGGATATGTATTTTTTATATGTATTTTCCTCTTATAGCATGTTTTCTTTTAATAAACATTTTTTAAATAGATATTCTTTATTTTACTTCCTTTTAATTTCATATAATTTGTTCAAAAAATAAATTGGCAAATAACAGTCTTGGTCAAATGTGTGGTTATAGTAGTTTAGTTTTCGACAGTAGAACCTTAATAATGTTTGAATATTATATTTTAATAATGTATATTAAGTCACTCACAATTTAAATTTATATTATAAGGTCGAATTTCGACCATTGGGCGACCACTAGTACCGATAGATTCACAAACGGGATGATAACTAATATGTAATTGTATATTTTAACATGTCTCCCTTTTTACATTATGAACATAACTAATGACTGTTTTTCCTTCAACAGAATTATCCACGAAAGTGGCTTTACAAATGAAGACTTCAAACAGTACCGGCCGGTGGTGTACAGCAACACAATTCAGTCGCTCGTAGCCATCTTGCGCGCCATGCCCAACCTGGGGATCACCTATGGCAATAAGGATCGGGAGGTAAATTCCAACTTATAATATCTAACACGTGACGAGATGTTGCCAAAGACAGAGAGGTTTGGGAAACGAAAAAGGAGGTCTTTGCCCAGGGATTAAAAAAATAGTTCGCTATTTCGAAGGCAGACACAATTAACTAATGGGAATGTTATATAAGTGAGTCATCGGTCAGGAGAATTGGTGAATTAGGTAGTTTTCCATGGAAAAAAGGTAGCAGAAAGGTCACAATTTATATGTTTTCTGGAATATTCCTTTCTGGATATTCAATCGAAAAGTAAAATGGTATCAAAGCGTAAACAAATAACATCAAAAATATCATTACCTAACGCAACAAATTGATTTATTTATCCAATTATATCAATTCGTACGGGTCTTTAGTTCACTAAAAATCCAATCTTAAAGCGAGTATTCGTTGCGTAAACTATAAACTGGTGAGATTACGTGTCGGCTGTATTCTATAAATAATAGGCGATCGTCAGTAAAAATTATGTCGATTGCATCTAAATCTACATTGGGAGTAAGTGCTTTGAGCCTTCCGTTCCACTAATGCTGATTACGAAGCAATTTGTAGGAGACTGGAGTGTTATGGTGCTTATTGCATAGTAACTGGTTTCGATCACAGAACAATTCCAAATCACTATTGAGATAAAATAGAACAGTACAACAACAGTAAATTAAATAGCCATTTTACATAGTTAGTTCCTGTATAAACGCTTCAAGGTACTTATGCAATAAAATTGCATTTACCGAGGGCTTGTTCGATTCCGTGAAATGTTCGGTGTATGAGATCAATATTGGGTATTCGTTATTCATGAGAGCGGCTTCCCCGCCTGCCGGGCTCGAATGCACTCTGCACAACTTATTGCATTATTCGCTACCTGTATTTGATATGAATATTTGTTGAAAACACATACTATTCTTGTTGTGAACTTTTCTATTTAAAATAAGTAGATCGAGGTTGTATTTTATTGAACTGTTAATGTAATTGTTTATATACGGACTTAGGTATTTTAGCAATATTAGTGCAATTAAAGCTCAGATTCTTATAATATCAATAACTACTTAGATACCTTTGTATTTACATGATTTCAATTTACCTAAATTTAGAGAAATTCAAAATAAATGAAAATCAATCAAATGGTAAGTCGTAAGGAGCTTTTGTATTACTATGGCAAAAATTTGGCTGGCGGATGAATTTTATCCTGTTTAGAATTTGTTATAGGTTGCTATAACGAACAACCGCAATAGTGGCCATTAGATGTGCCATGTCGTTTTCCCGAGTAGTTAAGCAAAACCTGAATGCCACGTGCTGTGATTACGCACTGCCCAAGGCTCATAGAATGCATTGTACGCCACTTGTGCACCTGACTCTTCGTAAGATCTAGAATGTTGCATGATTGATTACATTGCAGAGAAAACGTGAGACCTTTGTCGTTCCATCGCGATCTATTTAAAACTAGTTTTTAAAAGGACTTTTTTGCAACACCGTGATTTTTCACGGGTGAATTTCACTATGATTTTTTATTCTGCAAATCTAGCCCATTCTACAAAAACGTGAAAAAAATGAAGATCACACAAATATTCAATTATGTATTCTTTCGAAATTTAACAGTTTTCTGGGACATTTTTCGAACATTTACTTCCCTACACTAATATTATTATATTGCGAACAAAAATCGAAATAAGCCAAATCGGGCTAGCATAATTATCTCGAGCGATGCGCTTACTAAAGAACAGCATTTGTATTACAGAGAGGTAACCAATCGCTTTTTGGCATACTGCTCTATCCGTGAACTTGATCACAATACGCCAAAACTTGGCAATGACCATCCACTAGGTACATGTTGTGTACGCTTGCGTAAAATCTGGAAAGGATTCTACTTTAGGTTCATTCTTATCTCTGTAAGTACCTGTACAGTACGGTATGTCAGATAGATAAGATATCTCCGTTCCGACCTGTTGTTAACGTCATCTGTTACACAATGCAAACAAGACGGTTCTAAAAACTGTTATTAATTAACTCGTCACAAAACGTGACGCACGTGTTGCGTTTAATATTTAATAGCTAAATTGTTTGTTGGCGGATCTCTTGTAAAGGAGATAATTTTCTTGAGTCATCTACTAGTAGGCGTGAATTTGTCACGCAAATCATTTACTAACTAACGACCTGACCATGTCACTTATGTACCTCTACATTTTTTTAAAGAACCAGATTTTTATGTGAAAAAATATGAATTAAAATGTTCATTTCATACATAATGCAATGTATTTAACTAGTAGGTTCTCAAGTAGATCTACGTTTTTATTTATTATCTGTGTATGATGTGACTTCTGACGCTCTCCCGTACAATAGTACGGAAAAGTACCGACTACTGTGTAAATGTCACCGTCAATCCAACCTCGTGCACCTATGTCCTTATCACAATGGGGCAGGCAGGCAATGGAAGCGGTGACAGCCCTATCCGGCGCAAACATGCTGAAACAAAACCTAAGTACACGCACAATGAGTCACGTGAGGGTTGTCTCAGCTTTGTTGCCAACATTCAGAACTTACGATTATGTATGCGTTATGCTAAGGATTTGTTCGTAAGTAGGGTGCGTAGGTGGGTCCTATAATAGTGTCAGGACTACAGTACAGTATAGTGAAGATTGGACATTTGAAAAAAGATTTAATACTGATTGACCTCAAAAAAGATCAATACCACGTGACATAATTCAGGTCTAAGCTAAGTTTTAATAAACCATGAAACATGAACACAAAATAGTATTATACCCGTTTCGCAAATAAGTATTGATTAAATGCTTAAAGCTTAAAACAATGTATTTAATTGAATATGCAACGCTCAAGGAACACGGGTGGGTAGGTTTGCTTTGAGGGGAGGTTGTGAATGAGCGCGCGGCGAGGCTCCTGTGCGGGCGACGCGCATGCGCCCTGCGCCAACACCCGTCATAATTAGAGAATCACAGAAAACTCTGCAACCAGTAAAAGCACCAGTCCAATGTATGAGTTATTTATTTCATGACGTTTTATACCGCAATGCTGGTGAAATGAACTTTATATTACTTGGAAACTGGACTTGTCTGCTACATAAAATATGAGTTTAATTCATACTGCAGTTAGGTTAGTAAACTTACAAACAATGATTGCTTTTGAGGAACACGTTTTAACGAAGAACACGTATTTGGTTTGTGTAGATTCTCATTAGTCTGACGAATTCTTCCACATGGCATTTTGTGGATTGCGTAACGAAATCGTACAGTTCTCAGAGACGTTAGCTAAATGGATTACTAATCGGATTAGCGTTCTGAAGATGTTGGGTCACTAAACTCCAATTGAGACGATATTGCTCTTCAACACGAGTTATTATGACTAACACATCTTTATAGCTATACTTACGGGATTTTCACACAATGGTGTTGCTTGAAAGGAACATTAAACACTGATTCTTTAATAACGTATAGAATTATCTATAAATCCCTCCCCTTTAAGGTAAATTATGTATTTTACAAGTTATTGTTGAGGGTTAATAACCTTATATTATGAAGGAACACATGTAAGCCAATACTTGTGCATGTAATTCCTAAGTAGACAGCTTTTGAAAGGCTCAGTTTAATTTCATCTCTTATGTGTTCCAATATCTCTGGTTGATCAGTCACATAATTTCACTTGAGCCTTGAGTCAACGTACTAATTACTTAATAATAAGTACCTAAAGAGGTTAGGTGGTTGACTCCCTTTTTCCTTGCATTTAGAGTTTCAACTCATGTCATTGATCATATTTTCCTTTACCTATTTAGAGGTTATAAATAATTCAATCTTGGGACAACTCACAGACAACCTGATCTCAAACTAGGCAGAGCTAGATTATGGTAACCAGACAACTGATAAACATACTAATATATTTTTAAATACATAAATATTACAAATGAATTATACCCAGACACGAACAAATCAAAATGATGAGCATGATCTCACAAAGATTTGTTCTGGGTAGGAATTTAACCGTCGACCTCCGGTTTAGCAGTCAGGGTCACAAACCAACCACCAAGCCAATCATCCTATATATTTTTTTGGTTTTAGAGCGACGGCAAGATGGTCTTCGACGTGATCCAGCGGATGGAGGACACGGAGCCGTTCAGCGAGGAGCTGCTGGCTGCCATGAAGAGGCTGTGGGCGGACGCCGGGGTGCAGGAGTGCTTCGGCCGCTCCAACGAGTACCAGCTCAACGATTCCGCCAAATAGTGAGTACATAGCATTATGAACAGCTGATCCGATGACTTAAAAGGATCGACTCGCGTATGCCAAATGCTGTCGCATCGGCTCATGATATTTTGTAGGTGTGGCCTATATATGGACCGCACGGATTTTAGGGATCAAGATTCATATTATAAAAAGTACAAGCACACCACAAACTTAATTTTTATTTCAATCATAAACAATAAACATACATTACTTACATTATAGGATCAAAATTAAAACTTCAGAATAACTAAACGCAATTTTCTGTGAAAATGTCTTTGGTAAAATCTAAGTGTTACAATAACATTAAACTACGGGTTAGTGTTGTTACCGTTTCTCTTGTGGAGTGTAAACTGTAACGGTTCGTTTGGCACATACGTCGGCGTCACGCTGTAGGTTAACTCGCCATAGCGCCACGACACCTCGTATTTGTGAAATACCTGGAAAATTATACGTGTAAATAGACAAAGAAGGTCTTCATAGAATAAAAAACATCTTGAAAGAACTGTCGTTCACAATCTTATAAGTAAGTCATTAATTTATATCTTTCTGGTCCTATCAATTTATCGCGCCCTTTTATGTCTTAACGATGAGGGTAATTTGTTCGAAATAAATATTTATTACTTATAACACATAATTTCATAAAGACTAATTACGACTAAGTGTCTTGTGGTTTTATCCGCGGAAGTAGGTAGGTTAGGTTGTCCTGAATTGCGAACACAAAACAAAAAGAATTATCCAATTTGGTTTAGTCGTTTAGAATTTATTTATCCCCTTAGCAACACATTATTAAATAGTTATTGTTTTGAATTAGTGATAGTTAAAAATAATTTGTTGTGGACATCTCATAAGTATTAAATGTTCAAAATATCAGTAACACGAAAATGCTCGAAACAATATGTTGATTACAGGAAATTGATGTTTCGTCGTCTGAAGCTAATTGTAACATTGATAAATATTTTGTGTCGTGACAAAAGACACCTAACCTTCCTTAGTCGCTATCTAGTGTTTAAAATTCCACCTGGCGGAATTATATGAGTTTCTAGTTTATAAGCTTACGATTGAAATAGTAACAATAGGCTCGCTCCTTATGACAAGACTGGGTTGCGGCTGTAGGTACACCATTGTCTGCCCCATCATGGTGGAACAAAGGCTTGTCGGCAATGCTGTCATATTTATAATGAAACAAAACCACTATCGAATCAAACATACCTTAGCCAACAAAAGTTGGAGTTCGGCTTCTGCGAACCGCTTTCCGATACACATGCGGCGGCCGAAGCCGAATGGAAGTGACGCGAACGGGTGGATCCCCAGTTCCTTCTGCTTGCGACGCACCTCCGCTTCTCGGCCATGCGGGCACTCGACCACCGGACTTGCACCTCCCTCAGGCCGGTCCATTTTCTCGTTCTCGCTGTCTCGCAGCCATCGTTCTGGAACGTACTCCATCGGCGATGGGAAGTACCTCTCCTCATTGGATAGCACGTAATGCGGGAATACTATGTGGGACTGAAATAGATCAATTTTCAAACATAAATTCCCATGAACGAACTAATTAATCAAACCATGTTATTTATTCAAAGCACTAATAATACAGCTTGCTCATTACGAGTGCTCACCCCTTTAGGCACTTCATAACCGGATATAATTGCATCTGACTGAATACACCGACCATTCCCCAGTATAACTGGTTTCATTCTGAAATAACAAACGATTTGTGTAATAAAATATTACAATTAGGTAAAGCACATCTTTATTCACATACAATTAATTTATAATGAGTTAACTTCCTAAAAGTAGCATTCTGGTGTTTTCCTCATTTAGTCACAGGTTTAGAATTCACACAAATAGGTAGTGCCTAGTGATTATTTTTTATTCAACAACTAAATTATTGTAATATTTAGAATTTGTAATAATTATGTTTTTAGGGTTCCGTACAAAAAAAAAAGAAGAAAACGGAACCCTTATAGGATCACTTTGACCGTCCGTCTGTCAAGACCCTTTTTCTCAGGAACTCGCTGATGTAGGTATCCAGCTGAAATGTATATCAAATACTCAGGTCTACTGTCCCTTGGAGTTGTGAAACAATGAAACTTCTAAGTCAACGCAATCAATAGATATAGCCGTTTATGCCTCAAATTTCCGCAAATTTTCGATACTCGCAGGAGTATCAAAACCTACAGGGTACTTCCCGTGGACTTAGAATCTTGAAATTTGGTACGAAGGAACGTGTTATCGTAAATTGTAAACGTAAATTTTTAATTACTTACATCATATAATAAAAATATTTTTTATAATTTTAAACTTAGGTTTGTACGGAACCCTCGGTGCGCGAGTCCGACTCGCACTTGTCCGGTTTTTTCTTTCGTTTTGTCAATTTTATATCATTAGGAAATTGAGTTAATAAAATACAAGCATAAGGTATATGTAACAGATACAAGTTATATATTATCCACCTAACGTAAACCAGTATAATGTGTGTATCTTTACCATGTATACCGATTTAATTAACTTATATTTTTACGTAATTTGTAATAAAGTTATATAAATGGTATTAACTGATTAATCACTGAAGTGCATCATTAACTTATTACGACTTCCAATTTACGTTCCAATACATAATACAAAAATTGACAACATACTAAAACCTGTCATCCACATGTCAAACATAAATACTGCACAATTATCAGGGCGTGAGGACCAGTACGTTTAATCAGGTATATTTATTTACATAACTCGTTCTGCGATACAAGTATTGTTACACGCGAGCTCTGGACCGAGAGCCTAATAGCTCAGGTGCAAATGTAACTTGACGCTGACCATCATTGGTCACGTTACAACAAGATGATACACTTGTATCAAGTTTTTATAATGCACTAGTACTTTTAAGGTTGACTTATCCAAAATCTCTAGTAAGATACGAGTCTTGAAAAAAAAATACGCAGATATAAAAGTGTTAATCTCTTGAAAAAATATGAGTCAATTTACATTAAATATTAAATCAAGGAGGAAGCTGACTTTCTCATAGAAGTATTCTGCGAAATATGTCAGTTTTATGTAGGCCGACGAAACCGCAAATTGTTGTGACTAACGTGCTAACAAAGGACTATTATCACTATTATAACGTTACGGGCTTAGTTTTAAGTGCGGAGATGCTGCCACATGTAAAGTTAGGACAGTATCGGGATCGGCCAATGTTTGCTTCGCGTCCAATAACATTATACTTATAATGTAAATATTATGCTAACTGCTACCGTGAGATACCCTCGTGTACCAACTTATCTCGAGCTACCCATTACATTGTTTGATACGAATCGTTTAAAAATGCCAGACGAAAACCTGCCTTATATCATAGAAACGTGACTTCAGACGCCTGTTTCCTTTACCTACTTACCGCAATGATTCCTTTATACAAGCTTTTAGATATGGTAGCTTGTCCAAATCCTTGCTGCACATGCCTCTGCCTCTTGGAAGATTGTTGATTAATTCTATTTGTAATTTTCTTTGAGCTCTGCCATTCTTTGCCAATAAGTACATGGTGCTGGCCGCAGCAGCTGCCGTTGTATCCACACCAACCAATAGTAAATCCAAAGCCAGTATAGTTGCAACTTTATCGCCGTAATTCTTTGCAATTTGGGAACATATACCTTTATCTGTCAATCTTTTTAGACACAATGATCTGAAGCCATCAAGAGCTTCGATATATGTTTTGTAAGCAGGCGTAGAATACACGCGCCACAATGGGGCAGACAGTTCTAACACAGGGACACTGTGAAAGAAACCGTGAATACATCTTATAATTTCTCTTGCCTCCACATCATTATCCTTTAGACATCCCAATCGCGTCCCCAGTGCCCAAGCACCCACAGCTGTAACAAAAAGAAGTGTTTTCTTTAGGAGTTAAATTACCACTTGGTACAAGATTATGCGGAAAAGCACAATAGAGTACACAGAAGGTTGCGCCGCTCGTCAAGTAGCACTCACACTCAAGGGCCCATTTGTAGAGTTCCGTGAGAAAATCTTTTGGCAGCTCACGATTATCGTCGAGAATGCATTCCATTCTGTAACAAAAATATTTATAAACTGATTAACGGTTGCGTGTCTTAAAATAATTTTCATATATGAACTTTATATTGCCTAAGTACTCATTATAACCTAATTTATTCCAAAGACTATTTTCATTAAATTCATCTCACCGTGAAATATCCGACGTTAAGTCACTCAAACGAAACGAAACGTTTCTTATTGAATGAGGTTTGTTGTGCCTCACAATGAGTCAGTAGCCGCTGTTCAAAACAAATGCTTAGACGCCGTTGTTAAAAACGGGATGTGGTCATTAAACCGAGATTCCACACTCAGATCACTAGAGGCAGTACGAAGTAATAGACCACAACGGTGCCGTATACATTTACAGAACAAATCCTTTTTAAATCGTAATAAAATGATACCGTTATGGAGCCATTGAAATATAGCGTACCGAAGAGAGTCGGAATATAAATAGTTTTGTAAGTTAGAACTTATTCACTGTCGTTATCACATATCACTTGCACCAGGTACAGAAAACAGCTACATGATTTTAGTCACTAAATAAAATACTGGATATTTAAAAAGGAACCAGACATACCTGTGTACAAAATCGTTAGTCACATGTTCTAAATCGGGCACTGCAGTCCTTGCTGCCTCCGGCGCTATCAATGCTTTAGATACTTTAGATCTAAATCTAGACCAGGGCTCGCCATGTCTGCGGGAAAATGTTCAGTATTTATATCGCCAAGTACCTACACAATAACGGTTAACCTATAAATAGCTTATCCCTTACACTCCAATCAAACCAGGCTCGTCGCCAAAGAAATCTCTTCTTAATTCTTGTTTGTAATGACTAAGGCATGGAGCCTTCGCTCTATGCGGCATTGAGTCTTCACGTCTGTATATCCTTGCAGTTTCTTCTGCACAAAACGGGAACACCAAATCAGGATGTCCAAAAAGTCTTGCTACTTTAGCGGCTCCGCCAGCGCCAGCTAATGCTCTCAAGAACCAAAGAGAAACGTCCAAAGCACGTGTTCTCCATGGATTCTTGCCTATAGCAAAGCGCCAACTATTGCCTATGATGGGCAGGGGTCTCGGACCCGGCATCACCGCGTAGCACCGCGCGCCACTCATCGCGAACGAAATGTTAATGGCTCGAATTTCAGCCCTTAACTTCAGCACAGCAGAAAATACAGTGGGGATACCATCAGTATTACGTTTTCAGCGTCGTCGTCGATGTTGTAATCAAAGCCACCCGGCCGTGTTGACGCAGTACATACGCATGCGTACTAACAAAATACTTACAACCTTGTCTGACTGTTAAGACATCTCATAATTTACGTATATTTTTGGGCGGGTTTTATTTTTGCAGTGCACGGGAACACTGAGTGTTATTTTGCTTTTTCTACTTTGCGTTTATCAATACTAAAATTAGAAAGACTTGATTTAATACGTTTTGGTCCCTTTTCACTACTGTGATTCTGATTGAGAACAAACATTTTTTTGCATTTGAAAATTAGTAGAAATATGTAACTCCCTATTGTCACCAGTGTTATGAAACCACTTAGTGTGTTCTTGTTAATATTAGAAACTCTCTATTAGTCCATTGAAATGTTACATTTTTTAGGCCTAACCTTGCGTTTCTTAGAGGACGCAATTTTATTTTTTTGATGTGTAGGAGGGGTCAGTGTAAAGCTAAAACCAAGTTTGTGGGGTCGCCACCCTTGTCCCCCGGCCGCCATCTTGAAAATAGGGGTCCAAATGGTTTTTGCGATATATCTCTTAAACTATTCATCGGATAAAAGAAATTTGTGAACATTTTTTGTTGCAAATAATATTCTCTACAACTTTGGTTCAATACTTTTTGTCGTAGAACTATAAATAAAAAAGTTGTAAGCGAAAATGTTCAGAAATTCGAGATTTTTTTTATATTTTTCGATATAACTTTTTTTTTATCATTTTACGAAATAATTATATCAGACCATTTTTGTAGATCGGATTTTAAGGAACAACTTTTATATACAACATTTTTTTATTAAGTCGATAGCTAAGGTTTTACAGCGCTCCGAAGTGAGTACCTACTATTTTTCAGCACTCTTAACTATACACATATTATACGTCTGTACTAATAATGTGTCATCAGTTATTGTGACGGGCCTGTTGGTCTAGTGGTTAGTGACCCTGACTGCTAAGCCGGAGGTCGTGGGTTCGATTCCCACCCAGGACAAATCTTTGTGTGATGATCACGATCATTTGTTCTGTGTCTGGGTGTTATTTATCTATTATATGTATGTATTTAGAAATATATAAGTATGTTTATCAGTTGTCTGGTTATCATGGTACAGGCTCTGCCTAATTTGGGATCAGATAGCCGTGTGTGAGCTTGTCCCAAGATATTATTATTATTGTTTATTTTGTTATTATAATTTTTTAAATTATTTTTTAGCAATATTATTAATAGTTAATTATTGACTCTTTTCCCCACCACTTAAGAGGTAGAGTCTGGAGGCGCGTGTTTTTTATGTGGTATCGCCAATAGGCATAATCCACGGTGATTTTCTAAATTTCAATTATTCCGTCCTTAGTATTTTCGATGGACAAGGCTGCGGCTCAGTATCTGATCGGCTTTCTGTATTAAATATTTGTGGGAGAACTGGAGAAGGAAGGGGTGTGATGTGTAATGTCGGCGGTTCATCATCAAACTCATTTTCATTAATTAATTCTGAAAGCCCCATTACAGCAAGTCTCTCCAGAACAATAGAAGCACACTGCAGAACATTTCAACCCTGCTTTTTGACATCCACACTTTGCTCAACAGTTTCCTTTGCATTTGCAAAAGATCAGTTTTAGAATCTCAGGGGGTGCTGGAGGTTTAGAGCTTTGCACAGGCATCAATAATTTTCCACATTTTTTTCAGCCCCAGTCTTCAGGATCATTATTGTTACTGTTACCAAGCCACGACTGGACCTGATGGTAGACTCGGAAAGTATGGAAGCGAGCTGTGTCTTGTGTTGGAGGAAGTGAAGATAAATTAAAAGTACTTTTTGTCACTGCCTTGGATCTTTATTACAGTATTCTCGGTAACGGCCATCAGATTTCAAATTATTTTCAAAATCAATAATTGTAAAATTCTGTAATGGAGTGGAAAACAGTCAATAATTAACTATTAATAATATAATAACAAAATAAACAATAACTGATGACACATTATTAGTACAGACGTATAATATGTGTATAGTTAAGAGTACTGAAAAATAGTAGGTACTCACTTCGGAGCGCTGTAAAACCTTAGCTATCGACTTAATAAAAAAATGTTGTATATAAAAGTTGTTCCTTAAAATCCGATCTACAAAAATGGTCTGATATAATTATTTCGTAAAGTGATAAAAAAAAAGTTATATCGAAAAATATAAAAAAAATCTCGAATTTCTGAACATTTTCGCTTACAACTTTTTTATTTATAGTTCTACGACAAAAAGTTACTGAACCAAAGTTGTAGAGAATATTATTTGCAACAAAAAATGTTCACAAATTTCTTTTATCCGATGAATAGTTTAAGAGATATATCGCAAAAACCATTTGGACCCCTATTTTCAAGATGGCGGCCGGGGGACAAGGGTGGCGACCCCACAAACTTGGTTTCAGCTTTACACTGACCCCTCCTACACATCAAAAAAATAAAATTGCGTCCTCTAAGAAACGCAACCCCAAATGTAACTTTTCAATGGACTATATAGGAACATGCAAGTCATAGCTAAGATGCCATTGGTCTTGCAATATACTTTTGTGTAACTGTATTCTATAGCCCCGTGAGCAACAAAAACATAATAAAACAGTTTTATGATACCTAATTGTACCGTAAATGAAGTGGTTACTGCACCGCCTAGTCATACAATTATTTTTTTACGATGTAAAGATAACAAGCAAACATGTATGAGATAAAATTAGATTGATCAAAACAACCAATTTTATTTTACTCACGTATTTAATTTGCAGAATAGGGTCACGATTAATTAAAAAGTCTGCTGCGATAACCGCTTCGGTATGACGACGATTACCATTTGCAATTGCTGTCTCGATTATTTTGTGTTCGTCTGTTATTGTGTTGTTGGGCGGGTGACGTCAGCGTTAGTTCAATTTGTCAATCCCTCGATGGAAGCAGGGAGCGGTGCGCGCGCGCGCCGATTGACTCGTCCGGTCTCCGTACGTTCGTTCATACATTTGTATTCTTCCGCAATCCCACCAATGTGAAACACTATGACAATGTTGACCTTTAGCTTAAAAACGTGGATGCTTTTTTTAAGATCCATTAAAAGTAACGTGTAAAAGTTACTAATAACAACCACGTGTAAAGAATTTATAGAAAGTATTTATAGATAAAACATTGCCAAATAATCTTCTTAATAGTCCAAGATCCCAGTGCCGTAAGACACAACTTATTTTCTAAAGCATATAACCTTCGGTTCTCAGTAGTCTCTTGTTTACTTTTTAATACCTGACTGTTTGTTAAGCTTGCCCCGTGACACGTGCGCAGGTACCAGGTGAGAAAGGTTACTAAAAATCAGGGTTACTTAACTTATTTTTATATGACTGATTTTTATATATGTTTTGTAGAATATTACTCTGAAGTCATATAAGAAAAATCAGACACTTTCCATGGGCCAAAACTTTTATCAGACACTTTAAAGCTCTAAGAAAAATAAATGAACTTAATTTATTTTTAAATGTCTGATATTTTGATATGTCATTAAGATAACTATTAAAATGTTATATTTAATCAGTCAGACAAATTGCAATGACCAAACATCCCCTAATCACAAAAAATACTGAACCATAAGTATGAGCGCGAGAGAACAATGCGTAAACAACATGTAACAAAACCCCTGTCAGATCCAATAAAAGTATATTCGTGGGTTCATGAACCGTCTCGCATATTATGCGGCATCTTTGACACAAAGCTGTAGGTAGTGAGTACGTGAACTTTGAGGAGCGGTCAGTGTTGCTGTTGCCTTGGATCAGTTTTTATTTTGATTTAATTATTTTCACTGGGGAAAATAATCATCTCCAATCCATTTAATGACTACGTATGTGTTCGAAGTACGATACCGAATAATACTCTCAGGGATCGGACAGGGTTTTTGTTACATGTTGTATAGGAAAAATATTTTTTCACGGAGAAGTTGTGTTTTAAAGAAATTAATATTTATTTTATTTTAAATATATTTTTTTTATTGTTTTTTAATCATCTTCATCATCATCATAGTAATCAATCCTCACCATCATCATGTTGCTAGCAACATGTTCTGTAAAAACAAAAAGATAAACGATTAACGGAACGACCGATATACTAAATTGTAAACCAGAAATCTAAGTACGGTACCTGGTTCTTGAAGTGATTCACTAAGGAATCCGGGTAATTGGTCACCATCAAACCAATAAAAAAGATACTAGTTATCTTCTAACTTCCATCCATTGTTTTCAGGAGTTAAAGTAGTTGGTCGTTTTTCATTTGCATTATTCCAAATGCTGGTAATTAGCTCGGAGATATTGTTGAAATAATTCAGTTTTGCATGGTGGTAAATTGCGTGCATCGTAATTTTTTAGATTTTTTGAATTGAATACTTCATTAATATCAGACACAGTAGGTATCTTTATTTAAAAATAGCTGAAGCCAGGCAGCATCAACGTCGCACACATTAGAAACATTATAAATATCGCAAGCGGCGGTACCCTAATGTCTAGGGCGTCGTCCTTGCGATCATGTGGTTGCGGGTTCGAATCCCATCCATTACACTACCGACGTGAACCCACTCGTAACACAAGCATCTTAGCTTAGCACGAGGGGTTAACGAGATTACTAGTAATGTGCGACCCACATCCTATGTAGTACTCTTTTTTAAACATAAAAAAAATTGTACTTTATTGAAAATATCTTTTAGTATGTTTTCATCGGTAAAAGACTCTAGATCTGCGAATCGCATAAAAGCTCGCTGATTGTTATTCATGTTTCTTCCTCATTATATTAAATGGTCTTAGTTTACCTCTTTTAAAAAAGGCGGGATTAAAATCACATCCAGTCAATGCGTGAAATCCTGGCAACTGTCAATTCGTCATGACTAGTGGATGTACAATAAATAACATTAATAATATTTAGTTACATTATTAACGCATGTATAGTGCTCTCGCGCTCATACTTATGGTTGAGTAATGTATGTGATTAGGGGATGTTTGGTCATTGCAATTTGTCTGACTGATTAAATATAACATTTTAATAGTTATCTTAATGACATATCAAAATATCAGACATTTAAAAATAAATTAAGTTCATTTATTTTTCTTAGAGCTTTAAAGTGTCTGATAAAAGTTTTGGCCCATGGAAAGTGTCTGATTTTTCTTATATGACTTCAGAGTAATATTCTACAAAACATATATAAAAATCAGTCATATAAAAATAAGTTAAGTAACCCGGATTTTTAGTAACCTTTCTCACGTGTCACCGGGCAAGCTTTACAAACAGTCAGGTATTAAAAAGTACACAAGAGACTACTGAGAACCGAAGGTTATATGCTTTAGAAAATAAGTTGTGTCTTACGATACTGGGATCTTACTCTATAAGGATGTCACATATTACATAAACTTCATTTGTTTGGGTACTTGTTATAGTTTTCTATTTTGAAATCATGTTATTAATATGTCATATGCTTTTTATACAGTGAATCGAACTGACCAGTACAGGTCAAGATCAGGTGTTTTTTACGGTCTATACAAATTGAATACCTTAACAGATAATTTTAAACAAAAACATAAAGCTTTATTTAGGTTAACATTATCAAACATAATTTAAAACCAATTAGCTGAAACTACAACTGCACGTAATAGTACTGCTATTCCTAACACCTAATAATAATGTGTTCCGCTTAGTTAACTGCGACTTATGCGAAATGATAAATGGCTATTAGCTATTTATTTACTGAATTATCATGGTAAACACGTAACTTGTACCTGGTAAATATAAAAACAAACAGGTTGTATAACTGCATTGAATCTCGTTTATGATCCTTGACGGGATTAACAGTTATGATACCAAGTAAATATAGCTTACTAGCTGTTTCCCGCTGCTCCGCCCGCGGTCTCAATTTTTTTGTATATTTGTGATGTAAGCTAATCCTATCTTTCAAGTTGGATCAAACTGCAAATTTGATTAAAATCGGTAAGGTAGTTTCGGAGTTCATCCCGGACAAACATCGTGACACTGGAATTATATTATATACATGTATAATAGATTATTTCTAGGTACCAGTTACAAATCGACGAAATGTTTAGGTACTGTTTAATCTGGTTTGATTCCTCTAGGTGATTTAATAAGGGTAAAGAAGGATTTTCTTGTGTATCGCATTTGGCTGAATTTCGAGTTTAATAAATGTGCTTGATTCAAACTCGATGGCTTCATTAGTTATGTATATAAATTTAATGTCAACCTTACTCCACTTTTTTATTTGAATGTTCTTTAGATATGTTTCTCAGTCGGCAAAGGCCTCCAGTAGCGCCTCTGTAATATTGAGAGATCCAAATAAAATCAAAACTGATATTCCTTTGGCTCCTCAGAACAGCTGAACTGATGTACCATTCAGTGGTAGGTACGTCAGTAACATGATAAGGATAGTTAGTTGTTTTGTAGTGTGTGGCGCGAATCGCGGTCGGCGGATGCTCTTGCAACAGTAACAAGGAACTCTTTGTGCGCGGTTCAACGCTCGTATCTGTGTGTCTCTCATCAATCATGAGGAAAATCACGTACTGAATGCACGTTGTACTCGATTCAAAGTGTGTTTTACGATATTCTAGTCATGATTATTACGTTTTAGCCATGTTAATATTGCCTGAAATGTTGTCGAAATTTCATGATTGCACCTATGGTATTTTCGTAATAAAAATTGCTTGTCATACTGTTAGCGTTTATCAGCATGTCACCCATTACTTCAC
The DNA here is from genome assembly GCA_950381575.1 of Plusia festucae. Taxonomy (NCBI): domain Eukaryota; kingdom Metazoa; phylum Arthropoda; class Insecta; order Lepidoptera; family Noctuidae; genus Plusia; species Plusia festucae. The sequence goes on from OX494447.1 coordinate 4,940,340, forward strand.
AAGCTTTGGCTTCGATGCTCAATTGGCGAAAAATGATGGCTCACTTGACGTTGCGTGGCATTACTGATATACCTTGTGGAACTAAGTGGTACCTAGTTTCTCAATCCAGTCTCAAGTCTAGTTTTATAGACGGCGTACTTTATGATTGTTTCAATAAGAGTTTTGCACATCCTAAGGCACATGGTTAAAAATAAGTTTACTGTCCAGTGTCATTCATTGTCGATTTGGTGGTGCATGTATCCCAATGCATGACCTCTCTATTTTCATTATCCGACTGAGAGTAGAGTAGATTGTAGACGATTTAATGTGCTCTATGAATAAATAAGTAACGTATAATAGCCCTAGTAATACTAAGTCGTGAACAATTATAAGACCTAGAATAAGTTATCTAGAGGGTACAGTCAATAAAATATCAATAAAAGTCAATACTCTGTTCACTGTCTAGCAATAAATTTAATGACATGAGAGGAACTGGTTGTCTAAAACCCTTCGTAATTCGTTACTCAGGCGTCGTCACGAAATCTTACCATTGTTTTAAAATTAAATAAATACTAAATGCGTTATATAAACCGACTACGTCTAATTACTGATCTTTTGGATCTTGTGGGTCTATCATGACCTTCTTTCTTATATTATTATGTCTGATCTTGACGTATTTTATCGCGCTCGACAACTATAATAATCATGAATGTCACGTAAGGATTTTTCATTTCACTATCTTTTATTTATCGTTTTGTTAACATAACTACATTTTATACTTGAATAGAAACAAGTATTCGATACTTGAGATGACTTCTCAACAAGAAAATGCATGCTTGGCATGTGTGAGGCACGTGTTTTATCGTATTGTCAGCGATGTAAGTGTGTCTGGAGTCGGTCGTGACTCGTGAGGCAATTGAGATGGTATCGCGACTTCGCGAGTACTGCAGTGGCCGCGGCGCCGCCCACGTCGTCTGCGGCGCGTGGCGCGTGGAACGCCACCGGTGACAGATTTATACGCTGATCGCATGACGCTCGCGCTAATTCCGGAAGCACTTCACAGCGCCACCAGCTGCTCAAACCCTCTACTAGCCCCTCCGTCGTATTCTCCAACACCTTATGAACCCTTATCACCGATATTTTCGGGGGCAATGTGTCACCATTGACTTTTATGGGTGTAGTAACACCATTGTGTAAACTTTTAAGCGAACCCCTCAAGGGCCTACTCAACAAAAAATATTTCTTATTGTCTCTACTTACTTGATTTTCACTTTTATTTTTACAGAAACCTACTTTCATGTTAGAGCTGACAAGGTTTTTGCTTTATGGCAAATTGGAAAAACTCTAATACAATTTCCTGATTTGGAAACCCTGTATGCTTCCAAATTAGGAACTGTTATTCGAGATTTAGTAAGGCAACATCATTTTGGTGCACCTACTATTCAATGTTTGAATATTATTCGTTATTGACATGCATGTGCACAATACTGGAGAATGTTGTCAACATTTGATCAGCAACGCCAGCAATATTGATAGTAGAGCAGCGGTATCGGTCGATGCTCGTAGCCATGTATGCCTGTGTGCAAATCGGCTGTGCGTGACGTGATCACGGGTCTTCGTCGCTTCGCTCGCGGTTCGGCCGGCGGCGGCAGCGGCGGCGTAGCGCGTAGTTATCGAAAGGGCTCGGCTCGGCGTGCGGCGGCGCGGCGGCGCGCGGCGTATTGATCGCGAGCCGGACCTGTTGCCGGGCGGAGGCCGCGCGCCCGTCGCCCGCTCGCCTAGTCTACCACACCATACATGGATTTTATGCAGTGCGCAGACTGCAAACACCATTATGATTCCATTACCAAGATCCATTGAAGGTCTTATAAAATAAACGTAACGTACAGTTTAATGATTCTTGTATTTCTGCAAAAATAATAAAAATGCTGTACGAAAACAGAACATCTTAACAATAAAATCTTGCTTTACGCAATCATCGCAAATAGCAATTCGTTATAGAACAAAATTGTTCGATATGAATTGAGTGTTCGATTCGCAAACAACTAATGTCGTGTCAATAATTGCCTGATTTTAGAATCGATTAAAGCACGAGTAATGATAAAATCGATAGCTACAACAATTCGCAAACGGATTCAATATCGCTAAACGTTGCCATCAATGTATCGACGTTCCATAATACAAGCGGCGTTCAATGGTATAATGAAATGATTTCGGCTGCTCCGAATGTAATTCATCCTTGTTTACTGACCCAGTTAATGTTGACAGAGGTTTGACGTCAGCAACGCCCAGGACCGACGCGAAAAAGCGCCAGTACGATAAACACTCGGGCTAGAACAGTTAACATGTATGTTTGTTATGTTTATGATATGTTTTAATTATAAGAACACTCAAGAGGGTTATCAGTGCTGCTCCTGTTGCCATTTTGAAGCGCTAGGTAAATTATTAGCGGAAATAAAGCACGGAGTGCATAAATGTCTGATACATTACTTAGGAAGGCATTAACAATTAATTAATGCAGAAAGACATTATTATGAAGAAAGGCATATGACAAAGTGGCAATTATCGATTTCATAACTAGCCTATGTCTGCAGTAATGCTCGCACTGCGTCACATGCACAAAAACAAATGAGTCTACATATTTTGTACTTACACAAGCCCTGCACGTATCAAATATTAGTTAACTATATAAGGCAAGACTATACTGTTTCAGCTAAATATGAAACTGTCTCCCTTTAGTTAAGTAAGGATCGTAGATGTCCTTTCTCTTGGCACCCTTCCAAAAGTCCCGGCAATTCCGTTCACATTGTATTGTTAGTGTAGCGTACCCTACACATCTTGCTCCCATAGCACATTTAAATAGAGCAAGTTATGGAAACTGTATCAAAATCGTTCCCTGTATGTATAATATGGTTTCTCTTATTAATAATATTTTATGTTCATTTGATTTTTAAACTAAAATGATGGATAGAAAGCATGGATGCAAGGAATGTACGCATTGCGCTTACCTCAATGACTGGAAAACAACGCCACAATTGTCACAATATAATAGACGAATAGAATAGAGTTTATTTGCTCGAATATATAGTTATACAGATAATAAATGAGTACAATAGTTAATGAATTTCTTTATTCAAGCAAAAAGTGTCGATTCATACAGCCAATTGTTGAAGTATATCTAGGAACATTGTGTCTACATAAAAAGTAACAAACAACGAACATATCTTAAATCAGTTAGCGGAGAGACCATTAAGACGATTGCTTAGTTCCATGTCGAGTTAAGCTTATTCGTCGCTAAGTTACTCTAAGTTCGGCTATGCTTGGTGAGTTGGAGGGATGCCAATGGTGTCAGCTAAGTCTGTTATATATTGGCCTTGAATTGCACTTGTTAGTGACACCGATCATGATAGACGCAATTGGACTCAATTATAAGAAGAACAGCTACATCTCATGCTTCAAAAGTTTTAAATAAATATTCAATTGCTTTACAAACTGATATATTATTAAAAAGTTAGGATAAGGGTGTACAAGGATTGGTATTTTTTAGTATTATGTGTCAGTGACGACTTTGGCTACAATAGCTACCGAATTGCAATAAAATTCTGATGTAGCCTAACATGCTCTATGAAGAGATGTATCAGTTCCCAATAAGTTGTGCAGGTTCAATGTCTTAGCATTTATCTTGTTAAGAACTTGATTATTCCTGCAGACGGACATCTGATACTCGCCATTGTCCTTGCTATATTGCGGTCATTAGCGAAGTGATTACATCTGTATATACAACCAGCGTGTATGATAAAGTATTTTTTTTTTTGTCCGCAAATAGTAATGTATATAATCACCTTCATTAGTGATTAGAAACCTTTTTCACCGTTGAAAAAGCTTGCGTGTTTCGGCAACGTAGTTTTTCATTTAGGTTGGCTTGGGAGTTACCGGTCGTCTGAGTTGGCCTTTCACACGAACGCTAACTACGGCGCCGATACACACGCCGACTTGCAATTAAGATAGTTTGACCTATTTTAATTGTTATTATTTAATCGAATAATATTAAACAGTCTTCAAATTTTGCAGACTAGTTTCTTTTAGAATTTTATTCGTCTGGTTATATATCATTCTTTGTAATAAATGATAACGAATTATATTTCATAATGATAAATATCCACAACCAATATGTGGATAGTCTTGTACCCGAGAATTGACCAATTGAGACCAATTAATTATTATTGTATGACACAGGCACAGCGTAGACATATCGTAATATAACTTTATTTAATCGTTGATATGAATTGTTATTTTCATTTTATCTCATGAATAGGAGCTAGGAGGTATGGCCAACTAAGTGCAGTCACGTTTCTCAGTATAATAAATGGTTTGATGACTTCACAGCCTGACTCAGAGTATGCTCGATCTTGTGGTCCGGTGACATTGGCACTTCTAAGATGCAACGTCACAGATCGTCTACAGCTGGTGCCCTGAATTTTGGCTTGCCAATGAACTCTAGTATTTCACATATTAGGCGATCGAATTATGAAGCGCGGAGATGACCCTTTTACAACACTTCTTATGAATCTTAAGACTGTATTTATTCATTAAATAAAAAGAGAAGGTTATCCATTCTTTGAAAAATGGATATCCTACTCATCCTCCTCATCCTACAGAAAAGATAGTTAATTCAAAGAAAAAGCATTGATATTTGTTTATAGTTATTTATTTATTATTATCAAAATCATTTTGTGCTGAACATAAACGTTTATTGAATGATCAGTGTTACATCAATAAGTTGACAGCACACTAAACTGAACTTCATTTGAAGATGATATAGAAATCTTACTCTTCGAGTCTACATTTGTTTGTTTGTCGTCTGTATGAAGGTTAGATAAGCTATGTTGAAGAATCGCGTGTTGTCTGCGGTCGGTTGTGGCTCGTTAATATGTATGCGGCGGCGTCGCCCGGCGTTTAGCGGCGAGTGGCGACTGCAACTAGTGGCCCGCCGGATGTCTGCTGATAGCTTGCGGAATAATCAATAAAACTTACCACTGTTTATTGAACTTAATGCTTCCTATCTAATTATAAATTAAGTAGGTACGCGCTCAAACTACGAATTAACATACGCGCTTGACTGTAGGTTCCTTAGTATTATTTTAAGTACTAAATGAGTTTTCCCACAAACATTTTCTTGACTCTTGGACTCTTAATATTTTTAAATCATCATGATTTTAAAATATTAATGTCCTCTAAACATGAATGTTAATAAATATTAAAAACAATATTAAATCAATAATCTACCAATGTCTAGGTCCACACATCATCATAGATGTTTGTACTGCTTATCATGTTTTAAAAGAATTGCAATCAGAACATAACAATGCTGAATTTAATACTGTCCAAATATGCACACAAATATTTGATTGTGTACACTAAAGAGTACGGTAAGCGGTCACCGCTGTTGCAGAATGCCTGATTGATTGCTACCACGTATACGAGACCATTTAAATTCTGAATAATTACTTCCTACATTTACATATTTATTCTACACTAGCTCGGACAGATTTCGTTCTGTCAAAAGTTAATAGTAAACATTTTTTAATAATTGTAACGATTTTTTTGTAGTACCTATTAAAACCGTCCGGTGGACCTTAGGGAACATACAAAAAATTAATTAGCCGAATCGGTCCAGCCATTTTTGAGTTATGCGCTTACCAACATTATTTTTTTTATATAGGTTACAGATGCTTAAATATAAATATTATAAATTTTCATTCTCTGTATTAAAATTATGCAATAAAAATTATCTTAGTAATAAACTATAATTTACGTTTTCCCTTTTGTCGTTTGAACGATAGTTATTTTAATAGGGAAGGCAAGACAATGATCAATTTGTTTAAGCACTCTGTTCGAGTAAAACCACAGGCGTGGAGACTTCTTTTGTAATGTACATTAATCTTCAATGCACGCCTCAAATTGACGTCACCTGCTAAATGTCAAATCGGGATGACCTGAAAAAGGTAGCTGGGTCGCACTGCATGCGGAAGGCGGAGGACTGGGTGTTGTGTGCAACTTGGGAGAGACCTATGTCCAGCACAGTAGACCGTGATAGTCTAAGTTGATTGATTGTCGGTTAAAGTTATAAGAATAAAAGTTGGTAGAAAACTTTGTCGATATTTTTTTTTATATGGTTTGTCGAATTATAATCATACCTCAAACTTCAATCATTAACCATTACACAAGACAAGAAAAGACAAGAAATCCTATAGATATTAAAGTCCTTTAAGTTGTCTTGGGCTCTGGTTTCAAGCATCGACAGAAATCAAATACAAAAATTATTTTTTTTGAATTGGCTACTGTGGACCACTTTTTGAACGTCAACATCAGACAGCACCCTGATCCTCCCATCCTTCACAGCTTCCTAGTGTTCTGGCTGTGGTGAAAAAACGGCGCAACAAAGTCCCCAGCAGCACGTCTCATTTTACAAAAATAAAGTAAAAGTTTCAATAAAAACTTTTTTCGTCCGAAATTTTATTGATTATTATCATTTATCAAGTAACTGCAATCGACTATAAGAAAAATCGATGACCACTTAACATCAAACATGTGTTGCATAAACGATTAGCTTATTAATATGGTGCTAAACAGTTTTTACTAAATATTCAACAAAAAATGGATCGCAGCGTTACTCTAGTTGTTGTATCAAGCATTTAATGTTACATGTTTTGTTTAATATGCATCTATATTGAACAACAAACTAGCTGTTCCTTCGGCTTCGGTCGCGTTTGATTTATTGGTCCTATAGCGCAGCGCTCGCTTAAAATAGCTGCTATTTCAGTCGATTTTTTGTCGAAATATCGTAATGGTTTGTTACGAGTGATGCTCGGTTGTACTCCGAATGCGATGTTACATTGTCATGCTCATCATTCACACTTCCATCAAAGAACCACCCCATTTATCTATTACGATAATAGAATGTGTTCCATGCTTGTCGTCGATGCTGTTTACTGATAACTTCAATAGGTTAATTTGGTTAAGGGTTGCGATATTCAGAACATTCGAGAAGTGATGTGGATTACTTTATATCTATCTTTATGGAGACTTTGGCTACTGACTGAAGGCTAGCCTGTTGGACAGGGATGGAGGTAGTTTATCTTCAATACTTTAGTTTGTAGCTAGTTTTACAAATTTAATGCAAAATTTACTCATGATATTCAAAAGTGATGAAGATTTGAGAAAGTTTAAAACATGCATATCTTAGCCTTAGTTTCAAAATGTCATGTTTAGTAAAATGCCTTGTCAACACAAATTAATGAGATTTATGTTTTCATTCCAGTTTCTTGGATGACCTGGACCGGTTAGGTGCAAGAGACTACCAACCCACCGAACAAGATATTTTAAGGACTAGAGTCAAAACCACTGGCATCGTCGAAGTGCACTTCTCATTCAAAAACCTTAATTTCAAGTAAGTATAGTATTAGATAGTTTAATTGTAATTCTACATTTTCTATATAACCTTTTTACTTTGGTTGGCAATGGTCAATATGGGTCTTAAATTGCCACGTTCAGCTAATATTTATGTTAACTATTAATGATATGAAGTAGATCATAAATCAATAAGTCTATGAGATTCCTCTTTTGTTATGGGATAGGGCAGATACTAAACGAAAATATTATAGTTTACATAATAGACTATTTTTCTCATTTCTTCAAATAAATAAATACCTCATGATGAGTATTGTGCTATTCCAGATTGTTCGACGTGGGTGGGCAGCGGTCTGAAAGAAAGAAATGGATCCATTGCTTCGAGGACGTGACCGCGATCATATTCTGTGTCGCCATGTCCGAGTACGATCAGGTGTTGCACGAGGATGAGACAACGGTGAGCATCATGCTATTGTTACCTTCGTTACAACTGCATTGCCAATTAGTTAATTATCTCCTTCTTAGAATTATATTGTGATTTCTTTGACCAGTTTCCTGTTATTAATACTATTTGACTCTGGCATTTGATAAATAAAACAAAACAAATTGAGATACGATGATTAAAAGGAAAATCTATTATTTTACTTAACATTCAGTGCTCATTTAATGCTTACTAAAATATAATTTTCTAATTACAGAACCGTATGCAGGAGAGTCTAAAGTTGTTCGATTCCATCTGCAACAATAAGTGGTTCACCGACACCAGCATCATCCTCTTCCTGAATAAGAAGGATCTGTTTGAGGAGAAGATACGCAAGTCGCCGCTCACCATATGCTTTCCGGAATACACGGGTAAGGACACCTCACAGGAATAAATCTGGTTGCTGCGCTGATATGAGCCTCATCTTGACTCTTTATTCCAACGCTACTTATTTTAAAATATAAAGTTATTAATTTTACTACTTTCCTCCTTGATGTGACAAAGACTACGTGAGAATTAATACGATATGTGTTGTGTGCAGGTGCGCAAGAGTACGGCGAGGCGGCGGCGTACATCCAGGCGCAGTTCGAGGCCAAGAACAAGTCCACCACGAAGGAGATCTACTGCCACATGACGTGCGCCACTGACACCAACAACATCCAGTTCGTGTTCGACGCCGTCACCGACGTCATCATCGCCAACAACCTCCGCGGCTGCGGCCTGTACTAAGCCGGCCGCCGGCCCGTGCCCGGCCCGCTCGGGTGCGCTCGGGCGGGCTCGGGCGCGCTCGGCCGGGCTCGGGTGCGCTCGGCTGGGCTCGGGCGCGCTCGGCTGGGCTCGGCCCGCTCGGCCGGCTCGTGCCGGACGTAAGCATATCAAGCGCCGGCGCGGGACGGCAGCGTCGCGGGTCGCTCGCGCCGCAGCTACGCGTATTTAATTACCTATATATTTTTATGGAAAGTAAGCTTACTGGATATTCCGGCGCCGTGCAGATATCATGTGTCACAGGCTTGGGGCATCGTGTGTGTTAGCTCCGCCGCCGCGCGACTGGACCGACCGACCGGTACGTTTCGTTTCCCCTGTAATATAAAACCGTCGTTTGGTTATTGTTTCGGCACGCGGTCCGGGGCTCGCGAATCGCGTGTCTCCTAGGATCGTTTTCGAAAATGTGAATTAGTGATCTAGTGTTCAATTCTAAATTTTGGTGCTAGGCATTCGGTATAGTGTTTCGTTGGCACAAGTGGAAGGCAGTCGGTCCGGCAGCGCGCGATCGGAGCTCCGGTAACAATATGTGCTTATATACTCACTCTCTTACGGACCAAACACAGCAAGGAACCAATATTTAGTATTGAAATCAATAACACGGCAGTGAGATGCATGAATACGTTCACAGGCCTACTTAAACTGATTACAAAACATCATTCCATTATTAAGTATTATATCACTTATAATGAGAAATTATTTTTTATAAACTTTTGAATGCACAACTGTAACCGCTCTATGGAATAAGACGACGTCGTTTATGTTACGTACCTACGATCATAGTTTAAGCTAAGCCCTCATCCTGTTATACTTAAGTTAAGCATCGTACTACGCACAAATTATTTATTCCTGTAAGAGCATTCATTTGTTACGCCATATATACATTTCTGAATATTTTTTTTGTGTTCATATTTTTCTATATCATTTTACAGTTAACCTTAAGGTGTAGCCATTTAAGATCTATTCTTGTATTCAATTATGAAAATCATGTTAGGTATTTATTTTATCTATAGTACTTGTATTAAACGTGGTATATGTAAACTTGTCATGTTTAATTTTATATTTAACGGTAATTAACCAATGTTTATGATCATGTTAATGTTCGTCATTATTTTGTGAAGTGGGTGGAGTCTGTATCGGTAAGGATAATATAATAACTAAGCAGTTACGAGTACTTGAGCTAGAGGTAGGCGAGAGAAGCGCAGCGCGAGCCCTGTCCGGGCCGCGACCGCTCTGCTGTTCTAAGATATGTGAGTATATAAACTTGGTATACACTCGCGAATTGGCGTAATCAAACACCTATATATACTATATAACATAATTTATTATTAATAATAAAAATAAAAATCTTACTTTTAAGCATTAGGACAGTAACTGTATCAATAAACATTAATTAATAATGCAATTAGACAGTAACCTTTACTATTGTCATAGTTAGGTGATTAATTTTCATTTTATGTTTATGAGTATGTAAAAAGTGATTAAATGAAAATGTAACGCCTACACTGTGACCGCGCGGGCCATTCACCTGCGGCGTATGCGCTCGGCTTGCATGCGAGCTGCCAACACCAAAGATACACATACACGGAGATTATGACGTGACCTATTCTATTGTAAAATGCACATTGCTCGCATCAACTTTACCTAATACATAACAAATACATTTTTAGATAATTAAATTGGTCGATCCCGGATCGTAAGCGTATGGTAGTGGCCCGCGGCTCGAGCGCCCGCCGCTCGCTTGTTGCTAGGTAGGTTTTTTACTGTTATGTAACAATATGTGTACGTAAAACTAATAAAAATAATATTAGCGCAGTTCTACATTCAACCTACAATTAAGTAAGCTTCACGTTACATTTAAAGTTTTTTTAATGAGTGAGCGATGTGGGCATACTCGTTCGACGTCCTCACTGCGTTGGCTGGGAGCACGGAGCTTGTGGCCCTGCCGTACGCGGCAGCCACACCTAACCGACGTCGACAGTTTCGCATTTCAATGTGTTCCTCCGCCGCAAAACATTTTAACTTGTATGCTTATATTTCGAGTGAATGTGATGTAAATTTTGTACACTGCCGCATTGTTTATTCGCTCGAATCACATTTAGTTTATAAGATTTGAGACAGTGAAGGAATCGCACAAGCCACATGTAACATGTTTGTTTGGGACTGTAAGTGCGCACAAGTCACAGTGGAGACACTCGCAGGTCGCAGCTCAATGACTCGCCGGACGGTACGACACTCGTCACTTGATGTGCGTTAGCTTCTTATTTGAAGACTGAATTGTTGCGGCTCAAATATTCTCGCGCTTTATTAGATCCACAACTGGGGGAAGATATTGCAAAGTTTTTTAAGGGAGTAGCATTTAGTGATCGGGTTCGAGGCATCATTATGTCTTTAAATTTTTGTGATGTGGCATGAGATAATTCGATGAATACCTGTATCGACATTTTACTGTTGATATTAGCGAAATGAGCGACATTCAGTTAAAATTCTTAACATAACCGCTGAGTATTGTCGAGATGTTGTCGATCTAAAACAATATCACCATGCTTCATTCATATTTGCCAAAGTTAATACTAACCTCACTATTTATACCTACTGTATGTTCTTCGATAACTAAATTATGTCTGGGATTCGCGGCAAGGGCGGAGGCGCGGAGCCCGCAGCGCCGTGACGCGCCCAGCGTCGAATATAGTCGTATCGGTACTGATCAGAGTACAATGTTGAAATATCTTATTTAGAATTGATGAACATGTAAACATTTATTTCTAGCGCGTGCGAGGGATCGCTCGGTGTGCGAGTCGCGGGAGCCGGCCGCCGCCAGTATGGCGCCGAGCGATCCCGACATTGAACAAACGTTTAAGAAAGTAACATTTTTAGTCACTAGTGGGTAATTTTTGAATGTGATTCAATCTTATCTTTATTTTTCTATAACGAGTGACATTCAACTTTTATTTCATTGTTTTCCGACTTATTTTTTGTATTGCATTTACTGAAAGCGATGTATTTAACCAACGATATAATAAACAATATTTTCTCTTATTTGTATCTCGTCTGCACTGGTATTTTTTATTGAATTTACTATAAATGTACTTTAAGTGTATAATTTTAAATAATTACTGAAAATGATTATATTCTAATTTTTATGTTCAAATAAAAGTTTGTTTTATTTATAGCCCTGAAACTCCGCAAACGATCCTTCTGTTTATTAAAGGTTTCTCATTTTTACAAAGATTGTGATGTGTACAGCTGCCAATAAGGACCGATTCATACTGGAATAGACGCTGGCAGCGACGCAATGAGGCCGGCGCGGCGTGGTGGCGCGCCGCCCCTGCCATGCATGAGACGAGATATGGCAATAGGACGGCCGCGTGAAGCGTTCTCACACCACGCGCTTTATCTTCTCTTGACAATTTTCATCTTGTTGATGCGCTAAGTGTTGCGGTGGCTGTGTGCAGATCTGGTATTCCTGCTCACACGGCGCGGCCGCGCTATCTATTTGAGCCCTTCAAGCGGTAAGCTTCTCTTTTCGTGTCAATCCAAAAACCTGTACAGCTCTATAATTGGCCTCGTCTAGGTGGTTGTGCACGACACGCATTTAAGGAGGTACCTACCGGTGCTCCAACCACTACGATTGGTTTAGTAATCTGGGACTGTTCAAGCGATAATGACCTATTAATTATGTAGGTAAAGTTTAGAAATATGTCATCTTGTAAGTGCTTGCCACGCTGCTGCTGCTGTTCCGGTGTTTCGGTCCTCATTGATTTTATGGCTTACTTATTTATCTTCCAAAAAATATTAATATTCATAGCTATATTCAATCATTTATTATATTATAGTTAGGTATATCAATTTTACAAAAAAAAATGCTATTAAAAAATAGATTTTTGCGCGCTCTATTTAAAAGACCCATCTAGTGACATATTAAGGAACTGGTTTTTTGTTGCAAGAACGGCTCGTTACTAAGACTATTGTTATTTAGAAACGCAGTGATGGTTTTCTGACTTTTATCATGCCTGACAAACTGATGAACTGTACAATGAACAATAACTGAATAGAGTAATAGTGTGGTAATAGGGTAATAGGATACAATATTTTCATCCATCCATCGTGTGGAATCACAAAGCTTGTAAGTCTCTGGATCAAACGGGCTATTTTAATTTTATCACAAAATGTACTTGCTTATAATATAAAGGTGAAGGTAAATAATATTAGGTAGTGGAACAGAATTTTATAACTGGTCCGTTCAGAATTGTATGTAACGGCTAATCGCCATGCACTTGGTTGCGGGTTCGAACCCAGGCAAGTACCCATGTCACTTTTACAGAGTTACATGTAGCTACTTTAGTAATTATTCTAAGACACCTTTGACAAACGGTGAAAGAAAACATTGAGAGGAGACCTGGATTTCGAAAATTGGATATAAGCTTAGTGATCAATGCTCACTCCTTTTCTGCTCTATATGGGAAGATGCCCGCAGTGGAATATTGTAGTTTTATTGATTACCCAAAAGTGAGCAAGCAAAAAATTGGCTGTGAAGTAAGTAAGTACCTCCACGCGGTGACGGCGGAAACATTTTGAAAACTTAAAGGATATCATCAAAAATCAGGAAAACAGCCAGATCCTCTTTATTTCTAACGGCTGTGCAGTAGAATAAATTACAAAATGGTTTAAATAAAAAATAAGTTTGAAAACTAAAACCCGACTTTAACAAAAAGTGATCTAAAAAGTACGAAACAAGAAAATATTTCACCCTGAAATCATAGGTACAAACTGGTCAAGGTAAAGTTTTCTTGTTGAGATAACTTTATGTCGTAGTCCATCGAATAGAACAATTTATGCCATGTAAAACATTTGGGGTGCAACATGTTTATCGATAAATTAAAAAAATATGGATGTATAAAATGTCAAATTGTCTATGACTAACCTAATTTTATTGTTTGACATTGATTGTTTAGTTTGCGTCCCTCATCGAAGTCATCGACCACTACAAAACAAAATAAGTTAAGTTACTAACGGATAATATCAATTGCAGCAAGATGAAAGACGTAATAGATGTGACGGCTTTGCAGAGCAGCAGACGTGAGAGAAGATTACCTGACTATCGCAGCGCACCGAGTCATAGTTTAGCGACGAACTTCATATTTGAATGTGGTATCAAACTTGGTTTACAACCGGCGACCGTTGCTACTGCTGCTATATTCTACCACAAATTCTTTAAAGAAGCCGATAAAAATGATTACGATTGCTACGTGATATGTACAGCTTGTTTGTGTGCGGCGGGGAAGTCTCGTGATGAGCCTGTCAGACTAAGAGATGCTGTAAACGTCGCACATAACTCAATCAACCGCGGAGCTGGCCCCTTGGAATTGGGTGAAGAGTATTGGTCGTGGCGAGGCGCGGTTGCTCAAGCTGAGTTACTAGTGCTAAGATTGTTGGGATTTAACTTGGAAGCACCCTCTTCTCACAGATACTTGCTACACTACTTGCGCTCACTTCAAGAATGGTTTCCATCATCACAGTGGCGCTCTGCTCCCATAGCCCGCACTGCCATGGCTTTTCTGCAAGACTATCACCACTCTCCTTCAATACTGGACTACAGAGCACCTCACGTAGCAGTTGCATGTTTGACTTTAGCACTGCACGTCTTGGGAGTCTCAGTACCATTAGCATCAACATTGGATGACGATGCAGCATGGTATTCAGTGAGTATTGATTATAAATACTTTCAGGATTTATATGTAAATGGGTAGCATACATGGTTGCATAAGTCAGACAGGCAGGCCCTCAATGTAAAATATCAGCTGAGTCCGGTAAGACTGGAAGCCAACCTCATCATAGATTGGGAAAAGGCTAAGCAGAATTTATTTATCTAGTTACTAAAACAATCAGTTCCCTGTTTAACAATGACTGTTAGTTGTGTATACTGGTCAGGTTATCCATATCTCTGATTATAAATTTTATGCCACCATTCAAACTAATATAGAATTTAATAAATTTTCTTTTTTTTTTTAAACATTCATGTTTCTTTCTTATTCTTTCTTTCTTTTGTTTCTATTTCAAATTGGTTATTAGTATTACTTATTGTACACAAATATTTTACAAAAACATAAAATTTATAAATCAATAAATAATTTATGTAAAATTAATGCGTACAAAGTATTAAAACATGGCTTGTCTTTTCAGGTATTTACCAAGGACTTGCAGAAGGAAAAAAATTGGGAAATAATGGAAAAAATTATGCAAGTCTACAGCAGAGAGCCAGAACCTATTTAAAAATATGAATTATATTATTTCATGTGTGATAATAATAAAATGATTTTGAATGTGCATTTAATTTCTTTATGTTTCTCGCCCCATGTGGCAACCTGTTGCCGCTAATTAGTATGTGTATCAAATCCTAACATTTTGGTAAGTTGACAAATGTTCAATTTTCATGCAAAAATAACACTAAAATTTGAAACAAGCTTTTGTTGATTATAAAATTTCCACTCAAATGTACTACTATTGTTGGAACAACATGTGACATCACACATTCTATTGAGATCTGAGACTACAGTACCTACTAGTATTCAATGATTTATATTCCAATGACTTAATATTTAAAAAATACTAATCTGTTTATGGAACCTGGGAACTGGGAAATAATACAGTTTGGCAGATTAATTATTTATTTATTTACTACTTTAGGCACAGTGTACATCCATGGACTTAATGCCAGAAGTCATTCTCTGCCAGTCGACCTTAGATTATAGAGCCTGAAATTTTTTCTGGTATTCGATTGTGAGCATTTGTGCCATAAATTACTTGCTGTAGATGAATAAACCCTAAGAAGCAACTGTACTAAGAGCTTTTTAGAAACAATGTCCTCTGGGACATATTCTCAAATGCAGTGGTCTTCATAATATTTTATTTTTCAAGTACTAAAACAACCACATAATATTATGTATAATGTATCGTTCCAACATTTTGCAGCTATAATGGTCTCCCAACTATTTGGCGGACGAGTAAGATAATGTTCTGTGGCAGAACAGCAACGATATTGTGATCCCGGTGCGGATCATGGTAGCGCCTCTCCACCCTCACCAGTCGTGCATTGTGATGTATTTAATAACACTGTGAAGAGAGAGGTAAGCCACTGATACACAATAGAAACTAAGTTTTATACCTACTTCTCATGGGTATGAGTTTAAAACTTGGTTTTCCTTTAATTTACCATGTTTGTTCTAGAACTTAGATGCTTATGATTGACCATATTGATTGGTGCCATAAAAGTACTTGGTTAAATTTTTCACATTTTAGCCCGTTCGATTCCCGGGCTTACAAAGCGTATTTCAAAATTCAATGAATGCAGTTTTTTTCTTAAAAATATAAAGGAATATAAATTTATAATTTTCTGAATATCTTGCGATGTATTTTCTAATATTCTAAACTATATAATTGTTTTTACAGTTCACAGACAGTTAAATTCCCAACTCTCTTGAAAGCATGGTCTTCCTTACGTGTTACGCGTCGAGCTATGGTCGGTCGCGGTCGGGCTACAGCGCGCAGCGTGGCGCGCGCTGCGGGCCATCGACGACGACGCCGCGACTCATGGAATCTATCGTATCGCAGGAGACCTACCTCGTTACATTATGAAGATTGGGAGAATGAGTAGGTATTAGAGATGTGGTTTTGTCCTATATCATTTCAATAGACCAGTACTTTTTTTCCGACTGTACCAATAGGACGGTTATGATTTCGTTTGGGTTCAATCTGAACTTGATTTCACTGGTAACGACAAGGCTAAGGCAGAGGCAGCAATTGCTGTGGAAGTAGCCGATGAGATCCGCCTCAATGCGGCCTCCGGTTAAGAGTTCTCTATATCAGCCATTGAACAGTTAGTGTTAAGAACTAGGTAGTAAAGAACTATTTAATATTTACGTTTCCGTATAAAGAAAAACCCGTCTCCTTCTCCTATGTATATTTCTTTGGCGTGCTCTATATCCTAAACAGCTTCCAATCATTGCTTGTGTTGTCCATTTTATATTATCCCTGTTATTAACATACTGTTATTAAAACATTACAGGTATATTACGGACACGATTCCGGAGGGTGGATGGAGCGTGACAATCCAGATCCTCAGCGAAGAGAAGCGGCTGTAAAGTAGTTGACGCGACATTCCTCCGAGAGGAATGATACGTTATATGAAGACTTAAAATATGGAAGTCATGAAGGTACATATTGGTACTGATTCACATTTACGCAAACTAAACTAAATTTAAACCATTGCTATCTTTTACTTACATAAAACGTGAGAAAAGGACGGCAACAGGTAACAAAAACTAGTTTTCGCCATGAACATCACAGTGTTTTTAGAGCCGTGTGCTCTAAAAACACTTTTTACTTTGTCGGCAAATTTGTATGAGAATTTAAAGTCGGAACTAAATTTGACAGTTCTAATTTTCGTCTGTCCTTTTCATATGGTATGTTCAAGTGAAAAAGATACCAATGGACTAAAATTAGTTTAGTACTTACTGTTTAACAAGTTTTTATGGATAAAAACTTGAATTTAAAAAACGAGGTCAGTTTTTACAGGTCACTTATTTTAGTGAGTACACACATACACATAATTTTAAATTTTGATACACCCAGTGTATGCCAACACTGGGTGTATCAAAATTTAAAATTATCTAAATTGGATGACTTTTGGCGCTACATTGACACCTTCGACATTTTTTCTCGTAAAATGTGAGTCGAGTGTGGCATCAAATAAATTGTTTGTTAACAGTCACTACAACACATCAACATAGTGGAAATCCTGGGCTGCTCGGGGGACCACGGCTCGGCCGTGCTCATCGTGATGGAGTACCTCGAGAAGGGCTCGCTGAACTACTCAAATACGCACCGGATTATATAGCATGGATTTTTTTTATGCCAACTGGAGAGAAAGTCTAAATTCTGGATAGATATAGCAAATTATGCTTAAAGGAATAATTTCTTAATTTATGAAACAAAATAATACTGTATTCTAGATTTTTGCTAAATTATGCTTTGTACACCTATGAATACTAGCAATGTGGGTCGCACATTACTAGTAATCTCGTTAACCCCTCGTGCTAAGCTAAGATGTAGTGTAATGGGTGGGATTCGAACCCGCAATCATATGATCGCAAGTCCTACGCCCTATCCATTAACAACAAATGGTTAAATAATTAACTCTCAGACTTATTTGATAGACAAACAAAACGCGGTTTATTTGAAATTTTAAACCATTAGCTAACATATTTAACTATCAAAAAAACTGAGCCTTAACAATATAATTACGTATTTTTTAATTATTAAAACAATCAAGTTATAATTAAACCGTCTAACATTAAATAAATTCATTCATACTAAGTACTTGGGGAAATTCATGTCCGAAGGTTATCTTAGTATCCACATCTTGAGCTGGTTTCCGAATAGTGTATTATCTATGGTTTCCATCAGGGTAAGGCAGTACTGGTTATTTGTTACATTGCGTCATGTCTTACCAAAAACTTCAACAAGTTGTCTTAGTTCACAGATAAATATCCTGAATAACAATATTTCGGGACACCTCACACACGGTCATCTGATCCGAAGTAGGCAGAGCCTTTATGGTGTGGTAACCAGACAACTGATAAACATACATTTATTGTTTCTTAATACACAGTATAGATAAATTACACCCAGACACAGAGCAAATGATCATGCTTATCACACAAAGATTTGTCTTGGGTGGGAATCGAACCCACAACCTCCGGTTTCGCAGTCAGGTTCATTTTTTTTTCGGGGTGAAATCCTCGTGGACATCCTCCGCCTGGGGAAAGGCGGAGGGGCGTGCCGGACTCCTACCGGCTAAAACCACCCCGGCGTTCCCTCGCCCATTTTAGTCGAAGGTCGCGGGAATGTTAAATGGCCTCCGCAACCTCCGACCGATGGCCGGCCTTTTTTTTTTTTTTTTTTTTTTTTTTTTTTCGGGGGGAAATCCTCATGGACATCCTCCGCCTGGGGAGAGGCGGAGGGGCGTGCCGGACTCCTACCGGCTAAAACCCCCCGGTGTCTCCTCCACGCACGTGCGCGGGGGGCCGCGGGAATCCGAATTCGTCCGCAGCCCCCCACTAGTGCTGGCCCGGTCAGTCCGGGCCTCGTCTCGTGCGCGAGGTAGTGAGGCGTTCGACTACCCCGCGCACCGCCTCAGAGGCGCGCGCCGACACCCGCGCGCGCCGCCGCCTCGGGTCCGGTCGATGGGGACGAGGACTTCCCCAAGTCCGTCGCCCCTGGACCCGTTCATGGGGGGCGGAAGAGGGCGTTGTCCGCCCTTCTTCCGCGCCCGGTGCGCTTTCTGCGGCCGGGGAAGGGAGTGGAGATCTCCCTCTCCCGTTCCGCAGTCTCCTTCTGCGACATCACGTCCTCGCAGAAGGACACCACCGCGTCCCACGACTCTGCGCTACCGACCATCCTCCGCACCACGGCCGGCAGCGACAGATCGCCTCCTACTTCGTTCGTGAGGACACGGCGCTGCTCCTCCCAAGCCACACACTCGGCGAGCGTGTGTTGCGCCGTGTCCTCCCCGCAATGGACGCAGTGGTGGCACCGAGCGTCCGGCTCCCTGCCTATGCGGCACAGGTACTTGCCGAAGCAGCCATGCCCCGACAGCACCTGCACCACCCTGAACGACAGGGAGCCATGCCTCCTCCCGAGCCAGTCGTCGAGTACTGGCCGGATCGCCTCGACGGTCGCGAGGCCGGCAGCAGGGCGCAGAAGCCTCTGCCGCCATTCCGCCACTAGGACCCTACGGAGCTCTTCTCGGCGCAGCGCGATCTGCCGCTGCGCCGGTCTCGAGCCCCGTGCCCGCTCTTCCTCGCGCCATCGATACAATGACGCGAGTACTTTCGCCTCTAGGTCCCAGGGCGGGGATCCGGCCAGGACGCAAGCCGCCTCGTGGGAGATCGTGCGGTACCCGCGGACGACCCTGACGGCCATCGCCCTCTGCGGTTTACGCAGAATGGCGAGAGTGCTGGCCGCCAGGTCCATCGCCCACACGGGGGCCCCGTACAGGGCCATGGACCGCACGATCCCCACGTACAACCGCCTACAGGCGGCGCTCGGGCCCCCCATGTTGGGAAGCAGCGTTGAAAGCGCGCCCGCCGCGCCCAGCAGCTTGGGCGCCAGTCGCCGGAAGTGGGGCCCGAATTCCCATCGGCTGTCGAGCACCAATCCTAGGTACTTCATGGTGGACTCGACAGCTATTCGGGTCCCACTGAACCGATGGCCGGCCTGCTGCCGCGGGCCCCGTCCGGTCAGGGGGGGGAGTGAGGTGTTAAACTCCCCCCGTGACGTATCACTAAGGCGATTAACACACGGCACCGCGCGCCGCCGCGGTTGGCGGTGAAGCGGATCTCATGTCGCATTGATCTCTATTAAATCCGTCGATGCCTAACACACGTACACCGCCTGACCGCGCGTTCGAGCGGTGCTCTCACCGCCACCGCCCGTCCGCGCGGCCGGCCGCGCGGGGGGGCGGTGCATCACACACGGGGCGCCGCATAACCGCGCGAATCATCGTGTGTGCAGGATGTGTTATTGTCCTATTTAGTGTTCTGCTTCGTAAAAATGGATGAACCCAATATCTTCTTTTTAATTTCTTTTTACGCCATAAAAGCCAGATTATTGCCACCACTTCAGCGTCCATTCTTGCCAGTGTCTGTGATCAAAGGCGATTAACACACGGCACCGCGCACCGCCGCGATCAATGCGACGTGAGATCCGCTTCAGCACTTTCCTCTTCAGTCTCCGAAGCTGCAGGCAAGGCTCACTAACCTAGACCAACAGACCATTCAACTTATATTGTCTTGGTACAGTCTGTTCTAACAGGACGAGGCTGAATAATTATGACTCTTGATACGTAATTTATTATGATTTTCTAAAAAGCATTAGACACTATGTTTAAAGAGTACTCACAATTACACACACACGCACAAACAGACATAAACACACACACACAAACACACATTGTTTATACGCAATCTCAGTACACTATTTGTCTTTCTTTTGTTCGCGACCTATTTCATGTTTATTGATTAAAACTAGTATTATTTCTATAATTGTCATTTTTTCCTTGTTTTTTCATCACTTACTTTTATAAATGATATTGTTTCTCTTTCCCCGTAAACCGTCTTACAACATGATCATTAGTAGAGAAACAGTCGTTTGAACCTCAAAAACTATAAAATCTAGCTCCATTGTAACTTGATCTATTAATACTACTGGTATCTACTTTACATCCAATCACAAACGAAAAACACCGATGCCTATTTTAATAAGTAAGTATGACTGATAGTCCAGTCAAAATAGACAAAAATAAGTCATAACTTAACCAAAATTCGCATAGAGCTGAAAATTGGGAGAGACGTTAAATACATCATTATAATTAAAATGTCAAAAATCCCCTTCGATCCTACTTCTGCAAAAATTTTTATCCAAGGTCAAACGTACAAAATTAAGGTTTTTTTCCATTTTTCTCGAAAACGGTAAATTTTATCGTGAAAATAAATTTGACAAAAGTTGTAGATCATAAAATTTTCTACAAAAATGGTCTCGAAACTTTTTCTCGTAAGACTCACCATTCGTGAGATATCACGGTTTTAAAAATAACAAAATTCATATTTTACATAATATGCATAATGTACACGTCATTGGACGTTAAATATGAATGAAAATAAGAAACTATTGGTTTGTGTTACTCACACAATAAAACTTGTATAAATTGAACGAGTATTTTAAAATAAAAGACTGTCAGTCCTTAATTTCCTTCTTCGGTAACCTTGAGTAACATCTGCTAGCTACGTCTTGTTCGAGTGTGGAGGGTCGTATACCTACCTACCTATTTTTGAAGAAAGTAAACGAAATATCTTAGTATATACTGTTAGTTTTGAAAATTTATTTGCAGTGCGCAGGCGTGCTTATTGGTAGTATTTTCAATTTTAATTTGTGCTGTTAAACAATTTTAACAAAATGTCAGAAGTTTGTTTCATTTGTGATAAACCTTTGAAAAAAAGTAAAGTTGTTGTTGTTGTTGGTGGAATGAAGACTTTGATTGATGCAAGTATTGAAAGAAATGATAAGTTTTTTGAATACTTGAAAGACAAGCAATCTGTGACAATTCTCGTGTACAGAGATTCAAGATATTTATAAACTTGTGGAGTGGTTCTTATCACATGATCCTTTCCCTGTGATTCCAAGAATTATTTCCATTGCCAGCGGAGTCGTCGGCGATGATAAATTAATTGTCATAATGCTTTAGACTTACTTCTATAAGCAAAATGAGTGGCCAAACGTTTAATAATATTAAATTAAAACGCGCTGATAGAGTAACTTCCTCTTTTAAGTGCAATTAGCATCATAAAAGTACTGTATGATGAAAAATTGCCCATAGATCCTGTATTATTATTTCAACGCATGAGCATTACTGAGACATTTGAAGATGAACTTGAAAAATTCTTCGCAAAAAATAAAAACATAAAAAAATGCGCCAAGTACATTACCTCATAGGTGGTGTGGAAATGTGTGCATTTTATGTAAAATATGAATTTTGTAATTTTTAAAACCGCGATATCTCACGAATGGTGAGTCTTACGAGAAAAAGTGTTTAGACCATTTTTGTAGAAAATTGTATGATCTACAACTTTTGTCTATCTATTTTCACGATAAAATTTACCGTTTTCGAGAAAAATGGAAAAAACCTCAATTTTGTACGTTTGACCTTGGATAAAAAAAATTGCAGAAGTAGGATCGAAGGGGATTTTTGACATTTTAATTATAATGATGTATTTAACGTCTCTCCCAATTTTCAGCTCTATGCGAATTTTGGCTAAGTCTATTTTGACTGGACCAAAATTCCGTTGCTTCATTTTTAAAACTCGAGTTCGCTGTGGCATCTTATGTGTGCTCTGACTCCTGAAAAGATGTTCTAGAGTATTGTTTAAATAGCAAATTTATGAAACGCTGGATAAATTTAATTAACTATGCTTTGAACATACATAAAAGTATTTTAATACACATTACCTCTCAACTGTCAAAAGGGGTAAGAGAAACTTATGCCAGAGATCACAAACATTTTTTCACACGATGATATCAGTATGTTATGCAATCCCAACTTACGCGGGCGAAACCGCAGGACACAGCTAGTTCATCATATTCGTGTTATTGTGTTTGTGAATATTCTTTACGTTTATATCCAATATATTCAATGTCTTGTTAAATTGTTCTATACTTTTATGTATGTGTAGTGTGTCTATGATATCTACCTTTGATCGACGCGACGTGTTCTTCGTTATTGTCTTTCCGTCAAGGGTATCAAATAACACGTTTTTTTTCACGTGTTATTGTGTATTGCTTACAATACGATGTATATATTGGTTACATTAGATTCTAACTGAATTTAGTTTTATTATAATTTAGAAGTAAATATGTTGCGGTTTCGTATACAAAACAATTCATACAGAACTATGTACTTATGCCTTACTACACCTACAGTACCTACCAACCTAACCATCAGGAACATGAAAGTCGGGATGTAGTGTGCTCTTCAACCACAAGAATTGAACAACGCCTTCATACAACATGTAAAAAAACACAAAACCTCTTTCAGATCCAATAAAGGCGTATTCGTGGTACAGTTCATGAACCGTCTCGCATAGGCGGCTTCTTTGACACAAAGCTGTAGTTAGTAAGTACGTGAACTTTGAGGAGCGGTCAGTTTTGCTGATGCCTTGCATCAGTTTTTATTTTTAACCGACTTCCAAAAAAGGAGGAGGTTCTCAATTCGGATGTTTGTATTTTTTTTTTTATGTTTGTTCAGGCATAACTCCGTCGCTTGCCAACCGATTTGAAAAATGATTTTTTCGTTGGATAGGGTATACTTCCCAAATGGTCTCATGTTAAGGAAACCAGGATCTGATGATGGCATCCCAGAGAAGTCGAGGGGAACTTTCGAAAATCGTATGGGCAACTAGTGAAAATGATTTTTTTGTTGGAAAGGGTATACTTTCCAAATAGTCCCATGATAAGGAAACCAGGATCTGATGATGGCATCCCAGAGAAGTCGAGTGGAACTTTCGAAAATCGTATGGGCAACTAGTGAAAATGATTTTTTTGTTGGAAAGGGTATACTTCCCAAATAGTCCCATGATAAGGAAACCAGGATCTGATGATGGCATCCCAGAGAAGTCGAGGGGAACTTTCGAAAATCGTATGGGCAACTAGTGAAAATGATTTTTTTGTTGGAAAGGGTATACTTCCCAAATGGTCCCATGATAAGGAAACCAGGATCTGATGATGGCATCCCAGAGGAGTCGAGGGGAACTTTCGAAAATCTTATGGGCAATTACTTCACAAATGATTCCTTGATAAGGAAATCAGTATCTGATGATGGCATCCCAGAGAAGTCGAGGGGAACCTTCGAAAATCTGCCGTTTCATTAAGCAGCCTCTGACTAGAACGAATACGTAGGCTGCTCAATCGTTGTGACCGTTCCTCTTCAGTTTCATTGGCTAGTCGAGCGTGTATTAAAGAAAGACGATGGTTGTAATCTTCTTGACTTTCATTAGCCAATCGAGTATGTATTAAAGACAGACGGCGATCGTAATCTTCTTGACTCCAGTTAATCGATTGCGAATTAAAGATATACGATGGTCGTAATCTTCTTGAGTCTCGTTGGCTAATCGATTGCGAATTAAAGATATACGATAGTCGTAATCTTCTTGAGTCTCGTTGGCTAATCGATTGTGAATTAAAGATATACGATAGTCGTAATCTTCTAGGCTTTCAGTGGCCAATCGAGTACGAATCAAACTAAGACGACGATTCTTTTCTTCTTGACTTTCCTTATTCAACCTACGTAATGTATAGGTCCTCTGCTTTGACAGTCTGTTTTCGCGTTGGTCGGGGCTCTCATTCGAAATGCGTTGAGAATTTCTGTCCCTAATTTGTTTTAAGCGTTTTTCTTTTTCATTTTTACGCCGCTGTCTCATACGAGAAGCATCTTTACCTGGCCTACCCATATTTTGTGTAAGATTAAAAATGGCACTAAAAATTAACAAATAAAAATTATTTTTGCAAAAAAAAAACCGACTTCACAAAACCTTAAAAGCACTAAAAAGATAAAAATAATACTGTAACCTACCTCTATTAATAAACCTAACATAACCTACGATTAACCTATAATAAAATTTAACACATTTTTGGAGTCGGTGCCAAGCAATATACGATACCTAAATAACTATATATTTACAGACTAAGGGCAGACAAATAAACCATAAATCTTACAACTTCTAAATATTAAATTAAATCGGAAAACAACAAAAAGTACTTTAAAATATAACATAGACTTAATAACTAATATTTAGACACAAAGAAAAATATAGATACTAATGTGAATACTTAATAATGATTTACATAGAAATCAGTTAAATCAGAGCAACAGTTTAAGCAACAACGCAAGATAACCAAGGAGTTCGACGATAAACTTTAAATTTTAAGTTACGTGAACGTGATGAGCAGTTGTGTACCAACCTTACTTGGACAAATACCGATATACGAATGAACAACGCCATCTATCGAGCTTTGTTGTACTAAAACGGAAAAATGTTCTGGAATTACCAGTCGTTTCACTACTTAGCTTGGCACCGACTCCAAAAATTTGTTAAATTTTATTATAGGTTAATCGTAGGTTATGTTAGGTTTATTAATAGAGGTAGGTTACAGTATTATTTTTATCTTTTTAGTGCTTTTAAGGTTTTGTGAAGTCGGTTTTTTTTTTGCAAAAATAATTTTTTGATTTAATTATTTTCACTGAAAAAAAAAATCTCCAATCCATTTAATGGCTACGTATATTTGTTCGCAGTACGATAGCAAATAATAGTCTTAAAGATCGGACAGGGGTTTTGTTACATATTGTATAAAGCGGTACCTAAGATTAGAATTCGTAATTTCCATTATCGTCCATATTAACATTATCAAGAGAACGTGGTAGCTAAGGATCCATAGGTAACGCTTACTGATTTAGTACAAGTTAATAGAAGTATTGAGTCAGTCGTTCAATAAATTGTCCTCATCCTGCTTCAAATACTAACTTCAATGTATCACGGCTCTATTTCCTTATTGAACACGGTTGTCAGTCGACAGACACATTATTGAAATAGTATGCAAGAATGTAACAATGAGGTGCATTCGATGCTAAGTTGTTTTTGTAAGACTTGTATGATATGCATTTCATACGTCATTATTAAGGGCTAGGTGTTAATGACATATATTTTCAATATCCTTCTTTTAAAGCTGGAATAGTGAACCACATACTTTTTATCTGTCAAAATGTCTGTTCCTTTGTATTGTCTTACTTCCAGATTATCCTCGTAAATTTAATATTAATTATATTTCATAGCAAATTATCCACTGGGTCACGATTTAAAAAAGTTGCATAAAGATTTTAATTTACATTTCTTACCTATTAAACCCCGAATGTCACAAATGATTAATGCACTAATGTAGTTCTTCTCCAAAAAGTAAAAGGCAGATCAGTCAGAAACATCAGTAATTCAGTATCCTAGTATCACTTGATGCGCTATGTTTCAAGGTTATTGATCAGTAAAATATATGAACATTTATCTTAGCATTTTTATCGATAAAACTTTGGAAGCACTTTTCTCCACTGACCCTAATGGATAGACTTTGTATAAAAGGCTATTCTACACTAGCGAAAACTCTTAAGATTGCGCTTATTATTCCAAATCTACGGATAAAGTGTTTTCGTCAAATGTCAACTGTAATTGAGTTTTACACTTACAAAATCAGAATGTTATTGTTCCAATGCTGGTTCACTGGGGGCTACCACGTGTCCATAATCCTCAAGGGTCTATGGGTCGCATCGGGTCTATCGGTAATTCTTCATCGAGAGAACAAGCTACTAGCCTGCGATTGGTCGAAATTGACAGATAGACCTTATTTTTGCGAGATTACTGACCCTGATGGATTTTTGACACACGATTACACCCTTGTCTGTTTCCGTAAAGAGAAGGGACGAGCAATGATCACCGCTTGGTCAATTGCGGGTGATTCTTGCACGATTTTTCCTATACTGATTACCAGTGGTGTCTTAGATTGATCAATCAAGTCAAATTGGTTAATAGGTACCTACCTACCAATGTGACATTACCTGCAAAAACAATCTGACAACTTTTTGCCTAGGTTCGAACCAGCAACATGTTCACACAAATCTAGCACAAGCCATTGAATTCATTATAACAATAATGTAATAGGTTTAATTTCGTAATTTGTTGCTTATTAAAAACCTACCCCTTTAATGAATAACAATCTGAATGTGAAACGCTCCTCATTATACAATTGCAATAAAGTTAAGCAATTAGCATGTGGGATGATAGTGACGTGACCTGAATCCTAAAATTAGATAATAATTAAAAGCAGCAATATGAACTGAGCAAAACTCGCCTAATTTGTTATAAAGTTTCAGAAAATGTATGCAAATTGACGATAGATAAAGCGCAGATATTATATCTATGTAATAATAATGGTTAAACTGACTCATTACTTTATTTCAGATCTGAACAATTGGCAATACCTAAATTTTTTTCAAGATAACTAGGTATATTTTAGATTTGTATTCAAATAGATATTCAACTAATATAAATACCTTGAAATTATAAAAGACACAGTAGGTACAGTAGTTTACCTACTAATAAGTACTAGTGGGTTTTTGGATAAATATTGAACAAAAAGATTACCCAAAATGAAATAAGCTCAAATCTCAGCCAAAGAAACGGCGTATGGCTAGGGCAGTAAAAAGGAGAAGAAGAAAAGGGAGGAGAAAAGATATACAATTTTATAATTCTTACTTTCAAAATTGCGAACTTTCCATTAATTCTTTTAAACCCCTATTTCACCCCCAATGAGGGGAATATTCTCAAGCCTTAGTACCTACGTATTTATTTATTGCAAACCTTTAGAATGTGTTTGAGTCAGAACTCAGAAGTTCTGAATTAAAATGGCAGATTTCCATACAACAATTTATCCCCTAGGGGTGGAATTATAAATCCCGAATTTTGTGCTACATCTCGCACTTGTCCGATTATCGGGTGGATGTGACCTGCTGTGAATCACGTAGGTATGTGTATCAGCTGTACCTATGCTTCAAATTGAATACTTACCCAAACACTCAAATATAATTGCAGCTTCCACAAATAATTCTCCTACAGGACTGAAATCCGCAATGTAAAGCAAAGCTATTACCACGAATTGATAAATAAAGATTTAATTACTATTAGGTACTATTTCCATTACTATATTTCCAACCTAGTTTACAATTTAGTATCAAGTCCAATGAATACTAAAGCAACTCTGCCTGTGAGTTACGCAATTCCGATATCAATGAAATTTAGTACAGAGATAATCGGGAGCCTAACGCGGTGTCCTGCGTGAGCGACGAACGCGACGCGACGCTGCGAACGCGACGAATGCGATCAACTCAACGGCCTACCCTACCTACTTTTGGCCTATATGGCAGTCTGCGGCGGGACGCGACGTAACGCGGACTTGTTTTGAGAGCGACCAGATGCGACACCACTTTAAATATGAACTTTCAAGCAAAATTGTACTGTACTTCTCCATGATTCGAGAAGTAATGACCAAAATCACGTAGGACATTTGTCGCGTGTAGCATCGCGTCGCATTACGTCGCGTCGTGTTGCGTCGCGTCGCGTCGTATTCGTCGCTCACGCAGGACACCGCGTAAGAAAGGACATAGGCGCGATAACAGACAACCACGCGGGTGCAGTCGCGGGCTACAGCTAGTATTGAATAAATGTATTACCGGCGCGGTACAATCGTGTGACGTGATACATTGCGGGCGCAATGAGTCCTGACGTCCTGTCGGAGTCACGTTGCATAGTCATCATGCGGGCCACTTCACACGTGCAGCGACGCCAATTGATTGATGGAGCTGGACCGGCCAAGCGTTGTCCCAGCCGAGCCTATTAATCCTCACAAACGTTGTAGAGATTTCGCACCGTATTGACACATTTGTTGGATTAAAATCTCGACGTTCGAGTGATGGTGACGAAATCGAAGAGTTTACTTGCAGGTGCGGATTAAAGACTTCCAATCACTTACGGGTGAAGTTTTTAAAAGCTTTTATTTAACTTGCAATTTATATAGGTAGGTATGTTTGCCCTGGTGGTATCTTGCAACTCAAATTCGAAGCAGACATCTTTAACCGATTGGGCTGTAATTTTGCATACATGTCTAGTTTGGATGACAATGCATGGTTAGCCGTGTGGCGTCATTCTAAATCCAACATGGCGGAACACCCAAGATGGCGGACTAGTTATTTTTAATGCACCCCTACAATATTTATCAGTTATTAAATAGCAATTGAAACTAATCTCTTTAACTTGATAAAACATTTATGGGAACAGTTCTGAGATAGTTACTGTGACGTACTGAGTAATAGGATGTGACGTAATGAGAAATAATAAATAAGTGCCTGCAACCCACCCGCATTACACTGACAGACGTCGAGGCGAACGGGCGTGTCGCAGACATACTAAGACATACTTTACGGAGTTTTATTGAACCAACCGTGTATAGAACACGGAGACATCACATTGGCGACGAGGATGAAAACCGTGAGTCAAAAAAAAAAAAAAAAAACAAATAAATAATACGATTACAAGTGACCGATTTTATCATTAACATAAGGAAAGAATGACAACAAAAATGAACAAATGATGTCTGTAGATATTTATGTTTAAGTATACAGATAAATTGTTGGTAATGCGGCCATTTGAAGTCTGAATACAATTCACTTATTGATAATTGATAACTTCGGTCAGGGTAGTCATAAGTGCCAGCTAATAATACTTACCAATAACGTAAATCTATTGTTGTGTAGTCGGTGCGCGTATTGTTTATATCTACCTACAGTTTATAAATATATGTACTTACTAAGTAGTATGGACAAGTTATTGTCTTATCTTAGAATGTTATTTTCGTAGTACGTAAAGGATACAACGGTAAATAGTGATTTACGGACTATTCAGTGCTATTTACATATTTATATACGGGTTTGATGCGTTTTATCAACTGAGGCGATCTGATGCTTTTGTCTCGTTGTAAAATAAGCTGCCTACCGACTTAACAACATTAGCGAAATAATAGTGCCTGTAAGTATTAGCCAAGTCGGAAAGATACCGGCACGAAGTACACCGTCAATTCCAATGGGTGAAAACCCATCAAGTTACATATACCAAGTTACGTGTACCAGTATATGCAATTCAATATGATTAAAGTTCCAATTCTGCTCATTGTAATAGCCAAATCGGAAAGATACCGGCCGAAGTACACCGTCAATTCCAATGGGTGAAAACCCATCAAGTTACATATACCAAGTTACATGTACCAGTATATGCAATTCAATATGATTAAAGTTCCAATTCTGCTCATTGTAATAGCCAAATCGGAAAGATACCGGCCGAAGTACACAGTCAATTCCAATGGGTGAAAACCCATCAAGTTACATAATTATACCAAGTTACAGGTATCAGTATATGCAATTCAATATGATTAAAGTTCCAATTCTGCTCATTGTAAAACATTCACATACATTTAAAAACATAGGAAAAAAATATATAGTAATAATAAAATATATAAAAGACGTACTATTTTAAGAGAATTTTCTATACTTACTTCTATTGTCCCAAGTGAATCAGTTACCAACCATAGAATCTCTAGACTGCGACGGTGATCCAAATTCTTTAGGCTTTCGAAGGCAAAGATGGAAACGTGCTTTAGAAATTTATCTTCTAGCTATTAGGTAGACCAACCTCTAATAAAACGCATACGGGAGGCCTAGGATTGCAAGATATTTACTATAACCTTCCTGGTGCCCTCGTTGAAGAGGGAGCCACTCCAGACGTTTTCGATGGTTACTTTCACCTAAACAAAGTTATGAACGGCACATATTCCGGCTTATGAAACAAGAACCAGACAAATCTTAATTAGATTACGTAATCAATGTTCCAAATGTAATTTTGATAACAAAGACAATGATCTCATAGACCAAATAGCCGGAAAATGTACTTCGTCGGATCTTAGGAAGGAAAGCTACAATTAGGAGATTCCGTCACAATAAGAAAAGTTATTATAGATGCAAATTCAATTGAAACTGTTGATAGGCAATTAAAAGAAAAAAAAAAAAAAAACTGAACAGGATTGGAACAATATCATACAAAACCCGAACTCAAGTTGTTACCCCAAATAATAACGGTGTACTAGGATGTGGAAGTGAAATCACAACTGTGATGACACAATTGCCCCACTAGGGGAAAAGTGGGTATAAATGGGAAAACACTGTCGAACAAGGGACCACAAGCGTAAAGCGCCCGCTGGTTGGGACAAACAAAAAACGACAGCAAAGAAATAAATAAAACCAAATGAACAACCTACCAAATCACCCCTCAATAATGTGAACTATATATTTCGCATAGACGATACTGCTGAAATAGTTTGCCAAGTACCTAGGTGGTGTTAACGTGAATACGCCCATTGACTCTGGGAGAAAATAATATAATAATACAACCAGGGCATATTTAAAATCGAACGCTGTTATTGTGTCTAATCAGCAAACAGGTTCTGACCAGGTATTTATGACGTATGGTCAAAGAGACCCCCTAAATGTCTTAGGCTCATTCGAAGCCTCAATAGCTGTTGGACCCGAAACTAAAACTGCCAAATTTTATGCTATAAAAAACTGTTCCCGTAATCTGCGAGGCAAAGACACAGCTACCAGTCTCAATGGCTTAAAAGTTTAGTTGAGTATTATCCATGTGTTAGCCATCGATCCATGTGTTATCCCCATTTGTCAACGCGAGTACTAATTCCGCTTGAAAATAAAATTAATGACAAACTTGACGAATGGGTGAAAGGGATATCATTGAAGCGGTAAATCAAGCTCCATCTTGGGTTTCGCCGATGGTACCCATCCGGAAGAGTGATGGTACTCTAAGACTATGTGTCGATATGAGATGTGCAAACAAAGCAATCATGAGAGAGAACCATCCTTTGCCTACAATGACTCAACTTCTCCCTAAGTTCAGGAAGTTTAGTATTTTCTCTAAACTGGACATTAAAGATGCATTTTATCAAGTCGAGATAAGAGAAAATTGTCGGGACGTAACAACATCATAACCAGTAAAGGTCTGTTTCCATATAAACATCGGATGTTTGAGATATCGTTCGCGCCCGAACATTTTCAAAAAATCATGGAAAGGATGCTTCTGCCTCGTGAAGGTGTCGTTAATTTCATTGACGATGTCGTGGTTTTGGCAGTAACGTAAATAAACATAACATTAGATTAAAACATGTGTTATAAGTTTTAAAACAGAAAGATGTGCTTCTCAACGATAAAAGTGTGTTTTCCACGCGACAAAAATAGACTTTCTGGGCCATGAGTATAAAGCCCCTTGATAAATATGTCAAAACAATAGAATCATTTCGAGAACCCAAATCATTCGATGAAGGCCAAAGCTTCTTAGGACTTGTCAAATATATTGAAAATGGATTCCAGGTTTAGCCACCATGACCGATCCAATACGGGAAGTCTTAAGGCATAAACTTTCCAAAAACGCCGACATTGCCAAATATTGGAAAGATAAACAGTCTGCTGCTTTTGCAAGCTTAAAACAAAGTTTAACAGCCCTTCGCACTTTAGGTTATGATCCACACGATAGGACACAAGTAATGGCAGATGCTAGTCCTGTAGGTTCAGAAGCAGTCCTCATTCAGTTAATAATAATAATGTAATAATAATATCTTTATTACAGAAAACTTAGTACATATTACAATAATAAACTAGGCTAATGTTTGTTTTAAGCAGATAATCAGGCTTCTGTAGCCGAGTTTGATGCACAAGGCACACATACCTCGAATCATGGCTTTCGGTCACAAAAGTTTGACTAATGATGAAAAAACGGTATTGCCAGGCTGAAAAGGAAGCACTGGTTTTGGTTTGGGCAGTCAAACATTTTAAATTGTATTTATATGATTGAAGGAATTCGAGCTGATCACGGATCATAAACCTCTCGAGGTATTATTTACACGATGCACGAATTGAACGATGGGTATTGCGGTTACCGTCGTATAATTAAAAGGTGGTGTACTGCCCCGGAAAATATAGCTGACTCTCTGTCCCGGCTATTTCTAAACAAAAAATTTTTTGCAAGACCAATGGCAGTTCCTAGGGCAGAGATCACAGGAAAATCTCGAAATAACAACGAAATTCAATTAGGAAAATAGCTTTTATTGAAAACAAATGGGACTACAAAGTCAATAACTATAAGCTTTTCGAACACGAACTTTGCATGCACGCTGACATATTACTACGTGGAAACAAAATAATAATTCCTACGGAGTTAAGTAAACAAGTGCTTTCATCGGCGCACGAAATGTCAAAAACTATGTATTAGAGCAATTTGTAACTTAAAAGTAACGGATTCCTGCAGAACATATTTCAAAAATTTAAAAAATTATGACTTTGCCTTCATTGTATATTCATGAACTGACAATATTTATAGTCACAAATCCTACTCTATTTGAGAAGCGAGGACCAAGCAAACGGAATCCCACTACACTAACAATACCAATAAATAAAACTACATTTATGAACCAAAGTATTCTGGTTATGGCGAGTAGAGTCTATAACAAGTTACCAAATAATATTAAAACAATAGTTGAACTGCACCTTCTAAAAACAAACTACAATCTTTTATTAGAAACGTTATATCTTTATATATATATATTTCTTGTGTGCGTGTGTATGTCACTGAACCCCTCCTAGACGGCTGGACCGATTTTGATGAAATTTTTGTGTGAGTTCAAGGGGATTCGAGGATGGTTTAGATTCACAATTTGGTCCACTGGAAAATGAGTATTTAATTAATTGGCCCTCTGTAGATTTTTTAATATAGCAGTACAACGTTTGCTGGGTCAGCTAGTAATTCTATAAAGGAATACTTAAATGATAAATTATAATATTTTACAAGTATTTAGTACACATGTCTTTCTAGCTTTTCAGGACCAAGTGCTCCTGTCCCAATGAAGAGGCGCGAATTACCTATGCAGCCTTGGACTGACATAGCTATGGACTTCTTGGGCCCACTACCAACTGGTCATAACTTATTAATAGTAATTGATTATTATAGCTGTTATAAAGAAATTTAAGGTCATGAAATCGATAACATCCAATGAAACCATTAATATGTTAAAAGAAATATTTTCTAGGCTAGGTATTCCAGCATTTCAGAGACAAAATTCCTTCCGTCATAGATGTTGAAAACAAGCGGATCGACTTAGAAGTACATGACAAGGATAAAACATCGAAAGAAAAGGTACTACACACGGTCAAGCGCTAAGGGAGGTGATATTTAAAGCGAAAATTATGAAACGGGCCAAGCAATTAGGAGAAACATAATTCATCTCAAGAGAATAGAAGGATAATGGAGAATCCAGAATGAAAATAAAGGAGAGGACAATGACGAAAGAATTTTGACGCATATCAGTGTCTAATATTGTAACAATATAATTTTTTAAAAAAGAGTAACCTATGGAGTTTCTTGCCGGTTCTTCTCCATGGGAAGGACACTTTGGGACCGAGCACCTAGAATCATTAGAGTATAACATAACTTCGTATGGCAATTTGATTAAATTGTTTACTTAAGAATTAGGTCAAAATGAAATTATGTAGTATGGACTGTTATTATTGATTAAGTCAGTTTATGCAAAACTGTTGGTTCAATGTGATTATTTTCAAATTGTTGAAAGGGAGAGATGTGACGTACTGAGTAATAGGATGTGACGTAATGAGAAATAATAAATAAGTGCCTGCAACCCACCCGCATTACACTGACAGACGTCGAGGCGAACGGGCGTGTCGCAGACATACTAAGACATACTTTACGGAGTTTTATTGAACCAACCGTGTATAGAACACGGAGACATCACAGTTACTACTTAAGTAGGACCCTGAAACGCTTACACGGAATGTTTGTAACCAAGCCTGCTGTTTATGTGTAGGTACGTACATAAATAAGACCACATAAGTTAAATAAATAAATGTAGACAACATCACATACATTGCTCCGAATCCAAAATATGTAGCTAAAGCACTTGTGTTATGGAATCAGAAACAACGAAGCTACCACAAACATCCAGAACCTAGTAGACAAGAAAAGCTGGCGACACCTTGAAAACCGGTGTAACCACTCGACCACGGAGGTCGTCCGTATATATAAGTATTTCAGTTTACAAATGTATCTAATTTTATATTACGTACAAGTTACATACAATCTACGAGTAGGTAATATACAGCAAAAAGCTGCACTGATGATAGTTATGTATTTGTTGAGGTTGGCTATTTATTGCCGCGATATCAGTTGCTCACACGGGCTGAGCCGCTAAAAACCATACAAAAAAAAAACGAAATAAATACGAAACGTAGCCTAGTGTGTGTGATAATTTGTTAGTTTTATTATTAACTAGCTGTGCCCCGCGGTTTCACCCACGTAAGTTTTCCCCGTTCCCGTAAATTTCATTTTTACAGTAAATTTTCCATAGTTATTAATGTTTATTCTGCTATTCGGGATAGAGACGAATCCAATAAATCAAGGATCATGAAAATCGGTCCACCCGTTCTCGAGTTATAAGTGTTGTAACAAACCCGACTTTGTTTTATTTATACAGATATCGATTAATAACGAACTGAGGTCTCTTGGTTTACACAAATGTTATAAGAAATATATTGTAATCTATTTCATTGTCTCTAAGTGTAAACCATAAATTAATGGCAATAGCGCTGAGCCAATATAATATCAGTATCAATAACACGAGTAAGTTATTAGATGAGCATTTTATTCGTTTTCTTTGCTTTTTCAGAAAAAATCCTGAAAATCAAAATGACAAGAAATTTATTTACGAATTAAATTAAGACAGCGTCAATAACAATAGACAAATAATAAGATTGACTAGCCTGTTGGTCTAGTAGTTAGGTAGTGTCTAGTATTTCAATTTCCACCCAGGACAAATCTCTACACTGTATGATAATAACGATTATTTGTTCTGTGACTGGGTGTAATTTATCTATAACATGTATGTGTTTATAAATTTATAAGTAGGTTTATCAGTTGTCTGGTTGCCATAGTACAGGCTCTGCTTAGATTGGAATCAGATGACCGTATGTGAGCTGTCAAAAGTCATTTATTAGCGCTGCAAAAAAAAAAAACGTAAATACTCTTGTATCTAATAGAAACTTTTACTAAAAGTTTTTTATTAAAATTTTCCACTTGGATAACGGCTATAGGTACCTAAATACCTTCATTCTGCTGACATCTATCTACTCCTCAAAGAATTTAAATTAAGTGTAGTTAGTCTTGATGGGAGGACTTACGAAGTTATATTGCCGGCATTTACATTCAGGAGCTTTTCTGAATTAAACTAAATAAGTACTTTTACCAAGTTAGGTAAGATAGGCGAGGTATCGCATGGCATGATTTGCACAATTCTAGACTGGATTTGACACGTGCCGTCTTGCCACCTGTTGCAAGTTCCACCACATTTATTTTTGCTACTAAAATCTGTTTGACTACCTTAGTAGAATTCTATTTACTGAAAAATGGTGGTCTAATGAAAAACTAGCTTTTTATGAAAATCAAAAGTTATTAAAACCTCAAGAAGGCGCTCAAGAAACGTTATAGCAATCTAATCAAAATCAAAAATCGGAATGGCTCTAGGTGCGCGGCTCCACGCGCGTTTCTAAATTTTCCACTGCTTTTCACAGACCCCTTCTCTTATAGAGAATGAACGAGCATTGATAACCACGTTTGGTAATTGCAGGTTGGCGATTAAAGATCCAAATTTTTCGAATCCATGTTTCCTCACGATGTTTTCCTTCACCAACAGCAAATAATGTCTTAGAATAATTAAGAAAGTCCATTTAACTTTAAACTGTCTGCTGTTGTCGGACAATGCGGAAAAAAATATTCTATGTCCTTTCTGGGTATAAAAGATTGCTCCATTCCAAGTTTTATCACTAATCAGTTGAATGATTTAGACGTGGAAAGCGAGACAGACAGAAATACAATCGAATTTATAATATTTGCACGAAGGATGATCTTCAGCATGTTCGGTGGTTGCAGTTTCCAAGATCGAGCTGTTTTACCCTGGACAGGATTAGTAGTCAGTTATGTAGGTCGTTGCTCTTGTTATGTACCTTTTCGTAGAAGCTATTCTTAAAATTTATTGAAGAACGTCTACGTTTTACCTTTGTTCTATTTTAGAGTTCGTCGTCTTGCCAAAGAATCGATTTGGCTGTTTCAAAGCTTATTCCGACCACGTTCCCTCTGACCTGGTTAAAATCGCAAAGACTGATTAAAATTCTCATTAACACCCACTTGTTAATTCCTTCAATAACCCTAATCTGCAATTACAATTTTAAGATGATAGAAGTTAGGATTTTGTTAAATTATTTGGGTCTTTATATTTATAATTGGAGCCTATGTTATTCGGATATAAATTCGCATTTTAATGGTGAAAGAATTTTTAAACACGACAATATTCTAAAATTCTTTCACCATTAAAATGCGAATTTAGTTAGTAGTTTTTGGGTTCGTTACAAAAATACAAATTATTCCTCTTTATAAAAATTGTGTAGAAGAGTAGATCGGTAGGATACCTACAATCTGAATTACAATAAGGTTAAAAGTATACAAATTCAAACTTAATAAAGCATTGATAGCAATCCAATGTAAATATCATAAAAAAATATAGCAAGATTTCTTACATTGTCCTTTTATATCACAAAACTCAAAAGCCGTTCCAAAAATATATTTAAGAAGAA
This sequence comes from Plusia festucae, assembly GCA_950381575.1. Lineage (NCBI taxonomy): Eukaryota > Metazoa > Arthropoda > Insecta > Lepidoptera > Noctuidae > Plusia > Plusia festucae. The sequence continues at coordinate 4,977,929 of OX494447.1, forward strand.
CATTAAACATTTTGCTATTCCAGTGCTTATAATATGACTTCCTCTTGTGAAAGAGAGATGGAGCAATACACTGTGTAGCCGGGTCCCGCTAATTCGACTGTTTTAGTCGTTCCATAGCTTAGTCCTTTAACGCCTACAAACAGAGTCCGCGCAAGAATAGTGAAGCACTACAAACTGTGTAATATCAACAGAGTTGGTAGTGCAAGTTTCTCCTTAATTTTGAGGATAATTACGGTTTAAGTAGTGACGTTTAAATGGAGGGTGTCATAATGGAATAAGTATGTAGACGACGACGAAAGAGGATACATAATGCTGGATGCACACATCAATCTTTTTGCTTCACTATGAGCTACGCGCTGGCCATATTTATTAGTCTTAACAAAACTATATTCGTAGTTCAACTAATCGCCGTCGCCGAATCTTTTTTGTGTTCCGAGAGTTATCGGTTTTCACGGAATTTAGACCATTTAACTGTTTTTTTTATTTGACACAGGAAGAGTTTTAAAAAGCAATATAATAACCACTAAGGTTTGAAACACGTGTTATTGTGAGCCTATATGCTATTAAAACCTTAAAACTATAGTAAGGCAAAATATATAACTCTCTTAACCCTTCCCGTAACAGCACGTTACACTACCTGGTCACTACCTGGACTTGGACGTGAATAAGGCCTAGTATGAAGATTATCTACGCTTGTTTGTCAATCAAAATAACGGAAGAAAACAGCGTAGGGTTAATATCCTGCCATAACGGAAATAATTCAATGGGTTGGAATTTGTTTACCTTCTTTCATTATTATACTTTTGATAAATATTATTGAATTATTTGATTATAATGAGCCAGAATTTAGTGGAATCTTTGGATGTTTTTTCTGTAATTGCTAACGCCTACGTTCATTCCTTTGAATTATATTTGATCAATAGAATAAGAATGCTTGAGAAAGTAATTTGAAAGAATTGATTGTATCTGTTTTGTATTGTTTTTCTATTGATGTTTTTTCTTGTATTGTGTATTAAATTAAATGTAAACAGACTTTTTTATCTGTTTCCTTTGTGCTCTTCACAATAATTTTCATTTTAGAATGCATTAGGCTACCTAATAAAAAAATGATTCTAAAGTGGTGCTTGACGAGGTATTAGCTAAGTTCACATATTTATAGTATCTCTAGTTCTGTATATTAATTCGATTAATTTTTTTATCGATTTTTTTCTTCTTTATCGATATACCTACTTGTTATAGATATACGTAACCCACCTCAGCTTAATATAGCTTTAAGTTTACGTGTTAACCTTACACCCACAGACTGCACGTTACTCAATTCCAGTTGAATGAGATTTAATCCGAGATGTGTTTATCTCAGCGCAGTAATTGTGGCAACGAGTTCCGAGCAATCGTCAGCTGATTCCATTATATGGAGAGCACGGAGTTCTCCCAGAGGTGTCGCTCCAAATTCCGCAATCTACGTCAATTGCTAAAGAAACATTAATTAATTTCTACAAGGAAGAGAAGAACGAATCAGTTCTTAAATTACTTATTCGCCATGTTTTTGCTCTCCATGGGGGGGAGGGGGTGATTTCTATCGTCAGTCAAGTAAATTTATAAAAGGATCAAAGAAAACATCAAAGGCGATAAGAAATAAACGAATTGTAAAGATTTTATTAAAGGCGCTGATCTGAATGAAAATCAAATATTGAATTGAAACTAATCAAAATCAAACACTATTAAATTTAAAAAAAATATTTGTTTAAGATGTCAGACAATCTAAAATTCGAACAAAGAAGAAGTCGGTTTAAAAAACGATCTAAATTACCGGAGCCAATGAAACGGCTGTATTTAAGATACGAGGTTGAAAAATCCCGTTCTTTATTCAAGTCACGTGGAACGTGGACGCAATCGTTCACACTGAACTGAATTACTATCTCGGCGAGTCTGTGGGACTCGGTGTGAATTTTCTTAGTAAGGTGTAAGATACACGAGGAACTATAAATAGACTTTATTGATTAGGGCTCACGTCAAGACCAGTTTAATAGTTTGGAACACCCAAGTCTGGTGCAGTTTCGGTATCCTGTGCACTATTTGATATCTAAGTAAGCTTTGTTGCCTTAGCAACTCTCACTTATCATCTCCTCAAAGTTCCTTAACATTAAGATGTTAAGGAACTTTGAGGAGTTTGAGGGTTGTTGATAGCTATTACCACAACTTTATATACTAACTCATAGTGGCATAATTTTAAATAAGTACATTTTTATATATAACTAGCTTTTTCCCTCAGTTTCCGTTGAACGTATGATAGATCACAGTCTTCTGTCTCATTCACTCACGCACTTTTCATAATTCGAGTTAAAAAAACATATTTTAAAAAAAAAATTAATGTTTTTTAAATAAAACTTGTTTTGATAATCTATTGCAATCTAACGTTTTTTTTTTACAATTTAATGCGGGCAGCCGACCAGAAAGTACATTTTACAGGGAATAGCTGAGGCATAATCCCCCTCCACTATGCAGCTGACGATTTTTTAAGCTCTATATATTTATGAAAAAGGTTTCAGCCGGAATCCTATGGCTTTATTTTTTGTATGACAGCTTTTAAACTATATTCTAACCAATAAACATTTAATTCTTTCTATTTTTTTTAATTTACCACGTGCGTGCATGATATATTTCATTTTGCAAAATATATTTTTAAAAACGACGCGCGCTCTAATTAATTTAATCCTTGTGTCGCGGGGGTTTCACAAACATTCAAATCACATGCACAAAGAACACCCATATAAAATGTAAACATCTGAATACACCTACCTTATTAAGATTGTTAGCAACGCAAAAAGTCGAGGGGGTGTCCTTGGTGAAGGAAGTTAGTTTTTCTATAGCTCTGGCTGGAGACCTTTAAGGTTTCGCCAAAACTCCAATGAAGGAGTCAAAGCCTGCGCTAAGGATAACAGCGGTAGACCTCATAAAAACAAATCTGAATATACAACATGTAACAAAACCCCTGTCCGATCCAATAAAGGCATATTCATGATACAGTTCATGAACGGTCTCGCATAGGCGGCTTCTTTTACACAAAACTGTAGGTGTGTACTTTTACACAACACTAAACTGTTATTTAATTATTTTCGTATATGTGTTAGCAGTACGATACCGAAAAATACTCTTAAGGATCGGACAGGGTTTTTGTTATACGCTGTATAACCTCCTCCTTTAAAAAAAAGCCTGTTTAAATCCAGTGAGTTAACTACATCTACACTAATTTCTATCAAAATTTGTCCAGCTGATTTATCTTAAACAGCTAACAAACATACAGACACGAACAAACTTTATATTGGTGTGATCTGTAATACGCAATCCCGTGTAATCCTCTTTTAGTTCTGTCGTTCTGTGCCTGACAGGTACTCGGCTCAGTTTGTAGAGCTGCCAATATATTTAAAGTGCTCCATTTAATAAATACGAGTAGGAACAACACTCCAACATTTTAGCCTTCAAAAAGTTCAAGTTATTATTATATTTTTTTAAATACATTATAAATGCGAAAGTAACTCTGTCTGTATGTCTGTTACGGTTTCACGGTTAAACTGCTGAATCGATTTCGATGTAACGTGCTATGGGGTAAGTGGATCCCAAAAAAGGACATAGGCTACTTTTTAATGTAATAACCGACACTCGTGCACAGAACAGTGAAAATGCGAGTCTGCATTTTTGTTCTAAGAGTCTATTGGCCAAATACAGAAACTTCAATCAGTTTGAAACTCTTGCTGTCTCTGTCACTTTAAGGTGTGAATAAGCGAATTAGATATATAGACATATAAGAACGTAATTATTTAAGGATTCAACGGTTTACTCACGCGCATTCTCGGGATCGCCCGACTAGTTTCAGACTCAACAGGAGTCCTTAATCAGCTCATGATTAAAGAAACCGTTGAAACCTTAAATAATTATGAATTCGTCTCACGGAAGTTATTATAGTAATATAAGAACGTGTTAAAGTTAATTAACGTTTCAGTATTCGCGCGTTAGGAACTAAGTCTGTATTAATATCTAGAACAATAAACTACTTAGGTACGTAATAAGTGAAGTTTATCAAATAGGGATGAACTTTACGAGTAAGTTGTCTCAACGAGGAAATAATAAATTCAAATGCAAAACGACTTGCATAGCATACACGGAAACTGAAACGCACAAAGTTCTCCAGTCCGGGAATAACGAAGACAAAAGGTACGGAGAATCTTTGACTGAGAATTTCGTAATTGTGTTGTTGTTCATTAAAAACTTACAGACATTCACGTGTTCTCTTTTCAACAAAAAAAAAAAAAAACAAAAAAAGAAGGTTGGAATTATTTCAACCTTCGTCGATGGTAGTACCTTGCTAAAATCAACCTTAGTACTTCGTTTATTAACGATTTAATATAGCCACTGATATTCGTCTAAAAAAAAAAGCTTTTCAAGAAGCTTTCGTTTCGCACGTCCGCGTCGTATATACCTATGTTTAGAGGGTGTTTGTTATTGTGCCCGACGGGGTCCACAAAAATCTACATAATTTTAAGTTACCACCTAAGAAAAACTTGTGGAATGCAAATAAATGAAAGGAAAGAGCTATCCAAAATGCTTAAAGAGCACATAAATGTGCAATAAATTACTCAACACCAATAAAAACCGCAAAAATATAAAAAACTTATACCTATAATCATAACAAACCTAACACCGCATTACGAAAGTCAATATAATATGACATTACTCGCTAAATATGTAAAGTAGGTACGTCGCTGGTTATGATGTTTCGTTTGGATTAAGTTATGTAAAAATTAAATTATATTAAGTTACTCATTTTGTAAAGAAAATTTTGAAAACCGACTCAATACTTTCATCCCTTTAGATAACACCCTCTATTTGTATCGTGTTTACAAATTTCCTTCATATGAATCCTATCTCTCTATCCATGAACAGAAAAGTAAATATTTAATATACATTCTACAATATATTATGGCAAGTAAAAGGTAACGAGAGAAATACGTATTACTGCTGACATGCCGAGGACGTACCGTACCTCATTATTATTGGTTCTGTTCTATACCAGAACTAAGTAGTAAATATTATCCTCTGCAAGCTAAATAAATACATAAATATCTTGGGACAGCTCACACACGGCCATCTGATCCCAAACTAGGCAAAGCCTGTATTATGGTAACCAGACAACTGATAAACATACTTATATATTTTTAAATACATACATATTATAGATAAATATCACCCAGACACAGAACAAATGATAGTGCTCATCACACAAAGATAGAACCCAGGACCTTCGGCTTAGCAGCCAGGGTCACTAACCACTAGTCCAACAGGCCCGTCAATCTAACTAATGAACTATCATTAGTTAGAAATTTCAAAAGGACACAAATACATGGTGATTAGACCATTATTTTGAATACTTAAAGTTCATTGTCTTATTAAATAGATATTTCTTTGAAAAAAACCTCCCAAGAAGATAATATAACATCATATTTATCTACCCCTGGAACTAGTATAGTTTAAAACTTGGTAATACGGAGACAGACAGAATAACGTGTGTATTTTTTTTTTAAAACGACGCCCGCACTAAGGAATTTAACCCTTGGGTCGCGGGGGTTTAACAAACAATCAAATCACATGCACAAAGAACACCCAGACTTGGAACAAGTATCTGTGGATCACACAAATACTTGTCTCATGCGGGGATCGAACCCGCAGCACGTCGCGCACAGTGGTAATTAGCGTGGTGACCTATACCACTCGGCTATCCGTGCAGTCAAAGTATTGTGAGTAGGTATTTCTCATCTCAAATGATTTCTTTCAAATAGACAATTTAATCTTATGCTAAACATATCAGATTTACACTATGCAGAGAGGGGACTGGGGATAATATGTCACATTATTTTTAGAAAATTATGTAGTAATGTACATAGGACGTCGGATTTGCGATCATGTGGATGCGGGTTCGAATCCCTCCCATTGTACAACCGACGTGAACCAACCTGTAACAGAAGCAATTTAGTAAGGCACGAGGAGTTAACAAGAATACTAGTAATGTGCAAATCACATTGCTAGCAGCATTTTTTTAAGTATTTATTAACTAGTGGGGATCGTATTTTCGTCACCGCTCTGTATAAATATCCCCTGGGGTGTGCTGATCCTATACTTGGAAGATTCATGTTCTGCTGTCTAACTAATTGGCTGTTATGACTGTCATTGGTATTCGAATAACAACTAGGGCAGTCGGCTTAATGTCCGTTGGGAATCGACCGATCTCGATAGATTATTGAAATTGACGCCGACCACTTGAATTGGTTTGCTTGTTGAATTGGTTCGTTTTAGAACAAACCTAATGTATATTTTTTAAGATTAATGTGATTTTTGGGGACTTTAAAAGAAATTTTGAAATAAAACTACTTTTAAACGGATTCTATCGCGGTTTATTTTGATTTTATTGAGATTGATTTTGAAGGTAGAACGAGCACAGCATCTCATGTCAAGACAAATACCACCTCAGTCTGTCCGTGACCATAACACCTGCAAAGGCGTCGAAACGTCGGGAATTAAAATCGAAATAAACCGCGATAGAATCCGTTTAAGAGTAGTTTTATTTCAGTGTTATGTTTCATCAATATTATATTGTAATGATAATTATGCTCTTTTTTTAACAAAAAGAATGTAATTCTAGTATTTAAGTAACCACTTTTGTAAAGCTATTTTATGTAATATGATAACTATTATTGTGCATGTTGTGGTCTCCTGTAATTGAAGGAGTACACTCACCTTAAAATGTATACCATGTATTATGTGATTTATTTTGTACTTTCTTTGTTGGAGATCCAAATAAATAAATAAATCAATCAAAAAAATTAAGTAGGTACCAGGTAAGAGGTAAGTTTAATTTAATTAGAAATGTTAGTCCCCAAAAATCCTTTGATTTTGTCGTGACGCACCCTGTTAGGCATATAAAAATAATTTCACTCATATACGGAGTTCTTAAGACTTTAGTACAAGGGGCATAATTTACTTTTGTATACTAAATCAGCAGTCTCAAGTTACTTTGCCCAATAGTAACCAGAGACAATAATATATTTTACGAAATGACTGTACAGTTTCTTTTTCATATAAACTTTTCCTGAAGTGTGTGATCTGAATTAGATATTGTGAATCATTTGCGTTTAGTTACCGTCTTGAAGTATTTTAATATAAAAATAACCGCTTTTTACTTAATGAACGGAATTTGGACTTATACTTTACACAGTAATTGTACCAAAATATTTTTTTTACAATATTTGTCCGTCTATCTCTCTGTTAGTTCTAATTTCTCTCTGAAACGGCTGGACCGGTTCTGACGGGACTTTTATTTTAGAATTTTTATTTATTTTAAGTTGACAGGAATGGGGACCACATACGTGGGTAAAACTGCGAGGTACAGCTTGTCATAAATAAATATATACCATGAATTCATTGTTTCTTAACATTAAAATAAATAGGCTAAAATTAAGGTTAAAATATTGTCCGCTAACATAATTCAATTCGGAAACAAAATTAGAATCTGCGGTGGGTACGCTAATCGACAACAGATTGTTAAATTACAGGTTCTCTATGTTAAGTACAAGCAAAGGAAAATGTTAAGTTACCAGAAAATGTAATGATATACCAGAAAGTAATGTTATTATTATAGTAATTTACTACTGTTTTTTTCATCAATCAATTTCTCCTGAAATATTATAATTTGCTGATTTGAACAAGGCACATTGTTGAGGGATATGTGTTTAATTAATTTTGTTTTAATTTCATTATTTATCTTACACTTATCATTTAATTAGGAGTGCTCAGTGGAGTGAATTCCAAAATGTAAGGTAATCTTCGTGTAATTAATTAGCAGTTATTGGAATTTCCTTGATCCACTTAAGTATTAGATACTTGACCTATGAATGTATACCAATATCTTTACTAATCTGAAAGCGGCGGCAGTCTAATTAATGACTAGGGCTTGCGATCATGTGGACGCGGGTTTGAATCCCACCCATTGCCCTACCGACGTGAACCCACTCGTAGGAAATGAACATTTTTAGTTTACCTTTTAACAGTTTACATTTTAATACAAGTAAGCTTTTTTACTACACTTACATAGAGTTTGTTAGGTTGAACGCAAAAATCTCGTGCACAACTGGTCTGAATTGAAAAATTTTTTCAGTGTTAATAGCCTCGATAAGTTTAGACTTAGCCGCCAGCAAAACCTAGTTTGTTAAGACTCCAATATCAGTTACTTATTCTACAAACTACAAATTGATCTATAACTTGCTAAGCTGTGAAGTTGCAACAGCTTAACTCGTATCGGGTTTCGTATCGATATTGCTTTCAAAACAGCTAAAGAACTATGAATCCGTGACTTTGGTAGAGCCACTTATATTAATAATTTCAGAATATTTTTACCGAACAAACGGAGGGATGGCCTGGTGATCTGTAACACAGGTTTAACCTAACTCAGACACCAGTCTCTATATTACGCGCAAACAATTTTAATCTGTATTTACTTGGAGATTATTATAATTATTATTATTTTCAAAATTAGATTCCAACTGTTTCTGAACGACGAATTTGTTTTGCCAAAGATCTTTATCTGGTTACGATGTTGTTTGCAGGTTACATACATTATTCTCATTCTATCCTTCAAAGTGAGCCTCGTTATATTAAACAGTAGATAGCTCCAAATTTTGGTGCTCAACAGAGTGAAAACCTACACAGCATAAAGAATAATAATAATAATATCTTGGGACAATCTCACACACGGTCATCTGATCCCAAACTAGGCAGAGTCTGTACTATGGCAACCAGACAACTGATAAACATACTTATATACTTCTAAATACATACTTATTATAAATAAATTACACCATGACACAGAATAAATGATCGTGCTCATCACACAAAGATTTGTCCTGGGTGGGAATCGAACTCACGACCTTAACCACTAGACCAACAGGCCCGTCTTCCTCACTCAAATTCCTCTGCAGAATAAACCTGCAGAGGAATGTATCTCTAGTTCTCTACATATTTAGTTTTTCCCACATTTCTGTTGAACATTCATAAACTTATTTAAAATTTTTATAGAGTTCAAAAACTCGAAACTGCATACAAATTAGCGTACATATTTTCGATTAAATTCACACATTTTAAAATATAAAGGCATATACCAGCGCGCTCATAACTCTTAATATTAATATTAATGAAATTGTTGTATGAAATGCGTAATAGTGAATGAAATATTATGCCTGCATTATTGGATTTTGCGTCCTTATAATAGTGAAAGTTTAAAAACTGTCTAAAAAGGTTTTCTACTTAAATGTATTCAAGACAAAATTATTCAATGATAACTTACGTAGGTACTTTGATTCAGCACCCACCGCTGTCTGATAATCGGCGATCAATTTCTTGTTGAAGAAAAATATAAATTAGGCCAGTACTAATTACAATGCTGAAATACACATTTCAGATAAAAAGTCAGTCAGAATTCGTATCAGAACCCATATTGGCCCGATTATCGGTTCTGCAAAATGTCTGACGTGGGCTGACTGGCTTCATCAATATAATTTTTGGTAAATAAAAATCCTACTAATATTATAAATGTGAAAGTTTGGATGTTTAGATGTTTGTTACTCAATCACGCAAAAACGGCTGAACGGATTTGGATGAAATTTGGCATGCATGTAGCCTTTGACATGGAAAAAAACATAGGCGACCCTTTATCCCATTTCCTTAAGTAGTTCCCGAGGGAAAATTGAAAATTGTTTACGAGCTAAGCCGTGGGCAGATAGCTTTGAAATTTGGTATTTTTCTCTATTACAGCGCAAGCTATAACACGGGTGAAATTTTTATTCCATTTTTCATTACTTTCACATTTTTCATTTCTTTTTGGACCCAATTCTAAAGTCCACGCAGACGAAGTCGCGGGCAAAAGCTAGAATATAATAAAAGAACGTGCGGTGTTTACACCCCCGTGCCTTGGAAAGCACGTAAAGTCGTTGGTCCTGCGCCTGATCTCTCTCCGGTCGTGTCGGTCAACCGTCCCATCGGACTATGAGAGTGAAGGAACAGAGAGTGCACCTGTATTTGCGCACACACTTGTGCACTATAATATCTCCTGCGATGGCTGATCTCACTTGAGATTGGCCGCCGAGGCCGAAATTCGTTTTGGATATTATTATTACCTTCTTTATTTTGATTTTAGTATGACAGTGCGTTACAATGATACGTAATAAGCTCCTAACCATTTGTTAAGGAATGAATAATTGCCCTTGCTAATAAAGTTACGTAAAGAGCAAGTCCTAAATGTTTTTCCTTTCAATGTCGTAGGTACATAGATAACAGTATTGTTTTTGAAATAATAACTCCATTGGTATTTTTATACAAGAAAACTCTTTGAATGAGTACAATAGAAAGAGAAATGTAATATTTGCTTTGAGAGTTATATTAATTGGCATTGTTTAGGTAACTTGTCAATTTATAGTCTAGAATGTCTAGATAGATTAATGAGATTACGGTAAATGCATTTTAATAGCAAATTTCATGTTATTATTCTGATGCTTCCTTTATTTACTAAGATTTGTGCTATAATACTGTTAGTTTAGTTATAATTTTTTTGACTAGCCTGTTGGTCTAGTGGTAAGTGATCCCGATTGCTACACCGGAGGTCGTGGGTTCAATTCCCACCCAGGATAAATCTTTGTGTGATGAGCACGATTATTTGTTATGTGTCAACGTGATATTTATCTTTAATATGTATGTATTAAGAAATATATAAGTATTTTTATCAGTTGTCTGATTGGCATAGTACAGGCTCTGCCTAGTTTGGGATCAGATTGTCGTGTGTGAGCTATCCCAAGATATTATTATTAATAAATTATTATGCACTTTCAATTAAAACAATAATCACGCAAAACACTGATTGATGAGTTATTTTAAGATAAATAACGCAGAATTGGTTACAGCACGTGTAAATAGTCTTGGGCTTAAGAGAATTGACACATGCACGTGTTCAAATATATTGTGTAACGCTGACGTATCAAAGGGACTAGGTGAAGCTAGATTACCCGGTAAGACTAGAATGTTTGGTGAACGTGATATATATCACGTTCAACGAACCTACTAATTATTAGTACAGTTTCGATAATGATAGAATATAGTACTATAGAATAGAAAAGAGTAGAATAGAATATACTTTATTGTACACCAACATTTTAGAAAAATTAATTACGCAAAGAAATAAACAAATCTCATTAAAGGGAACAACGGCTAATAGCGATGTCTACCAGACAAACTTAGGATGGACTAGAAGACGATACTTTTTAAGGGGGGCGTAAAGCGTTGTGAAGAATTTATTTATCTAGTATAATCGCCAACCCGCAAGCAAGCGTGGTGATCAATGCTCATTCCTTTTCGATATAGGAAGAGGCCTGTGCCCAGCCGTGGGACATTTATAGGCCGGTATTATTATTATAGTATACTTTCATCTCGCAAAAAGATAATTACGAGCATATAGTGAATGCAAAATGACGCGTGACGTCACTCTGTTGCAAGCTCCCACTTCTGAACTGTAAAACGCTTCTTCTCTGTATTTTATTATTGTTTTGTTTAAGAAAAAAATACGTGTCAAATATTTTTTATGAACTAACAGACGGACAAAGAGATTTCTTAATTTTTTTATACCCTTCTGTATTTTGTTATATCTATACTAATATTATATAGCTGTAGAGTTGGTTTGGTTGAACGAGCTAATCTAAGGAACTACTAGTCTGATTTGAAAAAATATTTCTGTGTTAGATAGCTTTTTTATTGAGGAAGGTTATAGGCTACTTTTTGCCGAGATAACCGACGCCCAAGCGGGCAGAGCCGCGACCAAAAGGTAGTATAAAATATATTGCTCATCGGGTGTATGTGTGTAATATAGTTCAAGTTAGTTATTTTTGTTTGCTATATTTTTTAAAGTTAAAATAAGATAGGTATATTATATTGACTCTTTACATTTCGTTTAAGAAAAGATATTGGGTGAGCTCTACTCGAGTATATTAGTATTATTTTTAGAGATTTCAGCACTTACGAGTTGCATATCAAGATCCGATTAGCACACAGGATAAGCTCTTGCTTAGAATCTTGCTCACGATCTAGTCAAGTACACTGATTCACCTAGTTTCAGTAAACTACGGTGGTTGCTATATGTTCGTAATACTTGTAAGGATATATGCTATCAAAATAGGTTTGATAGGAGCTACCTGAAGGAAAACTACCTAATTATCTACGAGCTCCTGTAATTCCAAAACGTATGAGTGAGCAGTAAAAACTATATATCCACGTACAATAAGGGTACCTAAGTTTCTGTTTTGAACCCTCTGGTTTTCCGTATCATATTAGTAAGTTATTGTACTTACTAAAAAATGGAATCTGAAATCGCCAACCCGCAATGCTATATGGGCAGCGGCCTGTGCCCAGCAGACGAACATTTATGTATTTCATATGACTGCACGGATAGCCGAGTGGTATAGGTCACCACCCTGATTACCACTATGCGCGATGTGCTGCGGGTTCGATCCCCGCATGAGACAAGCATTTGTGTGATCCACAAATGCTTGTTCCAAGTCTGGGTGTTCTTTGTGCATGTGATTTGAATGTTTGTGAAACCCCCGCGACACAAGGATTAAATTCCTTAGTGCGGGCGTCGTTTAAAAAAAATAATAATAATATGTATAAGTATATTAATTGATATATAAGTATAGATATAAATAACCTATGTTATAAATAAGATCTTCGTACCAAATATTATTATATTCAGTATTCATCCAGCAGTCGGTTGTTTTACTCATCTCTATTAATCACACCTTTACTATATTATACATACGTACAAAGTAGTTATGCTAATTATTAAATGAAATATAAACCTTTCTTTTCAAAAATTCAAAAATATTTCAGTGTAAACTGTGTGATATTTTTGCATGTTTGGTCTTTTGTCAACTAGGTATAAAAGGTTAATTCATCGCGTGAACGTTTAACGAAAATGAAATTACGATCTGAATTTTTTTTGGCTCAGACTAAATTATCAGAAGAATTGAAAACGAAAACAAAAAAAGCCTCATAAAACTAATAAGAAAATATTGTACAGTCACGAGCATAAAGCGAAATTGTAAAACTTATTTAGCGAGATTTTGTTGAAAATCAAAAATATATACATGATTTGTGAACTGTTATAATTTTATGTTGTTAAATGATTAAAAGTTGAATTGATGGAGAGTTCCTGTTAAATTATTGTTTTAAAATTTCGCTATGTGTATACATATTTATGCTCGTGACTGTACTTCTACTTACTAGGTACCCTACTTACTTACCTACAAAATTTGCACTGAAAGAAATGTTACTTTTAAACTGACATTTTATGAGTCTTTGAGGAATACCTACTTTTTTTGTGAATGACTATTGTCTCGCAGTTTGTGAACCATGCAGAAAAATATGGCTATGATGACACTGAAATAAAAGAAGAGAAGAAAGTTTGTCATCGCGAGCTATACGTAGGTAATCAAAACTCAATTATTCATTAGTTACAATTGCGGACTTTGTCAGGCGCAGCCAAATAATAACACAGTTTGAAGATCTCATCGACTTTGATCTATAATTGTTAATGTTCATTTAGGTCATCGACTTTGACTTCTATACGAGTAATAAATCAAATAACGATCCTTAATTGCGTAATTTTATAATGATATTAAAATTATTATATTATGGGACTGAAGTGTTGACGGGGCTTATTTTTCTTTTTTTAATTCTAGAAGATGCTTCCTATACCTCTAAAGGTGTAAGTAAAATATTATACTGGATCCAATAAAGCCCGTACACGTGACACTGAAACTGTTTTCAGTGTCCAGCATAACCTCTTTATTGTTGTAATATCTTTCAATTTTATGGCAACATTGAAGACGCTATCTAAAGACGCTTGTGTAAGTAATATGAAACTTATATTCTATTTAACATTTTATGAACTCTATACGACTTTACTCTCGGGATAACAGGAATTGCCCGGCTAGTTTCAACCCCAATCGGGATAGTTCATTAAAAGTTCGTTGTGCTTCGTGCCATGGTCCCAAGATGATATTATAAGCGAAGCATAATAATAATATCTTTATCAATAGCACTGATACCTATTTATATAATTATGTTACAATTTATGAAAACACAAACATATTAGGAAGAAGGAACAATTTTTTTTTTAAGTAACTTAGTTATTGTCCCACAGCTGGGCAAAGGTCTCCCCGTTTGACTCGAGGTCTCTCTATTTGAGCTACTTGATACCAATCACTTAAGAAGCGATTGATGTCATCCCACCACCTGTCTTCTCGGCCTGCCTCATTTGCGAGTTCCGGCTGCAGGAACCACTCAGGCTAATATGACCAGTCCAGCTCCACTTTAGCTTGACTGTTTGAATGCCTACATCGGATATTTGTGTTTTGGAACGTAAGATGATGTTTCGCACGCAATCCGTTTTCTCCCCCCTAATATACTCCGTTCCATTGCTCTTTGGCAAACCATAAATTTGGTCTTCTGCTGCTTGGTCAAAGACCAAGTTTGGGAGCCGTCGGTAAGGGCGGGTAGAATACAGATGTCGACAAGTTTGCGCTTTAGAGAAAGCGGGGATAGTAAGGAGTTCAGCATACCAACTTATAGGACCCAAGCGAACCCCATCTGCTCGTGGTACTGTCTGCTAAATAACGAATAAGGTTCTGGCGATCTGCCAACACGCACAGGATACTATGAATAAAAATTATTGGAAATTTAGATTTAATGTCTTCTTGTAAATTTGGGCGATACATAATTTTTTTCCTGAATAACATAAAAAATGTTGAGTTGAGGGGTCAGATATTTATGCTTTAACAAAAATTACAATATGCTTTAAATTTGTGTATATCCTAAAATGTAAGTATATCTATATAGCAGAACTTTTTATGTACGTACCTGTTATTTTATCGCTTCAGTTAATATTTTGAGTTGAAGCGTACTTTTTTTTTAAATAAGATTACTAGCAATGTGGGTCGCACATTACTAGTAATCTCGTTAACCCCTCGTGCTAAGCTAAGATGCTTGTGATGAGTGGGTTTACGTCGGTAGTGTAATGGGTAGGATTTGAACCCGCAACCATACGATCGCAAGTCCGACGCCCTAGCCATTAGGCTACCGTCACTTAAATGTTTACAAACGGACCAACCGCGGCAAGTTCGGCTTTACTTTGATTATCGATCACATCGCACGGCTTACACTTGGCCACCCCTCAAATTTAAACTTTCAATTTATTGCAAGTTCTACCTTCTAAGTCAATAAAATATTCCATACCTATTTCATCGTCAGGTGTCGAGTTCAGTCTGTTGGGCTAATTAATTAAGAAACATATCTCATGTTTCGGGATCCCATTAATTTGTTAACAATTCAACTACGTAGGTACCTAAAGGTAGGAATTGAACATTATATTATTGTTGTAATTTCCTCATAATTATGTCACAAGTAAGGTACACGTTTCGGAACAGGAAAATATGAGCGTACATTTTAGTAGATATTTTATCTTATTTTTTTCTTTTGAAGCATTCATCTTTGATATTACACTATCACGATAGCGTTGTTTTGCTGGAAGGGTTCTAAATAGGTGCAGATAATGTTTGTGGAAGAAACATTATTCTGGTGATGACATTGCTCTTTTCCGATCCTAAAACTAATTTAAGTATGTATTAAATTTTAAAAGGTGAGAGATTCAAAATGGGAGCGGAATAAATCGATGTTTAGACGTCTATCGCTCTTTACGTCTTTGAGGACCTAAACAGATTTAGCCATCGACAGACTAACCTATATTTACTTATATTGCGTTTTGATTTTTATTGTAATATTTTAAATGCTACAACTTTGTTAGCTTAGTTATAAATTCTATTATGCATGCTATGGACTCAACTGAAGGAGTACACTTACGTGATACTTTTGTCGTTAATTATTACTTATCTCTTCCGTACCGTTACCGTTTCCAAAAGAAAAAAAATCGTATCCGAATCCAAATCGGCCAGATTAACGGTCCTACAACAAGTCTGAAGTGGACGGCCAGGCTTACGAGCTTTGGTATGTTGACTTGCAAGAAAAGGCCTAGGTACGTGTCGACTAAGTTGCTTTTTTGTTTTTAGTTCGGGGTGTAAGCTTATGAATTCTCCAAGCCGAGGGCACGGGGCGTGGGGATATGTTGGACTTTTACCGACTAAGAATACCCTGGTCCCATCAGCCTTAGCCAGAGCCGCGGGATCACTTGTGCATTCCCAGTGCAGCCCCAGCAGTAGCTGCTTTTTACCCTAATATATCTTATCCACATGATGTATGTATATGTTGTAAACTTTTATCCCGAGAAAGATGGAGTGGACTGTTATTGAAGTTAGTGATATATATAATGTTACAAAACTTATGACAAGTTTTTATTAACTTATGGATCCTTGCCTTACCCTGTCCAAAACAACGCAAAAGCTGTTCAACATTGTAATGTATATTGGTGATGTCATTTAGCGCAATATGAGCCCCAATAAAACACGAAGGAAAAGCAGCATTATTGACTAATTGTTTTTTTTCAGTTAGCTTAATTACTGCATAACAAAAAGCGACTACTCTATGTCTAGCCACTGAAATCGGATACCAATGGACAAAAACGTTTGAAATAATTATTCACGATTTCGTTTAGTTGGTCTAATTTATGTGGGCGTCCATTTAGGAGAAGCGAAATATACACGAGAGATATATAAGTGTATCAAACAATCAACTTATGATATTTATAGACATTCAGGAATATTTTCACTGATAAAGTATTGCTATAAAAAGCTTTGAAAGGTTAGCTTATTGTTTTTGTTTATTTTGTTTTGTATTTACTGTCTAATCATTTACCTAGACATATGTATATATACTTTACATACAATATATTATATCAACGAACTATAGTGTTATTTTAACTAAGATTGGGTAAAATTACGATAATTTTATTTGAATACAGAATATTACATTTAAGGATTTTCTTTTTATATATCGATGAAATGCAGAATTTAAAAATGGAACATCGATTTCAAATAGATTTCTGCGAACTGGATCACTGAATTGCTCGCTCTCAAAAGGAGAGATGAAAATGGCGGTGCGCCTACATCAATTAACTGGACTACATTCACTTAAAAATACTCTCTCTACATTTTTTCCTGATGTTTTTGGACTGTATTAAAACGAGGGTTGTGTAAATTTTCTTTTCAAACCATTTGTTGCGAGTATAATATCCCAGAAGGTATCATTTCGCACCCTTTCAGAAAGTTAGAGCTAATTAGGGATAACAAACTAATTACACTTGAACTTCCTCATCAGTGACGTCATATACTTTAAGCAACCTGTTTACAGTTAAGGTGTATAAAACATTTTACATTAATGAAGAGTTGGGCATTATAAACATTATTACAAAGTTTTGAAGGCCCAGCCTTCTTCGTTTCGTCTTTGTAATAGTGTAGTAGATCTAATAAGATATAAATATAAATTTGTAATAGAACTAATAAGCTTTAAGTGTTTAATTAAATAAACGCTTCGATCTTTGAAACACTATACATAAATTAATCTTTATAAATAAAAATGATTCGCCGAAATGTAAGTACCTACTCGAAGTACGCGCGTAACGTCTATTCGACTCTAAATTGGATAATTATTTTCTTTTTGTATTCGTTATTGTCAGGACAAGGTATGAAAAAAAATCAAACATTTTATCTCATATTTCATAATATAAAAAAAATGTGAGTGAATGAGACAGAAGACTGATAGATTTATGGCAACGAGATCTGTTTACGCAGGTAAACGGTGGGCCACAGCTGGATTAAATTAAAAATACAACAATAATTAAAAAAGGATTTGTTGTGTTTGAAAACTTATATTTTTCGATTCCGAACCATTACCACTATTTATATTATTTTAATGTGCGAACGAATATTAACAACTTAATGGAATTATTTCACTGTTATTATTGCAAGTGTGACATACTGAGTAATAGGATGTGACGTAATGAGTAGTAATAAATAAGTGCCTGCAACCCACCCGCATTACACTGACAGACGTCGAGGCGAACGGGCGTGTCGCAGACATACTAAGACATACTTTACGGAGTTTTATTGAACCAACCGTGTATAGAACACGGAGACATCACATTGGCGACGAGGATAAAAACCGTGAGTCAAAAAGAAAAAAATAAATAAATAATACGATTACAAGTGACCGATTTTATCATTAACATAAGGAAAGAATGACAACAAAAATGAACAAATGATGTCTGTAAATATTTATGTTTAAGTATACAGATAAATTGTTGGCCATTTGAAGTCTGAATACAATTCACTTATTGATAATTGATAACTTCGGTCAGGGTAGTCATAAGTGCCAGCTAATAATACTTACCAATAACGTAAATCTATTGTTGTGTAGTCGGTGCGCGTATTGTTTATATCTACCTACAGTTTATAAATATACTTACTAAGTAGTATGGACAAGTTATTGTCTTATCTTAGAATGTTATTTTCGTAGTACGTAAAGGATACAACGGTAAATAGTGATTTACGGACTATTCAGTGCTATTTACATATTTATATACGGGTTTGATGCGTTTTATCAACTGAGGCGATCTGATGCTTTTGTCTCGTTGTAAAATAAGCTGCCTACCGACTTAACAACATTAGCGAAATAATAGTGCCTGTAAGTATTAGCCAAGTCGGAAAGATACCGGCACGAAGTACACCGTCAATTCCAATGGGTGAAAACCCATCAAGTTACATATACCAAGTTACATGTACCAGTATATGCAATTCAATATGATTAAAGTTCCAATTCTGCTCATTGTAATAGCCAAGTCGGAAAGATACCGGCCGAAGTACACCGTCAATTCCAATGGGTGAAAACCCATCAAGTTACATATACCAAGTTACAGGTACCAGTATATGCAATTCAATATGATTAAAGTTCCAATTCGGCTCATTGTAAAACATTCACATACATTTAAAAACATAGGAAAAAAAAATATATATATATAGTAATAATAAAATATATAAAAGACGTACTATTTTAAGAGAATTTTCTATACTTACTTCTGTTGTCCCAAGTGAATCAGTTACCAACCATAGAATCTCTAGACTGCGACGGTGATCCAAATTCTTTAGGCTTTCGAAGGCAAAGATGGAAACGTGCTTTAGAAATTTATCTTCTAGCCTTAGGTAGACCAACCTCTAATAAAACGAGCAACGCTTTTACATACGGGAGGCCTAGGATTGCAAGATATTTACTATAACCTTCCTGGTGCCCTCGTTGAAGAGGGAGCCACTCCAGACGTTTTCGAAGCCGTGGTTACTTTCACCTAAACAAAGTTTCGGTTATGAACGGCACATATTCCGGCTTATGAAACAAGAACCAGACAAATCTTAATTAGATTACGTAATCAATGTTCCAAATGTAATTTTGATAACAAAGACAATGATCTCATAGACCAAATAGCCGGAAAATGTACTTCGTCGGATCTTAGGAAGGAAAGCTACAATTAGGATATTCCGTCACAATAGGAAAAGTTATTATAGATGCAAATTCAATTGAAACTGTTGATAGGCAAATAAAAGAATTTCAAAAAAAAAAAAAAAACTGAACAGGTGAACAGGATTGGAACAATATCATACAAAACCTGAACTCAAGTTGTTACCCCAAATAATAACGGTGTACTAGGATGTGGAAGTGAAATCACAACTGTGATGACACAATTTGCCCCACTAGGGGAAAAGTGGGTATAAATGGAAAACACTGTCGAACAAGGGACCACAAGCGTAAAGCGCCCGCTGGTTGGGACAAACAAAAAACGACAGCAAAGAAATAAATAAAACCAAATGAACAATCTACCAAATCACCCCTCAATAATGTGAACTATATATTTCGCATAGACGATACTGCTGAAATAGTTTGCCAAGTACCTAGGTGGTGTTAACGTGAATACGCCCATTGACTTTGGGAGAAAATAATATAATAATACAACCTAGCAGGGCATATTTAAAATCGAACGCTGTTATTGTGTCTAATCAGCAAACAGGTTCTGACCAGGTATTTATGACGTATGGTCAAAGAGACCCCCTGTCTTAGGCTCATTCGAAGCCTCAATAGCTGTTGGGCCCGAAACTAAAACTGCCAAATTTTATGCTATAAAAAAAAAACTGTTCCCGTAATCTGCGAGGCAAAGACGCAGCTACCAGTCTCAATGGCTTAAAAGTTTAGTTGAGTATTATCCATGTGTTAGCCATCGATCCATGTGTTATCCCCATTTGTCAACGCGAGTACTAATTCCGCTTGAAAATAAAATTAATGACAAACTTGACGAATGGGTGAAAGGGATATCATTGAAGCGGTAAATCAAGCTCCATCTTGGGTTTCGCCGATGGTACCCATTCGGAAGAGTGATGGAACTCTAAGACTATGTGTCGATATGAGATGTGCAAACAAAGCAATTATGAGAGAGAACCATCCTTTGCCTACAATGACCCAACTTCTCCCTAAGTTCAGGAAGTTTAGTATTTTCTCTAAACTGGACATTAAAGATGCATTTTATCAAGTCGAGATAAGAGAAGATTGTCGGGACGTAACAACATCATAACCAGTAAAGGTCTGTTTCCATATAAACATCGGATGTTTGGATTTCGTTCGCGCCCGAATATTTTCAAAAAATCATGGAAAGGATGCTTCTGCCTTGTGAAGGTGTCGTTAATTTCATTGACGATGTCGTGGGTTTTGGCAGTAACGTAAATTAACATAACATTAGATTAAAACATGTGTTATAAGTTTTAAAACAGAAAGATGTGCTTCTCAACGATAAAAAGTGTATTTTCCACGCGACAAAAATAGACTTTCTGGGCCATGAGTATAAAGCCCCTTGATAAATATGTCAAAACAATAGAATCATTTCGAGGACCCAAATCAGTCGATAAAGGCCAAAGCTTCTTAGGACTTGTCAAATATATTGAAAATGGATTCAGGTTTAGCCACCATGACTGATCCAATACGGGAAGTCTTAAGGCATAAACTTTCCAAAAACGCCGACATTGCCAAATATTGGAAAGATAAACAGTCTGCTGCTTTTGCAAGCTTAAAACAGAGTTTAACAGCCCTTCGCACTTTAGGTTATGATCCACACGATAGGACACAAGTAATGGCAGATGCTAGTCCTGTAGATTCAGGAGCAGTCCTCATTCAGTTAATAATAATAATAATGTAATAATAATATCTTTATTACAGAAAACTTAGTACATATTACAATAATAAATTAGGCTAATGTTTGTTTAAGCAGATAATTAGGCTTCTGTAGCCGAGTTTGATGCACAAGGACCTCGAATCATGGCTTTCGGCCACAAAAGTTTGACTAATGATGGAAAACGGTATTGCCAGACTGAAAAGGAAGCACTGGTTTGGTTTGGGCAGTCAAACATTTTAAATTGTATTTATATGATTGAAGGAATTCGAGCTGATCACGGATCATAAACCTCTCGAAGTAATATTTACACGATGCACGAATTGAACGATGGGTATTGCGGTTACCGTCGTATAATTACAAGGTGGTGTACTGCCCCGGAAAATATAGCTGACTCTCTGTCCCGGCTATTTCTAAACAAAAAAAAAAAAAAAATTTGCAAGACCAATGGCAGTTCCCAGGGCAGAGATCACAGGAAAATCTCGAAATAACAACGAAATTCAATTAGGAAAATAGCTTTTATTGAAAACAAATGGGACTAAAAAGTCATATAACTATAAGCTTTTCGAACACGAACTTTGCATGCACGCCGACATATTACTACGTGGAAACAAATAATAATTCCTACGGAGTTAAGTAAACAAGTGCTTTCATCGGCACACGAAAATAATGTCAAAAACTATGTATTAGAGCAATTTGTAACTTAAAAGTAACGGATTCCTGTAGAACATTTTTCAAAAATTTTAAAAATTATTACTTTGCCTTCATTGTATATTCATGAACTGACAATACTTATAGTCACAAATCCTACTCTATTTGAGAAGCGAAGACCAAGCAAACGGAATCCCACTACACTAACAATACCAATAAATAAAACTACATTTATGAACCAAAGTATTCTGGTTATGGCTAGTAGAGTCTATAACAAGTTACCAAATAATATTAAAACAATAGTTGAACTGCACCTTCTAAAAACAAACTACAATCTTTTATTTATTAGAAAAGTTATATCTTTATATATATATTTCTTGTGTGCGTGTGTATGTCACTGAACTCCTCCTAGACGGCTGGACCGATTTTGATGAAATTTTTGTGTGAGTTCAGGGGGATTCGAGGATGGTTTAGATTCACAATTATTATTTGGTATTTAATTAATTTGGCCCTCTGCAGATTTTTTAATATAGCAGTACAACGTTTGCTGGGTCAGCTAGTTATTCTATAAAGGAATACTTAAATGATAAATTATAATATTTTACAAGTATTTAGTACACATGTCTTTCTAGTTTTCAGGACCAAGTGCTCCTGTCCCAATGAAGAGGCGCGAATTACCTATGCAGCCTTGGACTGACATAGCTATGGACTTCTTGGGCCCACTACCAAGTGGTCATAACTTATTAATAGTAATTGATTATTATAGCTGTTATAAAGAAATTAAGGTCATGAAATCGATAACATCCAATGAAACCATTAATATGTTAAAAGAAATATTTTCTAGGCTAGGTATTCCAGCATTTCAGAGACAAAATTCCTTCCGTCATAGATGTTGAAAACAAGCTGATCGACTTAGAAGTACATTACAAGGATAAAACATCGAAAGAAAAGGTACTACACACGGTCAAGCGCTAAGGGAGGTGATATTTAAAGCGAAAAAATTTTGTAACGGGCCAAGCAATTAGGAGAAACATAATTCATCTCAAGAGAATAGAAGGATAATGGAGAATCCAGAATGAAAATAAGGAGAGGACAATGACGAAAGAATTTTGACGCTTATCAGTGTGTAATATTGTAACAATATAATTTTTAAAAAAAGAGTAACCTATGGAGTTTCTTGCCGGTTCTTCTCCATGGGAAGGACACTTTGGAACCGAGCACCTAGAATCATTAGAGTATAACATAACTTCGTATGGCAATTTGATTAGATTGTTTACTTAAGAATTAGGTCAAAATGAAATTATGTAGTATGGACTGTTATTATTGATTAAGTCAGTTTATGCAAAACTGTTGGTTCAATGTGATTAGTTTCAAATTGTTGAAAGGGAGAGATGTGACATACTGAGTAATAGGATGTGACGTAATGAGTAGTAATAAATAAGTGCCTGCAACCCACCCGCATTACACTGACAGACGTCGAGGCGAACGGGCGTGTCGCAGACATACTAAGACATACTTTACGGAGTTTTATTGAACCAACCGTGTATAGAACACGGAGACATCACAGCAAGCAACGTATGTGAATTGAAACGAAATAAAAAAATACAATTGGCTTGTTTCATTTTGCTTATATTTTAACGGGTGTTAGTATGTTCATGTTCCAGAAGAGTTTTGTGTGAGATCACAAACTATTATGTAAGTCGTATAACAATAGTTGAATTGGGCTATTGTTGACACGGTATAATCTTATCATCCGTAGAAAGTCCAAACATAATCTGTTTGCACAATCTGTTTTTATAATTATTGAGCGTGTCAATTAGGATGTAGAGCAGCGGTTATTAATTCTTCAATAAGAAGAATGCTAGTTCAAATACTCTTTAAATAGAAACACGAAAGTTGTTACAAATTGTACGAAGGAATAAACTGACGCGAGACTAAACACTTTTCTTAATGTGGGTAATTACCAATAAACAAATTAAAAGTCATTATGCACTAAAATACGGGTTAAATGACATGGGAATGCCTTGTGGTCATTGCCAGGGTGACTGTGTCGCTATCGGTACGGAGCCGCGGAGTGACTATTGTGTGCCGATGGCTCGGCCCTTTGCCGCTCAACGTTTTCAGTCGCGTTCCTCTCCGCTACCGAGCGAGTCGCGCTAAACCCGCGCGCCGAATATCGATAGTCTCGGAGTTAAGACTTTCACATCTCTACATTTATTGAATTTGCTTTTACTTTTTTTTTTGGTGAGAACTATTGGTGAAGTTTATGAATGATTTGACGAATCGAGTTATGTATGCGCTGCATGTAAGTACAATATTTTTATTTAACTTCTTAAATTAACGGTTTTTAGTTTTAAAATTTAATTGTTGTTATCACATACTAATAAGATGTTTAGTTCTTGTTTTAGATCTGCAGATTTGCATATTAACATCACTGGAATATCAAATATTACTGCTGTTTAGAAATTATATTTCTTGAATTTCTTGCATTGCATTTAAACCACTACCTAAGGTTAAAAAAAACAGATGAAGTATAAGTATGTGTTTATTACCTTATTAAAATATTCAAGTGATGAGTGATGAAATTGAAACGATGCGCGCTAAAAAAACGTACCTAAATACATTACGTATGTCAAACATAACATAAAAAATACTTATTGTCAATTCATTTATATTAATAAATCTGTTTACCTGGATATAAATAGTAATAAATTAAAGTATTGTGGCAGTGGAGATGGTCTGTGGAAACACTACATCACATTTATTAGCAATAGAATAAAATTAATAGCCGTCCAAAGTAAAAAAAATAATTTTCTCTACATTTGAACTGGTGTATCTGCTACACCGATATAATTTTTGAATGTTAGTATTTACTATCATTGATATTCGTAACAGGTACAAAAATTAATACCAAAGTGTAATTTATAATAATATTGCCTTTGTCAACATAGATAACATTTATCAGGAAACAAATTTTGGTAATGAATTTTTTTTCAGTGTCCGAACTGTTTCTCGTATGCTCAAAAAATTATAATAATAACTGTACAGCTCAGTATGAGTATGCCTATACTTCTTGTAGTGGAAAGCGTGGTATACTGTATATGATAGAATGGAGATACAGTGTAATGTGATATAGTGGATGAATATGATAGGAAGAAGTTTTTTGCCGGTTCTTCTCCATAGGAATGACATTTTGGAACTACTGGAGTCATTTAACGTTGAAAGTACATGAAATGGTCTACTCATCATCATGAAGTACATATAACTTTGCAAAAGTCACACTGGTTCGTGCCTCAAACCAGATGTATCCTTCACCCCTTTTAGAAAGATATACCAATTCGGTAACATTCTGTATATAAAAACTCCTCTGTCCAATAGCTTTACCGATTTTTTTTTTATTTTTAGTTGGAGGGATTGCGAATAGGTTGTTGGCTGGTTTTTTATACCCTTAGGTGATAAGGGTAGCTTTCTTCACAGTAAGGGAAAACAACGGCGGGTCAGCTAGTATTATAAATATAGCGTGTATGTAGGTACATTTAATACATTAGCATGGCTAAAATATTGGCTGTCAATGGTGATTAATATTTTCACTTAGTTTCGAAACTGGTATCGAAGGACAAGATTAATTAAGGTTGTTGAGTTGAAAGCTAGAAGAACCTCAAGGCGAAGCAAACTGCTCCTTTAAAAATGTTCTTAAGAAGCCTTTGATTTTCGTTGATTAGTTAGTGTCAATTTTATACACAAAGTGAAATTTTATAATGCCCCTTGGAGGGTAAGTGCCCACTATAAATACTGGAGATAGTAAATTATTCTCAAACATTCGTTTATTTTTAAAAAGGAATAAAACTGCATTCATTATTTTTGAAAATATGCATGTCCGACCCGGGAACCTATACGAGCTGAAAGCCAAAAAATAAACAGCCTGTACTTTTTTGACTTTTTTTTTCAAACAAACGTGGTTAATTAAATGAACGGAAAACAATGATATTTTAACTTTTAAGGTCAATTATTAAATTCAGAAAATAGAAATCAGGCTAACCCCTCGTTCTAATCATTGAGATTAGCTTGGGGGTTATTCTCTAAGTTACTACAAAATATATATATTTTTTTAAGATTACTAGCAACCTGCTTGTTCAATGCTTGTTTTTACACATTAACATTACGTGGCAAAACGTTGGTTATAGTTCAAGAATCCCGGATCGCCAAATCTTTTTGTGTTCTGAGAGTGACAGCCAGGGTAGTGCTATTATATACGTTTTAGGCCAGATTTTTTATTTATAACCACTTATATCTATAGAAAGTCAAAAGGAATAAAGCCTCTCTTATCCTAACCTTACCTTTACGTAAAAGTACGTTAACCGCTTGGACTTATCCTACTAATAATATAATTATGAAAGAGTGGATGTTTGGATGTTTGTTACTCAATCACGCAAAAACAGCTGAACGGATTTGGTTGAAATTTGGCATGCATGTAGCCTTTGACATGGAAAAGAACATAGGCTACCTTTTATCCCGATTCCTTAAGTAGTTCCCATGGGAAAATGGAAAATTGTTTACAAGCCGCGGGCAGACTACTTTGAAATTTGGTATTTTTCTCTATTACAGTTACAGCGCAAGCACTTCCACACTTTTCCTTTCTTTTTGGACCTAATTCTGAAGTCCACGCAGACGAAGTTGCGGGCAGAAGCTAGTTAGTGAATAAGGCCCCTTTGTTACAAGTCGGTTCACGTTAGTAATGCAGTAGGTAGGTTTCAAATCGGTATTAGTCAACTGCCGCTAAAACAATAATTTACATTGAATAACATATCGTTCAATTTTGGGTAGTTACTGGTGGAATTCACATTTTGGAATTAAGTCATGAGATACCTGATAAATATCTAATAATAATAACAAATCATTTATATTTAGGCAACTAAGGCCCATAGATAAATACCTTACAAACTAACATATATATTGTATTACAATAGTTGTGTTAGTATATAAACCTTAAAAACTATGTTAGTAAAACTTCCTTGCACTACGTATTAGCGCGTTCAGGCAGTATTTGTCCGCGGAAGCGACGGAACACCACACCCTGAAGCCAGAAGTCTTCACACAAGACGAGATGCAGGAAGCAGGTTAACTAAATACCTAACGTATTTCCCGGAAACCTTAAACCAATAATTAGTTATCATAATTATATCCTTGCTATTTACGGCCTATTTAAAATCAAGTCATACACTAAAAGAAAAAATTTGTTCTTTTAAAAAAAAATGACTCATCTAATTATCAACTTATCCATTTTTCGACTAAGTTTTATATATGAATTGAATAGTAGGTAATAATATACCTACCTTAAAACTAATAAATTCCAAGTTTAAGGAATTTTACTTTCTGTAGGAATATTATTCACCATGAGTAATGTTCTCACGTATGTATTTTTAATTCTGGGTAATATAATAACATGATGTACAGTCAGTGACTGTACATTGTGTTATTTTATCACCCAGAATAATATGTATACCTACACATAGCGAAATTGTAAAACAATAATTTAACAGGAACTCACCATCAATTCAACTTTTAATCATTTTACAACATAAAATTATAACAGTTCTCAAGTCATGTATATATTTTTGAGTTTCAACAAAAACTTCTCGCTAAATAAGTTTTACAATTCTGCTATGTGTATACATATTTATGGACGTGACGTACCTTCTTAAAATTACAGGTTAACATTTTAATGTTTTACAATTTAAACTAAAACCTACTCCATAATGTTTACTAGCTGCTTGCTGGGGCTCCGTCCGCGTGGACATTGGTTATTGCGGCGAAAGCGGTCCTCATTTCCTCAATAAATTGACTAAACACTGAAAGAATGTTGCAAATCGGACCAGTAGATCCTGAGACTAGCACGGACAACCAAACAAACAAACTTTAGATTAAGATTTATAATATTAGTATAGTGTTACATAACAGGGTCACAAAAAACATAATACATATTTTCCTGAATAAAATTGACACAGCTTGAAAAAAATATTTCTACGAACTACGAACTGAAACCAATCCTTCAGGCTATTGACAAGAGGTCTTGTTAATAGCATTAATTAAGATTTAGTTTTAATAATTTATTTATTTAATACTATAATTTTTTATTTAAATTAAATTTAAATAATAAAAATCTCGGGAAGATTTTTTCATGCTCCAGACAAAATTATCGCCACCCTCCACAGTTTCAGATTTCATGACAAATGAACATCTTTTGTTTTTAAAATAAATAACAATTATCATACTTTGCCAACTTTGTTATTTAGTACCGTAGGTACTTTATATTTTGCGTTCGTTTTTTAAATCTATTTTTCATTTTTATTGCTGCTTGCCTGTATTTTCGAACTTTTTATTGTTCCAAAGTGCCGAGTAAATAGATTATATTGCCATGAGTGAAAAAGCAGTTTATGTATAAATTATGTTTTTTCGTATATTGTTCTTCGATAGTTCCGTTTTTGGTTCTCGAATTTGAGTTAGGGGCTTGAGGCAGGTGAATATAGAACATTCCGGACATTCCAATTTCACTAAGGTTGAAGATCACATACCAACGTACCATAATAGTTTCAAACTTAAATAGTTGTTCAAGTTTGGGTGTCGAAACTATCCATAATAACGACAACTTCGGCTATTGTGAGTTCATTGATCGGCTTTTTCGATACTGTGTATACCAATGCTTATAGAAGTTTTGTCGTTGTTTAGTCCAACGAACTCTAGTCTAGATTTAATCCTTTGGACGTCGTCTTATAGTTGGTACGGGATTTGAGTTTTTTGCGGCTTACAAGGCTGAACTGTGAAAGCTAAACTCAAAAAAAAATTCAACAGAAAACTTTTTACTGAAAAACCCGAATCAGACAAGAATTGATTATATGTTTTTGAACGCTAAGTGATTTTTCATAGTTATATAAAGGACTGATAAATTTTGTAAAAAAAAACAAACAAGAACTTAAATGAATACCGTCCAAGGAATAGTAATACATATTGTAGATACCAATTCAGACTTCCTCTTATTTTCAAGACGTGGTTAGACGTCAGTAGGCGTCAGAAAAGGATTTAGTGAAAGACTCAGGAAGAGCTTTTGAAGAGTTTTAAACAGCGCGAGAACGTAGACAAATAATATATAATTTATATGATTAACGTGGTTATAGTGAGACACAGACTTACATGTATCTGGTGTATGCAGTGTTTGTAGGTTATCCTTAAATAAATAAATATACTTTAACCATTTATTCCACATTTTACACTTCGTCCTATAGTGGTGATTACACGATAATGCGATACGATTTCATCATGCCATGAAGCAGTTTATGATCGCATCTCATGATCCCGCGACCCTCAATAGTACATTCAGTAGAACTCAGTATGTTTAAACGCATGGTCGCGTTGTTTCGTCAGACGCACATGATGTCATCGCACGCGCGGAAGATTAAAAATTCACGAGCGAAGCTTTAGACCCAATTATGAAGTCCACGCAGACGAAGTCGCGGGCAGAAGCTAGTATAATAATATATATCTCAGCTCGCCTGAACCACTCTTTTATATGTAAGTATGAAAAGCCAAATTTTACGGCACATTGTTTCAATTGATAACATTAGGGAATGTTTGTAATAAATTGCCTATTATTTCCCGTCAAAACCTTACGAAATGTTCGCGTAATATCTCGAAGTTTGGTCCCTTGGCACAGAACTTTTCATTTCTTCGCTCAATTTTCACTGTTTTATTTTGTCACTCTTCATTTCGAATTGTTTTACCAACTGACATCCTATCAATATTAGGTATAGTTAAAATATGTGAATGTAAGTTTGTTTGTTACGCTTTCACGCGAAAACTACTTAATCGATCATCACGAAACTTTGCACACATATTCTTGGAGGTATAAGAAATAACATAGGATACTTTATATTGAAAAAAAAAACTTTAATTTTTATTTTAGATCTTACTCGCTGGTATTATATAATTTGTTAAGTTTTTGTATACATTGGCTAACCAAAATCCATGCGGGCGAAGCCACGGGGATCAGCTAGTTTAATATAATACAGGTAACCAATTGTGTTAAGATCGTTGGTGATATGGCAAAGGTTTATGTACTTTGAATGATTAATTATCATCGCCGGTTTTGATTGATCGGGGTTACGTTGCTACTAAAATAAATTCTATACGTATAATTTCTTTCATACTTGAGGCGACGAAAGTCTCGGTATAAATACCTGACGATGTGAGTATCCAAGCAACCATCGCCATACTATTGTTTAAAGTCATATAATATACATAAAAATGAGTTTTGTACACAGGTAAGCGTCGTCGGAAACTAAAGCCGACGGTTATCTCTTCGCGTGCGAACTGGTTATTGATAATGATAATTCAATTGGAGTAATATTTTTTCAAGAAATCACGCCTTAAGCAATAACAAGTGAAAAAAATCTATCAAGGATTTTTTTTTTGTTATTAACTTTTTAGGTGTCCCACTGCTGGGCAAAGATCTTTCCTAACTTGCTCCAGGCCTCTCGGTCGTGAGCCGCTTCCCACCAATGCGGCATAATTGTCTTCACTGAAAAAAAAAATAGACAACATCACTTACATTGCTCTGAATCCAAAGTAAATTGCTAAAGCACTTGTGTTATGGAATCAGAGACAACGAAGGTACCACA
Source organism: Plusia festucae (assembly GCA_950381575.1). NCBI lineage: Eukaryota > Metazoa > Arthropoda > Insecta > Lepidoptera > Noctuidae > Plusia > Plusia festucae. The sequence continues at coordinate 5,008,553 of OX494447.1, forward strand.
AACACCCAGACCCAAGACAACCCGGGACCTCAGAGCTGGCGACACCTTGAAAACAGGTGTGTACGCCACTCGTCCTCGGATATCGTCAACTTACAAATGATTAAATATATAAAGTCTTTATCTATTGAACATTGCATATGAACCAGCACTTAGATTCACCTATCCATCACTCAGAAAAAGCATCATATCTAACGAAAATTCGACATTATACAGCTTCATAAAACACTTTCCTTTTCGTTGGCCGTGACAGGCTGAGAGGCAGCCAGGCCTTATTACTGTCATTTGTCTTTAATGTCTAAAAGTAAACATTCAACAGTCGAGTGGGTAACTGACAAACAAGGAAGAGCTACCGGGCTTAATTGGACGAAAAATATGAAGGATGTAATAATTACAGCATTGTTACAAAAACAACTCCGGGAACATTATGAAAATTGTAGCGTTTGGAAAATAGTTCATCAGGGATCTGAAACAATAATGAGATCTACACAATTTTTTTTTTATTTATTTCTTCAAAGCACGTTACATAGAAAAAAATACATTTATCTTCTGCCAAACTGCTGTACAGTTTGTCGGCAACCAAACTGCTGTACAGTTTGTCGGCAACCAAACTGCTGTACAGTTTGTCGGCAGCCAAACTGCTGTACAGTTTGTCGGCAGCCAAACTGCTGTACAGTTTGTCGGCAACCAAACTGCTGTACAGTTTGTCGGCAACCAAACTGCTGTACAGTTTGTCGGCAACAAAACTGCTGTACAGTTTGTCGGCAACCTAACTGCTGTACAGTTTGTCGGCAGCCAAACTGCTGTACAGTTTGTAGGCAACCAAACTGCTGTACAGTTTGTCAGCAATTAACCAACAGTAATTGCCACAAACTTATCTGAATCGGTGACAGCGTCATTGTTGATGAATTTAGTGTTTCAACTCAATAGAATATAGATGGTCCTAGTGATAAGAATTATGGACATGGGACTTTTTTGACATATTTGGGAATCTTCATGGATTTCGGAGAAAAATTAAAAATTTGTGCCGGGTTCCTTTCCTAAAATGATTTTGGTACCTCTTGCGATTGAATGCTGATTGAAAATACATAAGGTAGTAAGTAGGTAGTTTATTTTCTTAGTACATTATGTATTTCGAGTCGCATGAAACACGTAGGAACATTTTCTTTGTTTAAAATACTTTGTGTCGACAACAAAGTTCATTTATTACCAGAATGATTTATAATAAAATAGGTTTTATACTAGCATTGGTTACCTATGACTAAAATGTTGTAACAGAAGCCTGGAATCTTCTTGCTTGACAGTTTTTTTTTGGTTTTCGAGTTTTTTTGGTGTGCGTCTTACAGTGGCCTTTAGGCTGCCTTCACACTAGCGTTTGTCCAGCGTAGGCGTTCGATGAACGTATGCGCAGCGCAGACGTTGCGACAACGCGGCGCGTGCGTCGCGTTGTCACCGCTTCTCTATTGGAACAATCAGTACGCTGCGCTAGCGCCGCGTGTGCGCGACGTATGCGCCGCGTTACTGCGGTGTCAGGGGCGCGGGAGGCAAGGAGAGGTCGGATGCGAACAGGATTGTACGAACTTACTTTATTACTTGTACTTTGTTTTAAACTTAACCACCTCGGCTTCGCTCGGGCAGCACTTAAATAAATCCTTAAACAAACTACTTATAGCTGAAAACTGCATTAAAATTTGTTGCGTAGTTTTAAAGAACTTATAGAATAATAGAACTTATATTTAAGATGCAAAAACGCTGTATAAGATCTATGTGTGGATTAAAGGCTACTGATAGCTGTGTACCATCTTTCAAATCTTTGAAACTACTAACACTACCAGCATTGTATATTTCAGAATCTGCAATAAGGTAAATGCAGCTATTAACGACCCATCGAAAATCCGCAGCTATTACCGATCCATTCCATTAATTTGTAATTTTTACGCTACTGGAACGATTCATGCTGAAGACACTTGACGAAACACGCATGTTTGTTCTTTGAGCACCGCAAAAACTAACGTTTGTGTGTGTGGCATCCCGGAAAAGACACAAAATTCGTTAGTTTCCGTGAAGACAGCGAGCTCGCCGGCCGTGTAGTACAAGTCCTTGTTCCTAATAGGTAAGCACATCAAATTTTTGCTTAAGACTTTGTACATCGATTTACGAAACCTGTACTGGTTGTGTATTATTAAATGTGTTCATTTGAGTGTGAATTCTTTATTTCGTATAGTATTTCATAAAGTTTAAGTAATTTAATAGGATAAAACTTGAAATTTAAATAGAGCGGTAATAGCTTCAATGATTTTAATAGTGGCAGTTATTGCCGATCCATGGGTCGGTAATTACCCTGCACATTATATTTAGTTTAAATGCTTTCCCGTCGATATGCGATGACAAAGAAAAAATATGAATATGACATTATAATCTCAAATAATCAGCCATTGTTACACACTATTAGCGACCTATACTATTTTGTCTAGTTTACTTGTTTTATCATTTTGTGTTCACCACGTTTTGTAAAATTATTCATTAATTGTTATTTTAAAGAAACATTATTAAAATACCTTTCTTTGTATAACAATGTGTGCATTCATTAATACTATTTGCTTAATCAATTGTTTAAAATCCCTGTTATAATTAGAAAGATCAAATCAATACATATTATCTAGTTTTTGTGAGTCGGTGAAACGATTTTATATTTGTATATACATCGCTTATTACCGATCCATGTGAGTCGGTGATAGCAAGTATGGGAGCCTATCACCGATTCTATACAAATCATTATCCATAATGTTAAATTACACTGATTAACTGGTTACAGAAAATATTAGCTTATAAACTAATAACAAAAATAATTATGAATATAGATATGGCAAACGAAATACATAAAATAACTTTTTGCAGAAACATGGATGTCCGCTAGGGCCGATGCCTGCTAGGTTCGCGGGTTATTCGAAAAAGTTACTGTGGACCTGGCAACAGGTATCTGAAGGAACATGTGCAGGTATTAGTCAGAAAAAGTCTTACACTATAACTTCAAATAACTTCTTCCGCTCAGAGTAGAAGAAGTTATTTCACGATGTTCAAGACAAAAAAAATAGGTGGCTAAGTGGCTTTTCCTCTGCAGCACTATACATACTACTATACATAGCACTATACATACTCGCCGTGGGGTTACGGCTTAGAATAACAACCCCCCCCCTCTCTACCCGTGGATGTCGTAGGAGGCGACTAAGGGATATAAAACAAGGAGAATGGGCAGCAGCGTTCTCCGAAATAACAAAAGTTAACTGCGGTCACCAACCCGCTTGCCCAGCGTGGTGACTAGGGCAACAAACACCCCATGATTGTGCGCCATAACACACGGCCCCCAGTTCCCGGTAGTCCCACTATTCCTGGCCACGGTAGCGGTTGCGGTCACGGTGAAACGGGGGGTGCTAAGAATCTCCGGGTTACGGCAGGCTACCAAAACCGACGATTTTATCTGGCAACGTATAATGGACGAACGATGAGGCTGGACCATCACCTTGCCGAACTAGAAGTGGAGCTAAGTAACATTAACTGGCATATACTGGGGTTATCTGAAGTCCGTAGAAAGGGGGAGGACACTATAACCCTGGAGTCAGGCAACTTGCTCTACTTCCGCGAAGGTGATCAACTCTCTCAAGGAGGTGTTGGTTTTCTGGTCAATAAGTCCCTCGCTAGCAGCGTTGAGGAAATCGGTAGTGTGTCGACAAGGGTGGCGTACCTAGTACTAAAGCTAAATGAGAGGTATAAGCTGAAAGTAGTACAGGTATATGCGCCGACCTCAAAGCACTCAGATGAAATAGCCGAAGCCATGTACGAAGACATCGCTCAGGCTGTCAATGGTACGGCTAAGGCTTATTACAACGTTGTTATGGGGGACTTCAATGCCAAAGTGGGAGTACAAAAACACGGCGAATCGAAAGTCGGACCTTATGGTTTGGGGCAGAGAAATCACAGGGGCCAAATGCTGGTCAATTTCCTAGAATCTCAGGGGCTCATCTTAATGAACTCATTCTTTAAGAAGAAGCTCCAGAGGAGATGGACCTGGCGGAGCCCCGATAATGTGTCAAGGAACGAGATTGACTTTATCAAGTCGGATAAGCGGCATATATTCAGAGATGTCTCCGTGATCAACAGGTTTAATACCGGAAGTGACCACCGACTTGTCCGAGGCACTCTAAATATCAATGTGAAAGTTGAAAGATCGCGCTTGATAAGGTCAACTCTTAGGCCTACACTGCCCCAAATCATATCAGGTTCTGAAAAGTTCCAACTGGATCTTCAAAATCGATTCGACTCGTTGGAAACCACGGAAGACATTGACCAGAAGACCAATACTTTGGTCAAAACGTTGCAGGAACTGTCTCGTAAGCACTTTCCGCTGCAGCGCAGAAGTAGAGTATCCAAGCTTTCGACTGAGACTCTCGACCTTATGAGAAAGAGACGGGAGATGCCATCCGATCAGGTGTCTTCATCAGAAAGAAGGTCCTTAAACCTTAAACTCAGGAAGCTGATGCGACGCGACCTCCGACGCTCCAATACCCGCGCTATCGAAGCTGCGATTGAGCAAAACAGGGGGCCAAAAGTCTTCGCTCAGCAGTTAGGGAGGACCTATCTGATGAAACTTAAAACCGCGGATGGCAGGGTCGTCACCTCTAAGAGCGAGATGCTCGATGAAGTCGAAAGCTTCTATAGGAACCTATACTCAGCGCAAACAGTGGGACCAGCAGCTTCCAGCAACGATGACCAAAGAGCCCGACTCACGCGCCATTACACCGAGGATCTCCCGGACGTTGACCAGGGTGAGATTAGGGTGGCTCTCGAGCAACTTAAAAACAACAAAGCTCCGGGTGATGACGGAATTACGACAGAACTTTTAAAAGCAGGTGGTACTCCAGTTCTAAAGGAGCTCGAGGGCCTTTTTAATTCCGTCATCCGCCAAGGCACTACACCGGAGGCGTGGAGTGGGAGTGCGGTGGTTTTGTTTTTCAAAAAGGGTGATAAAAGCCTCTTGAAGAATTACAGACCCATCTCACTCCTGAGCCATGTTTACAAGTTGTTTGCGAGGGTTGTCACGAATCGTCTCGCCAGAAGACTCGACGAGTTCCAGCCACCGGAACAAGCCGGGTTTCGAAAAGGCTACAGTACCGTAGACCACATACATACTGTACGGCAGATTGTGCAGAAGACCGAAGAGTACAATCAGCCGCTGTGTATGGCGTTTGTGGACTACGAGAAAGCCTTCGACTCCATCGAAACTTGGGCGGTTCTGGATGCTCTTCAGCGATGTCAAATCGACGAACGTTACGTTGAGATGTTGAGATGCTTGTATAACGCCGCTTCAATGACTGTCCAGATCGACGACCACAAGACTAATCCGATTCCATTGCGCAGAGGGGTAAGACAGGGGGATGTGATATCCCCGAAACTGTTTACCAACGCATTGGAGGACGTCTTCAAGACACTGGACTGGACTGGACAGGGTATTAATATAAACGGCGAGTACATCTCTCATCTACGCTTTGCTGATGACATCGTTGTGTTGGCAGAGTCGCTGGAACATTTGGGCGAGATGCTGTTTAGCCTCAACGTAGCTTCTCGACGTGTCGGTCTTGGCATGAATTTAGACCAAGACCAAGGTCATGTTTAACCTTCATATCGTGCCGAGACCGATATTTGTTGAAGGGGTGGCTCTCGAAGTTGTGCAGGAGTATGTCTACCTAGGACAAACCATCCAGTTTGGTAAACACAACTTCGAGAAAGAAACCGACCGGAGGATCCGTTTGGGCTGGGCAGCGTTTGGTAAACTTCGTCGAGTCTTCTCGTCGCCTATACCGCAAAGTTTGAAGACAAAAGTCTTCAACCAGTGCGTCCTGCCTGTCATGACTTACGGCGCCGAAACGTGGACACTGACAATAGGGCTAGTCCACAAACTCAAAGTCGCTCAGCGAGCTATGGAGCGAGCTATGCTCGGAGTATCTTTGAAGGATAAAATCAGGAATGAGATTATCCGGAGAAGAACCGGAGTTACCGACATAGCTTGCAGAGTCAGTAAGCTGAAGTGGCAGTGGGCTGGTCATGTCTGTCGAAGGACTGATGGCCGTTGGAGCAGACGAGTCCTTGAGTGGAGACCGCGAACCGGCAAACGTAGCGTAGGACGCCCCCAAACCAGATGGAACCTGAAAAAGGTGGCTGGGTCGAACTGGATGCGGAAGGCGGAGGACCGGATGTTTTGGCGCAACTTGGGAGAGGCCTATGTCCAGCAGTGGACCGCGATAGGCTGAGTTGAAGACTATACATAGGAAAAGCCACTTAGCCACCCAATTTTTTGTATGAAATAGGTAAGAACTTGAATCTATCCTACATTTCTTAATCCATGCTAATATCCTTAACGAAATCACATAATATTAATCAAAATATTAATCTTCTAGTTTTGTTACACTCGGTAATAGCTTCAGCAAAATCGTTAATAGCTACATAGCTGCTCCTATGGGTCGGTAATACCAGAATCGACTTGTCCACTTAATATTTTTTAAATTTATAAGAAAATCTTCTAATTTTGGGTTTATAAGGTAATCATTATAAACTAGATAAGTAAGAGTTTCATATAAAAACCAAACACTGCATGTGAAAGCAATCAAAACTCTTAATAATTATCATCGATTACAAAACTACCTTAACAGGGTCGGTAATAGCTGCGTTTACCTTATTTGTAAAAAGCCCCACTTATTCGAAAAAAGTCTGTTGCAAAAACGCATGTTTCCTCTATAAATATTTGTATGTCAAAAGTGACAAGACATAGCGCACTGTTTAGTTCTTATGATCCGTCTATCATCTCTCCTATGTTTCACAAATAAATTAATTTGATTTGAAAGATCTAAGCGTACAGAAATTGAATTATGGCTTTGAATTATTCTATGTACAGTAAAGATAAGTTTAAATTTTAATGAGACATTGATGCTCATAGATAATGTCTGAATAAATGTGTGAATACGTAAGAGAAAGAACACATTCGACCCCCAAAAAAGAAAAGTAACAAAGTAAATAAAAAAACAATGATATTTTTTATAATGATTTAAATTGTATCTAATAGGTGTTTAATTTGCACACATAAGCATGTGCATGCTGTTGCTTGCGGTACCGCCGGCGGTACAGGTACTTATTTTTTGTGTTAAGAAATATAGCCTAATCTATTCAGGGTTAGTGTCTATCTACACTAACATTCTATTTGTGAAATAATTTTTGAAATCGGTCTAGTGGTTTTTGGGTTATTCGTTACAAACATACAAAAATATAAATCTTTCCTCTTTATACCTAATATTATTCTTGTTAAGCTGTTGGTTCCGACTGGCACCCAGTAATCTTTGACAGTTGTTAAGTCATTACAATTCTGACGACCAGTCTTACTATGGGTATTTGGGTTGTGGAGGTCAGATAGGCAGTTGCTCCATGTATGATACGGTACTCAGTTAAGTCCGCTAAGACTGGAATCCGACCCCAACATAGCTTGGGAAAAGGCTAGAGAATAATAATAATAATAATATAATAAGAAGAGAGAAGAGTATATAATTTTAAATTAACCTCTAACCACTAGTCAAGTGTCTAAGGTAATCCCTTCCTACAATACACTTATTCTCGCTATCCCCTTCGTCAAACTAGTTTTTGTCTACATGTTAATTATGGTGACAGTGAATCGCGAACAAAAACCAGCAGTACAGCAAGTTACGACTATCGTGATACCAATTTACTGCTTTGTTTCTTTCCGTTTGATGTTTAAAGGAAACATTTTCGCTTCACCAGAAACACATACTTTCTCCTTTGGCCTTTCTTCTTGTAAATGAGAGTTTAAATTGTTATCCTTCTTACTTGAAGGTATATTTTATGTGGTATAAAGATGTACGGTGTACTCCTGTGTGTGGTTCCTCATTTCCTAGTGAAACATAAATTGTAAGGGTAATGGATGAGATGCCATCCCCGAACTGACTAAGGATATATTGGATCACAAATTACAAGGATGCCATTCTATAACTTCAGGTGATTAAATTTCGTTTTTACTGAGTTGAGTTCGAGAACAGGTTGCTGAGCTTTATAATAATAATAATATCTTGGGACAATCTCACACACGGCCATCTGTTCCCAAAATTTAGTAGTTCTAAATACATACATATTATAGATAAATTACACCCAGACCCAGAACAAATGATCGTGCTCATCACACAAACATTTGTCCTGGGTGGGAATCGCTTAGCAGTCAGGGTCACCACTAGACCAACAGGCCCGTCAATCTTCTGTATATTTAACTAAAATGTCGTGATGTGTGGAAGAATGACTCACTATATTGTTTGCCATCCACCTATTAGTATAGTTAATAGTATAGTGTTAAAAAAGGTATGGTTTTTTTTATTTTAGTATAAATATAAATGAATAAGCAATAAGCAATTTTTGCCGTCGTTTTTAGTATCAGGTTTTCGCATTAATTGGTTCCTTTCGTCAAGATTAATTTATAACTGGTCTAATTCCGTCTTCAATATTCCTTGAAGCAGCGAATATAGACGTGGCCTTTAACAAACAAATGTAGGTATAAGTCGACCAAGAATATAACTTAGCTTCGACGCGAGCCTGGTATAGTATGATCCTTCAAGGAGGGGTGAATTAATTAGAATGTACATACAAACTGTAACTGGCATCAATGTCATTCGATACGACCTTAATCCTTCTTATCTTATCAAGTGTCGGAAAGCTTTCTAAAACCGAAGAATAACTGAGTGCCTTCCCAAAAACAAAGGAACATCTTTGTTTATGTATTCTCAGAAAAGACACTCGGATCACACAAGTATTGATGTATGATAAAAAATGGCTTTTGGTTACGTGGGTACGGTCAACAAACATCGTGCCGAATATCGCCCTAAGATATACAATCACATAACTTGTGACATAATACGAGCCGAACACCTCAGGGAGAATGAAGGTTGTATTCGTACCAACTCACATTACACCACGCACACGCACAAACGCGCATACACATCACACTTAATTTTAATATATTAATTACGATCTCATTATTTTGTAATTTTGAGAACACTTCGGTAAAGTTCCACAGCATGTACACTACTGTTAAATTTAAACGACCGAGTTCCAAATACTGCTGTTCACATCTTGGAGGGTGGCGCTAAGAGTTGCGACACCTTTTTCCTAACATATGTGTTAATCATTTTTTTTATTTATGTATCCCTGCTTTATTGTCAATGTTTAGGAACATTAATATAATTCAAGAAGTTGATCGGTAGCTACTGTACCTCGCATTTTGTAAGAGAGTATGACCTTAATTCATTTTCAGCCAATGAAATGTCTAGATCATAATAATATAATATGGTTGACGCTAAATTTAAAAGTTGAAGTGTTCTAGAATCATTTGAATCGTTCGTCGTTGGAATTTGAACGAGAATAATTTGAATCACTGCTACTTTAATAAGTGCTAATGAAATTCCTTTCAAAAGAACTTGTGAATTTTATTTTAGTACGCGAATATAATATTTGGATTGTAGAGTTCAAATGAAACTGAGAAGTTTGCGGCGTGTTTTTTTGTTGAGTTTAATATAATATAAACTAGATTTGTTTTAGCTAGATTGTGTGTAAGAAGATATAAGATGGAGTAACAAAAAAATATACATATATTTACTCACAAAATTAAAAAAAAATATTTCGAATTACTACAAATATATTAGACACCTATATTTTGTTTCGTGCATTGTTCGAGGAGGTCATGGCTAAGCCGTACAGCTTGACGGATAATAAAGGTTTAGCCGCACTCAACGCGGTTGGTCCATGGATGGGTGACCATTTGTTAAAATATCGAGACCCCTTCGTGCCTCGTAAAGCAAGTTAAGCCATTGGTCCCGACTATCATACAGTGATCTTTGATAGTCGTTAAGTCATTACATTTCTGACAACCCGTCTTACTATGGAATACTGTATTACCAATGGGTTGTGGAGGTCAGATAGGCAGTCGCTCCACGTAAAATACGGTATGCAGCTAAATGCGATAAGACTGGAAGCCGACCCCAACATAGCTTGGGAAAAGGCTAAGCAGAAGATTTTGTTTCGTCTCCTAAATAATTATTGACGTAGATACATTGAATGGAAAATTCGCGTGACGTACGTCACTAGTCGTATTATTTTTGCTCACGTTGTGACGCCACAAGCCCTCACTCCTTAACTTTAAAATGCTTCATTTCAGTGTTTTTTTATTAAGGAAAAAACGTGTCAAATATTATATTATTATCTAACTGTGGTATATCGATATAAAAGCCCTGTTTTTTTTTCCTTATAAAAGACTATTTTTTGTTCATATTTGCATTCAATCCTAGTGGAAAGCTATGAATATTGAACGGACGTTAACGTATTTACTGAACTAGGTGAGTTTAAAACAAATTCTGTCGCTCCTTTATTTTGTAAAAATATCGTCCAGTAACTTTTTTGTAGGCCTACACAGCCATTACGTTTGTAGGCGTTTGTCGCAGTAAAGTTACAACCTCTTAACCGACTTCAAAAGGACAAGAATCTCAAATGGACTGTATAATTTCTTTCTGTATATTTCGCTATACCTCTGGAAAAAGTACCCACATTTTCCGGAGGTATCGCGAAAAAGATTTAAAAAAATCTTTATGTAGTTGATAGAGGTGCACCTCAGAGGTAGTCCATATAAATCTCATAAAAATCAAACCTATGGTTAAACAATTTAATTTTTGAGAATTAAACAATTTGTTTAAGTTAGAGATTTTTTTTACCAATGAATGAAATTGCATATTTTATACATTAGTACCTGGATCACCGAGCTTTGATCGTTTTTTTTTTTTGGTAGTTTGATTTTAGAAATTACATTTAAATACGAAATAGATACTGATGAAATGAGGAAGTATATAGTATTTTTCGATCTTACCGACATAATAATAAAAAAATATTTAATTAAAAAATCACGAGTGCAATTAGTTAATTTTTTTATTAGAAACAAATACTTATTTTTTTACAGCTTATCAATGAATCACAAATAACATTAAAATTAATAAAAATATATATTACTCGACAAAATGTCAGGAAGAGTCATTTTTTATGGTTATGTTTAAGTTGATTACTGAAAACATGGATAAAACGTAATTTTCTGAAAATGAGTCGTAGATCGATCTAACGCCCCCGAAACCCCCTGTATACTCAAAAAGTAATTGTAAAAAAAATCTCATCCGTAAACAAAATTTTTCTGTGACCTCCTTTTGCTTACCGCTTCAGTAGTTGTTTCGATTATACAACCATATTCTTTTTTAAATTATCAGTTAAGAAATGACCAGTACGTCTTTTATAGGCTGCAAGTCCTAAGTCATCTTTTAAAACACGCGACGTGGTTTTAGGTGCAGGTTCATCTCCCAAGATAAAATTTACAGGATTTCTTCGAATTCTTTCCCACCTTCGAATTTTTTGACCACCTTTTTCGTACGAATACTGCGTAGACGGCCTGATCTTTTTCTGTCACAAACAGAGGAGGTCTCATTGTACCTATTAATATTCCGGAACACAAACATTTTACTAATACCAAGTGAATGGAGAGTTAAAAAATTGCATTTGGCTCCATACCTACTTTGTGTAATGCAATCACAGCGATTCGATTCTCTTTATCACCCCACTCCATTTTAATATCGCAAAATATTGTACAATGTATTGGCGCCAAAATGAGAAAACACAATGAACAATCATATAAAAATGACAGATTCCAAATTCAAATGTAATATTTTGTTTATTTTGAATTGTAACAGTATTGATGGCCGTATATACAAGAATTGCACGTTTAAAGATTTAAGATTACTGAAAACACGGATAAAACGACATTTTCTGAAAATGAATCCTAGCTATATCGATTTAACGCCCCCGAAACTCCCTGCATACAAAATTTTACGAAAATCGTTGGAGCCGTTTCCGAGATTCAGATTATATATATACAAGAATTGCTCGTTTAAAGATATAAGATAAGATAAGATACAATATAGTAACTTATTGTTTTCTGAGGTTTGCGCGAATATTAGATATTGAAATAAAACTACTTTTAAAACGGATTCAGGCATATTAGTAGTATTAAGTCCGTTTTAACAGTAGCTTTATTTCAAAATATGGTAACAACTAATGTGGTGTACAAAAAATAATCCATTATTCCCAAACGGTAACCGTTACTAAGCAAATACATTATTGTTCAAGATTGATTATGGTATTAATGTCCCTATTCACAGCCTGAATGTGAATGGGCCGTATTTCGTATTTATCGTAGCAACAGAAAAAATAAGTTTTACTTGACAATATTAATGAAGATAGCAATAATTTATATATTTTATATGGTACTCTATATACAATAGACTCTATCTTCATTAATAATATACTTATTATGTATAAAAATTATATTATGCATGCACATTAACAGCTTGTCTTTTTCTGTTATGTTTTGTCTTCATCTTCTGCCTAGCCTTTTCCCAAGCTATGTTGGGGTCGGCTTCCAGTCTTACCGGATTTAGCTGATACTGTATTTTACATGGAGCGACTGCCTATCTGACCTCCACAACCTATTGCTATTCTGTAATGTTTTGTACCGGAAAGGTATTCAAGTATTAAAATTTTTAACATAAATTTGTTTGCCAAAATTTGAATAGCACGAACATAGTGTAAACAGTCAGTAGGTATATAACTAAACATTGAACATAAATATGAATGGATCCATGTATCATAAATTCACAAAACTACCTTAGTTATTACAGAATCATTTCTATCTTTGAGTGAAATCAATGCTTTATCGAATGGACAAGTCAAAGGCAAAAGATATTAATTTCAGACAGACCAGCTCATGTTACATGGACTATTTGGTGTCAAAGACGCATTCCTGTAATGAATTTCAAGAGATAGCATTCTCACATAGGAGTTTCTCTTTGATCTTATATTGAAAGCATTTTTAATGTAGAATGTATGTGAAATCGATGGAATGAATAAATGAATCGTTATAATGTATGCACGCGCATAACTTTCGAAAACCTGCACCAAACTTAAAATTTTTATTGTTTTCGGCTTTTTTTTATTGTTAGGATAAAATGTGGAACTTTTTTTTAATAGATCTCCTAATATGAAAATTGAAAAAAAAAAGATTTAAGATCACATGTTTTACCGGAATAGGTTCTCATGCGGGTAAAACCGCGGGCAACAGCTAGTGAGATATAATTATGTAAGGAGAAAACATGCAAACCATAATTACAATCAAATTTATTTGAGGCAATAACTATTTTAAAGACATAAAATAAATAAACCTTAATATTTCATATTATCTATTTCTGATTGAAAGTGCCGAGGGAGTGACGTTTGTTATAAATCGTCTGAAACAAACGATCAAAGGTACCTATATTTATTTATTATACAATCATAAAAATATAACTAGCTCTTTAATTTGTGGATTGAGAGATGACGTCCGCCTAAACTTGTCTTACTTTTAATAATTTTATAGAACATATGACCAGACCCTCGTTTATAATATACCTACAGCCTATGAATCACACCACATCTGGTTAAATAATATTGAACTCTTAGCTACTGAGAAAATTAAACATAAACATATCCAAGATCTACTATGATGTATCTACGTTGAATCATTTTCTAACTACAAGAATTTTCTTAGTTTGTTCAATGGGATTTAAATCGAATAAAAAATGTATACGAGAGCGTCACATAACTTGAACAAATGTAAAATAATAATGAATCTTAAAACCACAAAGCGCACGAATTAAGAAATTCATAACTGGTTTACTGCTTCACTATATTTGATAGCCCCATAAACTTTAAGGGATAAGAATTCTTATTAAAAAAGGTATTTCATGATGTATCCACGGAAGGTATATATAAATTTTATAAAATATGGTTCCAATATACTATCGCAATGTTTCAAGGGAAAACCACTTTAGCGCGACAGTATACAAAAATCTATTTCCACCATCGCTCTATACTTTAATATATTCAAAGTTTCAGCGTTAAGAGGTTTAGATATATTTTGTTACAGTATTATGGAAATAAGTACGACCTTAAAATGAGTTTTTTTACTGACTTAAAAAAAAATGAAGTACTCAATTTGAGTGTTTTTTGTATGTTTACGCGATATATACCGCAATTGCTGTTGATTCCTCTGTACCCAAACTAAACTAAATTTAAACCTGTATTTGTATTGTATATGTATTGAAAACTGTCTTTTACTAACATTCTAAGTCAAACTAGATTTCGCCATAAACATCACAGTGTTTTTCGAGAACACGTTTCTACTTGTCGGTTGTATTTGTATGAGAATTTTAGTCGAAACTATATTTTCTTTTCAAAAAATGTACGAGTGAAAAAGATTCCAAAGGATTCAAATTAGTTTGGCTTTTTTTATTTGGACGTGTTTTAAAAATGGTTTCCGTAATGGACAGGGTACCTCAGAGGTCCTATATACATTATAAAAATCGATTCGGTAGTTTAGTTTTTAAATCAAAGTAACTATTGTGAAATGTAACCGAGAATGTCTGACTGAAATTACGTGCCTTATAGTTTCGTGCAATGTTTTTATTTTTATATTAATGTGATAACAACTTTGATTCGAAAGATTTTAAGAAACGAAAAAATTATATACAAGAAAAGCAATAAACCCATGTTATTGAGTAATACAGTATCCCATAGAAAGACTCGTAGCAGAACCGTAATGACTTAACGACTGCTATCACTGTACGACAGCCGAGACTAACGGATTAACATTTTCGAAGCACGAAGGGGTCTCGGTATGGTCGAAATAGTCACCGATCCACGGACCAACCGCGGCAAGCGCAGCTTAACCATTGTTCTCGATCAAACCGTGCGGCTTACACTTAGCTGCCAGCCCCCTTTTTTTAGAAACCGATATAGTTTGTAGTATATTTATGACATTTGTAATAAAAAAAATTGTCATAAACCCAATTGAATCACAACTTTGTCAGCAGATGTTTCTAGATTAGTCTGTACCGTATTCGGTTTAAAGATATTCAATTAAATAAAAAACATACTATATAAAAATGAATACGTATACCAACACAATGTCCTCAATTTTGCTCACATTTTTTGTTTTAACACGAATCCCTCTGCTATGAAAGCGCTGCGCAATGATGCGTGCTAAAGGGATTTATCGAGTCGTTTGTCGATACGATATACTTACGATAAAAAAGGAAATTGATGATTACAAAAACGAATATATATACATACATACATAATAAGGTTTACTTTGCATAGAATTTTTGAATCACTCGATAATTTTCAGGAAATTAAAAATAACAAGTCCCGGGTTCATACGCAATCAGTTATTTAACTATTGTTAAATTACAAATTAAAAGTAAAACTTCGAAGTGGACGTCTCTAAGCTCCGCTGATAATGTTTTTTTATTTTTTTAAATGCTATGTCCATCTCGTTCGGAATTCGAGGGTGTAGCATCGGTCAAGACGTTATACCCTCGAAATCCGAACGTTGTGGACGTATCATTATAGAAGTATTTTTTTCGACACCAATGTTTTGAGCACCGATCGGTTCAGCAACTACGCTATTTCACCTCCAGCGTGAATGTTAAATAAAAAAATGTATTCCTCTTTGACAGTTATTAGTGATAAGCCTAACACGGTCCATTGCTGGAGATAGGCCTCATCCAAGTTGCGCCTCAACACATGGTCCTCCGCCTTCCGCATTCAGTCCGACCTAGCTACCTTTCTCATAGTTGCTTAATCTATCTTCTTCTATATATAAAAGAAAGTCGTGTTAGTTACACTATTTATAACTCAAGAATGGCTGAACCGATTTAGCTGAAAATTGGTGGGGATGTAGCTAAGAACCAGGAGAAGGACATAGGATACTTTTCATCCCGTTCCCGTAGTTCCCGTGAGACGCGACATAAAACGCAACTGACATAGAATAAAATACAACTCAGTCAAAATCATTTTATTGCCACTAAGGCAAAGGCGGAACAAAGTTCGCCGGGTCAGCTAGTTTCCAATATAACATTTGATTGTGTACGATTAATAATATAATTTGATAAAGTTTATGTGAATATAATTATGTTTTAATTTATTTAGCACCGGACCATAAAACTTTACTGAATACCAGGGGATTCTAGCTTACTCTACCGAGTTTTAACATTGTTTAGAAGTGAGCACCACAGCCTGTATGTTCCAAATACCTTTTCGAGGAATCTAATATGGAATAAAACTTTATTATTAATTTGATATTTACAATCTGTTGATGTTAATTTTTATTTTTGTGCGATCTAACTTTTTAAATAATATGATTAAACTTTATGTTTGATACACATGATTTACGAGAACAGGAAGCAATAGTACGATTAACAAATGGTTTCGCTTAGTCCGGGTGTTCTTTGTGCATGCGATTTTAATGTTTGTGAATGTCCGTGATACAAGGATTAAATTCCTCAGTGCAGGAGTAGTTTTTTTACAAATGTAAAATAAAAATCCGTTTTTTCGAGTACTTTTATGACTTCAATTGGAAATCCAATAAAATCAGTGCGGGTAATGAATCAACCTCAACCAAAACTCGTGGGAGTTACCACGTTCATAAAAAGTTAAGCCCAATATTCCGTCCATAATCATGGCTTACAGATAATATTATAGCGACTAGAGAAAGTTTTTGTACCAAACTTGCATCGTCATCGCGCCATCTGTAATTATCTTATCAATATACCTCCTTCCTTAATCTCCCAGTCCCAGTCGTATCTGGTTATCTTGGGTAATATCCCCTGGTATTAAGACAACAGAAACACTGCAATGAGCCGTAGACCCCATGATTTCCCTTAGTTTACGTTGTTTTGATCATTAGAGAGGGTACAGCAAAATGGCATATCAGCAAAATGAAATTTTAATGCTATATGTTTATAGTATTGACATGATTTCATTAAGTCCACCTTAGGGTTCTTTGATCGAACTTTACAACGTGCCTAAAACACCTTGTTAGGTCCAAATAATTAGTGACTTTTATTTATTTATTAATGATCATTAATTTTACATATGTTGTGGTAATATTAAAAAGTATTGTCCATAAAACTATATTAAACAGTTTGCCTGGACTCCGATGAGTCTCTCTGTGATTAAAACTTGCTATTACTTATCACAAAGACCATCAGCTCTAAGTAGGATACTCAGAGCCACTTTAAAATGATATGAAATTCGAGGAATTTGCTGTAATTAACCTGAGGTGATTATCTGAATAACCTAGAAACTCATTTGAAGTAACTATTAAGGATTCCAATATCGAAAGCGCAAAAAATAAAAAAATCGAGGAACCAAGGAGTCATTACACTATAAGAAAATATTCTTGACTTGTCCAAGTGAAACGTTCAATAGGTATTTATTACTTCATTGAGAAATAAGTTTTGAGAAATGTTTATTGAGTAGGCTTAACTAGGAATTTGTCGGACCAACGGCTTAAACCTTGTGAATACAGACGAATACAATATTTCGTTTACTTCTAATCCATAGTCATCCGCTTTATCCAGCGACTAAGCGAAATACTAATACCTTGGGCTTGGGCTTTCGTGATAATATTTTGTTCGAAACTAGATATTCTTAGGTTCAAAAATACGTATTATCTGCAGTGGAAAACACCTAAGATACACATACTTACTTGAATACTGAAACGCTATTTAACTTTAACACGTTCTTAAATGTCTACTTGTCGCGACTTTGCCCATTTATGTGACAGACAGCATGAGACATATGCAAGCATGAGGCATGAGACATAAACTGATTGACTTTTCAGTTTTCGGCAATTAGCAAGTTTGCCAATGAGAAGTTGAAATAAAATGCGCGAGTTCGTACTGACGGCTACATTCAGAGCGGCTATAAAGATTGGCGAGTGCTCTACAGGTTGCTACCAAAGAGGTATAATAGGTAAATCTTAAAGCGGTGAAGAATACATCCGGTTTAGAGTCGGTTTTCGAAATATCAGCTTAAAGTGAGTTAAATAAATAATTGATATTTTTTTATGCTATATATTCGAAGCCAAAAATCTTGAAACGTGTACCCGTAGTAAGAAGATCAATATCTTATTACCTACTAGAGTTGTTAATCTTTTTAATTTTTTTAAACGACGCCCGCAGAAAGATATTTAATCCTTATGTCGCGGGGTTTCACAAACATTTAAATCACATGCACAAAGAACACCCAGACTTGGAACAATTATCTGTGGATCACACAAGTGCTTGTCCCATTCGGGGATCGAGCCCGCAGCACACAGTGGTAATTAGCGTGGTGACCTATACCACTCGGCTATCCGTGTTAAGATTCACTGCGGTCTTATTAGCTATCTTCAGGGACTATTTTATCGCACGATGAAATAGCATCGCGCGGGTGATGGCACTAGGACAGCGCCTTACTCGGAACCCATTTGTCGAAACTTGAGGAGTTAATTTCGTTGAGGTAGAATTCCACTATAACTAATGTACTCGAATTAACAAAGTTTTCGATACAAATGTTATCCCCCATTAAGTAAATAGACTTCGGTTCAGAATTTTCAATGCCTCATTAACTAGTGTCAGGAATTGAATTCCTCATCTTTCATTTTATTATTTTTAACGTTAAGTGGCTTTTGATGTTTTCGAAGAAATTAACTTTGTAACTTTAGCTTCGCCTTTAAAATTAAAACTAGGGTTTAAATGCAATGTGTTTCCAGTAAATTTTCACACGCTATCAAAACTGTTAAAATGGCTCCAGATAAAAATAAACTGAAAAAAGTGTTTTTTTTTTTAGTTTTTTTTTATTTCTGTACGCTTATGATAGCTGCTTTGACTTTCTTTGTGTTTTAAACGTTAAATTCGTCATACAACTGATTAAAATTGAAGTATGACGTGACTGTTACGGCTATTTACGTCATAATAATCGTGTGCCTTACAAGTTTTCGTTCACAATTTCATGATTACGAAACCACTTTAAGAGAACAATGAGTGATAAACCTTCAGAAATAGAGCTTCCTGAAGTTTACCGCAATATGCCATAATAATAAATATAAATAATACCGGCCCATAAACGTCCCACAGCTGGGCACAGGCCTCTTCCCTTATAGAGAAGGGATGAGCATTGATCACCACGCTTGCTCATTGCGGGTTGGCGATTTCAGATTCCAATATTTTGGAATCCAGGTTTCCTCACAATGTTCTCCTTCACCGTTTGTGAATGATGTCTTAGAATGATTAAGAAAGTAACTTTGAAAAAGTCACATTGGTACTTGCATGGGTTCGAACCTGCAACCATGTGGAAGCGAATCCGGTCATTGAACCGCTAGGCCACCACGACATTGATATGATATGTAACCATTTATTTCTATTTACTCTTTTTAAACTTTATTGACGTACCTACACAAGTAAAAAGAGCGGTATAGGCTGACTCTTCATTTGTTAAATCTACTAAGCTTACTCAAATAATTTCTAGATGCTTACGTCAGCAAACAGTAAACATTTAAATTTGCTGACAGTAAGTATTTACTTTAAGAAGTAAATAAGCAGCAGAATATAATATTAGTTTACTACGGCAACTTAAATTCGAGACTTATATTATTTGTATTAAGAGATTTAATGTTCAGTTTTTATTTATTAAGTTTTTTTAAATACATGTATATGAACTTTAAAATAATCCCTTAAAAATGAACACTAAACAAAAAGTGATATATTTCAGTATACCTTAAGCGGTAGTAAATGTTTTCTTGAATTTAGATAGAAGATTGGTTGTCAGAATTATAATGACTGTAGGACTGAAAAAAATCATTGTATGTCAGTCGGGACCAACGGCTTAAAGTGTTTTCGAAGAGTGCTTTACAAATGATCACCCATCCACGAACCAATCGTGGCGAGCGCGGCTTAACCTTTATTATCGGTTAAACCTACGGCTTGTACTTTATCTAAATATTTGTCATCGAAAATCGATGTATCTTAACAATTAGCATGTGTCGTCATAAGATATTGACCCTCAAAGTGCGGTGACACTTTAGTTATGATCATTGGAGTCGAATAATAAATAGGTAGATGTGGTGAATCTTGGATATCAACTATTTAAATAAATAAATGTGGACAACATTCACATACGTGTTGCTCCGAATCCAAAGTAAGTAGCTA